>OU026145.1:132792892-135593448 GCA_907269125.1 Eristalis pertinax | reverse complement strand
TTTTCGGCGATTTTGGCTTCTTTGGTCAAGGTTTCTTATGACTTTGCGCAGGATGAAAATACGCTTCTTTAGAGCCATCAACCATGCCGCTACGACCAATAGGTCAGAAGTTAGTAGAAATGAAGGTCGACAAGAGCGTCGGAAAAGGTGACCTGAAGTAGTTTATTCTGGTAAATCGGCCATATCTCGGAGACGGTTCGGTTGTTTTGGACGGGGTTTGTTGCGTTGGATTCAGCATGGAAACACGCTTCTTGAGAGCCATCAACCATGCCGCTACGACCTGTAGAAAGTAGGGAAAAAATGTTGGAGAAATTGACCTGAAATGCTAAATTTTACAAAATGGGCCGTATCTCGGAAACTATGCGTTTTTCGGCGATTTTGGCTTCTTTGGTCAAGGTTTCTTATGACTTTGCGCAGGATGAAAATACGCTTCTTTAGAGCCATCAACCATGCCGCTACGACCAATAGGTCAGAAGTTAGTAGAAATGAAGGTCGACAAGAGCGTCGGAAAAGGTGACCTGAAGTAGTTTATTCTGGTAAATCGGCCATATCTCGGAGACGGTTCGGTTGTTTTGGACGGGGTTTGTTGCGTTGGATTCAGCATGGAAACACGCTTCTTGAGAGCCATCAACCATGCCGCTACGACCTGTAGAAAGTAGGGAAAAAATGTTGGAGAAATTGACCTGAAATGCTAAATTTTACAAAATGGGCCGTATCTCGGAAACTATGCGTTTTTCGGCGATTTTGGCTTATTTGGTCAAGGTTTCTTATGACTTTGCGCAGGATGAAAATACGCTTCTTTAGAGCCATCAACCATGCCGCTACGACCAATAGGTCAGAAGTTAGTAGAAATGAAGGTCGACAAGAGCGTCGGAAAAGGTGACCTGAAGTAGTTTATTCTGGTAAAATCGGCCATATCTCGGAGACGGTTCGGTTGTTTTGGACGGGGTTTGTTGCGTTGGATTCAGCATGGAAACACGCTTCTTGAGAGCCATCAACCATGCCGCTACGACCTGTAGAAAGTAGGGAAAAAATGTTGGAGAAATTGACCTGAAATGCTAAATTTTACAAAATGGGCCGTATCTCGGAAACTATGCGTTTTTCGGCGATTTTGGCTTCTTTGGTCAAGGTTTCTTATGACTTTGCGCAGGATGAAAATACGCTTCTTTAGAGCCATCAACCATGCCGCTACGACCAATAGGTCAGAAGTTAGTAGAAATGAAGGTCGACAAGAGCGTCGGAAAAGGTGACCTGAAGTAGTTTATTTCTGGTAAATCGGCCATATCTCGGAGACGGTTCGGTTGTTTTGGACGGGGTTTGTTGCGTTGGATTCAGCATGGAAACACGCTTCTTGAGAGCCATCAACCATGCCGCTACGACCTGTAGAAAGTAGGGAAAAAAATGTTGGAGAAATTGACCTGAAATGCTAAATTTTACAAAATGGGCCGTATCTCGGAAACTATGCGTTTTTCGGCGATTTTGGCTTCTTTGGTCAAGGTTTCTTATGACTTTGCGCAGGATGAAAATACGCTTCTTTAGAGCCATCAACCATGCCGCTACGACCAATAGGTCAGAAGTTAGTAGAAATGAAGGTCGACAAGAGCGTCGGAAAAGGTGACCTGAAGTAGTTTATTCTGGTAAATCGGCCATATCTCGGAGGACGGTTCGGTTGTTTTGGACGGGGTTTGTTGCGTTGGATTCAGCATGGAAACACGCTTCTTGAGAGCCATCAACCATGCCGCTACGACCTGTAGAAAGTAGGGAAAAAATGTTGGAGAAATTGACCTGAAATGCTAAATTTTACAAAATGGGCCGTATCTCGGAAACTATGCGTTTTTCCGGCGATTTTGGCTTCTTTGGTCAAGGTTTCTTATGACTTTGCGCAGGATGAAAATACGCTTCTTTAGAGCCATCAACCATGCCGCTACGACCAATAGGTCAGAAGTTAGAAGAAATGAAGGTCGACAAGAGCGTCGGAAAAGGTGACCTGAAGTAGTTTATTCTGGTAAATCGGCCATATCTCGGAGACGGTTCGGTTGTTTTGGACGGGGTTTGTTGCGTTGGATTCAGCATGGAAACACGCTTCTTGAGAGCCATCAACCATGCCGCTACGACCTGTAGAAAGTAGGGAAAAAATGTTGGAGAAATTGACCTGAAATGCTAAATTTTACAAAATGGGCCGTATCTCGGAAACTATGCGTTTTTCGGCGATTTTGGCTTCTTTGGTCAAGGTTTCTTATGACTTTGCGCAGGATGAAAATACGCTTCTTTAGAGCCATCAACCATGCCGCTACGACCAATAGGTCAGAAGTTAGTAGAAATGAAGGTCGACAAGAGCGTCGGAAAAGGTGACCTGAAGTAGTTTATTCTGTTAAATCGGCCATATCTCGGAGACGGTTCGGTTGTTTTGGACGGGGTTTGTTGCGTTGGATTCAGCATGGAAACACGCTTCTTGAGAGCCATCAACCATGCCGCTACGACCTGTAGAAAGTAGGGAAAAAATGTTGGAGAAATTGACCTGAAATGCTAAATTTTACAAAATGGGCCGTATCTCGGAAACTATGCGTTTTTCGGCGATTTTGGCTTCTTTGGTCAAGGTTTCTTATGACTTTGCGCAGGATGAAAATACGCTTCTTTAGAACCATCAACCATGCCGCTACGACCAATAGGTCAGAAGTTAGTAGAAATGAAGGTCGACAAGAGCGTCGGAAAAGGTGACCTGAAGTAGTTTATTCTGTTAAATCGGCCATATCTCGGAGACGGTTCGGTTGTTTTGGACGGGGTTTGTTGCGTTGGATTCAGCATGGAAACACGCTTCTTGAGAGCCATCAACCATGCCGCTACGACCTGTAGAAAGTAGGGAAAAAATGTTGGAGAAATTGACCTGAAATGCTAAATTTTACAAAATGGGCCGTATCTCGGAAACTATGCGTTTTTCGGCGATTTTGGCTTTTTTGGTCAAGGTTTCTTATTACTTTGCGCAGGATGAAAATACGCTTCTTTAGAGCCATCAACCATGCCGCTACGACCAATAGGTCAGAAGTTAGTAGAAATGAAGGTCGACAAGAGCGCCGGAAAAGGTGACCTGAAGTAGTTTATTCTGGTAAATCGGCCATATCTCGGAGACGGTTCGGTTGTTTTGGACGGGGTTTGTTGCGTTGGATTCAGCATGGAAACACGCTTCTTGAGAGCCATCAACCATGCCGCTACGACCTGTAGAAAGTAGGGAAAAAATGTTGGAGAAATTGACCTGAAATGCTAAATTTTACAAAATGGGCCGTATCTCGGAAACTATGCGTTTTTCGGCGATTTTGGCTTCTTTGGTCAAGGTTTCTTATGACTTTGCGCAGGATGAAAATACGCTTCTTTAGAGCCATCAACCATGCCGCTACGACCAATAGGTCAGAAGTTAGTAGAAATGAAGGTCGACAAGAGCGTCGGAAAAGGTGACCTGAAGTAGTTTATTCTGGTAAATCGGCCATATCTCGGAGACGGTTCGGTTGTTTTGGACGGGGTTTGTTGCGTTGGATTCAGCATGGAAACACGCTTCTTGAGAGCCATCAACCATGCCGCTACGACCTGTAGAAAGTAGGGAAAAAATGTTGGAGAAATTGACCTGAAATGCTAAATTTTACAAAATGGGCCGTATCTCGGAAACTATGCGTTTTTTCGGCGATTTTGGCTTCTTTGGTCAAGGTTTCTTATGACTTTGCGCAGGATGAAAATACGCTTCTTTAGAGCCATCAACCATGCCGCTACGACCAATAGGTCAGAAGTTAGTAGAAATGAAGGTCGACAAGAGCGTCGGAAAAGGTGACCTGAAGTAGTTTATTCTGGTAAATCGGCCATATCTCGGAGACGGTTCGGTTGTTTTGGACGGGGTTTGTTGCGTTGGATTCAGCATGGAAACACGCTTCTTGAGAGCCATCAACCATGCCGCTACGACCTGTAGAAAGTAGGGAAAAAATGTTGGAGAAATTGACCTGAAATGCTAAATTTTACAAAATGGGCCGTATCTCGGAAACTATGCGTTTTTCGGCGATTTTGGTTTCTTTGGTCAAGGTTTCTTATGACTTTGCGCAGGATGAAAATACGCTTCTTTAGAGCCATCAACCATGCCGCTACGACCAATAGGTCAGAAGTTAGTAGAAATGAAGGTCGACAAGAGCGTCGGAAAAGGTGACCTGAAGTAGTTTATTCTGGTAAATCGGCCATATCTCGGAGACGGTTCGGTTGTTTTGGACGGGGTTTGTTGCGTTGGATTCAGCATGGAAACACGCTTCTTGAGAGCCATCAACCATGCCGCTACGACCTGTAGAAAGTAGGGAAAAAATGTTGGAGAAATTGACCTGAAATGCTAAATTTTACAAAATGGGCCGTATCTCGGAAACTATGCGTTTTTCGGCGATTTTGGCTTCTTTGGTCAAGGTTTCTTATGACTTTGCGCAGGATGAAAATACGCTTCTTTAGAGCCATCAACCATGCCGCTACGACCAATAGGTCAGAAGTTAGTAGAAATTAAGGTCGACAAGAGCGTCGGAAAAGGTGACCTGAAGTAGTTTATTCTGGTAAATCGGCCATATCTCGGAGACGGTTCGGTTGTTTTGGACGGGGTTTGTTGCGTTGGATTCAGCATGGAAACACGCTTCTTGAGAGCCATCAACCATGCCGCTACGACCTGTAGAAAGTAGGGAAAAAATGTTGGAGAAATTGACCTGAAATGCTAAATTTTACAAAATGGGCCGTATCTCGGAAACTATGCGTTTTTCGGCGATTTTGGCTTTTTTGGTCAAGGTTTCTTATTACTTTGCGCAGGATGAAAATACGCTTCTTTAGAGCCATCAACCATGCCGCTACGACCAATAGGTCAGAAGTTAGTAGAAATGAAGGTCGACAAGAGCGTCGGAAAAGGTGACCTGAAGTAGTTTATTCTGGTAAATCGGCCATATCTCGGAGACGGTTCGGTTGTTTTGGACGGGGTTTGTTGCGTTGGATTCAGCATGGAAACACGCTTCTTGAGAGCCATCAACCATGCCGCTACGACCTGTAGAAAGTAGGGAAAAAATGTTGGAGAAATTGACCTGAAATGCTAAATTTTACAAAATGGGCCGTATCTCGGAAACTATGCGTTTTTCGGCGATTTTGGCTTCTTTGGTCAAGGTTTCTTATGACTTTGCGCAGGATGAAAATACGCTTCTTTAGAGCCATCAACCATGCCGCTACGACCAATAGGTCAGAAGTTAGTAGAAATGAAGGTCGACAAGAGCGTCGGAAAAGGTGACCTGAAGTAGTTTATTCTGGTAAATCGGCCATATCTCGGAGACGGTTCGGTTGTTTTGGACGGGGTTTGTTGCGTTGGATTCAGCATGGAAACACGCTTCTTGAGAGCCATCAACCATGCCGCTACGACCTGTAGAAAGTAGGGAAAAAATGTTGGAGAAATTGACCTGAAATGCTAAATTTTACAAAATGGGCCGTATCTCGGAAACTATGCGTTTTTCGGCGATTTTGGCTTCTTTGGTCAAGGTTTCTTATGACTTTGCGCAGGATGAAAATACGCTTCTTTAGAACCATCAACCATGCCGCTACGACCAATAGGTCAGAAGTTAGTAGAAATGAAGGTCGACAAGAGCGTCGGAAAAGGTGACCTGAAGTAGTTTATTCTGTTAAATCGGCCATATCTCGGAGACGGTTCGGTTGTTTTGGACGGGGTTTGTTGCGTTGGATTCAGCATGGAAACACGCTTCTTGAGAGCCATCAACCATGCCGCTACGACCTGTAGAAAGTAGGGAAAAAATGTTGGAGAAATTGACCTGAAATGCTAAATTTTACAAAATGGGCCGTATCTCGGAAACTATGCGTTTTTCGGCGATTTTGGCTTCTTTGGTCAAGGTTTCTTACGACTTTGCGCAGGATGAAAATACGCTTCTTTAGAGCCATCAACCATGCCGCTACGACCAATAGGTCAGAAGTTAGTAGAAATGAAGGTCGACAAGAGCGTCGGAAAAGGTGACCTGAAGTAGTTTATTCTGGTAAATCGGCCATATCTCGGAGACGGTTCGGTTGTTTTGGACGGGGTTTGTTGCGTTGGATTCAGCATGGAAACACGCTTCTTGAGAGCCATCAACCATGCCGCTACGACCTGTAGAAAGTAGGGAAAAAATGTTGGAGAAATTGACCTGAAATGCTAAATTTTACAAAATGGGCCGTATCTCGGAAACTATGCGTTTTTTTCGGCGATTTTGGCTTCTTTGGTCAAGGTTTCTTTTGACTTTGCGCAGGATGAAAATACGCTTCTTTAGTGCCATCAACCATGCCGCTACGACCAATAGGTCAGAAGTTAGTAGAAATGAAGGTCGACAAGAGCGTCGGAAAAAGGTGACCTGAAGTAGTTTATTCTGGTAAATCGGCCATATCTCGGAGACGGTTCGGTTGTTTTGGACGGGGTTTGTTGCGTTGGATTCAGCATGGAAACACGCTTCTTGAGAGCCATCAACCATGCCGCTACGACCTGTAGAAAGTAGGGAAAAAATGTTGGAGAAATTGACCTGAAATGCTAAATTTTACAAAATGGGCCGTATCTCGGAAACTATGCGTTTTTCGGCGATTTTGGCTTCTTTGGTCAAGGTTTCTTATGACTTTGCGCAGGATGAAAATACGCTTCTTTAGAGCCATCAACCATGCCGCTACGACCAATAGGTCAGAAGTTAGTAGAAATGAAGGTCGACAAGAGCGTCGGAAAAGGTGACCTGAAGTAGTTTATTCTGGTAAATCGGCCATATCTCGGAGACGGTTCGGTTGTTTTGGACGGGGTTTGTTGCGTTGGATTCAGCATGGAAACACGCTTCTTGAGAGCCATCAACCATGCCGCTACGACCTGTAGAAAGTAGGGAAAAAATGTTGGAGAAATTGACCTGAAATGCTAAATTTTACAAAATGGGCCGTATCTCGGAAACTATGCGTTTTTCGGCGATTTTGGCTTCTTTGGTCAAGGTTTCTTATGACTTTGCGCAGGATGAAAATACGCTTCTTTAGAGCCATCAACCATGCCGCTACGACCAATAGGTCAGAAGTTAGTAGAAATGAAGGTCGACAAGAGCGTCGGAAAAGGTGACCTGAAGTAGTTTATTCTGGTAAATCGGCCATATCTCGGAGACGGTTCGGTTGTTTTGGACGGGGTTTGTTGCGTTGGATTCAGCATGGAAACACGCTTCTTGAGAGCCATCAACCATGCCGCTACGACCTGTAGAAAGTAGGGAAAAAATGTTGGAGAAATTGACCTGAAATGCTAAATTTTACAAAATGGGCCGTATCTCGGAAACTATGCGTTTTTCGGCGATTTTGGCTTCTTTGGTCAAGGTTTCTTATGACTTTGCGCAGGATGAAAATACGCTTCTTTAGAACCATCAACCATGCCGCTACGACCAATAGGTCAGAAGTTAGTAGAAATGAAGGTCGACAAGAGCGTCGGAAAAGGTGACCTGAAGTAGTTTATTCTGTTAAATCGGCCATATCTCGGAGACGGTTCGGTTGTTTTGGACGGGGTTTGTTGCGTTGGATTCAGCATGGAAACACGCTTCTTGAGAGCCATCAACCATGCCGCTACGACCTGTAGAAAGTAGGGAAAAAATGTTGGAGAAATTGACCTGAAATGCTAAATTTTACAAAATGGGCCGTATCTCGGAAACTATGCGTTTTTCGGCGATTTTGGCTTCTTTGGTCAAGGTTTCTTATGACTTTGCGCAGGATGAAAATACGCTTCTTTAGAGCCATCAACCATGCCGCTACGACCAATAGGTCAGAAGTTAGTAGAAATGAAGGTCGACAAGAGCGTCGGAAAAGGTGACCTGAAGTAGTTTATTCTGGTAAATCGGCCATATCTCGGAGACGGTTCGGTTGTTTTGGACGGGGTTTGTTGCGTTGGATTCAGCATGGAAACACGCTTCTTGAGAGCCATCAACCATGCCGCTACGACCTGTAGAAAGTAGGGAAAAAATGTTGGAGAAATTGACCTGAAATGCTAAATTTTACAAAATGGGCCGTATCTCGGAAACTATGCGTTTTTCGGCGATTTTGGCTTCTTTGGTCAAGGTTTCTTATGACTTTGCGCAGGATGAAAATACGCTTCTTTAGAGCCATCAACCATGCCGCTACGACCAATAGGTCAGAAGTTAGTAGAAATGAAGGTCGACAAGAGCGTCGGAAAAGGTGACCTGAAGTAGTTTATTCTGGTAAATCGGCCATATCTCGGAGACGGTTCGGTTGTTTTGGACGGGGTTTGTTGCGTTGGATTCAGCATGGAAACACGCTTCTTGAGAGCCATCAACCATGCCGCTACGACCTGTAGAAAGTAGGGAAAAAATGTTGGAGAAATTGACCTGAAATGCTAAATTTTACAAAATGGGCCGTATCTCGGAAACTATGCGTTTTTCGGCGATTTTGGCTTCTTTGGTCAAGGTTTCTTATGACTTTGCGCAGGATGAAAATACGCTTCTTTAGAACCATCAACCATGCCGCTACGACCAATAGGTCAGAAGTTAGTAGAAATGAAGGTCGACAAGAGCGTCGGAAAAGGTGACCTGAAGTAGTTTATTCTGTTAAATCGGCCATATCTCGGAGACGGTTCGGTTGTTTTGGACGGGGTTTGTTGCGTTGGATTCAGCATGGAAACACGCTTCTTGAGAGCCATCAACCATGCCGCTACGACCTGTAGAAAGTAGGGAAAAAATGTTGGAGAAATTGACCTGAAATGCTAAATTTTACAAAATGGGCCGTATCTCGGAAACTATGCGTTTTTCGGCGATTTTGGCTTCTTTGGTCAAGGTTTCTTACGACTTTGCGCAGGATGAAAATACGCTTCTTTAGAGCCATCAACCATGCCGCTACGACCAATAGGTCAGAAGTTAGTAGAAATGAAGGTCGACAAGAGCGTCGGAAAAGGTGACCTGAAGTAGTTTATTCTGGTAAATCGGCCATATCTCGGAGACGGTTCGGTTGTTTTGGACGGGGTTTGTTGCGTTGGATTCAGCATGGAAACACGCTTCTTGAGAGCCATCAACCATGCCGCTACGACCTGTAGAAAGTAGGGAAAAAATGTTGGAGAAATTGACCTGAAATGCTAAATTTTACAAAATGGGCCGTATCTCGGAAACTATGCGTTTTTCGGCGATTTTGGCTTCTTTGGTCAAGGTTTCTTATGACTTTGCGCAGGATGAAAATACGCTTCTTTAGAGCCATCAACCATGCCGCTACGACCAATAGGTCAGAAGTTAGTAGAAATGAAGGTCGACAAGAGCGTCGGAAAAGGTGACCTGAAGTAGTTTATTCTGGTAAATCGGCCATATCTCGGAGACGGTTCGGTTGTTTTGGACGGGGTTTGTTGCGTTGGATTCAGCATGGAAACACGCTTCTTGAGAGCCATCAACCATGCCGCTACGACCTGTAGAAAGTAGGGAAAAAATGTTGGAGAAATTGACCTGAAATGCTAAATTTTACAAAATGGGCCGTATCTCGGAAACTATGCGTTTTTCGGCGATTTTGGCTTATTTGGTCAAGGTTTCTTATGACTTTGCGCAGGATGAAAATACGCTTCTTTAGAGCCATCAACCATGCCGCTACGACCAATAGGTCAGAAGTTAGTAGAAATGAAGGTCGACAAGAGCGTCGGAAAAGGTGACCTGAAGTAGTTTATTCTGGTAAATCGGCCATATCTCGGAGACGGTTCGGTTGTTTTGGACGGGGTTTGTTGCGTTGGATTCAGCATGGAAACACGCTTCTTGAGAGCCATCAACCATGCCGCTACGACCTGTAGAAAGTAGGGAAAAAATGTTGGAGAAATTGACCTGAAATGCTAAATTTTACAAAATGGGCCGTATCTCGGAAACTATGCGTTTTTCGGCGATTTTGGCTTCTTTGGTCAAGGTTTCTTATGACTTTGCGCAGGATGAAAATACGCTTCTTTAGAACCATCAACCATGCCGCTACGACCAATAGGTCAGAAGTTAGTAGAAATGAAGGTCGACAAGAGCGTCGGAAAAGGTGACCTGAAGTAGTTTATTCTGTTAAATCGGCCATATCTCGGAGACGGTTCGGTTGTTTTGGACGGGGTTTGTTGCGTTGGATTCAGCATGGAAACACGCTTCTTGAGAGCCATCAACCATGCCGCTACGACCTGTAGAAAGTAGGGAAAAAATGTTGGAGAAATTGACCTGAAATGCTAAATTTTACAAAATGGGCCGTATCTCGGAAACTATGCGTTTTTCGGCGATTTTGGCTTCTTTGGTCAAGGTTTCTTACGACTTTGCGCAGGATGAAAATACGCTTCTTTAGAGCCATCAACCATGCCGCTACGACCAATAGGTCAGAAGTTAGTAGAAATGAAGGTCGACAAGAGCGTCGGAAAAGGTGACCTGAAGTAGTTTATTCTGGTAAATCGGCCATATCTCGGAGACGGTTCGGTTGTTTTGGACGGGGTTTGTTGCGTTGGATTCAGCATAGAAACACGCTTCTTGAGAGCCATCAACCATGCCGCTACGACCTGTAGAAAGTAGGGAAAAAATGTTGGAGAAATTGACCTGAAATGCTAAATTTTACAAAATGGGCCGTATCTCGGAAACTATGCGTTTTTCGGCGATTTTGGCTTTTTTGGTCAAGGTTTCTTATTACTTTGCGCAGGATGAAAATACGCTTCTTTAGAGCCATCAACCATGCCGCTACGACCAATAGGTCAGAAGTTAGTAGAAATGAAGGTCGACAAGAGCGTCGGAAAAGGTGACCTGAAGTAGTTTATTCTGGTAAATCGGCCATATCTCGGAGACGGTTCGGTTGTTTTGGACGGGGTTTGTTGCGTTGGATTCAGCATGGAAACACGCTTCTTGAGAGCCATCAACCATGCCGCTACGACCTGTAGAAAGTAGGGAAAAAATGTTGGAGAAATTGACCTGAAATGCTAAATTTTACAAAATGGGCCGTATCTCGGAAACTATGCGTTTTTCGGCGATTTTGGCTTCTTTGGTCAAGGTTTCTTATGACTTTGCGCAGGATGAAAATACGCTTCTTTAGAGCCATCAACCATGCCGCTACGACCAATAGGTCAGAAGTTAGTAGAAATGAAGGTCGACAAGAGCGTCGGAAAAGGTGACCTGAAGTAGTTTATTCTGGTAAATCGGCCATATCTCGGAGACGGTTCGGTTGTTTTGGACGGGGTTTGTTGCGTTGGATTCAGCATGGAAACACGCTTCTTGAGAGCCATCAACCATGCCGCTACGACCTGTAGAAAGTAGGGAAAAAATGTTGGAGAAATTGACCTGAAATGCTAAATTTTACAAAATGGGCCGTATCTCGGAAACTATGCGTTTTTCGGCGATTTTGGCTTCTTTGGTCAAGGTTTCTTATGACTTTGCGCAGGATGAAAATACGCTTCTTTAGAGCCATCAACCATGCCGCTACGACCAATAGGTCAGAAGTTAGTAGAAATGAAGGTCGACAAGAGCGTCGGAAAAGGTGACCTGAAGTAGTTTATTCTGGTAAATCGGCCATATCTCGGAGACGGTTCGGTTGTTTTGGACGGGGTTTGTTGCGTTGGATTCAGCATGGAAACACGCTTCTTGAGAGCCATCAACCATGCCGCTACGACCTGTAGAAAGTAGGGAAAAAATGTTGGAGAAATTGACCTGAAATGCTAAATTTTACAAAATGGGCCGTATCTCGGAAACTATGCGTTTTTCGGCGATTTTGGCTTCTTTGGTCAAGGTTTCTTACGACTTTGCGCAGGATGAAAATACGCTTCTTTAGAGCCATCAACCATGCCGCTACGACCAATAGGTCAGAAGTTAGTAGAAATGAAGGTCGACAAGAGCGTCGGAAAAGGTGACCTGAAGTAGTTTATTCTGGTAAATCGGCCATATCTCGGAGACGGTTCGGTTGTTTTGGACGGGGTTTGTTGCGTTGGATTCAGCATGGAAACACGCTTCTTGAGAGCCATCAACCATGCCGCTACGACCTGTAGAAAGTAGGGAAAAAATGTTGGAGAAATTGACCTGAAATGCCGACCTGTAGAAAGTAGGGAAAAAATGTTGGAGAAATTGACCTGAAATGCTAAATTTTACAAAATGGGCCGTATCTCGGAAACTATGCGTTTTTCGGCGATTTTGGCTTCTTTGGTCAAGGTTTCTTACGACTTTGCGCAGGATGAAAATACGCTTCTTTAGAGCCATCAACCATGCCGCTACGACCAATAGGTCAGAAGTTAGTAGAAATGAAGGTCGACAAGAGCGTCGGAAAAGGTGACCTGAAGTAGTTTATTCTGGTAAATCGGCCATATCTCGGAGACGGTTCGGTTGTTTTGGACGGGGTTTGTTGCGTTGGATTCAGCATAGAAACACGCTTCTTGAGAGCCATCAACCATGCCGCTACGACCTGTAGAAAGTAGGGAAAAAATGTTGGAGAAATTGACCTGAAATGCTAAATTTTACAAAATGGGCCGTATCTCGGAAACTATGCGTTTTTCGGCGATTTTGGCTTTTTTGGTCAAGGTTTCTTATTACTTTGCGCAGGATGAAAATACGCTTCTTTAGAGCCATCAACCATGCCGCTACGACCAATAGGTCAGAAGTTAGTAGAAATGAAGGTCGACAAGAGCGTCGGAAAAGGTGACCTGAAGTAGTTTATTCTGGTAAATCGGCCATATCTCGGAGACGGTTCGGTTGTTTTGGACGGGGTTTGTTGCGTTGGATTCAGCATGGAAACACGCTTCTTGAGAGCCATCAACCATGCCGCTACGACCTGTAGAAAGTAGGGAAAAAATGTTGGAGAAATTGACCTGAAATGCTAAATTTTACAAAATGGGCCGTATCTCGGAAACTATGCGTTTTTCGGCGATTTTGGCTTCTTTGGTCAAGGTTTCTTATGACTTTGCGCAGGATGAAAATACGCTTCTTTAGAGCCATCAACCATGCCGCTACGACCAATAGGTCAGAAGTTAGTAGAAATGAAGGTCGACAAGAGCGTCGGAAAAGGTGACCTGAAGTAGTTTATTCTGGTAAATCGGCCATATCTCGGAGACGGTTCGGTTGTTTTGGACGGGGTTTGTTGCGTTGGATTCAGCATGGAAACACGCTTCTTGAGAGCCATCAACCATGCCGCTACGACCTGTAGAAAGTAGGGAAAAAATGTTGGAGAAATTGACCTGAAATGCTAAATTTTACAAAATGGGCCGTATCTCGGAAACTATGCGTTTTTCGGCGATTTTGGCTTCTTTGGTCAAGGTTTCTTATGACTTTGCGCAGGATGAAAATACGCTTCTTTAGAACCATCAACCATGCCGCTACGACCAATAGGTCAGAAGTTAGTAGAAATGAAGGTCGACAAGAGCGTCGGAAAAGGTGACCTGAAGTAGTTTATTCTGTTAAATCGGCCATATCTCGGAGACGGTTCGGTTGTTTTGGACGGGGTTTGTTGCGTTGGATTCAGCATGGAAACACGCTTCTTGAGAGCCATCAACCATGCCGCTACGACCTGTAGAAAGTAGGGAAAAAATGTTGGAGAAATTGACCTGAAATGCTAAATTTTACAAAATGGGCCGTATCTCGGAAACTATGCGTTTTTCGGCGATTTTGGCTTCTTTGGTCAAGGTTTCTTATGACTTTGCGCAGGATGAAAATACGCTTCTTTAGAGCCATCAACCATGCCGCTACGACCAATAGGTCAGAAGTTAGTAGAAATGAAGGTCGACAAGAGCGTCGGAAAAGGTGACCTGAAGTAGTTTATTCTGGTAAATCGGCCATATCTCGGAGACGGTTCGGTTGTTTTGGACGGGGTTTGTTGCGTTGGATTCAGCATGGAAACACGCTTCTTGAGAGCCATCAACCATGCCGCTACGACCTGTAGAAAGTAGGGAAAAAATGTTGGAGAAATTGACCTGAAATGCTAAATTTTACAAAATGGGCCGTATCTCGGAAACTATGCGTTTTTCGGCGATTTTGGCTTCTTTGGTCAAGGTTTCTTATGACTTTGCGCAGGATGAAAATACGCTTCTTTAGAGCCATCAACCATGCCGCTACGACCAATAGGTCAGAAGTTAGTAGAAATGAAGGTCGACAAGAGCGTCGGAAAAGGTGACCTGAAGTAGTTTATTCTGGTAAATCGGCCATATCTCGGAGACGGTTCGGTTGTTTTGGACGGGGTTTGTTGCGTTGGATTCAGCATGGAAACACGCTTCTTGAGAGCCATCAACCATGCCGCTACGACCTGTAGAAAGTAGGGAAAAAATGTTGGAGAAATTGACCTGAAATGCTAAATTTTACAAAATGGGCCGTATCTCGGAAACTATGCGTTTTTCGGCGATTTTGGCTTCTTTGGTCAAGGTTTCTTATGACTTTGCGCAGGATGAAAATACGCTTCTTTAGAACCATCAACCATGCCGCTACGACCAATAGGTCAGAAGTTAGTAGAAATGAAGGTCGACAAGAGCGTCGGAAAAGGTGACCTGAAGTAGTTTATTCTGTTAAATCGGCCATATCTCGGAGACGGTTCGGTTGTTTTGGACGGGGTTTGTTGCGTTGGATTCAGCATGGAAACACGCTTCTTGAGAGCCATCAACCATGCCGCTACGACCTGTAGAAAGTAGGGAAAAAATGTTGGAGAAATTGACCTGAAATGCTAAATTTTACAAAATGGGCCGTATCTCGGAAACTATGCGTTTTTCGGCGATTTTGGCTTCTTTGGTCAAGGTTTCTTACGACTTTGCGCAGGATGAAAATACGCTTCTTTAGAGCCATCAACCATGCCGCTACGACCAATAGGTCAGAAGTTAGTAGAAATGAAGGTCGACAAGAGCGTCGGAAAAGGTGACCTGAAGTAGTTTATTCTGGTAAATCGGCCATATCTCGGAGACGGTTCGGTTGTTTTGGACGGGGTTTGTTGCGTTGGATTCAGCATGGAAACACGCTTCTTGAGAGCCATCAACCATGCCGCTACGACCTGTAGAAAGTAGGGAAAAAATGTTGGAGAAATTGACCTGAAATGCTAAATTTTACAAAATGGGCCGTATCTCGGAAACTATGCGTTTTTTCGGCGATTTTGGCTTCTTTGGTCAAGGTTTCTTATGACTTTGCGCAGGATGAAAATACGCTTCTTTAGAGCCATCAACCATGCCGCTACGACCAATAGGTCAGAAGTTAGTAGAAATGAAGGTCGACAAGAGCGTCGGAAAAGGTGACCTGAAGTAGTTTATTCTGGTAAATCGGCCATATCTCGGAGACGGTTCGGTTGTTTTGGACGGGGTTTGTTGCGTTGGATTCAGCATGGAAACACGCTTCTTGAGAGCCATCAACCATGCCGCTACGACCTGTAGAAAGTAGGGAAAAAATGTTGGAGAAATTGACCTGAAATGCTAAATTTTACAAAATGGGCCGTATCTCGGAAACTATGCGTTTTTCGGCGATTTTGGCTTATTTGGTCAAGGTTTCTTATGACTTTGCGCAGGATGAAAATACGCTTCTTTAGAGCCATCAACCATGCCGCTACGACCAATAGGTCAGAAGTTAGTAGAAATGAAGGTCGACAAGAGCGTCGGAAAAGGTGACCTGAAGTAGTTTATTCTGGTAAATCGGCCATATCTCGGAGACGGTTCGGTTGTTTTGGACGGGGTTTGTTGCGTTGGATTCAGCATGGAAACACGCTTCTTGAGAGCCATCAACCATGCCGCTACGACCTGTAGAAAGTAGGGAAAAAATGTTGGAGAAATTGACCTGAAATGCTAAATTTTACAAAATGGGCCGTATCTCGGAAACTATGCGTTTTTCGGCGATTTTGGCTTCTTTGGTCAAGGTTTCTTATGACTTTGCGCAGGATGAAAATACGCTTCTTTAGAACCATCAACCATGCCGCTACGACCAATAGGTCAGAAGTTAGTAGAAATGAAGGTCGACAAGAGCGTCGGAAAAGGTGACCTGAAGTAGTTTATTCTGTTAAATCGGCCATATCTCGGAGACGGTTCGGTTGTTTTGGACGGGGTTTGTTGCGTTGGATTCAGCATGGAAACACGCTTCTTGAGAGCCATCAACCATGCCGCTACGACCTGTAGAAAGTAGGGAAAAAATGTTGGAGAAATTGACCTGAAATGCTAAATTTTACAAAATGGGCCGTATCTCGGAAACTATGCGTTTTTCGGCGATTTTGGCTTCTATGGTCAAGGTTTCTTACGACTTTGCGCAGGATGAAAATACGCTTCTTTAGAGCCATCAACCATGCCGCTACGACCAATAGGTCAGAAGTTAGTAGAAATGAAGGTCGACAAGAGCGTCGGAAAAGGTGACCTGAAGTAGTTTATTCTGGTAAATCGGCCATATCTCGGAGACGGTTCGGTTGTTTTGGACGGGGTTTGTTGCGTTGGATTCAGCATAGAAACACGCTTCTTGAGAGCCATCAACCATGCCGCTACGACCTGTAGAAAGTAGGGAAAAAATGTTGGAGAAATTGACCTGAAATGCTAAATTTTACAAAATGGGCCGTATCTCGGAAACTATGCGTTTTTCGGCGATTTTGGCTTTTTTGGTCAAGGTTTCTTATTACTTTGCGCAGGATGAAAATACGCTTCTTTAGAGCCATCAACCATGCCGCTACGACCAATAGGTCAGAAGTTAGTAGAAATGAAGGTCGACAAGAGCGTCGGAAAAGGTGACCTGAAGTAGTTTATTCTGGTAAATCGGCCATATCTCGGAGACGGTTCGGTTGTTTTGGACGGGGTTTGTTGCGTTGGATTCAGCATGGAAACACGCTTCTTGAGAGCCATCAACCATGCCGCTACGACCTGTAGAAAGTAGGGAAAAAATGTTGGAGAAATTGACCTGAAATGCTAAATTTTACAAAATGGGCCGTATCTCGGAAACTATGCGTTTTTCGGCGATTTTGGCTTCTTTGGTCAAGGTTTCTTATGACTTTGCGCAGGATGAAAATACGCTTCTTTAGAGCCATCAACCATGCCGCTACGACCAATAGGTCAGAAGTTAGTAGAAATGAAGGTCGACAAGAGCGTCGGAAAAGGTGACCTGAAGTAGTTTATTCTGGTAAATCGGCCATATCTCGGAGACGGTTCGGTTGTTTTGGACGGGGTTTGTTGCGTTGGATTCAGCATGGAAACACGCTTCTTGAGAGCCATCAACCATGCCGCTACGACCTGTAGAAAGTAGGGAAAAAATGTTGGAGAAATTGACCTGAAATGCTAAATTTTACAAAATGGGCCGTATCTCGGAAACTATGCGTTTTTCGGCGATTTTGGCTTCTTTGGTCAAGGTTTCTTATGACTTTGCGCAGGATGAAAATACGCTTCTTTAGAGCCATCAACCATGCCGCTACGACCAATAGGTCAGAAGTTAGTAGAAATGAAGGTCGACAAGAGCGTCGGAAAAGGTGACCTGAAGTAGTTTATTCTGGTAAATCGGCCATATCTCGGAGACGGTTCGGTTGTTTTGGACGGGGTTTGTTGCGTTGGATTCAGCATGGAAACACGCTTCTTGAGAGCCATCAACCATGCCGCTACGACCTGTAGAAAGTAGGGAAAAAATGTTGGAGAAATTGACCTGAAATGCTAAATTTTACAAAATGGGCCGTATCTCGGAAACTATGCGTTTTTTCGGCGATTTTGGCTTCTTTGGTCAAGGTTTCTTACGACTTTGCGCAGGATGAAAATACGCTTCTTTAGAGCCATCAACCATGCCGCTACGACCAATAGGTCAGAAGTTAGTAGAAATGAAGGTCGACAAGAGCGTCGGAAAAGGTGACCTGAAGTAGTTTATTCTGGTAAATCGGCCATATCTCGGAGACGGTTCGGTTGTTTTGGACGGGGTTTGTTGCGTTGGATTCAGCATGGAAACACGCTTCTTGAGAGCCATCAACCATGCCGCTACGACCTGTAGAAAGTAGGGAAAAAATGTTGGAGAAATTGACCTGAAATGCCGACCTGTAGAAAGTAGGGAAAAAATGTTGGAGAAATTGACCTGAAATGCTAAATTTTACAAAATGGGCCGTATCTCGGAAACTATGCGTTTTTCGGCGATTTTGGCTTCTTTGGTCAAGGTTTCTTACGACTTTGCGCAGGATGAAAATACGCTTCTTTAGAGCCATCAACCATGCCGCTACGACCAATAGGTCAGAAGTTAGTAGAAATGAAGGTCGACAAGAGCGTCGGAAAAGGTGACCTGAAGTAGTTTATTCTGGTAAATCGGCCATATCTCGGAGACGGTTCGGTTGTTTTGGACGGGGTTTGTTGCGTTGGATTCAGCATAGAAACACGCTTCTTGAGAGCCATCAACCATGCCGCTACGACCTGTAGAAAGTAGGGAAAAAATGTTGGAGAAATTGACCTGAAATGCTAAATTTTACAAAATGGGCCGTATCTCGGAAACTATGCGTTTTTCGGCGATTTTGGCTTTTTTGGTCAAGGTTTCTTATTACTTTGCGCAGGATGAAAATACGCTTCTTTAGAGCCATCAACCATGCCGCTACGACCAATAGGTCAGAAGTTAGTAGAAATGAAGGTCGACAAGAGCGTCGGAAAAGGTGACCTGAAGTAGTTTATTCTGGTAAATCGGCCATATCTCGGAGACGGTTCGGTTGTTTTGGACGGGGTTTGTTGCGTTGGATTCAGCATGGAAACACGCTTCTTGAGAGCCATCAACCATGCCGCTACGACCTGTAGAAAGTAGGGAAAAAATGTTGGAGAAATTGACCTGAAATGCTAAATTTTACAAAATGGGCCGTATCTCGGAAACTATGCGTTTTTCGGCGATTTTGGCTTCTTTGGTCAAGGTTTCTTATGACTTTGCGCAGGATGAAAATACGCTTCTTTAGAGCCATCAACCATGCCGCTACGACCAATAGGTCAGAAGTTAGTAGAAATGAAGGTCGACAAGAGCGTCGGAAAAGGTGACCTGAAGTAGTTTATTCTGGTAAATCGGCCATATCTCGGAGACGGTTCGGTTGTTTTGGACGGGGTTTGTTGCGTTGGATTCAGCATGGAAACACGCTTCTTGAGAGCCATCAACCATGCCGCTACGACCTGTAGAAAGTAGGGAAAAAATGTTGGAGAAATTGACCTGAAATGCTAAATTTTACAAAATGGGCCGTATCTCGGAAACTATGCGTTTTTCGGCGATTTTGGCTTCTTTGGTCAAGGTTTCTTATGACTTTGCGCAGGATGAAAATACGCTTCTTTAGAGCCATCAACCATGCCGCTACGACCAATAGGTCAGAAGTTAGTAGAAATGAAGGTCGACAAGAGCGTCGGAAAAGGTGACCTGAAGTAGTTTATTCTGGTAAATCGGCCATATCTCGGAGACGGTTCGGTTGTTTTGGACGGGGTTTGTTGCGTTGGATTCAGCATGGAAACACGCTTCTTGAGAGCCATCAACCATGCCGCTACGACCTGTAGAAAGTAGGGAAAAAATGTTGGAGAAATTGACCTGAAATGCTAAATTTTACAAAATGGGCCGTATCTCGGAAACTATGCGTTTTTCGGCGATTTTGGCTTCTTTGGTCAAGGTTTCTTATGACTTTGCGCAGGATGAAAATACGCTTCTTTAGAGCCATCAACCATGCCGCTACGACCAATAGGTCAGAAGTTAGTAGAAATGAAGGTCGACAAGAGCGTCGGAAAAGGTGACCTGAAGTAGTTTATTCTGGTAAATCGGCCATATCTCGGAGACGGTTCGGTTGTTTTGGACGGGGTTTGTTGCGTTGGATTCAGCATGGAAACACGCTTCTTGAGAGCCATCAACCATGCCGCTACGACCTGTAGAAAGTAGGGAAAAAATGTTGGAGAAATTGACCTGAAATGCTAAATTTTACAAAATGGGCCGTATCTCGGAAACTATGCGTTTTTCGGCGATTTTGGCTTCTTTGGTCAAGGTTTCTTATGACTTTGCGCAGGATGAAAATACGCTTCTTTAGAGCCATCAACCATGCCGCTACGACCAATAGGTCAGAAGTTAGTAGAAATGAAGGTCGACAAGAGCGCCGGAAAAGGTGACCTGAAGTAGTTTATTCTGGTAAATCGGCCATATCTCGGAGACGGTTCGGTTGTTTTGGACGGGGTTTGTTGCGTTGGATTCAGCATGGAAACACGCTTCTTGAGAGCCATCAACCATGCCGCTACGACCTGTAGAAAGTAGGGAAAAAATGTTGGAGAAATTGACCTGAAATGCTAAATTTTACAAAATGGGCCGTATCTCGGAAACTATGCGTTTTTCGGCGATTTTGGCTTCTTTGGTCAAGGTTTCTTATGACTTTGCGCAGGATGAAAATACGCTTCTTTAGAGCCATCAACCATGCCGCTACGACCAATAGGTCAGAAGTTAGTAGAAATGAAGGTCGACAAGAGCGTCGGAAAAGGTGACCTGAAGTAGTTTATTCTGGTAAATCGGCCATATCTCGGAGACGGTTCGGTTGTTTTGGACGGGGTTTGTTGCGTTGGATTCAGCATGGAAACACGCTTCTTGAGAGCCATCAACCATGCCGCTACGACCTGTAGAAAGTAGGGAAAAAATGTTGGAGAAATTGACCTGAAATGCTAAATTTTACAAAATGGGCCGTATCTCGGAAACTATGCGTTTTTCGGCGATTTTGGCTTTTTTGGTCAAGGTTTCTTATTACTTTGCGCAGGATGAAAATACGCTTCTTTAGAGCCATCAACCATGCCGCTACGACCAATAGGTCAGAAGTTAGTAGAAATGAAGGTCGACAAGAGCGTCGGAAAAGGTGACCTGAAGTAGTTTATTCTGGTAAATCGGCCATATCTCGGAGACGGTTCGGTTGTTTTGGACGGGGTTTGTTGCGTTGGATTCAGCATGGAAACACGCTTCTTGAGAGCCATCAACCATGCCGCTACGACCTGTAGAAAGTAGGGAAAAAATGTTGGAGAAATTGACCTGAAATGCTAAATTTTACAAAATGGGCCGTATCTCGGAAACTATGCGTTTTTCGGCGATTTTGGCTTCTTTGGTCAAGGTTTCTTATGACTTTGCGCAGGATGAAAATACGCTTCTTTAGAGCCATCAACCATGCCGCTACGACCAATAGGTCAGAAGTTAGTAGAAATGAAGGTCGACAAGAGCGTCGGAAAAGGTGACCTGAAGTAGTTTATTCTGGTAAATCGGCCATATCTCGGAGACGGTTCGGTTGTTTTGGACGGGGTTTGTTGCGTTGGATTCAGCATGGAAACACGCTTCTTGAGAGCCATCAACCATGCCGCTACGACCTGTAGAAAGTAGGGAAAAAATGTTGGAGAAATTGACCTGAAATGCTAAATTTTACAAAATGGGCCGTATCTCGGAAACTATGCGTTTTTCGGCGATTTTGGCTTCTTTGGTCAAGGTTTCTTATGACTTTGCGCAGGATGAAAATACGCTTCTTTAGAGCCATCAACCATGCCGCTACGACCAATAGGTCAGAAGTTAGTAGAAATGAAGGTCGACAAGAGCGTCGGAAAAGGTGACCTGAAGTAGTTTATTCTGGTAAATCGGCCATATCTCGGAGACGGTTCGGTTGTTTTGGACGGGGTTTGTTGCGTTGGATTCAGCATGGAAACACGCTTCTTGAGAGCCATCAACCATGCCGCTACGACCTGTAGAAAGTAGGGAAAAAATGTTGGAGAAATTGACCTGAAATGCTAAATTTTACAAAATGGGCCGTATCTCGGAAACTATGCGTTTTTCGGCGATTTTGGCTTCTTTGGTCAAGGTTTCTTATGACTTTGCGCAGGATGAAAATACGCTTCTTTAGAGCCATCAACCATGCCGCTACGACCAATAGGTCAGAAGTTAGTAGAAATGAAGGTCGACAAGAGCGCCGGAAAAGGTGACCTGAAGTAGTTTATTCTGGTAAATCGGCCATATCTCGGAGACGGTTCGGTTGTTTTGGACGGGGTTTGTTGCGTTGGATTCAGCATGGAAACACGCTTCTTGAGAGCCATCAACCATGCCGCTACGACCTGTAGAAAGTAGGGAAAAAATGTTGGAGAAATTGACCTGAAATGCTAAATTTTACAAAATGGGCCGTATCTCGGAAACTATGCGTTTTTCGGCGATTTTGGCTTCTTTGGTCAAGGTTTCTTATGACTTTGCGCAGGATGAAAATACGCTTCTTTAGAGCCATCAACCATGCCGCTACGACCAATAGGTCAGAAGTTAGTAGAAATGAAGGTCGACAAGAGCGTCGGAAAAGGTGACCTGAAGTAGTTTATTCTGGTAAATCGGCCATATCTCGGAGACGGTTCGGTTGTTTTGGACGGGGTTTGTTGCGTTGGATTCAGCATGGAAACACGCTTCTTGAGAGCCATCAACCATGCCGCTACGACCTGTAGAAAGTAGGGAAAAAATGTTGGAGAAATTGACCTGAAATGCTAAATTTTACAAAATGGGCCGTATCTCGGAAACTATGCGTTTTTCGGCGATTTTGGCTTTTTTGGTCAAGGTTTCTTATTACTTTGCGCAGGATGAAAATACGCTTCTTTAGAGCCATCAACCATGCCGCTACGACCAATAGGTCAGAAGTTAGTAGAAATGAAGGTCGACAAGAGCGTCGGAAAAGGTGACCTGAAGTAGTTTATTCTGGTAAATCGGCCATATCTCGGAGACGGTTCGGTTGTTTTGGACGGGGTTTGTTGCGTTGGATTCAGCATGGAAACACGCTTCTTGAGAGCCATCAACCATGCCGCTACGACCTGTAGAAAGTAGGGAAAAAATGTTGGAGAAATTGACCTGAAATGCTAAATTTTACAAAATGGGCCGTATCTCGGAAACTATGCGTTTTTCGGCGATTTTGGCTTCTTTGGTCAAGGTTTCTTATGACTTTGCGCAGGATGAAAATACGCTTCTTTAGAGCCATCAACCATGCCGCTACGACCAATAGGTCAGAAGTTAGTAGAAATGAAGGTCGACAAGAGCGTCGGAAAAGGTGACCTGAAGTAGTTTATTCTGGTAAATCGGCCATATCTCGGAGACGGTTCGGTTGTTTTGGACGGGGTTTGTTGCGTTGGATTCAGCATGGAAACACGCTTCTTGAGAGCCATCAACCATGCCGCTACGACCTGTAGAAAGTAGGGAAAAAATGTTGGAGAAATTGACCTGAAATGCTAAATTTTACAAAATGGGCCGTATCTCGGAAACTATGCGTTTTTCGGCGATTTTGGCTTCTTTGGTCAAGGTTTCTTATGACTTTGCGCAGGATGAAAATACGCTTCTTTAGAGCCATCAACCATGCCGCTACGACCAATAGGTCAGAAGTTAGTAGAAATGAAGGTCGACAAGAGCGTCGGAAAAGGTGACCTGAAGTAGTTTATTCTGGTAAATCGGCCATATCTCGGAGACGGTTCGGTTGTTTTGGACGGGGTTTGTTGCGTTGGATTCAGCATGGAAACACGCTTCTTGAGAGCCATCAACCATGCCGCTACGACCTGTAGAAAGTAGGGAAAAAATGTTGGAGAAATTGACCTGAAATGCTAAATTTTACAAAATGGGCCGTATCTCGGAAACTATGCGTTTTTTCGGCGATTTTGGCTTTTTTGGTCAAGGTTTCTTATTACTTTGCGCAGGATGAAAATACGCTTCTTTAGAGCCATCAACCATGCCGCTACGACCAATAGGTCAGAAGTTAGTAGAAATGAAGGTCGACAAGAGCGTCGGAAAAGGTGACCTGAAGTAGTTTATTCTGGTAAATCGGCCATATCTCGGAGACGGTTCGGTTGTTTTGGACGGGGTTTGTTGCGTTGGATTCAGCATGGAAACACGCTTCTTGAGAGCCATCAACCATGCCGCTACGACCTGTAGAAAGTAGGGAAAAAATGTTGGAGAAATTGACCTGAAATGCTAAATTTTACAAAATGGGCCGTATCTCGGAAACTATGCGTTTTTCGGCGATTTTGGCTTCTTTGGTCAAGGTTTCTTATGACTTTGCGCAGGATGAAAATACGCTTCTTTAGAGCCATCAACCATGCCGCTACGACCAATAGGTCAGAAGTTAGTAGAAATGAAGGTCGACAAGAGCGTCGGAAAAGGTGACCTGAAGTAGTTTATTCTGGTAAATCGGCCATATCTCGGAGACGGTTCGGTTGTTTTGGACGGGGTTTGTTGCGTTGGATTCAGCATGGAAACACGCTTCTTGAGAGCCATCAACCATGCCGCTACGACCTGTAGAAAGTAGGGAAAAAATGTTGGAGAAATTGACCTGAAATGCTAAATTTTACAAAATGGGCCGTATCTCGGAAACTATGCGTTTTTTCGGCGATTTTGGCTTCTTTGGTCAAGGTTTCTTATGACTTTGCGCAGGATGAAAATACGCTTCTTTAGAGCCATCAACCATGCCGCTACGACCAATAGGTCAGAAGTTAGTAGAAATGAAGGTCGACAAGAGCGTCGGAAAAGGTGACCTGAAGTAGTTTATTCTGGTAAATCGGCCATATCTCGGAGACGGTTCGGTTGTTTTGGACGGGGTTTGTTGCGTTGGATTCAGCATGGAAACACGCTTCTTGAGAGCCATCAACCATGCCGCTACGACCTGTAGAAAGTAGGGAAAAAATGTTGGAGAAATTGACCTGAAATGCTAAATTTTACAAAATGGGCCGTATCTCGGAAACTATGCGTTTTTCGGCGATTTTGGCTTCTTTGGTCAAGGTTTCTTATGACTTTGCGCAGGATGAAAATACGCTTCTTTAGAGCCATCAACCATGCCGCTACGACCAATAGGTCAGAAGTTAGTAGAAATGAAGGTCGACAAGAGCGTCGGAAAAGGTGACCTGAAGTAGTTTATTCTGGTAAATCGGCCATATCTCGGAGACGGTTCGGTTGTTTTGGACGGGGTTTGTTGCGTTGGATTCAGCATGGAAACACGCTTCTTGAGAGCCATCAACCATGCCGCTACGACCTGTAGAAAGTAGGGAAAAAATGTTGGAGAAATTGACCTGAAATGCTAAATTTTACAAAATGGGCCGTATCTCGGAAACTATGCGTTTTTCGGCGATTTTGGCTTCTTTGGTCAAGGTTTCTTATGACTTTGCGCAGGATGAAAATACGCTTCTTTAGAGCCATCAACCATGCCGCTACGACCAATAGGTCAGAAGTTAGTAGAAATGAAGGTCGACAAGAGCGTCGGAAAAGGTGACCTGAAGTAGTTTATTCTGGTAAATCGGCCATATCTCGGAGACGGTTCGGTTGTTTTGGACGGGGTTTGTTGCGTTGGATTCAGCATGGAAACACGCTTCTTGAGAGCCATCAACCATGCCGCTACGACCTGTAGAAAGTAGGGAAAAAATGTTGGAGAAATTGACCTGAAATGCTAAATTTTACAAAATGGGCCGTATCTCGGAAACTATGCGTTTTTTCGGCGATTTTGGCTTCTTTGGTCAAGGTTTCTTATGACTTTGCGCAGGATGAAAATACGCTTCTTTAGAGCCATCAACCATGCCGCTACGACCAATAGGTCAGAAGTTAGTAGAAATGAAGGTCGACAAGAGCGTCGGAAAAGGTGACCTGAAGTAGTTTATTCTGGTAAATCGGCCATATCTCGGAGACGGTTCGGTTGTTTTGGACGGGGTTTGTTGCGTTGGATTCAGCATGGAAACACGCTTCTTGAGAGCCATCAACCATGCCGCTACGACCTGTAGAAAGTAGGGAAAAAATGTTGGAGAAATTGACCTGAAATGCTAAATTTTACAAAATGGGCCGTATCTCGGAAACTATGCGTTTTTCGGCGATTTTGGCTTCTTTGGTCAAGGTTTCTTATGACTTTGCGCAGGATGAAAATACGCTTCTTTAGAGCCATCAACCATGCCGCTACGACCAATAGGTCAGAAGTTAGTAGAAATGAAGGTCGACAAGAGCGTCGGAAAAGGTGACCTGAAGTAGTTTATTCTGGTAAATCGGCCATATCTCGGAGACGGTTCGGTTGTTTTGGACGGGGTTTGTTGCGTTGGATTCAGCATGGAAACACGCTTCTTGAGAGCCATCAACCATGCCGCTACGACCTGTAGAAAGTAGGGAAAAAATGTTGGAGAAATTGACCTGAAATGCTAAATTTTACAAAATGGGCCGTATCTCGGAAACTATGCGTTTTTCGGCGATTTTGGCTTCTTTGGTCAAAGTTTCTTATGACTTTGCGCAGGATGAAAATACGCTTCTTTAGAGCCATCAACCATGCCGCTACGACCAATAGGTCAGAAGTTAGTAGAAATGAAGGTCGACAAGAGCGTCGGAAACGGTGACCTGAAGTAGTTTATTCTGGTAAATCGGCCATATCTCGGAGACGGTTCGGTTGTTTTGGACGGGGTTTGTTGCGTTGGATTCAGCATGGAAACACGCTTCTTGAGAGCCATCAACCATGCCGCTACGACCTGTAGAAAGTAGGGAAAAAATGTTGGAGAAATTGACCTGAAATGCTAAATTTTACAAAATGGGCCGTATCTCGGAAACTATGCGTTTTTCGGCGATTTTGGCTTCTTTGGTCAAGGTTTCTTATGACTTTGCGCAGGATGAAAATACGCTTCTTTAGAGCCATCAACCATGCCGCTACGACCAATAGGTCAGAAGTTAGTAGAAATGAAGGTCGACAAGAGCGTCGGAAAAGGTGACCTGAAGTAGTTTATTCTGGTAAATCGGCCATATCTCGGAGACGGTTCGGTTGTTTTGGACGGGGTTTGTTGCGTTGGATTCAGCATGGAAACACGCTTCTTGAGAGCCATCAACCATGCCGCTACGACCTGTAGAAAGTAGGGAAAAAATGTTGGAGAAATTGACCTGAAATGCTAAATTTTACAAAATGGGCCGTATCTCGGAAACTATGCGTTTTTCGGCGATTTTGGCTTATTTGGTCAAGGTTTCTTATGACTTTGCGCAGGATGAAAATACGCTTCTTTAGAGCCATCAACCATGCCGCTACGACCAATAGGTCAGAAGTTAGTAGAAATGAAGGTCGACAAGAGCGTCGGAAAAGGTGACCTGAAGTAGTTTATTCTGGTAAATCGGCCATATCTCGGAGACGGTTCGGTTGTTTTGGACGGGGTTTGTTGCGTTGGATTCAGCATGGAAACACGCTTCTTGAGAGCCATCAACCATGCCGCTACGACCTGTAGAAAGTAGGGAAAAAATGTTGGAGAAATTGACCTGAAATGCTAAATTTTACAAAATGGGCCGTATCTCGGAAACTATGCGTTTTTCGGCGATTTTGGCTTCTTTGGTCAAAGTTTCTTATGACTTTGCGCAGGATGAAAATACGCTTCTTTAGAGCCATCAACCATGCCGCTACGACCAATAGGTCAGAAGTTAGTAGAAATGAAGGTCGACAAGAGCGTCGGAAACGGTGACCTGAAGTAGTTTATTCTGGTAAATCGGCCATATCTCGGAGACGGTTCGGTTGTTTTGGACGGGGTTTGTTGCGTTGGATTCAGCATGGAAACACGCTTCTTGAGAGCCATCAACCATGCCGCTACGACCTGTAGAAAGTAGGGAAAAAATGTTGGAGAAATTGACCTGAAATGCTAAATTTTACAAAATGGGCCGTATCTCGGAAACTATGCGTTTTTCGGCGATTTTGGCTTCTTTGGTCAAGGTTTCTTATGACTTTGCGCAGGATGAAAATACGCTTCTTTAGAGCCATCAACCATGCCGCTACGACCAATAGGTCAGAAGTTAGTAGAAATGAAGGTCGACAAGAGCGTCGGAAAAGGTGACCTGAAGTAGTTTATTCTGGTAAATCGGCCATATCTCGGAGACGGTTCGGTTGTTTTGGACGGGGTTTGTTGCGTTGGATTCAGCATGGAAACACGCTTCTTGAGAGCCATCAACCATGCCGCTACGACCTGTAGAAAGTAGGGAAAAAATGTTGGAGAAATTGACCTGAAATGCTAAATTTTACAAAATGGGCCGTATCTCGGAAACTATGCGTTTTTCGGCGATTTTGGCTTCTTTGGTCAAGGTTTCTTATGACTTTGCGCAGGATGAAAATACGCTTCTTTAGAGCCATCAACCATGCCGCTACGACCAATAGGTCAGAAGTTAGTAGAAATGAAGGTCGACAAGAGCGTCGGAAAAGGTGACCTGAAGTAGTTTATTCTGGTAAATCGGCCATATCTCGGAGACGGTTCGGTTGTTTTGGACGGGGTTTGTTGCGTTGGATTCAGCATGGAAACACGCTTCTTGAGAGCCATCAACCATGCCGCTACGACCTGTAGAAAGTAGGGAAAAAATGTTGGAGAAATTGACCTGAAATGCTAAATTTTACAAAATGGGCCGTATCTCGGAAACTATGCGTTTTTCGGCGATTTTGGCTTCTTTGGTCAAGGTTTCTTATGACTTTGCGCAGGATGAAAATACGCTTCTTTAAAGCCATCAACCATGCCGCTACGACCAATAGGTCAGAAGTTAGTAGAAATGAAGGTCGACAAGAGCGTCGGAAAAGGTGACCTGAAGTAGTTTATTCTGGTAAATCGGCCATATCTCGGAGACGGTTCGGTTGTTTTGGACGGGGTTTGTTGCGTTGGATTCAGCATGGAAACACGCTTCTTGAGAGCCATCAACCATGCCGCTACGACCTGTAGAAAGTAGGGAAAAAATGTTGGAGAAATTGACCTGAAATGCTAAATTTTACAAAATGGGCCGTATCTCGGAAACTATGCGTTTTTCGGCGATTTTGGCTTCTTTGGTCAAGGTTTCTTATGACTTTGCGCAGGATGAAAATACGCTTCTTTAGAGCCATCAACCATGCCGCTACGACCAATAGGTCTGAAGTTAGTAGAAATGAAGGTCGACAAGAGCGTCGGAAAAGGTGACCTGAAGTAGTTTATTCTGGTAAATCGGCCATATCTCGGAGACGGTTCGGTTGTTTTGGACGGGGTTTGTTGCGTTGGATTCAGCATGGAAACACGCTTCTTGAGAGCCATCAACCATGCCGCTACGACCTGTAGAAAGTAGGGAAAAAATGTTGGAGAAATTGACCTGAAATGCTAAATTTTACAAAATGGGCCGTATCTCGGAAACTATGCGTTTTTCGGCGATTTTGGCTTTTTTGGTCAAGGTTTCTTATTACTTTGCGCAGGATGAAAATACGCTTCTTTAGAGCCATCAACCATGCCGCTACGACCAATAGGTCAGAAGTTAGTAGAAATGAAGGTCGACAAGAGCGCCGGAAAAGGTGACCTGAAGTAGTTTATTCTGGTAAATCGGCCATATCTCGGAGACGGTTCGGTTGTTTTGGACGGGGTTTGTTGCGTTGGATTCAGCATGGAAACACGCTTCTTGAGAGCCATCAACCATGCCGCTACGACCTGTAGAAAGTAGGGAAAAAATGTTGGAGAAATTGACCTGAAATGCTAAATTTTACAAAATGGGCCGTATCTCGGAAACTATGCGTTTTTCGGCGATTTTGGCTTTTTTGGTCAAGGTTTCTTATGACTTTGCGCAGGATGAAAATACGCTTCTTTAGAGCCATCAACCATGCCGCTACGACCAATAGGTCAGAAGTTAGTAGAAATGAAGGTCGACAAGAGCGTCGGAAAAGGTGACCTGAAGTAGTTTATTCTGGTAAATCGGCCATATCTCGGAGACGGTTCGGTTGTTTTGGACGGGGTTTGTTGCGTTGGATTCAGCATGGAAACACGCTTCTTGAGAGCCATCAACCATGCCGCTACGACCTGTAGAAAGTAGGGAAAAAATGTTGGAGAAATTGACCTGAAATGCTAAATTTTACAAAATGGGCCGTATCTCGGAAACTATGCGTTTTTCGGCGATTTTGGCTTCTTTGGTCAAGGTTTCTTACGACTTTGCGCAGGATGAAAATACGCTTCTTTAGAGCCATCAACCATGCCGCTACGACCAATAGGTCAGAAGTTAGTAGAAATGAAGGTCGACAAGAGCGTCGGAAAAGGTGACCTGAAGTAGTTTATTCTGGTAAATCGGCCATATCTCGGAGACGGTTCGGTTGTTTTGGACGGGGTTTGTTGCGTTGGATTCAGCATGGAAACACGCTTCTTGAGAGCCATCAACCATGCCGCTACGACCTGTAGAAAGTAGGGAAAAAATGTTGGAGAAATTGACCTGAAATGCTAAATTTTACAAAATGGGCCGTATCTCGGAAACTATGCGTTTTTCGGCGATTTTGGCTTCTTTGGTCAAGGTTTCTTACGACTTTGCGCAGGATGAAAATACGCTTCTTTAGAGCCATCAACCATGCCGCTACGACCAATAGGTCAGAAGTTAGTAGAAATGAAGGTCGACAAGAGCGTCGGAAAAGGTGACCTGAAGTAGTTTATTCTGGTAAATCGGCCATATCTCGGAGACGGTTCGGTTGTTTTGGACGGGGTTTGTTGCGTTGGATTCAGCATGGAAACACGCTTCTTGAGAGCCATCAACCATGCCGCTACGACCTGTAGAAAGTAGGGAAAAAATGTTGGAGAAATTGACCTGAAATGCTAAATTTTACAAAATGGGCCGTATCTCGGAAACTATGCGTTTTTCGGCGATTTTGGCTTCTTTGGTCAAGGTTTCTTATGACTTTGCGCAGGATGAAAATACGCTTCTTTAGAGCCATCAACCATGCCGCTACGACCAATAGGTCAGAAGTTAGTAGAAATGAAGGTCGACAAGAGCGTCGGAAAAGGTGACCTGAAGTAGTTTATTCTGGTAAATCGGCCATATCTCGGAGACGGTTCGGTTGTTTTGGACGGGGTTTGTTGCGTTGGATTCAGCATGGAAACACGCTTCTTGAGAGCCATCAACCATGCCGCTACGACCTGTAGAAAGTAGGGAAAAAATGTTGGAGAAATTGACCTGAAATGCTAAATTTTACAAAATGGGCCGTATCTCGGAAACTATGCGTTTTTCGGCGATTTTGGCTTCTTTGGTCAAGGTTTCTTATGACTTTGCGCAGGATGAAAATACGCTTCTTTAGAGCCATCAACCATGCCGCTACGACCAATAGGTCAGAAGTTAGTAGAAATGAAGGTCGACAAGAGCGTCGGAAAAGGTGACCTGAAGTAGTTTATTCTGGTAAATCGGCCATATCTCGGAGACGGTTCGGTTGTTTTGGACGGGGTTTGTTGCGTTGGATTCAGCATGGAAACACGCTTCTTGAGAGCCATCAACCATGCCGCTACGACCTGTAGAAAGTAGGGAAAAAATGTTGGAGAAATTGACCTGAAATGCTAAATTTTACAAAATGGGCCGTATCTCGGAAACTATGCGTTTTTCGGCGATTTTGGCTTTTTTGGTCAAGGTTTCTTATTACTTTGCGCAGGATGAAAATACGCTTCTTTAGAGCCATCAACCATGCCGCTACGACCAATAGGTCAGAAGTTAGTAGAAATGAAGGTCGACAAGAGCGCCGGAAAAGGTGACCTGAAGTAGTTTATTCTGGTAAATCGGCCATATCTCGGAGACGGTTCGGTTGTTTTGGACGGGGTTTGTTGCGTTGGATTCAGCATGGAAACACGCTTCTTGAGAGCCATCAACCATGCCGCTACGACCTGTAGAAAGTAGGGAAAAAATGTTGGAGAAATTGACCTGAAATGCTAAATTTTACAAAATGGGCCGTATCTCGGAAACTATGCGTTTTTCGGCGATTTTGGCTTCTTTGGTCAAGGTTTCTTATGACTTTGCGCAGGATGAAAATACGCTTCTTTAGAGCCATCAACCATGCCGCTACGACCAATAGGTCAGAAGTTAGTAGAAATGAAGGTCGACAAGGAGCGTCGGAAAAGGTGACCTGAAGTAGTTTATTCTGGTAAATCGGCCATATCTCGGAGACGGTTCGGTTGTTTTGGACGGGGTTTGTTGCGTTGGATTCAGCATGGAAACACGCTTCTTGAGAGCCATCAACCATGCCGCTACGACCTGTAGAAAGTAGGGGAAAAAATGTTGGAGAAATTGACCTGAAATGCTAAATTTTACAAAATGGGCCGTATCTCGGAAACTATGCGTTTTTCGGCGATTTTGGCTTCTTTGGTCAAGGTTTCTTATGACTTTGCGCAGGATGAAAATACGCTTCTTTAGAGCCATCAACCATGCCGCTACGACCAATAGGTCAGAAGTTAGTAGAAATGAAGGTCGACAAGAGCGTCGGAAAAGGTGACCTGAAGTAGTTTATTCTGGTAAATCGGCCATATCTCGGAGACGGTTCGGTTGTTTTGGACGGGGTTTGTTGCGTTGGATTCAGCATGGAAAATACGCTTCTTGAGAGCCATCAACCATGCCGCTACGACCTGTAGAAAGTAGGGAAAAAATGTTGGAGAAATTGACCTGAAATGCTAAATTTTACAAAATGGGCCGTATCTCGGAAACTATGCGTTTTCTTTGGTCAAGGTTTCTTATGACTTTGCGCAGGATGAAAATACGCTTCTTTAGAGCCATCAACCATGCCGCTACGACCAATAGGTCAGAAGTTAGTAGAAATGAAGGTCGACAAGAGCGTCGGAAAAGGTGACCTGAAGTAGTTTATTCTGGTAAATCGGCCATATCTCGGAGACGAGTTCGGTTGTTTTGGACGGGGTTTGTTGCGTTGGATTCAGCATGGAAACACGCTTCTTGAGAGCCATCAACCATGCCGCTACGACCTGTAGAAAGTAGGGAAAAAATGTTGGAGAAATTGACCTGAAATGCTAAATTTTACAAAATGGGCCGTATCTCGGAAACTATGCGTTTTTCGGCGATTTTGGCTTCTTTGGTCAAGGTTTCTTATGACTTTGCGCAGGATGAAAATACGCTTCTTTAGAGCCATCAACCATGCCGCTACGACCAATAGGTCAGAAGTTAGTAGAAATGAAGGTCGACAAGAGCGTCGGAAAAGGTGACCTGAAGTAGTTTATTCTGGTAAATCGGCCATATCTCGGAGACGGTTCGGTTGTTTTGGACGGGGTTTGTTGCGTTGGATTCAGCATGGAAACACGCTTCTTGAGAGCCATCAACCATGCCGCTACGACCTGTAGAAAGTAGGGAAAAAATGTTGGAGAAATTGACCTGAAATGCTAAATTTTACAAAATGGGCCGTATCTCGGAAACTATGCGTTTTTCGGCGATTTTGGCTTCTTTGGTCAAGGTTTCTTATGACTTTGCGCAGGATGAAAATACGCTTCTTTAGAACCATCAACCATGCCGCTACGACCAATAGGTCAGAAGTTAGTAGAAATGAAGGTCGACAAGAGCGTCGGAAAAGGTGACCTGAAGTAGTTTATTCTGTTAAATCGGCCATATCTCGGAGACGGTTCGGTTGTTTTGGACGGGGTTTGTTGCGTTGGATTCAGCATGGAAACACGCTTCTTGAGAGCCATCAACCATGCCGCTACGACCTGTAGAAAGTAGGGAAAAAATGTTGGAGAAATTGACCTGAAATGCTAAATTTTACAAAATGGGCCGTATCTCGGAAACTATGCGTTTTTCGGCGATTTTGGCTTCTTTGGTCAAGGTTTCTTATGACTTTGCGCAGGATGAAAATACGCTTCTTTAGAGCCATCAACCATGCCGCTACGACCAATAGGTCAGAAGTTAGTAGAAATGAAGGTCGACAAGAGCGTCGGAAAAGGTAGTTTATTCTGGTAAATCGGCCATATCTCGGAGACGGTTCGGTTGTTTTGGACGGGGTTTGTTGCGTTGGATTCAGCATGGAAACACGCTTCTTGAGAGCCATCAACCATGCCGCTACGACCTGTAGAAAGTAGGGAAAAAATGTTGGAGAAATTGACCTGAAATGCTAAATTTTACAAAATGGGCCGTATCTCGGAAACTATGCGTTTTTCGGCGATTTTGGCTTTTTTGGTCAAGGTTTCTTATGACTTTGCGCAGGATGAAAATACGCTTCTTTAGAGCCATCAACCATGCCGCTACGACCAATAGGTCAGAAGTTAGTAGAAATGAAGGTCGACAAGAGCGTCGGAAAAAGGTGACCTGAAGTAGTTTATTCTGGTAAATCGGCCATATCTCGGAGACGGTTCGGTTGTTTTGGACGGGGTTTGTTGCGTTGGATTCAGCATGGAAACACGCTTCTTGAGAGCCATCAACCATGCCGCTACGACCTGTAGAAAGTAGGGAAAAAATGTTGGAGAAATTGACCTGAAATGCTAAATTTTACAAAATGGGCCGTATCTCGGAAACTATGCGTTTTTCGGCGATTTTGGCTTCTTTGGTCAAGGTTTCTTATGACTTTGCGCAGGATGAAAATACGCTTCTTTAGAGCCATCAACCATGCCGCTACGACCAATAGGTCAGAAGTTAGTAGAAATGAAGGTCGACAAGAGCGTCGGAAAAGGTGACCTGAAGTAGTTTATTCTGGTAAATCGGCCATATCTCGGAGACGGTTCGGTTGTTTTGGACGGGGTTTGTTGCGTTGGATTCAGCATGGAAACACGCTTCTTGAGAGCCATCAACCATGCCGCTACGACCTGTAGAAAGTAGGGAAAAAATGTTGGAGAAATTGACCTGAAATGCTAAATTTTACAAAATGGGCCGTATCTCGGAAACTATGCGTTTTTCGGCGATTTTGGCTTTTTTGGTCAAGGTTTCTTATGACTTTGCGCAGGATGAAAATACGCTTCTTTAGAGCCATCAACCATGCCGCTACGACCAATAGGTCAGAAGTTAGTAGAAATGAAGGTCGACAAGAGCGTCGGAAAAGGTGACCTGAAGTAGTTTATTCTGTTAAATCGGCCATATCTCGGAGACGGTTCGGTTGTTTTGGACGGGGTTTGTTGCGTTGGATTCAGCATGGAAACACGCTTCTTGAGAGCCATCAACCATGCCGCTACGACCTGTAGAAAGTAGGGAAAAAATGTTGGAGAAATTGACCTGAAATGCTAAATTTTACAAAATGGGCCGTATCTCGGAAACTATGCGTTTTTCGGCGATTTTGGCTTCTTTGGTCAAGGTTTCTTATGACTTTGCGCAGGATGAAAATACGCTTCTTTAGAGCCATCAACCATGCCGCTACGACCTGTAGAAAGTAGGGAAAAAATGTTGGAGAAATTGACCTGAAATGCTAAATTTTACAAAATGGGCCGTATCTCGGAAACTATGCGTTTTTCGGCGATTTTGGCTTTTTTGGTCAAGGTTTCTTATGACTTTGCGCAGGATGAAAATACGCTTCTTTAGAGCCATCAACCATGCCGCTACGACCAATAGGTCAGAAGTTAGTAGAAATGAAGGTCGACAAGAGCGTCGGAAAAGGTGACCTGAAGTAGTTTATTCTGGTAAATCGGCCATATCTCGGAGACGGTTCGGTTGTTTTGGACGGGGTTTGTTGCGTTGGATTCAGCATGGAAACACGCTTCTTGAGAGCCATCAACCATGCCGCTACGACCTGTAGAAAGTAGGGAAAAAATGTTGGAGAAATTGACCTGAAATGCTAAATTTTACAAAATGGGCCGTATCTCGGAAACTATGCGTTTTTCGGCGATTTTGGCTTCTTTGGTCAAGGTTTCTTATGACTTTGCGCAGGATGAAAATACGCTTCTTTAGAGCCATCAACCATGCCGCTACGACCAATAGGTCAGAAGTTAGTAGAAATGAAGGTCGACAAGAGCGTCGGAAAAGGTGACCTGAAGTAGTTTATTCTGGTAAATCGGCCATATCTCGGAGACGGTTCGGTTGTTTTGGACGGGGTTTGTTGCGTTGGATTCAGCATGGAAACACGCTTCTTGAGAGCCATCAACCATGCCGCTACGACCTGTAGAAAGTAGGGAAAAAATGTTGGAGAAATTGACCTGAAATGCTAAATTTTACAAAATGGGCCGTATCTCGGAAACTATGCGTTTTTCGGCGATTTTGGCTTCTTTGGTCAAGGTTTCTTATGACTTTGCGCAGGATGAAAATACGCTTCTTTAGAGCCATCAACCATGCCGCTACGACCAATAGGTCAGAAGTTAGTAGAAATGAAGGTCGACAAGAGCGTCGGAAAAGGTGACCTGAAGTAGTTTATTCTGGTAAATCGGCCATATCTCGGAGACGGTTCGGTTGTTTTGGACGGGGTTTGTTGCGTTGGATTCAGCATGGAAACACGCTTCTTGAGAGCCATCAACCATGCCGCTACGACCTGTAGAAAGTAGGGAAAAAATGTTGGAGAAATTGACCTGAAATGCTAAATTTTACAAAATGGGCCGTATCTCGGAAACTATGCGTTTTTCGGCGATTTTGGCTTCTTCGGTCAAGGTTTCTTATTACTTTGCGCAGGATGAAAATACGCTTCTTTAGAGCCATCAACCATGCCGCTACGACCAATAGGTCAGAAGTTAGTAGAAATGAAGGTCGACAAGAGCGTCGGAAAAGGTGACCTGAAGTAGTTTATTCTGGTAAATCGGCCATATCTCGGAGACGGTTCGGTTGTTTTGGACGGGGTTTGTTGCGTTGGATTCAGCATGGAAACACGCTTCTTGAGAGCCATCAACCATGCCGCTACGACCTGTAGAAAGTAGGGAAAAAATGTTGGAGAAATTGACCTGAAATGCTAAATTTTACAAAATGGGCCGTATCTCGGAAACTATGCGTTTTTCGGCGATTTTGGCTTCTTTGGTCAAGGTTTCTTATGACTTTGCGCAGGATGAAAATACGCTTCTTTAGAGCCATCAACCATGCCGCTACGACCAATAGGTCAGAAGTTAGAAGAAATGAAGGTCGACAAGAGCGTCGGAAAAGGTGACCTGAAGTAGTTTATTCTGGTAAATCGGCCATATCTCGGAGACGGTTCGGTTGTTTTGGACGGGGTTTGTTGCGTTGGATTCAGCATGGAAACACGCTTCTTGAGAGCCATCAACCATGCCGCTACGACCTGTAGAAAGTAGGGAAAAAATGTTGGAGAAATTGACCTGAAATGCTAAATTTTACAAAATGGGCCGTATCTCGGAAACTATGCGTTTTTCGGCGATTTTGGCTTCTTTGGTCAAGGTTTCTTATGACTTTGCGCAGGATGAAAATACGCTTCTTTAGAGCCATCAACCATGCCGCTACGACCAATAGGTCAGAAGTTAGTAGAAATGAAGGTCGACAAGAGCGTCGGAAAAGGTGACCTGAAGTAGTTTATTCTGGTAAATCGGCCATATCTCGGAGACGGTTCGGTTGTTTTGGACGGGGTTTGTTGCGTTGGATTCAGCATGGAAACACGCTTCTTGAGAGCCATCAACCATGCCGCTACGACCTGTAGAAAGTAGGGAAAAAATGTTGGAGAAATTGACCTGAAATGCTAAATTTTACAAAATGGGCCGTATCTCGGAAACTATGCGTTTTTCGGCGATTTTGGCTTCTTCGGTCAAGGTTTCTTATTACTTTGCGCAGGATGAAAATACGCTTCTTTAGAGCCATCAACCATGCCGCTACGACCAATAGGTCAGAAGTTAGTAGAAATGAAGGTCGACAAGAGCGTCGGAAAAGGTGACCTGAAGTAGTTTATTCTGGTAAATCGGCCATATCTCGGAGACGGTTCGGTTGTTTTGGACGGGGTTTGTTGCGTTGGATTCAGCATGGAAACACGCTTCTTGAGAGCCATCAACCATGCCGCTACGACCTGTAGAAAGTAGGGAAAAAATGTTGGAGAAATTGACCTGAAATGCTAAATTTTACAAAATGGGCCGTATCTCGGAAACTATGCGTTTTTCGGCGATTTTGGCTTCTTTGGTCAAGGTTTCTTATGACTTTGCGCAGGATGAAAATACGCTTCTTTAGAGCCATCAACCATGCCGCTACGACCAATAGGTCAGAAGTTAGAAGAAATGAAGGTCGACAAGAGCGTCGGAAAAGGTGACCTGAAGTAGTTTATTCTGGTAAATCGGCCATATCTCGGAGACGGTTCGGTTGTTTTGGACGGGGTTTGTTGCGTTGGATTCAGCATGGAAACACGCTTCTTGAGAGCCATCAACCATGCCGCTACGACCTGTAGAAAGTAGGGAAAAAATGTTGGAGAAATTGACCTGAAATGCTAAATTTTACAAAATGGGCCGTATCTCGGAAACTATGCGTTTTTCGGCGATTTTGGCTTCTTTGGTCAAGGTTTCTTATGACTTTGCGCAGGATGAAAATACGCTTCTTTAGAGCCATCAACCATGCCGCTACGACCAATAGGTCAGAAGTTAGTAGAAATGAAGGTCGACAAGAGCGTCGGAAAAGGTAGTTTATTCTGGTAAATCGGCCATATCTCGGAGACGGTTCGGTTGTTTTGGACGGGGTTTGTTGCGTTGGATTCAGCATGGAAACACGCTTCTTGAGAGCCATCAACCATGCCGCTACGACCTGTAGAAAGTAGGGAAAAAATGTTGGAGAAATTGACCTGAAATGCTAAATTTTACAAAATGGGCCGTATCTCGGAAACTATGCGTTTTTCGGCGATTTTGGCTTCTTTGGTCAAGGTTTCTTATGACTTTGCGCAGGATGAAAATACGCTTCTTTAGAGCCATCAACCATGCCGCTACGACCAATAGGTCAGAAGTTAGTAGAAATGAAGGTCGACAAGAGCGTCGGAAAAGGTAGTTTATTCTGTTAAATCGGCCATATCTCGGAGACGGTTCGGTTGTTTTGGACGGGGTTTGTTGCGTTGGATTCAGCATGGAAACACGCTTCTTGAGAGCCATCAACCATGCCGCTACGACCTGTAGAAAGTAGGGAAAAAATGTTGGAGAAATTGACCTGAAATGCTAAATTTTACAAAATGGGCCGTATCTCGGAAACTATGCGTTTTTCGGCGATTTTGGCTTCTTTGGTCAAGGTTTCTTATGACTTTGCGCAGGATGAAAATACGCTTCTTTAGAGCCATCAACCATGCCGCTACGACCAATAGGTCAGAAGTTAGTAGAAATGAAGGTCGACAAGAGCGTCGGAAAAGGTAGTTTATTCTGGTAAATCGGCCATATCTCGGAGACGGTTCGGTTGTTTTGGACGGGGTTTGTTGCGTTGGATTCAGCATGGAAACACGCTTCTTGAGAGCCATCAACCATGCCGCTACGACCTGTAGAAAGTAGGGAAAAAATGTTGGAGAAATTGACCTGAAATGCTAAATTTTACAAAATGGGCCGTATCTCGGAAACTATGCGTTTTTCGGCGATTTTGGCTTATTTGGTCAAGGTTTCTTATGACTTTGCGCAGGATGAAAATACGCTTCTTTAGAGCCATCAACCATGCCGCTACGACCAATAGGTCAGAAGTTAGTAGAAATGAAGGTCGACAAGAGCGTCGGAAAAGGTGACCTGAAGTAGTTTATTCTGGTAAATCGGCCATATCTCGGAGACGGTTCGGTTGTTTTGGACGGGGTTTGTTGCGTTGGATTCAGCATGGAAACACGCTTCTTGAGAGCCATCAACCATGCCGCTACGACCTGTAGAAAGTAGGGAAAAAATGTTGGAGAAATTGACCTGAAATGCTAAATTTTACAAAATGGGCCGTATCTCGGAAACTATGCGTTTTTCGGCGATTTTGGCTTCTTTGGTCAAGGTTTCTTATGACTTTGCGCAGGATGAAAATACGCTTCTTTAGAGCCATCAACCATGCCGCTACGACCAATAGGTCAGAAGTTAGTAGAAATGAAGGTCGACAAGAGCGTCGGAAAAGGTGACCTGAAGTAGTTTATTCTGGTAAATCGGCCATATCTCGGAGACGGTTCGGTTGTTTTGGACGGGGTTTGTTGCGTTGGATTCAGCATGGAAACACGCTTCTTGAGAGCCATCAACCATGCCGCTACGACCTGTAGAAAGTAGGGAAAAAATGTTGGAGAAATTGACCTGAAATGCTAAATTTTACAAAATGGGCCGTATCTCGGAAACTATGCGTTTTTCGGCGATTTTGGCTTCTTCGGTCAAGGTTTCTTATGACTTTGCGCAGGATGAAAATACGCTTCTTTAGAGCCATCAACCATGCCGCTACGACCAATAGGTCAGAAGTTAGTAGAAATGAAGGTCGACAAGAGCGTCGGAAAAGGTGACCTGAAGTAGTTTATTCTGGTAAATCGGCCATATCTCGGAGACGGTTCGGTTGTTTTGGACGGGGTTTGTTGCGTTGGATTCAGCATGGAAACACGCTTCTTGAGAGCCATCAACCATGCCGCTACGACCTGTAGAAAGTAGGGAAAAAATGTTGGAGAAATTGACCTGAAATGCTAAATTTTACAAAATGGGCCGTATCTCGGAAACTATGCGTTTTTCGGCGATTTTCCGCGTATTGTTTCTTAATTAATGTCTTAAGTGTAGGCTATTTGGAATTGAATATTCATTTTAAGTTAAGCTAACACACACACACGCATACACACCCGAAATGAGCTTTTGAGGAAATGGTTTCACATTTAACATGTACACACGTGGGGGGAACAGGGGAAGTTATGTAGCTCGCTGGACCAATATTTGCTTGATATTTCAAAAAACAAACATGTTTAGTTGATTGATTGAAATCGTTTGTTTTTTTTTTCTCTTTTAAGTGGCATATTTTTTAGGGGGAATCGAATTGTGTGCAAATGTCTGAGAACTTCATTAGTTATAGGGTGTGACAGAAGTAACTTTGTGGCATGTGTAGCAGCACGGAAATGAATGTGTGCGTCATGCTCAACGAGACTTAAAACTACTATTCCATGTACCCGCCTCATGGAGAGTTCGCATCTAAGCAACAGCTGCCATCCGTCGTCACCGGTCCCTAACACGATGCTTCCAGTCGTCAAAACCAACTGACAAAACGTCACTGCCCTTCCATCATCGACAGTAATAGACATACTTCTCTAATTATCTATACCAAATTATCAAACCTCGACAATCACTAGACATGTGTGTTTCTCTCCATCTCGAACCTCGAATTCGAACCTCCTTTAGCTGGAGCATTGGTGTCCATGCGCTCTATGTGGCCGAGCCAATGAGTGTAGGAATTTTTGCTGTCCGGGATTCACATCTTGATACAGAGTTAGCGGTTGTCACCACCTCCATTCACCATCCTTACACACAAGACCATATATCCGATGCAGATTTTTTTCTTGCAAGACACCAAAAATCAGCTCTTCAAGCATCGCACGTTGCAGCAATAGAGACTATGTTTGTTGTTGTAAATGTCCGCTTTACATAGGCGCAAAAAAAAAATCACCGACTACAGACACTAAGAAATAGCTAACCACAAGCTTTGTAAACGGCTACAGACGCCTTTATCCTAAACCGTGTGTACATGTACGTCTTTTGTAAATCAGCGTCAAACATTTGCCCGCTTCGGCAGTTGGAAGGTGAAATTTTCGATGCCGTCGGATGCACTCCAAATGCATTTGATTCGATTTATAGACACTAGACAACATACCCACAGGTGTACACAAATCGAAGACAGCCTAGTTTGGCCGCTGTGGCAGTTGGAAGATGAACTAGGAAAATGGGTAAAAATACCTTACTAACCACTGTGGATTTTTTCAGGTGAAATTTTCGACATCGTCGGATGCACTCCAAATGTATTTGATTCGATTAATAGATACTAGACAACATACCCACAGGTGTACAGAAGTCGTAGGTAGCCTCGTTGGGTCGCTATGCTGTCAAAGCAAGATGAGTCAGGAAAGACTGAAAAACCCTTACTATACACTGTGGATTTTTTTAGGTGTATTTCGATGTCGCCGCATGCACTTCAGCCTTTGGATTCCGATAATACAGGTAGCAGCACAACCAAGGAGAGCACATTTTGGCATTGGGAGTCGACTTGAAGACAACCGTGAGTACAACATAATCAAAGATAGGATAGTTTTAGATCTTGTATACAAGTTACCCAAGTTTACAAAGACGGGCGTTTGGGAACCTGGTCCCAAATTAGGGATGTATACAAAAATGGTTTCGCTGAGAAACATTGGCCTAGTACCTTATTAGAATAATAGGACGGAAAGCGTTAGGACAATTACTATAGTAGTAGTACTATAGTATTAAATAGGATAAACAATATTTTTTTTAATGCAAAAACAATCAATCGGTTGCATCAAACAACAGAATTGACAGATATACATAGCGCTTTGCCGAGGCGTATAACATATTTCACGAAATTAAACAAGTCATTTGGACCCAATGTGTCTACCAAACATTTTAGAAATATGTACAGAGACCAAAGTAGTCACTATCAGGAATGTCGAAGTGCACCAACAGGAAATAACAAATTAAATAGTTTTTCCAATAGAAATGCTTTTTCGCGTAGAGACCAAATTAACCAAACACAGTGTGGCCAGCCATTTCGAACCCATGGACATAACACTCAATGAATGCAGGACGCACAACAAATTTTCAAATAGACCAACAACACAACTACCCTGTATAGTTGTACACATTCAAATAAGACTCTTAAAATTCATTATTGGCAGCGATGCCGAGTACGGCGTAGTAAACAAAAACGTATGCAATCCAAAGTGGAAACTACCATCAAAATATCACACACTCGATCGATCGCAGCGTTCAACCGAATATAGAATTTGGGATTCCTCTATTTAGCGAGTTTAATAAATCCAATTATTTTGTAAACTTTTTGGAACACCCGTTCCATGAACAATTTGATGGCACTACAGTTTTTTCTAAATACATATGAGATATTTTAACATTGAAAAAATAACAAATGAAATACGACACAAAACCATCACTACAAATAATATTCCAGTTTTTAGTAAAATATATCGTTATCCAGAAATCAATTCTGATGAGGGCGATAGACATATAGCCGAAATGTTGCAGCAGGAAATAATTGTACATACAATTCGCCCATTTGGGTGGTCCCTAAAAAGGACGACAAAAACGAACAAAAACATTGGCGGATTGTAATATCGTTTTACTATGCCTAACATCGACGACTTGTTCTACAGCTTGGCAAGTGCAATTACTTTTCGACTATCGACCTAGTGAAGAGTTTTCATCAAACTGAGATCGATCCAAGCGATATAGCAAAAACAGCATTTTCTACCAAAAGTGGACATTTCGAATAAGAGATTTATGAACTGAAAGCATATAGGCATGTAATCTAAAGATGCAAGTAAACAAATGTCATTTCATCGATTTGTCCACCAACTACTTAGGTCAAACTATCACTAATAATGGGATCATGATAGATCAAAGAAAAGTAAAATACACAATATCAATCACATTGCCAACCACTATAAGGGGTATAAAACAGTATCTATGAATACGCGGATACTGCCATAAAGGCATTAGGGATTATGCTAAGTAGCATACCCTATGATTATGTGCTTAAAAAATAACTTTTCAACATTCTTTGTATGTATAATAATACCATACACTCGATCAAATCAAGACCAATAGATTTCATTTCTAAAAACAATTACAAAAGAGGATATTAAAACTTGGACAGAAAATTTCCAAAGGACAAGGAGTTGAGAACTAGCTATAAAAATAAGGATTTAGGAACTACATGCATATGTACATAGGTTGAACCAATGCATTGACGTAGTAAACAACCGAACGGTTATCAAAAGCAACCCGAAATACAAAAAATATGTTCTTAGAAGAGGGTATTATGTAACTGACAAATCGGCAAAACGAACTATAAAATACCACAAAAAACAATTTAAAAAAAAATGAATATCAAAACTATGAAATACAAACCTAACATTCGCAATTTAAATTGTTTTTTCCACCATTTAAATTTTTCTTGAATTTACACATGTATGTATGTGCAATAAGCAACTAATTATATTCCTTGGGAAGCCGAACAAACTTGTACCCGATGGAGATACTTGCATATTGCACTCAGCGGTAGAACAATTTCTGAAAGATATAAATATAAATAACAAATCTATGAAATACAAACCTAACATTCGAATATTTTCTTTTTTTACTCGCAATTTCAATTTTTGTTCCTTTTCCATCATTTAAATTTTTCTTCAATTTACACATGTAGTCTCTTTTCCATTTTCGTAAATAAGTTTTCTTCCCTTCCTTAAATTTCAAACTTTAATCAGAAATAAATTTACGCATTTATTTCAGACTTTAATCCAACCTTTGAATATTGTAACGTAATTCTCAGAAGTTGTTGTACGCCGAAATGTCATTTTGATGGATACGTTCAGAGTGGTGGCTGGTTGTGTCCTGGATAGGGTTGCGTTCAAGTTTCATGCTGAGGAAAGCTTCTGTGTTGGTACTGGCACCAGTTATGAATTGATATAAAAATAATAAAATTTCAATTGCGTAGCACAAATTGTAATTACGATATTCTTATAAGTGTGCTTATATTACCAATGAGTCGCTCTCACCCAGAAATAATAAGAATAAAATAAGAATAAAAAAATTATATTATTATTAATATAGACAATTCCGAAATATATTTTGTACTAAAAGTAATTAAGTAATTGCAATAAATAAAACTTAGCAACATGTATGTATATTGCACAAAAAGAATTGACAAAATATTTTTTTTACACAAATAGATTTTTGGGGACAGAATACTTAGAGGTGGAAGTGTAACATAATAAAATGCTATGACGCAGTCCCCTAAATGTGTAACGTTCAACCAGCGAACACAGGAGAGCTTTGGCCACGCTTGTCGTTTGGACATCAAACATCATCGATAGAACTTGTCCCAAGTTAATACAGGGATGAAATATTGCACATGATTTCTGGTTAATGTCTCTCTCTAACATTATCCTCTTGAGAATCCTCTCTAAGTTGGAGAGTCGGTTTATAACGTAAGTATTGATTATGAATACAGGATAATAGCGAGTTAGATGAACAACTTTTCAACATTGTTTGTATGTATAATAATAACACACACTCGACGATCAAATCAAGACAAATAGATTTCATTTCTAAAAAAAATACAAAAGAGGATATTAAAACTTGGACAGAAAATTTCCAAAACGGCAAGGAGTTGAGAACTAACTATAAAAATAAGGGTTTAGGAACTACATGCATATGTACATAGGTTAAACCAATGCATTGGAATAGTAAACAACCGAACGGTTATCAAATGCAACCCAAAATACAAAAAACATTTTCTTAGAAGAGGGTATTATGTAACTGACAAATCAACAGAAGGACAGAATCACTTAAAACGGGCAACACTGATATTGAAAGGATACATGGAACGCTAATCGAGCACTTGAGGATTATGAATACAGGATAATAGCGAGTTAGATGAACAACTTTTCAACATTGTTTGTATGTATAATAATACCATACACTCGACGATCAAATCAAGCCCAATAGATTTCATTTCTAAAAAAAATACAAAAGAGGATATTAAAACTTGGACAGAAAATTTCCAAAAGGGCAAGGAGTTGAGAACTAACTACAAAAATAAGGGTTTAGGAATTACATGCATATGTACATGGGTTAAACCAATGAATTGATACAGTAAACAACCGAACGGTTATCAAAAGCAACCCGAAATACAAAAAACATGTTCTTAGAAGAGGGTATTATGTAACTGACAAGTCGACAAAACGGAATATAAAATACCGAACAAACAACCTTGTACCCGATGGAGATACGTGCTTATTGCACTCATCGGTAGAACAATTTCTGAAAGATAACAACATTGTATGACATAGAGCAACAGAATCACTTAAAACGGGCAACACTGATATTGAAAGGATACATGGAACGCTAATTGAGCACTTGAGGATTATGAATACAGGATAATAGCGAGTTAGATAAACAACTTTTCAACATTGTTTGTATGTATAATAATACCATACACTCGACGATCAAACCAAGCCCAATAGATTTCATTTCTAAAAAAAATTCAAAAGAGGATATTTGTTTGTATGTATAATAATAACACACACTCGACGATCAAATCAAGACAAATAGATTTCATTTCTAAAAAAAATACAAAAGAGGATATTAAAACTTGGACAGAAAATTTCCAAAACGGCAAGGAGTTGAGAACTAACTATAAAAATAAGGGTTTAGGAACTACATGCATATGTACATAGGTTAAACCAATGCATTGGAATAGTAAACAACCGAACGGTTATCAAAGGCAACCCAAAATACAAAAAACATGTTCTTAGAAGAGGGTATTATGTAACTGACAAATCAACAGAATGACAGAATCACTTAAAACGGGCAACACTGACACATCGACAAAACGGAATATAAAATACCGAACAAACAAACTTGTACCCGATGGAGATACGTGCATATTGCACTCAGCGGTAGAACAATTTCTGAAAGATAACAACATTGTATGACATACAGCAACAGAATCACTTAAAACGGGCAACACTGATATTGAAAGGATACATGGAACGCTAATTGAGCACTTGAGGATTATGAATACAGGATAATAGCGAGTTAGATGAACAACTTTTCAACATTGTTTGTATGTATAATAATACCATACACTCGACGATCAAACCAAGCCCAATAGATTTCATCTCTAAAAAAAAATTCAAAAGAGGATATTAAAACTTGGACAGAAAATTTCCATAAGGAAAACTAGTTGAGAGCTAACTATAAAAATAAGGGTTTAGGAACTACATGCATATGTACATAGGTGAAACCAATGCATTGACATAGTAAACGACCGAACGGTTATCAAAAGTAACCCGAAATACAAAAAACATGTTCTTAGTAGAGTGTATATGTAACTGACAAATCGAAATATAAAATATCACAAAAAACTATTTAGAAGAAAATATAAATACCAAAAGTATGAAATACAAACCTAACATTCGAATATTTTCTTTTTTTACTCGCAATTTCAATTTTTGTTCTTATTCCATAATTTAAATGTTTCTTCAATTTACACATGTAGTCTCTTAAATATTAAAGTATTAAAGTCTATTATTAAGTAAGCTAAAAGATATTGAAGATAGGAATGAAAGTGACAATAATGAGAAAAGCTCAACGAAAGTAAAAATCACAGAGGTATTAACGAAGTTTTCTTGGAGTTTAAAAAATTATATTTCCATCCAAATCTGCAAGTGGAGATACATAAATTCATAAACAACTGTGATATTTGTAATCTCACTTAACATGATCGACAACCACTTAAAATACCAATGGAAATATCAGAAGCACCCAAACATTTCAACGATATAATTTACATGGATATTTGGTTTCCCGAGCGGGGTCATAAATCTAACTACCATTGATACGTTTTCGAAATATGCGACAATTCATAGTTTGGAAGACAGAAATTGGAAAGCATTTCTGGGTGCAATAAAGCAACGTATTATATTCCTTGGGAAGCCGAACAAACTTGTACCCGATGGAGATACGTGCATACTGCACTCAGCGGTAGAACAATTTCTGAAAGAACATGTTCTTAGAAGAAGGTATTATGTAACTGACAAATCGACAAAACAAAATACAAAATATCGAACAAACAAACTTGTACACGATGGAGATACGTGCATATTGCACTCAGCGGTAGAACAATTTCTGAAAGATAACAACATTGTATCCCATAGAGCAACAGAACCACTTAAAACGTGCAACACTGATATTCAAAGGATACATGGAACGCTAATTGAGCACTTGAGGATTATGAATACACGATAATACCGAGTTAGACCAACAACTTTCCAACATTGTTTGTATGTATAATAATAACACACAGTCGACGATCAAATCAAGACGAATAGATTTCATTTCTAAAAAAAAATACAAGAGGATATTAAAACTTGGACAGAAAATTTCCAAAAGGAAAAGGAGTTGAGAACTAACTACATGCATATGTACATAGGTTAAACCAATGCATTGACATAGTAAACAACCGAACGGTTATCAAAAGCAACCCGAAATACAAAAAATATGTTCTTAGAAGAGGGTATTATGTAACTGACAAATCGACAAAACGAAACGGTGATCAAAAGCAACCCGAAATACAAAAAACATGTTCTTAGAAGAGGGTATTATGTAACTGACGAATCGACAAAACGAAATATAAAATACCACAAAAAACAATTTAAAAGAAAATATAAATACCAAAACTATGAAATACAAACCTAACATTCGAATATTTTCTCTTACTCGCGATTTCGATTCTTGTGCTTTCTCCATCATTTAATTTTTTCTTCAATTTACACATGTAGTCTCTTTTCCATTTTCGTAAATAAGGTTTCTTCACTTCCTTAAACTTCTTTTTCTTCTATTATTTCTAAAAATTAAATTTCAAACTTTAATCAGAAATAAATTTACGCATTTATTTCAGACTTTAATCCAACCTTTGAATCAGAAAGGTCTCTTATTTCTACTTTGAATATTGTAACGTAATTCTCAGAAGTTGTTGTACACCGAAATGTCATTTTGATGGATATGTTCAGGGTGGTGGTTGGTTGTGTCCTGGATAAGGGTTGCGTTCAAGGTTCATGCTGAGAAAAGCTTCTGTGTTGGTACTGGCACCAGTTATGAATTGATATAAAAATAATAAAATTTCAATTGCGTAGCACAAATTGTAATTACGATATTCTGATAAGTGTGCTTATATTACCAATGAGTTGCTCTCACCCAGAAATAATAAGAATAAAATAAGAATACAAAAATTATATTATTATTAATATAATTATGTGTTAAATAAACATTAGACAATTCCGAAATATATTTTGTACAAAAAGCTTTTTGGAGACTAAAAATAAAATTTAGCAATATGTATGTATATTGCACAAAAAGAATTGACAAAATATTTTTTTATACAAATAGCTTTTTGGGGACTAAAAATACTTAGAGGTGGTGTAACATAATAAAATGCTATGGCGCAGTCCCCTAAATGTGTAACCTTCAACCAGTGAACACAGGAGAGTTTTGACCACGCTTGTCGTTTGGACATCAAACATCATCGATAGAACTTGTCCCAAGTTAATACAGAGATGAAATATTGCACATGATTTCTGGTTAATGTCTCTCTCTAACATTATCCTCTTGAGAATCCTCTCTAAGTTGGAGAGTCGGATCTTAAGCATAGATCTAAGTCTAATGCGTAAGTTAGCTGAGGAGTCTTGTTGAAAAAGTCTGTGGAGTCAGCTTTGCAAGATTGTGTTTCGGGCTAACTTATAAAATAAGAAATAAAGTTTTATAACGAAGTTCTTGTGTTTTTCTTTGAATGTTAAAGGAAATGTTTAATAGAGGTCTGCAATGAATGTTTTGAAATCAATTTCAAATGATCCATTTTATTTCGAGTACACTTATTACTATACTCGCAATGTGAAAAACATAACGAATGAATCAGCTAATATGTGTTTCCCGAGTGAATATTTCACCGATTTACAACAAAACATATGAAATGGGTATTCGAAAACGAGTACTCATAGAAATAGAGTATTGTACACCGAGTACTCTAAATACAATGAATATTTTGATTGTATATGAATGCGATGAGAACAATTTCTGATATAAAATTGGAGGAAAATTATAACACTGCCAGAGATTTAGGATTGGATTGAGTGGCTGTTAGAAAACATGTGCAGGATTAATATTCTACTTCGCGTGGCGCTACAGTCCTTCTTTTCTATTCGTAAAGCCAGCGAACAGCTCTTTTCGGTAGATGTGTCGTTGCCTTGAAAGCGTCTTGTTTGCTTTGTTCTGTCTGCACTCGTTGTCAAACCATGTTTTTTTCCTTTGGTGTGTCGTAAAATCCAGCATATCAGAGACTCTCAATGCCTGATATACCCTTACTATTGCACATAAGACAAATATTTGATAATAATATGGGTGGCGCTACAGCCCACAGAAGGCCAGGGCCTAAAGCAGCCACTCCTGTTGTGCGTACTATTATTCTTTCACGGGTTGAAATTCACTTTTTCTAGAAAGTTATATCAACTCTCTCTCTCTGAGAAGTACTAGTGTCCAGAAAAAAGTGGTGCAATGAAAATTGTTTGTTATACCGGGAATCGAAGTTAGGCACCATAGGTTTAAGTGCTTAGTTGTCCCCGTACATACCCACAACGCCCAGGTCACCACAATAAACACAATAATTCGTACATCCCACTAAATTTTGAATTTCGGTATTATTTAATTAATTTAATAAAGTAATTATTTAACTCTATATCCTTTTTAAAACCAATCTATTTAATCTGATTATCTATTTGAAAACAGAAACACATTGTTCATTCACCTACACTGAATAAGCGTTATATGACAAATACATTTGTTGCATTCAATGTACTCGGTGTACAGTAAAAGCCCTTTAATTTGGAACTCTTTAATTCGTAAAATTCGTTTATTCGAAATAACATTCTCCCAACAATTCCAAATTAAGGAGCTTTTACTGTACTCAGTATATTATTGATTATAAGTAGTGAACTCGTTTTGTTTTCTTCGAGTACCCGAAAAATTAAAGGCAAACAAATAGAGTACTCGTTTTGAAATCGGGTATTTGAAATTACGAATACTCGTTTTCTACGTTATTGTACTCGCATTAGAAAAATTAAAATGAATATAGTACTCTGAAGTACTATACTCGTTCATAGAGATAAAATTAATGTATTCATGCAGATCTCTTATGCTTAAGCAGTAAACTAATAAAACTATATTCACTTTTCCTTAAACAAGGAATTACAGTGCGAAATAAATGTTAATCAATTGGACTTATAAGTTCGTTTCTACATATGATAGATGTTATATTTAATGTTATTAAAACGAGTTTTGATCGTATTGAGGTCCGGTTATATACATACATATGTACATCCGCAGCACAGAAGAAAACTCTAAAAATGCAACAAATATCCATAAGTTGGACTATGAGGTTTTGATCTGAGCTCAAATCATTAAGTGATACAAGTTGAACTACATAGCGAGGACAGTTAGTAATAAAAATATAAGTTACAGATGGACGACCACGTAAACCAGCAGGTACATAAATTGAACTATGAGAAAATATTAACGTAATGGGCAACACAATAGAAGATTTGAAAGCAAATCACCCCATTGTGTTCGACGACTCTCAAAGAGGGATATTGAAGATGAATTTGAAATCGCTAAAAATCAAATGGCTCGACAGCATGTACATACATCGTACTTTCCTCATTAACCATGAGACCAGGTCGTTTCGCCACTTCACCCTGAAATTTTTCAATACGGCACGTTGGAAAAGCACGACAGTGTCAATAGCATCTGCATAACCCAACAGTTGGACTGAGGGAATAATATCACACATGGTTGATTACGGCAAAGTTAGGCAGATTTGCACCGACGACTGAAGCGCTACCCATACATTTATTATAATAATTTTTATTAGTAGATTTTATTGGGCGGAAGATAATTTGTACTTTATTTCGAAGCATAATGTAACGAATCAGCCTGTTATACCATTTCGTAGAGATGTTTTAAGTGAATATTAATAACAACTGCTTCAAAAAAGCGCCAATCCTTTCGAAAGTTTTGTAAGTAAGACAATAATTCACTCAATCAGCAGTTTTACTTCAGCTCAAGTGACAATAGTATGTTATTATATCTTGTACATCATTGAAGCTAGGTCTAATTCCTACCAGATTCAGTTAAAATAAAAAATGTATGGATTTGCAAATACTGACATACTTAAAAAATGGTAAGGAGAATAAACACTGGAAACTTGGACCACCTCACAGTTGGTATTTCATAGGATTTGTTTTTCAGTTATCATTAATTCACGTTTGTACAAATTTCCCTTTTTCTTGTATTATTTCCAATTTATAATACAGGACCAAGAATTATATACACTTTTAAAATCAATTAATTTATGCGTATATTATCTCTTTTTTAAAGAAAAATAATTGTATAATTACTACCTAAAAAAGTCAAGTACAAGAAATAAAATGTATTCTGAAACCGACATGAACAATCTTTAAATACCAAATGCTATCATTTTTAAAAACAAATCAGTTTTTTTTATAACGCGTAACATTTATTTTTATACTTATTTTGTATTCACATATTTTTTCTTATTATTTTAACATCAGTTAGTAATGATTTCTTACAATGGTTTCTCGATGCTCACGCTGGTCACCTCAGTTTATATCTGTATATATGTGTAAACATTATTCCGATGATTGATTGCAGTAAAGGAATGTATATTGGCTTAATTCGATTTCTCTTAAATTTAAGGAACAAAATATTAAAATAATATCATAGTGTATGGAGTAAAAAGGCAAATGTTGTCAAAGACGAATGTTACCAAAAAAAAGTTTAGCCATGTTTTACAGTCACTCCACTCTTTACCGCAAATTAATAAGAAATTGAATTACATTTTTTATGTGTACTTTTGCGTGAAAGTGTAATGCTGTTGCATGTCTGTAAATAGTTTAGCGAATTTTTAAAATATATTTTATTGAATAATTTCTCTTAAAATGTATAACACTCACGTTTATGAAATTATTTGCTTAACTTCAAAGCTTGTGTTGAGTTATATATTACCTCAGTGCCAACAATTTTACACAATGAAGATTTAACGGATGTCTTTGGCACGTAGCTCACGTTTTAAGACTTTTTTGTTAGGTTGCATTACCCCGGCTTACTTTTATTGATTGTTTAGTAGATATATTATATTTATATTTCTTAACTGAAATACTATTATATAAAGCATTTAATGTGACACAAAATATATGATTCTCTACATACTATATATTTACAAATTTATAAAGCTCTTCATATATTGTGAACTAAACTACGTTGACTACTTATTGGTTGGCGCAGATTGGTGCAAACACCTAGTACACATAATATATACGTGAATACATAATAAACCAATATATCTTATGATTAAACTTTAACATTTGTACCTACGTATTTTCTATACGTACATACATATGAAAACAAGACTTATAATTCTTTTGAATTCTGTTACATGCTATATGTACATACACGGAAATATCCATTATAGTGGACCTAATCCATTTCTTGTGTGTAAAAAGCATAATTTCATATGCATATAGTATTTACATGCATATATAATATATATGCATACATATGAGTTTGCTTGTTAGAATATATCTACCAAATATTCACGAGAACTATTGTTACCATTGATTTTGCATACGATTATTGATATCGAAATGTGCAACTACAAGTTTTCTCGATTTCTGCAGTTACCTTTCGCATTTACATAAAACGACTATGACGTTAAGCTACTAGAGAAAGAATTATTTCAGAAAGTTCAAGAAATAGTTTCTTCAAAACCCGTACGGACATTTCATTTCATCCTCATTGCCTTTAAAAAAGTGTGTTATGCGAAAATTATTTCTTATCCAGAGCAAGATGTCTATGGACATTTCAGTCATAAATTAATAGCATTTGTTCATATGTAACTGCATTTGTTCTTACTATTTGTTTTTTTCTGCATATGTTAAAATGTTAAGCGCCAGAATTATATTTAAGAGAGTTTAATGTTGAGTATTTACAATTGGCCTAGCTAAGGAAACACAATTTCTTTGCTCATTATAGAAATAACTGATTTTGACATGTTTCAGTCACAACCCTTAAGGATATTAATAATCGTAATAGAACCAAGGTATTAATGTCTACTAAAAATTCAAAATAATGTGTAGATGATTTCGAAAAATAAGTTCTATTGTATCTATTTCACAATTCTGATCAAATTTCGGGGGAAAAGGTGATATTCTGGTAAGAATGATTTTACTTTGTATGGAACCTTATGTGTACTTAAGTTAGTTATTTGCTCTATGTATTGTATTATAATAATATTATTCATTCTTAATGTGAAGTAATGAAACCGTTATGCTAGAATTTATATACATACGTACATACATATATTTATTCAATACTACATCTATTTATTGCAGTAGAATGTCAATCAATGTGAATGTGTGAAGTAATCAACATGTAATTTATATGAATATTGACTGGGATATTTCTTCCCACAAATATGTATATGTATTATATTCACGGATACGCCCTGTGTAAAATAACTACTTAATAGTGGCTTAGGGGAAGATTTTAGAAGATTTTTTGAATGAATCATTGCAGATATCAACCAACATAACTTGTTTCTATACCCGAACTTAGGTATGGTTACATTTCAAACTGAATAGGAATTTTTAGATGCAAATAATTTGCATTCAGGTACTTATTACATTAACTTATTGAACTATAATTTATTTGGCAGCTTTTTGAGATACTTACATTATGATAGAAGAAATCTATATTGCAGAAGTTCTTACTTGTGTCCTGAAATCAAGATCCGAGTTGGGATACCATTAATAATTCTGTCTACAATATATTGCATTGTATTTTAGGATTTACTCAGTTGAGATATATTTGATTATTTGAGTCCCAATGTTTATTTGCAAATATTTGTTTTCTACAGGAAATTAATTAAAAATGTGAATGTCTATGTCGCTTTCATACATAAAAGGGAAAGTGAATGCTAAAAGAACGGGCATGTTTGTGCAAATAGCAGAATCATTTACGAAGATTTAGATGCGTACACATGATATGTACAGACTCATCAGATAATTTAAGATCAACAGGGACGATTGATTCGTTTTAAAAACAATTTCACCTTACGCGATTTTTTTATTATTAAGCTTGATGGAAATATATTTGGAACAAAAGTTAAGTCCTCTTTCCATCAAAATAAGTTATTAACTTATTTTTACTCAACACGGAGATATAAAAGCTTTATTTTAAATGTTAATATGAAGTTCATGGCTATTGGACGGCTTGAGTTTAAAATTATGAAGCGAATGTAAATAATTGAAAGAAATTTTTTAAAAATTAAAGTCATTTTCAATAACTCATTTGCATAGAGGTTAGAACGAATGTGAATTAAATATTTTATTATTTCAGTCATAAATATTATGACAGATTATAAGTCCTCCGCTGCTTGTATTTAATTCGTTTACGAAACTAAGTTCGATGTAATTAAGTTGATGTAATTTTTATGAAAATATTGAAATCGCATTTCATGAATAAGTGCTTAAGTAATAATTTTGTTTTCTATTGGAATTATTGGGAAGTATGTAATGAATAATGAAAGCATTAGAGTCCCTTAATCACATTTAATAATGTCACGTGTACATAGAAAAATTGCGGTTTTTTGTTGAAATGTCGATGGCATGGTAATGAAGTGTATTTATATATATTTTAGGAGGACGTAATGTAAGAAAGCAACTTGATCATATTTATGCCTGACGCAAAGATATTGGGGGTGAGCTTAATTATATATGTTATGAAGGCGAAAGGTAGGTATATATGTATAAAAGAATACACTTATCTACTCAACTCGCGAAGAGAGTATCCCTTGAGACAAAATAATATTTATGAACTCAATCGACTTCAAATTACATTTTAATTTTAATAGAAATTTCATTAAATTAACTTTTGAGTTATATTCTTCCACAGAATGACTATGAGTTAGATCTAACAACAATGTACAATGTACAACAATGTATTATGTTGTCAAGAATATGCAATTTGATACCAAAAATTAATCTATGTAAATTAAGAAAATGCATATACTCTATGTACATACATATGAGGGTTTAAATTGACTATTTCAAAGTTATTCGAACTCAACTATAGCCGTGATTATGGCTATTAAGTAAAATAAGTACGCCGGATTTGAAACTATATTAAAAATGTACTGATAATTGCTTATTATAAAGCTGCAATGTTTTGAATATGATAAAAATGAAATAAGTTATGCCTATGATCTATTTATGACATATAATTCTGACTACTGTGACCGATTTTACATATTTATTGTTAATCTTAGCATGATGAAGTAAGTACACGTGCTAAATATTTGAATATATACCCGAAAAAAACACGACCTTTGATTGGAAGACATTGATTTGAAATCAGGGTCATGCCGCATTACGTTTTCTTTATAGGTAAATTTTTATTCATGAATATTTTTATACAAAAGTGTTGTGGATTCATTTTTTAAATTACATTGTGGGTAGAGGTATGTAATAGTTTTTATTATTTTTTCAAAGAAACATTTGACATAAATGATCAGTAAACATAATTTGTAATGAAACATATTCAACCAAGATTTATTATTGAAAAACATATAATCCATTTGTTTTAAACTATCTATTTGTTATTTCGTTGTTTGAAAAATGATGACATGAAATTATAAAAGACAATAAAGTTCTTACTCAATAACAAAAACTTGTACATAATCTGTTTTTAAACCTAAATAAATAATAAACAACAACTAGATATTTGTAAAGCTAATGGGGTTATAGTCGAACGATTTTCGACTTCTAGTCAAATATACTCTAGTGTTGACTTATCAAATATGTAAATATATTAACAAACAAGTACGTTACTACATACTTTGAGTTACAGATTCTTAACTTCTAAGAAATCATGTTTTTTTGTATATACATCCTTGTGATTTTCTTTGATCACTTATGTAAATATATCAATTATAAATCGATTTATTTTTTGTCTAGTTTATACAAAATACAACTTACCCGCAATGTTAACTTCGAGCCGACATATATAATATATTTTGTTGACTTGTTTGGTTTTGTTTTTGAAACGTTCAACAATATTATTTCTTCTTTTATTCTATTATACATTATGTATAGAATATTTATCTATTTTCCATTACATTTGTTAATTTCTGGAGTATTCCACTTATACATACATATGTAGGCAGTAATCAACATTTGTATTCTTACACTATCTATGAAGATATTTTTAAGATTGGATATTGAAAATACACTTCAATTTTAGATATAATTCGAATTTCTCATTATTAAACTTAACGGAACCAAAATGCCAAAAATAATTTCATGTTGAATATAAACATCTTTACACCTAAAAACACAACCGATGAGAGCATTGCCTTTGCATTTATTCAATTTTTCTACAGTTGTAATTAGCATTGATAAAAAGCTTTTTTGGTTTTTTTTAGAGTGTGATTGTCTAAACAAGGAAATAGTTTCGTAATTGTTTCTAAAAATTCCAGCAAATTTAAATGTTGTTCTATACATATGTATATATAATAGCTGCCAAATTATAGCTTCTAAGGGGACATTGTTTTGATTATATAGCAACAACTACTATTGTGGTGATATTGTCCTCTCACCGATGAAGGAGACAAAATGTTTTAAGCTGATCTCACACGACGAAGCTTTTAAAAACTGTTCCTGTCAGCTCACTCTCTGAACATAGTCCAGTATTTCAGGAAGTGTGATATCACATTCTCAAAATAAGAATACGTACCCGAAAAAAGTACAAGGCGCATTAATTGTCACCCAATCTTGCTCACGAATTTATTTGAAAATCTGGTATGAAAACGCAAATTCTGATCTAGACATTATTTTTCAACCTACGAAAATTATGTCTACATTTGCTCAAACACAAAAGCAACGCTGTAACCTTTTTTACTTTAGTAATAAACATAGTGTATGTTTTTGAAGCGAAATCATGACAATCAAAATTTAAAGCAGTGCTACAAACATATATCGGTACCATAAATTATTTTCTGTTTCACATACCACTTAAGTATCTTTTAAGATCAACTAATAAGACACCTTCAAAATACTCAGAATTTCTTCAATACGTTATGTTTCATGTTGTTATTATTTAACTAGGTTTAATGGTTTTCTTTATTGACTTAATTTATCTAATTTTTATTTTAAAATGTTAACTTTATATGTTTTTTCTTTGTCTTTTATTCAAATTTTGTTTAATATGATTTTTAAGTTACTTTTTAAGCATAATAGTTATTTTTTTGCATCGACATTGATAGTAGTACATGTTTGCACCACATGTTCACATATATTGCACATATGCCTCCGTATAATACTAAGATTGTTCCATGATTAAGTAGACAATGATTTATCTAAGAGTGCAATTCAATATTCTCAGGGAACATTTCCCAAAATATAGTTGATCACGAAAAGTGAGTGAAATTTCTTAAAAATGTGGCACAAGCAAACCAACTTAACCATTATTTGAGCACGATTGTGTCTGCATTGGGGATTTTAAATGACAGGAAGATGTTTGTTGTTTTGTTATAATAAATTTGATTTTGTATCCTTTGGAAATATATAATACGAGAATAGTAAAAAATTAATTTAAACTCGTAATTAAATGTTAGAATAGCATGCATTTGGTGGTAATCACAGATAAAAATCATATGTCAATGGTAATTATATTATGCTGGGCCTATAATGAAAAAAAATCAGTAAAGTATATACCTACGTAAATAAGATACGCAAGCATTTAAATTGCACTAAAACATTATTATAATTTTTGAAAATAATAGTAATTTTTATTAGTGTGTATGATCGATTGATCATACGAACGACATGCGTATGTTCAATTTTCTAGTATGAATTTATGCTAATATGTATATGGATTTACATATATGCTATGAATTGCATGTATGTACATAAATATACACAAACATACATATGTGCATGTAATTATTTGTCTGCATACATTTTTTATTCCTACACGTTTGGTTGTTCACAGTTTTAACATTGCCTTGTGGTTATTAGGTAATTAAAAAAATTGTTTAATATCCCAGTGCCATTTCCAAAAAATACAAGTGATAATTGCGTTTATAATAAAATGCGTTCAAGCAAATGTTCTGTTCTTTAGCTTTATTTAAGGCTAATCAATTTAAATATGCATATTCGTAATGTACATACATACGGATCTGTATATGCATACATATTTATATATAGATATTAGCATATGATAAAACTTAAATTCATACGTTTTTATACAAATGTAATATAAAATCGTTCATTTTGTTATTATGTAGTATTCAAAATACCTTTTACGTTTTCTTTAATACCTACATACATGCTTAATTTTCTTCTTCTACACGTGCCTAGTCCGTGTAGATGCTCAAAAATTTCTTTGTTTTGCAATTTCAATATGTGTGTAGAGATGTATGTATGTATACCTGTTAAATTTGAATTTTGGGTCGCAATACAGTGAGAAACCGTTACTTAAATAGAAACAGTGTAAATATTCCAGAATATGTGCGTTTATATTGATTATTTTGTTATTTAGGTATCAATTAAATGATGCCCTCGACACAAAGTATAAACACTAAAGACTTATTCACATGTCTATACAAATTTAAACGAATATACATACACATATAATAATACCACACATGACCCAAATAATTTAATGCTAGATGGGATTGCATACAATAAATTTGTAACAGTTGTATGTAGGCATATCTTCCATTTTAACTCGTATTATATGTATGTGGATGGTTGTTGCCGATGAAGGTAACCCCGACTGCGACTATGATGGCGACTCTGTATTAGGATTTAACAACGACGATGAAGAAAATGAAGACGACAGCGTCGAGATCGGCGATGTCGAAACTATATTCATTGGATATTATCCTCTATCATCGTCGCGTGCTTCGAAGAGGGTTCGCAACCAGCCATGAATCAAATTCCACCAACCGGCTGCGAACCCAAGTGGTCGCTATACATCTTCGCTGCCCATTTTTAATAATTCGAATTTTTTCTTCGCTATTTTGGAATAAAGTATATCTATGGGTTGTGAATTATCATATAAACTAGGTGCTTGCAATATGATCAATGCTGTGCCCAATACACATGCTATTGTGAAGATCCAAAGAAACATCCGATCCAAAACCATTGCAACATATTTCCAATCCTCTTCTACCTGAAAGAAGAATAAAGTAAATAACATATTTATACAGACATAAATATTAAGTAAATACATGCATTTTTATCTAATTGAATTAAAAACTTGCAGTTGACTGGATGATTTTTTTTTTTTTTTTGAAAAATGTAAAGAAACCTTCTTGATCTTGATCTACATCTATCTCAAGTTCGCTGGGATACCTACATTCTCTTTAATATTACTTTGCTAGCAATATGTGTGTCTGGAGATAAGATTAGTGAACATTTACGTTTTGGTCGGGAACTTCGGAGACGCACAACAGATTTCTTGTGACACTTATTAGTTAACACACTATTGACTACATAGACTCGGAGGTTTTTATCTTTATATTATAAATGCATAATAATTTAGTCAGTTACAGGTACGTGTATAAATCATATTTCCTTGTAATAAGTTATCGTGTTGGCCGTGGCATTGTAGGTCTGTGTGTCGACTCTTACGCACTTGAACCTCGGCGTACAGGTTCGAATCCCAATTCGATATATATAATTTCTCACGACCACATTGCTCAAAGAGTACTTGGCCGTTCGGAGTCAGCATAAAACTGTAGGCCGCTTCCACTTGTGAGCAATAGCACGCATAACACGAGTGGTTGCTGAGAAGCTAGGCCATATTGTGTGAACTTAATTAACATGATAAAACTAAACTTACAAGATATACTGCAGCCATGCAACGAAATAAGTCGTTGCGAAAAAAAGCTCTCCTTTCTTAAGCTTACACGAGTAAGGTTTTGCCTACGGACCTGTGTCAATAAATGCTTGCAATAAATTCTTTATGAAAGAAAATAGTTGAAGACGGAGTTTAGCTCAGTCACTGCCCAAACATCGATTTAAAAAAAGAAGCTTGTGGTATAATTTGTTCAATTTGAAAAATGAGAAAATTATGTTTCCAAATGATATTTTTAAATTATTAATTATATTTTATGTAATTAGTACTTACACTTTCAAATTTATCTTTATTTCGAACATGTTGGGCAATAAATCGTGATCCTTCGATTGTCTTTTCCATTTCTCTAGCATATGGTTTATCAAACGTTGGACTTATATCAGTCGGACAACAGCCGGGACTTATGTCGCCATTGCCAGATGGGCTGAAAAGATCATCATCCCCACCGGGAAGTGGCAGTGCTGATGGCAGGGGCGGATCGCCAAAGCATGGTCCAATGACACCTGATGTGGCAATTTCAAAACGATGAGACGGTAGGGCTGTTGAAGAGGTATGGAAAATAGTGCAATGCAATGATACCTGAAATCTCTATTTGCCTAAAAATGCAAATTGTGCCCGAAATAATTTTAATAAAAAAATAAACGGCCAGCCGAAATCCGTGGCAGCTAGTGCTAAGTCAACTTGTATTAGCAATATAGTTTATTGTATGCTAATAAAGCTTAAATAATAATAATGGAATAAACGGCACACAAACATACAATCTAATTCTTTGCTTTTAAATAATATACATGTGTAGTATATTAATACGGCCTACATATCTACATAGCTACTATTTAAAAGCGTTTCTTGTACTACATCGAATGTAAATTTCTATATTATGTATACGTTCGATTAACAAATACAGTGAGATATAAATACGATAAATATACTGGTTTCGTTGGCTGGAGAAACTACATTGGTTGTAACCAAGCGCAATATGACTGTATTCTATTTGTATGTATTATATTTGAGCTTGTAATTTATTTATATTCATATTCTCTTATACTTGTATCTATGGAAAAGAGCTCACCTGGTATTCCGTAATCACCACTAAAACGCTTTGTGTCGTAGTTCACGAATTTATCAACATCCGGTGGTAAATGAAATACATCGGTTAGTACTTCAGGCTGCTGTTCATCTTCATTAGGCTCATCTTTTTTTGGTCTTTCAATGCATAGAACCTTTGGTAAGATTTGTATAAACAGACGTTGAACCCATGGTGCCATTTTATGTGTCACCGGAGATCTATCAAATAGTTTTAGCATGTGCTTTTAGTATATTTAAACATTAGTAAATAGTTACCTAAAATTTACGTTTAACACAGCAATCGTTACAACTACCGACAATGTGACTAACATCATTGTAAATAACAAGTACTTCCCCAATAACGGTACAGTCAATGATGTTGGGGGAATGATTTCAGCCAGTAGTAAAAAAAATACAGTCAACGATAGTAATATGCTTATGCACAAAGAAATTTTTTCACCTGAATCACTTGGTAAATAGAATACTAATACTGATAAAAATGATATACCCACGCATGGTATTATTAAATTAACCGTATAAAAAAGAGTTTTCCGCCTTAACGTTAAATTAAATACAATATCCAAATATGGCTCCTCACAACAACTATAAAATTTTTCATTTCGCACAGCTGGCACACGCATTATGTCCCATTCAACTGATATATAATAATCTTGCAAGTCTATGCCAACTTCGATGTTATCGGAATCGGCCGTTTGCTTAAGATGGCGCAAGTCCACCTGAAAATCAAAATGAAAATGCAATGACAACTCAACAGTGTATTATAGTTAAGTGTTGTTTTTTGATGTCAACTAAAAATAAATAACTTACCATGTATCCATCATAGGTCCATGAACCAAATTTCATGAAACATGTTTGTTCGTCAAAGGGAAAGTACTCTACGTCAATTTCACAAAAAGATTTGTAAATAGCAGGAGGTTTCCAGACTACTTTACCAGTGTGATGTAAGATTGCCTTTGTCATTATTGTCACTTCGTAGTTTCCATCGGCGCTTTAAATGAATATGTTAACAATAATTCATATACATACTTAGTTTATATAGCTTAATGTATAATATGTATATTTTTTATACATACATATAAATTTATATATATATATATGTTTATAATTGCAAGACGTTCTATCTATCTGACTTAAATCAATGTAAAAGCACTATTTGTAAAAAAGCACACCGCTTGTAAGAAACATTGTTTTACTTATTGCTAAATGAAAACATTCATAACTGCAAAGCCTACATTACAGGCTAATCAGACAAGTTAGGTCAGAGTAAACCGATAAACGAAACCTTTTTAAAATAATCACACTTCTACTATTTTAAAGTGTGTAATTTATTTTGTATCTATCGGATTTAATTTTGCTTAAGTAAGAAGAGTTAAAGAGATTGCCAAAATAACAATTTGTGTTTATACTGGTATTACAAAATATATTTGAAATAAATATATTATTCAATTAATTATATGAACGTTTGCTTATTTGGATTTACAGTTATGAACCGGGTAAATATACATACATCATTAATGTACATATATTTTTGCAAGTCCCAACTGAAAGAGTTTTCATAGTTACTTATTGTAAAGGACGATATCAGGCAGCCAAATATGCTCAGATGGGACATGAAGAGTATCCACACCTCCATAATCGTCAGGATTCCATTTGAGTTTGTAATCATTCCATTCCTAAAAAAATAAATGAGACATTGAGAGAGTATATGCAGAGTAATACCTGAAAAAGAAACAATTATTGAACATAATCAGCAAGTCTCTTAACACTAATTTGGAACAATTTTTCACTAAATTATATACTGACTACTATATATTCATTCATCATATTATAAGTCATTATGAATGGGTTAGACTTAAGGTAAAATATATATATGAAATTAATAATAAATAAAAAAAATGGAAAAAGTGACCCCAACTTTGAACTACTGTATAGCCCTTTCGAAGGATAAGTAAATCGAGCAATAGATACAAAAACTTAAACTTTGTTTCTGACCAAAAAAAACCCTACCTCCGAATTTGTATCTTTGATTAATACGTGAAGCGTAAAAATCGGATTTAGTTTTCATCAAAAAGACATAAATGATGGTTTAAATTTTGAAATACATTTATAAATGATCTCAGATTGGAACTGCTTTTATGCCTATCGATGGAGATACATTTTGAATCAACACAAAGATATGAACATTAAAAAATAACATATATGTTCAAAAAGAACCAATTAGCTTAAATAAACATCTTTATAAGTGTAGCTTTTAAATTACCATTTAGTACTACAGTATACTATATATGCGTGATATGTATGTATGTAGGGCACTATTCGCAGACAATAGAAACAAGGATTATAAATACAACCAAAAGTTAGAAGGGACTAACGGTTAGGGATGGCCCGAAAGAATCAATAGCTTGACTGATCAGAAATAGATGACTACTTTCTTCGAGAACATTAACAGTTTTACATATCCTACATCCATTTATTTTCTCAAAGCTAAAAATCCCATATTTTATGGCGATTAGTTAAACTCCTCCTACGCGAGGAAATAGCCAATCTCCTTTGTCATTACCGACAGCGAACACGGGAAAATACTTGACAGGGGTTTGACAACGATAAGGTTATTTGAGGACTCAACATGTTGCAGTCCAGCGGTCATTATGCATCAGCTTGCACGTATAACTGTATTTGAAGCTTCATCGCACACATTCAGCGTCCACATTCAGCGTCTCCATCCTGTAATGCCGTCTTTTCAAACTGTACAGAAATAACTTTATATCTTTCGTTGGTTTCTTCAATCGCCTCCATTCATTCGCTTTAGTCGTCTCGCGTCGTTCAAGCCATTTTACTAACCGCAATTGTTCGCGGTCAAGATCAATCAACCATATTCGTGTACTACTCGACACGCTTGGGACTAATAAAAAAACAAACGTTCTCGTATGCCAACCTCGGCAGGTGAAACCAATAAATTGGTTACATTGCATACTCTACCTCGTTACATATCGAGCATGGTGGTTGGCAACATCCAGATATACTGAATTTTACATCTCCGCTAAACTGATGTCTATCGAATTAGCTGACACCCAATTTAATGCGTTAGATCCCATTAATATGCTAGAGAGATTAGATAAGGCTTTTAGTATAAGAGCCCAGCTCTCAGCCAAGAATAAATTTATTACCGGAATCAATTACTACTATTATTGGCATTATATACTTGCATTGTCCTTTGACATTGAACGGTTTTCGAGAGTAAAAGAGGTCTCAAATTTAAATATGCATACTGCTAAATATCTTAATTGTAGGAGACCTTTTCCTCCACGTAGTTTCAAGAACAACAATTGAACCACGAAACTCATATTGAATTTGACGAATAAAACTCTGTCAACATCCTTGGATTCGGCTGTTATACTGTGAAAAGTTCCTTTATTCACAGAGTTCAGTTGTCCATGTTTGAGACGCTGCTCAACCATTGGAAATCAATTCATCACGAACGGTGCTGCTCGAAAATCTTCGCATTTCTAGAATGCTTTGGACCAACAAGATGAACCAGCAACTCTATGCTAAGAATGTTGTCGCTCCCTCATTTAGAACTTTGTGGTACTCTCACTCTCATCAATTTGCATGGACTGACTCATCAATCACCACCATTGGTTCTTTGCTTCTGTAAAGAAGTAGTTAGCATTTATTAGCGACAGTATATCAGACATTTTGTCATCCAACCACGTTCGCTCATGCAACAATCCTGCTAATATTGCATCCCGTAGCGTACTACTACTGTTTAAATATAAGATGTTGTACACACCACACAATACCCTATTTAAGCTTGTTGGGTTCCAGCTGATCAGCATCCACATAAAAGCTCCCGAACACCAAGCCCAGTTCTGTTAAATGTTATATATTCGGCTACATTTTCTTTCTTGACAATCTTTCGGACATCAAAAGAAATTTGTACTTTGCATAATAACTGTCAAAAATTGTTTTATCATTACAAATGTTAAATATAAACTTCAATGTGGTTTCATTTTCAATATTCAATAGAGAATCAATAACGCAGTTGATCAGAAGTTGTGAGAATCCGCATTTGCATATGTATAATGAAAACCCACAAATATATGTATTGTGATAACAACAAGTAATGTTTCAATGTATGTTTAGCAGTCTACAGAATATTGTTTTAATAATTCCTTGGTATTGTAATAGAAAAAAAACTTAGTATTGCAACCATAGCTGTCTGCACTGTTTTTGATTTTTTAGATAAAAGTTATTATACTCAGAATAAAACCATTAAGTGCAAGCGGACTTACCTGTTCTACCCAAACATTTGTCGTCATAATTTGATTTTTTAAGTTCTGAAAACACCAACAGTAATTTTCATGTATTCTGTTTTTTTTTATTGTTTAATTTGTGATGTAAGTAATAGATTGTACTTACAACATCAATTAACTGCGATAGTCGTAAGCCCATTTTGACTGTTAAGCGATCGGAGTTATTGCCAACAGGGCGGATTAAACGATTATAGTTGCTTAATAAATCGTCGTATAAACGTTTTGCATCAGGGTTGCCCAGGCCGCCGGTAGCAAATTGTAGCGCTATGAACAAAGCTGCGAATAGCAAGCTCCCCATCTTAGGCCAGGTCCACCCCTTAAATTAAAAAAATAGAACTCATTAATATATTTCTAAAAATAATATCTTTAGATAATACAATAGCAAAGCGCGATATTTATCGAAGAAATTAAATATTTTTGATACAAACAAAATACAAATACATATTTTTCGATTTTATAATTTTTTATGTAAGGCATTCTCTCTAAGCATTGGTAACTGATCTTTACATGCAGAAGATAAACTATCAGTCAAAATTGAAGTTGAACTTCCATGGGACTAAATTCTGCCTGAAAAATGTGGATTATTAATTTTTCTTAAAATAAAATTTTGCAAATGCAATGAACATAATGAAAAGCTTTTTATGAGACATTCAATTATTTCATTATTTGCTGAAGAATTGGGGTATTATTTTAGACTTGCTTGCACTAATAATTGATGAAGGTAAGGTTTGCAATTTTCACAATATAAATTTGATTAATTTGACAATAATTTGCTACCCCTATGAAAAGTATTTGTTGAAAATAAATATACAAGTATGTTTCGTTATCCGTATTCTGGATACCATAAATTTCTAAAAAAAACTTGCTGAATGTGCTGGCATAATTTAAAAGTATTATCAAAGTTACAGCTCAGTTGATGCTTGCTATTGGACATTAAGATATCAACCAGGCAGAAATTGATGCGAATTGAAGAAAGCATATCCGAGTTAGCTGTCAGTATCGAAGAAGAGGACACATTTTGATTCGGCACCGATTAGCTGAATTGGCCATCCCCAGAGTTTGATTTGGACTTACATCCAAAATATATACAGTAAAAGCTCTTTAATGCGGAACTTTTTAATTTGAAAAACTCGTTTATTCGGAAAAAAATTGTTTCCGAATTAAACAGATTTTTTCCGAATAAATTAAAGTTGGTTTTCAATTTGTTACGTTAAACTTAAATTAAATTAGCTAACATTAAATAACGCATAAATTGAACACAAATAGATATCAAATATGTAGAAGTCGGAACAAATCATCAACATATCTATTGGAAAAGTCTCGGCTATTCACATTTAGGAGTCGGGAAAAAAACCATAAAAAAAGTTGTAGTGGGGGAATCCCGGTACTACACATTTAGATGTTGTTTGGGTTACCAAAATAATTTTTGGTTTTAAGTTCTTGCATTTTTGCATCAATACAAACGTGTTTTAGTGTATAAAAAAATCTCATTAATCGTTTAATGGGAATGACCTATCTCCCGACCATTCCGAATTAACGAGCTCTTACTGTATATGTATCCGTCCTGACGGAAGAATTGAAAGCTGGACGACCATAGACAACGAAGTGAGATCGATTTGGGAGCTGCCCCTTACTCAGCGCAGTTATTGCAGCGAACACAAGCCACAAGTGTTCGACGAAGCATCGGTGCAACAACAAAGATTGGTGCGATTTATGGCATGGCATCATCAGAAACTATTCCTTCCTAATGAAGAACGAGTCACTGTTACTGTTACTTGTAACAGGTATATAGCGATGTTAACCCAATTTATGTGTTACCAAACCTCGACAACATTGATATACTTCTTGACACCACACGCACAGCAATAACGCTGCACATATTGGATCGAGTCATACAAAATCGACCGATAAGGGATTGCAAGCGAACCCGAGGCCAGCATGAATAAATCGTATCTATCTCTCCGAATTTACAGTACAGTTTAGCACTCACAAAAATACATATGTAAGTACGTTCTTAAATATACCGCAGTAAAGATCAAGACGCATGCCATAGTCCGGTTTTGACCAGTGTTTGTTAGTAGCGTTCAACGGATTGGCGTATTTGATTCAAAAGCTTAGCATTTACTGAATTTTAAACATGGCTCAAGTGTAAGCAAGTAATTTATAAATGTCCATGCATTCTGCAATCATTCAATACATAGGGCAACCTAACAACCCCACTAACTTGAAAAACTTGAATTAATACAAGGCGCGTAAATTAATATACAACATTTTATTACTGTTAATCATACAAACAACTATCGAATGCCTCAAAAACAGTGTTCGACGACATACACGAATACTATCCATTAAATAATAGTATATAAAATGCATACCGGAAATATTCAAAGGAGTTAATGGGAATGTTACTTTAGTGACCCACTCACGGAAAACGCTTTACGATTAAAATGTAAACAAAAAATAAAAAAGAGAGCCAAACAGATGCAATACTCTTGTAGAAGACAAATTTATGTATGTATGTATTTACTGTACCTAACTACATACATACGTTACTTGGCAAAAGCATTCCTCTCATCGCTAAATCAAAGCGCAGAAAGTACGTTTGTGACACAAAATGTATGATGGAACAGAAAGTACTATAGTATTGGCATCCTCTCTTCCTACTCTCTTGCTTTGCTCTTTACTTTTTTGTATAGAGAGGAAACAAAAATGTTGTGTTAGGGTGTGGCATTTTCTATATTCGGATTTTGTGTTGTCTACAATTCCCCTAAGGATTATTTTGTTGAAGAGTTGAATACACGACCAAACGAAATTAATAAAGATTTTTAATAGACAATTGATTTTCAATGCCTACAAATAATCTATATGGCTGATGTGCACTGACCAATCCCACTTCCGGCTTTCTTGTTAATAATATAATGATTTTGGCGGGGTAGAGATTGTTTGAAATACATTCAGTGTTTGCATATACACATTTCTGTTGGGACGTAGACTTGAATAGCCCAGCATGTAAATATTATCCGCAATAGAGAACTTTTATAAATTCATTCGATTATTTGAAATTGTATCTTCCGGGAAAATAAAATAGTGACAATGCAGGCCACAACATTCTCGCCTTCCTCTGTATAGAATTCTTCCTACAAGCATAGTTCTTGACTAAAATTTACAAAAGTACATATAAAATGTGGGCTACAGATTTATTTTATTTAATTCTTATTATGGGGATTTTAAGAATTATCTACCAATAATCTATACACATTCATAAAAATATTATTTAATAATTAGATAAGTCTGCATTGATAAATTAAATCAAGTAGTGTATTTAGTAAACAATCAACTATGGAAACATGTTAATTTGAATACTTTAAGATTGCCTGATAAGATAATGCAGAAGAACAAGACGCTCCAACACTCCCACAAGGAGCTATATTGATTTAAAATACTTGTTTGTAATTAAGACTTAGATTTTGATAACTTCTCAAAGTAGGTATACATAATATGTATGTGTTTAATATAGTAATATACACACTCACAATACATAAATTAAACTTAAAATTTTATTTAATGATAAAGTAATGCAACTAAAACACTTTTTAAATACTAAACTGTATTATTATTTTCCATAAAACATAATTGCAATTTTTGTAGTGCAGAGGAATTAAAAATATAATAAAATATTGTTTATTGAATAAAATTATTTAATTATTGTAGGAAGTCAAAAGTTAGTATTCTAGTTCACTTAAGATGAAACAACCAAAAAAACTATATAGCTTGCAATGTTAGCATGAATTATAAATGTAAGTGTAAGCATCTAGTTGATACTATAATCATAATAATATATTATAAAATAATTAAATCTAATTTATTCGGTTCAATGTTTTTGCAATTTCCCTTAATCACAGTTAATATCTAAGAAATATAGGCAGAATAAATGAGTACTACTTACAGTTGATTCGCAAGTCGGTGCATTGCCTGCAAATGACAGTCTTGCGTCAAACCCTGACCCCTACATCCAGATGGGTGTTTTCCTTATGGAAATATATGAGTGTAATTTTTGATATTCTCCTCAGAGTGTTGATAATTTTTACTGCAATTTTATTGTCTCATGTCATCCAGTTAATTCTTTTTCCATATTTTTATTCGTAAGATTGTGTATATCGTTCAGTACGGGGTTAGTTTATTCCACAATGGTTTTTGTTTACATAAATAAGTACCCCTTCTCTTTGTATTCTATATTCTTGCAAAAAGTTATTCGTTGAAAGAATATCTTGGAATTGTTTAGTTATTTTATATTCTCTTTAGATTTTAGTTGTAGGTCAATTCCGTAAATGAAATTCCTTGAATTTAACTTATAAATGTGTTTTATTGATTTATTAAGTATAACGAAATGTAAAAGTGCTGATTGCCTTTTTAATACCTTAATTTATTTGGTATAGTGTATTCAAAGACATATGTATAATTGTCTTATCTGTGCGAGTAGTAGATCTAAGACAGATGCGACTGATCACATGCCAAGAGAATAAAACGATGGTTAGCTAGTGTGTTATGAAAATATGTAAGAGTATATGACCATATTTTGAGGCTTTTAACAATGCCCCATTGAATTAGGCTTCTTCAGTGTTTCGACACTTCTAACTTTTCTAGTTAATCTTATATCATAGAAGCAATTCCTTTGTGTATTTCACGCTCACGAAATTTTTGAATACGCATACATTGTATTAATAATAACCACAAAGGTTTAATATTTAAGTCTTTGTTATGATATTTGGCCGGAAAAATGATCTTGCATTTAACTAGATTTTATCCTCAATAGTAAAAGGAACGACTTTCATGATTCATAATTATTTCACTTACTGTTCTTCGAGCCAGAATGTCTTACTGGTTTCTTATTTTTAAATCATAAATTTATTTCGTTGTGTCATATTTCATGGTTATAGCCAAACACTTTTATCTTTAAAATCAATCGTCTGAATTTAATTTTATAAATTCAATTTTTGAAATTAAACTAGCATGCTTTGTTGACAAATAATCCACTACTGAACCTTTGTTGCCCAAAGAGCCTGTAATTAGAAAATCAGAAAAAATATAGGAAACAAATTCATTCCTCATAGCAGAACCTGCTAAAAAAACATTGATATTTATGTTATCAAGTCTGAACTGCCTGAACTGAAAAGAATATTTTCAATATTGCTAATATTATCATTAATATACGTTTTAAAGATACCTCTATGTTCATACTTGAATTGCTCTGATCAGAATTGCAAAATTATTCGTGCCAAAATGAATATTGCACATTATTAAAATCCACGAGTACAAAGATTGCAGCCTCAGATATTGTAGTTTGATGTTGCACACTCTTAAATTTTTAAAACAAACAAATGCCCCGCCCAACTCACTCTGTTTACAATCTTGGATACGCCCATTTTATCTATTCTGAGAATTTAATCTATACATTACATGCCTGTCTTGAATAGCATTTTTAAGTTTATTTATGTTATGTTTGTATGAATGTATACATGTATATACATTTCAATGTACATACATTTGAATATATAAAGATTGTATACATAATTATATATCGAATTGATCACTAAAGACCGAGATAATAAATTTAATTCAACAAACGACATAATGTAATCATTTTCTTACACAAGAGAACCTGACATGTTAACATACATATATTTATTGTACTTACATGAGTAAATGACAAAATTGATGATAAAAGTATATCCAAAATTTGTTGACAATTGAATGTAAATACGTAAACTTTTTTCTTTCGTTTATCTTAAGATGTAGCATGGATAGTTGACTGCACAGATATATTCACTTTTTGTTTACCGAGTATTAGATAATAACTTCCAAGTAATATTCCCTTAAGATGAGTTGCAAGAAAATGATTATCCATCAATCAGGCCGAACATACATATGTACATATATATGTACATACATGTGTAGTTCTTATTCAAATGTTTGTTCGATCAAAAATAAGTAATCATTTCCATAAAAGAAATTAACGTTGCATGTCAAATAACTGCAGGAATGTTAGTATGTTTACACAAAATAGCAGTATGTTTTTTGTACATATCTTATTGTTAACGCCGCTAAACAATTCATAGATTTGTTCAATACACACCTCTTGTATATACTAACATAACGCTGGCTCGCCCTGTTCTTCAATACTACACGAACTAAATGCACATATTGTGTAGCATAGTTTCTATTCTTTTCGCAAATTGTATGTATTAACATAAATTATGTATATACGCAAAAGGGATAGATCTTTTAGTAATAAAAAAATATACACTGAATTTTCATTACTAAAAACAGATATATTCTACTTAACGAATGTACATGTACAGATATATATTGCTTGTGGCATAAGTGATTAAGTAATTGGAAGACAACTCATTCTTAATTTTAGCTACATTAAAAGCCTGTATAAAACGTTTTAAACACGTTATTGAAATTAACATTTTTAATTTTAATTTGGAAGTGGAAATATATTCAAGTACATAATATTTCTCCAAAAACGCTTGAACTTCAGTTAAGAATTTTAATTTCATTCAATTATTATGTATCGTTTCTTGAACACGAATATGTAGTTTCACTTAAACAGATCTATGAAAATAACTTAAAAATCATAACCGCACGTTATTCATTGAAGGATGTTATTAAAACTTATTTATTTCAAAAATCGTTTAGAGGTATGAAATTACATGTTTTTCGTTGGACCAATTATACAATTATAGTTCTGGAAAAAATATGCATTTGCTACACTATTTTAACAGGCTTTTTAATTTGATCCGAAACGAATATGTTTTATATTTTTTAACTTATTCCAGGAAATGATTTGTTAAAACGTTTTCTTCATCCCGCGAGCTCTGAGGCAACTATTCAGTTTTGTGTTGAAGGAAAATCACGAACAAAAAAGCTGCGCATCCTTGTCATCTTCTCTAAAGGAGATGCTGTGCGCAAATTCTATGTAATATGGATTTCTCCAAGAGTGGAGAGAAACTGTCCTTATTAAGAGTATGTTCTCTGAATCAAAAATTGTATTAAAATCACGATGAATTACACAAGTTGAGGACAGCATCTTATATTAAGCACGTTGATTTTCTTTTCTCTTCAATGATTGCATTTCAAAATCATAATAATAATCAGCATGTTTCGAATTTTTCTTCTAGACAAATAAATTAACTAAACTGAGTATGAAACTCATCTTCATATAAGTATTGAACACTAAAGCAACAGCGACTATTTTAACTATGAAAATTACATTCTTAAGATTAAATTTTGTAAACATGCGCATATTCATCATATTGAAAGAGAGAATTTGTATGATAAAGACTTTTTTCACAGAGCAACATCCTTATCACTCAGCTTGGGCTTGGGCGTGGATTTGTCATGAAATAATATTTATATTTTTATATATTTTATATATAATAATTATTAATAATCTAGATTGAATCTATTCTGCTTCTTCCTATCTATTTCTTTTTTATACTTTTATAAATTCGTAAATTATTACGAATTTATTGGTATTGGATGCTTTTCGATTTCCGTTTCCAAACTTGTGGAATTAGTCACTCAACTTAATATTTCAATCACATTATTTACTTTTTCTCTATTGCTTATGGAATTGATAGAGAGTTGTACAAATATACAATGTTATTCGCCTTTTTTACTTTGTTATGTACTAATATATATTTTTAGATTGACTAATATAAAATTAAAAGAGAATATATAGTAATGAGATAAACAAATATTGCCGACCTCTTCTCTTCTCTTTTATTATGGCGGGTTATAGCCCTATCCACATAAAATCTAAATTATGAATTTATTTATATTTACTTTTATACCCCCAATTTTGTTCTTAATTTCCTCATTTATCAATAACCCTCCCAATTGGGTGTTGGGCGTGAGCCCAACTCCTGCATCTGGTAAACAAAATTATTTCGACCACAAGTGAACAAAACAACGTGGACTGTGAGGCCCCTTAACAAACTACAACTAGCCGAGCGAGTCGTCATTGGGGCGTTTGCTGGCATTGAGACAGAAACGGCTAAAATGGGTCTGGAGGTGAATGAGGACTAAACGAAGTATATGCTGTCCTCACGAAACGACATACGCAATCGATGGCTGGGTCAGAGCGGAAAGCTATAACTTCTAGGAAGTTAAGGGCTTGGTCTATCTCTGTTCCGCAGTAAGTAGTACAGTAATAACATCAGTACAGAGATCAAACGCAGAGTAACCGTTGCTTCTATTAGCTGAAGAGGCAATTGAATAATAGAGATCTTTCGAAGCACCAAGCTGATTTCGTATAAGACAGTGATCATCCCAATCCTGCTGTATGGCACAGAGCATAGACTATCTCAATATCGGATGAAGAATAATCACGAAGATGCAATTCATTTGAATTACTAAGTTAAAATTATTTTTACAGTATCATTTTTAAATTTGGTTTTTTTGTAGTTATATAACCGAAATGTATGTTCTACATTCTCATTTCAAGTTATTTTAAATATGCTAATGAAGTTATTGGAAATCAACAACAAATTTATAAATACACACATTTGTGTAAGAACTGTGTAAAAAATGTGTATGTAAAAAGTTATGCATGTTTATTAATTAAAGCATAGCAATATAATTTCAATGAGTGAAATTTATTTATATCTCCATGAATAGGATAACATCAAAAATAAAGATGTTGGTTTATGCTGCACTTCAAAATAACATACAATTTTTCCTTGAGCAGTAAGCAGAGAATGCATATAACCTTTGTGGCACAATAGCGCGACATTGAGTGAGCTTAATTTTAAAATTTAAAAACTCAAATCTAAATGAGGATAAGAGGTAAGTTTTTCTTTTTTCAGATCTGCTAGTGTAACTGTTCCAATTTCGGATGATTTTCGAAAGATCTCTTCGGGTTAGAAATACATTTTTCGATAAAAGGTATTGAACAACTTATTGTTGCAATAGCCTAATACTAGGTGCATCATTCTAATGAACTTTGCAACAAAATTGGTTCTAGTCTATTTCGATTGGAATTTAAAAATTGTATTTTTTATTGATTTAAGGTTAGTTATATAATTTTTTATTGAAGTAATCCGTGAGATGCAAAATCGGTAGATGATCCGTAGTGTGCTACTACGGTGAGAATATCGCGACAAAACATTGTTGTTGTTGACCTAATTTAAAACTAGATGAAAAAATGCTTTTTGTATTTCTTATTTATTTGCTAGGTTTATTTAATATAATATAGTAATGTAATCAATAATGAACCGATGGCTAGTTTTACTGTGCCACTTGCCCAATACAATCTACTTATGTCAATGTCTTAAAATGTGAAGACACAACGTCTATGGTTCCAATTACAACGGACTGGCCTTGATGTTGTTAACTATCATGTTGCACCTCGAAATCAGGTATCACATAATTCCCAAATATGATGAGAATGTTCGGAAAAAGGTGTGTTCAAAACTGTAATATCGTAAAGTAAACGAAATTATTGACATTTCTTGATATTTCACACAAAGTTGGCAAATTGTTCCAGAGCGTTGATGAAATTAACTTTCTATTTGCAGTTTATTTATATTCACTTAAGCAAACACAGCAGTTGTTTGGGCCCCTTGCCCTGGTGAGGGGTGTCCCCGGTTGGATTCCCAGTGAAAGCAAAGTTAATGCGTTTTCAAATCTGGTCATGTCATAATTTGCCCTTTTGATCAAATTAACAGCACTATCGCTGGAGTCGCGGTTGTCGATCAGTGGTAGAAGTCTGACTATGGGTATCCCAATGGACCAACACAGTCTAAGTGTGCTGCCCACTCACCTCACCTAACCTTCTCATTAAAAATATGAACACTGTATCTCATTTATATTTATTAGCAAACCAATTTGGTGAATTTACATGATAATTGTTTACGTGGTGAATAAACAAGACCGAAAATGCCTTACGCCTGAAACTTACGGTTTGAAAGCCAATGATCTTGTAGCTTTCGTCATATGGAGGAAGTCAAACATGTTTAATTTACGGGTGGCATAGTTACCTTGTGAAATTCTTTTAAACTCCTAGAACACTATACGGGGAATCCCAAATAATTGAAGAGTATTCTAAATGAGGCCTGACCAACGAGCGGTATATAGTTTTATAGGTATAAACTTCTTGGAAGTCTTCTGTTTAAGACAACACAATACTAAAGAGTTACATTTAGCTATCGCATAATCATAATGTAGTGAAAAATTGAATTTCGTTTCAAATATGATCCCTAGATAACTTCATCAAGACGAAGAACCTAAAGATCGTTCATAAAATAATCCTATAAGATCGGCGCTGCTCTAGATTACTCTAGAATTCCTAGACTGATTTGGATAATTCTTTTAAAATTGCCTGTCATAATCTGTGGAGGGTTTTGTTTGACCGATGAACTATAAATGAGAGTATCAGCGTGAAAAACTACAGTACTCGATCTACTGTCAGTTTTTATTTAAGATATGTATATAATGTTGAAATGAAATTTTGGATTTTGAGCCCAACAAGTGTCTATTTATTATTTTAAAATCATTATATTCACACAAACTCTTCTAGATAAACTCTAGCTCATCTGACAGCATCAGTTGTACTTGCTCTTCATTTATATTTTACATGATTTATTTCTACATGATGTCGCCGTCCAACTTCTCTATCTGGTAAAACCAACTCACCGTGACTGCAAGAAAATAAATAAAAAAGGGCTGAGCCTTACCAGAAGTTCAAATAATTAAATAATATAAAATAAACAAAAGTAAGGAAATGTATATGTTTAAGCAACGACAACCCAGGCTTTGGAATCAGTACAATAAAGACTGGCGATAGTCACTTAACTACAAACACCCCATGTTACTCAAACTCATTCCATCATTCATGGTGACATGTATTTTTTGAACAAAAGAACAGATAGTCAATCTTATTAGATCGAAAAGAATTAAAACGATTTGTCGATGCATTCATTTGAAAATATATTTTTCATTTATATCGATTGCCTGTGTCAAATTCATTATTGTTCTATATTGTCGAAAAGATAATAGAATACCAGTTTAATTTAATGATCATATTGAAAGAGAGTACACAAAAAGCTCTTATGAAAGTACATCCCTTCGAGCGCTGCAAGTGAATCAACAATTTATGGATGGGGCGATATTGGATATTAGATGTAATTTCCAACATGGCAAGGCATCAAGAACTATATCAAACAAGAGGGCAGCAACATTAATAACTTATTTTCATATCTTAAAATCATCGAACCTCGCAACCCGAATGTAAAATATTAAATTCTACATCACTGCTTGATTACCTAACTACGTACATTTAGTTACCTTTTTATTAGTATCATCGCTTAAACATTAATAATAATGTCACTGATAGCCTGAAATGTAATGTTATGCACATTCTACTTTGGCGGACAAGTAAAAGGTCCCTAAATGGTTCCAGACATATAGAAAAATGATATAAAATGCATGGTCAGTTTCCTAGGTTGTTTTATTCAAAAACTTTTAGGGCTGTGGCTGTATGGGGCTTTTTACTATTTTTGTAACTCTGAACCCAGCCCAAAATGAGAGAAAAAAGGGAGTATGTAAGGTAAAATAATGTTTACCGTTAACCAACCCATAGTAGAAGATTATCCTTTTATACATATCTTGAACATAAATATTTGGAGAGTGAAAGTAAGAGAACTTAAATAGGGAAAGAGTTCTCTAAACAATATGCAAACATATATGTAACTATATATTATACAAAATGTTGTTGGTTTGGTATTGTAATAAGCAAATTTAAAAAGAGCAACATAAGCCTCGTTTTTTGTTCCAGTGACAGTGCAAAGAGAGAACTTTTGAAAGGAAAGAGAAGCTGGAAATCATGCGCATGAAAATCGAGACTTTTATATGCACACAAAATCAATAAACCTATGCAAAATACTTCAATGAAAAGTCTTTGCTCTTCGGCTATATCCAGAAGTGTATTAAGCTTGTGAAAAAATCGCAGTCATTTTTCAAGTCCTTTGTCACATCATATATCAGAAGTACAAGTTTACTCAGATATTTTCGCCAGCATCAGTCCAGTTAGAATTCTCATTCTCAACGGAAACCAAAGTTAAATAATTCAAGTTTTTTGGCATGTATTCATTGACAATTATATTAAAGATCCATTTTGAAATTACGATCTAAAATAATATATCAATTGTCATTGAATCTTAGAAGTTTGACATTCAGTAGAATAAATTCTCTCTTATTGTGTCATTGATAAGATTGCTAATTTTTGAAAAGGTGTTTACATTTCTAGAAATGATGGTTCCTGTGAAGATGTTACATGTATTGTGCACCATATGTATGTTGAAACAATTGTAACAAAATAAGGAGGACATATAATTAATATACATACAATTAAAGTGATAACTGAATGAATACGACAATGAACAAATTTAATTCATATTGGAACTCCCTCAAGAACATCTACGCTATACTATTTTGCCTAATATTAATAGAAAGTGTCAATGGGAATCCTGATGCCAAAAGATTGTATGATGATTTATTAAGTAACTATAATCGCCTCATCCGACCTGTGAGCAATAATACAGATACGGTACTCGTTAAATTGGGACTACGTCTATCGCAATTAATTGACCTGGTAGGCCTCATAAGAGCATTTGAATTTTCTTTAATTTATTTTTATCATTTTTAAAAGTAGTATTATAATTATTTTTATAAACGTTCGTGCTAAATTTACACAGACATATTTTTTTGAAATTGTTAATAATTTAATGTATTGTGAACATGTGTAAGTGTTCATTTTGAGATACTCATACTGTAGAGTGAAAGTATCATGCTGGCGTGGAGTTGAAGAGAAGCAAATATAACGGAAATTGACTTAAAAGGAATCTCCGGCTCAGTGTCGAAAATAAGGCAAAAATAAATAACGTTGTAACATGGCATCCTTTCACAAACTCAATTGAATGAGAAGTTATATCATTGAAAAAACATTAAAAAGGCCTTGCTAGGCAATAGTATTTAAAATAATGAATATTTATATTCAATACTTGAAGATATACAATACGAATATACATAACAATTCAATTCTTTTCTTGTCTTAGAATAACACATACCACATATTTGTACTGTGACCCCTTTTCTCGCATGCATATGCATACTACTTTCAACACTAAACACTTTATCTTATTTTAATTCAAATCTTACTTTGGTATATACCATATTACATATACAATCGTCTTATTGTAATTAATTTAATATGTAATTGTCTAAATTGTAAATAAATAAAGACAAACATGTCTCCGACAACAGTTTTTAATATGAAATTTGCTAATGATTTAACGTTGCTTCTTTTTAGAATCTTAAGGATCAAATTCTCACAACCAATGTGTGGTTGGAACATGTAAGATATAAGTTCAATGTTTTTATCATATTAGTCTTGTTTTGATTATTCTTATTACTTTTGATTCCGGCATGTTTGATTATCCACTAATTTTCAGTAAAAAAACAGTACCTAGAAAGCCACTGTGTCTGTATTTTTTTTCATTCACTTTTACATACTGATTGGGGTCTAATATTGTTGACACTTTTATAAATATTTTAATAAATACATTTCAAAACATGTATACATTACACATTACACACGAAGCATTTTATATTACATTATGTATATATTTCTAAATAACATTTATATTTTAGGAATGGCAAGATCACAAATTCAAATGGGATCCTTCAGAATATGGTGGTGTAACTGAATTGTATGTACCCTCTGAACATATTTGGTTACCGGACATTGTGTTATACAATAAGTATGACCACTTTATTTAAAATTGCTAAAAAACGCTTTAAAATAATGTGATTGTTTTACTCCTTTCTCTCTCTGTGTCTACATATTGGAATACTCATAAACAGCGCTGATGGGGAGTACGTTGTAACCACAATGACAAAAGCCATTTTACATTACACAGGCAAAGTTGTTTGGACTCCTCCAGCAATTTTCAAGTCATCTTGTGAAATTGACGTTAGATACTTTCCTTTCGACCAGCAGACATGTTTTATGAAATTCGGATCTTGGACTTATGATGGAGATCAGGTAAGTTCTATAAAAATCGGAATCGGAATATACAAATATGATTTGTTTATTGCAAAAATAAGTAATGGTTTTTTTTTTTCAAATCTCTGTAATATAGATTGATCTAAAACATATCAATCAAAAAAATGACAAGGATAATAAAGTAGAAGTGGGTATTGACTTGAGAGAATACTATCCAAGTGTGGAATGGGATATATTAGGAGTTCCGGCAGAAAGACATGAAAAGTATTATCCCTGCTGCGCAGAACCTTATCCAGGTACGTATCAAATGTAGACAAAAAATCTGCTCTTCATCGCGTAGTTTTTAAAGATCATAATATCGGAGTATTATATTAACTCACAATAAAATCTTCACTGAGTCATCTCAAGTTAAAACTCTTAAGTTTAGTCGCGACAAGTTTTCATAATCGCTACAAAAATTAGCTGCATTTGATTTTTTGTGAGAATGATAAATAAGAAGAATAAATAACATGTTAGTAGAGGTTTCGTAAAAATATATAATAATGCTATGTAATATATATAATGCTTCGTCCAAAGTGGACCTAGAGTTATAATGCAACTATTTGTTTTGTGGTTACTTTTGTTCTCTCATGAGTGGAGATGACTTACAGTGTAATGCCGACTCGGAATAAAGTTATATTATAATTGGGTATTACTGCTCGACTAAATCTAATTTACAAATATATATTTCTTATTATCTACGTTGTCCCAACTTAAGCCACCGTTCTCACATTGGGGAACATGGTCCGGGACTGTATGCCAAAATATAAACTGTTTGATCACTATGATCACAAATGCTAAATATTCTAAATTAACTTTGGAGTGCATATTTTTTAGGAAAAATATCCATATCAAAGAGACTTTTTTTAATCCGTCCGTTAATTTTTTAATTCCGTCCATTCGAAAACTGTCGCAAGCAAAATTAAATATATATAATGTCGTTTGATAAGTTTATTGACTTACAATACATATTAATTTAGACGATTCCAACATAAATACAGCCTTACGGGAAGAGATTTTCGTTTACTTGAAAAACTAAGAAAAACTGAAAGCTATCAACGAAAATTATAGATATATGTATCATAAATTCACGTATTTAGTTGAGTTTTAGGCTGTGCAACATGAAATGTCCGATTTTGATTCTGTGCAATATCCAACCGTTGCATTCAAAACACAGCGCGTTTTCTGGTTTTCCACGTGGTTCGTTTTCAAAATCTCCTTAACGGAACTTAGTACGTCAACCACACGAACAAGTTGTCTTATTAAACAATCCGATTTCTGCTGCAGATGTTTACTCAAGAGTTTGTTAGCGCTTAGTGAAAATCGTGCATTTCATATGGTACGACCTAACAGTTATTTTTTTCTTATATTCCTTTCTGCCTTCCAATTTAACCACTTTTACATGTACTTTCAGACATTTTTTTCAATATTACTCTTCGACGAAAAACACTCTTCTACACTGTCAACCTTATTATACCATGTGTGGGAATATCGTACTTATCAGTTCTTGTTTTTTATCTTCCTGCTGACTCTGGTGAAAAAATTGCTCTCTGCATTAGTATTTTGTTATCACAAACAATGTTCTTCTTACTTATATCGGAAATTATACCTTCAACTTCACTTGCACTTCCGTTACTTGGAAAATATCTTCTTTTCACCATGCTACTGGTTGGTTTAAGCGTTGTGATAACAATTATAATTTTAAACATTCATTACCGTAAGCCGAGTACTCACAAAATGGCACCTTGGGTAAGGGCTTTCTTCATTAAACGTCTTCCAAAACTTCTTTTGATGCGTGTGCCAAAAGATTTATTACGAGACCTAGCGGCCAGTAAAATCAATTACGGCAAACAATTAAGCAAAACCAAATTTGGTCAAGCTCTTATCGATGAAATGCAATTAAATTCTGGTGGTTCTAGTCCAGACTCAATTCGGAGGATGCAAGGACGTGGCGGCATTGGTGGATGCAATGGTTTACATTCGAATTCAGCTACAAACAGGTGATTGGTCTCCACTTATATATAAAAGGTATATTTTTGTAAGCAAATGTATATAGGTTTAGCGGCTTAGTAGGTGCTCTTGGTGGTGGATTAAGCACATTAAGTGGCTATAATGGCCTACCGTCTGTGTTATCTGGTTTAGACGACTCTTTAAGTGATGTAGCACAACGAAAAAAATATCCGTTTGAACTGGAAAAAGCAATCCACAATGTGATGTTCATACAACATCATATGCAACGACAAGATGAGTTTAATGCGGTAATAAAATTTAAAATGCCCAATTATTGCGTTATGCTATTATGACATTTCATGTATTTAATTATATTATGTTTTCTTAATTCATAGGAAGACCAAGATTGGGGTTTTGTGGCTATGGTGCTAGATCGATTATTCCTTTGGATGTTTACAATTGCATCTATAGTGGGTACATTTGCCATTCTATGTGAAGCACCATCGTTATATGATGACACAAAACCAATAGACGTTGAGCTGTCGGTGATTGCGCAGCAAATATATAACTTAACGGAAAAAAAATCATAATAGCTGCTTTTGAAAATGAATCGATACATAATGATTTGATTATATTATTATTAGACCATTTTCTATAAAACTTAGATTCGTAAACTAATGTTAAACTATAATAACCTTTAAACTCATTTAATGATAATTATTTTGTATGAATAAAATTACAAACTTCAAGCAGAATAGTGTAAGGTACCGAAGTGTTTATCACTCAATTTCTCTCGCGAAATTACTAGTATTTCATATTTATGCATTCTTTTACGGGTGTTACGGAATATCTTATACTCACGCAGAATATATATAGTATATATGTATGTATATAGCCTGCAACGTGGAATGAAAATAATAAAACAAGTGGCTGAAAGATCCACCGTATGTTATGCCGAACTGAACAGTTAACAATTCACATTTTATTAGAATAAACTATATTTGTAAGATATGATATGTAAGATAAGGGTGATACATGCAACACACATGTTATTTAGGTCGTCTACTGATGTAAGGAAGACGTCCCTTGCATCGAATTGTGCTACAGTCAATTAGGCTTTTCGGGATGTTATAACTAATGTTAATTATGAGCAGACAAATTCGTCGGTCGGTGCTGTTGTACAGGATGAACCTTACATATTTGAAAAAAGTCTTATTGACGGTTTACGTTGGTAATGGTCCTGAAGGATCGTCGTTCGAATATGTAGAATTGCCACATTTGATATGGCGTGACACGAAAACAAGCCGCACAATGATGGTTTGATTGTCTGTTTGTACAGAATTTTCTTGATCCTGGTGGAAAGTGTGTTGGTTTCTTTTTGTTGTATGTGATTGGAGATGTAGTTTCCGAAGGAGAACTTTCTGTCTAAAGTCACTCCTAGCTACTTCATCTGCTTATCTGGCCGTACATAATCCTTGTTCGGGATTAACCTGGCACCATTTTGGGACTAAAAAAGGTTAATTTTGTGTAATAAAGAAAATGGTTAGTTAGCTAACCAGTGTCCTTTACGGGGTTGTTGTTGAATCTGCTTAAGAAATTAACTGCATAACAAATGTCTGGGTGACTAATTTCAGCCGCAAGAAGCAAACTACGTATCAATTCCTGATAAGGTACTTTTGATATTTCAGAACTTTCTTCTTCTGATTTTGGACAATTATTCTTGCTGATTTTAACATTAATGTTCATTGTAGTTGATGCTGGATGAGAATTGCTTATGCCAAAACGATTTAATAATTTTAAAATATATGGTTCTTGATTAATTGTATTTAATGTCTTTATATTTCATTAAATTTGTCGATACTTTAAGATCCTTTGAAAACAATAAGACCTCATCTACATAAACAGCTAGTATTAACAATTTATTGCTATTCATAATGATAATAAATACATGGATCGTATCGCGATTGGATTAATTTAAATTCTTTAAGATCATTGCTTAGTTTTAGATTCCAAGTTCTTAACGACTGTTTCAATCCATAAATGTCTTCTTTTAATTTCAAAACTTTGCTTTTGGTTGTATCTAAGCCTTCAGGTGGGTACAAATATAATTCTTCAGACAACTCACCTTGAAGGAATGCAAAAAATCAGGAGTAGTGGGAATGTTTAACCTATACACTTTGTCAACCTCACAAGCCGATGCAAAAATGTTGTTCTTGCTGCCAAGAATGTAGCAACCATGCGAATTAAATTGAATATGGTTTCCGTGTTTAAGTATTTGACTAATTGACAACAGATTTATGTTTATTTCTGCTCTAGGCTAGGTTTGAACGTCGCCATAGCTTGACTGTCAACAATGCTTTTGGATGTTCTATTGTAGCATATAAAATCCTACAGCAATTTTGACTTTATTGAGTCAGCTATTATTTTAATAGCACTCTGTATTGCTATGATCATTGGCTTAAATTTATCTGGCAGACCACACAACAGCAAACTCCCAATCCATTCATCGTTTACTTGCATTATGATCGAATTGAATTTCTGGGCATTTCCCATTTCTTTATTCAGAATATTCTGAAATTGAGGAACAATCATCTAGCCGTGAAGTAGTCAAAAGTCCAACCTTCTGGTCAGACCAGAATCATCGAATGCAGCAGCCAACTTCTCCCAAACTTCCTTCGCAGTTGTGGTTTCCTTTATATGTCCATATACCGCTGGATCACTTACTTCTATACAAGAGAAATCCGATTCGATGTATATATGTATCTGTCGCGAAATTTTCGAATTAATCTAACGAATTTGAGTGCAGATTTGTCCTATAAATTCAGAATTCTGCTGCGGCGGCGACCACACATTAAGTTTCTTTGAACAAAAACCTTAATAAACAAAAGAAACATAAAATGATTGATTTTTTCCCCATTTTTCTTTACTCTCACCAAACAGAACTAAATTTAATTTACACTTTACACAACTTTCATTGACAAATCCATTGGTGTATATTACCTCTGTACGTTATCTTAGAGAAAAGTTATAACATTATTACAAAACAAAACATTAATATATTGCATTGTGCATTGTATTGCGAATACGATGAGTGGAGACCATTGCCACTATCGGTGCCCAAGTGGCGTTCGTTTTTATTTTGTAGGTATATATGTATACATATACACATGTACGAGTGCATACATCCTACTTGATTCAGTAAATTTTTCAACAGAAAAAGCAGCGATTTAACAGGGTCAGGCACAGGTAAGAATCGCTCCCTACATACAAACAAATTTTAATGCTAATACAGTGGTGATCCAGTATAACGAATGCCTATATAACGAATGATCGATATAACGTACACCTTTTCGAAATGCATTAGTGTCTCAATATAACGCACAAAAAAGTGTTGACACTCGATATAACGAATTTGTTTGTTGCAAGAAGAAGAACACAAATCAACTCACTTGACTGTGGATATATGTATTTTATGGGTCTGTTATAAAACTGGTAGATACATCAACTTTTATTTAACGTTTCGTACAAGGAAAATTTGTTCGATACTACGAATTTTTCGATTTAAGGCGGGCGAAGCAAGGCGAGCATGGGTCAGCTAGTCAATTAATAAAATCAACCGTTAATTAATATTCATATTCACATATATATGTGTATATGCATATACTGAATAAATGCACACAAATATGTATATATATAAATAATATGTATATATGTATATATATATACATCCATTATTATATATATTATATATATATATTATTCACACACGCATAGATTCATATTTCATACATACACATGTGTATTTGTCACCGAAATCAAACCATCAGGAAACTGAGTAGCCAACAACACTTTGGTTGGATGTTGATAAATAAATAAACAGCCAAAAACATGACAAATGGCGTCGAAGATTCAATGATCAGCATCCGTAGGTGTGAAGGTGTCTGCTCAGCATTTTGGGTAAATAAAAGCCAATGAAGAAAATAGGGAAGTGTGTTTTTGGTATAGATTAGGGGCACATCAGTATTTTTTTGAAAAAGGCATTTGTACTTAAAAGCTGTTGTATTAATACAAAGAGAACGAACAAAAGAGTTCACTACAATATAAAACATCAACTTTGCTTTTGCCAAGGCAATCTTTCCTAGATTTTCTCCTGTGCATTCAATAGACTTCCATAAATTGTCCATAATTCCATAAATTGTCAATAAAAAAAATAATGTTCGCGTCCTTTTAGACGTTCAATTTGCGGCAAATTATTCATGGCTGTGCGCTAAAAACTAAATGCTTCCAGAAAATTACTGTATTTTCTTTTTTACTGTTATGGTCCCATAACCTGTGGAGAGATTCAGTTACTTCTAGACCAAGGAGTCCACACAGAAAAGACGTCTTGTACGATGAACGTTATAATAGAAAAAGGAAAGTTTATTTCAAAAAGCAATAAATGACATTTGATGATTGACAAGTATAAACAAGGTTTTTCAGTAATGCGAAATTAACAAGAAGAACTACGGATACTGAGTGTCATGGAGATATCTGTGCGAGCAGCTAAAGATCAGTCCTGAAAGGAACTCGGCGAGAAGTTGAAAAGCGATCCTGGATTCCGGTCAAAAATGCTACTAATGGCTCGAGTAAAAGACACAAATGATCGTCGTCTCCCTAGCTGGAGTACTACTGTAGTTGTTGTTAAGCCAGAAGGCGATGTTGTTACTCTATAAGAAAAATCACAACTTAAGCAAAAACCGAATCTATAATTGAAATAACAACATTGTATGCTTTGTAAACAATGTACATCCATGAGGCCCATATTGTTGAGCCCACACCTTTTCCGTTAGTTTGAGCTTTTAGCATGCAATATCAATTGTATAGTTTTTATTCAAATAAAAATTTAATTGTAGTTGTAGTTTTTTGCTGGACGTAAAAAAAATGTTTTAGCTATGGTCTCATAAAAAGGGAGGTGTGTAACTTTACACATGGCCGGACATTTCTCGTGCGTGTTTTGCCCAGCGACATCTTAGAACGAAAGTTGCTCAGAATTGTCTCCTCTACAACATACAATTCTTTTACCCACAAAAAAAAAACTTGCGCATTAAAGGGTTAATCTCTTCCAGAAATATCAATGATTCAAGGGGCTAAAAACGGATGTGTTGCGCTTTGTTATGTAAATGCCCAAACTTATTTAACTTAATAAAAACTATTTTGAATTATCATTTGTGCAATGTAATTTATTTTTATTTTTAAAATGGTTACTTTCAATTACATTTTATAACAGCATGCATCATTAGATATTGTACGTTGTAACTTGTATATGTAACTAAAACCTTTTTGTCAATCATACTTAGTTAACAATCTGCCTTACAATATCAGCCTGCAGTATATAATTATTCTTACGCAATGGTATTTCGCTTAACATTTGATCTATGGGTAGACGTGTATCGTATAATGACGGCGATTGGCATATAATAGTGAGTGTACCAAATATGCACGATAATGTAAACAGCCATAAGAAAAAGCGGTCCAAAACCATTGAAACAAATTTCCAATCTTCTACTATCTACAAGTAAACAAAAGGTTTATGTTATTTCCATATAATCCATACAATGCATGTACAGGGTATACTTAAATGTCTATATAAATACGTACTTCATTGTCCTTATCCGCATCTTTGATATGTTGAGCAATGAATCTAACTGCACGTAAAGCTTGAAGAACTTCCGGTGTTAAATGTCTTGGAATTACGTTGTCAGAATCTAAAATATTTATAGTAAATAAAAATAGAATGTACTCTATTGACAAGTTACTTCCTACCAACAGAATGGGGAAGACCCGTCCCCATGGTATCAAAACCTACGTCTTGATTATCCTTGAATTCACTAGGAAAATCACTTATACTATCTCTGCATGATACAGAAGAATTTTAAAAATTTTAGTTTAATTTTTTAATTTTTTTAACTTTAAAATTGCGTTTAACACTTATATTCTAATATTTTAATTAATGTCAGAATAACAATAAATTGTAACACGCATGTAGCAATATACCTCACATCTATTTCATTAGTGTAACCATTACTTGGTGTTGAATCGTCATAGTCCGGTAATGAATATTGAGTTCTTCGCATCATCATCAACTTGGGCATAAACTGAAGAAACCACTTCCTGACCCTAGGTGACATGTTATGTGTGGAAGGTGAACTGAAAATACGTTAATCGAAATTAATCTATAAGCAAACTTCAATCTACTATGCATTATATCTTTCCAGTTATAATGGCTTATGTGGTTGGTTTTTCAATGCTGCTTATATTGAAGTAGTCACATTAAAATATTAAATGTGTGCCGCTAGGGCCCATAATAACGCGAGTAATAACACCAGAGATTGGTGCTAAGAAACATTTTCCTCTTTAAAAAGCTTTTCAAATCTTGCCGTTCGGAGATGGGCTAAAACTGTAGGTCTCTCTTTCAATAGATGCTACGGGCTCTACGAAAATGTTTCATCGTGTCGGGAATCGAACCTAGGCATACAACAATTGAATCTCTATCGGAATCAGACCGAATTTGGCAATCGTCGTGACACATGGTCTACCCCCAAAGTGTGGCTCTGGTTGAAGTGAATTGTGTTAAAAGCAAAAATAACTAATCTGGGCATAAGCTCATTCTTTAAGCTTAAATAACTTACACTCACCGAAAATGAATGTTAAGTACACATACAGTAGTCCAAACCGATAGCGATACCAACATCATGGTAAAAAGTAAATATTTTCCAAGGAGAGGAACAGCTAATGATGTTGGTGGAATAATTTCAGCCAAAAGTAAAAAGAACACAGTCAGGGACACAAGAATCGAGATGCACAGCGTTACCTAGAGAAAAAAGTGGATGAAATATCATTTACAAGTGTTAAAACTATAGATTATGGAAATAACCGAAATAATTATTTCAATGATTATCTAGAGAAAAAAGTGGATGAAATATCATTTACAAGTGTTAAAACTATAAATTATGGAAATAACCGAAAAAATAATTTCAATGATTCAGTCACAAATATTTACGTCCTTCTGGCACGTTATACGAATAAATATGGACAACTTAATTTAACACATAAATATAATTTGTAGATATTTTCTTTGTTGGTATTTTACTAATGTGTCCAATTCAATGTTAAATAACTTGTGGTTAGGCATTTGAGAATGTACCTTTTCTCCAGAATCACTAGGTAAATAGAAAACTAAAACTGTTAAAAACGTTAACGCCACACAAGGAATGATTAGATTAACAGTATAAAACAAAGTTTTACGACGCATTGTAAGTTTAAATGTAATATCTGGAAAGAGAAATGATTTGTATTATATATCACTTTTTCACAATTATTAACTTATATATGCCTGAAAATGGCTCCGAGCTATCCGGATAGTATTCTTCATTCTTAGTAGCAGGAACTTCCAAAATATCCCATTCCACTGACAAGTAAAATTCACTCAAATCAATTCCTAGTTGAACTAAATTACTTCCAGGAACCTATGCGAAAGAGCTGTGAGCTTTAATATTTAAAAGCTTTATTCATCACCTGATCAAGATGTTTCAAATCTACTTGTGCACCATTATAAGTCCACGAACCAAACTTCATGAAACAAATTTGCTCGTCGTATGGAAAATATTCAACGTTCATTTCACACGATGACTTATATATAGCTGGCGGTTCCCAAAATACTTCACCTGTGTATTTTAAAGTAGCCTTTGTCATAAGAGTAACCTGAAAACAAGAAAAGGTAAGAATAAATGTATGTAACTATGTACTTATACATTCATTGTAAGCATTTATACTATTTACTTCATAGTTACCATCCCAATTGTTATATAGAACGATATCTGGTACCCATATATGCTCTGATGGAACATAGAGCATTTCAACGCCACCATATTCTTCAGGATCCCATCTTAATTTATAATCGAACCATTTCTGAACAAATAAATACACACATACATATATATATCGAGGACAAATTATTTATATAATTAAATTACAGTAATTGTTGTAGTAATAGACGAATGTGTTAACGTGCAACAAATGCACAATGAATTTACCTGCTTTACCCACAAGTTGGTAGTCATTACTTGATTCTTTAAGTTAACCTCTATTAATTGGGATAACTTTAAGCCCAGCCATACTGTGAGTGTCTCCGTATTATTTACTACTGGCCTAATTAAACGATTATAGTTACTAAGTAGATCGTCATAGAGTCGTTTTGAAAATGGGTTTGCTTCAAAACTTACAACTGCAAAATACAAACAATAATCATTTTTATGATCAGAAATGCTAATTTCGTGATGGAACAATAATGTTAATCAAATATTTTAAAAATATTAAGTAAGCAATCTCCCACGGTATAACTTAACGCTTTTCCAAATTGACTGCTCGATAGCACCTCGAGATATACAATAATAAATGAAGTCATGAAAAACGCCCAGAACTATGACATGATTTAAGTTATTTTAACAAAACAAAAATAAGAGCGCTATTATTTCAACTCCTTTAATGGTACATCTAGTAATACTAAGCTGTCAAACTTCATTTAAAAAAAATCATTAGAAAAACACTTAATAAATGATACAGTTAAACTAACAGTAACTGTACATGTAAACTATGTACTTACCCGAACAACTACCATTGTAGATTAAACATAATAAGAGCATAATCTTTATAAAATTCATTGTTAATCAATTCTTTATTTTTTTATTAACATCCTTTGAAAAATTATTTTTCAGAAGTTAAGTTACGTGATGTGACGAAATAATCACCAGTAGCCAGATAAGTTCTAATGTGATTATATATAATATAGTAAGAATATAGTAATATAATGATATATCATTATTAATAAATTCTTTATATTTATTTTATTCGCATCCTTTTGCAAAAGCAAAGTTATGCTATCTTTTATGAGCAAAGATGTCAAGATGTGCTGACAAAATAATCACCAGCAGCCACCACCTAGATATGTTTTAATATGTACAAAAAATAATAAAAGCTTTCGAAACAGCTTTCGCACATGTCATACATTATCTGTTTATAGCTTTTCTAACACTAATTCAGAGGTTTAACAAACTATACCTTTTAAAACTTTTTGTTGAAATACAGTGTTTGTTACATGCAGTGTCAACAAAAAAGTTTTAAATATAAATATAATTTTTTGAATATATACAGATACGATTTTTATTTAAAAAGAGATAAAAGAGAATTTGGTATTATGTAGTGTTATTGGTAATGAACAATACTATTTAGTCGAATAACAATACATATAAAAAATTACATAGGCAACACTAATATCGAAGGAAAAATGTCATCAAATTCGTAGGAGAGCGGGAAATTTAATATGATTTGTAGAAGTAAAATCTGTTAAGAATATTGATTTTTGTGTAACAAAGTGTTCCAGCCAATATTTGTATCTAGATTTTGGTGACTTGTGTTTTTTTTGCTATACACAATTTATTTGGGGGCATTCTATAATTTTGCAGTAACATAAAATGGACCATGAACCTGATTTTGATAATGAAGATGACGAATTTATAACAGCACAAAAGGTGAGCTACACATGATACACATTATGCACAATATCTTAGTATTAGTATAAACAATAAGCATTTAGGTACTTGCAAATCTCGAAGTGGCATGGGCAAATGAAATGTTTGCTCCTGAAATACTAGCTCATCAGAGTGAAATGTTGGAGTTAATGCTTGGGCAAATAACACACATGGAAGAGAATATGAAGGAGCTAAATAAAAATGATTTCCGCTACATTGCCCATCAAATGGAATTAGAACGTATAAGGTATATCATTGCAAGTTACCTTCGTTGTAGACTTCAGAAAATAGAGACGTATACAAAACATATCCAAATAGAAGAGAATATACGCGAAACACATGAAAAAAGATTGTCTGACGAGGAAACTACTTATGCACAACAGTATGTAGATAGCATGGAAAACTACTTCAACATAGTCGCATTACAGTACATGCCTAGTATGCAACGATCAGACACAGACCAGCAACTTATTCGACCAAATCTTATGAGTCATGTTTTCATAAAAGCAAATATGTCAGGTGAGGCCAATTGTAATCTCTTCTTTATACAAAAGGATATTTTATAACACGCTATTTTTTTAGTTCCGGCCGTTGTTGTTGGAGTAGATGATGAAGAAGTGGATTTAGCCGCTGGCTCCCAGCATATCATACCATATCAATTGGTGGCAGACTTAATAAAAAAAGAGCAAGCACATCTAATATAAAATAATAAAATATATATTTAATTATAGTATTATTTTTTTGTACATAGCAGACAACAGAAGTTGTGTTCACAACTCGGTCTTGAGAGAACCGTGAAACATTACACGTTTTCTTGGTAATGGGACTGGTTTAATGCAGTCGATTGTATAGCTATGAGTGTATATTGACGGCTTCTTTATGGGCGAACAGAGAATCCTTTCAAGCCGTTCCTTAAATGGGTCGGTTCCTACACATCCATCCGTTTTTGAAGTTGTTTTTCTTAAATATATGAATTGTGATTTAAAAGCTTCTAATGAAAGTGTGTGAACATTTTCATTGTTATGATTCTTTATACTGAGGTTATTAACGAAATTCTTCAATTTATTACGAGTTGTAACAAATTTGGGGTTCATCTAAAAATGTGTATGATTTAAACAAGATAACAAGTATATACATGTACGCAACCTTTTGCATATTATTTCTGTTTCTTATCAATTGCGAAGATACATCTGCAGCTTCTGTCGTAGATATAGTGTTTGTGTCTCTATCCAAACCATATGACACTAGTACCGTTTTAAGCATATCATTGGACCTTTAAAAATCTTTTGTTATTTAAGGAAAGCTTATGTTAATTTAACTTACTGTGCAGTTTGTGCAGTCTTTGTGATGAATGTGTTTTCTATATCTGGTTGTTTTACCATAGTTAATTGTTGTGATATGTCGACCGAACAAAGATGTTTCGCTTTTTCTAATTTTTGTTTTTAAATGAAAAATATACATATGTTTTATGTCTGTAAATAGTTTGACTTACTTGGTGCCACGAGTTTGTGCGAGTCCACGTTATTTTTTTGTATTTTTTGATCAGTAGTTGATGTATGTACCAAATTATCTTGGATGTTACACTGTGTTTTTAATATATTCGGTGGAATATCTAATTGTGAGTAAATCAATTTTTCTTCACACACAGTCTCGACCTTATTCAAAATTTTATTTAATTTTTCTGAGTTCTGTTGCATTAAATCTGAGAAAATACTTGATAAAAACGATTGAAGCTCTTTTGTTGATGTAGGAATAATTTCGTCAGATTTTAAAGACAAAACGGCATCCACAACAATTTTTTTCAAATTTTCAAAGTCTTGATCATATCTGGAATGGAGGGACTCATTAATCAGTCTTAACGTTTTAGAGATGTTATCTATGGATTCCTTATTTTCCAAGCGATGTGAATCTTTCCAACATTCTAACGTTGATATTTTGTTTTGTAATTCGGTAATAAACACGTTCATATTTTCTTCATCTATAGTTGAATCTACCTCTTTCGTTTCAAACAAGTTGCATTGTGTACCTATATCTACATTTACCGTATCAATTTGAGTACTGGAAGACATTTTAGTACATTTGCTTGAAGATGACTTTTTAGTTTCTGATGTTTCTCGAATGTCTTTTTCGGCAATATTAAGTCGCTCTTTTAGATGCTTTATTTCCAATTCTAATTTAATTGTGTTAATCAAACTTCTATCGTTGTTCATGGTTTGAAAATCATTCGGAGTGTTTGAATGTTTTTTAATTAGATGCATATTTAGAGCATCATTGCTTACAAAGTTTTTAGTGCAAATGTGACATGGAAATATAATGTTATTTATAGCTTCCAATCGATCTATTTTTTTGTGAAGTTGGATAATTTCATTACTATTCTCTTGATTTAATGCCTTTAAGTTTTCGTTTTCCATTTGTGTATCGACTAGGGACTCACGAAGTGCTTTTACAGATTCATCTAAAAATTGTCTGCAAAAAATTAGATACTGTACGGCGAATTGCGATATGGAGAAATATTTTCCTACACTACTGTCTAATACGTTAACTTCGAGGGCTGGAGCTAAAGGGGCTTCGGAAAGATAAGAAAGTACGTCATCAATTTTTTCAAATTGTTGCTCTCGAATAATTTCCTCAACGTTTAAAGAGCCTAAGGGATTACTAATTTAATTACAACAGGATATACTTTTTTTTAACCAAAAACATACCAATTAACCCCCAATCCAAGAGTCCATTTCTCCGTAGCCGGAATTTAAATCCAGAATCTCTAGCAATCTGCGGATAATTATATTTACAGTCTAACGCCATATTGTTAATCAACAAAAAGTATAGACAATGAATAAACCAGAAATCAGTCATATACTGACTAGAAGAAGACAAACCAAGTGCTGTGAAATTGTTTTCTTGTGGCGACCTGTTACCGTGACAACGCACGCTCTAATTGTATATATATATGTACATATATTTTGAATGTTGACACTTGACACTCCTTACTATGTATCAGAAATAAAGTTTATTTACTAGTATGCTCACGCATCCACCTACAGAATGTAAAAAAAGGACGAAGATGCTTTCAAACAGTTTCTTGTAGACACAATCGAAGCATGCTTAGGGCAACCATATACACTACTCCTGCCCACAAAGCAAACCAAAGGGCAGCAACAATTAAAAAATAACGTAGTGTCCGACTCTATAACAGCTTTCCTTTGGAGATTACAGGTATCCAACTATCGACTGATTCCAGATATGTACATACCCCGCTCTCTGTCTACAGAATTGAAATGCATACATACATACGTATCATATTTCCAATGTTGTTTAAACATGGAGGCAGTTTTTATAAATCAATTTTACTTTTTGTTTATTAAAAACATGCCAGGGTCTCACTGCAAATTTACCAACAAATAAAACAATTACTTTTTCATTTAATGAGTCGATTTAATGATTTTTTTTTGATCGCACTGTTGTCCAACCTGGTTCGGGTTCTACAAATTCATTGGGTTTGTGCAAACTACTTTTTGACCGATCTTCATCATCTACATCCATCTCAGAATCACTGTCACTACTATTGTCTTCAGATGATGAACTATCATCCTTATTTATTGGCACGATTGCGACGTTCTCTCCCAGCCAAATATTGCATGGTGGAAGTTGCTTAAATTCCGCTTCTATATCCGAATACTTTTCATCTTTGCACATTCGCAAATACCGTAAGAGGTTTGAGCATATTTCTAAATAGTATACATTTTTTTATTTAAACATTCAGGCAATATGAGCACATATATATACTACCAGGGATAGAATTGTCATCGCATAATGTGTTAAACTCCTGATCCATAAGGTCTTCGAGAACATCTTGTAGTTCTCCTTGAGTTATGTTTTCGTTGCCAATACAATACGAGTATGTGTAGTTCATTATTTGAATTGCTGTCTAAAGATAAAAAAATAATATATGTACATATTGGGCGACAACGCAGAGGATACCTGTTGCCCGTTTCGACCACCCATGCCATGCTCAACCGCCAATTTAAGATCTGGCCAATGATTAAAAATTTTTTCAACAACAAGGCGAACGTTTTTCTCGTATAAAGTCATAGCTTTTACTGGATTGGATGGCTTAAAACACGTGCCCACTATCCTAGCGAAGATAAATGAATGTTAACATTAAATATACTTTCAACAAGAAGTTATATACATAAGATAATAAGGTATGTATGTATATAATAAAAATGTAATTAAGAAATATTAAATGGTTAAACAATGTGCGGATACAATAAAATAACTTTGTTCTACGAAGTAAATGAATACGAATTCTTATTCCAAACTGTCCCATAAACTTCAGACTACTAGTCTGATTTAGTGAGCAGCTACATGTTCACAGTGAACACAAAATATATATGCCTACAATGATTTGATTGTCAAACCTTGTTTGATCGCAAATAAATATACATGTGAGCAACCACACTTTAATGTGATGACGATGATAAGGAGTAAAGGAAGTAGAAGTACATAAAATATTAATAATAATTATTTAGGAAAAGGGATCCTTTATAGTTGTATTGCATAATAAATAAGCATTTATTGCTTATGTCGATAACAGGCCAACTCCACTAGAGACAATTCTCTCATAACGCTCATCATGAGACGGAGCTACTCTGTAGTGGCATACACACTCAACAATTTGTCGATACGATCTGGTTGACAATCGTCAACATGAACTCTAGTACCAACTAGCATTTTGATTTTCCAATTTGTCGTCAAACAAATCGTATCGATAGATTGTTGAATGTGAATGCCGCTTATGTTTAGAGTTATGTCTTGGGAGAGATATCTAACATGACATGTAATACATTTCACATTAAATTGTCTTGTCCTGCCGGTGTTTTTCTGTAGCGTTTCTTTAAAAATCTTTTGTACTATATGCACACATATTTAGTACATATTATGGTTATAAGTAGTATTACTTACAATCTCCTTGAGCCTCATTGCAATTATTGCATATTCCTGAACACAGCTCGTAAATTTGCAAAAGGGTCGTGTAGTGTACGAATAGAACTGTTATATTACGTGTATACTCCTTTGGTCCCGTCATTAGTGACAGCCAAAAAGAAAAAAAATTTACTCAAAATGGTTACCATTCTTTATTGAAGTCTTTTTGTTCAGAAAATGCGGAATCGCGTTTTATTTAAAGCAAAATACTTTAATTGCAAGTAAATCATAACATATTGCGCTGATATACTTAATTGATAAAGTATATGTAATTTGTGATTGAGTTTAAAACGAAAGTGCGGGAAATAATTTTAATCTTGAAAAAGTGTAGAGTGACAAGATGTGGAATCAATGGTCAGCGGGTCCACCACCACTGCCTTCTTCATTGGTAAACTCAGCAACGCTGATTGGGCCAGTTCAACCAACTGCGCCAGCATCTAACATCCCACCGGCACAAGCTCTTCCTGGTGTACAGTCTATGCAAGCAACTATGTATCCCACATCCTCAGGAGCTCCTTCATACACCCCTGCACAATTCGCTGCTTTGACCCCAGATCAACAATATGCTGTCCAACAACATTGGCAGCAGTGGCAAGCCTACGAACAGCAATACGCGCAATGGCATGCACAGTATGGAGAACAGGTCAGTAAAAAATTAGAAATAACAATATTTGTTCCAACATTCGGGTAAAATGTTTCTATTTATCCATATACTTATGTCAATTATATTCAATTAAGCAATTAATTCATTTTTGTACTACAATGGCATCGGCTTTATGTAATGTGGACCAAAGCAATACAAACAGTACTGCAGGAATATGTGAAGCGTGTGTATAAGAACAAACTATGGTATATACTTTGTGATTGGCATGTTTACCATTGTACATAAGTACATTTGTGGAAATATTCGAAAGGTCGCCCATAATTCAGCCAACAGAATTTCTACTTTCACTATATATTGTATTATAATAGTTTTCAATAAATTAATTAACCTACTTATCTTTATTCTGATTAATAATAACAACTTTTATTTTATTTTAAGTACAAACGAGAAATGGCTGCAATGCATGGAACTCCTACACCATCAGTTACAAGTTATAGTGCATTAGCACCACCAGTTAGTTCTTTCAACTTCCCTCCACCAACTGTCAATGCTTTTCCCAAACAACAAGCCCAGAATTTCGCTCCTCCTCCACCACCCCCAGAAGAAACATCGAATTTGTCGGGGGTTAGAGCTCCACCGCATATCTATCAGCAACCCCCACCCCCACCTCCTCCACCACAAACAGAAGAAAAACGAAATGGAAAATCTGAATCGTTGACACAATTTCAATCTCTTCCACCATCGCTTGGGAGTTATCCTGGTGCACAATTCATGCAAAACCAAGATATCAGATGGTCACAACCACCACCTAACATGATGATGCAAGAAAATCGTCGGAATGAACACCCTACTTTAGTAGATCACCAGAGAATTCAACATGAATCCGGTCAACAGTTTATTAACAATAACCAAAGCGAAACTCAATATCGAATTCAAAATAACGACGAAGACGTTGGACGTGATAATAGGCAGAAAAATGATTATCGAGATAGATTTCAAAGCAAAAGTAGTCAACTATATGAAAACAGTCGACACCAGCAATTTGATGACGCTTCAGGTGTAAAGAATCAACTGGAAAGATGCGACAGAAATAATCGCAGGACTTTCGACTCTGATCGTTTTGGCAATTATGAAAATCATGCGAATTCTGCTAGTTCGTCTTGGAACCAGACTAATAATTCGACAGAAAAGCATAATGTAACAAATTTGAATTCTCAAACCACTACAAAAACTGGCAACGGATCAGTAGATGAAAAAACTTTTGATGAACAATTTCGCCTTTGGGAGGCGCAATTTGAAAATTGGAAAAAAGAGAACGCCAATCACCCGGATCGTACCATGTATATGCAGTATGAAAAAGAATTTGAAAAAACTCGCGTTCGTTTGTTGGAACGTCGAGAACAAATGAGGCGTAGAAAAGTACTGGAGAATCAACAAAAGCAACAGCAAATTGTACCAAAAGAAAAACTTGAAACTATAGATAAAACTGATGTGCAAGATATTCCTCCTAAAGAGAATGTAGAGGCAATCGTTATAAAGGGCCAAAAGGCCGAAGGATCTGAAGTCGAACAAACTGAAGTAGACGCGGGCGAGCAAGATACGTCTAAAAAAACTACCATTGTCGAGCATAAAGAAAGTGGAGGCTCTTCAGATAATTTTGGATTAGAGAACAATGTATTCAAAACTAAGGAAATAACAGAACTTTTTAAATCAGCTAGTGGAATTCCCGGTTTAGATTTAGTTGGAGGAAAAGATGAAGAGCGGATTGGCGATCCTCACGGAAAGGTGATTGATCCTGAAATCATAGATTTAGATCTGGATAATGATGGATTTCCTAGAAAAAAACAAACCACAAAATCTCAATTACTCGATTCTGGGGCTCGCGAGCAAAATGTTTTGTGTAGCACTGCTAATAAAAGCAAAAATATACCTTCGCTGTTAGATATAGTTGTAGAAAAACCACATCTTTTCCCTGAAATTGAAAACGAATATCAGTCATCGACAAGAGAACTATCACCTACTGCAATAAAATCAACAAAATGTGCTGATTCGCGTTCTGGAAGTATTTCCGGAGATGGTGATATATTATTATCTCCGGGCCAACGGTCTACATCATCAGTGAATCAAGAAAAGACGTTTTTAAATAACGCTACAGAAAGGTCTAATGAGCAACCTGATCATAAAATTGTTGATAATCGCGGAGTTCAAGCACAAGGCGATGTGGCTCAAAATGTTTCGGAAATTGCAAAAGCTCTACAAGATCCCAATGTAATGCAATTATTAAGTGTTGCTTTGGCCCAGGCTCAACAAACTGGAAGCATGTTACAAAGTAGTACGCAACAGATTCAACTTCTGCAACAACTTCACCAGCTTCAACCCCTTATTCAAATGCAGCAGGAAAGAAATCGTTTACCTCAGATTTGGAATAATCAACAACCCCAACAGCAACCTTCATGGCAAATTCAGAGCAATACTTTTAACATAAAATCCACAATTAATTCCGACCAAAATCGTTGTTCAATGAGCAGTAACCCATTTAATAGAAATATTGAACAAATGCAAAGTAGCCGAGGATTGGGAAGTGGTAATGAATCAGATAGCATTAATGATGTGCAACAAAGAAATCTACAGAATCCATTCCGTCGAAGTGTTGGTGGTATTGGAAGTGATAATAATAGCGTTGGAAATCAGAGTTTTGGATCAAATTTAGATCAAGGTTCATTTGAAGGTACATTTGCTCAACAACCAAGAGGAAATAGCTTCAGTGGTGCCGGACGCTTTGATAATAACAGGTATGCATTTATTCCAGAATATAGTACACTGCGACTTTAAGTAGTAATCATTTATTTCAATATAAATATAAAATGTATCCACCTCGTACCTCTTAAATTGACCGATGAAATTAAAAAAGGCTATGTATAAATTAAATTGCACATGTTTCAGCCGAACTAACAGTCATATTGATATGTCTGCTCATAATAAACAAAATTAACCGCATACAAGCATATGTGATATTTGTGCTAGTTACAAAACTAGAACGAAAAACTCTGAGTACATGTATTTAATAGTACCGACTGGAAACACAATTATCCAAATATATTGATTTGAAATTGTGGACCAAGATTCGTTATTATTGTTTCAAATGAAAATATCATGTACTAATTCGAAATTCTGGAACAATATTTGTTATTATTGTTTCAGACACTGTTATATGATATTATATCCAAGCCGTTTTACCCATCTATTTCTTAAGTGTGCATCAGTCCTTTCTGTGATATTACAATAACTCGGTTTGATGGTATACAATAATACCAAATAATACCACAAAAAATACATGCATCGTGAATTGTATTTAACCTAAATGACTACAATGGCCTAAAAACAGGCTTGTTAAATTGAGAGTGAAAAGTAACTATTAAAAATACCAAACTCTACGCCTTTTCTACACCCATCTTGACACATTGTACGTTTCAGTAAACGATAATCGCCTGCTATAATTTAAATTTGCAATGTGACTATAAGCTGCAACCTTATCACTGTTCTATATATGTAAATATACGTTTTTGAGGAAATATTACAATGAATAGTTTTTGAATACTCTTTTAAAAATAAATTATTGTCTGATTTCCGTCTGGGCTTTATGTCTCTGCTGAAGCATAATTATTAGTTAAACAATTAAACTGACTGCCACAAATATAGAAGCTGGTTAAAGCAATTTCTTAATGTCATATTTGTCCCAAATCTCAGTATTTTGTGAGTGCAAAATAAGAATCATTTCTACAACACATATATACGTATATTTGTCAGTAAGGATGAAAAGTCGCTTTCTGAGAGTAGTGTACTTTTTTACTAAAAATATTCAACTAGAATAATACTTTTCTCCTTCCTAACAATTGATTTTCTTTTTTTATGACGGTTTGTGATCCCTTTGGGATATTGAATTCTATCTTCATCATTCATAACTACATGGTGTAGGAAAGGTCCTAGAAGCAATAAACGCCACCAAAGGAAACGTTTTCGAAAGTGACAGAATTATATATTTGCTTAATATATGATTAAGACTAAAATATTAATTACATAAAGAGAAATAAAGTTAATTGAATAAATAAAAAAATACTATTGTTTTCGATTTTATTCTATATCAATTGGTCCAAAGTCAAATAAATAACAAACAAATATTTGTTCTCATGTGGGATCAAATTAATTGATAGCGAATGATTTCGTTGATTTGCAATGCTGTTTTATTGACACACAAAACATGCACATATTTATTTTTTTATTTAAATTATGTGAGACATGATTGCAAACATCACAACTTACATCTTTTTTATATTTGTCCTTTTTTTCTGGCATTCTGTAATTATTTACTGTTAAAATATCTGAGAGAGAGTGAGAGAGAGAAAAAGGTTATGGTTTTGGGGTCATAACAAAAGTGTAATAAAAGTAATAACGAAGGTAAAGATTGTAAATTCAGCATAATTTGCAAATTCTTCAAGCTTATAATCATTAAATAAATAAGTTTATGGAGTTATCATTTTTGAAGAAATTAAAATCAATGTACTTGAAGGGTCAATCGTTAATTTTAATATATACACATAATAATTTTAGCCAGTTTAGTTGTCTGTTGAGGGGTTTACTCAGGTAACTCTCGCACGAGCTCTATAAATATGCACTAACAAGCCTTAACTCAGTTTTTTGTGGTATAAATTAAATATGTACTATTTGGAGACTTATACAACCAAGCGTCTTAAATATTATTTTTCAAAAGATTTATCTAGCGAAGTTTGGGAGGTTTTTGGTAATATCAACAATATTTATTGTTATTTTGAAATGTAGATCCTTGTCTCTACGAAACTATTTCCTAATCACTTAACACATTATATTCCAAAACACCATTTCATCAGATTTAATTTCAAATAATGAAAAACGAAACACTTACGTAAGTATCGGAGCACTTTTAGTTTGATATTTCTATATCTGAAAGATATACAAATTTGAGAAAATGTTGATGCCGCAAATGTTGCGGCATCCTCGAGTCGCAATATCTGAATTATGATGCAATTATACCTCCACAATAATTTGCATATATCCTCGAGTTGTGTCACAATATCTGAATTATGATGCAATTATATAACTCAACAATAATTTTAATTTTAAATATAAGTAAAAGAACAAATATTTTCGTGGAATATTTTTGAGTGTCATGAGGTTACTATTATAATCCCCATATCTGTTTAAAAATAAGTATTTACATTACTCTTTTGCAACATAATACATGCAGTTTTTGGTGTCATAATATGATTTATGAATTGAAAAATTAATATGAATATTTTCTATGCTAGCAATATATGTACTTATATTCTTGTTTGAAAACAATACTTCTTCAATCATTAATCTATTAGGGCATTGTTGAGAAAACTGATTTATCTTTGTATTCGAACTAACGGTATTTCATTTTGATATATGTACATGAAACAAAACTAAATACTGAAATTTAAAAAATGTAAAATTTTCTCCATCACTGCATTTTAACAAATACAGACCCTTTTCCAATATTGGAATGTCTCTCGGCTTTCGGAATAATCAAAACAATTATGGCGATCGTGGTGGTGATGATCAAAGCTATCGTCCAGCCCAAGTATTTGAGTATCAAAATCGATCACGCACAGATGCCATAGTCCCACCTACAAAAATTGTTGACTATGGCCACCGACCATCTCCGGTTGTATCAACTAATTCTTTCAATCGTGATAGTAGTGAGTTCGTTCCAGTGAAAACGATTGATTATGGTCATGCATCTAGTAGTGCTCAAGTTGAAAATCAGTTTTCGAAGAATACCTTCTACAACGATAAAAAAAGAAATTTAGAACAGCGGTATAAGGCGCAAGTACCATCACAAGGACACACACCAGTAATACAAAAAGAAAAAAAAAACGAATATACTTCAAGTACAATACAAACTACCAGTGAACTGCAAAATAACAATCAAACCCTACAAGGATTAAATGGGGATGATAAATTTAAAGTGATCAAAAATACTAATGAAGAAAATGACCAGAGAAATGAAATGGTGAGTAATTGAAAGATTTGATTTTTTTTAAATGATATTATTGTATAATAGTAATAGCTGTCATATCGTTGCATTTGACTCAATAGTCAATGGCAATATTAAAAGAATGGGTAGCAACATTTTTGGCGGGTTATAAATGCTTAGTAATGCTTTTAATAACCACCCATGTTCATTGTTGATTTATCATTTCTATATTTCATGATAAATGATTTAATTTAGGTAAAATAAAACTTTTTAATACATCCACTAGTTACCTAAAGGTCTTTGTTTTATTTTTTGTCAATTGTTTTGTTTTTGCATTTGAAAGTCTAAAATTCACATTACAAGTTGTGATTTATATTCAATTAAAATAACTTTAGCTATTGATGCTGGTTAGAGAATTTACTGTGGGATTTGAAGCTCAATTATTTGACCTATCGACGCAAATAAATTTAATTAATGTTCCACAATATGGTGAAATTAAGTTAATTTAGTTCTCTGTGTCTATATATCGTTAAAAATCCATTACAATTAACAATACTTAAAATGATGTATGCATTATAATTTTTAATATAGAACACATACGAATCGAAAGAAAACATCGATATTAAGGATGAATATCCAAAATGTAAGTGGATTCTTCAAAATCCAGAATCAAGACGAAGGCCTGGACCACCAACGAAAAGGGGCAAGCGGAATGCTACTCATTTTTCAAAAACACATGAACATACATCACTAGGCAATGATACGGAGTATGATGAAATTGAAGAAAATTTTGAAGAAATTTCCGATAATGAAGAGTAAGATAAATATTGCGAAATAATTGTTTTTGTAATTAGATATGTTTAAAACTACTTTTATTATTCTAGACTCAATGAAACTGACGACATAGCTTCGAAGTCTGGACAAGTAAAGGTTAAAATAAGACCTCTATTCCCTTCTGTGTCTGATGCCATACCGAATACAGCTATGGTTTTCCCTTCTATGGAAAACAATAATACAATTCCAATTGATGAGATTCTATTCAAGCCTGGTCGTCTTACCCGACCCAAGAATATTGTAATTATAATCAGAGGACCACCTGGCAGTGGCAAGTCGTATGTGGCAAAACTTATAAAAGACAAGGAGATTGAAATGGGAGGTCCAACACCGAGATTGTTGAGCATTGACGATTATTTTATGATTGAGAATGATTATGTGGAAAAGTGTCCAAAAAGCGGGCGCAAGGTAAGTGATATATTATTTTCCCGAAAAGGTATTTCAACTTTTCTTTATAATGCTTTTATTAAGTGTCGTAATTCAAATCTTAAAATACTTCGTTATTTCCGTTTTCTAAGTTGAAATAAGCCCAAAATCGGCATTGTTAAATTTAACGCCGAATTTTATATGAATAATGTATTTCTTTATTAAATAAACGACACAGTGTTGACAATGTCTGAAGTATTTTTTAATCTCTCGATTATATGCCGAAAGTGATGGAAAATAACAAGGAAAAATGTTTGGAACCCATCATTTCCTAATTCCGTATACTTCGAAATTCTTACAACTGATACGCTTAGCTGGATTGGTATTCTTCGTTTACAAATATTTGTCTTGTATTAGAAGGTAGTACTAATATTTACACAACTTACTGTTGTAAGGTCAGAATCGTCAAATCTTCCCAAATGAATAAAATACATTTTTTTACTATTTGATTTATTTGAGAATTATAACTTTATTCCTAGAAAAAATCTTTGAATGAATTATAATTTCATTTATCTGTTTCATTTAATTTGACAATTTAAGGAAACTGTTGAAATTAATTTATAAAATTAACATTACAGATTCCAAAGAAAGAAATTTTGTATGAATATGAAAAAGAAATGGAAGATACTTACATGCAGTATTTGATCAAATCATTTAAAAAAACTATATCTGACCATTTGTTCGATTTTATTATTGTGGATTGTTGCAATCAATCATTGCGTACATTCAATGAGTTTTATAATGCTGCTAGAGATGGTAACTTCTCTGTAAGTAAACAATGACTTAATATACAACTTAATGTTAATTAATCTTAATATTATCTCAGCCATTTATCATAGATATGAAATGTGATATCGACAAATGTCTTAATCAAAATATTCACAACCGGAATGAAGATGATATAAAGAATATTATTAAAAATTACCAAGATTGTCCAGGCCACTATATAAAACTTGACGTTTCAAACTTATTGGAGAATGTGGTTGAAATGGAAGATGTCTCTGATATGGTAAGACTGTATTTTTTAAATTAATATGAGAACATGAGCTTATAATTTTATTGAACATACAATTTAGTTACTGTGTACTCATTATTATATTTGCATTGTTGGGTTTTCAATTTAATAACTTCGTAATAAATAATATTTTCTGCAGGAGGATAATTTTGTCGCAGATGCTGAAATAAATGATCCCGATGAAGATGAAGAAGGAGATGATGCTAATGTAAGTTTATTTAACGAAGTATAGTCAATGGGTACACTTTTATGTATTCTTCTTTTCTTGTTATTCTTGTTTTTATAACATATGCTATCAACAACGGTAAAATAGTGAATTTAGTGTACTAGCGTTCTTATATGTTGTTTTAAATATCTATCTTGTTTGTTTATATCATGCCCTTTAGTAGACAAAACTATTGATATTCCTGACGGCGATTGTATTATTTAAATCCCCATACATACGTATATCTTTATTAAATTGGTTCTGAAGTTCAATATTTAATACACATACAAACTCAAAGCTGTATTGTCTGCCAAAGTTTCGTTAAAATAAAAGGAGGTGTTTCTGAATTTTTTAGTGTAGACTTTTTATATTGCTAACTGAAATTATGTCGATGTTTATTCATCGTAGAAGAATTTTAATTTCACTAAAAAATCTAAATAATTATGTTCTTGTAAAAATTTTACATTAGGCTGGTGGTTTTCTTAAGAGTAAGTGGGATACTGATCCAACTACCGAAAACTTAGGTAAGTAACTTTTTCATTACATTAGATTATCAGTTAAAATATGTGACAACTGCTTTCAGCTCGACTTGATGGCACTAGTAAACCGATATCAAAACGGGGGACAGCTACTCTAGAAGAATATCTTCAGATCGATGGATGGGAACCCCCACCTTCATCCACAAATGGGAAAAAGAGAGTGCGTTTTTTTTGTTTGTTTTTTTGTGCTTACTTTTTAATCTTATTTTGATTTATAAAGGTTCGTTGGGCTGATATTGAAGAAAAACGAGCGCAAGAAAAAATGCGCGCCATAGGTTTTGTTGTTGGTCAAACGGATTGGTCTCGCATGATGGACCCTACAAGTGGAAGTGGGGCGTTAACTAAAACAAAATATATTGAAAGATTGAATAGACGGCGATAAATAGATTGCTCTTATTTTAGACAAATATCATAAAAAAATAAATTACACTACAAACAAATGCAACAAGTAAAGGAATATATGTATTATCGAATTTATTAATACAAATGTTTCATATCGGACCTTAACATATTCATGGGTGGTTAAGGTTTTCATATGGGGCTATAAACTAAATATGATTTTAACTTAATGAAAAAAGTGGAGTCTTGAAATGGTTTTATGACTCTGACACATGCATATTATAAATTTTCAAAAATGCCAATCGTTCGTCTTTAAATTTTCGTTACTTTCCAAAGAAGGAAAATTGTGTGCTGAAATATCAAAAACAAAGTTTAATTTTCCTTTATTTAACACATACTACTACTTCAACAAAATTTTAGCCAGTTTGATTAATTTCTAAAATAGAATAAAGATCGCTAGATTACAATACGTTTATTATTGTGTTTCATTTCATGGTTTCTAGCAATTTATATTTATATTTCTAAAGCATCTTATTCCATCTTTCCGATTACTATATCAACAATATTTACATAATACTAACGAATAATACTAACGATAATACTAACGAAAATGCCAATCGTTCACCTTTAAATTTTCGTTACTTTCCAAAGAAGGAAAATTGTGTGCTGAAATATCAAAAACAAAGTTTAATTTTCCTTTATTTAACACATACTACTACTTCAACAAAATTTTAGCCAGTTTGATTAATTTCTAAAATAGAATAAAGATCGCTAGATTACAATACGTTTATTATTGTGTTTCATTTCATGTTTTCTAGCAATTTATATTTATATTTCTAAAGCATCTTATTCCATCTTTCCGATTACTATATCAACAATATTTACATAATACTAACGAATAATACTAACGATAATACTAACGAAAATGCCAATCGTTCGTCTTTAAATTTTCGTTACTTTCCAAAGAAGGAAAATTGTGTGATGAAATATCAAAAAACAAAGTTTAATTTTCCTTTATATAACACATACTACTACTTCAACAAAGTTTTAGCCAGTTTGATTTATTTCTAAAATAGAATAAAGATCGCTAGATTACAATACGTTTATAATTGTGTTTCATTTCATGTTTTCTAGCAATTTATATTTATATTTCTAAAACATCTTATTCCATCTTTCCGATTACTATATCAACAATATCTACATAATACTAACGAAATATTGAAAATTGCTTTTGGACATGTGTAAATTTATTCTATATTTTTCACATTTTTTGTTCTCATATTTTTTAGATTACTTTCCAGAAAATGAACAAATGTCGAAGCCCCAACTTCTCCTCAATTTTCTTATATAATTTTTTAAGGTTGGACTTATTTCCATATTGTATGAAAGTGTTGTTAAATTAATAGCTCACAATGCACAATGCTCACAAATTAGTATGTGATTGCGCCCCTGCAACCACCCTGCTTGCGAGTTGGGAAATTTGGTATATGCCGATTTTATACATCTTAGCGTATGTATAAAAGATATGCATACATTTTAACAAAAATCTACCCCGAATCATATAGTGATCCCTAGGGGGTAACATGCCTGCTATAGTTATCTCAAAAAATGTGGAGTGTTGAGTGTGTATTTACAGATACTGTATCATAAATCAAAGAAAACGAGCATTATGAATTTTTTTTCCAATTATTTTTCCAAAAACAGAAAATTTTATTCTGTTTCCATCTGCTTGACTGTTTCCTACACCGCTTCCAACCCGCTGCGCGCTTTAAAATCATCAAAAATAATAATTGCCATTGTTCTTCCCCACACTTTTAAAACGAATTATTGGTTGAAATTTAGTGATGTAAACGGATAGTGTATGTAACAGCGATGTTGGTGACTGATTTTTGGTGCTAAGTGATCTACAATGAGATGGTACATTTGTGGAAAACCTCAATACAATTAAAAAAAAACTATTAAATTGAGTTTTCCCTTCAAAAGAGTTGTAGCAGAGAGAAAAAAAAAGTTAAAAAAAATGATGCTCTTGACAGACTGCATAAGCAGTTTATGGGAATACAACTACCGGAAATTCTTCACAACTTACTGTTTACTACTCCAATAGAAGAAAGTGTGGCAAAGATATATACTTACATATACTCGTGGTTAATCAGCCTCCTCCGCCTTCGCTGAAATATACGCACTGGTCCACAGGTCCGTAAAAGATGTTGAGAATATAGTTAAGGTAGAATTAAGTTACTTGGGTTTTATTTTAGAATATGTTAAATTAGACCAATCTATGGTCAAGTTCTTTTTTTTTCGTGGATCATAGCTTTTGTGTACTTAAAAAAAACAATAAATATTTAATACAAAATTAGAGTTCTAACAGAGGGAAAGTTAGAATTAAGAACAATTATATAAATAATTAAACTTTTGTTAGGTATTTGTGTCTAGAATAAAGTAGAATTAATAAAATTAACTAATAAACATACATATGTGCGATCACTGCATTCGAATCCATTTCAAATTTTACTTTCAACTATTGTACAACAGTGTGACGTGTATGCAAACGAGAATCACGCACACATACTGCAGTGATTCAACATTATAATGAGAAACTTAACAATTTTGAAAATGTTAATTAAAGTAATTTTTGTAATACATGGTGTATCATTTTCCAAAATTTTAAGCGAAATGTTTCAAATTATGTAAACGAAAATCTGTCCCATTTCAAATGACGGTCGTGATGTAATTGAATGTGTTGAACTTTTTGTTAACTCTAACAATTGTGTGGGCCTAAATGATCCTCCATTTATGATACCAGGCATTTAAATTGGTGCCTCGTAGTTTTAACCATAAACATGAATCTTTGCGGATAATTCTCGGTTCCATAAACTAAGGCCATATGACGCCATATGATAGCCATAATGACGTCAATTCACTTTAAGTGGCAATCTACACTATAATCCAATTATGGCTTTATTTTACTTTCAAATGAGAACTAAAGCCACGTGTGAAATTCTTTATTGTTCTACCAAGACTATTATATTTGTTTTTTTTTTCATTATTGCCAGCCTATGTTACATAACTAATCGCATGGTCGGGATAACACCAGGACTTTTTTTTTAATGTTATATATTAACCCTAGTGGATGCTATCCATCGTTATTTTCCCTTGCCAAAATCTAGTTTTGCGTAAATATTTTGGAAAATAAATGGATACGATTTTTAGCTACCGTCGAGTGCTCCTCGCCGGATCGCCCTGTTTGACATCTTAAGGAAATTGTAGATCAGAGGATTGAACGGACAAAGAGCAAACATTTGGACGCAATACTTCAAGCCCAAATTGCCTGGAATAACGTACCGATGCCTCTATGAATCATCAAAGTGCTGCAGTAACGGATGGATATGGATATGACTTTAAATGTTAGCTTTAAAAACATTTTTTTTATTTATAAATAAATTCAAAAATGTGCTTTATTTTGTCCACTTACTTTTAGGGGAATTTTAATTATATTATTGTATAAGATTTACTTTATCGTATAATTAATAATTGTGAATTACACACATTGAGATTATTATTTTATGACTATTCATAAATGAAATGCAAATAAATTTTCTGTTTTTTCAGTGTTGTTTGTAGTTTTTTCCAATGTTATATATATAATTCGTGGTTTAGTTTTGACTTTGATTACTAGAAATTCGTAAGAAGTCTCTTACATGTTAAAGAATTGTGCGGAAAAATCAAAATATTTGATTGGACCGTTATTTGTTACTGAAAACTGCTTTCAAATAAGGCAACATCAAAATATCAATAATATTCAAAGCCATTCAATAAATTCAAAGACACACTAATAAGATGTTATAATATCGATATATCAGTTCGTTATGTCTGCCATACGGTTCCTACAACTTCGAGCCTAGATAGCAATATGTATAAGTATAATATGGGAGGCGCGACAGTACTAGCACCCACTCGTGTTGTGCGTGCTATTATTCTATCAGGAGTGGATGAGGGACCAAAAGTTGTATGCCGACTCCGAACGGCGATATTTGAAAAGCTTTTTTTCTAGACAGGAATACTCTGAGCATTGTTAGTGACTCAAAAGAGGTGGGAGTGAATTATTTAAGTTGGTAAATTCGGGGATTGAAACTGGCAGCTCGACGTAGACGGTAAAAGTCGACGCACTAGCCCACTGTGACACGGTAACCATGAATTTATATACATGTATGGAGGTATGTAGGTACATAATTATTTGAAATATAGCTGTATGCACGTATAAATATATTATATATGTATTACATCTATATGAAGTTATATTATCATAAGCATGAATTATGAAAGTTAATTATGTCGGAGATTGGAAATATAACCGGAGTTAAGCGTAAACTCCACGAATGACATCGTAGCGGAAATCCGACGAACAGAAGTAGACAAACTCCTTCACTACTGCAATGCTGTAGGTGACGGAATGTTTTTTAAAATTGCGTAATGGAGGGCCTAAATTATCCTCCATTTATGATACCAGGCATTCAAATTGGTGCCTCGTAGTTTTAACCATAAACGTGAATCTTTGCGGATATTTCTCGGTGCCATAAACTAAGGCCATATGAATTAAAGCCATAATGACGTCAATTCACTTTAAGTGGCAATCTATACCATAATCCAATTATGGCTTTATTTTACTTTCAAATGAGAACTAAAGCCATGCGTGAAATTCTTTATTGTTCTACCAAGATTATGATATTTGTTCTTTTTCATTATTGCTACAATGTGTCCCAGCCTATGTTACATAACTAATCGCATGGTCGGGATAGTTTGTAACACCAGGACTTTTTTTAATGTTATATATTAACCGCTAGACAAACTCCTTCGCTACCTCAATGCTGTAGGTGACGGAATGTTTCGTGCACGACAGCATATTTTTTGTTTTGTCCTCATTGCCCTTAAGACCAGCTCGATTCGCCTCTTCTTCAATCGCCGTAAAAGCTTCCACCGCGTTTCTATCTATCTTCTCTAGTATCAGATTGTAGAAATCGCACGACATCTTGCCGAAATCCGATGCAACCCGCTTTTAGCAACCCATGCTACTTCGGTCTGTCGAAACAACTGCGGTCAAAACTCCTGACTCGAAGGACCAAAATCATGCTCTACATTTTGCCAGTCCTACTATGCTATAGAGAGCCGAAAGTTGGACGTTAAGCAAAGCAGCAGAGCTGATTCTTGGTGTTCTCGAACAAAAAATTCTATGTCGGATACAAAATTTAATGAAACACATCGTTTGGAGTTGTCCCATCTCAACTAACTTTATTTCTTCTTATTATATACCTAATTCTATCTGACTTCAACCTTACCAATATTGTCATATTTTGAATATAGTTTTGGATGTAAAGGGATCAAGTGATAATAAGAGTGATCCCTCTTGCGCGTGTGTCTTATTATTTGTGGTCGATATATAGCTATCCTTATCATATTCGCCATGTATTTGATAATCTCAGAAGGATGATTGTAATTGGATTGTGTTACCTTATATAGTCCCGTCGGCGAGGAAGGTGAATGTATTAGAAAAGACAACCGCGAATTCTATGAGCTGTATAAAGATGTTTATGTAATCGGGAACGGGTCGACTGCACAAGCATCGAGCGCATGTACACCAAAACTCCTGCTAAAAGGGTCTTCGAATCCGAGCCACCGCTTTGAAAAGGAGACGGTGACCGAACCTGCGGTATAAATACCAAGTCATAGCGGAAATAAGACATCTTGGTGACTGAAAGCAGCTCATTGCTCAAGCTCAGACCCTCCAAGTGTAGTTGGCCTGATAAGTAAGTAAATATGTAAGTTCAACCGTGCGCTTAGTAATGTATATTCCCCAGAGTATTTTAAAACAGCCTGCATTACAACTAAACGGGGTAAATATACCACTGCTGCGATCAAACTGGTCCGATATGCAGTAGACTACAATTTAAAAGAACAGGACAAATGGAAACTAACCTGGTCAGAATGATCAGACATAACCTCAGAACCACTATCGGCTGCATAACCGTAATTTGCGGAATATGCATAATTAGATCCAACGAGTACCTAGGACCTACTATGTTGAATTAATTCTATAACAAGTTAATGTGCATGTTTCTACCGGTAGAAATTTTACGATTCAAGTAGAGTAATTTACAACAGCAATAAATTTGAAGACAACAATCGACTAAAAAATAGAATAATGATAAAAAGTAGTTGTTTAAGATGTCGAATTCGACTAATAATTGATTTACAGTGAAAGTTGTAATACATAAATTGTGAAAGTATTATTATAACTTAGTTATTTAGTGATTAATATCTAGTGATTCAGACCGTAACTCCAATTAAAAATTACTGTATGCATCTACGTAGAAAGAACAATCGAATATTCAAATATGAGCATAAATTCACCTAATTGGTTTGGAGGGAAAATTATAAGATGTTTTAAAATCTAAAAAAATGTAAATCGTATAAAAATCGAATTAATCAAGGGGACGGTATAGGGAGTTCGAGATCTCTCTATATATACTAACTAATTGATTCTGGCTTTATTTTGAAGGCTTTATGGCCGCCTCGTCTTCGCTGGCAGGGGGTCAAGCTGTTCGTTCAATTTTCAATGAGTCGTTTCAATATGTGCGGTGTTATTATTCCGGCAATAGCGTCTCGAATGTTGGCCTCGAGCTCATCCAAAATTGACCATCTACATAGATCTACATAGACCGTAAAAAATTGGTCTCGTCCGAGAAGTTGATTTTTGCTAACCGAATATTTTGACTTCTGGATTGATAGCTTTGGAAAAAAAAAATATGATTGTTATCTGGTTACCCTTTATTTCGCTCAAGAAAATCAAACTTTTTGTTTGCCAAAATTATATTACGTGGAATTATTCATTTAAGAAATCATCAATTGTCCTGCGACAAATGTAATTCACACTACTTTATTTCAAGATTCAGGAATATTTGAGTATAATCTGTTTGTAATGAAACATTATTCAGGAGAAGAAATCAGAAATCAAACAATCAAAGTTTTAATCTATGGACCAACTGTTACAACAGCTAAAAACGTTTGCAAAATGAATGTTCGAATCGATTATTTGTCATGTCTTGAACACAATTCCATCGAAAATCAACGTGTCTTACGATCTTATAAACATCTTTCTTGGTATTTTCACACACATTAGAGCAATTCATAAACAAGCATTTTTACATTGTCCCTGTCGACTCTTCGATAAGACATTTATTTTTTTTTTCCTCTTGTACAACCCATGCCGTGAAGTCAACGACAACGCGACCAAGATAGATCTATTGTATCGGCGGGTTGGAGGTATCCCAAAATACGTACTACTTCCGCCATGAAAGCTAGTCTTTAGTAGTGGAGTTTTTGAAACTCACTGAAGTAAGAGTCGCCTTATGGAAGATACGTTTCCATATTAGTGCCGGATAATCGCGCAAAATGTGCTCAGAAGTTTCATCCTCTTTGAGGCAAAGCCGACAGACCTTGTCTTGACACAGGTTTAAATTGTTAAGGTGGTGGTTAAGTTTTCTTTGTTCAGATTGACTATTTCCTTTTCCTTGGATTTCAGTGAGAATGGAAAAATATAACATATCAAGTATACTCTTTTATACTATACTGCTTTTAAAACACTGTTATTATATCAATACTTCATATAAGCAATGATTTAATAATTGACGTTAAAAAAGAAAATATACATACATATGTTATAAATAATGAGAACAAAAACAAACTTTATATGTAACTGTATTTCAAATTGAATGGGAAAACTTTGTTCACGCTAGTTTCTATCGATTACCCGTCCATTTCATTTTGAAGGTATTGTTAAAAAGGGGCGGTTTTTAATGCCCAATTTAAATAAGTTCGAGATAATTTTTCCATCCTTGAGTGTCCCGGTTAACTTTTAATTGAATTCGAACGCTCAATCGGAATCTGAAATTAAATGAGAAACTTAACTCACATCTTTATTTTTTGGCTCTTAATAGCCCTTTTTTGTCTTACTATCGTAATTTGAAATTCTATTCAGGTAAGCTAAAATGAATGTGTATACGTATGTATGTATGTATGTACGTATTTTAAAAAAAGTGATATACATACATGCATCCATACATATGTATGTATCTACAATATACATGCATACAAATTTACAACAGAATTTGTATCACATATCGAATTTATTTTTGACTATTATCTTATTGAAAATGATGAATAAGTTACGCAACAAATAAAGGGTATTGGAGTTATTATACCTAGATACTGGTATACCATTGTGTCTACAATTCCGTACAAATTCTATGACTTAACATGATCTTATTTCCAGCCTATAAAATCCCTAACAAAGGAGCCAGAATATTGATAGAAAACATGTCTGAATTTGAAATTAAAATAGTTTCTGTCATTCTCGCTTTATAAGTTTTTATGTACATATGTACATAATTAAGAACGTTTAAAGAGAGTTTTATATTAGTTAGCACCAGAAATAAATGAGCAAACTTAAAATTAAATTTACTCATTTATTTCTGGTTAGCACAATCTTATATGTAGGTAAACAATTATTTTGATATGGTATATTAAAGCAGTATAGGTGTTTTAATAATAATACAATATATGATTACCAATAAACAATACTGACAAGAAACAAAGGTACATACATCTACATATGATGAGGGGACCCGTGCTTCTACTAACCCCCGGATTTGGTTTTCTAAATATCTCCACCGCAAGCACCTTTTGCATGTGTGTTTTAGTTTATATACTTTTTAGTTACGGTATCTAATCGTATTATCCCATACGTTATTAATTAAAAATTAATTCTATGTAGACGATTTTGTCGCACCTTAAATAAGATATAAACGAAGTGAATATTGTTGTCGACGGCCTAATCAATGGAAATACGCATATGCAAGCATGCGTAAATAATGTGATGAAAGTAAGCAATTTGTTTATTTTTATTATTATATTACCCAATTCATTTATTTATCGTGAAACAATAATACTTATTTAATGTCGGGTAATTTGGTAATTAGAAAAGTTAAGTCTTACAAGCATGCATGCATAGACCGGGTGTACTTGCAAAAGTAATCTCAATCGGTCTGGCACTTTATTCCAAGTGCTGTTTGGTTTTATGGGTAAATCAGGATTTATCTCCGAAGCTGAAAGCTTTCCACGGTTCCATTCAGGACGGTATTTTATTCTTTCTTTCTCTTCAACGCTTTTAGTCACTTTGACTTTGGAGTTATTTTCTCCCTATCTCTAAGTGAACGAATACAAATATTTACATGGTGAAGAAAGTACATTAGACAACTTCCAGCACAATATTATCAGTGGTATATAAGCCACTTATTCCATGATCGAAACTCCATGTATTTCTTGCGTATGACAATTTTTTTTTTATTTGAAGAGGATTATGTCAATCTCGGATAACCATAACTTATCATATAAAAAAGGAATCTGTAACTACAATATATGAATTCTTAATGTGTGTAGAAAAACCCACCTTATGCTATTTAACTTCTTGCACACACCTCTCTGGAGGAATTTTGTCTACGCTGTTTATGAGATTAACAACTAAACTTTACTCTTACTTGTGCAATTGCTATGCAACATTTTTTCTAAATTTTTTACTAGTATGTATAAAATTTATTTAGCAAGTAAATATCTTTCCGTTTCCTGTCACTTCTCAAAGAAATTATGTAATCAGGAACCATTCTTCAATGAGTTTACTGTGGCAGACATTGTGTGGGATATTGCACCACCTTATGAAAACCACAGCCCTTCCACATTAATGTTACCAATTTGGCTTGCAAGTATGTAAGAAATTATGGAACTCTGTACTGTATGTCAGCTCATAAAGCACAATAAACAACGACATATTTGCAAGTGCATATTTTCCATAATATCAGAAACACTGCTCATTAGGATATACTGAATTTATTGTATTCACTACAATCAGTACGGGGAAATGATGAAAATATGTACATACGACATTCATAGTAACGCTCATATGAAATACATATGCATGTTAACCGAAACGATTCACGATCACAAGTATTTAATAATGACTTGCATTTGTTCGCAAGATTTTGTGTTGAAATTTTTGATAATTGAACTTCTGCTGAAGATGGGCAGGCTGAGCCACAAAATTGGTTACAAGTGTTAAAACAGATCAAAGAAAACAAAATCGTCAAGGACATCAAAGATTTGGTGCTCAAAAAGTCAGTTGTCAGTCGCTGATATTAAAACTTGAAAGATGTATTGTCCCTGACCTCCGTGGGGAAGTGATTTTGTACGTCAACTCTTAGGTCGGGGGTGCCAGGTTCAATACCCGAATTTTTCTCTTTCCTGTCAAACTTCGCCGTATTATGATTATTATTATTATTATTATTATTATTATTATTATTATTATTATTATTATTATTATTATTATTATTATTATTATTATTATTATTATTATTATTATGATTATTATTATTATTATTATTATTATTATTATTATTATTATTATTATTATTATTATTATTATTATTAATAATAATAACTTCGCCGTATTATGATTATTATTATTATTATTATTATTATTATTATTATTATTATTATTATTATTATTATTATTATTATCATTATCATTATCATTATCATTATCATTATCATTATCATTATCATTATCATTATCATTATCATTATCATTATCATTATCATTATCATTATCATTATCATTATCATTATCATTATCATTATCATTATCATTATCATTATCATTATCATTATCATTATCATTATCATTATCATTATCATTATCATTATCATTATCATTATTGTTATGTTATTGTTATTGTTATTGTTATTGTTATTGTTATTGTTATTGTTATTGTTATTGTTATTGTTATTGTTATTGTTATTGTTATTGTTATTGTTATTGTTATTGTTATTGTTATTGTTATTGTTATTGTTATTGTTATTGTTATTGTTATTGTTATTGTTATTGTTATTGTTATTGTTATTGTTATTGTTATTGTTATTGTTATTGTTATTGTTATTGTTATTGTTATTGTTATTGTTATTGTTATTGTTATTGTTATTGTTATTGTTATTGTTATTGTTATTGTTATTGTTATTGTTACTGTTATTGTTATTGTTATTGTTATTGTTATTGTTATTGTTATTGTTATTGTTATTGTTATTGTTATTGTTATTGTTATTGTTATTGTTATTGTTATTGTTATTGTTATTGTTATTGTTATTGTTATTGTTATTGTTATTGTTATTGTTATTGTTATTGTTATTGTTATTGATATTGTTATTGTTATTGTTATTGTTATTGTTATTGTATTGTTATTTTTATTATTATTATTATTATTACTATTTTTATTATTATTATTAAGATTAGATATTTTATTATTAAATAATAAATGATACTAACGCATAATAAGATCATACATACAATTAAGTATATAATGCCAATAATTGTGCCTGCAAACTTCTGCATCTTACAACATCATACATCATACAAATACAATCGTTTTGAAGTAAATAAATATTTTTGTTCCATTTGAAATGGAAATAAATGATATAAGCGCACCATGTCTGTAAACACAATAATCAAAGAATATTACAAAACTTGTAGCAAGCATCGTAGTGCAACACAACCAATATCAATTAAATTTAGCTTATCGGATGCTGAAATGGCATTCTTTAGAATGTTTACTTAAAGATTATATGGGTCCATACATATGTAGTTGGAAATGGATTATTATGCTTTCACAATAAAAATGTTCATTGTATTTGCGATAGTAATAAGAGGTATTTGTATGATGGTAAAAAATTACTTCATAATACCTGCTAGCCATTGTTATCCCATATTTAAATATAGGCATAAATTATTGTAATTTATAATACAACCATAAGTATATGTCGATCAATGTAATTGTGCTATGTATTTTAGATTTATTATAATATCTTTGCAGTTCAAATACAAATAGATACATGGGAAATATACACGAAATACTGCGAGTGAATTTCTATTTATATGAATGTTATGCTTTTATTGACCTTGCATTAAACGTTCTTATATTATGAAAGTATTGGCACCACACAGTACAATCATTAAATGAAGTAATCTCCAGATTAAAAATAAGGTGATTTTGACCGTATGTTCATCAAAATCTAGATATTTTTGTATACACGCAAATTGTTTCCGTAATTTATTCTAACTCATTTCTATGTATAGAACAATTTAATTTTTGCGTCATTCCACTATATAGTCCGATTGTTGTTTTCGGGCAAACAGACAGAAACATGTTGTATGTACAATTTATGGGACTGCATTAAGTCGTATTGCCCTAAAATTATAAGAGCCCACAAATAGTTTTCGTAACTTCATAAACCTCATACAATTTTTAAAGAGTGCATAATCGTAAGATAACTTTCAGTACGATATGATATGCTTTTCTACATATGTAGAAAAACATGTTATATTGTAAAAGAAGGAAAATGCAAAGAAATTGCAAAAGGAAAACATAGATAAATGAAAAGAAATAAAATTCTAAGCAGACTGTCGGTAGAAGCGTTTGATCAGAGATAGTCAGTTTAATAGGTGAATCGGTTGCGTTTGGATCGTCCTAGAATAAGTCTATACGTGTTTTTTTAATTGCTTTTACATTAATAAACATGTTACATGAAAGCCTAGTTGGTCTGTTTACATAAATTTGCTTGAATATTGTTAATACGTGTGCTTGTGACTATTAATGTTATTAGTGGAAATAAGTTAATAAGTTTCCAAAAATAAAGTAATGAGTAAAAAAACGAATGAAGTGCTCTTTCCGTAATATCAGAATTCAAGTGGGCGTACAAAATTTCACAATATAAAGTAAGATCATTCGTGCTTGACTTTTATTAATTAGCAAAATTCATTCTGTTTACTTAATTGTATTGTATGATTTTCCTGTTTTCTTTTGCTCTACTCGTGACCTTCGCTGTAAAAAAAGTTCTGTGTGCAAGTGAATTAAAAAATATATACCTATTGATATGAATCGGTTTTAGTTGGATGTAGTACAATTTCACCGCGAATGTTTTTTGATATGTATACATAACTTATATATGTGCCTTTCAGAAACATTGAGCTTTTATACACATATGTATACATATATATATATTTAATTTGTGCATAAACATATCAAACAATCATGTCTACACAATTGCGATTATTCGAGCTGATGTTCTTTATATTGGGTAAGGAACTTATAAAAACTGTATTATCCATACGTAATAAAATACTAATCATGTTTATTATTTTATATTATTATTATTATTATAACACCGCGTATATACATATAGATATATGTCTCTTCTTGTACAACTAATATTATTTTTTTAGTACTTTATCATAAATAACATGCGATAACGATACAATTCAATCAAATAATGTATTGGCATGTCTATTAGTAGTTGCATATTGATCAAATGACTCATTTTCTAAAATGTTCACTGCTTTGTTGTTTTCCAAAAATATATTCTTTATATACAATTGAGCATAAGCATTCCTTCATTTGGATGAGCTTGCGAAAAGCAAATCAAATAATAGAGAATCTAATTTTGTTTGTCCTTATCAGGAGTAATTTTTTTATAATTACTTCATCTGTTAAAATTCTTTTAAATACGTGATGAAATTGAATTAATTATTACAATAATTTAAAAACAACAAAAGCAGTTATAAGAATTCAGAGTGATACGTGATTTAGGTTGAGATACTATTATCAGTTATCATGAAAAAATGGGAATTATATTGTCTTTTGTGAACAAATTATAATAAATTCAATAAATTAATTTTGAGCTTCTCAAATATTTTCAAGTTCGGTTTATGTATTTATTTGGCGGATAGAATTAATTGATGTTGAACTAATGTACCATATTTATGCTCGGATCAAATAGGAATACATTTTAATATTATTAAAGGAATTTTTTCAACTGCGTTATCGAATGACATACCTGGAGGCATTGCACGAAGATCATGCAACACCAAAGGAATGGTAAGCAAAAATGAATTAGTATTTCGCACTAAAATATTTCAACCAATTGAAATATAGATACAACCTGTAACAGAATATGGGAAAAGGCTTTATGTTTTGAGGGAACAAATGGTTATACGAGCATCCCTTCAAGGTCCGGAAATTGATGCTTACATTCTACCTTCTTACGATGAACATTTGAATGAGGAAGTAGCTAAGCGCGATCAGCGGCTAAATTATCTGACCGGGTTTACTGGTCTAAAAGCTATTTCTGTAATAACTCATAAAGGTGCTGCTCTATGGACAGATAATCGATATATAGAACAAGCAGATGGAGAATTAGGCTGTGATTGGGAAATATATCGTTTGAATGACACACTTAGAATTTGCGATTGGTTAGAGGTTCGTTAAATGTTTACATATATGTAAAAAGTTGCTACGTACTATTATCAAAAAATGTTCTCTTAGTATTATCTTGACCCGGAAATGCGAGTAGGCGCTGATCCTCATTTAGTACCCCGAAACAATTGGTTGAAGTGGGAACGTGAATTGAAACAAAAGTTGTTTCGTTTGGTTAAAGTGAATAATAATTTAATAGACCTTATTTGGGGATCAGAACGACCTCCATCGGAAAACATTACTATACAAATTCAAGATTTGAGATTTACTGGGGAAATGTGGCAGCAGAAAGTTGAGAGACTACGCAAAATACTAAAAAGTCAGATGTGTGATGCTATGGTTGTTACTTCGCTAACAGAAATAGCGTACCTTCTCAATATTAGAGGTCGAGACATACCATATACACCAGTAGTTAAGGTATGTATACACATGTACATGTGTTATACTCTGGAATTATATGATGTAAATTTATAAAGGGTTACCTGATTGTATCAGAAAACGAAATTATATTGTACACTGATCTAGTCAAAGTTACTCCAGTGTTATTGCGTCATTTAAAAGCTGATCTGTGCCACAGTACGATGTGTGTAAAGTAAGTTTTTGCATATGTAATAATTACAATGAGCACTGAGTCAGATTTTATTTAGAATCAAAGATTATAACTCTGTCTGGAGCGATATTCGAACGTATTCGCAAATTTGGAAAAGGGTACTTGTTCCAGCCCCATGTCCACTAGATCATGGTGCATCTTATGCCGTTTACATTTCAATGCCTGAAACTATTATATACGAACATATATCACCAATAATTTTCATGCGTGCTCAAAAAAATTATGATGAACGCATGGGAATGCGAGCTGCTCACATTCGAGATGGCGCTGCGATGTGTGAAGCTATGAGTAATTTAGAACAAAGGGTCAGTATATTCAGTATATTCAGTATTATGTTTACATGCATATATGTTAAATTCTTAGATCTTCCTACTGAATGAGTTAAAATAAGTGAATTTTTATATATTTTGTAGTTTTCTTCCGAAAAGTGGACGGAAGAAAATATCAAGTTTGAGGTTGAACGGAGTCGTATTTCGCAGCCACATTCCAAGGGACTGTCTATGCGCACAGTTGTTGCCTTTGGCAAGCATTCCGCTCTACCTTATTATATTTCCAGTAATGTGACTGACATTGAAGTCACCGATCAAAGCACGTTAGTAATTGAATCTGGTGGACAATATTTCGATGGCACTACAGATGTATCGAGAACTTTCCACTTTGGCGAACCAACCACAGAACAGCGACAAGCGTATACGAATGTCCTATCCGGCATATTGCGGTTATCACATTTGATATTCCCAGCTGATTTGCGTCCATCGGAGATAGACGCTCTTTCCAGAAGTCCAGTATGGGATGCATTGAGTGATTACCCCCACGCCACTGGTCACGGCATAGGCTCTCATTTATCAGTGGAAGAACGTAAGTAGAACTTTATGTATTGTTCGGAAAACAGACTTTAGCATCATTGTCCTATATTCCAGCTCCCATTGCTGTATCCTATTCTGACAATACCACGTTTTATTTCAAAGAGGGTTACTATTTTTCAAATGGTAATTATATTTTCGCATTCTGAATTTCATGTCGAGTGTAACCAGTCTTTTGTAGAACCGGGTTACTATCGCCGTGGTTCATTCGGTATTCGTTTGGAAAACGTTTTGGAAGTTGTGGATACTGAAGGAACACATCCATCAGGGAAAAAGTTTTTGGCTTTTAACGAAGTAACGCTGGTGCCATATGAGCCTAAACTAATAGACCGAACTATACTAAGTGCAAAGGAAGTTTGTATTGCTTATTATTGAAAAAAAAATGTATTTAGATATAAAAATGTGTGATTTGTTTTCTTTGTAATATAGAAGCGGTGGTTAAACGAATACAATGCGAAGATTCGACAGTACGTAGGTGATGAACTTAAGCGTCAAGGCAACATGCATGCGTTCTATTGGATGATGAATAAAACAAGGCACATCAGGGAGTTTCTGCCGGAAGATGAATATCGCGGTTCGCGTAATACCTCCAATGAATTACTAAAGTCTGCCTACATCACATTGTGGGTAACAACACTTTACCAATTGTTTCGAAACTCTTTGTGATACAATTATTATGTTACATACATATATAAATGTGACTATGTGTATATATAAATTCGCAGTATGTATGGTCTTATATAGAATGAAATGTATGTATATTATTTTATCTTTAATGACTGCCACTGAATGACTTAGACGAGTTAAGACCAGAAATATAGTAATAGATATAAGTAATATTGTTTTTAGACGTACCAATTTCTTAAATATAGAAAAATTTATTAAAATAACATACTCTTTAAAAGTTTTATTAATATACAGGCAAAAACTAAAAATCTATAAATCCTTAAACATACACAAAAAGTTGAGTATGATACAGTCCTTTCACGCTCGAAGGTACCTGGTAAGTAACTTTTTTGAGTGACACTTTCCTTAGTGTTGGTATATTTCCCAATAGAATGTCAGTTTGTGCAATTTTCATGCACTTATTTAGAAAAGTGTCCCCCGAAATTGCTTTCAACCATAGAAGACGATACAGAACATTTTCAGTATGTACACGTATTGAAACAGTAGTTCATTCCACCCAGAGTATTCAAGTGTATTTATCATCCAAAATTATATCCAAAATAAAAATGTATAGATGTTTGACAGTTTTTACAATTGCAAATTTATAAAAAACATAATCCGTGTCTTAACTATGATCTTATTTATGATCTGAAGGATTGCCAAACCAAAAATTTAAGCTTATTTTAGTTTCTACATGTTAGTCGTTAATTTAGAAAAAATGTTTAGTGTCAAATTGGCTTTTTTGTTTTTAACTTTGACTTGCTTTATTCAATTGGGATTCCCAACTCCAGACTGTAAATATTGATTGGATATGTATTAAAGTAATTTCATCGAAGATACGTTCAATGTTTTTTTTTTATTAAAAATTTAAGATTCGGAATTAAAAATATCACAGACAAATATTAATTTTTCTTGTTGACTTTGCGTTAACTTCGAATGAATCTCACGTACTTCCATTATTATCATTATGCTGCACCATAATCAAATCTAATTCCAAATTATGTGTATATCCTGTCCTATCTCAGATCTCGCTGAAAAGTATGGAAAATTGTAACCCGCAGCATGTACTCTCTACCAGGATTGTTCGTCAGGGAATTTCGGATTAAATCACTTGTCTCTCTTGAGCTTAGGTAAATATTTGCTTAGGGCGTTGCTTTGATTTTTGATGTACTAACTCACACGTATCCTTAGATGAACAAATTCATTAATAATGTCAATTCAAATTATATCTGCATTAAATGTACATTTTTATACACACATACATACATGTACGTATGGGGTCATTAGCCCAAAAAAGCCAATCTCACATTCATATCCACAAAAAAGTATGGATACTATTTTGTTTTATTTTGAACATACAATGTTTAAACAAATAATGGCTTACGATCAATACCACTTATTCTTTCTCTACATTTTGGCATGAGTTGTTTTGAAATGAGGCATGGGAACTGAGATTTATGTATGCATATAATATAATTTTGAAGCGTACGACAAACTGTGGTAATTACGATGTGAGAAATAATCCCTACAAGTCAGATGCGCTCAAAGATGTACCAAGAATCTTTTTCAATCAAAATGAGAAGTATGTTCTATATCATATACATACATACATATTGAATTGGCTGAGCGTAGTAGTTGGGGTTATTTGTGTTAAACAATAAAGTTTTAATTCTAAATAAATAGTTATGCATTGACGAAATATTTAGTGAACAGTACACTGTCAAGATACTTACCGAATTTTTTTTAAAAAAAAGGCGAAAGCAACAGATATACATAAAACGCTTTTTAAGCTTTGCCCTAATTTTTGCAATTTACTATGAAGATATGGATAAACGGATAAAAAGAGAGTGCGCATGTTATTAAAATCTAATTTCTCGGAGCACGTTTTCCACAGAGAGTATCTGAGCATGAGAAATTAAAATGAGAGAGCAAACGCGGTGGAAAGCCAAAGGCACACTAACCTAGTGTAAGGATGTTCTACTAGTGTGAATAGTTGCTTCTGCACAGTTTTCTCAAATAAGTTCTCTGATAATGGTAACAACAGGGCTTGCTTTGTTTGTGAATTTTTTCATCATTTTTTGTATTCGCATCGTGTTTGTTGAAGTCGCTGTCGGTTTCTAGGACATTGTACTCTCGAAGTTGTTGGCTCAGAGTATTGTAGTAGTACATCCAACAATTTGCCACTCACTTTGTGAGCACACAACTCTCCAAAAGCATGCAAATACATGGAAAAAGGAGCAAAATCAAACATATCTATCCGTATCCATCCTGTCAGTTGTGCGGTTAGTTTATGTGGGTGCGAATACAGTACAATTCGAATCCTTGAACTGTTCGGAAGGTTTTTTTATAGCGGGTTTTTAACATAACGTATTTTCGAATGTTAAATCAAATGTATACAATTAATTATATAGCAGTATAGAAGCTATATGTATATAAATCAATCCACCCCAGAAAAATTGTGTACATTCAGAAAATATTTGTTAAAAGTACGAGTGGAAGTTGTTAACACGATAAAAAAAGATGTGAGAATATTATTGGAATGTATGCAATTCCGAAGGCGGCTGAAGTGCAGAAATGGTTATTACTTTAGTAACAGCAATTCAAAATCGTATCTATATTTTGATTATTTTATTAATATTGTTACATTCGTGAGTGAAAATTAACCTAAAATTTAAATCAGTCTACTCTCAAGGTTAATAAATAAATGTGTAGAAGAATATAGAATGTGTACGCAAATTCAATATAATGTGTTTTGTAAATAAATTTTAACCGCGTAGATGGAGTGAATGTGTCTCAATGTATCTTGAGATAGTTGTGGGTTTCCAGTTATTTAATTTTGAATTTTTATAAAATAGTACAAAGAACTTTTTGTTTTTTGGAATTACATTCATATTTACATGTATTTATAAATAAATATGTGCAATATAGCTGTCATTACTCCATATAAAGTTGAATTACCATAATAATAGTGTACGTGTTAAAACAACCATTAAGGAATAAAAGGATTTGAAAATCGAAATTGAAGGTATGTAGATTTAATTGCAGAACGTTGTAAACTCAATGTATTTTGTATTGATTTATATCAATAATGAGATTGGCAATATGCAGTAAGAATACTTTTTATTCTGTTCGTAAATGCAAATGCATTTACTTATAGTTTATATAGCATTTCTAGTACGAATAGAACGCGAATGTTTGTAGATAAACACGTCTAAGAACGAGATATTTCGTATATTAATTAATTAATTTGAATGTGCCATGATCAAGTACTAACACTTTTCATGTTATAAGCACAGTTTTATTTCTTTTTGGAGTTATTTGAAAATGTCTTATGAATATTTGGATGTACACAAAATAATATGATCAAATTGTAAAACTAGCATTCAATATATGTTTTTAATAGTATAAACTTAATATGGGTGGCGCAATCTGTGTTTGTACGAAGGTGTAAAATTAAAAAATTAGATAAGAGGGGTATATATACCACAAAAGAGTGTTAATGAAATACATCCCAAAGTAATGGTTTATTTGAAAATTAAAATTTTTTGTTTAACTCATTCGGTATCATATATATGTTTATCAATGCAATAGGAACGTCGAGTCCCACGTTTTATTTTAAATATGCACAGCAATCAAATAAATGTTACAGATTTCATTTCCACTATATCGATTTAAATTTTCGCATAATCTTATTAGCCCTCATCCAATTCAGAGAAGTTCGTTTATCTGCTCCTTGCAGATTACTGCGTCAAAACAACAACAAACTACGTAGAAGTGGCAAAATGTCATTGGTTTAATCGACCGTAGCACTAAGTCTGCATCGAATATTTATGAGAGGTTTGGTGTGGGTTGAATTGGTTGAGGAAAACGGGTGCGGTACCAGCAGTACCTACACGTTGGCATATGGATATAGGTGCTGTAGTATTACTTAGACAGGTCGCCGGATTGCTTAATGATTTCAGTAGCTGCCAGTGTCAAGTACAGTGGTTGGCAAATTACTTTATTAGGACTGGAAGTTAGTTGTATTAGCTGCTGGCATTGTCATGATGGAGTAGAAAGTTACGAGAGATTAGGTCTCCAACTGTGGTTCAGACTTCAATTAGGTAAGTAATGATAACAGTAGAGTTCTATAGGGAGAAACAAACTATATCTACGTTTGCTCTGGAGAGCAATAACGTGTTGTTGGCATAAGGTTAATGAAAAGTTGGGTTTAACTCTTATGCGCACTTATGTTTGTGTGTTCAGTAGAAATGTATGATTGTTGTGTAAAAGATTCGTAGATTGTAAACACAAGCATTTATTTTTTTCAAAATCATGTTCGAATTTCTTATAACTTTTCGTGATTTATTGTGATCGACACAGCTTAATATTCATATTATATTTTCAAAGAGAGTTAAGCCATGTACCTCTCCCATTCTCAGAAACTGATACCAAGCTCAAATTGTCGAAACTCGGCTTTTGTGAGTACACTCTATTAAAATTATCTCGATCATTCGTTACATACGGTCCGATTATAAAAAAATATAATTCCTCAGGCTCCTCAGACTAACTATATTGTTCGTGTCCCTCCACACAAAGGTTGGAATACAAAGTCGGCTCAAGGGTTACATGATGGAAGGATTCCTTAAGTCATTTTATCACGACTCTCCATAGTTGAATAATGGCTAAGTACATTTTAGCAGAAATATATTAGTTAATTAAGAAAAAAATAACACAATATAGATAAGATAATGCGACAAGATGACGTATACAAATTTGATTTTTAATACATAAAATTACATTTACATGGTAGAAATATTTATACCATTTCAAAATATAATTTTTCATCAAATATTGAGGTTACGGGTAATAGTAGCTTTAAAATAGTATGCAAATAGTATTCAACTACATACATTCTATGATGCATACTGTTTAACTAAATATTAAAGCAAAAATATTACTACAAGATTCTTATATAGATAGATATTTAGCGGAGAAATGAGTATGTAAAGTAAGTCGTTAATGTTGTAGAAAATAAATATTCACATTAAGGAAAGTCCATTGGAATAATGAGTTGGAAATATGAGAATAGAATACAAATCAAAATTAAATTTCGGATTTATATTCCTGGAAATTATATTAGTTATATACAATAGTGTATGTTCGCACTTTGAATTTAAATTTGTCAACCTTTTTTGGAAGTATTTTTCTGAACTTCATTGCCATCTACAAGCAAACTGACCTTAACCCGTGTGTATTTTATGTATCTTACAAATAATTACATAGCAAAAAGGTATTTCGTTGTGTATTGATACAAGTTGTGTGACAAATGAACACTATGGCTTTGTACATAATTATATTTATTGACATAGCATTCATTGGGATAATAGGTATTATTACCGACTTATCCAAATACCCATACCAGCAGTAATTATAATGGTACGTGCAATGCTTTAATAAGCTAAAAAATATTAATCTTAAGCATATTTATTTATGTACGGTCAACAAAATACAACCACTTCAGTGTCAGACCGAAAAGGACCGATAAAAATGACAATTTAAAAAAAGGATTGTACTGAGAGCAACTCAGGCCAAACGTTTTTCTATCGTCGAAGTATATTCATTTTGAGACAGGAGTCGCGGAGAGTGCAAAAACTATTTAACGCACTCTGGATGACGAAAAACGGCAAGCTCAAGCTCCTAGAATCGTTCCGTTGCAGTATGCTATTTTCTAGACCCCAAGCAAACATATACAAAACCCAAGGTGAAACATGGAGTTGGTAGTTGCAATGGGGATTTTTTTCTTGGCGTTGTGTAGTCCCCATATTTTGTATTGTTGGCAAAATGAACGAAGAAAAATATGTGGACATATTAGAAAATATAATACTCCCATGGACCGAACATAATATGGTAATTTTTTAGGTTATAAAACTTAAATTTTTAGAAATCATCAAATCACGGTATTAAAACCTTGAGTCATATCGCAACTAATGAGACAAAAAATTTCTCATTTGCTCAAGTGTTTCTTTTTTTTTTTGCCATAGCCGTATATACGAATATATAGTAAATCAGAAACATAAATTATATATTTACTAAATTTATATTTTTAGTATATCAAATTAGTAGCTTATCCTTATTCAATAACTTATCCAACGTCAATTTTGAAATAATATACATATGTATTTCACATTCCCACATTCAATGTAAATTTATGCTATTTTATACTCATTTTAATACGGACATATATGTTTGTGTAAATAACACAGCAAGTAAAGTAATGTTAAACCCACAATAATCATTTGACAAAATTTAATTTATTTCCATCCATACCCATGACAGTACCAAGAGATTCGTGGAGTTTGATTGCGTACATCCTGAATCGGCTGGGTTAGGTTTGAGAGGGTGAAAGATTGAAATCGCTATTCCCAGGAAATATTCAGATTGAGATTTTAGAGTTTAGGTGGAGAATTGATGTCAATAATGCTGTTCTAGCAACTGTGTACATACGTGTGGCCAAATTTTTGTTGTCTGTCAATTTTCTTAATGGCGTGTAAGTATTTAGAGAAGGGCAATATTTGTTGGGTGAGTGGTTGGAAATTGCAAATCGTTCTAGTTGTGTTAATTGGTGGTAAAACGTTTCGTTGTTTACCCGTTTTATTTGATTTGCGCATAATGACGAGGTGACAAGTACAATTATTTCGGGACTCCTTGTCTATTTGCGAATACAACATGCCAAGGCAACATTGATTAATTGGGTGAGTAGTTTTTATATACATTTCCATTATAGTCTTCTTGTTTATTTGAAAGAAGGATCCATGTAGTTGTCTGCTTTTTTTGTCATGAGTGAAATTGATTGCGCAGTGTCTAGATCGTCATGTATCGCTACAGGTGTGGAAAAAAATGTTACCTTAACGATACCCATTGACCACGGAGTTCTAACCGACTCATTAGGTACTTAACTAGAAATCACCGATGAAGTACCGCGGTTTCAGAATCGAACAAATGATGATATTTGAAAATGAAAAATCTAAAGACAGACATCCTTTACGGATATATATTTACCCTTTAGATGGTTCTATATGATACTATTGTCATATCAAATATTATTTTGTTTTACTTTTTCGAATTCATAACTTGATACGCATAGCATGGATACATTTACATGTATTTTTTTATGATAAAGAGCTTTCTGAAAGCTTTTACTCGTGTCATATAATATTGTATCGCTGTCGATTAAAAAGTTAAGTACCATGCATTGTTTGTATAACCATTAGCTGCACTTGTAAGTACTTATAGGCAATACATTCACACATTACAATACAAACACGTTACATTTGATCTATGAACGATATACAATTGTTATAAATTGGATTTGACACTTTATTAAAGACCTGCACAAATCTTCAGAGTCCTAAGTTTCAAATAATGTTATCCAGCATATGCATACAACATATTTTCTTATTGTTTATGTGTGCTTAAAACAGATTTGTTTATGCTTTTTCATTTGATCATATATACTAGCATTCAAAGAATCATTCCACTCAATTGAATTATAATTAATTCGGTTGTGATTTATAGAACCGAAGTACAGGGTAAAATAAAACACTCCCTCCTTTATATAATAGTCGATAATCCGCCCAATGACATAAGTTATTGCACTGCTTCATGCGATTGAGAGAAGAATAAGATTGCTTTTATATTTGTCCCGTTGTGTGGATTATTAGTGTGCTAAGGAGCTCCTTGACTTCCATAAATCATACAAAAGTTCAAAGTACCTATGATTTGAAAAATGTTTATAATGTCTGTGTGTGTATATATTATATTCTTCGTTTAAGTGTATCGTTCAAGCCACCTTAATTATCATGTGAAGCAATATTGATAGTGAATAACATACGTCGATTTATTTCCTTTTAAGCCAAGAACTTATGTTAGTGTACAATGCTTTTAAAATTCAAGTAAATTGTTTTAATAAGACTTTTCACTTATCTGGAAGTGCCATGACTTACTTAAGCTCTGTAGCTAAATATACGAAAAAGGAAAACGAAAGATTAACACTGTAATCGTGTTAAGATGTGCTTTTATTTGAATAAATTGAGAGGAAATGCTTTAGGAAACGTCAAAAGAGTTTAGTGATACGATAAAGGAAATATTGTACTTTTCTTGTGGAATGTATTTTGGGTACATTATTACATCCAAAGCAGATAGTATTTTTTATTTATGTTCGCAGACTTTAAAGAGTAATATGAAAAAAAAGAGTTATATTTTCCACTATCCTATGTAAGCAAAAAATATTAAAATACAGTTTCATAGAGATTTTATCTTATTTACGGTGCCCAATATTTGATCACAGAGTTATAATATCCTCTAGAACTAGAATGAAAACATTTTTGGCAAAAGTTTGGCTTTGGGTGAAAAAATGGCATGAAAATAAAAAAAATTAAGTTTACAAATGTTCTGACTGAAGAATTTATACAAAAAGTTTTCTTGTTCTGTGCGATAATGTCTACATATTTATCACCATTTGTTGATTCTTGGATTTATGCCAACTATTACCATTTATAGAAAGGTTAAGTACAATGTATATAACGATTGTTATAAAATACTTCGTAGCAGAGTTCTTCACGATTGTGTATCTGTTCTGCATATTATAATATTTTAGCTCATCATAGTAATTTATAATCTCATATATACAAATTTTTACATAATGTATATACGGTGTATAATCGGAAATTCAAAACAAACCATTCTTATTGGTCTATAATAAATAATGTAATAAAAATGATGTTCACTCATGCAATAATGCAGCCAGAAATCTTTTATTGATATAAAGATATACAAAGGTAAGTCTACGATCTCCAAATACATATGTATGTCTGATTCGCAACAGAATCACAGAGCAAATTATTCCGGTGGCGACTGTTGGTTTTGTAGTAAAGGATATAATTTTAGTGTAGTTAAGATTATATAAGAACTAATTTTGTATGACTTCTTGGTCATGGAGTAGATGTTGCTATTTCATGTATAATACAGATACAAATTAAACAATGAACATAACCAATAAAATCTTTCGAATGGAAATTTAATATTGAATTAGCAATTGCAGTTCTCGTTCAACCTACTAGGTTAACAAATGTTCTCACGTGAATAAACTAATTCGTAGCAGAGTCGATATAAGACTACAGAATTTCAATGTGGCAGTGACAGTATGCGCACAGTTACTTATTCTAAAATGAAATGTTATTAAATATGTATATGCTTCCGTGAAATTAATCTAGACTTCACGAGCTGCTACCGGTACAATGCAACATTATCGCCAGATATATGCATACATCTTTTGAAATACCATTCAGGTTTCAATGGAAAACATATCCATATGATGCTATTAAGAAATCTAAATCAATCAAAACCTTTGGGTTTCGCTATGATTTTTTGTTGGCTTCCCATTTCTTGCATTATATACAAAATGTTCCTAGAAATTTTATTCATTTCTTATTCAGTATAACCACAATGCAATTTGAAGTTTTATTTATATGTTTTGTTCACTATTCCGTCAATTCAAGAACTTGTTCAACATACACAGAGAACTGCAAGTGTAAACGATAACACGTATTGATATGTTTGAAAAAATATGTTGGCTTTTCAGGATCGGAAGGATGCATTATTTAGTAGATGGACTGCAGTTTGTGGCATTGTAGAAAGATTACTTCATCCTCTATACATTTCTCAACTTCAGAACAAAAAAGTCTGCTTTTAAATGTACATTTCTGCAGTAACACATTTTTCCTAATTTCAGTTTGTTTTAAGTCGTGGGTTTGTGTTCGAAAGAAAAAATTGCATTTTCTTTTATTTTCATTATTTATGGATATTCTTTAAATAGTTCCCAAAAACATATTTATTTATAACAGCGATGGACACATATTAATGTTATTTTTTGTATGACTAATATTCATATAATTCCATTTATAAGCAATAACTTGATGTTGCAGTATTCAGATTATGTAATTGGCAAATTGAAAGTATATATTGGCTTCAATTCAATTGCAATTGTGATTGCGATTGCAATGCTTTTGGAAGTGTCATCTTACTGACTTCATGACATTGGTGCTGCATTGAGTTCACCAAGGACTGACAGCTCTTCAGCGGTATTGCCTCCATGAATCGTCAATCCAGGTCAGTGGATTCAGCAGGCCAACCCATTTAGTCAATTTTGTTCGCTTGAAACGAATTTTGAACCCTTTGCTGGTGTGTTTTGGATCGTTTCGATCTAGTTGAAACATCTTTCCAACCTTTCAAAGGCACTTCAAACTCATAGCATAAAGAAGCATCACTTGTTCGATAATATCAACGTATACATTTAAGATTTGATTTATTGTCCCTTATATCGGGCCTACGCCGTATTTTGAGAAGCATGTCATAATATTGGACCCTCAATGCTTTAAAGATTTTTTTCGTTTATATATGGTTGAATTCAGTGTTTGGTGGTTGTCTTACGTATTCGCGACACTTAGCCATACAAAGCAATTATACTCTGCCTGTCCACAGAATATTTCTCCATTTTGTTATTTGGTTTTAACAAACCCTTTTGAAAGGTGCTGTTTTTTCAACAGTGGGATTTTTCTTGAACTACGAGCATGTAAATTATTCCTTACAATATTAGATAATGATATCGAATATGTATGAGGGGCAGATTATTAACAGGCCATAATAACTGAACAAATATATATATATAAACATAAAAAAGAGAATTATTTAAGATTTATTGAAGAAAGTTTGGCTTCGACTTTATCTATTATATTGCAATGTCATATATATTTATGTTGCTGTCGTTTTATATTAATTTGACAAGAATCTATCTTTCATGTTTTACATATAAATCATGTGAATTAGTTGTCAACACATCTAAGAATCAAAAATTATCACCAACCTTTTCATTCTCTCCTGAATTAGCTTTAATGTTGGAAATATAATACTGCTGACGACATGATCTTGAAGGGGGAAATGCTAATGTTGATGAGTTCAACTATGCTTTGAACTTGTGTAAGTAATTAAGCTTACTCCGTTTGAAACATGCATAGATCTGAATATCTTTAATTAAAAGTGTTCAATAGGCAGACATTTAGGAGTTGGTTTCGTTTTCTTCTAAAATGCTGTTAACTATAAATAATCTTTCCCAATAACAATAAAAATATAAAAATGTATGTGTTCATGTTCAAGGGAACAAATAAAAGACATTAGCACATGGTTATTTTGTAAGTATCCCATATCATCGTCGATGATATTAAAACACATTCTTTGAAATTTTCTATAACGTAATCGGATATTAAGAGATGCCGCTTTCAATTAAATGCGAAGTTCAATATTTACATTCATTCTACAATCTTCCAATTTCTAGATTCCAAGATTTGGTATGGAATACCGTGTTTGTTTTCATTATATCAGCTCTTGAAAATACATGTGTGCACAACGAGGGACATTTGTAATCAAAAGAGAATTTGTCAATCTGCGTATATACAAAAGAGATACAGACACACATATATAAGCTGTACTGACTAATACAATTATATATTGTCAAAATATATAATATATTATGTCTATATACTATATAGTATGTACACCTGAGTTTACATAATAGACCCATACACATGTTGTTCTTCACGTGTTAGTATACAACAAATCTCTAGGTTCCGTAATTTAGAAATAGTTTTTTGAATTTATTATTGTATTTCACAATTAATAATATATTAATATAACAGGATTCCTTTAGACTATTTAACAAGGTCAAGCAGAACATTACTGGCACTATTTTATATTAAATATTCCTAACTAAAAATATGAAAAATCTTTACGAAAATATACTAATGTCACATTCAACTATACTGACTATACTCACTTATAATATCCGCCGGTTTAAAAAACGAAGCTTTTTTTACGTTGGTTTTCATCATTGGAAGACAATGAAATCATTTTCAAATAATGAAAATCAAGTCCATTAACGAGCTTGTGAAGCATTGTTCATGAGTACAATAGGCTTCAACATCTAATCTTTCTTTTTCTCTTCATCTGAGTGCGCTGGAATTCGAATAATGAGATAACAAAATTCGTCAAAAGAAGACCCAATTGATGGCATAGAGCTGTTCACAAAATGGCAAAAAAACTAATTTAAAATACCCGACCCTGATCTACCCACATAAATTTCCTTAGTTGCGATTGTAACCGAAACAATCCTTGGTTAAAGTTTTACGATAAGGCGGCGGAATATGTAAATCCATATGTACACAAGCATCCTTCAATATTAACTTGATGTAAACAAGATATTTTATTGAAGTGCGTATGCATGTATACATGTGTATAATATATACATATAATTAAACTGCATACAAACGTTTTGAGGTAGCTACTTTAAAAAATGTATGTTTACATTGTATTTTCTTTCTTGGGTCGATAGAAACAAAATGCTATTAGTAAAAGTTCAGTTCAGTATTAAATCCGTTCAATAAAAATAAAATAAAATGTCCAAGCTGAAAAATTCTGGTTTGTAACAGAGGACATTATAAGTAAATTAACAAAACCAATCTGTTATTTTATTTATATATATATGTATATATATATATATATATGTATTATCATTTTCAAATCAATAACTTTTAATTTTTTGCTTCTTTTTTCCAGAAAAAAGGACTCGGAATATATATATACATATATAGAGCAGAAACATATGCCTACTCCATGGTACTTCCAAGCAAACCCACTTTTTTCAAAGGTAAATCAATTATGTTGAAATATACATATTATATGTACATGTGAAGTAACTAAATGCGACTTCTTACATACTTCAATATATACATACCATATGTGCACCATATGTCCCTTAGGACATTAAATTTGAAATGCGAAATTTTATCTGCAATTGTGGCAGCTTCAACTTGATTGTAATCCAATTTGAAAAATTGCATTCATGCGAAAATTGAACCAATAAACCCCTACTATATACATATTTGGTTAAATTAAAATTTGGGTCGGAGTTCACATTCAAAAAAAAGCGTGGCACACTTTTTTTATTCCTAGAGTGATGGAAAGATGTAAAACACATAATGTGCTTCTAAATGCTGGTCAAACAAATGCATTTTGAAGTGCCATATAGAATTATTTGGTTAATAAAATGTGCAGTGAAGCAGAAGTCAGATTATAGTCACCAATCGGTTAGGGAGATGCTAAGAACAGATAGTTGTTTCAGTCACAGTTACAGTATTTTCGTTCAAAATAAAAGAAATATAGGTCAGATACGTTAATATGATTTTAATTTGAAATTTAAATGGAAATTCGCTCGGAAGTTATCGTTTTATTTAAAACATATTAGGTTAAAATGGGAAAAATCTCAACGAAATTAGGTAAGTAATCTGAATTTAGTTAACTAGCTAAGTTATAAAAATATAGTTTGAAAGTATTGTTATAATATTGATATAACCATGTATGTAAAATATTACGGATTTCTATTTATGTTACTAAAAGGAATAACGCAAGTATCTTCGTTGAAGTGTGTTAATTATGTCGGATAAAGTACCGAGATTTTCTGGAAATTTGTTCTACGTGTAGACTACCACATAGGAAGGTTATATCCAAAGCGGTTCTTAGCGCAAACGACTAGAAACGACTCAAAGGACATTTAAAAAAAAAGAAAATCCGACGCAAGTAATATATATCCCAAATTAAAGCTACAATTGAAGACGTACTGTTTTGTTTTTGTCTGGTACACATGTACATTTGGTATCCACATCTGAATCTTAGTTGCGAGTAAGAATCTTAGATTACAAATCCTTAGTAGCAACAGTAGTATATATTGTAGTGTTTTCACTACAATAGTGTGTGTCGCGTTCTTTGTTGTGCCAGTAGTTCGCTTTGTAAAAATTTCTTTAACTTGCAAACGTCTTTCGATAGGAGCGGTTGTGCTTCACAAGTGTTGGCAAAACATTAGATCAAACGCCGGGTAATGCTGAAATGTTTCTTGCAGAAGTTAGTCGTACGAGCACAATTCAAAATAACGATGCTAATGATATTGAAAATGATGAAGATGGTAGCTCCACATCCATGTAGAACTGAGTTGTTATAATGACGTTTTGGCGACATTTATTATGTACATATACAGCATTTACAGCGGTAGTTCCTTTTCAACTAAAACATTTCTTATTATTGTACACATAGTTGTAAAGTCAACTCTACTAGCAAATTAATTACACGAAATAGCAATACATATGTAAATCATCAACCTTAATTATGACATAATAACTAGCGCATTGCTTTCTTAAATTTGTACATTTTTGAATTTGCTAAAGAAAGGGGGTTGGTATAGACCCCGCAATTATAAAATTAAAAACCTCAAAATGAGTAAAGCGAATCTTGGATATACTTAAACTGCAGAACTTTTTTCATATCCAATAGGATAAAATGCTCCTCTTTCTCTTAAATAACAACGTACCATCGCTTCATTGTTGTACCATGTTAACGATTCAGGTGCACAACTATATCCAAAAACAGCAAGACCATAAACCGTGAACAATTACACGGTAACTACCTAGGAGGGATCCATGATCCCCATTTAATCTTGCTACACACAACTATTGTAGATAAAAACGAAGTTATTCCCTAAAGACTTAAATAAAGCTCATTCAGTTATTGCGATCTCAATCCGGTTTTGCTTGTGTATTAATATTTAAATAATATATAAAAATAAAAAAAAAATAGTCGGGTGCATACTGATTTGATCTCACTTACCAAACCCATCAAAAGATATCACTTTAATGCGCTGCTAGAATATGCCTTTGATATACATACTTATGTATATTCATATGGCTACAGATGAATTAAATGCGAACATACATCCCAATTGGCACAAATTCTTGAGTTTTCTGTTCGTGAACGTATCCTTCCTAAGTGTCTTACAATATGGACTTCCAAACTTTGACAGTTAGAGGCCATATTGCTGAAGCTACATCTGTCAAATTGGCTGTCATTTATCTAGTCTGTACTATTATTCACTACGTCACGACGAGCTATTCGAGGGTATAGTCATCTTACGTATAGGTAATGTGAACTCGTCACTGAAATAGTGCGATTTGACCCCGTTAGATTTTTTCTTCTGGGTATATCTATATCTATGCGAATAAGCCACAAACCACAGCAGCTCTCCAAGCCATAACCCATGCCATCGATCAAATACAACCTGATTTAACAAAGAGGTGAGGGGGACATTGGCAGGATGTTATATTCCATATATAATGGCATCGATAGGCATTTCAAACGAATAAAAAAATTCAATCATATGTCACACAAACTTTGTTTTATTTATATTTAAAAATAGGGAGTACCTAATGAAAGACCCTTTATATGTAGATTCATCTTGATTTTCAAGCAGCACATGCAAAGCAATATACAAATATCTACCGAAATCGTTAACGTAACCTTGGATAGAGAAAACGAAAGACTTGCGTGTGATCAATTATTGCAGTAGGACTAGTTGTATTTGAAATTATATATGCATATAATATATTTTTAAATCTTGAAGTTGTATTTTGTTATCACGGCAGAAAGTAGTCAATTGATCATCAGAACTATATTTTAACGGTACGGTCTCCTTTTTTTATAGGTCTCAATGTGACAGTGTCAACTGTGTAATGCAATGAAATCGCGGAAGCACCATAAAGGCTTTGTGCTTTGCGGCTTAAATTGTTTGACTTTTGTCTACTTTCCACTAGTACTACCAGTTATACTATGCACAGCGAGCGATTTCGATTACAGACTGCAGAGAGTCAGAAAAGTTTTGAAAGAAGTGCCTTTAATCGATGGGTAAGTCAGTTTACAATTAGACTAACGTTCTATCATGAGCGGTTTAGAAGTGACAAAGACATCTTAAAACAACTCATTTCTTATGATGTATTTATTATGATTTCTCCCTAATATCAGTAAAATTACGCTTTGAATTTTAATGCTTGTTTTTTTTTATACTTATAGACACAACGACTTACCATGGAATATCAGAAAGTTTCTAAAAAATCAATTGAAAGACTTTCGTTTTGGAGGCGATTTACGAGAAATTCTCCCTTGGTCAACAAGTGCTTGGAGTCACACGGATCTGAGGCGATTGAAGGAAGGCATGGTGTCAGCCCAAGTGAGTCTAAATATTATTAGATTGCCCATTGTTTACTTAATTAGAGTGATGGGATCAATTTTATCTTAAATTTAAATATATATATATATTTCTTGTGAGAAATATATGCATGTATATATTTTTTTGAGATAATTTATAGCTTATCTGTAGAGAGCTTTAACTGATAATGCATACTACATTGGGATAAAAGCTACAATAGATCTTAGTTTATTTTTGCAACCGTAAAAAAAAGGTTCAAAAGAAGTTTTTATGAAAACACATATGTACATATGTTAGTATTTATGTACCATTGCCTGCGCATCTTATCAGCAATGTGTGTGAAACTGATTCAAATTTACTCAATTATTTCAAAAAGCAAGTATTACAAAACGTAATAAGTTGAAATATCATAAGCTGCCACACTTGTCCACGCCAAACCACCGAACTGAAATAGAGTCAAATATATATGTATGTCTGCAAGTAAATTCCGTTATAAACAAATTCAGCGACATGTATAACGATATAGATGATCATGCGTGGATTATTCTTGCATTGATAAAACAATATTTTGTTAACGCTACCGCACGCATTTAAAATCACAATATATCTACTATTTTTTTTCCGTTTCCGCCATCTTCTGCCTTTTCTATTCTAAAAAAATACTTAAATATTTTAAATATTTCAATATCACTAAAGCTATAATTTCTTTGGACAATGATTGTGCTTTGGAAATGGTTTTATGCTAATTGTTTTTCTGTCTTACGAAGAGAAAGAAATGAGTATTATAAGAATAAAAAACATTTGCCTCTTGGATTCTAGAAAACATAAGATGGCTTTTATTTCACGCTAATAATGCCATACATCCAGAGAGAAAGACAAAAAAATCCATACACCCACCCAGAAAGCCAACAAACTGGCTGGGGCGTAATAATTTAAGACACTTTCCTAGACGTTTCTCTTGATAGAGATACAGATTGAAACTGGTGGAGTTGAATGAAGAAGAGGGTGAGAAAACAATTAAATGACTGTGTACTAAATCTTATCTCATACAGATGTATATGTATACAAACATCTAACATCCATTAGGACACGCTTAAAAAAACCAACAGAAGTTGCTATGTAGTGAAAGCCAGATATACAGATTATTGTTTAGTGGGCTCTACTAATGAGTTCCGACACTTTTCCTTACACCAGACATTTTGGCGTCACACAATGAAATTGTTATTCTTTGGTTTTTTTCGTTCTCGGCTTGTCCTATTGTCTTTTTTCAAATAATTTGTAGAATTGTTGCGGCTTGCAAAGCTTCGTTTTTGTTCCGATTTAATACTTCTGAACACTTTTTGTGTGTACATATTCATTTAGCATATATACAGACATGTTACATGTCTTTATGTGTCGGATTGGAAGTCATGTATTTTCAGTTTTGACTTGACTTGATTTTCAGTTAGTTAAATCACATTTTAATTAGAAAATACTCGTATCCATTACATTTGAGTAATTGACATTGATTATGAGTATGTATATATGTTGTTTATAATATGAAAAATCATTGTCATTTTGTAATTCATTAGACAAACATAATAAAGATTCGACTCATACGAGTATATAGTATCTGTTCACACACACCCATATGCATTTAAGTATATGTCAACATGTGACATACACAATTTTGCAGGATGTTTGAATGCCCGTACTTGTATGTCCACTTAATGGAACCAAAGTAATTTGGTTTCGTATTACTCTGTTTCCTCGTCTTAACGCTAATAGCGTCATAAATTTCAAAACCATTTCGAACAATTTATTATTTACTTATATAAAAAGTGAACAGCATATGTAAGGTTTGAATTTCAGAAATTCGTAAATACACGCTCTTATAGCTAACGAAAAACAACTAAATCCCTGTAAGCAATACAAAAGTTCGAACATACAGTGTATTATTAAATACTAACATATATGGCTTGCTCGATCGGGACAATCATTATTTTGATAATTTTAAAATTCAATACCTAACAATTCGTATACAAATATCTAAGGTAAAAAACATGCAGTTTTAATGATTTGGCAAACATTTTAGAAGATTTTCTACACATTTGTAACAATTAATATCTTTTGTTTGTTAGATGGCAGAGTCTCATCACTTATGTCGGTTACTGTAGATGATATTAAGTACATTACACCATACATATTGTATATTTTTATTAATTCTAAATATGTTGTACAAGTATCCAAACACAATATCCAGATCAAAGCAGTTAAAACGCAATTATATTTCTTAAAAAATGAAGAAAACAGCAAACTGGTTGATTGTGCTTACAAACGTAAACAAATTTGAACCATTGCTTTTATTGGAAAGGTAAATTGATATGTTGGATTATTATTCTTGAAATAAAATATGCCCCATAATTGTCTGTTGCTAAATGACACAAATTGTTCAAAGCGTATGTAACAATACTGTACGTCTGTACGTTTATAGAAATATGAGGAAAACATTATCTAGTGGAGAGACTTATTATTTTGAAGTGTAAGTGAAACCTTAACTACTTACTTATCGACATTTTGTATTATATTCATGTGAGTTGGGATGTTTGCATGCACGTGTCAAATTTCTACATTTGATATATTCAGTTAAATTGAATACCTTGGTTTAATAGAATACAATACATATATGTATGTAAATCGATGTAAGTTTATTTCTTTTTAGTTTTGGTCTGCATATGCCCCTTGTTCCTCGCAACATTTGGATGCTGTTCAACTAACATTAGAGCAAATAGATTTAATAAGACGTCTCGTACATTTATATCCTCATCATATGACACTTGTGACAACTGCCTCAGGTACGTAAAGTGAAACAAGGTTAATATCAAATGCTGTTCCATTCATTTAAATGTATATTTTATGTTTAGATATATATCTGCATTCATTGTGTACAATGAGGTTTAAAATAAAATTATGAAAATATTATTTATGTATTCTTAAGGTTTTAAAACTGCCTTCAGCAAGGACAAAAAAAAAACAAAGAAATTATGTACATATATATGTAGATGAAGATGCAATGTAACTTTTTATCCGCAACACACTCTGCAATAACGTCCTTGTGGACCAAACTCTTGTGAACAATGACAATTTTATCTTAGAAATGTATTATATGTAGTTTAGTTTTCTCTATATTTGTTTACATTGCTTCTTATCTATGGAAGGACAAATATAAGAACTGAAAAGAATTACAGTTTCAGATTCTCCATGTTTTTAAGTTGTTTTATGGTATTTACCTTTTGTCATATACATACATATGGTATATACAAACAAATCTTTTAACAATTTGTTTAATTTCATTTGATTTCAATATAGGGATAGAAGAAACTCACAAAAATGGAAAAATAGCCAGTCTTATAGGAGTCGAAGGAGGTCATGCAATCGGTACAAGTTTAAGTGTCTTACGGATGTTTTACCAATTAGGAGCCCGTTATTTAACATTAACACATACCTGCAACACACCGTGGTATGATAATTTGAAAAAGTAACTTTTATTTTTAAATATTTATATGTTTAGTATACATCATAGTTTGATTTTATTATAATTTATTTAGTAATATAATATTAGAAACGTTGGTACTCCAAAGATTGCAATGATAGATATGCAATGAATTGTTTTGACAGACGACTTTTTTGAGTTAACTAAAAATTGTCCTATTACACATTTGTGATAAATTGTGTTTTTTTTAGGGCGGATTGCTGCAAAGTTGATGAACCAGGGAAAATCCCTCATATTGGGGGATTATCAAAATTTGGAAAAGTATTGCCATTTTTGCCATATATATTATGTCATGTGAAATTTAAGATATGTTTACTTGATTTTAACAACTCATCTGATTGTTTTTTTTATTACAGTTAGTAGTTACAGAAATGAATCGGCTGGGAATGATAGTTGACTTATCTCACGTTTCTGTGCCAACAATGTTGGATGCTTTAGGCGCATCGAAAGCACCTGTTATTTTTTCACATTCATCGGCGCACGCAATATGTAACAGTTCCAGAAATGTACCAGACCATGTTTTGCAAAGAATAGTAAGTAAAAGGAACAATCAAATATATAAAACATTTCCTATGAAAATTCTATTTTAGTCAGCTCTTTTCAATATATATGAAGTATGTATATATGCATATGTTTTTATATATGCTTATTATAATACGTTTAAAGGTATCTTTGGAATCTATGTATAACTATTAATCAATTGAGTAACGCTTAGGATATCAATATATATGTTATTCTGATCAGCTAGTCCACAGCTGTCTTAACTGTTAAAATATGTTTTGAATGTAAATGTAATGTAATTCGTATATCCATACAGATAGCATCAGGTTATCAAACATAGCTAATGGCGGGTACGTAAAATAAAATATGTCTATACATCTACAAACGTTTTGTGCATTGGTAGGCAAATGCATATTTTTGCAGAGTAAGCCACTGTACTATATTATCGACACAACAAATAAATATCATTCAATGAACAATTCAAGACCAGGAAAGTAGGTGGAAAATGTGTCCTTCTTTTCGCTTATATACATGAGTAAATTCCAATAGTTGTATTATACATATATCTTTAGTATGTATACAGATCGAAATGTTGAAGAAGGAGAGGGATAGGAGAGGTATCACATACAAAAAGCTACGGAGGTACAGTCCTACATAAGTATGTATGGAGAATAACGATTTTTTCTTAAAATACCATTCCATACAATATCCCCCACTTAATGGAAAATGCATGACTGTGCATGAATGTTGGTAGGTTTAGATGGTTGTGGTTGATGCTCACTGGTTCCTCATTCTAGATTGCAACATTCGTACGATTTCACTACAATACCTTCGTTGTTTGTAAGTTTAGGCGCACAGAGATTTTCTTATCATAGTTTCATTGTGTAAGAGTATTCGCTTTTTACTTTATTTCTTGCAATTTCTTTGCTGTTGTTTTTTTTTTTGGATTTCCTCCTGAGATAGTTTGAAAAGCGTACGGGTTTTATTCAACATAATGGAATCATCAAGAATCCTTCATTCGAGTGTTTGCATACAATTTACGGAAACGCGTCTAAATTTTAAAACAGACGGTACATTTATATTTATATATAACGAGTATGTATATGACTGTATGTATGTATGCGAAGATATAATCGAGAATGAGTTCAGACACCTTAACCTTAAATGTATGAAAATGCATTGTAACTCATAGATATGTACACATGTATGCATGCAATTCCACAGTTTTTATAAGAGGACTGGAGATCATCAGAATACCGTAGATTTGGCATTTAATTTTGTGTGGTTGGGTTGTATAGTAAATGACCGTATCCACTTTACAAGATAAGTTTGCCAGAAAAGTGTATTAATAAATTAATACTCCGAAAGGCGAAGAAGCGGTTTGTAGGCAGTTATGATCTTTGATCGATCGTTGATTTGACGACGGGCATAAAGAAATATGAGAGCAATTAGTATTATCTATATAAAATATACATACATTCTTACGCGAAAACAAAAAAAAACATTATATACAAATAAATTAAAAACCTGCCTAATGGCTATACTCTTATTGATAGGCAATAAATGGTGGATTGGTGATGGTGGCGTTTTACCCGCATTTTGTTAGCTGTTCGGAGAAAGCTAGCTTACTTGATGTCGTCGGTAAATACTATAATTAGAATTTTCGTATTTTATAACTTCACTATTTCAATTAAGCTCACATAAATCACATACGAGAAGTTGCTGGCATCGATCACGTAGGGATAGGTGCTGGATATGATGGTGTAAATTTGTAAGTACCTGCTCCCAAACAACTTTGATTACAAGATGTCTATCAAAAGACACTCCATTCATTGTTTAACAATTCATAAACAGACACTGGGGTTTGTTTGTTCAACGTCCATCACTTTGTTTTCTTTGATACTTTTGAACTCAATTAATGCTCACAATTAGATATACGGAAGTTACGGAAGCAAATAAACCCAAATATAAAACAGAGACTTGTTTTATATATATTTATACCATTATGTTTAATTACCGTCATCCCTTCCAATTGTGACTTTGTGTTGTATTACTTATTCAGTTTGTAGTATCAAGCTACCACCACTTCAATAGATTCCTTTTAAGAAACTTGAAATTATATTGCATTTGACATTATATTTCTCAGAATGGAAAGATACATACACACAATTAGTTTTATTTACCAAAAGTGATCAGTAAATAAGGTTGATATGAATTAACGTTTCATGTTAATTAACATTCATATATTGCATATATTACATATATTAAAATTTAATTTAGTTTATTGAATTATTTTTGATTCATTTTTTATCTGTGTCCCAAAAAATTAAGAGTACCGAAGGGATTGGAGGATGTGTCCAAATATCCATACCTGTTCGCAGCATTGCTTGAATACGATAACTGGACAGAAGAAGATATAGCTAAGCTTGCTGGAAAGAATCTGATAAGAGTTTTTAAGGAAATTGAAGGGGTGAGTAATACATATTCTTACATCAAATATATCAACGTTTTTTTTTACGTGAATTGGTAAGTGAAAAGATATAGTCTCAATTTTAAACAGTATAAACATACATTATGATGCATTTTCATGTATGTATTTGTATGTCTTATAAATATCATACATTTCCCACGTATGGAATTTCTTCGCAATAGATGTTGGTGTATTAGGTATTTAATTTAATTTACTGAATGATTCTTTAATTTTGCTTTATTATTACAAGGAATAACCTTTTTCGGAAATGCCTTATAGAAGTCCACAAGTTTTTTGGTTAGTTAACATTAATTTCAGCTTATAACATCTAATTTCTACTCGGCCGCAACATTTCATTGTTTATAAAAACCTTGCAGAAGTTAACGCGTCGATAAATAAGAAGGGTCAATTTGAAGTTATTAAGGTATAATTGCACTGCCGTTAAAAATGATCAACAGCAGATTAAGTAGGCCAACGAATATTATGGTGCCAGGCAATAAATTTCACAAAGTCTTCTTTTATCTTCTGGTGGTATACTTCCGAAAAGGTTAATCCCTTACACTTAATACACATTTTATGACCAACCATAAGTCTTTGGGTGAGAAAAACAAGGTCAAGAACACAACAGAATTTATTGTTCTACAACTAACTAATGTTCTTGTTACCGCATACACCTGCTACAAGAAAACTTAGTATTCGCACTCCACACAGAAAGTTGTTAATTTAAGCGAATTCCGGACCAAAACCTATTTCTCAGAGTTGAGAAATTAATTTTCGACCGAATATAATTAATTCATTTACGTCGAAGTTGAAAAGTCAGTGGGTTGGTGTTGGTGACAACAATTAAAATCATTGAAAACCTTCGTGTCTACTAATCGTGGAAAGTTAAAAGGGGAGTGTATTAGTCGTGAATTTGAAAGAGGGAACATTTATTTTGCATGAGTTGTATATTATGTTCGAATTAATAGTATTATAAATAGATACAAATGTATCCATAGTTATTTCTTTATTTGCGATTTACTATAATTAAATAATGTAAATAAAAGCTAAAAGTCTGTGCAAAGTGGTTTATGAAAGATGCACCGTTCGTTGCAAATTGATTTTATGTTTGATACTTTAGTATACGAATAATGTACAGGTTTAATGTAGTAAGCGAAATAAGTACATTATAGTCTCAAGCAACTAATTCAATATTCATTAATCGTTGATGTGTTTGTTGTCGGAGTGTGAAAATATATGTGACAATGGTATACATTCGAAAAGTACTAGCCACATGATTGCTGCATTATGAACATATATGTAGCTGTTTATGTGCATACATTTTTGGTGAGGGCGTAAATGAAATTCGTAAATCTTGATACTATGTACAGATTTCCTGTTTATTGCGATGAACAATTTATAAATCGTATTCATACATATATCTTAGCAGTATAATTTGATTGATTCATATTGGTGATATACATACATATGTATGATTAATACATATGTAATATGTATCTATGATAAATATTTTCCTATTTTTCGGGGAGTGTTTTTGTTCCACATTTTTCCATTGCATTATTTTTAATGTCTACACATTGAAACGTACATTGAAATGATTATATCAGACCACAAATGACATTATTTCCAGGGAAAAAGTGCCTCCAATGGTTTGTTCTAACAAATTCACGAAAAGTGGATTCTACTTTAGCATTCAAAATTTATGAAATTCGTTGACGTCCTTTGGCGAAATATATGGATAATATGAATGTCATCATCAATCAAAGATGAAATGAAAAAAGGAAAAGAAAGTTACCCTCACCAACGTTATTGCCATCCTTTATTTATTGCAGTACCACATCTATGGAGTCAAGAAGGGGTGTGGATGTCGTGATTAATTCTACTTGAGGTTGCTCTCATTCATAAGGCGTGAGTTTTGAGGAAATAACTTCATTTATCTACTCGTCACGAAATTCTGCAAAGCTTTGTCGTTATCTGTACATTTTTGTTGTATTTTCTTTTATTCGGAAAGAGAATAGAATGAAAATGTGGAGTAAACCTTAATTAGAAAACCTTTGACAAATAGAAAAGAAGACATGGTTCAAGTGTGCAGTAAACTGTTTTTCTCTATTCATTGACGCACTATGTGCGCATGTAAAAAAGTCAAAGTTAGAACATGTATCTACGAAGTTCGATTAATTTTGTCACATGCGTTTCATTACTCATTGCGTTGTGGTGTTTATTGTTTATAAAGTATAATTTTAACATTTGATTAATGAACATTATATTATTATATAGTAGTAGTATTCAAAGTATGACTTCGGTCAAACTAATAAAGATTCCATAATGGATCCCTGTACATACATACATTTGTAACCAGAAATGCTTTTAACATGATTTCGTGATTAACTTTAAAAAAATCGTGAATAACTTGAAAAATTCGCTAAAATTCGTCAGTGGGCAAGAGGACTATCAGCTATGAAGTCGACTATATGTAGCTATAGAGCTTGATCTCTGTATGTAACACACTAACTTTCATTTAAACAGCTACACCAGCGCACGGATATTTCTTTAATTCTCCAGTTGTTTTGATTTTATATTAGAGGGAGAATGCTTACCGACTTACATTCATATATGTACATAGATACAATTATTTTTAATCTTTTGCTTCCAGGTTAGGGATCAAATGGAATTTCAAAAGATTCCTCCTGTTGATCAATCAATTCCACCAGAAGACATTATGGGAAGATCGTACTGTCGATACCAAGGACCAAGAACATGATTGCAATAAACAAATTCGTTCTAAACCAATTGGATACATCAATGTATAATACTATTACGTATATTCATTACTATGTAAAATACAATTTTAGTTTTACTTTTTATAAATAAACGAGTTAGTTTAATATGTTATACATAAGCGTTGCAAAATTCTGTACATAGACTAAATTATTTAAAAGGGGGAAACATTTAATACCGTTTGAAAATCGTCCTAAATATTACAAATAGATATGTACATAGTACATATTCGTCTTGCACATATAAAATATCAAAGGCAGCGATTTCGGGTATACCACAACTACTACTGAATAGATTAAAAGAATTTTATTAAGTTTAAATAAGTATGTATCTTAAGGAAGTTTTCGAAAATCGAAATGTCAACATTGATTTTATATGTACATAAATACAAATATTATATACATACCTACATAATATATCCGAATGATTGTTCATCTTAAGCGATACACATTTTTATTAGATACTTAGTAATAAAGAGAATCGTAATAAAACTCAAAAACAATTTATCAAAACAACATACATACGTAGGCATACGAAGATATAAATATTGAAAATGATTTCAAATTGTATAATAAATTGAAGACCAAAAATAAAAAAAAATATATTAAATCGAAATAATATAACAAAACGGATTGTTTTTTAATGAGAAATTTTCAGTATGCTATGGATTCTTGAAAATTCAAGAAAACTTTCATCATTTGTAACAGATGTCAACAGAAATTGTTGCGGAAATTCCATTGAAAATTTGGTAAGAAATACATTTGCTTCTAATGCTTTCATAAGTTGTACTCACAATGTACCTGAGTAACTTGATTTGAATTTGAATGGTTATTAGGAAAAGTTATAATTTGTAGCTCTCAATAAGTTGCACGAAGGCATTACATTATTTGTTGGGCATTTACATATTTTGGGAATGATTAGTTAGTCGAGAAGTACGATACAGCTTATATAATAAATTGGAAAAGAAAAATCTGTTAGTGTAGTATGTATGTATATGTAACGTTGTTTATTATTTGTTCAGAAAACAATAGTAAGTTTGATAGAGAATCGATGACAAGCATTGGTCGTTCAACATATTTTCATACATGTGTTTACAAATATACACAAAGTATATAAAACATACAATCAGAAAAAAACTCTTAATAAATTTAATGAACATTTCTCTGTATTGCGTTACGCACAAAAAGGAAATCCCAATGGCCATAACTCATGGCTAGGTACACATAATAAATCCAAATTTATGCAATGCAAAATACACGCGCTTACCCGTTTTCCCTTTTACTCACTGTGTTGACCGTATCATATTCCTTAAATTTTATTTTCGCTGCTTGTTACGTCACTTGTGAGTAAAAGCAGATAAGAATAAGAAAAATAAACATCAAAAAGGCCACATTGAAGCCAACGACCTGAACGGGGATTATCACCTTTGAGCTTTGAAATCGTGTCATATTCTTTTCGTTTACTCACTTCAAGGAGACAGAGCCACATGAAAGGTACAAATTAAAAGGAAACGCATAAATGGAAGGTGGGACAAATTAAATGCCATTTGGTATAATGTCAGTTGCTTAAGGTGGTTCGTTCCTCGTGCTTTATTTGCTTATGCTTGAAAACAAAGAAGTTCAGTATTTGCTCGGAACATTAAATTAAATCCTTTTGAGAAAATTTTGACTGGCTTTTATATTTGTTTTGGGCCTTTTTTTATTGCTATGCCATTATAAACCTCAGTCAAAGCGGAAAACTTTTCACCCACAGTTTTCGTAAGGATCTGCGAAATGTTTGCTTATTCAATTACTACTTTTTTCTTGATATTTGTCGCCTTACGTGAGAGTTTTCCATGATGCGGTGCTCCTAGTAGTAATGATTCAGCTTTCCTTCACCTCACTAAGGCTGTGTAAGAAGTTCTCAGGCGCGTTGTTTCATAAGTGAGTTCTTCGCGGAATAATTAAAAAATTATTTTACCCTCCATTCGTTGGCCGTGGTGATTACCGTTTAAGACTTTGAGGAGGACCTTTAATTAATTTCATTTGAATGCCTAAATTTTGCACCCTCTTTGGGCCTTGTGTCTGTGACGGCATGGGCGGAATAATTTAATGGTTATTTACTCTAGTTGTGGGTAAGAGTCGAAGTGAAATTTACATCTTTCATTCTGTTGCTGTAGAATTGCTGTAGCTGATTTAAATTCGAAAAGTTTTTTTTTGTTATTTAAGTTAACAATAAAACTTTATCAATAGTTTTTTCTTGGCCATGTTGGTTGCACCTAAACGATCCGATAATTAGTTTTAATATTATACCAATTATTACAATTAAATACTGTACCGAATTGTTTAAAGAGAACACATTATCATTCATCGTTCACCTGTTTTGTAGCTACCATCTTATCATCTGCGGTATCTACATATCATCTAACTGAAATTAGCAGTAACAAACATCTAACGTTATATTTATTTCCTACAATTTCAACACTACATACCAAGAAGTGACGTCGTAATCTTGTCTTAATATTGCTGCAAAACCAACAGTATGGATACAATAAAACATAGATTTTTCAGAAAGAGTTCGAATAATTTTAGTTATTTATATTCTGAAGATTGAAAGAAACAAGTTCTATGCAGTTTGGTGTGTGCACGTATGATAATGAATATGACTATATCAATGCATACTATGATGATATTAAATGTTTTTCCAACCAGAAATGTGCACTGGTCACAATAAGTTACTCTTTTAAAAAAAATCTACCAATAAAAATTAAGACCCAAAAAAAATGTATTAAACAGAATATACTTCCTAAAGCGATTGGCAATTTCAGCAAAATGATTTCACCTCGTTGCCCACAATCATAAAATTACATTTGTGTGGTGATAAAAATGGGCTATAAAATTATATTTCATCATTTCATTTATTGCTTGAATAAATACCTATCAGAGTCAATTGAATGCACATTTCAAAAACATATAATCTGAATTCGAAAATATAAAGTGAAACATTTTAGCACATTACAATTATGTATATACATTCTCCCTTTGAACTTATAAAATGTGTTAGGGAACAGTCAGAGTTTGTTTCTTAATTCAAAATCAGACTTTTAATGTACCCGTCACTGAGTTAAAGGGGAAACAATTTGTCAGGCATGAATCAATCAATATGCATAAATCAAACATTGCACTTGTTTAAGTAATTAAATAATTATGTAGGATAAAGCAACCGAAGTGGGCACCATGCATTTAAATAAGAGATTATTGAGTTAGCCAAACAGCTAAAACAAACAATGACGCATGAAACAAGCGAATGATTTGTATTGGTATTACTGCATGTGTGACATAGGTAATTTTTTTGTTCTTTTATTAATATAGATATGTGTCGTAGAATAGACTATAATAACGTTGGCCAACACATAACGCAATCAAAAAGTTATCTATTCTCAGAATACTGGACCATATTTCAATAATGAAATACCACGCATAAGAATGGCAAATCCTTAACAATACTTTTCATAATCACAATTTATTTTTGGCTATCGTTCAGAGACAGATATTTTCTGAAAGAAAATTAAATAATTTTCTTGGATCCCTTTCAATATTGCTGCTTTTGCACAAAGGAAAGGAATCCTTGGAATGATAATTATATATACTCATGTATGTGTGTTTCAGACGTGTACATATTGGTTGGAAATTTTCTAAATGAAACTACGATTAGAAATGTAATGGCTATAATAACAAAAGACATGCAGAACATTGCTGGGGTAAATTCCACTAAGAGATAGGTTAAATATTTAGGTATTAGTGATGATGAAAGCTTACTGTGTTAGGTGTAATAAACATTTAGAACGTCTGTTGCAAGATTTCTTTGGACTCGATATCAATTATCTCTTTCGCCTCATTGCTAATAGAAGAATGTAAGTATACATATTATTCCGACCTATATGAAAGCTGAAGAATAAAACTGAGATATTTCATATATAGTTTGACTCTTTGCTTGTACACACATGACATATGACAATTTGTGAATGCAAATAATGTGGCAATATCACGAATGTACATATGAATGAATACATTTATTTTTGTACTTGTATATAAATATATTATTTGGGTCTATTGTATGGACACATATGTATATACCACGGATTTGGACAATGTTGTGTACGTATAACTACGTATGGTGGTTATTACTAAGTGTGTGGTGTAATCATTTCAGCATACTGTATTATGTGATGGTCCGGGTATGATCAGTAATGGAATGCTGCAATGTAAAATACCTCTATTCAAACCTGTATCCACTAAAGAATGGTTAAATTATCCGAGCGTAAGCTATCCGAATGAAAACTAAACGACTGACTTTCTTTTATTTTTCGATCGTTTTATAAAGCGCTTTTTTACATTAATATGAAAGCGTAAGCCATGCTTAAGCTGATAATACCAATAAAACAGTACTTATTTAAGCGCTTGCGGCAATGACCTGACTTTATTTAAATGGGTTGCAAGCATGCAGACAATTCCAGTACTCTTACAAATGGTGTAATATTTTTCTAAGCAGTTACAATCATTGAGCATTGTCAGTGACTCGAAAGGTGTGGGGCCGTGAAAATTATTTGAATCGTACCGGGAATCGAACCTAGACACAGGCAGGTTCAAGTGCGTATGAGTCGGCAGACAGCTCCACAGCGCTCCGGCCGCCACTTATATATTACATATATTGATATATTTACACCTAAATAAAATAATTTGAACAACATGCTGGTATTAATTCATTATATGTATTACTTTATTTAATATGTAATATAACGATTAATGGGCCAAATGGGTTCAGTTAATACCGTCAGCCTTGGCATTTCTCAGTTTTCATATCACAATAAGCTGTTTATTTGAATCAATCAAAATTTAAGTAGATCAGTGGAGTCATAGATGAATGCAGTTTTATTAGCAATCACTATCAATGGATTTGATTTATGAATACTAGAGCAGAATTAAAACACTTTTCTGTAAATCATTCATGATGTTCATTATCTCTAGCACGTAGGTGAATATAGGCTTATGTTCCCTTTCGGTTTTGAATTTCGCATATATAAAAGTTGCAAATAAATCGGTTCAGTCGCGATTTGATTTGCAAAAGCAACTCTAAGCAACGGGAGTTTAAAATGTTGATAATATTTTGGTCAATTATTTGTTTATACTTTGCATCGAGAATAGTGGCTGCCGCTCAGAGTGACATAATTGATAATAACATTGTGTCTGTGAGTGGACAAAATGTTATATATCGTGGTGGAAAAATATTTACAAATGAATCACTGATTCCATACGTTAACGTGACAGAAAATCCTGGGGAACTGTGTGATCGACGATGTTTTCCAAATAATCAGAAAATCTGCTATTTTAAATTTGTCTTGGAATATTACCAAGCAATGGGAGTGTGAGTTGAACCGAAAAAAAGACAATATTTTTAGAAACTTTATGAACATATATGTTTTTCATTTCGTTAAAGAGCTTGTGGTAGATGTTCAGAAGGAGTCATTGAAGACTGTGAAAAACCACAGTGCATTGTGGGAGATGGAGTTGAAAAGGGTGTCATGAGCATCAATCGAATGATTCCGGGTCCAGCCATTCAGGCTTGCAAAGGAGATATGATTATAGTTGACGTTGTAAATAATGCTCATGGAACAGCAGCATCGCTTCATTGGCATGGGCAACATATGCGGGAAACACCTTTTATGGACGGAGTGCCCTATATAACCCAGTGTCCTATTCCTTTTGCTTCCACATTCCGTTATATTTTTTGGGCAACAGAACCTGGAACACACTTTTATCATTCTCATTCAGGTAAAATTATATCACTAATATTACTTAAGACTTATTAAGGGTGTGATATTGTAGGTCTACACAAGGTCAACGGTCAATATGGAGCTCTAATAATTCGTGAACATGGGGATAAGAATACAAAATTAAAATACGACTACGATCTTTCAAAAAATTATATACTTATCTCGGACTGGATGCATGACTACGGTGAACAATATTTCCCCGGTTTGCCATCATCCAAAGGCATATATCCGAGTTCGTTTCTTATTAACGGAAGAGGAACATATATCGATGTAGGGTGAAACTATTCATGCGATAGTATGTTATGCGGATACATATAATTAATAATGACGTTTATATGATTTTGTCCTCCAGCCGAAAACTTTTGTACATACAAATGTTAGTGCAACCAAGTACTTTGTAAAACCGGGAAAGAGGTACAGATTTCGAGTAATCAATTCAATTAGTCATTCGTGTCCTGTGCAGTTACAGGTAATGTATTATATACGTACAAATATTCATCGTGCATATACATTCATCTAATTCATTTTAATCTGTTTTCACAATTTTAAATAGGTTCAAGGACACAGTTTCTCGATCATAGCTTCAGACTCTTACAATCTTGATCCTACTCCATTCGACACAATTGTTTCTAATTCCGGAGAAAGATATGACTTTATTTTAACAGCCAACCATACGAAAGGGGATTTTTGGATAAGAGTTGTTGGGCTAGGAGTTTGCACAACTGATCCGATTGAATCATTTGCCCTTCTACGATATGAGACGAATGACGTAAATGATGATATTGAAAAAAAGCAGCCTCCTTATCCCAAATACAATGAAACATTTTACTTGGGAAGGGTAAGACGCAGTAATTAATTATAATGTTAGAACTACAATTTGTACCATCATATATCAGGTTCTTAACCATCCAAATGCTGATTGTTTTCATAGTCGCAATCACCATTGTATTACAGAACTCACCGCAGTTGAAGAAGATAATGAACTCTTAACTAAAAACCCAGACAAAAAAATATTTTTAGCTTTTCACAATTTCCCAGTACCAAATGAAGAAATTTTCCGACCAGGAGAATTTCATCATTTTGCTAGTGAGCCCTAAAAAAACAGATTTTTCTTTAGTTCATTAAATTATCACGTTTACTTTAGATCTGCAATCCAATTTAACTATAGTAGGCGCAATCAATCATCTGAGTATGGTATTCCCGTCATCCCCACCACTGGTACAACCTTATGATGTTGATGAATCATTATATTGTGATGAACTGCATCGGCCGGAAAATTGCCGTGATAATATTCTTTGCCCGTGTGTACATCGATTACAAATTGCAAAGGACAGTATTGTTGAATTAATTATAGTTGATGAATCAACAGGTATTAAATGCAGCATGAATCTGCCCCAATTTCAATCAATCACCTTTTCTAATCTTAACATTACAGAAGTTGGTCGCATGCACCATCCATTCCATTTGCATGGTTACCGCTTTATGGTCACTGCTCTTGGTCAACATCCATTAGGTAACCCAATGACTGTTAAACAGGCAATGCAAATGGAAGAGCAACACCTTCTACGGAGAAATTATCATAATAATAGACCACCATTTAAGGATACTGTTTCGATTCCAAGTTGTGGGTTTGCAGTAATACGGTTTAGAGCTAATAACCCAGGTAATTCATTTCCACATTGATCTATTTGGGAGAACTTACGTTTAAGACTTTGCTTAGGGTATTGGCTTATGCATTGTCATTATGAATGGCATTTGTCTATTGGTATGGGCTTAGTGGTACAAGTTGGAAAACAAAACCAGATGATATCTGCTCCCAACGACTTTCCCACATGTAAAAGCTACACACCTCAAATAAAATGTTCAAAAAACATAGCTGCTGCTAGTGATAACTAGTGTTTTTATATCAATGGCTATTTACAATGTTGAATTATTAATAATCTAAATAAATAAATAAATAAATATATAATGACTGCATTCAAATAATATGTGTGAAGTATATTAAAATTTGTATAATTGAAATATATTCAAATTTCTTTTTTTTTAAAATAATTTACTAAAATAAACAGCTTATAAATTCCTTTATATTGTCTTTGGATGCACGCTAATCCATTATTCCACACATATCTTATCTGAAATGTGAAGATTTGTACATGTCCCTTATTCAATTCCCTTAATTTAACTGGTCACATTTTACATATACCAACTTAGAAGCACACGTTTTTCGTTACTTTTTCTTTTCCGTCCTCATTTTTTTACCTTCGTTCAATGTATACCGAAAGAGTTTCCAGTGTGACCGGATGAAGGTTCAAAGGTATACAAATTGTCCCCCTGGGATAACCTTTTCTACTTCTACGTTTTATATAACATAAGAAATAAGTTATTCGTAGGTTAATTTTCATATCACAAAACTATTATCAATTCTTTATGGAGCTGTAGTTGAACGGTGGTTTTCTATTTTCGACACATGCATATTTAAAGCAACTTTTAAACGACAGCTTTAACACTATTTCAAGACCAACAATATAAGGCACCTTGTCATTGCAAAAAACTATAAAAACTTAATCTTTATCTAAATGTAAAATATTAACTGTATACTGTATAAATTACAGCCACAAAAATTAACAACTCTTACTAGCAATTATATGTATTTCCATAAAAATCAAAATTATTAATTTAATTCGCAAAACTACTTTCACATTTTTGTTGAAAAAAAGCCTTGATAACCTTTAAAGTCTTCTCATATTTCACGTATCCATTGCATCAGTATCTTAAGTTGAATGTTTGCCTTCTGGTGACCCTAATGTTTTGTGTTATGATATAAACATACATACTGTGTATTTACAAACATTCAGTTGGATGACTGCAAGAATTGTAGTGGGGAGAAAGCAAAAATGAAAATTCTACCCACGATTTTAGAAGAAAACATCAAAATTACTTTTGCTTGCTCAGCTTTTCGTTTTCTTGGTTCTTCGTAGGAACATTGGACATTTCTAGTGTAGGAAATCCTTGGATGTCTATAGCCGGATGACCACTGTTGGCTTTAGTTGTTAGCAGACGAAAATGCCTGCTGTCTATATTCCTACATATATGTTTAATCCATACAATAGAGAATATATAGATGGTTAAAGGGTTAAATATGTGCACTCATACACATATGTACAAATATAAGCATAAACGATGTGGTCTTAAGTGCACATACACACCGTACAATATAGACCTGCATCTATCGAATTTTCTTGTGTTCTCAGATATGTTGATATACAAATGTACACACTGACATGTTCTATATTCGAATATATTCGGAATATATACATGTTCACACAAATCTGAGTAAAACCCTATGGAGAAAGCTTTTGTATTTTAGCAAAATATGTTTAGAGCATACCGAATGGTTGTTGACACTGGAGAAAAGTTTATCTTGCATGTTTTGATGTTTTGTTTTATTTAAAATGGTCGAGTTTACTCCATGGAAAATTAAGAGACACAGAACTTCAGTGAATGGATCGGAGCAGATGGTATATGTGAAGATATTTACAAGTATATTTGAAAATGCGAAATGAAAGTTACTTAGGGTCACGAGTTATTGATATTTATTATTAACATACCTATGAATGAACTACTAAATACTTAAATGGATAATTTATTTGAACTAATTAATGTAAATGAAAAACCCAATTTTTAGAAAACTTGAGACGATGATCAGCTGATTCTTAATCAATATATAAATTTATATATATATATATATAATTCCATACAATAATATCAGACTGTGCTTATATGTTCTTAAATAGATATTGTATTTGTTCCAATTTAATTGAATATTGAGAAAATGTTTTGGAACAAGTGATAACTTTCTACATTTGACTTTCTGATGTTGAAAATCTCTAGATGGCCCAAAAAACCTAGATCCACACTTAACATTACTACATACCACTCGAAAATGAGCTTCAAAAAAGCGTAAAATGTTGAATGAATCTATTGAATCTACTTGAAGTATTACAGTTTTGTTGCACCCACCTTTCTTAACTTAACTATTTTTTTCATGTTCGGAAAAGTGTCACTATACAGAGAAAAATCCAGCAATTGAATTTCATATTTCATGAAGTCTGACAGGATAAACAGTCCCGTGTAGCGTTTCTCTGTCTATAAGGAAAAGTGTCATCGTGGCTTGCATCTTGTAGCTAGGATCTTATGCTTACATGTATATACATATATATATATGTATGTACATGCACACATTTATTTGCCTTGCAAATGAAAACTGTACCCGTTAGGTGTTGTAAGGGATTGGATTTCTTTTGTTGTTCTCTAAATCTTGCACCATTCTGAGAGACGATGCCATAAACATACAAATCCCACTAAAGGAAAAGTAAAATGAAAAAAACACCATACCTACCCTCATTTTCCTTATTGTCCCTATAGTTGGGAAGGTGAGCATGGACAGAGATATACAGTGAAAACCAATTTAATTTTAAATTTCAATTCGAATGAAGGTAGTTTCCATGAAAAGATTTCAGACAACTTGTCTCTTTGCACCAGGCATTGATACGGCCTTACACTTCTCTTCGAATACCTGTGAAGCTTGCATCAAGAGTAGGGTGGCGCGCCCACTTCACTTTATTTGAAAATGCAAGCTCATTCACAAGTAAAATAAGTTTTCGGGGAGACTGCTGTTAGATTTCCTTGCTGAACAGAAATTACAAATGTCGGAAAAGTTTCGCTGGATCACTTCATGTTTTTCTCTCTCACTCTTTTGTGTTTTGTTTGTTGTTTGGAATATAAACATAACACACATTCAAGCAAAAAAAAAAAAATATAATCAAACTATGAAATTCTTTATTGACGCGTTTCTATTTCTGAATTATGTGAGAGCCCAATTAATAATTATATTCTTATAGTTTCACCGCTTAAAAATTGTGTCACACCGAAGCAAAATTAGTAAACTATCATTTACAAGTTAGCCATTATTGTCGCGTTAAAGATTTATGTTTGCAATTGAGCATGGGGCATCATTAAAACTATCGCCCACCTGAGTTGTGGATACTACTGACCTAAACACTGTCAACATAATATTTTCAAGCAAACAGCATAATCTTTCAGCAGATTTTAATGTTAATCATGAAATAATAATTGTGGAGTCTTGACTCCCAATGGAGTCGTAAAGCTCTCCATCCTATCAAATCCGACAACTATACCATGTATTCTGGAAACCCACATATTAACCAATACTCAACCCCATCAGAAGCATTGAATTTTCACCCGTTCAAGGAATACAGTGTGTAAAGACCAGACCTGCACATAATTATTGGGATTAATATTCAGAAGTTAATAAAACGGTTGGCAATTATGTATGTATAGGTAAATTAATATGTATCTTGTATGGTGGGTGGGTGGATGAAGGCACCACGGCAAAGGTCCCATCCCCGAAAATGAATATCAGATGACAAATGAATTGGTAATCAAAGGCGTCCTGTCCATTTCCCAGGCTTGGCATCATCCATTCAAATTCAGCACCGTTATGCCATCCATCCATCCATTTGGATGCCAATGTGCTGCTACTGCTGTTGTCATCGGAAATTGGATCAGAGAATTGTGAATTCCAAAAGGACATCGATATTAATTAATTTGGTGAAACTGAAGGGATATTCGGAATGCTCTGCAATGTCGGTTTGAAGTTTATTGGGCTAGCAAATAACTTGGTACTTTAGCCAAATAAAGTGAACAAAGTTTCTTGATTAAATTTGCATTCGAACATGTCCTTCGTTGATCTCTAAGGGTTTTTCAGTTAACAATATGCCCGATATAAACAGACACTTCACTTAACTACATACTAGGTTAAATTGAGGGTTGCAATGATAACTAACAACTAAAATCAAGTTAGATCAATAAAACATAATGATGTATATATACGTATATACTGTGAAACATAATTAATTTTGAAGCAAAATGTACTACGGCGTACATATGTGTATATGTATCTGAATGGATGTACGAGTGTGTATAAATTATTCCTATTACTTGGAGCTACAAATTCTGGGTAATGTTTTGACTTCTTCGTTAGTTCATGTCACATTGTAAGGGAATAGCTAGAGTTGTGGCCTTTAAAATTAATGTTTAGTGATTTAAGACAGTATATACTGCATAAATTTGAAGAGAAACTTTCTAAACATGGCGTTCCAAACTGGAGACAGATATGTAAATAGAAATGATATCAAAAACAATATTCTTCTTCAGAAGAAACCAATTATTTATCAACCATTTTCAATTTATAGCATAACTGAACTTTGAATGATTAACATTAGCGGTTTTGAAGACTTTCCTTCCACGGCGGCTCCGCAGTAAAAAGTACAAATCACATCAGCACCGAGGTTTCGATTTTATTTATTTCATTTATTACATAATATGACTTAGTAAATTAACAAAAATAAAGCATGATTATCAGTATTTAAATCTTTTGATATTTAGGGACATTCGATTGTCTATATGACTATGTGAATGTACCATCATGCAGCCAGCCAGAGAACGCGCTAGTTGGAGATGCTTGTTGGTTGAGGCTCAGAATCACCCCGGACTGTAGACCCAAAGAACATTATGATTATATTATGTGGATCTAATGAATCACATCATTACGACAATCGCTATAGTTAAATAAAGGCTATAATTAAACATCTAGTTGAGAATCAAGCTGAATTACGTGTTTGTTAATGTATTTATATGTATGGTAAATTATCCATTGCAAAACATTTATCATTTTTATTTGTTAATTTAATTTTCATCATATCTATAGCGCTACGTAAAGTTAAACTATATTTCGTATAGCATGCTATTGTACCAAAATCCATATGTGAGAGCATCCTTCTCACTTGACTTTTACAGCACAAACTCTTGCTCATTGAATTGTTTAACCTTTTGTTTAGAATTATATACCCCAACATGTGTACACTAACAACGCAAGAAGGATATGAAGAAGGCAAACTCAATTTCATGAAATGAGATCTAAAACCACCACTTTATTACCCAAAAACTAGATAGCATTGTCAGCGCTTGTCGTTTGTGGGTAAGTGAAACTTTTGATGTTTTGTGTTAAGAAAAAATGTATCAATGTGCTTTACACAAACAATCTATGAACCACACCAATGATGAGCCAATCGAGTGTAAACCAAAATTTTAAGCGACATGAACATGGAAAACTCGCTGGGTTCAATAGTATTATCGGCTGAAAAAACTTTTGCGACTTTGAGTCGTCATATAAAACTTAATCCATTAAATCTATTCATTTGCTGTGTACCGTAAATTGGGTTTAAAATGCAAACAGCATGAAAGAAATACAGGCCAACTTTTGGATCTAGTTTGGAATATTTAAATCTGTTTCACCGATAATTTGATTGAGAGGTGTGACATAAATATGAATATTATATTTTTTGCAGAGTAAAATTCAAATGCGATATGGTCACATTGAAATTTCTGTACAACGAAGGTATGGTTGACGAAAATAGCTAAATTAAGTTTACCTCTTAATTTCAGTTATTTATTTGAGCCATAATTTGGTTTAGTATTAATATGAATATTGTAATTATTGTCATCTTCCAAAGCCAATTAAAGTGTTACCATCAGCTTAGACTCTCTCTATCATTAGAATTCAAGTCACACTAGTTATCCCTGATAGTTTTTTCAACTAAATTTAGTTTTGAGTCGTGTCCAGTTCCCATGGATCTAATTAAAACTAAAACATTAGCAAAAAAGCAATATATGTATATTCACAGAGAAGGAAAGGTATAATAGAACACGTACTTGGTTGAGTATCCTCCCAACACTAAGAACGTTACTTTAGAAGACTGGAGTTTTGTACATCAAGCTACAATAAGAGAGGGGGAAAAGAGAAAGAGTACATCGAGAAGGATATTTGGACGTGATTGCAAATTGTAACCGCCAATGGGCCGTAAATTTTTACGTGACATTGTATACAAAAGTGGGCATAGCCATGTGTTGGTATTACAACAATGGAAGAATTTTGCGAAGAATTCCTCAGATTAGTGTTATTTCTCCTTACACTTGTGAAAAGGGAGAATTTTATTAGGGTAAAGGAAGCTACCAAAAATAATGACCAAGGTGTCAAAGAAGGATCCAAGATTTGTGTCTTGACGATAATTTGAAATGCTGTACTGAATTGTAAGTATAGTTTTACAACACTTATATGAAAGAGAAGCTTTTTAACTTAATCAACAGCACTCTCCATTTGATGTTGTGCAGGTAGGTTTTCATATACATAATATAGACACGCGAAAATGAGAATATTGTATTAAATAATCTACTTTTACAGTACTTGAATGTATATTTTTCCCTTAATATGTCTTACAACTGTATATGAGACGGCAAGTACATTTTCATAATTAAGATACGGAAAAATGTTGCAGTTTATGATCATTGCCCTAAAATGACCTATTTATATGTGACAATAAGAGAAATAGGTGAGTGTTAATTCGCCCGAGAATATTTTAATATGGGTGGCGCTACAGTCCTCGTTGTGCGTGCTATTGTTCTCTCAGGAGTGGAGGAGACCTACATTTATATGCCGACTCCGAACGGTTAGAAGCATAGTTATACTCTTTGCGTTTTGCCAGTAACTGGAAAGTTCATGGCTGAGTTTCTTGTCGTGACTAATATGGCTTATAGTTTTTCTTCACATTAATTTAAAGGCAGGAGGCCTTAAATCCATACTAGGCTAGGTAATGCTAGGTTGAAGTGGCTGACTGCAGAAGGCAGTCACACTTCTATCAAAGTAGGCCCAATGTGATACCACGCGGACAGACTACTCCTAAGCTCGGAGCCAGTTGGTGCTTATGATGAAGCGGTTTAGCTGGCTAATTCTACCTCCTCTTCATCCATGCAACTTCTGCAGAAATCATTATATAGGAATCCCCATACTGCGAGCATGAGTGCCAATTGCGCAGTGCCCGGTTATGATTCCGATGAGAGTCATTAATGTTAGTAGTAGTCAGTAATTATAAGTAGCAAGTTGGATTTGTGTAACCTCAGATCATGACGATTATGATTCCGATGAGAGTCATTAATGTTAGTAGTAGTCAGTTGTTATAAGTAGCAAGTTGGATTTCTGTAACCTCAGACAATATAGCGGATATAATCAGCTGGAGACTGTAAGCACTCATTCTCTGATGACCGTTATATACTGTTCGATATAACGAGCTCTACATCCAGCACCCCAAAGGGTCTTCAGAAGCCAATGAAGGGCCAATTGAGCCTCTGTATCTGGTTTAGTTTGTAGCGTCCGTATTTTCGAATGCCAGCTCCATCCCGAACAATCCCACTGATCGTGACCACTTGATGCACAAGCTAACAAAAAGTCTTAAAAACGCATGTCCATTTCATGCAAGAAGCCTGTAAATGCAAGCCTCCCTGGTAAATAAGTCATCTGCACAAGGAGTGCAGAAATCTTGCCAACAAAGTGAAAAGATCTCGTGACGCTATAAAATCCAAATCATATAAGAAATCTCTGAGTTCTTTCAAAAATGAGCTAAGGAGCTTCTTGGAGACTCTTCTGTGGTAAAATTGAAAAAGTCTCTGAAGCCTCTAGTTTAAACCTCATCGAGCTAGGAAACCCTCAATCTCATTTTCGATGTGGACTTCCCAAGCAACTACTCCATAAGAGCAGCTAACAAAGATGTATGTATCTCCTCATAACCCGCCATTCAGTTCCATCAATATCAATCCAACAACTGTTATGTGGGACTCAAAAGCTTTCCATTAATTACATTCCACCATGCAGGCTCTCACCAGAAAATGGGTGAAATCGTCATGACCTCAAGCCGCGCCTCAAGCGATTTCACACCGCTCTCAATATACTAATAGCTGTTTTGAAAAGGTCAGCCGACCTTTGGCTTGTGAAGGACACAAGCTTGATATATACCTGGTCCCATTCTCGGTCGCGCCAGGCTTCAGTTTTTCCAGCTTCGGGTTGAGATAGATGTCCTTGATCGCAGATACCTTCTAACCGTGCAAATAAAAAATGATGCAGTCAGATTAGCCTCTATCTAATACGGCGTAACTCATCAGTATTTTAATTTACATCAGTTGAAGAATTAGGAGACTATATAATAGTCTATAGGTTTCATTAACTAAAATCAACGAAGTCAATCAATCGAATAAAAACATCATTCGATGATGATGCCCTTTGGAGATTGGATCCGCATTGTATCTCAGATTTGTTTTACAAAGTAGAGCAAAAGGTTTTAATTTGTTTGTGTGTTTTATGCTTACACTGAAAGAGGTGTTATTGTCACAACGTGATAAAATCAAAGCACTTTCTTGTGTAAACACGATACGCAGTTGTATGGGTGTGTACATATGTATGGATAGATTTTATCGTATAAAATATATACTTCGAATAGATCTTGGATGATTTTCTTCTGTGACGAGAATTCGTGTAAATTTCAATGTTTTACTACAAAAAATAGCAAATAACGGAGTCCAGGAATGGTAGAACAATCCAATAAATCCTTGTCCTCCGGAACAAACTAAGGGATACAGATGAACAAAAACGGCAAACACCAATGAAGAATAACTGAAAGGGTCTAAAAAGAGAAAAAAAATGGTGTACTACTAAAGAGAAAAAATATAAAGCCAAACAAAGACATGATACAAGGAAGTTTAAATGTGACGGGTTAAATGCCCAAAAGCTAAATTAGTGGGGAAGTGGCAGTGATGCGCTCATTTGCTTTGGCCTGGTTTTCGCTTTGATAAATTACAGAAAATATTATTTATGTACTTCTCAAGAATCCTATATCTAACAGAAATTTTTTGTTTCAATTAATGATTGTGTAATTCACTCGTTTGGTTTTGCAGTGTAAGCTACCCTTTTCTTAAGCTGGTTGAAAAGACAGCTGTGTGCGGGGATATATATATACATTGTTATGATATTAAGAGCGGAATAAAGATAATAATTACTTGTATCTTTTTATAGTATAATGTATGCCCAGGTACATTACGGGTTGTAGAGCAACCCATATTAGTATCATGATTAATGTCACTTATTTTTAATATGAAGTTGATACTATCACAGTACCATATCACATCACACAACGATTCACTATTAGCAAATTATGCTTCTAATCTTTTAAGCCCTTCGCAAATGTTCGTATACTTTTGCATACATATGTAAGTATCAATCATATCTCATACCTCACATCGATGGTCAAAATATATAAACAAAAATTAAATGAAATTTAAATCTGGTTGGCAAATTAGGACTTACATTTCAATTCACAGAAATATCACATAAATTTAAGGTTTGCGAAACACAAAGCTTATTCCCATGTTTCCATTGTATATATAGAACCGTTTCAACGCATTGAAATATAAAGTTGTTGCTGAAAATGCGAAAGAAGAAAAAGAAGAGAAACAAATTACCATTCGCTGGAGATGGTATGAATAGTGTGTCTAGTGAAATAGTTATCATCATCCAACGTCGGTCCTTTGCTTAGTGATATTTTCAACGTTTCATTTATCAATTTCTACTACTTTTTGCTTATGTACTCTTGTATCAAGATAAACATCTCATTAAAGAAAGACGCTGTAGATGGAATCAACCACAAATAAGTATTGTTTAAGGCCCGTGCCATTTTTCTGCTGCAAGAAATGCTCATATTTATGTATGAGTATGATGCTGAATGTGCATTCTAATGCATTATGATGATTTAATTCAGAAAAATCAATTTCAAAAATATGTATCTCATACAACGTTGAAATTTAATATTTTGAAAAAGTTCCAAGGTTCCAATACACGTCGTTATAAACAGAGCCACCAGAAGAGTTTACTATCCTGGTTCAATATGCAAACACACTAAGCATTGCAGTTGATAAAAAAATCTACAGAAAAATACACAAACGCAGTGTATAAGAGACTTGCAACTGTTGTGTATTTGAATTGAAAATAAAAAGGAAAGATTCCATTTCCACTCTGTCGAAATCCAGACTCCAGAACACGAACTGACAGCATATCGAATCGATTTTTCTGCATAAAATTCCAATTTACACCTATACAATGTTTGTCAGTTGCGACTACTGCAATTGACGAATAATAAATAGGATTAGATTGCATAGTGCACACACGTGCGTTCTGCATATATTTATGCGTATATACATATTATATTTAGTATTTTTAATGGAAATGATATACGAGATGCGTTGTAAAATAAATTAGAACCATTATTCTTCACAAACGAGTATACACAATACACGGGGATAAATAATTGTGTATGAATATTCATAATAAAATATGTATTTATGTATTTATTAATATTTATATTTTACAGTATGTTTAAGAGATATGTTGTGCCTCCCCAATTTTCACCAAAATATCGAAAAACACTTTTAAAGTCTTAAAGTAGTAAGATTTCGTAGATCCTTAGATATTCATTAATTTTTCATTCAATTGGAAAACAATTATTAATTTACAACCATCAACATTTTATAAAGATAGATGTGTATCGTACATTTAATCCTGAACTTTAAGAGAAGAATGTATGATGTACAATTATTTGATGCCATCATAACAGGGAACAATATAGCTATACATACATAGATTTTAAACTTGTCACTCCAAATATTCGCAGCCCAACCGCGAAATTTTGGGCAACAAATTAAACACTCGACCTGTCAGCAAAAATTGCCACCATCAATCATGGATAAAATACTGTTTTGTTTAGTTCAAGAATTGTAGACAAATCACTTAAATTCCTAAGTACGCAAATGCGGAATAAATAACATGAAACATGATACAAATCAACAACTCTGATTGATTGTTTTGCCCCATGATGTAATAATGTAGTACTTGTTAGTGAGGACAGCACTGGAGTTAAGGGAGAATATTGTCCATAGGTATGTATGCACAGTCTGATAAACGTATATGTATATGTATATGTATTACATTCGATAATAATAATAACAACAACGTTTTAAACAGAAATATAAATTATATGTTCCTGGTTAAATAAGTCGCACAAATCTATTCTATTTAACTATCCTCTGCGGTTTTCATTTTTTATATTATACATTTGCTTCCACTAAACCGTAAGGCGTTATTAATATCAAATAACAGATATTATATACTAAAATATTTGGAGTGTGTACATTGTATATATGTAAATATATTAAGTGATACTCATGATTCACCTTCGTTTATGCCTACAATTATTTTCCTGAACACAGATTTTCGGTGTTGCAACCATGAACGTCGGCGGAGATAAAATAAATTGCCTTACTCTGGGGTACACAACGGAGTCTTTTCGGAGAAAATGCGAATAACGGGAAAACACAAATCGAAAAAGCTTCAAATGGTAATTTGTTCTCGTCCATTCTAATTTCTATCTGCCTGACAAGTGGAAAAGGAAGTATGTTCTGACACTATTGAGCACTAAGCTAAGTAACTTTATCCTCGCCCTTTTGCACTGACTTTGGGGAATTGGATTAGTCGTTTCCACGGGAAAATCGAAGAAAAAACATTTGGTAATAAACAACTGTACTTAGGCATTCATCTTTAATTCACCATGACAGCACACGTATATCTTTGCTTTTACATAATTTTATAAGATTAATTTATAATACAATATATATATGTACGTGTATATATATACATATAACACTGACTGTGGTTGTATAGTTTTTATCACATCAGCATACTATAATTGATTGCAGCGAATTTTAACTACTTTAATAATATCTTCAGCGACTAAATATGGATAATATATATTAGCAAAACTTATATATATTACCTTATATTACCTGGAGCTGCTGGTAAAAATAAAATCTTATTTTGAAACAAAAAGTAAATTTTAGTGAAAAATCTGATTGTTTTCTTTTAGAAATAAGACTTCGTCATGGTACGAAATTATGTGTAATCAAATCGAGAATAATGGTGTATAACACAAGGAACGTTACAAAAGCTGAAGGGAGTTAAAAAATATTCGATATACCAAGTAATTTGTTACAATGAGGTTTGTTATATAGAGGTTAGGTTGGACTACGATTGGTTTAAACAGGGTTAGAAAACTTGTTTATTAACCTCCATATGTGTAACTGCTTACTCAGTGGTATGGAACGATTTCCACTAATAGAGGAAGAAAAAAAAACAACCAGCAGTGTTTACATTACTTAGATAGGGAGAATAGTTTCTATTAATATTCTGCAATGATTGAAAATTCATTGACAAATTTATTCCTAATGTAAAAATATATTTTGTATTAGCTCCTACGGGTAGTTCTAGGAGATTTCGGAAAAAAAATGTTAAATTAAAGAAATGGTTATATTGCGGCATGTTATATTAAGGACACTATATTTATATATACAGATAAAATGGTAAAACGTAATGTACACGAACCAAAATCAATTGGCGTGTGATTCATGTAGACAATCACTAATTATTGATATTATTTTTGAATTGAAATCTGACTGCTTGAGGTTAATTAACAAATCAAAAGAGCTCTCTTTTCGCCGAAATAAGTACTATTTTACATATATTTTACATACAAACTATATACTAGATACAAAAACGTCTATAGGGAATACAATTCATGCGGAAACATTTTCAGAGATATGTCATAAAAGGAAGCATGTGTTGTCAAACACTTGATGATGGTACTTTAATTAAAGTATCTCATAAGTTTCACCATTCTTCCTTTGTTGCACATTCGTACGTATATTTCTATGAAGGAGTATGTATGTATGTATAATCGATTCTTTCTCATTGAAGTGTTTTGCAAGCATGGAGTGAGAGTGTGTCCTGCAGTTGGTGCAGTCAGTTGCTTCAGAATCGTAGTTCTATGGATTCGTTTCTACTCAAAATTATCACAATGCTGCTTTATTAGGGCAAAATGAGAGGTTCTCATGCACATTTCTACATTTATTTGTCCTGGGTGATAATGACATTACAGTTTAAGAAGTGGAGCTCTAGATTGTACTGTCATACAGTTGCATATATGGACTTATATTATAATGTGGGTATGAATTGCACGCTTCAACAATGTTATATTTTGGTCACATCAGTGCTGTCAACTGAAAGTAACATTTGACAATCTGCATGTCTTGTTTCAATGCATGAATGGATATTTTATTGACATCAGTTCAGTTTTTTCAAAAGCAGAATATATATAGATATAGTTTGTATATGTATATCTTAAGCATACATAAACATCATCATACAACGAATATATTCAGATTAATGTAAGTAGACCAGGGTACTTGCAGCAATGCGAAATGACAATGCAAATAATGCGTAATAATATATGTAAACGTACCGTCTGAGGAGGATAAATCTTTGCTATTTAGCAACACAGTAAGTGGACCCCTTGGTATAATCACTGGCTTATCTGAAAAGTTATTAAATCTTCTGCCTCTATGCCCTGTTGCACACATGCATGCTGTAAGCACATACTGACCATATTTTATCTTGAACATGATTACCTTCAACAACAGATGGCTGGTTATCGGCTTTATGTTCCGAGATATGATTTGTAATTTACGGTACAAATATATGTATGTTTAAACGACTTAAAGGCAAATGAGAGTTCAAAGCAAATGAGCTACACAACTGCAACCAGCATTGTTGTGTGTGCAGGCTATCCTTAGGGTGTATTTTCCTTGTTTAATTCACTTCACGACTGTTAAACATAAATATTTTTTTGTAGATACATAAATGTGTTACTATATATTTACTATATTGAGAATTTTAGTCCTGAATAAGCTGACTGTATTTGCTTGAAAGTATCAAACGTAATAGTACGAATATAAGTTCCCAGTCTCTCCATTCGCTTATTCTAATTAAAAATGTAAAACTTTAACAGTGAACGATATGAATTTTGCACACAAGGGTCTTTTTGCAATTTATAATTTGATAGTGACGGAATGATATAAAAGAAAATGAGTTAGAAACTACGAAGTGTAATCCGGCGCAGGGAGAGGTGAAACTCCTTTAAGTAATTAGAACCGATGACAACTGTGACACTTTTGGGTGAGTTATACCTGGACATCTACTTATTTACCTAATTTCGGTACCCGACTTCATTCCTTACATTGCCATCCACGAAACAGCTTTGACGTCACCTTAAAAAAAAACTCCCGGTTTGCTCTTCCCTTTGGTATTTACTTTAATTATTCAAATGCAAGATGAATGCTGCTTTTTTAATTGCAACTTAAAATTCAGAGCATAAATCTCACGGAGAGCGAAGAAAGTCGATGCTTTACCAACATACATACCGGTGCAAGGAATAATGCACACAACTATACACGATTGTTAGTTTTAATGATTCCTACTTTAATTTTCTGTTGTTGGTACGTTGAATAAACAGGAGGATTAGTAAAATATTCAATTTCTAATATTATTAGAGTGCGGATATTCTTAATTGTTAAAATATATACATTTCCCTAACTCATAAGTCAATTAGGGTATATGACACCGATGCTGACAATGGGTCTAAATTTTGAGTGTTTACTGGTGCATAAAAGTGATATAGCCGCATTCTTCGGTGTTACCAATATCTGTCGTTCAATCACCAGATAGCTTATCATGTCACAAACAACACCACACTATCTCTTCAGATTACGGATTATATTAAAAAATGTTCCCCAAAAAATTGGTAGGTATAACATATAATTAATTTCATCAAACAACATCTTCCGGTTATAAGCAAGGAACCAATATGTTCTCTACCGCAGAAAAATGTGCGTATCCGATTTTTTCCATAAAAAAAAAACCAAGTAAAATGTTGGTATTTTAATTTTGATTACACTGCTGGCGGCTACACCCGTTCGAAATCGTATTAAAAACTGTACAGAAACTTTCCCATTTCTTCAAAAGAAGTTCTTGAATCGATTATCCTTGTTTTTTTAAGTTTCCTTCAAGACTATAACAAAAATGCCAGATGCTTACTTGTCCCGGGACTGTTGGCAGAGCAATATAAAAATTTTAATTAAAAATTGTTCATTGAATAGCGGTTAGACCTCAAACAATTCGGCGTTTATGTCAAAACTTTTTTGTAGGTTCAAATTCTTCAAAGAAAACCTCACGAAATTGTCCCCAAAATTGATGTCCATTTTTCGCCTTTGGGTGATGCCGTCATAAACCTCAATTTACAATCCTATAAATTATATGGCAATAGTAGCGGTTAAGGCGAAATTACCTTGGGTATAAAATATATACATTTTGTTCTGCAATAGGGGATCATTCGCAGTTGAATGATCCCCCACATTCAGACAGATTCTTCTCTGAGTACACGTAAGCTACAGCATTCTGAACGTGAAACAAACTATTTTGTGTGGATCGTTAGCTGCAGAACTTATTGATTACAAGTTCTGTCTATAATACTATAATATATCACTCGTCTAAATCAAAATTGTGATTGTTTGCTTCAATTATAATTAAACGTGGAAGATTTTACGTGGAAGAGTGGTGCAAATATACCTAATACCAATATAATACAATACGATACAATATTATATTGTCTTTGCTAATACGCATTTCCGGGAATGGACGTAATTATCACCATTGCATTAACGTAAGGTTGCGTTGCGATTTGCACAATCCAATTAACAATTGTAGCTATTTTCTTCCAATGTAGATACAATATGATGATAATATAATTTCATAGTGAATACTCATTTGGTACAATGTAAATTGCCTATGGATTAAGTTGATCGTCAAAATGTTTAGGATAATATTTTCATCAACACAGACCATTCTTCAATCAATACATTATTGAAGTAATTCAATTAAGAAAAATATTTTAGACAAGACATGTAAATATTACTGTTTATTCCAAATGTCTATGCATGCACGGTCAAATTCGACCAATCTACTCATTGCAATTAAACGTATCTACATATCTCATTTGGATAAATTTCAAGATTTAAGTCTACAAAATAGCCTAAAAGCATACTACAGACCATACTGATCAAAGCTCTTTTTTACATTTGACTCAAAAGTACTATAGTATATGCATACATACTCCATATATACCATTCAAAGCTTTCCGGCGAATTTATAGAATGGCACCTCACCTGAAGACATTTTGTTTTGTTTACCCACCTGTCAACAAAAGCAGCTTCGGAACCAGTCTCCACTCCTATAAGCAAATTAAGCGCTTTTTTGCGTCGCTTCCATCTAAAATAACATCTTCAGTCGTGGCGATCAAATATTGAAGTACATTGTCTATCTTTCATTGCTCTTAAGTTAGTTCGGTTTGAAGCTTACTGTTGATCAGTTTTACTATCCGTCATTTCGGGTCGTTTTTTTTTACATACAGTGGTAGTTAATGTCCGATCAGAGTTGGATATATCACAAAAAAGGTAAAACTTGTTCTTTACTCACAGTGACTTCAATATATTTGCTTGCAGTGTATTGACGTCCGGAATATTTTTTTTGAATTCATTCGCGAAAAATGTGTTTTTTTTTAAAAGATTTTGTTTATTGACGAACATTTTATACATAAAAATTACAGTCTTAAAATCATTTGTAATATCTCAGGTTTGCAGGAACTGATATGTAATTTGATCAAATGTTTATAATAGTGCGCGTGTAGTATCGTGAGGCAAAAAAAGAATATTGCAAAATAAGATTAAAAAGGTGCTAGTAAATGAATTCGCTATTAAAAAAACACCCTCACTTTTCTTCCAATAATGGATATACATATGTGGATTTTTTCTGTAAACATTTTGACTTTGTTCGAATTGGTGTTTTGAGATCTTTAAATGGAGTTCAAGGCCATTTACTTCCCATACCAAAAAGATGTTAATTTATCACCATTTATTATTATTTATTAACACGTTTTCGGATTCCCTCAAAGTCAACATGAAAATATATGAACCGTAAAAGGAATTTCCTAATTTGTTGTTAGTTAGTTTGTAAATCATTACATTTTGACAAGTTTATTTTATCAGAATATTAATTTCACATCGATATATCGAATTTATATCTCAGCTAGAAGAAAGTGTTGGTAGTAAAATGTGTTTAATGCGTAACTGATGTGTAGGAAAACCAATTAAATAGTCATTAATATTCAAACTACTACGTAACACTACTTTTTTAACTATTTTATCTTCCCTATTTTGAATATTATTCTTAATTGAAGTCGTTCTCTTGGCACAATAAAACCAATTTGATAGTGATAATATTCAACATAATTCGAATGACTTTAAGGTCTATGATCTTTGGGTTTGGATATAGCACATATGAATATTAAACCCCATATTTGCGCAATTAAAACAACACGGGCTACTTCGACCTTCTTCTATCTCACCCTGGAGACTTTTAATGTGCACATTATGCACTTCGTTTCCTGGATTTCATAGTTCCTAATAAATCAAAGATTATCTTCTCGATATGTACCATTTTCGTAAATAATAAAAACTTCAAGACTCGTCATGGAATCATATTCCCAGGTTAGAAGACTTAAACATGAATGAATGTGTACATGCAAATATGAATGTATATATATTTAATATACATAGATCTATCTAAAGCTTTTTTTACAGTTCGTAATCTATATTTTTCTTTTAAAACACTTACGTTGGAAAAACGGAATGAAGGAATGTTAACATGTTCGGATTTACAGGAAATCATTTCAGAGTTACACATAGTTATGCAGAAACATTTTAACTTTTGAATAGTACTAACTTCTGACAATATAAAATATTACAAAATGCTTCAAATAGAGTGTATTGGTATATAATATGCCATTGTCTTTTTTATTTCGCAGTCAATATACAAAAAAGAATACCACCTCTATAACGGGTAACGATATTATAAAGTTGGTCAATTATATCAAATGAAATTCAATGTTCTCACTTCCTTAATGAAATGCCAAAAATCTAAATTCAAGTGACTACGGAAATTATCCTGAAAAGACGTTATCACATTTCCAGCTTGTTTAATCAATCAAACATAAAATACCGACCCTCAAATTATCTCAAGCAGGCAAAATACCCCTTTAGCAATATCTGCTCTAAAGAGGGGCGAGTTAAAACCACTAACACCACAAGCCGCCTTTTATTACCCTTCATGTATACTCTTACTCAAAGCAAAAGCCCTTAAGCGGCTTTACCCACTTAATGCCATCATCTCCTATTACATCCTTTCTGCTTTATATATCCTCTCCGGTATCTGCTCACTTATCGTATCTGCTTGTCTCCGCCCAATGTAATTCTTAAAATCCACGCGCACTGTTCAGCAATTTAATGGCTTCACCAACATCCGCTTACACATTGTTCATCATGTATCCTCCAATCAGCATGAATCTCTCAATATTAAAATCAATCGGAATAGGTCCCAAACCTTTTCGGGACTTTGCTGTACTGCTTAGGACAGAGTCATCGTCAGTAGAAGCGCAACTGAAAGTCGTTAATAGTTAAATGGCTTTAAATTCGGCCCAATGTCTAAGCCTTGCATTCATGCACAAGAAATAGATATTTATCCCGATAGACAATAAATTCAGTAAATATCTTAGAATACACGTAAGCATGCAGAAGATGTTTGTGATACAAAATCTGAGATGGACGTTGTTCTTTTGTAGTAGCGGTTCTTTTATGGTGGGGAACATATTTCAATTTAATATGCACTTTTATCAAACCCTGTTCAATCTAAAGGATACGCTCTTTGGTTTTTGGGCATACTCAGACAACAACAGGTTACTCTTTCCGTTCCTCTGCCTGTTCGGCGAGCACATATAATTTCAACATAAAACAATTCCCATTTTTACAAAACGTTTATTTTCATCCCTAATTCAGAACAATACAACAGACTGGCTACATGACGATGGAATTTTTATTGCTTAGATGCCTTTTTCTCTCTACTGGTTGAAAGCGCAACAAAGAAGTTAAATGATAGTCCTTCTGGCATTTGGTTGTTTTCATTGGAGTTAGTAAAGAATTGATCGAATCCGCACTACCAAGAAACGTTCAGATGTATTACATTTTTGGTTAACGTACACTTTGAGTGGTCTCATTGGTTTGGTCAGCAGAACTGTCTGTTGGGGGATGTATTGAGCTTTTTTTGATAGTTTCAAGGCAAAAATTGAATTGATTGTTTATATTCGCATGTTTATATACAAGAATTGTTTTATGAATCCCGGCATGATGAGCTTTACAATAGTGTTATATTACGTATTTGTAAGATTGTCTATATTTCAAAGCTAAATTTAAGTTTTCGTCCTTAAAATGAAATTAAATGAAAGAAATGATAAAATGCATCGGCTTAAAGAACCTATAGTCTAAACCGACACACAATTTATTTATACTCACTAATCTGTATAGTAACTATATATATACCGTGACTTACCTGAATGCTGCGACCTTTTAAATGCTAGTGGAGGCATATGGACAGATAAATGCACATCGTATAATTATAAATATGTAAATATACTTAACCTATGTCAGAATGTGTAAATATGTATTCCTTTTACTTCACCAGGTGCTGACTAAGTATTTTTTTTTTCATTTGGTGCTGTACACAGATTCACAAAGACGCGGTCATAACTGAGTCATATTATCATGGAAACCTGTTTTTTGTTGCTATTACCCGGGGTCTATTGGCTTAAATACGTCAATGGTTGTTAATTATTTCTGGTAATCGCGGAAAATCCCATGCTCGCATAGGAAAAATATTAAAATTTAGAATGGTATCCTCAGTCAATCAACATCATGCTAGTGCAAACCATTTAAAAATAAATAAATAGAAATGTTCAGCATTATTCACTAATAGGGCTAATTTGGTCTCACGTTTTAAGAAACGCTAGCAAAATAATTTATTTGCGAAAGTGACAAAGATACAATTCGTATAACTTCCTTCTATTTGAGTTCGGGCAGTTCAAGTTACACTTTATGACCTACACCACCACCTTGCCGATGAAGGTTATTAGTCTGTTAATGTTGGAAGATACACGTTTTATTTAAATGACTAATACAATCCCTGGTGACAAAAAAATATGCTAGATCAGGTTTTGAATTTTAGCTGACTGTTAGATGAATGTGCGAATTCAGCATATCACATCCAGATGGCGAACAAAGCGTGTTGAGTGATGATTTTTTTCTTTTTTTGTATTTATCAACTAGTATGTCATGTTTGCACAGTTTCATGATCCGTACATCCTAACTAAAAGCCATTCGCTGAATTTACAGATTGTATGTTCGACCGACAAATGTATCTTTTTGGCAAAAACATATTTCGCATATAAGAGCTTCATACTATTCACCTAAATTTATGCAAATTTAATCTTTACCCAAATAGAGTTACAATACTTCATTGGCATATTAGGTTATTGCATTTACATACGAATAAAAAAGAAAATAACGCCATGAATATATAGTAAATTGCATAATATTTTACACAATCGTATTAATTCGTTTAAATGTTTTTCTATTTAATTTTATATGGGTGATAAGTAAATAAATTGAATTCAACTCAAAGTTGAAGGTCGGAAAGATTGCTTGAATTATGTATTTAAAAAAAAAGTTTTGATAATTTACCTTAACTGTTTCGTTTACTTTATTAAGTCAGTGTGGCTTCATAAAGATCGGTATTCATTTTCTTTTCCGAAATCGAAGCAATTTGTTACTTTTCACATACATGATTCATTATTTGTTTAACGCAGGAAGATGACTAAAAAATGTAATCTTGACCCAGGCCATTTTTTTAAACTAACTTTTTAACTAGCTTCATACGCAGTACATGTGTACACATAAATCAAGATTCAGATTATTTAATTAGTTATAAACTATAATTACCAATCCGAGGCGTAAGGTGGGGTATTCGAAATTCCGATTAAGTATGTGTATGCCCCTAATACATTAACAACAACTCTCCGAACTCTCCGCGCACTAATGGAGCCATTTTTATTGACCTCTATTGACCGGGGAAATAATTATGGGAGGAGGATTACATGTAATTAACTTTATCGTTAATCAAGGTAAACATCATTCTTGTTTACACATTAACATATACATATATGTTCACTGTTTGTATGACACAGTATATAAAACATATATAGTCAATTAAAACTAAAATTAATTGGTAACAGTAATATCTTATTTTAAGTATGTACCAATAGTATACGCATATTGTTAAACTCCTTAAGGTTTTCAATGAAGATGGTATTGAATTGAAGTTGTCATTATCTTTAAATACACCAGAAGCAAATTCCCATTGTTTTGATTTTAAGGTAAACTGCTTCACCGAGCGCACATAAAGCAACATTTCTTCTTGCTTGAAATATGTAACTGGATGTGCGCCGGCTGGATTGTAGCTTTACTCTGTTGATGTAACAACGAATGTAAGCCAAAGCAAAAGTCAAAAACAAAATCAATTTCAAACGGAAAAATTAATTCAATGGAAAATTGCAAAGCTTTGCGATGTGAATCGCCAACCCAACAGACTTGATTCCTAGGTCCACAAACTGAGAGCAACAAATGAGAGAATAAAACTGATGCATAAAACGAAAACTAACAGACATCACCAAAACATTGCAGCCATTAATAATAAAGATAACATACTACACATTCTTACGATTTTGTACATACTTATAAGTTGTTCTGTATTATACTTTTATTTTCACAATTTGTAAAACTTGTATCATTGCACACACGGTAAAAGAATTGCGCTTCTGATGAAATTGATGAAAAATGTTAAATATTAAAAACTCGTTTCTGGTGAATGTTTGATGGACAATGTGCTGAGTGTTTATAGATAATACAGATCTAACATTTTGAAATATTATGCACATTTATAGCGAAGATATATATGTACATATACTACTACATATTATTCATAAGTATCAACTTTCAGTAGTGACTGTGATTGCATTATACAGTTCAGTCGTTGAATGACTCATTTTGACTCGCTGACCATTACCAACGCGGTCTGGAATTTAATGGTTCGACTCGATTGACTACGGAATATTGCAAGAATACTGTTGCATCTAGATAAAAATAAAAATAAACGTATCCATATGTACATATGTAATGTCAGACTATTGCAGACACAACATTATGCTGCATTCCACTTTTTCACTTTTCATCGTCAGTACTCAGTAGTTATGGTATAGCAAGGGGTTGTTAACTGTTACCAGTGTGTGCTGAGTAGTAGGTTTTCATTTTATGCAGATTTTCTTTAAGCGTTTAACATAACGTAAATTTAAGAGTAATTAAATAGGTCAAGCCCCAAGTTTAAAATTAAACAACTCTTTCAAATTTATTTTGCCCGGGACTTTATATACACAGTGTGGCCTTTTAAAGTTATTGCAATATTCATATGGTATAATCATCAATATTATTTTTCACCCTTTGTGAATTTTCTATATGAGATGGTTCATCCATGTCAAATCAGCTATGCTAAAAGGGTAAATCATCAAGAAGGACATCTTGCTTACATCTTGGACATCCCAATTATGTTTTGTGTATCAGCAAAATATTTTTTTTACATTTTATTAAAAAATATGGTCCATACAATTTTTTGATATGTTGAAATGAGAATTATATGGACTCATGACACATCACTTTGACCAAGTCTTCAGCATCCACTCATCTTGTTACGATGATATCTGAGAATCAAGTATATAGGTATGGACATGCAAAACACAATCTGTACCTATCCTCTGTTTAAATGTTGATGATTTAATGGAAGGTAATTTTAATTTAGTTTTTGGCTGCGGAAAAGCAGATGATCGAAAGTACGTGCAAGGCAGTGTTCAAGACATCCCAGCTACATGTATTTCTATTACGGATTCACCTATACAAGTTATGGCAATTCATTCATGTAAATTAAACAACAAGTAACAAGTTCATTTAGAAGTGCACTATGTTTAATATATACATATTCACTCAACTCGCAGTTCTTGTAACGTTACATTTACTTTTTACTTTGTAAATGATTACGTCTGTAAAAATAATAATAGCTTCAAGATAAATTTCTTATTTATAATAAAAATAATAATAATATGGGTAGCGCTACAGCCCGTAGAGGGCCAGGGCCTGGCTTCTACAGCTACCACTTGTGTTGTGCGTGCTACTTTTCTCTGACGAGTGGAAGGGACCTACAGTTGTGTGCCGACTCCGAACGGCCAAGTTTGGGAAGCATTTCTAGACATTTTAACTGTTTGAGCATTTTTAAGGACTCGAATGAGGTGGGGCCGTTAAGATTATTTTTTCCTACCGTAGGTTCAAATACGTAGAATTTGAAATACATACCCACAATGCTCCACCTTGCTTATTTATACAGGATTTTTATTATTTATTTTGACATTTAACTGTTAATTTATTACAACAGGTTTTATGTCAAAGTCTGGATATAGTATTAAAATGTTAGACTAAGAAGAGCATGATGACCTTCTCTGTCCTTCAAATTTTAGTATATAGTCTGCTTGAGCTAGAAACATACTTCGCAGCACAAACTCTCAAAATCTGCGCCATTTGGGATGGAATTTTAATTATAATTATAGTATTGAAGTAAACAGCCTTATTCTAAATGATACACTTTTATGGCTCCACATGCATATCTTTTTATGAAAGCCATATACATTTTAATAGCCTCTCTATACTCCTTGCTTATTTCAAATGTATATGACCTGACTGAACAATGCTTGGTATCATCAGTCATATCTTCAATAAAATTTCAACGAGATTTCAATTGATAAGTTTTAGAAGAGTTTAAAGACATTACTTCTAAAAAGACACCACGTACTTGATACGATACAAACTACATATACAGATATGTATGGGGATGTCACTGATTATGGGCAAAAATACTCATGTTCAATAGCATTGTTTTCCCAATTTGTATTTCATATTGACGATATGGTATATTTATTTAATATTTCGTTTTAATTATACATATATACCTAAATATATATAATATATACCTAAATATATATAATATATTTATGAAATATGAAAATCGAATATGGGTGCATATCAAATCGTTAAATATTCTGTATATAATTATACATTTGGATACATTAATAAAAACACATTATACAAATCACTAACGGAACAATGCGTATTGTCTTCTCAGACAAATGGGGATTGTATGGACGAGAGTACTGTAATTTATAGTTTCTAAAGTCATTTGTTACTCAAAACCGCCCTATTAGATCGATTTTTTCCTAACACTAGTGGAGCCTGAGTGGTTGTAGAAATTAGAGTGTGTTGATCGAAATGTATTATTATATGTTTGAAAGTATTTGTGTTTTGTTACATAACTCGTTATAGAACAATGACACGCACTACATAACTGGTTGCTCTAGAAGCTAGGTCCAAGTATACCTCGGACTGTCGCTCCGCCAATATTACTATATTCTCGATCAATTTTATATTTAAAAAGTTATCGGAATAAGTTAAATTTTCTTATTTTAACATCAAGAGGTTATTTAAAATACAATTGCATTTCTTAAAAGATGTTATGAATGCACATCTTGAATTAAATGGTCGACATAAAACTACGCAGGAAATTAAAATTCATTTATAATGGATTCATAATTCCACTTCCAACTTGATACCAACAAAATGATTTCAGAAAACAATCAAATTGAAATGATTTATTAATCTCGCAATTCATTGTGCATGTACACCATTCATTGCGTAAAGCCTTCAAGGCTAAATTCCCTTGTTAAATGGAATTTTCAGTGAAATTAAAACTCAAGAATATAATACTGGTTCTGCACAATGAACTAGAAAATCTTCAAATACTGAATGAAAGGAAAAGTAACAAGCGTATACATACATGCGTATGCATGTATGTGCATGCATGTATGTGCATGCATTCACGAGTACATACCATTGAGTATCGAAGGCCGTTTGCATCACAAAAATTACGAAGTCAGGCTTAAGAGGTAATTTCAAGATCAAACTGCAAAAATTAAGAAAACCAGTTTGCTTCAGATCCAACTTATGTACATACATATACAGATGTGTACATCTATTTTTTCATCTGCTTCATCCATACATCATTTCCAGTTTTTCATTTTTACTTGTATACTTCTGTAACGGGTTTGTTTGGTCGAGAATCGCGTCCACATATACATAGTAGATATATACTACGATTTTCATTTAACCATGATTCACATTGTTTTCACTCTTAATCCTTATTCAGGAAGCGAGACAACATAGCAATTACCCTCAAGACATTAAAAACGCGTAATAAATTTATTGTTTCAATTTAAGAGTCTATTTGGGCTGTGATGTCCTTATAATCTGATCCTGATGTATATGATCTATGTATGTGTAAATATGCAGAATTAATGAAGTAGTTTATATCTATTATGATGGGTGGCCGTGGCGTAGTGCATACGTGCGTCGGCTCCTACGCACTTGAACCTTGGTGTCTAGATTCGATTCCCGGTACGACAAACAATTTTCACGGCCCCGCGTTCAGAGTCACTATAAAACTGTAGGTGCTCGCTCCGAACATACGTATACACCATATTATTATACATACACTAAATAGTTATGTCTACTCCTAGATCTGCTCTGAGTATTTACGTATTAACACTTGATCACGTGTTAAATATAATATAAAAAACCAAAGCCCAATATTCGTATCTGTACTTATATAAGAAATCAAAACTCCTCCTTCTCATTTATTGCTTGCATGCACTATATATACACAGCTATATATGAGCATACTTAAAATAAGCACAATGAGCTCCAGTTCATTAACTCTCAAATAACGTACATGAATTTTGAAATTCCTTTATCATTTTCATCACAGATGATTTAAATAATAATTCTAATGATTCCGATAATTCTTCTCAATTATTTTCCTAAGATATGTATTCACTCAATTTGCATCGACAGCGAACATTTTCAAATAATAATGAAATCCAACGCAAGAGAGAAAAATAAATTCTAATTTTCATACTAGATTCATTGTGCACAACGTGAATGCCTACGAAGTCTGCCCATTCCTTCAATTTGAGCCGGAATGGAACACGAAGCTAGGAGAGAGCGAGAAATTAGGGGAAACACCCGTACGAAGTCAATTTCACCCTTGATGAAATCCACTTGCAATTTTTCAGTAACCACAATGACATCCGGTTCTGTGGGCATGGTGTATGGTGGTGTGTCGGTCCTGGCATTATTACACGCGTTCATTTTATAATACCATGGCAATGGTAGCGATCATTCAGTGGGAAATGTTTTGTTCTTTTTTTTGGCATTCTTAGAATAAAAAGTAAATTGTAATAAGATTGTTGACATTACCTGTGGCGAATACATGTACACCTCCTTTGCTGCCAAACGACATTCTTTTCTTGTAATTGTGCGTGAGTGTCAGCAGAAATATCACCTGAGGGTAACGAAGAATCCGGTGCAATCACCGATGAACATAGAAAAACGAACACAAGGCTCAGGAGACTTGTTCACTTTTATATTTATGTATGGCCTAATTTGAACGTGTCGATAGATGGCACAGAGGTGTCTTTAAGTGTTAAAATAAACCTTGTGTAGGCATCAAATATATTATCTATGTATGCGAAAAAAAAAAGAAATTCGTAATTATGAACATAATTTATAAGAATATTATTTATTTGGAAAAAATACCTAGTTATCAAAAGAATTGACAAGTGACTAGCGTTTTGTTAATTTATTTGTTGCAAGGAGGACGACTTTTTCAATTCGTCATCGTTCACTGCAATATGCAGGGAATGATAACATTAAACCATGTCCCTGTCTAGGGCTATATCTGCTCTCCAACAACCTTCTAAATTTTTATTTTTCAATACTTTGGCTTTATTTGCACAACATACTGTTAGGCAGATGCATAGAATAAAATCAAAACATAACATCATCTTAGTATACATAATTCTGATTGCAATAAATCAGTTATGAAAATCATAGATGTGTGTTTGTTATATTCTTGTGTAAGAATGGCATAACAACGACAATTGTAGTAAATCATGTGCATATGTAAGTAACTTGGGGAGTGAGACCCAATATAAAGAAAGTAAAACACAAAGCTTATGGAAAAATGTTTGTTGTCAATAAAAAATAATTCTCATATCCGTATTCACTCGAACACATATTTATGTAGATATGTACATCTGAGTTCTTACATATACATATATAATATAATATAAATGTACACAGAACATCGTTAATTTTTGTAGAAGGATATTTTTTTCTCTGTGAGCATCTTGACTCCATCGTAGAAGTCAAGCATTACGTTATCCTCTTAAGACTTTTGAATACATGTGCAAACAGTAAGCACAGGAATTCAATTCTTCTTTTTTTAGAAGGGAGAATTAATCAAATTCAATTTTCCTGTATATATACAAATGTATGTTTGGAATGTATTCTTCAATTGTACCCCAATTTATTATTCATAAGAGGATAATGGATGAATGGATTTTCTGACTTACTTAACTTGAATAATATGTACTATATATAAATAGTTGAACGTCTACTTATTATTATTCTAAATTATTATTATTTTTGTCCTACTGGTATTCGAACCTCGGTACAAGTTGTTGGACCCACAAAGCCGCGGCCGCTACATTAGTGTTATTATTATTATAATAAAGTTGGATGTAAATTACTACCGTAGATCCAAATGATTCAACAAAAATGTTTCGAGCAGGACGAAGTCTCTGAAGTCTGGAACTTACATTTTTTACCAGTTCATTGCTTTAATAATTCATTGATGATGATTGATCATATTCTGTGAAATTGATTTCAATAGAATTCAAATAAAATATTTATTTTAAAATACAAAATTAACTACCTACCTACATACATATACATATACATGTATATATGTATTTCATCGTTATAAAGCTCATTTTGAAATTATTTTCTATTCTAGGTTTTCCGATCTTGTCAACATAAGAGCATAAACTATAAGTAAAACTCTAAGTACCAGATCAGTATATTATTGTTTGTCGAGGTTTACGAGAAACTGCGTACATAAGCTTCATTATGGATGCTGAATCGGAAGGTGTACCACCGGTCGAGCCAGCAGTGCCAGAAATGGATTTAGCTGCACGTCGGCGGTTATTTATATCACAACCATCAACATTAGCCACTAGGAAACAACAAGCGGTATGTGTACGAAGGGCCCATAAAATGTACGGATCGACAAAAAATCCAAACATAGTGCTTGATGGCTTGAATATGACAGTACCAAAAGGAGCAATGTAAGTTTTTTAGAATTTTTACATATTCAGCAGTTTTCCTAATCTGTTTTTCAAATAGCATATCATGTATTAAATGACAATGGTTCGTCATCTATTGTACGTAACTGCAAATAACAATAGGAATAACGCACACGAGTTCAGAAAGAATTTCAACGGCCTTCTTTTCAAAATAAATAGTGGGGTAGTACAAATTGCGCTAAACACTACATTTAGAAAGCATTCGTGGATTATGCATATGCTTATCTACGAGTAATTTAAATTGCTGTGACTTGTCATCAACATTATTGTGCTGCAATCGATTCATATTCGCTTTGGTGTTGCACTTTTACATATGAAAATATCAAAGATTTATGTATGTATGCGTTTGGCAAAAATAAGTAGTATCTACTTAACAAATATAACTATGTAAATTCATTTAAGAGGAACGATTTCATGAGTGTATATAAAGTGAATATATACACATGGTAACACACAGTGTTTTTTTTAATATATAATATTGTAGGTCGCCCCTAAATTTTGCAGTAATTAATAGCGTGCAAAAAATATGCAACAGTGTCTTTCAACAGATTATAATTACCTAAATTTATTTAATGCAGTTACCTAAGTAGTGAATAGACTATCAGCTATTGTTACACTTGACTACCTTTAAGCATACGCTGTGTGCATAGGTGGGCTTTCATGTAGTTGCGAAATGAGAGCTGAAACAATTCTCCATTGAGAGCATTTTTCGATTTACAATTGCAAAAACTTACATATATTTAACAAGACACAACATAAATATTAAACATAAATTTAAGTATTTCTGAATGAAAAATTAACATCACCTTACATAGTTGATAGAGACGATACCAAGACTATTATTTGAACAACCGAATGAATGCATTTTTATAACATATCATCATCGTGGCTGTAGTAATTTCGGCCTCCATCCAAGATCTATGCAATATATACTTAAAACATTATTGCAATAATATTCATTTGTGAATGCGGGTTTCATATAGACTTTGCCTTCTTACATCGTTTCGCTTTTTCCCTTCAAAGTACTTTTTCCACTGCGTTTTTATCACTTGCGAATCATAATTATTGAAATAGTGTGCTAACTTAACAACATATGAACTTACTTAGGTTATGATGAACAAAATATTTTTAGCAGACAAATTATATACATATTATTTATATGTCAATAATTTGTCTGCTAAAAATATTGTGGTCATCATAACCTAACTAAGTGCGCGCAATTAGGGCGTCATTTGATTAAATCATTATCACATCTTTTTAGCACGGTTTTGTTGTTGAGTCATTGCTCTTATTTTGACTGATGTCTAAAAAAATTCATGGCCAGGTGAGAGAGTGACTTCGGGATTAAACACAAAACGAACATTCCATTCAACTCGTAATCCGAACCAAAGCCCGCGTATGGTATTAAATAACACTTGACATTGGCCTACTTGATGATGTAGCGAAAAAGAGCAGAAAAGAAAAACGAATGCTTTCACTGAGGGCACACCTGTTTTGGTCCAACAAGCATTCTGTTGGTGTAAATATTTCATGTTACAATATGAATTTCCAGAAGTGTGATACAAACAGGAATCAAGTTTTGTGACATAAAACATGTATATACATACTATGTACACATATGAAAACATAACATGTTTTTGTGTTGTTGGTATGGTATCATGGAACTTTACGCATGAGTTTATATATGTACACCTTTCAGTTTACAACGAAGAATAAGAGACTTACTAAATTGATACCAAATCGAACATGTAATCGAACAAGTTTTAGATCACCCTTTGGTAGATTTGTTAAACAACACATACTAAGCTAAATAAAATAAAATACATAATCGATAGTCTGTAGAGCTGAATCATCATTGCTTAATTTAAATTTACATTATAAAATGCCTATATTACCACCTTTAAAAGTTCGTGAAATCACCTGATATATGTATGTATGTAGTGTAGACGACTCTTCAGTTAAATGAAGGACTGTAGTGTTACACAGAAATGAATGAAATCTTTGAAGGCAAACCTGTTAAGTTCATATCTTCATTCCTAGTTGAAGGTTCTGCATATATGTATGTATGTAGGAGAATTACAATAAATCTGTATAATATTATCACATACTGCTAATAATTAGAAATATCGTCATACCACCTGACTGTATAAACACTTCCACATTGCTCGAACATGTACCACTGGTATTCGTATTTAATTGTTTTCGCACACATTTTAGATGTTGTATTTTTTGGTGACAAGGCAAAACGTGGGAAATCTATTTGACTTCATAATATCAGATTCAAATCCTAAATTAGAATGGGCCATTCAACTTATACTTAGTCAGTCTTAAACACGCACATATTGCACATTAATTAAATGTAAAAAAAATGTTACGTAGGTAACATAAGCTTATAATCGACAGGTAATGTAGTACAAATAAATGTTTTTGAAAGACAGTATATTTGACAGTACATATTGAAATTTAAACAACAAACGGCATAGAATTACCATACTGCGCAGTAAAATTTATTCAAATCATAAATGCAATACCGGAAGACAATAATAGAGACTTCCGTAATCTTAATATAATTCATACAATTTAAATTGGGCAATATTACCATAATGAAATCAATTATCGGAAAATCTTTCGTATTTATATATTTTTTTAAATACTTATGTCCCAATACACAACTAGATGTATAAATACATCCAACCAAGCGATATTCGGCCAAAGTTTGACGTATTCATAAGAAATGTTGAAGACAATCCGAGCTAAAGATTTTTTTGAGTAATTGCATTAAAGCAGTGCTTCACTTTACATTTACCAAATTTCACATATTTTCTTTCGCAATGTTTACTTTTTTTCTTTCTTAAAATCGATACTTTAAAATACGAATTGCGTGGAAACATTTTTCCAATTTATGATAATGATTGACTTACCTTTGTTTCCTTTGAACTTTGCTCAAACATGTTTCATTAAATTTGAAATAAGAACATGCCATTATTACATATATATTGCAGAAATGCTTACAGAAATATTTAATAACTGGAATCTTTGAAAATGATTTATATATAATATAAAATATATTATTTCTTAGATTGAAAGGCAATTCTAAGAAAACTATATACCTTGCACATGTATAAAATGCGTACATGTGCATGATACTGAAATTTCTCAATACTAAAACTTCATATATTGGTGGAATCGCCAAAAAAATTATCTGGTGGATAAGGTTTTTTTTTAACGCAATTATTTTTAATACACACATACCGGGTTTGAATATCTTCAAAAGTATTATAATGGTGGAAGTAATTTAATTTGATTGTACTGTCTGAAGTTGATTTTAGATCATTTCTTTTATACATTGGGTTGGAAATGTGAGAGGGTAAACACACACTTTTACTCAATATAGCACATAATATCTCTGTTAGTCTCTGGTCTGTGACTATGAATTGATATATAATATCATTTTATGCAGTGTTGCTAAATTCAGAAGCAAATCCACATGAGTTTCCAATTTTTAAAAATGTCTCTTTTTATAATTCCAATTATGAAACAAGTGCGATATCAAATTCCAAAGAATTCAGTTTTTACCCTTTGCTATTTTAAGGCTCGGTCGGTCGCGATCGTTAATTAGTAGTATCAACCTCAATTAAATTGTGGTCACTATGCAGGCACACAATACAAAGACAGTACGAAGAACAGAAATATTTACAATGCGAAACAAGTCAACCAAAATATAAGGGACAATAATACATTTACACCAAGCAGACACTTACACCTCATTATTGGTTCATGGATTCCTATGGATTAAATAATTGCTGTTTAGATAAACATCATTTGTATACGAGTACGTTAATTAAAATAACTCCAGTTTAAAAAGTAGCAAAAACTGAAAATGTTTTTTTTAAGTTTAAAAAAATCTTATATGTTCGGAGAACATAATGCCTTCTTATGTTTTTAGCTTACATACCATATATGTATGTATGTCTTATATCAAATATCTAGACTCTTTGTTTCATGGCAAATAACTCAAAAGGATTACACAGTTATCCTATTTTCTACTACGATGCCATTACATTGCTTAACAACTTCATGACATTCGCATTAAGGGTGCGTATTTCAGCTTTTCTTTTAATTTACTCATAACCCAGAACAATGACGTAAAAACATGAAAGCAAATACAAAATACAATTCAACAGCAAAGCATAATGAGGAGACAATAATAGTAATTCTTTTACGCCCTCGTTAAAACATTTTTGAGAACTGAACTGAAAAAAGGTAATTTGGAAACACAAATCCCCATTCAAATTAAAAAAAAACACACACACACAGAGACGGTTATTTTTTTATTTATTACAATTCAAAACAAAAATAAGCAAACAAAATAAATGTTGTTACTTACTGTTTCAGTGTGAAATGGCACCAAAGGGATAAATAAAATCATTTGAGCTCTCTTTGTTGGATTTGTATTGTTTGAATTTCCGCTGACCACTTTCAACCCTCCAGCAGAGCATCCATCCGTTAGATGTATCTGAAACGAGGGGATGACATAAAAGAGACAGAGAAATTACTAAGTGACGGTAATGAAATTAGAGCAGCTTGGATGTGTTTGTGAATTTTACACAGCTTGTTGGAGATTTCAATTAAAAGTATGTTTCATAACCGTTGCCCCTTATTAAAGGGGTTGACAGCGAAACCACTAAAGTAACCGAACAAAGCGTCATAAGTACGTGCAAGATTATGTTTCTTACCATCCTTGATGATGGGGGTAGTAAATATAAAATTGTTAATTGCAGCAGGGCGAGCGGGTATTAGACTGCGGGTTTTGTTAAGCCGCGAGTTGAGTGTTATTTTTGAGGTATAGCAATTAAAGTGGGAATACTTACTCGTATTTACACACTCAACAGTGTGTCGATTGTGTGAGTTTATATATGATATATACATCAACGAATGTACAATTTCGTCGTCTGACACATATAAAATGCTTACCATCACTCCTTATTCACCTTTCTAAACAATTCGCTAATAAGAATGTTAATGATATGAGGTTATATCAGCAGGTCACTACCAAATTAGTCGTACAAATAATATACATAACTGGATTATGTTTGTAAAAGCTTCATCATCTCTTCAGTTCTAAATTGGTTAAGAGTGTGTTAATTTCTTTATTGACATGAAGATCGATGTGGTAAAGTCCTTTAGATATATTTCCTTCGAACAAATTTTATGAATCGATTGCTGAGTGGGACTCCTTGGCTTAGGCATTTTCCTTGCACTCACACAACACTTGTCACAACTTGTAAATACGTCTATAAATCACAAACCTCTTCCGGCGATAGATTTTGATTGATTGTTATTCTCAAAGTTAGAAAAGTAGTAATCCCCTGAAAAAAACCTTAAAAATGGGGGTTGTTTTACATCAAAAAGTTCAATCGGATCAGGTTGAATTGAACTGATTGCTAAAGTAGCCTATAAAAAGCCCATGTGAAAGAAAACACATGTACATTGAGAATGGACATTTTCATAGATACATGCAAACATGAACATGAATTGATGATATGTGAAAAAAAACAGTTTTTTTTCCGAACACTTTCTTCTTGTTCTATTAAACATATTGGAGAACACGTATCCTCTACTGCGTGACTATAGAAATGTGTATATGTAGCAAATAAGAAACTTTAATTGATACATGCTAATTGTAATAGTGTTATTTTGCACATATTGAAGCATACATAAGTGTACACATTCTTTTAAAAATCGTAATGGAACTGACTTTAACTAAATGTATTAATTATTTCCTCCTTTTTCGCAATTAAAATGCATGGCAACACGTAAAGATTGATGAAAGAGCTCGCAGCAATTATCATTGAATTTTCATTTCCAAATTCAATTTTTAAATTCATACACGCGAGAGGTTCCTCCAAAATAAAAGGAATTTGATTATATATTCCTCTCATCCGGGGAATACGCAGAAAGTACCTTTTCCACAAATTTTATATTGTTTCTGCGAGGACTAAAAAACCGTGGAAAGCCACCAAAATCAAGTTTAATTCCTTTTTACGGAATAAATGGATTTTAAAAAAAATCAATAACTCCCATCAATGTGTGATGTGTAATATTGAACACTTTAATAGAGGTATATTTAATTTAAACTTCGCGAAGCAAACAGTTGCGTATTGCGAAACAAATTTATATGGTTCTCTGTAAGGATAATTGGAAGTATAAATTCAGCTCTTGCTCGACTGAGTGTATAAATGAAAAAAAGTATTTCATTGAAAAGTATTAGCGACGGGGATAACTTTGAGAGAAGTTCAAATAAACTTGATGTTAAAATTATTTGTTAAAGCGGAAGGTTCAATCAATTCTAAAAACATATACCTACCCCGTGCAATTATTTCATGACATTTAACGGTTTATATTTGCTGCTGTAGCCTATGTTCCGAGCCTTTTTCATTTAGCAATTGATTCAAAATTTAAAAGAACAATTACATTGAGGAACCGGTTGGATAAAATGAATTATGAAATTCATTTTCCCTTGTAATTTGCTTACTTATTATGTACTAAAGTACTTCACCATTGAATTCGCGACGAGTAGAAATAAAAATAATGTTACGTATATTAGAATGGGATATTTTAATTTGCCTTAACTTAGCTCATTAAATGGGTTATACTTCAAAGGTTAATTAAGCTTCCACTTTTGGCATTATGAAAACGTGGTATACTTAATACTGTTTTAAAATATGTCTGACTTCATATTTCGTCTCCCAGCTATAACCAAAAATAGAGCGGCATGTTAATAAATAGGTATTCTGTCGGAGAAAGGTCATACTCTAAATTGGTTAATAGAGTGAAAAGTGCATGATAGAATTTTATCTGTAGCAACTAAGTTGAAAACCATACGCACTTACCCCTACGATTACGAAACATTTTAGTATGCAAACCATAAGTATGCAGATACATATTATGTATGTATGTATTTGATGTAATCAATTTAACGAAATTGTATTGCAAATAAAATTAATTTCGATTGAATTCATTCTTGAAGTGTAAAAAAGTAAATCAATTATTTTAAAGTACAATGAAAAAGTGCAGAAGTAAATCAACCCAATTTTACAGTCCTTTTTTAATGATTTTCAATTAGTTGTTTTTCATTTCGTCATTATCTGCTACAGTAACTTAAGCGTTAATTAATTTTTATTTGAGAGTTAAATACTACGCACTTATGTAAACTTATTTCCCGCATGGACATATAGAACGGAATTAATTCGAATGTAAATGACCTGTAGCGCCAGTATTCGTGGCTAACTGTTCCTCATGAACTATGCATGAAAAGTTAACTTTATGTCTGATTATATGCTTTAATAATTGAATTTATTCTCAGAAATATAATATTTATGTTACCACAGTTTTCTTCCAACACACGCAAACATAGTAAAACAATACATTTGTATATTGGCATAATATCATTCAGAAAAAAAAAATTTAAAACGTTTATACCTGTTGTATGATTTCACATATCTAACTAGTGTATTATTAGATATTTTCCTTACTTTCAAACATCAATTTTAGGAAATGTTGATACTAATTTTAATGAAGAAGTAAACAAAAAGTATCGTGCTTGCCACTTCATTATTCTTGGATCACTTAAAACAATAAAGATTTTAAGAAAAGGGTGTTGTTCATGTTTTTTTTCTTTCTACTTGTAATCCTCATGTTGTAAATGTATGTTACATGTGATATAGAATGTAAAATTGGGAGACAATGAGTAAAATGATTGTGGCATCGAGATTAAATTTAAATGTTTTTTTAATTCTTACACATGTCGTTCTCATTTTCTGAAAACCTGAAATATATATATTTGCACGACACCGCATGATCTCTACTGCAATTAATTACACTTGCACTTCAAAGTGACGCATTAGTACAATTTTGTGCGCGTCGGGTGTACATTTATTACCTCATAACCAAGCTGTGTAGAAGCAAATGTATTTTAACTCTAAGTTTTGATTGTTGTAAAAACACAATGATGACGGATTATGTTTTAAAAGTTGTATTTCGTAAAATTTTACATTCAAATTTTGCAGCTGACGCGGTGGCTATACATAGTGTACACTACAATCCTTTCATATTCTATTGTTGACTTAACAATGTTTCGCACTTACTTCGAAAATTAAGTCGTTTGCAGGCTTTTCTTGTTTTTAAGGTTCCATCTTCCCAATGGAACATTTATAATTTGTATGTCCTGTCATGTTTGTCACACTTTTACGTCTCCTACATTTATGAAGGGATTTAGATGATACTTTTGACTACGAAACTTGAACAGCTGTGCATTAATATTTAAAATAGGGAAGTACAGTGTAATTTCGATTTTTGGAACTAATGAAATCACGACCTGTTGCAAATTGAACAGATATTTAAAACACTTTTAAAAAGCTTGCGCAATATAATATTTAATTATATAAAAAAAATATTCTGAATAAATATTATCCATATGTAAAACTCTAAAACATCTCCTTGTAAAAAACGAGAGTTTGCAGAAATCGAAGTTGCAATAATCCAGAGTGCACTGTAATTCATTATTATTATTATTCACTAGTCCGAAATAATTACTGTAATATAAATAACAAAAGAAAAGTTAATATGGATATGGTAAATATAGTAACACGATCATGTTAACTGTATCGAAGGCAGCTTTAAAGTCTACAAGAGAGTATTTTTTCCTCTTTTCTTGAAACTACCAGCAATAATTGTCAGTGCGATCATTCACAGGGTCCACAGTCAAAAAACCTTATTGTTCTTCCCCACCTAAATTATATATTCAACCTATGTTATACAATTTAAGTGAAAACCTCATACATATTAAAATAAACAGTACACAAATTGTATACAGATGCTTGAATTTCTATTTCAACTAAAAGCTATTAATAAATAACTGTAAGTGAAACTTATAGCATATATGGCATAGTTAATATTGCTTCAATACAATAGTAAACAAATTAGTTGTTTAGTAAAAGTTACTAGTTAAAATTATGTATTTCAAGTGATGGTTTCAAATTTAACAAGATAGTACGTGGATTTGTTATTTTAAAGTATTATGTTACGTAATGATGATTATAAATCTACAGTATTCATTAATTAATGATGTAGGTGTAGTTTTCTTGCCACACATACCATACAATTACAAATATACAAAAGCACATATACGATTATACCCCATTCAAAGGCCTACAAACACCGTTTTATACACGTACGAACCACTAGTCACTGAATCGTGAGATCCTTCGTCTGGAAATGTGTACTTGCGAAATTTTGAATTAAGGTACACATATGGCGAAAGGAATGTATGCGCTTGCATGTTTGCAGTGAGTAAACAAAAGTTACTCATAATTATTAAACCAGCTTCAACAACTATTCTTCTATTTAGCAGTTGAAGTACACACTTGCACCTGCCACCTACCACAAAGGTGGCGAGCAACATCAAGAGACTAACTTCTGAGAGTAGTTAACTACCTCGCCCGCACCTAGTTTGTTTTTTGTTTTGACAACAATTTCGCTTTTGTTTGTTTTTGTTCATTTTTCTACTTTTATGTTGAAGTTTCTCAAATAAAGCGAAACAAAACAGAAATCCCATCTTTTGAGTTACCACTCAACCGGAACATAGGCACAGATTAACCTGGCGTTATAAATATCTATATATATACATATACATGAATGAATACATATATATGTATATAGTGCAAGGATTTTAAGACATTTTCAGCCAATTCTATTAGTCGAGGTACGAAAATATTGTAATTATGTAGCTCGGTGCCTATGACGGTATTAGCCATTCGGGCTATGCGCAAATATACACACGGGTTATGTGCAACCATATGTACATAAATTTGTGTGACTTCGTTTTTATACATAGGTTAAACTTTGTTTTTTTTTCTCACGGGTAGGACGACAGGAAACTTAACCAAGATAGCAGTGAAACACAAGATAGTCTGATATACAACCTCGCTTTGGTCAGACGCAGATTTTTCACTGCAATATTGTGTTTAATAGGAAAAGGGTGAATGCAATTGTGTTTGTAAACAATAGCTTATTTTTACTACCTCCTCTGCGGGAATAGTCTGCCTTGAAAGAGGATTATCGTCAACGTTATATGTGGGATGGTATGTGCACATATGAAAATATACATATAATGTTCTCATACATACTGTTGGTTTGGAGGCATTTGAGGTTATAATTAATTCTACTAAGAACTGCAGAATAAAAATCCGCAATGAAACGATGAGTTATGAAACAGATGCCGCAAATCTAGAGGTGAATATAGCGGTGAAAGTAACGCAGTTGCTTGTTGTTTTGGGAATGGGTTGTCAGTTGAAGTTAATGCAATGCAAGCAGTAAAATACAATTTTTCACAACTTCTAGCTGTACAAGCAGTTAAGCTGTTCGGATATGCACCTGTCGGAAGTTGGGTCCAGGCATTTTTTTTTATCTTTCTATTTTCCTCTTTCGGGTGGTCAGAATAGCACTGCGGGCGATACAAGCAGAGTGACTGGCGTAAATTTGAACACTCTTGGTGGGATCTGTGTCGGATGTTTTTGGTTGTGAATGTTGGTTATGTTTTCCGACTGTACATACAGAATAGATGTTCACTATCTTACATAAAAACAAAAGAGAACGATTAATGTAGGTATTTAATATATTTACTTTATTTAAGGATCTATAAGAATGTTTCTACATTGCATTTGAAAAACGTTATTATTTATAAATTTCAATTAATAAACATAAGATATGCATTATCAACAAAATATAAAGTAGCCTTATACATGCAACTATTAACTCAGTACAGTAACTCCATTATAATATACATAGCTTTTAATTGGTTGCTACATGTTTTAAATATTCCAAGTAATTGCTCTCAAATGCTAACATTCAATGTCTACTAATTTACATTATACCACAAGTTGTCTTCTACTTCAGAAAACCTGAATAACAAATCCCAATGAGCTGAGATGTTTGAGAAATATTAGCAAACGCGTGTAGTATTTTCAATGATTCAATAGTTCATAAAATGTGTTCTTAATTACTAAACCTTCACCTTTGCAGCTGTATTATTCTTCAACTACTGGGGAAATATTTCATAGATAGATTGGATGATTAAAACTCAATTATTACATTATCATGTGAATGTAATACTTATCATTACAACTGAACATGATGAATTACATAACTACATATATGTTAATCACTAGTCACACAATTAGTTACTTTTCTTATATATACATTACTATGTCGTATACGCAACATTTTTGATTCGGTGTGAATTACTTTCTATGTAAGAAAAATTACTGCAAGACTTTTTTAAATCTTTAAAGGGGAGCATTTCGAAAATATAATCAGAAGATGTGTGTATTAATCACAACTAAATGGGAACTCTAACTTCAATATGCGAGTTGATAGGTGTAGACCTTTGGCAATTAAATTCAGATTAAATGCAATAGTTAACAGGGGTTACATTGTAGGGGAAGATATTTACAGCCATTACAGTTACACGTGATTTCCTAGACATTATATTTACTACGATAATCTTGTTGAATTGGAAAATTGTACAGATTGTCATTTTCATCGTTGTTAGAAGACTTCATATATAGTTAGAAACATTACTTAAGCAGCATATTCATAAATTAAATTCCTTCGTATTTACAATTGAATATTTACTCACATGCAATTCTATATCATCTATTAAGAATTAAACATGTAAACGTATATTAATAGATATACAGATACATATATTATGTATTGTAATTGGATTTTGGGACACACAACCACATTTGTAAGTACACCAGCGTAGAAGATGTTTCATTGGAAATTTAAAATATGAAGGATAAGACAAAAAAAGCTGCAAAAGTTGAATGGAGTTTTTCTTTTTTTCCTTCAAATTGTTTTCACTTGTTTCAGTTGAATCAAGTAAGAATCCATAATTAAAAGTCCTTCAGGCTAACGCGGAAAATTTAGCTCGACAACTTCTATTTACGCCTTGGTTGGTGTTTGTAATTGTGTTGCCTTTCTGCCTTCTGGTAGTTTTTCTTCAGTCGCCATAGTAGTGTGATTGGTTCCTCTCCCACTAGTCTAACAAGCTCTTGATGAGTCAGAAATTCTGCGAATGGTTAAAGCAACCAAAACTTATGAATTAGTTTCGTAATTAGATTTTGAAAACGGTTTCTTGGAAGTTTGGCGGAAAAAAAATTCTTTCATTAGAAAAGTTTAGTTTACTTCTGTCGGAATTTTCATAGCAAATGGAAAACATAATTATGTTTCTATCCTGTTCGGTAGATGGTAATTCAATCAACAAAAATGCGTTAGTATGTATTGAGGTACTATTTTTGTTAAACTAATATTTTACTGCCGTTCTATTAAAACTGTTAATTTGCCCAAACATTTTATTTGGTATTTTTTAGTTACTATTCTAAAGATATTTTTTGGAATCGGGAAATGAAATTAATAATAAGTGCCAAGTTGCTAAGGGATTGGATAAAACTTTCATGATTGATATTATTTAACTGATTGATTAATATCATTATAATACCTGCTGCTTTAAGACATTCATAATTGGCTTGCACAATATGAACGGAATCGATTCCAAACCAAATATACAAAATAGTTTCTGGAGCGTAAATAAATATGTTGATGGTTTGCCGACGCAAGAATAGACGACATAGGATCATGTGAAAAATATGAATTTTCATTTGATGCCACGGACACTTAAGGATTGCCCTGCGATTTATTTATCGAACCTTATACAAAGTAAAGGAAGACTTAAAAAAAGATATATAAAGTCGATAAAGTCGTTCTCAAGTAGTGGCGTGACCAAGGCATTTGTATATAGGTAAACTATCATACATCCTTTATAAGACTCCAATTTCTAGTATGTCTTTATTCAAATATTTTAGTAAGGGATCAAATTGTACTAATGCCCATACATTATTTTAATTGGCTTGATTATGTTTATAAACACCCTAAATTTCATTAAATATACATTTGTGTGTAAGTAGATATGTTTGTTGAATATTCCTTTAAAATTAATATCGGGAATAATTGACTGATTGATTAATATCAAATTAATACCTGCTACATGCATACGAGCCTCTAGGCATTCATAATTGGTTTGCACTGTATGCACGGAATCGATTCCAAGACAAATAATACAAACTATAATGAGCTTCAGGGCAATATTAATGTTCCAATGGTTTGTACCGTTTTCAATGAAACAAGAATTTGCTATCTTTAACGCTTTTGTAATTAAATAACATATCCACTTCATGGGAAAATATGTACCGAAAAACAACCAAATCGAACAGCGATTGTGTTAGATAATCTCTTCCAGCACACTCAAAGTGTTATTACTGTTATATATTATATTAGTTCGTACATCCTTTAAAACTCTAATCCAAACAAAATATTTTCGTTTAATTTTTATTAATTTGAAGTAACTCCGCTATGAATGCGTAGAGGTCCGAATAATAAACAAACGGGTCATACTTAAGTAATCTCCAGTGTTACAATCAGCCTTATACACACCAATAACATTCTAATTTACTTCTGGTGGATGGAACGTGTAGAAGAATCTTAAAATCTCGAGAACAATCAAAATTACTCTTCTTCTATGACGATCCGTACATTGTTTCTTTATAATGAAAACCAGTCACGTATAAACTTCCCATCTCGATGAACAACAATGCACAATGCAAAGAGAAAACGTTGTAAGATTAAAAAGTCGAAGGTCAGTTACCAGTTAAAGTTACCCCACAAACAGCTCTTATGTTCCAACCTATATAAACAGATGGCACTGCATAGAGCACATGAAATGTGTATAGAAAATTGTCAAATTCTGTGGCAATATTCTGTACGTTCCTTGAAAGCACTAGAGGATAAAATGTTTGTTGCATCCACACCTCAGGTTTATTCGTATGAGTTATCAAAACGGCACCAGGTGCTCACCTGTGTATCTGTCAAGGCAGCAAACATGAACGCGACGTGTATACATGACTGACTCCGGCTGAAACATGCGGTTTCAAATAATAGGTCTAAAGAAAAGAAAAAAGTAAGTTTGTGTGAACAATAGAACCAGCCTTGATATTCCTTCTCAAGAAAATTTGTTTTCATTATTTCTTCGAGAGACAATGGACAATAGAATTTGCGACAACGTATATCAGTTGGAGAGCTTTTGCATTTAAGCTTACCATGCACCGGTTGCTCCAAGTGCATACTGACTTAGGTTAAGATACAATTATTACAATTTATACACTCCACGAATTTTGATGCGTGACTCGTTTCCATGCATTAACTTTTATTTGGCTCATGATTCGTTTCAGATATGGCCTTCTTGGTGCATCAGGATGCGGTAAAACAACACTGTTATCATGCATTGTTGGTCGACGAAGACTGAACTCAGGAGAAATATGGGTACTGGGAGGAAGACCAGGTTCTCGTGGCTCTGGTGTACCCGGTCCCAGAATTGGTTACATGCCCCAGGTAAGTGCGTCCGTTTCGAAGTGCACGTTCCTGTATGCAGCAGCGAACACTTTAGTTTATTTTAGTTATAAAATCATGAACGCCCGAAGTGATTGCAAATATTTGTGTTTTTATAGGAAGTAGCATTGTACGGAGAATTTACAATGCGGGAGACCCTACTATATTTTGGTCTAATTGCTGGCATGTCAAAAAGTTACATAGAGGACCGGACAGAGTTTCTGTTAAAACTTTTAAACCTTCCCAATGGGTCAAAGTTTGTGAAGAATCTGAGTGGTGGCCAGCAGAGACGTATGAGTTTAGCAACTGCCCTCCTACAAGAACCGGAACTATTGATTTTAGATGAGCCAACTGTCGGTGTGGACCCAGTTCTTCGGCAAAGGTAGTTTTGCTTTAGCATTTTGCATTAATTCTTTACCCTTTTGACATATTTATTATTTTTAGCATCTGGGATCATTTGGTAGATATAACTAAAAATGACCTAACAACGGTTATTATAACGACACATTATATCGAAGAATGTGCCCAAGCACATGTGGTAGGTACACTTACGTTTATAATTCTAACTTTCACACCTCTTTCAACTGGGTACATACGTATATATGCCTTCATATGTATGTATGTATCCAACCAGTAACACATGGCTGAACAAAATGATACCTTTTTTTCTATACCCACACTGGCATCCCACTGAGGAATGGTTTTCTGCTATGCTATATGCACATATGTATGCATGTACACACGTATGTGAATGTGTCATTGCTCTTTTAGTGTGTCCTTTGGGATATAGCAAACCGCAGGATTTACGAGTGTCGTGCTACGGTGAAGCAGATTTATTTACGCTTTCATCACAAGCAGCAGAAAAAGAAATATTAAGAGAGAAAGAGAAAGTAAGAGGAGTTGTTTACAAGGAATAAACCTGACAAATCATCAGGTTGAGTTATGACCGAATCAATGACCATTCTGTGGGAAAAGTTATTGACAATAAAAGCATGTAGACAGTAAGCGGGTGTGGAGGTGAAATGATAAAGGAAAACTTTTCTATACATTGAATAAGGTGCGAAGAAAAAAAATAAGATGTTTACCACTGGCACTTGTTCTAGTGTGAAACTGTTTAAAGATTAATCAGGCTAGATATTTTATATGAACATAGGAAAAACAGCATATTGAATAATAATAAAATCGTAAATATACCTATAAACTAACGTTTGTACTTTGATCTTGATCCTTTTCAAAACCGTAAAACTGTTTCATGCTGTTTCAAGCCTGAGTCATTCGAGAGTTTTCATTAATACAAGATTGCACAGAGCCCCACAAGCTGTATAAAAACAAACGATTGCACATCCTTTGCTTTAATAAACGATATACTCAATATGACAAAAATACTGCGCTTCAAAAGTCTAATGAAGCTTTATGAATATAAAGTAGAAAACAACATTAAGCGTATTTTTAAGTACATAATCTCAAGATGTACAGAATCACCTGTAAAGTAGTAACTTCATGATACACTTTCGTGCTCCATTAAATAACCATTTTCCTACAACGCCTTTCATTTATGCCCTCCACTCAATTTAAAATTTTCTTTAAGGAATGAATATCAAAGGAACCTTCGTCCACTTACTTTACGCCGTCTTCAGAGAATACTCACGATGCGATACACGATATAATGGTGTGCAAATAAATTTCATCCCTGCACTATAACTCTGTGTTTCTCTTATTTTTTCGTATTTAGTTTATTTTTTTTTATTTTTTTATTCTTTTTGCTTGCGAGACGCTTAGGTCAAATCGCCGGCAGACTCCTTTTGGGTCCTCTCCACTCTCATGCTGGAGTTACTTAGCCTTTGAGTTGGTGCCATAGCTGAGAAAGATACTCGTATAATTCCACAAGGAAGCAATTTTTCTCCTTAGCGTGGGTGTTCACGAGACTCGACAGAAAATGAAAAAAAGTACATAAACTGTTATATTTTTTTACTCTGAGTGCAGATATACTCCCGTTGGGGATGGTACCCCACGTACATGCACTAAATGCGGTCCTATGCCGACGGATGTAATTTCCGAGTTTTAGCGAAGGGAGTACTTCTCTTTTTTTATATTATATTTGTGACTTTGTTATACCTCTGCCCTCATTTTGTCAGCAAGAATTAAGAGACATTTTCCGCTCTAATAAATTAAATCAGAATGTGTAATTTCAAATCCTTCAATTTTTCGTAATCTTTAAGGCCTCATACACATTTTATGAATATTTACAGAGATACAGATATGGTATCGATTACATAATTTATTCACATCTCATTGTAACCTGATATGCTCACCAAAGCAAAGTCTATGTTCACATGGAAATGCATGTACCTGTAAAATAAATTTATTGTGATATGTTGACATCTGACAAAATTTCACAAAACCCAACTGCAGATTATCGTAATAAAAGTGCATCACAATATTAACGATTTAAGTGGACATTGCTTATAAACCATTAAGAATGAATAAGATAATATTTCTCTACTGTCATAATTAACATCCCATAAATAAAAAAATAAAATTCTGAATGTTGAAACAGAATGAAAAATATTTTCTTAATGACAAGTATATCAGATAAATTGAATTCATTCCTTTATCAAAGAAATATGAGAATGGTGGTGAACATTGACTTAAACGTGTCTTTCATTTTCATGCCTCACGCACATTTATATTCACTTCAGTTGTGACGGACATGAATGAAATGCTAAGCCGAATTTCAAATAACTCATTTTGACACTCAAGCAATAAATTATCATCATCAAACCACTGTCAAAAGGCATACAATTTCAATGGTGCGAATATTTATTTTGATATTTTCATGAAAATAAGAAACCATATAAATATGTATAATAAAAAAAATTCGTTCAAGTCTAACCCCACCACAGTGAAAAAAGGGGGATTCATATTACAATACTAAAAGTATACAACTGTATATATTTTGTATCCATCGAAGACAATATCTCAGTATTCTATGTATATGGGGGGTAGGCATCGCACCAATTTATAGGGATTCTTTAAAATTCACTGCCAAGTTCCCAGAGGCAACTTATTTAATCTGACAGAGCAAAATCACTTGCTGATACAAGTTTTTATTTTAAATACTCTGTCTTGCAAGAATTATTCAAAAAATACTATATGCAAAAATACATATGAAATTCACAAAGCAACCTGCGGCTTCTTTGTAATGCGTCTTATATATTATGAACTTTTAGGCATGTCACTCGTGGCAATAAACCGATGGGCAGCACTTTTATATTAAAATGTTGTTCAGACATATTCTTCTACTTTTGAAGGTCATGCATCAATTTAATTAAAATTATTTTGCTATTGAATTTCATAAACCGTAATATTTATTTATTATAGCAAAACTCGAAGTTGTACATATGTAAACAAAGTAGGCTCCAGGATGTAATGCATTTAAGGTTTATGTTATGTGCTCTAAACGATGTTCCACATTACTGCTGACTATCAGCCCAATTATTCATCCTTATCTACTGGATGATGTCTGCCACTTGGTTTTTTGTTCGCACTTAATTAAGTCAATTATAAGTCAAAAAGTTCCTGAATCAATTTGCTTAATTGCCACGTGTTTGGCTCATTGCTTTACTGACATGAGTAAGACTTACAAGTTGACTCCGTAGAAAACTTTTTCTTCTCTTAACTTCCTTTATTCGATTTGTGTTTACACACAAGTAACCCCTCGTTGTTATGTTCTATTATGTTTTTTTCTCTCTTTACATAGATTGGTCTATTACGTGGTGGTAGATTACTAGCCGAGGAATCACCGGCCTTTCTAAGGCAACAATACAATGCTGAGTCATTGGAGGCTGTTTTCTTAAAGTTAGCAGTTTTACAAAATATGGGCAAGAGAAGAAGATCATCGATAGCTCAAGAGATTATTGAACAAGTGGAGGTCCCAGCTATTTCGAATCCAGCATTAGATTTATCAGATGAAGTAAATCCTGAAATTTCGGGAGAATTTGGTGACAACATATCAATGTCATCGCATGGGAGAGATCCAATAACTGCATCCGCGGCACCAGCGCCACCATTGCCCCCAGAAGATGAGCCTCCTTCTTCTTGGACGTACAATTTCCATGTGCTGAACAAAAATCATTTGCATGCATTGATTTGGAAAAACTTTTTGTGGATGTTAAGAAACGTTGGGTATGTTTAAACAAATCGATAAGATAAGAAATATATTATACTTGAAAATGTACTTTTGTACTTCCAGAGTGATGCTGTTTATCGTTGGTTTGCCTGTTGTTCAAATTGTTCTATTTTGTTATGCAATTGGACACGACCCCACTGGACTTAAGATAGTTGTGGCCAATCATGAACTCACTGATGAAATGATTACTAATCAGTTCTGCCCTGTAACCGCTGGCTGTAATGAAACGCTACTTAGCTGTAGATATTTAGAATTACTACGAACCAAAAATAACATTGTTGTGGTGAGTAAAATAGATTGCACACACTATATACGTTTATAAGACACGTATCATATTCTTATACATAAACCGGACATATACTATAAACCTTGAATTAATTCCTGTTGAATATAAGTAAATTTTCCTAGAAATTCTTTGCAATTCCTCAAGTTTAAATTTTGTTAATAAAAACAATCTGTTGTCCCGCTTCACTTGATTTTGAAAATCCCTTATTCATCGGTTGGATAAATCCAACATACAATCATCTTTTGTTGATGAACTCATCATCAACCCTTTCGCTCCCGATGAATCCCTTACCACCACCATGCAAAACCTTTTTTCACCTGTCTGAAGTATTATGAAATTTCTTATTCTTGCTTACAATCTTCAGAGCGCCATTACAATTCATTCTTTGCATCACCCTTGTAAAATACAACTCATACACAATAACATCTCATCAAAATCAAATAAGTTTTATTCCTTCGAATAAGACTCTCCATCTATATTTCTGAATGCAAAAACTTTTTAAGTGAAATCTGCGCGCCCGAAAAGAAAAAAAAGTCTTATCAGACATAAATTGAGCAAGAAGGGGTAAAAAGTTAGTTTCTGTGACTTTATCGACTTTTGACGGCAAATACTTTTAAAATCGGTTGACAAATTTTTTTTTTATCGAAAAACGTCTTTACCTTGGACAGGCAATGGTGGTAAAATGATGCTCGTCTCTGGTTGGTTGTTAAGATTGTTGTGTCCTTTTCAAACTTCATCCTTAACTGCACACCATGCTTCGGTTAGTTCAAGACTCATATTACGGGTACATTAAGTTTTCCCATCGACGAGTTTTTCTTCTCAGGATAGAAAAAATGTCAAGATTAAGAAGTGTTCTGAGGAATTTCCATGGGAAGACGAAATCATTTCTATGTATGCCGATAAAACGATCTGTGGAGTAATTTGTGGGCCATTAGAAACACCAAAAACTTTGAAAACATTCGCAAACTTTTTTATTAAACACTCTCACCGAATATGGGAGATTGCAATTAATCAAAAAACCAGAAGGGGGATGCATCTGATACCAGAATCCGAACATCTGAGGGAGTTTGCATCATTAGTAATTTTAAATGCGACGCGGCTTCCTCCTTTTAGTTCATTTGATTTGTGCACTAATTTCTGCCTGCCTACAAGTTTGCCATAAAAATAAACCAAAAACACTTTCTGTATGCCATAGTAAAAGGGTAAGAGAGCAAAGAAAACCAAGAGAAAGGTAATTTATTTGTCAGGGCATTAATATTATTTAAAGTGTTTCTCTCTTCTATAGAGGCACTCCTTTCGGATGTTTATATCGTTGGAGGAGTAGCTGTAGTGGTGGTAGTAGAACATACTTGTGAAACATTTGTAGAATGGGTTTTGTTGCGGTGGTAGTATACCAAATAGTTATTAGCCTGATGTTGGGAGGGTTTTTATTAGCAATCCGAATATTAAAAGCCTTTGACTATGGTTAGCCTAGGGGCCTTTTGATGTGGCATACCTAGTGCGTTAGTAATGATGATGATTGTTGAGGTAAGTGATGGGCTTTCGGGGTTGGCAAGACGTGATAAATATATTCCTTGGTGTAAGTTGCATTAAGATAAGATGGTTTTTCGCATTCGCTCAATGATAAATAGAGTTATATTTCCTACACTAATGATGATTAGAGTAATTTCATTGCGCTAAGCTTAATTGGATTCGGGTCCATGCTGAAGACGCTTTCAAAGTGAAAACCAAAATTCCCTTTACAAACTTCTCACTCCCGCTCGCTCATTCTTAAAACAGATAAAGTAAACTATATGACATGATATATAATACTTTTTATACCATTGTTGCGAATCAAGTGAGTGGCGCTACAATTCGATGTGGACCACGGCCTACAGGTGTATGCCGACTTCGAAGAGCGATGCTTAAGAAGCATTTTTTCGTACACTCTTTGAGGATTTTCAGTAACTCGCAAGAGGTGGAGCCGTGAATTATGAAAGCTGGTCGTGTCGAGGATTGATCCTAGAACTAGTCAGTTGACTGCATTATTAAACTACATACATATATAGAGAATAGAAACATAGAATCAACATTTGACAACATTTTATCTGTTTTTTGGCTTTTAGAAATTCGTTCCAACAGAGGAAGCTGCAAATTACGAAGTAAGTCGTGGTAATGCTTGGGCTTCTGTAGCCATTGCCAGTAACTTCTCGGAATCTTTGATGGAACGAGCAGAAAATCCTCGATATACTGATGATGCTACTTTAGAAGCAGGGGAGCTGAATGTTCGTCTTGACATGTCGAGTAAGTATTAACACCAATTCATTTTTGAACCCTACATTTTGCTTAATTTATAAAATATTTACAGATCAGCAAACCAGCACATTACTATATCGAGACCTCCAATATACATTTTTTGATTTCATGGCGGGAATGCTGGAGGACTGCGGTATTAATCCGAAAATCGGGCGGATACCCATCGATACTCAAGACCCAATTTACGGTGACCGTAATCCGAATTTCACAGACTTCGCTGCACCCGGTGTCATACTTACAATTATATTCTTCCTGTCGGTTGCTATCACATCGGGCGCCATGTTAATTGAGCGCAACGAAGGAATGCTAGAACGATGCTTGGTTGCTGGTATAACTGGTGTGGAAATTCTCTTCTCGCAAGTGCTCACTCAATTCACCGTGATGTTGAGTCAAACCCTCTTCGTGCTACTCTTCAGTTTCTATTTCTTTGAAGTGACACTACGTGGGGATATTTGGCTGGTTCTTTTGCTTTGTGTGTTGAACGGACTGTGTGGAATGTCATTTGGATTTGTGATATCGTGCGCCGTTGATACCGAACGTACGGCAACGTATGTTGCTATGGGTAGCTTTTTGCCAATTGTTATGTTGTGTGGAATTATTTGGCCAATTGAGGGCATGTATCCTTTACTTAAAATTATCACATTCTTCTTGCCATTGACGAAGCCAACCGAATCACTTCGCTCGATATTGCAGCGTGGATGGGGTTTAAGTAACCCCGTAGTTTATGGCGGTTTCATAACCATATCCACATGGGTTTTGATATTTTTGGTACTGACCATTTTAATGCTTAAATTTAAGAAGGGTTAGAAACTAATAATATGTTAAATGTTAAGGATGGGACAACTCATAGGGTAGGGTCATTACTTGTTTGCTTAGCTTAAGAGTTATGAGGTTAAAGATATTGTGTGAAGTTAAGTCGACTAGTTATTGTTATTTAACGAATTTGTATTTGAATGTAGGAATGTGGAACATGAATTTACTCAGATTATGACTTAAGAGATTTAAATAAATTGTTGAAATATGAAAATCAATAAATATACACCATAAATAACATTGAAATAAACGTTTAATTATCTAATATTTTTTTAATTAATGATTTCCTAACCCAGCAACACATACGTTGGACAATAAATCTAGGACATGGATTATTTCAACTTCTATGGCAAACATCTCCATACATACGTACATACATACATAGAGTCACACATCAGTGGTAATTTGAATTAAGAATCCATCTTCGGAACCGAATGCTATATCAAATCTACGGGAAAGAATCGCTTGAGTAAGTAGTAACGTGGTGCCATTCGTTGTTCCTATTAATAATTGAGAACATGGGGTCTGTCATATACCATAGGCCATGGTGCAGATATAAATGCTAGTCCTACTGAAAGTAAAGTCAAAATCACTCAAGTTATAATCAATGACTGTCAGCTCACGCTATTAACAACTTATAAGAAGTGAACCGTGCTTATTTGAAATTGAGGTTAACATCAGATGACGTGCATGTGATGTATCATTAGGATTGTATGACACTTTTCTCCTTCTTGTTGATCGGATTATCTCCAACTGAGCTGTCAACGGATGTGTGGGTTGAAGTTGAAAGGTTGAAGAAATATGTTTATTCCTTGAAACTCGAATCTAATAGGAAGGTGACATACCCACATTCCCATACTGGGTATGTGCATTTAACTGCATGTTTTTACTACGAAAGAGTATATAATTATTAGTGTTTGAAGAAAAAGCTAATTAAATGTAGCTTTTATCCGTATTGAGTGATTTATGAATGTACACGTAAGTGAATTTCTCATTTATGTTATTCCAAAATAAGATAATATTATTCTTTGTGCCTCTACGGTACAAATCATCTGCACTTCAATTCTTGCTTTTAAAGTTTCCTTGCTACCACAAATACCTACATAGATATTTTCCTATAGTGCGGTGACTTTGAGGACCAATATCAATCCTTCCGTCATCATTTTCCAATATGATATTGTGCTGCCGACTTCACATTTACCGAAGATTCAAAATTGACTGCCCGTCGCTCAACCCATGTTTGTACATATATGTGTGTATGTACATATATATTTATTATTTACATACTTGGGAAGATACTATGCTTTTTTCCATAGCATATCCTTGCTGCATGTGTTTGCAGCACATGCAGCAATCGAAATTGATGGAAAATTTAAATGATAGCGAATCGGTTATTCATGATATTGGGAGATGTCATAAATAATATAGGTATATATTGAGAGAGTATAGTTTTTAAGATATAAAATGCATTAAGAAATATATATATATTACATAGTTATTATGTATGTATTAAGGAATCGTTTGTGGTTGTTTTTTTTTTGCTGGTGTAATTATAAAATTGTAGCCATTCACAATAACGTTCTTATATATTTCTTGTATTGCAGCCAAGTCATAAATCGTTTTCTCTGAATTCCATGAAAACACTATCCAATAAATGATAGAGCCAAATTCGAATTTCGACTACAGTCCATAAAAATCTGGTAGATGCGAACGTCGAACGAAGGAGAATATCCCTCGCCATGTGAAATTACTCGAACGCCAAATTTCGTTATTATTTTATGATTGATTTAGAAAAAGAAGCGGAGGAGTTGTTAGAATAGATACGGCATTTGATTTTTAACTCCTTTTTTTCAATTTCAACGGGATGTATGATAACATTTTTTTAAATTCTTGTGAATTCTTAATTTAATAAAAACACGACTTTGACTTATGTATGTATGGATAATGAAAAGGAAATACTGAATCCGTCGATGGCATTTTGTTAGAGATGAAACATAAATATTTGGTTAATAATTAGACTAACATCATTATTAATATTGGATAATGCAACCAGTATTTATTTTCTGAACTTTTTGTTCGTTCAAAGGATGTATTTATTTCCCTTGTATACAGGGAAGGCATGTACATTATTTAATATTTACATTTTATGATTCCGCATTCAATTTTAAATTTGCCCCCTGAATTCAGCATTAACACATACTTACTGCGTCATCAGTGATTTCGCTATTACTTCATTTTCAAATGTTAGGACTCTTGGAAGTGAATTATAGTGACTATGTGTTTAACAAGAAAAATATCCTTGCAATACTTTATCCGGTTTTGGTACAAAATATTGATACGAGTATATTATATATTCTCATTTACATGCATGTATTGATAAAATTAAACTTTAGGCTTTTAGTTACATTTATTAGAAATCCACCCATTCATTTACATTCCATTCTTTTATTGGAAATGTAACTAAAATATAATAAATTCAGGTTCACCATAGAATAATTCTTTCATGTGAACAATAGTTAAAACTCAATAGTTTTTTTTTCCGACAGATATTACATGTGTTCATGTAAACTGGTAGCGCAGTTTCTTGAAAGACAGACTGTAGCACTTAACGTATTTCCTGCCCCGGAGATTCTTACTTTCGCATACAGAACAAGGAAGGATAACCGATCAAATTCAATAAAATAACCATAATTCCAGAACCCTTTCTGTAATTTAACCCCATATGGGAAACAAATAAAATGGCGATAAATAGCAGGCATTTTCTCACGACGAAAGCTGATTCTATGTACGATTGCCAATAAAAATATAACAACCAGCAGCTGTCAGGTCATCGTAACCCATCCACTTACATTACTTTGCTTTTGGTTATAATAGACTCGCATCGCGTCAGTCACCGTCTTCATATAACCGTCATCATGCCCCTTATATCCATTCTTCCTGAAAGAAGTGAAAATCTTCACTTTCGCCAAAAATGAAGTTAAGGGAGCCAAACAAGGCAACAGCGTGGAAATAAAATCCCACACAGAATGTATTCCTTTTCTTTCACCAGAAAGCTGTCACATACACAAGTATGCATGCGTCAATCGTCATTATATAAGTATATATACATACAAATATATGAATTTGCATGAGGAGAACCGAGAAGGTGGTAACAAGACAATTCACCTAGAATTCTTCATAGCAAAGAAGAGTTTTTTTCAAAATCACATTCTGCATATAAAGAGGCTGTTGTGAATATCATTAACAGTTCAGTTTTGGATAAATAGGGAGGATTTTCGTTTATGTTTGAAATGGGAAATTTGTGAGTCGCGTTGGAAGATAACAAATGCGGAATAAGAAGTGTGACTATAACTGTTTTAAATTTGTTTTTCGATCTCTCAAAGCTTTCGTTTTATACACATCTATGCGTGAACCTAGTACGTGTGTGTCTGTATCCGTGTATAAATCCCCAAGTGTGTGTTTTAATTGTAATTCAGGATACAATCGCATGAAAAGCGGATAGGGGAGGGAATAAAGAACAATTCTCTTGGGATTCTTAAAATCCTCTTACACAACGCAGCAGATTTTCGAAAATGTGATCTTATTTTAAAGATAATACAGATTAAAAAATGGCTACATATAACAATACGAAAAACGTTTCCCTTTAAATAACAAAACTAAAAGGAATTTAGGTGTTGCGTTTAATATTGACGAATGTACCTACATACTACATACAATCTGCAATAACAACGAGAAAGAATTTAGTCAATTAGTAAGTTTGCTTGTAGGCACATGTAGGCGATAAATATGAAGTCAAAAAGAACATACGTACCGTAATTGCAATCCTTGATACACGCAATTCGCCAATTTTAGTAACATTAAACAAAATTAACATTTTAACCATCTTTGAAGACAATGAACATAAACTCTTGTTAAAGTAATGAACCTTTATGGAAATCGAGTGGGATATAAATCAATGAGTCTTTCAAATGAAGTGGGATTTTCATTCCATTTTTTGTTTGTTCAGTGAAATCCTAAGCTCCATACTATTGGCAAAAGTGCCCACAAATTTGAAAAACTTTGAACTTTTAAACTCAATTAATTATTGTGTCCATTTTTTAAAGTCATTAAAATGACAGTGGTATTGAACATACGCTAATGGCATCTTATGTTTTTAGAATAACAATTTCACCGCACGCACGTGATTATTGGTCTAAATCATAATATTAAATAAACACATAGGTACATACAATAATGATTTAGCCCCATATTTATATAAATGTATCAAAAACTAGGAAACTGGAAGTGCACGTTGCAAATACAACGTGTGATGCGACGACACACCTTGCTAACAATTGGATTTCCTCGTCAAATGCATTTGTTTTGCAATATGTTTTTTTTAATTATTTGCTTTTGTCTTACCACACCTTCCATTGAAATGTTATAATTAAATTTGTATACTAACTCCGAAAAACATATATTTTGATGTTATAGATGTGTATACGTATTGAAGGAAAAAATATATTTTTTCTGTACTGCAGATATATTATACAATAGTACTTTTTTTTTCTGTGGGAGAAGCTATTGAAAGTCCAACGCTGGTGCATATACAGCTGTACACTATGAGAACGAAGACGAAGACATGGATGCAGTCCAAAAAAGTAAACGTACTTCCAGGGCAAAAAGGGTTGCTAGCCTGAGCAGTAACTTAGGCAGTGGTTGCAGTATCAACTATTAAATATTACGCATTATGCTGTATTCACACAGTCATACATACAATATACCTATACACATTGAGATATTGCAGAATTGGACAGCTATTGTTTTCCAATATTAAATTTAAAACATAAAGTTATGAAAGGTCATATGTATATGAGCTTAAATGATCATGTATATGAAATGTACACTTTTACAATAAATAACAATGAAGATAATCGAACCAGTATTAATCACTGATTTAAATTAATATCAAGTAAAAAAACTTGCTTAGAACATAAATAAGTATATTCCAAGAACTCTACATCTGGGTAATGTTAAGTATGTTCCCCATTTATGCATTATGATTACTTCAGTTACGAAAACAGTGGTGTTGTCACATACATAAATGCATCTTGAATTTTCTCAGATTTCCGCAACGCATCTTTGTTTCTACAACAAAATGCGATAGAATTTGATAGCTAACAGAAATTCCTACAACAAGCGAGTGCTTCATTTATATCTACCTGAAAGCGTATCATAAGAGATTGTGTTAATACAGCTACTTTCTCAGTCTCACTGCGTTTTAATATGAAAACTACATAGCTACAAGTATCAAAACAGTACTGAAAATGAAGATGAACAAAGATGACGCGGTCGATGATGGCATGAAGGTAATCAAGAAGATTGCCTTTATGTGCGTCTCAAGTATGTCTCATGTACATATTCTACTCATGCAAGTGAAATTCGTAAGTTCCCTCGGAGGTCCTTAAATTTTTATATGCATACATGTGTACATTCATACCTTTCCCCGAATTGCATATTTCCCTGGCTTGGAACAACAAGGAAACTCCTGTGTGTACTTTTCAAGGACGTGTATAGATTTTTAAGTTAATTTGGTAAGTGAAGCTGGAGCTCCTCTTATTCTATCCTTAGAGTCACGATAGCATGGTTAAAGAAAGTCAACTAAAGGACAAGAGTTTTTCGGCAACATTTTGAGGTTTAAAAAGAAGTCCCATCGAAGAGCGGTCGTAATACCATAGATTAGATATTTAGTTCTTAATATATGCAGTTTTGCAGAGCTTCATAGATTAAAAATAATTAATTTTTTATTTTATTTTTTGGACTTTGCGTACCTACATTTTCTGCAAACCACGTTTGTTTGTTTTTGTTTTCAGTACTATTTTTTTGCATATTAGTTTTTGCATTTTTTTGGTATGTACAACAGCATATATAATTACATATAATAAAGGAAAACTGTGTAATTAAAAAAAAAATAGGATGACGATTGAATTTCAGTACTATCCAAGTTTAAACTAAAACTCTATATGAATACGTGAATTTAGGTTTGTATGTACATATATTTGTCAACCGCAATTTGCATTCCCAATTTGAAATTCTTTAACGAAACAACATCGCCCGTTGCTCCCTATTCTAGCCACTCTCTAATGAACATCGGAAACATCTTCTTGACGTCGTTCTGAATTCGGGAAGTACAACTAAAACGGCCGCTGACAACAACAATGGCAACAAGCTACCCACCCACAAAACTAACCCCAAACGCAATGTGTTTGTGTGTACATTTTGGCAAGGAAACCTCACACTGTATGGCAACAACAAAACAGAACAGTGAACGGGGTAGCATCCCTAACAACATTAACAGAAACCGCCATACCGCAAAAACACAGCAAATAACCCACCAACCAAGCTTTGGTGCCACACAAAAGAAAATTCTTATGGAATGCTGAAAAAAGAAAAAAACGAGAAAACAGAAAGCCATCCAGCCACTGAAAAAGAAGAAAAACTCATCGTAAAAGGAGGACTTTGTACTTTTAAAACAATAAATAAAGACTTTTTTCATTCATCCCTAGCTCTATCCTACAGTTGTGCAATTGGCACATTTGTGTGCTGAAATGGTAAGTGTGTTGGGTGGAAGGCTTCCGCTTTACATACTTTATTTTACATAGGAAAACAGACGCAATTCAAAGGCTCTATAAGGCTATCGTAAATAGAAATAACCAAATAATCTCTGATCGAAGTGTATATATTGTGGTCGTACATGTACCTCACATCTTAAAATGGTGTAATTTTAATTGTGTATGTTACTCATATTATCCTTTTGATGGTTCTGAATGCGATACACAGGATAGGATATACATAAGTGGTCGCTTGTCTATACATTTTCGAATGGACACAGTTCCAAATGTCCACACCCTGTTTGCAGCAAGTTTCAAACACACTAAATTTATTTTTCAAAATTTGCATATGTTCATATGCCTCATATGGTTATATTGTATATGCGTATTACACATCCTTTATAAGGCCTAAAAAGGCTTAAAAACGTTGAGAGGATATTTTGCAGACATCAGTCAAAAATATAAAACATAGCGGCATGCAAATGTAGAAATGAAGGATTAAATAACGAAATTTTCAAAGCATGTAGTAAGTATAGTGTATGTATATTTGTATATAATATTATATAGAGTACAAGTTTCGACTATGTATACGAGCATTCTCTTACAATCAGGGGCATGTACGAAGAGTAAGAAGTCTAATCGTGTGGCGCCACTTGAATTTGGCAGTCAAGAAAGATATTTTTCCTTATTGCCCTTTGTCCCAGAAGAGCGTTACAAAATAATGATTTGCCTTGAAACAACTACCAAATATATGAACGCGTATTATATATTACCACAAAACCTAATATTTCCAAAAAAAATATTCTCTGGGATAAATCACTTTCGTTATTCACACATTTAACGTTATCAATCGCGACCAGGCATTCAGTATTATTCTGCATTCTACCCGGGGATCACTATATTAAATGCAATCTGACGTAAACAAAACAAATCACCGACAGTCACAGACACGCATTTCAATAATTTGCTCAATAAACACAATGCACATATTTTAATTTACGTCATAGTTCTGAATTTAAAAAGCGAAACGAAAATGATTTTCCAACCGAAATCGAGAACACATGCGATATTAATTATATGGATAATCATAATGCAAATCAAACACCTCTATTTTTGTTTTATTTAACGCCAATAATGGTCCATAGTATTATATATATTATATTTATCACCGAAAATCAGAAGCTATCGTCCTTATCCCCCCGCACCAGGCCAACTCAGGGTCATATACATATAGATATGTTTAAAAATTTAATGTTCGTACAAATTGGAAAGGAGCTGGTGGTTTTCATATATGGGAATCGAAAAATGAATGTCGAAATTAGTTGTGTTGGTTGTATCACAGTTTGTAGCATAATCTCTTCAATTAATGGATGTCCAGTTTTGTGCTGACCACACCGAGTAGCCAAATATATATATACTTTTTTTTGCATGTTTGCCCCATACAAACGAATGGGACAACGTGAATTTAAATATGTGTGTTATCAACAGGAGCTCTTGGGGAAAACATTTCATACCCATGAACTGCAATGGGGTCAGCATAGTCCCATTATTGTGACTACGGAATGGGCGGCTTGTGACAGAACAGAAGCAAATAATCGCCGCCAACCCGGACATCGAAGTATGCATTGAGGTTGCTAATGATGTTTTTGCATTGCAAATTTATTCACCCAGATTTACTTCTAGAATTCTGAATTTTTTAAAGGGTGAGAGGGTTGATGTGTAGGTGCAAGTTGGAAAAAATAATCTGCATTGGATAGGTGCAATCGATAGGAACCGTGGTACAATATCAGTAGGGTTGATGGATGATATTACTTGACGTGCAATGTTGTCATGAATATGATAATTTTTTGGAACTTTTTCAGACATTGCAACATGGCCATCAAATATTTTCGCACACTGGATCACAAATAAAAAGTCTTGGTACTACAGATGAGTTTTAACGAGTTTTATTATTGACCCTAGTCATTCGGGTGGTTGATGAAAATACATTTTTGTAAACCCTCATGACTTTGGAAAACAACATACATGTAAGTCTACGAGATATGAAACACATGGATCGATTGATTATCTTCAACGAATGGCATTGATGAAGATTGCTATTTTTACTACTTGAACTTGCACCGTACTTGTACCGTCATGTACATGATCACAAACAAAAACTTTTTATTGTTGACATTGTCTCAGAAAACCATTTTACCACCTACCATTTTATTGTATATGTAGTTATCTATCGATGGCTTCCGCAAAAGATTTCTTTCAACCATGCCATTTATAAAACCCTAATCTCAACGTACAATATACTGTATATTTTCTTTCAACGTAAGATGTCTAATCTCCTAGCCTTCAGATCTTCACAAGTACAAAGCACAGCGAAAATCCCTGCCATGTTTATTTCCGATTTGTAAAACATATTCGACGCGATTATGTTGGCTTAGAATTGAGTGTGTAAATGCGTGATAATACTCGGAATGACTTTCATAACACACATTCGCATATGTACGGACGTACGCAGTGTATGTGCACACATTCATAACATAATCGATAATCCAATTTCGGTACATGATAGGATGCTGGTTACATTTTTTAAATTTATTACACAGCTTGGCGAGATTTTCTTGCTTGTGTGGATGATTGTGGGTAAATTTTACGTTAAATGGACTAAGTGGAGATTTGGGCAACCAACAGCCTCCGCATCGTACTTAACCTCTAACTCCACGCTATGGCTGGGTATCTGCAAACAACTGTGGTCCCATTATGTTAACCGGAGGAAAAAGCAAAGTCGCGCCATCAACGTCTTGACTAGATATCCCTTTTCTTTGAGTGAAACTGAAGGAGGAGAGATTGTGGAGTTTGGAGAGTGTAATGTTTTCAAAAGCTTGTGAATGTTAACAACACTGTAACTTACTCACCTACTTATTTGATAATGCCTTCTGAATAGTATCCTCTTATTAGTATAACGAATATACTTCACTAGACTTTATAAAGTCATTAGACTATTGTTATGCAATTTATGTTTGCAATCTTTTTAAGCGTATATCTAAGCATAGTTGTTGTTACGAATACGGCTCTGATGCAAATGTGAAGTGCAGAATTCAAATACAACGACAAACCTACAAGAGAGGGGACCAAACACAACATGTTGTATTTTGCACATGCGGAGACTAAATGACAGAAGAAGCAACATATTTCCCTACCTCTGAAATGTACTACCAGACATTTTTGAAGTCATCGAAAATAGTTTTCCTTTTGAACCACTGCATTTCCTACTACATTTAGATCGGAAATGTCAGCGTTTATGTAAGGACACACTTTTTAAAGTCGTGCAATCCCATTCCTTACATCACGTGCATGTCCACTTCCGTAACGCCATCCTGCCCACAAATCTTAATTTTTAAATTTCTCAGCGGAAATGAAAAAAAAAATTAGCAAGGAAATTGTCACCAAAGGGAGGTAAACCCTTTCCAATAGTTTAGAAAAAATGTCTGCTGAGAGCCAAATACACTTGAGCAAAAGGAGTCAAAGAAGTTTGCACAAGTAAAAGTCACTTCACGTGACATTTGTGAGGGTGAGTAACTATGTATAACTATCAAAGGCTTGCTGGCCATAGATCGCTTTTTATGTCCAAACATTTAAGCAATCCAAAAGAAATCATGAAAAAAACACCCAACATAAACTTTCAGGATTAGGGTGTCACACATCTTTGATTTATGTTGACATGGGTTGTCGACAGTCGATATTTGGTTTTTTTTTCTTGCCTCTCTAACAAGCATACACATATATCTCAGATGTAACTTTGTATAATGGCCGTAATGGAATGGTAAGATAAGAACACGATATCGGCAACAGAAAGACGACATTTGACCTACGCCGATGAAAAGTGAAGGATTTTGTCTTTCCGCATGAATGGATTGTAATCTGCAAAGCGTTGTGAATGGTTGTCGATTAGGTTCTCCAATCAGATCAAGGTCATTTGTCAAAGGCTGAGTGGTGTCAATTGAAAACTTTAATCCTTTTGCCACTTCAAGTGTCAAAAACACACTTAAGTTTTATCATTGACATCATAGTGTACACACATTACACATCATACACACAGGAGCTAGCGCTCCAATGCCCCCTTAAAGTTCACATACCCAAATCATAGATATCTTCTTTTTTCCCGTGTTACTGCACTTTCTTTCCTCCTTCTTGAGGAGTAGGCAATTTCTAAGCATCATCTGTGTTGTCGAAAGTAAAGGTAGGCGTAAAATGAGCGAGCAGGGTTATTAATGGTGTATAATATGGAATCAAGGTAAACGGAACTGTAATTTTAGGATGCTGAAAGTGAAGCATAATGTAATCCTTTGAACAACAGTGGATGCACAAAACGGCTTTTAGATTTTAAGTTTTTAGATTTGTTTTGAATAAACATTTAGAAGCTAATTTCTAAATTATTACGAGTGATTCTGTAAATGTTAGAAGCACTTTTTTCATGATTTCGTTTTATAGTCTCACTTTTACCGGCTAGAAGTCGTATGCGGCTTTAAAATCGACGAAAGGTTGTGTGTATCGATTTGAAACTCGCTGGTCTCCATGATTTACCTTAGTGTAAACAAATTGGTCTATAGTCGATTTGCCGAGTCGGAAGCCACACTAGTATGTGCCTGTCTGAGATATTGAAGCGCAAAGTTTTTCTTGACTGTTGTGTGGTAGTCGCAACATGCGAGACAAATAGTGTTATGGTAATTTTTCAATTGCACGCGTAGGCGATAACCTGACTTTCTGAATAGCTGACCATGGTGGCCAACTTACATAGATTATAGGGTAGCAATTAAGAAGAAAAAAATTAAGAAAATATATATAGCAAAAAAAAAAAAAAGGTGCACTACGGCGTATAAATTATATATGTTAGGCATATACATAACATATACGCCCTGGTGCACGTGTACGTAAAGTTACGGACATAGTTAAGATAGTTTTTAAGTTTTAATGTTAGGTTAAGCTAGTTTAAGATAGGTTAAGACAGATAAATTAAGCCAAGTTTTTCACAGTTTTCTTGGCTAAACAAAAACAGAATGAAAAAAAAAACCGACTAAGCCGAAAGGCAAACTTAAATGATATATCAGAATAGCTTAGAGTACCCGTATAGGGTCAGTAGGTTAGATGTAAGAACAATTGTTAAGATAGTTAAGCCAGTTTTAAGTATTTTTGTCTAGCACGTAAGTAAATGAATTAAAAATAAAACAAAAATGAACTAAAAAAAAAAACCTGACTTTCTGACATTCGCGTGGCTTAGTGAGTATATTGGTAGAATCTTGCATTTGGCATCTAGGTTCGATTATCGATCTTTTCCGGGCCGTGAATATATTTCGGCGTTCGGACAACACATAGATCAATGTAGTTTTTAGTGTTTCATAACAATTTCGAACCGTGATGGTTTTCTTGACTGTTATCTATTTGTAATTCGAGAGAGAGTGTTAGATTATTGAACTAGACCTGAGACAGTAGGAGTCGTCACGTAGGTAGGTAGGTAATGAACCGTACCAACGAAGAAATGCTCTTAATATAAATCAATAGCACAATAATGTGGGGGAAACGTCCTTTTTTATGAGTAAGGCCACTCCAAGTTATAGACTTGCTTCCATTAATTGGGGAATAATATCACACACAACAGGAGTGGGTGATGTAGAAGTACGACCATATCTAGCATGAAGATTCCAATGCCCTAATTCAAATCATAAGCAATCTCTGTATTTATAATTTTATTCATATCCCAATGTTTTGAAACCAGAGACTCCATCGACTTCCCTTAATTTTTTTCTGGGGTGAGATTTATTAATTTTTAAATGGTACATCAACAAAACTGCAAGAGTATACGAAAAACAGAAACACGAAGAGTAGGAAAGAAGAGACTTCATTCCATTCACTCGAACTGGTAATACGAACAGACAATATTTGCACATGTCCCTGCAAGGATTCAATTAGAATGCAGAGCAAGCGAATGAACGATATTTTTATCACTTTTGTTTTATTTTTCAATTTTCACAATTTCTATTCAATTTCCTTTTGCATTTTGCATTACATTCACTTCAGTATGCGAGTATTATGAATGTGCGAAAGGATGCGCTGTAAAACAATAGAAAAAGACCAAACTAAAATCGTTTTCCGTAATTTCATCTTGGAAACACATTTTGAGCTCTGAATATGAACGTAAAAAGATCTGCAAATACACATATACATATATACACGTGCACAGTATGCTTATGCAGAAGAGTATAAAACGGGTATAAAACGGTTGCTATATCAAATAGATTTGTACCGCAAGCGAATCAAAAGACAAAAACATTAAATTCAGCCCCACGAGGAGCAAGGGCAGGATATTCAAATATGAAATGCGGTGAAAATTGCGAACATTTTTTTATTCATTTTATTCAAATGAGCGATTAATATGAGGATATTAAAGTTGTCGACTGTTTGAGTGTCTTGTGGGCGTTTGACGACATGAAGTCGTCAAAGAAGTGAATTGAAAAGCTCACATTCCACTCAGACGAACATCTTATGAATTGTTTAACGAAAATTGACGTAAAGAGTATGCGTTCAACACTTTTCATATAACAAAAGACTTTAAAATTTTGACTCAGAGAATGGTTTGTTATAATAATAACAATAATATTAATGCTTTAAAATGTAGACTTAGAGAATAGTTGGTTAGAGGACATTAGTTGGAGTTTATAAGCCCACTGGAACATAAATAACCCAAACATTTCAATTCAACATTTTCAATGATCAGCATTTTTGATAACTTTGCATTTTAATTTTCTTAAAATAAATCACATTTCTGTTTATGCATTTTCATTGGCAATTTGCAAAGAGGTTAGCTTTATTTGTTTGAGTAAAATATTCTTATAAAAAAGAAATAAATTATTTCTATGCAGCTAAGAATACTTGCACCCATAAAAAGACCCAAAATTCCACCGATAGTAACTACTACGTCCATATGCGAACGAACGGCTTGTCTTCGAAATCTCTCCGAAGAAACTGATTGCTTGATATTTACTTCATATGTTTTATTTTTAAGTGTCCTAGAAATATTCATAATAATAACTAAGATGTTTTGAGAATATCAACTACTTTACTTCGCTGGGCCATCCTCGAATTTGCTAATAAGGTCAATTTCATTCTCAGTACACGAAGGTAAGCATTCACAGTTGATGCCGAATGGATTCCATGGTTGCAAAATAGTTCGGATTGGGAGAAAAAGCATCTTTTCATCTAAACAAATAATTCCGTCGTAGTCACACGATGGGGTTTTATCGTCATCTATTGAAGAAACAAGCGCAGTATTTAATGTGATCTTAGTACAAACATCAAAATCAAATAACTTTTGATTAACATCTTAAAACTATTACAGCCACAGTTTTCGAAGTGAACGCGCTTCAGACAATCAACAACACATGTTTCGAAACTGTAAAAATCATATGTTGAATTCTTAAATCCTTCATCTGGAAAGCGACACTTTCTGTATTTTGGAGATACTTCGCGTACATCAGGATCGTTGATTATTTGTCGCATATATAGTTGAAAATCGGTTTTTAAATACGGCATAATTTGATAGACATTATGTGTCATCAAAGCAGAAGGCACGTCTTCCTCATTTAGCATATGTAACTAAAGAAATAAAATAATTAAATTATAAAGTGTTCACAATATTACTCTAAGAAAACAACTAAAGCTTATACTCCTGTTTTTTTTTAGTGAAATGCAATTTTGAAATAAATTAATCTTCAATACTAACATTCGCAGATGTACTTAATTTTATCATCATCTCACCGTCTCCAGCATCCCATCCAATTTCACCCTGAAACCAGTTTGAGCTATCCCTACAGTGGAAAATCTTTGAATGCACTTTTAAATCATATATAAGTAATTTATAACTTAGTAGTCGTATGTAATGAATTTAAAACAAAGCATTTGCCGAATGACGTCTGCAGGGGTAGAAAATAGTCGCAACAACGAAAAGGTACTCCTTTCCAAGTGCATTCGACAATGAGTTCTGAACAGTTGCGCAAGACCTTATACATATGCACATACATAAAAACTCAGCTTCAGAGAAAAATGTTATTTTTTTTCCTCATCTTACCATCTCAGCCAATTGCTCATAATCCGAAAAAGGACATTGCACGCAATCCGAGCAACCGAAGCGACCATCACATAAATGCCTCAATGTTCCTTGACTATACGCGTTCGTAAATATAATGCGAAATAAAAAATCTTCAATTTCAAAATTATCCTTTCCATTTTTTTGTTCATCCAATCTAAAATATTTTCGCTAAAATGCCATGTCCTCAATTTAAACGTATTTCTTCTTACTGCTGTATGAATTTGACCAGTGATGGATAAGTGTCGTACATATTCCCGATTTCACAGATTCCCACTGATATAAAATTAGTTTTATCCTGAATCCGTGTATCTTCAATGACCAAACTTATAGCGTTACTTTCAAAGGATTGCTGATATTCACGTACAAGATGGTAGGAGCCACCTGCCATCAAAACTATAGAGATTAGCCAAAATATCCGTTCACTTAGATGAATGCTGGAAGAGGTTTTATGATGTTATTAACTTAAAAGTGTCTGTCAAAAGAATTTTTACTTTCGATTTGAAATATAAGCCAATCCCACCAAACTAGTGTTCTCGCAATAATCACTTAGTATTCCTTTAATTTTCTTGAACGCTGCCATCGATAATTCGTTTGTGATTCTTTCACTCAACTCGTCAATAGTCACACTGCATTGCTGCTGTTCATACCACTCTATTTATTGTTCAGGTTCTCAGTGCTGCTTTTACTTAGCATTTATTGTGCATTTCACTTAAATGTTGCCATGTAAATATTTAATTAGCGAAATGTGCAATTGTTACGTGTTGCAAAAATAATGATTGTGGTCTTGTTTCGTGAATTCGTATTCATATATGGCAGTCTACTGCAATAAACAGAAAGAGAAAAACACAGACCACTGGTATCCGTTGTGTATTTTAATAATGTAGGGACACACATAAGTGCAAACTGCAGTCCTTATGAATACTTTATGCAGTAATTTCGAGTGCAAGGATTGTAATACTGCGATGCTTACTTCTACATTATTATCTTATGACTGCATATGTTATTCATTTTTAATAGTTTCCAAATCGTAAATGTTTTTGCCCGTATTTCCACTACAATTCTTTTTTAAAGACCTTAAATTTGGTATTCGTTTTAAGGGTAGATCCCAATTATAGACGTAAGATCAGACACTGAGTAACATGGATTATGATCATTTTCAACTTCCCTCCAGTTTGTAATGGGCTTGGGTCATGTTGTGTGTACTGCATGTAGGTACTCAGATTTCGAACGGCGAAGTTTTTCTTGACGGTTACACTGTCTGCGCACTTTTAAAATATCATGGGGGTTAACACTGATTATCTTGAAACGGAAGGAGTCGGCGCACTAACCCATCTCGCCGTAGTTGTACGTATTAAAAATAGCTCTCATTGTAGCCATAAAACAATAATAGTTAAAAACTTCCATTTCGCTTGATATCTAAGCCAAATCTTATTAAAGTTGACTCTTCGAACGCTTTGGTTTTAAATAGGGCAGTGATTGGCACCAAAGCGTAGAAAACTTCAATAAAATACCTCAAATAGTTTCCCTTTCCCAATTACTAGATGAAAAATATGAAATATCCTTGCAACAGTTATTTTCAGTTGGTGTCATTTATCAAAAGATTATTTTGTCGCCCAAAGTTTTGAGCATTTTTTTTCACCGTGTGATGGACGACGACTTTCGCGGCGAGCAATGGAATTCCGGTTCACTGTACATACAAACTTTAAAACTCCACCCGAAAACGTTCTCAGGCGACAAGGAAACTTCTCTTGAACATCTAGCCTTCCAAAGCGAACCGCCATATTATCCCGCTGGGAGAATGTTTTACTGTACGACGGCACGTTGGAGGAGAATGAGAGACATCGCTCGAGGCATTTCCGGGAAACTTTCCAAAAAGACCCTTTTAACCGAATTCCAGTGTGCAAGGAAATTCCTTTAAATCCCCAGAACGGAATTCTATGGCAAACCTGATTCCTGCCACTAGCATTTAGTTCGGTAGGTTATATTTTAATTCTTTTTGCCCCTAACGTTTCTCTTATGTCAAAGCCTTACCAGAAAAAAAAGCCTTACCATGGAGATGTCATTGTGAGTGTCGTAATTTTATTTCTCACCCGGATGCATCATTTTCGTCGCCTAATATGTTTCATACTATTGGTTGACTTCCTATGCTTCGTACATGCGTTTTCACGGCTAACAAACCCATGACCAAAAGGGATAGTACTCCTCCAAAAGCCGCTTCCTTGTTTTTCAGAAACAGATTGAGAGTCGCTGTTGACCTCAAAATAATTATTTGCTAAAAATGTGCATACATTTGTATGTCGAATACATATACTATATATGTAGCTGAATTAAGGTATATTTGGTTGCAGCTTTATTTAGCTTCATTCATTATTCAAATATACATTATTCATAAACATAAAAAATCTTTGTTGTATAACACTTTCCAGCAGCAACTGTAATCAACACATGCATGTTTCAGATTGAAAATTAAGTTTTTAATTTAATCTTAATTTTATATTTCTTGCATTCTTGCAGATACTCGTACATACGTTTTTACCACTTAACTCACTAAATGTGCAATGATTAATTTAAGTTTCCTTTCATTTCCCCTTTCGTACTCCTTTTCCACTATGTATTTACTTTTTCTCCTTAGGTTAATGTCGCTTAGCAAAAAGTTGATCGTCGGATATCCAAAAACTTTGCAAATACCCTTTGTGAAGCTGTGTAAGCTCAAACTCAATATGTATCAGTTTCAGGATGGACCTGTACAACAAATTTTGACAAAAGAAATTCATTAGATAAAATGAAGAAGCCGTTCAGCAATATCCGGGAAATGGAAAACTTTGACTACGAACGAACTTCTTTTTCTAAATATCTATCGTACTTTTCACTTTCCTATGTTGTGTGTGCTATGTAGTGCAAGGTAAAAGGGGAACAAATTGAGAATAAAAAAATGAAAAAGCGACATTTCAAAGGAATAAAAGGAACTAGATTATGACTCTCCAGTGGCTACCGGCACAGTTCTGGAAAAGTCAAACTTTGCCAACAATCATCCAAGCGAAGCATGTTTATTGTTTTGGACATAACATCTAGATTAACATAGTGTTTAGACAAAAATACTGCACACAACTCAGTTTAGTTTGTGTCCTGCAAACTGCAGGACGACTTTTCTAGACGACTGCATTTCTACTTTTACAAAAAGATCTCAAACTTAAATTGCAAGACCAAAGTATGATATTGTCTTCGGTTAATGCACCTCACGTCTTGTCATCCTTGCAGTTGTATTACGTATCTTACACAACTATTTAAGAGCATTAAAGATTAAATCAAATACGAACAAAGTATTCATGATATGTTTCACATTTATTTAGCTTGATATACACACTTATTGATGTTCAGTTTATATTCAGAATTTGCTGGACACTCTCCATGAATTGGTCGGTTGGCAGTACATTTTACTCCCTCTTTTTTAAAGCCAGCAGGACACGATTGACCAGATACAATGGCAATGATTGCCATCACAAATAAGAGCACGAAAGAAAAATTCATTCTGCAGTAAAAGATACGAATTAATTTAATTGAATCTTTCAAATAAAATATAATATGAATACACACTTTAATCACTTGTCTACAGTTCCGTCTTTAGAAAACGACTAACATCGGTTTTTAGTTGATTCAACAATTTATACTCAACAACTCAACGGCATCAGATAAGAAAAACAGCAAATTGTGACATAAGGTAAACGAGTCGACAGCGAGGGGTTATCAACGCTAAATTAAGATGTTCTAAGAAAATTATTTTATTATTTGCAAAAATTAAAATAAAAATATTAAATTAAATTTTTTTCCCGTGGAATAGGGGTGATTTCCATTGTTTTTGTGCTAATATTATTTTGTAGGTCGCGCGAGGGTAGGAACACTTAGATAAGGAGGCCACATCTTATGTGCGAAAAAAAAGTACCTTACTCTCACATTTGTCGAACTAAGTACAGTCTGCCAATTCTGACTGCAGACGGTTATACATGATTATCATTTGCCTTCGGGTTGAGCTGTAGTATGTAAATTCGAGTGTACCTTTTGTGAATTTCATTTGTGTACGTAAATTATTTTGTAAGTATAATAAAATGATTAATTTTTAATCTGTTGGCAGTTATGAAGATGTGTTGAAAAACCAGCTCAAAGGTTATATCATAGCATTTCATGCAAGGCAATAATCAACAAATTGTTTGAGAGTGACAATAGCAAAACATATAAAATAGTATACGTACTTTGAAATAGGCTGTTGTATATCAACTTCTAAAAAAATTGCAAACTGTGATTTCTTGCAACGATTTTACATAAATCCCCGCTCAAATTCACATACCTATACTGACTGATGTGTGAATGTCAAATTCCTTTTGCAACTATAAAATCAGCACGTTCCATAGGGCTATCAGGGAAGCGCATTGCTTTATATTTAATTTCTAAACTCTACAAAATCCTTCACTCCATCAGCACTTCTGAGGAAATGGGATATCCATTTTGTGGTTTCGAAAGTGTTGACATTTCGAAAAAGAATCGACCGATTTCAACCAGACCCAATTTTCAAATCATATCCTAAACACTGCGTGTTCAGCTGGCTTCAATTCCTGTGTGATTTAATCTTCATAAGGGTATAAGTACATGTCCACATACAAAATACGCCATGATATGTCCTAAGACAAGCCCAAATCCTATGAAATCAATAGATTTAGATCTTCATCACCACTTTCTCTAATGACTGCCATATTTTCTGTGAAGCGGGCAGAGCATTGAACTGCTCGGAGTCAGCATAAAAATCCAAGTATTTTTGCAATATTTTGTGGACAAATTCGTATTATTAGGATGAGTCTTTCAAGATGCATATCAATTATATTAATAGTTAAAGGACACTTCCCAATCACGTGTATTTCTACAATTTATTGTTAGATAAGTATTATTAGTTCCGTTAGTAGGAGACGAGGAGTGGTACTACCTTTTGGTATATGCATTAGTGCAATTACTTCCTTTGTATTCGCCAATACCAGACTGTATAATCTTTAAAATAGCCAACGTATTCATTTCCACACGTTTCCTTCCAATCTACAATTCATTTCCTTGGAGTATACCGTATCCATCCAATAAATCTCATTTTAAATCCTTCATTCTGTTCGTGTGACTCTCGATGCTAGCTGCTCGAAAAGAATGTGAAGTGGATAAAATGGGTTTTAGAGTTTATCCTGAAGGTTTTTTCTCAAATCACACAGATGCAATTTCATAAATCGCCTTGTAGTCAAAAGATTTGATTTGAAATTGATTGTAAACATTCAACATTCATAACAATTACACAATATCTCTGATCATATGGTAATTCATTATTTTTGTTAGCAATTGATTTGATTTAGTAAGTCCTTGTTCAGTGAATGTCAGAATAATAATAATAATATGGGTCTGCAGTCCGCAGAGGGCCAGGGCCTAGCTTCTCAGCAACCACTCAACCACAGTGCATGCTATTGTTCTCTCAAGAGTGGAATTGACCTACAGTTTTATGCCGACTCCGAACGGCCAAGTTTGAGAATTTTTTTTCTAAACACTTTAGTCTTTCAGCATTGTCAGTGATTCGAAAGGAATGGGGCCGTGGACATTATTTTTGTTGTACTGGAATTCGAATCTAGACGCCGAGTTTTAAGGGTGTAGGAGACGACGTAAAGACACACTACGCCACGCCACGTCAGAATAAATTCAGAAATCGGTTTCGATATCTTTAAGAGTTCTTAACACTATTAAATACCTTTGATTTGATATGTTCGTCAAATCAGTAATATGTATGTATAACGACCGATTACATATATAATACACCTTCTTACCTTAGATATTTGATTATAACAGGTTTATTTATTTCGGTTCGTGTGCGTGTACTAGATGCACGTATAATATATGTACGTACACATGTGAAGGAGCGTATGCTTATTTGACGTAAATGTTTCGAAGAATAATCATGCCCAGGCCATAATTATTGCTTTTCCAAATTTGGATTGTCGTCCCCGAGTAACGCAAGACATCGTTATGCACTCATACTCACAATGTCGATGCCGACCCGCATCATGGGGACACATAAGAAGTCGCTTGTGTAGAAATGACGAAGGGGCATAACGCGAAATATGTTACTGCAACAACTGAACGATGAAGCATATATTTTTTGGGATCAAAATTGTCAGACATATTTGTGCCTTAGTAAAAGCTTGCACTTATTTATGTGCATAAATATTAAATACATTTAATTAATCATAACATGAATTGATGCAATCTGGTTCCTTTTACACGCCCGTCATATGCGTATACGTTATTTAAAACAGTATGTATGTAAATACGTATATTACTGTTAAAAATACAAATAGTATTTGGTATTTCGTTTGGAATCAATTCGCGTGATTTCTTCTCTGAAACTATTTGGTAAATACTTAACATCGAAGTAAATCAGTACCTACGTATGTACCTACCCAATGCTGGCGTCAAGTAATTTATCACAGAATCTATCCTGTTAGGCACAGTTTTTTGTTTGTATTTATGTATGCCTGTATAGAATTGCCGAAATGAAAAGAACATGACATCATGACTATACATCTCAAAGTTGGCTTTCTTCCATAGTAATCCGTACACACATAATATAAACGACTGCACCCAATTGACCCAAACAAATTATAATGAACAACCCTGGAAGACATTGAAATACTTTCTCAATGTAAAGAATTGCGATTACCACTCAACATGCCATTGAGCCGTTAAATTATGTTCGCCCACGTTCATGTAGTAAGTACGTCTGTATGTATGTATGTACCAACAGTTCATTCAATATGCCGAAAACCAAAACATTTATGTCAAGTCAAGTAATTTTTTGCTCGATTAACTTTCTGACAAAACATCATACATATGTACCTCCTAACGAAAACCACCTTACTATATTTACCTTAATAATCAAACCCATTTCTATACTTAAATCAATAACAGTAGTACATATTGATGTTCTGAGCACATAGCTAAATTTTCAAAAAAACGAATTGTAAAAAAAAGCAAGAAAAAAACGTTAGCTATTGGAGCACACCAATCGAAAAAAAATATGCAAGCAAAACAACGCAATCATGCAATTTCGCAAAGCTTCGGCGACAGAAAACACGAGCCAATTAAATTTTGAAAAGTTCAACAAGTGTTAAAAAGATACAAGTCACGGTTTGGATTAGCTCATTGCTCTCAACTAAGCGATGACGTTAAGTGGACTCAATGTACCACCTTCTTGTAGATTCAATGGCTGTTTTGCTTAAAGTATGGTAATTGACTAAATGACTGATGTTCTCGTCACTCGGTAGTTTCAAATAAAAAAACAGATTAAGCCAGTTCAATAGTATTCAGTCGGATCAACTGATTAATGATTGAGTTAACTGCAATTGAATTTAAAGGAAGTATCTACATAGAAAACCAATTGAAGTGTAGAATTGGACAACCATTTATTTTGTTGGTGCCCATCGAATGATAACAACCGTAGTTCTCTAAGGGCACTCTTAGCGACTTGATTTGTTTACCACGAACAGTAGAGCTTTGCCTTACATAATTTTATACGGTAAATGATTTTTCTTAATGAAAATATCCTGCACAGGTGTTAGAGTCAGAGTATTTTAATGAAGGGTATGTTATGATGTAAAATACAAACATTCTTCAGGAGATATTTAGGACCACAGGGGTAACATTAAAATACATTGCGTTTGAATGTATTGTATAGAATAAACAATTCCAGAGAAAATTGTATAAACAAGTTTTATTGAAACCAGCTTATAATGATTTTTCTTATTTATTTATAATTTCATCTACCGAGAGTGTCTCCTACAGATTGCAGAAACATGTTAATAATATATACATATATAGCACATAAGTTTCTTAGTAATTATAACAGGAAGTTCTGAAAAATTTTACTGATGTTTTTAATGCAAATACAGGATTGGAAATTAGTGACCAGATAAATTCTGTAATGAACGACGACTTGGATTCCAAATTTCCAGAAAATATTGATCTTAACAATGTTGAGAGCTATAAATGCGCTCCACTCATTGTTAGTTTCTTAAAGGCACTTCTAGAGACAACCGGAAAAGAGTATTACCAGTAAATTTCAAAAAGCTCTCAGTAGTTCAATGTTGCTATAACTAAATGTGGATTTAGGTTAATTTGTTTATTTTTTAATAAATGCCTTTTTTTGCCTTTTTAAGTGTTTTGGTTTGCCTTTTTTACTTTTTAGGTTCAAATTCGAGCTCTGGTTATAAAATATAATACCTACTATAATACATATTCGTATTCCCGACGAAATTGGCATAATCGCTTTTTGTTAATTTCTGAGATTGAATTTGTCAATTGCCTGAAACTGAAATGAATCTTAGATTTAATATATTCAATGAAAATTATTTTCGTCGTACTGGGATTGGAACCTAGACGTCGAGGTTCAAGTGGTTCATAGGAGTCGACGCACAGACCCACAACGCCACGGCCGCTACTTCAATCAATAAACTGCCACTGAATACTTATTTAGTTTTGTTACTGAAGAAGTTTACAAGGTTTAGAAATATTTTTCTTAATTCAGGCCGCGTTAATCGTCCTTTAGGGATTACGAAAAGGACATCGTTCCATATTTGATATTTCATACATTTCTCTTTACCTAATTATACTTTTATTTTTTCTTATTTTATATGAATTGCTAATCTCCTACTTCTGTTCTAAAACAATGTTTGTTTTAAGATTTAGATTAAAAATAAAATGTTTTTTTTAGTTTAGTTTGTTTATATTGAAATGAGGATTATTAAAGCCTTACTATGTCTGACCATAAATTTAATACTAATAAAAATTCTATGTACATATGTTATCCACAAGTATGTATCTCAATTAATTAGTTTTATCTATGAGCGGAGAGTTCCAAGATTCATAATGTGAAATGTTTTTTTTTTGTTTTTACGATAGATATGAATTTCATATATTCTAGTATAGCTATCTAGAAAATACTTTTTGAACTTTAAACTCGTGGAAGAACAATGGCACACATAAAACGAGTGTTTGCATATCGGACAGGGCGAAACCCATATATATATATTTCTTTTCTGCATGCTACAATGTCCAAGAAGTACCATTCTAAATTCGAAATGCTAATAAATACATAACGAATTGTCAGTGGAAATACGCATGAATATTTACATAAATGAAGGGGTTAGCAATATGGGTTTATATCATTATATTGTCAATATCCTAAAAAAATAAGGAAACTATTAATGTCACTGATGATTTAAACGCACTCAACACAATGGTATTCAAGCAGGCGCCACTAATTTCTTATTCGTATCACATTTCTACAACACTGCCGATTCATTCATTTATAGTTGTCGCTAGCTCATTCACTTAGCAAGGAGACAAAATAAAATCAGAAAAATTGTATGCCTATTCTAACCAATAACAAATTGTAAGCACATAAATATAAATGCGATAAGGCAAGGGAACAAATCAAGTTAACTTACGCAATTATTAAAATGAATCATTAATTTTTTCTCACCTATTAAACTATGCACATAAATTCTCAAAAAAAACCTCCACAACTGCCAACTGATGTATAAAGTAGTAATTCAGAAAATAATTGATCAGTAGTTATGCAATTTTGACGCAAATCAACTCTTGTATTTGGGAAGTTTTATTCCCCTAGATGGTTTGAAAATGCACCTGCTTGTGAAATTCATTGGTGTACAAGTTTCATTTCGGCTGTGTACATAAACATATTTGAGCTACATATATTTGTATGCTTATTATATTACAAATAATTTATTTGGACTGTGTTTAGCATAAACAGAATAAAATATCAACATCATGCGTGTCTATTTTGTCATCGCAACACGAATGACAACATGGATTGGTCATGCGCTTATGAATAGCTATTGCACTACAATAATAGTCAAAAATGAACTACAGTAGACAAAAATAAATAGAATAATTTATTATTCTACTTTGAAACATTTAACATGAACGTACATGGTCCTACGGTGTCTAGGTTCAATTCCGGGTAGCACAGACACTTTTCATAAATGACGACTCCACCTCTTTCGAATCACTGACAGACCTGTCTAAAAATATCTTCTCAAACTTAGCTCTACAGAGTCGACAATCGCACACAGTAGTTGTTATAGAAGCTAGGCGCAGGTGCAGTACGCCTTTAAGATATGCTCATGCAAAGAATGATTTTTAACACTTTACAATTACTGCAAATTTCAATTGCCGACATTTTACATAGATTGGAACAAGATAATAAACAAAATAATGATTTTGAAGGAATTAAATTACGGAACATGTTCAATATTATTTTTTAAGAAATTCTGAGAAACAGATAAAATGTTAAACTGATTCTTGAATTTATATTTTTAGAGAACAAGACAAATTTTATTTTCGGGTCACTGCCAACCGCGTTGGTATTATATATTAAAGTATCGCCATTCGGTGTCAGAACAAACAGTGGGTTTACACATTCGTGTCAGGCAAATAACACGCACAACACGGTTGGTTGCCGAAGGAGACAGGGAAAGATTCTTCATGGATCGCACTCCTATGAAACTGGTAGACTTATTTTTTTTATTATTATTGTATGTTCTAGTAGTTGGCATGTCAAGGGAATGAGAATGCTATCTGCGTAGTCTATCAGTGTAACAGACCAGAAATTGGAGTGAGTCATAATGATTTATAACTGCTTCTAATAGGCCGATAACCTTTTGAGTGTCCAGAAACATGTCGATACAAAATAAACATTCAAGAACAGTTTACAGTTTTAACGACTACAGTTAATAAACATATTTAAAGGAAGGAAATTAAATATTGCTTACGACTACATTTAACGACGTGAATAGTTCACGCTAACCCTATAGTATTTAAATTTGCTTATGGTAACCCAATCAAAGAATATGGAAATGTTTATTGACTTCTGCCCCCTCGAAGAAGACATTTATTTTACGTAAAGACCTACAAAAATGCAATCATGGCAATGTGTATCTGTGGAAAATATTCATCTACTAATGGTGCTGCAATGCCCGACAATTTTACTGCTATCGTTCTAACCGATACTTAATATCTAATACACCTAAAATGTTCCGCAAATATTCATCTGTAATGAAACAACATGACTCATACAGCCGACACAAATTTAAATTTATTGCAAACCTACGTACTGGCGCCCGAGATACGCGCCAATTGTAAAGAGCTCATTTACACATTCATTACCAATCGCACACCCCAGCGCGTCAGGTTCCTTGCGTACACTCGTTTGTCAAATTTAAATTACAAAACATTAATCAAGCAATCCATATACTCCACTTGTACTTTCTAAAGGGAAATGATGAATAATAAACTGTTCTCCTCTCTAGCACTGGAAAACACTCAGTAAGTCTTACGAACATGTTTGACAAATTTTCCGAAATTTGTCACTGTTGGATTTTGATAGCAGGTGAGGACAGCTTATTTTTAATTTTTACTCTACGCTTCTCTTAAATGGACCTAACCTTTCGAAACGTGCATATTTCTCCGAAAGGACCAGCGATGAGAATATAACCCACTTACATAATGAAGGCTGAAGCTTCGGCTTAAGTTTGGACGCGGTATGAATAATTATCCATTCTGTGTGGCTAGCTCGTTGGAAATCCTAATTTTTGCCGACAGGAATGACGTTTGCGTCGTCAGAAATTGGGCACTGACGACAGAATTTGATGCTTCGCTTCACGTGAAGAGTGGTGTCGTTCGGGAAAACAACATGACAGTGGAGTGAGAATCTTCTAGGATAAACGTTTTTGGGATTCACGAGCTGTCACTTAATGTCGATCTTAATTCTTCAAGATTAGAAGTGTGAGTGAGTGAGGATTAATGTCACTGCCAAAGCCACCGTAACAGGAAATATATTAACCCAACAAGTAAATGTGAGACGAATACAGTATACTTTCTTTTTGTGTACAGTTGCAATATACCTACCCGTAAACAAATCAACCCAATAAGTTTCATATCTACAAATCGGTAACCATGTATGTATGTACCTATGTGACCCCACCGTAATGATGTATCAATCGAGCACACGTTGACGTACAAAAATATATTTCACACTCAAGCGATTATGATAATACTATAGCGATTTCTAAGGTATAAATTTACAAGAATTTACTGTCTCTTAACTAGAAATATTCTTAAAGATAAGTATGTACGCATAAAAAATTATAGATAGCAAATACTTGACTACAATACATACTTGTTCACTCCAATATCTAAGACATTCCTATAATTGAATTTACAGGAAGCGTTCACCGTTACTATGTGAAGTCAGAAAGCAGTTTTGTTCACTTAAATCGTTACTGAGATTGGAATATAATTAGTCTTACGTCAATTAGATCAGCATAACAGGATTATTTGTTTTCACATGTGTTTTCCGAAATGTATCTCAATATAAATACTTATGTGTAAACATATACAACACGTGTAAACTGCAAGGTGAACAAAATGCACAGCACATCTGATAAATATCCGCTCACTAATCCTCTTGTTGTAATTAATCATCCAAGCCAATCACCAGAATAATGAACAATACATATCTAAAATATTAGACATACCGGTGTTAGTTTGTGTTACTACACAATGAACCACCCTCCAGAAAGATTACCTCTTGTGTGAGTAAATCAAGATTATTTTCACCTCAGAAGAGTTTAATAGACTGTATGTAGGTGTGCACATACGTACACATGTGTATTCGCGCGATATGAAGCTAAATTAAATTCTTCTATGAAGGCAGCACACTTAAATGATGAGTAGCTGTAGCTCTACATGAGAGGAATTACACCAACTCAATGGCCTGAAATAATAGTGTAGGTACACAAAAATGTTCATGCTTTTTCAGATCCAAAGCACAACATTCTTCACTTCAGATCTGGTAGCCGAGATAAATAAAACAGCACAGTGATCCTTCAATGCTTTTGCCCGCAACCCAAGAGGTTTTGTTCTTAACCTTATAATAGGTTTCTTCTTTGTCCACAAATTCATATGTACACACAGGCAGTCTGTGTGATATAGATGTATGTAACTACGTTCATATACTTTTAGGAACTTGACTTTAATTAGATGCGAAGATTTGTACTGTCATTTTTTACCACGAGCAATATTTCCTACTCGCACATTTTCCTTAATGTAAAAAATGAGAATAATTCGTCCTCAAGGATTTCTTTAACTGGCTAAGTTACAAAATCTACATTCTGTACAGCTACGAATTCAGTGTACCACTTGTACACTATTAAATGCGAGGACGCAGAGCCTCCATAACATTTTTTAAGTCTTTCTTCAGTCTCTTTAATGGTTTTACTTGCTTAAACTCACTGACTTGTCGAACAGTCCTCGTATGTTACAGAATTCTACATCCTCTGTTTTTCTATTTTGTACAAACACCAAAACCTACCTTCTAAATTTAAAGACATTGTTTAGAAGCTAGCATTTGCATATATAGGTATGAGAAAACATACAAACATGCATTATATCCCGGAGAGGAGGATAATTGAACATGCACATGTTCTATTAAGCCTCAACATCCTCCCATTGACTCACAAGTCGCTTCAACTAAACCTCAATTGTCAATTAAGTAGAGTTCTACCAGAGGACCTGTTTATATGCGTCTGTTGTTGTTTCACTCAACATGGTTCAGCTAATCTCATACCCAGTCTTGTTAAACACATAAAAAATAATGTACTTATGAATATACTATATATGCGAAGATGTTAGGGAGCGTTTAAAATTGCCTCAGGTGACTATATATAATGCCCACGTATGTTCCTTCTTTCCAATAATAGGGCTTAACGTGAGATCTGAGTTCGCATTTTAAACGCCGTCACTTACATTTCAGACCGTTGGACGTAAACACAGTTAAATAATTGCGAGATTACATCTCTCCTGTCGTAAAAAAATTGACACTGTGAATCTGAGTTGAAAGCAGCCATAAGATAACCTTTGTATTTTTAGTGTGTTGCATAAGCTTGTTAAATGAGCTTTATTTTACTCCTACATTCCAAAGCCGGAAATGAGGTGGATTTGCTGTCCTTCAAATTCATTGTTTTTTTGAGTATAATTTATAAGGTCGGGATCAGTGCTGCAAAATTTTAAGAATAAGAAGGCCATGAATGTTTCTTTGGCAGTAATGGTACACTTGGAGTGCACTTAACTTCAAGTACGAAGAAATTATTATTGTACATTCTACGATGTGATAAAAAAGAATATGTTCCTCGTGGAAACACAAGATATATAATGACTTGAGATTTGAAATATGCATTAAGCTTATGTGTGTGTATTTTTGGTTCGACTATAAAGTGCACATATTAGAAAAGCATCAATGGAAACATTCATGTTATGAACTCCATTTCAGCTGAATGAGATATAAGAGATAAGGCAGAATGTTCCTTTAAGTCTTTTCTAGCACATTGTGTGTTTTTGATACATTAACTTTGAAAACAACTACGTACTCATTATGTGCCACTCCTCTGGAATTCCTAATGCTTTAGCCAACGCACATACATATTCGCATCCAATAAAACAGATTCCCATGACTTGCTTGACAATGTCACATAAAATGTAGTCATTAGAAAATTCACCTGCTTAAAAAGTTCCTGTTAATCCGCATTATCCCTAGCTTACATCTTTGTGTATGTGAAAATCATGTGTCTTCCCTTTTCAACAAATGCGAAACGCTTTTATTGTGGTAACAATAATCCAGCTATAAAAACGGGAAGAAAAATGATGAGTTACATCAAGATTTCACATTAACACCTTTAATATAGATTAACACAATTTAATGCAAGGATGTGGAAACTAAGAAGTCGATATCGTAGAAAAAATCGAATTTGGAGGACACGACACGAACACGATGGTAGGTACACCGCAAAACTTCAGAATCTCAGTAGTCAGCCCTTTGAATACAGATATTTTAGTCATACCCAAACACTCCTAAATCTCTCTCTTCGAAATTATATGTATGACAGAGGGACAGTCGTATTGAATTTATAATGCTTCCATTTCGATGACAACACCTTAATAGACCAATTCAACATCCGAAAACACATAAATACCATATTATTTCGATGTCTGATCCTCACATCGCTGAAAATTATTTAGCTTTTTCATCGCTCGGTCCAATGATGATTCACGTTATTGTTCATCGGAAGCAGTGGTTATAGTCATCAATGAATTCAACATATTAATCGTGTTCGATTCATTCTAACATTTCCGGTGGTCAAGGTAAATTAAAAATGCGTGGATTTCTTACTGTTCCACAAAAAAAAACACTCAAGACTACTTGGCAAGGTGTTCAAGTTTCCGTTCGTAGTAGAGTGCCAGTTCAAAGCAGAAGGTCAACATCTGTGGGCCGATTATAATGACTGCCAACGGTGAGTATTTCTTAATGAATTGGTATATGAATGAAACTCTCAATAGTGGGGGTTATGGCTTCATGATAATATTTGCCAACTGATTTCGAATAAATTCATTCAAGAAAAGAAATAGTAAACGTAAACAAAAACGAACTTGCTATGTTTAAGAAATGCATCGAACTCCCACATGTTAGCATGAATCTGGGCTGCCAGAATCTACGCATACATAGGCTGTTCGCTTTCGTGATGACTTCTAAGAAAGAAAATACCATTGTCAGAGATGGGATCCAATGAATGTGGAGTAACCTGAGGAGGCTGGAGGTTACCCAGTTTAGCATATATTATTCAAAGGGAGAAAGTGCATTTGTATTTTATGACTGCTATCCCTTTTATGGTGGACAATGAAATGGGCTTGCATTTATCAACCTATTTTGCAGAGTGTTGGTACCAATTTATGACTTCTCTCACTTGACGCAAGTTCATATATAAGCCAAACAAAGGAGACTGGTTTTATGGTCATACGGGACGGATGGCTTCAAATGCGTATACACAGAATACAAAATATAGAATTGGCTTTTTAGGCTATACCGTACTTAACAGCATTCTTTATTTGAATTATTCGTCATGGCTGCTTCTGTTCAATGTATTTTTATTTTGGATAGAGATTCCCCTTAAAATCAATGAAAGGAAATATGAGTTTCACCAAAGGTGTTTAATAATAATAATAATATGGGTGGCGCTACAGCTCGTAGAGGGCCAGGGTCTAGCTTCTCAGCAACCACTCGTGTTGTGCGTGCTATTGTTCTATCACGAGTGAAAGGGACCTACAGTTTTATGCCGACTCCGAACGGCCAAGTTTGAGAAGCTTTTTCTAGACAGTTGTACTCTTTGAGCATTGTCAGTGACTCGAAAGAGGTGGGGCCGTGAAAAGTATTGCTTGTCGTACCAGGAATCGAACCTAGACAGGTAGGTCCAATTGCGTAGGAGTCGACGCACGTACTCACAACGCCTCGGGTCTCCGGGGTGTTTAAAACCTTTAAATACTTGTTTATTAAATATATGCATAATATATTGAAACAATATCTTGCCTTTGGCACTAAAGAACTATATACATAATTCTTATTGAATATATGCATATAGGGATACTACGGACATGTAGTTCCTCCTGAAAAACTTAAAACTACCCTCGCAATCACGTTTAATAATTGATCATCATAACTAATTTCTGCACTTTGCCAGTATACGTGTCACATTAACTTAAGAAATCGTTAGGACCAAACTACATTTTCCAACTTGAGGGAAGCTGCAATAACTTCAGACGAAATATTATAAACTATGGGAGGTTACTCTGCAGCTCACACATACCTTCATAAAGCCAGTCTCAAAGCACACTCCTCCACCCAGTTGTAAAACTGTTCCGCTCAACTGCGGAACAACTATAACAGACATGGCTCTAACAAAAACGTCTACACATCAAGAGAGTAGGAAAAAATTATAATAGCTCTAAGAACTGAGCATTCAGATTGCGCTGCGATTTTAACATCAAGCCAATGATGGAGAATGTATGTACATATGTACAGAAAAGAAATACATGCTTCAATAAAGTCAAGCCATCTAATTAAACACTCAAACCACGTTCTTGGTAATTCGCTGCTCTCGGTTTCAGCAGTTCTATTCGGTCGCCTTTGTTGGATGATACAAAATTGCTGCACCCGCTTACCATCGTCTAGCAATTCATTCTCGCCGCCCGCACCGGCTCCCGCACACCGGCCCCCGCCCCAACCTACACTTGAAGTTGTTTCAACAAAGTGGTCTCTAGTGGCCTCCTTGTGTCGGTGGTGATGTTGGTCTGTGAGATATCTGTAACCTATACACGACAACTTAAAGCCACCCACCCTTCAGCTAGCATTTGCATGCAATTTGTGCACGTAAAATCGTTGTAACACATACAATGAGTCCCGCTGTGAACTGAATGTCTAAACAGTGGCAAATGGCATAGATGACTTTTCCAGGGATATAGGATGATGAAGCAATTGAATGGATTTAGTTAAGCCGAGTCAAGGATGAAGTTGGCAAGCGACTTTTAAAACAGACACTCAACATTTTGACTTATGGTTGTACGCTGTTACAAAACCGTCACTTTTCCCATGAAAAGATATGTACCGACATACATGTGTATACGAATCTTTAATTGAATTCCATTTCGTCCTCGTAATGCGGTCCACAGTTGGAATTTATTGGATGCAAATAAATGTGATAGATGGTGGACTTAATGGAGGATGTTAAAGCAAACATAGCAGAGAAAACAATTCACTTAAAAGCAACTTAAACAGGGACTTAATTCCATACCTAGTTTACAGCGAAACACAATTCTCCTGTTGCGGATAAGAACTAAAACAGTCTCAACTTTCCAGCACTAAAATATTTGTTCTTCTACAAAACATAAAAGGAATCCTTTGCGGCTTTGCATTAGAACCACATTTTATGATTTTACCTCAATTAGCTATTATTCATTGTTAGTAAATTAAGCTCATTAAAGACCGGCACCGTTGATAACCATTAAGTGTGGAATGTCTTATTACAATGTCAAGCGCAAATAAAATGTACGCTAGTGGTCATGATTAGACCCCAATTAAAATATTTAAAAAAACATACCCACGAAAACCTTTTAGGAGGAAGTTTTTGGGAAATCATGCAAATGTACTCAGCCCTTATGCTGTAGCAGAACTTGCTTGGGGAAATTCTTGATTAATTAAAATCATGTCGAAAGTCAGTAAACAATCCATCAAACCTTAAATATTGAAGGATATCAAGAAGGTAATGGAGAATGAAATGTTGAATGAAATATACATAGATTTCAATAAATAATTACATCCACGTCTTGGGAAGAAAATGAATAAAAATGTATCGATGTCTATGAAGCACATCCAAAATCATTTGCTCCTTTTCTTCTCTGAAGGATAAATGTATTCCATTCTGCGGTAGCATATTTTATGAGAGTGCCTTAGCTCCACAAGATATGGTCGTTACCACATTTTTTGGTGTATCGGATCTCACATAAAGAATTCACTTAGGTTGCGTTTAAGCCAGAAAATCCTTAGCATAATCCAAGGAATCGAATGCCTTTTAAGTTGCGAATCTAGATGTTTGAGGTAACATTCCATTATGTGAGGCATTCCTTTTATCACGGCTTTTCAGATGACGTCGTTAAGACCTATGGGATCCTAGCTTTTCTGAAGTTTAAAAGTTAACGATGTAGGACGTTTCTCGCTTGAATAATCTTTATTCAAATTCTCCAACCATGATTATTCGAACCATTCCATAAGTGATTTCTTAATGAACTCAAGTATCCTTTTTATATATGCATGCGCATACACACATATGTAGATATTTACATGGAAAGTTGTTCCATAGGATGTGTTGTTATAATTAAAAGAAGGGAAATGATGAGAAAGCTCTTCATGCTCGAGTTCTTTTAATGAGAAATCAAAAACATTACCCGTTTAATGAATATACATAGGAGAAAAAACCAACAATCTTCTACTAATTGTCAGATGAAATACTAAATGCAACTCAAATAAACTAATTACCCCAGATATTAAGACCGATAATTTCGTTTTTCTTAAATGAACTGTTCTCGCAATAAGTAAATGTATCCACGATGGCCTATAAAACTGATGACAATTGCAATGGAAGTTCTAAAAATGAGGACGGGAGACAAAGTCCCCATAAATAACCAATATACATGCATACCAGCTGGGGTCAGTACTCAGTAAACATAATTTAATGAAGTAATTTAACGTAGTAAAATCTCAAATAAAATACACGAGCTGTTGAGTTATTTGTCATGACCAACTATGATTAGAAAGCAATGGCCACGTTCTTTTCACAAAAAGAAAATTAAAAGTAATAAAACCCTGACGAATAGCTCTACTTAAAATTTTCAGTTCCCCCAGACGAAACAGTAAAATGGTTTTCGCGGAGGTTGTCCTCCGTCGCCGTAGAAGAGGCACGATAACCAGGTTTTTTTTTACGACGGTTCTACCTTTCACAGCTTCCATGTACTTCAGACTTCAGTATGCTGTTAATGATGCATACGTATATGTATATTAGGCAGAGTTTATGTGACTCTATTTTAGGGTGACTTCCATAGGCTCTCACTGTGTCCATGCAGCCGTACTCAATGTTCTAAATAAAACAGGTGTGTCTCCATGCGGTAATTAGCAGCTATATGGATCTTTCTTAGAGATACACCGTGCCTCATTGTCGGTTCAGTCTTTTGCATACCAAAGCGCCGATATGCAGCCAAAACCCAATTATGACCGCACAGATATGCAAATTCAATGCCCTCCTCTGGTGGACACACATTGCAGTGTTGGTAGACAGCCCACTTGTTAGCGCTCTTGCACGCGATTAAATAAGCATCGAAACGACTCTAAAGTGAGGAAGTGTTCACCCACTTCTCATGAGAACAGCAGGAAAGCAGGTTTTCAATATCCCTCGAGGATGAAACGAGATTTTTTTTTAGTGTGAATTTGCTCGAGTTTGCGATAATTTTATAACAATGCTGCACAATGACTGCCGCCACTCAAGTGGAAACCTGTTGGCGGCGACAAAACGATTTTAATTAATGCACAAACAAATCATGCCTCGCTGATTAATTTGCCATGCGCTTACCCTCACTCTCACACTGTAAGGGGTCACCGCCGTCATTTGTTGAAACAGCCGCTGAATTCATGAATGAATTCCGCGAGATAACTTGAATTACAAAATAAATTTTAATATTGATTCATGAATGGACATCACAACGTGAGCTGTGATCTGAGTTCTCGAGAAAATAAATAATCTAAACGCTGAAAGCTGGGTGCGCTTAAATGGATTTTATCTGGTTATGACCAGGAAAGTACATATGTACATATGTCTCTCTCAACCGCATATGTAGGCAGTAAGCTTATATCACATACATTTAACATGCATATACCTTAGTTTTTCCTAATATGGTCATTTTTTAAAGATTATATTTACTTGTGAATTATTTGATATAGGTTGAGGAAGGTGATTATGTATATTAATTATAGATTTTGTGTCATCAAGCCTACGCCTCTAAGGGTATTTAAGTTCTATCATCGACTGATGTTAGTCGGTACACATTCATATAACTGACAACTACTAGCAATTTTGTTAGTTCTTGATTATTTTCAAAGTGTCATCTCATGTGTATTGTCTTTTTCCTTTTTCGAAGTATTTGTTCTAAATATTAAATTTACTGTTCTTATAATATAAAACATACGATACATACATTTCAAGTGACTGCAACTACAACGATTTAAAAAGCTATTTCAAAATATATAGATGTATGTGTGATGAAATCTTTAAGGTAAAACAAAGCTCATATCGAGTTTTCCAAAATATCATAAATAATAAGGCCTAGTTTCCCTGGCTAGCACGTACGCGCTCTTTTAAACTCTTAACAAACTTATAATCAATACCTTACACAAAAACCGAGGGAAATGTACCCGCTTCACGTAGCTCGTAGAAACAAGTTATGACTAAATTTGATAGCTCTATATTATTCCGCCCATTTTGTCGTGTACATTGCCATATGAGTTTGAGGTACAGTACGTGCTACAAAAAATCTTGGGTCAACTTTTAGTCTGTTAAACACATTTTCATGTTTTCTGCACACTTCGTAGGTGCGCTATAAACATTTCATGACTTCATGAGGCGCACTGTATCGATCTTCAATATTTTTCCTTTGACAAGGTGACCATAAATGTCAATGGGTCGAATGAATGATGTGAACGTTTCTTTATACATACATGCATATATATATTGTCTTTACATGCATGAACATACGTGCATACTCGGTTGATAATTGATATACTTAATCACATTCGGAAGTGGTCCAATACAATTTATTTATGTAGCATTAAAAATCTACAAACGCATATTGACATGTTTATATAAATTGATATACAGCTACATATGTATGTGCAATTGCACTTACATAATGCAAGTCGATTGTCGAATAAAACAAACTACATTCTAAATTTATAGAATTGTAACTTTAAAGCCTCAGAAGACCCCAATTGTTTTCTACAATACGAAAGGTTCTTGACTGAGTAGATTGGTCTAGTATAAATCCATTTCATTGATTTAACCCATTTATTTTTAACACTGCAATGTTACAACCATTTTGGCAGGCCTGTAAACAGAATATGTACTGCACACAAAGAGAATAACAAATACAGCACACTTAATCACATCAAACGCAATAAAGGCATTTGGGCACAGAATGCAGTATCAAGCAAAGCAGCCCATGATGCGCCCACTTGATTTAATCTCGAGGATTTCTTTGACAGTGAGTATTTCATTGTAATTATCTTTGTGGTGTTTCCACTGAAAAATGTGGGACGAGAAACTCGTTTCGCGTCATATTTTTAGTGCCGCTTGCGGGAAATCTGACAGGCCGAAATCACTGTTTAATAAAAAGAAAGAATAATAAACCAGTGCGCCACCTACGATACTGCTGCAGTAAAAATGTGTGCATGAATGTATGTCTGTAATCATGTAAAATTCTAGATGAAGTGAATGAAATGAACATACATATACATACATGCATACTTTAAGGAACAAATTTAATCCTTTCTACGCCATCTCACTGCGTGTGTTAGCATAATGTTGTGATAAATTTACTATAATTCAAAAGATTAAATATTTGTGTGTTTTATATATGCATGTGCAATAATTTGTTGAAAATTGAACATTTCAATCATTTTGCCTTTATGCATAAATCAATGGAAAGCTAGACTCGTGCGAGGATATTTGTCATACGAGGAAGATTCAAACGTCGCCTATAAGATACTGTGTAAACAGTTTTAAACCGCACTAATCGGCGCGGCTTCTGGCCCGGAAAATCGACTAGCCGCATACGACAGCATTCATCGCGGAGCTATTCGATGCGGTGGCCGAATTCGGAATCCAGGGAAAACTGATCCGGTTGTGTCTCACCACGCAATGCACCTTGCAGTCCGGTATAAGGATTCTGACTATTTGAAGCTTTTTTATTGAGGCAAATTATAACATAAAAATAATTCATTACAATACAATACTTAATTAATTTGGCTGACTTAAATATATACCTAAACGTAATTTGTAAATTTTTCAACTCAATCAAAACATTTAAATCAACTCCTGACTGTCTGAGGTCCGGTCTGAGAAGTATGTATGTACATAAGTACTTTAGTTACCAAGCAAGAAATGAAGACATTGCTTTCAATGGGGTGAAAATGTACTTATTAGTCTTTGCCTTGGGCAAAGGGTGGTAACAAAGCTTTTTTGAAAAAAAAAAAGACTGAGAGACTTTTTAAACTAAATTCGACAACGTTATGCCCATGCGTTTTATTTTTTTTTACATACTTATTTATGTTCCTTTGCAAAAATTTTTTGTTTTGGTTTTGGTTTACAAATTGGTTGGGTATCCTCAGGAAAATAAACAATAACATCTTACCTCTTAGTGTGTTCTTAGTAGAATCCCCGTAACTTAGTGTTAAATTGATCCATCTGTAACTCTTTTTTTCGGGGGACACAATCATCTTTTTTTATATTTTGATTCAACCAAAATTACCATACTTTTAATCTTGCCAGCTCTCAATTTGAATTTTTATTAAGTTATTCATAGATCCTTCTACACACACAATCAGCCATCCGGTTTTTTTAGTTATCCTTGTTCGTTAGGGTTCACATGTTGTATCGAAATGACAGTTTGAATTTTTTAACTTTAGTACCATGAACGGAGAAGTGGAAAAAGGAGATTTAATTAAAGTCATAAAATGTAAAAAAAAACGGTTTCAGATTATAAATTAGAAAACAAAAAAAAGTTAAAAGATTCGCAACACTACAAAATACATGTGCATGCATATAACACAGAAGATATCGAATAGGTATGTAAGTAGAAACAAGTGCATCTACAGAAAAAAAGTTAATAAAACACTCAACGAGAAAAGGAATTTTCCACTTTTTTCTTTTTGCTGCAAATTACTTGAAGCATTTTAAAAGGAAAAAATGGATACTCAAATGAATGCGTTTTCTGTGAAAAAAATAATCCTTTTTTCTTTTAATGTCATCTTCGTATGAAGTGAGAGCGACTCCGTACTTTACGCCATTTCTTTGCCGTCGATGTGTTCAGCAAAAAGTGACACGTCATGTAGAATATACATTTGTAGATTATATGATAGTTTTGTAATGGTTCTCTTTTACATTAACATCACATAGTGATACTATCGGAATGACATCAAATGGACAAGATGTCTTGTTGCGACGTCTATCCTGGGACCACTGAAATGCAAATAACTTATGCCTGTCCTTTGCGGCACTGTACACTGTAACTGGCCAGCAAGTGTTAGTCAATTGTGGTCAATTGTATGCAATACTCGCAACACTCGTTTTTATATGGAATTAAATTAATCGCGTAGCTGTCATGATTGAGAACTGATGAAATGACAATCAAGTTATTATGCATACGAAAATAAAAATTTGTTGAACTGGCCTAAGCGAATTTAGGTCAATTTCACAAGTGACATGTATATCTGACGGTTTAAAATGTACATAATTATGTTCTTCACAGAGAGTTTTTATACATACATATTCTTTTTTTTTTCAAGGAAAATCAGAAAGTTTTCTTATCCGATACATCTCTTATAAATCCCCTGCAATACAATAGATGCAATGCAAAAGATAATTTTTTCTCCACTTTGCTTTGCGAAACTAAAACTTTGTGTCACCCTGAAACTTATTGACATTCTTGTTGGGTGGTTTCTGCTTTATTGCACAAATCGTTGCAATTGTTGTTTGTGAATCGACCCAACGCCATTTTACCAGGACGTACAGATAAGTTACGAGTTTCAAGAGCCATCCTTAGTTATATTATATCGATTTCATGTGAACAATTAATTGTGACCTGTCCTATTATGTCCTTATTAGAGTTGAAACAATCTTAATGGATTATTACCTGTTCTCATTTAAATACAAACTGCTATAAACAAACGTGCTAGAAGACCACCAAACTGAAGAGAAGATTACTCACTTAATTCTAGTTCCATCACCCTGCCTGCTTTCGGCCGTGGCTTAGGCATCTGCTCCAAAATTCCACCAATTTAGTGTGCGACAACCGTGAGAGAATTGTCTTCCTGAATAGGTATGCTACTTGACTACCACTGTTCATCGCGACATCTTCAGAGAATTGTATGTACAATATCATTGAAAAACTTACCCATTAGCTGACTGTCTTTACCCATTCATTTACTTGATTGCAATTAAATATTCAACAAGGAAATACAATAAAAAGGCATAAGGTAACGAATTGTGAAAATATATTCCCCATTTCCCAATCTGCTTTGTGAGATATATGTATATGTATACATAAATATTACTATACATACAATATTCTCATATGTTCCGCGCATAATACTTTGTCGGTAATTTGGTGGAAAATATAATGCTTCATCTTAATATTGTTTTCTTAATTCAGAACATCCCTCAAAATCCTGAATGACACATGACGTTTTATCATTCCATCAATCTATCGCGTCATCGTGAGTTCTACTTTGACGCCTACACATGCTTTTTTGAAATTTGAATATACAGAAAGCAGATAAAATAGGATTAAGTCATCTCTAACTTATTTACATCTCCAATATATATATTGAAATACATAGGTAAATGTACACTGAATTGTCTATGGAGGTTTATATCAAATAAGGCTTTATGTCCTTAAACTATTACACTTTGTTTTATTTAGGTCATGCATTTATTCCTGAGGCAATAAAGGGGAAATTTCAACTCTGTAGGTTCCATCGAGGTTCCACAAAAAATGCTGTCAAACTTCTACATAATGCACTGCCCTCACAATGTACGCATTTTTACTTCAGCCTTTATAATCGTGGCTTATGTAAACATTATAATTGATAACTATAATCGAAACTCGATTATGCGACTTCCCTCAGAACCGGTAAACGAGTTCCGCATTTCCAATGAAATGTGTTGCCAATTAGCTACTTCCCTATTTCTGCCCAGGAAGGATAAAGGCCCTTAAGCATTTTCTGCATGCAAGCCAACGTTTAGGCATGCTAAAACAAAAGGAACGCGCGATTACAATACATTTGCTTCCCTTCATTATACGGTGTCGTTCACTCCCACAAGAGTACTCACACGATATATGAATGTATATAACTGCAAATGGTTTATCACGAAATCGAAGAAGAGTACGTTGGAGGTAATCTACAATATCCATCACTCTTTGATGTCGTAAGCAGATACATGAATCTGACTTAGAGAGATTGGTAGTATTGTCACAGTTTTCCTTCCACCGTTGGAATATACGAGTATTAAACGTGCAATGCAACTCTTGTGATTATTTAGCAATATAGGTCTATGTGTTCCTAAATTATTTTCCGTATCGATTTTTACTTGTCTACGTTATCAAAAGTTATGGAAGATGCATCTGTCCTAAATTCATGTATGCACAAGCATCAGGGTTGGATGCATCTTGCCACATGAAATTATTACTTCATTATACGTGAAATTTAAGTCAATTGCTCTTCGTAGGATCCAATTATAAGATATGTATAATATATGACAATATGGATATACCTACTAAAATCTATAACAGGAAACATGATAAAACTAATAATAAATGTATTTTCTTGAATTCATCATACAAACTGATACTGGTTTTACAAAGGTGAACGTTTTCAAGAATTGTATGATTTTTGATTTAATTTCTCAATCAGATGTGCAGCATACTTATGTAGCTATGATGTCTTCGAAGTGAACCTCATAAAACAGAAAGGCTGGTTATGATGATAGCAATATGAATTATAATTCATCTTAGACTTCAAAAGAAACCACTTGGTGTTTTTGTAATCTACCTTGCTATATTCAGCTGCACAATACGTAGTGAATATCTTTAATTATTCACTACGTATTTGCATTTATTTATAAGCAACATTTATTTGCACACGTGAATTGTTAGATAATTGCCATGAATTGTTACATAGCCCTTCGCAAAATGTAAGGTATGTTTTCATAGATCAACTTTTGTATTCCAATAGATTTAAATTGATTTAAAACTAAACGCCAATTTGAACATTTAAGGAGTTTGCGTTCATGAAGACATTCAAGATTCACAAATGTTGTAAATGTGACATAAACCCTGAACTCTGGTTAAAATGGAATTTCACCGAATTATCATCCAATCCTTTATTTTACAGACACTCGATAATGGTATTGATAAAAATTCTTTGAGATTATTTATTATTTAACATGTATGTATTTTTGCGAAAAACCTTTCAACAGAAATACGCACACATTGCAAAATGTATAATAACTTATACCGCAACGCGTACTCTCTCTAGAAAACTATGGATCAACTTGTTCATAAAAAATATAAGCTGAACTTTTAGTTTGAGAACTATAAAAAATTGCAAAAACCAGAAAGCTTTGTCAGAGTAAGTGGCATAATCATAGAAACCCCATTTCACCCCATGCTCTTCAGTTGGTAATTGCCCTCATTTCAAATAATATGATTTGATATAATATGTGTTACCAAATTATACCAAAGTGTACCTTTGTGCGTATGTACAGTATTGCATATAAAAGTGTAAATGTTCAGATACTTAAAGAAGAAATGTTGGTCGCCTTTAGAACACTTTTCACTTCAATGTCAATCCCATTTAAAGACAATATTTTTAGAGCACACATTCACAGTCCTATTTGAACAGAATTTTGTCTAACGTAACCGCAAATCCCCTCCACAGCCAAACAAATATTTTTTTATTTGTTTGAGACATCGAATCGCACCCAGCCATTCCACTTAAGAAAAGTGTCTGGTTAACTAAACACACGTCTGTATAACCTTTCAAATCAAAACCCACTCCGCTACTTGACTTTCGATCATGATTGGGTACATGGCAAGAGCTGAGATTTCCACTGCCAATTTCAATATTGGTCATAGTTAAATAAAACTATAGCGACAAAAGAGACCAACTAAAATATACTCCATAGCCCAATTGAAATTAATTGATAACGCATATTCAGCGTATAAGGCCCGAGGGAGCCTCTTCATACAATGAATCTGTTGGGCAGTCAAAAAACGTGTGCGGCTCCAGCACATCTCCTCACAATGACAAATCCCTTCGTAAACGTAAAACATAGTGGAGTGGCGGAGAGTGCACTTACGATCATATTGTTGTTGTTGCACGAGTCCACTTTTGATTCATGGGGGTGTGTGTGACGACGAAGACGGTCTCCGCAACGGTGAAAAGACAACAAATTGCCAAGTGCTGGGCATAATGCCTTTTGCAACCGTTGGTGCCCAATGACAGGAGCGAATTATCAATTTAAATTTGACTTTACCTCGGATCGATATCAAGCGATTGTTCTTTCTCTCCGGCCACCAATAACAGTAACAGCCGTAGCAGCCGCACTTCACTTGTCAATGTATTTTTAAATCTCGATTGTTATAAGTAATGGCATGCCCCGGATGTTGCTTGCACGTCAAGTTGTTAAATTGGTGAATTGGTGCATTGTGCAACAGAGATACATTTTCGTGTGTAAGTTGACCAACATTTTCGTAAAAAAATTTATTTATCCTATAGCAGTAGTTGTTTTGCCCAAAACGTTGTACGTTTTTCGTGAAGATGACCTTTTATGGACCACCTGCCCAGTCGGTAGTTGTGCGAGGGAAATTGTTCAAAAATTATAAAGGAACGGTTCATGTGGAAATGCACTTATTTTTATACCTGTCTTTTTTAAATTTGCACAGTGTCAGTTGCGAGTATTGTACATCCATGTTCCGATACCACACATATATGCATGCATGTACATATATGTACAAACTTGGAACCCGCCGAATGAAGTACACGGCATATTCACAAAAAGAAGAATTTTTTTGAAACAGCCTTAAATTGACCTACATAAGTATGTTCCGTCAATGTGAGCATTGTTTTATTCCTTTTGTTTCATAGAAAGTTTTCCGACGAATGCCAGACTTTAGCAGACTCACAACAAATTGTTTCCAGTTTGGCATTCGATTCAAACCCACACAAGTCTGAATTGAAGTTTAAAATATTTTCAGTTGCAGAGTTGGATATTTTAAGTGATTGCAATGATCCAAGCACAGCTGAAAACAAAAATAGTTTTGATTGTCTACGGAGAATTAAATTAACTATTCAATATAGGTGTGCATAGAGTTAAGGATGAGCGAACTATAACCTCACCTAACCACTATGTCCTAAAGTAAAGGTTAAACGACGGTTAAGTATAGTAAATGCATATTAAGTTATATACACATACACGTGCTTTATTGCAGTACGTACGTCCAGTTAATTGCTTTCTGTTTCATGGAATAATAATGTGTCTCTGGATCCGAGTATCACAGCAGCGTCTCCCCCATCGGCAAGCCTTTAACAACTGCAGTTATTACCCTGCAAGTTGAAGAACAGAGAGAAACTCATTTTATTTGAAAACTTTTCATATTTTACAGTCTTTTTTTTAAGTACGCCCTTTATCAAAAGTGTAGAGAGGAGTGGCTGCCCATACGATTTCGCCTTACGTACCATAGAGGGTACTCTATATACAAACATAGTGTTAGTGCTTAGTTTTTTTCATAGAACGAAAAAAGTTACTGATGCTAATGCCTTAAGGGCCGTAATTTTTTGACGAAGCACTCTCCAACAACAGCCCATATGGCAGAATGCCGTGTATAGAAATACTGATGGAATGCATTTCCATCTAAACCTTGCAACAGTTTATACGTCAAAGAAAAATTAAGGATAATCGTCCAAGTCTAGGTTCAAATGTCCAATTTTCTTTATGTATGTATACTCGAGAATCTTGCACGGTTTTCAGAATTCTGCGTATGTTGATTGAAGTTTGCTCGATTTTGAATATTTGAATTCTGAATTAAAGTGGAATAGTATGTCTCGCTTTGTGTATGTTGTTAAACGAGATATATAAATAACAACATTATACCTATGTATAAGTGTCACTGTTAAGTGCTCGACGGGGTACCCCAGCTTTGGTTAAAAATCCTTGGCTCCCAAATTTCACCACGTGGTGCTGATGCCTGCATGAATCGCAATTCTTTCTTTTATCATTTTTTTTGTGAGAAATATTTTGTTTGTTAAATTACTTTGACATAATTCTTGAAGTATTTTACATTTAGTCATGAAATGGGGTGAATACAAATAAAAGTGAGTATCAGGATTGATTTTTTAATTCAGTATGAGCAAAGTATATTTAGAGAAAGGGAATCGCATGATTGAAATAAAGAAAAATCAAAACGAAGACCATGTACAGGTTGCTCTGCACACACAAAAGACAAATGTTAGGTTGGGTGAGTTAGCGAATTCGCAAAAGATATAACGCAAAAGACAATGACTTAAACATAAAAATAGCTAAAGCGCGTTTTAGCTTTTTTATCTTTCTAGTAAACTTTCTAATATTAATATATTCTTGTTGAGACCGAATCCAAGCTCTGTGTTCACCATTTCTGATCATTGTTCACAATGCTTGTTATAACTCCCGGGAACCACAAGTTGCAAAACTGCAATAAATATATGAATGTCCACTGAAATCCACTCAGCAATCAATAATTCCAGATCACCTACGCATCTCTAAACAGCCTTCAGGTTGCACTATTCTCTTCAGCACACATTACTTATACTGGCTCACTTGTTCAAGCAAGCATTCACTTGCAACACTTGCCAATGCACTCTTTCTTTGGCGGAATATTCAGACGGTGGAAAGGGGTATTTTTACTCAAACTGAACGAGTGTAAGTTTGTGCATTACGTCAGGTTTACACCGTCACGCCGGCGCGGCGCGACGACAGCAATGACTAAAAAAGACGTGTGTGTACGAAGCTATGTAGCCGGTGCTGGGTATATGATAGCGGCGGCGCCACTGCGTCCTTGTACCGTCAAAACTCCACTCCAATTGTGGAGGATTTTCTAATCGAGTGGTGGTGCAATTCTCTGACGACGACTTAATATGGACAATTGGACAAGCATTTTTCTTTTAGATGCCATAAAAAAATCATTCATTCGATCGACCATAGACCTCAGAATACGATTTACCATTTCTTTAACACACGAGAGTTACGAATAATCCAAACATGATATGCCTTTAAAAGGCAATGCATTACCAGGTCAACGTTGTCCAATCGACTATGATTCTTCTATCATACGTTTTCAGTTGGCTGTGCGGTACAAAAGCCAGTTAATATGGGGGTGAAGCCAAATAAAGGCCATGTTTATATCGGTGAGGTAATATTCCTGGGAATAAAATGTATGCTCAACATGCAGATATTATCGAATGAAGGCATTTTTTTCTCGCAAAGTATTAAACTTTTTTTTGTAAAATTGACCGTCAAACAGTCAGGAAATACACCACCTATGTACATGTATACAATAAATGTGCCAAAACCATATTTTTACATAATAATAAATGATGATGACGCTTATGAAAAACCTATCAAAACTGATCAAGTACAATCTTAGGTAGGTACTAGTTAATTCTGCAATTGAGCCATATCTATCTATTGTTTGTCTTTTGGGCCAGAAATGAAGGGGCTTACTGTGTTGTAAGTAAGGAGACACATCTAAACCGAGAAAAATCACGGTGACCCAGCAACACTCTTTTCTTTTATTGCCGGAGGTTTTTAACACTATACTGGAGCATTCAGACTCATAAAACTGGTCCATTGTACACTAGACAGCAACTTACTTTTGCGAGCAGGCGCCTCTGTGAAGAGGAACCCACATCATCAGCACCGAATAACTGCCACCTGATCCGAGCAAAAGCGGGACAGTAGCAGAGGAAGCGCTTTACAGTGTCGTCGTATTACCCACAGGCGTGGCAGAGAGTCTCATCGCTTAGGTCAAGTATATTTAGATGTTTGACGAAAGTGTAGTGGCCCATTAGTACGCCGATAAGTCATCTGCAGTCTTTTCTGCACGAGATAGCAAGAATGCCGTGGATTTCTTACAGACGCTACAGAGCATGCGCTTTGCATTCCTGAACTATCCTGGAACTGGTTAAAAAAGATACAAACGCACTTACACTTGTTCCTCACGAAAGTTCGTGACCATTCCAATCGCATAGGATTCGCTTGGAAAACCGACGCAAATTTACCGAACGAGGTGTGCAGTCTAATTCTGTCGCCCATCCCGTAGGCACCAGCGCCAGATTCTCCATTGATCTAGGAGCCGTCCCGCCGGGCAATTTTCGATTCGATGGCTTTTCTCAGAGAAGTTTGCTATCTATGAGAAAACCCAGGTATTTAGAATCAGCGGAAAAGCGGATTGTGACACCTATTACTATTATTTGTGTCAGACCAGTCAATCTTTGAGAGAAAGCCCATTCCTAGTACACCATTCGTCGATCTATAGCTGCTTAGAGGCCAGTGCTAGACTGGCTCTGACCTTTACAGCAAAGCTGTGTATATGCCATCGGTACTTGGCGACTTGCAACCATCATTTGTGATACTTTTAAAAAATTTATAAAAATACATATTCGGCACGCTGTCCCGAGTTGAAAACTTTTTGCATAGTTTCGGAACTGAAAAGATGGCATAATGCTAACAGAATAATGTGTGCAAATATACTTGAATAGTTACCAAATCTCACGATTTCTAAAAATAATACTGACCATAATATTAATAGTGTAAATGTGGGATAGTAAAAGGTCCCACATCACTGGCGTCAAATCAATTTAAATAGTGGTAGTTGTTGGCTCCGGGATCTTAAGTTAAATATGTACATGTCAGAGCTTTTTAGAAACAATTATAACAGATCCTAACATATAAATGTACATATGTACATGTATGTCGTTACATACTTTGTCTGGACCATTTAAAGTCGGTCAACATTATGATATCTCGTACTCCAGAATCGAAAGTACAAAATTCACAAATTATTTAATTGTATTTAGTTTATGTTTTTTTTTTTGTCACAGCCAATACTGATTAGCTACTGTCATTTATTGCTGCACTCAAACTGAATCAATCAACCAATCAGCAGCGTCTTATTAATCTAAGCACACAGTTTCTGTAGATATGGTCAATTAAAATTCTTCACATCACTCCTCGGATAGAAGAAAATTGAAAAAAATTGCCTTTCAATTAGTTAATACAAAGGCGATCGATTTTTAATTAATATTGTTACTGCTGCCTTGGGGCGGAATTGATGCAATGCACAAGTTCGCAACTAATCTTCTATGTCCCGGAAAACCCTACTCAAAATATAATTATTCCGTTGGCGGACCCGCCCACGTCTGGTGTTATACGACTTTTTCCCCATTTGTAATGTACCTCATGAGCATTCGATACAACCAAGTTTCATGTTGAGGAAAAAAAGAAACGGAGATAATACTTTATTACTGTGTCACTCAAATTAAGTCTGATAAGTCAGAGGAATACTTCAACCAGCAAGAAACAACTCAAAGTTTCTTAAGAGAACAGTCTTGAAGTCGCCATGGATTATAACCAACTCAAAAATCAGTAATGTGATTATGACGTATTATTCTCTTATGGAAATCAAACAAATTCGACATAAGAACGACGGGCAATAATTAATGAAAGAAAAAGTCACTTAGACGCGTGAAATCATATTTTGATTAATGGCACTCAAAACACCACATAGCCGAAAAGTGTAGCCCTGCACAGCGATCAATACATCCAACATTTAAATTTGATAATCTTAATTTGAGAGAGAATAGCATAACGTCCGGATGGTCTGCATGGGAGTTTTCTGATTTTCTCTTTACCTTACTTATATATATATTTTTTGTTGGCTTATTACGAGTATTATTATTGCAGTCACGGAAATGGATTTACTGAAGCGGGTATGGAGGTGTAGGTTGCTGGAAAACGGAAATTCTTTGAAACGATGATTGTGGGTGGAGGATTTATCCACCATCCACCCACGTATTACCTAGCTGGTTTTATTAAAAACAAATCAAAGGTATGAGTGGACGTTGCTGCATCAGATTTTATGTACATACATATTTATATTCACATGTAAGTATGAAAAACGATGTTGGATTAACTTTGTTGATGAGTAGGTGAAAGAAGATGCGCATACGTATGCACATACGTAAAAACAGATCATTTATTAAATGCACAACTCAATGTGATGTATGAAATCAAGAATTCATGTTTTAGGTATTAGGAATGGGTACCTATACAATTTTGGCAAATTATTTTAAATGAGTTAATTAACGAATTGAAAGATATACGCATTGCCTTAGGTGGTCCAGTTCCAGGAAATAAATACATATGTACATATGTATATTAAACATGCAGTCGTATTTTAATTTGTTTGTAATTACTGACGGAAGGGGTATACATAAATATAAATATGCTATATACTAGTTATATTTCGGAATCGATGAAGTAAATAGATACAGTTTCGGTCCTACTAAATAAAACACATTAATGTTTAACTAAGAGTTTAACTAAGATTAACCATTCACTCGCTTCAGTGACGAATCGAAGTGGTTAAAAAATCAGCCTACAAATCACAAAATTACGACGTCGATTATAGGAGAAATACAATGTCCGAATATGTCCATAGTATCTTTAAATGGCATTAGATGGCAGTAATATATTATTTGCTGTCACTGACCAAAATTAAATCGAATACATTTACACGTTTTTTGACCAGCTCAAATAGATACATATGTAGCTAAAAATTCAATCACACACACAACTTTTGAAAACAATTTTTCAAAATTCAGTCTGTGATAAAGGCGTTGTGGTCGACACAAATGAAACGACTGAATTCACACAAACAATTTCGGCGCCACCTTCGATTCTTTGAGTATTATCTCCGCCTCAATTTATTTACACTTGTGGTTTTGTTATATTTTTTGTGTAGGAGCTAAATGGCCGGGTATGTATGTATACACTTGTGAATAATATATTGCTATTGTATCACGAAACTGTGGGAAATAAATAGTTTAGTAGTTAGCTTATAAAAATAACAAAAAAGTACAACACAAAATATGTCCCTTTGATACAACTTCTTCTTTAAGTCGCGGCACATTTCATAGGTCACCTGAATCTCAGCAGGTCAAATCATTAGACCTCTCCATACAGTGCAATGTATGCCGATTTACCAATTGCACACATCAAAAATTGGTTGATGTCCTTCTGAGATGAGATCGCCATTCCGCAGCCTAGTAGTCAAAGTCTCTTCTGGTCGAATCCAAGTTATTTATAAGTTCTATATGGTCCAGTCGCCTTAGGTGTTGCACCCGTAGTTACTCCATCTCGCTTGGATATTCTCCTATAGATGCCAAGCAGAACTTAGAACTGAGACTGGGATGATCAATGTCTCGTTTAGTTCTTCCGCAGAAACAATCGCAACATCAATGAATTTATTCCTGCCAATAAATTTGCATTCAGTATAAATTAAAATATTATATTCGCTGGTGGATGGAAATGCGACAGACTCATGTTTTCGAAGAAAATGGATTAAATTCTTATTTTTCTATATATGTAGCTATATATTATATTTTATTCTCTTGGTGTTAAAAACTTGAATTTTCCTTTTGCAATTGTTCGCAATTTATTCGACGTGAAGATATAGAGCACTAAGTTTTTAACTAACATTTTTATATTCTGCTTCCACTGCAACTACTTAATCTGATGCCTTAATTTTATGTGTTATTCTCGCACACGTTTAGTTCGTACATTTCGTGGATGCTCCATGGGATTGAGATCTGGTAATTGAAGGGGAGTTTTCAAAATATAGGGAGTGTTTTAATGTGGCCATTAACAAACCACATCACCAATCTACTCTGGATCGTTATCTTGCTGAATATAGTCAATTAAAACAAAGCATGATATAAACCAAGTCTGCTTAAAAATTCAAGGAAAACTTTGTTTGTTAATCCAATCATATTTCAAGAAGGATTGTGGATCGTTTGGAGTTACGACATATTTACGTGTACCATTTATTCTCTGCTCAAATTTCTGTACATACTGGTTCAGTGGCCAACAGAATTATAAGCATTCTAAGGAATGTAAAACGCTTCATATGCTTCCGATTTTAAAATCTGTTTTGATAATCAATTGATAGCAAGACAACTCAATTTTCGTGCACAACTCAATCTGGAATTTCTCGATAGATCATTGGACATCATTAAACTCTCAAACGTATGTATTTTTAAATGCTTACTTATAAATATATTTAAACCATTAACATATTACTCACGAATCAGCATAAATAAATCATCCAAGACAAAGTTTTGCCCGTCGACTACGCAGCAATGGTTACAGTGATTCGATCCATCATCATGGATGTCACAGACCGGCGACAGATTTATCCGTTTCAACTTTGTCTCTTCCATTCAACCGGTGCATTTCTATCTAACATAAAACTAATGGAGCAGAACGAATCTACAAATAAATGCAGCAAAATGGTATGAAAATCATCAGCTTTTCGTAAACCCACTCAAGCGATTACCTTTGATATGTGCATTCATGTATGTGCAGTACATATTTATTTTATATATACATATGTACATACAATTAAGTTTCTATATGAAGAAATACACAATGAAAAACATAGTTTAAAAAAATAAAATACACCAATCTTAATGAATATATAACTGGCTTACTCACTTCGACTCAGTGATTAACCTACTCCAGTGCCAAATAGCCGTCTTACCATATTTGTGAGGAAGTGGGTATTTGTTAAATACATATATATGTCGAATGTACGTATGTACCTTAATTCAACCTACCTAATCTGGCGAAATGTTATCGTGTGGGAATAGCGCGGTTGGCTCCGTGAATTCACATTCATTGATGTTTATTTTTTGTATACAATTTTTTTTATTTTTATATGTAACTTAAAGTTTTTTGAGTAATTTATCGAATTTTGAGTAAAGATTCAAAATGTTAACTCAAAGAGAAGAGTAAAAGTCACTATTCTCTACTCATTGACACTCAATTGACTACACTCTTCTCATTCCGCTTCAGTTTGGTTGCTGATATAAAAAAGATCCGACACCCACATAGCACAAATTAAAGGTTTTCCTGTTGCTCGATGTGGGTATATCATTTGCAACGCCATCGCACGTTTGAACACTAGCTGTGATGATGGTGCCCCATAGTACTGTGTGTCGTATAAGACGTCCATCGATCTACTCATATGTGCAGTGATTCAATAAATACGGTGTTCGCGTTCGCGTTCGCGCTCGTGCCTCTGTGCAACTCGTCATACGAAATTTTCTGAGGTGTTTTGATCGAGATCTCAGTGTGGATTGGACAATTGTCGCGTGTAGATGGTCCTTTGTCGATCAAATCCACTTGATCATATTCCATTTTTTTTACTCTTGCTCATTCGTAAGAGATCATCCTTTCGAAACAAGGATTGTTACTTGTTGAGGGATGAATGTAGTGTGACGTAGTGTTTTATTTTTAGAATGTGATTAAGAATATAGTTGGCTGTCATTTGGTCGCTCTCGCATCTCTGGAAAATATCGAAAGTTTCAGTAACGACTGCTCCATCGTTTTCCTTCCATTATTTGTGTGTGTAGATTATTGTTTATTCTCTTTTTCTTGCATCGCATGAAAATACTACTCTCGGGAAATATTTATAGTGACATGAATGTGTATTATTATTCGCGTTCTCTGTGTTGGCTTTGTCGGGAAAAAACAATAACGTCGAGTGTTATTCTGAAGGATAAACTCTGAGTTGCTTGTTCGTCTAAGATTTCGATCGATTCATCAAAAAAACGCGCTTATTGGATTATATTAACTGCATTAAGGAATTTAATCCTAATATTTGTACCCAGGTTTGTTGTCTAAAGTTACCACTTGTCAGTTTTTTTTGTTTTAATTGTTTGTCATACTCTGTATATTTTCTTACAAAACTCTGATGGTGCCTCTATTTTGGCATGTGCTGCTATTAGAATATAAGTTGCTATGCTACGAATACATAGTATAGCCGTGCAACAACAAGTTTTGTTGAACATTTCAAAAATACATTCCTAATGTCTTAAACGACAAATAAGAAATAAGACGCAGGGGAAGTCGAAATCAAAGAAGTGTGAATGCGTTTTGTTATTTTTAGCTTTAGTTTGTTGTGTCTCACTCAGCGACTACTTGGATGTCTCCTGGTTGTGTTGAATAAAAAGGAAGATATATGTAATATCAGAGTATTAATTTCATATTTGCTCCAGAATAGTTAGTATTAACAGTTTATGTTATTAAATACATATCATTATATCCTTACTATTAGTTTCCGACTATACACCGATCAGAAAAGATTATGACCTAAAAATAGAACACACATGGAGCCTGAAAAAGACATATTAAATGATTTTCTAACGTGCTAGACAATGAAAGTTGTATCAAATGATTCGTTTATTTTGTACAAATGCTTATACTTACACATGTATATACATTTATACTTGTAACTACGTATGCCAGTCAACTTAAATAATGAGCTATCATAATAAAAGTTATTTCGGCTAGAGATAGAATCCATTGCGGTTTTTTGTCGACAAAAGTTTTTATTTATCGAATTATTGACTCTACCCAACTTCACTAGAGGCAATAATTTAAGATCATTAATACCACCCCACCCGGTCGTACTGTCTGAAATCTAGAACAGTGCCAAGAAAACAAATTAGCACAATAGGCAAAATAAATTTGCATTTCGCAATAAATTTCCACAAATAATTATAATAGTTAAGCACATTGCCACTTAATCAAACATATTCAAGTACACTTCAGTTAGCACAGAGGAATCAGAAATGCACGATACCCCAGGCAATTATCGTACCGGTATTTTATCATGTAATTTTAATACTTATGATGCTTGTTTTCTTGAAACTTTTGATCCCACGAATGCCTTCCTTATACCTTCTGCCGCCGGCCGAAAACAAAAATCAGCTAGCAAAAATTTAAATAAAAATCATCATCTCTGAACATGGCGTAGAAAGAAGATGAATTCACATTTGCAGATACCAAATTTCTAAATAATTATCCACCAGACAAAAAATAACAATTGTAAGAAGAGCTGCCGGAATACATATATACGCACATATTACAACAAAGGAAATTAATGCCTTAAGCAACATCTAACAATGGTATCTTGGCAATGCTTACACACTTATTAGTAATTAGATCCACCCACTTTCACCCACAGATATGTATGAACTCGTATTTCTGCATGCATGTGTCCTCGTCTAGTTGAAAATCCATATATCCATATGAAAAGATACATACATATGTACACCAAGCCCAATTTTTTTTTCCGATTATAATTGTCTAATTTATTGTATGTGTCAAATAAATTTTATTAATTCCAAAACAGAACAAATCAAAAGGCACTTCCTAAAAAAGAAGAGCAGTCAATTGTATAGAAGACAAACCCTAAAACCAGTGGTGCCTTACTTTGCTCAATTTTCCGGGTATTTGAGTAATTTATAAATGTTTTTTTCCCCTTGATTGGGCACAAAAACTACAAAATAAAACTACGACGCGACTCCCAAATCGAAACCATTACCTTAATTAAGAACAATTATTAAAAAACGAGTCAATTTCAATTCAAGAAAAGAACAAATATCTAAAGGGTTTACATGTTGAAAAGCAATTCCCATTTGATACTTCGAACAGAAACCCATATCGATTATTTTATGAGATAAAACAAAAGCGATATGGCACAGTGTAGCAATTGTCTTTCGATTCCAAAAAGGTTCTTGTTGCAATCTACCCTTTTTAAAGCGCACGGTGTTATAAATGACGCAATCATGCCACTGTAATGTCTCTTAATGCAACCGTTTTTTCTAAATAATGGAACCACCAGAGGATATCTCTGGCTACAATTACTCGTTGTAGGGTTTGGTCTTTTGATGTATAAACGAAACTTGATAGCACTTGAATTGTGTTTGCGGGGAAATAGATGCTAGTTGCCATTACCATTGTGGCTTTTTCGCATTGAGGTTTTTGATGTAATTGGCTTAAGTGAACTTGTTTTGTAACAGGTGCAGGGCAAAAAGTTAGACTTAAGTAACCAAATCATTTCATATGTTTGCCTTATAAATTAAAAAAAAATATGAATATGTGAATATATTCAGAAATTTATCAGAATTTTATCAATTTATCAGTATGTACCGTATGAAAAGTTTCAAATTATTTTTGACTGATAATGCTTACATATTCATATCAATGTTTCTGCATCTGTATCTAGTGTATATAATACAAATCTGATGTTTTATATAATTGATGACAATGATAAGTGCTTCAATGTGAAAGATTGAAATAAATCTTACAAAGCAACAGCCACTACACCGCAGCAATGATATTATTCTTGCAAAATCGAATACTCTTTTGCAGCGGATTATGTTGTATAAAATCCATATGTGTCTAAATCACATCAATAGATTTCATATTTATCGTTGAGTGGAAGTAAGAATTCAACTCTATGGGATGCAATCAATTGAAAATAACATACTTAACAGTTGTGCAACTGCATACATATAGCGCGTTACCATTTTGAGAGGTCTGTTTATTACGATAGTGTACATACAAGCATAAATATGTGTACGATAACATGTCTCACAGTTACACCATGAAATGACGTACATACCTAATTGGTAAACCTGCCTTTGAACGTTTGTGGGCTAAAAGTTCTTTGCAACTCGATATGTTGGCATTGTCCTTATACAGACTTTCTGAGGTGCAATATCATTGCTAAGAAATGCCAGCTGATGCATGATGTATGAATAAAATAACCGAAGGTATAACAGGGAAACATTATGCTATATGCTATAGCACACCTAACCAAGAGTTATTTCCAGTATGTACACACAATCATGTGTGAATTTTAGAACATCATACGCACCAGATGAAATGAAATTAGTATCACGAAAATCGTACCATTTTTTTATTGACAAATGATATAAATATTGCATCATGTCAACAGATATAGGATCATTTTTGGTATTAAACCTGTCAGAGTTTAAATGTTCTTTAAATATTAAATTAATAAAAGTGAATTCTAACAACATATTTTAAAGTTTATTAATTTCTTTCAAAACAATTTCAGGCAACAAACAGATGAATTGATTTGTCCAAGAGACAGCAATTATGAGGTCAACGACATCGCATAACCAGACAAATATATTAAAATCATCAGATGCTCTAATCTACTACGGTCAAAATCATAGTCAATACCGTGACAACGGCAATAAAAACAGCGACAGCAACATAAAACTCAAACTGAATGACCGAAATAATAATGACAATTGTTCAGCAATGATGGCGATTGTGTCGAACCCAACATTAATAAATAAAATAATAACAACAGCTGCTCCTAGCAGAAGCAAAAATGAAAAATATTCCCTGCGACAACGACAGAAGCGATTATTTGCCGTGCCTACTTGTGCGGCTACCGCTGTCATGCCATTGAAGTCTGCAACAAATTTGGATAACTCACCGGTATCTTCCAGCGATAATAGAAGTACAACGTCCGTTTCTAAGCGTTTAAACACCTCCGTAGATCAAACCCCCATTCCTAAGGAAAAAGCAAAGAACAAAGCTGCTCCACTTAGTAAGTACCGACGAAAAACGGCCAATGCACGGGAGCGAACGCGCATGCGTGAAATTAATTCAGCTTTTGAAAATCTTCGACGATGCGTTCCACATACTATAACTGGAGATGAATCGACTTCATCTAATGAAAAGTTAACTAAAATCACAACTCTTCGGCTAGCAATGAAATACATTCAAATTCTTTCCGAGGCCTTAGACAATCCAGCATTCCAAGAAGATTTTTTGTTAGAATGTAAAAATGATGGCGATCACAGATTTACGACTATGGACTGGGTTCAACCTGCCATCATCCCTAGTGAAGAAGAAGTACAGTTATTCCCAGTGACAGCAACACAATCTCGATGTAAAAATAAAAAATCTAAGTTGACGGCCAGTAAAACGTCCAGCAGAAGGCAAAGAACAAAAACGAAAGTTTCAGATTCAATGTCCCCGCATTTAACGTCCGCTTCTTCACTCTCATCATCTCTATCCTCGAGTTCCTCGTCAGCATACGCTTCAATGTCAACTTCACCTCTTCTCGATGATCTTCATTCGACTACCGATTTAAGCAGTATGATTTTGGAATCCGATGGCGAATCTTTGCATTTATCAGAACCATGCCTCAGTCCATTACATCGGAACTACAACCTAGGGATGCAATCTTCACTTGATGAAATGGAGACTTTGATAAAGAATGCACCTATGTCAACAATAGCAGATAACCCGCTTGAGTTGAGCTTAAGACTTTTGGAATCAGATAGTGATTCAATGGAATTTTCAACTGATCAACAACCATCAACGTGCATAAGTCCACTGGCAACACTTGAAGCATTTAATCCATTTGGTGACCTGCTGCACTCTGAGTATCCAGAGCATACATCATTAGATTTATTTTTAACGTGACTAATAGATTTTTTTGTTTGTTTGCTTTACTTATCACATTTTACATTAACTTAACACTCTCTACATTTTGTTTTCACTTACATTACACATATTAGAATTTTACATTCGATTTAAGTAAAAGCAAAGACATTTTTACCATTTGTTGTGTGTTTTTTAAATTTTAGAAAAGAAAAACGATCCCATTAATTCGTACTGTGTCATATTGATTTAAGACTATTTAATCCTTTTTTGTACATAAGTTTAAGAAATCTTTCTAATGAACTTTACAAAATAAAAAAAAAACAGAATAAACGTTGATCATTTTTAAAAACTCAACTATGAGCAGTGCAGCTGTATGTCTTGTTTTAAAAAGTCGGTGTAAGTCCAACAGCTATTGGGACTTTTCGATACAGACTGAAAATAATAATACAAAAATTATTATTAATGTCTTGTCATTCTTGCCTGATCCCAAATCCAGTTTCTAGAGTCTTCAGGGTCTTAAATGATGTAGAAAAAAGTTTAAAATGTGCTGAACGGTGGTTCAAGGTCGGTGATGGAAATATGACGTAAAATATGATACACACTAGTTCAGTGGTAATGGAGATAAATTAGTTTTAATGTACACAAGACTGAGCGAAATCGGGGGTATTTTCTAATGTGTATAACAACACAACGTAACCATCAAAACCCCACTATAAAATTGTAAGAATTCAAATATATTTTGTAGCAAGTATTCGCCGAGGAGAATTTATTTTGTTTTAGTTTGGTAAGTATAATTTTAAGCATTTGTGATATCGGGTGTAATAATTTTCGATTTCGATTTTCACACGTCAGATTTTCAATAACATCTTCTATAAAATAAACTCTTCCAGCCCAAAAACGGACGAATATTAATTAAGGATAGTAATCATAATAATAATTTGTTGTACATGAGAACTATATGTACACAATTCAGGCTTGTGGGATTCCAGAAAAATAAGATAATTACATGCGCCCCAATCCTCACTTTCCCTTATAGTTAATATTCATGTAACATACATGCATATGACATGTATGAATGTACATTCATACACACAAATGTGTATTCCTTACGAATATGGAATTTAATTTGATATCCAGCAAAACACCTTTGAAAAGACAAGTATTCTGACCGTAGTGTCAACAACAACATGACAAATTTAAATCAACATTTCACGCCAAATTCTGTACTGAAAAATTAATTCTTACAATAATCATGTTGTTGGTCTAACCACCAGTATAACTATTACAACCCAATTACGCTCAGCGCCACAAACGTGTCATTTATTGAATTGATATTTCAATCTACCCCATTCAAATGACCTCATCCGAAAACTGGCGACCGATTCATAGCAGAAACGATTCACAACCTATCCACGGGCTTGTGTGATTAGGGCATATGTATCTATATCTACATGTAAAATGTGGTAGAACCCAAAAGTACTTCCTTTAACACCAGCAACATGCAAACAAATTATTGAACATTATCATGGCGAGGATGGTATTGATAGCTTGGATCACACTTGTAACAAAAACAAATAATATCTAATATTTTATGACCAATGTGAGGAGATGAATGCTTTTACGGCCGAATACATATCGTTCTGTATTGCTGACGCAAACTCAATTTCAATCTTACCATTAGTGGTTATAATGGCAAATCGCGTTTTACGAACCAAAAATAGTAGCTAGCTGCACGGGTCTGCACAGCAACTAGCAACAGCTTCAGCTGTGCTGATCAAGCTGTGACATCTAAATTAAATTCAAAATATTGTGTCATTTTTGCGACATGTTTTTTTACGTCTTACTAATAAGGCATACATATATGTATATAATATGAATTATGAATATATACAAACATAGTTGGATAATGTTTAGGAAAATGGTTACCTATATTTAGATACTGATTTATTCCAGTCAATCGAAGTTGTTGATACATAAAAGAATCAGAGTGTGGAGTTAACTACAAATACTTTGAAACTAAGTGTAAATAATTATTCAATGCAATAATTAAATACATATATAATATGTCAGTCAATAAATGGTGTCATTACATTCATTGACTAACTTCTACAATAACCACTCGTCTTATATACACTCTTGTTCTTCCACATTTTGGTAAGTTTCGCATGCCATTTACAGAATTGGTACATGAAAGATTTGTTTTATTTTTACTATATAATTTATATATGCTAGACAGAAAATTTAGACTAGTTCATACAAACTTTGACTGTGATCCAAGCTATTTTAGAAGTATTTGCAAATTCTGAATAGTTTTGTTTTTAATTTATTCTCTTTTTTTTTGTATTTTTGTTTTTTTCCAAGAAAACTTTGGTCTTCATATGGTCAAGTATTCTTTTTTGAGCATAACAAGTTACATAAGAGCACTTATCCACTCTATAAATACGACAGCTCGTCTCGACAATTGATATCAGAAATAAGGGATCATATAAGGCTACAATATAAATGTACGCTATAATATAATATTTGTAATACTTTGCAGAAAATTGTTTTTTATTTAAAACAAAAATTGCAATCATATATACATTTAGCTAAATCCGAAAATATAAGTTGCTTTGATGTTAAAAGAAAATAAAAATTCAAATCTATGTATGGTGACCTCTTTGATATGCATACCTTAGCTCCAATCCTGCTTATGCGTTCATTTTAAATTATCTGTATGCCTTAAATCACTTTTTTTGATATTAAAAACGTTTCACAAATGTCTATGGAATCCCTCCGACGTAGCAAGGACACTTGCATTTTCTTCAACACACATTAAAGAAATAGGAATGATCCAACTACCAATTGATCATCATGTGTAAGAATTGCAGTTATACGAGCTTCATATGCTCAGGTCCATTACGGGCTATAGCACCACCCATATCATTATGTATATGTGTTATTATTATAAATAGAGTCGATCATAACCATGATCAAATGTTGGATTTTACTAACAGCGCCAATGTAAACGTAATAACGAGACCGCTTTCAAAGGTTGGCATATGTTAATAAAAATAATACGAACAAATTTGATTATTACTATAAAATCATCAATTTCATTCAAAACATTCTGCAGGAGCACAAGCCACCGGAAATACTGCCGGGAGAAGAAGTCAAATACAGTGAGACCTGTGAAGTTGACCACCCTTCTAAATTAACCGCCTGTCAAGTTGGTCGGAAAATTTCGTATAAAATAGGACCTGTGTATGTTGGAAACCTCTCTATCTTGGAACCTGGACGGAAATTTCTCTTTTTTATCAACAACACGTATGGACAAAAATGCGTATGTTGGCCACATGCAGCGCTAACACATTTGGATGCATATATGTACATATTTGTGGCAAAGCAATTTCAGGGAGTAGCGGTACAATAACGAAAACGATCACGTATTTCATAATTTGCAAACATAAAAATGCCTTACGGGTTGGCCACCTACCTAAATAGGTCAGAAAAGTTTACACTGCTGATGGCCAACTTAGAAAGGTTTCACTGTACTATAACACATTTACTAATTTATTTCTGGTCGGGAATTACGAAGCAAAGCCCTGAAAAACAAGTGCATTTCAGACAAACATAAGACAATTGAAGATTGATCAATTTTCTTGTTATACATAATGTGATGATTTTGTTGTGATGTAGCTGTCATGTACCGGAGTATAACAGATATCATTTACTCTGATTGAATTATTGTTACGAATTATATTTGAAATTGTTAAATCAGTTTTAAGAACATAGTACATATATATACATATTTATATTATAGCACATAATATACGCATATGCATGTCCCCAAATATGTACGAACATTTTATGAGTTATACAAAAATATAAATTAAACCACTCGGCCGGCCATCACTGATTTGTATAACAGTGCAAACAGCTGTTTACTTGTCAAATGTCACATTGATGTCAAATAAAAAATTACGCGGAAATATAATTTAAGGTGTAATTGTACATTTGCAACATCTTGCTAGAGGTAATATTAAAATAAAAAACAATAAAATGGATCCAAAGAATACTCTTCGCGTCCACAATGGGGAAAGTAATGGAGACGAAGTAAAGACCCCTTTCCTAATTGGCGTTGCTGGTGGAACGGCAAGCGGAAAGGTCTGTACATATATGTAGAAAGACTATTATGAAAAACTATCCTCATAATAAATGCGTTTATATTGTAGTCTACTGTGTGCAAAAAAATAATGGAACAGCTCGGTCAAGCAGATATGGATCACGCTCAACGTCAGGTGAATTTAAAAAAAATATTCCAATGAATATAGATTTGAATGACTTTCCATCGAAGGTCGTTACAATCAGCCAGGATTGCTTTTATCGTGAACTTACCCAAGCAGAAAAAAACAAAGCCCAAAAGGGGCTCTTCAATTTTGATCACCCAGACGCCTTTAATGAGAAATTAATGTTCGAAACATTGCAATCAATACTTAAGGGACTAAAAGTGGACATCCCAACATATGACTATAAATCTAACTCTTTGTAAGTAAACATATACATACATACATAAATACTTATATATCATTAATTTATTTTGTAATAATTATCTTATTCTATAATTTTTAGGGACTTTGAAAATACTCTAACAATTTATCCAGCCGATGTTGTTCTCTTTGAGGGTATACTTGTTTTCTATTTTCCCAAAATAAGGGATTTATTTCACATGAAATTATTTGTTGATACGGATTCGGATACACGATTGGCAAGGAGAGGTAGTTCTTTCAAATTTTTCAAAAGTTATTCCACTTAATATTCTTTTAATTTTCATTTAGTTCCAAGGGATATAAATGAAAGGGGTCGTGATTTAGATCAAGTTCTTACTCAGTATATGACTTTCGTGAAACCGGCTTTTGAAGAATTTTGTTCACCGGTACGTTTTAAGTATACTCTTAAGTATATTTACTTACACATATTGTAACGAGTAACTTATATTTTGTTTAATAATTCGATTACAATTGCCATTTCATTTAGACGAAAAAATTTGCTGACGTTATTATCCCAAGGGGTGCTGATAATACCGGTAAGTATAACCATAAGCGTAGCTTGTTTCATGTTCATACGCAAGTAGTTTGGGTGTTTATTTTTAACATTTTTAATTTGAAAGTAAACAATTGTTCCATATCTTAACTTGAACTATTTATTTAATAACAGCTTTTTAAATTTTTAGAGTTCTTAATATTTCATTTTTCATCCTTGACTTTTTCAATACATAAATAGTTTATTCCAAATTCATAAATTAAACAAAAATAGAAAAATGAAGGAGAGCTTAGTAAAAAAAAATCAAAAATTAAAGCTGAGAATGAAGAAAAAACCAAAGCTCCAGCAGTTTCTTTGCTTGTTTATTATTCTTTACAGTTGCTATCGATCTCATTGTTCATCATATTGGAGAAATTCTTAGACCTGGCGGAGCACCAAATAACTCTACATCAACAACCCATTTCGTAATGAAAAGTGAACACTAAGAGTATCTATTAATTTTTTTTATTATAATAGATGCGATGCGCAAATAAGTCAATAAATAAATATACAATTAAGAGAACGTAGACATATAGTACATATTTAACAACTTAAATTATTGAACTATATATATTTCAGGAATCTGTTAGGAATTTAGAGAATAGTATCTGAATACCCATACTAATATATGCATTATATGTATCTGCATATATACGGGTTCGCCACTATTCGAATATATTTCTTATATGATTTCAATATATTAATTTAATTTAAGGGTTCATCTCATTGATCCATCATCTTTTTATAGCTACATGTATTTTGAAATTAAAAAAAGCAACAGTACTAATCGTTTAATAATTTACCTTGCTATGATTGTTTTATTTACATTTTTAAAGTAATTAACAATCTATAACCTTTGTTAGCTACAGTTGGTTTTATTTAAATTTAATTCATTATCAATGAAGTATTTCTGTTTGTACAATTCATGAAATCATTTTTTTAACACAAATCTTATACACTCAATCTTAAAAAAGCACAAATAAATACTGATATATATTCCTAAATCTTACATTGTGTTGAAATTTGTTTTAATTCGATGCTTTAAGCATTTTAAAGATAACATTTTTAATATAAAATGTTAAACTACAGTGGTATTTTCCAGCAACAAATATAAAATTTGTCACCAGCAGTAAATGATTCAAAAGCTGCTTAAAATTGTTTTAGGTTGGGCATAAAATGGTTGAGCAACTCTGATAGCATATGCTCTTCGAATTCATAATTACTAATATTCCCAGAATAGAAAACTAAATATCAAGCCTCTTATGAGCAAAGAAATTATTCTTTTTGTGTGCTTGTGAAAATAAGCCTGCCGTGTGTCACCAAGTAACATAATTCTATGTTAATGACAAGCATCCTACTTGCTAAGCTTCGATGCTGGATTATTTTCCAAATGATTTTTTTAGAAGCATGCGACATAGTGTTCAGGATCATTTCCCTTTCCCCCCTCTTGCTACTCAAAAAGATTTTGTTTGACGTGTTTATAATACTTCAGATGAAACACCGCTTCAAGACACTCCAGGTAATGAAACGACCCATCAGTTTAATTTCTTTCATATAATGGTAGTGCAATTTGAAGTTATCATACTCACTGACAAACTGAGTAAAGCTCTTATTCTTTCATTTCCCTGCTTACATTTTCGTTGTATGAATTAAACTTATTTATTTTTAATTTATTTCCAGTTGCAATTGATCTTATTGTACAGCACATACGAGATTTTTTGAATAATCGCTCAAGACATGACTCAACCACAAATTTGGCAATTAATTTGTGTAATTCTTATTTGTCAAGTTCTTCATACGGAGGAGGTAAGAATTCTTCTTCGATTACGGCAAGCATCCTAAGGCCACATTAACCATTTGCTGTATCTTCAAAATGTTAACCCTCACCAAAATAATAATAAACGTTATTACAACCTTTTCCGACTAAAAACTTGCAAAATATTATATTATGTACCATTATCATATATATTTATGATAAAATTGCTTTAATCAAATAAGGATTACAACTACAGCAAATTTTCTATTTATGATTACACATTAGATAAATGTAAACATATGTATGTACATAATTTCGGAAGCGGTAGAGTTTGAAAACACTTGACTTGGTAGAATAAGATATATATATGTATGTATGTAGAAACACGTTTCATTGCAATATTAAAGCGCGTAGACTTTTTTATACGTACAAGAGAAGAGTATTAAATATCAGAATATTAAATTGATTATGCATTGCAATATTAATTTGTAAATTGTAAAATGAAGATTAAAGTGTGAATATGTACATATCAACATCGATGTTTAATAAGTAAAAAGTGCATTAACATCAATATATTTTATAATTTAAAACGTTATTTTGTTATTCACTATGATTCTACACATAAGAAAACAAAGTAAATGTGCTGAGCTTCCGAATGTATTTATGAATATTATACTATTCTGCCAGGCAAAATAAGGATACATGAGAGCATTAGTTAGCTAATGGACAATGAATATAATTTTACAGTTATGTAAAAAATCTAAAGTAGAGAAATGATATTTGTTTTCTTCTGCCTCTAGATGGAAATGTAAATATAACACATAAACTAGCTTTTAATTTTCATACAACTACTAACATTTGGAAAGGTTTTGAAAAAATTATTTTGCTGGCTTGTATAATTTTTAGAATCAATTATTACGAGATCTGTAATTATAACTCATGTTTATTTTATGCAACTTGTAACACTATACATATATTTTATTAAATAATATCCTTTTTATCATTTTTATAAAAGATGGTGATGCGTATATGGCAATACGTCGTTTTTCAACGCTCTGCAATCAACTAAGCACCCATGGCAATGTTTTCTTCGAACAAAATCAATACTTAAGAAATAATACAACACACTGAATTTATAAAATATATGTGAATCAGAAATATTCATAGTATGCACATATTGCAGTACCAAATTGAAGAGTTGCACAATTAGAGATGTACAATTATGTATCTGAATCTGTATTGAATATTTAAAAGCATATCTTAAATAAATATATTTTTAAACAAGACATCCTATCTAAAGTATTATTAATGAACTCAGTTGAAATTGACAAAATCCATCACACAACAGCGGAGACATGTTCATATTTACATTTATCATCTATATTTCAAAATTTTAAATTAAGTACAGCCAGTGCCTTGATCACTGTCATCAATATATCCAAGACAACAACCCAACCACGATTAAATACAATTCACATGCATTGCTACCTGTTACACCTGTAATCAATCTTGCTTGTTCTAACTAACTGCAGGTATGGTAAAAATTAAAGAAGCACACTATCGATCCCTCACCCACATCTCAGTTACTAACCACGTTAGTATGAAGAGTACTCATTCTCTATTTCAGCTGGTCAGTTTCGAAGAATTTCACTTTACTTCAAACCCCATTTCAGTTTGATTTCGGTTTTCGTAGGTAGTGTGTCTGTTGCTCTGTTTATTCCCGTGAGTCAGTTGCTGTTGAGGCGAGAGTGAAATTTGGCGGATGACGAATGCAAAGAAGAGAATATAAATTCCGATTAGTCTTCTTTATTTCATATTTATATGTTTGTGAATTCCTTTTTTTCATGTTTTTATTTCGTTTAAAGTGAAAAATTAGATTATAATCCGTGAGAAGCTCATTATTTTAACGTGAATGATTATTCAAAGTGTTGTAAAATGTCCACATAAATGTTTCTATCCGAAAGCGAGTGAGTGAGAGAGAATTATTGGTACCCTAAGCGTTAGCTTAGTGAGTGAGTGAGATCTTTGGAATACGAGGTGAAGAGGGTTTATCAAAGCCTCATAATGAAACTAGGATTTTATACATCACCACATCCTGTCCGCGACTGCCGATGGCTGGCCGTGTTTCTATTAATTTATGTAGTTATTGGTAAGAAATGAAATATTTTGTAGACATAAGTATGAAGGTATCCATTTAGCTAATATATATATGTACCATACGGAAATTAAAGATGGGTGTGTTTACCTCTGCAAATCACTGGAAAAAAAACACTGGTACAAAGCAGTGAAATACCTGACTCTGCATGTCTCGCTCTCTCTTATTGTTGTTTGCTCTGCTGTTAGTGATACCTTTCTGAGCATAAATTGGACAATTCCGACAAAACATTAAAACATGCGACAGGTAGACTTGCGTGAGTCGGTTTACGAAGAGTTCAATTGTTTTCTTTGTGGCGTGTTTACGATTTCTTGTAGATGAATATCCTACAATCTGTGTAGTAAATTCGCCGTTATGAATTAGTATTGCGACCAACAGTTTATAGAATAACCTATACATTGTTAATACACACATATACTACACCCACTACCACATACATTTGTACACCTATTGTTATTTTTTTGAAAGTCGCTATGATGCGCTAACTATTACTAACAACATTTTTAGGTATGTTAATAAAGTAAACACATCATTTTATAACTTTTCTCGTACATCATATGTGACTCACTTTTAATGTTCGTATTTACTTCAGATTATCTGACAATTGACAAAAAACTTTGCACTGATTAGTATTTCTATGTACATAGCTATGTATGCCTATGATGTTACAGCATCATTATATATTTACCGCCATGATCCAAGCTGAAGTTTTTTCTTTAATAAAAAAAAAATCAAAAGCAAAATAAGAATGAACAGAGAGCTCTTACATTCATACATATGTAAGTATATGGCTTGCCATATCAGTAAAGGCTGAAAATGTAAACAGAATAACTATTTTTGCCGGGATCATGAAAGTGTCAGCTGGATAATCTGATTAGCAAATATTGTATATTTGCGCATACTGATTTCTATTTATATATTTTAAAGCAGATTATTATTAGATTAAACAGATGAATTAGGTTAATAAATATGTACAAATGCAGATCTACATGAGGAATAAATATATGCTCCTCATGTTAAACAACGTTTCACGTATCAGAAGTGGATGCATGCATTGCACATATTCACATACATCTAAACACATGTATGCATGCATGCTCATATCTGAGTAATCCCCTGAGGCCCCTCAAATGTTCCTGAGTTGTGTCTGGCTTTGGAGGGCGTCATAGTTAAATGCATGAGTGATGTGTCATTCAAAAAAGTTCAATCGAGCTTGATTTAGGTTATTTCGTGTATACCCTTCAAGAAGATCAATTAGTAGAAAATAGATAGAAACCGCTGAAATTTGATCTGGACACAAACGCCTTTTTTAGCAAAAAAAAAACATTTGTTTTCACCTTCTGTTCAACAAGTTAAAGGAAGTAATGTATTCACCATCTACATTTATCTATGTGGTGTACTAAACACTATATATTAGGGTTACTGTAAACAAAAAAACATTTTCTTAACCGACAGTATTAACTTTTTGAATCTAAAGTGATTTGTATGGCCTCAGAGGTCATGGTAAAAATACCTGATATCCATGTAGTCCGTACATTTTATTTTTTTAAATGGATCTTCGGATACAGTATTTGGGAATACCCCTAGTGTTATTAACCGCACATGGTATTTGATGTGTCATGTGACTAGCTTCCAAAGATAGCAGTCAATTTTGTTCATAGGACCAGTATTTTTTTGCATTGAATTATTGCCATAAGAAGGCATAGGTATGAAACAAAAAAAAACTTCATGAATTGTTGGGCTATTAAACCCTGCATTTAACGTTATACTTGGATTGGATTATTATGATTTTACACTCACATTGTAACGTTATACATTGGATCCATTCACACTTGTAGCATTGGAAAATGCTTAAGTAGGAGAAAATTACAGCAACTATGTAATATCAAAAGTTGTGTGTAGATGCAATTTTCATGAACAGGTTATTCAGAAAAAACATGTGAAATGTAAACAATTTTGTTTTTTTCTTTGCATTTTCGGTTTTGCAGGTGTTGCAAAGCGGGGTTATCAAGTACAACAAATACCAAAAATAATGGCATTATCAATAATAGCTAGACATAAACGTGCTTCAGTTACATTGTTCATAGTTCGTAGTTTTTTTATTGCAGCTAATAAATTTCATTTTCTTAAGAAACAATATTGCACAATTTACAGAGATGAGGTATAGACTACCTTACTACTGAAAAACTTATTATACTTTGTGAGAAATGATATCACAGTTAACATTTTAAAAGACTTTAGAAGGCTACAAAAGCTAAAACCTTCAATATAAACCAAAGACGGTAGGGTCGACGGAAGTTGTTATATGACGTTGCATTTGTGCATCGCGTTCCTTGTAGAATTCTTAAAAGATCCCGCTTAAAAGGATACGTATTGAGTACTTTAAGATTGGAATAACTATTACTATTTTTGTTCATCCCCACACGAGAAAAATATTTGTGCATAATATGCGTGTGTATGTATATATGAATATATCTATTTAACAAATACCTCATCCACCATTATCTTAACTAGAAGCAAAATAATTTCTAAATTAAATAACTATTATCACACATTGTACATTTAACTTCTTTCACACTTCATTGATTTGTACTTCAATGACATGTCTGCGTTTTTTTAAATTATTCATTTATTTTTTTTCCTTTTTCTAACTATTTCGTGTGGGTTTTGAAAATTATAGTGAAGTATATTTCTTTCAAGACTATTTACTTTGCTAACTTAAGACTCTAAAATCAATTAAAATGTCTTTAGATGTAGTAGTCATTTAATGTTTGTAACTTAACGATAATATTATCTGGAAATCAGTCGGTCAATCTTTTTTACAGTCTCGTAACATGGGCCGCTTAACAGTGGGAACGCTATTTAACTTCGGCAGAAACAAAACGACTAGACTCGTTAAATGAGTTTTTTTCTTACCTGCAGTTGTAATTTGTCATTTGTTTATTTGTGAGTACTTCATTCAATTCCTATGATAAACGGATGAGCTTTGTGAATCTATGTAGTAAGTAATTTCAAAATCATACACAGTTCAATAAACTTTGAATATAGAGCATATATGTACATTTTATAATGCAATTTATTCTTATTTTACTTTTTAATTTATGAATCTATCATGAATACATTTTTCCGGATAGTTTGTGGGAATTAACATCCTAGATACATAAATTAAAAAAAAGACTTTTTTTTTCTTTTGCAAGTCATAATTTAAAACGTGGAATATTAATAAAAAAACCAATGTCTGTGCGAATGTACTCGTAGTATGCTCCTATGGCGGTCAGGGCAGCTTCCACATGAGCTCTAACATGTATGTGTATATTAAATTGTAATACCATGCCGTATGAGGTAAAGTGAAATACAAGAAGAATAGTCAATCCCTTCACATGGCCTAATGAACTCGTGGGACTGCAAGGCCATTTGAAACACATACATACTTATATATGTAGATGTTCAATCCTCTTCAACCTTAGTAATTTCCTCCTACTACCCCGACCATAGACAAATGATTTTGCTCACTAGCATAAACAAAACGCTGCAAAGTCCGTTCGCGGCATTTACCTCTTTATTAAAAAAGCCTATTAACCCAAGTAGCCTTATGGCAGGGTTGCCCTTTTTTCTTTGCTGTTGTGTTTTATATCGAAAGATCGATAGTTAGTTAGGAGGGTCATTTCTTTACTGAATTGCAATCCTACAAATTACCAAGGCACCACTTGTCGCCACCTTGCTGTCGGTAGTGAAGTTAAACGGGGAAAGAAAACATTTTCCAATGATATCTTTAAAAAAATGAAAACAAAAAAAAATCAACGCGAGCATTTTACTGCTACCCCACGGCTTGAATGCATTCAAGCAATAAGGTGAATGAGGAGAAAAAGTTTATGTATAGCTTTAGAAAGGGGTTACGTTTTCCATGTCGTTTACCTTAAGGCGGTTGGCTAATTGCACATTTCTGGAGCAAAGCTGTCATTTGTTTTGTTTGTTTTGAGTACTGCACTATTGAATAATGCGATGATGTGCATTTTACTGTCGATTAGAAAGCACTTCAGTTTAAGGACTGGCAAATACTTTACGAGCTTTTGTTTTGCGGTCATAGAAAGGGTTGAAAGAGAGCATGTGGCTTAATTAGCTTTGATTTAACCATATAGCGCTACATATGTACATTCATATGCATATGTATGTACATACGTACGGTTTTGCGTATTTCAAGTATATTTATGGTACACAGAATTAATACCACCTGGTTCTGAACGTACTTTTTGAACCAAGGCTCTGTTTTATTTTCCCGTGACATAGTTTCGCGACTGAATAAATTAAAATAAAAACGTGTTAATGAAAGAAAGCATACCCTTTTTACCTGAGTCGCATGTATGGTGGGATTAGCTACCTGAATGCAAATACATATCTGTACTTACTACGTATATGCATACATTAATGTTTTGTGGGATCTTCCTCTCTGAAGAATGATGTATTTATTTTATGAATGATTGACTTGCAATTTTCAATAAAATTATTTACAGGCAATTTTAGCACATTTGGTTTCAAAAGTAATAAATTGTTCCACACTTTTAGATACACCCAAAACGTACAATACAAATAATGATAATGCATACCGCTTACCAATTTGGTACTGTATATATGTATGTATGTACGAAAGTGTATATGAAATCGTATTCGCATATAAAAAAAAGCGCAATATTTCAGTTTTTCTTTTCTCAGTTTCTTTTCTAAGGAAAAAACCATGTAACCTACAACTGTTTTTAATTTGCTGCTGTATTTGATTTAATGAATCAAGTGGTATGACTGGGAAAAACCATGTAAGCTGTAACAACCATTTGCAATTTGATGTTAGCTGTTACTTTTGATTTAATGAATTGAAGTGGTTTTAAATGAATACCCCGGACTTAGATCGATGCGCATGCTATGTATTATAACATTAAATTACATAAAATATTTCCAAATTTACTTATAATTATTACTTACACATTCATTGAACGTCAAATAGTCATTCACATGAATGTGCATTAGAAATGTAATAACTTTCATTTGTCCATAAGTAGAAAGAAAGTTTGAACGCAATCTTCGTTCATCTCAAACGAACACTGGAGAAAAAAAATGCACGAACCGTTGGTCGCTTTTATAAACTTACCTATGTATTAATGCAAAAAAAAAACTTTTTTTTGTCATTGCAGCATTAGATTTAGTACATAAGACAGAAGCAACCGGCGATTCCAAAGAGGCATATTTCAATGGATCCGCGTACCTCAGACTGTTAACGCCGATGCCCATATGGGGTCATTCGGCTATTAGTTTTAGGACATGCAGAGGTAAGATTACATAGAATTGTAATTAATTATTGGCTTAATGCTATATTATGCAGGTGGCGAAATCCTCTCACAACAGTACAACCGACACACTTTATGGCTCTCTGTATTAAGTGACTTTGTTCAAGTATCGCTCACGGGGCCAAATACACGTGTTGATGCACGTTTACCATTTAAGTTATTAGATAATAAATGGCACACCATTCAATTCAAATATGAATATGGAAACTTGAATCTAATCGTCGATCGTACTGCAATGATAATTGGTAAGTAAATACAAAAAAGTGACAATAGTTTATTTAAATTATTTTATTGTATTGTATTTTTCTTTTCAAATCTTCAGCGAATTCAACGTACAACTCACAATTTCTAACAAATCAAGATGTTAAAAACGAAGCTGCTATTTTAATTCTTGGAAACACGTATTCTGGTTGCCTACTTCACGGACCCGGGCTAATTTTTAATGCTAGTTCAATGCATGCTCAAGGTGTTGCATTTGGTGCCTGTCCGCTGGCACCTGGTCCCTGCGGTGATCATGACACCCTTATACGTGTTCAAATCGATTATTGCTTGCATGATCCATGCATGCAGCACGGTTCATGTGTATCTAGAATAGATAGTTACGAATGTCATTGCACAACTAGATATACGGGAAAAAATTGTGAAGTTGATACTGGTCCTCCGTGCATATCGCATCCATGCAAGAATGGAGGAACTTGTCAGGAAGACGATCGCGGCGACTATCAGTGCTATTGTCCTCCTAACTTTACAGGTCAATTTTGTGAGACTGAAGTCAGTGTCCACCCGTTGTGTGAGAAAAATCCTTGCATAAATAATGGAACATGTAGGGTGCAAACAAATAGCAAGATCACAGAATGCGATTGCGTTAAAGGCTTTACTGGTCAGTTCTGCGAAATCAACAGCGACGACTGTGCTTCACAACCATGCTTTAATAACGGGCGCTGTATTGATATGATAAATGGATTTTCATGTGATTGTGCCGGCACGGGTTACACAGGAAGCCTTTGTCAAAATAACATTGACGAGTGCGAACAAGGTCCATGTCAGAATGGTGGAAAGTGTTTCGATACTTATGGTTTTTACACTTGTGAGTGTCCACCAGGTTGGGGAGGCAATAATTGCGAGCTCTCCATAAACCAATGTCAATTCCAGCCGTGCCAGCACGGAGGGACTTGTTTAGATAAAAAGAATAACTTTCAGTGTATATGCGCATCCGGATTTTCCGGTATATTTTGTGAATTAGGCCCACCATGTCCGCAATGTCCCATTGATTCCGATTGTATTGGTGGGAAATGTATCTGCAAGCCTGGGACCACCGGTAAGTAAACAATTATTTTCATCTCATTGATTAGTTGAAACACATGTATGTTTCTAATTTAAGTCTGATGTGTACAATATTTAAACATAGACGAATGCGTAGTGAATTGCGTTCTAATATTAGATAATCTAAAATATATATTTTTTTAAATACATCATAACTAATTTGATATTATTGAATTCAATTCGTTTTTAAAATTAATGTAATCAACTAATTTAGTAAATACGATTCTTACGTTTCTGGGAAGTATGCCTTTTAATATACACATTATATAAATCGTCTACTAAAACTATTCAACTAAAATGTAGTATGGGATCAAGTATAATCAATTATATGTATGTACATATGTAGCATTTTCTCTTGAAATTTTAATTGAAATATGTACATATGTACTTATAATGAAAAACAAGTAGAATAAAATAGTTCGGGTGCATTTTTTAAAGCAGGCAATATTTTGTTTAAATTGTTGGAAAAATTACAGTCATCGATAGGAGTACTATGCAGTGGAACTGTCTTGAGTTAATTTATTCGAACATTTTCAATACTTGGCTTATTTCATCATCGTACTTATTGATTATGTCAATACATGTATACATATATTGCATTTTTCACCTCCTTTCAAATCATGACGAAAGTCAAAAAAGTTGATTTAAATGCAAGAGAATGTACCAAGTTAACACTTCCGATTGCTCCGTTTATATTATGAAGTGTTAAATATATGTATGTGTTTTTTATAAGATTCAATTTAATAATTTTTTTTTATGTATGTGCATATATTATATAATCTTTCTATGAAAATTCAAAGCATGCAATTTCTTGAACGTCCCTATAAAACGAAACGAACGTCGAAAAAAGAGGGGGATTCCATCAAGTTGGCTGAAAAACAAAAGATGTGCGTTCAAGACTTTCTTAAAAACTAAAATAGTGCGTTAGAACTGTACATATCTGCCATAGAATCATATATGAACTAGAACCTTTTGTAAAGCTAGTTGTGTATTGTATCAATGCCAAGTGTATTTTAACATGATTTTAGATCTACTTATGTATGTAGGTATTTCCAAAGTTAACTTCACAAATAGTTCCACACATATTTTGTAGCGTATAATTAATTAAGCTTAGAGTAAAATAGAATAAATATAGGCTAAAAATGTAAATATGTAAATAATGTTAATTATTTCTTTCCAATGTTAATTAATCCAGGCCCAATAGGCCATTGTGTCCCAATATCAACCCCAATCCTCCAGTCACGATCCGCCCAGTTGAATGCATGTTCCTATTCTTTATGCTTAAATGGTGGTACTTGTATCGGAAATGCTTCAAATTACACTTGTAATTGTGCTAATGGATACTCAGGTTTGGAATTAAACTATACCAAATTGTTTATATACCAAAGTATCGATTGCTGTGATATAAAAGATAATAATTGGCACATTGAAAATGTTGTAACACTAGCAATTCATATATAATTTAATGGCATGTATATGGATTTAATTTGAATTTATTTCTTTGGGGGAAAAAATAGGCTTCAATTGTGAATTTCCTTCGTCGACGGAAGGATGTAAATGCTTAAATGGTGGAACTTGTTCCTTAAATGGCACACACTGTTATTGTCCATCAGGTTTCGACGGCGATCGATGTGAGAAATTCGAACCTTGTAATCCATCTACATGTGAAGAACCCATGATGTGCTCAAAGAATAAGTGTATCTGTCCGGACAATATGAACTGTGCTGCTTGTAGTTCAAATCCCTGTCACAATGGAGCGGTGTGTAGAAACAAAGGTGCCGGGTATGAGTGCGTCTGTGCTGAAGGTTGGAATGGAACAAATTGTGATACTGACATTGATGAATGTGCTCAGCATTCGGCGTGTGGACACGGTATCTGCGTTAACAGTCCCGGGTCTTTCAAGTGCTACTGTGAGCCAGGCTTTACAGGATTGCGATGTGATTCAGACGTGGATGAATGTCTGAGCAGACCATGTAAAAATGGAGCTTCTTGCGTCAACAAGGTAAGTTTAAAAGATTTTCATTTAGTTTATTAATTTTTACTAAAGATGAGTTAGCTATTTTTCTTTAAATACGGAAAGTATCGAAAAATTTTAAGAGAAGTAAGTAAAACCACAAATCCCGTCCTACAAAGCATTTTGCTAATTGCTGTTCGCATTAAATTTACTTTTAAAAATCGTAGGACATTTTAGTTACATAAACATAAAATACGAAATGCTATTGTTCTTTAATATTATGAAAGGAGACAGAATATATGTAGTGTGGAGCCACATAAGTATTTATATTGCTGGAAGAATAAAGAGTACCACAGTATTTGCTATCAACTAATTTTGATTTACTATTATTTTCCATAATTTTTTTTCATTTTTGATTATTAAAGGTGATAAACACAATGCCGAAATTCACAAGAATTCCGTGTTGCATTCTTTTTTTAATTTTTTCCCCCCATAAACCCTTATGATAATCATATTTTGAAAAAAAAAATTTAACATTTTTTGACTGTCGCTATACAAAATATTACAATTATTTAGGTTAACGACTATGAGTGCATTTGTCCAGCTGGTTACACCGGCAAAGCGTGCGATGTTAATATTGATGAATGTGCCAGCAATCCCTGTACTATAGGCTCTACTTGCATTGATATGGTTAATAACTTCTCCTGCTCATGTATCCCTGGCATGACTGGCCGTTTATGCGATATTGACATTGATGACTGTGTATCGCAACCTTGTCAACACAACGGCAGATGTATTGATGAATTGGGTGGATTTCATTGTGACTGTACAGCGACCGGATACACTGGGGAGCTATGTCAGATAAATATTGACGAATGCTTATCAAATCTCTGTACCAATGGTGCAAAGTGTATAGATAAAATTAATGATTATTTATGTAATTGTTATCCTGGATTTTCCGGAAAAAATTGCGAGGTCGACATAAATGAATGCGAAAGCAATCCTTGCCAATACAACGGAACGTGTTTGGAACGATCGAATGTGACCTTATATCATATGATGGATAAGCAATTGTTACCTCCAATTTTTTCACAGGAGTTTTCTTATGAAAATGCTAGTGGGTAAGTGTTACAATTTGGTCACTATATGCATTGTATAAACAACAACTTGGTACGCAGATACGATTGCATATGCGTCCCAGGAATAATGGGAAAAAATTGCGAAATCAACATAAACGAATGCGAAAGCAACCCTTGCTCAAAACACGGAACATGCAATGATGGAGTAAGTGTTTCGCTAGTCTATAAATAATCATATAAAAATTAATTTGTCATACATAGATAGGAAGTTATACGTGCGAATGTGATCCTGGATTCGAAGGCGTCCATTGTGAAAATAACATCGATGAATGTGATAGGTAAAATATAGCATAAGTAGAAAATATGTGTGAGCAACGAAATGAGTTTACTAATTTTCAGATATACACCTTGTGTACGCGGAACTTGTATCGATCAAACTAACGATTACGACTGCGACTGTGACACCAATTGGGGTGGAAAAAACTGCAGCGTCGAGTTGGTGGGTTGCACCGATGCACCTTGCTTAAATAACGGCATCTGTAAACCATATCTCGTCAACGAAACTGAACATCTTTTTAATTGCTCTTGTCAGCATGGATTCCAGGGGTCTATTTGTGAAAAAACAACAACAATATCAATGGTAGTTAGTAGTTTAATAACAGTAAAAACGACACGAGAAGAAGGATATGATATAAACTTAGAATTCAGAACGACTTTACCAAATGGAGTTCTAGCTTTTGGCACATCTGGTAGTCAGAATGAACCAGTTAGTTATATATTAGAACTGATCAATGGAAGATTGAATCTTCACTCTTCGCTCTTGAACAAATGGGAGGGCGTATTTATTGGATCAAAATTAAATGATAGTAACTGGCACAAGGTTTTCGTTGCAATCAATACTTCTCACTTGGTTTTATCAGCAAATGACGAGCAGGCAATTTATCCAATTGGCGCCTATGAGAGCGCAAATGGAAGTCAGCCATATTTCCCATTAACATATTTGGGAGGAACAATACCGAACTTGAAGTCGTATTTAAGACATTTAACACACCGACCATCAAGTTTCGTCGGATGTATGCAGGATATTGTGATCAATGGTAAATGGATATTCCCAGATGAACAACCGGATGGGAATACGTCATTAGTAAAAATTCAGAGCGGCTGCCCAAGAACTGAACAATGCAAACCGAATCCATGTCACTCAAACGGAGAATGTAAGGATCTCTGGCATACTTTTTCATGTGGATGTCAGAGACCTCATCTAGGGCATACATGCAAATATAGTGAGTAAAGTATTTATAGTCATGTCTCTTGATCTTACTAAGTATCCAACTTCGTTTTATAGATATAACGGCAGCTACGTTTGGACACGAAAACACAACCCATTCTGCAGTAATAGTTGAAACCAACGAAACAGCGCGTCGAGCGATCAGATCAATTTTAGATATTTCTATGTTTATCAGGACAAGACAGTCGACAGGGCAAATTTTCTATTTGGGCAGTGATCCGAGGAAAGCCTTAACCTTAACCCGAAGTACTAGTAATTTATGAAAAAGTTGGCTCCGGTCAATAACATTTTTTTTTCTTATTTAGATGAAATTGGAGATTCTTACGTCTCAGCCACACTTCACGGGGGCGAGCTACTAGTGAAGATGCAATTTAATGGGACGCCGGAGGCATATACAGTCGGTGGAAACAAGTTAGATAATGGATACAATCACCTTATTGAAGTTGTTAGAAATCAAACCTTAGTCCAAGTCAAACTTAATGGTACGGAATATTTTCGAAAAACGTTATCTTCGACTGGACAACTTGATGCACAAGTACTTTACTTGGGTGGGCCACCACCAACTGCGGACCCGAGTGAAACTAATATGACTAAGGAAGAGGATGATAAGCTCTATTTTAAAGGAATCATCCAAGATGTACAAATCAGCAATGGATCTCATTCTATGATCGTCGAACTTTATCCCCTGAATGAAGAAGACCTTCAGCTACCAAAACCTTTTGGTGAAGTTACCATTGACCGTGGTTCTGTACTTAAAGGGGAAGTTTCTGATGATCTTTGTCGAAAGAGACCGTGTCAACATAATGCTGAATGCAGAAATACATGGAATGATTTTGAATGCACATGTCCTAAAGGTTACAAAGGCAAATTTTGTCAAGATATAGAATTTTGTCAGTTGAACAAATGTCCAGGCGAAGGTGTATGTCAAAATTTAGATGATGGATTTGAGTGCATCGCAAATATGACGTTCAAAGGAAATGAAAAGCAACCGTTAGCCTTTGCATATTTCTCTGTTAACCCAGAAGAAGAGACTGTCTTAAAGCCAGTTGTTGAGATTTCTTATCGTACTAAAACTGGAGGTACCTTACTTTATGTTCAAGACGGCGATAGATACTTCGAAGTTGCGGCTTATCGAGATCAAGTGACGGTTCAGTGGAAACTGAGTCCAGAATTACCTGAAACGAAGCGTTTTACGAAAGACAAATCTGACTTTGAATGGAGTCGAGTGTTCTTAAGAGTCGAAAAGGGGAAATTGGAAGGAGGTTGGAAAGGATGGGAAGAAACACCGGACCCTTCACCAGCGTTTTCTATTGATATTGACCAAAACGCATTCCAAGACCTGATTTCAGGAAAATATTTAGTATATTTAGGAGGAATGCCGCTGTCAGATAATCTGTTATCGCGTGGTATGACATCTGGTGCTACATTCAAGGGATGTCTGGGCGAAGCCAGGCTAGGTGATCTTATCCTGCCATATTTCCTAAATAATGAAATGTACTCGGAAAATCTTCAACCACGTTCTCAATTCCGCTTGAATTCGACTAAACCCGACGAAGGTTGTGTGCTGTGCTTTCAAGAAGATTGTAAGAATGATGCCGTCTGCTCGAATCCTTCAGAGCAGTATGCATGTGATTGCCGGCCAGGCTATGAGGGTGATGACTGTTCCATCGACATAGATGAATGCCTTACAGCAAATTGTACAAATAACTCAACATGTATTGATAAAGTTGCCAGTTTTGTATGTAGCTGTTTACCTGGATACGATGGACAATTTTGCGAACACAATATTGATGAGTGTGCATCAATGCCTTGTCATAACGGTGGAAATTGTACGGACTTGGTAGCAGCATATAAATGTGAATGTACAGAAGATTATGCAGGCCCACAATGCGATGTACTAAAATTAGTGACTTGTGAAAATATTCCTTGCAGAAATGGATCAACATGTGTAGATGGCTTCAGTAAGACTAGTAATTATTCACAAATTAATATTATTTATATTTGGTTATTTTTTTTAAGATATGACAACGGGTAACAACTTTACGTGTTACTGCATGCAAGGACTCCAAGGTCCACTGTGTGATATACCATTTTGCCATGTAGAGCCTTGTCAAAACGGAGGTTTTTGTTTGACGACAGAACCCACGGTGCGTATATTTTTAATTTAAAATGCGAATATTTTTAAAGTCTATTTGTGTATGCTTAATTTTAGCCGCCCATATGCCAATGTAGTATAGGCTACTCTGGGAGATACTGTGAAACGGAAATCAACGAATGTGAACCACAGCCATGTCAGAATGGCGGAGAGTGCACAGACTTTGTTGGTAGTTACTCCTGCAACTGCACCGGGACAGGATTTGAAGGTCAAATGTGTGAAATTGATATCGATGAATGTCAATCCGGTGAAATAACGTGTGGTGGCCGTGGTGTTTGTATGAATACACGTGGTTCATTTAAGTGCCTATGTGAGGTAAAACTTTGTGGGTCAGAATGTAATTTAATGGACCCATGTCAGCAGCAGGACATGTGCATGAATGGTGGAATTTGCGTTGAGGCGTGCACAGATATCGCAGATTACTTTTGTAATTGCACCGAAGGATTTACAGGAAAGAACTGTTCAGCAATGGTATGTACTATATATTTTGAGTTCTTACACATATATTTATGAATATTTTATTAAATTTTGTAGATAGTAGCAAAGGATGATGGGCCATCTACAGCAGATATTGCTATAATTGTTATTCCGGTAGTTGTAATTTTATTATTAATAGCTGCTGCCTTGCTAGGCACATTCTTGGTGATGGCGAGAAACAAACGGGCAACGAGAGGTACATATAGTCCCAGTGCACAAGAGTACTGTAACCCACGTTTAGAAATGGATAACGTTCTAAAACCACCCCCTGAAGAACGGCTTATTTAGTTCTTTGGACCAACATTTCATCAGTGGGTGATTTATCTGTTACCAGACGTATCACAGTTGCGTCCAATATATATTTTTTTGTATTTTCGTTTTCAAATCCTCTGATTTTGTTAAGTACTTAATATTAATTTATTATTTTAGATAGAGAATAATACGATAACATTCCAACTTTCAATGGCAATTAGACATTCCGTCGTGTATATTTAACGTGAATAAATGACATGTAAACTAGTTTTTAACTTAGTTGTAAAATACCTTAAGATAAAGCAACAAATCCTTCCATTTAAATAAAAAACTGTATTATTCACGATAAAAAATAAATTTAACTTACGTGCCTTGCTAGAAAAAAGTTAACAGTAATTAACGAATATATATATATACAAAAGTAGCTGTTTATTGTTCTAAACAATACCTGTATTGTTTCTATATTTTTTTTAATTGCAAACAAACCCTATGTGTAAGACGAATAAGAAAGAATAAAATACGAACTCATCAAACAAATACGTCCACGCGAGAAACAAATTAGATATCGTGTATAGATATATTTTACCAGAACGAATTATTTTTATATATAAAGTGTTTCTTAAAACGGAATTTGTTAGTTACATCTAAATACAAACATTTATGCAAATGTGTACATTATTTAAGCGAAACTAACGAGGACGGCATAAAGTAATGGATAAATATTTATACGCAATATTTGTGATAATTTATAAATTTAATAAAATCTGCAATACTTTGCAGGGGGACAAAAATGTGCTATGTTTTATTTGTAAGAGTTTTGTTGTGATTATCGGTTTGGTGAAAATTGACCGTACCTACATCATTAGGGTGATTTTAAAAATTCACTAACAAATTAAAGTACGCTTTTAGTGCTACGTCTACGTTGGGTTTTCCGTAACAAGTCACTAACAATAAAAGAACAAAAACTGCATATCCTTTCCAATAGTCAGAGAACCAAACACACATCCCACCAATGATTACTGTAGAAAGATTGAAAGACCACGGCCAATCCGAAATTTTGGGCCGACCATAAGTATTTTAATTACGGGCAGTTCCATTCGTGTTAGATTTCTTGCATTACCTAACCAAATTATAACAGCTTTAGCAAATCAAAAAAAAACACATCCATCTTTTCCCAAAGAAATTACAAACATATGATACATACTTGAAATTGCACTTACGACTTATGCTGACATACTTATAAAGTACGTTTTCTCATCGACATAACATTTTGGTAACGCAGTCAATTATCTATATAACTAGTATTATAATTTCCAGTCAGTGATTTATTGTCTGGTCTATATAAGAAAAAATATCTCTGACTCGAATTATTTATTCCCCTCAATTTCCATACAACAAAAACCATCCCCTAACTCGAACTAATTTTGATATCCCGTGACTATTCGACTTATACACTAATGATATTAAATTATTTTCTGTTCCCTGACATGTAATTTGAACTATTAATTATGTAATTTACTTACATTCTAATAATAACAACAATAATTTCAGTTCCACACGCTATTGAAATGTTATGTACAAAACCAACAATCTCTAGACGTTTCGGCAAAACTTCCCCACCCAATCCAAGAAAATGCAAATCTTGAACAAATAAATTTGGCAAACAAACATAAATTTGATGTCATTTCAAAACATTTTCTTTTATTAATTTTAAATCGATATTGATTTATATTTTATTCATCCATCTAAAAACTATTTTCGTTTTCACGTTTTGTGTATTAAAATACGGTTGTATTTAAAAAAAAAAAAACAAAAAAACTAAAGCACCTACTCCATGCAGATAATAGCAATATATGTATATAGTGAGTATAAGTATTCATTCATATGTATACAAAACTAAATGTAAAATAAATAAACTTTTAAATTAGGTTTGATTTCGAGTCTCTCACTTTTTCGAAATGAACATCAGGAGTAGGAAAACTTGATAAACGTTAGTACGTGATTAAAATAGCAAAATAAGTTTTTAAACTAATTACGAGTTTATGTTTGATCTTGATCTTATACAACAGACGCAACCCACTTAAACTTGTTGCTTGCCACATCATGATGGTAGAAGTTACACTCTAACTTATTGTTGCAATTTCGTCCGAATCGACACATTTTTGGATGGAAAAATGGACACGAAGGCTTCGAGCAGTTAGGATAAAATTTACACATGGATGGTGTAGATGATGTTGAAATAGATTTATAGTTTTGCACTGGTACCACATGCGATGCTACAAAATCAAATATATTATTATTCGAAAAAGTATTTTTATATTTGTATAACTTACATAGAGGAGGCGCAGTGCATTGTCCTGCTGTAGAAGTGCTATGCTGAAAGTTGCAACCGATTCGGTTGCAAGTTTGATCAAATTTGCACTTTGGGTGAACATAAAGACATTTGTCCGCATATTTGCAATTAGGGAAACTTTTGCAAGGTGCAGCTGGGTGATAAAATTCACAAGTTTCTTTCGTACAACTCGGATAGTACTTGCAACGCTCTTTGGGTTTAGCCTTCATAACTGAAGAATCAATGGGTACGGAACTAACTGCAATATAGAAAAAGTATAAAAAAATATTTCAAATTATTGAAATATTTTCTTGAACTTACGCGATGAGGGCAGATTGTCATATTTTTTCGATTCCACATTCCTAATTGATATTTTTTGCCGTTCATCTGCAACAGAGCTTTCAATCGAATTATCCTGATCGCGATCTACACTTTTTGATCTGCGTTTCGCTGGAATTATATTTTCCAACTTCGCTTGTTTTGCCAAATCAAATTTAATAAGTTGTCTTTTGCGTTTGTTCGGCTGATTTTCGGGAGTTTTGTTTTCACGCTTGCACATGGGAAGAGGTGGCGTTGTGGATCTTTCTTCGTCAGTTGTTGGGCATTGTTTATCTTTTGGTTCAGAACACTTATCTTTGCGTTCTTCTTCCTTGTATTTACTGGGAGATTCCTTTTTAGGACTGTGAAAATCTTCATCTTCAGAGTCATTCTTAATAACAATCTTTTTCACTTCCTTTGGCTTTCTGTAAATTTTAATCAGTTCAGTTTTCTTGTTTGACATCGATGATGACGGTCTTGGCGGAGTGTTGCATGATGGAGAAGAATTTGATTCACGATCATTACGACTTTGACTGCTTTTTAAAGTAAGACGACTACGAACGTCCACCTTTTCACGGTTATTTGAACTATTCGTAGATCGGTTGCTACTTTCGGTGCCATTTAAACGTGAAGTCTTTGACTTTGATTTGTAATTTGACGAATTTTTATCTAAAGAGTTGCAACATAAGTTATGAACTGTATAAGTTACTAAACCTTACTTACCATTAAGGGTAACAACAAATTGCGTTTTACTTTCCATGGCTGTATTTACAATTGAATCTTCCCCAATTCTGTAAAAAAAAAGTACAAGGTAAAAATGATAATACATTTGAATCTAGATACATACTCTTCTTCGTTGCTTGCGGTAAGTATTTGCGGTACATAGACGTGTTCCGTATCTGATTCACCCCGGTCAGAGACGTGTTCCGGGACATACTCTTCTTCGGGAACTTCCTGCATTTCTTCCTGTTCGATTTTCACTGAACCCTGGTCTAAGTCAGCCTTTACTTCAATTACTAGATTCTTGGCAGTTCTGCGAAGTAATGCATCTCGGTTGACTCGATCACGATAAGATTTCGTAAAAAACTTTGTGTTCCGTTTTGTTGGGGAATTCGATGAATTCTTACGAAGAGAAATATCTTTTTTTGGTTTTACTAAAATTGTCGATCGTTGTGCCTCGGCAACTGCACGCAACAATAAATTTTTACAAGCTTGTTTACTTGGGGAAATTGAAGGACGTGGTTTTATTTTAATGACTGAGTTTACTGGTCTATCTTGCAAGTGGTTGTCATTGTTATCTTCATTGACTACATCTGGTTTCGGAGGAGCTACGACGACTCGAGAACCAATACGTTGCTGTGATATTCTTTCGTGAGAATTATCTTTTTTATTTACATCTCCCGATGTGGCGCTCTTTCGGATGGAACCGATATTAATTTCTCCATTCGACCGTTTTTCTTTTTCCATCTCGCGACGTCGAAAAGCTGGAATATACAGCTCTTTTTCCGCTCTACGGTGCTGTTGCGAGTTCTCTGAAGCTCTGTGATCTAACAAATAATTGATACATTTTAAAATTACCCATAAAATATTTATTTGAATTTATAGCCCTACCTTTCGAAAGATGGCCCAAACGCTCGTGTATGGACCTCTTTTTAGCCGTCTTGTCCTTTAAAGGTATTTCTTGTGGTCTAAACTGTTCGTGTTTCCGTTCAAATTCAATTGATTTTTGCCTATTCATCGCTATGCTACCTGCGCCTGGCGCTGATCCTGTCTTCATTCCTTCAGTAATAATTGAGTTTGTTTTTGTTTTTTCGTCATCTTTCTTATTTTCAAATATTATCGGACTTTTTGCCCTCGAGGTTTTCTTTCTGTCTTTGATTAAATCACCACTTTCATCAAACTCCTCCCCATCTTCTTTGATGTTCAGGAAATCTTCATCCTCACTTTCATCTACGTCGTCCAATATCTTTAGTTGCTTTTTTGCTGCATATATCTTTTTTTGTATTTCCGCTAATTCCGCCAAATCTTTTTCCCGATTTTCAGTGGGTGGTGGACCTTGATTCGATATTTCCGAAATTGTGGGAATATCGAAGTCATCTGTCTCCCCTCTAGATGTTTGTGGTTCTTGCTTTTTGTGTTTTTGTACAGCATTGGTGTCAATTTCAAAAGAATTCTTTGCCTTTTCCAGGAACTCTCCAGCAAAAACGTCCGTTATGGAAGTCACTTCACTGGTTTCGGGATCATTTAACTTTTTATGTACTTTCTTATCTTTTTTCTTGTCTTTCTTATCCTTCTTGCTAGAACAGGCTTCATCCTTTTGACCTGCTTTTCTTTTTTTCTGAAGAGCTAAAATGAAATGAAAATATGATCATACATTAAATAATAATCTAAACATTCTACTTCTCAACTTACCCACTGCGGGCAGAGTAACTTCTTGGAGTTTTTGCAAGACTTCATGCAACCACGTAACAAATAGATCAGTTTGTGAACCAAGAAATAAATATAAGTCCGATATCATTTGCTGTTTAGACTTTTTATTGGCTACCATTATCATAACGTAATCCGGCAATTCATCATCGATATATCCTGCTGAGCCTCCTGTGCCAAGTTCAAGAAGTTTTGCTTTGACGGCACTCTAAAATAAGACACGATATATTTTGAAGAAAATGTTTTGATTAAAAATCCATCTTATTTCAAAAACAAAACTCACTCTCATTTTCTGTCCAACTTCACTACCTAGACTATCCATTCTTGCGAAGGACTAAGTATTTCTATTTATCTTATTTTTTATTTCTAAAAATATTAAAATCACAGATTTCCTTCTGTTGAAATTTGACAGTAAAAAACAAAATTATTTGACGTATCATGAACGTTTCTATCATTAGTACAAAATGTAACCGGTGGCGCTGTATTATTGGTTTACACAACAGAATGCAATGAACATGCAGAGGGATGTGTTCGTTAAACAGCTAGTTATCGCATTCGTAATCAAAATACTGGGCTGTTTATTCTATATAGCTTAAACGAAATAACGCCAAACAGAAAATAAGGATTCACGCGGTAACTAGTGTGGTGACTCACATAAGTCACACGTCGTTGCTTTCCAAATCATGTGTACATCAAGTAAAACTGTCGTAGGAGATAAATCAACTTACTTTTATACTCTTTAACTTCTTAATGTTTTCATTTTTGTATGCTCCATACAATTTATAACCGAAAGATGAATGGATATCGTGGGTCGTATGAATACAGGGTTTAACACCGATATAGCCTAAACGCAAAATTAGTTTTTCTTTTAATTTATATTTGGTAAGTTACACAGCAATGCGGAACTAAAAAGTTTCTTTCCGCAGCAAATAAAATTGGTTGCAAGATTTGCGTTTCTAATTTGCCCGAGAAAATGGCAAATTCCAAAAAGTCGTTTAAATTAAAAATCATTGTATATTTTTTACTATACATAAATTGTTTCAAGAATTTATTTTTAAACAGGTTACATAAGAAATCGCTTATCTATCAACGTCTTATTAGCAATGTTGTTTCTGACCCATCCACGAAATATGATCTGAAATAACTATTAATAAAGATTAAATCAATCGAATCATTATGTAATCTTAAAATAATGCAATACGTTAGTACCTTTGTATAAAGGCACACAATTAATATTGAGGCAACAAAACTATTTGTCAACAAATCCACTGTTATCAGCAAAGCCAATTCCATTAAAAATATATTATTTTGGTTTCCATACGGAAAAAGGGAACTAAATGTTGTGTTATTATCTATGTAGAATGTTCCTCTATCTAGAACAATTATAATTGTAACATTAAATATAATTAAAATTGTATTGCCAAAGCTTACTTTCTGTTAAAAAGGTGTTAAACTCACAACTTAATAGGTTTTCTGTTAAACTTTTTTCTTTTATAATGTAATCCATATCCTTGATAGCCTAGAAAGAGATATCGTACACTATAATATGGCACATCATGTTAGTAAATTAAAACTTACGTGGTCAATAAAAGCACAGAGAAATCTATTCAGTCTGTTATAATTAGTAATTCTTCCCTCCATTGTACCTTCAAACTGGTTCCCAATAAAACTACTTTCAGTTTGAAACTGAATATGGGACACTTTTTCTGAATTTGTTTTTAAATGTGCGAGTTTTTGAATTTGTCCACTGTATAATATTGAAATTAAAAATATGATATTATGCATCTTTATATCAATAATGTGTTAGCTTTCTAAATTCACCTTAATTTAAATGGTGGTAGGATAATATATGTCTGAAAATTAGAGTCATCCAGGAGACCTCTTTTTGCACACATATTTTGAGCCTCACGATGCAGTTGTAATACTATTGATTGCATATCCATGTCCGCAGAACCATGCGGGGATCTCCCATGAATATAATATCCATAAGATGCATCTACGAGGGCAAGAATTGACACATTGGTCATTGTACAAATATCTACAAATCGATTAAATGGATTCCCGCAGATTTTATTTAACACAGTATTTCTAAAGATCCGTTGAATAATGTGAACAATGGAATATATAGTTATGCTAATTATTAATCTGCCGCTTGCATCGATGTTAAAAGAAGGATAGGCACCGGTAATAAACTGCAATGGTTTTGTTTAAATATAATTATTATTTAAAATTGCACCTACAAACCCAGTATAAAATTAATGATGAAAAGCCTTGTAAAAGTGTTGAGACCATTTGAACATTACACAACTTTATCCACTCGTTCGCAACAAAAAATATTCTCCATGCTGAAACATTTTCATTAGATCGGATCTAAAAATTAAAATGCATAATATGAACAAATATTAATTATAATGCATTCATTTTTAGAATATATTCTAATATTATCCTTAAGCTGATGTACTTACACTTGAGCATTGCGATGATGTTTCTAAATTGTTTTTCACATGCAAAGAAGTTTCACAATTCTTTGGGCGTTCCCAATCAACAAAAAATACATCAACACGGGCGGTATTCCAGAAATAAGTTGCAAAATGTAAGCCCTTTTAAACAAAATGAGATTTGAAGTTTGATTATTTAAATTGGATTATTTACCTTTAAAAATATTGCGATGTATGTTATTATTTTGGGAATTTGAAGAGTTTCATCGGGGCTTATCAGAATCATTTGAGGTTGATTTAAAATCGCAGCTGACGAATATGTTGCATCTAATACTATGGCAATCACAAATGAATTTCCAGTGTATAATATAAAGTACAAAAAAAACTGCGTAACAATGGTTATATCAAAGCATTCTAAATATCGGCGACATCTTAAAGTATAAGATCTGAATAATGATATACAGAAGCTTGCTATTAACAAAATTGGAAGACAAATTTTGTACACTGCAGATAATGTATACTCCCTCTCAAACCTAATAGAAACCTTGAACTTAAATAAGTCATCAAGAGATGTATTTGAAGATATAGCCAGCTTATGATAGCTTAGGACTATGTATGGCATTGATATGGTGTTATCTCTTGTGACACTACAGTATAGTTCGAACTTTCTTAATATATTAATAGTCTTATATTGATGTAACTTAAAATTATCTTCATATTTTGGTATTTGTGAAGCAAAGGTACTTGGCGCAGGATTAGCACTTATTAATTGAAATCGCTTTACCATCTGCCATTCAGCTGCATTTGATTCCTGAAAAGAACAATTGGTTACAATGTAATGTATATCTATAATTTAGCTTAAGAATCTAACCATATTCTCATCAAATGCGTTGTCTATCAATATTGGTATGGTGTGCAAATACTGTCTATCATCCAGCGAATAATTTAGGAAAACGCTTAAAAAATTCTTGTTGGCAAATGCATTCGCTAATTCTATTATAGTATCCATTGACAATTCACAATTAAAGTGAAAGCTTTTAAAAAACGTAACGTTATTGAAAGGTCCATCACTATAGTCGCATAAATTGATATGATTGAGTCTAAAAGCTCCCCAACGAATAATTTGGCCTTCTAGTGAGTATACAACAGTTGATAATTCCATTGAGGTTTTCTACAATATACATAAGTTCTATATGGTAGTTTGGATTACGAATACATGGTTTACCAAAACTTACGCCATTGTTATATGAGTATGCAAATTTTTTCTCCAATTCTTGAACGGTATCTTTACCTCTTTTATAGAAAAGAAATGGACGAAGTTCATGTAACTCCTCCGCAATGCTTGAGTATAGGCTTGCATCGGAAGCTTGGGAAAGAAAAAATGTCCTGCATGGCGAGTTTTTATCGGTATCAAAAAATGATTGTACACATAAATTTGCCAAATGATTGCAAGATGTCACATTATTCAGATATTGGCAAAAGAATGCAACGTATTTCAGATCAGCAAATGTGTTTCCCCGTCTCCAATAAGCATTATAGTTCAGAAAGTTCTTTAACAAATCTTTCCAGATACAAAAGTTGTTATAGATGTAATTGCTTCTCTTATTGCAGGTACAGTTATTAAATGTGTCCATTGAATAAGGACCTATGCGGATATGTGGATATGATAATGATTGGTCAGTCGTTTTATTGATGTAATAAAATTCGCATGGGAACGTTGAATTTTTACATGTGTCAACTTTTTTGTTTTTACACTGTCTTGCACACACTGGACGTTTAAGATTCGAATCATAAAATGCAATGGTTTTGTAACTCTTAGCACAGGAACACGAAAGTTCTGAAATAATAAATTTCAATGTAAATTTAGATAAAACGAATAAAAAAGAAGTCGGTCAGTTTGAAGACATCGATATAACACCTACATATGTAATAACTTAAGCAATGGATAACAACAAAATCTTAATGAGTTTAGTAAATTAATTAATACTTTTTAACTTACTGTCTAAAGATGGCTCTAAATGATACTTTGAATCGCACAAAAAACATGCAAAAGTATCAAAACTATACATTTCTGAGCGTTTACAATTAAGCGGATGGTCTGCCAAAAATACTGTCCTATTTATTCCATGTAACTTTACGCAGCCACTGATATGTAAATGTATTAAACTATATAGGAAGACTAATATAACTTTATGATGGAAGAACATTTTCTTATATATATAACTTATTGCAAAAAGAATTATATTGCAATGAATTCACAAGCAATCAGTATTCTGCACTCTGCAGCATAAAAATCTAATGATGTTTATTTTTATTTCAATATCATGTTTCTATAGATACCGTCCAGTTACTAGATTCTAGTTTCTATAGATACTTGAAATCAAACGATTTCTGATTCAATATACACAAATTTGCACCCCAATTGCAACTGTTTTTATAGTTTTGAGATCGATGTAAACATGCTCATTTGTATATAGTACATACATTATCCAGCATTTTTTTAAGATATTAAAGTTTAAACGTAAAATGGACATCAGAAAAATATTTCGCATAATAAAATAAAGTATATGTAGGATACCATATTGTATGTATATATTATTATGCACATCTTTCTTGTGGGTTGACCTTAGTGCAATGCATTTACAAACATTGGGCTACTTTCTAGTACGTCAAGTATATGTATGTATGTATGTGTGGATAATTTTTTGCAATTTGTCAAAATAATGAAGAAATGTCAATGGAAGTGAGAAAGTGAAAACAGTCCTAATTTTTAGCAACCCCTTACCTTTGACCTGCTTAAATATAGTTCACATTTTAAATGTAATTAAATATATTCTTTATTAGAAAATAACTTAATTAAAGTCAAAACTATTTTAGATCTGGACCAAATAATTATGCGTGACTCACCTGCTCGAACCATCTTAAGTCCCCAGGAAGATGGTCTTCATTTATATTGTAAACAAATATTAAAATCACGACTGTTTAGAGGATTTTACAATGAACGACGTTACGTAGATGCTGTTTCTGGTTACAGAGATATTGTAGTGCTTCATCATAGTGAAAATGCCTTAAATGTTGCACTTCAGGATATTCGAACAAAATTGGTGGAATTTTATCAAAGCCGATCTAATCCAGCATGGATTGGTATAACGAACACACAACTGGGGCATGGAAGCTGCGAAAATTTATGTATTTGGGTAGAATTGGACGAACTTGCCTTTGATCAATATTGGTTTAGTATAAAAGGTATCCGATTCAGGGAAAACGAAGTAGTTATTAAGGTCAAACCGGTTCGATCTGTGGAACCTGACAATTTGAAAAATAAAAGCGCTTCGAAAGAAATGGTGACGGCAACATCCATAAGTGTGCAAGATTTCAAAGATTTAGTTATTGGTTGGGGTACGAGCATAAAGTGTACCATTTACGAGTTTATGTCGAACGACATATCGAAGGATAATCTTAAAGCTGTTCTCAAATTTTTTTCGCTTATTCTGATCTCATTGCTTACGGCATCAGTACACGTTGTTAGGTTCATTGGGGTTTTCACTATCCATTTTATGATTGAATTTCGAAAACTGCTAGTTGTCACTACACCTATTATTATGCGCATAATAGACTTATGCAGTAAAGTTATTGGAGGTTTCTACATCTTGCTTGCTATGATTTGGAGAGATGCCAAAGGTGGAAACAATCAAAAAAACTTGCAGCAAAAAGCGATTGCATATGACCCTCCAAAATACCAAAGCCTAGAATACAGACCCAACTTGTCACAAAGCCCTAGGCATTAAGAAAAAATCCATGCTTTTATATGTTACTGAGATATATGTATGTATATTTAGTATACAATTTTTTTTTATATTTATCAGACAATATGTACTAATGAATGATGTTATATACACTGACGCATAATTTTAAGTAAATAAATGGTTAAAAAATATTTTGGCACCAACCTAAACACAATTCTGTTTTATTATTACCACTAGTATTAACCAGAACCAAATTGTGCATTAAAAATTGTACGACAGGTAAAGCTATCTTCTCGTTTATCAGTTCATATAGAGCACTGGCAATATATTATCAGGAGTACATCGCGAGGACATCGTCTCAACGCATTGAAACCCACATACCCGTATTGAACAATCGATTTTGTTTCATGAGAGAAGAATGCGTTTTTCATTTACGCTTGCAAATTGATAAAGATGATTAACAATTCAATATTTAAGATAAGAAGTGAAACTGTCCCAATTAATAGGTATCTATAATCGAAATTAAAAATTAGGCACAATATTCGACCTCGAGTAGTAATAATTATCAGATTAAGGGAGATAAGTCTCCGAACTTACAAAGCCAACTCCTCTGAGTATATAGGAAAAATATTTAAAGAAGTCAAAGATGAAAATAATTACTGCTTGTTCTTTAAGCATATCATACCCAATTGAATGCATACTGCACTATTTAAAATAAGGCAGAGATATTTCATATAACGAGCAAAATGGTGAATTGTGCTCTCAAGTGTCCAGCTAAGGTACGCTGAAGATAAGGTACGTGTATAGTAGACACAAACTTCTTATTTTTCTACTTCTTAAGCATTTGATGTCTCATGACAAAGAAATGAGCACCCAGGCGTGATACAACTAAGGCAATGAACATAGCTGTCAGCTTATATCTATTGCTGATGTCAAAAGGCGAAGTTCTCGCCGGAACAACAAGAATGTGCGCTAAAGCAGTGTCTACGCAGTGATGACTGATGGCATCTGTGATGCGGTACCCAAAAGATTATATCGTGTATTGAGATAAATATTTTGTCGGCTCGGATCATTACGAAAACGCTGCGATTAAGTACCTACCTTTTCCATTGCTTGCAGTGTACCTAATTATTTATATTTATATAATATCCCATTTAATTTGCAGATTTTCAAAATCGAATTAATAAAACAAACAATTCATTTATATTTGTATCAATATTTTTTAAGTATATTCCCAGATGCTTCATTTAATAATTTTCTAAAATTCAAAGTTTGAAAATTTTACAATATACATAGATACATTTGATTATTACATAATTTAGTATTCATCATATTAACAAATTAAGGGAAGAAATTTATTGTTACTGTTTTTTTTTCATATCTTTTTCAATACATACATCGCATATAAAATAATGTCTAGAAACAATACACTCAAAATTGAAAATTTTCAAAAATATTAATTACAATTAAAACAGAAATTCCTGTATTCATATATGTATAAATATATCAATACACATAGATGAATATACGAATAATATACTATAGTTACTTGTATGCAGGTTTCATTTTATAGACTTTATATATATATATATGTATTTTAACATCTTGTATATATAATAGATAAATATGCTCAGTATGTTTATCTGAATTGTAATCACTATGATAAAACTATAATTGCGCTGAAAAACAGTCTCAAATAATAACGAATTTCTTCTTAGATTTATATTGATGTCTTCAAAAATAACAGTAAAGGTTTTACTTTTAATACTCCTATTAATTCAATAGTCAATAACACATTTCAATGAAAGAAAATAACGTAAGCAACAACAGTTGTGAAATTGTATATTATTTTCTATTTTTCTTTTTTTGACAATATTTACAATTTTAACGTATTTGCGTATATTATGATCATAAAAATTATGTATGTATATATTTTTATTTTGCTTTTTTCAATAAACATTTGATTATTTTTTATAAATATTTTTAATTTATGTTTCTTAGAATAACATAATTGTTTCGAAAATGAGCATTCAAAGTTATCTTTCAATTCATTAATTTTTATTTGCACTATGCAATTTTTTACATGCAATATTGTTATATATTTTCAAATGCACATTCTTTACACTGAAATCCAGATACATAAATATATATTTTTACATATATAATTATTTCAAATATATATTTAGGCTATATGCAAACTTATATATAAGCACATACCACCTATCTATTTATATTAAAATTTTTGCGGATCAATAAACTCTGAAATAAGTTTGATGAATTATAAAAATTCGTAATTGTGTTCGCGTTATTTGCTGATTCAAATTGTTTTGACAAAATTCTATATCTTACCGAAGTGAAAGTATACCGAAACAATGACAAACGTAGAAACAATATATATGTATATAACTAAATCTTAAGATTTAAACAATTTCTGAAGGTTGAGTGGCGGTATATGTCTCCATTAGCCCAGCATTACTTTTTTCAAACTTTTTAATGTTCTGATTCAGGAATATGAATTGATTTGTTATATTAAAGCAAAATATTACAATTTAACAATGAAGATGAAAAGTATGAGTGTTTAAAAATATAAAAGACGTAAGGTTCACAAGAAAATTCCCAAGAAAAGAATGAAAGAGACATAAACAAAAATGAGAAAAACTCAGGAAAACTTAGAAAAAACTACGATATAGGCTCTTAATTACTTTAAATCATCGGTCTCATCAATAAGATCAGCATACTGTTCCCAATCATTGTTAGATGGACTTCGGTTGCGTATCGTGGTTTTTGTTGTTTCTCCACCGCCATCAAGGCCTCCGGTCGCACCGCCGTCTGTAACTACTTCGTATTCTTGTAATTCAGCTTCCAGATCCTTTTCCCACTGTTCCTCTAAATATTTTTGGTATTTATTTATTTGTTTACTATTTTTATTTCATATTTTATAATTTCAACATAATTTATTTGTTCCAGTTAGGTAATCTTACTAAAAATGTTTGGATATCTATTATCTAACAAAATGTTAGTATATATTAGTTTCTGATAATTAAACGTATTCTACATATACGAGATAAGATGGAATGATTTTATACAAAAACGTAAAAATGCAAAAGGACAAAATAAGTAAAATTTGCTTTGATGTACAATCACGAGTAGAAAATGCAGTAAAAAGAAAGAAAACGACTGTGAATAGACTAGTAATATTGAAAAAAATATTTTCTATTCATAAACGAAAAACGCAAATAAAATATAAAATTAGCTCGAACTATGCAAACGAAAGTAAGTGATGCCTTATTGCTGATATATATATATATATAATATGATTACGTGATTGATTTGTTTAGACTTCAATGCTTTAGACATAATAAATTCGTGCTAAAAAATTTATAAATATTAATTTGCTTTATGTGTGTTAGATACGATGTTTTATTTGAATTTGTTTGTTCTCACGTACACATTAAAGAGGAGTTAATAATTATTTTATTTACAAATGATGTTTGTTTCAACGAATAAATAAGTAACAGCTTATTATCAGTCGAGTTGACCCGTAAGAAAAAATATCCCCTCTATGTACCTTTTAACATTCCTAGAAAGGAAATACCAGCAAATTAGTACGTGTACATATTTAAATTTCTTGGTTAGTACCAGGAGAACATAAAATTAAAAGCATGATCGAATTTTGTTCATCCTGACAGATAGCAGAGAGAAATCGCAGTTCATGCTTATTCGAATTTGCATACCTAGTGTGTATCTAATACTTGTAGATTTTTTCAGACAAATTCCGTAACAGAAATTTATTTTTGAAGGCACTGGAATTGCAAAACGAAATTGAATCATTATCTGCACCTGCATTACAATTAAAGTGATATAATATACAAAATGTAGAAATCCATATTTACTTATATCAGTATACGAATAATATCTGCTTTGACTTAGCAATGCAGGGCAAAATTGGTATTAACAATATTCATATGGAAATTGAAGTCCTCGAACTTGTTTATATCACATAAAAATATACATTCAGTATGCAGAAAAAAAAATAAGTAAAACAAAAAAAAAAAAAAAACAGTGCCGCAGACCATTTCAGTTGAATATGAAACGATATGTTTAAAATAATGCTTTCATATGGATTGCAAGTTTAAGAACGTAATTGAAATCATATATAAAAAGCACTGATTCTTTTACATCTGTGATTTGTTTAAGTCCGAACATGAAATATATTCAAATTAAAATAAACTACATAAACTCAATATAACATATTAATATGTAAACAAGGATAGCACTCAATTGGTATTTTGTGTGGTGAGTTTTTAATAAATAAAAAGAAAGTCTAAAATAGGGTTTTGTATGAATTTAAATAATAAAATATAGGTGACCCTACATTATCGAGTGAAAAGCTACCAAACATTTTGCTTACCAATATATATTGTGATTCAAACATGTTTGTCGGTTGCTAAAATATTTCTCTTCTCTCTAAACAGTATTTACGTACAGAATCTTTCGAATTAGCAATGTAATTACATTTTTAAAGGTACACCCGGACTTTTCAGGTAAACAATTTACCCTGCAGAGCTGTTCTGCTAAATTAGTTTTTATGCACGTATTTGTGGGTACTTATTTTACTTGGAATATATCTCCAGTTAAATAGTTCAATTCCATCAATAATATATATATATATATATTTATATATATGTATGATATTATTGGTATTATAAGTTTATAAATTAAGCAAAACATTTTTAGCATTTGTATTTTTAAAATAAAATTAAAGGCAACCAAAATTACTCCTTTTACTTTAGTATATCAGAAACTGTAAGCAAGCTTATAATGTGATATGTAGACTTTTCATCCCTTGGTAGTTTTTATATACATACACAAGTACATTTCAATGAAATCGACCATGAAATTTGAAATTTTAGCAAAAGGACACACAAAATAAAAGCAACAACAAATAAGATAATTTTGCATTAAATACCAATTTATAGCTATATAATCAAAAAATACAACAGTCTACAACTGAATCTTGAGATAAAAATCACATCCAGAATCAACAAATACAACCAATAAACAAATTAAACGTAATACTGATTTTGCCGAATCATACAATATGGCGGTTATAAAGGAAATGAATTTAATGAAAATTTTGAAAATATTTTTAACGAACGAACATCAAGGAACAATTACACACAGACATTAAGATTTATTAACATGTTAACAATAATTTTGTTGAATTTTTTCATGATAATAAAACAGTTTTGTTTCGCTTTATTAACAAACAAAATAAATGCCATGTAAACTTACCACACAAAATTTTGTATATATATATATGTATGTATATATATTTATATATATTTCAGTATTTTTATAAGATTTTTAAATTTTTTGTTTTACTTAATTAATCGTTAATCCATTCAATCTTCTGAAAGATGAATCGAAATAAAAAAAAAAACAAATATATATGGTTTGAATACAAATAATGTTTTCTTATATTGTTTGCAGATTGTAATATATTAAACTTTGGAAAATGGGGAAAATAATTGCATTTAATAATAGAAGCGACAAATATTACAGCAAATAACTGCCACTATATGCAACAGTCTACGAAAAAAGTTCTTAAAAATGTATGAAATTATTCATAGTGATGTACGGAATATAAAAGCAGTCACTGGTAAGAATTCTTTCAAGTATAAGGAAGCATATCAAATGTATAAAATATTATAATCAAGCAAATGAAATAAGCTAATTCCTGCCTTTGACATATATGTAAATAGTAATTTAGAGATTTCAAGTTTTTAAATGAAGAAGAGCCCACTCGCTTTAATTTTTTTTTTTTTTTTTTAAATTTAAACGATAGCAGATTTAAGGAGAACTATGTTTAGTTTGTTATCGACTACATCTCACTTTGGATTGGTAATAAAAAGGTTTTAAGGGTCGAAAAATTGTAATAGAAAAGGAAATATACCAAAATAATAGTTTACGTCTACCAAAATCATATCTACAAAACAAAAACTAATAGACAAAATTATAAGGTGTAATTGTGTCTTGGGTGAATGTCTCCAGGTTTTTTCATAAACAGCTAAAAAACAAATATGTTATTTATTTTATAGGAATCCGCCTCTTATATTAAGAATCAACTTCGTGATAATACTGATATCTTTGGAGCTTCAATGAGAATTACAATAAATGAAGTCCAGAAGAATTAGTTAGTAACCTTACTTTTTCAATAATTATCCTTATATTGATTATTTCATGTATTATAATTATTATTAGAAATCATTAAATTTTTTTTCTCATATTGATTACCTTAAGTTACAATTACAATTATTTTCTACTTATAATTTCAAGAACGCTAATTTTCCAGTTTTGACAAATGGTTTTATATTGGTAATTCAATTAGTTTATATATTCTTAAGCTGTTGGAAAAAAGAGAAAAAGATACATCAACATTTAATGTATAACGTTCAATTGAACAAGGAATGGCTCAGCAAGTTTCAAAAAATTCAACTTTTCAAAAGTAAAAACGAGAAGTGTGACTCTGATTATTTATCAATCAGTTTATGGAAGAAAAATTTTCAATCTGAGCTTTGTTTTAAAAGTATTTATATCTATTTTTATTTATCTGGTTCGTTTGTTTTATCAACTGTTTTCATTTTACTGCTTACTTTAGTACAAACAATATACAGCTCAAGTTAAAGAAATAGTTAAATAAAGTATGCACAAAAATCATTCAGCAACAGATATATTTTTTTTGATTGCCGCTCAGAGAAAAAACTTTTAGGAACTTTTCGTAATCGCATTTATCTCTGCCCATTCCCTATATTTCTAGACACATTTCTCGTTGACTGATCTACGAACTAACTTATAAGACTATAGAATATGTGACAAAAACTGATATGAACAAATAATTTATGCAGGTTTGCAGAAATTTATATAAACATACGAGTAAATATATATCATGAACGTAAAGTATAATGAAAATAATTTCCTCATATTCATATTCAGGAAAAAGTACTAATATATAGATTTCTGCAAGCATTTGGAAAATATAGGAGTTTGTAAATATAACTTTAAAAGCTGTAAATACCTTTAAAAGGAAGCACAGTTTATAAAATGTAGATAATAATAAATAAAATAGTCCAACCTTTAAAGCAAGCAATTGCATACAACACAAATGAAAAATATTAAAGATCCTTTAGACCTGACAACTAATGAACTGACCTCATATAAATAGATCAAGAGCTAATTAGTGCATAGCTTTATAAAGTTATTTTCAGTAATGTTTCATTAAAACAAAAAAATGTCTAAAATGGAGTTTATGTTGGTAACACACAATTTAACGATATAGCCGATTTATGAACCATTTACCTGTATAACACGTTTTTGCTACACAAAAATTAAAAAGCTATGATCATGTTAATTTTTTTTAAACATAAATACGAAACGATGAAACTGAAAATTATGAGAAAACGTATTGATTTGAAAATATGCCATTAAGTAATACAACATTATACTGATGAATGTGAATGAATCAAAAACTCATGGCCCTAATAGAAATGTTGCGAATATAGGTTAGTCATACGTTTGTCCCTTTCTAGTGTTCCTGTACGCAGGAGGTTGTTGACATTCCTTACGGAAAAATCACTGACCATTTGCTTTCATTCGATGCACAAAAAACATTAATTTCGCTAATTGTCATACAAATGAGTAAACTGAAGCCGAAGTTAATCAAACAAAATGTAGTTTAAAAAAATAATATTAATAAACTCAAAAACTTAATTCTTACCATTGTTTTCTAGAGCCTGTTGCGTCATACTGTCAATACCGAGCTTACGCATTCCGTCCTTAACTTCTTCTAAATCTGTTTCTGTAGTTTGAAAAGTATCCGAAACAAATTCTGATTCAGAAAATTGTTTTGTTTTTGTTTTTTGACTTGATTTGGATAGCTTTTTCTGGCTTGATTTCACTACGTTCTCATTAGTGTTTTCACATCTTGAATTTTCTTTTATATCATTCTCGGCAGATTGCCCCTCTTTGGGGGCAATTACTTTTAAGCTTAATGATGAATTTGTTTCGGAAGATTGCGCTTTAGCTTTAATTCATCATTCGTTTTTTATGAAATTGTTTTTTTATTTTGTCAGTTGATGATTCCAGTGTATTTATATAAGTTGTGTTGTGTTGAAATAAAAATTGAAAAGAACCAAAACAAAACGAATAACTAAATAAAAATCGAACAAATACGAAACAAATGCTTAAAATGCAACAAAAAATAGAACATCTCCGATTTTTAACATTGAAGCATTATACAAATTGTTTAAAATGTATTCAACTAATGAATGTGGATTGTATACAAATAATAACAAAGTAATTAAACAACAAAATTAAATATTACGAAAAAAAAAACTTTAAGAAGAGTGTCACTGAAAAATTCAATTGCATCTAATCTGTACTTTTTCTTCCATTTAAGAAACTTATAGGGCTTCGCATATGCAAATTGAAAGATCACCGAAACCCCTCACATACCCGATACAGAACCATTTTGTAATCGCAAGACAAAAATATCTATATTCGCGATGCAGCAAAACAATATTTATCAACGACCTTCACAAAATATAAGCTGTGATATTCGAAATTATTAAATGATTATCATTAATTTTTAGTTGGGGCTTAATTCATAGTTAAATGAATTAAGAAGTGTAATCATTTAATGTTATTTATTTGCATATGCGATGCATTTAATATACTCATATTCGCCAAACAAGTTTACAATATTTATAGATCGGAAATAAATAAAAATTGTTCGCATACATCTAAAATAACATCTAAGTTCAATAACACTAATGTCAAAATTAATTAATTTGTATTATAAAAGCGAAATAGTAAATATGTACACAAATGCCATAAAATAAAGATTTATATGAATTATAAATGGGTGTCTTTGGAGGCTTAAATAAAATATATGAACTTAAACTTTCCTCATTTTCCTCAAACATAAAATATATCATATACAAATATATATTTAGTATTTAAAAAACATTCATAGAGAAAATAATTTATATGAATATAAAACTTACCGTCTTCGCTAGAAGCTTGACCAACGCCATCAGCACCCAATGTTCCCAATTCCGCTGCTTGAATTATTAGTGAAACACGGTAAAAGTAATTTCTCCAGAAGTTCTCCTCTGTAATGCTGTCAAATGAATATTTTGAATTGCAATGTTATTTTGTGATAGTTAATGTAAATATGTAAACAGGAATATAAGTTTATATACATTTTAGGTACAAGTTCGAATCGCATCTTTTCAAGCGCTTGATCTTCAGCCATAATAGCTATGGCTGTAGGATATGCAATATCATAATCAAACTGAAAATCGACTCCAGCTGGAGGTGCACGAACAAAGTTACGTCGATCCTGCGATAAACCAAGTATTTCTTCTTTAATTTTGATCTCATTGACGTGTCCAACCCAAGGGGCCTGTCCTGATTCAGCTCCTCCTTGTCCTTTGATAAAAGCTTCTTGCTCCTTGTTGAATTCACCCAGGATCGTCTGAAAATATACATTTTGAATTATAAAACATAATACGTACGTACGTTATATTTATTTAAAAAAAAAATGTCAGCACAATTTAATAATCACTGACTGTTCAAATATTACTACTTTTACGTTAATTAATACATTTTCATTCATTTATCAATGTATTGATCAGTGATAGATTTTGTTTGAACTTCTGTATAATGGATCACATATTTACTTACATTATCCTTTACGGTTTCTTTTATTTTTGCTCCTGCTTTGTTAACAGCTGAATATAAGAACGAACCAAAATGTTTGGCACCTTGCGTAACTTTTGTTGTTACTGGAAAAAAGCAAATTTACTCTTTGTACGATAATCCATAAGCGCTGTTTCAGGGTATTAAAATGACGGTTTCCCAAACAATTTTAATTCGCATCTACTATGTGTATGAAGATACTTTGAAATGTAATAATGAGCGCTTGAACAAGATTTTTTTATGTACATGTGACGTATGTATACATTTGAGAAAAAAGTTTACCAATTATTTACTTCAATTCAATTATGTGAAAAAAGAAAAGGCAAAGCTCTTTTTTCTCCGATTTCTTTAAATTTATAGCAAATATTGAATAAATTCAAAATTCAATAAAACAATCAGATTAAAATATATTCACCATTTTGATTGGATTTGACTTTAAGCAAATTATTAGTATACTTTCATTAAGAATTTGATTTATGCATTCTGTTTCATACTGCGGAGTATATAGCTAGTATGAATGATTATTTATAAATTTAATTTTAATTAAAATTGAAAAAAAAATCAAAATTTGTTAAGCACTCACAATTAATTTAGAAACTGAATATAAAATTTAAACTTATAAATTACTTCACCAATTAGTAAAATTTTGATTTCCTTGACACATACTTTTATTCTCTCCCTTACCCTGTCCAATTTGACCTTCGTCTGTTGGAGTGCCACCCCCAGAAGCAGGGTGCGAATCAGCTCCCTCTGTAGCACTGTGTGATGAAAAAATGTATATACGATTTAGAATTATTGAGAAGGCTTCACTTTAATATATATATTAATATATGTACACAGAAAGTTACACTATTCATGCAAATAAAATAAATATTTGTGTTAGAATAATATAAGTAAGCATCAAACACAAACATTAAGCACAACTAAATAAGCATATAAAAACGTTACTATACGTTTATGAAAATGTTATTTGTAACCAATGGAGAAAATACAGTGTGTTTTGTGTATGTATGTATGTAAATGCCTACTTGTTGCCGTTATTATTTAATTTGTTCATACCTAAACAGTTACAAGTTTATCGAGCATTTACAAAACAATTTGCACTAAGAGAATAAGATACATCTTATCTGAATTCAAAAATATTTAAGTTATGTGCATCGCTAGACTTGCAGAAACACATATACATATGTAGGTAGTTCAGAAAAAATAAAAAAGTCAGAAATGATTGATCAACGCACACTTAATGGAATTGAAAAAGCAAACAGGTTACAATTAGCAAATAATAAAATCAAAATAAATTTTAAAAATCATCAATTATTCAGCAAATCAAGCATAGATGGAAAACAGCTTTCAGATCACTTTAACACATATATCTATTATTTCTACTAACAATAATTCTAATGGTGATTTTTAATGGGCCGTACACAAATGATGGAATTTGATATTGTGTGCATTATGCGTTATCATCTTCAGACATTAATTTAGCTGTGTTTCCTCAATAAACTAAAAAATGAGAAATAATAATGAAAATATAACATTTATGGCGAACGCAAATTAAATCACTTGTGAATATAAAGGCCTATGATTATTAATATACTTTACTAACTGATATGCCCTTAATTAATAAATGAAGTTTGTCGAATGAATGATATTGAATATTTAATTAATTATAATATATGTATGTAGTAACAAAAAACGTTCGATTTCGTTGAATTTAATATATTACGAATATCTTTTGGGGTACATAACTTCGCAAACTGATGATAAGATACTAAGAATATAACGTATCATGTTTTAGTAGTTTGATTTCTGTTCGAATTGGATTAATCCACAAGTTAGAGCTTATGAAAAAATCCTAGTTTTATGTGACATTTTATATTACACACACCGAAAATTCCCCAATAATACACAATCTAAATATTTGGAAGGACAATTTGATATGTGTATTATGCAACAAAACTGAACTTGTCATGTACTTAAGCTAATTAAGACATGACGACTCTAGATTATGTAATAGTTTAACGAAATTGATATGGTTTATATGTATCTACATGAATATGAAAATCAACTAAAACAAATAATCGCAGAGACGCTTTATAATACATGTATCCGTATGTTTCTCTCAAATATAAGAAAAAATACCCTGTAAAACTAAATAGTTTTATACTTAATTCAGATTGCTTTAGTAATTTTTTGATTTTATGTATCCTTATTATATGTATATAATTATATACGAATCCTACTATTATCAAATTTTTGCATTTTAAATTATTAATAAAAATGTATCAACATATTAATTTAAGCTAGATATAAAGCAATATGCTAAAGTATTATGATCTTGAATAAAATTGCATCATTTTAAATATTATTAAAATAACCAACAAAAATGTGTAACAGTTAAATACCAGTATTCCGTCATTAAATGCTTGGCCCATACCTAATATACCTCGACTTGTCTTCATCGTCACCACTGACTGCACCAGCAGCCTCGTTTTGTTCCGTTAGTCCTTCTACGTTACCTTCATCAGCAGCACCTTTTCGCAACCCAGGTATGGATGGTATAGAGGGCATTGCTGGCATGGCTGGCATTGATGGCATTGCCGGCATCGATGGCATTGTTGGCATCGATGGGATTGAGGCACTACCCAACCAACCTTTCACATTTGAAAACATTCCACTACAAAATAAAATTGATTAGAATTTCATTGCAATTATCGAGATTTGTGTATTCATATCAAACTATGTATGTGTTAAATTTCAGGTTATACTTAATTTATTGACATTGCTTCAGACGTTTGTTACACTTAGTTATCGAATGTATTAAATCGATTTTTATTTATTTATTTCTGGGATTCGTTCTTTAGGTCACAAGCAAATAAAACCCCCTAACACAAAGTTGTATGACCTTACCCTTCTTCAAATAGCGACGTAACCATGTTTTTTCTATAAAAAAATAATAAAGATAAAATGCATACCAAAAATTAACAAATAAAAATTAAAAAACAAAAAATTCAGATTAAAAATAAAAAAAACAAAACTAAGTTATAAAATAAATATTGGATACTAAAATTGAAATTAAATTAAATGAAACCTATTACCTATGTATGTATTTTATAAACGAAATATTAATTTCTAAGAAATTGGCAATGAATAACTATCTACTTAAAGTCGTAGAAAAATGAATGATAATGACAAAAGATTTAAAAAAAAAGTCTGAGCTACACACAGACAACATATCTGGCCAGTTACCTTATATTGTGCAATAGCTTAATAGTTCTTTAGGCTGTGTAGTGTTATGATGTGATTTTTAATATATTATATAGATACATTCTTTATCTATAACTACGTAAATTAAGAAATATTTGTTAGATACATTAAGAGACTAAGGCAAAAATAATAAGACAGAATATCGTAAAGATAACATCTTTTACATAGGAGCTATCTTGACACCGTATACACATATTGTATACGCCCTAAAAAGTGTTTAATATTTGAAAGAGAATGTAATGAATTATATTCTTGCGGAATACATTTACTAAATTTAAACCATTGTCTTGTTTATTTGTCACAACAGTAATTATATTTATAAATGATTTTACATTTAAAAATATAACTGCTTTAAAATACTTTAATACCAATATGCACAGGAATGTGTATTTTTATTTCCTTATTTGTGTTCCAGTTTCTTGGAAACCATATTTTATAAAAAAAAATCTCTTTCTTGTATGTCCTGCAGCTCGTAAAATAGGATACGTAGAACATATCACATGTAGAAACAATGTGACGTTTATATATCGATCGGTTTGCATTTAGATACATGGTGTAGAAAATGGAAAATTAGAGTACGATTGCAATAAGGAGCATTAACGTTATTTCATTTAAAAACCATAATTATAATCTTTGTAACATTAACAGCATTTACATATATTCAACCAAATGTTTCCAATCATATGTACATCTATTACATACAATATGTAGGCCGATGAAAAAATGTCTTCAACTTATTATGAACAAAAAGTGTTTCAAAAGCTTAGGATAATATCAAATCCATATAGATCTGCATGAATTTTGAGAAGATGCAATCATAACATAGCAGTTTATGAATTCGAGTGATTATGTAAACTTGAAAATTAGGATTTATCTTATTGCCTTCATTGACAATGGAAAATCAGTAATCGAATTAAGGAGCATTGGTTTTTAAGAAGATATGAAAATTATTTTAAATTCAATATGCTTTCTGAAAACCAGCACTAACATGATAATCGGGCTGGTAGAGAGAAAACAAGAAAACTTGTCTTCCAGTGAAAGTGGAGGTCAAATCCAACATGGAAATGTACCTAAAACCTTCATAGGTTCAAGGAATTTTTTTCCAGAGCATTAGAATGTACAACAATATGCTGTGCGCACAATTTTTCTCCAAGGAAAGCCGTCTGGAATTTGGAAATGCTTAAGAATTTAAATACATATTCAATGATACGAATGCTTATATAGCAATATGTTAAGAAAAATCACATTGCATATAAGAAAGTTCTTTACTTCAACAATTTCTTCCTATAGAAAGAGATTATTACTCTATAGGGGGAGTAAAGGGGTTGTGAGAGAGAGAGCTAGAAAAGAGAATTCCATTGGAATACCAATAGTCCACGAGGCAAAGAAAAATCGATTTTTTTCTGCAATGTCGAAGGGTGATCAGAGAATATATGTACATTTTTTCTTGGACTTCGAAGAACATTGAATTCGAAGGAACTACATTATACATAAGTTTTTACCTTTTTTGAGCAGCATCTTCGTCAACAGGCTGCTCGACACCAGCTCCCTGGTCGTGTTCAGCTACGGGAGCTGCTGCAATTTCCACTGCTTCAGCTGGATTAGCACTTGGTGGTGGTGCTGGAACATCCTCATCTTGTGGTTCGCCTTTGGCTGCACCAATCCAAGATGTAACTTGATTTGTTAAGCCAGAGAACATTTTAACGCCGAATCTTTACTTTGCTATTAAAACTTTCTGACTCTCACTTGAAATGCACTTCACGAAAGACTATTTTTGTACGTATCTTTAAGAAGGGCTTCACTTGTTCTAAAGTTATCACCGAGGAAGTTTAAAAATGAAATTTTCTTGAAAAATTCACTTAACTTGCAGAAAGTAGGGTACAAACCTAATTAGATTTCCAATACTTTAAGTGTTTTTTTTACCTTTACTGATCTCCGAGAATTTTAGTTTTGTCCTGTACGGAGCGAAGGTCCTCTGAAAACTGTTCTGCTGGAATGGAGAAACTACGTACGTCGATATTGAAAATTGGAAGTGGTGTATATTTCTCTCACAATCTTATGCGTATTGTAAAGTGCAAATTTGATATTGTTTATCGCGCATGCATCATATCACAAAATGAGCTGAGTTCTTCAGTGCGACGTCGCACGAAAAATTTGTTTTGATCTTTATTTTTTTTTGTTGAAAAATGCCTTGGCATTAAAATACAAATCTGACAGTTCATGTACAGTCCTACAAAAAAACGTAAGGGTTTGTTCTATCATCTTTCATATAATATCAACAGAATTACAAACTATTTATTGAGAATTAAAAACAATGAATAGATCAATGAATAATTAAATATTTAAAATTCATTATTCAAATTAATTGGCTATAGTATCTAATAATATATGTGATGCTGCAGTCCCTGGACCTACATTTCACAACAACAGCCCACGACTTGTTTACATACCTTCATTTCTCCAACTTAGAACGGGAAAGTATAATAAGCTTTTTCCAGCTCTATGCTCTGAGCATTGCCAGTGACACACGAGAGCAGGCATGAATCATAAAGATTGTTCTTTGTACCGAGTATTGAACCTTAATGTAGTAGTCGGCACACGTTAGCTGTTACGCTCGTGTATCCATTTTATTGTTAAACCGGTTTTACTTACCATCATTGATTGAAGATGGAGTTAAACTGATTTTATTTTCTAGTCTCTAGTAAAACAGTGTTAATTTCTTAAAATCGGATAACAGCGGTCGACTACGTTCTGTTTTACATCTTTATGAATCTAGTACAAGAAGTTGGTGTCAAAAAGTGACATTTGTTTCTTTGCTGTAAAGAAATTTCATCTTTCAAAAGTGAATTGAGGCGCAGACTTATTGTTTGACATTGAGTTTTGTAAAATCCATTTTGTCCGCAACTTATTTAAACGAATAGTTAAAAAACCGCAACAAGAATTAAAAAAGATAAAAATACAAATTGAATATTTCGTGATCCCTACGTCAAAAGTTATTTACAAAAATTGTGTCCACAAAATTTTTAAACTTTTGTAGAATGACATTAGTCGGCCTTGCAGCCAGAAAACTGTCTATAAAGAAGAGGTAACATATACAATTGAGTGATAGTATGAACGTAAACATTATTCTCTTTTTTTTTAGAAATGCAAAGTTAGCAGCAGCTTTTCCGAATGGAGTCCGCTGTCAAAAATGCCTTGAATTCGGACACTGGAGTTACGAATGTAAGGAGGCGAAGCGTAAATATGTTCACCGAACATCACGTACGAAACAGTTGAGCAATAACTTAGCTGACAAAGTAAAACAGACTGTGAATAAAGTGTCCATGACGAAAGAATCAAAGGCAAAACGATTGAAACGTAGTAGTTCAAGTTCTTCTGACTCGAGCTCGGATAGTGATGAAGATTCAAGTTCAGACTCTGACGACAGCAAATCATCGGGAAGTGACGATGCAGACAATTCATCAAGTGATTCTTCAGATTCGTCATCCTCATCTACATCCGGATCTAGCATATCGGATACATCTTCGGCATGCTCAACATCCTCTTCTGATGGAGGTTCGAAGAAAAAAAAACGGAAAAAGTCTAGCAGCAGTGAGGCTTCATCTTCTGATGATGAATAAATTATTATTTCCTTTTACTTTACACACACATTAAGTTAAATAAAAATAAACTTTCTTAACCGATTGAATTCAATTAGCTTAAGTAATAAATACATATGGCTTATTAAAAAATGATCGCATTTATTAATTATCCTCATCCTCTTCCTCGTCTCCAAAGCGGGATAAAAGTATGTCCAAGTCGAGTTCCTGTCGGTTGATAACGTCTGGGTTATCATTAAAAACTGTTTCTTGTTTATTGATGTTTTCGTTTCTTGGTGTATCTGCTTGATTGATTGAAGCTGCGTTTGATCTTATTTGAAGCTCTTCTACCTAAAAAATGTATTTTCTCAAATGTTATTCAATGTAGGTATGTGTGTACTTGCTTTTAAGGTATTGAGGTTTTCATTAATTTTGTCAAGAACATTTGTTAGTTCACGTTCTAACTGCACAAGAAATAGCTGCTCCTTTTGAATTTCAGCTGTAGTCAATTGATTTACTTTTCTCATTTTGTTTATTGAAACTGGGAATTAGTTATTATTTTTAAAGTAAATTTAACCAAATATATTACAGAATTCGACTAAAGCACTATATGTCTCTGTGCAACTCTCTTGTTTTTGTTTTGCTTCCCCGATAAAATAACATTTTCTGGAGCATGTTTTAATTTCTTATATCTGACATTTGTTGCAATTATGCCTGTTTACACGAACATAGGAATGAAAGAGTGTCGACAGAAAATGTATTGTCATCACTTGGATGAACATGGACGCGATATGTTTTTGGTCCATATCGTAACAATATCGGCATTGCATTCATAGTGTTATATTGTTTATGGTCATTGTTGAAATCAGAAATCAACCAATTTAGTGCCGGATATTAACGCGAACGGACACAAAAATTATTTGAACGTACAAGCTGTAATGATTGCCTACAAATGGGTGCGTTTCATTAATTAATAAATTAATATTTCATGTTCGCTTCAGTGGAGAACGAATAATACATATATTATAAAAATGCCATATACATGTATATATTTTTGTTATTTTCTTCAACGTTTTCGAAGTTAACATTTAAATGGCCGCATATAACCTTTCCGGCCACTTGCACCAAACACGGTATAACGTTCAAACATATGGTGAAATCGGAAGTGAGTGTGACGTTTTCTCGAAACTGCGCCCACATATACATATCAGATGTTTCTGATTAAGATAATAATAAATGCATATATAATCTACATGCATGTGTTTCTCTGTTGGTAAACAAATCTCAACAGCAGCTTTTGAGTTTTCAAGTTTTAATCGATTTCCAAATCCATAAACCTCCCTCATAAGATCTAATATACGTATACATAATTACTGTTTGTATAAGCTCTGGCTCATTTAATTTTTGCATTTACACCGGCCAGTTTGGCGGGAATTTCACACGTGAGAAACATCCTTAAAGCTCTTATGTACAAATGGTAAAAGCTAGGGCGGATGTCGTATATAAAGAAACGTCAACCAGGAATAAGGACAAAGCATCACAAAAATCAATATTACAAAATATTGCAACCACACTGCACAAAGGGAGAGTCATATATCATTGCCATAATTTATTTTGTTTGCACACTATTAAAATATGCACATTCTAAATAATTAGGTAACGTAATAAAAAAATGAATAGTTTTTTTGTAGTAAAGAGTCCCGGTGTCCTTTTCAACATCATATTTGTTGCTTTTGTTTTTTTTTTCTTTCCACAGAGCAAAGATAAACAGATTTGTTAAACAAACATACGCTTAATTGAAATTGAACCAAGGATTTGCTAATATGGTTGGGAAGACTTTAATGGTTACTGAGGTAAATACGATAAAAGAACGTCCCGTTTTTATACCGCCAAGAAAGAGGCAGACATCAAAAAAAGCAAATGGCACACAAAATTATGTTGATCATATCGTTGCAGTTCAGGTAAGAGAAATGTAATATTATTTAAACTTATACGTTATTTATAAATACATATATTTAGAATCGTCAAAAGTTGTCACCGTCTTCGCCGGGTCTTGAAGATGATTTACTTAAAACCTCGTTGATTCTAAAAAATAAACAACCACTGCCGCAAATACCACTAGAAGACATTACACCAACAACTCAAATCAAAAATAAAATTATATCAACAAGTTCAGATAACATCTACGAAGGCGAAGATAATGAACTTCAACATTTTGAAAACTTTCCTGCTATCCAATCAACAAGACATGAGAGTTCCACTGTAACCCCTAGTAGTTATTCCGAGAGTAGCTTAGATGTAAAATTAAGTAAATCGCAGGATTGTCTTAGTACGCGTTCATCAAAGAAACGTGTGAATATTCGAACAGATATCTTGCATGTGCGAAGCGGTCGTAATTCCCCAGACATTGCCAATTATGAAGACTTGGAGTCTGGGGAAACAAGCGTTCTTAACGCAGATGATCATAGTTTAGAAAGATATAACACGAGGAGATCAATGGATAGTAACTACTTGACGATGACTGGTAAGGAGTAAATTTTTAATTTAACGAAAAAATATTGCAGTTTTTTTTTTTTTGGAATAGGTACCATAAAAAGAGGACGGAAGAAAGGTCAATGTGTGGATCTTCAAATAAATATTAGCCGCGAAGAATTGGAACAAATAAATGCTGTTGCTATAGCAAATGAGACCAAAAAGAAAGGAAATCTTTGCTGCACTTGCTCCTTTTCTACAGGATTACATGTCCTATTGTTATCGTTAATAAGTCTTCCGTTTGTAATTTTGACTTCCGGTATATACTCTTTCTATATTGGTACTCTAACTTGGTATAATATGTTCAACTATTTTAATGAGGAAAAGGGCTATGCACACCGTTTTTTTATGTCCCCAATTTTAATATTAACATACCCTGTTGGTATAATTGTTTGTACCATAGGGCTGGGGTTATATGCCGGTATTGTCCAAATAAGTCTACAATTAAATAGTTGGTTAAATGAGATCTCCGATATTGAAAAAGGTTTTTATGGATGGTTGTGTGCTTTCCTACGACTTTCCGATTGTAGTCCATATGAAGTTGTAATACTTACAGATATTCGTGTACCGGATGAAAATCCCCATGCGAATACATCGACTGAGGAGCTGTCCTTGTAAAACTTTTACGAAATATTCGTTTGAATAATGTTTTTTTGGAAACCGTTGCTAAATAAGGCTAGGTTGCCAACGGTTTCAGATGATCTAATAATGGTGATATTAAAACGGACTTTGTTTATTTGTACTTTAGCTTTTTTATTAAATTTGGAAGATCGTGAAAAAAGTTAGTATCTAAACGCAGTAAAACCAGATTGTAGGAGCGTAAACGGTTGTAAATAGTGATTATGGCAAAATGCTTCCTGCTTAAAAATTATTTTACATGTATCGCTTTCACTAACATATTGTTAAATAATTGTAAAATACAAATTATAGTACTTAATCATGTATATGGACCTGTATGTATGTAACTCAATTCGAGTATATGTATGTCTAATATATTTTTCATATCTAACAAAAACAGAAAACATATTTTTGGATGAGGATTCACGTGTATCAATAATGCAAAGCAGCCAATCGCTCAATTCAAATTGGAAAAATGCCAAACAATAATGACATACGTATGTATGCATTTTGAATAGAATAATTTAAATTATATGTTTAAATAGTAATGAGGCGAATGTCTTTTGAATGTTCTTTTAACTTAAGTCTTAGTATTCGAAGTGTGCATTTAAATTTGAGTGACTAACATTTTTGTAATTTTTTATTTACCGTGTTTGAAATAATTCCTAAATTTACCTTACTGTACACTTTTTGATAAGAATTTTGAATTTACAAATAAAATTAGAAACAAAAACCTTTTGATAACTTATCATTTGATTTTTATCAAAATACCGAGATACCATACGGTATTGTAATTGTTTTTGCAGCTCGAAAAATATTTTTCCATCTATGTATGTATATAAAATTGCTTTCTTTTTATTTTGCAAAATTATTTATTAGTTCCAACTCAGTTTTCTGAAGTGACATTTTGGTCATACTTTGTATATTTTTTCAAGATAAAGTCCATAGCCCTTGGATTGTCATTGGGTACCATGTGACCAGCTCGATCCACCCAGAACATGGAAAAGTTACCGGCTTCCTTTTGGTAGCCTTCTAATATACGATTTACAATAATTCCTTTTCTTGGGGCAGACTCGTATTCGGTCTTATTAATCCAGTTCATACTGTTGATCCAATTAACCGTACCAGGTGTCGCACATATAAGGTCGAGTTGTCCAGAGAAAACACTCACCTTAAGGGTTGTAGTGTTAAGAAGTGTTTCAACTAAAATAAAATATAGAAACATAATCAAATGCACAATTTTTTTGTATCCAAATACATTTACCGACGTCAACAGCGGGCTTCATAAAGTCACCCATCAAAATAGTGAAAGTCGAACCACTTTGTGACCCCCACACAACCTTCGAAGAAATATTCAAAGCTTTACTAACTGGGCCTCTCATTAGATCTTCCAAAATTTGGTTACGATCTTCATCTATGTCAAAATTGACTAGGGTTCTGAACATACGATCTAAAATTTAAAATGTTCAGGTAATTATTAACTTAATGAGATTTATCTAAAATTACCTTCGTTGCTTAAGAAAGATCTAGTGTAAAGTTCTCCGTTTGTTGGCAATAAAATGTTGTAGAAGTCTACACCTTTAGATTCATCCAAGAGCACACCTTGTGTATTTCCCCATAATAGTGTAGCTTGGGTGTATTTACCATTTTCAAGAGCAACCTCTGTCTCATTAGCTGATTTCATAATTTTATTGTAACCATCATTGTCAATAATTCCCTAAGTATAGTGAATTTTAAGAAAATATGTATATAAGTAATATATTTGCTCAACGTACCATGTTTAATAATAGTGGAGCCCATGCATTTACAGAATCGATTGGGGATACCCATGGATCGCCAAGTGCCACAGATTGTAAATTACTTTCAATTTCATTGTTCTGAATAGCTCTATATAAATATAAAGCAAATTCAGGAGCCATTTTTCCACCATAGCTTTCACAAAATATGTGCAATGGTACTGATTTAAATTCAGGATGAAGCTTGTAGAATCCTTTCATGAGTTCAACTAAATCTAAAGCGATTTGCTTGTTGGATTTAGTTAAATAAATTATATTATCCACATAACTGAATCCACTTCCAACTGGATTATCAATGAAAAGAACATTCATGTCCTTAACCCAAGTGTGATTACGTGGTTTAAGAGAAAGAGTTAATGGACCCAATTCTTCAAAGTTTCCATATCCGGTTGATGAAGCACCTGGACCACCTTGAAGCCAAATCGCTAAAGGCCTATCTGTGTAAGCTGACACATTGGCTGTGGTATAATAGAGCCAGTAAAACATATGAGCTCCTTTTCTGACATCAACATATCCATAGTCTTGTTCGCCAGGACCAAATCCCTGTTTCGCCGATACTGAAACTGAAAAATAAAAAAAAACATTAAAGCATGTACTTTCCTGACCCATTTTCTATCTAATTCGTTTTGGTTTTTCTTATTATCTTTGTACACAACTTTCACTGTTCAGATGATGGAGTCATTAGTGTCCTACTTGCGCACATTCTTTATAATTTATCTAGAAATTGTTTAAAACGCAAAAGCATTTGTGTAAAGAACCATTGCGACTATTGGTTGCTACAAACTGGTCGTACGTAACTCAGAATATAAAAGACTGTTCAATATTCACTCCCTACTTTTAAACATTTTATATTATACTCATTAGTTAAATGTAAAACAAATGTGCACTAGAATCTTTCACCTACTGCAAGTGGAAGATAAAAACAAAATAATAATCGTAACTAGTTACTCATGTGACTTCACTTTTTTATTTTAAATAATTTAATAACATATACGATTAAAACAAAAATGTAACTTACTACAGGCCGAAAATAAAAACACAGTTATAATCACAACTATTCCTGCTAAACGGACCATTGTGCTGTAATGTTAAAATCCTAAAGACCTAAATCAATTGAATTCACTCTTTTATATTTTTCGTTATCACTGAAATAATTTACTGCTCAAATCAGATATTTTTTATCAGCCAACATTCAATAACTGGTTGCTGGTCGATGTTAAGCACTTAAGTATTCTGATCTCTTTTCCATGGTATACCAGATACCCATGAGGAATCGATAAGAATTGATTCGCGTAGTTTTCACTTAAGTGATTTAACCACTAGTTTCTTTGATACCGCAAAGCTCGACTGACCGACTGACTAAGCTATCTGAAGAGTACTTTCACTAGCCTCTGTCAGTGTTCTATAAAATCTATTAATCTTTCCACGTTTCTATTAGCCTTTTGTCCCACCTGAAGTGGTTACATGCGGATAGTGACCGGAAAACAGTACGATATTGACAAGATACTTGGTAGATTAAAACACAATGGTTCAGAAATCAGAAAAAAATTAGAAGCAATTATAATAAGATTCGCAGACAAGTACATTATGTACTTAAGCTAAATTATTGTGCACCTATTCAATTTGTAGTTCAGCCTATTTTAGCTACATAGTACATACATTACTATGTTACTCAATGAACGTTGTGTATGTCAAAATATTTTTTTCCAATTTACTAACATATGTATGAAGTGTCGAATGGAAAAGTATCGTCCTAACGCATAAAAAAAAACAATTTTTAGTTGTTACTGCATGTGCCATGTATTATGTATGTTTGTATTATATGTGTATAGAATAGTATCAAATACTAAATTTATACATTATTGAACAGATTCCAGTATTAATAAATGAGACACAAGTCAGATCAATTTCCAGACGACTAGATATCGTCTATAACGATATGTCCAATGTACTTTTTCACGATAACTTCGAGAAAGGCTTTTTTTGTTAAAGTGAATTTAATTAAAATAAATGAAAAAGATTGTGGTTTATATCGAAAAATAGCACATCTTGAAATCTCTGTCAATCATGATTGGCTTTGAATACAAAAAACGAAGTCTCTCAAATTGTGTACTTATCTTTATGTACGGTTATCTTCATACTTAATTGGCTTAGTTTAAAATATTTTAAGCACAGGTATTTATTTCTCCTATGAGTTATTTATATGGACTCAACTACTTGCTTTATTGTTATCTAAATGATTGTAATGATTGAAACGGATGTCATAACAGGAGATACAATTCTCAAGATTATCTTGTTTTATCAGCAACTATCCAAAATGTAAGTCGAATTCACGAGTATGTTGAAGATATTATAAAAATATCGTTTCAACACTATTTAACTTTATAGAGCAACTATTTACTAGGGAGCTGTACGTATCTCTATGTGTATATATTTTTGTCTACTAATTTAAACGTTTTAAACCTTTGTGGGATAGTCTGATATTAGATTAGGTTCAAATTGTGTACATACAGATGGACATACATATGTATATATTAATGCATTTATGAGCGATGACTTTGTGATGGGTGCCTTGGCTCTTGTTTCTTCTGGCTTTCCATAACGTGTGCATTCCATTCGTAGACAGAACTTTGCAAACTGTTTTTGGCGCAAGGAGATGCAATTTCTGCTGGTGGGTTAATAATTAAGTATTGAATAAAGTATAGTGACCATACGTCCTGCATTTTACGTGCATACATGTCCAACATATGATACATATATTTGTGATGTAAAATCCCGCAAAAGAATTTAACAAATACAAAAGTAATATTGCGTTCGTAGCTTTAATTGTACTCCACTCTGCATTATAAAAATATTTACAATTAATAACAGCAATGGATTATGTATGTATGTACATGCATGTTTATATGTGCCCATGCAAAATAGTTTTTGCGCATTGAATCAATAAAGAGTTTATATCAGTGTTAAATAAATTGGAAGTCTTCAAAATGTTCTAGTGGTATTTTTTCCACTTTGCCATTGTTGGGGTTGAATCAGTGGTTCATTGACTGCATAACATAATCACCTGTATTTGTTTTTAGTGTTTTTGTTTAATTCCAGAAAAAAATCCAGAACGTACATATGTAGTTACTTGTAACGCAATGTTTTTGCACACATCCTGAAATATTTTCAACCGCAATACTTAAGGTTTTATGGAGGTAGGCAATTGAATTCATGTGTTTTTCTTTAGAAATTTTTTCGGAAAAGCTAGAAAGTCTAAACCAGGTCTAACTGTCGCTCACTTGCATTCGCAATTAATTCGTGTGGTACTTGGTGTCTTCTTTTCGTTAATAGTGTAATAAAAAAAACGTAAACAAATCATTCATGGGATTATTTTTATTACCAATTCATTTTGACAGATAATATTTAAAATGGTTTGGTATTGTTTTTGTTTCTCGGCTGACAATGAATCATGACCTTAATAGCACCTCCATGTCCATATCGTGATGTTTCAAATGCTTTGGCAGTTTCTGTTATATCAAAGTGATGAGTTACCAACGGCTTGGCATTAATTTTCCCAGATGCGACTAAGGCCAGGGCTGTTGTATAACTTGGGGACAAGAAAATGGTGCTATTATTTTTTTCCATTTTTATTATCTTACTAATACTTACTCATTGCAGTATCGAAAAACTCCTCGAATATCAACCTCTCTTGCGCATGCATTTATTAGTGGTATTTTTATTTCCGGACTTCCCATACCAACGATCACAGCACATCCCCCTGAACGAGTGCTCTAAAGTGACAAATTGTATATAAGTACAAATATCCTTCTAATAACGTGTGTTATCAAAGAACAAACCAAAATCGCTAATCTAGTTGTAGACTCCGCCCCGCAACAGTCGATAGTCTTATCAGGCAAATTAGGGATACATTTTTTTATGTCCTCAACAGTTTCCTTTTCAGTCTTACTTTTTGATATCAATAGTACGTCTGTTGCCCCAAGAGACTTTGCTATATCTAACCGATTTTGGAACATATCCGTTATTAAGATTTTTGATGCACCCATAGATTGTGCAACAAGCACTGTAACAAGACCAATCGGACCAGCACCAAGAATAAGAACCTCTGATCCAAGTCCCACATCACCTCTGCGACAAGCATGAACGCCAACTGAAAGAGGTTCCAAAAGTGCTCCTTCCTCCATGGAAACATTTGGTGGGAGTTTAAAACAGAAATCTGCAGCGTGTCGATAGAACCTTGTCAGATTTCCATCATAAGGAGGTGTAGCACAGAAAGCCATCTCTGAGCAAAGATTATATCTGCCTGTCTTGCAGTGCTCACATAATCGACAAGGAACACCTGGTTCAACGGCAACTCTATCGCCCACTGTCAAATGATTTACTTTCTTTCCAACCTTAACCACAACTCCTGATGCTTCATGCCCAATAATCATTGGTTTTGTAAGTATAAAATCACCTATACGTCCTTGCGTTAGATAGTGGACATCGGAACCGCAAATACCGACAGTATCCATTTCCAATAGAACATCTGCAATAGAAGTAAAAAAATCAATTAACCTTTGTACTTGACAATGACACTGTTGATGTTACCATTTTCAGTAATTTCGGGAATAGGACGTTGTTCCTGAAGGAAGCAATATCATATGATTAATAAATATTCTGTGTGCATACATATTTTATATATGTATTAGGTCAATAAATAATATATTTGCACAATTGAGATAACATTAACTAGAACTATTAATTACCAGACGTAAGTCTTCAATCCCGTATAATACAGCTGTTAAATTATCCTTTGCCATAATTATGTTTTTAAAATGATTGAATTTTATAAACGATTCAATTAATTATATTTCTCTTGTGAAAATTGCAGCAACTATATTTAGATTTATTTCAGTAGACACCTTGTTAAGGCAGCTGGTGCACTCGAACTAATGAGGGCTTTTTCATTTCATTTTTCACTACGACTTAAGGTTAGCTGGGTCGAATAACTCAAATGTAAACAGGTTAGCCAGCAGATCTGTATTATTAAGTTAAACTTAATTTTAACTTAAATAAACCATAAATGAACAAAACATTAAATGAAATGTATTAAATAATTACTTTTTTGTTAATTTATACATACATATGTATGTTGTTTATATGAACTATCTTCGTTGTTTTGTACATACATGATACATATGTACATGTAAGTGCATGGGCAGAAATGTGAAATGTCTTGAGGTACTTTCCGGAATATGCACCCGCATAGCTGCTGGGAAGTACTTAAGTACGAAACTACATATGTATGGATTTTTATCAAAGGTTAATCAAAAAAACGAACAAAAAAAGATAACTATTATAAAGATTGCCATTTTTGATTAAGTTGATAAATAGATATTAAGCATTTCTGTTAATGATAATACACACCTGTTTGCATATATTGCAATTGCATTATACTTTAAGCCTGCAGTGCACAGTTTGTAACTACAACGGGTCTATCTGACCTAAGAAGTGCATCCAAAGCCACTTGCAACCCAATTTGTAACTCAATGCTAATAAATAAGTAAATAAATAAAAATAAAAAAGGCCCCAAGTGTGGAGTTTTAAAGAGTACTTAGTACTAGTTATTACATTTAACTTAAATTGAAAGTAAAGAAAACCAATAGTACTTAAGGGGGGAATGCAGTTAAGCGAGGTAATTAAAATATGAGTTTTATATGAACATACTTTAAAAACCAAGAATGTCGAAAAACCGATGGTGGTGTAATCTTATATGATGAGGACTAAGATTCAAATAATTCATACAATTACATGCCATAATTTTAAAGGGAGGTTCTTAGGAAATAAATAAATGATGATATGAACGTTTCGACATTACTTTGTTAAAACTGTTGGAGAATCAAGAAGTAAATCTTGATTTTGCTCAAGTAATAGAGCTGATGGATTTTGCGTCCAAGATAAGATAAGGAATTAGTGATTTAGTAATCATTTACGTAAACGCGCTGACCTCTACTAACAGATCTGCACTGATACGCCATAACCGTGTAACATTATGCAAGTTCGTATATGTTACTGTAAACATGCAAGATTGAATAGCATACAAAAACATTCATATTGGTTATGATATGGGGCTGGTATGATAATGGTTAACAGTTTTCATTACTGTAGTAACTCACTATCCAAAATTATATATATCATATCAAATCTACTAATTAAGAGCAAATATTAAGCAAGTTTTAAGTATTATTGTCTAGTACGCAAATTTAATGAAAATAAGAATGTAAAAAATAGTATATATATGTATCTATGCATGTTTAAGTGTATATGCGACAACTTTTATCTCGACTTTATCTGTGGAATTTTCATTAAATGACATCCATCATGTTGACAGATTTGTTTTTACGCTAATATTAGGTATGTATATATGTAGGGATATTCTATAGATTTTAGATAAGACTAATATACATACGTGTAATAACTCCAGAGGTGTCATAAGCTTACTGTGCAGTATTTAAAATATACTTTATAATAGGGCAATAAGCCTTGTATAATCCTTACATTGTTTGTCGGGTAGTTTACATTTATATTCCGTATCCAAAGCAGGCAGCGGGATTCTAGACAAATGTCCTTATATTCGTAAGTAGCTGGTTTTGAGACCCATATGTATGAATAAATCTGTTAGTGGACGCAATTTTATACAAATTAAAATAAGCTCAAATGTTGATTTATTTTCTTTATTTGTGTATATGTTGTACAAAATTATAAATGAGAAATTTTGCATACAGAGCATTTCATGCCACATTGACAAGTAATAAAGCAATATATTTAAAAATGTTTCCAATAAATGTACAAATTGTTTTCTTTTTCTTTTTGTTTTTCACACTTTGATTAAATTTACTTATACCGTAATTCATAAAAAAGCTGCATGTTCCTTTCGATTACAACATATTGTATCCCACACAGTTCGGTCAACGTTGTGTTACCAGTAAATTGACTAGTGAAATAATAAATTTCTAAAAAAATTAAATGAATTTTCTTCTTTAAACTTTCCAAGTGTTCGCCTTCCTGCATTCTTCATTAAAAAAACGCTTATTCTTTATTAATCTTTTTTAAATATTTAGAAAAGTATGTATGTATTTTAGGCACTCATATTCTGTATTCATCAAATGTACGTTTTGTTGATAATATTTCATGATTTAAACTCCTAGTCCATATATTCGTTTGATTAATGATTAAGTGTACATATTTATATGTGATTTCCTTAAATGTTTGTAAAATTAATTCAGTTGAGATTCGGAAGCGAATAAGTATAAATGTTTGTCCGGACGGAAAAAGCCAAAATAAATAAATCTTTTTTAAATATTTCTCGTGATGAAAACACTATTTAAAAATAAAAACTTTAAAAAATGCAATAAAAACTAACTAGTAAAAAGGAAGTTTGTATTTCTTTGCAAAATATATATGTGTGTATGTATATGTATGTTTGTAAAAGTATAACTTGTGATGACAATTCCAATCACAGCACCCAGTATCGCACAGAATAATAATTACATATTTATGTATTATAAGCACACTAACACTTTAAATACAATTTGTGACTTCGTCTTTTTTGATCATTAAAAAATTATTATGTTTGTATTTTTTTGTTTGTTATAGGGGACGCGATCTTAAATTTTTAGATTTTTGTGCGTTTCTACTTTTTAGCTACCAAAATTTGTTCATGTAGCTTTCAGAATTTGAAAGATGAAACAATAGCACTTAGAAATTTGATGGTGGAGCGCTTGGATTAAATTGGAACGTTGGATACCGTGGAGCGAAATTAGTATCGAGAAGTTGAGTATGCTCAGAGTCTTCCTTGTTGTGCAGTGTAGATGCCTTAAATTGGCCCTCCGAAAATTGTGGTGGAGCTGTTCGAATATAACAAAAATATGTATTAAATGTACGGCGTGAGGAGTGAACTAATTATTGTACTGAATATAATAGTCAGTTACCATAGGTAACGATCATACATTAAAAGCATATTCAAAATATGGGTTCACTTACGAATATTAGGATAAAGTTGCCCTCCGGCACTGTCGGCTACATTCCAGCCCAATGCACCGCCAGCACCATTTGGTGGACTAGCCGGGCTCACTGGTTGAGTTGGAGCCATTGACGGATCTTCAGGTGGTGGGACATCTGTATAAGGTGCTGGAGATTTGAAAGAAGCCAACGGAATGGTTCCCAGTGTTATGGGTATATTGCCTGTAAGGTTCCTATGCGGTCCACCAACATCTACCTCTACCTACAAGCAACATTATGAGCATAAACATACGATTTTATTTCATAAATACTTACATGTAACTGATAATCTAAGTCAATGATGCCACAATTCAACAAACTTGATGGTGGTAGGGGTGGTATCTCAAGTTGTTGAGTCCATGTCCTAGACTCGGAGGCACTTACGGGCCCAACACTCAATTCAGATATTGTAATTTTATCCTTTTTGGTTTCTCGACGCGGTTGATTTGTATGAAAAGCAACCACTTTTCGAAGAATAAACTTAACCAAATTAATATTCACATTGCTAGCATTGTCGCACTCGCATGTAATGGGTATAATCTGGCCAGATACGAAACCTGTCACTGGAAGATTTACGACAACCGAAAGTGGACCCGAACGACAGCAAAAACAGCAAAATGATTTTTCCAACTCTAGTTTGAAGGGTTCCTGAAATTAATGTTTATTAATTTAAAAAAATGTTTGTTTTAGAGTTCTTAATTATATTCACCTTAACCCGGGGATTAAGATTCAAGTCAATGGGAGAGATAACAGTAAATGCCATTTTCATATCTTGATCAAACTTCCAGGGGCGATCAAGTGTTACTTTGATTGTATAACGCACATGACCAAATTCGCCCTCAAACGATGACGGCAATGTAGGTGGTAGAGCACATGTGAAAGGATAATTGTGTGCACCACTTGGAAGTTCAGTTTCCGAGCCTTTTTATATATATACATAAAATTAGAAAATTCCCTTGTTTTTCTTAACTAAAAATAACTTACTATTTTTGCCACCCAATAAATAATACTGAATTTGAAAATATTCCTCATGACCAGTTAAATGCTCAGTTTCCTCTTCATCTTTGCCTTCGCTATTGGTTACTCGCTTCGATTCAGACCATTCCGTATTCGCTTCTCCGAGAAACCGAATAATTATTCCTTTAAAATTTCATTTAAATATAATCATTAAGGATCATTACGAATAATTACAGAATATAAGAAATTAAATTCTAAAAGAATACAATGTTATTAATATTATCGGAAATTCGGAATACCAAAAGAATTATCACTTCTCTATGACCAAAGAAGTTTTTTTTATTGTTTGTTGTTTAATAATTTAATTAAAATCATTAGCACGTTCATAGAATTAATATTAACGAAATACAGATTATATCCTTCATGTAAATTAAAATGATAGCAACTCTGATAGGCGCATGCAAATTAGGAGGCTATTTCTATCTTAATAATCTAGAATTCGCTTTAGTTAGTCTAGTGAATCGTCACTAACAAAAATATTTAAAACAACTTAATTACTAAATATAATTTTGTGTCTCTAATGTGTGTGTTACTTATTTAAATACACACTTGTGCAAATGTAGAAGTGAAATTGCTTTATAAAGGCAACGTCATCATGCGGTTTAATGAAGTCACTTTTTTGCAAATATGTATATCCATACAAATGTATATACATATGTACATGTTTGTACGTCTACACAAATATGTATGCATGTAGTTAAACATTTGCATTCACTAATATTATTAGTTTTATGCATAATGATAGTTTCGCATCCATCAGTATATACATTATCTAAGAACATAGAATGAGCATGATGTCATTGATCGTGCTGATGTTAGAAGCTCACAGTTCTTTCTTTGTAGAATTTCAATAATTTTCGACAATTCGTATTTTGAACTGACGTAAAAAAAAAAACAAATCTAGCCGAAGGGTGGTCACGGGAGTAGAAATTAACAATTGGTTAATTTTTAATATAAACAGAACAAACATTGACTGCTAAATTTATTTGATTACTTCATTGGCTGTTTTAACATTCCCGACATATTTCTTGAACACCCTCAAACCAAAATTTATTATTAGATTTATTTTTGTCAGTTTGAGATCTCGCAGTGATGTATGAATGGGGTTCTGTGAGTTTCTTTTTTAGGTTTCGTAAATATTCGTAGTAAAACTATTTTCCCATCAATACGGATGCCGCCACCCTTTCCTCTGTCTTTCTCAGACGCCCAGACGATCCACCCGCAATGAGTCTATCTCTGTCGCTGTACTCAGTGTGCGTATAGAAGAATCATTTTGATCTTACCTCGGACTTTCTTCGGCGAATCGAATGTTAATGTAACCTGTCCATTGATTGTTTGACCTGCATAATATGTATTCCAGGGATTATCCAATTGAATTTGACATCCTTTTAGACCCATCGTTATAGCTCGTGTAACTTTATTATCTTAAATTAATAATGTGATTAAACAAAATTTGACTTTCTTCCGGGCGAAGAATTTCCTGTTGTCTGAAAGTGGGGAGGACGTCGAAAAAAGAAAAACACGCACTTAACCGATACACAACACACCCAGTAGAAATTTTTTCGACATAAGACGACGGACCCAAAGATTGACATTTACCTTAAATCAGGAATGACATATGCCATTTTTATTTGGGAGTCACTAATGCCAAGTGATGCCAAGTCTTTGTAATGTAATTCACGTCAATTATATGTAGTTACCATAATTCTGATTTACATAATTCCGACGCACTGAAGTCTCATTATTTTAATATGTATGAATTTAAATTATTTTAAGAAAAAAAACAACAATTGTGAGTTCTTAAATTAAATTTGAATTTCAGTATTCTTACATTCTGTATTTAGTTTATACGTATACATATATATGTGCGGATAGGAAAGTCAACTGTGTGTAAGATTGCTTTATGCAAAATGTGAATATTTACTATGTATATATGCACATATGTAAGTGAATTCATATATCACATTATCAGATTAAGCTATAATAAAACCCCGTCGAATCAAACTACCATCAATGACCCATGACGCTTTAGTAAGGTTTCCTGCAGCTTTTATGGTCTTCCTGTTATAGGTTGACAACTGTTGAAGTGACGTAAACTTCAAATGATAAGCAAACAATTTGAAACAAACACTGTAAGCCTGCTTCATTTTTGAACTGAACATATTTTAAAACTTATTTTAATATTTAACTTCTATTAGTTAATTCCTAACATCTGTTTTGATATTTCATCGACAATTAAGTAGGAAAAAGAGGTAGGAGACGATAACATTGATTCCTGTTAACAAAAATTGATATTCCATTTCTAAGGCATATCCCTTAATAAATATTTACGTATAATTTCAGTAGCCGATAAAAACAAAAACATATTTAAAATGCTGACCGATACGGATGAAGATTTCTTTTTCGAAGAAGACAAAATGTAAATATCAATGTTTTTTAAATTTAGCTATCAGAGTTTAGACACTAGGTTTCAAAAAGACGTTGCTATGAGTATTGATTTTTAACTCTAATATTTTTATTTTGTTTGATGTCCTCTTCCCGGATCCCAGTTCGTTATGTACAGAGCATATGTTTATGTAGCAAAATTTAGTTTGTCCGTACATAATTATGTACCTACATATTATATATATTATTTAGACCAAAGAGAATAATAATTATAGCTTTGAATAGTAAAAAGCATATTTCGTATACCATTATTATGTTACACTAACGTATAAAACATAATATTTAGTGGGCACTTAGTACATATGTATGTATTTTCATTAATGTAATGTGTAGACCGTTAGACGATCCAGAAGGACGCTAGCCAAAGGAAATACCATTTTTGCTGATTTCCCCAAAAAAAAAAGAAGTATATTATTAGGTACCCCAAACAAACTTCACTTGTAAATAACGAGCCACAAAGATAACTACAGTACAATTTGGAGAAATAAGGAGCGTAGAAACATACATACTTAGATAGCATTTCCCAACTTTTAGTTTGTATAATTTATGTCTACTTTTTCGTAAAACGTTAATTTGAATTATATTTCTGTATAAGAAGTTACCGTTTTGAGGCGTTAAAAATGCAACATTATTTAAAATAAATTGGAATAGTAGAACATATCATGCTTGCTCACGAAATAGAATATTAATTGAATCTTGGCCACTTCTAGTTCATATTTGTACCGAAATTTAATGATATTATTACTCCAAGTCAGGATGAAGCTGAAATTAATTTAATACAAAGCACGCCAAACACCGGTAATAATTCTAGCGAATCATGCGAATTAAACGAAGAAATAGCAGTAATTTGTCTGGAAGACCAATGCATAAACCAAAAAAAAGTTATGCATACTCAAAGTGCAGAGTTAGAGCGATTGTAAGTAACGTATTTCCCCTGTCTTCGGACTTAAGTATAATTTTGAGAAAAAATATTCTTATATGTATGTCAATGTATTATTGTTGAACCCACTCGGTAAAAATAATAGAATTTCAAAAAGATGGGCATTCCTGTATGTTACAAAAACGTAGCTATATGTATGACTTTCGAAATCATTCAGCTAATAGTAATATGGGTGTGTGGCGTCCGACAATCTGATATGGACCTGGGTCTAGCTTCTACAGCAGCGGCTTGTGATGTGCGTGCTATTACTGGGATGGGACTTACCACTTTTATGGCGGACTCCGAACGGCGAAGTTTGAGAAGCTTTTTCTAGACAGGAGCACTCTTTGAGCATCGTCAGTGCCACGAAAGAGATGGAGCCGTGAATTATGAAAGATGGTAAATTCTGGGATTGAACCTGGCACTGTGTTGGAGCCGACGCATCAACTCACTGTCATATTGCAGATTTTACTATCTACATACGTAAACCATATAATATAATATAAGCAAATGGTTTGTGGCACAAATCAGTTTATTTGTATTTTCTATACATAGGTTTATAGAAATAAGATATGCGCATACAAAATATTGTTGCCAAAAATTTTACAAGAAAACCCTTTCTATTGTTCTTGGTTTCTCACACTAACACTTTTTAAACATGTAATATATTCATATTGTAAGGATAAAATTACAATTTCTCTAATTAGGGGAATGACTGTAACAACTGGCACAGTTGTAATCACGAAGGATCAGACCAATCTAATTGGAATAAGTATAGGCGGCGGAGCACCTCTATGCCCGTGTCTTTACATAGTACAGGTGAGCGATGAAATTAGTTTCCAAAATAATTAATTTGTAATGTACCCATATATATATATATAGGTTTTTGATGGAACACCCGCTGCTAAGGAGGGGTCTTTGCAAAGCGGGGATGAATTGGTTTCTGTCAATGGAGTAAGCGTCAAGGGTAAGACAAAAGTTGAAGTTGCCAAAATGATACAAATCGCCACCACGGAAGTATCTATCAATTATAATAAATTGCACGCTGATTTGGAGCAAGGCAAATCATTTGACATACTTCTTAAAAAAGTCAAACATCGGTTCGTGGAGTCTATGTCTAGCAGTACCGCCGATTCACTGGGTCTGTCAAGAGCCATTTTGTGTAACGATTCTTTAGTAAAACGCCTTGAAGAATTAGAGGGGACTGAATACATGTATAAGGGATTGGTTGAACATGCGAAAAGAATGCTAAAAGCATATTTTGATTTATTAATCACCTATAAGCAGTTTGGGGATATATTTGCTGAAATCAGCGTAAAAGAACCACAATTACGGGCGTCCGAAGCTTTTAGAATTTTCGGTGAACTTCATCGTAATTTTGAAAAGGATGGTGTTACTATGCTCAAATCCATCAAACCAATATTGGCGGATATTGGAACATACTTAAACAAAGCGATTCCCGATACAAAATTAACTGTAAAAAAATATGCAGACGCAAAATTTACATACTTATCATATTGCTTGAAGGTCAAAGAAATGGATGACGAAGAGCATAGTTTCGCTGCTCTTCAAGAATCATTGTATCGAGTGGAAACGGGAAATTATGAATACCGATTAATTTTGAAATGTCGACAGGAAGCCCGATCTAAATTTGCTCAGTTACGAAATGATGTGCTGGAAAAGATGGAACTATTGGAGTGTAAACACGTTAACGACTTATCAAAGCAACTTCGTGGTATTCTAGATTGCTTCGCGGAACTACATAGATTTTCTGTAACGCGTTTAGAAGAAACTCCAAATCTATTTCCAATTGAAGTGGATTTTAAGTCATCTGCATTTGAGTACAAATCCAGTGTGCTTAGTCCACAGGCTGACGAAGAGGATTCGAATGAAACCGTTGAGGTAGCAACCGCTGAAGAAGCTATTGAAAATCCTAATAGTATAATAGACTTTTTGAGTAGTAACGACGGAAGTATTAAAAAGCGACTAAAAAACACTGATGGAATTGATAAAGTCAATAATACTACTCAAGCTACAAAAGAAGAAGAACTAATCAGAGAATTGGGTCTGTTCGGAATAGATATGTCAGCCGGCTCTGAAAGCCTGGCCGTTAAGCAAGATCAACTACCTTCCACAAGTAATGCAGCGCAAATAGATCTGCTGATGTAGATGTTGACATTAATAAACCTAAATTAGAAAAAGCATAACTCCTTAAAATAAACCAAATACCTTCATATTTTTTACATAGAAAATGTGTATACATACAATTTAATGCGCTTAAATGTTCGACATCTATTATTTATATAGATCTAGAACAATATGTGTATAGTATAATAAATTTGCTATACAAAACGTTATATTGTTTTTTTTAGCTTTTATTCTCTCATAATTAACACGTCATAATCACATCGAAAAAATGAATATACACACTTAACTTAATAAAAATGTCAGTTTTATTAAAAGTCAATTCAATTATTATAACAACTTTGTGCTCTATGCTTCGAAGGCATAATAAAATAATTATTCGAGTTAGTAGTATTTATGGGCGGTATAAATAGATTCATATATAAATTAAACCGAAATTAAGATCAGTAAATGTAAATATCAAAGTGTAACAATGTAGATGTGTCAATGTTTTTAAACATTGTATAATGTGTTAACTTAAATGTACGTAGCTATATTTACTTGCAAGAAAATATGGATCGGAAATAATTTAGGATTTTGTAAACAATTTAATGTAACTAAAAAGTTCTCTATAACCGAGTTCGCGCAGTAGTGTACGAATGCGTTTCGCTTAGGTTATAAAGAAATGTACATATTTGCAAAAAGAAATTCCTGTTTTCTTATCAAGTTACTCCAATTCGAAGCAAGGCCTACTAGACTGGTGGCTCTAGCGATGGTGCTGTCGGGGAACTCGTAGTCACACTACCAAATAATTCTTCATACGATGGCGCTAAAAAGTAGAACCACATTAATATTATGTACCTAGTAGTTAAGAACGTTATACTCACGTAATTCGTTAATTGGGTATCTGGCTTGAACTTCAAAACGAACAGATGAGTGTAGATAATGGGGAAATGAAGAAATATTCGGTGGAGGATAAGAGTGATTCATTGCCGGCGGTGCATGTATATCATTAATCAACGTCGGATAACTATCAGGCAATGTGGTCTGTATGTCTAGGGCCTGACCAGTCAAATTCGGATATTGATAACCAACTGAATTTCTTAGACTGCTTCGAACTGATCCACGATTTAGAGAGTTGATCTCAGAATTTCTTGGAGCTGGACTTAGTGTTGCAGTTGATGATTCCGAGGTTGTTGAATACAGTGAACTGCTCTCACTTTCATTTTGGATTTGCGAATGAGCTGGGCTGCTGGTGGTTATACTTGAAGTTAATCGATTACAGATAGGAAACACACCATCTCTAGATTCTTCGTCTCCTTCAAACGGGTTACCAAGTTCTGTATTGGCATCATTTGAATAGACGCGAATTGGAAATGAAAGTGACAGATTTTTGTAAAATGCAGGCAGTATGGCTTCCACGTTAAGCGAGTATGATACAAACAGCAATCTTGTCCTATCCGTTGGAGGGCATGATGGGACCAAGAGATCATGGGCAAATGAGCGCTCAGACTTCTTTTCTACTCCGCCTGTTTCCTTAGTATATATAATTATATCTTCGATTTTAACGTTATGTAGTGGTTTTGTACTACAATATGACAATGTCTGCACTATAGTAAATCGAAGTTTATCTACATGAACACTACTTCGGTTATCTACTGTTACGTTAAGTGTTACTTTTTCATTCCGGATGACAAAATTGTGCGGAAGTTGGGCAACAAGTGATATTGGTCCGCTTGCAAAGAGACTTACGTTACGTGTTGTTTGGCATGTCTGAGGTTCTGGTGGATTACGAACAGTAGTTGGTGGGCTTAATACATACTTAACAATCGTTAGTGGGATCGTGTATTTATCGTCAAATGTCCATGGTTTTTGTATAATGACCTTTAGTTTATATTTTATGGAACCATAGCTTCCCTTAATTGATGATGGTAAATCTTCCGAAAGTGAATATGTAAATCCAATCTCACAGTCACCTGCTTCCATCTCTATGCCTCGAGAAGGGATCATTGGACAATTAAAACTATCATTTATATAGATTTGTTTTCCGGTGTAAAATACATGCTTTGTGTCGAAAGTGCCCGTATAGTCTTTCCGAAACATTTCCATCCATTTCCATTTTCCTTTTCCACGAACTTGAATATTTATAGCTGAAATAAGAGAAGAAGTATGTACAATATAACTGCTAAATGAACAACTTATACAATTTGCTACAAATTGGAAGTTTAAAGACATTGTATGATCTGCTGCAAAATTCCTACAAAACAAATATCTTAGGCTTGGATCTCTATTCATCAATTGAAACATCAGTGCAGTGAAAACAAACAGTTGAACAAATGTTTTTAACAATAACTTATAGATACCGCCTTTCGTATTTGAAATCAAAACAAAATGAATCATCGATGTGTTTGATATATGAACAGACACGTATGTACAAGCAAAGTAACTGCAGTAATATGAAACAGAGATATATGTATGTATTTTATATCATTTGTTTATATGAGAAATATATGTTTATATCGTTCAGAGACAATCAAGTTAAGCTACATATATTATAGGCGCTTACAGTGTGTCTTAAGCTCTAGTAAACTGAGCAACGTGTCTGTATCAGCTGATGCGGTTCGAGGATCCTCCTGTTTCGCTATCTTTCACTAAAGCAAAAGATATGAGTTGATGTACTTATTCACAATTTTAATAAAAAATATATATTTTGTAATTAATTTCGATGTGTTGTAACCTTTAATCTTCCGCAGTCAATATCGTATTTATAGGTATATTCATTCACAATAATTGCAAAACAAACCGATGACCAAATTACTTATGCCTTACAACAACAAAAAGAGAGCAGATTACTGAAAACGTCAAAGCAAAACAAAAAAGAAATCAAGGCACATCCTCTTTTCAATGATGAAGGCATTCGGTTAAAGTTACTTAACTCCTTGAATTTATGAGCTTACCACGAATTTTTGTCTTTTTCGTCAGGAAAAAGCATATTTGTCCACATATCTCTTGTCCGCTGAAGTACGTATTGTTGGGGCTATTGAGTTTTATTTCTACTCTATCTCTCTCCTTCTCCATTTTTGGATTTATATTTTACACATTTTAACTGAAGAATACAAATATAAGTCCTCTGCACATTGATATGAATGGATTAAAATATTTTTTTAACGAGATAATGAAGTTTTTGACCGAACGATGTAAACATTTTATTCTACTTTTATGCACTACACAATAAACCGCACCGTACAGAACATTTTACAATGACTTTCTTTTGAAGTCCATAATAGACTAGTTCCTCGTATTGTGAATCAGAGTGAACTGACAAAGAACGGAGAAATGTCATCATAAGAGAACAAAAAATACTTTAGTTCAGCCGGTGAAAATAATTGGTCTGCTTGAAACTCATATATTACAATGTTGATTTTAAAAAGTTCATGAAGTAATATGTTCGTAACTTTTGATTTAAAATTGTAAAACAAAACCGTTCATCGGCAATGTTCCAGTATTACCAAAGTAGATCCAAAATAAAATATTATAAAATTGCATCTTTTGTTGGCTGTTTTGGAATGCTCATTATTTATACATATACAAATGATTCATATTATCGTGGCAGTATTTCTCGGTAGTATTTCATAGCGACTGAATCACTATTCAAGCAAGTCCAAGCTTAAATATTTGAACAAAGCCGAAATATCTTTGGAAACTCATATTTTCCCTAAAAAAGATGTTTATAAAGCAGAAAATAAAGATAACTTTTTAGACAATGTAGTATCTGTTACAATCAGTAAATATGTTAATAAATTACGTACCTTTATATTTACATACATATACAAATACCCTGCGCCTGGCCAACTATCGTCAACTCTTCATTAATTAAGAGACAATATCTTGTCAGATACAACTGTAGGGGCTTTCGGATGGTCATTTTATTCGCTACAGTGATCATTTTCTTTTGACGATAGGTTCTGAACATGGGGCTTGGTTATACTGAATTTAGTTGTGAGCGAATTTAGCACGAGAGCAGTTTGCTTCTGCCCGTCGCCTTTCAAGCATTTTTTGTAAGGAAGGAACACTGACTTGGATATCATATTTTTATCATTTATGAAAATATACAAACAGAGACCGCAGTTTCTGATTTCCGGCGATGGCAAGTAAATGTACAATCGCATTCGACAATAACCCATTGGGTGTCTACTATGCTGGGCAGATGGTATCCGGGGTAGCTGAGATCATCACAACCAGGCCGAAGACAATTCGATGTACGTATGTGTGTGTTTGTGTTTTGAAAACAAAGGGCTTTAGTTGCATTGCTTTAGCTTATTGAAACTCGAAGCAATATTTTAAATAATCCAACAAAATATATGTATGTATACTTTGGGCTAGGTATCCATGTGGGTGGTGTAATTACATATTTATATCCTTATGTACGTGATGCGCTTAAATGTCGTATTGTTGAATTTCATGTTTTCATACAATCGCGACAAGAATTCTGTTGTCGACAGACGCATTTTCAGTTTCTTTTTTTTCCAATTTGAAGGATTCCTTCTTTTCAAAGAAAATCCAAAATACATATCTGTTGAGTTTATGCTTACAATGACAGGGAATCGTATAGAAAAATGAATTACTTGAGTCTTAGATAAAATTACAACTATCTACTATCTATATGCATGGACATACACAAATTTATATTAATGCGAACAATGGGACAGACCGCCATCGAATTGTGGTATGCATAGCATTCTGTGGAACATTACGTAATCAATCCAAACAATCCAAGGTTGATCATACCGGCGTTTAAAATTGTTGCCGGAAACCAGTTCTCAAGTCATTATGCTGTGGGAAACTATGGCTTCTGTATTCTTTGATATAAATAATTTGTATGTACAGTGGTTCGCATAAATTACATATTCATCTCTGAATTTTGAAATTGAAGAATATGAACAATAGTTTATATTTCCAACGTTCTAGTCTGCAAGCCAAACGTCGACTCGTCTTCAAATATTTTGATTTACATATACTCGGTATACATATGTATGTAGATTGGGAAAGGATTTTTCATCTCCTTTCATCGCAAATAAACGAGCATTATTACTTCATTTTCGAGTTACAAACATATATTATTTTCGAGAAATTAATAAAATATTGAACGCAACATTACATACGTCCTTTCAATGATATAAACAAATTCGTGGTGAAATCCTTTCAATTAAGTTAAATAATGCATATATGGATTGTTGAAGTGGGATTTAGTTTTGTATCTTAAGCGATATCTCACAGCTATCTTACCATCTACTTTTTCTGTAATAAATTATACACATCACGTTTGTGCATAATTGTCTCCATATATGAAGCTTTGTGGTCTCATTAAGCGAACTATTCAGACTAAGTTAATATTCAACTTCAACAATAGGGTGTGACGTTTTTTACCACTGTGTATAAAGATGACTGATTATAAGATGGTTGGACGCAATAATAGTGTGTTGAAATGCGAAACGTTCAGTTTCTACTAGTAGTAATATCTATATCTTGTTTCGTATTTCCTCCAGGCGTCACTTTGCCTTTGGACCCACGTCTATAGAACTTAACGCACTCTTCGCCTAAGTCTGCTTAACTTGATCAGCTCACTTAATCGAGCGTGAGCTTTTCAATTATATCTCAGCCGCCTTATGTAAGTCGATTTGAACTTTTATGCATAAATTAAATAAAAGATAATTGAATAAAATTGATCAATGGTAATATCTTTAAGTCAATTAAGCATCCAATAAGAAATAATATTATTTTAATAATTTCAGCTATATACATCAGTATCATTGGGCATGCAGAAGTGCGTTGGACAGAAAATGTTAGTAAACAAAATCCTCAAGGAAAACGTGAGAATGCAATAGAAACCTTTTCGGCATCAGAACTGTATTTTAGTGCCGAGTCATATGTTTATGGACAAAATGGTGGTAGTCAATTAGAGCTTCCTGCTGGAAAGTATGTTTATCCATTTAAGTCTGCAATTCCTCCACATGTCCCAACATCATTTAATGGAAGTGATGGACAAATTCAATATGAGGTGGTGGTAGTTATTGACCGGGTACTTCGGTACAATAATACATTTAAGCAAGGATTTACTGTAATCTCACCATACGACTTGAATATGGACGTATCGAATTTAATTCCCATGGAACAGGAGGAACAAAAAGTGTTCTGCATGAATTTATGTTGTGGCACCAAAGATCCAATTACAGTTAAGATAAAAGTTCCGTTTTCAGCATATGCTCCGGGGCAAAAAATCCGATTCAATGCTCAAGTGGATAACCAGTCGGATGTAAATTGTTCAGAAATAAAAGTAAGGCTTATGAGAAAAGTCACCTACACCTGCCGTTCTCCAGAATCGAGATCAAGATGGAATGAGGTAAAGATTGCACAAACTCTTCTTGGAGAAGTTATAAAGCATAATAAAGCAGAGCTGAATGAGTTCCTTGAAATTCCGTCCACCGTTCCATCGATATTGAGCAATTGTGCGATAATAAGAATCAACTACACTTTGAAGTTCACAGTTAAATTGTCCGGGCTTTATACAGACTTGGATATCGTATTTCCAATTAACATTGGTTCAGTTCCTCTACACGCAAGTCTTGAAGGTTATGGCTCGGATCCCCATAATCCAATGTGTAAGAGTATATATTTACATTACACATGTTACATATGTTATTTTAATTACTTACGTTTTTTCAACAATTTATTCCAGCCGCGCCAACTTTTGTGGAAGATATAACAGGAAAAGAACAATTTCAAGACAATCCATTTATTCCAAGATATCCAGTATTTGGACAAGTTAATAGTTCCGGAGGTACCGTCCGAAAACCAAAGGGTGTTTATCCAATTGTGAATCCAAAATCGTCTCCTTCATATCCTGCTCAACCACCCGGCCAAACAAATACAAATGCGGATGCTCATAAGTCCATTCAAATAGGTTGGAAGGCGTGAAGAATACACATGTACAATTTAAAAAATTAAACAAAAAGACGCAACAATGTGGAAGCACCTTTTGTAACTCATTTTCATTTAAATCATTTAAGATAAGCGAAAATAAAAATATCTCATCCATATGTTTACTTTTTCTGGACATGTTGACCACGAATTTTATAATTCTATAAAATCGGGAATAGGTATTGTGTTAAAACAGATCTGTCGTTCTCAAGTGGCTAAAGTATACCAGTCAGTACAACACATATTTTTTGGAAGAATAAATTTGGTGGCTAAAGTATACCAGTACAACACATATTTTTTGGAAGAATAAATTTCATTATGGCAATACTTACATTTGAGTGACTTGAGTTACACTCACTTCTCCACACTATTGCGTTGTTAACAACAAAACGTAGCAAATGTCAAAAACAGCTGATCACGATTGAAGTTTTGTTTTTGTATTCGTCGGAATTTTACATATTTCTTTAGTGCTGTTGAATGAAAAAAAAGAAAGTTTTGACTTGTTATTAAATGAGGTTTATGAAACAGTCAATGCATTTCTCTTCCTCACGAATGTTGTGCGTAGTCGATCATCGCCGGAACTGTTTCACGCGCGAAGAAGCAGAGTAGAGCGAGAAGCAAAAGCAACAGCCACATCGAGTTGGAAGGTGAAATTTATTTTTCTTTATATCAAATCTTTATCTAACTTAAACAACCGAGTGTATCATCAGCGCAAATAAACTATTCCGTCTCATTAACACCGTTTGTTAGGACCCTAAATGCGTAAGTGAAGTGAATAATTATTACTGATTTGTTCGTGTTTCGTAAAATAAACCAAATATTTTGTTGTAACACTCCTTACAAGTGAAAGTACTAACTTTTGTGAACACTTGTAGAAAATACCCAATAAATGGCTACGCAAACGACGGAAAATGCACATACTGTGGAGCCTGCAGCAGTGTCTCCTAAAAGGAAGACGTATACTACAAAAGAACAACTAAAGCAGGTCCTAGCTGGAGGATTATCAGCCGCTATCACAAGGTCAACGTGTCAGCCACTTGATGTGTTAAAAATTCGATTCCAGTTACAGGTGGAACCTATTGCAGGACATACAGGAGTAAAGTCGAAATATATTTCAATTACCCAAGCGTGCAAAGTGATATTTCGAGAAGAAGGAATAACAGCCTTTTGGAAAGGCCACAATCCAGCACAAGTACTAAGTATTCTGTATGGAATCTCGCAGTTTTGGACATATGAGCAATTAAGCTTATTCGCGAATCAGACATCCTATTTCAAAGATAAACCGAATTTTTCAAATTTCGTTTGCGGTGGTGTTGCTGGTGGAACAGCTGTAATCATTTCAATGCCTCTTGATGTCATTCGTACTCGGTTGGTGGCACAAGATTCGAGTAAAGGTTATCATAATGCGACCCGTGCTGTATCAGCTATAGTACGCATTGAGGGTGTTACTGGTCTTTATCGTGGACTATCGTCAGCATTGGTACAAATTGCCCCGCTTATGGGCGCCAACTTCATGTTCTATCGTTTATTTAGTAAATCTGTTATTAAGGTGTACAAGGTAGACGATCGCACGTAAGTTACAATTCAATATGTTTCGCCATTTCCACTCTGATTTTATTTAATTTTTAGTAAACTCCCTACCTGGACGTTACTTGTGATGGGCGCATCATCTGGCATGCTTTCTAAAATGATGGTTTATCCCTTCGATCTAGTCAAAAAACGATTGCAAATACAAGGATTTGAAAAACATCGTCAAACTTTTGGACAAAACATCCGATGCACTGGCATAATGAGTTGTCTGAAACAAACAATTCAGCAGGAAGGATTCCGAGGGTTGTACAAAGGCATGGCGCCAACATTACTTAAATCCAGTTTGACGACGGCGCTGTATTTTAGCATTTATGATAAAATCCGACAAATTCAGTTGTGGTCGTGAATAACGCTGGTATTCAAGGTGTGTTGTGGGTAGTTATGTAGTAAAAAGTGCTGTCTTAAAGAGACATAATATGTTTAGGACTGTTATATGCTTATATATTTAATTTAATATAAAATAAAAGAAGTAATACTTTTTAAATAAACTAAACTGTACATAATTTGTGTGTCCCAGCGAAGTGACATAATTGTTCTGATAATATGGAGTTGAAGGTCGAATGATTAAAACTTAGAAGCGTAAACTTGCACAATAGTAAATTATTCAAGCCATAGTGCGTAAAACGAAGTGTCAAAAAGGTGATTTCTCTCTAACACGATTTCTATTATTCAACCTTTGCTTTCAAATTCTTCGTCACTCATTGTTAAGCAAATATTTGGGCATGCCATTGAAATATATGAATAGCTACACAATAAACTAGTGTTTTTTGTATGTATATCAGCTTTCTCTGTGTTCATCTAAGTACAGCATCTCAAGCTTCGACATAATACTTGTACTCTTGCAAAATACTATTAAGATTAAATGTTATTCTTTTCGTCAGCTCGCTTGCCAGTGGGGAGTTATTGGGAATTTTTTGTCTGCCTCTTAAGTTTCGAATGAAACGTAGATATGTAGATCGATCACCTATTAGACATTTATGTATATATAAATAAATCTGCTGTATACGTTGCCCCTATGTAGTACTTCAAAGTAGCGTTACAGTTCGTGGTGGATCTCCGCCTCAACCAACATTAATCTCCAGCTGGACATGACGTAGACTATCATAGGTGGAATATCTATGCAGTTAATGCACGGTTTCCACACTGCAATATCTTCCTGAAGTCTCAACACAAAAACCAATTGACCATCATCTAAGAAAGAAAAGCATGAGAAACTTGCGATTGAGGAGTTTTGTCAAAGGGCAAAAGAATTATAAAAATACAACGTTTGGAAAGAAATCTATCGGAAAGGAAATAAGCAAAAGATAGTCACTGTCGATAATGACAATTTGGTAATGTCACCCACAAACAGAAAGCATGCAATGCAACACTTCTTACTTGAATCTCATAGGTTTGAACATTTTTCATATCTGTAAATTTCAACTGAAATTTTGAACGTATAAGATATGGGTGCCATCTAACGGAACTTTTGGAGCTTTTGAAGGAATTTGGCACCTGTCAAAATATCCTTCATAATAAAGAGTAAAAACAATTGTTATCTACGCACTACGCATGTCTGTAATGGAAGTCGAATTTTCCTACGGGAGTATTTACGTGAAAGTTTTTTCAGCGTAGTAGTTCCTTAGTTGATATTTTTCTTATGCGAATAGTAACGTTTTGTCTGTTCTATCTAGCTCGGTGATGTTGTCAGTTCGTTGAATTATTAGGCTTAATACATTTATATAGATGGATTCGAATACAAATTAAATTAAATAAGTCAATATCGAAAGCAGGAGCTATTTACAAATGTCGGTATCGCCGTAAATCAATATACTACACATTGGAACATAAACCTAAATAAATCGCACTAAAAGTTTGTCATGTACTCGGCTTTTTTCGATTTATAGGGCAGATTGTAGTAAAATTCTTTAAGCACCCCTCCACACCCATAGTGAGTGTGTGGCGTGTGCATACATTAGATTTCAAGGTCCTTTTTCGTACGGTTTTGTATTGTTGTTGTGTCTCATCCATGTCCAATAGTGACCTCTGGAGTGCTTTCAAACTTAAGTGATTTTTATTTTTTATTTTTATATTCAATAACAAAAAGAAAGTATCGGAGAAGATTATATAAAAAAAAATAAAGAAAGTATACTAGAGAAAAAACTGCCAGTGGCACAATTTAAATTCAAAGGAATTTGTGCCTATGCCAATTGAGTGCCTTATATCGTTCGACCACAATCCCCAGGGTGTTTACTATGCTGGACAGGAAATATCTGGAGTTGTCGAACTCAATGTCGATACAACTAAAAGGATCAAGGGTAAGCAATCCTTCGCTTTAATGTGTATCTGAGTCATATTTAGCTACAGAATATAGAATAAAATTCCTAAGCGCGCCAAAGCGTCATAGGGAGCGACCAATCGCAACGCAATGAGTAATGGATGGGTTGTTGTGCTCTTCCCTTTGACATTGTCATAGATTATAAGTATAGCTTTATAAGTGTTCAATTTAGTATATAATTAGACCCAGAGGAGCAAATACTATATAGAATGTGACACTTAAAGGCATTTAAAGTAGTCAGCCTAGGTCATAGTTTTTACGAGTATATATGTACATCCAATGGGAATATATGTATATATGTAAATATGCATCATCACTTACTTTATGCAGTACTTCTGGTCTATGACTATGAGTCATGTGAGAACTTTATTCTATCAACATACATAAGGGTGACTAAATTGTACGTACAAATTAACAAAGCACTTTCATTTTGTCGTATGTACATGTGTATGAATCCATGGATGTGGTCAGCATTGTTTTAATTAGGGAAGCATACAATCCTTCGGGAGTTGTAAGGTGTAATATACAAATGATAATCATCACTGCTAAAACAGCGACGTTCTGCTTGAATATATTTAATCTTGCTCCTATCTATGGACTTTAAGAATTCAATGATAAATCTATGACACATATTTTAGTACTTTGTCATCTATTGGATTATTTAGTTAAATTGTTTTCCTGTTAACGAAAGCTCGTCCCAATGACAATATTGGCAATGCTTTTAAAACTAATAAATATAATCCGAGTCCTGTATTGAACTTAGAAAAAATATGTTGACGGAGAGTTAAATAATTGTATTAGTTGTTTCAATTAAGTTTGCAAATTGTTTTTATTTCAGCAATTTATATTACAATCAGTGGATACGCTAAGGTTCGATGGATAAAAAAGGGCTATCCGCGCGACAGTGAACGTGCTGCATGTCGTGCGTTTAAGTCATATCTTTCTTCGAAGTCATATGTCTTGGGTAGCTGTTCGAACAATTCCGCTATTGAATGGATTGCCGGTGAATATTCATACACTTTTCACGTCATACTGCCTGAGAATCTGCCAACATCATTCGATGGAAAGTATGGCCAAATACACTATGATATTATAACTACGATTGATCGACCAGGGCGGTATCCGAAAGTTTTCAAACTGCCATTTACGGTTATACACCCACTTGACTTAAATTTAGATCCAATGTATAGAGTAAGTACCCATTTTGCAGATTGTTGTTTTATTTTCTTTTGTAAGATAAATATGCGTAATGCGGTTTTATCGTTTTATCATCAAGCATAATCATTCGCATTAACATGAATGAGTCTTCAAAGTATGGACTCATGTATGGATTATATACGATATACATATGTACGCATACAAATGTATATGTGTGTGCGATACGTACAATTCATCATGTTGATCTTTCCGCACATTCGCTTGAGGTTAAATGGAAACTTAATTTCACATATGAATCTCTATGGCTTGAACGTGGTACTCATTTAAACGGAATGATTAATTAGATCCATTTAAAAATGGTTAACTTGATGATTGTGTGTGCATATACAAAGCTAAAGGATCTCAAATTTGGCTCGTATACTCTTAGTTGGTAACAACGACGGTATTATGCCATTGACTTACTAAGTCTACTGGATGTATTTGAGCGATTACTACGTGAAGCTTATTGTATTCCGATATTTATTACTCTTGTATATAACTTTCGATTTTTTTTAATTTGAATACCTTTCCTTGCAGGTTCCGCTTGAAATTCTAGATCGTAAGCGCTTTTGGAGCTTTTGTTGTCCTACAGGTCCGCTTACAGTAAAGTTTTCCACACCATACTGTGGTTATGCGCCAGGCCAGAAAATTAATTTCGTCTTGTATGTGAATAATGAATCCTCAATTGATATGACGGAATGTGATGTAAAGCTCAAACAAGAAGTATCCTACGAAAGCCACGATCCTCAGCACGAGTATCGCCTAGATAAGAATCTCATAGCTCGCAAACAATTTGGTAACGTCCTTCGTTGGAGTCGTAAGGTTTATCGTGGTAGTTTAGATATTCTATCAATACCACCTACGTCAGTCAAGTTTCCATGCCCTATTGTTGTATCATATTCTATCAAAATTATAATTAAACCAACTGAATTTCATTGGAAGGTGAAACTTAAAATACCGCTTACAATTGGTAGCATTCCTATTATGGATCCAATAATGAGCCATCATCAAACTAGCGATGATATGACCAATACCCATCACCAGACACCTACTCTTATTGTCACGGATAGCGACAATCCGCCAGATTATATTCCAATGGGTAAATATTATACATTCCTTTTGTTTTTCAAATCATCTTCCTAATTAAATATATTATTTATTACCATCTAGTCCCTCCATCATACGAGGATGCCATGGCATTAAGCGAGAGATTCTTCGATGACACGGACTATTTGCATAACATCAGCATGACTGATATTAACACAGACAAGGGAGAGGCCTTCAAGCCACGTTATCCCGTTTATTACGACTTTGTGACTCCATCCATTCCGCCCGGTAGTGATGAATGTTCCGATATATTATATTTCAGTTAGAGAAAGTTGAATGTTTTCTCGTAAACCATGCATTCATTTTTTATACCTCTTTAAATTTCTTAGACCTTCATTGCAAATTTAAATGTTATTCCCACTTTTTGTGGTTTTCTTCGTTTTTTTTCTCTCTGTTGTTTCCATTTTTATAGAAAACATTATCGAGGGATCACCTTCTGAACTGCGTTTAGCTCTCCAGGATACGACGTCTGCGAATGACGAGAGCAAGAAAGTTATAAATTGAAACTCATTCCAATGCTTTAAGCTAATAACTAACAAAAAAAAAATGATTACAAGTACAAAGTGCCACTTACCTTTTCAATCAAGAATTATCTAAGAGATTTATAATAATATATACATTTATATATGTATACATCTAAACATACATATATATACTTCCTTCTCTTGTCCATTGAATGCACAATTTAACATAAATTAATTGTATTCTAGTTAAATGAAATATTTTAATTGAAAGTTAACTCAAGTTAGATAAAATAAATAAATTTTTTCCAAATTTCGTACGTGCAATAGAATAGAGTCACAACAAATTTAGCAATAAATTATACATGAATACATATATGAATAAATAGCAAAATACAGTTCTGCACTTAAGCTAAATAAACTGATTGCAAACCAAGCTTTTCTACTTTCAAGCTGTGAATTAGTTGTATGTTTTAAACGAGTCATTTTTTCTTGTTTCGATATCAAGTAAGTAATTGTAGGTATTTCAAACACTGAAAAGTGCATGCGTGGTCTAAAAGATATTTCTATTAGGGTATCAAGGCAGAGTCTTGCTTATTGTACTTTTATTAGTTCACTTTTTTTTCAATTAGCTCAACATCATCATCTCCTGACCCGCATGATCCACTAACGGCGGCGCGGGTGTAAAGCACTAGAAATCTCCAGGCCACTTGATCTACCGCCATATACTCTAAATCACCAGGAGTCATGCCCAGGCGCAAGCATTGGGGAGTTGGTTCAACCACCTCATTTTGGATCTGCCAAAAGGTCGCTTACCGGAACAGTATTCAAGGCACGCCGTGGAAGTCGTGATGGTAGGGACATTCGTACCATGTTCCCAAACCATCGAAGCATAGCCCTTTCTGTTCGAAGAAGCATGCAGCTGCTCAACATTGAGTCCCTCGCGTACTGCCGTGCTTCTCAATCTATCCCGACAAGTAATTCCCACAACAGCACGAAGAAATCTCATCTGGATAGCTTGTATTCGCGATCTTATTCTGTCCGTCGTTTCCCAATTTTGACACCAAGCTCAGCACTACTCCTACCATCACTCGTAAAAAAACCCAAAAGCGGATACTGCTTAAATGGGGCTCTACTAAAACGTAGAGTGCATTGAACATGCATTATGGAAATTATCATAACCTCCGATTTATCCATGTTAACCTTCATCCCAGCATCTGCACATACGGCTATAAACCTATCGAGTGCGCGCTGGACATTGAACACTTTATTTATTGCTAACGCATTATTGAAAAAAAAGTTGCTACGATACATTTTACATGACTGACTTGGTAGCAAAGTGCACGCTGTTGCTGCTTATAATTTAAAATACATATGTAGTTGCTTCTGGTTACAAAATACTGACTTAATTTCTACGCATGTATGTATATTTACACTGGGCGGGTAAACAACATGTAGTGGTAATAGCTTGACTGGCCCACGTGTGCCTTATATCAAACATAACAAAGTATGAATCATATTATACAGCCGTAAGCACGAAAGCATTTACATACATCCAAGAAAACGATAAAGAGCACTTTCACTGCACAAAACAACAGTTGGAATTTAGCTAACAAAACAAAAAGCTTTTTTGAGGTGTGCTTTCGCTTTTTGCTGTAAGCTTTGGTTGTTTTTTATTCTGCATTATCAATGGCTTGAGGTTTTGGTATACGGTTTACGATATTGTTAACTAAAATCAGAGTTTTATCGTACGAGTTATGTTATTATAGCAAGAAGAAGACTTTGGCTGTTATGCTTCAAAGTGTGCCAAGTTCTAGGTCAGGCACGGTTAAGTTTATCGACAGCTTCGTTCTGTTTCAGTAGTTTTATTTACAAGCATCCGCCTACATTCCTGCAGTTACATCATCTTGGTTATCGGGCTATCGGCCAATCGGACGGACCCTGACTAATTTACTGCACATTATTGACGTATATGACCAGACCGACAGACAACGGTCGGCCTGAGTTAGTCCCTTGAATATGAGTTTATGAACTCAATTAACGCAAACTTTTGTTCGTCTTAAGTTTACGACGATACCCGTTTTTTCGACTATAACTCCGAAGTCAAGCTGTTGAGGGAAAAGTTCCATAAGAACACTATACCTGTAGTGGCCAAAAATCAACAAATGTGCTTGGAAACCAAAAACTAAAAGTTTGCAACAACATTTGCATGTGTTCATGTCGTTTTTCCAATTCTTCGAGCCAACAAAATCGCCTTAAAATTAGCTAAACTCAGTCAACTTATTTTAAGAGAACAGAAAGCACACTCGATTTAATGGTATAAAGCTGTTTTTGTACTATACCCATTTGTTAAGCTTAAAATTTGAATGGTATACAAGTTAAGAGACTCGAAAGCTCGTAGATGCAAAACTTTTAGTGAAATTAAAGTTTCACGACCTCTTTTACTAGTGATAAGAAATTCAAGTATAAGCGGTTTACAGCCTATCAGCCTCTATTTAAGAAATTGAGACGCTCTATATACATATAATTAGGCGCTAGGTTTTTCTCCAATTCGCAACATGAATACATGAAGGTCGGTGGACACTGCAGAATAAGGGATGCAAATCCATGCATCAATAATAAAAACCCCCAGCTCGTTCCTCGATGTTTAGAAGGACCCCTCAACAACGTAAGTAATGATTCAATTCAGATAAGCCTCTATATGGCAGGAGTCGATACAGCGCTCTTCGAGTGGATCGAGATTTGAGAGTGGTCGGATACAACAGCGATCGCGATTTATTATGCCAACCTTAGTCTAAGTAATCCACCGCAGTAAGGTCGTCAGAGTAGCCATATACAGTCGTCTCCCTCTAAGTCGAACTCCCTCCAACTCGAACTAAATTTGATATCCCGTGAAAATTCGACCATCCCATTTTTTTCAGTACAAATATACAAATCATTTTGTTTCACTTTGTTTGTGACAACTGAGAATAGAGCAATTTTTCAAAACACCGTCCACTTGCAACTTTTATTTGAGTCCGCGACAACAGCATTGATTAAGAATATTGTGGTTTGCCAACATGATGTTTCACATTGTACCGTCATTCACTGACAAAACAGCTCCACCAGTTCTGCTCTGATACTCTTCAAAGCATTGCTGGCAGTTCGTTTAACACTCTTACTGGTGCAGAAACAGAAAGCAAATAATCACGAGGATGAATAAAAGAAAAAGTTTCTCTTGTTGCGACGAAGCAATTCATTCGAATCTGTTTAAAAGCAATCATGGTCCTGTCGTATAATGTTTGGAAGCGCAATATTCCACCCTCTTTTTCTTCACGAGTATCAAACAAACCACTTTCTGAAATGGATGTCGAGATTTTTGTGTAAAGTTACCATTCACATCCTGTGATTCACTGCTGTCAGTCAATGATGAAGTAGGTAATGACGTTGGCAAAGATAGCCTACTATCTAGTATTTAATCCTTCTGCCTTTCATAACACCATAGAATCATCTTGCTGTTTTGTGGATACAGACTTTACTTGACATCATACTCAATGCTCCGGGGAGTTACCACTCCACTGGGCTGATCTGACTAAAGGTAAAATAGTCACTTGTGTATGCATATCTGTAGCAGGGTCTCTCTCTGAGTGGAAATGATGAGTGTATGCGTTGGTGTGTTGGATTGTGCATGTTTATTAAGCCTTTGGGATTGAGTTCGGTTCTCGACGGAAGAAAACTGCGGAAGAACGAAACCGTAATTTGTGGTTAATTGGAAATTCTGTAACCATTCGGTTTGCCTTTGCAGTTAACCCTGCCCGATGAGAAGAATAGCTTTGATATTCCCAAATGACTTGGGTCAACTTCCGACGACGTGTCTGACAACGAAATTTGTACGTGATGTCGGTGACTTACGATACGAAACATGTATGGTCATGAGCACGAATAAACGTTACGGGATGAAAAATGTATAGCTGAGAAAAAGAGTGACAGTTTAGTTAGATACTCAAGTGAATGGGTGCGTTTTATGATGGGTTGAAAAAAAACACGTGTCTATTGTATTTCTAACATTATAACCGCTTGAAGTAGAACTTCAAATGTATATTTTAATGACAACAGAAGAATCTGGATCGGTATGGTTTATTACAGATTGTTGTGTTTTTTTTTAATGGATTGTGACCGCTGTTTTATTTTGTATAATAGCGTAGACTCCCACTTCTTGGAAAGCCCACGATCGACGCATTGAATGTTACAAGCTTCAATCGTACATGCATATAGATTTAAGGAGATCTGTTTTTGCTTAATTTAAGGTGGCACAAGCTGAAATAGTGTTGAAAAATGTGATGGTATATGCCCACATTTAAAACTCTCCCACCTGAAATGTAATACTTTGCAAATTAAATTTCTGTTTTTGTCATTTCCCTTTTTAGGTATTACATTCGTTGTGGGAAGCAAACATTTTCTTTTGTGCAAAGAATTTAATCAATCATCCAAAAATATCTCAATTAAGAGCGTTGAACAAACATGATTAATATATTCCGAAACACGGATCAGCTTACTCAAGAAAGTAGCAGAAATTTCTTGGAATCGGCTCATGATCCCTAAAAAGTCAACACTTTACATCATAAATCATTCCAAAAATGCTAGGTAGACTGTAAATTAATTTATTATAAAGGCCTTCTACGGTGAACGTACAACCCTTTTTGTTCACGTTCAGAACAGACTACCAGTCGGTGGTGTACCCTCTTAGTAAGCATGTAACTTATTCTTTAATTAAAGGTGGTTGCTTTTATCCAAATGTACGTACCTATCGCTGTCATCGTTGTCGTTGTCGTTTTTGGTTTTTTTCCCCCTTTCTGACAGCAAACACTTTTAACCTAGTTTTCTTCTTCTCCCGGTTTGTTAGTTATCTGGGTTGCTGTGAACAAGGCGAGATTGTTGGAACAATGTAGGAAACTTGTAACGGAAATTTAATATATTTCACAAAGCCGGAAATTCGTGATTTATATCTCCCTTAATACTCTCTTAAGGTAGAAACTTCAGTTATTCTTTGCAATACGTGTCTATAAGATAATGTATGTGCAACACCAAAAAAAACAATAATGGATTTTGCTTGCGTTGAATGTATTCCCACTATTAGGTGTTGAGCAAGTTAAGATAAAAGCTAATTTACTGCAGTTTACTTGGGATATTTGGTGTAATAAGAGCGTATTTTATGAATTTCAAAGTCAAATGATGGAGAGATATCTCGAATTTTTTTTATGAAAACTGTATAGTTTGTGAGTGACATAACAACATTGTTTAGACCACTTACAGCTAATCGGACAAAAATATGATGTACCCGGATACCAAAGGTTCCGTGTCAATCCGAACCCCTTGTATCACTCGTAATCGCTACTTTAGGAGTTGAAAGGAGTGGGGAAAGAACCTCTGAGTTATTAAGTGGATTTGTCATTTTAAGCGAGAAATTTGGAAAATATATATTTGCTCAGATAAGAAATGGCCACAGGCTTTAGGAACCGCACCCAGGCTCTTCGAAATTGTTAGGGTAATCTTGTTGCTGACCCGCAGGGATTAGTGGATGCATTTAAGCAGCACTTTCAACAGGTGCTTAATGGGCCGGACCAGGATAGGGAATCCGGAAATCCTAGCCTTGTATAAATCGGCACAGCCGTTACGCCAAATCCTGAAGAAGACCAGCAAGCCTCAAATCCATACGCACCCTCTGTTCATCGAAGCAGCGTGCGACAGCATTCATATAGATACATATATATGGGTGATGCCCGTAGAGGGCCAGGGCCTAGTTACTCAGCAACCACTCGTGTTGTGCGTGCTATTGTTCTATCACGAAGGGAAGGGACCTACAGTTTGATGCCGACTCCGAACGGCCAAATTTGAGAAGCTTTTTCTAGACAGGAATTTGTCAGTGACTCGAAAGACGTGGGGCCGTGAAAAGTATTTCTTTTCGTACCAGGAATCGAACCTAGACAGGTAGGTACAAATGCGTAGGAGTCGACGCACATACCCATAACGCCACGGGCCACGACACGACAGCATTCATTGCAAGGAGCTATTCGATGCGATGGCCGAATTCGGGATCCAGGAAAAATTGATAGGATTATGTCGAATCACGCTAACAACATACGCGATGCACCGTGCAGTTCTGTTCAACGACCTCTGAGCCGTTCGAAAGTTGCGCCGGATTTCGGCAAGGAGATGCGCTGTAGTATAATTTCCTTAATCTGGTACTGGAGAATATAGTACGGCGGGCAGACGACTTCAAAATAGTCGCGCGTTCCCAAACCGCGAACTCTACGTGCTGAACAAAGATGTGGATGTATTCCGGAAGGAAAAAATCCGTCGACTTCACTGGATCGGCCACATCGAGCGTATGACAATCAATGCTCCTGCAAAGAGGGTCTTCAAATCCGAGCCTCCTGGTTCGTGAACAAGAGAAAGAACGAACCTCCGGTATAAAGACCAAGTCATCGCGGACGTAAGACAGCTTGGACTTGATGACAGGAAGCAGAGTTCCCAGGATGTTTATTGACTCAAAAATTTTACATTTTGATACCTATTGTTTTCAGGTTTCCACCGATGTCTATAACTTTGCGTTTCCATATTCAAATTTGTTATGTTCCAAACTGTATTACGACTAGAAAATTTGGCGTCATCGCCATAATTTAAATAAAATGCTAGTTCATCTAAGACGTTCACATCTGAAACGAAGCTAATACCCTCTCTGGCTATTAAGCCCATGTTGGGAAGATTGCGTCGACACATTTTGTGAACTTTAGATAAGGAGATGGTAGTTTGGAGAAATATGTTGGGTCGAGTTTATGAGAGCAATTTATTAAAGTTGATTAAGATAAGTTCAGGTTTTTTTACTAACATGTCTGGAAAACTATCGCTAACATGTACTTTAATTACAATCACTTAACATTAGTCTGCACTTATAGCAATAAATTAGGGTACATGTAGTTACTGTGAAAATTGCTGACAATTTTCATCGAACTAATATTTATGTGAACTAACCTCACAATTCATGTGAGTAACTGCTACTGTACATCTATTATAATTCATATTCTAAATCATTGTTTCCTCTGGTGTGTCTCTTCCTTATAGGCCTCATGTGTCCTTAGTTCACCAAAAATCAATACTAAGTAATGAATCATGTCCTACAGATACACAGGCGATCGGCCGACACTTGATAAATTATGATAGGCAATTGTTTGGAGAACCATAAACATAAGATTTTGAATTATGATGACACTGTAAGTGCCATAACACAATCTCCTAATGGTTTATTACCAATAATTTTTCTATTGTCGTATATGGATGGGTATGGCGACATTATCGAATGATGACCATAATAAAAGCGATACTTAATGGTTCTGATGGGCTCCTGTGGCAGCCACCGCTGTTGGCGGAACGCATTGTGTTTTTTTTTCATTTATTTTATTTTATATTTTTTAAGGCGTATAACTTACATGTATTACATATATTACTTTGAGAATAAATAAAGTTATTTTCTGGCTTGAGGGACTCAGTAAATTCGTGCATAAATTATATCAATTCTGGAGGATTTAAAAAAAATAAATATATAGCTGATGTCGAATTGGTAAGACTGCAATATTTATTTTTATTATGCTGAAAACAAAATGTTCAACATAACTTCACCTAAGAACAATTTAGTAACGTAGTCCAATTAACCGAACCTAACCTAATATAAACTTAATAACTATACACCATGATTATAGTGAAATGAGTTAATGTGCTCCCTTGAAAATCAAGGGAACTTGATCTATTAGTTGTGTGTAGCATATATAATTGACACATTTTCAGTATAGCCACAGTTAACAGGGATACCAATTGTTGTAGTGGCGGCCTATTAATATTGCCAGCTAAAAGCAGGTAGACTAATAGAATCTCGACAAATGTGACAAATGAGACAGACAAACTAAATATTAGGTGTAAGTAATAAAATGGTCCGATTTAGGTGAAATTTGAACCGGTAATACATTTTGATGGTAATGCCGTTATCTCTCTCGTTAAATCCCTGAGCGATTGTTTCCTTCAGTCGATCCAATTGTTGAGAGTACAGGTCCGAATTAAGAGTTTAACCGTAGAAGATCAGCTCATAGTAGATGATTTACTGAAAATCTCACCAAACACAGAACAAGGCCTTGCCTGCCAGCCTTTGTGCCGACTCATCGCAGTAATCCACTCTTCGTCACCAATCACCATCCGCTTCATGTTATTCCGATTCAGCAGTGATTCGCAGACGGAAATTCGGTCCATGAGGTTTATTGGCGTTAAATCGTGCTGTACCCACACATTTTTATTTTCACATTTCAACTACCTGGCTTGCGTTTTCGCATTTATCGAAGAAAAACTGTAAAATAAGGCGTACTTTCTTTCTGCTGGCGTCCATGCACTCTGCAAATTCAAGCTGTACTCGATCACTGGATTTTAGTCGTAGCAGAAGCTGGATGGTAACGACTGGTACCAAATAAAGTTATTAAATATATATACAGTAGAATTCGGTTATAACGCGGGAGATGCATTTTCCGTCGCTATGACCGGATGTCGCTATATAAGAATGGAAAAAAAATCAAATATTTATTTATATTTTGTATGTTGTATTTGTATTTCATTTAAATGAAAAGCAAGTACATATACATATATGTATGCACCGACATACAAAGTTACATTTTTTCTTTTTAGTACATATTATATTACGATTCCGTTCTTTTAAAAAAAATCTGTAATACTCAACTGGCGTTTATTTTTAAGATAAAGAACTTCTAACTTCTTCTCAACTTGCAACACATTATTTGTTGAGCCTGACGCTGCGTTAGCGAAATAACAGTATTCTTTTACCAGACATATTGCATTTAATGCCTCGGCTATTGAAGGTCTTCTTTTATTTTCAGGACCGTCTTCCTCATTAGAATTCTCTAAAATAGGATTTTCCGCTGGAGCAGCAGCACTGACTATTTCTTCTAAATTTGGATCATCAGAGGTTAAAATGTTGTCATCAACGGTTACGAACTCCTCTCATGCTATTTCTGAAGCAAGCATGTTTGAATTGTTCATCAGTGCCATCCTTTGTGCCGACTCATCGCAGTAATCCACTCTTCGTCACCAATCACCATCCGCTTCATGTTATTCCGATTCAGCAGTGATTCGCAGACGGAAATTCGGTCCATGAGGTTTATTGGCGTTAAATCGTGCTGTACCCACACATTTTTATTTTCACATTTCAACTACCTGGCTTGCGTTTTCGCATTTATCGAAGAAAAACTGTAAAATAAGGCGTACTTTCTTTCTGCTGGCGTCCATGCACTCTGCAAATTCAAGCTGTACTCGATCACTGGATTTTAGTCGTAGCAGAAGCTGGATGGTAACGACTGGTACCAAATAAAGTTATTAAATATATATACAGTAGAATTCGGTTATAACGCGGGAGATGCATTTTCCGTCGCTATGACCGGATGTCGCTATATAAGAATGGAAAAAAAATCAAATATTTATTTATATTTTGTATGTTGTATTTGTATTTCATTTAAATGAAAAGCAAGTACATATACATATATGTATGCACCGACATACAAAGTTACATTTTTTCTTTTTAGTACATATTATATTACGATTCCGTTCTTTTAAAAAAAATCTGTAATACTCAACTGGCGTTTATTTTTAAGATAAAGAACTTCTAACTTCTTCTCAACTTGCAACACATTATTTGTTGAGCCTGACGCTGCGTTAGCGAAATAACAGTATTCTTTTACCAGACATATTGCATTTAATGCCTCGGCTATTGAAGGTCTTCTTTTATTTTCAGGACCGTCTTCCTCATTAGAATTCTCTAAAATAGGATTTTCCGCTGGAGCAGCAGCACTGACTATTTCTTCTAAATTTGGATCATCAGAGGTTAAAATGTTGTCATCAACGGTTACGAACTCCTCTCATGCTATTTCTGAAGCAAGCATGTTTGAATTGTTCATCAGTGCCATCCATTCAGAGAGGGGCCAATCGTCCTCTTCAGCAAATTGTTCATCAATTTGTGAGTCGTTTAAAGTCTGCGATCCCAAGCTACTTATTACTTACTTATTAGCTTCTATGTCCTGAATCATTGAGCACAAGGTTTTTTTTCTAAAATTGCTTTTTAGGCTTCCTTAGGCTTCTGGGCAGTTATCCACAAGTAACAACATTTTCCTTTTCATTATATCTTAGCTCTGTGTCCCATTTTCGCAAAACTCCCTCGAAAATTTATTAGGTCATCCAAGCTTTTTTGTTTGCTGTATATTCGACTGACAAGCACTTGGTACCCTTGAAACATATTAGATTTTTCGATTTGCCAATAATAAGCAGTTTTCTTTTTTTCGAACCATCCATATTTGCACCAACGAGCAACGTTATTCTTTCTTTTGACATTTGCCACCCGTACACTTCTCTCCCCTAAATTTCAACGTTTTGTCAGGTTTCAGTTTGTAAAACAGTCCGTCTTCGTCTATATTAAAAATTTCACAGGGTTGGTACTCTTCTCGAACTATTGGCCATACTTTTTGTAACCACTCATTACATTGCCCTCGCTCAACGCTGTTAGCTTCTCCCGATTTTTTTTCCCAACACAATGTTGTTTCGCATTCAAAAACGATAACCAGGTCTCAGTACAGTTGAAATCCTTTCCAACAAGTTGTGCATTTTCATTTGCTTTTATTTGCAGTGGAACTGTGATGGGCATATTATTGCGCCGCTGAGTCTTAAACCATTTCAGAAGTGTTTCATTAATGCACAACTGACCCAAAAATCGAAAGAAATAAACTCCAGATGCATTCAGTCATATGGGACTTTGTCCTGTATAGACAGTAAACACAAGAATAAGGCAAAAGTAGCTACAATTCACCCTTTTTGTTCTATTTTTGGTCGTTATACCAGATTTCGCGACAAAAAACCACGACGAAAAGGTCGTTACAACCGAAATGGTCGTTGTTGCCGAAGTCGTTACAACCGACAGGCGTTATTGAATAGGAAACCAAACTTTAGCTTTTAACTTTGTCGTATAACCGACATGTCGTTACTAATATATTATAACTATATATGTTGGTTCTTGCTACTACTAGTCTACTCTGTTTGCAGCATTATTTCCCTTTACATAATTGGCCTCCAAATTATTGTACTCCGTTAATATGGAAGATATTGGCATCCGAATCGAGATCAAACGCAGAATACCTACTGATGTGTCTGTTTCTTTGAGCTTTGTTATAGTCCTGATCCACAGCATAGAGACATGTACAGTGTTAAAAGCGTACCAGGGCGTTGGAGGAGATATAGAGCGCAAGGATAACTTTGCTGTGTCTGACAACGCAATAGAGGACGCCCGGACATCAATCAACTTGGTGTGTGCAAATTGAGGCAACAAGTCAGGCTAGTAAGCACCAGTTGGCCGGCAAGGCACAGTACCGCATCGAAGTCTAGCGCCACACAAAGAAGAGAAGAAGAATATGAAAGAAGAATTTCGGTTAAGATCTCTCCTCGGTAAGACGTTGGCTTTTAGTAGTTTTGATTGATTGAGCTAAATAAAAATGCGAACAAAACGTTCATCTCTGTTGAACGCGCTACACTTTGGGGATTTAATAACTGTGAATATTAAATAGTTGAGCAATTAAACAACCTACATACATATGTGCATGTGAGGTGATGAAATTGTTCATCAACGTTTTTCATTTCATTGTGAAGTCAGTTTATAGAATGCTTAGAACACAAAGAAGGGAAGTGCTAAACATTAAATGGCGAACAAAAACCATTATTATGACTGTACATATCAAGTCAACACATTTTCCAAACGAACAAGCAGTTCCAATCACAGCTATTAAATTTACCAGTCATCGAAGGACAAAGTTACCCCGCAATTGTTGTTGTTTACCACTTCATAAACACTATACAACAAAACACGTAACACGAGAATGACAAATAAACAAGCTGAAAAATACTCATTTATTTATTCACTTGGAAAAATATTCGAAGTCATGTTAATTGGAATTTTCATTTTTCATGCTAGATTTGCAATTGAAATGTGCGCATATCCGGTCCCCTGGCAGCGAGCGCTCGCATTTGCGTACCATTGTTGCCATGCTTACATTCATACATATATGCATATTCATACGTGCATCCATGCCTATCTGCATACATATGTACATACATATGGATATGTGCGTGCGTGCGACGTTATGTTTGCGTAAATGGAAATGCCAATATTCGAAGCTATTTATTTGTTTTCAATTGCTTTAACAATCACATTTTTTGTGCTTTTATTTTTCATGTAAATACTGGTAAACTGGATGAGTGCCGTTCGCCTGCATAGAACATACCATGGCATATTGCGATTGTTTGAGGCTAAAGTTTGTTGTTAGCGCTATTGACCCTTCCAGCCTGGTTTAATTGGTTGGCGTGGCATGGTTGGTAACAACTCATTACAATTGGCAGCCAGAGTGTCAATATGTTTTGTCGTTCATTTCGCATGTTTTTTTTGTATTGCGTGTCGTTTTTTAATTCCCATCGTTCTGGTAAAAGTGTCGTTGGGCTATTTATCAAATATATGCTGTAGGGTAAATGGAATCACCCATTGAGGTGTGAGCAAAAAGAATTGTTTTGAAACATAATGAATGACACATCAAATCGGTTGTAGTAGAATCAATGTTGTTACGTGTGTGCGACTGCTAGTGAACTGTCTGATTCAGAATATGTATGTATTTCTTTTTTGTATCAATGATGTTGATCTAATTTTTATGAATTTTTTCTAATGTATGCAAATAAAATAATTGCAATCATGTCTTCTAAAGATGAGATTATATCTTTCACAATAATTTGGAAAAGAATCCTTCAGATTTAAGCACAGTTCCATAAATTATTCTTTTTATGAGTTTGTGGGTTGTAGGCATCGTGGCAATTGCTTTCTAATTTTGTATGATGCTTATTACATTAAGAGAGGCGGGAAGAATTGCTTTTTCAACCGCCTGAGGGTATGAAACTCTAGAAAATATTTGAGAAACACAATTTTACACGTATTTTTTCTTTTAATTGTTTTGTGAGGATTGTTATCATATTCCAAATGAGTTGGACAATCTGGAAAGTACACCGTATCTGACTTTCCTTAATAAAATTATATTCTGGTCCTATGTAGATAGGTCCATCCAATTCGTTGTCCGGATTTGGGATTCCACTTTTATTCACATACGCCAAAGCCAACCGTGATCCGAGATTGTGTAACTTTAGATTAAGGCTTGACATTTTAGAAATATATAAAATTAATCCTTTGAAGAGGCATTCAAATTGCTCAATTTGCTGTACGGTGAAAAGTCAGGGTCTGATTCAGATGACTTGGGATCTGAATGCATACTGTACATAAAATATGGCCGCCACTCGTGAAAATGTTAACTTTCGGAACTACAAAATGGATGACCCTGCATAACTTTCAGATTAAACGGAGTAAGCAATATATCACGAGATACATCCATAAACGCATACATGCATGTATGTTTACATGCAGAGAAAATGAACAACACTTCATAACAATGCCACGTGGGGTTAATAGCAATTCAAAATTTAAATATGACTGCTTTCAGAATCGTTGAAAACTAATTAATTTCCAATTGGAATTCCACTTGTGCAAATTAAATTCATGATTTCACATTGTGAACAATGCCGGCGTGTGGACGATGTGGAAGAACACGACGAAGATATATATGTATGTGGGCGGCATACAACGAATGATGAATCCATTATTGAAGTACAGAATACATCGTTAGTTGAACTTCCGCCAAAAGAATTTATTATCCAAAAATCCACACAAATTGTGCAATGCATGGCTATGTGCTGACTGGGCTACCTTCGGTACACGGTAGCCAACGATGGTGGCTGCTTAAGTTATTCCCTTACTGTTCGTGAGCTACAATTCGAAATTGGACCTTGATATTCATGAATTGGTTGCTTTTCTATTTGATTACATTTTGGGTCAGTAGATGGGTGTGTAGGTGTACTGTGTACCATTGCCAGGGGCAGCAAAAACTATTACGTTATTTGGGTTTCAATAATTTGTGAACATGGGAAAGAACTGTTGAGCCTGTGTGCCTGAAATCACGGTAGTTTTATTTGAGCATAGACATGATCAGATACATGTACGTACATATGTCTTAAGATTACACTGGAAGGATTTCAAAGGTACAATGTACTAACCGTGGGCAGATGCCAATTTTGTAATTCTTAGTTCTGTTGGAATTGGTTTCTTTTTCCGGAGAAAATGTGATGGCTGAGTTTAAAAATTTATTAAAGCCATATGCTCCAATTCACGAATCATGTCTTCGATTTCGATTGTGATTCCTGAATAACTAAGGATACATATATACATATTTGAACCAATTACTGGAGAGGTATCAGGCTTTACCGCTGATTGATGCTCTTGTCCACCAACGGTAATCACACATTTTTTACAGTTATGTATTCCTTTTTCCGTGTCATGTGTATTATTTGCAGTCCAATGCAAATATCTCTTTTATCCGTCTTTAAATGTTTAGTAGAGAGTAATTGTCAATGAGTCTCTTAAATTCGTCTGTGCACAAGGAAACAATCAGCTCGCAGATCTATATAAAAGTTGATTTCAGATATGAACCCAAATCTGTAAGCAGCTATTTTCAAATATGAATATTTGAAAGGCATTCGTTCAACGCAATGTATTTGTAAACACCATACGTTGGCGTTCAACAAGGTTCTGTTATGTCTCCGACCCTCTTTCTCATTTGTACAAACGAGCTGCGTTTTGATGATTGTCTTTGAAAAAAATATATGTAAATAAATGGAAATGACTTGGTAATGATGCGTGCGTATGTTGTATTGTATAGGAAACAGAAACTCTTAATCTTATTGCAGTAACTTAATCGTGACCTAAAGAAATATAAAGCAACACAAATATCAATTAATGAACATCAAGCATTAATGACTAAGTACCAGGGATGTGTCAATATACTCGTAAGCAATGGCGTTCCAATTACACCTTTGGAAATTAAGGCACAACTGTGAACATTGGCGTGATTGCCTCCTCTTAACCTCTTTGAACAATCTGCTTCTTTTATCGAACTGGATATTTGACAAACTTCAATGTTAGCTTTAAGGGACGAACCATTAGATAACATCAACTGTCTGTATATTAAATTTACTAATTTACTAACCCATTTGATTTTTAAATTTAATAATTTTTCAAAGATGTTTATTGTCATTGCTCTGCACTATGCGACTATATAAACTCTGGGTGAACAAGAATTCCGCTTAGGAGGAGTTTGCCTTAACTAGTTGGCCGCTGACAAATATTTGCCCTGTAATGTAAGTTAACTTCATCATGCCCTGCGTATGTATTTGCAAATTGTTATGCTTGGCTTTCAGGCAAAACATAGACAGTGTACGAATAAGAGAGAGGTAAACTTTAGTTTTTTGTTTGACAAAAAAATGTAAAAGTCATACAATGGGGTATATGTAAAAGTCAAAATAAACCCGTAAGTGAACATTTAAAGTATATTTGCGAAAGTAGTTATGTAGACCGAAACGACTGCAGTAACTCCATAGTATCCTTGGTCTGCTGGAGGCAACACACACAGAGAGTACATTCACACACAAGCACAATGCAGAGGTGGAAATGTTAAAAGTTTTATTGTAACATTTTTATTTTCCTATTTCTGTATTGTTTGCGACCATTTTCTACATTGTGTTTCCCCCCTTCGGACAAGGGTACGAAACAAAGGAGCACAAAAGTACATAAACATCTAAAAACTTTAAATTGCCCATTGGCGTAGTTCAAGACTGAAACTCTAATGTAATTATTGTCGTTTTTACGTTAGGACACTTCTGGCAAACTACAAGGTATATGTTTTATGAGAAGGTCTTTTGAATTTATTACACCAGTGCATAGATGTATGATATATGTGTACGCTTGTTCGTTCAAAAGTCCTTGAATACAACCGAGAATGGGATTGGCTTTGATATAAGCTTGGGCATTTAAATAATGTAAATTAATATACATTTGGTACATTTGACATTTATTGTTCTACAGCATGAATTCGTAGTTACTCGTATGTTGTGTTTGTACTTTTTTTTTTATAAAATACAGACGTGACTTAACCTACATTTTGAAAAAAACTTTAAATATCTCTTCATTTCATTATCATCATATTTATCGTTCATAATATAAGGATAGTAGTCATTGCTTCATCCCAATGGCAATAGTAGTCAAAAACTTGTTCACTTGTCACAAGCCAAATGATCAAAATTCGCAAGGTTCATTAAGCTATGCACTTCAGCGGTAGCTATTTCCAACTCAATTTACTGACAGTTTCGATATTTTGATTTAAATGAAATTCAAAGCAATTTTCTGTCTGAACATATCAATATCCACCTCATGTTTCCTCATGCCTTGACATTGTGACATACCAGGTAATTGCGGAGCCAATGAACTTGCTAGGCGTAGTTCTCTCTTACATCTAACCAAATAGTAAAAAATGGTTTGACATGTACCCATATACCACGTGTCAAAATTTTATTTTTGTTGGTTTTGTCGTTGTCTGCAGTTAGCATAACTAAACCTAGCAGGTAAACATTCGGGTTTAAAATATTTATCAATATAAAAGCCAACCCAACAGCAGATCGTTTTATTGAATCTTGAAAAAAAAAACTAGAGTACTGAGAATTACATCTGTGTATTGATGCCTATGTCCTCATATGTAAAATTTGATTATTCTGTCAATACCCCATAAATTCCCTTTGAATTTCCCATTGAAAGCAGCTAAATTACATTTGCATCTAACGTTCTTTCAACGCTTGACTATATTTTCATGGAAAAATGTAACTGTATTGTAAATAATTGCACTGAAGTCCCGTATTGAGCTTGTAAACCAACATAAATTTATTCACACTTGAACTTGAAACAAATTTGTATGAACTTGACAGAATGTGAATCTAAATAGACCACGGGCACATTTGAGCTGGAATGAATGAAATCACGTTTCTGTTTGTGTTCTATGTGACCTTGAACTTGAGTAAAGTTAGGTGGTGTATGCGTAGTGTTAAAGTAAGGGATGGATGTGACATTATGTTTTTGCATGTTCAAGTGAAAGATATACTCTGGCACTACACTTCGACTGTGCGAGGGTGCTTTCAAAAGAAATACATTATTCACAGCACACACTAAATATGCGGGAAAAACTTCTTTGACATTCAGACATGGAATTTTGTTTGTATTTTTAAAGGTAACAAAATACAATTTATGTGTAGGAAAGCGTTCTCGGGAAAGGTAACACGCCGACTAATTTCAATGTTTCGTTTATTAATGACACATATTATTCTTTTGTTTTACAGTAAAGTGCTACACTAAATCTTGGAGAAATCAAATTATTCAGCCGATCAGACTGCCCAATATTTCGGGCCAAGTATAATTTATTTAATATATGTACGACACAGAACAGAGACGGGTGCATTATATGGCCAAGCTTGTGACGAATATAGGCCCAAATTGTAGCCAATCTGATGGCGATGGAAAGTTCTTGGCAATCTCAAATATAGGATAAGAAACATTGCTTAGCATATTTTACCGTTCTTATCTGTGGTCAACGGTCTTACAACGGATATGAAATGTTAAGGGTACTGTCATCGAAGGAGTGAGTTGAATTGGAAGTAGTAGAAAGAATATTATTTATGAAAAAAGCTAAGTAGAGCCTTCAAGAATTCCAGACATCCAAAAATGAATGTCAATCAAGTGACAGGCACTCAAACTATTCGAATTGTTCTTATACCATCTCTATAACTGTGGCTGAAGCGCTATGTTTTAGTCCATCTCTATACATGCAAAAAAAGAGTAATATGAAATAAATGTGTCAACCCCAAATTTGGCAAAAGTTGAGCCTTAGATTATTTCAAAATTGTCTCCATCTCCATTCAAATGAGTTCATTGTTGCGTCATTGTAGGAAAGGTAAATGACAAATTTCCCAAAAAGGATTATTCAGGTCGTGGGGTGGTGTTAAGCTGATAAAGGACTGACAAAATAGCAAAACCAAGGAATACCTACCGGCCTTTTATTATTCTTGAAAGCAACGAGTCGGGTCGTTTGTCTTCGTTTCGGGAGCCAAAAAGTTAGCTGTCACTGTCTGTTGAATTTTGAATTTTGTAATTTCTTTTCTTTGATATGTCATGTAATTAGAAAACATTGAAGTGCCAACAGTGCTGCTGGGGCAGATTGCAATGAGTTTCCTATTTTAGAACCTTTTGATTTTGTTGACTTTAAAATTAAAAATTTATCGCGTCTATTTTTAACAAACATACATATATATGATTAATGCTTTGCTCCAATTTCGGGCCGGTTTGAAAGATTAATTAATTTTCTTTAAAAGTAGAAGCAGAGAGGGTGGCAAGAATGCTGACGAGACAATTTAATTTAACTTCAGTTGGCGTGAAATATACATTCGATTTCTTTTATTATATCGTGCTCTTGGGCATACAGACGTCATTACACCAAGCATATCATCGATATTACTTAGTCCACTGAGTGTAGTATTTACGGGCGTAACGAAAGTATCTTTCTGAATGATGGAATAAACAAGTCTTCTTGTCACGTGTTCGTCCAAAAATACACTCACCGACGAAAAGAACGAACAAAAAATTCACTGAGTTTCCACCTGACACACCCTCCTGAATAAAAGACAAACATTACGCAATATATTCATCTGAGGAATCTGAGCATATCTTAATGTCTGCATCCCATAAAGGAGCAGGAATTTCTCGTGGACGACTGTACACTGTAATGGTAATATATGAGGCACGTGTAGGCGGATATTGTGTAATGTATGTACGTAAAAGGACCCTCCATTGCGTGTCATTTTCTTTGCATTATTCATTTTGTTGTTTTGATTACTATCGTTACAAACAGGAAGCAACAATTTGAAATTCCCTTTTAGTGAAGTTGAGCAAAATTTCCTCGGCCTGGTATTTAACGACGAAAGTGTAAATGCATGTTGGCTTGACTAAGATGTATTTTTTATATCTAATTTTAATATGCTAAGTACATATCTTTTTTGTAAAAAGGATTGGTTGATATTTATTAAAAAATGGTCTAACATATACAACCCCTGTGTTATCTGCGTTGGTTGGTTTTCCATTTTAAGATATGTATATATACTAAGGAAATGTCCCACGTCCGACGCGATTTTGTTCAGTTTGTTTGAAAATATATCGTGGAAATGATGTAAAATCAATGTTAAAATCAAGTTAAAAATAACGTACGGGTTGCTAAAAAAAGTGCTTCGTCACAGTGCGTTGTCTGATTTCAACAGCAATGTCACATACACGTATCGAGTGTATCCAGGCTCCAAAGGAAGGTATTTATCATCATGTCATTGCTCAGACAGCTTATAGTCTTAAATTGACTGTCTGCCAAGATGTTTGAACCCGAACAATCACCGTGTCACAGTTGGAAGTCAATCCAATTACCTACCGCCAAATCTTGTTTAAAGATTAAGTTAATTTTTGTCGCAGTACATATATATAAATGCTCGTAGAAGTTCAAAGCAATGACTTTGCGATTTACGCAGACACTCGTATCAACCTCTGCTGTTGCCAGTAAACGGGATAGGGAAAAGGGCGACTCTGTATCTTGGCTTATCCCTGTTTAAGGATGTCTTATGTGGCTATTGGAAACGATATTTCATAAAAAGATAATATATATATCATGGTAATAATTTGGCTGAATTTGATGTAATGATGACTAGCTTCGCCAGGTGCCAGACGCCATAATCAATCGAAGGACAATATAATCGGTCGCAGAAACTCGGTCTAAACCACCCAACCGTTCTTATGGATTCATAGGTTTCAGTCCGGCGCTGTGGTGGTGTGTACTTTTGTCACTGAGCAAACGAAACCCTTCAAATGTAGCGTAAAACGAGTGGAGGGGGTTTGATGGTCCGGTTTTGCTTTAGCTGGTTGCACGTTCAGTAAGAATGATAGGAAAAGTAATTCAAATAAAACAACGAAGGTGTTCAATATAAAATTGATACTGCACATCATTGAATTCGTCGCCTTGGCTTCGCTGTGCAGCACTTCAAGCTCGTTCCAATATGTGAGGCGTTATTCCACCAAAAACTTCTCAAATATTCGCCTCGAGCTTGTCAAAAGTGGTTGGTTTGACAGCGTAGACTATTACACAACGTAGCCACGGAGAAATAATCGAGTGGTGTCAAGTTGCATGATCGCCGTGAGGTGACTCAGTCATCAAATTTCTCCTTCACAACTGCGATCGTTGCGTCGCTTGTATAGCATGTAGCGCCGTTTTTGTTGGAACCAGAGCTCGGATATATCAATGTTGTCCTTTCATCAATAAACCACATCCAATAGTCCATCATTGTGGATGCATTGATGTTTGGTCGAACACTTGTGGATTGTGTTTGCTCCAATAACGGTAATATAACCGCAAAGTCAAAATTTTTTTCCAAAATCTGGAATTTCCAAAGGTAATTATCGAAATTACGGCATTGTGTATAGTATTGTATATACAATTTTAATTGTTATACGGATTTAGGCCCAAATGCAACTGCAAATTTAGTCGGGCTGATTTTCTCTTGCCGTGCCCAAGTCTTCATCGATAGAGGCCAATACGGTGGCTATGTTTTCTTCATTTCGCTTCAATATCAGTCTGGTTGGTGGCTTGAGGTTGAAAAGAGTGAACTCATGCTCAAACGGCTCAACGGTTTGGCGAATTGCCTGCACGCGAAATTCACGTTAGATATTTGTAATTGTTCAATAAAATACTAGGAGAGTTTAATAAAGTTGCTGAAAGGTGCAAGGCACGTATCTAAATATGTGTGAAGTTTAGGGAGTATTTGACAACAGCAAGTGGGTTACTCAGAATTTAATGGTGGTGAAGCCCTCACATCTGTGTTATACAATATCTGTCGCCTCTTATGGATGGGTCCCAATTGATTTACCAAAAAAAAATCATTCGTGTGTGTAGATATTTTGCACAGCTTTGCTTCGTCACACTCTCAAATAGAAAATTCAAAAACGAAAAGCTATGCAAAATGTATCAGAGACGAACATCATTTAAAGACTGTGTTCAGAAAGGCGAGAAAGAAAATGTTACGGCTTACTCACTGTCAAACAAAAAAAAAAGGTTTTGATTCCCCTTTTAACTGAAGGATGTTTTCTTCGTGATTGATGTGCTCTCTTTTCAGGAAAAGACATCCTTATCATCAAAAGTGTTAACTTGTTTGAGTAAGAGAACGTACATAATGCAGAAATCATTGTCTTTGTTATATTTAGAACAACTGCGTAGGAATGCAATACGTTTCTGAGCATTTGTCTACAACTAAACGTGCGGCATACGAATCCTTCATCTAGGTCTTCTTTCAGTTGGTCTCATCAAGCGGATTATTTTGATGCTTTGTTTTATGATTCTGAATACGACTGAGTGATATCTTTCTTAGTAATTGATTTTAACCATTTGGGAGATTAAGCAAATCCTGCAGCAGACAGATCTTTGTTGGGGATGCGCTATCATGCTGTTATAGACGATTATACTAAACAAATGTATTAGATAGTTTCAGAGCGATAACGACTGCTAATAGCCGACATTGCGTAAACACGTTCTGTAAGCTTGTTCCAATATCATCACAAGAAGGACGATGAAGGAAAAATGAAATGAAGGGGAGGATATGCACGTTTACTACGGCAGTTACGTGCTTTGAATTTAATCCAGAGAATCTCACAATGGAATAACAAATTAAAGCGTAATCGAAACGTTTACGGTTAATTGCTTAGCTACATTGAGTTTGAAGGAAGGATACACTGTGTTGGCCATCGTAATGATATTGACATACATGTATGCACATTTTATTTCAGATTGTTTGGGAATCAGAGAAAATTTTCAATTTCAGCTCAGTCTTAATCAATGTGGTTGAGCTAATTGAATAATTACATCCATTTAAGTGTGAATTTTTTTAGAGAGAATTTCGGTCTTTAGGATTTTAATGAGTGTGGCAAGGTTAAGTAATTGCTTTCGGAGCTTTCATGGAATAGATTGTGAGATTTGTAAGGAGTGATAAACGTTTCTTTTTTTTCACTGCGAAGATTAGTGTTAAAAACAGTCATTTAATCGTGTAATCGCTGTGAACTTATTCCTTCCGTACAACTTGAGCAGCGATGGTGGCAAGATATCTCGTTTATGCAGCACGTGTTATATTTTTGATGACAATAAAGCAATATATTTGAATATTTTTTGCTTTAATTTTAAATGCATTCACTTAATTTCTTCTGTCGTATGTTTTTTCAAATGCGTATATTATCAATATAGTTTCTATTCAAGATTTTAACTGCCACTCACCACCATTATTTAACTTGTTCTTTTTACATGAATGCTACTGTAGTTCTTCTTTCTATTGAATACTTTTTCCATTTGAAATTTTGGCCCACAAATTACGCTGTGCACTCGCTAGCCGCAACCCAAAATCATATTCACATAAAAAGGCCATGAAATTATTTGCCAAACAAATTCAATTCTATGGATATTACAATCATTTTTCTATTTCAATTTAAAGTTCTCCGCCGTTAAAAAAACACCCATTATTAATAAAATAAAAAATCCTAATGAAATATGTATGTACATTTATGAATATCTAACATATTTATTTTTCAGTCATCGTTTCTGCAAAGCTTAACTCGAATCGATGCAAACACCAACAAGAATCGCAAACGGTAACTCCCGCTTTTTTTTTTATAATCACTCGAATCCACGAAGCATTCTCCTCATCGGCTAATCCTCTTCATGGTATCAAAGAACGTAATTGGAAGGATTTTAGCCAGACAGTACTGCTGCAATAATAGAATTAAACGTCAATACCAGCCACTGGGGGTGAGCTGTCAATTAAGCGCGAATTGTTTGCTGTTTTATGGCGTAACTTAACCCTCGCGGAAGGCAGCGTATCCGGAATCGGATATAAAAGTCTCCATTAAAATATGGTCTGCAAAAAAATGTGAAAATGTATATTTGTGTGTATGGATGTAGAGGCTACATTCAATCAAAAAAAGAAAACAGACTTTGAAAGCGTTTACCAATAAGGGCTTACCACAAATGTCCTCCACCCACGCGAATTTGTGGTTAATCCTTCTGACGTAAAATTTTCACACTTTTTTTGACTACCATTTTTTTTATAAAAGGGATTTAATTAAAATACAGACAGGGTGATACGCCACCAATTCATCATTTTACCCAGAATCCACACGGATTGATTCCATTGCCGTTGTCGTTGCTTGGTTACAGGTAATCGTCTTCCTATTTCAGTGGTTTCACATTAGAAAAATACATTTAAGTTGATTATATCGTGTTGCGTTATTGCTTGACGTTTTGGAGTAGGGATTCAGTTCCTAGAAACGGGATACAAATTGATTTTTCTATGACAAGCTTAAAAAGGGACACTCACATGGAGAAACCTTTCCAAGCCGGATCGAAATTCAATTAAATCAACATCCAACGTTTGTTGGTATACTCAAGCTCGTGTGCAGGGAAACCAACAGGTACGCAAGGAATTATTAAGGGATCGCCGAAGAGCAAACTGTGTACTCTTTGGGAATGGCAGCCCTTAGTAAATATATCCTTTTGAAGAAAATGATTGCGTGTGGTATGTGGATGGGAGAAAGCTTATAATGACAAGGGTAAACATTTTTTTTTCTTGGTTGCCCCGTGTCCAGAAGCTGTCCTATTTGACCACGTTTTGGAAATTCCCGTTTGCACCTTTTTCTATTTAAAAACTCAATTGAATTTGCTCATATTGATGTGATTAATACTTGGAACAATAGTTATGTATGTAGTGTCCCCCGTTGACAGAGGACAGTCGTATATGATATTGCATCTGTAGGTATACGAATTTAAGAACTAAGGGACAAAGCCTCAATCTTGAATAAGATCCTGGAATGTTATGTGCCACCAAAACGTGATTATCGTTGCACCAAAGGGTCAGATCTAGATGAGCTGGAGATGAGTTTCGCGTAAAGTTAACATACAACAAAACATTCACAAAACTGAATCATGACTTCATTCAATTTAAGTATTGTTCAAAAGGTCTCTGACCCTTAACACGATGTTTTTCTTGTCTAAAATTTCTCGTAAGGAATCACTTACCTGCCAAAGTGTGGGACACCTTATCTTCATTTCAAGTGGATTTTACATGGGAGTAGGATTACTGAATTGTCTCATGAGCCCATAGAAACTTCTATAGAATTTTGTTAATAAGATTTCACCAGTCTGTGCTGAGTAGAAATGATTGTCATCTCATTGATAGTTTTGAAGAATACAAAATATTTGCCTGTAACTTAACTGAAGTGCTGTTTCCCATTCAATATTGAGAAGGTGCGTACTGCTCATCAGTTGGTGGTCCAGCAATTTATAATTTGACGACAACAGACATCGCTTTGTCTTAAAGTGCCTTCAGTTTAATTCCGACACAATGCGACATCACTCTCAGATGTTTGAGGGTAACTTCTGCCCTTAGTTTCAGCTGTCACTGTTAACATGGTTAAAGCAACTCAAGCACAAATCAACTCCAAATGCATATAAATCATATTCCTTAAACTGATGCTAGTATCGTTGTTTTGTAAATTAAGTAAGAGTGCTTATGGTATGATTGCTCGTGTAATCGAAAGAACATAAATCAAAGTCAAGTGCAGTCTGCTTGAGCAACCATTTCGAACAGAGGAAATATGTATCCGTCGTGGCAGACAAATTTGTGAGTGTGTTGGTCGATGGTGTATGAGTTTTGGGGCTTGTAGATTGTATACTGATGTAATACTCAGTGACAGTGGAGACAATGGGTCATTAATTTTCCGACAATTACAGACCAATTACACTGTATATGCTGAAAGTATATACTAACTAATGTAATCGTATGTAATGTATGTATGTAAGTAAAGTAATATTCTTGGAGAAATTATGCTTTGAAATGGTTCAAATCAATTGCGTGTTCCAAATTTATTCATATGTGCTGACGAAGCTATTCACATGGTTACCTCCCAAAGCGCAATCTTCAGTCACGAAGCATATTTCAAATTATATCATCAACCTACATATTTATCGCTTTTGTTGGAATCTGCTTAAAAAAATATTTCTGTATTTGTATCACGCTTAAATTATTGGCATATAATTTGCTGGAATACTGGAGGGTACACTATTTTTTCCAAATAATTTAGTTGCCGTCTGATATTTGTGTGAATAGAAGCGTTTACAGTACTTCATAAATAAGTTGACAGATTTTATATAATACACCCCACAGGCGATAGAATTTTGTCTACATTGTGGAATAAATATTACATTCCTTCTACATGAATAGAATATTCAATACAATAATGATTGAACGTCTGCCTGCATCGGATGTATTGTCTCGTCCGCGAGGACGTAACCGCGAACTTGACAAGCTGTACAAGATGTGGATGTGGTCCAGGATGTAGGCTACGATCCGTCGACAACAATGGCTTTGTTTTGCCATTGAGCGCATGGACACCAGCTAAAAAGGCCTATGAATCTGAGCTTCTTGGTTCAAGAAAAGAGCAAAATAGATTTAAACACCAGGTTATCGTCGACGGAAACAGCTTGTTATTGGTGACTGCAAGTACCGTTGCCAGGACCGTCAACAATGAAATGCGGATATTGCTCAGAAACATGTAACTAATATTGGAGGTCTTTTTATAATTGCATGTTAGTTGCATGAGATAGATGCATTCACTGAGGGATCATTTGGCGGTAAAGAAATCAAATCAAATTAAATTCCACTTGTCGATGACACAATCAGCTCGTCTGGTAACAAGTAGTGCGCAAAGCATGAAGAAACCTGAAGAGACTTGATGAAATGTAAAATAAAAGAAAGGTCGAGGAAAAATTCAAAGAGGTGGTTGATGTTACTCTTTGCTGGATTTGAAAATTACGCGAAATTGTAATAGTATTCTATTTAATGTACCACAATGGTGATAGTCCTAACAGTGATTTGAGACCATGTGTTAACACTCACTGCAATTGAAATAGAATACGCGCCGTATTCAGTTAGCACTATCCTAATAATAATACTAATAATATGGGTGGCGCTACAGCCCGTAGAGGTCCCAGGGCCTAGATTCTGAGTAACAACTCATGTTGTGCGTGCTATTCTTCTCTCACAAGTCGAAGGGACCTACATTCCGACTCCGTACGGCCTTTTGAGAAGCTTGAGAAGCCTTTTCTAGAGCATTGTCAGTGACTCGGAAGAGGTGGGGCCGGCGTGAACATTATTTTTGTCATACTGGGATTCGAAACTAGACACTAGACACTAGAAACGCACATACTCACAACGCCACGGCCGCCACAACATTTATAACATATATTTTCCTATATTTACAAACCATCCAAAAAGGCTCTACAATTGTCACATTTAGCTATTTTATTCTGCATACATTTGGTGGCATGCAAAATTCACTCATCTGCACTGAAGTCATTCCGCAGATGAGTGAAATTTGCATCAGTCTGAGCACCAGGATGAATTTTTAAAGCACCCTTTATGTAAGTTTTACGTTTCCTACCGTGAACTGTAATTTATCTGATGGAAACGGTTTTGCATTTTTGATGTGTTAAGTCAACTTCAAAAAATTTCAAAGAAATCGTGAGTGCGAATTTTCGGAACGCGGCACGATGTTTTTCTTTTTCCAAAACTATGAAAGGCTATGAAAAAGTCATTAATCCTATTTTCTCGACTTCCTTTCGAAGACGTGCACAGCTTTATTTAATTGCAACGCCGCCATTTTTTTTTATAATTGTTTTGGTGCGCACCAATTTAATCCTTCTACGACGTGAAACTATTTTTTTGTGGAAGAAAAAACTTTACTGCGAATATGAAATTTTATACACTCTCTTCCAATTTACATTGTTTACCATTTGTGGCTAAACTTTACAAAGCGCTTGAGTAAATTTTCTCCATTTCACCAAATTTCGCCAATTCTCTATTAATCCTTCTTTTGCGTTTCATTTTCGACATTTAAACAAAAACGAGTACCGCCGCCACTGCCACTATCAAATACAACAGAGGAAGCGAGTTGAAACCGAGTACTTTTCGTAGAAAATTGAAAAAGTTTTCACTTTGCTATCCCCGTCAGAGAACTGGAACGCAGATTAGTTTTTTTTTTGTGTTGTTTTTGGGTGATACATAAATTTACAAAACGCAGTCATATGTAGGTACATAAATTTGTATGCATGCAGAACGGCTAAGGAAACGAAAGTATAAAAGAAACTGAAAAATAGTTCGAACTCTGCTGGTTGGAAAGAATTTTGCTTGATTTCACACTAACGATATCTTCCGACTATGCTTGAGTGAATCTGAAAATGGTTTTTCTGATTTTGAATCAGTCATCACTGAGATACATACTTAATCGTTTAGGGTGCTATTGTAAATTTAAAATTAGCTAGATATGTTGAATATTTGGGTCGCATTGCTTGTAAAAAAGTTGCTGACGCCTTGGAAATGTCTTATTTGGTTTACGTAACACAACTTGAGACTTAAGTTGAAACTCGTGCATTATTGGAAAAGGAGAAGATGAGTGTTGATGTAAATTGGTGTTGAGGGTTTTGAGTGCAGGTGGATGGTGTATTTGATAAGTTTTCAAGTCAGATTAGTTATACAAAGTTGAGTAAATAGACTTGAGTGGTGAAGAAAGTTGACGCATTAGTGAATCCTTATCGATTTTCTTTACTCAGTTGAGGCTTTTAAGCAATGGTCGGAACTGATATGTGCATCTAGAGAACATATATCTGTGCTGTAATTCGATTAAATATAGTTAAGATTAATGGTAAACCGAAAAGGAAGTGGAACCAGCGAAATCAAAATTTGTGTGTTGTATGCATAGAAATTGAGAACTACTTACATATTTATCTTAAGAAGATGTTGACAATAGGCACATTAATATAAAATATGTTTACATTAGTGTAGCTCAGTAAATGAATCGTTGAGTTAAGACAGTAAAATTACGACATAAATATTTTAAGGCCGACGCAGATGAAGATGTAGGAACTGCTAGTAACCATATGCATGATAAATGTAAGAATGCCTTAGCTTTAAATATATTTTACGTGCATACATATGTTATGTAACAACATTTATCCCTCCCGTCTGGTTGCCTTGTCATGGCGGGAGGGCTTAAACGTCAAAGAACCTCGGGCAAATCTTGGGGTCTATCACCAAAAAGATCCCTTTGGATCTACATGGCTATGGTGAGGTCATTTGGTGGAATAAGCTTTCGCGTAAATACGTAACTGCTGCTCTCACTAAGCTTCAAAGAACGATTTGTCTCGGCAGCATAAGGGCCTTCCCTAGCACGCCTGGCTCTGCTCTTGATGGTCTTGATGCACTTCTCCCCCCCCCCTTGATATCCACATCATGGGCTCTTAAGGTCATCTTCCGTTTAAAATAAGTGGTCTTTGGTACAACTCGCACTGGAGTTTCGATGACCTTGCGCATCCCATTTCTTTTGAACACAGACTCATGGATATGAGTTCTGACTCAAGGACACCAGCAATCCAGCTGCTACGCACATACAAAGTCGACTTTCCCTGCACTCAGGACTGGCTCTGGCCAGAATTTGAGCCAGGAAAAAAAATGTAATCGAATCTTCACGGATGGCTCCAAGACCAATGAAGGATCTGGCGCTGGCGCTTTCGTAGAGAGCGACAATATTAGACTCCACACCTCACTAGGTAAATTTGCGTCGGTCTTCCAAGCAGAAACCTATGCGATCCTAATAGCCACGAACTATATTGTGAAGAACAGGTGGAAGAGGCGAAGTATTTGTGTCTGTAGCGACAGCCAAGCTGTGCTTAAGGCCCTACTCAACCCTTTAACCACTTCCAAGATAGTACAAGAATGCAAGTCTTCTCTAAATTGTATCGGCAGGTTCAATACCCTAAGACTTGTCTGGGTCTCGGGCCATCACGGGATCACGGGAAATGAGATCGCCGTTGAACTTGCTAGACAAGGATGAGAGGAGATACTCTTAGGAGTCGAACCTGCGTTGGGACTAACCGCATCCTCGGTTAGGGCTTCCATTGATGGCTGGGCTTTTCGAGAGCACAACCGGAGGTGGCATGATTCACCGGGATGTAGACAAACCAAGCGCATGGTCCCTAATGTCTGTAAGAAATTCTCCGGCATACCATGAAATTTCATTAAATATAGGTTGCTGCCTGGTAGTAGAATATACCAGTTTTTTGAGTCTGAGTGCTCCAGTGCAGTGTTCAAAAACCTCCGACAAAAAAAAAGAAAAAAATGACAACACAACAATAAATTCTACAACATTACAATTTTTTTTTGAAAGGATTTCTGTTTGGCCGCCCTTTTAGGGATCAAATTTTGTTTTATTTCATACACCGTCACTTCAACGAAGAGTTTCAAGTCAGGCCTTAAGTAAAATCAACATCTATGCTGAGTGCTGAGTGCATGTATTTAACAATAAACATTAATTGCCATTCATCCTGTTAGAAAGTGAACTGAAGTGTCGTATTTATTTATTTTTTTTTTGTATTTAGAAACGCTTCTCTTTGAGTAGGATACACTTTGCTCTTGCAACGCAATTATCAGTACTGTGCTGAAGAGAAGAAATAATGGAACAAAAGTAAATATAGACAGTTAATGGATGCAATACTCTTGAAGAACAAAAATGGGGTGAAATAATGGATTGTGGTTTTACGTTTCGCATTATTACTAAAAGCCCTTGTCTCAAGTAAGTGCAATGCAATATGTACTGTTACTGTCAGCACCTTGTAGACGTTTGATTCATTTCCACTTCACATTTACAGTTAACGCATTGCTCTTTCTTGGGATGGAAATGTAATGTATTTCGTTGTGTAGGCAAAGTATCAGAAAGGGTACAACAAATTTATATGATTTAAGGTGATGTTCCTAGAAAAACGATCATTTGTTTGCATAGTGGCTTTTTGATGGGTAGAACTTTTGAATTATCATTTACCACCAGAGCCATTAATACAAGAGTACATCTTGAAATATTAGAACACTAACAAATATTGAGGAGGTCTACATTTTAAATCTTTCATATATCAACTATCATGTCTGTATATTGCAAAAGATGGCTTTTTCAAATAAAATGCCTTCTCAACTCCCTAAAGAATATTTATGCAGGGTTATACACAAGTATACATATCTAGATATCTACCATTTGACATGCGTGATAACGTATAGGTATATGTAAAAGACTACGGGCAAAAGCATGTGCTTCATGGAAGAAAAACAGCATTAAGTAAATTTTCACCATTTCCTTTCAAAACTTTTTCATTTTGGTGTTACCGGCAATCCAATGGATTCCTTTTATTCAAATAAATTGTCTTGAATAAGTCGGGGGAATGGATGAATTGTATCCGTACATATTCTTAATGAAGCACATGTACGAAAAGTTTTCTTGATAAAAGTTACTGGGTGCGTTGCGGGGCGGATGTAATTCGTGAGAGTACGGCGAGCGTAATATAAGTGGGGTTTCGTGATATTCTTTGAACACCTGAAGAATAGACATCTGGAGACGTTGACATTTTCTTAAAAAAATCAATTAATGGCGAATTTATGTTTTAGCTAACGATAATCGAAGTGAATTTAAGAGGCTGTTATGTAATTGATGACGCAACTCCACAAGCTGTTTTTTATAAATGAATGAAATCATGAAACTCAAGATTCTAGTAATAATTTGCTAGGAAAATGAAGAAATGCTAATGTTGACGACAAAATAAAATATACGTTTCCTTTTAGATTTAGAAGTTGCAGAGACGAGAAAGAGAAAACTATTGCACACGAAGTAAAAAGTCACTTTTCGACAACTTATATGACCTGCATCACATTCCAATTGTTTAACTTTTAGCACACTGGTTTTCACTGGTTTCGCAAGCCAATGCTGGCTTAAGCGTGACTGCTCTGCTGCCAAGTTCCTTTCTCTTTTTTTGTCGTCCTAAAAAGCAAATACAATTTGTCATTCATGATATTCGCATAGGGTCAGCAAATTGGAATCAAGAACAATTTTTTTAATTAATAAGCTACCCAGTTTTAAGTCATTTTGTCCTGACGGTAAGGAAAGAATAATGAACGGAAAATGATGGCCCCGACACGAATACAATTTTATAATTCAAGGCTGCACCTCAGGTGGACTGCAGAAAAAGCTTTTTATGTCATTCGGCGACGGAATTGTAGTTCATCTCTCCTCGTGCGAGAAAGGTAGTAGCTACTACTTCTTAGGTTAGGTTGAAGTGGCTTTAGATGTCATAGTGAGTTAACAAAAAAAAAAAAGAAAAAAACGAGGGATTGGGCAGCCAGATTTGTCAGTGAATTCTAATATTGATATGGCTGGTGTTTCGCTGAGCTCGCCTAGACTATCGAAGAAGTAAGACCCTCGAGGTGAGTGCAGGCAGCTGCAGAGAAGGTGTTGTACACTTTCCACCTCTTCTTTATCACGGCAGCTACTGCAGAAATCATTTGCGAATAATCCTAGTCTTTTTGCATGTATACCTAACAGGCAGTGTCCGGTGATTATTCCCACTGCACTGGTAATTTTGGATCTATTTAAGAAGATCAGGCTGATCTGATCTTTTTGAATCGAGACAGGGCCAGATTTGATTGAAGATTTGGCATGTATTGCCTGTTCTCCATTTGGCATTAACTTTTTGTTTATTGAGAATATTTAGCTGTAAATTGAAGGTAGCTAAGGGAGTGCGTATGTTGCAAGAGGTTCCGCCAACTGGCAGTTTTGTGACTTTGGGGAGTTTGTTAGCTAATTCTGCTAATGTCTCTATGGCCTGGTGCCCAGCACAGGCGAATGTGAAACTCTCGGCAAGCGATTCACGACAGTTAATGACTACTTTATAGTTTATAGAGAGCAATGTCAGGGATTGTATTGCTGCCTGGCAATCCGTAAAGATACAGATCGGATATTACGTTCCACTTCAACTAGGACCGGGATTCACAAATCGGCATTATTTCCGCTTGGAAAACACTACAGTGATTAGGTAGACAAATTGATTTATTTAGATTAATGTGTTCAGAGAATACACCAGTTCCTACTGCATCTTTCGTCTTGGATGCGTCTGTGTAGAAATGTATGGCGTTGCGAAAGGGTATGTTGCCGCCGTACCACAGGTCCCTATCTGGTATCAGGGTTTCGAAGTTTTTATCTGAATAGTATCTAGGTGACGTGCAGTCGATGTTGGTGGAGGTCTGATCTTTTAGAATTTTTACATGGCCAAAAGTTTAATCACACCATTGAGAGCATGCCTTCAGTTGCTATTTGGTTACCAAATATATATAAGGGAGTAAGGTTCAGTAAAGTTTTGAGTGCATCAGTGGGATTAGTTATTATAGCTCCCCAAAACTCCTACTTAAAATAGGAAAATATATAAGGATAGCCCAACAACTAAGGGCATACCAGGTGCAAAACCAAAAAATTAAGCAAACAAATTGTGAGTCCATTGATCACATCCATGACTCAAAATCAACCTGCGTAAATAGCATTTGTTGGTGACGTAAATTTCGTTACATTTTATGCCCGCTGTGCCTAAATTTGTTTGCATATTCTACTTTATGCTGTGTACTTACTTTTGAAAGTGACTGTTTGTGCATATGTTTTCTCCTCCTGCATGTACTATACAATCGTGTTCTGTCGATAAAATCGAAAATTAACTTAAAATGACGACCTTAAAACAAATCAACCAACCAACAAATCTTCATGTAATACCCTAGAACATTTATACCCATATGAATGTACATATATGCATACTTGGCGAAATAACAATTTTATCTACATTTTGGAATCCATAGGTATATCCACGGATGTAATATCTTAGATAAGCTTTAAGGGTTAAGTTTGAAATTAGTATAGGTACTCGTAATTTCTTGAATTTGCAAGCCCCATTTCAAACACATGTCAAGTTCGTCAACTGGCAAAAATACTCGTATATACATACATACGTACTTGCCAACATGAAGCTCTTAAACTAATCAACTTAAAGCGAGGTATTACGAATGAATAAAGGCGCCCGAGAGTGCTCTGTAGACTCATAATTTCCTGAAAAGGGTAAGCATAACCACTCGTATATGTACATATTATCTGAGCGGATAATACCACCAACGACACCAGCTGAGTCATTGAGTACAGTTATTTGAATAATAAAAATGATATTTTACAACGTACAGGCAGGCCTTTCATTCCTTCCACTCAACTGCGACATTAAAAATTCAATACAAATCCTCAATGCAAGCTCAAGCGCCCACTAGCCCGAGTTAAATAGAACGGAGGTACATGTAATTTGTATATACATACACATATAGCCAAGCAAAAAAAAAAAAAAAAATAATAAACAAGTTTCAGGTTTTACCAACCAAGGTAGTTCTTAAGGGCCTTTGCGAATTTTGTAAACAAATACACACACCGGCACAGATACGCCAACAAGAACAACCGACATGGTTTTAAGTAACATCCCAGTATGTGTTCTTATTCATATGAAATACGATGGATGCAGTGAGGTATTAAGCTTGCGCCAATATAAATCTTTGCTACTGTTGCTGTTGCTGTTGCATTGCCAGACAAGTTATTTACATTGCTGATTCGAAAGATAACCACCGGAATCTCAACCAGCGTCACACTCCCCGCCCCCTCCAGAGACCTTTGTTTCGTTGCCATATAGGGATTCAGCATGAAATTATGATGACACTGTCTGCTGGTGCAATACGAAGGATGATGTTTGCAGTCGTATGCACTTTGTGCACCTGGCTGGATTCAAGGAAAAATAAATGAGAAATAAAAAAAATCGGAACGGTTTTTCAGGGTAAATAAACAAAGCGTTCCCGAATAGTGGAATGATTACAAAATGGAAATTAAAAAAAAGAATAAATATGTACATATCAGGCGAAATGAAAAATTAAGACTTTTGTGCTGTTCGAGAAGTTTTTAAATTAAATTAAAAAAGTATTATTATTTGAAATCCACATAAAGGCGCAAATATTCTGATTATACTTATGGATGTGTTTGTATATTAACTGTGACATTTGGAATTTGGAATTGTTGCTTAAGCCATTTCTCGTAAGATGTCCTCATCTCCCTTTGCTAACTATTGTAGTGTGTTTCAGGGAATTAATACAATTCAAGAGCTAAGCTGGTGGGTATTAGCAGGGAATCAGAAGATACCCAACCACTCAGGCAACAATGCTTATTATTAATTAACACAATCGCATATGAACTGGCATGAGTACGATAACTTTGGAGCCAAATATTGATAACGGATTTTTTAGAGGGTTCAAAAATAAGCAAACAGTTTTAGAAAAAATGGCTTAAAATGGAAAAAAAATATTAAAAAATAACAACAACACTTACAATGAAGTACTTTAATATAATAATAATATAATATGTGTCCTAGATTCTCAGCAACCACTCGTGTTGTGCGTGCTATTGTTCTCTCACGAGTGGAAGGGATGCACATGACGACTCCGAACGGCCATGTTTGAGTAGCTTTTTCTAGACAGGTATACTCTTGGAGCATTGTCTGTGACTCGAAAGAGGTGGGGCCGTGAAAAGCATTTCTTGTAGACTGGTAGGTTCAAGTGCGTGTGAGTCGACGCACATACCCACTACGCTACGAGCTACCACAATGAAGTACTATGCATGTTTCAAAAGCCAGAAACATGTTCTCTAATCATAAATTTAAATTAAATTATTTGCGTCAGTAACTTAAAAAACCTGTAAGTTATAAAATTTGTAAGAAGGGAAAGTCTCCTATCGGTCAATAATAATTATATGCATAGTTAGCTTATATGGAACCAAGCCTGTGGGCGATGATGGCACGAGGAGGAAGAAATTATCCTTCATTGTCATCGCACTCGTAGTTGGTCAAAAAACTGTGGAAGTTAAAATGCATCACCACTCAATTACTCACTGTAAATGCCGCACAATAAGATTAAAACATTTTAGATTTGATTTGTCGTCGTTGTAGAGTTACTATTCATCATGTGTGCTGTTTGGTGTTGATGGGGTGATCGGGTTGTGATTGGGGGTTGACGGAGTGGCAGGAATGTATCGCAACTCGAGCGCTTGTCCGAGCAGTGGATAATTTTCCGATGGATGTGTTGCGTATTGCCATATATTGGGGGCCAGATCGCCTTCGCCGTTACTGGAAAGCAAATGGAGGACATTTCGAATAATTAGTTTTACAATTTCTAGCCATTGAATGAACTAATAAAAAATAAAGAAATAGGTTAAAAATCATGTATCAAAATGTTTGCTAGGTACAACCTGCCGAGTCGGCATGACAGACTGAATTGAATAATAAGCTGACCCCTGTGCACAAAAAAATGCCAATATAATGTTACATGTTATTGCATGTACATTTGAATAATAACAACAATATTCCTTCCTTTATTAAGAACCATTTTGTTTTTACAAAAAAATGCGATATTTCATTTAATTGTAAACATATTTTGACAAAACAAAAACGAAAAAAAGGCTTTGTATATCACATTACGTTTAACCCCATGTTTTTATGAGAATAATTTGCCAATTAAATCATTTATATGGGGAAACTTTATAGCAACATCCGTGCAGATACATTCATGTATTAAGTGAATGTATGCCTCATTAAAACAAACAAACTTATGTTTCAATTCAAACCCAATTAGTTATTCAACTAAAAAGCCCAACTTACACTGCACGAGGAGCAAAAGGAGAAAAAACTGAGAATGAGAAAAAAGGAAATGAAACCCTGCCATATCCGCAAATAACCGTACACATGCCAGAATTGACCCTTCAACACGAGTGTTACTTTCGTCCCTTTTGAATTAATTTAAGAAAAAAAATGTGTCCACAAAATTTCATATGCAAACTCAATTGTGCAGAATGTCGAGTGAATAGGCAATTTGGAAAAGAAGAAAGTGAATACCTCCCACTTTCACTCTCGGAGGGACAATTTTTATTTTGAATTTAAGGTCCTGGGAACGACATAACTCGCAGAGTAAATAAAACGTTTAAATTGGACTTTCAAGAGGAAAGGCATATTCTCTGGGACTTATGAGCTCCAATGCTATTAAGATATGAATTTGTAATTTACTTTTTGGGTCACTGGTTGTGCGATTAATGTTGGATCTTAATCAAGTGTTTCTACGAAATCACCATACATATACGAATATACCCGCATATATTTCAATCTTGGATTTGTTTTGAAAAACTATTTGCCCCTTCATTGAAAATACTAGTTAAATTCGTCCTGTAAATGAAAATCGAAGAATCATGACACTGGAGGACTGAGTGGAGAATTTAGTAAAATGTCTGTGTCTGTATTCGTCACATTCCCGGTATTAGGCAAAATCCTTAACTATTTATTTACTTGCATTTAAGTTATTTTCGTTTTTTTTTACCACACCACGTTAAAGAGAATGAAAGAAAACCACAAACCTTCTACGGATTATTCGCTCCAATTAAATTTAGTTTTTCTGCTTGAAAATTTGAGTCATGTGAGTGGAATGTTCCGCAAATGCATGAGAGTGGAACATGTTTTACGGGTTTTGTAAATATTTTCCTTTAGTTAAATGTTCGGTATACGAGGATGTTCGTACATATATCCTTTAAAAAGTAACCGGCAAAAAGAGATTTTAAAATTTTGACTTCAAATCATAAAAAATTGTACAAGTACACATTCACTGCCGTTGAATGTAATGATGATTTTTTGTCGAATGTTACCTTGGGTGTAGCATGTGGAAAGAAGGTGTTCATATATATGTCACATCAAAAACATGAATGTACGAGATGCATTCGGATATAAGTAAGAAGAGCATGCAATACACAACCGTGACACCTGTAAGTTAAAGTTCGATCCCCAGCAACTCGTAAACACATATAAAAGATATTATCATACCATCACATCTTTCAAGTAACTGCCAAAGACGAGATTTAAAGTCCGTTGAATTTTATTTTTTGTTAAGAGGGCAGATTTCATTATGGTATTTTGAGACACAATGTAGTTACACTTCACTAATGAAAATGATGAGACTATATTACATATCCATGAACTGTTCGTTCAGCGAGGTGTTAAAAATCGAAAGACATATGATGTAAATATTGTAAGCAAAAAAATAAAGAGTCTAAATACACCCCAAAAAGTCTTTGAACAAACATGTCGGTATTCAGATTTCTCAGCGGTCCTAGCGGCTCTTTTCATAAAATACTTCTTTTGACTTTGAATTCAATATCTCTCTGCAATTCGACCTACAATCTTCGAGAACATCCTTATTTTCATAGCACCCCTTTGCATACAGCAAATTGTGCAGAACCATGTGATAATGTGGAAACAGCAATATTACTCATTTTGCGATGTGGAATATGCAAATGTCACCAATACTACATTTGCCTGCCTTTAAGGGGACATTGCATGTAGCTGACCGACTGTGTTCATACTCTCGAAGCAGGTGGATATATTTTACATCAGCTGTATGCAGTCGACTGGGAACCTTGGGTCAACCTTTATTTAGAATTTATCACATGAGTCCTGTCATTGCTGCACTTTGCATTGACTGTCGTCCATTCGAACTAAGATCTCATGATTTTTTTAGGATAGTGAGACCTTTCTTCAAGAAGGTCATCTATTATCATAATTTGCTATGAAAATACTTATGTTCACAATGGAGGGTAAAAAGAAGAATGCCCCCAGAAAAACGATTTCAATTTTATCGGTGTGCTCATCGCTTCCACTGTTCCCTTACATATACTCAAAGGGATTTTGACTATTGTCCGTTCTTTATCTGCTACCATGCAACACGAACAGGATCTACACAATACCTTTGATATAAATACGACTATAATGCTTTGAATTGTTTGCTTCCATCACAGCATTCAGACATTACCTACACATGTACATGCGTGTGCAATGTGTTATCTACACAGTGCGAGGAAATAGAGCCATTTCTAAAATCACCACCTGAACTTTACTCTCTATGTACACAAAGTTTATTACTATGGAGATTGGTAGATAGGTTCCTGTCCTGTCAAATACAGAAACGTGCATGCATTCACCTGAGCAGTGCTATCAGGCGAATGTGATAGAAAGGCCTTTGACGTTTGCCTCCCACAATTTTGTGTTCAACGAAGTAAACGAGATTGTGTGGGAACAGCCCGACAAGTGGGCGTAAGTGAAAACAAAGTGACACTTCTGAAGAAACGCTTACTCCAGATGCTTTCGTACAAATGAGGATATACGATTTTTTTTTACCAAGGAACCACCCAAGGATGTCCTTTCTGAGCCTTAACAAGCAGGTGAATGTAATCAGTGGTTTTCATTGACTTGGTACCTGATGTTGAAATGAAATTAAGCCACCTCAACACAGCGCTGTACATGCAAATGTTATTATGTATGTAAAAGTAATTTTATTCGTAAGAAAAGAGGAGTATCGTGTTTGAATTCCAAAAAAAAAAAGTAATGCTTTTTATGTTCGTTCATTTATCATTCCTTAGCGCAGTGGTGTGTCTTTCCTTATGTAGCTCCCTAGTGAGTTATTATCGGAAGAACAAAACTTGGAAACTCGAAGCATTCCAGTTGGTATCCAGTTTGGTTTGAAAGTTGACCAATAACCAGGTCAGTACAGACAATAGGAACGCAAGAAGAATGCAAGCATTTTTGTATATTTAGTTTTTGAAAAGGACAATGCTGGTTAATACACTTCACACAAATATTTCGGGACACAACTTTATTCTACTTATTGTCATACCTTCCCAAAATAAAATAAGGAAGTTAAACTGGTTGAGGGAAATTGTATTGGCATTGCGACATTGTTGTGCTATTTTACATAGTTGAAAGTATTTTTTTTTTCTTTAAATCATGGAATGTTGGTAGGATAGTGTGCTATGTCCTTTCAACTATTTCTGTCGCTTGCCTGGTATATCTTGATATGGATATTTTGGTATGCCGCAGGTCTTAATGTGTGGAAGCAGCGGACTGTCGAGGATCGAGGTGTGAAGATCAGGTCTATTCCTCAAACAAATAATTCTAAAAAACTTGTTTTGTTTTTCCTTACGCATTGATAATTGCATGCCATTGTACACGTAGCTATGTGTTTCATACACGACATGCACTTAATCCCATACAATGTACGAAACAATTGTCAATTGTGCTGAATTGTCTAGTAATACCAAGAAAAAAAATGTTAAACCTCATTAGACCTTTCATTCAAGCAATTCAAAGAATCCTAAAAACACATACATATGTTATAAAACGTTTTCCATGAAACAAGTCAAACTCATACAGCCGTCCCAGCTGAATTTGTCCTTTCACACGCCACACACGCCCCAATAACAAACCATTGTACAAAACTTCAAGTTGAACTTTATAATCAAACTTACAATTTGACAAATTGTTGAAATAACTTTCTGTTCAGTCTACACGCCCTTGGAATAAACCTCTGTGCGTTCTCGGCAAGCCTGATTTCTGAAAAGTTCTTACCCACAAAAAAGTTAAACAAAAATCATGAAACCCATTTATGTACATTTTATGTTAAGGTCTATTGTATATATAGATGTGCACAAGGATTGTGCCTGTCCTGTTTTTGTCGAGTGAATTCCCTATGCGGTTTGCCGAAGTGGTTTTCGTGGTCTGTTATTAATTCGTAGGAGTGAACATAGAAATACACATGTCTGTATGTATATGAAGTTTACATAAGGATGTGTTAAGGGATATAGTTGGATTCGTAAACGTCTGTTGGGTGATTGATTTCTTAGGGCAACACCGACCAGTGACGGTCATGTCAATGGACGAATTCTCGACACAGGCACGTAATTATTTATCTATATAAATAGTTGTGGAAGATAAATCGATGGCATATCACACTTTTGTGGGGAACAACTAGGCGTTTACCCTTAGTTGAAATCTTCAGATTTCTCTTTGTGCCTTCGGGTCTTCGAGAGAAAGAGTTTGTTATGGAAAACGAAATAAAAATATAATGATTATAGCACCAAATGACTAAATGTTAGCACTGGATATATTACTCCAGAAAGGGTCTACAGAGCAGTATTGTATAAAAGATTGAAAGGGTATGTGGTATATCTAATTTTTCTAATAATAATAATAATCCTCATACACATGTGACATCAGTTAGGATAGTTTATCATTGTTACCCAGCTTTGGAAATTTTAAATCATTCTAGGAAGTTGATAAAAGTCTCGATCTGCATTGCATTCGAAGTTAGATCAGGGAATAGCCAGAGTTATAGCGTTCACACTTTCTCGGATAGTCTTCATAAACTGGCACCCAGCACTAGCGAATATAATGATGCTTATCCATTTTGTCACTAAACGAACGGTAGTTTGTTACTAATGCGAATTGGGAGATACTGATTACAATGTCCTATAGGCCACCTGACTGTCTGCTTATGGAGATGCAAATATTCCACGCGGCATGACAATATTTTTCAAATTGCCATGGAAAGACAGATATTCAGCTGCTTAGAGAAAACACTACACCCAATCCCGCCTTTTTTCCCTTTTGAACCATCGCTCATTGTTAGTGTCAGTCTTAGACACGCAATTCATGCAATTCCAAAGACGTTGAATAACATTCTGATTGCATTTCAACTGAGTCAAATCAATAAATCCAACAAAGGAAACACTCGAGAAAACGCCTTTTATTGTTCTAAAAAATCCGAAATCATTATAACTTTTCCAATAACATCCCAAGTAAGGGTGAATCCTGGTGAAGGCGGCGACTCTATCCAACACTCTACCACTCGATCCCTTTATACACACTTGCTGTGAATGAACGTCTACATGTCCGTCAAAACTTTTTTCGAGTGCTGCTTGAAATTCAAATCACCCTCCCAACGATTATTGCGGCCTATTAAAAGTATCCCCGAACTCTGTCATCCGCATTTAGGGCCGCTCAGGGATGAAAAAACTCACCGAAAAAAACCTTTCCACCGCTGCCACGGCTTACTCGGAATTAAAATATTAACTCCATTTGGAAACTTTAGCAACATACAAATGGTCGTATTACCTGCAAACATGATGCAAATAAAAGACACAAACCTATGTCTTTACTTGCCATTATATCGTATGCCGCCGCATCCCGTAAGCGAGAGAATAAGAAGTTTTCTCATAACATTTACTGATCCTTCGATTCTGTTGGCCTGTGACATAACTTCTTCGCTTGGATGTTATTAATGGCCGCTTCTACGATTTCCTACCCGAAATACTCCGACCAACGTTTAGTTATTAGTATTTTTGTTTTTTTCGTTCGCGTCCTTGTGCTTGTCGTTTTCCATCTGACAAAGAGGACTCGCATATACTGGCATGTAGGAGCAACGGTAATCCATTTTTATTCTTATTGAATATTTATGATAATAATATGATGTCCTTTCTGTTGCTGTTACCGTTACAGCGCCACATAAGATGAAGAAGAAAACATTTCTGATATTTTGATTTCATCTTGAAAAAGGTTTTATTCGGAAGAAGGAATGTGTTTTTTTTTCCTTTTTGATTGGGGCTGCCGTAGCATCACTGAAGGGAAACAGCTTTTTCGGAATGAAGGACATTTTTTTTCATTTTCTTGTCCACACAGTTGTGCCATATATCCACATGCATATCGTACATTCATATGCACATATTTACTCATGCATATAAGGAAGGACGCTCGACGAAATCTAATAAAGACACTATTCTTGGCACCAGAGGTGTCATTCCGTCGGCTTGATCATTAAAAATAATTGAGTTGGCTTTCTATATGTGGATTGACATATATTTCGTAGCCTGGAAGTTCCAATCTTGAAACGAAGCTGAGGAATGTGGCGGTTTATCCCCGAGGGAATGACATTTGCTTAAAATTGGTAATATTATTGGGATCTCTTGCGAAGCTTACTGAAGCAACTCGTCGTTAGGTAAGAAAAGGGTAAAATCGAATTGAGATTTGACATGCTTGCAAAATGGGAGTTAACTATGATAATAGGATCAGGTTTGTCAGTTTGATGGATATCTGTCTAATGATGTCAGCGGGTATGTGAAAAAAGGTGGATTTGATTGATCACAGCACAAGGCTGACGTGCACAATTTCGCTGTGGCACATATGTTTGTGTGGAGAGGTGTCAACATGCTGTGATGAAGTCTCGTTCTTTTGTGTGTCAATTTTGGAAGCTCTCAAAAGAGGTGCCTCCATCGAATGTTGTTATGTTTGTGACAATAACAGAGTAGTTAAATGGCCGAAATTTTCACGAAAAATAATATACAATGTACATTCTCGCAACAATTTGAGTTTGTTTTTTAAATCCTCACAGCAAGTTGAATTGAGTGTGAGCTACTTTAAAATTCTTTTTGTTATGAATTAGACAAAAAAATGTGCACTAATCTAATGGCTTTTGATCCATAAGCGTAACAAGATAAGATCAGATTGTGGCTTAGAGCTTCGTCATTAATCAGTTTGTGTACTACGAAAACAATTACTGATACCAAAAAACCAATTAAACATTATTCGTAAGCTCTTAAATAATTGTACACTCACCACCATTGTAGTTATCGCGCAAACACATACGTTTGCAGTTAGCAAGAAAATACAAAGTCACCAAATGGATTGTGCGTTCAAATTGCCACAGTCGCGTCGTCATTATTCCCACTTGTTGCACGTAATAAAAACGTATAAACTTTATTTATGTTCACAGCTGCTCTCTTGAATTGATTTCAGTACTTATACGTGAATTTACACATCGAGATTATCGAACAATGAATGGGAGTTTTAAAATCCGAGAGTCATGTGAACCGCCTCGATTTGGCCGACAATTTCATCAATCTTAGACTTGCGACATACCCGTTTATCGGTTTTGAGGATTTGGAAGTATTCAAGTCTTGGAATAAATAATTGAGCATTGTTATGCCATTAGCATTTAACAGGAATCATGATCAATTTAAGGAGACGATTTCTAAAGCAGCATTGAAATTGATCATCAGATGCACTTAGGAACATTTTCAGATGCAAGTGTATCATACAAGGTTTAAAGACGAGTGTATAGTTAAAATAGTGTCAATATATAATAAATAGAGATGTAACCACAGTTTTTGAATAATTTTCTACTCAATTGATGACCTTGAAATTTCCAGATTAGACTGACCAGCGAATTCACCCGATCTCAACCCGATTGAACACTTCTGGCATGTGATGAAACGTAAGATGGCTGACCATAATCCAGATAGTCAAAAATCAAGTACTGAAAATTCACAGGATATTCTTGAACTTCTAGTAAACTCGATGCTTTTTAGAATAAAAGGGTTTATTACCGCCAAAGGAGGAGTAACCCGGTATTAATTATTTTGTGTTTAAAGTGGCATATTTAAACGTAGTAAACACGGAGCGCCACATAATACAACAAGGTGTTTTTAATTATTGAACAATAATTGGCTGGACCGATTGAAGCAATGGCACGAATGTAGCTTCAAAATAAAGCCAGAACATCGTACCGTTGTTTTATTTAAATTTCTTATCATTCTTATCTGGTCGAACTGGACCTTAAAGCACATAATTATCAATCTATGAAATGTGAATTGAAGTTATTGCAAAGCAGCCACTAAAAAAATTGCATGTTTCGCAGAGCTGACTGTAATCTTAAACACTGACTACTGAATTGTATAGTTACTAATTATCCGTGATGGTGGTTTATCATAAAGAGTACTTTAAGAATTTAACAATCCACTGGCAATTTTTAGGAGGGTGTCCAAGACACTTCTTGCGCTCATCCGTCATCCAAGAATGTTATCATAAACACACTTTAATGAAATAACCCTTTTAAATCATAAAATGGTTGGCGATTTCACGTTTTACTACCAATAAGATTCCTTTCTCTACATCACACTTCTGCCGGGTAACTGGGCCAAATGGCATTGTCCGGATATTAACCCCTCTAAAGCTGAGATTATTTTCTTAACAGGAACATCAATCTCCGAATTCGCAGCGGAGTACCCTGTTCACTGTGGAGTGACATGTTCTGCAATGGTTGCTCATTGTTTAATTTGATTGCAAACGGAAGAAGATATCTTCTCACATATCGAAAACCATCATTTTCACCAAATCCACTCCTAAGAGAATAGACCGCGAATAAAAGCACAATCAAATCAAAGTGGCCAATAAAAGAGCAAATCGTTGTTTTTTTTTGGTTTATCGAACGTAGTTGGATATTGATGTAAAATCTCATTCTAAACTCAGTACGTTTGAAATAAAATCCATTTCGTAAATGTGAGTGGATAAGAATTCAAATCCTAAAGGCATTTTGTGATTCAAAGGACGAGAGCGAAAATGATTGCTGAAGTTGTACAAGAGCGTTGTTAATTGCATAGAAATGGCAAATTGTTCAAATCTGCTCTGAAATATAAATTCAATTTGTATTTGAATATTCCGGGATATACATCTATACACAGTAGATAATGAGGAGAGGTTTTAAATAGATACATATAGCTAACAGAAAATATAAGAAAACATGTTACAGCACATTTAGACCGAACAGATACAGCCTTGATGAATAATCCTTTGTGAAATGAATAAATACATACGCGCGCTAAACGAATAACAGAGTGCGTTTCGATATTTGCGAAATCCTTTTCAACCAGAAACATTCAAAATAATATCCACATCAGCACACCGTTTGTAGCCAATTATGGATGTACGCCTCTATTGCAGAACCGGAAATGGGTGGTTTTCTATGGGCATCAGCTTAGTAGTAGTAAACAGCATGTCGGGACTTGGATCATTTGCTGCTTACGATGTGTGTCAGGAAAATATCCAGATAAGTTCTTTAAATGTGAAACAGCTCACCGACCAAGGGGAAATGGTGAGTTCACAGTAAGCTATAGGATATGAATAGATACGTAGATTGAACTTCTGAATTGCCTAGCTATTTAAGCCTCTAAGGACAGCATGGCGATAAAAACGACCTCAAAATAAATGAGAATTAGATGTTTAATCAAACTTTTATGATTCCAGAAAAAGCCAAGGGAATTTTATGATATTAAAGTGGAATGTATTCAAAAGTACTTTGGGATTATAACCTTTTGGGCTGTCTTTAATTCTTCCTCGGACTGTTTTTTTGTATATTCTTCACTTCATGTATTACACATTGAATAATCAAAAATGTTCCTATTGCGCAAATAACCAATCCATACATTACATCAGAGTGCTGTCTACCATTTTGGCATGTTCTTGAAAACTAATTTCAGCTTTTATGAAAAAGATGATTTGTCGTCTACTCTCCCAACGCCCATGTGAACCCAAACATACATTGATTATGTCGCCAAGTGGGGTAAGTGCTTTGGGAAAAAAGCTTGTGACATCCAATTTTTAGTGAATTGCGTATGAATTCATTGGAAGAAGCCTACAGAAGTGGTCTCGTCCCCTCAAAGAACACACTTTGAGATATGATAAGCGAATAATTATGAATATTACATATGTAAGATAACACAACGCCTTTCATTTGAATAAATGGCAGCACGTTTTTTGGAGGAGTTTTCTTGGGCGGCCGTTTGAATTACCATGACATTCCCGATGACATTCATTATACAAGAAAATTCCACGAAAAATCATAAGGATGCCCATCAGTAGTAGATTCAAGCATGTTTTAGAATGATAAGAAGTTGTTCACTGTTACATAAATATCATCTCGATGCGATGGGGAAATATTTGCCTGAATTAATTCTAAAAGGTTCCATATTTTAAATAGCCCAGAAATCGCTCCTTAAATATGAACCTCAGTAAAGACGAGACTGTACCTCATAAATACGTATTCCTTCCTTATTTGTACCGGTCCTTGTGAAAATACTCAAGGTATACAATTTGTATCCATCATGTAAGAAGATTACCAATGTATTGAGGGTATGAGTGAAAAAGGGGACACTCTCATTTATTCTTTCTGGTTCTGCCTTAAGATAACCACACCAAGCAGAGTAATCTGAATAAGTTTTTGTGCTACATACGCATGATTACTTTTCTCATTGTTGTTCATAATATTTTTTATTTGAAGCATTACGAACCGGCCTCTGACCTGGTTATTCAATCCTGGTGTATGATGATGATTTTTGCCGTAAAATTCATTCGTTGTGGTTTTTCTTTTTTGATTACACAGCGTGATACAAGGTACTTTTGTGAATAAAAATCTTTATGCTTTCCTTCGGGACACAAAAGTTATGCAATAAAAATACGCGTTGTGGGCTTAGGTATAGTTTTCCTTGGGTCATATAATACACGATCTAATGACTTGTTCAAATGTTTTTATTACTTCGATAGAGTGTGTATTCTGTTTATTTCTGAGTGCCCGAGATTAGAGGTTTAACATCTTATATGAAATGGACGAGTCTCGTACAAGAAGCTATATCCTGCCAAAGTTTTGTAGAAAGTTGCAAACGTGAACATTACATTTAATTTTCAAATTCATATTGCGCGTCATATGTATCATAACTCCCGGCTAAATATAACCGCTGAATTCCTCCCGAAACCTACCTCGACTTGGGGACAAAAAGCCAGATCCAGGACTTGCAGGGATAATATATTTCATATTGGACGCCATGCAGTGGCCCAGTGAGGCGTCATCGCTTCGAACTGGAGAGCGCTCACAGCTACTATGATCTCCCGACAATAGAGTACCATGCGTTGTCTGGGCTACGCTTCACGTTGATTCGAAATTATAACTGACCGTTGAGTTTTTGATTTGAATCCGGTATTATTATAATAGTAGTGAATATTGCAAAATGTACAGAATATTCTCTGTGAATAGATCGAATGTCGTGCAGCAAGTTGAGTCATCTATTATTAATTGTAGGTATTTATCAAAAGAATCAATTACACTGGAAAATATGCAATCAAAAGCACTGTAGGCTATGTGAACCTCGTTTCTGGTTTTCATAAATTTAAACGATGAAGGATAAAATGTCCCGTCTTTCAATGACAGTCTTGAACGGTGACAGAAGTATAAAGTACATTTCATTCAAAAACTACGTGCCTCTGACGATAATCTAATTAATCCTTTAAGGGCACAATTATATTGTATTAACACTTTTAACTAATTGCCAGCATCCACCTTATCAACATTTTAATGTAATCACCTAACCAACACTACTGCACATTAATCTTATGGGATTGCGTTCCAGCACCCCGTTCATTACAAAAAATAATTGTTACTTACAATTATCATTACAACGAGATGTAGGATAATTAATGGGTGATAATTAATCTTGGAAAAAGTTCTCCTGTTTGAGTTTTGGGGCAGCGCGGCCTAAATCAAACAGACGTAATGCCATCGCTGAACAGTGTGTAATTAGCACGAGAGGTACGTTTGAGGAATAGCTTAGGGCTGTTCGCTTTTACGTCGTTTCCCATAGGGTGTATTAACTTTGAGACATAGTTCGCGAAATAATGAGGTTAAGTCCCCAGCCATTTGTGGGCGCTTAATACAGTTGAAACCATAAATTTGGGATTTCTTTTAAAGAGTAAGGGGAAATGAATTGTTACACATACGTGTGCATTGGGATGTGTAGCTTGGCCTTTCAGGAATAGTTCTTTGACACTAGCGGCATGCATGGCAATTAGGAGTACATTATGCGCAAATGTTTTGGGAAAAGAAAATACCAAAATGCATAGAATTAGTCCATGGCCATTTGACATTTACTGTGTAAATAAATGCTCCGTATTAGTATATGCAGGAGTAGGCGTTTTCTTCTTGTGCGTATGCTTTTCGAATAACTAGTGAAAAAGTGCCAAAAAAAGAGTGTTGGGAATTGGTGAAATTGAAAGGTTCCAGCCACACTCAAGATGTAAGGCCCTCGTTGCTATGGATGGGGTGATATTGTTTCCTATTTTCTTTGTGTCGATCTAGAGTCTTTCGTCTATATCTAAGTAGGTTGTATTATATTGTAGTGTTATACAGACAGAGAACATAACGATCAGAGAAATAGACTTATCGCTGTACAGCCAATATAGTTCTTGGTTGACATCCCAATGCAATCAGAGCCCTATGTATTCGAAGAAGGCTACGCATTCTTGATATACTTTTGACATTGCCCATGCCTCTGCACCGTGGAGCACGATTTGGATGATCAATGTTTTGCTTAGTCTTACGAGAGACGGATCTATTACTCAATTGCCTGTGGAGTATAAAGAAACGCAAATGGACTTATTTTGCGGTTGAAATCGGTGGTGATGATAGATGACCTCAAAGTTAAAGCTGCCCAATGTGATGTTCTGTGCAAGACGTCGAAGGTTTGAGAACCAAAGATACTTGATCAATCAGCATTTTTATCTGTGCCTTTAGTATTGGCTAGCCCAGTAAATTAGTCAGATTATACTTACTATTTGATCCATGTCAGTTACTCAAAAGAAGTGGAGCCATGAATTATGATGTTTCACGTGATGGGACGCTCAGTACGCGACGGCGATGCTGCCACAATCCACAATAACTCCAATAAAATCCTTCAATTGAATGTGATATAAATATAAAATTATGGTAAATTTGCGAATTTCACTATTGGTTTCACTACAAGCTCTTTGGATTCTGGCCGGAATTTTCAGTCAAATAGAATCATAAACCAATTAACAGGCAAATGTGAATGTCGCGAATTTTTCAGTAATTGCCGTTCGTAGATACTCCCTTAAATTAATTAACTAATTATTTCATTAAATTATAACATGTGGCTGCAAGTTTACTATTCCCAAAATGTGGGTACATGTTTTCTTGGTTGTTTTGTTCAAAAATAACTTCAAATTAACAATTATTGCATCGATTGCTAAGCATCAGTAATTTCAATCGAAAAGTACAGTGCAACAGAACCAACTGCAATCAATCGACTACATGCAACTTGTGTTTCTATGACAAATGGATGTGGTTCCGTGTGCTTGATTGGAAATACCACATATAATGTGTTTCAGCCATATATGCTTACATTAGCCAGGTAAGAGTGCCACTCTTGCGGTTACATAATGCGAAAAGCCACTTCGCCTAAAACCGATAGACTTTTATGAATTATAATGCCCCTGGTCTATGCGATGGTATCGTGGTCAATGACACTCTAGTGATGGAGTTGTTTTATTTGTTGTGGCATTAGATTAAATTAGAGTCATTGGCATAAAAGGAGTGTATGCTTGGCAAAATTGGAGCGAGTGAAGGCTTAGTCAAAAAGTCAACATTTTCTGATATACGAACAATGTTTTGAGGAGGTTTTTGCGATAGAGTTATAGATATAGATTAAAAAGACAGCGTACAATGATACTTGCAATAAACATGCAGGTTTGTTTCCAATTAAATCATTAACTATATCGCCATAGGAATTTAATGTTCTTATCACATTTCGATGCTTACGTCAGATTTGATGTACCCATACCTCACAACTGACTTACATAACTCTTCTCAACTTCGGTAATTGCTTGACGCCGAGATGGGAGGGAGAACTCAATCTTTAAACTTTTTTCCGGAAAATGATACCAAAGTTTCTCAATTAAATAATAACACTCTACCTTGCCTTCAGTCATCCGGTTGTGGTAAGTCTTAAAAAACACGAACAAAATTAAATATTTTATTCACCATACGAGTACATCCATGTGGGTGATAGACGCCTTCACCTGCCATTTTTAAAACAATATTTCACAATTCAATTGAGCATTAAAAAGTGAACAAAACCTCGAGAGAGAAAAAGAAAGCTTTTGTGTGCGCCTTGAAAACTTCACACAGAAGTTTCCTTAGTAGATTGCGGTTATTCTTAACTTTTCCACTTTGCAAGTAGCGAGGTGGCGGCGGTGATAGTTGGTTTTGTCACTGAGTTATTTTGCCTATTCGTCAAGATGCCAAAAGTGAAAACTTTTCCACTGGCAGTGGATTTGGAATCATCATGGCCCACCACTCCCAAAATAAATCGTTCATGTCTACTTCGTGCAATAGACTGCAATTCCAGTACCACCTCTCACTTTATGTGTATTAATTTGTGCCAGACTCTTCTTCGTTCGTCATGTCACTCCTTTTTTAATTTCTCACATTTAGTTAATGACACCACTTAACTGTTAATAGCGACACTCATTGTGTCTATCATAACATGTCAGTCATCTCGTGGTTATGATATTCCCTAATGGTGCGGGCCTCATGATTCCTTCGGAAAACATCATGATGACAAAAACATGTCGCATAATTCTCAAAGAAATGGATGTGTAAGTCACACAACCGTGACAGACATATCGCCATAAGAATTTAATGTTCTTAAGACGTGATTTGTATGATGTGTTCTTAATATTCGTACTTAAGGAGTAACTTCATAAGTACGCACATTGGTTGTGGTAAAAATTCGGCTAGTTGTCTCTGCAAGTTAACTAAATCAGATTCTTGCATTCACACGAAAAAATCAGTTAAACCCAGTCTAGGTTAAATTATTTTTGAAGTACAACATTTTTTGCATTTTATTGTTTCGCTATATGTTTTGATTTTAATACAAAGCACACATTAAACTTTTTTATGATCAATGCCAAAGCTTAATTTTTTTATGATGAAGTTCACGAAATCGAATAAAGTCGATGGTTAGCACTCGGGAGCTTACTTCAATTTGCAGTCGCAAAAATAATACCACCAGGCAGGCTGTGCATTATGTAGTAGATAAATTCGGGTTAGCAATTTGTTTTAAAAATTCAGCAACCTCTCAAGTGATAAACTTGCCATATATCTGAAGTTACATGATGAAATGTTTCAAACTCATTTCATGTTGTAACTCAATTTTAACATTAAAAAGTCAGTGTCGCTCTACTGAACTTCGACTTACATACGTACATACATTCTGCACATGTAAGGAAATTTATCTTTCGTTAAAGTTAAAAAACTTGCTTCATACAATGATGCTGTACATACTTAACTGAACATGAGTGCCTTTGACTAATGTGATTGATATGTTCATGTATAAATGTATATGTAGCAAATATCAATGAATTCTCAGTCCCATACCATATTATATGAAACATTTCTGGGACATTGAAGTGACAACACACTTTGTCGTCTGGAGACTCGTTTCGAAAGTCTAGAAATCGATCGAAATTGAACATCAAGGCCTTATTCCCTTGACGCCCATTTTGGTTTCAATGAATTTGTCCAACTTGGCAATTAATTGTGCGTTCGATTTGGGAGTTAACAGATTTACGAATGAGTTATACATATCTGCACTTGTACATGAGTGCAGGTTGGAGTTACAAAATACCTTTGAGAATTCCTGCCCACAAACACTTGAGCTGTGAGAAGGGATTCTGCATTCGCAAGAGTTGGTGTTCTTGTATGTTGTTCGAAATTATTTTATGTTATTCAATTTAAGTAGACACATGTGGTGACGTTTATGTCAGCCCGTTATTTGATATATTTGGTTCTGCTTTTATGAATGTTTAATCAATTGCTTACCATCCTTATCCCGTGTCTATTTAAGAAAAAAAGCTTGAACATTTTCATGTGTTTGGTGAGTAATTGAAAAGTTTAGTCACAGAACAATACAAATATGTGTTTTCGAGTGCACATTACATTTTTTTTATTATGGTATAGGCGTATTATTATGTTTCGACTATATATCTCCAGTTCTACCTCCAGAGTTCAACCTGGTTCTGTCCAGTTCACTGAACTTACTAGCTGTCCCTAGATACAAATTAAAGTGGCCATTTGTGCAACTTTTCTCCCGATGACTCTTTAGCTTAAGCATTGATAGTCTTTATTATTATAGTCCAATCCATAGTAGGGAATAGGTTAAGGGATAGAAAATTATTTGTAAACAGTTCTAAAATAGAGCCGACTAAATCCACTGTTTTCTATTTTGTATTGATTGATTGAAAATTTGCATAGATCTTTGAAGATTGCATTCGTTGCAAATCAATCCCTTAAATATATTCCACAAGCGAATAGAATCAACCTTAGAACATAAACTGCATTTTAAACTAACTTGAAACATATTGACCAACGCCCGCCATTTCTTTGAACACCTCAGGTGAAAGAACTCAAAATATCCTGCAAACTTTTATGAGCGTCCTGGCAAAACAGGAAGAACTAATACCTTCTCGTTCAAATATTGATCCATTTAAGTGCTATCACTGAGAGCTTGCTGCCTTACTAAATGAACACACGAGTAAATATTTGTTCAAACGAGCACTTAAAGTTAGATTAAATCCCCAACTGAAGGTATGGCCTGGCGCACGAAATAGCATCCTTTATTAAATTCTCTCACAAATGACTTTCGTTAGCTACGCAAATTGTAATCAACTCCCACCGAATCCAAGATATGACTTATGCCAAACAATTGTACTCCTTTCAGCAGAACATGACACTCGAGTGTGCATGGTTGTGTATATGTTTTAATGGCATTTATTTCAAACAAACAGCAACTAACACGTTCGCCTCCTAAAAAACATATGTATACAAATATGCAAGTAAACCATTTCGGGTCTTTGTTCGTTAACTCACTGCTTCACCACTTATTTATTTAGGGAGAGAGATCTATTTCAACTCCACGAAAAAAAGTTTATGTAGTATAACAAAACAAAACAAAGAATAAGAGCAAGAGCATTGTAAACAAATCCTTCATATCCTCCTTTTTAGATGATAAAAATTCTCGGATTACGTAATGCGGGACGAAAAAGATGGGTTGTCCAGATAATATAAAATTCCTTCAGATTTTGTGCCCCTCTTATTTGGGGGTTTGGGTGATGTGGTTCCCACATGTGTATGCTAATTCCATTTTATTATTTACATACATCCACACTTGTTCTCGTGTTCTCTTGTTCAACGCGCTTATCCCAGTTCCCATCGAAAGATAAACAGATGACCATGACTATGCGCTCCGTAGCCAAAAGCTTCTATTGCTAACAAAAATAGACCAAATGTAGCAAACTCATTCTCAAGGGCCGATAAGGACTAAAATACACCCGTACATTTGTTTGGCGTAACAAGTTCATTTAATACATGGACGTATACATTTCTACATGTATCTATGCTGCCAAAAATATGCGGATACATTGATGTCCCACTTTTAAAGGGTAGCTTGGGGTCGGCAAATCATTTTTGGAGGAGCATTAGGAATCTTGTCTGAAGACTGCTCCCACTCAAGGAGTAATGACAAAACAAAATTATATGCTACGGGAGGAATTTCAGTAGAAACTACGTGCTGACTATGTTATATAGTCGGTAGTACATACGGCACTCATTTATTAGTCATTCGGTATGTACTGTCGGGAAATAATAAAGCGGGAATACATTTTTGAATGCCAGGACACTAGACTTTTCTTGGAAACTGAGTAAAAACAGTTAGCAAGTGCAGAATATTGAATAAGTTCTACCCACCACCAGTCCAGTATCCAATAGGACAAGACAAGTGGTTCTCTTTATGCCAGTCGGAGAATATTTTCTGACTTATGTAACACAAATATTGCTTGCTATCAGCTTTTATAATAATTTGTATGATGTTGAATATTTATGTTTTGTTATCAATCATTTATCAAATGAAGGCATTGAAATAAGAAATAATTAAATTATATGGCTTTCTGAAGGATATTAAACCAATCTTCGAATAAAAACAAACCATAAGGTTTTTTTCCTGTCGATTTTAAATGTCAGCTATTCGAGATGTCTGACGACAGGATGAGAGGAGGAACGAAAAGCAACTTGAGACGGTTGTACAGAGAAAGTTATAATTAAATCTAATATAAATATTTATGTTTAATGTATTTATATTTTTAAGATCCTTCAGAAGATGTTTTTTAACCAGCTCGATGGCGCCGTTGGTTGAGTGCCTGCCCCTGGTTAGAGGGGTCCCCGGTTCGAATCCTAGTGAAAGCAAAGTTAAAACGCTTTTATCGGGTTTTCAAATCTGGTCCAGTCACCATTTGCCGTTGGGATAAAATTAACGGCACTATCACTGGAGTTGTCGATCAATGGTAGTAGTCTGACTATGGGTATCACAATGGACCAACATGGTCTAAGTGTGCTGGTGATTTCGCTGGCTAGCCTAACCAGCTGTCATGGGTAAAATACTTGACATTAATTTGAAGTGCCATACATATACATGGACGGTAATGAACGAAACAGTAAGATTAAAGTTTAATCCATATAAATGTATTCTTTGCTGTATCACTTGCTGTGCGATAGACACAAAGAGCCTCCTGGACGTAAATGCTTTTTGCAGCAATCAATCCAGTCAAAAAATCTTCTTAGGACCATAATGGTGGTGGTTATTGGTTACACGTTGACTTTCAATAACAGAAATTTGGTTTGGTTACACGTCGACTTTAATGAAAGATCGTATATAGTATATGCAAATTACCAACTAGCATCTTGCTTGCCGAATCAATTTAATTGACAGCTTTTTCTTTATGGTGCACCTGTGGTCGGGACTATCGTTTGAGTAACACCAAGAGTCATTTACAATGAAAAACTTCCATTTCAGCTAACGATTATATTTGACTAAACAGCGGAAAAAAATATGACATTTCTACCGTCTTCAGCACGAAAATTTGCATCTTCACATAAAACTCATCCTGTTTTTAATTTCTACATATTTTCTCACCATTTTCTCACTTTTTTCACATGAAATTCATTGCCGACATATGGATGTATGCACTCTGATTCCAACCCAAGACCAAGTAGTGTATTTCAAATATTTCTTGTGCCAGAGAGTGCGAGTGGTGGCAGAATTTAAGGATATATGTACGTATGCTTAAATATCTTTACATACCTCAAGTGGAATAATTTTAAAATGCAATAAAACTTCATCCACATTAACATGTGAATAATTCCTTTTAATGTGAAGGTATTTGATTTCGAAACGACAAAGGCAAGCTGTCAACGAGAGACCATTCTAATATAAAACACAATATTCGTATGTAAATTTCAATTTTTGATGGCAGCTTAAAATGCTTAAGCAGGCGGAAAATGTTCAAAAAGAAATGTTCATAAAAATATCTTTGATAAAGAGTTTTAAGGGATTCATTATCATCTTTTGAAATACAACGCCTTCAGACCAAAAACGAAATTCAAATCGTTTTCGTGATCAGGAAAACAATAAAAGCAGCCCGTGTTTTATTCTGTTATGTTAGATTATAAGCATTACCATCATCCCTGTGTCGGGCAAATATTTTATCATAATAAATTCTTTGTTTTCCTGTAATGGCTTTTAGCTCATTGAAATGTGTCTGAAATACATGTGTACGTAGATATGGGTATACGTATTTATCTGAAGTTGACTACAGGAAATCGTGGTCAAGATATATGAAACATGGATGCGCGAGTTGTTGTCGATGTCATGCCAATGCCAAAATATAGCAGACCAATATGCCCGAGTTTTTTTTTAATGAAAACAACGCAAATCAAGCCAGAATCTTATCTATACATAGGAATCTTCTTTCCACCGCACAACCCCCCACGTGTGTCCCCTATAGACTATCGGATAGTATCGATAGCGTATGGTTTAAGTACGACGAAAAAAAATCGATGGACATGTTCATCACATTACACTTCCATCTCAGATCGTCCTATTTATGACATATTTTCTTCATTTGTTTATGATCCTGGGAGCAGAAACACCCCTAAAAACCTTCACATGCTGAGTTTCATTTTAGACAAAAGGCTCACGTAGACAATTTGAATGCCATTTCACGGATATTATTATTCTCGAATAACGCGAGTTCAAAGTAGCCGTTGTGACCGGTAGAGGCGTCTACTCCTGAAACTTTTATATTTCAAGGCTGCGCCACCTTAGAGTTAGTGACAATGATCAAAGATTATCTTCTGTCAAGAAAAAGTCTCAAACTTTAACGTTCCGAGCCGACATAGAACTATAGGTATCCTCCACTCGTGAGAGAACCGTAGCCCGAGTGCAAATAGAAATATGACATAACATCATCTAGATGATGACATAAACTGTGGAGCCAGCTATTTTATCACTGCATGAACTCTCCTGTGTCACTTATTAGGATAATACTGTGACGATAACTTTCCTGTTCGAAGTCTGTATAAGAACTAAACTCCCTGACGTCGCACAGTGGAGGTGTTATTGGTAGATAGACTGTACTATGATAGCGTCGTCTGAAATATTCTTCCCGAAACTTGGACCAATTCAATATAAGACTTGTCCTTCAATTGCTGCTAACTGCTGAGTTTGGGTATTCCGATCCGATCTCATGCTATTTTCTTTGTTTGGAATTGTTATCACTGTGTATACATATACAGTAGGTTTTTTTGACTGGATGGCAATCGGACGGGTGGAATATATTTTTCTATGCACAATTGCGTCAGACTTGATTTATGTTCATTTCACAGATTAATTAATGATATCTGCATGTATTTGGTAACAAACCACATAATCTATGGAATCAACATATTCAAACGGATTTAGCTAACCACAAATGAATATTAGTAAAACAATAAATTTGAAAATAATTTTAACGTTTCTATATTATGTCATGTCAAATTGAATCACATCTAACCACCTACATAATGCCTATTAACCAATTATTCGCATGTCAGCCCACAATGGATTAGTGGCAAATTCAATCTATTCAATCATATCCGTGTCATGTTCGTAAGAAATTAGTACCGGATTAATATCATTTGTCATTAATATTCATGCCGCATAATAAATAACAACAAATCGCAATAACTGGGTAATTAATTACTAAGATAATTGTTGCATTTTTCCACAATCAATCGTAATTCGATAAACGGTCTACTGTACATACCTGCGGGAAAAAAAAAAGAAAACAATACACTAATTGTATTCTTTTTATTTGTACAAATTGGGATGTAATTGGACAACAAGACCAAAGAGCTTATCATCGCACCGCCCTGCCACAGCTATGACCACAATAATATCCTATGTCCATGACTAAGGAGTGACCAATAAATAAGAATTCCGCAGACGGAAATTCATTAAAAAGAGGAAAGAAAAAAAGCAGGACAAGATCTAAAGATGATACTTTGATAAAAGAAAAACGTTGGTATTAAAACACGCACAACCGACGCAATTTACACGGCATAACGTTCAAGGTTGAGCCAAGGATGTGTCTTAATTAATTTCGTTAACATTAACGAAGGAGCACGATTAATGCAAACATTTCTTTGAAAATGGAACCTGGTTGCCGGGCAGCGAAGATGATGGTGCTTTATGTACAGATTAAAAGGACGAACATATAGTTGCACATATGTACGTAGTAATTGGTGCAAATACATGTAGATATACACACGATTTAGGTTTGTGTAGATATCCTAAATCATGGGAAAATTCTGTCGTGGATAGCAAAAAAACCTTAGCGAAATCTTTTTGCATAATTTAAATGACTGCAGCACGCATCACATAACCACAGGAGGATAAAGAAATGTAATGATTCGAAATATACTTCCTCAATCATGTTTTTTTTTTCTGTTGCCATACCATTTGCATTTAGCTATTTATTGCCTGCTAATTATGAAAACACTATACTTTATATACGTATTTTCTCTTAAAATTGATTTTAAAAATTCAAAAAGTTTGGACCCCATAACGCATTCAACTCTTGTTATACATCAGAGAGTTCGGAAAAAATTGGACACACATTGATATCTTGCTTAAGCTAGATCATTGCAAAGATGTTGTACGTGGTGCCTGCTGGCTATCTGTTAGTGGTTAACCGGACAGAGATTTAGTGAATACAGTTATGAATTCAGGGTTGTGCCTATATCAAGTTGTTCCGTCTGTAGTTGTCGAATTCCTGGCAGATGTACTAGCTTCAATGATTTCTAAGATGCCCAAGTTCGAGGTTCATCCGATTGGTTGAGACCTGCATCAATCTCTTTTGAATAGGAAAACAATTCAAAACTGACTGGTTCTCCAAGTTTAAGTTTTCCACTTGACCCATTGTATTAATGACTACAAAGCTATATTTCCTCTATGCCGAATTTCTTCGATAACATGTCGTATCCAACAAATAGTACATTCCAACGGGACAAGCTGATAAAAAGAACTGCAGACGACCCATCTTGAACTCGTGACTAATTACCAAACAGAAAAGGGTGAAGCAACCATTTGTCCTTTCAACTCTGTCATCGCTTCACACACACAACTTGTACTGTTCCTGCAATAATTCAAAATATTTTTTATTTGCTTCAGCCTTGCCTGCTGCCTATTGCATCGTTTCTTGGCTATATGAACACTGCTCGCACACAACCCTGTCCACACTTCATTGCATTGCTAAACGACTGGTTCCATCTGTATAGGCAAATGACATGATATGACTTTTAGTTTTCTATTGCCAAGGGACGGAATAAATCAATCGGAGATGAACATTGGGCTAGGAGCACCGACAAGAAAACCAATTGATCGTTACTAACTTACGAGTACGAGCTATTGGTGGACGACAAAGTTGATTGTTTTATTGCTGTTGAGTTGTACGTGAGCATATGGCCGAATGCAGACAATCCACCTAATTGGCAATGTGCCGACTTCGATGAAAAATATTCGGTATTTTTTCTTCCTTTGTCTGCGAAAAGTTCCATTGTTGTTTATTGATTCAAAGATGTAGTTCATGGGCGGTTGTCTGTATAAAAGATGGTACCTGAAGCAGTTTTGGGACGGAAATGCCGGAGCAAAACCATGAACGGTGTTGTTTATTGGAAGAGATATCCGTGTGCATTTATATTGAATAAAATGATGTTATTATCCGACAGTTAGCTACACCAATTAATATTGTGAAATATTAAAAATGATTTCTGAATTTTGATTGAAAAGATGAAATATAAAACCGTGAAACCACAAGCGAATGAAAGATAATTCTCTTGAGCGGAATGATAAACTATATCTATTTATTTGCCTTTCTTCTCTTGGCAAAATTTTAAATCCAACTCTGATCCAAATGGGTCTATAAATAAATGCTGTAACGAGAAGTCCACCCAAAACTAATTGCAGTCATAAAATCACACGCGCAAAATTAACAAGAAACGCGGTGGCCCGGGACGTGTATGTGGGTTATATCATGCTTCCCCAAAATTCCCCACGAAATTTCTCCCCACATTTCAATTCAACGGTCCTTTATTCATTACCCGGGTCTTCGGGTCGTTATTCATACAAAGTTTTTAATGTCCACCCACACACAGCAGCTAAGCAGTTACTTTGGTGTGGAAATGGAAGAAGAACTATTGTTATGACGTCGCCTCTTCAAGCCCAAGATATCGAATGGACCACAAAATTATTGTCATATTAGATATCGTTGGGTTGGGATGGTATCGCGTTGCCTTTGGCGTTGGAGGGACCAGTATCCCACATACTAATCGCAAGTTCAACAATAGGAATGTCCCACCATGATATGAAGACAAAGGCTTTGAGAATATAGAGTATCTGGATGGAATCGTGCCCGAGTGCTCATACCCTTTGTGGGTGCCTTCTTCTTGGTATATTGATTTTTCAATGTAAATTCTTCCCTACCACAATTCAAAATGGGTTTGAGGAGCCCGATCAAAGTGGTGGTTTAGTGTGGGTGAAAGTGGTGAAAGCGCAACAGAAATGCATTCCTTTCGGGGTATGGTGTGGATAAAATCTATTTGGTGGTCTCATAAATTTTACTACGCTCGAACGGGACCAGCATAGTCGCCGTTGCCACCATCAGCGTTGGTAAAAAAGGACAAGTCTCTAGTCAAGTTTTGGTCTTTCAAGTTAGTTCTTGAGATGCAACGATTTTACTATAAAGATGTTCGCTTTTATGGGCCACTTTCATGGAATGAGGTTTTTGAGGTAGTTTTCTTCTCTTTTTTTGAAGCAGAGGAGGAAGCGGATATTCGATGTCATAAGGATGAATACAGCGTGGGATATCTTAAAGTGGAAGGATACTCATGTAGACCCAAAGCATGAAATATTTTATATGAAAGGATTCCCATTGTCAATATTGAAATTAAGCAAAATTTCTCGGTGTCGTAAATACGAAATGCACACAATCCTATTCAAATTATGATTATCTTAACTTTGAGACATCTTTTGTTGGGAACACACTCGTCCAGCGAGTTTTAAAGCTGTGCCAACATTAAATTCGTAAAGCAGTGGAACACACGAATTATATACGCTTCCATATATATTAATTCGTTTTCCTGGTTGTATATATTTACATTACGCTATATAGAGTGTTGGGAATTATTATATTAAATAACTCCCATCCCTCTTAAGCTCATTCAGCTCATCCTTCATCAACAAAACAAATTGAAATAACAAAATAGATATCGAATAAAAAATATGTAATTGAAGGCTCCTACGCATGTTTGTGACATCAGGAGAATAGGAATTTTCCACTCAAATGAGTAATTTTCTACTCATAAGCGAAATTAAATACTTGGTTATGTTTATGGTTTACAGTCACGTATACAGCACGAATCGAGAGAGAGTAAAAAAAAAAGGAATTTCTGCCACTGCCACTGCCACCAACACCCTCGTCACTGAAGCTGGGATGAAGAAAATCTAGATTTTCTCCAAAAATCCCCAAAACACGTCATAACATTCAGTCTTTCCGTTTGCGAGGGTGGTGCTTTAAATCAGTGAAACGTGCAACTAATACTCGTGGCAATTGTGATTTATTGGAGCCTCATCTGTTTTTAACATCTCGAAATTGATTGATTGAGTACGTATGAATTTTCAATAAAAAGTACTTACCCTAACCCGGGGCGCAAATTAGCCTGTGGTATTTAAGTTAGCCCTGGCATCTGAACCGCGTAGATTTTGTAGATGTGTAGATGGAACCCAATGATTCATACAATCCACAGGTATAAGGGCCGCCCTTGAATCCCCTATTTGATTACTCCTTAATTTGCTATTTCCATTTCTCTTTGCATTTTTCAGTGTGGGCGGAAGAGTAATGTTGTCATGATTTATTGGTATTAGTGCGGATGTACGAATGCTAATGCGTCGTGGGTGTAATTGGATGTAAAAAGAATTGAATTCGTACAAACTGAAAAGTGTTTTTGGTTTCTAAATAAAATTTTATTTATTTCCTCTCGTTTCTTTTTTTCATTTTCAAACGATTGATTTTATTTCCCGTCTTGTCAAGAGAATCGTTTGAATTTGAATTGTTAATATTCCACGCGGTTTTTATTGGAGCCGAAGCATAATAAATAAAACTATAATTTTACCAGAAAATCGTAAATAAGTGATTCTAACCAAGCGTAGTGGCAATGAAAAGGGCGTTTTTTAAGCATTTTAAAATGTATTTACGGAATTAAAGTACAGATAGCAAGTTTAGAAAGCAAACACGTATAATAGTACAAAAATTTAAGACAATTTAAGAGCTCTTATGTATTTAGTATCATGTTTTCAAGGAGCAAAGCAATCTCAAATTGGCTTGAATCCACCGTGTATCACCGACACAGATCTGTCAAATTTAATAGCTGCCTTGAACAAATGTTTGAATATCATATCGTTCGTATCACGTTGATACAATTGTAGATACTTTAATATAACACTATGTCACACTCCATGATAAATCACCGTTCAACATAACCTTTACAGCCAGCATCGACCGTAAGAGAAAGAGAAAATTAAGTAAGCGCAAACTTTTTGAGAGTAGTTTGGCGGTTCTGCTACCAGTTTGGGAATATGCTAGTGTCAAAGTTTGTATTTACCGTTTGTCGAAAGTGAAAATTCGGAATTCTATTAGTGAGTTGTGAGTGAAACAAGAAACAAGTTATTTCCTGCCTTCTGTCGACAGATGGGAATTGCAATTTGTGCAGGTCTCTGCAGAATTTTCAACCGGAACAATCTTGGTCTTGGAAAAGGTATTGAATGCTGCGTACGGACGTCAATGGGGGTTAATTGCGCCAAAAGAAAGTTTTGCTTTCTGAGTAGATATTGAAATGCGATTTAGAAGTTTGTTCATGTGCCATCAAAATATTTAAATTAAATTGAATTTGAATGTTGGGAATCTTTAATTGGAATCGACAGCTCCTGAAGTTTTAATTAGTAAAGTTTGTGCTGAGTTATCCTTATCCTTGTTAGCATCGAAGAAATTAAAATTGGGCATACCCATTAATAGTGGGATATCAAAGTGATCAAATAGCTTTAGGTTGGTGAATGAAAGTATGTATAGCCTAAGACCGAATATATATCCAAAAAAACCAAATGTTAAATTAAGAAAAAAATCAAGGCAATCATAAATTGCATCGACAAAACGTTCTCCAATGACAAATATAACCAACACTAAACAGACAGTCGGCTATAAGGCAGTCGCATCTCAAACACTCAGAAGTTTCGCGTGAGATTAAATTGATGTTAGTGAATCTTCGTGGTGAATCAGTGATATCGACATTACATTTCATTTAACCATGATTTTTATATATGTATGTAACATAATTTTTGACAGAATTCGTACGAATTCCCACGTGTATTCCTATCATTGGTAGTGTGAACTGTTAATGAGGCAGAAAGGTGAAACAATGTGAAGGATCCATGAACCCATAACAGTCACAGAGTTTTTCAGCCACTTGGGTTATGTGTCTCGACGTGCTCCCCTTCAATCAATTTATGAGTTCCTTTACAATTTATACAATACCCTGTACTCGTGCTTTATATTTTCTGTAAGATGTGTTTGCGCTTTGAACGACAACATAATGAGAGGGGTTGTACCGGAGGATTGCAATTGCAGCATCAATTACCGGGTATTTCGCCTTCAACCGTCAGCGTCTAGTAAGCTTATTTGCAGCCGTTGCACGTAAGAGAGCAAAGCTTAGAGGACGAGGTGAAAAGCGAATGATAAAATTGATGGCGAGCAACCCTCAAGGCTATTAACATCATTATTGACAATATCCTTGTACGGTTTACGGACAGGGCATGCTCTGGACATATAACAACATCTAATTGGATGGGACTTCCTTGGGGGTATATGCACACAGACACAAATATACACACACACATATAAACATGGCCAGACGAGACTTTGGCAAAAGGTATGCGGGTGGCTTAAGTTGACCACCTTTGTAGACGAAGGAACCTTGGCATGAGTGGATGCAGCCGGAACAGACGGGGCAATACCACCGAAGCATGGAGGTGATGACGTTTGCACTTGATGTCGAGAGATGGGTAATTGGCCAAAGGATTTTGTGTGTGGTTGGGGGTTAAGGGTGGTGATTCGAAAGAGTGAGTATACTTTGTGAAGGAATTAGGATTTTCCGTTACATTAAAATTCTATTTTATGGGGTTCGTTGCGTTTCAACTGAAACCGGCTTAGACAACATTTGCAGAAGCCTTTTCATAGTGCATTTGCGGAGAGAACCTTAATAAAAGTATTTATCTAAGCACGTAAAGATGGTTATGTAATGTTTGCCCCCTAAATCACTTAAGAGTCTGTTTGGATAGCGTTAATGGGTTCGATATGATTTTACAGTAAGCCATTGAGTGAAATTCAACAGCCTTATGCGTTGTCGTGTGCCCAATTTATTCAATTAATCTGAGAAATCGAGTTTTGGGTCATAAAACCTATTCCAGATAACATAATCTCGAATAAGCTGAAAGTGCTTAAAAGACATTCTATTGGTGGTACTATATAATGTTGAACAAAATATGTAAGGTATTTACAACCAAAACCAATTAAATGAAACGAATGGAGTTGCATTTAAATCGGGAAACGGAAAGTATTGCAATTAAAATAATTATGCGAACTTACTACGTTAGCATTGCCGTGGAAAACGAAAGCAACTATTCACTCTAAAACACTTAAGAAAACACGAACAAATTGCGGAGCACAAATTCTGAAGAATAGGCGAAGAAATATGAATTTGAAGCGAATCTTTTCGTAGATTAAGCAATCATTCGATAGAGAAACAACCTTCGAGCTCTAATGGGGCAGATGTACATATGTTATGTACACATTCGGAGATGTCGATATTAATACTTTATTGTTCAGTATTTCGTTAGGCAACATCGGTGGTGCAAATTCTGGACTTGCGTTAGTACATTTTTATCTTTTTAAGTTAAACGTATGCAATTTACATAGCACGACATCTCTTCAGGTTTGCCGTTATCTTGAAACGGTTCTAGATATTTCCCATATAAAGTTTCAATGAACTATTTTCCAAAGATAGTGCGTGGTCATGTAATGTAGGCCGTTTTGTGCTATATGCTGAAATAATATGTCAGTCGTTTTCAATATTTTATAAAAATATCTTATTTTGAAAGCATGTTCTGCGAATATACTAACTGATGAATGGAGCTGTTACTTTAAACCTCTTGAATAAAAAAAGACTTATGTAAGTTATAGGCATCTTATTGAAATGCATTTCTACATTTTCTACATGTGGTTCTTACCATGCCAATTGTCAAAGACAGGCTCTTGAATAAAGACACTGGAATTGTAAGCACGTGTTTTTCTTAAACGTATCACACACATATATATATATATACAATACTCTTCTTCGTTAGAGCATTATTTCGATAAAAACCTGCCACTCAAGCAAGTTCTGTTTAATATCCGAATTAAAATTACGATTTAATCATATCCTGTCCTTCAATTTAGTTTGGCAGAGTTTTGAATGTGGAATTCTAGAAATCTTAAAGGATATCAAGTGACGTATTAAATGTTAACGTTAAAATTGTGACGTGACGTTGTTGTGCACATGTTAGATATTTAGATCCACATTTCGATTCGTTCAAAATAGCAATTATTAACCTTTATTCTCATTCACAGATCCAACTGTCTCCTTCTTTGCACTCACATTGATTTGGGAAGAAATCATTTCATTCATCATCACACACCGATTGGAGCTCTTACAACAAATTGCATGAGTTCTGAACCAGTTTGGGTTGCGGGAAATTACACTAATTTTCCTTGAAGCTTTACGGCCATTTCAAATACCCCATTCTACTCTAGAGTATCCTCGTCTAAGATTCTCAACCAAAAAAAAAAGGAAAATTCTTTAAGGGAAGCCACCCATTTTTCATGCCTTTTCATATCAATCATCTGTAACACCATTAAAACAACTCTCTTCGAACTACTCAACTGGTCATGAATATAAATCTTCTTCCTAAGCCGTTTGTTGCTTCGAGAATCCGGACTGATTTTTCCGCCCCAAGACCCCAAGCTTTCCCTCGTAATCGAAGTAACATAAATCACTGTCAAGCGCAGATAGCGTTTACATTTTGATTGTTTTCGGTCGAGGAGAAGCGTCACGTAAGGTGCACATATTGTTAGTATGGTGGTGGAAAGGAAGTCGATAATACGAACACTTTGGTCAGTTGATAGTTGACCCAAATCTCTTGTTCGTTAACATCGCACCACCATCACCTCCGTACCGTGCCGTGCCAGCAACAGCACTAAATGACATTACTTGGTATCTGCAATGCAGGCAATAGATAGTTAATCCTGGGTTATTACAAATTAATTATTTATACCAAATGAGCGTTATGCATACTCGTAGGTATGGAATTATCCTCTTACATCGTTAACTACAGCCATGAAAATGACATATGTTGACATTGTATACTGTGTGATGTGGAATATATATGTATATATCCTTGACCTATAATTAGTCTATCTACACTCTCGTTACACATAAATGTTGATTTCATTTTTTTGCTTCATTACCTCTCATTTCCAATCAAGAGTATCTTTCCCGACAATCGGCCGTGCCAATTATTACCAGCGTGTTGAAAGGCCTTCTTTGAATTGTCTCTTATCAACGGGATTTTATCATTATTCTTGTTAACATATTTTCGGGTCGTTACATTATGAATTTACTGAAACGCGTTTGACTTCTTATGATTGCACACAGCATCATAACGTGGCATGGTGTCGGATGTCTTCTGAAAGTTGCATTCGTAACTCTACACATAAACTTAATCTACAAGGAATCATCATTATGCCAAACTACTATATCAAAACCGTTAAGTTAAGGATTACCTTGATTGTTGTCGTTAAGCTGAATGAAAACATTCGAATGCGCAATCTATTCATGAAACGATTCCAAACACGTAGACTATCCTTAATCTAGCTAACACAACGAATACATTTGAAACACAACACTCATCACATAACTCTCATCCTCTACATAAATTCAAAAAGCACCTTATAAATAAGGCTACACTCTTTTCCTTTTAGTGTCGGCAATTCAAAGCTCTGCGCCAAAGCAAAGGCAACTGTCTGCCGCTACAGCAACGCTACAATCTAGAAAAAGCAGCAAATCCTTTGTCCCACGTATGTGACATTCAAGGGCAAATTCATCACAGGGCCATTGAATTTCAAATGAGCAGTATTAACAACTCCACATCCTGCTCTCCTGTCTTGAAGCAACGGCAAAAAGGACACATAATATTACAACAATTCACAAATGTCACATAAAAATGAAATGTTTGTCAAATTATCCCTCACAGTAAAGCGTATCAAAATAGCTTTCTTCGCCGTGTCTCCCATCTTGTCTTTTCCGTTTTAATTCCATTTGCTTGTTGACAATAGCAACTGGCTTAAGTGGTAAATACAAAGACGGTAGAAAGCGCCAGCAAAGGCGGTCGGTTGTCGTTTCCTGCTATACAGCTGACAGGTGGCTCTGCTTCGTGTTCGTCAATTGTTGTTTTAAGTGAAAACCTCATTTGAAATTTGCATGCGAGCTTTGTTGGTATTTCTTCAACTTCTCAAGTAAAATAAAAAGAAGTTCCCGAAGTATAGAGGAGGACTTCATATCATTAGCCTTCTGGAAAATGAGGCGAAGCTCGAGTGGTCTTGAATGTCCACACCTCGAGAAACGCGAAGAAAGAAACCAATGAATTTTGTTCTTTACAAATATACGTCGCCTATATGTAGCCATTGGCACAGCGGGAATAGCTTTTATGATCTAATTTAAATTCATTTGCCAAATTCCTCGCTTAACATTGTGAAGGAATAGACGTGAGTGTGTGTATAACACCCCATTAAGACTGAGAAGTGAAAGCAAACTAAAACTCGCAGTGAGCGAACAAGGAATACATTATGGCGCACATAAATATAACTTTCATTTGGATTTCGTTCTTATATCCGCCGGATATGGATAATTACTTCAATTTCTCAAAAAGTTAACCAACTTAAGGCAACGAGTACTGTGTGGAAGTTCTTTCCTGTTCTCAGTTCGACCCACTTTGCATTTTCCTTGCTCGCCTGTCTTCAATTACAAGACAACATTTGTTACAGTTGGCGCTTGTAATTAATTGCTTCCAAATCAACGGACTATAGACTAAGCGTTGACAGTAATTTTAAATTGGGTCTTACGAGTATAATCAGAAGGTGCGCTTAGCTACTGCCGCCGCCACCATGGTTGTATGGTGAAGGGCCTGTCATTTGCTATTTGAACAGCCTTCCTGTTTGTTTTTGTATTTTTTTCCTTTTTTTCTCTTTTGGTTTAATTCGAGGAAATTCCTGTTTGTGAATAATTTACGTGGACGTTGAGCAACGTCGGTCGTTGAAATTCAATAGGAAATTTATGTAGAGTGGACTTGTTCATTAAGGTAAAGTAATAAATTATTGGAAGATATGTATGTATACGAAGGTGGGATGCGAAAATGTTCACTCATAAAATATCCTTAACTCTAGATTAGGGTAATTACTGACGAAACTTCTAGAGCAATATGTATCTCTGAGGGGACTAATTATTTTGGAACTTTTAGTGCGCTTATTCAAAGTATGCAATTTGTCTTAGCTGAACGAAGCTTCTGCAAAAGCTAGTTGATGATTGTTTTTAAGCGTAAAACATTTATTGATTCATGATTAATCTGCTCGCGTTTAATCAGAACCTTTGGGAATTGATGTGTACCTCCAATTAGATGGATTTTGAAAAGAAATTATTTAGTTTTTATGTTAATTCAGATAAAACAAAGCACGCGATAAAACAGAGCAGAAATTATTTAAACGACAATAAGCATTACTAGGGGGCCTCTATGCAGCCAAAAAATCCTTTGAATTAGAAGGTTTACGAACGAAATTCTTAAATGCAATGAAGTCGTTTGTGCACACTTTTGCAAATTTGGTTACAACTGCATTCATTTTTAACAGAGAGAGATAATTCAATTGTTATGTAACTGCTTTGTAAGATTTATAGCAAGTGCCTTGAGCTGTTAAAATGACGAATAATGCAATAAGCGTCTATGCACACATAATGAGTTGAAAAGATTGATTTCATTTCACGATCTCTCAAGTAATTGACAATTCGATTAATTTGGAAGCTCAATTTTTTAAATCTAAATTAAGTGTTAACTCCTCTTACGTCAAATGATTTCCGTTGTTACTGAGTTCGATGCCTCTAATACTCAGAACAAACTATTTATAGAACCTTTCAAAGACCGAGACAAAAATCATTGACTGCAAAATATTGTGTTCGTAATAAAAGACTGGATTTTGTATAAAAAACTGTGTATACAAAGTACGTTTTTTGTTGGTATTTAGTGGAAAAATCTATTTCTTCTTCTATCTATCTATTATTTCGTATTTTTTTCTTTTTTTTTCTAATAAACAAATAAATATTTTTCATTATTAAGTTTTTACTTTACGCACATATTTTGTGTATTTAAGTCCAAATAAATCCGAGCTCAAAATCAATGATAAAATATAAAAAAGGAGCATGGCGGCCGTCACAACATGGGCTGCGTCTGGTGAACTCACATTGGGTACCTCCATAGGCCAAAATCAGATATTTAAATGTTGCACACATTAAACAGGGATTCAAAGTGACATTAAGGTTCTTCAAACTCCTGCTAAATCAAAACCAAAAAAAATAATGACGATTTACTTTTTTCCAAATGAAGTACTTAAATGAATATTCAGTTCTACCTTACCTAAATAACCCTTTTGTCGAGTTATATATAATATTTCGTTAATTTTCGGTTTGAAATGCGTAATTAAACGCAAGTTTTTATTTGATAAAATTCCAGAGCGAAACCGGGAGGAATATAAATGAATGCAATACGGATTTTTTGACAGGACATGAAACCTCGATTGACATATACGCAACTATTTTACAGGCTTTAAATTCAGGTCATAATATCACTGCAGATATGTAAGTTTAGAGTTTTCCGTTCGATCGGTGCGAATTTCCTATCGAATTGTGAATAGAAAAAAATCGACTTAATACTATTCAAAAATCTTAACATCTTGCCTCTAAAGCACTTACACTGTTAAACAGAAGCTCTTCAGTTCAGTTCAGAATAAATGAGAAAAATCTCGTCCAAGTACCTCACCACAGGCTTCATATTTGTTCTCAATTCATTCGACTGTTTAATAAGCTACCTAATTATGTTAGATGTACTCGAAATGTATCCACATTCCTATAAAAAGGGAAATCATGGCTTCTTAACTCAAATCATAAAGAAATTTTCGAATTGTTTTGTGTTTTGGTCAAACAAATTCATTTTACCTTATTTGTGTTTAATTTGAATGACCCCATTAATTCAATAATTCTGTACCTTGTTTGCTAAATTCAATTGTTCAATTGCTTTCGTTTTTGTTTTTTTATTTTTGTTTCATTGTATAGTTAATTTTTCTTACATGCTGGACAAAAATAATTAAAACTAGCTTAACTAACATAACAATGGTGCTTACGTCTAACCTACTGATCCTATTCGTGTTCTCTAAGCTATTCTGAACTAAACTTAAATGTGTTTTTCGGCTTAGATTATGTTTTGTTTTTCTGCCTTTGTAAACAATCTTTATTATTTTGATTTGGCCACTGATAAAAAACTTGGTTTAACCTACCTAACCTAACATAAAAAGTTGTAAACTATCTTAACTATATCCGTAACAGTACGGACACGTGCACCAGGGCGTATATGTTATGTAAACATTTTAATAAAAGTGTCCAATCACAACTGATTTTATTTCTTTTTCTTCCTATTATATACTAAATCTATCTTACTTCTATCTTAACAATATTGAATCAATTAATTTTGATGCAAAGGGATCATGTGATGATATCGATACCCCGCATGCGTATGCGCTTGTGCCAGCGCATGTACCTTATTATCTGTCGTGTGGTCGATGATATGGTTATCATATTCGGCATGTATTTTATAATCTCAGAAGGATGATTACCAATGGATTGCGTTAACTTATATGCATATATATACAATTTATACCCCATGCTCCTTTTTTTGATTTTTGTTTTTTTTTTCTTTTTTCTTTGCATCCTCTTTCTTTCTATTTTCTTTTTATCTTAAAAACTATTAGAACCTATGTAAATTGGCTACCATGGTCAACTACCGCGTCATAGCGTCAAAGCGACGGAGTCGGGGTTCTTTTACAGACTCTCTCCTGACTCGAACAGAGATCGCTCTACTGAACCAGAGGACATCCTCGTGACTGCGAGCGACATCCTGTTCGTATTGGAGACGCCTGTTCACCTGGAAGATGGCAGGACACGCTTGTGGATCCTGTATTAGGCCAATTGTGTCGAGATAGAGAAATGCTTCACACCTGCTTCTGTTGCTAGTTCTTTATGAGCTATAGATTGCAGTTATTTTTTCTTTTAAATTAATATTCGTTTATAAAACTTGTTGTATACTGTTTTGCTAAACTTATACTGATACTAATATAAAACATTCACTGGGGCTCCATATAAATTTTCTTATGCCTGACGGCCTTTGTTTTTATTTCCTTAAAATTGTCAATACAATTTATTGAAACGTTTAGTATTTGTATAAGCATTCAGGAAGTATCAGGCTTTTACCGGAACTCTTCACTTATTTATTTTATGATTTTTTTAAATTGTGTTTAGTGATACCGATATCTTTGCATCAATGACGTTATTTCCGTACGTAAAGCACTGTAAATAAATTTGGACATTGTCCTTAAGAAAATCGAAGCATATTTAAAATAGATATGTATCGTAATTTTGTCAGTAATAACCTCAAACAAAAAAAATGGCATTGGATTCATTACACTACGAAAGTAAAGCAATCCAGAGAGCTGTGAACAGTATTATTAAAATTCAATATAGTAAAATGACATTTAAAAAAAAAGTTGGCCAAGTTTTTTGACATTATATTTCACTGCCTGAAATTGAAGTCTCGAATAAAACCGACCGTTCTTACAGGAATCCGCCAAATTAGAAAGGATTATAGTAAGATTCATTCAATGCATTAAAGTATTCTTTAAAATGTGGAATTCTTTTTGATTAAATTTCAGAAAATATTTATGTTAATAATATTCACTGCACAACAGTACGAGTACAATGGCAACTAGATTTCCTCATCCATCTGTCTTGCGCTCTCCATCATCTGTGCCATCAGAATGAGGATGCTACAATACCAGTCATAGCCATTACCAGACGACAAATTGCAAACGTTTAGTATAAATGGGTATCTACGGTATTTTTTTTTCTGAACGTAGCTTTTGTCAAGTCGTCCATTGTTACTGGTCAAGAGAGCACAAAGGCGGACAGATTAATGTCATACCAAAGAAATATGATGATGGGTGACAATTTATGGAATGCTCTACCCACGCACAAAGAAATTAATGTTTTCGTCTTACTTTGCAAAGCCTGTAGATTCCATTTTATTCTCACATCAATGAACGCACTTAGCTTAAGCTCATCATCCTAATCTTCAATGAGTACGGGTATCATCAGACACAAAAAGATTTTTAAATCGAATCTCAAAGACCATACTCATAGCCATTGGCACAAGTTTAAAGTTTCTATGAATATGTACATGCTCGTGTTAGGCACCAGTTAGGTGCAGGTCAAGGTGGGGATCACGGTATGCGTTGTGAACCCATTCATTGTTTGGGATTACTTAAAATGGTTCCTGCTGGGATTCTGCCTGAAGAGATACACAAGTTAGTTAAATACAATAAACCGTGAAATATGTACACACACTCACACAGTCACAATCTGATACGGCAAATGAAAGCTGCCTTCCAAGGAGGAAACGTAGCTGGATGGTGTGCTGTGGGAACTTTATTTCGGACACGTGGCTTTCGAGTGTATGCCTGTATACGGGATCTCGCCTTAAATCAGACAGGCATCGAAACAATTCATGTGCCACTGTGCTCCATGCAGAAGGGGTTAAACCCATGAGGACCTAGTAATCCCAGTACAGAATCAATAAATGAATACCTTTCATGGTGGCTATTTCGTGCCTTCGCTCGCTTGCCCTTGTATATGTTAGATAATAAATTTAATGTTTTTGGTTTAATACTCTTACAAAATGGCATCTGAATGGAACGGACAATTTGTGGTAGGGGAAAGTATTTTAGTGTGTATTACTTCGGAAAATTGAAAGCTATCAAATGTAAGAGCACGAACCCTGAAAATTAGGCAGGCAAATAGGCAATAAGAAGGGGAAGATATTTATAGCCATCGAATCCACTGACGTGTAATTGGTAAATGATGTAATATAATAATTGCGTAGAAGAAAGTTCATGGTCATTTGATGACATCGAGTTGCAATCTGATTTAGAATTGGTGAACCTACCACGAATTTGGAAGTAATTTCTTGAGCTCCACATCTCACCTTAGTGTGTGTAGAATTGAATTTAATTTGTGGCCACCGAAGCATCGTGAGAAGGTGCGTCAACACCTGCGCTGAGGATTCTGGGTTGCTCCCGTTTCGATTTAACAGGGATTTAGAGAGATCTTTATGGTTTCACTTCTGATCACCTTTATACCACTATTTAGTTACTATTTAATGCGGTATCATCTACAGTCAGCACTTTTGTTGGTATTACCATCGCTGCAAATCGAAATCCAATTTATATTGACACACATTGAAATATACGGTTGTGAGGTATACACATGTGGTTCCAAAAGGATGGCGCTACGTGAAATATATCCTATCTCAAGCAGAAGCGGCTTAAACAGGACACCGGGATTTCACGTATTTGCTCAAAGTTAACTCATCATACATCATGCTCAAGTTCAACCAGATCTCTCCCAGTGCGCAAAGTTGACATCAAATTCTATACAATCAATCGTACACGTAGATCAGTGAATGAACTAACGTCGTATGTTCATTAATGCCAAGTTCAAAATTGCTGACATATATTGCCTTGAATAGATTATTTGGAATAATCAAGGAGAGTAGATATAAATGTATAAAATTTCATCAATTTCTTTCAACGAAATCACTGACAAAATGAGCTTAATCAATCAATGGCATGAATGAGATTAAAATTGGGTTTATAAAAGGTTCATCGGATCAGTTTAGAAGGACTCAAAGGACATGTATTATGCATTTGACCTAAGTGCTATGTGGGACTATAAGTATTATGTAGAGATTGTGTAATTGATTTAAGGATTTAAATATACAAATAAAACGTTTCACTTCCACCATCGGCCAATATTTCATAAGCCTAACCTAAATAACCGCTAGGCCTAAATCTGTTCACTTAATAAAATTCCAACGCTGTACCGAATAACTCGAATTCAATCGAATTTATTCCTACACTCTACCACTTTGTGTAACTTTAAATTACTTACGATACTTTTCCAATAAATTAACCCAACCAAGGAAAAGCAGCCAGCACCTGCAACCCGTCATTTGAAAATTATTCGAAGGAATAACTCGCGCGCGAACTTCTTTTGTTAAGTGAATACGGGGGCGTGTGTTCTTGTCCCACTCGCACACGGCCTTCACGTCCTGTGAGGCTGAACGGCTCTTTTCCTTCATTCAATTATCGAGAGGACTTCAGAAGTGTATGAAATATAGGTGAACTGTAGGTGGGATACCAGAGAAGGTGTCAATTCGGCAAAAAGAAGGCCAAACACGAAAGCGAAGCCGTTCACGTAAAAGTTCTCCACCTTCCTGAACGGTTTTATGGAATTTGCAGGTGAGGAATTTTTCAAATGGCTGAGTTCAAGTTAATAAATCCTCCCATTTGTCTGGATCAAAGAAAAGTTTCGTGAGAGGTGCCAGCATTATGAATGATGTGTGGGGGTAGAATTTGGGATCAGCGGATTCGGACGAGTTCACGAAAACAATTTGATGGGTCAGCATAGTTTCCCTTTGTAAAACTATGTAAGGAGATTCATTATTCTTAAGCCCCTGGAAAAAGGGGGCTGCCGTCGATTAAGTTTATCCCCATAGACATGACCCTAAGCGAATATTCCTTTCAGACTGCTGACCCATACAAAATTCAGAGTTCTTTTGTGTGTCAGAGAGTAGAACGTACGATTTTCTGCAATTTGCTTAAATTTTCAGGAACACTCAGCCATTCAGCGCTTCCTCCGTGTCTCAATCCTGAATAGGACAAACAAACTTTTGCACTTCGGTTTAAGTTAAAATTCGTGTAAGAAATGAAGAAGTTGAAACTCGCACACGCACACGAATGTTATAAAAAAAGGCCGTCGACTGGGGGGCGAATGTAAGGAATGGAAGAAATGGTACTTTCCGTGTGAGTTTGTTGCGTACTCTTTGTTTGTTATTCCTTCAAGATTGTAAATTCTTGAATAATTAGTCTGGCAAGGGTGTGGGGGAGCTCTGAGCTGTGAGAGTTAAATTGTGGCGAATTTCGTAAGAAGAGGATGTATTTTTGTGTTTTCACTTTAAATCCTTAATGTTGTTATCTAAAGTCTGGATTGCTTATGAAGTTTTACGAAGGATTTAGGTGCACATGTTAATGGCAGCAGACGTGGAAGAGTTGAGCAGGTGTGCTGAAGACAGCACTTTGTTGAAACATATGAAACATTTTCTTTTATTAAGTGTGTTCTAAAAAAAGTAGTCTAATTACTTCTGAAGAAAATATAAACTTTGATAATATTCAGAAGCAATGATTTTAAACTTAGTCACTTTTAGAAGACAAATTCAAGTCCTTGAATTTAATTACAATTAAACACGGATTTGCTCTTATGTTTAAAGTTCCTAGCAGACATTAGTTTAAAAGCAACGTCAATACATTTTTTAAAAAAAATATTTCTCGCCGTGATGCGAACTTCAATTAAGGAGAACAGATATGCCCGGAATCTGGCAGGATAGTGAGAGCTGGAATAAAAATCTGCTTTCTGAATTGAGCTTGCGAAGTATGATAATACGAAATCTGAAACCCTTGTTGCAGAGTGCAATCCTTGCTTTATCCGTACTAGTAGTTCCAGTTTGTACTACTCACTATGCACAAACACCTTCCTCATTCCTCACATCAATCCATGCCATCGACTTTTTTTGTTTTTGTATCCATTTGCCGTTCCACACAGTTCCTGTCGCTTGGTGGTGAAATACCCACTTGTATAGACCAAACGTTCCGAGTACATTCATGTTAAATGGAACGGAATAAATTGCTAACATACATCCACGATTTCAGTAGGCATTCGATGGGACATGATGGTCGAGTAAGCAAATCGAAAGAATTGTTAAATCGAAATATCGACGGCATATTTTCATGGTACACGTGGAGAAACACTTAAAAAAGGTCTCCTTCTAAGCATTCTTTGTCCTTCCGTCTAAGTCGTTGGAATTATCCGCAATCCATTCAAATAATTAAAGCCAGATCGATTTGGCTTTCGGAATAACACTGGAAAAGGGTTGCGATTACACTGAGAAGCAGAATAAAATAAATACCCGTACGTTCTCTTTTTTTTTTGTTTTTTTTTTTTTTGATATTTTGCATAATCAGATTTGGGAGGAATTTTCTTATTCCTTGTCGTACTGATATAAATTTAAAGGGTTTAATTTACATTATCCTCCGATGCATTGTAGGTATAGTTATTTTATGTTGAAGAAATTATTTTACGTTGCGAAAATTAATCCTCTCCATCACGTAACTGGGCACGATATTTCTTACATTGACATTGACCAAATTAATTTTTCTTCTTCTCATTTACTGGGTTATAGTCTTCGTATACCGAAGAATTTATTTCCCTTTTGTTTGCCAAACATCGTTTAGCATCTAGGGCAACAAGTGCATTTTGGTCTCGTGACATTTAAAGATATTATTTACTTTTTTGTTGAATTAGAGCATTCCGATCTTCTGTTCTAAATGGTGCCCAGATAGCAATTATAATTTTTCAATAATTCAGTAAGGTTTGTTGTTTCGTCTTTCCAGAATCCAGAATCGATTTTATATCTCGCAACGTAGTAGTATTACGCACATTTTTTTCATATCGTAATTATCTGGTCACCATGTATTTGAGGAACTTCAAAACTGAAACCACATATTGCTAGTAATATATTTTAGTTGCCATTTTAAGAGTTCTTTGGTTTAACAACAAATCGATAACAAGATTTGTAAAATTGCACACATTTTTTCATGTCATTATTTCAAACACAATTTTATCCGAATAAAATAAATTTTTTCCGAATAAATGAGTCGGTTTTCAAATTAAATTAAATTAGCAATAATTAAATAACGCAATGATTGAAGGTAGCAAATAGATCTCAAATGCGCAGAAGTCGGAGCAAATCATCAAAATGTCTATTGGAGGAGTCCTGGCAAATCGTATTTGGAGGAAACCCGGTAATCCACATTTAAATGTTGTTTGGGTTAATGAAACAATTTTTTGTTTTAAGTTCTTGCATATTAACTTCCCAAATAAGAACTCGTTTTACTGCATTAAAAAATTCTCAATAATTCGGAAAATTCATTTATTCGGAATGACCTTCCACCGAACCATTCCGAAAAAACGAGTTTTATATGTATTTAAAGATCTTACAGGTTGCTTTAAAGGTAATTTTAAATTCATCGAAAGGAAATATCTAAAACTTTAATCCAATGGAGCATAGAAGAACTTCATCACTAACTCTTAGTTCGTCGTACAAACAACATTTGATTGAACCCGTAGCTGACAGCAGTGTGGGCATCTGATTGTCACTTTGTTGGATGGACTGAAACGTAATTCAATAAGGGAACTTCCAACTCAACAATGTGACAAGTGCCAAATCAATTCTCGGTAATACATTGCTGACCTTCATCGGTTTCTGTTGATGGCTTTTCCGGCACACAATTGGTCACAGAGATGGCATAAAAAGTGTGTACATACAAGCTCGCGATATGATCAATGAAGCTAATTTTCTAGGTAATTTGAAATTTTAATTCAATTCACACAAAAAAAGAAATATAAAATGAAGACATCCTTCAAACTTTTTCTCTAATATGAATTGGTCGTTAGAGAATAACAGTCAGCTTGAGATTGAATACTGACTTTCCCGTGAACTACACGTCCTATACATTGTGTTTTTAATCCAACTGATGTCATTGTTCGTGATGAGATATGAGCTTATGCTAATGCTATCAACTTATAGTCTCTTTGGCGTCATGCTTATATGTTAGCTGTTGGGTTTTGTTTTAAATTCAGTAAAACATGAAACAAAATTGTACTATGGTATTTGTAGTATTTGTCGTGATGATACTGGTTTTATTTGACAGATTGTTTTGTGATGTGGCTTTATGCCCACTCCGAATGGCAAAGTTTGATCAGCCAGATATACTCTCTGGGCATTGCCATTGACTCGAGAAAAGTGAAATCGTGAATTATGAAAATTGTTTGTGACACTTACCACTACATGTTCAATAAAGTCCCAATAGTCAAACTGCATATAATTACGAATAGTCCTGCGAAGATCAATATCTAAAAACAACACCCTTTTCATGCATAGGCGAGTATTTGTTTATGTTGGTACAATGGTCACATTTGAATTCAGTGAGTCGAATACCTTCATGCTTGATACGCGATTTTTGCAAAGCAAAACCGAGTTGCATGCCATTTTTTTTTGTTTTCATGTAAAATGTATAGATTAAAGAGAATATGTAATTATTATTCCTTGTGTGTTTGGCGTTATTTGTGTGCACGCACGTAGAGACTCATTCGTAGCCTTAACAGCTGCTGTTTGCATGCATATGTATGTTGATAAAATTTGAATATTCATAAGCAGCTTTTTGGATATTTTTTCATCCATTCAAAGCTTTGGACCACCTTGTTTATGTTTATACGCTGATGCGCTGTTTTTGTGAATATTAAGCAGATGTCGCTAAACATCGCCCTAATGTGTGCTGATGATGGTGGTAAACAGACTTCATGAAAAGTTACCGTGTTTTGAATTTTGTTTGTTCTCTTTGTGAACAAATGTTTAAATGTGAATTTATTTAACTTAAATATCGGTTTCTTATTTAAATTATGTATATTGCAGAAAGTGTAAAGAATGGGTATCCAGATGCTGTTAACACCTGTATGCAATCATATGATATGTTACATTATAATTAAAGGAATTTAATTATCCTTTTTTGTATACCAAGTCCAAATAAAATTCTGGTGTCTGGGAGTGAAACGAAATATAGAGTGGCTTAGATGTTTCTGGAATTGGGGTTCGATGAAACTTGGTACTTAGCTTATGATATTTGGATTCATCTGGGTAAACACGCACGCAAATTAGAAATCCCAATATCCTTTTTGGGATCTATTCAAATGACCACGTGTATTATTCTCAAATGGTGGCTCCAACCACACTGCCAATATTTTCTAAGAAACAACGGAATTTAGTGGAATGAATGAGCGTCTGATTTATTATCACAGTTAGCTACATCTGAAAAGATCAGACTATCTACTATTAATAAATAAATTTATACACACATTCAGAAGATGTTAACAATAACCCCTTGTCTTTTAAATATTTTATCCTTTTCAACGTGAAAGCCTCTTATGAAATCGAGTTATTCACACAAAGTTAATTTAATTATGAACAATCATTACACGCTACGGAATGTATAGATCAATGAAATGTCCTTTAAAGGATGAAAAGCTCCATGCCGTTCGTTTAAATTGTGAAGGGTGGCAGGAATACTGTTTCCATGAGCTTAAATATTTTGTGTACTGAATTGTGTACAATATCTGCATCCGACATTCGAGAAACCAACAGAATTCAAATTAATTCAGCATCCCTCTTCCGCATCCAAATTATGACAAAATGGTTATTTAAGTCTGTTCCACAAACATGGCCAACCATCGTTAACTTAATATTCGTATTCTCTTGTTTTTCGAGGCATTTCCTCGAGCTTCCTTTTCCTCCTTACATTAGGGTGTAATGTGAACGCATCCATGTGCAAATAATAATAAGACAATACAATTTATAGTAAATGACACTTTTCCGGCAAAAATTACTTCGACCATATCCAAATATGTGCGCCCGTCATGTGCGTTACTCAAGGACATTACAACAAACCTTCACAACAGACTAATAAGTGTTGTAAGTGTTGTCTAGATATATGTATGTATGTGATATTGTAAATACAAAACAGTGGTAAAGGATGAGTATCCCCGTCCACTGTACACTTCTAGTTTAAATAATATTCTCACCGCAAAAAAGTTTCAACAATACATCTTACTTCCTTTTTCCATTCCCATGACTTCAATTTTGTTCGCGCTGAACAATAGGAAATTGTAATTAACATTAATAAAGCGCGTTTTTTGTTTCTTTGTCGTCGACGTCGCCAAATATATTATTTTTTTCCTCCCACTGTAACCAATGCTACGCAGGAACAACATACAGCTTATTTTCACATTTCTTTGCACGAAAATTATTCAGAAACATAATTAGGGAAAAAGGAAGATATGAATGAATGAATGAAATGAAATAACCAAACGGGCAGCTGTGCTTGTTCGAATTAACTAAAAATATACCGGCGTCTTTTGTTCTTATTGAATGACATAATGACAGACAATCCATTTCAGTGGTTTTGATATATTTGTCAAAGTGCATGTGGGAGCTGATTGCTCTGTTAAATCCCATGGGAAAATCGAAACTATTTGCTCAACAGATTGCATACACACATCCGTATATACATTCAAATCTCTGTACTGTTGATGGATCGGTATTGTTTCACAGACGCAGGGAATGCCGACAATCAATGGTTGTTTTCAATATTTTTGTGTAATTATCAGACCTTGCTACCAAAGGTATTGAGAATATGTTGTTAAATTTCTAAAATACCTGCATACGTATGTATGTATTGCCATTGTTATTCGTTGTCATGAACTGGGAAATGACGTCGAAGCTATTGTCTGCTATTTATCTTTCAAATTGGTCGTTGTATTTCAACATTGACGAAATATATCAAATCCCTTTGAAATGTCCATGTTATGTGGGCTATGTAGGTTATTGAGGAGTTATTGTGCACTGCTGAACAGATATTTGTTGTTTTTATCCGCTTTGGATATACAGATACATGCGTGTGTAAATAATAATTTTACCTATGCTTTGCCTCCTGGCCAGAAGCTGGCCAGAAGATTACAGATTATTCGAACAACATGGTGAAACATTCGCGTATAAATACTAATGGTTTTACGGAAGCTGAAAGCTTATATTTGCAAAACATAATGCTTCAATGCAGTTTTCCACTAACCAATACGATTTATTTTTTGAAAAAAAAAAATAACTTTGTACGGGCTTAGAATCTATCAGTTCTGACACGAGTTTAGGGTGAATCTGTTAAAACCTTTACAAATGCCACACTTTTTTCACAGTATAAGAAGATAAATCTTTACTTTGTATTCGGTATGTTATGCGGGGACTTTTGTGAGTGAATACTCGTGTATACCGTTAAAAGTGGTTGATGTACGGAAAATTGAAAAAAGCTAAATTTATTGCAATATTTTCCTGTTAAGGACTTTTCGCCGAAAGAAAGTAAAGTGAAGATAAAATAAACTCACTGTGCGAAGATTCCCTTTTTAATCCTTTCGTATTTTTGAATTTATTCGTAGAGTATCACGATGAAAAACGAATCGCCAACTATGCATATATACATATGCAGATGTTAATTTAAAAGGTCATAGTTAATATTAGTTTTTTCTAACGAAAGACATATCTGACATACTGGACATTTGGAAATTTTTACGAACAGGGATCGGATCCACAAAATCCACAAAACTAACGAGGCTAATTAGGCGTATTACTTTTAAAAAAAATCATTCAAAGCCTTACATTTCACTACGAGAAGGCGATAAACCAAACTATTTATATTCGGTAGCTGCACTCATGTGACTTAATGCAAGTTAAGCTTTTAAAAACTGTACTAGATGGATAATGGAATGGTATTAAAAATGGAATTACGTTATGAAATCAAGATCAACATAAACAAAAACAATGTACAAAATTTCAGACACGAACGTGATTAATTTGACAATAATAAATTATCTATCCTTCTATTTGCATCGAATATCTACACCACTCAGTAGGTTGTACTCAATTTGGGTTTATTGCATTTAGGTGTCGTGATATTCACGAAATTCACGTTTTGAGTTATTTTCGGCTATTCTTCTGAGCTATACTCATCGATTAACTCATGAAATCTTATCTGAAAAGATGTTTGATGCAACAAGCATCGTCAGTGATAATATCGCACGCAACTATACTCTTATAGTTATCTAATGAAAATAATTACGATTATAAATATAGTGCTTTCTATAACGTCGCCAACAGCCAAGGTTTAAATTAATGCTGCAGTTTATATAAACAAATTTTTATTGACGAACTATATATGTATATTTAAAGAAAAACAGGCCAAAGATCTATCGGATACACTTTTCAAATTAAAAAGTAACGTAAAGTAAAGTAAAGTTCTTGCAGTGAGTAGGAGAAAGACCGAGTTCAACTTTGCAACTTTCTAATATAACTCTGACGATTGCAGGAATCGAAGGGGTAATCGGAAATAGACTTTCGATTTCAGATAGGAAAGTTCGTAGGAAGTTTTTTCTTGATTGTAATTACAAATGTTTGAGTACACCTTCGAGATTCGTTTCACAATGCATCTGTGGAGAGAAAATCCGCATAAGTTTGATTACAATCTTTTGATTACATGAAAATGAAATTAACTAGCCTGAGAAAGTTTTTCTTGTAGCTATAAAAGTAGTTTGTATGATACATCAATTTGTATGTCGAATGACAACATCTTTACGGTTCCATCAATAAGAAAGGACCTTGGGCTTAGCTTTTATATTTCCACTTAGATTACTTAGATTAATTATATATATAATAATCATATATTATAATAATCATTTAAGCGTGTCTTTTCTGTCCTACGTACCTCGTACAGGGTCCCACAATTTTATGCCGACTTCGAACAGTGAAGTTTGAGAAGCATTCCTTTAACAGTCGAAATCTCTGATCACTGCACTGAGTGCACGGAAATGGAGCCATTAACTAAGAATGTTGTTCGTGTTATGAACCTTCACATCCAGCTTATTGACGACTCTACAATTGTATCTAGTGAAATTGAATCGACCGATGTAATATCTCAAAAATAGTGACGACCACAGTTCGAAATTTAGATACAAAAAATAATAGTGAAAGATAGGACGATAAACACTCCAATATCGAGCAGTGCGTAAGAGTGTGAAAATCCCGGAACATCGGCATCGTGAACAAGAATTGCAAAATTCTCTCCCGGGTATACTAACAACAGCTATGTGCCTCCATGCTTGTACATTTTTATTAACACAACAGCTGAAGCCTAGTACCCCTGCACAGCAAAGAGAATTTGTTGAATGAATTGAAGGAGGAAATTTGAATTTTATTATATTATAGTAATTAAACTATAAGTTAAACTATCTCACTGTGAAAGGTTATCAATGTCACGCCTAACATCGGGTAAATCATAGGTATTTGCATTAACTTTGCATGTGCCTAAGGATCTCCATTAACAATTTTTTTTTACTCTGTTTCGCTCAGTGCTACTTAAATAAGTATGTTGTAATGAATTTAAATTCAGCATGAACAATTCCCTTCCTTATAGCAATAAGCTTTATGTATGTATATTTAGTGTATTACTTAGAAAAGTATGGGTCATCGACCTGGAACAGAAAAAGCCCCATGCACTTTGTAGCATCAATCAATTCAAAATTAACTTAAACGTCATTTGATAACTTCTATTGTTCCCGTCATACGTAGCATTCTCATCATTCGCAGATATGCCCCCGTATGAAATCAATCACAAAAATGTCGCTCCATAGTTTCACCAAAACATGTCAACAATAATCTAAATTAAAAGCAAACATGCAATCCAAGTAAAAGCATACACGTCAAGTGATGATGGCGATGATGACGACCCAAATGATTATTGTGTGTAGGTTCTACCCGGTTCAACAATGAGTGCATGCAAAATGAAAGCTCGTTCGTTCCAACAACTACGCACAGTTGAACTCTGCATGCCCTTACTTTTAAGTCAAACAAATATCAGGTGCATTATTCACAGATGACATTCTCACCAAGATGGGAAACGAGGAGAAAGCCCTTATCGGGGCATTGGGGTTTCGGAGCAAAGGCAATCGAGAGTTACAGCCTCTTCCTGAAATGAAATGCAGAACGCTTACTAGACTTTTTGTTTTTAACTTCCATGGCTGTATTTTCCATGGAAGAATGTGCAATGCTAACTCCGTCGCATTTAAAAAGGATTTTGCTATATTGTTGGTTTAACACCACTAGTGAGCAGTGCACACACATCTTTATGGTGTTCAAATGTCAGTTGGATTCTAAGCAAATATCTGTATACAGGGTTTGTGGCATGCGGTGTGTGTGTGTGTTAGTTCGTCTGTTTAAGTTGGAGTGGTGTGGAGAGGGGGAAGTTATCATGGATCACAAATGCGTTCACTCGTCTGGTAGAAAACAGAAAGCCACGGAATAAAATACAACCACCCTGCCTCCCATTGAATGCGAAAGGCCGCATAAGAGCTTGGCGCATGTACCGCATCCGTTGTTTAGCCAGCGATGTATAGATGGTAGCTATTCAAAAAGGATGTGATGGGTAGTGAGTTCGAAAGAGGTTGGGGCCTATGTAAGTGTAAATCCTTAAATACCAGAATGGACAGATTCAGGGCCATGGTAGGATTTACCGTCCGCTAGACTATGAACCAACGCAGTGGACATTAATTTTATTAACGATGCTGCTGGGAGCGTTGGGCATAATTCCTACTGCGACAGGTAGGGTCAGCGTAAAAGCTCGTGACCGCTCACAGGTAGGAAATGCCAAATGAGGTTCAGTTCATCAATTGTTGCTCGGGGCGATGGGAGAATATTTATTACGTTGTGATGGTGCGGTGGATCATGGGATTGGCAGTAAATCGTTGAGGTGGTTTCATTAGCTTTTGCGCGTGCAAGTGCCATTGTTGTCAATTAAGGGCAATGAGACATGTACACACTTATAAAAGGAAAACATTTGCACAAGCATTGGCTGCAGCTGAGAGTGGGCTTCGATTCGATAATCATTGTTCATACATGACTACAAATTGTGTGCGAAGTGATGTTGAATTAGATGCACATTAGCCATTTAAGGGCTAGTGTGAATATATATATTTTACTTCAATATTAAAGCAAGTTGTGATGTAAAGCAACGATTTTGAATTAAAGGACTATCAAATGTGTCCAACTAAAGAAAAAATGTCAAATAGTTTCATTATTTATTTTAAATATAGGTCATGGGTGTTTTACATGGGTATACAGTATAGCCTCGTTAGTCCACACATTGTTTCGGGTGTGTCCGGAATAGGCAAAAGTCCGGACTATGGAGAAAAAATCCATTCCTTTGCAGAAGTTATAACAAATATTAAAAGGTGCTAAGTATTTTCTGTGAGAAAACTATAGATAGAAAATTCTGAATCACAAAAAAATACGTCTTATCCTTCAAAATAACATCAAAATAATGAAAACTTAACGCAACTTAGATGGTTCTCCATGAAATACATACAAAAGAGCATGGACAATTATCAGACACATATGTACGTAACCTTGCAAATCGTAACGGCACAACGTCTAAACTCAAAAGCCGACTCGAAATATAGAGATTACCGGGCTACTGAAGTGTCCGCGCTATCGAGTGTCCGGACTTTTAGGCTGTACTGTACTTCATTATAAAAATATGTTTTTTTAGGAATGCAGCATTGACCAGGGCCTATTTCATGTGAATAAATACTTTACTATTTATACCTTGACCATGATGTCTGATGTATCATGACAACTTTGGATGCTATCCTGCTGTCATTCTGCTTGTTTTTGGTTCAAAGAAATGTTAAAGAAGCCAATAAATTACAATTTTTTAAACAATTAAATATTGTTCAATTTTTCAAAAGACTCAAAAGTAGCTTAGTTTCGATTTCACCATGACCGTACTCTCCATCGAGACCATAAATTGTATTTCGTAGGAGTTACTCAGAGACATTCAATTCAACTTAAGAATTATCAATTATTTCTTCTGTGGAACATAAAAATGGCGGAATCTGCAATGTTAAGAGCTTGTGAATTTGCCAGCGATTACATATTGTGGTAAGAAGGGTCTTCAGAAGTTAAGTAATGTATTTAAAGCCTGTATTTAAAATATTGTGACACCTTTTGAATGTATCCATGACTAAAACCCATGAAACGACAGTAAGTTTAACCGTTTTATTGAAAGCAGGCTAACTAAATAATTGCCTAAAAAGTAATACACAGCTGTTTCAAATTTAAAAAAAGAGATTTCTCTAGATCTGGTCTGGAGATTTATTTCAAATTACAAAAAAAAATGCATTTTGCATGCGTTCAGTGATGTTCAAGCCTATTTATTAACGAACATACATGAAAACAATATGAGACTCGTTCTCACTTAAAATAACCACCTAAAAGGTAAAAATGCATAAAATATTCTCAAAACCACTTGAGATACAAAAACGCATAATGGCTTTACACACGAAACTCAAATTAAATGCCACTGGGGCGTATGCGTATTTAAATTGCGGACTACGTATGGAAACCTTTCATACCGCACATCATATTCGAATAATTTTGAGCTGCTCTGAGGTACGTTGAATACTCAGTTCTTTTGGTGAATGATAATCTCATGGATACTGGATCTGTGTTTTTTCTTTTTTTTTGTTCCATTTTCCGCAATTAATGCACATGAGTGTATAAAGTTGAAAAGGTTAATCGGATGTTATTGACCGCATAAATAAACAAGGATAATTGCGAGTAATGATGTGTGTTGTAAGCGTTGGTAAGAGTAAATAAATTCTACATGGAATGAAATGGACTTTAATTGAATTAAAAGTACTGAATTGCGCGTATTCTTATCAAACTGATTGAGTTTTGCGTGTAAAAGCTATTTTCCACCGATTACAGATTATAGTTTTAAGTAACAGATCACTTTGACCGCGAATAAATGGGAAAGATGGTCGAACAACATTTTAAATTAATTATTTATGGAACACAGTCAAATCCCACGCATTACCCTGCGATTGTAAGCCGAGATTAGTGATATGAATTTGTCATAACGTTTCAGAGCGATAGAATAATACTTTGCGTTTGTGCCTTAATGATCCATAAACACACAGCAGGACAGGAATCAATCATTCACAATGCAATGACTTTAAATGATGTGTACAAATTGCATGACGGTGAGGATATAATTAGCGTCCATTTAGTAGGACACCGGCAATGGGAAAAAACATAATTAAAATCATTGACAAGCCATGTTAACATGCAATGCAATCAAGTCTACATTGCATTTCGCAGGGACATAAAATATTTAGGTCACTCAGCACCTTTTTTAAATGAGGCACCTTTTGTGTGTGAAATTAATGCATTTTTTTGCGATGATATACGTTTCTCGCAAGTCGATGCGGAGCAGAGTGCTGCAATATAATTGCTCCGTTATCATGTGTTTGTCTCACAATTATAATTTGATTTGAAAATGCATTCGCCGGGCACTTGTTTGGATTTTACGTTAGCAGACAATTTTGTAGTCCCCTCATAAAGTAGGGTGGATGTAATTCATTTGAAATTGCACCTGCATGTTCATTATTCCTATGAAAGCTTCGGCTAAATTTGAGAACGAGATAAATGTTTCTGTGCACCTACTCCACAGTCCTTCAGTGCAATAATTTCTTTCGTCAATAAAATTGATGTCTATCTAGAGGCATACTCTGGTATATATTCACACAATGTATGAATATCCATTATCTATGCACATATGTACATACTACGTACATTGTTTATACTATCAATGGTTCGTGTCGACTGTGGAGCGTGTACAAAGACTTCCGTGAGTGTATTTCACACCAAAATAAATTCCTTTATTAGAAAACGAGTGAACAATAAATCATGGGACCGAGAAGCTTGGAGCCCGGTGAGTAAGAAACTGGAACAATGAATCAGTTTGCTGAAGTTGCATGTCATCCACTCTTTCACAATAGTTTCGACAACTTACCACAAAATCATGTTTCACAATTTATGGAGGCACTATTCAATAAACAAGAATGGATTAAACCATTCATACTTCACTGATTTCACATTTAGGGGAATGCCAATGCCGTTACTATAGTCCCCATGCAGAGTATTTCCGCAAAACTCACTTGCTTAATGGGACTCCGTACTTTGGTATTCACAAAGCCGCCATTAGACCACAATCCTAGAGACAGTAGTCTCATTTCCCAATACACAACCTACAGCGACGTCATGTTCCACATCACAGATTTTCCGTTTCCACTTTTCATGCTATTACCAACGTCAACGATAATTCTGTCATCTCATTATCAACCATTCGTCATCCACTGGAGGCGCATCAACACCATAACTGCCCGCAGCGTAATCTGATTACAATTTATAGCTCCGCAAGAGCGACGGAAACTCTCTCGAAATGCATCTGCTGCCACCAGGAAAATCTTCCAATGCGGTGCGTGAATAGCGCCACATCAACTTTCACAACAGCAAAGTGAAAACTGTGCTCCACCCTGGGGGGTGCACTAGTGTGACAACTTGCTTTTCAATATCCTTGCTAGCGACACATCGCCCACACGCTTTGATAAATTACCTACATTTCATCTCAAACCAAAAAAGCCCTTTATAAATGTCCTCGTCCCATGGACATGTCTGTAACCCTTCGTAGCTATAGATTACCATGCCCAACCCCATAAACAGTCCATTGGCAATTGCGAAATGGCTGGAAAGGTTCTCCTCAAACTCACCCGGGGACTGACAGCACAACAGCGCAGTATATCATTGGATGTGCTTAAATTCGAACGTGTATGTTGCTGTATGTGCATGCCTATAAAAGAAGGAGTTGCCTATACGTGTTTGTATTAACAACAGCCAAAACGTCGTGAATAGTCCCCCATATTTAGCAAGTTCGAATTTAATTCCCACCCTATACCCCTGTCCGCTAGCGGCGAACGTCGTCTTTTCGCAATTTGCCCACTTGCTCGATTTATTGCTGGTATTCATTACTATTTCACTGTGGATATTGTTGGGCTAGCACTAAGCCTAAAATCGTCTTACTTGTTCGTTCCCACCATAGACATATAAATCTTATATCTTCGGTTAAACAGAGACTACTGTGTTACACACCGCCACTTATACTGTGCGTTCATCCTCGTCGTCCTCATTAAGCGTGCTGGCATTGAAGAGGGGTTTAGTCTATCCGATTGATTGAGATAGGTGAATTGACTGGCCATCCTTAAGCTTATTAACTGCATTAATTATCTCATAAAGCGTCTTCTAATACGGAAAAGGTTTGAATTGAAAGGGGAAATGCTATTGTGTGCCCTCAGGATGTGCGTGACTGTCAATCAAGCTGCTAGGTGATGCTTTCACTTGAGAAACAGGTCAAGTGTGATTGTATACACTGATTGCCTAGATATCAGTGGTTTATGGAAATTTTGATTACTATTATTACAGATGTTAAATATTTGAGATAGTTGTGATCACAAAATGCGGTTTCGTATGTTTCTTTAGAACTAAAAGAGAGATGATTCATTGGATTAGGACCTGTCCACTGAACCGGTATTTCAACTGACAGTAAGACTACTATCTGTGATGTAGTGGGAATGTGGGTATTTGAGGTATCTATCAACCTGACGAACCGAAAAACGCAGCTATAGGTATGTTCTTCAATGATTTTTAGACCATAACAAATTTCTTTCAATAATTCTTGATGCATTTGTGAGTCACTTTTTTAAGAGACATTTATGTAGAATTATATATATTATTACGTGTAGAAATTATTTATTAGTCAATTCAAAATTCAATGAAAAAAGTTCAATTCATGAAATAAAGTGGGTGTAAAACTAAGCAACTTCTTTCCGTCATTCGTCGTGTTTTGTTGTTCGTTTTCAACTGCCCGCTCCCGGTCACACCGCTTTAGTCCTCACAGTGTAACTCAAAAAATCACACATTTATAACCTTATATTTCGAAGCTAAATTAATAAGACCACTACTGTATCGTGATGGCCCGTGGCGTTGTGGGTATGTGCATCGACTCCTACTCACTTGGACCTACCTGTCTAGGTTCGATTCCTGGTTCGGCAAGAAATACTTTTCACGACCCCACCTCTTTCGAGTCACTGACAATGCTCAAAGAGTATAACTGTCTAGAAAAAGCTTCTCAAACTTGGCCGTTGGGAGTCGGCATAAAACTCGTGATAGAACAATAGCACGCACAACACGAGTGGTTGCTGAGAAGCTAGGCGCTGGCCCTCTATGGGCTGTAGCGCCACACATATTATTATTATATACTATCGTTGAAAACTGTCGCTTATGGTGTAAACATTTACTCAGAAACATTCCACTAAATATTACAAAACTTCTGAATAGTGTTGAAGAAAAATATATTGTCTGAACAAGCGAAAAACAACCAACTACAGCAAAATCTAAAAAAAACTACTGACAGTTTATCTTTAATTCTAGTTTTATTTTCTTCTTTACAAGAAATATGTAAAGAATATGTATCTAGGCTCCGCTCACTTAGGAAGGAGATTGATTTATCATGATTTTTATTGCAGTAAAATGTAATGAAAAAAAATATAATAAAAAGCATAATCTCATAAGAACTACTAACAAAACTTTTTGCGTCACATCGCCTATAAAGTAATTGATTTATGGATGCCCAGTGATAGCACGGGCTTTTAGAAAATTAAAACTATTAACGGTCATTGCCATTCGTATAATCTAGCAACAAATTATGACCTTCAGGAGGAACTTACTCCGATTTATGGGGTAGTACGAGACAAGAGCACTCAATCGCCGAAATAGTTGACAGAAAACTGAACTGCTTATATTAATAACGATGAACCCACTTACAGTTATTATTTTATCTTTTATTTATTTGTTCTTATTGCTGCTTGAGAATGAATTTTATATCTTTCTTCACATTTCTAGTGACTGTTTAGCAGTTCCAATATTAACAGCAACCAAACCAACCACTTAAGGCTTCGATTGTCATAGCATATAAGTAAAATTAATAAAATACACTCGATATCAAGAAAATCAGCGCATACACAACACCAATTGAATGGCACACGAATATGCAGCATAAATCACTCAAGTCTGGCAGCTGCCTATGCACAATGCTCGTAGAAAGTTAGTACATTGCGGAATACACCACACAACCGTATCATTGATTAATCAAGATTCAGGAAAGGTTTCTGAAGTACCTGTCTTACCCATACCTTAATTGAATTTTCTTGCTTGCTGGGATTTCGACTTTCCCAGCCGAGCAACTGAACACCGGCATCAGAAATCCATTAGCACTGATCAACTTTAACCTCCGATTTCATTAATAAGAGAGAAAACCTGAAGCTTTGTGTGTATGTGCTCCTGTCACCCAAAATACAAACTTAAGTGCCTCACGGTATATTTCCATTAAAAGAAATTAAAAATGAGAATTACGAAAAAAGAAAACAAAATCAAAATATACCTCGTGCTGTGTTTTTTGCAGTTTCTTCTTGCAAAACCTCACGTATTTGAAAATACCGACGAGCACAAGCACACACAATCCACACACTACACACTCGCAAGAGAAAGAATAAAAATAAGAAAAGAAATAAATAAGTCTTCCACCAGATGTTTACCACACAGCTCAAGCCCTGCGGAAACGGCTGGTGGAAGAAAAAAAATCACCCAACCGACGTTTCGAATGAAAAATGATGCCACATTACAGGAGTACTTCAACATTCACAGAGCAAAACAAAGACGTATGTATATAATATTTGCATCACGAAGGCTTTACTAAATCCATATGGAACGGGGTGGATACGAAAAATGGTTCACCATACTAATCTAAGGAAGAAGCTTACTTCTCGTTTATTTTTTTTTAGTGCTTCTCTCTAGTATTTTAAGTTGAAGGTTTTACCTTCAACTCGTGTGAACTTAATCAAAAACTTGTAAGGTTTCTGTAGTTGTCTGCCTTTAGAACATATACGACCACACTGGGCGAACGTTAGCATGTGCATAGTGTGGTACGGATTACAATGTTTTAATACTTGGCAACGTACATTGTTTTGCTGCCAAAGGTTAATTTGGGAAAACAAATTTTGTACTTCTGTACTGAAAGCAGCATTTTAAAAATGTCAAAAAGTGACATGAGGCGCTGATATTAAATAAGCCACCACTGCTAAAGAACATGTGTGTAAATGAATACTGTGACTTCCGCAACTGACATGTTAAAGAGAGTGACTAATAGTTTTCTTTTGTCTCAATACATGTTCTGTGTACCTACTGAACATTGTTTAGTAATAATAAAGAAGTTATAATTCTATGTATGTATTTATATTTATTATTGTAAAGTAGAATACTATTTGATTAAGCCATTGCACTTTTCTTGAAAAGGTGAACAAATTCCGCTCTACGTTAAACACATTGCAAGAGTTCTATTCCACTACGCATATATTTTTTCGCTCCAAAAACTTTCCACCGGGTCTTTGAGGAAATTGACTTTTAAGAATTTGACGAAAGTTTCACGCAAAGGAAGTCGTTGTCCCTCCCAATATCGTATCCCGCAGTGAAATTGCATCGTTTAAGCACTGTTGGAGACAACAGCGCGAACCGAAAACACTTAAAACATAAACAAAACAAAAACAAAACGCAACAAAGAAAAGAGTGCAGAAAAAACATTTTAATAGATTCGTACTATTCAGTTGAGAATTGAAGTTATCACGTCTTCCGAATTATACGAGTAAACCCTCATTTTCAATTCGCAAAAGTATCGCTCTTTTTCTTTTGTTGACATCAGATCCAAAATAATACGACATTTTAGTGATTTTCTTTCTTCTACGAAATGTACTCCACCGGGATGTCGAATAATACTCTTGGGATTTGGAGCAGAGAGTGCAACTTTCTCGTGCACTTTCTCTTGGTTGGCTTCTTCCTTGTCTTCGTTTCAAAAGAATCGTTCGAACTACCGTTGTATTCCTTTAGCACATTGACAGTCAGTCCAACTGCTACTGTTACTACAATCTGTATCGAATTTATACAAGAAGGATATTTTCCGCGTTTCGTTTTTTCTTTCTTTTGTCTATTTCTGGTGCATCTTTCAAATAACATACACGTACATACATATATTGTATGTCAGACACAGAAGATTTCAGCTTTCGTGCAATGGATTCCCAAGAGATTTGCAACAAAAAAGTTTCGCAGCAATTCACGAACCGTGCGGTGGACGGACAACAATGGTAAATGTTCGCATCTTGCAATTCGAAAAACTTCTGAAGGATCTGTGTGTGTCCTTTTGGGTGAAAGTTTTAAGATTGTGCGGCCCATAGTTCCGAAAAGGACCGATGTAGTACGTATGCCATACGGGCTTCGAAAGCACTGTAAAGATGCATTAACGAACTATTTCAATTGGAGGTGATATTTTCGGGGTAAGAAATGAGAAAAGTACAAAAAAAATAAAAGAAGTTCAATCTTCATTCCGAAGAAAAACATTCGAAAAGTCTTGAAATGCTTGAATTTCGAGTACACGGTATTGACAGTGAGCATGGCACTTTCAACTTTCAATTCAATTCAGTGAAAAAAGATACAAATGTGTATGGAAGTCAACGTAGGGCTCCCAAAAAATCAGATGAGTTAAGTTCAGTGTCAATCTTTTACTGCGTTTTATTGTTTCAAAGGACTTGAGCCCACTTTATGCCCACAGAGGGATGGACTCACCAGTGGTGTGGTGAGATAAAGTCACTCACAGCACGTAATTGCTCCTACTGATTTCGGTACGTAGTACTGTGTGCACTGGTTCATTGTGACCTAGGGCTGCAGGATTTGTTAATAGTGCTGAATGAGTGGTGCTCTCTAGTGGCCCGGCTATCGGATTGAATGCAACCACAAAGGAGAATATATTAAATTGGTTTAGGGCCTAAGCGAATGCATTCTCTTTGAATCGAGGAAAGCTTTTAAGCAAGTAATTTGAGCATATAAAATGGTTTTGAAGGGGGTCAAGTGATATTATACTATCGATTGATTTGCATGTGGTGTCCATAAGTGGTGCCTATACATCTAACTCACTCGAACTGTTGTGAATGGTGAAGGCTTTTGATGGGATCTGTGTTGGTGCTTGAGAAGAAATATTTTTTATTCCTACAATTAATCTTGTACGGAACGTGTTCATTGTGTTCATGGTTGGGAACATTTAATTTTAGATTTCACAGCAAATGAAAAGCACCCTTTACATTAATAGGCGATAAGTGTTGAAGTTTCTATTAATGCTAACAGTGAAATGGGCCCCTAGGTCGGATGTGCTCCGGCTGAAGTGTACACAAGTACAGTTCAACAATTCATCAGCATCACGATTAATAAATGAAAATTCTGACATCCACTTGTTTGTTTACATATTTCCTCGAGTGTACTCTACAAAAACATCCTCGACTTGGACTCATGGAACTTGGCAAAATTAATAAATGAAATCATTTTATGCAATTGTTTTTAGTGAAATCGCAAATGATGTTTACAAACATGAAATATAAATTGTTGAAGAAGAGGTCTTATGCATTGTTTTAATTTCATTCATTTAATTTAAAAAGTATTCTCCCTACGAGCAGACAAAAAGTTGACGTCGTAAAACCTTGGATTCATGTTTTTTTTTTATTGTTGTCGCAGAAGCACCTGAGGCCCCTACAGAGGTGGTGGGGTAGTTCGAGCAGCAGTAAACAAATAAAGCGCCCCACAACCAATATTTTACAAGCATATGTAGCTGGTACACACAAACAGGTACAAATACGAAGCGGAGCTGCCACGCGAAGGTTGTTTATGTTGCATTGGTCCAAGAGCTAGTGTTGGGAAGTTTTCGCTTGCTGAGAGTTCCGCACAAAAGTAGTTCTTCTGTGTTGTACGCAGGAAAGGACATGGGCAATAAAGCCAGTTTCACGTAAAAAATAAACAATGTGAACGAATCGAAGTCTGATCTAATGGATACCCATCTGGAAAACACTAATTACGATAACAAATTTATTCAACGATTCTGTTCAACATTACTATAAATATCCAAAGAGCTAAATTCGTCGCCATATTAAGATCAATTTTATGAGTGATGAGCGACAAAAGTTAAATTCATCAAGCCAGATATTTGGATTACACACTTCCATACTTAATAAAAATCGGTTTTATTTAACGTATCATCACTTTTGATTAAAGACAGTCAATCATGAACCAGCACAAACCACATCAAAGGTGGCAACTTCAAAAGCGTTTGATGTTATCAACCAGGTGCATAAAAGTACTGTTTTTTTTTATATTATATAGCTTACATCAATGAAGTACCTAAATTCATGATAAAGTCAGATACTTACAGGCAACAATTAATCAAATGGGAAAAGCTCATTTTACGCGGAAACTTTTATCTGCAAGTCGTCATGGAGTTCATAGAAAGATATCACAACATGTCATCGGACAAAATGGGAACGCAGATAATTGATTGAGAAATAAAACTGGCCAAGAGTGAATTGTCCGAAGGTGGAACTGTTTTAAAAGCAATAATAATATTAAACAATGCTTTCAAAAAAATTCAGTTCAAATATTTCCTGATCCATCCATACATTTTCATCAAAAATCCCTATTTATGCTCACTGTATGAATTGTTGCTGCTTGTTTGGGGGATGAAAGAAACGTCCACTGAGCATTGTGTGGATATTGATATTTCAGTGGGAAATGTGTGTGGAAAACACATTTAAAATCTGCGGTATGACGAAAATGGTGTTTCTTAATGTAGTCATTGACATACATGAAACTGCGTTTTTTCTATATATGGGAGCTACTTCAAATACTCATCTTTATCAAATATGTATTAATGCATATATTGTAGCAGCCCTTATAACGAATTTAGGCACTCTTCTAAGAAAAAGAGATAATAATGTAAAAGGGACTAACGGTGTGAGAGCAGTGGACATGAATAAAGAGTCACTCTTGTGTAGTTTGAGAAGCGATACGGACGTACCTTCAGTAAAGTGGAAAAAATATATTCAAGTCTTTTATTATTGCTATATCTATCGGTTACAATATAAAGTGATTTCTAGGTCAAACGTTTCCATATTTCATATAAATCGGCTTATAAACGTAGGCGCTGCGAAAGCGTGTCAGACATGACGTACTGAATTTGAGAATTAACTTAATTTTTTTTTTTCAAATTCGTGATTATCAGCTTTTTTGTATATTCCAATTTCGGAATCGGGCTGCTTTTTTTTGGTCGGAAGTTTTTGATGTCATACCTCCTGTACTTGCCCTAACCAAGACAACCTATGTCTCTCAAACCAGGTTCAGGTCCTAAGATCATTGTCTGGTAAGTTGATTGGCGATCTCATTTCCCTTGATCCCGTGGTGGCCCGGGATCCAGATAAGTCCGGGGCAAGGAGTTGGTTAGAGATTCAGAAGTCCATCAAGAGCAGAGCCAAGTGTGCTAGAGAATTCCCCCATGCAGACGAGACAAATGTACTGCAGTTATGTACATATTTACGCGAAAGCTTATTCCACCAAACGTATGATGCATATGATAGAAGAGGCCTTATCATAGCCGTTTAGATCCAAAGGGATGTTTTTGGTTTATACCCCGGACGTGCCGAAAATTCCCTTACGCTGATTCAATGTGTTTTTTTCCAGATAAGTTTTATATCCAAGATAACACCTAGACGTTTGCCTTCATCCGAAAATACGGCTGCTAATAAAACAGTATATTCAAATTAATCAAATTATAATTATAATAATAAACCAACAACGCTTTTGCCTCACAAGTGCAGGTTGCCTTAAATTCCATAGTTGAATATTTTGCGGAAGTGTTTTTTTTTTGCTTGCTATGTAAACGTTAATCCTGCACTTCGTTGTGAATCTATTTCTCTTCTCTCATGCGTTACACTTCCTCTGTGCCATTGAGTTTGAATTGTACGCGACGACGACAGCGAATCGACGCTACGTCTATTTGCCTCCTTCGGCAGTTCTATGCTCTGCGAAGTTGTGTTGCCAGTGTTTTCTGCACTTTTAAAATGTGTACAAAAAACCACATAGAGAGAGCGGAGAATAGAACACCCATGCACATGTGTACATGAAGGCATGCGTGTGCATATCCCGACGACGGATTCTTTCTGACTTGCTGATCCCACACACAAAAAGCATGAAAAAATATCAATTTAAGTAAGAGGAATATGGTAAGGTTTTTTCATAAAGTTTTTCTGTGTCACAATTCTTTTGTTTTTGTTCAAAAGGCATATTTGATTTTCATAATCAAAACAACACACGACGAGAGTTCCGAGACAAGGGTTTAAGGATAGGTGACATTCGAGTTTTCGAAAGAGCATCCTTAATCGTATGCACAGGTTCCTGACTTTTGAAAGTTTAAATACATGTATATGAAGAAAGAACTTGTTTCCTTCCTTTAATGGAATTTTTATGCTCATTATGAGTCCCATAAATCAGTGGATTCAAGAAGGAAAACGGATCTGAAGCCAGAAGAAAGTGGGATACAACAAATTCTACTTGTAATTACTCAACTACGAATACGACCAACTGCTCTCGCACTCGCTCACTCCTGGCAATCGAGTGAAATGTTGCAAAGTGATAAATGTATGCATTCTACTGCATAATCATACCATGCAGTTAAAAGCGTCTCATGGTACATGTTAGTGTTGTTCGTCTAGAAAATATACAGCGATCTGGGTGCTGCTTCAGAGAAGATGGAAATGGAATAGCATGGCTTTATTTTTTGCTACAGCTCAGAGCCGACAGACACCCCTTATAGGGATATGGTTTTAAAAATGAATATTTCTTTGCTGATCCAAAACATTAATTAAGCCACAGAAGATGTAACGAAGAACTCTTATAGACTCTGCTTTATCCACATAAATAGGGCGGTAATGAGTAAGAAGTTGTTTCAGAAAATTAAATAACTTTATAATTCAATTTTGGTGAGGGCAGACAAAATACCTTAATGACAACGGAATGTGTTTCCCTGATATAAAAACAATTTCATTACCCTAAGGATGTCAATAACTGGATAACAAGTACATTTCCCCAAGTACACCATAAAAGGAACTGAAGTACCCTAGTTACACGACTTAAGTGCGGTACGGTGCGGTGGTGCTTGAACGACATCCACGGACTAAGCAATTTCGCACATCCCCATCTGTGCGCCTCGTTCATCGGTATTGTGTTTGGACTCACTCTGTCCAGAAATAAGCAGATTCACTCAAACAAAGTATAGCAGATAACAATTACGTGATTGAATTTTCCACGTCAATTCAGACCAAATAAATCTAATTCTACATAGAATCATGTATTGTGCGCACAGTATGCTGCCGCTGTGCCATCCTCCGTGTGACAAATAAAAACAGGGATTTTGGCGTTAAAACGTGTGCCACCCTCTACCTCGCATAGAATACAGAACACTCGGAAGCTGAATAGCTTCCGGGAGCTGATGGGCAATCGCTGGGAAAGCTCAGTACCGCGTTTATCTACAATAACTAGTGAATTTTTGTCAATTTGATTAGAAGGGGCCCATGCGAAAACTCGCCCGGATGTTGGGACAGCAGCGATAAATATTTTAAAGTGTTTGCCTCGGGAATTTCCTGTAGCGAAATTTATTATCGGAATAAATCGTGGGGTTTATAACGTGTTATGAAATTTTAAAATGCTGCGGCTCGACAGGGTTGTTGTCTTGCTGTACTAATGCATTTAATTAATACATTTTTTCTACTTTCAGTGTTTGAGATATATTTGCAAATTGGTATTTTTTACATCCGGTAGAGAAGTAGAGCAGAAATTTAAGTTGTAGTCTGTTAAGTTTATGTAGAGCGAGAATGTACACCAACGTTCGGGACCTGCGAGTCTTTAAGTCCAACTCCAAGTAGATAATGCGGTAAAGAAAGACCTAGCCTCAGTCTAGCCTAGCGCGGTAGTCCGAGACGAACCTCGTTCACGAATTCTATTATTTTTTCTTACAGCCGTTCATTTTTATGGCTTAGAAAATAATTTGCTAGACAAATATACTTCTTAGTTGACTGATTGACTCAAGAGAACTGGCACCATGAATCTCGAAAGTTGCTCAATTGAAACCAGGGGCCTTAGAGAATGTATCGACGCACCTACGCACTACGCCACGACGGCCAAAGTACAAAGATGGAAGCGAATGAATTAAGGTCATTACATTTTATACGTTTTAGAAAATTGGAGAATAAAGTCTATATATAAATTACATGCTGATGATTATGAACAAGAGCGATGTGTATTTTTTATTTTTAATTTTCACAAACAATGGCAAAATGTCTAAGCTATACGAAATCAAATATAACAAATTATTTAACACTTCATAAAATTAGTATTAAGATTATTAATTTTGCACATCCAACGAAGCAAGGTGAAGTAGTTGACCCGTTCACATATATATACACACATATGTGTATATGCGTAATTTGAGGATTCTATTCAATTCATAAAACCATCAATGACTCATAACATTTATTTACATATTTATCTAATTATATATAATTTAGCTTCATATTATCTATTTTTTTAATTAAAAACATTTATTTGCCCTGAATACTGCATAGATAAATTGAAGTCCACTTGAAAATTTGTCTAAATTTATCTTAAACAGAAATGATTTACTACACGTCTAGTTCACACTCTTTTTGGATTTATTTTTTGGCAAGCTCACATGTGCTTTGGCCACTAAATCAAATCAAAACATAATCATGAATCACTGCAGCCGACACGGAGAATGAGTTATGACCATCAATTGTTTTTAAGAATCGTAAATAAGGGATCTGAGTTATGATGACAATGTAAGCACCATTCATTCCAACTTCCATCGTGTATCAAATCGGGTTTTGGCAATTGATTTGGGTTTCGTTAATTTATTTTGTTTTTCTGTTATGGCAAGGTTGTATTTACCAACGGAGAAATTGAGCGTCGTTTTAAAGTCTTGTATCTTGCTTAATCTGGTAAAATGAAATCAAACGCATGTTCTTGAAATTGAAGGGGTGTGATATCACTATACATATTTATTTTTTCTTTGGGGTAATGTGAAGTCAAAAGTCATAGCCGATAAGTCAGCTATCACATTACTCGCGTAATTAGACAAATGCCGGTCGCAACACAGGAAACAGTGATCCAATGTTCGATCTTCAGAATAGGCGTAGTCGCGGGCAACGGCTACACGAAATTATATACAGAAAGTAAATGTCAGCAACTGTTATTGCAGGCCATAAGATTTCAACCACTAATTATCGAATATCACCATTTTATGTATTTTATTAAAAATTAAAAAAAAAAAAACAGATCTTAATGAATCGCCCATTATATATTAGAAAATACATAACTTATACTGTACAAGGGCGTATAATCGGAAGCTTCATATCGTAACGACACTAGACGCGGAGCCGGAAACATACATTAAATGGGAGAAAGCTTGATGATTCTCTAATAATATTACTTCCTTTTTTTCAGACTGGTAAAGTACCAAGAAAAAATAAAACTTATTTTACTATTTAAAATTTTTTTTTGAATGTTAATTATACTCCCCTGGACCTGAGAGATATGCACAACAACTGTACTAATTCCCTTTGCATCAGCAATTGCTGCGGATATCCAAAGTTGCCCTCCCTTCATCTTATCATGTCTTCACTGACTCGAGCAACAATTTACCTACATAAATTGCTTAACGACATCGGTAATGGACAATTCCAAGGATTTTCTCATTTTCCTACATTCTTAGGCATCAAGAGACAAGGCGGATTGAACCGTTTTGTTCACAATCTGCTTGCGACTGCATTCACTCCAGAAGCTTGTCTGCCTATCTTCGGAGATAATTTCCGATTGAGAATGAAAATGGAAAAAAATACAAGAAGAAAAATGGAAAGAAGAAAAGGAAAACGAAACCGAATGCTCTCTAATGCTAGTGCTATTGCAACTGCAATTAAATTTTTAGATCGAGCGAATCTTGAAGTCACTTCACCGGAAGCAATTACTGTTGAAGAGATTTCCGATTCTTCATCATTATTGGTTTCCGACTTAATTGCAGGGATAGGAGTTCCGCAGACATTGAAAGGATGCGATTTGCCATTTAACTCCGTTCCTCTCATCCGAATTTCTCAGTGCATTTATCTTCACTACATTACGAAGCATAGGCTCCAGCGAACGATGTCTATGAAATACTGATACGGAGAGGATCCCTAGACATTCGAAAGCAGCAAATCAGGTCCCTGCACCTAAGAGCCAATCTATTTACATCCCTTGTGAACAGAGGACAGAGTTATTTTTTCGGGGAGAAATACATTTATTGTGCATTATTTTCGCGGCGCGAAAGGGCCTTAATTACTTTGTTAACCAAGTTATGTAGGTAACCTTTTTGTTTCTTCTAAGTTTGTTTTCTGTTTGATTTGGAGTTTGTTTTCCAAAACACTGAAAGGGCATAGGCAAGGCGGAAAATTTCCTTCCGGAATACTAATTAAGGCGGAATATTTTTTCTCCCCCAAAATGAGGATGAGAATATAATGTAAATGAGGATTTGGAAAAGCCATAACACGTTTTCCCCCTTTCAATTTAATTAAGACGTTAGCAAAATGGGTTTATGTACGCGAACACTTTTGGAAAGAATAGAAAATTAAATTACTGAGTCTATATATAGGCACCTTCGGAGAGGAACCGTGAAAAAAAAATCTGCGATATTGTAGCATGGATCAGTAGGTAATTTCAGTTTCATTTTTTTCCCCGCCGAATCGAAGCTCTTTCATTAAACTTGTGTTAACATTGTTAACCCTTTTGAAAGTGTGGCTGCTACCGTCCAATAAGGGGAGTTGCTTTTTTGGGTTAAACAAAGGTTCAACTTTTGAGTAGTTATAATGAAGACGAGTTGAAGGTACAACTTGTGTATTTTCAGTTGAAAACTTTAGCACTGAAGAAACTCTGTACGGTCTTAACAGCAATTAAGAAAAAGGCACATCTAGGCCTTTTCGGATGCATTCAGGAGAGGAAACTGCTTTAGTTTGGTAATCCTGTTTTTACTTAACTTTCTCCTTCGGTCTAGGGCTCAGAGAATTTAATTTTTTTTAGCTAAATGCTGTTATTGATCCTTGCATTGAGACCAACAGCCTTAAATCCTTAAATTGTGAATAAATGTTAAAGGACTTCGAGGGACGACCTGTATGAAAATGTGCTTACAGAAAACGTGCCACGATGTGTGATTGAGCGGAAGCACTTGTAGCCGAAAGAACTCGAATTTACCACTATAGCATGCATATAAAGTCTGTCCAGTTTTTCTATTTCTGTTACAATTCAATAAAACAAGTTCTGTGTGTTTTGACATTATGTGCGAAATACTGCATTGTTCTCTACAGGCAACCCCGTCGGCATCCTCGAATAAATGCTGACTGATGATGCCAATGGTCCACATCCGCACTAAACGGTGACATTCTTTGGATGCTTTGCCCCCTGGTAGAGCTGATACACATTGTCATTTTATTTAGAATTAGTCCTGGAAGATGAATAAAATGTATGTGCTTAAATCGAGGTTTGGTTACAAATCCTTAGTAACTCTATCAGTTGCAAGTATTGCTAGATGCTATAACTTGCCATGGTAATTTTAAAAAATATTCTGTTAACAACAATCTAAACCGCATGGGCGTGCTGTCAAAATCGAATTGCGCTTTTTCACGGTGGTGGAATCGCTGCTTGATGAAGTTCCAATAGAATGAAAATGTAGAACTTCTGTCATGAGGAATAATATTCCCTCAAATCATCATCGGAGGTTACTATCGTAAGCGTGGGCTTTGCCACTTGTTTATAGAATGCACAATTTTTCAAAATGGTCTGGGGTGATCCGACTGAAAAGCTATCAGTATCATGTTTCTGATTGTGACTGAACGATTTTTGTGATCCATTTATTTAATTTCCTTGACTAGTTGTTCATCAGTTGCTGTTTATGACCGGCCAATGCCTTCCTTGATTTATTTATTTTATCCTTCTGCAGCAGGTATTCCGCAAAAACAATTAATTAATGCAACTTCTTTGCTTAACAAAATCAGACATTGCACACATCACTAATTCACTTATTGGTGTTCACGTATGCGTACTATAGAGATGTCCAAACTGTTAATGTAAATAAATGTCTAAGATCACAAATATGCATCAACACAATGCACCGTATTCCTTCACTTCACTTAATGCAGAAGTTAAATTATATTAGCAGAGTTAAAGCACATAGGACATATATATTCACCAACAACGGCGCTTGAAGTGAATTCATTCGGGGGTTCCTTAAGGTCAATTTCACAAATCGGATTAACAGTCAACCAAATATCCGTCAGTATCGCCTTCAAAGTTAGTAATTAATTCTTGACCTACAAGGCTCGTTAGGGATGATCCTGAAAGCAAAGCAAAGGCGTTGACCCTCCACCTTCCCCCAGGACTATGCCTAAGGAAGTAGATAAGAAGATCATTTGCTAACTACAAAGCTTAATTGTGATTGTCATTTTAATGGTCGATTCCACCGTTTGAGCGAACCAGAAAACTCTCGAATGGTTTTTGATACTCATTCTACTTACGGCCAAATTGCCTGTCATTTCAATCTCTAATGACCGAACTAATACACATTGAGGATATTCAAAGCACTTTAAACGCTTATACAAATTAAGTGCATCAGAGGAAGCGGAAATTGAAATAGACAATCGTACCGATGCCTTACGAAGTAGCCACCACTATCGGCTAGGTAATTATTGCTGTGTATAAGGCCAATTAGGGGGCTCTTGTTCGTTAATACCCATAAAAAGCTTAAGGACATATCCATGGGGTTATTTCTATTCGGTCCGTAGTTGTGTTCCGTTTTTTTTTGGCTCAGTGGATTGTTAACTATGATTCAATGACTTTAAATGGTAGCTGTAGAAAGATGCAAGGGTGACTCTATAAAATTTGAAGTTGAAGCTTAAGTTACTTCGTGAAAATGAATAAAGTAGTTTTCGTAAGCATCAGACTCTTCAATCATAGTAGTCGTTATTTCATCTTGTCATTCTTGAGTGCACTTAGTATTATCAAATATAAAGGTAGACACTAGTACTATTCATGAACCAACTTTAAAGACAAGATGTTTCAAAATTCCGTACAACTATCAGCATAGTCGGATGCCATTAATGTAATTGGTCAAACACAGCGAGCCGACCAAAATGATTCTTGCTGTAATCTTTGCAGAGCTCTTAGACTGAGCGTTTCAGTGGGCATCTTTCATAACTTCGAGGTAGTGAGTGACTTCGTTTGCCTCTCCTGTACGCGACCTCTCAAAGGACTAAACATTGATCATGGAGTTGCAGAGTCATGTTCAATTTCGAAAACGGTTGAGGAAGTCCTTTCACTCTTGGAGAAACTCGTGAGTGTAACCTTTAGTCATGTTAGCGGTGATGGAAGTTGGGAAGAAGATTCAACAATAAATTGCACTGGCTGTAAGCCTCAGGAGTCTATGGTCTATGGCCTAACCAGGGTCTATGGCCTAACCAGGGTCTATGGATCAAACGTCTGTGTAGAGTGCATGGACAATTTGACTCAGAGAGATTACTTGGATAGTCTTATTGGTTGAGGCCTAAGTCCGCTCTGGAATGTAAGGCGGAAGAATGCTTACATCGGAAGCGTGGCATCACATGACACCTAGTCTACTTCTATCTCTTAGAATTACCATCTTATATACATAGGTCTACATTTTGTGTATCTTCAGGCAAGCAACGGAGTCACATAGGCTTCATACTAAAAAGTCAAACTGAAATAAAATAGTTACGCGAAGACTCCTTCTGTATGCCAAATTGTCAAAATACTACTTATATGTGTGTAAAGCCTAGCTTCTGAGAAGCCAAAAAAAAGCAACTGAATTCTTACAGTGAGCTGATCGAATTCCATTTTCTAAAGATTCAGAAGATTTAGGTTCTTTGAGTCAGCCAATTGTCGATTAAAATCATAGTACGATTCTAAAAGTTTAATCCCCAACTGAGTGCTTTATAATTCACTTCTGAAACTACAATAGTTAACTTCAAAAACTTGAAAATCATGAAAAAAGACCTCTTTCCTCTTCGTTAGGACTCTCAAAAACATTTAATAAGAATAGCTCCACAGGTCTGGCATTAGATGTCTATAGACACATCGTCAAGGCACTTGCCGTTTATATGCCACACCAACTCTCCCGGGGCAAATTATTCGCTCGATTCACCGTACATAGAATATTAATATGTTATTTATGGTTTAATTGAAAACGGAATAAGCATATATCACCAATTAACTAACGTCCGACACATTATTGCTTACACCAGCAGGAGCTTCTTTTTATTCACATCTAAGATTCATGGCCCAATATGATTTATTATCCAAGGGGGATCCTGGTCGGTTGTTGGTTGTCGGTAGCCAACGGGTCTATATCATGACCATCGGGTATTTCGAACACCCTTGCACTTGACATGAAGTCCTTTAATTGATATTTAGTGTCTGTGAGTGTGGGCACCACATAGGCATGGATTATATTATATAATTCATAAAATGGCAGATTTAGTCAATATGATGATTTATGAATATTGAAGGAGGAGTGCATGTAGATTGTAATGTGTCATAGCCATGGGACAGTGAGAGAATTGCTGGTGAGCAAACTAATTCACAGATGAAGTGAAATGGTGTTGAAAGAACATGGCATCGAATATATCTTTGTTATTTCTACACCACAGTACTCAAACACTAAAGAGTGTCCCGACGTTGAGGAGAAGAGCACACCATGCAGAGTTAACAAGGGAATATGATTCATATATTACAGCTGTCACAAGGATATAGATCCGCCTTAGTGAAATTGCTGGAGAATTTGTTTATCATCATAAACCAGAGATAAGAGAACATTCTGGAGCAAACGTTCACATATTCTATTTCGGTACGTTTGCCCCTGAGACCGATGGAGTTGCATGAAACATAAACTGATTGAAAATATTGCAATTGGGGTGTGTCGTTCACAGACCTATATGATGTTGGTTTATTACAGTGCAGTCTATTGAAAGAACGATCGATGAATCAATTGGAGAAATCTCGGCATGGAATTTTTGAATATATTTGTACGCGTGTATCTACGGATGCTACTTTGTCTCCAGATATCAAACCTAGTTCCAAAGCAAAAATATTCTAATTTGAATGAGTAGAATGACAAACTGACCATGGGAATTTAATTACTTTTCTCAGTTATTCAATTGCACAGTTTTCAATTCAGCACAGTTATTCCGCCAAGCTTTAAAAAATCATTCGACCAGAAATTTAAAATCCAACAACTTGGTGTTGGCCACTTGAAAACATCATGTTTATTTTACAAATCCACCAAATAAGAAAACAAAAAATCTACCCACACTTCTCGCATAAGTATATCGAGAACTTATGTATGTATATGTTCGTATGTACATTTTTAATGCATAAAACATATAGTCATATACCTTGTGTTTGTATCTCTGAATATTAGAATTTATGTCAGTATCCACTGGATTTCCTGATAGTCTGTATGGTTGATTCCAAACATAAACTATAATTAATAATATGTAGTCCAGGGATACACATACTGGTTTTCCTCGTTCAGATGTCCTTGTCATCTGTCCAATCATGCCACAGTAATCAACCATGACAGCTTGTAAGTACGGACGAACAATACCCAATTTAATTATCTGCAGTCTTGATTCGATTCCAGCGACAATCTGCATTTTATGTGACATAACAAGCATAACAAAGCAAACAACTTAATTCGGTTGCAGTCGAATGCAATTCCGGATTTCCGAATCAATATTCTTGTCAAGTTTTCAATCTCGACAAGATTCAATGGACCACTTAAAATGTGGAACGGAAAAACGGAAGAAAGCCCCTCGACTTTGGTCTTTGTTCACTCAAAGTATGGGAAAAAAACTCCGTTCGTACCCGTCACCATCAAAACCACATTTCTACCCCACTTTTCACCACAACTGGTAAATGCAAATTAAAACAGGAAGGGGAAAACTACTAACGGCTTTCAAGGACCAAAAATGCAAATTCAATTCAATTATTAACCTTCGTACACACGGCAAGGTATTCAGCAGTGTGCTGCGGGAGTTTGAATTAAGAAAGCTAAACCACTGTGGGATAACCACCGATAATCTGTAAAAGGTGTTTGTTGGTTGTATGCCTCATGGATGTGTGTATAGTGTCCGACTGTTTCTGTGGAGACTTTTATGAATCAACGACAGTGCTGCAGAGCTGTGAATTAAATGCGTTTGTCTGAATTTAGTTTTATTCTAGTTTAGCATTTGTTGGATAAAGCGCCGTCTTAAATAGGTAAGGATATAGCGAATACAGGTTTTCTATGCATGACTGAATATAATAAGTGAAATTGAATTATCTGACACTGAACTTGTTTTTCTTCACAATAATATTGTCAAAGCAATTCACTTCATTCTTTTATTATGTTCATTGTTCATGACATTATTACTCGATTAGTTGAGGGCTGAGCTCGTGGGGCAATTGAGAAATATACATGCTGGCGTTGAGAACTGGTGAAGAACTTTCAACCACGAAGTGTATATTAATCAGGCCTGAGTTACCGCACATTATATGTATGTAATATTAAATTTTGAAAAATAAAAATGAAAACCCTTAGTCAATTAACAAAAAAGGAAATAAAACTAATAAATAAAATAAAATAGGAAACAACTTTTCCAACTTGACCGTCCATTCCATTCGTGAGAGAACAATAGCACAACACTAGTGTTTGCTGAGAAGCAGGGCCCTTGTCCTCTACGGGATGTAGCCCCACAAATAAATTAAAAGGAAGGATGCTAATTTCTAAGACAGTTTGTTGAAAAGGTACATATGTCTTAGCAGCATTGTTAAGAGTCTAATTTGTGTTATTTGTAACTTAGTTACATATATGAGTCATAGAGTTGGAGGGAATATTTGCAAGTTTTACGTTTCTGGACTTTCATTTGATAGTACTTAATTTAATTCCCCACTTTACAAGATTGATTATCATTATTTCAAGCACATTGGAAAGTATTGTCTTACGAATGAGGAGGAGGACACAGATGAACATGGCTGTGCCATCCGCATAAATAGGTACTATGTGTAAATTCGTTGTGCAGCACAGTCCCAAGAGTGGAACCTTGTAGCACCCCATCATTAAAGTTTCTTAAAACAGGTACATCCAACAGATTCAACACCAAATTTTGATACGCCATGCAGAGCGCATAGATATATCTCCACTTCAGCCTAAAAGGTCTTTCACTTCGAGCCACTGAATTAAAATGTTATCTGTACACATTTCGTGCAATTTTCCATCGGAGAATAAATAACTGAATAATCGCACTGCATTACTCCCGGAGAAATCCACACAGAAATATTCTCTCATTATTAGTTTCAACTTATGGTTCACATGCTATTAAATAAAAATTTGTATGAAGCAAAATATCCCTGTATCCTGTTCAGTTACTGTGAACGATAGTAAATTTAATTGCAGTTATGAAGGGAAAAAAATGTTGTGTCCACATTGCAACCGCATCAGGTCAACTGATCGGGATAATGTTTGGTCTGAGGCTATGCGGTTATTGAATTTCACATCAATACCAGTCCACATAAGGGAAGCAAATTGCTAAATAATTGGTAATGTTTACACACATGTATGCATCGATGTGCATATTGGATTCAGTAAACATTCGAGAATAAAAGAGGATAAATTCGAGCTTTTGAAAAATGTCAGTATCCTCTTCACATCCGTGGAGGGTGATAATGGATAAAATGTAAAAAGAAAGAGGTGAATATATATGTTCGCAAATGGCACGATACTTGTATGTGGGACAATGCTATGCCACGGATGTTGTTTGAATGTAATGAGTTGACTTCATGATGGATTTTCAATTCAATGGAGTTATTTAGAAAACGTTATCAATGACGCTTAATGCATGTTCAATGGAATGGATTCTTCTTCTGTTTAAATATTTAGTTACTTAAATGTAGCCTATATGGTGCTTATTGCAGTATGTAATAATAAGACTAGCACACAGCTGATATAAGGTAGCAGAAAGCTCTAAAACTAAGAAATTACTTTAATTCTCAATAACAAATGTATATATATAGAATCTTAAATAAATATCTGGAGTAGTTAAACGAACGGAAATGACAATATAAGAGATTTAATCATAATTATTTTAATGATCAATTAATTAATAAAACTATTTAAGCTTTTCAGAACATTAAACACTTATATATAACAAACTATTGTCTTAACTTTTGCTGGCCTTGGATTTGAAGTAGTACTACATTACGACTACATTTATCCACCAGTGTGATCCAAGTATCAAAGGCTTCCAATGCATATCGTTATATATTTCTTATGAAATAAATCCTGCAAGTGCTAACCATATATGAAAAAAGATCTCATGATGTCGAACATCAATTAAAAGTAATGTACAAATGCACTTCTTCTATGCACTATTTATTTGTAGCTTTTGTTAACCCCATACACTTCAAGCATATTGTCTTTATTTCTGCAAACAAAAATGTTTTCCATTTGATTGACCTTTTCTCTCTCAACTGAAAAACAAATTGTACTTGCCTTCCAGATATCAATTTTTGATGAGAGGTATTCAGTTATAAAGCATCGCCCATGTAAATCTGTTTATCGGCTGAAGGGTACGTTCTGGTTAATGACTTTAAATGACCGTGCACTGAAAAATGTCTAGACATTCTAATGACTACTTTCACATTTATGTCATTCACACGTTCCGATGTACTCTGTGAAATACGTTTTTTTTATGAAACCTCAAAATCGAGCACGATGAAAATGATTCAACACAATGTAAGAGGCATTAAGGAGACGAGAACGATGATAATCTCTTATTTCTGTTCGTTACTTCTTTGCTGAGCGAACATGATATATTGGCGCAATAAGAAATAATTTTTTGCAAGTTCTTGTCATATTTTAAAATGAAGTGACATATTGCGAGAATTATGATCCAGCAAATCCAAGGGAGTTCTCCATCAACAGAACATGTAGCTTTTCGATATATGAAATACTGATTTAATGTACACAGGTACCAAATGGTACTTGGATACAGTGCAAACAAAAATATGTATGTATTTCACTTCCATTGAATGTCAACATTTTCAAAAGTCATCATCTTGAGATTTATTCCTTTTGTTGACATTGCTGAAGGCTATTTGTGAACTTAATTAAAAACGCTGATTTCATTGCGAGCGAATATTTCAATTATGAACAATACATAGTCAAGGACAACACTGCCAATGCGAATCAACTTAACACGAGATACGAACAAATTAAGTGAGCTTAAATAGAATTATTTTCCGAAAATAAAACGAGAAGAAAATCAATTTTCAATTTCCCGTTTCAATTCCGATCATGACGGTTGATTTTAATTAAAAAATCAATTGCATGAGATTCGAATGCCAGAGATGAAAGAACTAACGTCACTCTGTCATTTTCATATCAGAAAAAAAAAGTGAAACACCATGACACAATTCTACACTCGTAGAGTCCACTATATGACCATTGTCCTTTCGTCATGTGTGCTATTCAATCTGCAAAAATTCCCAACCCCATGTGTATGTAAAGAGAAACATTTAAAAAACCGCATAACTTTCGACAGAATGGAGTAATAATAATATTTATTTACGAAGCACAGAAAATGAAATACTTTTGTTAAAATAACGATCTCCCATCATTTCGGTTGAATGCATCTTTTCCCACTATTGCGAAATTGTGGCAAATTAAATTAAAATACTCCGGAAGCCATACAAAAAGCGTAGTTATACCTATGCACAATCATGCACGTGTTCGATAATTGGACATCAAAGATTTGCAGTACACTTGTCATGCCACAAGGGTATCCACATTGAAGTACAACTGTTAATCTACTCACGTCATTCATCTACGGTATTTGAATCATAACAAGCGACAATATGCGAAGCGAATTAATATGCTTCATGTTGTGACAAAAGGCTTAAGGAGACACATTTAATCAGTTATAACACAATCCATTTCCAATGAATGAATTGTTGAAGCCATGTTTGACTATGGCAATACGCGGTTTGTTTTTATTGCCACATATCGTCCCCAACTCATTCTGACGTTTTATCGAGTTTATAGGGAGAAAATGTACTACATACAAAAAAATTTCATTGGCAAAAGTTGTTGTTGCAGCGCTTCCAATTTTTGTATCAGAATTCAATTAAACTTTTCGAAGGGGAGTCATATAAAAAATCGCTTGTCAGTAGGTCAGATGAAGATAAATACGAATTTATGCTATCTGCAGGCGTTGAAAAAAAAATGTTTGCCGAGTGTCAACTTGAATGTCGGACACAAAAACACGCCCGAGACCTTAATACTGTTGTCGGGAACTTCGTGCTTTCCAACTGGCTTTGGGGGTTGCGATGACTTAATGTGGCGTGACGATTCTTGTTTAAATCAGTAAATATGTACGAATTCGACATGGCAATATGATTGATTTGTAATTACAACGTAGTATTCTCCATTCACAGACTAAGCCGATTTATGCGTGCGTGAAGCTGAAGCTATTTGTATCTCGGCCTCCAGGCGGACGCGACAGCGTTTGGCAAATTTTTAACTTCATTTCTTTTTTCCCTTAATTTCAGATAAGAAGTACACATTTGTTCTCATAATTAAAATTGATAGTCTTTGCGGCTGAGCATGAATACACAAGCACTTGTAAAAAAACGAATGTTGCTGTGAACATTTCGCGGAACATGGGCGGTTATGCTGGGGGTGGAAAATCCTCTTCAATTAAGGCGTACTTTGTGGTTTACGAGGTTTCCGTTGTGCAGGTCGGTCATGGTTTCTTCTTTTTGCCATAAGCAAATAACTTAATTTGCATAGCAAATTGCCACAAATAAAGCCATATTGATTGAAATGTTTTCGTCGCCTCTCGCTGCATCAAACGAAATTGTGAAGGATTTTTGTCCTCTTCATAATTTACATAATTAAGTTGAAGCAAAACTAGAACGTGAAACCATGCATATCTGGAAACAAAATCGATTTGCGTATGAACTCTGAATAATAAGGTGGATCCGATTTAAATTTGCTGAACTAAGCATTGCGCTGTTGGTTGATGAAAAGAAATGCTTAGTTACAAGCATTTTTGCATTTGCAATAGACTTCGTTACATCGAAGAGTTTACATCCTTTCATCCTCTTATGAATCACACAGATACAATTCTTTCAACTGTTTTGACCTTCAACTATGACTACACTTTGCTTCGTACATGGGAGTGGGTATTTCTGTCGAGTCGCCTGTGAACGTATGTGTGATTTGATTTCACACTTTATCAATAGATTTCAGCCATCAACATGAAGCTGGAAATACAATGAGGTCCTCTTCTGATTATGATGAAGGGAGCACGAACTATAATCCATACTACGAGAAATTCGTAATCATGGTAACAAAAATAAGCATTTTATATCAAAATTTTAAATTTAAATTTTCTCACATATCGAGATTTATTTAAAAATCGAAAACGCCCTTTGCACCTCTTTTTTATTTTGTAGAAGGATTTTAGCACTCAGACTAAAAAAAACTGGTTCATGGTACTACCGGGTAGCAACCTACATTTACTGAAATTTCTTCGTCTTCCGGAGGAATACCAGCAGGCACTTCTGTGACGAGGAGCCTACATCATCAGCTCTCACCTCATCAACACCGAATAGCATCCACCTGATCCGAGCCAAGGCGGGACAGTGACAGAGGAAGTGCTGTGCAGTTTTGTCCTCTTCTCCATGGGAGTCGCACTCGGTTTCATCCCTTAGGCCAAGCACATTTAGGTTTTTGGTGTAGTGCCCCATTAGTACGCCGGTAGGCCGCCAGCCGCCATTTCTATGAAGAGATAACAAGAATGCCGCAGATTTCTTCCAGCGAAGAGGCCCAACCATCGATGGTAGTTCTAACAAAGAATGCAGGTAGTGTTTAGAGGATTGAGTAAGGCCTTACAAACAGCTTGGCTGTCGCTACAGACACAAATACTCCACCCTTCCACCTGGGAGGGTTTATCAAGAGCAGAGCCGGGCGTACTAGGGGGGCTCTGTCATAGCCGTGTATGGCGATTTTGGTAATGCTTCAGTATGTAATGAAAAATCAGAAGCCTAGATTATCAAGATTCTACATAATTAATTATTAATATTAATTAATTTTAGTTTATATAGTGTAAAACCGTTTTTTTCAAAAGATTTCAAAAGATGTCCACAAGCCCTTGTCGAAACAGAAAAGAACTTTTATATAACTTTATTAATGGCTGACTAAATCGAACGCATTATTAATGTCTAGCTTTACTCTGCTCACTCTATCTCACAACAGGAGGCAGTTCTGCACATATTTTATTCCAACTGCAGTTAGCGTCATAACACATGATTATTTGCGGCCCGCAACACATTTCCACAACTATACTGTTTTCATTAATAATTACACAAAACAAAATAAAATTAATTACTTAGCAAAAAAATATCAAAGTAAAAATTAAGTAGTTTCAAATCAACCAAACAATTTCTTAATTCTGAGTTGTGTGAAATGACACACCTACGTTAAATTTGAATCTTTAATAAAAAAAAATAGATGTGTGAGTTTGACGTGTCTCGTGTCCGTAGTCTCGGGCACATGTTTACCAGATGCATCTGTGTACTTTATGATTTGTTGGTGATTCCGATAAAGTGGCATTGATTTCTGTAAGAAAAACATGTATTTTTTCATTCTGAATGCTACTGTTCCAGAAAGTCTCTACATGGGGAGGGCCAATATATGTATTAAACCAATGACAACAAAAAGTTTGGGAGAAGAATATATAAACGCAGGCTGGCTATCCGATGATCCCTTTGAATATTTAAAACACAACTTTGGTATGGGCAACCGGTCTCAATCCACAAACTTGAGCACCAAAAGCCAAATTTATTTAAATGTTAAATATAAATACACATACTTTCTTAAGTGGACATATGTATGTAAGTACGTGGCCTTTGTTTTTGTGAGCAATCCTTTCAAATCATGTACATTTGTATGTATCTCTCTCAGACATAGCCGATTATGTTTGACCAAGCAATCTCGAAATTGGCCACCCATTCTTAAAAGTCTTCCCCTTGTTATTGTCGTCAATTTTCCTCAAACCCAAAACATTATCATGTAGTCATGAGCCCCAACCACACAACTTATATATGTATGTCAAGAAACCAGAATTAAGTTCATTAGACTTATGAGCATTCGGAGTCGTTGTGGTTGTTTGAAGATGTTAGTTGATGATACATTTTATTTTATACATATGCGCATATGACATCATCTAATTAAGTAATTATTCAGCATCACAATTGGCCTCTTGAAATTTCATGTGATTCAGGACAAAAATGATCGCAAAATCACAGAATCCTACAGCAAATCAGATCCATCTTCAACAGATCAGAGAATAATTTCTATTCCGTATGCCGAATGATACGAAATCAATAAAAAATAATGTCATGTCGGTGTTAGAATGTCTGGAACATAAGAATAATATATAATAATATCTGTGTGGGCTTAGTGACGCAAATAAATCGCATCACCATACCTGCTTAAGATATATTGTTTACGTGAGTGAGTTCTTAATCAGGCTCTGATGTCAACCTTGGAGTGTACTTGTGAATTAACCATCAATTTCTCACCACCCACCCAGCAACACCACGAAAACGTTATCCAATAAGTCAACCCCATGCAAAAGTCTGCTAGGAATTTTAAATCAATATTGCTTTATCACGACGCGACGGTTCGCTTTTTCCGCGCGAATTTTATTCTGCTTTTACGAACGTGTTAGCTAATGGTTTCATGTTAACGTCCAGTTAGGCAGTCCTCAAATTAATTATTCAACGGGGTGAAAGTGGTTGAAAAAAATGAAATTTGTCCCGCCATCCAAGTGAGTCTGTGAGTCCGCAGTGCAACTCGTAGTCATCCATCACTCGTATTCACCATTACCCTCACAAAAGACAGCAGTCTGGTAATCGGTAATTTTTTTTCTGTCTGTCAAAGAGGCACTTCATTTTATCTGTACGTCCTTCTTTTTGTCATTGACAAATCAGTTGATTAATTCAATTCACTAATTCAAATAAGTGAGTGAATGCGAAGACGAAGCTCGTCTGAGTACTCAATTCAAACTCAATGCTCCACACGGTGACAAAAATTGAAAATGCCATTCATATTGAACGTGACTGAACATTGAATGCTGCCACTGACAAACTACATTTCACTACACAAGGACCAATGCAGGATAACTGCGAGGTGGAATGGGAGAGCGTAGCGAAGGCGCAAGCACAAGAGCGAAAGCAAATTTACAAGTCCCTAAGTCGTTGTTATTCCTATCCGCACACAACAGTTTTTGAAGTGGAGTTTGGGCTTGGAGTTATTATCGGGTGCCTTTTGCACGCAAACGGTTGAATGTTTTTCTGTGTGCTTTCAGTTCACAAAAGGATATGAGTTTTTGGGGAAATTTCTCTGTCTGATAGCGAGCGACCCATCACACAGGAAGGATGGGATCATATACACCGTTTGGTGTTTGTGTTGTGCCTGTGTGGTATAATCTTATTTTTATGTGTATGGTTATGATTTTGTTGTACGACTATGGATCTATAAATGCGGACACACATTGGGTGGAGCCCTTATGGCCCAATAAAATGATAATACCACAAGTTATTTCTTAGGCTACATTTCGCATGCAAAGGGACATACTGACTGAGACCGAAGGATATTGGATTGTTTTTTTATTTGAAATTTTTTTTTGCTGTTTTAGGTTTCCGTTTGATGCTTCTTTTTTTTCGTTCCTTCCCGACGGGGTATTTTAATGGCGTCGACATAACTCTTTGAACCGTAAAGAGAAGAATAGTTTGCTTGCGAAATAGTATTCAAACGTATTCTCCGTATAAGATTGCTGGCATGAAGATTTATCTACATAAACTACGTACGTATATATAGGTATGTATTAGCGCGTTTAGACTTTGAAGTTGCTTATTTTTATTGCTTCTTGTACAGTCCTCATTCGCGAGCTACTGTACGATAGGTTTGATCATCGTTGTGATTTCTAAACCACTTGCCTCGTATTATGCTTCTCGATTATAGTGAAACAACCGTATTTATTACCAATTTCGTCGTTTTTATGTCTTACGTAATGATTTTTTGAATTTTTTTTCCGGAAACAGTTCGATATTGAAGATTTGATAGTTACAACTTGAAGTTGATATATAGGATGTGGCTCATCGCATCAGTAGGAAGTAATTTGTTAGCTTTTGTTTAAACTTTTTGAAGGACATTTGACAACAGCAACGTGCTCAGCCATTCGTGTTGCGCTCAAACAAGCAGAGAGACTTACAGTTTTATGTCGATTTGAAATGACGAAGCTTTTCCCTTCATAATTGTGGGACTGAGGGAATAGTCAGTAACTCGTCAGAGGTGGAACCGGATGAACAACTTTGTCCTTTGCCACTGTGAATCATTTGTTAATTGATTGTATAACGTCACGGTGAACATCAATTGGGGTACCAACCCTCACAAAAAAAAATTCAGGCACGTTGTAGTATGTTGCATTCAGACCTTTAATTGGTTGGAACTTTCATCTATGGCAATATTTACTGCTATATACATATATATATATATATATATATATATATATATATATATATATATATATATATTATACATACCTTTTCATACTAATGTATAAAATATATATATGGGCAGGTTACGATGCATCTTGAAAAGTGCAACCTACTGAATATATTGACAGCTGGATCAAACATAATAATAGGAAAACTGTTATTGCCGTCTGGTCACCTTTTATAAAAATTGGGATGTAAAAAGTGATGAAGAATTTTCTTTATTTATTTATTAGTGTCCATTGATGCTACTCGCTTGGCTGCGCCGATGGACCTATGTAATGCTATGTAATGATGTTCTGTTGAGTTGAAGTTGAAGTCATGGCTTCTATGTTGTACTTCATATCATAAACAATTACATATTATGTACTGAGTTTCATTTAAATTCAAGCACTCGTTCAGATTATATAGCTATACGAACATGCAAGCCTTCTGGTTCAATAATATTAGTAGAAAGTAGAATAAGCATATTTTACTGAAGTTTTAATACTCGCGTCAATATACTTTTCCTCGAATTGTCTATGATTGAGGTTAAATTTAAATTTAAAACCAAAAACGTCTCTCATCTTTCTCCCCATCATAGACATCTAATTCCCAGTAATCCGTACTTAGAATCATAATGTGGATGCTGACTGTTTATGCGGTGCATGTTTAGTATCTAGTATTTTTTTATTAGAAGAGCAATATTTTCAAAAAAATAATTACAGTTTGGTTTTGATAAAAAAAAAACATGAACCATCAATAAGTTCCACAAGGACGGGAATGAGTTGACATATTTAACGGCTGTAAGTTGCTTGTGTGCACGGTGAAAATCGTGCTTTTGGGGAATCCAAATGTACCTCCAGATTCGCCTTTTTAATCAAATTAACACTTATTAATGACCATTCAAACTGTACAAATTAATTTTTGTCATGAACTATGTATACTCATGAGGGTGTTGATATTGCGCCAAAAATTACACGAAATATTTTTGGCCTAGCCTGCGCTAAGCTTTTTTGGAATCACTCCTCTTGTACTTATCCCTGTTCTTACTATAATTGACGTAATTTTCTCAGCGTCGTCGGATGTACTTTTTATCTGTTGAGAGCTACATATTTATTTAAGGTGCTTTTAAACTGAAACGCTCCATATAATTTCACTTTCTCATATAATACAAAATCAGGTGCTGAAAAAGAAATCAGGTGCTAGAAAAAAGATTTGAATATAAAAATTAATCTACATATGTATGCATCTAAAAAAAAACAACTAATAATACGAACATTTGTCATTCATTGTGCCTTTTATTGATTTTGCACTCACATCTGCTGTTATTCTTTTTCGACATTCTTATACATATCAAACTTAAAATTAATCAGTTAGTAAATATATGCATTACTAACATTTTTCTTATTGACTTGAAGAATACCCATGGTTTCATACAATCCACAAGTTTAAAATATTCATTTACAATTATCATAAGTAGTAACTTGTACTAGTATTTACAAACCCGTTTTTCATCTCCATACAAAAGTAAATAAGCATAATTGAATGATTTTGTCTTAAAATGTCCTAAAGATTGTTTCATTTAAAAAATAAAAGGCGATAATCACACATTTCATAATGTTTTTTTTTCTGAATTCTTAATTTATTTCAATTAATAATAAATATGTCAACATATGTCAAAAATATACTCAGTGGTTCTGTTGTGTATTCAAGAGTGTATCAGTTCGTAATGATCTCGTCTAATGACTTAATTTTACCACTTATGACTTAAGTAAAATTTGATTCACCATGTTACTGATAATATTTGTATTTTATTTTCCAATACTGTTCTTCCTTAGTTTTAAAGCTACATTTGCATATATCTTTCGATAAATTATGTTATGAATACAAATATAAAATCTAACTAAAAGTTTGTTTTAAAATTAAGTATTAATAGTGATATACTTCCGTTTCCGTATAGTCGTTTAGTCGGCCAATTTGACGAAACTATCAGTACTGACTTACTCATGTTTCATTGCTTTTTGCCTTGCCCGCATTGATCTTAAGGAAATCAATTAATGTTGTTAAATGTACATTTCACATGTTTAAACGCACTGAACTAAATTGAAGACGGGCATAGATTCATTATCGAAGTCAGTCAAGTTACTCTACGAATATTTTACCACGTCGAGTTTAATTCGATCAATGTCATGAGGGCAAGTTGGCTAGAGTCCAGCCAGCCGCTTAACATTCCGCAAGAGTCATTGCCAAGTACCATCATGTCTCTGCAATGTATCCCAACCCGAAGATTACGGTTAATTGCCGGTTTGAATTGAAGAATTAAGTTTACGATGGTCTTTGGAAAAAAAACATGCACGTCTACATGCAGCGCCAATAAATGAATATGAATAACAAATATTATTTTAAACAGTCAGGGAAATTTTGAATACAGAAAAAAAAACGGCTAGCTGTGGAACTTTGCCTAACTCATCGTTAACTAAACAAAATAAAATTTACATAAAATATAGTAAAAATTAACAAAACCGAATCATAAAATTAAGCTACACATTGGGTAGACCTGTGCTTTGATTGATTTAATTTTCATATAGTATATACATACATGTACTCGTAAGTAAGTGCCGACAACATTTGCACATATCTTAGTAGCAATTTGAACACAATTCATCTACAATCGTTCTTAAGCGCATAATTTTCCAATCAAAATAAACGAATATAGAGTACATACCTACTTATATCTTACATTTATCAACAAGTCATTCAAAAATCACATAGTTTCCATAATTATGTACACACAGAGCAAGAGAATGAGATTCTCCTCAAAGTTTCATACAGTAGCATTCTTAAAACTTAAATCACCTGAAAGACCACGTCGATCCTCTCAACGAGATAATCAGCGCAAGTATCCAACTCAGCCAGTTATTGACTAGGAACAAGTTCAGTATTACTAACACAGTGCGATGTAGATGAGAATTGCTCCAAACGTAATCTGTTGTCGTTATTCCTCTCCGATAGCTGTGCAGGGTTGAGGCAAAGTTGCTCGTATTCGAACTGTTTCCGTGCTGCATTGCGGCTGGATGTTCTCCGTTGATAACATGCACCACAACGCTGGCAGAATCTGCAGATTAAAAGAAACAGAACATACAAGACGTGCAACGTTAAACAAAATGAAGGCAAGCATATTACTCGTGAGTTGTGAATAATTTTAACATGAACATATAAAAGAGAACCACTTAATTTTTAATTTCAAAGGACACCTGTTTCGCTGCATCAAATACCAACACTGGCCGAGTACAGATCTTAAAAAAAATGGATGTACATACGTACTTTTTCTTTCAATTTAACGCGCAGAGTGACTACACATCCACTCGTACAGAAACTGTGGTAGGACGGAAAGGATTGAAAGGAAAGCTTTGTTTGTGGACTTGCTGTTCTGTATAAAAATTCTTTATGAATAAGAACATGAATGTATGGGTACATTTGTTGATGTGGTGCAGTGTACAACATTACTACAGTAACAGCTCTTCTTTTTATGAATTCATATGTATCAGTGTTGCATTTCATACTTTGGTGAGAGACAGAGAGTTTGAATGTCAGGAATAATTTTCATACAGTTAAATGCGAACGTACTTGGTACTTCCGACAAGGTTGCAAAAATTAATTGAATCGAAACGCGAAAGAGAATGCATAATAAGATCAATGTCGGAGCTTTGGTAACATTTCAAATGTATAACCTTGTTCATACTTGCACAAAAGGGATTAGATTGAGTTCAGTTCTATATTCTATATAAGTAGTACATATGTAGAATATCTAGAGTTTTATTTTATTTTAAAAACCCAATTACATGCGTTATTCGGAATGTTCCACTTTAGATTGTTACTGTTCGAAAACTAACAACCGATCATGGCCAAACATATTTATGGGTATAGGTTTACACAATTGAGTTGATGTGAATATTGCATCTACATTTGTATGTATTTCAGAGTTGCTACAAACATTGATTATACACATTGAATAATATTTCGCGGACTTTAATGACGTAAATGTGTCTTACAGACAGAACTTTAAACTCTAACTTTACATTTCGGATAGCACTTCTTTGTAGGATAGGTTAAAAGATGGATTTAACCAGTGTAAGCACCACCCCAGGAGAGTATAAATATTATAACTAGCCCTATCTACTAAATTGTTGCACTGACTGTAGTCGAACTTAAAGGGTAGATGGATAAGGATATTACCTATTATTCATAGCCCCGGTTGGGCGAAGTCGCGGATACTGATAATCCAGTAATAATAAAGATTCAATCAATTCATAACGTAAGCACTGTGGCAGTGGGACAACCACTGCGAAATCACTGGACACAGCAAGCAGCCAAGCTGCTTGTTATGATATTACTCGGTTAAACTTCCTTCCGGGACGCGTCGTAAAGAAAATAAGCTTTCATAAAGTTAACCCCATGTAATCCTTAAGAATGTGCCAGTTTTGTTAGCAAAACACGAACGAAAGCCGGCGTTAAACGTCTCTCACATGAATTTTCATATTTGAACACCTCCGAAACAACAACTGCGTATAGGGCGTTAAAGAATGGTGCAGAGTAAGGCACGCAGTTCTAGACTCCTTAGTTCTATTCTATGAACAATAATGCAACACCGGCACACATTAACTTAGACTGAAATAAAATAGAAAACAAACAAGAGAACAGCAAAACAGGATCAAACGGATTCCCATGCATTCATTTCAATGTTAGAGGATTATTTGTTTGTGCTGTCGCTTTCTTCGAAACACACACCACCACTACGTTTCTATTGTGTAGCCCTACGTTACTGACCCAGTTACTTCAGGTGATTTATTGTTTCACACAATGAACTCCACCACGAATGCAAATGGCTTAAATATCTTGGAAGAGGCGGTATGGCGAATAAAAAGTCCGTCCCCTTACCAATCTGGGTTCTAGACTGCGGATAGCGCATTGTGCTCACCACTGTCGGTACCACACTGAATGTTGGGGTCGACTCAAGAATTCTTTTGTGTTATTCAGATAAGAGAATACGCTACTTGTTACGTGTTTTTATAACGAAATGGTTATTCAAAAGGCATGCACATTGAGCTCTTCTGTACCATATGCTTCAGATGTGCATACATACATATGTACATACAGCACATGCATGGACGCGAGTGAAAAATGTCATATACCCATGTGTGTACGTACTTAAGTCCTACTCGAAGGCACTATGGAACGTGCACTTTTCGATTAAATTGCGAATCTTTCTTATTTTATTTTTGTTGACACTTACCTGAGCTACTCGGCGAGCAGGTATAGTTCCCAGAGTCAGCTGGCGTTGCTTTTGCTATCAATAATTTACTCGTCCGAGTTTGTCGTTCTGTTATAACGTTGATGCCACCACGTTGCGAATAATTCATGACACGTTTTCCTTTGTACCAATAAATAAACGACGGCGGTATTGGTGATTGCATCGCCAGGCATGTCAGATTTATATCACTGCCACTTTTTATGAAAAGCTCGGAGTTGCCAAGGATTTTCGCACGTGATACTATCAAGTGGGTATGGGCAAGGCGGAAAAGAAACAAAAAGAGAATATGAAATTGTATTTTTATTAAATAACGAACGGAAAGTGTATTTATGGTTTACCACAACAACAAATTAAATGAAGCTTGCACACAGCCATTTACACACACTCAAATATATTCGTACTCACCCACGAATACAAACTAGCGGAAAGCAGTGAAATAACATAGTGAGCAAAATATAGCCTTTTGAAACCACAATGACTCGTCATAGCACCGTTTATTTCATGTTTAAATAATCCAGTCAAAACTGTTTGTCAGGACAGAGCCAAAGCGGAAGGAAGGAAGGTGAGTTTTAGTGTCATTAATTTAGAAATTAATTCATTTAGAGATTTAATTTATTTTAGTTACTTTTTCCCTGCTCGTTTTTTTTTTGCAGGCACTAATGTTACCGTGACAAGTTACAGCGTTGATCAACAAGTGGAAATGACTGGGCTTTGAAACAGTTGGAAGTGAACTGTGATTTAAGTAAACGTCGGCTTTAATGATGAGGCCGAGTGCAGCTCCACCAAATATTATTGAAATGCATCCGCAGAAAGTTACTTCTGTGTCCAGATTGAGCTGAGGCTGCATCACTCCGTTCTTCTTCGAAAACCCCGATCACATAGTCATCGTAATCAACATAGAGAGATATTGGCCTATGATTACCAACAAATAATGATATGGATATGGACAAATTGCATGATAAGGATGTGAACGAAATGTGGTTTCAACTGGACGGCGCTACGTGCAACACAGCTGATCGAACGAGCGATTTTGGTTATCATTCACAGGGGCGATGTGAACTCGCTATTCTTTGATATGGGTAATCGTTCCATTTTCGGAGCTAAGTCGTACCATCGCCTAAGTTCCGATTGATCTAAACGCTCCACCCATCTAAGCCGCGTATGCCATATTACACATTCCATCCAAACCCCTTAAGAGTCAATGCTCTGTAGACATCTCAAGGGATTTCAAATCCGCTGTGAAAATGAAAACTGTATATGGAAATACACTTAATTGTAATTTTACTCCAGACCCGCGAGAGATTATACAATTATGACCATCAAGCAGCCTCCTTCATCCGAGTTTCTCTCACTGAACTCACCTGAGCCCATTCATTCTGAAGGATAAACAACACCTTGTACACATTGTTTTAAACTACACATACAGGCGCATGAAATTTAATTTCTTGTAGTCTTTCTCAAAATTATTTATATAAGTACCTACCTACAACATTCAAGCGAAATCCCTGACTTATTTTTGGTTCTGTCGACACTTGGCACTCGTACGTTCCGGAATCTCTTGGTTGAGGCGATGATATCCTTAACGTCCATTCATCTGATCCTTCCATGTGTAATGACTGAAATCTCTGGTCGTTTGTATATGTCAAAATCCCAACAGTCAGAATGTGTAGGTCCCTCTTTCGAATCCACGAAACCTGTCAAAACCAAAAAGTGAAATTTCAGCTAATTGAACACATACACACAGTGGTAGATAGTACAGCTGTGCAGAAAGTTTCACAAATCCTGTAGATTTCTACATTCCCCACAGTTGTCAGTTATGCATAAGTAGTTAGATGAATGAAATTCATACTTAAAAATTAATCCTTAGAGATTCTTCTCGGATAAAGTTGAATCCCTTGGAAAACTCTCTACAAAATCCAAATCTCCAAGTATCTTTCACGATGGCATTATTTCAATTTCATGCAACAGAACAAAGCAATTGGGGCATGAAATAGTGTAGAAACAGATGTGAGCAGTGTCGACACCATGTATAGTTTGCCCAGCAAGTAGACTTTGAAAGGATATTTTCTTACACACCGAGCGACGTTGTAGTCAGTTAGTCTTTTGATATCCATAATACGAAATGCATTTGCAAATCCTTCAACTGAAATGCTGAATGACATGCCAACGAACTTAAGTTGAGTTTAGGCTGTCGCTTAAATGTGCCTGTGAAACAGACTGTATTGCTCTTTTGAAAAACCTCTATACATATGTGCAATTCGAACAGAGTTTCTTTCTCCAAAGTCAGGGGGAATCAAATAGAATCATCTTCCCGAAGCAGAGAGCAAGCATTTTGATGGTGGATGGGGAGTGTGCTACTGCTCTGTGGGCAGAGTGACATGTTCTAGTTAAGGTAAATAGAGGATCCTTCCCTCTCACCAAATTCAATAGATTACACACATATGGTGCCCAGGCATATGTATGTATGTAAATACACGGTGTGTGTATATACACTTGCCCCGAATATCCTTCTATTTCTTGTGAATGGATATTATCGTTTATTGTACGGAGACATGCAATTTTGTCAACTTGTCAATTCTGCAGCAGAGCAAAGAAATTGACATCACTTGTCTCTGCTGCTCTAATAAGTTCTTTGTAATTTTTTTTTAGTGGACGGTGGGGGTTTGTGGGACGGTAGATTGGGCATTTTTTTTCTTTAAAACTGAATTCGCTTTAAAAATAAAACCGGATGGATTGATGGTACTCCACCGGCGCGACGTCCTATTTGCTTGATATCATTTATTCAACAAGGTGACGCTGGTTACCGGTCAAGGGGACTTGTTTTATAAATTGAGTGGCTTTGTGTCGGAAACCGAAGCAAACAGCTCTGATTTCAGGTGGTTGTGCAATCAATTGTGCAATAGTCGAGCACCAACCATAAGCGATTCAGTAAAGTAATCCATGCTACAAGCAGATGGTGTATGAACTGCTCGTAGGTGGTGGTGCTGGAATACATACTGCTGATGGTGGGGCGGTATAAAAGAAGGTGTTGCCGGTGTTATTGTGTACGGAATTATCAATAGAAGTTTATTGAATCCGATTAAATAGAGTACATATAGGTTTCTCTATGTATACCTATATACTTCGGTACTTTTTGCCGATTTGTTTTGGTACCAGTTGTACGACGTCATCATCATGTTTCCTCACATGCAATTAAACCAAATGGGGATGTTTTCGAAGCGAACGTGTTGAGCAACGTGATATGATTATCACATAAGATGATACCATTGTCACACCATGGAGGGGAGTGAGTTTCTCCAATTCATTGCCTATCAAATAGATTGCCATTTACGACCCACAAAAGTTTGTAAGAACAAGTCTTTTCCATTGACCATTGAGCAGTTGTTTCTGCTCATATTGAATACTATTTGAAAACCTTTCATTGGTCATGTGGAGTAAGTTTTTAACGATATCGTTTGGGTAAGTTGAAAGTACTTCACTTGTATTATTACTGATAACATGTGAATAATTTTGTTTGTATTTGTATTTAAAAATAAAACGATAAGCAGTAAAATACTCACGGCTCGGTCACCCAAATTCCTCACACGACAATGAAGCAGGGCTGCTTGACCTACAGTTGCTGTCACTTCTCTTCTGGTAGAGTTGTCAAAATATGGCTGTGAGTATGGTGTATCCCAAAAGTGATGAGGACCTTCGCCACATATTGTCTTAGTTTCTAGAAAAAAATAAAATATAATGGTTATCTATTTTTACATATCTATATTTATTATTTAATTAGCAATTTTCCTTAAATAATTGTCTAACTAGTGACATTTTATCAGTTTTACTGTTGTTATTGATCAATGGGGAATAAGGCATTACAAAGAACACGTTAATTCTGCCCTGAAGTAGTTGTGAGTTTAAACTGAAATTTTAATTTTTACCATAATGAGGTTATTGCGAGAATATAACTTCGTGGACTTTAAAGGATGCCAAACGACAATCGGTATCGCTCTACCTCGGGCATTGAGTAGGTTCTATGATACAACCAGATGCATGGTCGGAAGTTACTGGAATACTTGATTTTAGAGATAATTGTATCATTTGAAAGATAATTTCGCGATGGTAGCAGTATGCAGTAATCATTATAATGACTGTCCATAAAAGTGAAGCCCAGTGAAGCTACCGCTTCAATTCAATGAAAAACAGAAACTTTCAATTCACATCATTTGTCAGGATTGCCAGTAGACATTCCCGAAATTAAAGTTTGTACTCCTTCAAAGCATCAATCCACAGACATTTGCTCGCATTTGGCATTATGTCGCTTTTGCCTAAGGCTACATTTGGAAATTTCATACGTTGAATGTTCAGACGGCCAGTTATCCCTAGCTTCTGAATGACAACGTGTCTTTCATAGGTATTTTTGAAGTAAAAAAAATGGTCTTCAGCGGAGTGCCGCTAATTCGCCGATCCTGTTCAACATTTTCTATAACGATCTTGTAAGTTCTCTTCCTCGCATTATTGCGTATATTGATGACTCGAAAGTCTACAGATCAGGTTCAAATACCGAGGACATCACCACTCTTGCGCAGTGTGACTTGGAAGTTGAATATCAAGTCCAGGAAGTCGAAAACTATTCTGTTCAGGACGCCGATACAAAAAAAGAATTGCGAAAGTTCTCAATGCTGCTCTGGGTAAAGCCTGAGGCGCTTTCGCTCTTACAAAGAGACTGTTTTACAATAGCCAAGTCGATGAGAGGGTGAAGGGCCCTCATCCAGCCAATGCTCACCTATGGTTGTCCCGTGTGGTTCAACGTGCGTTCAACGGATTGATGGGAACGATTCAGGTCTAATCTTTTATGGTATAGTTTCTCAACCTTTGAGCCTGTGCGGACCCCCAGCAACGAATTTATCTCTCGGCGGACTCCCAACCAACCCAACCCCCTGAAAGAGATCAGCGGGCCCCCTAGGAAGGTCAGTTCCGACTTAGTATGGCAGTATTACGGCGATATGTTCGGGATATTGCAATGCAACATCGAAAGTTCTGGAGCCCTTCGGAGGCTGCATAAGAATATAGGTTCCTTTCACTTGTGAGAGAACAATAGCACGCACAACATGAAGCCCATGCTGTAATAGCATGGACCTGTACGGAATGTAGAGCCACCAATATTATTATTGTTACATTAACTTATCTTTGGTAAACTACTCCTTGGTACAGACTTCTGAATTCTGATAAACAATACTGTTTCACTGATGACTATGTACATAGTACTAAAATTCTAATTTGAAGATATACTCACGGAGAAACTTTTCCCTTCCAGAGACCTGGGGCCTTCTATGAAGGATTTGTTAAGATTTTGTTGTTATGTTTAGTAGTAGCAGTAGTGGCAATTAACAATTATTCAAATTTTCAATTCGTACGCATAAGTTACTCGTCACCCTATTATACCCAACCGACGTGGCGGCATTGTGCATACAAATCATTTCCTTTAGAGCTAAGCTCAACGCACACAAGGGTGTTTCCCTCTAAAAGTAAGCTGTGCACACCAAATTTCATGTTAAAGCCAAACCGATTAAAACTGATAAGCTTGCAGAAACCTTGAAAGCAATTAAATGGAACACGTACCTGTCAGGCAGCAGGAAATCCCGATCTACGAAAACTACGTCGATGGAAATCTCAGTAATTCCCCTTTTCAAAACGAAAGCTCTGATTGACATCTTTTCTGATTCAAATCGTAAGCTGGCAGTTCAGGTTTTCCTCAGAATACCTTGAATGCAACGTCATAATATTTACAGGGCCCTCCTTTGCAATAAACCCATTCAATCTCCATTCGTCAGACATCCCACGGGGATACAACAAATGTGTTCATATTTGCTTAAAAGGAGTACCCCACGTATCGTTAAGCTCCCCCAAACAACCACTTTATGAACTGATATAAATACGTGTACATTTGTCAGAATTTTTTTTTATGAATCCTCATCTTGCTTATGAATATTAAACGAACACTTTTCGCGCGAATAGATTTCTGATTGGATCATAAAATTTCATGTTAGTTAAAAAAAAATAAAAGAGAAGAGAAAAAATGGAAAAAAGTGTAAAATAATGGGAGGGGGTGAAAAAAAAACTTAATTTTCCTTAAGCACTCAAGTGTCTAAGTAAACTGCTGAACTCAAGCACATCCTTCAAATTTCCACTTTCGCAATCAAGTGCGTACGACCAGAAGTTATATTTTTTTTTATATGTTTCTTACCCAATCTCGCCCCCTCATTCGGGCTGTCTCTTTCAGTCGATCCGAAAAAAGGAAAGAAACGCAAATGAAGGATGAAGGATGAAGTATGAAGTAGGTATCTTCTGTTCACTGGCAACAGCGTTTCTTCATTATCCTTGGGAAATATGTTGAGGGGTCGTAGCAGCGGCAAGGGCACCATTAGCTGACTGGTAACTTTGGCTTCTCGACGAAAGTCTCTTGTGTCCTTTTTGAAATGTATAGGGTGTATTCAAAGGGCATGTTAAGAGCATTTAATGAAAAATGTGACTTGAATAGTAGGCATTTAAGCATTGATAAAAGGGTCGTGGTAAATAGATGGGAGTCAGCTACGCCTTTGAAAAATGATATCCTCTCAGGAGGAAGAAAGAAAAACAAACGAGACCAGAGAAAACTTTTGAAAAATAAACTCAGGTGCCTTAAAGAAACTCAGCCACCGTCGTGTCGTGGTCATTATTTTATTTTCGTTTTCTTAACTTAATAAACCCGGTCAAAGGGATATAAGTGCTTATGCCAACAGGGAAGAGTTTTATTTCTTTTTATTTCTTTTAAAAAAAAAACCACTAATAATATAATATCCTTGCAAATTAGGTAGCCGTACGTTTATTTTTCCTGGACTGCAGGCAAAAGACGTGACCAACAACTTGGCCAATTCGATTGGGTGGCGTACTCCCGATTTTATGGCGGGGCTATTTTTCGTAATGGAGTAAGTTAGGGGAATTATTTCCCCCTCTACAAAGTGAAGAAAGATCTTTATCGGACAACAGTCACGCAGAGTTTCCTTCTGTGGCGCTGATGGTCGCTGCGTGCGAGTACCTCGGTTTGTGTGTTTTTTTTTATTTCACGGATAGGGAATTGAATAATTTGTGAGTCAGTATGCCTAGAGTAATAATTGTTTGTTTTGTTTTCATAAGCACGTGATAGGTGATGTGATAAGCTCATAAAAAATTCACCGCAGCAGCATAATTTATCGCAACAACGGTCGTATATTCATTCATTCTCACTTGAAATGAGCGTTTTGTTGGAAACAGACAAAATATGCATATTTCAATCATAATTGGCAGGTCCAAACGGGAGCTGTTAAATGCTCCCTTTATGGTGTGCTAAAAAAATTGCATGCGCTTCTTGGCCTTGGCCGTCCTGTTTTTCAGAAGCACTTGGTTGATGAAGTGATTGGAAAATTAAAATCGACGAAATTTGGACAGTAACATCAGTATTATCGTCTTTGGTCTTCCAACAAATACTCACCATGAAAAAAAGTTACAGATTCCATTCCAATCATATTTAGTCTACCCGAAGATATTATTTCATTGTATTATCCCAAATTAGGGGGTTTGTTTCTTGGAGGATGATTGTGGAGGCCTATCTCTTAAGCCGTAGCACAGACTTTTATAAGATTAAGCAAATGGGCTGCTTATGATCTAAATTAGGACATAGAGTTCATGACAAATCGCAGCCCTCTTTGTAAGTATACATAAAACCATGAGATCGCTTACTCGTGTAGAATGCTCTGTTTCGCTGGCTGGTTGCATATACTTCTGATCTGTAGCTGCCTGAGTACAACTGTTAACCACGTTATAGAATGGATATTGCTAATTTTCTCTCCAAAGAGTTGAGATTTTTTCTATTCAGTCTAGTTTAACCTTTTTTTATGTAGCCGCATACTCAAATAACCATTTATATCACACAGGATGTTGGATGTTGGTTCGTATTTAATAATTTGGTTTGGATCTATACGAATTTTAATAACCTGCACAGAATGCGTTCATCCATTATTCATAAGACTGCGTTTTGATTCTTAAAAGAGACCAAATAAACTTTCAATGTCAAGAGCTAGGTAGGCGTACAAGGATTATGTACTTCTCCTGAAAAGAATACCGTATTAAAATTCTTCCTCCTAGAAACAGAACAAGATACAACAAGTTGATGTTAGTTGATATTGCATCAGCTCATGTGTGGATCTCTTAGCAGTAGCGAGTGCGCTGTCATCTTTATAACTCCATTTTGTATATGAATGTAACAATTTACTCAAAAATGCGATGTCTGTATTCGTACACAGATATTCATGGGTAGACACATATGTACGATCAGTGAATATTTTTTTTTTAAAAAAAGTAACACTTCCCCTTCGCTTTAATGACACACAAGAAAAGTACTCATTTCAACAGGATTGAAACATGATAATACCAATACTTCGTGCCTAAGGATTCCTTGCCAAAAAAGGAACAAATACAATCACATGTTAGTTTGTTCCCAAACTTCACAGCACGTCCATCAGGAACAATTGTTTCTAGGAAACATATTGAAAAAATAAAATCGATAAACCATCAATGTCAAAAGGAACGGAACAAAAACACAGAAAATGAACTGCACAACCCCTTTGGCAGTTTCACCTACACACAAAAAATTCACTTCATAAAGTTCTCTCTTTTATTAGGCCTCCTCGTGTGTATGAGCCTCCGGTTAGAGCCGCCCTAATTAAATCCACCGCATCATTTCGATTGGAGTCACGTATCGGTTGTCTATCCGACAAGCAAAATACGACTGAATTTGGCCTGCATCTATACACATACTTATCTATTGGATGAGCTTTATTGAAACGGTTTTTGTATTGTTTTAATTTTCCCACAATCACCCAACCCAACACGCTCGCTACCTAAGGCGACGGAATTTGTTCACCTGATTGGGCGTGCATTTCGTTGTGAATTCCTCTGTTATGAATAAATCGTTTATTTTGGGCAGCAAGCCTCTCAGTCCTAATTTCGAAAGGTATTATAATAAATCCGAGCCGGCAGCCGAAAATATATCACGGCTGTCTTCTGGAATTTCAGTATTGTAGAATCTAAGGAGCATAGCGAGATGTTTAAGATCCGCGTATATATTTATTTTGTGGAAAAACTTGCAGCGCCTTTAAAGAAATGTCGTGACATCATTGTATCACAGGAATTTTCCATTCCTCTAAAAATGCAAAAAACAACGTCCCTAATTGAAAACAAACTTGATCAAGAGTAATTGTTTTGCAAGATACAAGCAAGGTGAGGACTTTGGATTGGCCCAGATCCGATGGGACTCCACCGGGACTGACACACTTTTTGTCCGCTGTCCTCTGCACAGCTTTCCGAGGAAGAAGAGCACTTTTTTTTTTCTGTCATGATGTCTTGTAATCTCTTGTTAATTTAATTTAATTTAATTATTAGAGGGATGTCGTGTGTCCTGGGAAAATGAAAATCGAATGCTAGTGAAGTGAATGCCAGTGTTGCGACCCTCTACACCTGAGAACAAGGTAAAAGCGAACATTTCTCCTTAAGGAAAATTATTACTTCACATTGGAGGAATTTATGTGACACCCATCCAAAGGGAAAATCACATACAAACTCTGTAATGTACAATTTCTCCAGTATCAGAAAAGAGAGAAGAAAGAAAAATAAAAAGAAACGACCGAAAATTGGTAGACATTGCTGACAAGTAAAAAAAGTATTAAATTGGCTTTGACAAAGTAAATTACACATCATGAGTGTCAAACTGGTAAGTATTGAGGAGAACGGATAAACGAAGGCTAGAAATGGCCTCTATAATCAATGTGTGATTGGTATAAAAACAAATAAATTAGTTCGCGTTATCATGACGGAATACGACTCCTTTACAATTAGCAGGCTCTGGGAGTGTCTTTCATTCGTCAGCTCATGAATTATGGAATCTCAGTACTATCAACGTATGATTAGTGTTGTGTTTTGATGTTTAATACATTCATTAATTTAACAGCCCCCAACATTGGTTACTTGTAACTGAAATCGGGTGGAGTGTTGGGCATCAATCTGGGGTTAAGTACGCAACGTTTCTTCAAATGCTGCAGAAGCTTTGTACTTTAGTTACCCTTTTCTAGAAATGAACATCACGAAGTCCCCAGAAGCTAAAAGCATTTTCTTCATCATAAGCAAATACAAAAATTTGATCAACAGAATTAGTTCCAAGTGCACTTGAAGTGCGCCAGGTCTCAAATATCTCGAGGAGTATATTTCTACTCAACATTCGACATTTAGTACCGTCGGTGGTGCTGTACCCACACAGGACAATAAACCAACATACGTTATTACTTTATGGAGTGGAAATAATACCCCACTGAAAAGTTTCTCCTTAAACCACCATAAATGTCAATTGCAAGCCAATCTAGGAATACCCACCGCCGTAATACCAAAAACGACCAAACCGCAATAATAGTGCATGTTCGAACAAGGAAAAGGCACAAGTAGCCGCTTTACCATTCATTGCTGCGCAATGGCTCCCCGGCCACCTCCATTAAACGGAACCATGTCCTTTCTTCCCTCTTCTATAACCACGAACGCTTACCCACAATGCATTGATTTCGCCTTCAGGCTGAGGAAAAGCTCGACTGCCGACACAGCCACAACGGGATGTGGAAAACATTAGAGGGAGGCAAAGGGTTGTCCGCTCAATTTTACAGTTTCAAACATTTGTTCTGCTCTTTATGTCATTTACCACATTTTTGACAGCATTACGTGTTCTATTGAGGTTACACCCGACAAGGAGGAAGCGACAAGGCGAACACAACGAAGGAGGCCACCTCGATTTGAATGTGAATGCACCCAACAAGTACAGGATGCAATCAAGACGCGTTCACGGCTTTGTAAGATTTTCCGTTTCTTTTCTTGCATGTTCATAAAAGAAACTCTGTATAACCCGAGCCTTTGCAGTTTCTCTCGGGATGTTCAATACAATTTCACCTCAACTTTAACTCACATTAGACTCGTGCTCAACGGTCGAAAATATATTTCTCAAGAGCCCTCCGATTTTACACCGTGCACCGAAGTGCTTTCTTAAGTTTCGAGGTGCTTGTGCTTACGTGCGAACAAACAAGAGGCAAACACGTAAAGGCGATGAAATATGTATTTCGCGGATGAAAAAAGAAAATTTTGCTCTCAAAGTTGCAGATATTTATTTTCAGAGAAAATGGAACACACGATTTGTGATCTCATTTGTTGGCAGAATGACATTTATGAATAGAAATCCTGTGGTTTGAGTCCTCTGGGTGATTTATTCCGACTGGAATTCCAATGATACAATGCCTGGTTGGTTGATCAATGGATGGGAAACGCCCTGAGAGTTCTTTGAGCTTTTTTTTTATTATTCAGTCATTCAGTCATATGTGTGCTCCCTGTAGACTGATGCACAGGCGGAGGTTCTAAATGCTCAATGGACATTCGAGCGGATTGACAATCCAAATGAAAGAAAAAACCAGCCTCTCCACATTGGGTTCGAACGATATTTCGATTCGACACCATTCTGCATGCAAACAACAAACACACGTCCGTAGGGTATTCGCAACAATTAATCAATTAAGGTACCAACAGACAGAGTGAATGTGCGGAAAAAATGTCTCTTGCACCGCAGTATGGTAGAGTGTCACACTCAATTGGACTTCGCGGTTTAGATTTACTGATTGGGTTCTTTTGATATTTCAATCGTGTGCCGAAATATTCCAAGTTTAGTCAGTATAGGTTGCTGCAAATTTGTCACATATATTGCGAGTGAAAAATGTTAACTTACACATTTGTAACTTCAATTTAACATATTACGAGTGTATGTAATAATGTGGCAATTATATATATTATACACCTACAATATCACCCTAAATAGTGGTAAGCTTTTTAGAATTTCATCCATGAATTTCCGATTTCTGACACTCCAAAACGATGCTGGGATCAACATCTACAGTCAAATGTAATCTGAGTGTGATATACAGACTGTGTATTCCTGGAGCTATATATTCGGAAAATTTAGATTATTTTAATTGTAAGTGATCCAGCGCAGACGAAGTAAAAATTTGTTTAAGTTTAAAAAAAAAATAAACTGATACTAAGGGAGAATAAAACGAAATAATATTATTATGTGTCACTGAAAGAGCTAAGTGACCTAAAGCACAACGAAAAGCTCTCAAGTCGACATATATTTCAACACATTGGGAGCAGAAAGTCCTCACAGTTGATCATATTGAGTAGGAAGAACTCTTATCGGCCTCAAACTGGGCACGCGCCATTGCAAGCACCAACTGGCTTGCGGAATAGGATCGACTAGATCCGCTTGGTAACACAATAGAGCTTTATACTGCTTTTTGTGGGTTGGGTATACGGAGGACAGTTCAGTCATTTGGTATGCTTTCATCTTCCTAAATACTATAAATGATCTGGCACATGCTCGATTTAAGAACGGCGCCACTGACTATCTGATGGTACGCCAGTGTCCTTCTTAGTTTTCAGCTTTTTGATAGCTGTGCGCAACATCATCGGTTTCTTCATTTCCGTCATCACTCCCGTCTGTCGATACCAGTAAGCAGATATTAGAAGCGCTGATCAGATACATCCACTATAATCAGATACATCCCTATTAATTTCGAGGGCTATAGGTTAAAGTAGAGCCTTCCCCTAAGACCGGTGTTAGAGGTGAGTCTTTCCGGCAGAAGGCTCGTATTTTGCACTTGTCCCTAGACTCCTCGATGTCCTGCGAGATATATAATATGTTAACATAGAAGACTCTTTTTATCCCATCTTGTAGAGCGATACTCCTCTTGCGCTGCCCTGGTTACTGGTCGCAGATGTTTTTCACCGAAGATCTGTATTGTCGTTAATATTTGGAGTATTCTGACTCCAGTCTATTTGATTTTTAGCGTGCAATCACACCACAAGCTATAGAGGAATGCTGTCAGCTGATTCCGGCAATTATACATTTTTATTCATGCTAGTAATATGAATGAAATTTTACAACAATACACACACAGTGCTTGTCCTTGATAAGCATTGACATGCCTTTCCATCGATGTGACCTTCGCCTATGAGAAAATTAGTGCCAAAACAAAATGAATATTATGATAAATGTCATCTGGTCATGATAATCATTCATCACAAGAAGTGAATAACCTGGTTCCGCAGCGCTTTAATATCGTATTGTCCAGTATCGACAGAATGACTTTAAGAGTAAAACAAACGAAAAAGGTCATAAAACGTGCGGGAAGCAGCTATGAATAGAACATCAACCAGCGCCTATGTCCTCGGGTACTACAGTATTGGTGTGCCCTTCTGCGGACGTGGGAACCTATTGAACTGGAATAATTTATAAATCAATATCATATTTATTTAACAATTTTTCTCATTGTGAACCAGAGCGGAATTTACCGCAGAAGTAGGCACTCACGATATTAGTTTTCTTTTTGTGTTTTTATTTTGTCACAGACAAGGACGAACGTAGGGTCTCTTGGGTTATGGCCCGTCTGCTGTCGCAAACGACTGTTTAAAGATAACGGGTACATTCATCTCTGGCTGACTAAAGGGTTTATTTTTTTGGGAGTTTATGCGCTTCGAGTGTTATGAAGTTGGCATAGTTTGAAAAATGATGTGGCTACAGAATATTTTTTGATTGTATGCGATTCTTTGGTTGAAGGACTTGCAAACCCATCGAATATGGTATATCATTGTTGCGTGTGTCAAATGATTGTATGGATTGCATTGAATCAATGGAACGGATGTTAGCTTTGGCTCTATATATGGTATAAAACGAACTACGCGTGGGAATCTCTAGTGCGTGCATTACCCCCGCGACCTCTGTAGTATATTGTGCTGGTCAGAAGATCATGATGGCAACAACTTTCTTATTCGCAGTTCAAGCTCTCTTTAGTCACTGACAATAGCACAGAGAAAATACCCTTGCTCAGATTCGCCATACAAGTGTTCACTTTTTCAGTTCACTTCCCTCGTCAGATAGGAATTGGTGTCCATTGGCCAAACACTGGATCGTATCGCTAGCATTTGCTAAGATACTCATATACAATATCCTGCTCTGAAACAACAAACTCGCTTCGTTCGACCCTCTACAAATCTGATTACAAAACGAGCTAAAAATTACATTCAACAACAAAGTTAATGTCAAAGTCTCCAAGCATGAGAATCTTAATCTAGAATCTATTTCGGTAATGTATTTCTGTCCCCACCATGATCCATCATCGAAGAACTTTATTAAGCTGACTTTTTCCCCCGAAATTTCTAAGCAAATCCACACAACTTATCAGGACAGCATTGTGTAACTCTTGTATTGTGTAAAATACAAAAGAGTCACAGTTCAAGAACGTCATCGATTTCAAGAGCATGACAACCCGAATACAAGATTGCTGTGATCTGAAGCAACCAATTTTAACGGATGACCATTACAGACTGACTGCATTATGCTGCCATTGTAATTGGGTCATTTGGCGGAAGTGAACTATACCACACATACAATTGCAGTCCATTTCTCAAAGTCATATCAAACGGGAGATATATATTTTCCAATTGTTTGCGTTTAAAAAGGGACATAAAATAGGACACAAAAGATGAGAAATAGCAAATATTTTGAGTGCTTTGGACAGCAATGTTGTTGCCAAGAATTGTGTATGGGATAGATTCTATGGAGTCGACTACTTTGAGTTATATAAAAGGGAACACACTCTGTCGAGATTAATAACAATTGACCGAAGCAGTATTTTTAAAGGATGCCTACTTAATACGACGATGAAAGGGATATTCGTCTGGCAAGTATTATGTGTATAACACTTCAATTCAGTTTTAGAGCAGATTTAATAGATTGAAAGGTTATGTTATCTCAACTTCAGTCAAATAAGCAGCTTTATTCAGTCGAATTGCGTCATATAATAAAGAATATATGAGGTTTGGTATATTTTGTTCACTATTGTGCTTTCAACAAACAAACATTGATACTCATGGCAACTTATGCTCAAAGAAATATTCAAATGAAAAACGACATCAACTATCACACATATTTCCACTTTCACTTCATCGGTATTAGCGCTAGAGACGCTCTCCGGTCTTTTATACTCAAATGACACAGTTGTTAGGTTAAGTGTATATCCATTGGGACAGTAGCTGCATGAATATATTCAAATACTCTCTAAGTCGATTTTCTCTGTAGCTCGAAGTTTTTATTCAACCATCCTCTAAGTCGAACTCCCTCTAAATCGAAACGATTTAGATATCCAGTGAGCCTGTACTTCATCGGAATGCGAAGATCCTGAGGTAAACCGACTAGAGGACATCGAAGCAAGTCACAAGGCAATAATCCGCAACAGAGAAACAACTTTAGGAAGATCTGTGGATTAGCAAATGTTTTAAAGCAGGATACTGACATTAAATTGGATTCAACTAGAGTTTAAATGGACCACGGTCGCAGCAGTTACTCCATTCTAATTACAGCCGGTACTCACGTAATCTGTGAGCTGTCATTGAAGTTACTTTAAAACTACATACCAACACGAATAATTATTTAATATATTAATTATCTAGTTAACTCAACCGACTGTTCCGCAATGCACGTCTTTTCAAATGAGCAGACGCAGAGCAAACTCTTCAACTTTTACATTCCACTCAAAAAAATAATGCATAGGGCCAAATAACAAAACCGTAATTATGAATTTATTCCGCGTTGGGTTATGCCTACCGTCAAGAACGACATTTGTGCATGCATATGTAAATACGTTCCCATGCATACAAAGAATCTCGAAATACAGCAAAAATGTTCCGAGGTAAAATTCATATTTCCAACTCAGCAAATTCTAATTAAAATTTACATGCCAACCGAAAAATATCCGGAAATTACACAAAAAAAAGAAAAAATAAATCGGATGGTTCAAATGCAGGAAGGACATGTCAATTGAAAGTTTTAAACTATTTATCTAATAAAAATGGCAGATACTTCCTGATATTTTTATTTCACTTCATTCACGAACATGTCATGAAATAGGCGGGCATGTACATATATGCATGCCCGCATAATTATAGAACAGACAATATAATGTGCTTTAGTTGGAATGGGCTCAATTTAATTTTCCTATGATAAATATAAGAGTGAACTGAGAATAAATCAATTGGAAATAGTACACCATCATATAGCCCGAAATGTGTGCAGAAAAATCCCAAAACGTAATTCCAAATGAACGGGAAACCGATATTTTAAAGGCGATATTTATTAAATGAGTAATTCAGTCATGATTTCCGGCGAATACGGGTACTCCAGCAACGTTTCGTTTTTTTTTTATATGGCTTATGCTACTTGGCTGCGTATAAAAAATGAATGAATATGTGCGTTTTTTAAGGGCCATTGGGAGCTGCGCGCCCATATAACAACCTCGTCTAGGGGTCGGTGAATAAATACATCGTTGAATATAGAATGGAATTTATGAGATTTTTAAATTAAACTCTTTTTTTGTTTAATTTATTATTTCCTATCATGTTTGGTGAATTCATATTTTTTTTGCCGGAATTCCTATTTGTTATGGATAAATTTGTAACGAAAGGATTCTTGTTTGCATTTCTCGAGGGGAAGTGGTCTTGACAGTGGGAAAACCATTCATCATATTCGTTGGGGTAATTGAAAAGTCCACACCGAAACAATGCAAGAATAATTGCTGTGCAAAGAGGAAAAACACGTTAGTACCTCTCTTAATACAAATAGCAATAAACACGTATTAGCTGTCACGCTCTCAGCCGTGAATGAATCATTTGGTTAATACAAAAAGGAAAGTGAGAATAGAAAAGGGCAACATTAATGTATACTCGTGTGTACTTACTACTCACCTACCAGAAGAACCGATCGTAGCTTGTTGCATGTTGTGGAAGTGGTCGTGTACGTTTGTTCTTTCTAACTTTAACACAAATGCAGAATTAAAAACTGTTTGCAATTATACACGTGAATAGTTGTAGGCAAGTGGGTGCAGAATATTTGGTTGGTTTTTTTGGTGTCATTATAGCTTAATGGCATTCAATAACGAATTTGATTCGCATACAGATTAAAAAAAACCTTTTCCCGAATTAATAATAACGACTACGTATAAGTATAAGCATAAGTATATCATATATCCCTAAAATATTGCGAACAATAAATTATTCAAAATGTTGTGTAACTTCGACATTTACAATCGGCATAAAATTACAGATTCTTCCAATGGCAATAGCGTGTACAAAATATTTTATTTCTAACGAAATATGAGCTGTAAATAATTGTGTGATTCAAAGTTTTTCCATATTTTATTGCAAACATAAATTCATTGCGAACACTTGATTCGTAGGCGTAATGCAAAATCAGCTTTGAACCAGATTTTTTCAAACTTAATTTTTTTTCGATTTAACAATGAACTGCTAGGTATGAAATCGCACCGGATGCGACTGGATATACATGTTTTCATGTCTGATCTGTCTGTTCATGTTGCATTAATCCTTATTAGTAGATGAAATTTGCTCGGAAGATTTTTTATGTCAATGCTGCAGTATGCGTAATTTGTATGAAGAATTTTAGGCAAATGTTGAAGTTCGAAAATCGCTGATTCATTCCTGTGTCAATCAATACAGTATGTTACATCGTTGTTTACAATTTGCAGATCCTATCCAATAGTCCCGCACATTGTTCCGAAGTATTCCTCGTCTATAAGCACAGTTTCCTGTAATCCCTGGTAATACTGCAATACATTCAGTTTTATCATGTGCTTGAATGAATTGTTGTCCAGGAAACCTGACCAACCAAAGTATGGTGTTAAAGCTGAGCTTCTGCAGGGGAAATCTCAGAATCATTTTGGATTCGATGGTACACCTCCGCAGAGACGTGACTCCCCCGTCCCAGCCCACCACAGTGCTGCAATTTAATTCTCTGTGCTTCACAGATGTCGGCAGATAATCGCACTTCTACGGTTTTTCCTAAAACTGGATGCTTTGCTTTACATGCGAGTATTTGTATTTGAATATGTTAAAGTCGAATATGGCAATGTTAATTTTGTGAAAAATTCGCCGACAATTTAAATATTTACTCACATACATATCTGAAATAAGCTTTTGCTGAAATCAGTAATCTTCTCAAATTTCATTGTGCAATCATATATTGAACGTAAGGCGTAATTTTATATAAGAACACATTATGCTTACTTGAGTGTGTTTCATCGGAATTTAAAATTTAACAGAATAAGCGATTTGTGCATTAGCCCCTTTTGCGAAAAATACCTTCATTAATAATTCAACAGAAATTACTTCTTACGTGACATTCTTGGAATCTATGGGCGACTTTCTAGACTTGGCTCAAGCTTGGTCAGAAGCAAAAACTTGGTGCATTGGTATTTCTTTTTGTGCTTTGAGGACTTTTCTTTTATTATTGATTCATTGCCTGATGCATTTAACAAATTTGTACGTACAATAGATAACAAAAAAATAACACGAAATCTTGAAACGGAAAAATTTACAAAAGTCTGATTTGGGTATTCAAAAAAGACTATGTTGCTATATACTGAGCTTTCAGCGATTAGTAACGCGTTGGAGCACTGGAATGGATATTTCGTTCCTTTTCACTGACGTTGTGATTAAGATGAGCATATGAATGCTCAATAGCATTAAGGCCTGGCGCTAGTAGAACATCTTCCACCAAACTGCGGACGAACATGATAAAGCAACCACTCTCTGCCAAGAATCAAGGTGTACTTCGAGTCGCTGAATTGCATACATATAAAATTATATTTAAGTTCCAGGTTCTGCATGAAGTTCTTAATGGCGGAATAATTTATAGCTATGAATTACGATTTCGTTCATATACTCGTAAGTGTTGCGATTTACTCGGAATATGAATCATTTGCCACCGTATATGGACAATAATATTCGACTCATTCATCATCACCGACGGATTAGTCTATAAGCAACGACTTCATCCAAAAAGGATAAAAATAATTCCAAGGTTTTGAGTCATACGATCTAGAAGGCCAGTATACGAGACAATTACGCCAAATTATGAGCCTTCCTTCAAAAATTGATTGATAGCTATGTGTATATACGCCGCATGGTGATTTTGTATGAAACCGGGGTTTTATTTTTGACTTATGCGTGTAGCCAATTAAATAAAAGGCGCATATACTGCAGCTGATGATGATTAAACTTGTTACCAAAATAATATCAGACTCAAACAATGATTGAATGGTTTCATGTATTGATTATATATCAAATTAGGGGCTTCATTACAAAGCGCCTTGCCGCAGCGGTATCGTTGCGGTTCCAAAATAGTTCAATGCACGTATGAGGGTTTTTCTCGCAGGACTCAATTTGCAGTTCTCGTTTGGCTTATAGCAATGGGGGTTTATAAAAAGAAAGTGCAATTTTCGAGTACCTAGTGCATAAAATCTATGTTCTTAAAAAGAAACGACGTTATGGGGTACAACCCGTTGCGGCACCGTGCGTTTATATAACGCATGTGTGCACCGGGCCTTAGATTTACTGAAGTTGATGCAAACGTGTTCTAAAAGAGAAGTTATTAAAGTATTAAACAGCTCAGAACTATCTGGAAATTAATTCGGAAATGTTTCAATGTTTACGTAATCAGTGGCGTGATTCTTGGAAATAAAGGGAAATTGAAAGATGAATACTGTTCGTAGATAGCCTTGAAAGTTGAACACATTCTCAAGCATTTCGAATTCGCCGTTGCTAATTTCGTACCTTCCCAATAGTCGGAGTATTTGAGATCGTAAAATAAACTCTTATTCCTACTGATCCTAGACTAAATTGGATCATCCCAACGCACCCATCAAATTAATTCCATTCAAAGGACTTACTTCGCAGATGTCCGAGACTATAAATCCTTTATATAAAGTCTGGCGTACATAAGCCAACCGCCATTCGAAGGGAAAGAGGAATATTTCTATTCTTCCATCGGTCGAAGTGGAATAAATTTAAATAAGTAAGTCAACCCGGTTATATTTTCTAATGACGTGAAATCTATCCCTTTTGAAGTGTAGGTCTTAGGAATTGAGAATAAAAGAATTCCAATTTTTTAAGAGGGACGCAAGTATTGTCCCAGGGGATCCCTAATCAGCAAACCCGGATAAACCCATAAAACATAACCCCACTCAATAATCAAACTCAATTCAAGGCTAGGATGCCGGTGCTCTGAGTGTTATAAAAACTGTGCTGAACCCGGTAAATTGAGTGAATTGATTGCCCAACACTCAATAATGCGAATACATTTACTTCGGCCGCAAACAAAGAATTGTGCTCTCCTGTTTGGTAAGTTAACCATGGATGTTGCCCCAAAACTTGAAATGGCTGTAGTCGCCTTCCCGCCATCTTCACTTGCTGTGCCCTTAGGTGTGCCGCTACTTTGTTCTGTCGGATATTCATTAGGACTGCCTTAATTGCAATCGTTTGTTGGATATTTATAGAGACCATATCGACTGAAGTACACATCCATAGGTGGCGTGTAAGAGCGGAAGGTAGCGGTAAGGGATTTCTGCAGTTGTAATAAATTGATTACACCAGCAGACATTTTGGGTCGTTTGGAATTTACGACCACTGTTCGCCCAGAAGATGCGGAAAGCGGGATCAACTCTATGATGGATACTCATTGTATATTCTGTGACACGTCCCTGTTCAATTTTACGAGCCTAGGATTTCGTGTGTAGTGGAGTTGCGCATTTGCGGTTGATGCTTCTGTGGGTTATTTTCTTTTAATAAGACTACGGTGACCCCATTGGCGAGGTAATATTGGGGGGTCAATGGCTTATTGCCTGCCGATTTGAGTACACAGGAGTAATTTGATTTGTTAGGCTTATCGTCTAAACCTGCTTCCAATTGACTCTATTTGATTTCATTTGTAAATGGAATAAAAATCTAAGAAAACATCTCATTGGCGTGAGTTGATTTCTCATGTGGCAACTAAAATGAGCTGCACATGAAAATTTCAAGGAATGTGTGTACACCATGTGCATTAAGAAAAATTATTCAATGCAAATTATGTTATTCTGAAAAACATTTTTTTGTGTCATACCTATATGTATGGGTGTACGTCCGATGGCAATAGAACAATAGCAAACAATAGCACCACAATACGTGCAGTTGCTGTAGAAGCTAGGAGCAGGTTCACCTTGGACTGTATTTCAAATTGTGGTAAGCTTAATCCAGCATAGTCAGTGACAAGAGAGAGAGATGAATTATGAAAGTTGTGTGTGTCAGAATCCTAGACTACCCACTTAGCACAGATCAGTATTTATTTTATAGTAATGTCCAAAAGAAACAATTGCGAAGAAAATTTCATTTCACCTCCATGGTGACCACAGGGTGATTTATATACTGGAATTCGCAGAATGGGCTCCCTTCCAACTATCTTTGAATGGCAATCACAGCATATAATTGCATCTCTGCTGTTACCAGCTAAAATAAATTTGTTCAGGTTTTCACTTCATTTGATTATTTATTGATTTTTTGATATTGATAGTCATTAACGATGGTGCAAAGGATTATATATTATTTCAACCATCTTGGATACAATAACGAATGAGGGGCGATGGATGGAGGTTGCTTTTCCTTTCGCAGCCATAGCTACAGCTTATTGATTTATGCTGAATTGAAAATTATGCCAAAAATCCAAACAGAAATCATAGCAACTAACTAGCAAATCTGCACAGAGCTTAACTCGCGATTAACTTAATGAAAAGATAAAATTGTTTTCCCAATTCTGGAAAAAATGGCTCGTCAGAAATATTTATACAAGCACAGTGTACATTTATTTTTTGCCTAACAAAACCTACTTCTTCATAAATTATATCCGCTTGCTTGGTTAGATCTTCAGAAGGACTCGATAAAATTAAATGCAAATCATTCGGCAAACATGCTGAGTAAAACATATTTTCCTTTGGCCTGCTTGTATTATCTCGAAAAACAACGAAGAATTCGTGTTTCCTCACTGGATCGATAAAGCAATTATTAATATCCTCGTGTGGTTACGTCTGTGTATACATTCGTTTGCCACATAAGGGCGCTTCCTATAAACATGAACCCATTTTGTTTGGCTTTAAACGAAACCGAGTGTGCAGAGCTGACGGAACCGGACTGAGGCACTCCTTCCAGGCGTATTCAAAATGCTTGTTAGAAAATTGAGCTTAACATCCTTTGTATATCCGATTTGTGATGGTTTTGTATTTGAAAAGGAAAGGGGCGATTGAAATCATAACTTCTTTCATTTTAACTTTATGTGTGCCTAATTTTGAATGCCTTCCTGCCGTTCATGATAATTAGAAACAGAATTTCGAAGGTTAAAATACCAGTCTGATTCATAACAGACCCAGTTCATTTTTGTTTGATTGGGGAGAATACTTTATTCAACAAAAACAGAAGACTATATTCGGTATGTTTGCTTTTAGTTTTTGCAATTTGTTGATGTGATTGAAAAGGTAAATATAAAATTGAATTGCCAATAAAATAAACTCCATTACTGATTAAATTATTTTAAGTGGGTCATGTTGAGCAAAAATACTGCCAAAACTTAAATTGAAAATGTGTGGACTCACTTTTGAAATGACTGTAAGTGTTGTGTACACATGCAATACGTATAGCAGTTGCAAAATATGCTTATGACTTAAATTGCAACGATTTGAGATAGTTGGTAGAAGTATCACATAGTACATTATCTATTCACGTACAACATCTATTCATGATGAATAGCCTATGTATATATGACCCTACGAACTGGTTGAAAAAACAAATCATACATATCACAATTAAGAACTAGTTAAGACAAACACAACGAAAACACAATTCGCCGTTAGCAATAAATCTGGCCACATTTTTAAAAGAAAATTTACACTACAAACGACGAATTGCTTGTCTGTTGAATTGGTAAAATGAGACTAAGTGAAAAATACGGCTTCACATTTTCATTTTGAAGAACTTCCAAAAGTCTTATTTACGCCATTTATAATGCTAAACAGACGCAAAGTAGACTTGACCTTAAAGTCGTTCCCCGACATAAGCGGAGAAGTTTTACAGCGAAACTTCGAAACTGAGAAAGTTTCCGTAGAGAAATGCGTACATTCATTTCGTGAGGTTAGTCTCCTTCAAACACTGCTGTTTGCTGTTTTCACTGCAGATTTGGGGTAGACAAAGTGTGTGCACCATGAAATAGGAGATGGCCATTGTTTCGTTTTGCTGTCAGATCCTAGCTCATCCGCTTCCTGTAGAATATGTAACTCACCGATGTATGTTTTAATGAAATGTTTTTGTTTTGTTTCAATAAGTGAATCGTGAGGTTTAATTGTTACACGACTCCTGTATTGTATAGTTGTATAATGTCCAGTGGAATTCAATTTTAAATTACATCCACCAATGTTGCATATACCGAATTCAATTACCTGATGTAGTCCAGTTATATATAGTTATCTGAAACTAATCTTGGAAAATATTTCAACGCAAGGTAATATGAACCAATAAACTATTCATGGACAATATCTTAAAGCAAGGTACAATATGAAATCATTTTATATCTGGCTTAGAAAGCATTTATCAACTACTCAAAAAATATCCAAAGTAGGCGAAATCAAGATGTTTATATTGCATCAACCAGGCTAATTCACACCACAATGGACATATATGCTTAAATCAATAGTCTTGAATTCAAATATCGAAAGAATGGCCAAAGAATGTCTCTCAAAGAGAATGCTTTGCAGGAATAGTTATCCAGCTCCATAAATAGATTAAAGAAGATTCTAAAAATATAGTAGAAAGGTCACAACTATAGAGTCTGGCCAGAGTAGCATTCGCAGAATGGGTCCAACAGACATTTGCAGATTTTTGCGTACATTTGTGTACCTATATCATGCTACAAATTCAAATTCCAGGGCTTACGGAATTTCATTGAATCGTTTTCCTTGAAAGTTGGTGTATATTTGGCAAAATAGCATGATCTGCTTGATAGACTTACGTTATTAAACATTCGACACACAAATGGTTGGGGGCATTACACTGAAAAAAATCTTTAAATCGACAAGTGGTCGAATTATTCGACTTTTTTAAACTTGTAGTGTATCTTGTAATTCTATTGAAATTTTAAAAAATCTTAAAACAAGTACAAAACTTTTTTTACACATATTTAACTATTAATTTAAACTTTAAAGTAAGGTAATGATAATGGAAATCACGAAATAGTGCGAAGTACCACAATCGGTAGAATTGTGCGCATATTTCAGAAAACCGGGTCTGTAGAAATTATATAAAAACCTGTGCGACACAAGAGTGACTGTTATGGGCTGGCGGTGTCATCGGGTTGTACTTCTTCGAAAATGAGGTTGGCCAAGAAGTTTCCGTGAATGGTGTTCGCTATAGCGAGATGATAACGGACTTCTTGTGGCCAGAAGTTGATAGGATTGATATGAAACTTAGCGATATGTGAACAATTTTGTTCAAAATACGTATTGCTGATAATTGGTCTAACAAATGTGGTTTAGATTAACACTTTACTTTCGTATGACCATAATCATACAACATTACTGACTAAACCCAGCTGTTTTCATCTTTACATTTATTAGAACAGAATTGTCTACAGGAGAGGCAACTGCGTGTGGTTACATGACAGCCACCTATGTGATCTGAAGAAATTGTCCCCGAGCGTTTTGTGTGCAGTTCTGGGCAGAGGTTTCCAAGAGTAGAGAAGTTGTTCGAAAGTTTCGCTAACCGCTGACCGATTCTAGCTCTTGCGTATGCTTCAGGAGACTCGACCATACCATTTTGCGAGCATAATAGTTTTCTGGACAATGCCCCGTAATGATAACGACCATAATCTGGATAACGAGATTATAAGTTGAACTGAAATTATTGTGTACAAGTTATAAGTAGATGAGAGAGTAGTTTCCGACTCTATTAATTTGAAGTGCTTTGATTACTACCTGAATGTCCACACATATGTGAGGAAAATCGGGGGTTGTCTATTAACCTGACCGCAGCTTTTCGGATACCAAGAACATAAGCCAGAAAGATATTTCATTTATTATATAAGTTGTAGAATACGAGTACATATTTCATGATTGTACTCTAATGCTACCAATGGTGTGAAACAGTTATCTCAGTCGTATCCACTCAGGAATGAAAATGATTTTAAATTCTAACAAAAGCAAAGCTTTGTTTTTATTAGTTTTGTAATATTTTTTACCTACGCAAGAGCCATGCAACTATCAGCCTTAAACAATGCAGACACAGCCTGTAAACGGTTGCCTTCCTTTATTTTCAACTAAAGATATTAAAAATTCAAAGAAAATAGAAAAAAAATAATGTTATTGCTTGTCTTAAATTGTCTTCCTTGAGGTCGGAATGCCAGGAGTCTCCTACGTCGCTGTCTATTTGTATCGAGTCAAAAGGGAAAGCCCAGATGGCGGCCATGCTTCATACCATGAAAAGGTAAGTGATAAAAACTGGATAAATGTATGTTTTGTTACTTGAAAGCATCCCTTAGGGTGGAATTTACCCCTCACGCTTAAGAACAGATTTTCATTCATGTTGTTTTCTTTTTAAAGGGCACTTCATTGTAATTCTTTCGTTGCAGAAAAGAAAATTGTTTTCTATTATTCTAAATAATTTGAAGCATCCCTGCTATGTGTGTATAGTTTGCGCAAGAAAAGGTTTAAGGATACGGAGAAAATGATTTTCTTTTTATTTTTGCCTGTAGATGGATATGAACACTTCCTCGAGTGAAAAAGTGATTTATTTAAAGAAATGTTTATGTATTTTGTTCTGTGATATGGATAGTGAAGCCAAGCATGGGACTATCCTTAGAGTGGGATAGATAAGCTTGACGAGAGCGTAGACAATATGATTGGGACAAAATTCAATTTGTATCCGCCTGTCAAAATATTAACTACAGCCCACAGAAAATTTCAATCAATATTTATTGTAACTGTAGATTTAACCTCCAGTCTATCTTTTCATAAATAAGCAATCAATACTGTTTCCAGCAGACAAATTAATTACCGAGAAACCACAAAGGTCCTTCTGTCATTTGTTAATATTGAATTTTATACGTGGGACTGAGTGCCTCTTCAGCCCGAAATCGAGACAATATACAGGTAAGACATACAATAATTAAATTTCTCAGAACCTGACGTCACAATAGAGTTATTTGCATTTATAAAATGTCAGAGATGTGAATTCGGATTGTGCTCGAGAAATTCTATTCAAATTCATTTATATCAAGATGAATTAATCAGAAAACAATTTCTGACAAAGTGTTGGAAGTAGTTTTTCGGGTGTTGTCTGACCTTTCGAATGGTGTGCCATACCGAGGACTAATGGCAAACCTCAATTGATGGACAGGCAGACAAAAGAATATATCAGCACGTAGAATTGTATCAACACGTGCGTCCTGACCTATGGTTATGTATTTCGTTTCACCTAAGATCCGAGGGTAGTTCTAATTGCTATTATTAGAATGGACTACCGCCAAGGAAAGGCACCCACATATTTTGTTTACGTCTTGTCTTAACGTCATATCTTCGAGTTCACATCGAAAATCGAACTTGTTGAACAAATGTACTTGAAAGAATTCCCTTGAGACAGTTGTCAGTAGGTATCCGTCATCAGATAACACAAGTTCCGCGTTTTATGGGTTATTACATATGAAATCTGTCTAGGATGTACAGGGCGTCTTAAATGAGTTGGAAAGGAACTTTGTTTATCGAAAACTCGTGTCATCATGGCCGCATAGTGTCTATATGCGTTTCTCCTACTCTGGCTGTTTATGTTGAATTTCCGATAACCGAACAAATTTTCATAAGTTACGGCTCCTGTCCATCTCGGTCCATTGACAATACTCAAAATGTATGATTTATGAGACACTTGCTCGGAGTCGACGTAATACTGTAGGTCCCCTCAATTCTTGAGAAGATAGGTGTTGCAAGAGCTAGTCCCATACCCACGGTCTTGTATCATTAAGTTGTCCCAAAATTAACGCAATTTGAATTAAATAGAAAAAAACATTTTAGTCTAGATGTTTTTTTTAACTAAATCATAAAGTATATGTGATACTATTATACAGGATGGGCCATCTACTAGTTTTTTTTAAATAATAGGTTATTTTGACACTGACAGCTGTTTCCCGCTCGAAATCTCGACAGAAAGTCAGTATCATACCGCCGCGGAACGAAAATATTTCCAAAGTGAGTGCTGTATTGTCCAAAGAGTGTATTTTATGAAAAGATGTTTTGACCGACGAAATGAAGCACCCACCGCGACTACTATACACAAGTTTGTGCAAACAGTTCGTGAGACTGCTATGCTAGTAGAAAACACTCATGGTCTCCGTTGTCGTACGGTGTGCAAAGATGAGAATGTGGATGCTGTGGCCTTCTTTGAAAATGAGGCTGGGCACAATGCTTCGGTTAACGGTGTTTCTACTTAAAATGTTTATTCACTGGAATTGAAGACATGCATTTGGACGATCTCTGGTTCACGCGGGATGGCGCGCCATATCACAATCGATCTTTAGCGCACCAAATTCCCAAATCGTGTTATCAGCCGCCTTGAGGATGTTAATTAGCCGCCTCGGATATCGGCTGCGATATCACCTCTTTGGACTTTTTTTTATGGAAACCGTGCAAGACCGATGTTATGCCAACAATCCGAAAACGTGAGCTACATCCTGAAATCAGCAGCAAGGTCTTGGAGAATTGGGATGGCATTTTGCGTTACTGCGAAGACAGCCAAAGCAGCCATTTTTATTGCATATTTAAAAATAAACTTATATATAACCCACCCTGTATGAGAAATAACATATCGTGCAAATGGCCTTCATGGCACTGTTTTGTCGAGCTTTGCATGCTGATTTTGCTCGAATCAAAATCAGCATCCACTTGTTGCTGTTCAATAATCCATTCAACGAGCTTGCTTCGCTGTGCCTCGTCATTGGCCTCAGTTGTAATGTTAATTGCAATTTGTAAGCATGTAGACACAGATATTTTTTGTGCATACTTCTTGAAATTAGCAAGACACCGAATTGATGGTCTCGAATTTTCATCAACACTCTCACGCACTTCTTCAATATTGACATTTGAATGGCTCGTTTTTGGCAGCAGGGTGTTTAGCGTCTCCAACCGATCGAGTCTTCCTGAAGTTTGTATCACATTTTAGAACTGTCTTATTTTTGAGAAGATGTTCGATAATGAAAACACGTTGTTGTCTGACTCTCACTTTTTACTAACCCTAATATCAGCTGTCAATTTTTTTGTGTTCAGTACTGGCAACAATTTACTGCACAAATGATAATTTTGGGTCACTCATTGTTATCAATAATAATTCTTCATTAAGGTAATGATTTCTTATCAAGAATCATGTCCACGAAGAATGAATCATATTGCGGCAAGCCAGTTATACACCGAACGTATCACAAGTTTGATGAAAAAGCTGAGCGAGTATCAAAATTGAAAATTACGGATTACGGATCGCAAGTACTGCATCATGAACGTGCTGAGAATTTATTGTAATACAGATGCAAGCAGCTCTTTCGCAGAGCTTGCTGTTCAAATATTCAGACTTGAAGACTATTGTGTGTGAGCTTAAATAAAAAAGTACTCTTTTTGTGAATAAATTAAATAGTTAAAGTGTTGTCCATCACATATTTCTTTCAATGTATTCGCCGTAAATATCACTGATCCTTAAGGCTAAATATTCTTCAAGCAAATACTTCACTTGTTCAAAGTGTTCTGCCAAAAGTACGTTCCGCATTGATAAAAACAATAAATAGTCAGAAATCGGTTGAATATAGACTTTGAGTCGGATCATAACATCAAAATAGCAATCGAAGATATTTGGCAGAGGCTTTTTTCTAAATTGTGCATGCAAATTTAAATTTATCATCATCAGACAGACTACATTTTGTTGAATGATATTTACCATCTAATATTCCATGTGTTGACATTGTGGAGGCCTCTCTCCTAAACGGTAGCTTTGATATCAATTAAATTTGATTCATGTTTGAATTCAAAATACAAAACGAATGTTAACATAAAACAATTGATAAATTAGTTCTAGATGGAATCTGAAACCTCACCATTTTTTCGTAAATTCTTCCATCACATCTTAGGGTACATTCTTATCAACCTCATCAATTAGATACATGATTTATGATTCTTCGAACGAAGATTTAGGTAATGCTAATATTGCATCGAAGAATGATCATTCTTTTTTTAGCCATGAAACTCTGTCATCTATTGGTAATTTTTGATGAAGCCATTTTAAATTATTTCAAGGTTATTTTGTCCCCGAACCGAATGAGTACATGTTTGAACATATAGCGAACGAACATATAAAAAAATGCATACGATTGGACGTGCTGTCACATGGTATTGCGCTGGACTGATATTAATACAATGGACAACAGAAAAGAAATCAACAGGCCGTTTAATCCCAGCAGCTGGGCTCCATAGCGACTTAACGAGAATACACGAATAATTAGGTTGCCAAGGACCGACAAGACAGATCTCTCCTTTTTATGGATGCTCCATCTGTCATAAGTAATAAGAAATTCTCATCATCCAATCACTTCAAACTCAATGGGAAAATAAACGCGTCCCTGCAAGCAACATTTTACATCCCTTTTGTTTTCTACTCTCTGAACGTACGCAACAGCAGGGCACCAATAAAGATTTAAGCTCATTAAAAATATCTTGACATAAAAAAATGCTTCTTATTGATTACAATGGATGTGCACGACCTCCCAAAACGTTGCAGGTTACTCACCTAGCAGCATAAGCAACAGCAGGTGAGTGGAGAGAAGTAATCCAAACCGGCTCATGTACTCCATCAGCATTTTTCACTTCTTCGCTTCCGTTTTTTTTCTCCGTAATAATTATTTCTTCTCTTGTAATGTGTTTTCTCTTTTTTTATTATTAAATTTTATATCCTTCCCAAGGGGATGCGATGACAATTTTATTACAGATTGTATAAAATTTGCACTTTTTTGTATATATTTTTTTTCTTCTTCTTATTTTTCATTAATACCTTCGCTTTATGACATTCATTTTGGGTTGGATTTTAAAGGAAACAACAGCACGAGCCATCTGATTCATACAACTTTGCACAGGAGGACTTAATTTCATTGGAAAAGAGGAGAAACCACACACGCACACACTTTTCATGGATCGTTAAAACTTTGCAGAATTATTATGAGTTCAACAACGGACATTGTGATACGGTACGGGTACGCTACAGATTCGTGTACATTCGTTCGTTTATATGTACACAAAATCGTATATTCGTGTTGTTCATTGAAATATATTTACTGCAGACACACTAAATCTTGTCACATGGTAAACACTCAGCGACGAATAAAAATTACACAAGCATAAAATGATAAGGGCAATTGCTGATTTTTGTTGTTGTTTTCTTTTTGGAGAAAATGTTCGTGCTGGTGGATCCCCTTATCGCGGGTACGAGGCCAAGATTATATTTTATTTATCGAGGGTAGGTAGCACGATTTTTCTCCATAACTATATGTTTTCGACTGCGTACCTTTTTTTGGAGATCGTATGTGTGGGTTGATTGGCCGTCCCTGCACGTGTGTGTCCCAACAGAAGATTCTCGTGTTCCTTGAGTGGTTGGTGGGTGAAAATGAGTTTTATTTCGCAATTTTCATCTCATTCTTCTTCATTGAATATCCTTCGCTACTAAGGCGTATACGTACTCTTTTTGCATCACTTCAATCTCGTGTTGGCAAATACTCAAAAGGCATTCTCAGAAATGTTTCTCCCCCGTCAAAGTAATTGAAATATCACGAAGGTCGCGGAGGTGGGTGGTCGCACAAAGGTATTAGCTACGGAAGATAATTATTTCCACTCGAATACTTCCCACCGTATCACATACACATATATCAGTCACCGAAATGAAACTTAATCCTGTTCCAGAGCCCTTCCACTCACGCAATTCCTTAAAACATACAACCTGACACTTTTATCAACGCCGAAGTTGCTACCTTCAAAGAAGGTCGTCTACTCATCGGCGTGTCTACCCTCTTAATTTGGCGGAATGAATTTCTCAACACAAAAACGAAGACGATAAGACGTGAACACAAGCCATTTAAAATGTGTGACACACGATACGCACGGAACCGAGCTTCCGATTTCACTTGCAATCGGGCGAATGTTGTGGACACTGAATGAGGCACGAGCACCTTTGCAGTAGGATTTTCCAAGTTACACTGTTCAGTTGAAAGAGAAATTTTGTGAATTTTTTAGGTTTCCATGAAGATATTCCCATGGAATTTATGTGCCAAAGGAAAATGTACGTGGTTCGCATGCGGAAAGCTTTCACTTCAGGATCTATTGTGTGTACTCTCTTAACAGTGGCCGGTGAGGGTTACTTTCTCTTTGATTCAAGTGTGGGTGTTTCGTTGCTTTCCGTTCTGCGATGTTGACTACAACTACAACTGGGTCAAAAAGGAATGAATTGTGCTAGGAAGGCCACGAGTAGATTGGCACCGGAATACGAGATTGTGGCCAAAATTATGTGCACAACAGTACTTTGTATTTGGGCCACTTATGCTAGCTAGATGTGTTTAAAGCATGCAGTTGGCCATGAGTACACCCAACGCATGCATATTTTCGCGGGCGAAATACTGTGAGCTCTATAATAAATATCATACTAAGCTTCTTTTTTTTTTGTGTGCGTATATGCGTCCAAAAATGACTCGGGGGCAGCTTAAAGTTACATTTCTACATTCGGACGTGTTTGAACTTTTCACCCTTTCCCACAGATGTGCTTGTTTCTTCAAAACACAACGTCGAATGTTGTTCGCTTGCGAAAATTGCGGTCCGCACGTTTGCGGAGTAAAATACGGGTTTGTGGGTAAATACATGAATAGATGTGTATATTTTGTACATATCTGCAATGTTCTCGGAAGCTTTTGATTAAATGCGTTCAGCAATATAAGCAAACATCTGTCCACCAGATATTTTGATGCGTAATGATGCTGGTGAAATTGTTTAACATTCGGTCTTCGGCCTGCTTGCGCTTTGACTTTGTGTGCGTGTGCATTGAATTAAAATAAGGCTGATGATAAATTCTGAACATAAATCGCTGACAAATATACGCAATGCAATGTTCGATGAGGAATGTTTTGTTTTCCAGGGTATCAGCGTTAACTTTGCACTCAGCAGTAATACTCGTAGCAAATATCAAATGGTGATTTGCATAAATACCGATTTCGGTGACCAGTAACGTTATAACTGACATAGACAAAGAAGCATATACATAAATATATGCTTACTGCGACTGTGATGTTGGTTATGTTTATTTCGGGAATGCATCCACATGAGGAGTAGCAATGAAATAGGCGTAAAAGTAGGAATAACTAAATCGGTAAGTAGAAGCTTCAAAGAAAATGTCGTTTTTGAATTGACATATGTAGCTGAACTATAAAAGATAAGTTTAGTTTAGAGAATTTGATGTTTGGATGTTTTTGGAGATATATTGCCTATGTGTATACACGGATTTGGTTCAAATTAGCAATCGTGTTCTGCATTATGTCAAAAATCTACAAGTCAATAAAATATACGTATATGTAGGGACTGACTCTAAATTAGAAATACATAAGTGGATTTTGGTGGAGGTGGAGTTTAAGTAAAGCAGCTGGAATCGAGCTTATGTTTGTGCTTACATTAATGTAATTCAGCCCGGTGAATTTTTGTAATAAGTAAGCCCTTTACTTCGGGCAGCGATGATACTCCATGATCAGATGAGTGTATTGAATGATAGTTTGCTTCCTAATGGCGCACATAATGTCTTCCGGTTATTTGCGATTGGTTGTTCTGATTGTGTTCAGAATATGGTTAGCTACAGCTGAAGACATTGTTCACGGTTTTAATTGCAGCCTAATTGTCGTACTAGGTAAAGATATCTTTCGTGTATCAAAAACTCTGTTTCAAAAACACTAAACTGTTTAGGGCGATGGTTCCGGCTCCCTCATCCATCATCGGCATCTACGAACATCCGCAACGGATCATCTAGCATCTGATAATTATCAGACTTCAAATCCACTTCAAATCCACAGGAACGTGTGGACAAATGTTAAGGGCGGATTCAGTACTCCTTAGACCCACACTAAGGCATCCAAATTTGTATTCAGTTATGAATGTTACAATTAACAACAATGTAAATCAATGGTTGTCCACCATACCCTCTGTACAATAATATTGACCGGAAGAGAACAATTCAAATATGCGCATTCGTCCATTAATAAGTTTTACATTTCAAAATCGAATTCCACTAATTCCGTAAAGTGACAAATTTTGAGCAATAAATCGAACTCTAACGTCTTTTATGATAATTGTGAAAGTTACCCCCATCTGCAGCATATGCAACTAATCCCATCGGCGTCATTAACAAACTCAGGTTAATGCACTACCTAAAAGTTATTTTCAAATGCATTCAATACACTGGACAACAAAGGGGCCCATCTCCTCTACCACAATACTAATTACACTCCATTAGATATAAGAGTACATTTCATGCGGAACATTACCCGAGCAACGAGCGGACAATGAAGTTGAATGTATTTTCATGGATTAAGATAAGGCAACGTGCTAACTCTGCCCCTATGAGGATGAACCGATATATACGGTGTATACGGACATGTGTGCCCCTGAATAGACGCAGAAAAGTGAGATGTTGTGTGCGGTATGCGGTGTGCACCCCTACGATGATGGTGCCCTTACACTTACCTTTCCGCTCTTCTATATTTAAATGTAAAATTATTGTCACACCCTGCAGGAAAGGGAAATACACAGCCATAAAGGATTCACCTACCTATCATCAATTCCTATGCAGACCGTTGTCGTGCGGTTCAGTGTGGGGCGCACACAAAAACAAAATACTTGTGTCAATGTGGTTAAGTGTGCTGGTGTTGATGCAGTCGCGCTAATTATCATCACGTTTGTCGACATATTCTTCTGGAGCGGATCCATTCTCCCAAAGGGTTCGAGACAATAACCGGTATTAATTTCAAATTGAGGTTTCTTTAATACACTTGACTAATGCGAAGTGGTGCGTATATTTGTAGGTTGTAACAGAACGAGACAAAACGGTTGTTGTTCGTAACAAATGGAGCTAAACAAATATACAAGTCATTGGGTTTGGGATGTTTTGTTAATGAACGAACTATTGTGTTGATTACTTGTAGCGTATCAACCACGTAGAATGATTCCCACATGAAGGCGTCAATTGAAGCGTTACACAACAATACAATAAAAGTAGGCACCTATACAAATGGATCTACATCCAGTGTGTGTATCCTTGTTACTTTAAAACGTTAAATTCATGACATGAGTTTTCTATTAGTGCCTTTGTGTCTCCCAATCAAATATAAACAACAATACGAAATGTTCAATATAGCTGAGTTGTTGTGACAAAAAGAACCCCACATCAATCCGATTATGTTCAGTGTTTCTGATAAATTATTTTAGGATATTTGAAGATTTTATTTTGGAACTCACATCCGAACGGCAAATAAGCCTTATTTTAGAATCCCACACTTTACCTGTTAAACGCATGGGCGTCTTAGATTAGTAGGCTGTATCATGAACGGAGAAATGTTTTATTTTTATCTTTTTATCGAGACTCGTCATTAGGTATTGTATTTTCATACTTCGTTTTGTTTCCATGCTTAACATGAAAGATCCCATCCTATAGTTTTCGGAAAAAAAATATTCTACGCTGAATCTATTGAAAAGATGGAATAATTTCAGCATTTTCACGGGATACCATGATGTGTTCGAGTTAGATGGAGTTTTTAGAAAAAATCGAGTTAGAGAGAGATGCAATTATTTCCTTGTTTTTAAGCGTTTATTTAAAAAAAAATAAAATTGAATTGCTCTTACTACGAACTTGTACATAATAATACATAATGACTGCAGCAGCTCTGTCGAACTGCCTACAATCAACTGATTTTCGAATTCCAACTGGAATTTCAATAAAACAAGCTCTTTTTTTCTATTGCATTAAAATAAAAGTTGTTTTAAATTAAATTTTTTTGCCCTCCAATTTTAGTACAAATTGTATCAATTGTAATATGTTTTGGATATGGGTAGGCAAAAACACAACCCACTGACGATGATGGCATACGCGATGCGTAGTATATAACCAAATACGAATTGTGAGAGGGTCATTTTATTTTGTTTTATGCAAAAAAAGGATAAGTTCTAAAATTTATCAATTGTAGCTTTAATTTTATAGATTACTTACATACACCTTACGGTTAGGAAGACATTTCAATCTTTGTTTTAAAGGATTTTCAATTCCTTTTCGTCGTTCTATAGTGGTTTGCGCCAAAAACCATATTGGATTTGTCCTTCATAAGTGCTACCACTATGTACTAAAACAAATTTGAAGCAAATCGGACGTGAGTACTTTTCGTAACTCCAGCCCAAAAAAAATTGAGAGAGTAAGAGGTAGTTTCGACTTAGAGAGGATGTTATAAAATATGGAAAATTGAGGGAAATGCTAAAATATGGCAAAAAATCGATTTGGGAGAGTTCGACAATTAAACAATCCCTCATATGTGTACGTCTTCAGTTCATATTGTAATGCTGGTGATTGGTAACAACTCACGGTTAGGGCTCGATTTCCAATCAAACATAGTATTCCCATTGGCATCATGTTTTCTAGTGCGACCTTACAAGGCAATAGGGGAATCTCGCATCGAATGTAGAGCATGATATTAGAGAACCAGTCGCCAATTTATCCTCAAGGTACTTGATGGGCAAAACAGAAAATAGCTACCAATTGATTTTTCGCCCTTATCCAGGCAACATGAAGGAGAACATGAACGTGATGTGTGTTTTTAAAAAAAATAGTACCATAATTTTCCCATTAATAAAATCGATTCTCACTGGAATACGTTCACTGTTGCTTATTATATCACAAAGTAAATATGAACACATGTCTGCCACCTTGAATCAATGCTTCTATCAACGTCCCGGGGTCACTTATCATTTAGCAGTTAGATGCAAAACCAGCTGCTCATTGGATGTCATACACCAAATACATTCTTTCTGACAACTTGATGTCAGATATATTCCTGAGCAAACAAATCTTTTAAATTGAATTTCGAAGAAATAAACAGTCACGTGAGAATGTTGTGCTTCTCATGAAATCATTGCTAAATGCTTTCTGCTCAATTCAATAAAACTCGAAAAGGTCTTGGCGAAATACCCAAAATTCACTCTCAAGTTTTAACCTTTCGTTCCTTTGAATTTATTTTTCTCCTGAAGGTAACTTCTGGGATAGAATTGCTGCACTTCAATATTTATAAAATACTTCAGCTAACAGTCAATTTTACAGGTCACCATAGATCGAATGCATTCAATATTCCCGGCAAGTCCCAGTGTAAAAGCAGCATTCATTCATTCATTTAAATGCCACCTCAAATCAAATCTCGTAAGAGGCCAGTCAAGAAACGTCATCGGTAATTGATTCTTCGCACTTGCTGCTTAGCTTCGAAATTGTCTACGATTTCAAATCCATTGAGCTCAAATCGTGCCCCTCAATCATGCTTGACCCAAATTCAATTTTACATTGAGGCACCCTTCGAATTGAAAATCAATTCCAAGTAATTGACTGGCATGGATACAATTTTCTGCTTGATGTGACCATTGCAGCGAGGAAGAAAATTAAAAAAGTAAACCGGTTCAGAAGATTTGATAGAAATTAATACCGAAACACTTTAGATACAGTCAGCTTCGAAGAAGGGAAATGTGCTCGGTTGAGATGATTATATACAGTAGGAACTACGACACCCGGTTACAACATCATGGAGAAGAGAGAGAATATATATACGAACATGGTAATAGCTTTTGTGAATCCAGGCAATTGGAACGATATTGTTGACTCAAAATCAGGGAACGCAATTTCTGGAGCAGAATTTAGAGAGGTATTCAATGGTGTTTGCAGCATTCTGAATGTAGCACGTTCGACACACAAGTGATATAGAGGATGACTTTTGGAATATGCCAATTTGGTTTTCTCCTTAAACACAAAAGTGTGATGTGTTTGATTTTGTTTTTTTTTTGGAAACTGATTGAGGTTCCTCAAAAAAACTAATATTATATAAATTAAAATTGAAAGTTTTAAAATTAACAGCTTCCTTCTGAACACAATACTGTACACGTTACATATCTGCCAGTTTTAGGTTTTATGTTTCTCAGATATTGCGGAGCATTGTTGAATGTAAATGGCACTTAGTTTATTTCACCACGTCTCCATTTTTCGAACGTAACGTATGCGCTAAAATTGTGTCTCAATATTCCTCTCACGTCTAGCAAATTTTATAATATAATCTGTCAAATGCTTTTGTGAAGTCCACATGCATGACAAAAACACAATGAGGATCCCTTACGGCCGGCCGTGTTGATTACATAGCCAACAACTTAGTTGATACTCTTTCTCTTTTTCAAATACGTTTTTTTTTTTTTTTTTTTAATTCATTTTTATTAACTTAATTCATAACAAATACTTAAATACTAGACAAAAATGCTTAAAACTAGTTGGACGAACATTGTTACTATTTCTAACTTACTGGCCCTAGGCGGGCACTCTAAGCTAAACTTAATCTTAATCTATGTCTTTCGACTTAACCTAACCTAACAATGCATATGCATGTGCTTAATATTATATGACTTAAACTGAACAATTTAAAATTAAGAAAACTTTCAAAAGACTTAATAACAGAACTGATTTTATTTAAAACCTATTGCTAACTTACATACTACCTTAAAATAACTTAAACTACCTTAATCTAAACATACATACATATATACATGTATATATAATAATATACGCACATATATATATATATGTACTTAAACTATTTACAAAGGTATACACATAAGTACACACATGTACAAATGTGTATACGTAATTTTTTTTTTTATTTTTTATATACTTATGTACAACTTACAAACTACCCTAAAAAAACTACCCTAACATATGTAGGTCGGCCATATGTTGCGGCTGATAAAATGCGTTTAATCAGCTGCAAGACAAAGACCGATATGCACTGCCCGTTTTTAACCCGGGTCTAAAGGGTTCGATGAGGGAGTTCCCTCACTGCACAGCCACCAGAATTTTCGGTGTTGCATTGCAACATCCTGAACATCTCGCCTTGATACCGCCGTACTGAACCGGAGGAGACCCTCCTCAGCTCGTTGTGCGACGGAACGGTCGTGGTTGAGTCGCCCATCCACAGTTGAACGGGCGATGTGGAAGAGGAGCGGTACCGCATTTTCAGTTTGTATCAGACCGTGTTTGTCCAAATGGAGGAATGCTTCTGGGGGGACGAAGCCGTTATGACGTACCCTTTCATGGTACTGGGAATTGGGGTAGTAAGCCCCAGAGATCAGGTTATTTTTTTTTTTTTTTTTTTTTTTTTTTTTCAAATACGTAATCTGCGAAGTATTATCTTTGTGTGGCCGTCCACTTTGCTTTCTATTGACCGTTCGAAGAACATTTGTCGTCTCACTGTATTCTATAAAGTCACATCGATTCTTCGAGATAGGGCTATACTCGTATTACTCAATTCTCAATTGTCTTGTGAGACCTGGAAAAGAAAAACTAAAAGTGTCCATTGTGTCACTATGGATATGTAACCGATGTCGTACGTCATTTCATCTCCAAGACAGGTGCTATTTGTTGTGCTCGGGAAGTGGTAATGGTAAATTTACTTATATTTAGGATTTTAAATATTATAGTTGCTAGGTACATGTAGCGCTGTCTACTCTTCAAATATTAAGCTCTACACCAGTTCCTATTGACTGTTGACGTCAACATGTTTTCTTTTCATACGAATAAAACTGGCCCTGAAAGTGCCATTGGGTGACCTCCATTATCACACGCCTTAAAGCAGGTACAAAAATTCACACTCAATTCCTCAATTAAATTATATCGTCGGAAAAACATCACATATTCCCACGCCAATAAACATTGCGGGATGACTCTCTTATGTAACTGCACATTGTAGCACTTTATCGAATCGAATGTGCGCCTTTTCCCTGGCCAGTCTCACCCAGTTTTCCTGGAAATTCGCCAGAGGTGATGTGAACCCTTCGGCAGTAAACGAAAAACTTTGCTGTAGAGCAAAAGGCGGAACCTAAATACACTCAGACAGAATCGTTTTTTGCCTGTCAAAGCGAAAAAAAGTATCGCCCAAGGACAACATTTTCAAGGAAGCGCTCTGTTTTATCTTTTTCTCAACAGCACTTGCCCCTGTGCTCCTCTTCAAGACAAAATACAACCACATTCGAGCCACATAAGCAAATTTCTGTTTTTTGGTTCTTGTTTTTTTTTTTTTTTCATTTGCAAAAGGACACAACAATTGTCAAAGCCAAAGATAGGAAGGAGATAAGCGAAAGAAGAAATTTTGCTAAACCATTGCCAAATGGTTTCATACTTATTATTCCTTCTGAACTGACTTCAAATAAAACTGAAGGCAAAAAGAATGGAGAGAGAAGAAGAAGAAGAACAGGATTCCATAAAATTAAGACTGCATTGCCGTCGCGTGGTAATAGAACGAAAAAAAACATTCGCATTAATGACATGCAAAAGCTCCATTATGTAGGACATTAGGAATATTTTTTTCTCGCAACTATTATCCTTTGCCTTTTATTGCCAACTTGTGGTTGTGTCATCTCATTTGTTGTCGTTCTTTCTTAACTCGTTACACGTTTCGCTGAAGGAAACAGATGCTGTTCCATTTTACTATTGCCGGCGGACGTCTCGGACAGCAACGTCATCGCTGAGTGCATAAAAGAAATCGTGAAACGGCAAAATCCGATTAGGAAAATGAGAGCAAAGGAAAAATTTGCAAAAATTAAAGATTTTTGTCTTGGAGCATGAACATCGCCATCCACCAACCGAACATGGTGTAACCTATTAAGGCGGTGGCGGTGGTGACGCTTGTGACTAACCTGAGTACATTCAAGGGTGGATTTGCTGTTCCAATTTCAGTAATACCCTAACCATAATCCCCTGTCCCATCAATCAAAGAGGTATCACCATCTGCGAATAGAAGAAACAAGAATATTTTTGTCTGTGACTGCTAAATTTATAATGAGGTTGAGCACGACGCGGTGAGGATAATCTCTGTATGCCAAGTTATAAAAACCGCACATATAAATTGCATGTCTGCGGCTGGAACAGTTGGGTTTTTGCGCTCAACTAGAGGTGGATGTGCAGGGTTCAGTCCTTGAACTGTATAATCATTAAGCGGCATAAAATGTGCTTTATGTGTGGCAGTGCCGTGCAACCGCGTATGTGGTGATGAAGATGATGTTATCTTCTGTTTGAGGAAGCCCGTCTAAGAAACCCTCCAGAACCGCCAATGGAGAAGAAAATTGGATTCCAAAAGAGCTTGTCATTTTGTGAAGAGTTAAATTGAAATTGTGGCCTGGATCAACAGAGACAGATGCACGAAAAAAAACATTAATTAAAAATGAAGCATGCATGAGATGGGACATGACACATCAGATTACCATTTGAAAACTATCAATATATGGAGCAAGGTCGAAGTGCAATCCGAAATTTTAGAAGGATTGTTGGATTTAGCATATCAGCATGAAACCTATCTACCTAATCGTAACAGAATGACATAAGTTTTCGTAGAAAAACAGGAGAATATGTAGTTTATCTTTCATGATGAACGCTCGAGTCGTCTGGGGTAAGTTATTTCAAATGAAAATAATTGAATGCATCCATCGTACACATATTTTAAACGAATACCAGTGTGACAGGTCTGTAATGAGCCAAAGTACCATTGTGCTTCGTGAATATTCACGTATTTTCGTGCATTTAAGAACACAAATAAAAAGGAAGAGCAAACACAGACGCAGACCACAGATTCATGGAAACCAGGTCTCCAAGGACACGCCATTGCCTGTAGCCGCATATTCTCGAATTATGGAATTCATTCATTCAGCTGACTGTGTAATTCAAAAGTTACCGATTTTTCCCATGACACCGTGTACCAGTCTGCAAACTTTTGAGACTCGGTCATGGTGAACAAAATCTTGATTAATCAAAGTAGGACACAACTTCATAACGACAAATACGCAGCAAAAAAATTCGTTAAAATATTCGTTGAGCAGCAGCGTTGGTTGGCTGCTCGTTCTTTGGTCATACGAAACACAGACAACTTTTCATCTACCTACCGGGCATATTCTGAAAGTTTCTCTGCTTTTGTGATGCATTTTCCCCATGTGTACGCACATCCATCAGACACTGAAGAGGGAGGCTTCATTTCAACTTCCCATCTGACAGTTCACACAGTTCTAAAACAGCCATTTGTAGTGTTTCTTGCACTTGCATTTGTATCTCACATTTCCTTGTTAATATACATATTTCGCAGAATGTCATTAAAAATTGCCCTGCACTTTAGAAAATTTATTTCCCCCGAGATAGAGTGCATGCTTATACTTCTCAACATCAAGGACTGAAGGAAGCCAACACGTTCACTTGTCAACATTGATTTGTGTTTAACATATTCAGCGTCACAAACTATGAGATAAGTTGAAGTTTCTGAAATTAATTGAAAAGTTTCCGCTCCCTATTTGCATTGCAATGCTCACAACGAAATAAGATTAAACATTAACGATGCAACAGAGGATCTGAAACTTCTTGAACACACATACGTCCTTTTAATCATGAGTGGCAAGATCTGAACTTTACCCTCTGTGTAGATCTCAGTTATTGTGACTCAGCTAATTTAGCCAAACATGATACAGTCGCCCGTATTCTTGATTGTAGCGGTCGACAAACTGAAATTCAATAAACTCTATTCAATGTTGGTGGTCATCCACTGTATTATTGCCTTTATTGGTTTAGCTTAACGTGATGGGGACGTATTTTCGAACAAATATTTGCTCTGTTAGACTATTCAGATTGGCCTTTATTTGTTATATATTCATATGCCATTTGCACTGTGTGAATTGGAAACATATATCAGTAGGATAAGTGAGAATTAAAGAATTGAATTGAATTGACGCTTTAATTTGTTACCTGAATTGTTGGGCAAAACTGTGGATTGTAAATGAAAACATTCTTAAAACTTGTTCTGTAAATTTGGGCTACTCTAATGGGAATACCAGTCAGCAGGTGACTATAAGAAATATATTCGGAGCGCCATGTCTCATTGGATGTAGGATAGTCTTACATCTATATATAATAAGTCATTATATCTTGCTTGAAGAAACACTTTCCTGTGCCATTTTATGTATTTCATACTCAGCAGCTAGTTATGAAATTATTCCTAATGAATTGTCGTCTTATGCTTATCAAGTGTATCCGTTAATGAATTGTGGCCATGACACTGACTTTATTCATTGAATAATTTTATGCCATTACGTTGTACGGGTACATGACACCACCAACGCTGCATCAATTGAAGCTTACACATAAATTCCATTTTCCCATTAATTGTTTATAGACACGAGGTCATATTGCAAGCGTGAACAGCGGTTAAGGAAGCTCTTGGCATTTTCGAGCGAAAGATCTGAATGCGATTTTCGGTCTTGTTTCCATTGATGACATTTGGAAATGACGATTCAACCACGAACTGTTCGGGTTGTAAAGCTATATGAATCTTACAAAGCTTCAATCCGTAGAAGCTATATAATTTTGCTAATGGATGTGAAATGTGAAATAATAGAATATTTACAAATGTTTAAATCAATATATTTACAGTATATTAATATAATATATAAGTTAAAAAAATGACCCATGATGAATAAAGATTTTTAGAAGAAACCAAAAATGTACATTTTGATACATTCACAGAACTACATCTGAGATCATCATCACCATCATCATCTTCTGACACGCATGATGCACTACAGTTATCGCGGCGTAATGCATATCTAAGTTCTAACTGGCCAACCATAATGGACGTATATAAACTTATGTCAACTTAATACACCGAGCGAATACAAAGAAATGTTGATCGAAATTTCACAATTTACACTGTCATGAATAAAATAAACCAGCTTTCATGTACATATGTCAAACTCGCAGCCTGTTGCCCGCATGTGGCTCTCGGCTTGATTATTTCCGGACCGCAACACTTTTCCACAACTAATAAGTAAAGTTTCAAATCAACCAAATAATTTCTTAATTCTGAGTGAAATGACAAAGCTACGTTAAATTTTAAATTTGAATTTTTAAGGGAGTATTTGGACTCCAATTTTCGAAGAACTTGGCCCGCACACTGAAATGAGTTTGACATGCCTGGTGTTCACTGTTTTGTAACATATTTTGAAAAACATGGTTCAACCCGAGCAACTCAAACTGAAGCTTTCGTCGACACATCATTACGTCCTGAAAAAGTCACCGATTTGAGCTTTTTCTGGGCCAGTGGAATTATTGGTCTATGGTATGTCTTTAAAAATAATGATGGTCAAAACGTTACTGTTAACGGGCATAGTACTGTACGGTACAGAGAGATAATTACAAAATTTTTTTTCTTGATTTTGAAAGCCAAAATTCACAGCATTATTGTCGAAATACAAGCCTGATGTACTTCGAAGAGTACTTGAAAATTAGACCTACAGATCCAAAATCATATTCATTCACATTAATGCAATAAAATTATCTGTCAAATAAATTCAATTTCATGGACATTAAAATCATCCTCTGTAAAACACCAAACCACATAATGCGAGATTTGATTAGGTGATGTTAGGGTATGGACAAAGGTTAATTTTCCTCTTTAAGGGGCCAAGGACGATCTGCATTCCTTATTCGTTACCTCCGGCTGACTACTTGCCATAACAAGTGTAAGAAGGTAAGAGTACGAAAGCAAAACCTGTCATCATACTGCCATTAAGCAGAGAAGAACAGATAAAAAACATTCACCCCTTCTATTCAATTAAAGATTTACTAAACATTAACCCGAGCCCATAATTTGCATTTCTAATTATTTTCTTGTGTGCTCCTCGCACGTAAGCAATTTTTCTCATTTAAACACGTACACAAATATTTACACACAAACACACGATTATACGAGTATGATAGTCTCCGCATACAAGTGGGGCATCGAATGTAAACTCCTTGAAACAAGAAAAGGCTGAAGGAGGCAACGAACCACATCAATGCGATTTATGTATAACATTACAAGAAACGCTTAAGCCACCTCACCCCACCACTACACCACCACACTCATTCAACCACCCCGTGCCCCGTGGCAAAACAGTACTAGTACTATCAATTTCACACAAGGGAATTTTTAATTCCTTTGTCCTCGTTCCTATTCAGGGAATATGTCTGTGTCCTGCCATCAGGCAGTACTGTGCACAGAGAACAAGAGAACTGAACATTTAAAAGCCCTCCCTCGTATTAGAAATTGATTTTCAGTCTCTCCTCTGTGCTCGACTCCCTAATACAATAGAATGTTCTTAAAAGTAACACTTAAGACAGTTCATGTGCTCTTCTTATCATCGCCGCTGCACAAAGGTCTTGGATTGGGTTTCATTTGGTAACAGTTGGTATGGTTTGGTGGTAACTGGCGGTTGCCCTTCGGCGAGGTGTGGATAAGAGAAAAATAATGGTCGCTTCCTGAGGAACCGCTGCGCGTTGATAAGTGAGACCGCTGCGCCGTAATTATTCGATGCTTGTACAACACCTTGTCTTCAATCCACAATTGGGCGAACCCGGTACAAATGTTATTTCAATGCAGAACGGTATCTAGTTTAATTAATTGCCTTACGTGCATGTGATGAAACGATGAAGTGGGTAACGGTTCTTGGGGGTAAGTTATTACACACCGTCTGGTGTGTATGAACGCGTGTAAATATCACGGTTTGAAAGCAAGTACGGATATGCCGGCATATCGTATGTAAAACATTCAAATCTCGATGGGTGTAATTGGCTGCAAATGCAATTCGAGGAATCACTGCGATTTGCATAAGGGGGGTGCAGGGAGACTGCACAAAGCTACGGTACGCTTATTTAGTTTTATCGCCTGGCAGACCGGCATTTGTGGGAGAGATTGCAGAAGAAATGTTTGAATTTTTCATTACAATTTATTGCACTTGTCTTATCATTTAATTTGTTTCTGCTTTTCATATTTATTAGAGAGAACCTGCGAATCGTGAGATTGGTTTGCCATATTTTCCCAACCGAACGTGATACGAACTTGCCCACACGGCAGTCGATTGGAGTGGGAAATATAGGGGGTTTCATTTGGAAACGCCATCAATTAAGTGTTCTCTATTTTGTATTTTTTTTTTTTTTTTTAAGAAAAAAATCATTGTAAGAGGAGAAGAAGTAAAACTGCACAGAAGGGCACCAGCGTAGTTGGATCCTCAAAGCAATCGTGTCATTGATTCCTATTACTGCAATCTAGGTTTGAAGATGAATGTTGGTACTTCTTGAGAGCATTTGCAGTCAATGGAGAACAGTGTCAAAGAATGAACCAATATGATTCCATTTGGTTATAGAAACGCCATTGATGAAAATCGATCAATTTAGATACGTGGGATTGGGACTTGGGTCTACCTGATGGTGCTATATAAGCAATAGGTTAGCTTAGGAGTTGACGTACATACCCATTACGCCACGGCGACCCACTGCCACGTGATCCATTTGGAACGTGTGATGAAACCTCGTAGACTACCGAAAAAATACGTTGCTGATGTATGATGCTCCAGTAGGTATTTAGGGGACTGTAGCGACTCTCTCATACATCTGTCAGATGATAGCTATTGGTTATGTTTGATTTGAAGCATAAGCATAATGTGTGTAAATTTCAAGCGTTGTAAGGATGTAAAAGGATAATCCGACATACGTACATTATAAATGAGGAAAGACGGCTTACTTCGATGTTTGTGAAGCTCTGGTTCGTAAACGGATGTTTCGATTTCGGCGAAGCTTGATAGACAGTTTATGTTTGAATGCATCTCCGAAAAAAACATAGAACGCGGACACTGCGTGTACATTTCCGTTGTGCAATCATAAGGGGGTTGAAATGAAATCGTAAAAAACAAACAAATTGGTATTAAATTGCATGTTTGTATCAAGAGATGCGCATACATTGTTGTGTCCGTAAGTTAATGAAAGAATCTGAGGTGTACATAAGTCACTTCCAATTTAGTCTGTCACAACTTGAAACAATAAGCTACTGTTATTGTTGATTCTACTGATTCGTAGTGGTAGCATCCCATAAACTGAGAAGATTTATTTATCAACTGCAATTATTTGGAAGTGTAGAAGCCTTTTTGTGCACATAAATTCTTCGTAAATGCTTATGTATTGTCAGAGAAGGTATGACTTCATTTTGAATTTCAAGTAATTCTTAAGAGAAACAATTCGGGGTACATGATGTATGATTTGGAATAAACTTGCAGGAACTCAGTTCATTAAGAAGAACGAGTTCAGGTTCAAGCAATGCAATCCTTAATTTGCTTTATAAATATTTGACCTATGTGATGCTTGCGTAAGTAACTCTCTCAGAAGCGCTCCCTCAAGTGAACACATTCTTCTGACAAATTAAATTAAGAAAAGTAGTTGCCTGTTGACACTTCACGAACTGGAAAGCATTTACTACAGTGCGGTTTCTGTCTATTTTGATATTTTGACATCACACTCTTCGTTGAATCAATACAAAGGTAGACGGACCGGCCAAGAACTCAGAATGATTTGAGCGGTATCGTCTTCCCAAAGAACTAAACGCCAGTAATCGAAGTTAACTTGGCCGCATTTAAAAAAAACTTCAAGAGCATGAGTGGTCCATCTTAATTTATCTGAATTTTGTGTAATTGGTAATTATTCAGAATACCGGGTAATACCATCGAATTTGGCAGACTGTGATTCGAAGCCCGAATTCCAATCAATTTGACAACAGAACCAGCAGCCTATACACAAGAGGTGTCTGCTAAATTTACTTAATTGCTATCCATCCATCATTTTAATGAACTACATTACAGCAAATATGTTGTGCGACGCAATTTCCCAAGCCAAATGGTGGCCTAAACCGTCATTAAATCAACATTTAACCTGCAAGTCCTTTCAGCAATCCCCAGGATTCGATTGCGGGTATTGAAAATTTAATTAAGCCTCCAATGATTTCATACATCTAATTAGGTTACGCCTACAATACAAATTCCTCAATTCATTTGCGACAAAATCGCATCGAAACTCCACATTTATGTCCATTGCGAATTTTCGCTTATGTGGCAATACACCGCATTGATTCGGAATCCCAGAACAGAATTACTGAATGTATCTTTTTATCAATTTTGCAAATCTATAGGATGCATGTTGGATTTGTTGCATTTTAAGCCAACGATAGCAAACACTGGATCGCTTGAAATCGTTTCAAATCGCTTCAAATCGCTCCTCGGGATCCGTGTATATGGCATGTGCTTTACTTTCAATTGACATAATTAAAATGCAATTTAAATAGCGTACCGTATTAAACAGCGTTTACACTGCAGGCATATGCAAACACAGGACCGACGTTATCTCTCCCCCTGCTTGCCAATGCCGCACGACCAGTGAGACGCGCACATAAGCCTGCAGTCGCTTTATTACATCATAATTAATTTTGAAATATACAACCCCAGAGCTTCGCGCTGCTGTGGGAAAAACTGCAGCCCTTCGCTGTTTTGGTTTGGTTGGCTGATACGGATACGGATACGTAAACTTGCTCCATGCTGGGTATGCATGTACGTAAGTATATACGTATGCTTATGCGAAAGAATGGGATGCGGGTGTGTAGAGAGAAAGCGTTCAAAAACGTCGGTTGTGGCGCCTAGTTACCCCGTAGTAGTGATGGGTGTTTTAGCGCGATAATATGATAGAAAAAAGAGCCAACAACAACACCAAGCATACAGTAGTTACTCACACTGCCAACACATGCTTTAATAATTAATATGCATTTAACCTATTCTCGTTCTCAGTCACGATACCCTGAGAACGATTCAGTGCTGGGGCTACACTTGCAAATTGAAATTTATCCATTTGGGGGTGGACGTAAAGTGGGGAAGGGTTGCTGTTCAAAGGAATTCCGCAGGACTCGATAACCATGGATGAATTACAACCGCATCCTTTTGTGGTATTTTCATTGGGCCGGTAAGTGGATGCAAATCTCGCGTGTATACGGCTTACTTTGTTACCTAAGCAGCATACAATTACCGTAGCAGAATGTCCCCCGTGAGACTTAAAATGGCGTTTCACATCATGCAGATGTGTTGAAGGAACTTTATAAAAGTCACGTCGTTCGCAATTGCATTAGGTCGCATGGTGTCAAACGCAGAGATCTAAGATAGGATAAAAAAAGGACGTCATTTGTCTACAGCAGATTCAATTGACCGCCGGCGCGGCGCCCACTCATGGTTGTGCTCAAAATTCAGCATATGGTGCATGTTATATTCCTTAAGGAATTAGAATTCATGTATGAATACATTTCGCGGGTGTTGGATTAATCATGCAGATACAAAGCGTTTAAGGCAAATTAATTCAGCATCTACACTTGAACGCGCTAGCATCCGGCATATCATCACAGAAAAATATCCTGCGGGCTCTTTGCTCCGTATATTTATGTACGATTCAGTACGATGGGAAAACCAGGACATGTGGCGTGCACAAACAATCGCCAAAACCCTGGGCAATTGCATTTCGGAAAATTTACGGTAGGGTCACTCGGGATTTGGGATATTTGATTATGAATATGTTTGTTTGCAAGATGTCTGCCATGTGACTTTACAAATTAATTCAGAATCAGAATATAATTTCTTACATGCTTACACTTTTGTTGAATGAAGAGCGATTGGCCCCTCTAGTAAAATAACGTCTTTCGTTCGCTATACTTACGACCAGAGATTATTGTAAAGAAATATAAATTTTTCCCAAACAGAACTATTTTACTATATGCAGGTTGGGAGACCACTGTAGAGCGACATGGGTCTAGTCAAGCGCCTGCGGATTCCACGCCTAAGATGGCTAGGCCATGCAGAGTGCATGGACAACACTACTCCGGCCCAAAGAGACTTTGACTCCGAACAATAGGACAACGCCAACGAAACGAAACCTATGGCGTACACAAGTGGAAAATAACCTCAACCAATTTGGCGAGCGACATTGGAAGCAACTGGCTTAACATCATGCCACCTGGACGGGCTTGTTGGCTGAGGCATAGGTCCACCCCGGATTGTGTCGTGTGCCACACGAAGAAGAAAAAAATGGCTGGGAGATTCAAATTCAATTGCTCGATTCTTTGCTTAGCGTAATTTCAATACACTTACCCATGGTTTGGAGTTGATGAAAGCCAGACTACAGAGAAATTCAAAAGCTTAATGATTTTATTCTTGAATTTGTAAACTAAGATATACAAGTTTAAAACCTGTGTAGCTTCACGACCTTAACGCATAGCATATACGTTTTATATTAGCATATAATAGGGACGGGTATACAAGCAGTTGTTCTTCAGATACAGAAATATGTTAATTGAAAAACGACTTGAGGCTTTTCCTTTACCAGAACTATTCAAGATGATGCTAAGATATTATAGCATTTTTGATACTTCTTGAATAATTACCAACTTCTCTCATCGGTCGGGATTTGTGGTGATGTCGGGTATGTTGTTGCAATCCATCTACCGAGTTTTGCACAAATCCTTCCAAATCCAAATTAGTTCTAATTTATGATACCAATAGGATGCATTTTTGATAATCAGATATACATATAAGATTGCATCCGTTGCTGCATATAACATTTCTCCTTACGTTTCCTCTTCTGCATATACTACTACAGTCCGAGATAGACTTTGGACGCAATCATCAAGCATCTCTAGTCAGCACGATCTACGGATATCTATATTTCCTGGACCTAAACCATCATAATCACGAGCATCTTCTGTTATATTTTCGCTTAGTTCGGACTATTCTTCGACCAAATTTACCATGAATCGGCCACATTAAGTATTGAATCAGAATTGTTTCTCCTGATAAACGAACAAAATCTAAGGTCGCACGGTGGATCAAAGACTTCTTTATATCAGCGTGTCTCCGCATACAATATTTTTTACTGAGTTTATTAGTGTTGAGGTGAACTTTACGAAGTTCCCCACTGCCTCAAATCTATATTTTCCCTTATGCCACTCTTTTAAGGATTGTACGCCCCTTCAGATCGCCTACATACAAGTAGACTGTTTTTACCTTGTTCGCAGTCAAACAAATTTTAGCCGCTACTATCTTAATGCTAGAAAATACCTTAATGACTGCTCGCTGCGTTTGAATAATCACGCCAATGTCTGCCGCGTACACTGCTGATAACCATACTCGTATATGTATATCATTTGGTTAATATAGAAATAATAAAAGCGAACATACATACATAAATCTATATAGCTTGAACTATTATCTCTGAAATAATTTTCAATTCTGGAAGTTAAAAAAAATTTATATATATTTGAAAAGCTTATCAAAGAAGGGCGAACTGATTGGGATGAGATTGGAGTTATTTTCTGTTTGCTTGAACGCATTTCACGCCTTGACGAACTGACAGCGGCTCTAAGAATACGTATTTTTTTTCTTGGTTTGTTTGTAATTTGTGAGAAAAAAGTTTCTCGGTGTTGACGTTAACTTTCTGCAGAGCACATCAACTTTTCGTCTTCTACTTTTCAGCTTTCTTTTTTGCGTGACATTTAAAATTGCTCCCATTTTCTTCACTGGGCCATGACATTAAAAAGAGAATTATTTTTAAATTAAGGCAAACATTAAAACGCACAATGGAGAAACGCTGATGTTCTACAAGTTTGTACATGGCACATTGTTGACTCCCTACCCACTGCCATCACAGTAAAATTAAAAAGTTAATCTCCACAGCAGCACTCCATTTATGTACTTTTCATTTGAAACTGAAGCTGTCTGATATTTATAGAATCACTTTGGCTATTATCAATCTCAGTACACCCTCCAACCAATCGCGACCAAACGCCTGATGACAGATTTTGGGTGAATCCTCGTGCCCTCAGAACGATGTAGGGGCATTTATTATTGTTCGTACCAATTTCCAATCGGAACAGCAGCCATTCTTTTTTGGAAGTCGACGAGGACGCAATGTCGACAATTCTGCGTTTGCAATAATTTCCCTTGGTAATTATTAAATTTTTTCTTTGAATATTCATAGCCCATTATCATGACCCGGACTTTGTCTCCTTCCAGTTGTTGGGCACATGACGCACTCCCGAAAATATTGGAGGATTATTTATGACAAATATTAAAACAATTTATTTCAAATTATTGTGGGAGTGGAGGGAGGAGAATGCCTATCGGGCAGGATCCATATTCTAGTTAGCATGATTGTTTGCGTATGTGAAATTAATGTTGAATTCCGTTAATGCTAAGCCGCGGATTTACAATAATACATTAGTTCTTTAAATAGATTTATCCACGCACTGTGCATTGATGTACTTATTTATAGAAGGTTAACCGTAGTGTGAGCTTCGGGAGGTGAAAACCTTTGATTACAGGACGGTACAGCGTTGTCAGGATTGAAACCGTGGGCTTGACATGATTCAATATTATAATGAACACGCTCATTGTTTGACATTTAATGGAAATCAAGAACAGCTAGTGGATTAATTTATATAAGTGTCGTATTTTTGTGAGTCTATTTAGGGAAGTGTCAGATTCATTATTCACTTTAATTTACTTAGTCTAAATGGCTACATGTATTAAAAGGGTTGGTTAGTATCTATTTTGGTAGATGTTAACCGAAACACACACAACAACCGAGTGTTACTACATACTAACCACTGTCGATCTAGGTGGTAATTTCGATGGCCGCAAATGCACTCCAGTGTATCTGATTTAATACATGTGAGAAAACATAACCACAGGTCTACAGAAGTCCTAGGTAGGTCTAATTGGAAAAGAAAAAGCTAAAAAATCATATACAGTACATTACACTTATAAGAGACTCCAAATTGCCGGATTAGTTATTTTGTATTCAAGTTTTTATCTCATTTTGTATAGAAATATTATTGTTATACGAGTATATTTTACAACAAAACAAAATCAGCTCCGTATTACATAATGTGTCATGCCAAATTTGTAAAAAGATCAATACGTATATCAACTATACTAAATGACTTCGATTATTTTCTTCTGTTAACGTATGAAGCTTATCACCCTTCAGTCTCAAATATATTTTTAATCAGAACACGTTCATTGAATCCAAACGGGAATAAATTTCCAAGTATAACAGGTATATGACCCCTAGTCAGCCAGTATGGTTACGCAACACAAATTAGTATCCATATTGCAGATATCACTGACGGTTGGGAAGCAAGTAAATCCTTTAGGCAAGGTGTTTCATTCCAAGTTCTCTCCTCTTTGTGTTTCTGTTGTAAAAGTTTCCTGTATTTATTTAGTAAAGTTAAAGAAGAAAAGTCCATAAGTTTTTTCTCCTCAACGGAGAAATGGGTCTCTCTGCCTGGTGGGATATGTGCTCACCCTCTAATTGGCTTAAAGACATACATATACAGTGCTGTGATTATTTATTACAGTGCAATAATCCTCCAAATATCGAAGACTTACGCGAGTACAGCACATTGAACTTTCTAATTACATTTTCGTCCGCCTAAGTCTTTGTCTCAACACACATTTGGATAACTTTGTCTACTTGCATTAGAGGACTTAATGAAAACTAGAACAGAGCACCCTGATTTGCATGAGCATGGCTATAGAATTTGATCGAATCTGGGGTTCATGTAGAATCATATGGTCCCACACAGAGAGAGGACAAAGTCTTGAATCTAATGAAAGCATTGTAGCGTCTCAACCCAATACAATTCCACGACAACCGAATGCTGCTACCCAGATGTTGAACTCAATCTACATTTAATGCAAACAATCCAACTTCCGCCCCGATACTCGGCTAATACGTCAGATATCCATTACATTCAGCAAGCACAATAGCAGGATGTTAAGCAGTCGGATAAGTTGAACTCCACTTCGAATTTTCTTCAACGCAGTAACTGAAGCATAGAGAACAATGAAAGACACTGGCAACAATGTTCACTGCGTCTGTCAGTGAAGGAGAAGAGTCAACGAGCAACCAGCAGAAATATGGGGCAAATTATCCGGCGAGCGGAACGGAGGAACTCTTTTAAATTTATCTACGATCCGTGCGATTTATTCCTTGCATTATCTGCAGAGCTCTGGGTGAGAAATCGATGGGGCTAAGCAATCCAAACTATTCTCGAAATTTCAACGTCAAGGACTCACAAAAATGTGCACGTAAATATGTAGACCTTTGGTCAAGGGACGACTAAGAAATCCTTATCCATCAAAGTGACACGTGCTAAAATAGTTCCATCCAGTAAAGCGAAATACCAAAGCAGCGGAAAAGTCATTTGAAAAAACGCACGAAGCAGATGTTCCCCAGTTTCTTGGAATTCTTGTTGTACAAGGAGTTTTGGTTTTGAATTTTTCCTCTTCTCTTCTTTAAGTGGAACAGATGTCTCCACATGTTTATATCGCTCCATCGCTAAACAAAACAAAAACGAACACTTAAACTTGCTTGACTTAAGTCAACGTGAAAGCTCTCTCCTGCCAACTGCTGGCACAGCACTTCGAACTGCACGGAGAAAATTCTCATTAGACGCAAAACGTCCATCCAGTCTTTGCATTGGTGTGCAAGTGCCTGTGTGGGCAGCTAGATTATGGCCCTGTAGTATATTTACAGGATTGTTTTTTTTCTGTTTTTTTTTATTTCTTCGGTTTTGTTTCTATTCTTCGTCTAAAGCTGGTGAAAGTTGGGGCAAAATACAGCTGTATTAGAATTCAAGGCAACGGAAAGTTGAAAACTACTTAGATAAGAACAATTTGCATAGAAGTTAGGGGTTTTGTACTTTAAAATTTTGTCTTAGCGGAAAGAGAATGTTCCCGGGTATCCCGGTATCGTCTATGGTCTTTATAATCTGCTAATGTAATGTAAGTAAAAGTTGTATTGAGATGGTTGGTGGATAATGCCTTTTAAGTGGAAGTGGTAGCTTCGGGGTAAATTGAAGGATTATCTCATAGCAGCCGAAGGTATTCTGTCTGTAATCTGATAACTTCAATATTTTGTATTCTAAGACTTTGTTCGACATCCGATGAGATTGTCCTTTCAAGACAATTGGTTTTCTCCCACGCCCTTAGCACTTTGACTAAGAACTGCATGCAGAGTGAATACAAAATGTAAATGATTTACAAGTAAGTACAGATGCAAAGATGAAGTGGGCGAAAAAATTACAATTTGATGCCATCAACACTTCATTGAAAGTTTATTTGTTGAGCGAAAAATCATATCTTGTCGAGGCAGTATTTAAATATGGAATAAATAGGAGTATCGAACAGCGTTCAGGACCGTCCATTATGGATTGTACCCATTGGCCTGACAAGTCGCATCAGTCATTTGCAGGTACCGCAGCATTAAAACCCCATTTGCATTTAATTTTTATTTTATTTAGAATAGTCAATTCGGTAAACAAATCCATTTTAAATTAAAATAAAAAAAATTGTTTAATCAAACAACTTGAAGTTAATATACACAAATTTTATTGCACTGATGCACCAGCCACCCTTGATCGGAATGTAGTTCATTGTTGACATTTTCAAACTCTATATTGGCATGTATTTTATCATATATGCATATGCACTGTGCCAAACTCAAGCCATTTTGATTTCAGGAAACTGTTAAATAAAATGCACCCTTAGGTAGGGAAAATCAAACAACTATGAGGTCCTTTACTATCCTGTTAGTAATTTCTTCTTTTTGATTCCAAATTCATAAAAATGTTCATCCCAAGAACTTTGCTTTATCCCCCTTAAGCTGTTTGTTGTATACCCCTCGTGTATATCGAAGAAGCTTTTCACATAATCCTCAACAAAAGGAGTCTGCATACACTTCAGCTTCTCACTGGTTCGGCGAGGTTAGCTGCCAAATATTTATCCTTCAAGGTCGCTTCTTTTGACTGAGAAAGAAATCCTTGAGACACCAATGCAATTCCGAGCAAGTGATTGTATTTGAAATAGATAGCTGTGTAATAAATGTGAAAAATATGACCAGAGTTATCCTTTTAATAATTCAGCATGCATCAACACATAACACTTTCACACAAGGGCTACAAAATGAATAACAGCCCATTACTATGTTAGTCTATTTTTTGTTCAGTTCTCGGAGAGTGAACCTGAAGAACAGGGGCCAGCGTCAACATTTGTGACAATCATAAATTTTAATTGTTAAGCTTTTGCTATCCAGCCTTGCCACTTAATGTAAATGTACACCGAGAGAAAATACGACGTTGAAATTGACTTCGAAATTTTCGTGCAAAATAGTTCATCTTTTATGTACATCATCTGATTAAAGTCAAGTGAAATGTGCATATCGTAGATTTCTACGACGTTTCCGACTCCTACCCGTAGAGCTTAATACGTTGACTCCATCGATGACCGTCCCGTTCCCGAGTCACAATAACGTTTTTATCTATTTCGAGTAACCGGCAATACTCAGACAGTACACTTGTCAAGAAAAAGTAGTACATTTTTACTGAAATGGTAAATTTTCACTTTAAAGTATTTGCACCACTATTGTTTGTTTGAATCGGTTTATGCGCGAAGATAGTCTTCTTCTCGTTCTCAAACAAGGAAATGTGGACACGAAGGCAGTTAAATCTCTTATGTGAAAGACAAACACTTTAGTCGTGTAGTCTATCAATTATGACCATAGAAGCAGAAAGAGTCGAAGTGCGCCAAACACATTCGGTGGACATGCAACGTACCAGAATCACCCTTTACTCACAAGCAGCCACCGCTTCCAATGAGTATCCGATACAATGTCAGTCAATTCACTTTCCCACGATAGCCGCGTTCAGTGTAGAAAGATATTTATTAAGTGTGGAATATGTATACAAAAATCTAACAGTCTGGTTGAACGGGATCCCTATAACAAGCGCCTCAGTTTATGTGTCATGAAATTTTCATTTGGGGTCAACAAATTCCTCACTCAACTAATTGTCTGGCTTTTGACCTTGTTCACCAAGTGATTTATTATTGGTAATAGCTCCAATTGCCGACTACACACTCGTGTCGTTTTTTATTCGTTGATATGTGTGCTAACTTAGAGAGGTTTAATTTTCGACGCCCGTCGGAGGTATCCAGTTTCGGCAATCGGGCGTGAAATATGTACATCGATGCGGGGTCCTTGCTCCTACGTGGGTGAATGTGTATCATTTTTGACGTAATTGTAGAAACGTAATTTTTTTTTTTTGTGAAATAGCTCTCGCCGTCTTTGCTTCAGAAAGAATTTCTTTGAAAATTGTTTTGCACAATGTTCACTGCTTGCTGTTCACATAAAGAAAAGATAAATTACTCATTCGTGTATGTGTGTGTCATAAAAGGAAGCATTACATTTTGTTGATATAATCCCCAGAATACTCGGGCGGTCCTTGGAGGATGTGCAAGGACTTTTCACCGAATTAATTTGCATTGTTATTACTTTTAATCTGGAAGGCATAAATGATGGCGTTCATTCCCTCGGGAATGTATGTATTCTTTTTAATTTGTCTGAATTGTGAAATTACTTTCACATTTTGTACTAAACTTTATCAATGGTTGTCATGATATCAACTTTGTACGCTGAGTGACGTAGATTTCTTGGATTGCTGACGTTCATCTCTTCTTATTAATAACCTGTGTTGACACTGGTGACGTCTACAGAGAAAAGTGAGGGATTACAATAAGCGAACAAGGGATATTACAAAAGAATGAAAACACGTGAACGCGTTATTCTGGACGTAGGTCCTTATGAATATTTGCATAAGGAGTAAAATATTTCATTGCTACAGGGAATCAAATTGCTACAGTCGCAGGGGCCACTACATGTCTTGAAAGCTGAATTAGAAATTCCTCTACAGTACAGGACTGAGCGTATGGATGAAAATATATCTGTACACATACATGTGAGGTAAAATGGTTTATAAGTTCCAGGAAACACATGATTGAATTGCAAAAACATTGCCACATCTCTCTGCAACCCCCTGCAATATTTTGACGTTTAGTTGTTGGTGAATGTCTATCACTTAAACGACTGTGGATTTATATAACATTTGATGCATGGATTATTTATGTTTTGCTTTAGGAAACAGCCTTCTACAGCCAGAACATCTTTTCTTTCGCTTAAAATGAATTTTAGTTAAATTTGCTTCGTACCTTTTCTCTTTTTAGTGTGAATGTATGAATTCGCGCGAAGCCACCAAAACATCAATCGAAACACAAGCGTGAACGCTCTTTCTGATCACTGTACCGAGGAAGTATACGACTAGAAAATGTATCATGCAGTGATTGAAGGGAGTAAATGAAGGGCTGTACGGCATGTGACATGTGTGACATGTTGTTGAAACTACATATTGGCCACATCGGTAGTAGGAACTGTGTTATTATGTGTCAACATCGACCACTGCAGTAACATTCACTGCTTGAGCAGCCTCATTTACAAAAACGTATGATCTTACTGTGAACGCCAAACTGTGCAATAATAAAAAAAGCGTACGTTTTGCATATCTAACGCAAAACTATCAGCTGGATCCACGCGGATCTAGTATGATCATAATGCATTATTAGCGACTTCAACCTGCCATGAGGTTGCGTTGTTTATGAATGTGCCGAAACATACAAAAGATAACAAGAATCTTAAGAAAAAAATGTATCCGTGTCGTGTAAATCAATAAATGTACATATACTACATTAAATATGAAAGACAAGTTCATTCATTTCCACCTTCAGTCGCAGTTGTGTAGTCAACTAACTAGAATGACTTAACCCATCGCACCGTCATAGCTGTCAAGCAGATCTTGTAGTCGTTGAGGAAGGTATTTTTTTGTCTAACGTTTGCCAATTTTACCGAATATCCCCAGATATTTGACAAGCGAATGAAATTCTGGCGATTCGCCAATTAAAACACCAAATAGTCACATTCGCCAACTTTTCCGTTCGCCTTTATATCCATAATGGGGTTGCTTGTTACCCTCCTAAGGGCAGTTAGGAGCAAATATATTTTCCTGTCGTAAGAAAAACATAAATCAACAATAACTATAAATGTTCGAATATTTATACTTATGTAAGCGCATACAAATTATGATAAAGTAATCAGAATGAATCCTTCTCGTTCAACTTAAAATTGCACAAAAAAATAGTATAAATTGCTGAAAATATGACCCTACCATACCAAAAATGTGAACGAAAGGATTGGCATGACCTCACAAACCAAACAATCAAAGTGATCTATGTACTTCAGATGTACTGCTTAACCTTGCTGGCAATTGATAGAGTTTCTAAGGAACCCAAATTCCAAATATGGTCTGATGTGAGGGATATATACTTTTAATTGTACAAGTGTACCCAATCGTACAAACAAAAGAGATTTAGCAAAATCTTGAAAATCATCATGACAAATCTCGTCTGGTCTGTAGGGGACAAAAAGAAAATGTTAGGTTCCACTTGACTGAACCATGTCACCCGAAGTACGTGTGTACACAGAGACAGGATCGACTAGTCACCTCCCACACTTTGGGGCCGGCAAAAATAAAATTGATAACAAAAAAAAAAGATACTCATACACAGACGTTCTGCTTTGTGAAATACTGCTAAGCTCACTATCAATGCCATTATACAGCAGATTTCAAGATCTCGATGGAGAAGTGCACCACCATCTCCGTTCGATAATCAATCATGAATTGGTCAAGCTCAATGGTATTGCATAAGAATGTGCGAGGGAAGACAGCAAATTTAAGAACGGCCATGCCTGTGTATTTGGAAACATCAAAGGTACACCTCGATTTATTGTGAAACTTACATGGTATGCAGAAGGCATTCCAAATCAGACGAACTTCCACGTTCAAGACGAACCAGAAAATGACCAAATTCCACTCTGTATGTACAGAGTACAAACGTACGTGCGTAGATGGCACATGTAGCCTTTTTCTCATAATTGGAAACCTGCTGCATGCACTCGCTCTTGCTAGTTGGTACTCTTTGGTTGGTACTCTTTCTGGAAAATTATCTTTAAGAGTACCCAAGCTTTCGAAGTTTTCTGGTAGGCAATGAGCTTTCATCGCTTACGTCTAACTTTCATTGGGATGACAGTTTTTATTGAAAAGTCCTTGCGGTAGGACATTTAGTATCCCAGCTTCTGTTCGTGCGTGCGTTGCGTTCATATTATTCGATTTCTAAGCATTTTGAAAATCTATTTCTATTGCCAAGCGAAAGGAAAAAGGAATCCTTAAAAGTGTGAAACAAATCAGTTTGAGGCGCATTGGGCCGCGAAATAACTTGTCGATTGTTCGAAGGTTTGTCAGTAGTATCAATTGTTCAACATAAAATGTAAATGCGAAGGTCTTCATTCAATTTGCGGCTACAGAAGGAACGAACAAACGAAACTCATACGACTTACATAAACTCCTGTGCTGTGGCCAGTAACTTCATCAGGTTGTCTTAATAATTGTTCATAATTTGTGCGCCCACACACAATAATGGAATGTACACGTGTGTGTATAGCCGTGTACTTATGTAGTGTTATTAAATCAATTTAATTTGATGAAATTTTATCACGCAAAAATAATAAATACATAAAATATATTAAATGTTATTGAAAAGTAACATAACTGTGAAAATCTTTAAAATATTCAATTCACCTTCTTATGGATTACGTTTTGGATTAATATACATCACACATATTTTATTGCTGATGCTGTTAGGTACGTACTTGTGCAATATCTTGTATTTCCATTTTTTTCCAGAGAAAGCATTTTTTCCTTTTATATTTTTTAATCTCACCAACAACGAACCTAATCCAACCAATTTTCCATTCTATTACCCCAAGCGCATTCGTTCGATCGTAACCACATTTCCAATTGAGCGCATCCCGACCTATAAGGAATATTTTCATTTTATATTTGGTCCTCAAGGAAACGTCGTATAAGTTTATGATTTATTTTATTCGGCTCGTTTTTATGGCATTTCTTTTATTGGGCTTGAAAATTGCAAATAAAAAAAGCGAGGAAAAAAAACTGCTGCAAATTTCGAAATTTGATACTTCGATTCAATATAGTACGAAATGTCGCTTGGTATTTCATAAAAAGCAGCAACAATATATTAAGTAAGTTTTCGTCATAAAACTTTACACATTTTCGCACACACATTCGTGCCGGAAGGTACTCAAAGGTGGATGGATACCTTTTGTTCGACGGAGTATGTGTCAGAAACAATCCTTTTTTTAGTATGATTGACTGTGTGGGGGTATTCCTTTGATTTGAGCATCATCATATTGTTTTCAGGTGGCAATAAAAAAATGCAGTTAAAAATAAAAATTGCTTCAGCTGACACTATACTGCATTCATAAAATTTTAAGTTCAGTTAACATTGATGCGTGACGGCAGTAGTTTACACCTATTGTCGTGCACATGAAATGTGACTTCTATCCCGAAAAATGGAAAATTTGTTGACAAGATGTATGTATATTCATGCGGAATGGTAGCAGGTTGCTGTTAACAATTGGAATTTTTTACATCACCTGATCCACAACGCAGTGCCACCTACCGTAATTGGATGTAGGTGGAGAAATATGTGCCCAATTTTGTGAATTGCTTTTTTAAGAATAAACAGCATGTGGATATATAAATATCACATTCAATATCATATTTGAAATAATTGAATATACATATAAATATCTGAACCACGTGAATCAAAAGTACTATCCATCTGTTTATTAGTGATCACTTGAATATTTTCAATTTATTGTTGGTTTTGTGGAATCGAACTAAACAATGATCAAACCAAACCAACTGTTAATTGCATGCCTTTAACTTTTGTTTTCGGCTTAGCAATACCGTGACGCTCAAATACATCTACCGCTGGTGACTAGACCAGGTCAATTTAGGGGAATTCGCCAATTTCTAACAATGTTGATAATATTTCTGTTCTAAAGTGAAATAAATGCAATAACAATTCGATGTTTTTGCAATTTCTAAAATTTCAATATTTTTCCTAGGTTCTCACTTATTGTTACAGAGCAACGATAGTATCTGTTGAGGCTATCCTGACTTTGGCCGGCCGGCGTACACGCCTCTTCTGCGACAATCATTGGATTATGGAATATCTGATACAACATACATATCTTTGAGTTCAGACTAATGATCTCTTTCCACATGTTTTCGATAACAATGTCTCTATGTCAATTTCACTTTCAATTTCTAGCCTCTATGTATTAGATTTAATGATATAATGTGATAGGCTTTCTAAGGTGGACGTGGAGCAAGCTTTGCGTACTATTGTTTTCTCACGAGCAGAGGGCACAAAGAGTTTTACGCCGACTCCGAACGGCGAATTTAGAGAACTTATTTATTATATTTATAGTTATACTCTCTGCGTACATTGTGGTTGCCTCGAGAGAGTTGGAGCCGTGAGTTGTCAAAGTTGTTCATGTCTGGAATTAAAACAAGACACCATGTCTAGGCGTGAATGATGTACGCAGCAGCGACCAGTAGATCTAGAAGGAGTTTTTCGTCTGTGGCAGTCGTTTCTACATAATTTTAAACAAGAACTTCTACGTTTGTTTTACTTCATTTCTCAATATCAAATTTCTTAATGTTAATATTAATCAAAAGTATTTGACACTAAATGTGGTGGCCCGTGGCGTTGTGGGTATGTGCGTCGAATCCTACGCTCTTGGACCAATCTGTCTAGGTTCGATTCCTGGTACGACAAGGCATACTTTTCACGGGCCCACCTCTTTCGAGTCACTGACAATGCTCTAAGAGTATAACTGTCTAGAAAAAGCTTCTCAAACTTAGCCGTTCGGAGTCGGCATAAAACTGTAGGTCCCTTCCACTCGTGAGAGAACAATAGTACGCACAACACGAGTGGTTGCTGAGAAGCTAGGCCCTGGCCCTCTACGAGCGGTAGCGCCACCCATATTATTATTATTATTTGACACTAAATGCATTTAATAAATCAACTATTGCTCTTCTGGAACTCAACATACTTGCATTTGCGCATTTTTGCAACGTAATTTTTACATTGAATTCTGATACTCTTATATTTGCTTGGGATGAGAAAGTAATTCGTAAAGAAATACATCAAATAGAGTAATCCAATAGTCGGCGAATTTTGCTTCCGTTCTTGTTTCAAAACTCTGCCGTAATGCCTAGAGATGCCAAAACTTCTTTGACTAATTGCTACTAGTGTTATTTTATAGCAATTTATCAATTATACAATAAGTATTTCTTTATCTCCATCAGATTCTAATAATGCTGCCATCTTATTTGCATAAAGTCAATATGCAGAACCATTTTCGATACATTTTACCTGTATCTACATGACAATTAATTCACAGCATTATCACATTTGATGGGTTACGGCATCAAGATCAACATCAACCTTCACCCTGTAGGAAGGTTGTTATCTTTTATTTATTTAAATTTTAATTGTTTTTTTATTTTAGGTACTTTATGTTGTGTGAACTAACAGCCATTCACTCAACATGGATAATCCATGAACATATTAGAATATATATTCTCATAAGACCATTTTGTACCTCATCCGGTTATTTTTTCAACTTCTCCATATGCGACAGTTTTGTTGGCGTGTAGGAAATTAACATCATAACTGAAGGTAATGTTGTGTGAAAATTGGTCATGCAAACTTATTTTCAAGTACCCAATAAGCGTATATTCTACGTCAGCAGACTTCAGTACAAATCCAAATGCAATATACTCCATAATCTGCCGTTGGACAAGCACAAATGCTGTGCTCGCCGTAAAATCGATTGATTTGGTTCTCCTTCAGTACTTTGAATATCGGCTGTCACATTTTTCTTAACTCTTTTATTTGACTTATTCAACATGGATGTCGATTTGGGACCGCGAATGGGATGATACAATAAAATCAATAACGCTTGTAAGTTACTCACAGTTTTTCAAGAAATTGTTTTAAAAAGTTAAAACAGTTAAATGCATCTAGAACAATATTTTTCGCACTGCGCACAGATTGTACCTCAATATGCATAATTGTTGTGCACATCTTTGAGTGTCAAGTCTTTTAGAGTTCTTATTAGCTTCTGTTATTCCCATGTTGCGCCTTCGAATTTAGCGTCATACAGGTAGGTAGTAACCAGGTTTCAGTGTTTCCAGAAACTATGCAGCTTCAGTGAACACCATACTTCTCTAGTTATCTCCAAGTTCCCATACCAAGTTTTTGAAATTATGACGTTCAATGCGGACGTTCTCTATTTTGTTATCCCACAGACTCGGAGATGGAGTCTTTTATACCAATAGATGTATAGATTCGAGTGCTTCTTCTTTTGGTGATTTTTGATGCCATCACATCGTCCTAACGACTGCGTATTTTTAGGGGCAAATTTACAATAGCTCTCTTAACAAAAAATTACCTCTTGCATAAATACACATCTTCCTGTTGTGCTCCTGTTGTGACGGTGGTGATGATGTGTAAAGAAGTACGAAAAACCGAATATAACATATATAAAGAGGATAGCATATTTATATATTATACATACATCGACAACATCTAATCTGAAACACATTGATTGACTATCCAAACTCAAAACAAATATATTCATGAATGAAGAATAAAAAGAACAATACCTAGAATGACATATAATGGGTCAGTCAGTATTGTACTGCGAAAGGGGATGACTACTGTCCATTTTTAAATATTTGTACATATTTTTGGAACAAATCTATTTGAGTTTCAAAATTAGTATTTGTTACATATTTGGAAGCATCCATTGACATGAAACTTACATGTTACCAAGCCCACATTGTATACCGCCTTTTGATTACAAAATCTACTCCATTAAATTGAGCTATGTTAATAATTTATTTACGAAAGGATATAGTATATCAAGTGCAAATACAGAAGAATTATATTTATAATCCGGCTGCCGGCGGATTGCATTTAGTGTAAACCCATCTGTGTCTATTCAAGCATTATATCGCTCTTCTATTTTTTCACCGCTTTTACCGTGAGACCCATTTTCTGCCCGATTTCAAGAATTTTGTCCTAATAGATGGTTTGAATCACTTACAATGCATATATCCTCTATTTGCAACTACTCTAATGTGCTTCCAATTGTTCTGACAATTAGATGATACATGTACGAAGGCTGTTCTATATGTCAGTGACTTAGATGGCGTTCGAATTATAATAATAATATAATAATAACATGGGTGGCGCTGCAGCCCTACATTATCAGCAACCACTCGTGCTGTGCGTGCTATTGTTCTCTCACGAGTGGAAGGGAACTAAATTTCTTATGCCGACTCCGAACGGCCAAGTTTGAGAAGCATTCTCTAGACAGTGTTATACTCTTTGAGCTTTGTCAGTTACTCGAAAGAGTTGGGGCCGTGAGAATAATTTTTTGTCGTACCAGGAGTCGAACCTAGACACGGAAGGTCCAAGTGCTTAGGAGTCTGCGCACAGACACACAAAGCCACGACAGCATTCGAATTGGAGATTCTAATAATAACACATTTATTTATTTCTGGGCATGGTCGTGAAAAATCAAATAGATATGTAAAGCACTTGACTTTTTACAGCGATCGAAATAAATTTGGTTTGCGGGACTTGAACATAAGTGAGTTTCGTATCTTAATAAGGCACTACTTTTTCCCCAAACTATTAAAGATAGACTTAAAAAATATAATGGAGACACCTTCTATGAAATGGTGAATAAGTGGTTTTGAAATGAATTGAATTGAATTTGAAATGAGTTCACAGTGGAAGAATTGGTCAACAAATTTCACCGTATTGTGTTGGGCGATGGTGGGGTCAAGTTTAAATTAATGTCACGTTTGCTGACGCATTCGGGCGAAGGCAGAATTCTCTCTTATGAAGCAGTTTTTGAATTCTGTCTGCACCATTACGCATCAATAACTTTAAGCACAATCAAAATCGTGAACTTCCGTTGCAGAACATACCCCAAAGGCAAACATCATGCAACAAATGCCTACTTCCCAGACATTGAGATATTTCATTTTTGGAAGGGTTAAAAAATGTCGTTGGGAAAAGTGTATCACTCTTAATGGAGACTACGATGAAAAATAAATTGAATTTTGAAACAAACAAAAATAAGTTTAAGACTTGTAGAACAGCCCTCGCATGTTATTTTAATATGACTTAAGGTTTTCATTCGATATTTGAACAATTTGAATTTGATGATGAATAAATGTCATGTATACATTGTATCACCACACACGCGTGGTATTTCCTAGTAAAACATCAACAGGGATGAAAGTGCACATCCGACTAATTTATATTAAAATGACACACCGCCTCGTATTTGTGGCATTAGTCAACAGATGCCTTGATATTTTCGCTATTTGTTGGGTTAAAAAATGCGTATCACTTTGTTTAATTACACACTAACCCATAAATTATGGGAAACAAACTGCATTTTTCCGTAAGTCCTCGACTCAGGGAGTGATAATTAAAGTCGAATTAATTATTAAATATATCGTCCATGTTTACTGGCACAGAACATGAATCATAATCTCTCTTAAGTTTGCCCTTGGGTTGTGAGATACCATACATAAATGTGCAGATACATTCATCACATGAAGATGTGTATATGTATTCACCATACATCTTAATTTGGTACCTCCCATCAATTATGCATAAAACTTAGTTAAAATCACTGTGCGGTCTAAGTTTACTGGCATTTATAGCCTACGGTCTCGGAATACTGCCATTTAGTGTATAATAAATAACAATGGAATGGATAATAGTCCAATAAATTGTTATTAGCAAGCCATTATTTTGTGTGACATGTTTATTTATTGTTTTAGGTACTCCTACTGTACATATGTGTGAGTTGTAATGGAGGAAAATTTGCAGATTTATCGCCAATTAGGTACAACCTTTTGGACTTTTCCCTGCTGTCCTTGTGTGTACATATGTGTGCGCTCGAGGAGTCGGCATTTATTTCTTACCCGACAAAAAAAAAGAAACAAGCTTCGTCTGCCTGCCCTTGGAGAAATGGTGGCATGGAATTTACATCTACCAATGCGGTTAAATTCCTATTTCGAAAGCTCTCTGTGGACGCTTTGGAATACGTTCATTCATGTTTCATGTTGTAGGCGATATTTTTTTTCAATTATTTACTAAAGGTCGACATGGAATCGGGTTGGGTGTTGACTTTGAATTTATGTTTCCTTGTCCGTTCAAGTAGTTAATAGTTACTTTGCCCATTTACACGCAACGTGTGGACTGTTAACATTTTATTTATGTTTCTCAAACATAACAATCTGTGGTGTAGTTCCATAGAGGTGGCGCTGGTAAGCTCTTTAAAAATCATCAATTATTTTGATTGACTTAGGGTAATGGGCTAGTGCTCTTACATAACTTGGGTGCAGTTATAGTTCTGTAAAAAGTCTCACCCCCCACTGCTTTAATGTTCATTTATTTTAGGCTAACACATGCCATGTTTAAGCCTTTAACATTCTTAATTAATCAACGCTTTTTGGAATTGTTCACTAGAACCGGTTTTGGTATCCATATTAATATTTGAACCCACAAGGAAACCGAGCTAACAGGTTTCTAGAACGCTTCGGGTCTAACCTAGATTAAAACATTCGGGGGTTGTATGGTTGTAATGACTTTTCTTGCACTTGGTCGGAGATAAAAGACGTCAACAATTTTGATGTATACATTGCCAAAAATATTATGGTAATAAACTATTGTCCTGAAGTGCCAACTTAAATTGATCGTATTTTCGGAACTTTATCCCACGTCTTTACCAAATAAGTAGCCTTCAAAAAATAATAATATGGATGGCGTAACTGTCCGCTATTTATTTGGGCCTGGCTTCTACAGCAACTACCTGTTTTGTGCGTGTTATTGGTTCTATTACGAGTGGATGAGACCCAAAGATTTATGAACGACTCCTTCAGCATTAGTCAGTGACTCGAAAGATGTGAAGACTTGAATTATGGATGCACGATTCGAGGATTGTACCCAGAATCGTCAGCGTAGAAGTCAACGCACCAATCGCGTAGTGGGGAATCAATTGCCTGAAACAGAAAAAAAAATACTTTGTCGACTGTCGACAAGTGTAAACTATGTACTTATGTACATATGTATCTATATACATATTTTTCGATCAAAAACACACCGTTTAGTCCCAATCACGCAACGTAATTTGAAAGACGTGTCGAAAATAAATGTTATTGCTTCCAAGTAGAGTCAATTTGCTTTCGATTTGCGTTAATGTCTTAATTAACGACGAAAATCGGGGTCCTGTCGGTGTAATGTCAAAACAATGAATGTTGTCCAGTAACATCAGGATCAGACTAACAAACTTTCTAACTTACTTGTGCTCTTAATCTTAAATTCAAATCGGACTAACCCGGGTCGATCGGCATCTACTTCGTCCATAAACGAATGAAAAGAAAAAAGTTTTGTATTTAAATGTACTGACATGTTCGGCAATGTTGCATGACAATATGTGTAGAAGATTGAAATTTGTTTAAGAGCGACTCAATAAGTCGAATTGCATCTGCTTTTCTAGTACATCTTATATAAAAATGATCGCTGATTGCGAATAAAATTTTATCAAAATAACTGCTTGTCAACGCACTTCCAATTCATCACTAACATTTATAGCCAACGAACAGATTTACAAAAAATGATTTAATGACGGTGTAGACGGGGGATGTTTCAACACTCATCAGTATAAAGCTTAATCAACACCTTTCGTTTTATTATTGTTTTGACTGTACAGGTTTACTAAAGTACGATTATGAAATATTATATACTATTAGCGGCAAATTATAGGTAAGAGTTCGATTAACGAACATGAGAAGTATTTTTAACTTGCAGAGACAAGAATAAATCACAACTCTAATTGTGAATACAATCATTTTTATATCTATTTTCATAACCCATTTTTAAGCAATCCTTAACAAAATGTGCGATTTCTAGTCTGTGTATTTCTACCAACCTCTGAGCATTTAGTAAATTTGTAAGGAAATCTGCTTTTCCATTTCGCAATAAATGATCGATACTTGTAAGAACATTATTGTTCGTGTGTTTGCGTATAACCATAGACAATTAATATGAAATATTGTTCTACCTACAAATTGAACTTCTTTTTAAAATTAATAAATCGGCATAAAAGGCGTAATAGCATTCAAAGTAAGGATAATTATTAAGTTAACTTTAAAACAATTTCAATTTGAACACTTTTTTAACATATTGAGAAGCAAGCAGTCTTCGAAAAATTTGTGCGAAAAATAAACATTGTACGTGAACACTAGTGATCGTCAAGTTTAACAATTTTCTACACCCTTGCGTTGTAATCACAATCTTACGGATGTTTTTTTCTTCATGAAATAAGAAACTAAATTACAGAACTTTGAATTGTGAATCATAAACAAAAGATTATATTTATTTAGGCAAGTGAGCGAATTAAATAGAAACTAATTTGCAGAAACTAAATTGAGCAGATACCAGTATATTTAATGAAGCTCTACAACTGTTTGGCAACGGCGGCATTCAAAACTCCAGTCAGCAGGTGTTCCCTAATAGGCTCTCCTTTGAGCTACTCCGACATATTCGAATCTCAGGTCTAAAAGGTATTTCCATGGCCAGGTCGGGCCGACGTGCCCTATAGTCGGAGGGTAAACGGCTTGCAAGTGCATAACTAAGAATATTTGTTGACCGGAAATAAACTAAACGTCTACTATTTATTTATGTATGTATAATTCTGTAAAATCAAAATCTTGTCGACGAATCACCAAAACATGTAATATGTTTGTCCGTTTTTGATGCCATTATAGCACAACAAGGTTTTTTTCTCTGTGATTATAGTACATTGACCTAAGTGAAGGTGTTGAATTGAAACAGCGAAAACATACATTCTGCGTAATTGGTAATTGGACGGATACCATACCAATTAAAATCAATGTACTTACCGCGTTTTTTTTTATGTTTGTGACGAAACATTTCGAACAGGAAAAGATGTTAAACTAATTCCCAAGTGACATCTGAATAATTTGTCACAGCTGCTTAAGGATGTGAACAAACGCACACCGCCAAAGTACTATTTATAACTCAATTTATGTTCTGTGACGTAGGTACATGTAATAATTAACGATCCGTAACTATCTACGTCTGTGGTGATGAATCTTGAATTCCTAAAGCAAAACTTCACGCCCGAACTGTTTGTGGATGTAACTCGGAAATGAAGTTGCAGTGAATTTTGTGAAAGAATACCATAAATGGTTCATAAGTTCAGTCCTCTCAAAATTGTTTATCAGCACAAGGAACAACTACAAAAATCACAACAACCAAAAGTGTCAGAGTTGTGTGCTCCTTTAATGTGACTCACTTTTCTTATGGTAATGTATTATTTTCTCAAATGAAGCATTTCTTGTGTCAGAGTTGACCTCGTCTAATGTAAATGTCCTTGTTACCTGTACATCTTGACATTTTGCCAAGATTCTCATTTCTCCTTCTCCTCACGAATACACATAGTTCTGCTTTTAGACATATTTCCCCCCATCATCATTGTGGACATATTTTCTTGTGTCTGTGCATACCATCATCTCTGTGCCATCAGCATATACTGCAATTCCTTCAAAAATAGTCTCTTTATCATCTCTGGGAAAAATTTTAATAAATCAAATGCCATCATGTGGGCCTTCCATCCCAAACCTCTTTGGTATTTCCCACGCTTCACCGAATAGGGGGCGACGTCAGCCTCCACGTAGACCTGCTCTCATCTATCATCATCATAAATGCAGATGATGCGTATCGATTCAAGGACCTGAGAGATTTTTTTTTCAGACTAAATTAAGTCCACGGTTGATTTGACTTTGAGATTGTGTGAATAAAGCAAAATCCTATTCAGGGCGGAATTAAAACCATAAAATCCGTGTGAGCTCAGAGGAAATCCGTATAATTTGCGAAATCCCTATTTCTGGTTCAAGGAGACACATTTTCTGCCTTCTATTTGTTTTCTCTGACTTGCTCTCTTTGATACACCTCATTTTTTGGGACGTCGAAAATCTCTTGCCATTATTTCACAGCGCCATTGTTATTTTAATACAACAATAACAGAGGAAAAAATAACACCAGTCGAGTACAAAACACAAAACAAAAAAAAAAACAAAAAAGCAAAAATACGAGGCAAGGCAGGGAGGAGAAACATCGAGATAAAATTACATCTTAGACCGGAAAAAAATACGCTTTGTCCTCGACAGGATGTGACTGTTGCGATTTCCGAGCTTCTTTTATCATCGCGATAAGGACCCTAGGGCAGATTGCTGTTCGCGTGGCTAATCCATTCACATTTAACGTAATACAATAGATATGTACGTATTCGTATTGTTTGCACCCTGAAACGATTCTTTTCGTACCTACATTTGGAATATATATATCACTATCGAATTTTCACCTCCAGTCGTTTTGCTTTCGCAAACCTTTCCCTAATTGGGGGGCATTTTTGTGAGACAGCTTAATTAAGTTATAATTACATTTTTTTGCTTTTATTTCGGCTCTCTTCTTTTCTGCTAAAGCATTTAAATCATCCAAATCATTATAAGCTACCCTCTTCAGGTTATATAAATATTTATGTATGCAAATGAGGCATTCCCCAGCCATCACCTATGTATGTGTAGTACGTGCGTTCGGAGAAAGAAAAGAGCACAAAAATTATACGCTCCTTAGGTTTCTTCTGAGAAATGAAATCCCTGGAACACATTAATTTATCCTGCTTCGAGAAACATTCCGTACACGGAGAAATTTGTATTATGTTGAGCTTGAGATGTTGAACCTAAGGCCATTGAGGACATACCTAAGAGCGAGATGTAATCGAAAATCAATTTCCAGCATATTCTTTTTGTTTGTACGTATGTATGTACTCGTCCTCGTGAACATAATTTGTATTTTCCTTTCATTTTTTTTCTTTCGAACAAATCGATACACGAATTGTTGCTTGTGAGCGAGAACATTTAGCCGCGTTGTTCCCTAGACTCTTAAGAATACGCTAAGAAATCGAGTAGAAAATCGTTTACGTTTCCGATTTCTTGATGACTTTTTTTGTATACAACATACATATCCGACAAAGGATGTATCAGATAACGGAGGAAATGTTTAAGAGTTATCATCTACAGTTTGTGTTGATGTAAATGCGTTGTTCATGCCTGTCAACTCTTTTATACAGATACAACAGTTTTTTTCTCTTCACACGAGATTATTCACATATATAAATCATTTCAATTTTGTGCGTTTTTTCCACGTTCATGGCTCAATGACCTTTTGACGTATGGTGTTATGCCAACGTTGACGCATACGTTGATTATAACACAAAAAGGAACGAATTCGTCATGGCATTTTCATCCAATCCTTGACAGCTTGGAATTTTTGATGAAGCCATAATATGATGTCATTGCCGTACACGATGTGAGCTGTGAATGACCTCATTTAAGGATATTGGAGAGGAGTTGATGGGTCTTTTGTTTTTTTACAATTTTGCAACAGCATATTTTAACAATCCCATCAATATTTTGGTCGTATGCGATTTAAGCACATATACGATATTAACAGATGGCATGGGACATGAAAGGAGGGCGTTATATTATCGGTTTTTGTACACATTAATTGTTAAATTTTTCGGAATGATGATTGTTAAAAGATTTTCACATCTATGGTAATTAATTCAGGAATAATTAAATACATATTCGAATATACAATGATATTAGCAATGTCTTAAAAGAATATTTATTATTTTTGAAGCGATTAAACCATAGGAAGTAACCTGTCATCCTTCCATCCTAAGAACACAGAATATAATGTAATGTGGCCAGTGTGGCTGCCATGCTGATTCATTTGTATTTTGAAAATACTCCGAGTGCAAGAAACTGCTTCGAAAATGCCCGGTTCTTGACGCAGTCGTTATATCTCCTCAACGGAGAAAACTAAAGTACGTTCAACAAGAGAGGTTGTTAAAAGGCTAATTTGGCCATTTCAGAGAGTCAGAGCCAAGCTTTAGCTAAGTCATAATAATTGAACTTGTCTTGTCTATAAAGTGTCCTCATAAGCAATTCCTTCATAAGATATCAAGTCGTGAAAATGCAGAACCTTCTTGATACTGCGTTAGAAAAGGCGACAACCAACACGGGTGCTTTTTCAGATGTTTCATGCGAAATCTTTATTTATGGTATGCCAAGCAGGTTCTTTGCACATATTCATACGCTTTGATATTTTTTTTTTACTTATGCTGCCGTATAATACTATTTGGCGAACTGAACCGATATTATCTTTTGCAGTTTTGTGATGCCTGAACGTCCTTTTTCTTATTACGGTCCCCTTGGTAGTCAACTGTCCAAAATTTCATTGAAGTACATTATGGTGTAGAGCCTTTTGCATCTAGCTCCATTTGCGTAGTTAACTGAAAGGACACGAGGGGGGGAAAATCTCGACTTCATAACTGAAAATGAAATCTCTATAGAATGTAAGAATAAAAGCAATGCAAACTGAATTTTTAAAGGCGTTAAATCGTAAACTTCCGGCCTACGGTTTTGTTTTATGTAATAATATTTCTACGCTCGATGTCCATTTCCTTTTAAAGAACATCAATTATCACAACAACACTCACATCGATTCATACGATTGTTAAAAATAAACTTTCAAAAGAAAGGTACCCATATTCGTTGCAACTTGTGCAGCATCACACATTTTTGCTCATGCTGCACACAATTCTATTACTTCACGCCACACTTCGAATATGAAAATATTACATGCATGTTCTCCTTCATATTTTGCAAACTTCCGAACATATATCCTTCAACAGTCACCCTATAACATCGTGTGGTTTTAAGAAAAGGCTTCCCTCTTGCCTATGGCATTCGGTAACAGTTCTGCCTGCGATCAAATTTTTAAATTGAATTATTTATTAATTCTTCAGTTTCGACATATTGTTCAAAATAAATATTTAACGTTTTTCGAATTGACACACTGTCCTTGTTCTTGTGAGGGCCACACAACCGGAGTTTGTTGGTGACCCCGGCCATCATGCTGAGTTCGTAAACTTTCCAGACCACCCTCACAAATGCTTTTTACATCCACTCTGAATGACTAAAATTCAATTTTATTTTACTTTCAACGTTAATTTTATTAAATCGCTGCTATGATGATGTTCTTTGTGATCAGAATATAGAAGAAGAGACAAACGCTTGTAGAACTAGCATTAAGTTCACAAAGTCTGTGAAATAAGGCAGAAAATGCAAACAAATGGCCATCGTGGCGTACTGGCTTATGTCGACCCCTGGTGATTGGGGTCTGGGTTCAAATCAAAATCAAGACTAGGTTCATGTCACATGCACAAGTCACACAGCACAAGCAGTCATGAGCACAACTTTCATACTCCAGAATTCCACCTCGTTGGACTTACTGGTACCGCTCAGAAAATATTTTTTTTAAAAAATGTTCTCAATCTTCATTCCACTCATCAGATTCTACAGCAATCGCACACAAAAAGTGCTGTAGAATCTTGAACCAAGTCCGTGAATGACGAGGCATCCATATTACATAATATGGATTATAAGGTAAATTAATTCACTTTAACTATTATACTTTATCTTGTAGACAGTAGTTCACGAGCACCACATGTTATAGCACAACATCTTACTAACTTAATTCTCTGGATGTGGTCAAGCCAGTAGAATCCACAATTGCGTACAGCTCATAGGGTTCGCAGTTGGATCTTCTGCCCGTATATCTTCTTCGCAGATAGAACAAAATATCCGAAGTTGAATTTTCGTTTCGAAAATATCTGCCAATCTACTTGTCTTCTACACTTCGGCTCATTACGGCAGGTCTTGTAAAATTACAGCTTTGATATAGAAGGGTTAACCCAAATATTGTTACTATTACTTCACGCCACACTTCGAATATGAAAATATTACATGCATGTTCTCCTTCATATTTTGCAAACTTCCGAACATATATCCTTCAACAGTCACCCTATAACATCGTGTGGTTTTAAGAAAAGGCTTCCCTCTTGCCTATGGCATTCGGTAACAGTTCTGCCTGCGATCAAATTTTTAAATTGAATTATTTATTAATTCTTCAGTTTCGACATATTGTTCAAAATAAATATTTAACGTTTTTCGAATTGACACACTGTCCTTGTTCTTGTGAGGGCCACACAACCGGAGTTTGTTGGTGACCCCGGCCATCATGCTGAGTTCGTAAACTTTCCAGACCACCCTCACAAATGCTTTTTACATCCACTCTGAATGACTAAAATTCAATTTTATTTTACTTTCAACGTTAATTTTATTAAATCGCTGCTATGATGATGTTCTTTGTGATCAGAATATAGAAGAAGAGACAAACGCTTGTAGAACTAGCATTAAGTTCACAAAGTCTGTGAAATAAGGCAGAAAATGCAAACAAATGGCCATCGTGGCGTACTGGCTTATGTCGACCCCTGGTGATTGGGGTCTGGGTTCAAATCAAAATCAAGACTAGGTTCATGTCACATGCACAAGTCACACAGCACAAGCAGTCATGAGCACAACTTTCATACTCCAGAATTCCACCTCGTTGGACTTACTGGTACCGCTCAGAAAATATTTTTTTTAAAAAATGTTCTCAATCTTCATTCCACTCATCAGATTCTACAGCAATCGCACACAAAAAGTGCTGTAGAATCTTGAACCAAGTCCGTGAATGACGAGGCATCCATATTACATAATATGGATTATAAGGTAAATTAATTCACTTTAACTATTATACTTTATCTTGTAGACAGTAGTTCACGAGCACCACATGTTATAGCACAACATCTTACTAACTTAATTCTCTGGATGTGGTCAAGCCAGTAGAATCCACAATTGCGTACAGCTCATAGGGTTCGCAGTTGGATCTTCTGCCCGTATATCTTCTTCGCAGATAGAACAAAATATCCGAAGTTGAATTTTCGTTTCGAAAATATCTGCCAATCTACTTGTCTTCTACACTTCGGCTCATTACGGCAGGTCTTGTAAAATTACAGCTTTGATATAGAAGGGTTAACCCAAATATTGTTAAGACAAACCGAACAATATTAAAAACGGGAACTGTGCGTTTTGTTCCATATGTTGAGGTAATTACTTACTTCGATGTTCTACTCGCGAAATAGGACGAAACATCTATTCGGAATATGTCCCGAATTGTAAATAACAGCTACTCTACAGTTCAAGGCAAAATATAAGTCTACAACTGGATATCTGACATAAAGGAGCCCAAATCTTTCCTTCACGTGACTCAATTTAGGAAGAAAGCATTTTCAGGTTCGACAAATTCCGCTGACATTGCCGGTAACGATTTAGCAAAGAAGTCAAATTGAATTGAAGAAGAATGCTCACAACTCCAATCATCAGTTAACAAAAGTAACCAACCGGATACGGAACTTATAAACAAATACTTCTTTTTTTGGGTTGGATACACGCCTTGTTCAGAGACGAACATTAATTTGCCATGTGCTCATCGGATAGTAATCCATCCATCAGCTTAGAAGAAACCGATAGAAGTGCTTTCTCATTACTTTTTCAAGCGACTTATAATGTCACTCCATTTTTTTTAAATACTCTGAACTGGGTATTGCTTCATATAGGACTGCATCATCCCTAACAACAGCTGATTTATCAGAGACACCGACAAATTCAGCAACAAACAATTTGCATTTATCCATCCGATTAACTCTTTAGCTTTCGTTTGTCTGTTTCAAATTTCGACTGTCCATAAATTATTCAGCATCAGCGAAACCCGCGTAAACTTAAGATTTGAAGAAGAAATACATGAAATCGTAAGATTGAGGGCCCCAAGTTTACGTCGGGGAATTTTTCATTTAAAAAGTTTTGCCTGCAATGTTCTGTTGGCTTTTGGCATTCCTATTGTTGTTAACCTCGTTGTGGAGGCGGTTTTTATTGATTTTTTCTTCTTCTCTTATTTGTTCCGTTCAAGTTATTCATTGTGCTTATGCTCTGTTTACACTCTGCAAGTGCACAATGCAGATCAAAGGTGAAAACTTGCTTGAAAGCTGTTACTGTTACGGGTATTGTATTCCTCAACAATTGTCTACGATTTTTCACGGTTCGTGACATCTCAATGCAATCCGGGTTTGTTTTGATGTTGTGTTTTTAAGATTTCAATATTATGGCCGAGGAATGTCCTTTAAATTTTACGGAAAAACATGTATGTACGTATCTATCATGTGGTCGAAATAATCCATCTACCTTTCTCAAGATGTACTATCCTGATAATCAATTCTTGAATATCTTGAATGAAACATATCATCTAATCCTCTGAGTTCAAGTTTATTCCATGGCATTAGCATTAGTAGAGTTTTCCCTAGAAGTTTGCCGAATGATTCTGAAAGTACAATTGAAGGATTCTCCCTGATTTCTATGCCAGTCATTTACCCTGAGTTCTGTTTTTCGTACTCCTTCAAAATGCGAAATTGAGTTTTCTTCTTCTTCATCTTTTTTCTTTCTTTCATTTTTCATTCTCATTTTCGTCCTACTTGTGAACTCTTTTCCTTTCCGTCGCTTTTGTTGGCATCAAGAAAATTTCATGAAAAATTCAGTTCAGCTAAAGTGCTGGCGAACCTTGACCTAAGTTCTAGTGCCCTCCTCGATTGAGTGTGTACATATACACACATACACTAACCGGAATAAAACTTAAGGACACTTTTCGTGGTAAAAAAGTTAAAATATTTGCACAAGGTTTAGGAGATTAAAGGATTTTTCATCCTCTTTTTCGTTTTTCGAACATTGATTGGGGAGGCTTAGTAAAATCGATTTAATGGAAGCAATCACAAGCAGAAACAAAAAAAATGCGAATTTATACAATTTGAAGTTGAATTAATGGGGATTGTTGTTTTTGAGTGGTTGCCTAACAATTTGGAAAGTTGACACTAGCTACCCAGCATCCGGAGGGGTGGGGGTAAATGTTTCATTTATCAAATTGACATTCGAAAGCGAAGTAACTCAGTCGCTACGAATTTCACAGCCAACATTGATCACGAATTCAGAATGTGGACATTCATTTGCATTCTAAAAATCCTAATTCAATGCACAAAATTGTACTTTTATTTGTGTATACCCAAATTCTGACCCAGATATTTTAAACTTGAATACAAAAAAATACAAGTTCTAAGTGGATTTTTTTATTTTTAGAACCCAAACTAATTAACAGCGATGTCCCGCCACATTATTGGGATGCCCCATATGCATTGCCGTTTTTCGACAACTCCTCGAATCGGGACGTGACGACGACGGTAGGCAAATCTGCCTATTTGCATTGTCGAGTGAAAAACCTTGGAGACAGAGCGGTAAGTACAAACTTTTCGTTTTAATTCAAATTCATGCTAAAAATATCCTTTCAAAGGAGAGTCCTTAAATCATTACTGTTTGTAAAAATAATTACACTAATTAGGTATTACCTCATAAATTTGTTGCACGGAAAGTATTCATCAAAGTAATGGCTAGGTTGTGTTTCACATCTCCTCCTTCTCAGTTCGATTGAGAGAATTTTCCATTTTCTGTCTGCCACATGAGTAAGTCCCTGACTGAAAGCTGTTCTGTTGCGATTTATGCGATATTTAAGATAAGGATATTGTTATAAGTCGTTTGTTTTCATTATGACATGCCTAAATTTACACTTTCCGAGTTTGGTAACTTTCACACGGGGTGAAACGTTCTGAATTATTTGTTGTGTGTGGAATGGTTTTGCGTTAAGACAGGCACGTGGAATAAAAACAAATGAGAATTGAGTGGCTTATCTCATTCAACTGAACAGCTATTTTCAGATTCAGGTCGAATCACTAATCAAAACAGCAGTTATGAGTAGTGATTGATGATCGACAGTTGACATGTGCGTGTATTTTTAGATGAAAATATGAATTACGAGGGCGAATAGCATAGGCAGAGTTACGTACATACCGCTAGTTAAATATCATGAATTATATATTAGATCGGAAATTGTTTAACACCTGACTGAAACGTTTTTATCGTTATGTGGAACACTCGGCATATTTCGATTCCAATTACGTAATTGAAAAATGTCTTACGTAACCCCTAGTTTAATTCAACTTATTTATTTATACAGATAGAATCACTGTGACGTGTATTGGGGGAGTTATTGTTAACAATTTGCTCTCATTGTGTCCATTATTCGTATCAAAATGTCTATTAAATGTCAGAGGGTAACTCACTATAGTAATTCACAAGATTTGTTGCCAAACTGATAACAGTATAACATACTTCAATTACAGCAAATTAATTTCAGTTTTTGTTTGTTCCTAACCCACATGGAGATCCCATAATACATGTCTAGGAAAACTACCCGTTTCTTGGATATTTGTGTTTTCTACAACTGCTCGTACAGATAAAATGTATGTGTGAATTTTCTTTTCAGTTAATTTTATGTGGAGAACACATAATAATAGTTAAACTATTTCATTTATGCCAAAACTACAATACATTTCTAAACAAATTCATGAAAATACCTTATACACCTTATACACAAATCTTCAATTGATTAAAGAAGTGATAACAATAAAAAAAAATATAAAATAAGACCCTGAGTTTTCAAAAATAACCCTAGTACCATGAAGCAGTACAAGTGACTTAAATGGGGGCTATAAGGCCATTTGCACAGTTCAAAACTGTGTGCGCTGCAATTTGCACATACACCACTTTTATTTTTTTTAGATTGCACTAGAACCTGTATGTGGTGCGAGTGCCTAACAATCCTATTTGATGTCTATTTATGATAAATTGTGTGTATGCCCAGGATGCGTTATTGTCCCAAAATAATGCCTAGGTACTTAAAACTGTCAACACGCTAATTTCAAAAATAATGCTCACTGCATCTTGCACTTTGGTATTAAATACTATAAACATTGTTTTATTACTGCTTAGCAAATTGTATTGCTTAAAATATGTTAGTAATATATCTAGGTCGTTGTCAAACATCAGCAAAAGTTGTTATCTTACTCTTGAAGTGTTGAGCAAATAACGTGTTGACATAAATTAGAAACAATATCGGAGCCAATAAATAGCCTTAAGGAACTAAAATATTTGAAAAGCCTATGGAAATATCACCAGCACTATTATGCCCTAAGCTTCTAATATTATGCCTAAAATGATGTGGAAAAAACGATAGTATAATACCAAAATAAGCATTTATATTGATTTCATTGCATCTGCATAGAAACATCGTTTGGTGTCACTAGGAACATTTACATTGATCTAATTGTGAATATTTCCCAGAAATTGAATCATTTCTTGCATATTTTTTTAAAATCTATCCCACGAAAAATCAAAAACTATCTATCTCTGTATTTAAGAAATCTATGAAAAATACAAATATGAATAATAAACCATGAATAAAACTGACACCAACATGGTGTTATAACGGTTTATTTAACTTTTTGTTCACTATAACACGAGGACCTACTCCGCACGGCAAAGCTTGTTACTTTTTGAACATTGTCGCGAAAATTGTTTATCATACCAGGAATCCGACCTAGGCACCAAGCTTCAAGTGCGTAGAAGTCGAAGCACATATCCACTTCACAACAAATTGTCACAATTTGCAAAATATATATTGTAGTGTCACAGTGCAAATGCATTAATGTAGCAAGATAGAAATGTAATGTAAAAATATTGACATCGTTCAGAGTTGACTGAAAACTGTAGATCGCTTCCACAGTTGAGAAAATAATCCCAATGGTGGCTGTAGAAACTAGTCTAAATCTTGAAAATATTTTTTCTTCATTTATGTTGCGTATACGTCACAGTAAATACAATCTTTTCTTTCAAATCAAATCTCTTACACCTTGAATACAAGTAGTCGCAGTGAACATAAAGTTCCCATTTTAATTAATAATGAAATCGTATACGAACACCTGGCTACGGCTCCACAAAAGATTTCTTAATATTATGAGGAAGCAATACAACGGTACATTTTTTTAAATGAAAAAAAATACAATAAAGGACAATTCCGGTGTGACCCAATAAATTTACATATATTGACATTGTTCAGTGGAGTTGAATTCGAGCGTAAGAGAAAAATACAAATACAAGATTCAAAAAGTGGTTGTTTACGTACGTTTGCATCCGTGGGTTGTTGGCCTTTGGGATATACATATGCCCTGAATGCGGACTCGTAATGTAAATAGATAGCAATTTCGAGTATATTCTTCCGCACCTCGGAAGCTGAATGGGAAATTTATTTTTTTTCCAGTCGTTCACCATCGCCCTATTCATACAACTACACTGTGCATATTGAAAGGCAAAAGCAAGAACAGCGACTGCATTTCCTTTCATTTTAGCTGGTACTTCGGTGTATCAGTGTAGTGAGTGTTTCATTTTTCTTTTAAACAGCCAAAGGATATCTCTTAAAATAATGCAAACTTGTTTCAGTATTATGCAAGTTACCGCAGTTCTAGTTTTCAAAATGTTTTTTTTTTCTCTTAGCCCCGAAAGATGAGATACGTGGATGTATACATATGTTCGTGTGTGTGTGACTTTGAAGGAGCATAAGGTTGTTCAAAACTTCTGTACAAAAGTATGGCGACAGGAAAGTCTCGGGATTGTCAACCAGAAATACTTCAAGTATCGAAAGCAATTTCGAGATAAATTGTAGCCACCTACAGAATATACAGATGAATTTGAACATTTTTCTATGTCAAGGAAGTGAAAGAAATATGCATGTGATGCGTGGTTATTAGAAATTCCATTAATTATGTCAATTATTCAAATACCTGCAACTTCGGCCAAATTAACTGAGAATATTTTAACTGGATTCCATCCGTGCAGCACTGTGGTAAAGTTAAAAATGTTCTGTATGAGATCTTAAAACAAGTTATTCACTTTTCTTTTCGCTCACATACGTACCTACTTCGGTGGTATTCAGAAAGTAGTCTTCAGTTGTAAAAATATGTTATGTAGAATTTGTTTTTTAGAGATATAGAACTTTGAAAATAAACCTTTGGAATAAAGCAACGACGATTTTTTTTAAATTGGCATGAAATTTATTCGAAAGGTAATCTTCCGGCATTATAATTTAAATATGATTTCTGGCATATGACCGCTACATCTAGCTCGGACGTAGTTCAATCTGGAGGTCCAATTTTCGATGACTTTTTCCAACATTTGTGGTCGTATATCGGCAATAACGCAAGTGGTCAATCGTTTCGGGCTTATTGGCGTTGACTAGCGACTTCACATATTCCCACAAAAAATATTCAAGCAGCGCTAAATACCACTATCTTGGAGGCCAACTTCCGTAACGTGAAAGTATGCGGTTACCAAACGTTTCCTTCAATAAATCAATTGTGGCACGAGCTGTGTGACATGTTGCGCCGTCTTGTTGAAACCACAGCTCCAGCTCCATGGTTGTTCAATTAATGAACGAAAAAGTCAGTAATCATAGCTCTATAGCGGTTGCCATTGACGTTCTCCATTGTTTTTTAAGCCAGCATTGTTTTTTTAAGTACGGACCAATTATTCCGCCAAACCATAAAACACATCAAACAGTCAGTTTTTGTGGATGTAACGGTGTCTCAGCATACACTTGAGGATTATCATCACTACAAATACTGCAGTTTTGCGTATTGACGTTTCCATTCAACCAAAGGTGAGCATGGTGAAAATGGACATAGTGTGCGATACGTATTTCGAATAGAACCATTTATCCAAAATAAATTTACACAATTTAACGAAATTGTCCCCAGTTAAAATAGTGTTTCCAATTTAAAGTAACCTATATTGGTTATTTTCTTATATGTAGGCGTTCCGTGCACTATGCTGATGAAATGTCTTCCGCTTCTAAAACGATTGGTGCTCGCTAGCAAACGATTTGGCCATCCTCTTCAGCTTTAATAGATTATGAAAGAAATAAGCCCCCAGGTGAATTTACCTTCAGACAGTGACTGTACTGCGCGGGTTGAGGAGGTGATGCGTGTCCGTGGGGCCTTGGGTTTCCATTTTATTTTACTACCTACAATGAGACCCAGATAATTTGCATTAGCGGTCAGACCCAGCGTTGTGCCACTAAGTGCGGGATGGCTGGAGGGGGTTTTCCTGGTAAGACTACCACTTTTACCAATACAATTGCCAAACCCAATCGCCAATTTAAACCCATCTTATCGGTTGTACTGGGTTTGCAGATCCGAAAACATGGATAACATTTTAATGCAACAATCAACCAGTATTTTTTTAATGACGTAAACAACGATATCTGAATCCCCACACAAATCGATGTTATATTTTACAAACATGATTAAAGTCAAGAATCAACCACACTTTGTCAATTGTTAATTTCTTTCAGGTATCATGGATTCGAAAGAGAGATCTTCATATCCTAACAGTTGGCATAATAACATACACAAACGATCAACGATTTCAGTCTCTACACACCGAAGGCTCGGACGAGTGGACACTCAGAGTTTCATCCCCCCAGCCAAGAGATTCGGGAACGTACGAATGTCAAGTTTCAACTGAGCCAAAAATAAGTCAAGCCTTTCGGCTGAATGTTGTTGGTAAGTTCAACAATCGGTTTCATCAGCAAACTTAATCTCGACAATGTTTGTCTTGTCTGTTCATTGTTGCAGTATCCCGGGCGAAAATCCTTGGAAACGCTGAACTTTTCATCAAGAGCGGAAGCGATTTAAACTTAACATGTCTAGCATTGCAATCACCAACACCACCCTCATTCATCTACTGGTATAAGGACAAACGGGTGATGAACTACACAAAGCACGGCGGTATAAACGTCATCACGGAGCGAAAGACTAGAACGAGCATGTTGCTCATAGCCAGAGCAACCACCGCTGACTCTGGAAACTACACATGTTTGCCAAGTAGTTCATGTAAGTATGCATATACGCAGCCTCCTAACCCTACAAACTAGTTTTCAATCAGTGCAACTTGCTACACAACAACACACCCAATCCAATATAAAATGATTCAATACGATTTAGGGTAATGCCAAATCGCTTAAGTTTCCTATCACGTTTTGGGGAAGATCAATTGCTTTTCTTCCTCCCAGAACTCATATGAAATCCTTCCCACTACCTACAAAGTAGATACACTCAAGTAGAAATTCAGTTAAACAAATCCGGCAACCTCACGTCGCCACTCACCAAGTAATAAGCTAACACAAGCACCAACTGACTCCACTTAAATAAATAAGATGACATTGACGGGCAATAGCTGCCTTGTCATACCCTTTTCTTGGTATATTGCTTGTTCTATACGATGAATCAAGCTATCTTTAGACACACTTTATTACACCTTCTGTGCACTTTCGTACAAACAAACACTTATGAAATGACATTTTGCGTTTAATTTTCAGATTCAGCCAGTGTTGTGGTCCACGTGATAAATGGCGAACATCCAGCCGCTATGCAACATGGTAACAGTAGTGCCAACAGTCTATCAACATCAATGCATTCCTATCGAACTTTAGCTGCAAACCCTAAGATACCTAAGATACATGCCCTTTTTTCGATTCTCTGGCAACTGATGCAAATAAAGACTTTCACAATCTCAATTGGGCTCTCATTAATCATCTCCTACAGAGCTTCTCTATCGATCAGATGACTATAAGCGCAGGATTTTATATAAATGTGTTGTGTATTATTTTAATTAAAATTAAAAAGAAACAAAAAAACAAAACAGAAAAATAAAGAGGAAAGTAAATTAAAAAAATAAATATGTATTGAATTCAATTCTATAGGAGTATATATGAATATATATAAAATAAAGTTTGACATAGAATAAAATTCTACCAATTTATTTTAATTTATATTTTTTGTATATAATAACATGTAAGGGAAGGGAAAATTCTCGCAAATCCGTGTAAAATAAATTTTAAATTGTGTGTACATTGTATATTTACGTGAATTTACAATAAAAAAAGAGAGTTTATTTAAAACAATATGAAGCGATTAAAATAAAACGATGATTATAATTAAAGTATTTAAGGAATAAATTAAATTAATAAAGTAAACTGGCGTTGTTTTATTATGACCTCATGTATTAAAGTTCGATGAAAACTGGATCCTAGATTTTTGCTCACTCTTCACATTATACATTTTAATTACGATTGATTTTTGAATATATGTATACGTATAGCGGTGTACCATAAAATTGTGTATTGCCATGATAAAGAGTGCGTTGCGTGCCAAGGAAATGCGGTAGGTCGAAATTGGATTTTTATCGGGGACAAAACACAAGCTTTATTTTAGCAGCACTACATTTGGTTCGCAATAACCTGAGAGTTTGCCATGCTGTCACGCAGTCAATGATAATATGATGGATTAACTGGTTATTGAGTTCAAAATTGACTTTTACATTAACGCGCTTACTGCGGAAAATTACAATTTTCTTGGCTTGTTGGTAAAATGTCATGATACACAGAATACAAGGTAACATATTCTTTTTCTATCAAATCGTCTGACGTCACGTGTATTATAGCGCTATATGATAGTAAATTAATATACAGATATAAAGTGTTCCTATTTACATATTTACATACAACATTAAATATTTATGAACAAGTTTTATTCAATTTTCCGAATTTATCACAAAATTAAATTTGTTTAAACGCGTCTAATATGGGTAATGCATATGACGTCACATAACAACGAATGAAAAAAATAAGGGATGGGAATCGGTTACCTTGTATTCTGCGTATCATGGTCAAATGTTTTTGTAAGCAGGCTACTGTCCAAATTCTACTAACAAAAAGCTTCCTTTCCTTGTTTACTTGTTTACTACAAGAGTGATTGCCTATCCAGTAGTTTAATGTTTAAAAAGTATTCTCATGAACATGGTCCGTTTTCAATAAAAATCTTATTGGAAAATTCATTCTTACTCGTATTATGACAAATCGAAGCTTACATTGATTGAAGCCGCCGCACAATGTTCATCTTGTCCACGTTTGGAGTATTGGCTGAAAGTAATGATCATAAAGTGAACATGAACTGCGAAGTTTGTTATTTCATCGTCATGTATAAATCCTCCCTTGCTTGCTTTGGTACAACCCCGGTGTCGTGCTTATTGGCTTAAGAGCAGTTTGTTACATGTATCATGCACAACGCGCAATGGGTCAAAGTTTTCACATACATTATTTATGGCTCAATACAGATTTTGTGAGTCTATGAGTACTTCCTTGTGAGACTTCAGTTGTAATTTTGTTAAAATCGGAGTATTAAATTCTGTTTATGTTAAAATAAAGTTTACATAGAAATCAAAATGACGTCTGATCAAGCAGATCTTACCATACACCTTCGGAATACTTGTGTTTCTTGCTTCATACAAGCAACTTTTCATTTTCCCCAAAAAATAGAATCAATCGTTTGATTGAGATTGAGCAGATTACAGCAGATAAATTTTAAAAAGACAATAAAAAGGATCGCTGAGCGAAAAGTGAAATCAAGGGAAAGCCGACCTGTAAGTCTGATCGAGCTAAGTAGTTCAAAGAAGAAGATTAATAAGTATGATCAAAGCGATAGAGGGGGTTATTAACACTTCGCAGATACATACACAGGCGCCATAGAGATGGTTACAGCTGATATCCATTTCAAGCGCTGCATATACGCAAGGATACAATTGCGACTAGAGTTGTGTACCAGCAAAGTATCATTTATGCATGCAAATGATTGCTCAGTGCTCTGAAAAAGCAAAGTGTCATTTATGCATGCAAATGATTGCCCAGTGCTCTGTAAAAACAAAAAAATAAATAAATTGGGCTACTTTTTTATCTATGGCCCAATTCATTTGTTTCTTCGCATTGGATTTCTAGATAGTTGACTCTAAAACTGCAAGGTTTTAGAATATGAAAATTGTTTGTCGTGTCGAACATCGACATACAACTAATGTCAATTTATGTATGTAGAAAATATTATATAATCTCTAAGCGATCCTTGGGTACTCCGATACACAGTAAATTACCCTAACATAAGCATTATATTAGAAGTATATTTAGTTCAGCTTCTTTACTCTTATCCCTTTGGTAAATATAATAGTGTTCATGGGGTTGATCCACAAGTATCTTTTAATTACAAAACCATTATAAGAATGTGTAGTGATTTGAACTTACAATCCGAGCATATTTCTCTGAAGTACCCACAATTGCTTACGCGCTGTCATCGAATCGAACAATACTGAAATTGAACCTGTCCAAATGTATACCCTATATGAAAGAAATATAATCACTATACATACACAGAAAACAAATGAGAGAACATGGGGTCCAATTCAAAGATGTCTGTTTTCCATATGTAAAACTTTTCATTCGTTTGTAACCATCAATCGCTGCAGTTGCCATAGCAGCAAGGTGAGTTATCAATTGAATTCATGTCATGTCATATCATGATTTCCCAGAATGGACATTGCTAAGGTTGTTGTCATTTGGATTCCCAGAGTTCATCATAGTTTACTTTATTTCAAAGACCATGGTGTACATTTATCCTTGCAATTGCAGTGTCAGTCATATTTGAGTTCTTGTCTTGCCTACGAATGCCGAGAATAACTATAAAACTTCGATTTTAATAGGCATCAGAATTTCTATCACATTCATGGTATGCATCCTATTCTGAAAACTCACACAATTCTACTGACGATGATTTATTGAACGCCTTAAATCACATATGAAGTTAATTTGTTTTCCGCCAGTGGGATATAATTCAGTTCTATATGTAAATATCCTACTGCCAACATGCGTGCATTTGTCCTTAAAAAATCAATAATTCCATTCTAAACAAAAGCTTAACTCCCACGAGAATCAGAGAAGTCCTCTCCCAGACTATATACTGACATTATGTTTCGTATCGTTAAACAAAACACTTCAGCACGAGACGCAGTCAGAGGGAATCCTTAAAGATCTCCGTTGCCATCTTAAATAGCCAATATACCCGGCAACGAGTCATGACGAGCGAACAATTCATTGCATGGAACACCCACATTTATCATAACTTTTTGCCTAGCTATGCACTTGACGTCCACCATTGTTCCATACGCCATTTGAAAACTATTATTCTAAGGAACAATGAGCCATTTGTCCCAGCAAAGCATTGCCATTTATATAGCGCTTAGCAGAACCTATGATGATGACATTTATTTTTTTGGAAATTAGACATGGAGCCATAAAAGAAGAAATATAAGCTATTGGGGAGCACGGACTGGGGGTTGACTCGATTTTTTTTAATTCACTAATATTTTCCAGTGAAAATATTCGCTTTTCAAGTATACACAACTTTGGATATTATTTATTTTCGCTTGCCACGCAAAACAATCTCTTGGATAGACGGGGTGAAACACGAGCCGCATGAATTCAATTTAAGCGAGTTAACCTCCGCAGAAACCTCAGCTAAAATATGCCCTTCAGCAACGGTTCAAGGTAAAGTAACACATCTGCAGTGAGCGGATAATACTTTTCAGGTGAAATACGCGAATAGGGAATCGACCTGTGTCTGACCCTCCAGCTCATCATCATGGGCGAAGACATGGAAATTTGCCTGACATCAACTGATGCAAATCACAGCCTTTCGTTGGAATTTTAACTAATTATGAAATAGCTTCTCACCAATTTTAATTAAATCTATTTTTACCTTCTGTGCAGATTTTTGTAGATTTTAAGGCAGCTAACAAGTCTGGTCTTGAGTGACTGACATCAATGTTAAATATCAAGCGGCTACACGTTATGGTTTCTTGTGGTTCGGAGTCATTTACAGGCGAACTCTGACGAAGTTCAAACCATTATTTGATGGGATGGATATTGAAAAATTGAAAATCGTAAGCACTTCGTGTCAACGGGTCAAGCTGAGGCACACAAATGCAATGGTTCGTATTGGACTTTACCAAGAGAGACGGAAATTTAATAAGGCTGTCATTAGAAGTGTAATTTCCATCGATTTTATTCGTGAAGACATTCTGATGTATTTGACGCATGGAGACATCCTCCACTGCCATTTAGAGACCGAATTTCATAAGCTTGTGGTTGTCCGTGGCTATAAGCGATTCCGCAATCGTGAGAATGAGTCTACTCAGTTAATGGGATTTCTTTACTCTGTTCACGGAAAAGTATGTTCACAGTAAAAAAAACTTCCACTTGCTTTCCTTGGTCAATGTCTACCTCATATCCGCTTTGAGTTTGCATCAATTTCCACATTCTATTCGTGTTCGTTCTTCCGGTTGTAAGAGCGAAACAATCATGCAATTTAATTCAATTGCAATCAATCAGACCACTAAGTAAGTGAATAAATGAACGGGAAATAATCCCAGCCACCACCCTGGTCGGTAAGACTCGTTGTGATGTCCACATGGGAGGTGTCCTTTGCACATTAGTTAACCTGATTCATGTTGTCTATAAATTATCACATAAGGTTAAACCTAATCGTTTCGAACAAGCAGTATAAATTAAGTTAAATCGACTTCCCTCTGTCTCTCTCGAAACTAAGGAGTACGTGCTTTATTTAATTTCATTACTCGCCAAAAAAAAACTAATATTAGTGTGACTTGCAAATTAGTTTAGACTTTCACGAAGAACAGAATACAAATACCTGAAATGATCACCAAGAAGACAATTGGATGAATAGCAGAAAGTGATTCAACGCATCAATATTTGCTAAAATATTGTAAGACTATATTGTGCCTATGTCATGAAAGCATTTGGACAGGCTATACAAGTATTCGATTGGCTATGTTAACAAGTTAACGAGAACGATTTGGAATAAAACCACAACATGAAAGGACAGCAGAAATAACAATTCTCGTTCATTCACAAAAACCCATTTCCACTTAAAAGGATAAGCGAACAAGGTACAAAGCAGAGTTTGTAAATCCTTTTGTAAGATGTGCGTTTCAATTGATACTTAAACAGAATAAGCAAAAAGTGGTGAAAGAGGATAATACGGATATTAGGCTAGATTCAAATAACAACGTTGCTTTGATGAATGTCAGTGCACTGATTGGCTCTGGGAAAATCAGGTTAGGTGTATGCAATGTCTGGGAGAGCATTGAAAAGTTCAAAGACAATTCCCCTAGCATTTGGCACTTTTATCAGCAACACAAGGAACACAGTACACACTATAGCGATACACAACATTCCAAAAACAAAATATAGCCCATTAGGATATTTATGTGTTCCCTTGTGTGCGCCATCCAATTTATTACCTACTACCTCGCCCAAACGCAGTCAGTACTTCGGTGTGGAAAACTCCTGCTGCTTGTGGGGAGTAGCCATCGATGGTCTCCTTGAAAGCATCTAGTTAACTGATTTCAATTAAGCTTATTGTAGATAAAGTCATATCTCGGAGAGGTGAACTCAGCCCATCGGGTTAATTAACCCAAACACTGATTAGCTCCCTTCGAGAGAAGTGCTGATTTGATATTTTAGTATTTCAAATTAACAGCCATGCCAAAATATTTTTGATTAGACGCTTATGCATTAATTAATATTGATGACGTCGTAGAATTCCGAAATATAATTGGATCATCAATAGTGTTGCACGGAACGCTATGAAGAAATGTGTGGTCAGGCATAAAATACAGCATACATGTATGAACATTATATTGGTCTGGGAAAGGATTCTTAATTATGCTTAGACCAGCATCATGTCCATCGTTGCTGGGTGGTATCGAGACAAACATCATTGTTTCTACATCGGAGTTTGTGTGTAGTCTACTCAAAAATCTATCTTAAAACTTGACTTTCGAAGTTTTGACAGATTATTGTTGGGGATTGGTACGCATTTGTCAGTGCTTCAGGCATGTTCAATTAAATACATATCAAGAGCGGTGAAATGTTCCTAGTGTGATTGAATGATGAGTAAAATCTCATCTAAACAAGCCACAATCTTTCTTGGATGACGTTATTCTTAGCGATGAGTCTAAATTTAATATTTTCGCTTCGGACGGAAGAGCTTGTGTCTGGAGGAAGCCCAACAAACAGCTAAAGGGAAAGATTTGATTAAAACTGTGAGACATGACGGAGGGGTATTGGATAGACTGCTTCCGGTATTGGCAGTTTGGATATTTTAGCGCTGTAAAATTTCAACTAATGGCGTTATTTGTGGCACATGAAGGAATTACAACAGACATTAAAATATATATAATAAAAAAAATAAAATAAATGATATTATTTTTGAGTGGTTTATAAATCCATGCAGAGCTAAGCCTACTGTACTTCTTCACTACAAATTGCAAAAGTGTTCGCCACCAATGCGGTGAATTGAGACGCATGAGAGGAAGTAGGGCCAATCTTATCGCAAATTTAATCCGAGGAAGCAGAGCGACTCAAAAAAATATTACTATTTTCAAAGTCATATTTAAATAATTTATTAAAATTAATGTTGTTCTATTTAATGTTGTTCCCGTTCTGTAGTCACACATCAATTTATCACTGCGCAATTATTGCTCGAGTTAATTTATCCATTTATATACAATGCTCTTGTGTAAAACCACTGACCGGTTGATCAGCTGATATTTACGTAAGTACGCTGATATGTACGTATGTATGAACAAGGTAACCACCTGACATGTTGCAGATTTTTTCGTTTTCAGCGCCGGTTAGTTAATTTGTTATTGCCATTCACAGTTGAGTCTGGCACGAAGTCATTACCCAACCAACAGCACCATTCATCAATTTAAGCCTGAATTCATAAAATGTTTTTCAAACTATGTACCGCCTTAGGAACTAAGACATAAAAGGACATCAAAATGCATATTAATCGATAACGGCCATACCGCCCAAGGTATGAATACAAATGTGCATACTTCAAAGTACACTTAAATATATCCAGTCAATACATTGAAAGCATAGGAGAACTACATCGCTTACGACATGCATACACACCACAAAGTAAGGACATCCGCTCATAAACTGACGAGGCTCATTTTTATTACTAATGCCCATGTTTTCCGAACTCTCAGAAACCATAAAAACCCGCCTAATCGACCTTGTTTTGACCATGAAATCAATGGTTTCGTTTCGACGCTGTTCCCAAGGTAAATAAAAAGGAACGTTAAAACTTATGTTAATGTTACCCCGTGAGTTCAATGTCCACTCAACTTAAATGAGAACCACACCGAACCCCCATTATTTGACAGGAAATATAAAAAGGATACACGTAAAGTAGAAGTTTATCATAAAACCTCGAGGGTGTCGTTTCCTCTGCGTTGCCCTTATGGTCACATGGTTTGTTTACACACCGCTCTCATTGGAGACAAAAGACGATGGAACTGATGGTGGTGGTGGTGGTGGTGGTGGTGCACAAGAGAACTCATAGGCATCACGATAGAATCAAATCTGAGCCCAACTTGACAATGCCGACAGGCGTTTATTTTCATTTGAAATGTGTTCCTCGGCTCTCTTCAATTTCACTTCTGAAAGCATTTCACCTACACATACTTACGTATACATTAATGTTTGGTTGGTATTCTGCAAATAGCCTAAAGTTAAGTATTAAGATGCTTACATCCGGCGATGAAGAAGTAAAGCACGAATAAAACGAGAAATTAATGGAAGAACAACGACGAATGCGAATGTGAAAAGCATTTTTCTGTTCTTTTTTTTTTCTTTTAACTTCTTCTCCTACTCTTGGGATTCCTTTCATCAATTTTTTCCCTCCTTGTGCACCTCTAAAGCACTTCACTAAAATTGGAGTCCTGCTTTTCCCTCACAGTGTCTTTGAGTGTAGTACGTCCGCAGGATCCTTAGTACAGCATGAGAATTCGCTCCAATGAAAATTCAAAACTCTTGGCACTGTATGTGGGGGAGTTGAGCAAGCAAAACAAGTCAGTCAAAGTCTGAAAATAATTACGGGATTTAAGCATAATCTCAACAAATTGTGGTCGCAAAAAAGGATCAGTTTTCGTAATGCACTTGGCAAGAGTTTAATTCACCAAACACTTTAGAGCGTTCAATCATAACCAAATTGGAATCCAATGAGCGGAAAATACAATGGGATTCGTGTTGGTTTCTTCCCCCCTTCCGACCCGAAATGTGATGCATTGTGGAACTTGGCTTTGTGTGCTTAGAGTGCATAGAGAGTGCAATTAGAAAATGATTGCTATCCGCCCTTACCATGTTTGCTTTCATTAAATTTCAAATATCCATGGACGAGGGCAAATATGGAAGGATAAAGAGTTGTAATCCAACACTAAATGTTTTCAAAACTCAGCTATATGCATACATTCATTTCGGATGGTTCTCTATTTATTCGCATTATGGGAAAATCTTGTGAACGTTTCATCAAAGAAACTGGAAAACGTCAAAAGTGAATGAAATTAACTCAAAGGAATATTGCCTCTATTTCAAAAACTAAGAAATATTTTCGTTTGTCCGACGCACAAAATTAAACCCAAATTCATTCAGACATGAAGCAGATATATGAGCAGACAGAGAAGCAGATAATGTCTTTTCGTGTGTTCTCATTCGTAAAAGATTTGACGTTCTTGGGGAAAGGACTTTCTTGCACACACCCATATACACTTCAATCCATACCAACCATTGTACCAACCATTGTTATTTTTCTTCAAATTCTAGACAGTGGCAGGTTTTTGAAGTGTCATTATCAGCGCAAAGTTTATAACGAAGTGTGCGACATCCCAAATTCTTTTCTGCTCAACCTCTCAGCTATGCACGGCAGTAATTTATGCTGGCAATTAACAAAATAACAATCTCTCTCATTGCAAAGAAACTTTTGACACGAGCAAGTCTCCTGTACTTGACTCAGTGTTTATCCCCTGGGCATGTATTTTATTATCATGGACAACTTAACAGAGTGGAGGGGGGATAGGATTATCTACTGCTTCTGAATTTAAAGTAGTCTATGCAAGCCACGAGAAAATGCATATGGATGTGCATATTTGTGCGTGCCACAAACTAATACTATTAAAGAGTATTCACAACATTTCGAAAGCAGGGAGAAACAAATTAAATCTTATCTGGAACTATCAACTCCAATTACCACAGAAGAACACGCCATAATTAATCCTACTTCGTTACCTACAAACAACAAACCACTGTGTCTGCTAAACCACAAAGCAGCCGAGAAAAGAATCAACCCCTTTCAGATACAATAACTAAACTAACCGAGCAAACCGCAATACACCCTGCATGGAGACACACATTCGCACAATTGCACACATTGATCCCCGCTCTTCCCACTCCCACTACCACTCCCAATCTGGCTCGCATGCATGTGGTATCAGTTCAAGATAATACGATTTACCGCCAACGTCCTTTTTCGGTGCCAAATTGTGTAGGAAAGGATGATACCTTCTCGCCGTATACATTTCATAGTGGTATCGCCATGAACTAGTGTGAGTACCTGAAATGGCATTTAATGCATCATGTTGTGGTGATCGATTGGGTGAATCGAAAAATTCAATTTGCTCTTAAACCAGAGTTACTCAGACAACGCAAGATTGCAACTGGAATGGAAAAGAATTGTACCATGCACTAAGCCATCACCTGCACGTATTGTACGGCACAGGGTGCGACTTAAATTTCGCTTCTGGAGATTTTATTTTCTTCTGCTCTCCACGATCCAGTTAGGAGACAAATTGAAGGACGTGGTAAGAGTTCGTTTTCCTCCTCGTGCGATATCCCTGAAGGAACACTAGATGCTCGTACTGAATGTCAATTACTTTTATGAAAACTGCTTGCACGCTGCAGCGCACGTGATGATGTGTGTCCAGGAGGTTTTGAAAGTGCAATGTAGCTAAATCTGTCAGCCAAAGATTTATCAACCTCTTGGACTTGCTATGAAATTTAGTTATTTATCCTCGACAGGTAAAATGTCTCGACAAATTTTGGGAAGGCGCTTTTATATTTTTTAAATTCTTGTATATAATTTAACTCCCAGGTGCTTCACTCTGAGTGTGTTGTCAATGGGATTGACGGAGGATTCGATGTTTGAATAATTGAGCAATAGTGTTGATATACACGTTCGATATACAATTTTCTTCCTATTCATTCAACGAAAGGAGTCTAATTAGATTGGTGGAATGTCAAGACATCTTTGTTGGTTTGACATTGACGAATACAACCTATACATTCCTATTGCACACCTCTAAGGAAAAATCGCGCTTGCTAGTCGCTAGATAAGCTTCTACACCAAGCGAAACGAAAGGATGCGTAAATAAAGCGTAATGTGTTGGCAAGGCAAAGCGAGCATTCCAGGCGGCTTAGCGTCTATTGGCCCCCCTTACCAACCAATTACTCATCGTCCTCCTTTTGTCTCGCAAGATGTAGATTTCGACTTATTATTAGCGCCATCCACGAAGGAGACTGTATGCATTATAAGCAAATTATAACTGTGTCAGTCTACATCTTAGACCTTATTAAACTTCAGCACAATGCGAAGCCCTTCTCCGGCCACATGAACACATGTAGGTACATAGATTACAAGCTAAACATGTACATACGTACATATGTACTTTTCCACTTAAATACGCGGAAAATTTGTCAAAATCACTTCCACCACTTGGGAATTCAAAGGCATGCTTTCACACAGAACCTTATTTGAATCTCTTTTCATGGTGCTTGATTCTGTCTTACCTCACGTGACACATGTGACAATACTTCTCAGAGCCATCCCCATAAAATTCCGAGTAAATTTTCCCACAGAAGTACAGAGCCCATTTGCGTCGACACACTTTTTTGCACCGATAAACATCCTTTCTGCTCTATGCATTTCCGCCTTCCAAATAAACTCCCACTTAGCCCCCTTCGACACCTTGATTTGTGCTTCACTGACAGGGGTTAAGATTGAGGATTTTCCTCTTCGCCCCTCATAAGGATATCTTAATCTTCTTCATCCCCATTTTGTGGACTTTTCCCGCCCTTGACTCTCGAGTGCATTTCTTCAATTAAATCCCCTTATTCTCCCACTCGCCACATCTCCGTCGGTCTTATCAGAAGGGCGGTGTCCACAAAGGACACCTTGGTTGCGCACACATAGGTGGCGTCTATCTTATCTTATCACTGCCAAAGGTCTTATACACAATCAATTGATATATTGCCTCTTGTAGCGAATGGCTTTCAGCAATGCCCATCGAAGCTTCTGTTTCCATTATCAGAATACGCTTTAAGCCATGCTGTTCTTCTTCTGGTGTGTGTTGCAAGCTTCTTGTGGATTGTCCGCATTGCAGAACAAAAGAAGACTCAAGGAGAATAATTTTGCTCGCGTGTCAGCTTGTCCTGGCTAATGCTTTCCAAAAATCCTTACAGGATATGTCTGAACTATTTTTAGAACCTATTAGCTGTCATAACACGCCATTTATCAACGTCACTTGGTGCTATTAGACACTTGACATGAGATACGAGTGTGTACGTTGGAGACAATTAGTAAATCAATAAATTTAAACAAACCCATCTCTAAGTGATACAAGCACATCCGGGTCTCTGTGTGTGCCTGTGTAAATATAGCCCGGCTAAAGGATTTTATTTATGTCAGCAATTAAGGGAAGCCCTCAACGAAAACATGCATTCTTGTATTCACACAGTTTTATCTCTTCACGCGGATGACTTACACTCGTAATTAGTTTAGCGTTTCTTTTGCAAATTAAATTTCTTAATCGCCGGACACAGTATCTGTATACAGCCTGCACTCAACAAGGACACTGCAACATAACAGGGAGGTTTTATGTACGTTAAGCTATTTATGTTTAAGGAAATTCGCTCGCATCCTGCAAGGGTTCAATTCATAATGCCAAGGAATTAAGTATAATTAGCATTAAACGTGTTATAGAAGAGAGTTTTCAATGCAGGTGTGCATAAAGTAATTTATATTGCACTACTGAGAATAATTAATTCTGGCGTTGGATTAGGTACCAACTATGGCGGTGATGGTGGTGGGGCTATGAATAATTGCTTGTGTATCAAACTTTTTGTATGTACCAGGCCTAGGAATGGGATTTGGTTTGATTTATCAATAACAAATGTATAAATCAAATACATGCATATCCCTATTGACTTGAAGCTGACTGCAGCTGATATATGCATGTTTGAGATGAGTTATTCCTACGGCAGTGGATGGCGGATTGATGGACCAATAAGAGATTTCAATACATTTTAAGGAACTTTAATTTGATTGTTTAGTGCGTGTATATGTTTCTGTGTATATCACATTTCAGTGTTATAAGGAATGTTGTTCTGAGGCCATCGTAGCGGACACATTTTGCTCCACACCTCAACAAACATACCGGACACCGAATATTATTCATTTGATTTATTTGTAGACGAAACATATTCGCAGAAATAGGTAGGTACGCCGCGGTGCCTTTACTGGATTACTCGGAAATGAGTCTACTATTCACTGGTAGTGAACCGGTAAGGAACTATTGGCATACCTTACACGAGCGTATTTTCAACGCTTTGACTGAGAGAAAAAAAAAATTCTTCGAACATTCTCTTGCGGGCAGCATCCAATTTTTTTTTTAAATAAGAATTCCAATTAAAAAATTTAGCACAACTTAGACTTAAGAAATACTTATTTTTAATGTTGGTATTTTTTTGTTAAATAATTTATTTTTTAATTTTTTTTTAAATTTTTTTATGAGAAACTCTATAGTTGCGGAAAAGAGTTGTGGGCCGCAAATGATCATACAATGAGCGGCGAGTTCAACATGCCTGCTTTATAATGTTGATCAGGCATTTTCGGAGAATATTTAAGTTTCTAGTAAGAGGACACGGCTGGTCGCTCTCTCATCCGTTTTTGAAACATTCGTGAAGACATGTAGACAGATATAGATGACTTGAAATCTCACCCCAAGCCATCTCTGCTTTATAATGTTGATCAGGCATTTTCGGAGAATATTTAAGTTTCTAGAAAGAGGACACGGCTGGTCACTCTCTCATCCGTTTTTGAAACATTCGACATATTGACTCGTCGTGAAGATAATGTTGCCCCCAAAGCAATGAATTGATTGACCATGACAATCATGTGATAATAAACCCTCTTTGCTTGGAGAACTTTGTACTCATCATATCGGAAAAGTTTGAGACGGTTTCCGTGATTCAAATGCCCTCGTAGAGTTGTAACGAAAGTTACTCCATCGTCTCATGATATGATTGACAGCTTTGTCGAATCGAACGTCGCAATACTTCATTGCACAGTGGGGCATTTTACTAAATTATACAGTTAGCTCATCACGGTGCAACACGGCTCTTCAGGGTTGGATGAAATGTTGGTATACCACTTATGTTTTGGATTTGAACATATGTTGGTTAAATATAATTCAGTGTTCAATTGGCGAATTTTGACAAACTGGTTTGGCTAATTGTGTTGTGTTGGATCCCTGTACTGGATCCCTTGTCAAATTCAACTTTTTTTTATTTTGTGACCTCATTCACGGTCCGGTTTCTTAAGCTACCATCACAATTCAATTTCGCACGGTAATTACATTTTAAATTGATTTAAGTTGAAATTATTTATTTAAATTATTAATGGTAATATGTATATGTATTTATTTAATTATTTGCTTTATATAAGCATGAACTGTTTTTTTATTTATTAGTTATGAGGACATGTGTAAAGAAAGCAATTTGAATGGCACGTAGGGGTGAGTAAAAGTCGAGGCAATTTTGGTGATAGATTGCTTATTGCAATGTTCTGCTGATGAGCCCAAACTGGCCATAGTGGGTAAAATGGAGGAGGGTTCGGAAACGAGGTACAGACCTAAGGCGACAAGGATTGGAATTGAGTTGTATCATTTCCAGAAGGACGGTCGAATGGATTGTTCCAGTTCCAGATAGCAATATGTAGAATACCACAGTTTGCAGTGAAAGATTGCAAAAGCTATAATGAGCAAGCAACTCTAAAAAGCGGAAAATCGAATCTCCATTTCAAATGCTACCATTCGTGAACTTTTTATTACAAGTTTTTGCAAAATCAACGGATGTAGTATCTTTTATACCCTCTTGACATTAAATGTCATTCAACAACCTCACTCCCGGATGAAGTAATATCTTTTAAATATTTGTCAAATTATAATGTCGCCACTTGTTGGGGATAAAGAACCTCAATTCAAGACGTTTTTCCATCGCCAGATCCAGCTCATAAATATGAAAATATTCCATGTTCGCATTGTAACCTTCCTGTAAGAGTGATTTAGTCAAAAATGCTTAAATTCTCTTCAAAATACTTGAGGTGTCCATCAACAACGATTGAATAACAGCTCAGTAATGAAATTTTCCATTTAGTGTAAAGCATGCTGTCCCCTTCAGCCTTCTCTGCGACCAGGCATCGCACTTCCCTAACACCAGCTACGACCACCTAAGCAAGCAGTCTTTGTCTTTGAGTGAAAAAAACCCACTTCAGTGTCAGTTTGTACTTCGCCACCCGGTATCCCTATTGAAATATTAATAAGGAATGTTTTACCATCGGAGTGCTGACAACCTAAGACTTCCTTTTCTCACACAACAGGTGATGAGGGGAAAAACTCACTCTGGCCAAAAGTTGGAGGGTTGTTGTCGTTTCTTTCTTCAAGTTAGGGGTGTTGATAGAAGAGGATACGTTTCCTTGGTTCCCCTTCAATTTTAGGGATCTACTCGTTATAACGTTTGCCTTGAGAAAGTGATGAAAAAGAAGGATCTTTCATCAGTTTAGAGGTTTACGCCGATAATTGTGATGAATTGCAATGTGCTGTACGCTTGTATTTGCCCATTTCTTTTTAAATTTATGTCTTGATCTAAGTATGACAATTTAAGCAAACAATATTTTCCCTTTCGTCCTTTATGCTCATCTCTTTCAGATCCATTCACACGGGCTGGCACGGCTTCGCATTGCTCGTGTGTGTTTATGTTTGCTTTGATGAGAGAACATCCCACGCACGTTTGATCACTTGTAAGCAATCACCTGGGTAAGCCATCACACTCGCATGTTTCTTAGAGTATAATTTGTAATGTATGATGGTTTTGTCATATATGGGGCGAGGTACACAAGGAAATGCGACTCGAAGGCGAAGATTGCGATGTAGATGACTCGCGTGTGAGGTTGATTTATTGTTGGTGAAAATGTAATATTTTACAAGTGCTCTTCAGCTTCAAGTATCTAATGACAGAGAAGGTCACATTTCTCTAGGAAATACAACCACGACGGGACAGATTCTCAGGATACATACGATCCAACATAAATCGGGAAGCTAGAAGTCGCAAGCATAAAATACGGATTTACGAGTAAAACCCATGAGTGCATAATTACACAAGCGCCCGAAATTGTTCAACGAATCGGAAAATTATTTCAAACCAAAATTTAGGCATTTTCTTCTTTCTGCACAGAGGAATGACAAACGTCTTGCCGCCCACAGTTTGTGCGCGGCTCAATGGCTTTGAAAACAATATAATGGAAGCTGATAACGAAACGCTGCTGCTTCCATTCAATTATCCTCTCAGACATGGAAAATTAAGGTGAAGAGAGTGAGGGTTGATGCGAGGATTGTGTCTGAAGCTGAAGTCTTCATTTTTTTGTTTGGGCGACTGAAATTCAAGTGTGTACGGGTTTTAAAGAGTTTAAATTTATTCGCTAGCAACTGGGGAGCGAACCTTCGTCGCGCGATATGGCTGGCGTAGTGGGGATTAATTGGATACATACCTACACGAAGAAATGTGTGCTTTAGCATAAGAGTGGTGGAGAATTTTTTATAAGGGTATCCTGGATAAAGAATAAATTTCATTCGCAAAAAATGGAGAAGCACGTGGGTGCTTTTATTTTAAGAGTTGTTTTCTCTCTGCAGCGGCCATTGCAGACCGATTATAGAGTAAATATTAATATTTTCTTTATTGTTTGTAAGTATCCAAAAATAATCAGTGGACTATCTCGAATTCAAGAGTTGTGCACCTGTTCCAGCAGACAGCTGAAAGGAAAATTCTTCAAAAGATAGGAATTTGCTTTTTGGGGCGAGGATGTTGGTCGCAATAGCAGCATTCTTTGTCAAGGCGAGATATATCTCTCCACCAATCAACTAAATCCGAACAGCAGCCCTACAAACATTCAAACATTTTCTTTTTTTACATATTAGATTACGATTTGTAAAATAAATCATTTTATATTAATTCGTTCGGGTGTCATAGAACTCGGTACTTATTAACATGTTTCTTTCATTTTCTTGTTCATTACATTTAATTAAGATAAAAACCAAAAAAATAGGATCGTCTATCAGGGTGCAGTCCGCTACCCATCGAATCTGTTCTAAAAGAGAACTGCAGCAGAACTTACAATTCAAATTTCTCAGACGGGACAAATTTTTAGACAACATGTTACCGCTCTTCCAATAACTGTTCACACGTTCTAACAGAAGCACCTGACAGAGCGATATGAACTCTCCAGAAGTTTGGTTCATTTGCCTTCGCAACTATAATCATTTTGCTAGACATTAAAGTGGATCAAACAGAACTCCCGGCACCCCATATGCAAACGCTAAACCACAACACAAGCCACAGTCCAATTTGAAGGACATACGCAAGAATCACCAAATTACGAAAGCAACGCAATTGATTCGAATTTAATTACAATCATCTTGCTAATTACCTTCAAAACAGACCACAGACGAGCTGTGCACAAACATTCAAAACATATCCAACTCAAATTACGGTTACGCTGTATTATTACGTAATAATTGATCTCTGAACAGGACATTTCCCTAAACACAATCAATGCCAATAAGGCAAGCCACAAATTTATACAAGTTAACTGGTGTCATATTTGGAGAGCGACCACGGCCATCTCGTTTACATGATAATTAAATAACAAATGCTTATTTGCATAGCAGGACCCCAAGGACGAACATGTCAAGCCACGTACCGAATCTGTCAAAATAATGCCTCGATACTCAAGGCGACCTTATTAATAGATGCGACGACAAAGTATCAATGGCCTGAAATGAATAAAACGACTGATTACTTCCTGGGCATGGTGATACATTCAATCATGTGTGGTTTCAGGTGACGATACCGTCTTTGTAAAAGCCTTAATGTCCTCATGTGATGTGTAATAAAGGCATTAGCTGCCACCGCCGCGCGGCTGTGAATTACTTGTTGATGAAAAGTGGGTATCTTTTTGAATGGCTTCAGATGAAAAAGAAAACTGGACAATGTTGCCAGATGGCAAATTTTGTTCGGTTTTTGGTAATGATGTTCAGCCTTGTACAAATAATGCTTTACCATTATGCACTTTAACATGGTCCATGGAATAAAGAGAGTGGAATAAAGACAAAATTCTTTCGGATCTCGTGCAGCTAGGCGGAACTGTAAGTTCAGTTCAGTAAATTTTCATAAAATCATTTTATTGATCAGTGTACTTTTCACACAACCCTTGTCGGTATTTTATATTACCGGGTGGATAATGTTTGTGTTTTATTAACGCATGAGTGTGTTTAATTATTTTTTTAATTAATGACGCACTTTAGTAAAAGCACATATTCAGCAACTCTACGTAACTTCGTCATTCATCAGGTGTCATTTCATGAACTTCGGCTACAAAGTAGGGGTTTATTTTACAAAAAAAATATGACGTCCCAATAAATAAAATGGAATCTGGAATTGTCTGGCAACAATTTCATCGCAGTTTCGGGAACAAAAATGCATACCTATATATGTACACTTTACCTGGTCAGGGCAATTAAATGCAATTAAACTTCAAGAACAACACCATGAATCGCATAAAGTCGGCTTTAAACGACACTTTAAGTTTTGTTCATATTTATTGAAAATATACTTATAACAGGAAATAAATATTTACAGCAGTGTCAACCAAATCCATAAGTATGCCTCTGGATAAAAATATATGCCTGCAGTGTTGGATGTAATGCTGGCTTGATTCGAGTTGTTCATGATGATAATTATTTTGGTTATGAGAACTATTTGCAGATGAAACATTTTACTAAAATTGTGTACAATTTTCAAAATATTGAATATATGGATATACATGTATTAGAAAAGATATCCGATTTCAACCAAGCAGATATTTGCTGATATTCATATTACAGAGATAACTATTTCCATACAACCCGCGTAGGCGCCTTAGCTCTTGCAATGACATGAATTCGAATAACATTGAGTGTGGGAATCTATATATTATAAATATTAAGGATCTTATTGTGTAAAGTTATTGAGTTGGTAAGTGTATTTTTCCCTTCATTATGTTTATTTATATTTTTAATTCATATATCTTGTTATGATGACCACATTGTTAATGTTCCTATTTTTAAGGTTTCATTTTCCAAAGACTCGCCTGTATAACTTCGGTTGGTCCATCCCACAGTCATTCCTTCGTATGGAGGCGATGGAAAAAGTCTTTGAAGCCAGATATCTAGCGCCTGAGACCCTTTTTAACTTTAAATTGTCAACATATAACAGCTGATTTAACACTTCGTACTAAATTGTTCCTGCAATGAGTGTGTGAAAAGAAAAATTATATAATATACCCATAACAATACAATTATTATAAGAAGGCTTTATTAAAGTGTAACTGAATGCGGGGCACGATTAGATCAACGGGATCACTGGCTGGTGTTATGAATTATGTACACATTCCTTCAATATGCGCCGGAGTTCACATAATGTCATTAATGGGCCTATCAAATGAAATTTAAAGTCAGTCTAGATCTTAGACACAGTTTGTTTTCTTAACTACTACCTACTCGCTACTAATTAAAGCTTGTTTTGTTTGTTTCTCATATTTAAAGGCCCACAAATAGCATTTCATACACAACTTCTCAATTGTTTTGTTGTGACAGCACAAATTAGGCTGTGAAAGGATTTAATTTAAGAACCTCTCAAATCACGAACATAAACACTCTTCTCGCCTGTGAGTTGTACCTGGCAACATCGAGCATGCAATCGTTTTCACATTCCTTAAAAATCATAAAAAAACAGCACAGTTCACAGTAATTCAGAATTTCGCGTAGATAAATTCAAAATGCAGCATCGCGTACCTTCGTCGCCATCCAACACCGCAAGGTACTTCGTTTTTCATGAAAAACATTCCAAGCCTCACCGCGATACGAGCACCACTGCAAATTGCAGGTAATAAATCTTGGTAAGAGTAATTACTTTCGTTTATGGTAAGAAGTTGGCTTCTTTCCTGCGACACCAGTGACATGTGGTTACCGGTGGAGTCCCCCCTTACAATTTTAATACTTCATATTTCATTAAATGGAATGCTACACACAGGCACGTAAAATTTTCCGTCTATCCAAAACATTCTTACACGGAGAAGCATTTCCCTTCCTCCTCGCGCAATCATTCGTTCGACCTAGACCTCCATTTAACCGCATCAAATAATTGAGTATCTAAGAGAGCAATTTGGAATGTTTTTGTGTCAACGAGGATTAGGTTGAAATTAGAAAATCTCAATTCTACGTCCGATTATGGAGGCAAGTGAATTGGTCGCCTTAATAGAAAATGCTTTTCCAGGTGATTTCACTGCCGCCCATGACGGCCGCGCTTTGCAAGAGCTTAACTCAAAATCGATTGAAGCTGCTCGGCACAGGAGGAAGCGGTGCGGAAGTGATGGTTAAGTTATTGGTTGTAAAAGCATAATCGTCACACAACCATGAATGGGACGATAGGACGATTCGATAGGTATTGTGAAGCAAATTGCTGACCAAGTATTGCTGTGAGGATGGGCGCCGAATAAGTTGATTATACTGTCTTGGCCATTAGCTAAATTGTTCAATTCCGATTTAAAGCAGATTTTTTTTTTACAGAAATTGCACATTTAATGTGTTGAGGAAATAAAATTATAGGGAAAATTCAATTTGAAGCACGCGATATATATATAAGTATATAGGATGTCTGGCTGATAGGGTAAGGACGACGAATTTGTCAATCGGTGAAAGCAGCATCTAATTAATTCTAAATACGGTAGGCATCACACAGGGATATTCAATGATGTCGAGTAACGATTTTATTTTTAAAAGCAACTCCCTTCGAACGGCTTCTTTCGAGAGTCGGTATAGTGTTCCTTACTACTTTTTGTACCACCACAAAAGGATCTGGCAAGAGTCCGATATGAAAACGAAGACGGCAAAATAATCCATAACAATAGCTAGAGTTTTGTTTCATCTTTTGAAAGGCGCTTACCGGAAGTCCCTTAGTTGTTGCATGAGAACCATTTAAATAAGAGAATGCTAGTCTGAGCTGTGCATCGATTTTAATAATGTAAGTGTATTGGGTAACCCTACAGTCCGCTGGACTTGGTGTTACGAGAATATTCTTTAAAATCCGCTCTCGCTATAACTAAAACGGAAACAATCTCCGTCCCCTTACTCAACCATAACATACCCATCGCTAGTAACGTCAGCTTGAATTATACTGCATTTATCGCCTAATACCACGAATCACTTAGCTAGTTCGCAGAATAATTAATCACAAGTGACTTTACATTGCATAAGATCTGGAAATTCATCTCACACTACACGTGTGACAGGCACAATTTCTGATCCCGATGTAATACAAAATCATTCTCATAATTGATTCAGTGGATTTTTGCTACACACAGTAACAAACCACTTTTCCAATTTATGAACACAAGACCCAAACTGTGACACGAAATAATGAAAAAAAAACTTAGGCAAGGTTAATACAAAAGCAACCACCACGTCTCGTTACAGCCTCGACAAGTAATTATCGGGGACGGATCGATATTTTGATGCCTACTTCAAATTGAACCTTCTCTCATTTATTAATTAAAAATGCAAATTTCCAGCAATTACGCCCGCACAGAGCGTGCCATAGACGCAGAACCGAAGCAATTAATTTCTCCATGCGCAATTTGTAATAATAAATATTTAGAGAGGAAATTCTGCATTTAAATGCAATTATTCCACACACATACGCGGTTTGCTTGGAGCAAAAGAGCAGTTTCGTAAAGCCCGTTCATGTACTTCACATGTGCGTCCTCCTTAAGGCACCTTGCACGTTGCACCTTTCTTCTTTGCATGGAGCACGAATCATAAAGGGATTATTCAAATACGTACGGCGCAATTGATTCAAACAATACAATATAAGGTTGCATTGCCGCGGCTCTATGAAATTGGAATCGCAAGCATTTCACCCACTTAACCCCACAGCTGGATGCTTGCAATCCAAAAATTTCAGGTATCTACGTGTAAAACATTTGTCAGCTTCTACTCTGTTTGACAATTCCAAGAAAGGTGAATTCCTCCCATCTTGTCATCTCCGGTGAGCATGGGCGTGGATGGGCGGGTAAGGGGGTGTTGAATGAACATGCATCCCAAAGTGAATTCTTCCAGGGATGTGCATTTTTTTAGAAACCCAGCAGCGGAAACTCAGTACATCCGGCCTTTGATGCTGCACATATGTATGAATAGCTCGAATGTTGAACTGCAGCAGACAAACTTAATACGTCCATGTCGAGAGAGGCATTCTTTTTCATTAAAGGACTCTTGTTGGTCTTTCACAAAAGGTGAAGATGAAAATTACACGGTGCTCACATATACACATTGAAATGCATGGATAAGTGAACAACAGAGCAAGAGAGCAACAGTGAGGGCAAATTGCTTTCATTGTTGAATACGGTCGCTGCTCTTAACTTTGCAGTCAAATCAGTGCTGTGTTGTGTTGTAATTATCAAGCTAATTACGCTCGTGTAGTTGAAGAAGAAACGATAAGAGCTGCAAAACATAATCTCCACGATATCGACAGCTGCTGGAGATCCTATAACATAGCCATAAGAATCTCATTTACTCATTTACGCAGCACAAGGATAATTAAGAGGGTTTCGGTTTTTGTAACGCTTTGTTGCTGCGGCCATCATCCCATGTTCGGTACGAGGATGCTCGTGCTTTCTCTTACTGGTATGCCAGTGTATGAAAACCTCCCGTTAAGCTTGTTAAAATCTCATCAAAAGATTGAGACACCAGCTGGGGGAGGACATTTTGGTGTTTACTTCGCGTTTAGAATTCAATATGCTTAATTAATTCCATTTTTATGTGGGTGATAAGAAATTTTTGCTAAATTAGAAAATGAAAATACGCTTAAGTTCCTCCTGCTTGTACTGGTGAGCCTCGATTTTTGTGTGCAAAAAGTTCTGTTAAAGCGCCTTTGGTTTGGTGCTTACATTCTGTGGAATTTTATGATCACGCATAAGTTTTGTTTTTAATTTAGATTGGATGGCTTTCTGAATACCTTCTCGAGGCCTACAAACCAGATAAGTTATTTATGCCGAAATTTATGCATACATATGTTTATTAGTTTTGTTACTTTCGATCTCTTTTGTGGTTGTTCACAGTTTAATGTCATACATTGCTGCACATTTTGCAATGAATAATCTTTGAAGCATCACAACAGGATAACAGTCAGTAGATATGCATTATAAGCAATTGTTTACTGATGAAGGATGATCATCTACCATCATCTACCAAAATTTAAAATTTTGGAAAGTCACATACTTTTATGATTCGCATTCTAACTTTGACAGTTTTGGAATTTTATTTATACAAATTACATATATTATTAATAATTTTTTTGTAGTTCTTGATTGAATTTATTTTTGTATTTTCACGGGGCGACTGCATTAGCAAAGTACATGCATAGTACCGCCAATATGTGTAAATAGACAAGCAAATGCTTAATGAGAACGTAATTGGATATGTAGCTTTCATTCCAATTTCGGGAATGCACTCACATTCAAATATAAAAATGGTTGCTTTGCTCTAAAAGCTTGAAGTATGCTGAATCAATCTAAAATATTTGATTACGGTTTTAATTACTACGCATACATTTTATTAAAACTAATTTATATTTAAATTGTATGCCAGGGCGGTGCGGGAAGCAGGGGACGCAAAATAATTTACCCACAAATACACGCCGGAAAGAGCGATAAAAATATTTTCGTAAAGTGCATAACAGTTTCAATTTAGTACCGCCAAAATTAATTAGCATGCTTTTTGCTACAACATAAAAACTGATCGAATTTATAATGAATAATTTTGAGTTGGATTTTGGGTGATACTGTGTACACAGTCTGTATTGACATTGGCGTTAATTAAATGGATACATATGGGTACATATAACATTTTTAATTGCACATACATGATCTATACTTGGTCATCCATTACTAACGACTAGAGGAAGGGAATGTCTAAATTCGTTTAACTGCGTTTAAACACACTTTTAAAGTAATATTGCGAAATTCATTTGAAATAGTTTCTGGTAAAGTATTTTTTAATTATTCTTTAAATTACATTTCGTAAATATGATGGTGATACTAGCTGTAGTGCCAGTAGCGCCTCAAGCGTCATTTACTCATCTACTAAGTGTGAACAAATATTTATAATTCTGCTTGTACATATACTGCAGAGGACAGTAATTGTGAGAAATTTGCATAATAATTCAAGTTCGTTCACATTTTAACGAAAAAAACATCATCACCATCTCTTTAACATGGTGACTTTGACACAGCCCTTAACCAATGCACATTAAAAATCAATCATTGACCATTTCACAATTCAATTTATTTTTCAACACAGCAACAGTGGATTTGCCTTATAGCACTGATAGAGAAGTTGAATATATTTGTCATTTAAAAGACCATTTATACAAATCACGCTTAATTTAATTCTGAATATCTGAACACATTAATTGGCGGAGCATGTGTACCAAGATCGGCAAACCTCTGACTTTTTGCAGTCCCATATACAAGAGTGAAGACAAAATCAAATTTGCGTTCAAGCTATCCCGCGATGGAGTACGGTGCGCTGTAAAGATACCGACCCGCATGCAGGTGCTTTTGTGTATAGCTTAGTTAGGCAGGGGTGGTGGCCCGTGGCGTCGTGGGTATGTGCGTCGACTCCTATGCACTTGAACCTACCTGTCAAGGTTCGATTCCTGGTACGACAAAAAATACTTATCAAACTAGGCCGGTCGGAGTCGGCATAAAACTGTAGGTCCATAACACGAGTGATTGCAGAGAAGCCAGGCCTTGGCCCTCTACGGGCTGTAGCGCCGACCATATTATTATTATTATTATTATTATTATTATAGTTAGGCAGAGAGATCTTTGTTATACGTTGGGAATTCGGCCTTTTCTATGCAATGGCACCAATCGAATTTGGCGAAAAGTGGAAATGATTTCAGGCTAATGACCTCTCGGTTAACTAGTTCCACGTCAGCATTCCCCTGAATGGACGAGACACGTATTTGAAGATTGTTTACATTCCAAGGGCGCGCGCGGTTTAGAAACTATTAGTTTATCATAAGCTAATAACTTACAAACCGCATCAAAAGGTAGAATTTATTGTGTGTGAAGATACAACTATGATGAATGGTATACACTTTCAGATAAAGTCTTCGGATAAATGAAAATATGATCTCAAACAAACAAACCCCTTCAACACTCCTTGATACAATATACAAGAGTGTATATTGCAGAAAGGGCGTCTGGTTTTGTCGAACTCATTTTAACTTCTATATATGTTAGTCTTACTACAGTTTGCACATAACACGCCATATTTTTTAAGGGCATCTTATAACCTAATCCAGGTCCTCAACAGACTACTTATCAATTTCCATGTTAGTCCGAAAAATGGTTTATGATCCAAACTTTCTAATTTTGCACTCAGATTTGTTGTTGGAATTTTTGAAAGATGCTCTATCTACTGTACAATTTGTAGCAAATTGTATGCTCTCGCATGGCGCCCAAAACTCCATCCCTGATTGCTGGATCATTTCAATTACCTCATAATGTGTTTCAAAATGACTGACAAAAAAGTTATATTGAGGGTTGAGCTCTTCAAATCCTTTGAATTTCCATTTATGAAATATGTTTTAAGCTTCTATCCCATGTGCAACTTTCTTTTCTCGTGCAGTGTACGAGTTTCACTTTGAGGCATTGTATCTAAAATCTTCGTACAACCTTTGACTTCTTCGGTAAAAGAGTGGCAAACCTTTTTCCGAATGAAAAATTGATTCGTGGGCGTAGCAGCTGGATTGGACTTCAGTTAGACGTTGTGATTGCCTGGTGGGCGAAAGGCAGACCTAAGTATATACAAAGCAAGCAAAGTCATGGATGATTTAATACACGTGTGGACCCCGAATATAACAAAAAAAACCAAACCCTGAAGAAAACCTTAGCAATCATCACTCTCATAAGTATATAAAAACAGAAGACTTACATTTAAATAAATGTACGTGTTCATCAGAATTTCAAATGAAATTAATCCAAATCGAATGCAGCAAACGTTTTCATTTACATATTCTTTGCAATTCATAAAAATCATAATTGTTTTTTGATTGGGCTACCGACTCTGTTGTTCTGCAAACGCCACTCTAACCAACTGCTCGAATGGGAGTAGATTTTCTAACACATTGTTGAATGTAACACGCAAAGAAAGTCCAGTGGAATCATTTTGTATGGCGTTTCATCGAGCTAAATGCAAATAAACTTGCGTTTTCCTGCTTTTCGAGTTCCACAGCACGTAGTTACTGGAATCCCTTCACACCAAGAATAATGGCTGTAACCTGCATAATCCCTCACTTGCATGTTGCCACACATAACCAGCCACAAATTGAAACACCAACACCTGTCGGCTGCGGTCTCCCAACTGAAACACGCCGCAGTCCGCCGCCATTGAGGACAATGTCCTTTTAAGCTCAGAAAGAGCGTTCGTTCCGCACTCAGGCCCACTCACATAAATCATGAGCGCTATTTGTCCCAATTAAGGCAATGTTCATAAATTTAAAAGAGAGGTTCGGATTATCTATTGTGCTCCTGGAAGGCAATGGCCTACACTTGCCCATGCAATGCTTAGTTCTGGCGAAATTCAACCATTCCGTGACAACTCACGATTTGTCATCACGTCCAGGCGTGTACGCCAAGCCGAGAACTACCTCAGAGAGTGATTATTGAAATCACAACCTTTCTCACCTCAGTCACCCGTATACTCTAGAACAGTATCTACTATCTAGTATCTAGATGTGACTGGCACTTGTAACGTTTTTAATTGCAAACATCATCTTGAAAGGTGGGGGCACTTAACATAATTGGTGTTCGGATATTCCATAAGGATTCCAGTTCAAAGTTCAGCACGGCAAGAGAATGCATGTACACTCAAATCCCCGACCGATATTCGGTGGGGGCTCGGCTCATTCGGATTCGTTTAATTGGCATTGGTATTTTCATCTCTCCTCGCATCAAGTGGTGGCAACAGACTATGTACATGCTTCAGCTGGATGACATATTCATATCGTATTCATTTGGTATTCATTTGCTTTGTGTGTGGCTTATTTTGTGTTACAACGTCAGACCTCATAAGTAATCTCTTCAGGAGTAATATAATTATATTAATATTTTAAAATCCAGCCAAGCACTTTTGGCTTATAATGACATTAGGGCGAGGAGAACTTGGTGGGTACGTGGATGGTGGATGACGTTACTAACGAGATTTTGCATGAGTGGCATTTTCGCTCCAGGTAAATGTCCTCTGGGCGTGTGTAGGCTTTTTAGAGATAATTTTCTTTCGGTCCCTGTGTGTGTGTTTGTCAGAAAACAAGACGACATGAAGGCGAAATGTCAGAAGAGAACTACTACATTTTCAGGATGTAGACAACATAAGAAGCAATTTCTGAAGAAGAGAAGATTGTTGAAACGCAATAAACAGCAACTGGTACTCGCCGCAGAAGCGTCAAATGAAACGACTTCCTCTTATCGTCGTCAGAGGGAAGGAAGCATGTGTTTTGTCTTTAATAAAATAACAGTGAAATTAAGCACGTTAATTGTAGGGTAAATTCTACTCAAGAACATCGCCAACATTTACTTCTTGGCTTCTTGGCATTGCTTTGTGGTTGTTTTTGGCCATTTTTTGGAACATGCGTGCTTGATTGAAATGGAAGTGAATTCGTAGTTAAAGCGAACTGTTCGTTTTTAGTAATATACATTCCGCTTTTAATCTTGATTTTATTATATTTCCACGTGCGATTGAACAAAAACTGAAAAAAAAATGTCTCATCCAAAATCTACTGCCTGAGATATAGTAAGCAGTGCCAGTACGAAAGTAGTTATAGCCGGACTGATGGCAGGAGAGTCATGTTTCGATTTGGTTACTTGCTATAGGAGACTAGCGGTTTCCGTGCTTTGCAAAATATTAGGATTGAAATTAATAGGCAGTAAACACTCAAATTTTCTGGTACAATGTAAGGATGGCTGAGTTATGGATTCATTAAATTTATATATATGCGATAATGGTACAATGTAAGAAAAATACAAACACAAATGCATATATACAAAACTCAATTCTTTTGAACGCTTGCGACTAGTAAACTACGTTTTGTGAGGAACGTTGCAAATTGTATGAAGAGGTAGTGGTGAGGCAAGTTAATTTAGAAGTAAAGAGTAGTATGGACGAAGAAATTTAAATCTTATTTGATGACATATAAGAAGAAAAACACGCAGACGGTATCTGAGATGTTTTTATGGTATTCTTGATCAAGCAGTTATCAGTTCATGGCTCGGCTACAATTAGCAATAGTTGCCTTTCATCGTTGACAGTCTTGAGCACGTTGCTTCTAGTCAGACCAAATGTTCGTCCGCGATGACTTGGTCGTTAGACCGGATATTCTGGAGGTTCAAATTTGAAGATCCTCTTAGATGTAGCATTAGGTTGGGTTAGGTAGGTGGGCTGCTAGCCAAGTCGCCAGCACAAAAAGACCATGTTGGTCCATTGTGGAGTTTTTTCGATTGGTGGTTGGTTTTGCTTGTTTTTTTTTATATATCAGGAATACGGTTCATACTTCTTCGTACTTGCCCTCGAAAAAGGAACGGTTTTTAAATTATCAAAACGTTATAGATTCCGATGGAAATTTCTTTGATGTGTATTTGAAATTAAGCCATTTTCAAAGTTGAGATACTATCGATTTATTGAATGTTCTTGTTATTCCAATGTTTTTGCTATTTTTAGCACTCTCATTCTGGGTAGATCACGAAACTCTTTTAATGTTGATACCTGCGATCATTATTATGGTGTATGGTTCCAAAAGTCATTCACTTATCCCATTTCAGTTCTTACCATTTCATTGAACCCTGAAATCAAAGTGTACCCACATGTAGTAATGAAAGCGGCACCTTTCCACTCGAATAATCCGCCAAAGTTGTTCCTGCTTGTCATTTGCAGATGGAAGCACCCGCCAGTCCCGTTGAACTCTAAGCACAGCTACAAACCCCTCATCTCCACCGAAATAATAGAAAGAGAATAAAACTAATTAATCACTCCATTCTTCTTGCGCAGAATAAAACGAAGAGAAACACAATTTCCTCTTCATGTCTAGGGATACCTTTTCAAAGGTAAACACACAAACAGTTACCTAACTTCATCTCAAATAAAATCCGTACCTCCCCAAGTCGGATGAACGTATCTTCGTGCCATCCACTTACACCAGCAGTCTTTCATTCGCTCAAAGATGCTTAAATAATTCATTACGAGGATTCAGGATTCTTCCATGAAATTACCCATCAGAGCAAGTAATCATTGCAACTTTTACGTATATATCTGAAAGCAGATAACGCCTTCACATCTCAGCCCAGCGCAATCCACCAAGAACTCAAACTAAAACCGAAACCCCAAAAACACAGTTGAAACTCTCAACTCTTGGCTAGCCCATAGAACTCAAATGAAAAATGGTCAAAATTAGTTACTTTCATCAAAAGAATTCCTGAAAAGAAGCTCTCACCTGCAGCCGGCAAACATAATATCCTATCATTTATCCACTATGCACTAAGCGTTAGTTTCACAAAACTTCTCCGCAAGAGACTGAACGCCTTTGTTTCTCATCGCATTGCAAGCTTTAAGGAAGTTTCCCTCTTAGTCTTAGTCTCAGGGATTTCTTATTATTCGCGTTCAACACTAAAAATGGTGTGGAAACGATTCCGGAAATTATACATTCTTTTCTTTCGTCTCTTTTGCCCTCTTACTTTCATCTGATCCACTTCCCGTTCCTTCTTCCCTCTCCGCTGGTTAATATCCTTGAAAGTAAGTATCTATCCACATATAAATACATACCGATGCAGATGTATTTACGTGTGTGTATGGATGGAGGATACTTTGCGAACAAGTTTCTCTTCATTTTCCATAATTTTTCCCCGTCTTTCAATCTCTTTATTGGTTGACGGAAATATTTCTTACCAACTCACCTATTGTTGGGATAGATGCTGAGAAGTGATGGGCGGTTGGAGAGATGGTAAACTTTATAATAAGCACCCACGGGCTGATAGGACAATGGGGATGGGCAAACTTACTTCTGCCGGCAAAATTAAGTTTTATGGCAGAGGGTGGCCAGAGCGACGGAATTAAATATGCAGACCTATTGAATAGCGCCGTATTCATCGGATACAGTGTCTGAACGAGATCCACATGGCAAGAGAAGACGACATATGTTTACGAGGAATCCCAAGTTGAAGGTGACTAGTTTATCCTTTTCTTTGAGAGAGAGGGTTCTATCAACATTTTTCTTTACGGTCATTGAGCGGGTATCTTTTTTCGTGCATTCACTGCAGATATTGAGAAGTTTCTTAATTCGATTATTTGAACCCAAACTTCTGGGCGCAGTGAGCTGGAGCCTGGAACCGGAGACACACATAATGCGGCATTTTTGTGTCCCCCTTCGCACTGCGGATGGAGCGGAGTGAAGCGAATGTGAGATGGGAGAAAAGATTAGGAAAAGTTAGTGAGGTGCCGCGTACTTCTTCTATTCTCTTACTTGTGGCAGTGTAAAATTCTTTGGATTTTCAGTGCAAGTTATTGAAAGTTTGATGATAAATTTATAGTTTTTCGAAGGGGGCGATGTGAAATACTGGAAAGAAGTCTTCATCGTTGCAGTAGTCCTCGTTGTGCAGTCGTGGCGGTAACCATGGCCGTTGCTTTTCATCCAACTTTGACTACATTAATTTGAAAAATGCACTAAGATAACAAAACTTTTAACGCAATGCGATCAAAAGTGTAGAAGTTTGTGATTTGCAAACTCTTGTGTATGCACACTATGGAGGATGAGACGATGTGAGGTGGAAGATAACCGTAACCAAATGCATCAGCATCCAGTGGGTGCAAACAGCTAGGCTGACAAGGATTTAATTAATTACCATGTGGTCAGTGGTCAAGAAGCTAACCGGAATATCATTGGTTAATGTGGTTTGTGTAGCATATCCTTGCGAAGCTATTAAAAGGGATTTTGAATTAAAGCATTTTGGGCGATAAGTATTCAATTCAACTCAATTGCGTTAATTAAAATACATATTTACAAAGATAACTATGTACAACCTCATGACTAAGGCATGCATTAATATTGCGTTTAGAACTTCATTAGCAACTTCTCTGGAAACTAGGGAGCAAAAGAGAGGACTGCTTTTATTCTTTTTACGAAAGTCCTAATCTGAATTTGGGAGAGAACGTTTCCTCAGCATGCTCAAGCACACATCGTTCGCAGTGATACATATGTAATCTCAGCAATAGGCGTATGGACTGAATAGCCCATTCAATTCAATTTATTTAGATAATCTGTTCAAGTGCGTCGAGTCTTATGTAGTCTTTTATGGTACAGAGATACATAGCCAAGGTTCTACTGTTATAGGCATGTTCTATTTTGGTCGGGGATTAAGAATGTGAACCAAACTTATTGAAAATATAATATATTTGCTAGAAATTATATAAAAATGGCTATTTTTAATATATATATCGCATCAAGTGTACTCCGTCGAGCTAGTGTAAGACATTCGAATTTTAATTACGAGTATCTGATAACACAGGTTTCGTTGTGCCAGCATTAAAACATAATAATACATAATGTAACGAAGGATTTTGTTCAGTAGATTGACTGCACTTCCCGAAACAAATCCAACATACCCAGTCGGACTCATTTTCTCCACCCTAGTTGTTCGGATGCAATATTGCGGATCCATTATTTTTCTTATCTGACTATTTATTTAATTTTTGTATTTTCCTGACTTTGTTATTTGTCGTTCTTGGATTTACTCCACTCTGCAACTGTCGATGGCTGAATACACCAGATTGGATTCTCCGGAATCGTACAAGCACACGTTGACGATATCTGAACTTGATGAAGCCTTTAAAATTACCCTTCTCGGGAAAGAGTCATATTTTACACTCATCAGCACCCATAATATCAGGCACGATATATTTTTAATTCAATTATTTATTCAGAGTTATTGATATACAGCAATGTCTCGCTAGTCCGAATCACCTATAATCCGAATATAGCGCTAATCCGAATATCCATTTTTTTTCTCACTATGGCATCTACAATCCGAACCTACTCCAATTTTTGTACACTCTAATCCGAATTCCAACTAAAAAACATGCGAACGCATTGGTTTTCACAGTAATTTTAGCAACAAGAGAAGGTTATACATGTGTTGGCTATTTCTATGAAATGGGCGTTAGAGAAGCGTTTGATATATTTGTCTTGCAAGACCATAAACAAAAGGGACGGGGAAAAAGACAAACGCTTATTACTGATTTCGCGTTCCAAGCTCTATGAACTGTACACACTGAACACAATCGAATACGGTGGACTCTCCTTAAGTCGAATTCTCACGGGATATCAAAATTAGTTCGAGTTAGAGGGAGTTCGACTTAGAGAATGTTTTTTTGTATGGAAAGTTAAGGGGAAATGTCAAAATATGGCGAACTTCGAGTTAGAGAGTTACAGAGAAATTCGAAGGGATTTGGACTTAGGAAGAGTCCACTGTATATGCATTTATTTTAAGATTTTGTTTTTGTTTTTATTATTGCAACAACTCTTCTCCTTTTCTTGTCCTGTACTCGTAAGTCCGCATTTATTTATAATACGAATACCCTCTCGCAATAATTAATTCAGATTAGAAAAAAACATTACGGTATCTTTTGTGTAAAGTAAATAAATTATAAAAAATAAAAACTGGATTGAAAAAAGTTTGTTTATTTACTCATTACTAATCCAATTGTTATTTATTTAATTGTATAATAATTACATTCATACACTTGATATAGGAATAATTTGAGGAATACATTTCAAAGTGAAATGAATTCAAATAAATTTATTGTCAACCTGGCTTCAGCTCATACAGAGAATTGACTTCCGTAAATGACTTCAATTCTCTGAATTGTGAATTAATTTATCATCTTAAGCCCGGTCTTGTTTGAGTTTCATTGTCATTTCATCATTCTACATAAACCCATTTCCCCATATCATACAGCATCATCTGCTCCTTAAAATAATGTTTCCAAATTGTTCAGTTTGAAACTTTCAGAACTTTGGCAAACTCTCAATATTGATTTCTTCTAATTAAAGCCCCAAGGAAACTTCATCAGCTACAGGTATTACTTCACTTATACGAGTACCTTCTTCAAGAATTTCAAAGCCCAACGCGTCCGTTGTGTGAGAATAATAACGCATTGACTTACAAAAGCTTTGATGCTGCAGAGCACCGCTATGAAGGTGTGTTCCGCACCAACATTTGTTTGAGCACGTGTGTATGATGGCCCCTAACGCCCTCTAGCTTCTAGCCCGTCCTTTGTAATTAAAATGGTATTAGGCGAAAACAGCAGAAAAACGCAATCCACCGTCAAGGCAATTACACCAATTACACGGAAATTAAATCACCCACCTGAAACCCATTTCCAGTCTTACGCAACACACTGAAGAGCTTAAGAGGTGATTAGACGCGCTCTGTGCGGGTGTTGTTTGCGAGCGAAAAGCAGAAAAGTGCAAACATTATTTGTTTAATAAGGAATTAGCTTAAACGCTTTCCTGGCACGAGCTTATACGTAGATGCTAACACTTCTCTATCTCACTACGGCCTTCAGGTTACATCCCCAGCTGCAACAATAGAAAGGACTACGAATAGAAGCACCGGCAGCAGCTCGTCGTCGTACCGAAACGAATCACTGAAGGATAATGGCTGGCTAGAAAGTTGAAGGACAATGTTGTTAGCAGCATGCCTGAATAATGTCGGAACGGGGCGATAGTTCCACTCGCACAATGGAGGAAGTACGAGTATGAAAAGTATGAAATGGAAAAGGATTATTATTTGTTGGGTGAGTTTTACCGGAAAAAGTTTCTTGATTTCACCCAGTCACGCAATCGGTATGTTTTGCCGTTCATAGTCAGATGGTCTTTGCGTGAAGTTTTCGGGTTATATCCACCCTATTCACAATTAGGGGAGGTGGGGTAGAGTTCCACTAATTCCTCTTCTGTTGTGTTCATGGATTTGTGTGTAGATTCTGGTTCCGACAGAGATTTCAGTTCGTGTTCGTTTCATTTATCAGTTCGTGTCGATTATCGGATAAGACAAATTGTGAGAAAATTACGGTAAACAAGTAGAATGTTTCTAATTTTTCGAATGTTCTTGGAGAAAGAAAAAGTAAAATGGAACAGGAAGATGGAGTGTAGATCGGTAATGAACGAATTAATACGAAGATTGAGATTGAGATCGTGCTCGGCACGCCTACAATATGCAGCGAATGATTGCGATAAGGTGGAACTCAAGTCATTCATTGGAAACAAAGCATTGTGATGTTGGATATGATAAATCACCGCAATTGAGTTTTGTTTTGACTTTAACTGGTGGTGGTAAGGTGTCATGCTGAGTATGTGCTATAAATAATAGAATTTTAATGAGGTTCTTCTGACCTAAAGCTGGGTCTGATTTGAAACGGAAATAACCCGCAACCTAAATCTAAATTGAGTGAGTGCAGAATTGCGTTTATGCAAGACAAGTGTCTTACTTTATTGTGTATCCATTCTATGACTTTTTCGAAGTTGTTACCCACGATGGCCTCACACGACCCAGACGTCACTGAAAAGCCTTTTGCCTCAATGGGTCTGCTATGACAAGAACCGCTTTAGGGTAATTCATGTTTTATTTACTCAAGGAACAACCTAAGTGAAAGTTCACTGTGTCATCAATTAAGCAATTTCCAAGCAGACATGCCCGCATCAGTTTTGGTTAAAGTTTCACTTGCCGTATTATGTAGTACACACGACACTTCGTTCCAATTGTATCCCCTTACGACCACGCAATCCGATTGAACAAATATACCTCCCGGCTGTCTCCAGCTAAACAAAGACCCTCAAGGATACATTACCACTCACTCATGTTTATATCCCACTTGTGTATCGTCTAGAAAATCATTCCCCACAGGATGTGGGTGCCATTCGCAACAGCACATACAGCACACTATCGCACAAGCCAACGAATGATTGACAATTCTCTTTGACGAACAATTAGACACTTCCTGAGGCTCTTATAATTACATCAAATCCTAACACTCTTAGCGACGCGCGACTACTTGAGGTGCGACATTATTGTCGAGCCAAGTCAGATAGCTAAAATAAAGCCCATTATCCTAGGGGGCTTCACCAGGATAACATAAAGAGAGAGCAGCTTTCTTTCACTTCTTATTCCACCCCCAGAAGCAAACCGAAAGAAACCAAAAGAAAAGACGAAATGAAAGCTTCTCGAGGTAAATACCTAAAGAGCATAATGACAATGGCAATTCCTTGTGTTATTAATAAGGAAGTGCTACTTCCATAAATTATATAAGGTAGACGAGGTGGAATTACTTAAGTCTAAGTTTACGAAGAGCGGGGATGTGCTGTATGTGTTCAGGTGTATACATGTATGAGCCTGAGACGTCCATGTGGATGGGGAGTTGTGTAAATAAGTTCATTGGTGGCGCATTTTCCCGGTACACGAGCTCAGTGAAGTAAAAGACCTTATATCATATCCGCGCCACACGATGCTCGGGATAAAGGCTTTGCGCAGTTAGGAAGCCAGACGCTATGTCGCTTATCGCAATGTTTATGGGTTCATATTAGAACTCTCCTTTGGGCAATTTATTTCATTTAATGAAGATAACTTGTCATACGTAGCTAGGGAAAATGGCAACGCTAATACACCGAGGATGACTTCGAATGAAATATCTTCATTTGAATAACTTTTTTTCTTTTCTTTTTTTCTCAAAACAAGATACAAATGGCCTTTCTGATGAAATATTTGAGAAAAAAACGTATTTTTTTCCATAGACGTTGAAATTGTTTCAAACATTCGAGAGTAATGTATTTTCCCTGTTTGAAATATTTCATAGACTACGACCGTAGACATTGTTAGATACAATAATATGCGGAGTTATGTTTGAAATTTCTGATTAAATGCTGGTAAATTGCAGATATGCAAGAGGCTTACACTTTTTTTGTATGAATTAAAGTTCCCTTTGCAAAATCGCAAGTATTTTTATTTAAATGTGTCTATTTGTGGCATTATGTGTCTGCGCGTCGACACCTAAGCACTTGAATCTCGGTGTCTGGGTTCGATACCCAATACGACCAAATATAATTTCCACGGCCTCACCTCTTTCGAGTCACTGACAATGCTCAAAGAGTATAACACTGTCTAGCAAACGCTTCTCAAACTTGGCCGTTCGGAGTCGGCATAAAAATGTAGTTCGCTTCCACTCATGAGAAGCTAAGCACTGGACCTCTACGGGCTATCCACCTGTATGGGATTTAAATTAAGTGGCGGTTTTGAGAATAGAGCTTAAATATTTGTATAGTGTCAAAAGATGGTTCACAACTTCCCTCAATAACATCCTCGCAAGGTGTCTTTCGACAACTATCCAATAATTTATCCACACAGCAATGATTTATCCGGTGGATTTATCCTGCGGTACATTCAGGTTTTGAAAAGAATCAACTCTGTCCGCTTTTACAGACACTATTTCAGTTTGTTTGGAGAACTTCCATATTTTCAGAGTTTCCTAGTGATTGCGGGCCGAAATGTTTCCTTCTTCGATTTATTTTGTAGAAACAGGAGACAAACATTGATATAGGTATTGCACATAAGTGAAGAACGACTCAATACAATTTTGAGTGCATACTGCTTATGACATCGCTGTACATTATCTCCAATGTCCATGAATCAGGTAAACACATTAGTGAGGCTCAGGTGTACCCATAATTATAGCCATACTCAAGAAGAACATTGCAAAAAATTCTGAAGTGATTTCATGTTTATGATTTTCAACTACCCAATCTTCGTAATGTTAAGGAGTTCATTGTAATTCTTCACAAAAACGGATAATGCTGTATTATTGCCTTGACACAAAATAGTTCGCTGTCAAATAAATTCTTAAACTTTAATAGAAAACATTGATAAATACAATAAATACTCCTACCAGGGGAAGGTGTAAAACGCTGAGCATTAGTTTAACAGGGACACCAATTTGGAAGGACTGCAAAGCTTTTTACGGTGCTCTCTGCTGATTGCATGGGATGAATTCTCTAAATAAATACGTAAGTGGATTGGCAAATAGTGATAGGCGTCGTTAATGGTAGTATCGTTATTTGGTAAATATGTACAAAAGCACTGATTTTCAACGATTGGGTGATCCAATAGGACTACGACTCTTAAACTGCACAGTTTTTAACTCGACCAACGTTTTTTTTTACTTTTATTGGTTCAATATTTGTCCCGAATGTCTGAAACCATTTTCGGATTTCGAAAGAAAACGCTAATATCCCGCACAGTCGTATACCGCAGGCTTACACTCATTTTAATAATCTTGAGTGCGGATTTATCAATAAAAAATTCGGAAAATTCCAACGAATTTTAAGAGATATGATATTAGTTATAGTTTTTCAGCTATTGACACCTAATCCTTCATTACCCAAGACCTTCTGAAATATCTTCCTGATATGCTTATTCATATCACAATCAACCGAATCCAACTTATTATTTATATTTATAATAAAACAAAATAAAGAAGAGGAATTTCAGCTAGTGCACCCACGTGGCTACAAAATGTCATGGTGGGTTGTGTATGTGCTTAAATCACATACACAATGTATATGCTTAGCATTATCGGGCCTAATAACTACCATCGTTATGCAACGAGCGACGTCAAATAAAAAATACATCACCTCGACATCAGCCTGAACCAACAGTAGTGAGATACTTCAGAAACGTATTTTCAGCGGCTATAGACGTACTACCAATACAGATGTTTTGACCAGCCTTAAATCTATGTTAACAACTATAGTTCATATAATTAGCTTCAAAGGTCAAAGAAATATCATGCCTCTGGGTTTTGAACAATTAACAAACCCGTTCCAAAATGCTGAACTAAAGGGCTTCCATGCATTAATTCAAAGAAAGTATATTCACTCACTTAGCTACTCACCCCAGGCATTTGAATGAAAAGCTGAATAGGTTTATGCCCATTTCCTGTAAATATGCAAGACCATTCGAAACCAACCATTTTCGTATTTGAATATTCGTTCCTTGTCTTAAACAAAATTAATGAAATTCAATTGACTGAAAAAAGTCGGCTGTAGATTGTAAATTCAAATGATTTTTTTTTGTTTTTGCCTAAAGTGAACGTCAGCAACCAGGCAGACAAGCTAAAGCTGAGAAAAAAAGCGGAAAAGGATCAACATAAATTAATGCCAAATGGTCAATAGAACACGGGCACTTAGAGAAAAAACAAAAATTTGCAAAACAAAGAGCCATAATTCCATTCGAATTCGAAGCAGATCCTTCCTTGGTTGCGTGGCTTTCTTTTGCCTCGAATAGTATTTCAAAGCGATTGGGCATAAGGACATTGAGGACAGAGACCGAATCCAACCAAACAGAAAAAAAATACCTGTTGAAAGATTGTATCTTTAGCAACGTTTCGTAGTTTCGTCACAACTTCCAATTCCAATTGAGCAACAATAAAAGTGCAAAATCAAAACTCAGTGAAATGCTGGTCGTTGAAAATTAGCTTTTTTTTGCGATTCTCATTCCATCAGTCATTCTCCTTCTGACAAGTGTTCCATTCCTTTGTATCTGTTATGACAGCCACAGCAATGGGCCGTGTAGGGGAGAGGGAAGAACATTCACAGAACAATACCATGACAAGATGACAGATCCTTTTCAATGACAATCATATTGATAAATGGGAATTCCTCTCTGCAATGGAAAAGGGAAACGTAATCCTTCATCGCGCGAGCCGGGAACAATTTTGATTTCTCCATTTGGCGTTTTCTAATGGTAATAATTCTGCAAGGCATTCGCACTTCTTTTCTCTTTTTTTATTCCGTTTGTGGGAATGCTTTTTTGAAAGGAGACATTTCATGGAAACTGTCTTCTTTGTGACAATGTTTTTGAATGTGAATCAGTGTTGCGAAGCCGTTAAGAATTTATAAGCGAAGATGGATATTCAAAGATTCAAAATCCTTTGCGACATGTGGTGTTTGATGGCAGAATAATTCATGCTTTGAGTGGTGGAAAAATATTCCGGATTAACGCACTTTCTTTGAGAGTCATCAGAATGTGAGGTTTTTTTGGCAGTAAATAAATTATGTAAAGAAAAATTGTATCCAATTTTTATTTAGTATTGTTTTTAGGTAGGTAGGTAAGTACACGGAAGGTCACAATAATTTTCATCTCCTATTCACATTTTCTAACTCGTGGAAGCAGCTTCCTATTCCCAGATTACATTTCGCTTTCTTCTGTAAAACTGCGCCTGTAGCGAGTTTTGAGATGAGCGCTTTTGTGTACCACTGTTTTTACATATTGAACTCATAATTTGAGTTACTAAACAGTTGTTACGATCTTATTATGCATGTTCGATCATCCGATCGGGTGAATGACCTGAGAACTCTCCACTCATTGTACACAACAAATGCATAAAAGATCTGCCAACGAAGAAACAGTTTTCATTAAACGGATTACCTCACACTCGCGATTGTTGTTTTTTTTCCTTTATACGCCTACACACCAATAGCACAACTACTGGTAAAAAAACAGCGCTTGAACACCTTCGTGCAAACGTCATTGATAATTATGTTCGTTTACTAGCTAACGTTCATAGAATCCTTGCTTTTGATATTTAGTTACAATCAGGTAAGGCATCGCAGCCGTGTAATTCGAGAAGAATTCGGTCGACATAAAACCATGTACTTTATGAGACTGTGTGCACCAAGCCATAACAATTAGTAGGACTCGGATTTTGTATGCAAATGCATTCAAATTCATGCAAATGCATATTTTGGCTTATACATGCATGGTTCATAATTTTTAGTATTTATTTAAAAAAGGTAGATTTGAATTTGAAATTGTGGAGTTACACATCCTGAAATCTCTATATCAATATCACTGGATGTACTCATTGAACTTGTCACTTGGCCGATGATTTAAATTCAAATTTATTCACATTTTACATCCAACGTATTTTTCGCATCTTCGTGGTTGTGTAAAATAATGTAATACTTTTCTGCATTTTTCTAGAAGACGCATTTAAATAAAAAATCGTTTCAGCATGCCAAAGGCGAAATATACCACAATAAGTCGTAATATGTGTATCACCGATATGTGTGTGCAGTCGAAGAGTACACTGTTGTGGAAATGTTGTGTTTCAAGTACGCTCCTCTCACATCTGTGTCTACCGAACGCAGCTATTCAATGTATGGGCTAATAGACAATCTTTAATTTTGATAACTTGCAATGATTTACTAAAATAAACAAAAATGAATACTTTTTAATATTTAGCGCATAATTAGAAGTTTTTAAATGCGTGGTTATTCGCATAAAAAGTGTTTTTTAAGTGCCTAATAATTAGTCTCGTGTGGGGCAGTAGGTTACTAATTTTGTTTCTACTTAAATATTTCAAGTTAGTTAGCGTTTAACAAATTGGCTCTTAGCGTTTAACAAATTTCACTCTCTAAGTTACAAGAGCGACCTATTTCGATGTTGAGATTTCTTCAAAGAAGTGGATAATACTGTATCCAACAGTTTTATGATATTGTGACTTTCCAATGAGCTACATATGTGTGTTATTCCATTACATTCTTATTGGCATTCTAGTTTATTTTACCAGCTAGCTTATATGAATGCACTTCCAATAAACACAAGATCAATTCCTCAAAAAAATCATAGAAATCACAATTAATATAGGTTCAAATGTCTACTTCTCGTGGTAGTTGTATTAAAGCGGGTATACTCCTACGTTGGATGGCAAGCTTCGCTTCCCGATGCGAACAACTCTCATGAAACATCTTTCTATCTCTATCGAGTCACTGATAATGCTCACAAGTAAAACTTCTCAAACTTCACCCTTCGGAGTAGTCATAACACTGTAGGTCCCTCTCACTCATAAGAGAACAATATCAGTCACAACACAGGTAGTTGTTGTGGAAGATTGCTGCGGTAAATAAACAAAATAGCGATGCATAATAAAAGAGAAAAAACATATAATGCACCAGAAAATTGAGAGTACGAACAGTATATGCTGAAATACAGATTAGGGGAGGTTTCTCTTTAAAAGTCATACATTAGTTGGTGATATCAGTTTATCTACCACGTCTAAGAGCGAACAACGATCAAGTGACTCTGTAGTATACAAATTTCATAATTGAGTGAAATAGAAGTTAAGTAAAACTGGCGCACCATACACATTCTTGTTAGTAAAAGTTGTTAGTTGAAAGCTGTCAGGTGTTTCTGTTAAAACTCCAAGCAAATCAATATGAGTGAATACAATAAAGATGAATTAGATCCGCCAAAATGGATAAACGAGACATTTTTCGAGGAAGTTCTGAGTGCTAGTGAGAGTGATAACACAATAAAAGTGAGAAGAAAATCCTGTCAACCAGAGCACCAATTGATTGATAACTGATTTCAGGTGAATAAGATCGTGATATCACCAGGGGCCGGAAAGGGTGATCACTACGCCAGTATTATCTTCCGTGTAAAAGTCCACTATGATTGCAAATCCGGCAAAGCGAAGTGCACGTCTGTGATACTCAAAACTATGCCGGATGCAGATTGTCCCAAGAATGAAATGTTCCGAGAAATACCAATGTTTGAGATTGAAATCGATATGTATTCAAGAATAATACCAAAGTTTGAGGGCGAGCTGAGAAAAATTGGTGACAATACGGTGCTGGGTGCGAGGTACTTTCAGTTCTTAAACATAATTTGGATTCTATTTCTATTGCCTCACTCTTGTTTTGTTTAGAATGTTGTACCACTCTCTGAAACCAAGAAAGTGTATTATTTTTGAAGACCTTGTTGAAAAAGGGTACACTGGGATCCGCAGAAGATTCCTTAACATGGCAGAAGCAAAGGCAGCCTTCTTGAAACTGGCTAAATGGCAAGCAGTTAGTTATAAGCTTGCTGCAGAGGTAAGATTCTGTAAACACAGAAAAAATGGTATAATTAACTTCGGAAAAGTTGCGTGTTAGTAATCTGGAGGAAGATACTAAGTAAAATATGTCCAGGAAGTATTTACACAGAAAACAACAACCAGAACTAATGATTATGTTTTGAGCGAGAATAATACTTCTGATTGATGTGAAAACTATAATATTTACCGACTGATTGTATTACTTGTTAACAAAATCTGTATACGCTGAATGAAAAATAATTTGAATAATGTTAAAAAGTGTAGTCTTACAAAATAAGTAAGGTTGATATCTCTGCTATTATAGGGAAACGTCCCAGTTACGGTCCCAAAAGGTGGTTTCTTTAACATAAATGATCTTGACTCTATGCCAATGATGTCGTCTGGTATGGCGAACGTAATAAATTTGATTGAAACTATCGACGAGCTAAAAGTTTATGCCCAGAAGCTAAGCGATATACCAAAGGGATTTTTTAAGCAATTCACTGCATCAATTTCAAATATTGAAACGAAAGCGGACTCTCCATTTATTAGTGTGTTATGCCATGGAGATTTCCATTCGAGGAATATGATGTTCAAGACCCATGCTAATGGCGACCTGGACGACGTTATGTTGGTAAGTAAAATTCCTTTTTTTTTGTGGGGAAAGAGTTTGATTTCTCCTTGCCCTAAAGCTGGACTTTCAAGTCGGCTTCTTCGGACCAGCGGCGATTGACCTTTTGTACGCCTTGTATATGTTGGTTGGGGAGGAGATTCGTATGAATCACCGAGAGGAATTGATCTACTATTACGCTACCAACTTTATCGACACACTCAACCGAATGAACTTTAAAGGGAAATATCCAGCGATTTCGGACTTCTACTGCGACATATTACGTTGTCGTCATTGGGGTAAATATAAACACAACTAAGTACGCGTTCAAGTGAATTTCACAAAAATGTATATTCCGGTTTATATTTCAGAACTGTTGTTACTCACTTCCTTTTTGCCGATAGTGTCCGTGGTGGTCGACGGCTCAATGGATATTACGGAGGTTATGGAGTCTAGTGACGCATTTAAAAAAGCGTATAACAGTCCGGATTATGTTAGAGAGCTTAAGGCAGTACTGCCAAAACTATGTCACATGGGATATTTTGAGTAAAATAAAATGGTTCCTGAAAAATGTTTTTTTTTGTAAAGGATTTAATTATCGCATTGTTCAAGGGATGAATCAATGATTTGGGAAGAAAAACTACTTTTTTAGGCATTCTACGAATCTACGAAATCTAGTGTTATTTGCTATTTATGGAAGCCACACGTATCGGAATCAGTGCGATACGTGTGGCTTCCATAAATAGCAAATAACACTATCATCCTGTTTTGCCACTATCTTTCTGTCTTATACACAGAATTGATAAATCAAGATTTTCAAGGCCTATGGAAATTAATTTATTACATATGTATTTATAAAAATTGCTGTGACAACTGTCTTGCTGAGTCATTCGAATATGTAGGCGCTTTGAATTGTAGGTGGTGCAGTTGCAATAAAGTGCACCGTTATCGTATGCAATCTAATCACCGTTTATCGGTAGAGCTTAAGCATTTTATTTCGTAAAATGGGGTAATAGAATTTCAAAAGTAACTGTACTTATGTATTTCAGTACAACCTAATACCAGATAAACTTTTTTTTTCTATGAAATTGTAGTGTACCGAATAATTCCTCAGAACAAAATATCTAACTGGTAACAGTAACATAATATTTTTGTGCCAGCGTCTATTCTTCTTCATTCTTATACATAAAAAAAATTAAAGCTACTGAAATATTTAAAATTTTTTTTTCCAAAGTGAGTGCTGTGTAGCCCAAACAGTGCGTTTTTTTGAATCCAAGAAGTTTTGGCCGAAATGAAGCAACCACCGCGACTACGTGAGACTGGTATGCTAATGGACAGCACTCGTCCACGTATGTCGTCTACGGTATGCACGGATGAGAATATGAGAAAATGAGGCTGGGAACAACGTTTCGTGTTATCATCCGTCTTGGCGATGTCAATTGATTACCTCGGAGCTCCGACACCTTTCGACTTTTTTTTGTGGGACACCGTGAATGACCGATGTAATACCAACAATCCAGAAACGGCCAATATCATCCAAGCAACAAGCTCCAAGCCCCTTCAAGCTGCAGCCCGAAACCATTAAAATCGTACAGACGTAAACAAATACAATCCTAATGGAGGAATAGGAAAAGACGTAAACAATCGTTGATGACCACTATGTATCACTCATGATAATATAGAAAAGTCTCCCTTGCATGGTTGAGTTATTTTTTTTTTTTGTGTGAGCTCATCGATATTTGCTGTATTCTATTTGTTTTCAGTTGATATTTAGTACGCAGTCTAGCGCATAAATCATAAATCAAGCGCATATTATATCATTGCCCTCAAGTGGGTCGTATTTTATTGAGACAGAGAGATCAAAGACATAAATTCATACTTGTACTTCCATTTAAGAAAAAACGTTGATCACTAAGCACTGATCTTTGAAAGTACGCGCTATTGTATGTAAGACGCTTATTTCATTTCATTTCATTTTCATTTATTGTTTAGGTACTATTGCTGTACATTAAGAGTGCTATACTCTTTTAATAGTACAGGTCTTAAATATAACATTATATAAGTAACGTGATAGTGACATATATACATACATTTCAATTTATATATTTGAATATTTTAAGTTTTAAATATGAAGGCGTAATTCTGCAATATTAAAATTAAATTTACATGCAACCAATTTAAAAGTAAATTTTGGAAATTATGTCAGTTCATGTTGGACAGATAAGTAAAACAGACTGAACAAAATTGTCTGTACTCGGTCTTGGACCGTACCTGTGAAGGTAAATGGTTCCAAAGATGCACAGCATGAATGAAGAAATGCCTGCGCGGTGTTAAACATGTATGAACAGAGGGTTTTAACGTCATATTACTACTCGAACGACAAAAAGTTAATTTTTCATATAGATAGTTAAGTTGTTTTCTGTGAATGATTTTGAAGAGTAGGATGCATGATATATAGCTTAATAATGCTTCCAATTCACATCCAAGAAGAATGCGACGTTGGTCTGAGACATGATCAAATCTTCGGAGGTTAAAGACATACCGTGAAGTCGCGTTGATTGCTTTTAACAATTTTTGTAGAGACAAATTATCACAGTCTGCAAACAATTCACAACCGTAGGTTAAGATAGGTACTATGAGTGCTTTGGCAAGTTTTAGTTTGACATTGGTGGGGTGTATGAATTTGCTAATAGACAAACCTCTAAGGGACGCATATATATTTTTGACACTACACTGTCTATATGGTCAGTCCATGTTAGTTCACTGTTGCACATTATACCAAGATTCTTGACACAGGTTACATATTCAACGGCAATAGAGTTTAATTCTATGGGGGGAAAGTTTGAGAGGGAGGGGTGGTGTTTTGAAAATGGAATGACTTTGGTTTTGTTAGGATTGAGCGTGACGTCATTTTCTTCAGCCCATTTCGTAATTGAGCTCAGATCCTCGTTTGATTTAGCAACTGAATCTTCAACCATACGAAGAGGAAAACTTAGGTAGATTTGAACATCATCTGCATATATATGAAATTTGCAACACGTTAACAATTTGGGAAGATCATTAATGAACATTGAGAATAATAACGGACCGAGAATAGAACCTTATGGTACTCCAATGTGAACATTACGAAAAGACGATAGCTTAGAGTTATATGAAACAGCTTGAACACGGTTAGTAAGGTACGAGAAGATTAACTTATTAGTGGGATTACAGAAGTTAAATTGGGTGGACAGTTTATGGCAAAGTATTGACGGATTAACACTGTCGAATGCTTTCGAAAATTCAAGTAAAGCTAGTAAGGTTGTTTTATCTTCATCAATAGCTTGTCGTATGTCGCCAGTCACTTAAAGTAGAGCTGTAACACAGCTATGTCCTTTAGGGAATCCTGACTGCATTGGATGTAAAAGGTTGTGTCCCTCAATGTAATCTTTAATCTCTCGACTGACGATAGATTCGAATACTTTTGACAAAAACGGAAGAATAGCAATTGGCCGATATTCAGGCTTTTTTCCAAACGTCGAGGTCATTATTATGGAATTTAAAATGTGGGTGATGAGCTTTGTGTGCTTGGAAATTCAGGTTGTTCGCTTATTTGTTTAAATAATCGAAATTTACCCTCACAAGTACAGCTGATGAGCACTACTCCAGCTATATTATTCATGTAAGTATGGAAGGAGATTGTCGATGTACAACTCCAATTGCAATATCAATGATGAAACCAACCTCGAAGGACAATCTTTTCAAAACGTTGAGCTTAGGGGATTGGTGCCGGCCCTACCAACAAGTCAGTACAGTAGTCATCGTAATCATCATCGAGCACAAATATTTCAAAACAAAATAAAATTTCCTAGGATGACAATGGCCCACGAGGGTATATCGACAGAATGTTCCATGCCGCAGAAAATAGATTAACTTTCTTGAAAATCGCCAAATGGCAGTAAGCGAAAAGCTTGCCGCCGGGGTAAGTTTCTGCTCCAATGGATTTTTGCTTTGATTACATTGCTGAATACGTTTACAAACACTTGAGCAGCACAAAGGCAAACACAAACAACAAACACTTCGGCGATAATTGCTTCCGTGATTCTGAAGATAATTCGTTGGTGACAACTATTGGAGTATGTGTCATGTAATGTGAGTATATTTAATCTACGTATTTGTATACTTAGCTTGAATGCGACGAGGGGATATTGAGTGAGAACAACATATTATCTTCACAAGCTTCGTCTGGACTCAGTGCCTCAGTTACATAAAATATAAATGTAATTTATCCAAGTTTTTCATTTTGTATTTTGAACATTACTGGACGACGGTTGGGCGATTGGTTTTATTTTTTTGCAGACCGTAAAAACATAAATTAATTAAACTTAATCACTCGGTTGCTAATGCACAAATATATTATTCCTAATATCAAACCTTACAATACACATCAACATTCAATACGCATTCCCACATCTGCCAGTTTACCAAACCCCCTCCCGGGAATTTAACGAACAATTGATGTGATAGTTTACATAACGAAATTCATAAACAAACACACTAGCTTTGCAATTATCCTATTATTTATTGTCTTTGTTTTTATTTCGCAACACGAAACACATATTTACATACATATTCCATACATAATGCACTAGTCTAAATAACCCTTTTGCAAAAATATCGGAAGAATTCTTTTCACTTCCTTCAGGAGTATCGGATTAGAGTACAATTTATTTCTTGCCTCAGCTGATTCCACTGCACTATCTAGCTCGACATTTTCATCAGTTAAAACGATTGACATCGGGTAGAAAACCGCCACAATAAAAGTCTCTTTAACATTTTTTTTTTAAACTTAGCATCAGTCATTGATATTGACGAAAGAGTTTCATTTTGTGCTTACCAAACCATCTATACTTCAGAAAATCCATCTGGAGGTCGACCATCTTGGGCAGCTCTCCCTTGAATTCAATGTTCTTCAACGTCTCTATGAAGTTCGTAAAGTAATAATAAATCAGCTCATCTCGCTTATTGCAACGCAGGTCCCCATCCGAAAGCATGTACATGGAGTACACCAAATCAAAAACCGCTGGGCCAAAGAAGCATGTCTGAAAATCAATCTGAAAGAGAAAGACTTGTTACCACGAGAAGTTTTGAGTACCGTGGGTATCCTTACCAGCATCAGTTCGTCGAATTCTCCCGTCGGCTTATGTCTAAACATCATATTCTTGCAATGAAAATCTCCATGATTGAGAACAAACAATGCCTTGTGGCCATTCTTAAATGCATTGACCATATCAACACAACTCTGTATAATAGTCTTATCCAGCTCTTTGAAATATGGTATGTACTGCATCAAATTTTCATCAGAGACGAGAATTTGATCGATGAAGGTTTTTATACCGTTAACAAAGAAATCTAACTTATTCAGATCCATGTTGAATGAGCCGTCGTTATATGTGTTAACTGATTCGGGCTCCTGTGGAAGAAGAGGAAAACGAAATTCTGAGAATAACCTAAAATGAGGGCGGGAATGACGTCCGAAATCAATAAAAAGCAATCAAATCCATTTCCAGGTATGTAGTATGTACTATCCGCCAAAGGAATAGATTTCCATTGAAGTTTGTTCAAAAAGTTATGCATAGTTTGGGAGAGCAGCAAGGAGTTTAAAATGTTGGTTTCCACTTGAGAGTGGAACAAAAAATCAGGGCATGGACTAACCAAATGCAATTGGTTTATGTGAAACTATGTTCTTCGGTACGTTTTGCTTTTCAAATATTTATGTAAACACACAATTTCATAGAACAAGTACCACTACAACTCCGGTAAGAAAATCGTAAAAAGGGTGCACAGAGAGTAGCTCCAAATATGGACCATTTCTTGATTCACGTTCAACATAACCCTTTCCACTTCCACCTAAGACCCATAAATTAAAACACCCCATCATAGACCCATACAAAATTAAAAATATGTACTATACCTCCTGGGCGAGTTTATAGCTCACTGCATGCCACTTGGCGATTTTCAACAAGGCCCTTCTTATCTCCTCTTCAGTTGGCATACGATTCTTTAGTGGGGTAAATCCTTTCTCAACCAAGTCCTCGAATATGATAATTTGATGTGGTTCCATTTCAAAGTATATTGCTCTGACAGAGTGCACTGAATTTTAAAACCACTTCATGAGTGCAACCAATAAATAAACTAACCTTGCTCCAAGGACAGTTTCGTCGCCATATTTCCTCAGGATTGCTTCCATTTTTGGAATTGTTTCGGAGTACATACGGATTTCGGTTTTGAATATGAATGTGTCGGCCAACAGATCCTTTTTGAAGCTATCCACCTCGGGCATGGATTTCACAACCAACGATATGTTAATTTTACTGCGCTTTGAATTCGAGTATTCTATATTCGCGCGGTGCATCAAGCTGCCATAATGGTCATTGGCTCCCGAACCCGGACTTATTTTCAGACTGGTGACCTAAATAAATTAAATTTCGTGATAAATGTTATGCGCCTTATGATAAGTTCCGCTCACTTTAATGCTATTATCTCTCTGGGATTCTTTCAAAATCTTCGCAAAGAAACTCTCATTCATCCAGTCAGGGCTGACGAGTTCGTAGGCGCTGTGTTTCTGTGTCATTGCGGTGCTGATTGCCAGAGCTAAGTTTCGTCTTCGAGGAGAACTGATAATTGACTGAATGACTTGCCTATAATTTCTGTGTGGTATTCTATCGTAAAGTGCTATGATGTAACTGAGACCAATCGAATGTACTAACTCATATCGCTCAAAGCTTTCATACGAGATAATGGCTACAGTGTTTAATACGTAGTTTTTTTTGTATTCTTAATTTCTAAGTTTTGCTGCACGATGATTTGAATGCACATAGCGTTCTCTGGGCTGGTTTCGCAATAATGCATCGTTAATGATTTAAATTCATTGGATGTGATGGTATGCGAGATTAATGGCAGTCAACTTCCCTTATTCAATGATCCACTAGTCAACAAATATCAAGTGAAGATTCATTATTTATCAATTATTATTTTTTCCGTATCTGTATTTTTGAAACCACTTCGTGTTAGGAGTGACGTGATGAACATTCGCTTTGACCTTTTAAACAGCTGGAAACATAGCATATTGTGGTAGGATTAGTAAAAAGATTAGATAAAGAACTACCGGGTTTTTATTTTTTTATAGCGCTACAGTTCGGGTGAATCACGAATTCAACTGAGAAAATACTAAATAATCAAGAAAGGATTCAAATGTTTGAACATGCACATTTTAGTATTTCATTAACATCAACATTGGTATTGTCATCGTCAACATCTAAATTTTTTTCGCAGAGAAATCTCCACAGAGCTAATTTCGTTAGAATTTGTCTAGAGTTTTTGAGTGGCAGAGAAATACCACTTGATGGAAAAAGATAGGAAGGTGACGTTCGAGTGTTTGTTGACTGATTTTGGAAATGAATACTCTGAATAGTAAGTCTATCTGTTTACCAAGACTTGAACTTGCAAGTACGTTTTGCTGATAGTCCATAGATAAGATTTAAAATGAAAATATATCAATAGAGTGCCAGGCACATATGTATAGAGCATAACACGAAACACGTCGCCGTAGGCATTCAGTGCAACTTGTTACATATACCACATCGATTATTAGCATTATTATAATATAGACGGTCAACTTTATTTTTAGAAACTGCCATTTCGACGGAGCTAGCTGCATCTGTCAGTTATTCAATCGGCACTAAAAACCAACAATAAGTACGTCTATATGACAAAACTGAATGGAAGCATGAGCTAAAGGGAACGGATAACGTAAAATCTTTTCAAGGTTAACTATTTCTGAGCTTAAATAATAGCCAAATATGACAATGTGTGTGCTTCATAAAAAAAGCACATTGGTGGCATACTGGACCAACAAAATTATAAACAAAAAATAATCACAAAAAAATAATCAAACCAACTCGTTGGAGGCATCAATAATAAATAGTAACGCAGAACTAAAATAGAATCAATCTCTAAAAGTTTCTAATATGTTGCCACTTCTATAAGCTGGCAGACACTGAGACACTTGATTGGGTAGGTCATTTCTAGCCTGAAATTGAAGAGTGTACATCTGAAATACAAGAGAATTATTTTTAGGATACACATTTAAGAGCGTATCTCTTATTTTACACACCCACGTCAGTATTATCAACAGTGTGATATCTTATCAATGTAGTGATGTTTTTTTAAGAGCGACAAATGATCGAGTGGATGGCTCTGAAAAAGTAGAATACATTCTATCATCGATTGAACTGAAAACTTAATAAAACTTGTACAGCATTTAGTTCCTCGTTAGTCAAAGTCGATGGTTAAGAGCTGTCAGGTGTTTCTGTTAAAACTCCAAGCAAATCAATATGAGTGAATACAATAAAGATGAATTAGATCCGCCAAAATGGATAAACGAGACATTTTTCGAGGAAGTTCTGAGTGCAAGTGAGAGTGACAACACAATAAAAGTGAGAAGAAAATCCTGTCAACCAGAGCGCCAATTGATTAATAACTGATTTCAGGTGAATAAGATCGAGATATCACCAGGCGCCGGAAAGGGTGATCACTACGCCAGTATTATGTTCCGTGTGAAAGTCAATTATGATTCTAAATCCGGCAAAGCGAAGTGCACATCTCTGATACTCAAAACTATGCCAGATGAAGATTGTCACAAGAATGAAATGTTCGGCGAGATACCAATGTTTGAGATTGAAATCGACATGTATTCAAGAATAGTTCCAAAGTTTGAGGACGAGCTGAGAAAAATTGGTGACAATACGGTGCTGGGTGCGAGGTGGTTTCAGTTTTTGGACATAATTTGGATTCTATTTTTATTGTCTCACTCTTGTTTTGTTTAGAATGGTGTATCACTCTCTGAAACCAAAAAAGTGTATTATTTTTGAAGATCTCGTCGAGAAAGGGTACAAATCACTCCGTGGCAGATTGCTAAATATGACAGAAGTGAAGGCGGCTTTTTTGAAATTGGCTAAGTGGCACGCAATTGGTTATAAACTTGCTGCAGAGGTAAGATGTTCGAATCGTGGATGCTAGTTAAATTGGTGCACCACGTACAAAAAGAAAAACATCAAAGTGGGGTATTATTCAGCGGGGAGATTGTGACAAAAGCTGTGGTTCCCATTAATTGCTATCAAGGCAATTAAATTTTATAAATTATTTAATATAAACAAAGCGTCTTCCAAAGACGCGGCGCCGAGCCTTAAATTCCTAAACACATGGTCCTACAGTCTCTAAGCGCGGCAAGCAGTTGCGGTAATTCACTGCTCCATTTCTCTTGAGTTACTGACAATGCTAAGCGAGAACTGTCTGGGAAAAGCTCAATCGCAGTCGGTATAAAATTTTAGGTCCCTCCACTCGAGAGAGTACAATAGTTCCACCTCGAACTGTAGGCGCCATTCGTATACTTATTATGGTTATATTATATAATATAAGTGAACTTTCTGTTGATTCCTACAATGTAGGGAGACGTACTTGTTACTGCCCTAAAAGGTGGCATATTTAGCAGAGATGATTTTGAGGCATTGCCAATGATGTCATCGGGAATACCAAACTTAATAAAGACTATTGAGGCTATCGACGAGTTGAAGATATATGCCGAAAAGTTAAAGAAAATTCCCAGTAAATTTTACAAACGGTTCGGTTCAATAATTTCTAAGAATGAAACACTAGGGGAACCCAAATTTGTTAGAGTTCTCTGCCATGGAGACTTCCATTCGAGAAATATGATGTTCAAGAACCATGCTAATGGTGAACTGGAAGATGTTATGTTGGTAGGAAATTCGCTCTTACATATAATAATCATATTAAATTAATTTGTTTTTAATTTACGTTCAAGGTTGACTTCCAAGTTTGCTTTTCCGGACCTGCAGTGATGGATCTTTTGTATGGCTTGTATTTGGTGGTTGGAGAGGAGATCCGTGTGAATCATCGAGAAGAACTGATCTACTATTATGTGACAAGCTTTATCGACTCTCTTAAGCAAATGAACTTCGAAGGGAAATATCCATCAATTTCAGATTTCTACATCGATATTCTCCTATTTCGGGATTGGGGTGAATACGAAAGCTTTAAAAACTGCAGACGATTTCAATATTTTGCATACATCTTGTTTTTTTTTATTTTAGAATTGTTCTTACTCAGCTCATTTGTGCCGATGTTATATGTGGTGATCGAGGGTTCCGTGGAGATTGAGGAAGTTATAAAATCTGAAGAAGCATATGGGAAAACTTATAAGCATCCAGCTTATATTAGAGAACTAAAGGCAGTACTGCCAAAACTGTGTCACATGGGATACTTAGAGTAGGGTAAATAAATGATTGTCTAACAATGATTGTGTTTTTCTTATTCAATTTTTTTTTCAAATATGGTCGAATAATTCAGTCGTTCAATTGAGTACTTCATAAACAATATAAGAAATAAGAAAGCATTTGTACATATTGAATTTCTGCGTACATTATAAATCATACTCATTCAGAAATATTCGTTACATAAGTATCGCGCTGTCGGTTGATAACACTTGTTTCTAAATAGTCTTGGCGCACTTCTGCTTTTATTATTTTAGTGCCATGCCAAATCATATTCTTGTTGTCCAATGACCACAAAAAATGTCAAGGTTACGATTATGATTTTTTTTCATAAAGTCGGGTCTGACTTCGTCTATCATTAGAAATGTACATAGAAATGTCTATCATTAGAAATGTACATAGTTTGTAGAAAGAATATCTTATTTATATCTGCCGAGCATTTACTTCACCATGTTCAATCTAATCAGTTTTTACAAATAGCCTTAAGTACTTGATTAAGTAAAGACAATTACATCTTACTGATAAAATGCATTATCAAGTTTGAAAGTCTGTTAAGCTATATACATTAAATGGCGAAATACATTTTAGGAGAATTGAACAATAAACTGGTTTGCCCTCTTAAGTTGTGTGATAATTTACTTAATTTTAACCACAAAGTAAGTTTTTAATTACATAATAAATAAATATAATAACAATACAAAAATTAATTTGCCAGGCACAATATGCAATAAATAAAATAGCAGCTCCCGCATAAAAAAGAAATTTAAATTGTTCAGAGACTCAAAATAAAAAAAGTGTTGTTAGCGCAAAACAGTCATTTTCGTTTTCTTTTTAGTGGCGGAACACTTTAAATCGACATAAATAATTGCACGCCGTCAACTTTAAATGTATGCAATCTAAATTTTTAAGAAGCAAATTTGTAACGTCTCCGTCTCTAAAAAAAATACCCTTTACTTACACGAGGTCAACTTTAAATGTATGCCTTAATTTCTCTCAAATTTATGATCACAGAGAACGAATAACATGACTCCCCATTACCACACCGTTCAATTACAGTAATTGTCGAAAAACGTAGGTTATGAATAAAGGTCTTCCTATGAACTAGCAGTAATAATAATTAGATAATAAGCAAAAGATCAGTATACTTACTATAATAAAATGTGTTATGTGCGAGCATCCCATAGGGCACGTTAATAGTCTGTAGAAGGGTAACATGGGAGTGGGAAATTGCATCAGACCATGAAGGTTCATTTTAAGGAATGATGAATTTATTTTCATTTATAATTATTTTAGTTACAAATGTGTTTTATATACATATGCATTTCCTCTATACAAAAATTGTTAACTTTTCCCCTACATGACCATTTCTTTTCAACCTGCGCTCATAATTCTTGGCATATTTCAATTGTTGTGACTTAGCACGTGGTAACGGGCTTTTCATATACAAACGGGCATTTATTTTATTTATTTTCAAAAGAGAGTACGTACATTTAAGAGAAAAAAATGTATATCCCAACCCCCACTAAACTTTGAAAGCGCACGCTAATCTAAGACACTTACATATGTATAAACTTTTGCATTCTAGAAATCGATCAGTTTTATTATCCGCTTTATCAGAGCAGTTGTTCGGCCATTCGGGTATCGCACTCGATTAACTAGTGTTAAATGGTGATATAATGCCAAAAACTAGTTATACTGATATTGACTAGCAACATTCTCATACTTGACGTGAGAATTTAGTTTTCTACCACATTCTGAGTGTGTGAGCTTTCACTTTGTTTTATGTAAAAAAATGAATCCAATTGAGCTTTTCAAAAGTCTCCAGATTGACATAAGCGATCTCTTATCGAAATCTGAAAAAGACGATTCCCTAAAGGTGAGTCTATAGCTTTACGGAACGTGTATAATGTTGTTTTGCTTATTTGCTTAGATAATCGACTTAAAGTCCAGCCCCGCAAGTAAAGCTGGTGAGCACTGCTCCAGCGATATAGTTCGTATAAATGTGACGTATGACACGAGACTATCGAGGGGCAACTCCAAGTCGTTCATCGTCAAAGTAATGCTGGAACCGAGAAGGAGAGGCTTTTGAACCCGGGCATCTTTGACACAGAGATCAGTATTTACGCTGAAATTATTCCCAAGATCGAGGCGGAGCTTAGAACCATTGGTGACGCTACAGTGCTGGCAGCAAAGTAATTGTCGTCATAATCTATCACGAATATTTCTGAACAAAATTAAAATTCTTAGGATGTTGCACTATTCTCTCGAACCGAAGAAGTGCATCATACTGGAAGATGTCAGCGCGCGGGGTTATGTTGTTCTCGACAGAATGCTCAACGTCACAGAAACCAGATCAGCTTTTTTGAAACTGGCCAAATGGCATGCAGTGAGCCACAAGCTTGCCGCCGAGGTAAGTTTCTGCTCAAATGGATTTTTGCGTTGATATGTTTATCAACACTTGAGCAATCTGTTTACAAACACTTGAGCAACTCATGTGAGTAGAGTAGGTAAATGTTAAACACAAATATTAAACAACAGACACTTCCGAAATAATTGCATGCGTGATTGTCAAGTTTTTTCGTTGGTGACAACTATTGGAGAATGTGTTATTGGTAGTGTGAGTTTATTTAATCTACAATATGTATGTATTTGTGCGCTGTGCTTAAATGACTGGTGAATGAGAGCAAGGGGACTGAGTGACAAAGCTTCGATCGGAGGTTGGGTCAATTTCAACTCAAACAAATATTGGTAGAAACAGATCTTCTAATCACCGAAATAATATTTGTGTCCGTTAGAGACGTCATAAGCTTTCGAAACAAACCAAACCAGGAACTTCGTGAACAATTGCGATATATAAATCTGAAGTCATTTACACCATCCGTTTCCAATTTGATTTTTAGGGTGATCGTTTGGTGACTAAATACAACGACAGCTTTTTTAACATTAAAGACTTCGAAGACATTCCCTGTGTGACAGCTGGAATTTCAGATTTCATAAACAAACTAACACCATCGAGGAATTAAAGGTGTACGTTCCTAAGTTCCGCGCTCTCCAAGGTACCCTGGTGAAACGTTGTATCAGCTCGTTCAAGGCCTATCGGCAGAAGTCACCTCAGGGTGTGTTCGCTCTCTGTCATGGTGACTTTCACGCAACAAACTTAATGTTCAAGAAAAGTGAAAATGGGGATGTGCTCGATGTAATGATGGTAATGAATGAATATTTTAATTCTACGATATTACTTACATACCATACAATTTCCAGCTTGATTTTCAACTCAGTTCATTTGGACCCCTTGTGCTGGATTTAATTTTCGCCCTATACATGATGGTTGATGCTGATCTGCGAGAAAATCACCGCGAAGAATTGATCGACTTTTATTGGTCGAACTTTATTGCAGCACTCAGACGATTGAATTTCAAAGGAAAGTTTCCTGAAATTCGTGATTTGCATTCGGACATGGCTCGGCATAGTCATTACGGTTTGAATACAAGATCATGGATATATTCCTTTTCTGACAAACTGAATCGTTGTTTCAGAAATTTGGCTATTTGTGTGCCTCATACCGATTTGCTATGCAATGGATGATGAACCTGTTAACTTCGACGACATTTTAACATCCACTGATGCCCGTAGGAGATCATATGATAATCCTGAATACGTGGATGAAGTTAAGAGAGTTTTGCCTGCAATGGAGGTTAGAGGAATGTTAGACTAAATATTCAGTATGCATGGCTGGCTGATTAGTTAAATGTATTTAAGGCAGATTAAAAATAAAGACTTATTTGCAGTTCATTATCTGAGTTGATAATACTAAAAAGTAGCGACGAGAAGGGTAAATAAATGAAAATTGTGTTTATGGATGGAGTGTATTTAACACGACAAAGGTCTGGCACTTCGGTCATAGAAGCATGAATAACAGTGTGGTCAACAACGTCTCTTCCCTGCATCTGTAGTAATCCCATGGATTCTTGGAATTTCCTCTCGACTTCTATGATGCCGTTTCATGGTTCGCTTGTTCCTGGCACACATATCATTGTGTACCATGATATTTGAGGACCACAGTGACCCAGTACGAATTTCTGTTGAGGCTAATGAAGTAAATTGCAAATTAAGTCGTTAATATTGCGTCTGACTGGCGAAACTCTTACACAATTATGAAATTGGAGGAATGAAAAAAGATCATGTGTCGCATAGCTTAGGGGCACATCGCTGCCAGCTAGAAGCTCATTGAACAATGTCCGCAATGTAATTAGTTAATCAGATGGTTGTCGTTGACACTGTTTCAGGGATGGAAAGGAAAGGAAATAATTTCATACAAAAACGAAATTGATACAGCAAGTCATTAATTATCCCTCATATCCCTTGATTGTCAGTTCGAATGACCGTTTGATTGACTTTTCCGTATCGAACCCTCCTCAATCGTAAGTACATTGTGACGGTTGAGTGAGAAATCCATAAATTAAACACAAAGCGTAACAAATGAGAAAGGACTTACTTAACAAGCCATCCCTACGATAGTGGCGTGCACATGCTTTTCATGTTTGAGAGTGAAATTTAACACAGGACCCTTTCAACTGTCACTAAAGGATGGTTCGTTTGGATGGTCAGAGAGAATGAACGTGACCTCTTTGAATGTTTTCGAATTTAATGTTATGTTGACTGAATGATATTTTATCTATGCTGCATACAATTACTTAGTATGTGTGTATATATAATATACAGACGAATGAATGAAGGTTTGATTTCAAAGGGAAAATTGTTTGCTTGAAATCAACATCAATGTCAGTTAACCCATTTATTTGGCTAGGTCCCTTTTCTCGGTGAACAATTTCGATGCAAGGATGAATGTATATGTTTTCTAGATAGAGGCAGACTTTACAAAGGTAGAAGACCTGTCATCTACTGTTTGTTTAAGCAGGGCTACCTATAAATGCTGAAGAAAGACAGCTTATTTACAAAAAGTTCAATCAGGCGGTAAGTAAGCTTAAGGCATGTGCCTATTATGTCATGGTCCAGTGAACATAATGCTAATTTTCTGAAGGACACTAGCAGTATTGAAATTCAAGTAAAATGCAGTATGTGTGTGTTTTTCTTTGTTTCATATTTGGAAATTTCAAAACTGGTTTTTAAAACAGAGGGTAATAAATAACGAGCAAGCATATTAGGTATATTTTGGGAATGAGGAAGTCTGTCTAGTTGATTCAATATAGTAAATATTGCCAGCGTGAACGCATTTGATAATCCTCTGTGGGTATTTGGGACTCCTATGCACTTAAACTGCCTAGCTTTGACTACAGTATGACACACAATTTGCACGGCATTGCCAGAGACTCTTCAAGGGATCTGTTGAAATCAATCTCGTACGCGGTAAAGTAAGAACAAAAGAAATATCGAAATATTTTTTTTCACATATTTAGGGACACCTGGTACTAACAACAACAATGTGTAGACAACAACAATTTAGCTTCCTTAATCTCATGGTGGTCTTATCGCCAAATGAATGTAATTTATTCAGAAACCACCTGCGATAAGGCTTTTAAATGATGCCTTTAGTTTGCCTCTAAGAATAAAATAAGATAAGAAAAATTATGCGAAGCCTGGATAAGCTTAAGAATATCTTGAACACTATTTTGCTTCCAACTGTTTCGCAACAGCAGACGCCATAATAATATTAGTGAATATTCAGCTGAGGAAAAGGAAAAAGAAAGTTGGACGACTGCTGAATTTTTTCGATATGTTAACGTGTAAAACGATGCCGGAACTAGATGGTTACAAACTGGATAAGCTGGCATACTCGCACATTTTTGAAATAGAAATTGATATGTATTACGGTATTTAGGCAGAGCTAAAAAGATGACATCGTATTAGATGCAAAGTAATTATTCAAATTCGTAGGAAAGTCAATCCCTTAATTTAATATTATGAAATACCTAGGCCCCGCGAATACAAGCTGTCGAAATGAGATTTCTTTGTACTGTTGTAGGAGTTACTCGGCGGGATAGGGTAAGAAACACGACAGTACGCGAGGAACTCAATGTAGAGCAACTGCTTCTTTGAACGGAAAGGGCTGTGTTTCGATGACTTGGTCACGTGGCACGAATGTCCTCATCATCATGCCTTCCGAGGCGTACCTTGACTGCGATTCCATCAGGTAGGCGACCGCTTGGCAGACTCACGACGAGGTGGCCGAACCAAGTCAAAAAAAAACTCGCCTGGTTGCGCTTGGACATAACGCCTAATGAGTTAGAGTCGATGCGGAGGATCGAGTGTCCTGAAGATCTCTCGTGGGAGTTAAAGTAAGCATTTACTACGGTTTATCTTCCCTCATTTTATATTACACACATTAATACCCTTTGGTATTATATTTCAATATTTCAAACCTTCCTAGATAAGAAACATGAATATGAATTTTAATGTTCAACCATGACCTATATGAAATGTCATTCTATTTTTAGATATCTTTCCATCCCTTTAAAGTGGTATCCCACATTCCTAGGAGATAAGAAAACGATCGATGACAAGGGTTTGCATCGACGCTCTATCCTAGGTTATTGATAATCGAAAAAACATATTTGTAGTACATATTAGTCTTCAGTTTGAAAATAAAGTTGAATGAGAGCGGACGTGATCCGTTACTTCAACCGAGCAAACTCAACAGTATTTTAATTTGCGTGCATTACCTCGGCGACCCCCTGCAGTGGATCTTGCGGGTCAGAAGATGGTGATGGTGATAGTGATGATATACCTAGGCCGCTATTCTTTTCGTTGAAACCACGAAAGTTGATCAGATTCGAAGACAAATATCTAGGAAGCAAAACCAACTTGATGATCATGAAGTTGGCTAAATGGCACGCTGAAACCTACAAGCTGGCTGCTCAATTAATTAAAATAATCTTCCTTATGAATTTATGTTTAGTTTTCTACTGAGTTCAGACGATGACAAAAATTGGCGAGAGCCTTCCAAATATGAAGGATTTTTTAGCTGTGCCATTGCAACTTCTACTTTAAAGAAATGACCAGGGAGTGCAGGATTATGTGTTATTACTTGATTTTCAAGTACACCCAATTCTGTTTTTACACGGTCTTTTTTTACAAAAAAATATTCCGTTTTTAAACGATTTCATTCGATTTACTTCATATCTGCGTAAGTATTTATATATATATATATTTCAGTCTTTAGTTTAGTTTCAATGAAATTGGACGCAGCTGACTAACTAAGTTAGACTCTATATTTTTTGATTGAATCATTTATTTTAGGTACTTTTTACATGGTTGAAGCATAGAGAATATATTTTTTCTTTGTATCTACCGTGTTAAAACAGAAGAAATTTGAACGAAGCTGTAGTTGGAACAAGGTTAGTTTGTTTATTGGTTGCACTCATGCAGCGGCTCAGTGCGTTCCGTTCCAGAGCAATATACAATGAAAAGGAACAAAATCAAATTATCATACTCGAGGACTTGGCCGAGAAGGGATTGTCCAGACTAAAGCGTCGTATACCAACTGAAATGGCCTTGTTGTAAATTGCCAAGTGTCATGCAGTGAGCTATAAACTCCCCGAGGAGTTACAGCAGCATTTCAGCATTTCTCTAATTTTGTAAAAGCGTATGCTAAAAAGTTTTAAGTGGATGAGGTGGAAAAGGTTTTTTTGAGCGTTATCCACTCAAGTGGATCAAGAAATTCTCCATATTCTCATATTCTTGATCTCACTGTGTATCCACAATTGTAACTATTTTTCTCTTCTCAAAAAACTCTTTTGAACGAGTAGTGGCTTTTACGATTTGTTGGGTAGTTGGGTAGTCGGTGTGGCATCTATTGTTACTGGTACCGGTTATGTAGAAATGTGATTGGACATACATATTTGAAAAGTATGCGTCCAGAGTGTTTTGTAAGTACATACATAACATGATTTTTTATTCTGCTCTCAATATCATCTCCTTCCTGTTTTCAAAACATATGCTGAACTACTTGCACATAGTACTTCAGGAAATCTGTTCCTTTGGCCCAGTCAACAGCCCAATTTTCGACTTGATTATGTTATATTCCCAAAAAAATTTGCCTTTCTCCAACAGGAAGCTTAATCAGTTAACACTTACATATTATAACGCTGGCCCATTTAATATGACACTTGAAAAGATTGATGAACATTTAAAGCACTTCATGCAATACTGTAAGAAGTTGAATAAGACTATTATACCGAGTTATGTTGAGATAATCAACGCATTTAAGAAGGCCGACAGGCAACAAGGCATTCTTTATTCTCAACCATGGAGATTTACTTTGTAATAACATGATGTTCTGACATACGCTGACGGTGATGCTGGTAAATATATTATGTAAGATGTGTATGATGCAAGAAATGCTTTCGGTGAAAACAAACAGCAGACTCCTTTTAGATGGATTTTCAGTCATGATTCTTTGGCCCAGCATGTTTTTGATGTAGTGTTCTCTATGTACATCCTTTCGGATACCGATATGCGTTGCAATAAATGATATAAACTGATTTATTACTACTTTTCGAATTTCATAGACACTTGGGAGACGCCAATTTAAAAAAGTTAATTAAAAATACCTTCGTTATGGTCACTCTCTTGCCTTTTATCAGGTTTTTTTCTGATCAAAGTGTCGACTGGTGGAATCAGCTAATGCCATAAATAAGTGACTTTGGTTGATCTTATTCGGAGAACAATTTCATATTTGTTTTTTGCCAAAGAATTGTAGTTGAAGTAGTGACTTGTAGAAAGTGTCGATTGAAAGATAGCTTATTCTACTGATAAACAAATAGCAGTAGAGTGGTTTCACCTCAATTTTATTGAACCCTGAAAAAACTATAACAATGAAGCACGCCTTATAATGTTTTGAATAGGAAGAAAAGAAAAATCAAACAAAGGACTTAATCGCAAAAAGTTTTATGATTTACAAATGCTACTATCATCAATACCATTCACTCCGTGCCCAGTCACCACCTTTCGCTCTATCGATAGCGTTCCAAACAAAAGTTTTCTATACGTCATTTGTGTTTTGCTTCCGTTCTCACAGCTGATACTTGAGCTGCACTGTTAACAGAAGGTTAATCAATATTTTCAAATATCACTAAAAGCTACGGTTGATAGTTGTATATATCTTATTTTAATTTATGATGACATACATTTACATATTCACATATCGCTGAAAGTGCTTGTTGGGATGTCCTGCTTTTTCAAATTCATTTCAGACTATTCGTATAACTAAGGAATTGGGATTTTAGGTATGTTACTGTTTTGCCAACGTTACGACTACTAAATTCCTTATCCATATCATAAGCAATCTATGGGCGTTATGAGATCTTAAAAGATCATGACGTGCCAATCAATACTATTTGTTATGTCGGATGTGTTCTATCAAATTGTAGGTCCCAGTTTTATGCCGACTGCGAACACCGATGCTTGAGAAACATTTTGTACACAGGAATACTCTTCGAGCGTTGTCAGTGAGTCGAAAGAGGCGAAGCCGTACAATATAAGAGTTGGTAAATTCGGGGATTGAACCTAAAGCCTCCAGCGTAGGAGTTGAGGCACAAAAAAATATGAAAAAACGATTTCGTTGTTTAAGCAACGTATTGCAATATCAATTGCAATTTATATATGTTAGATATGTATGGTCGTTGGCCACCACATATCTCACAACAGAAAGCGTATGTCAAATACATTTATTTCATTATTTTCCGAACTGACTGTCGGACTTTGTAACAATTCAATCAGTCCCAACAGTCTTTATGAATAAACTTGTGTGAAAATGAGTTAATGTTATCCATAATAGCACCGTGTACTGCTCAAGTTAAAGCTTATAAAGACTGAGCACCAAATATTCGCTTCAACTAAAAAAAAGACAAGGTGTATTAACGCAACACTGGTTGCTTTATTTACAAAATTAAAAATTAAGCGTGTGCCTCATTTGGGACTCTTACTAACATGATGTTTTATATATAATTGATATTACTACCCGGATATGTATTTTTTTATTGTTATTATTGTTACACTATTTCCACCATTGTTACATGTTACAACACTACAAATTACTTTAAGGAGGAATATGACTTTCGGCGATTCCCAAAACCAAACATACATCATTCTTCATTCCCACTATGATTTATGACAGAATTTAAAAAAAAGATTTTAATATCTAAATTTAAAATACCCTTTCTCAAAGGCTCAACATAATTTTAAAGAATTTGGAGAAATACATCAAAACAACAAGCCCTTGCCATGATAAAATACATTACATGCTCCCATAAATATAGACGTCAGGAACGCAAAACAAGCACGAATCATGACACCATGTCAAGTGTTCTAGGCTGACGTGGATTTCCATAATCTCCATATGAACGTACACATGATGTAATCCTGAACCCAATTGCCTCACATCCTCACACAATTTTCTGATTCGATTTGTATAAAATATTCAATGCACCAAAAATGTCGTAAATAAACCGACATTCCCTTTCAATGTCCTCCCCGTATATGGCGTATGTTAAGTACCGGAAATAATGGTTAAATTTATTTTTGGCAACAATCCTGCCAACACTTAATCCAACCAAAAATTCGTTTTATTAAGGAAAATCTACCCGAACACAAGACAATTATCTTTGTCGGTTCAAATATCTCGGTATATTCGCGGCTCCCCAGATCCTCATACTCCTCATTAAGCAATGTTCTTAGGGGCAATAACCAAATTACCCATCAGTGAGTTCCCGATATGCCCTGTGTGTCTGTTCTCGAAACAATGTCAAGCGTCTACTTACCACCAACAAATGAAAAGCATAATTGCGCCACCTAAACTCGGCGCCAACTATAAAGATGACTCAGATCATCCCCAACGGGGGGACGAACGAGCAAATCCTTGCGCAACTTTCACATCGCAGCCGCATAGCAAATGACTTACGTAGAATACAGAATCAAACCGTTTGTGATACCAAACCAGCAAAAAGCAGAAATCGCCGTCGAGCGTGAACGGAATTATGAAAATTCAATTTTTGGCACTTCTTCGCTTTTATGGTAGTTGTCTTCAGGAGATATAATTTTAGATTTCTCCGGCATCGTCCTAATGTCGCTTTCGGATTCTGAAACGAAAGAAAAGATAGACACACAGTCGGACAGGAATTCATAAGCGATCGAATATGTATGAGTGCTTCGTTTCGTGTGCTCTTTCGACTGTTTTCGTCTTTTTTTTGCTGTTTCCGTGCCTCCAAAGTGGAAACGACCCATGAGGTGTCCCATTTCAACACTACAAACATCATCGGCGTCGACATCATCATCGCCTTCATAGTCATAGCCATTCGCAATTTTTCTCCGACCCATCCTTCAACATATCTCTGCACCACCCACCAAACGCTTTGTGTTCGGTGGTGGGAGGTGGGCGGCGGGCGGTGGGCGGCTAGCGGCGGGCTTCGGTAGTTGGCGGCTCTTGGGATCATTTGGAATGCTGTGACATGACAGCCAGGAGTAGGTATAAAAAATGGTTTTATTCATGAAATTGTCGCTTTGGTGGGCAATCCTCACCAATTTTTACTTGTATGCCATGAGAATTGAATATATGTACATTTCTCTGGAATATGCAAATGGATTTTGATTTTCGTCGTAGCTTTGAATGTACCTTCATCCTTCAGTACCATTTCAGTCATTTGTACATATATTCAACGTACAGCAGTTACGATGCTCGGTGAGAATCTACACCGACGCCCAGCTCCGAAAGAAATCCTTTATGCCGTCCCATCCATGTCATAAGCTAAATTTAATTAACCCACCAAAGGAAGTGTAAACTGAAAAAATCACTAGGATATTTCTTCCTTCGGATGAAATTATTGATTTTTATTTGTTTCCGGTTCGCTATATTGAGCCAATAAAACGGGAGGGTGAACAGAGCAAGAACGACGGGCTTAAGGTCAAACTGGCCAGCATAGAAGGCGCATAAAATTTTTATGAACCTATAAAATGGGTGAAAAGGATACCAGCAAATCCATTTTTAATCACCACCTCCGTCTGCTGTGAACAATAAAGTAGTCAGTTGGAATTTTTCCCCTTTCGTCATTAGCGAAATATCGGGGCTCTTATTGGATTAAGATACTTTTTGCGTGTTGGTGGGCACGGCTTCATCCCATTGCCACGGAGAAAGCATACATATAAACATCACGTGCTCGTGTATATACTTTACCGTATGGGCCGGAGAATATCTTGGTGTCTAGCCTTGAGGAAGGTGATGAATTATTCATAGAAAAGTTTGTCTATGCCTCAAAATTGGGAACTTCACACTTGTTCCATGTTCATTTTCAACATTTCATTCGAAGATGTGGGTGCCTTGGCAGTGAAAGTTTCGATTACGAAATCTTCCGGAAGACATCGACAAATCATCAAAACTTTGAATATCAAATATATTTTTTACAGCCATCCTTGGGCTTTTGTAGAACAAACAAATGTATGCATACGTATGAATGTGCACTTCAGAGTTAATGCTCTATGACTTCATCGAGTGCACAACTCTTTGTAACATGGCAACTATAGACTTTTTTAATTGTCATAAATCATAGTTTTTACGATTAATGCAATCCTTCTCAAACGAAGTTGAACTTAAGGACATAGTAGAGGAAAGTTTTTCTGAATCTTTGGGGTACAACCGCACTCAGTAATGTATAATAAAGATTGTAAAATTGCTGCCACAATATATAATAATAATAATGATACATTTTAGATGTTTGTGCAGCTCTATGTCCTAAGATGCTGCTAAGATTCGGAACCGGAAAACAACGGCAACACTTACATTGATGTAATATACGGATTTCAAAAGCCGAAGACATGTTATTTGCCTGCATTTAAATTAAATTATTATTGTTATTAGTTTTTGAAAAATTCACATACAAACTCATTTTTTTTTAATTTTCTGCAACATTCGAACATGTGAATTATCTATAATACAGCAAAAATGTGTCATTTAATGTGAACTTTGTAATTTTGGGATGAGTACTGTAGATAGAGACTATTGATGACATACGAGGGGCGTTCAATATATTCTCCTTATCGGGGTGAAGCTGTGGTTGTATATATAAATTGACGTATTTATCTATTATAATAATAATACTATTATTTTAGTGCATTCATGTAAAATTTCATATATATGTGATTATTAATTCGCGATTTATCTGTAGTTAAACAGAATCATAATGACAACTGAGACGATGATAGTGAAAATTGAGCATCGCGCTGTAATTAAATTTCTCACTAAGGAAGGAAAAATTATAAAAACTATTCATGAAGAGATGGTGTTTACCAGGGTTCGGCACCTTCATTATCAACTGTGCAAAAGTGGTCAAGTGAGTTCAAGAGACGCAGAGAAAGCATTGAAGACGACCTCCGCGGCGCCCCGGCTACTTCTTGTACGGGAGAACGGATCAAAGAAGTCGAAAAACTTGTTCTTGAGGATGCCCGAATAAAGGTGAAAATGATGGCAGAGATCACCAAGCTTTCAATTGGTACCATTCACACCATGCTTCATGACCATCTTAACCTTTCCAAGGTCAGTGCAAGGTGGGTGCCACGAATGCTCACAGCGCCTCAGAACGAAGTGAGAATCGCATGCTGTAGAGAGCCTTTGGAGATGTGTAGTGAGAACGCGGACGGTGTTATGGATCGAATTGTTACTGGTGACGAAACATGGGTACACTACTATGACCCTGAAAGCAAACAAGAGTCCATGTAGTGGCATAAAAAAGGAACAGACCCCCCGAAGAAGTTCAAAGTCACTCCGTCTGCCGCGAAGCTCATGGCCACAGTTTTTTTGGACTCAAAGGGATTCTTGCTCATTGAGAAAATTGAATTCCCATTTTCCTTCATATCGATACCGAGAATATATTGAACGCCCCTCATAGGCGCCTGCCAGGCGAAAGGCACCTACCCCGAGCGGAGCAACGAAGTTGCGTGAGCGGGACCAGACATCAGTAATTTTTCTAAGCAACCAATCTACTTATCTGCTGTAGACACTCTGTGGACCATCAGGTCACAAAGCGATTTAAATTCCATGTTTCGAATCATCATGATGTACGAATTACATATTAGTTCGAAGCAATGTCCGGCATTGAAACAATTACTTAAAGTTCGCTCCCCCGAATACCCTCTTTTGGAGCTTCTCCACCCCCAGAGCGAAAACATGAAAACGTAATTAATGCGTCTTTGGGTTATAGATTTACACTGCACAGGCAGGTAGGATGTTGGCAACATTTTTTTCCCTTGCACTCGTACAAAATATATTATTCGAATCCCTTTCAGCGATTATTAATGGGTCTACCGGCAGTTATATTGCCGTGATACCGAGATTTCCTCGCGACAAAACCGTTGCGATGTTCAGAAAAATGCATTTCTGTATCCTTTGCACATTTCCAGCGCTTTGTCACTAAGATATGTTCTCCATATTAAGGTCTGGGATAAATACCATTTCCCAGGAGTATCATAAATAAAACTTACGGGCTGACATTTATAACCAAGCACCAACCACATTATTTTTTCATAAACCTCAACACCAGACCTGGAGCAGAGGTAGCGACTCGTGGTAAAGCGTACTTCTCTCGCACACATATATATGTTTGTACATTCAACAACATGTACACAGTCACAAACCGCATCCAAATGTATCCTACTGTTCTGCTTTGGCTTTTCAGTTGTTCTCTATCCAAGGGGTTAATGCTGTGTATACAGGCACTACCGACGACTACTCGGTTTCCTGAGCTGACGCAGCTTTTAAATGAGAATAGCAACGAATGTTTTTAAGGAGGTTACCGCGTCCGCTTTGGTTAAGCCGAACGAAACAAATGTCAAATGAAAAGATACTTTTAGGTGAATGAACTCACATGTGTCGCCGTTTGATGCGGATGCTAGCTCTTGGTAACTTAGAGCGGAATGTTTATGCGAAGCAATATGTCACTCTGGTTGGCCTAATTTCTTCGCTGACTGAAGGCTGCTTTATTGTGGGTCACAGCGGTTATACACCGTTATCTGCTATTTCAACCCATCACTGCTTGATCTCTGACAAACGGCGGTTACTGCCTGCAGGCTCAGTCGTCGAGCGTGCACCCCACACTATGTACGTTGAGACGTACAATTAAAAAGGAATTATTAATGTTAGTTGCAAATTGTGTTTTAATATTAAACTGATGTTGAACTGGTGGTAAATCGACATTGAAAGACTGTTGTCAAATGCGGAGCTTAGCTTAGGTATCCCAAAGTGGCATAAACACCCTCGAACATTCACTCATGCTCTTGTGTGTCGTCTGTGAAATGGGAACAACTACCTGTATGCAGACATTTTGAATGCGTTACTAGACGCGACGAAAGCTTATGGTTCATATTCACTACAGCACTGAATAAGTGAATAAAAGTCGGCACAGTATGTTTCAGAATGTATTGAAAAATGTATGATACTTTCAGCTGCCGGTGACTTTAAAGATATTCTGGTGCTTGTATGCAGTATCCCCTGTATAAATGGTTTCTTGTTTCTGCCTGTGTTCTGCAGTTCAATAGGAATTCCTTTGAGTCTGGCGGATATATTTACCTATGTCTGTATGTCAGAAATTCCACAATTGTGCTACGACACGTAATAAGCCAGGCGGTGCACTACGGGACTGGAAAATCGGGTCGGGTTTAGAAGATGATTATCGGTAGCAAAAGCCATTACTAGAAAAGACATGGCTGGCCGAGCGCATAATATCGTACTAATATTATAAATGATAGAGTATAGATCTTTGTGGAGCTCAACATCCTAAAAAGGCTCTGATTTGGATGATAAAAATTAGGACAAACACGCCATAGTAAAAAGACCGAGTAAGTAAAAAGTGTGACTTCTCACACTAATATTCGTCGCATGTATATACATTTTTTTTCTTTTATCACTCCTCTTGGGAGCAGAGGGCTTCCAATTGGCATCTCCATCTCACTCGGTTAGTTGCAGCTGTATTATACACTATTCCAAGTGAGGTTGTATTTCCTAGTTCCAGGAGTACCGATCGTCTCCAGGTGTTCTTGGGGCGGCCTCTGGCTCTTTTGCCTTGAGGGTTCCACTCTCGGCTTTTTTTTTCTGATGGTATGTCCGTTACATTTGTATTTGCGTCTCTTAATCTGTTGCTCTCTTGTCATTTATCTCCAATGCGGCGCATCGTTCTAATCTTGCGAGGTGTTCTAATTTAGCTTGACTATAATTGAGCTTGTCTGAGAGTAGACAAATATCGTCTGCATAGTCCGTTGTGCAGTCCCGCGAAATTCGAATCTACGTACATTGCTCCAATGATGTTAATTATTTTCTGGGGTACTCCTTTCTTATTTAATGCTCTCCTTCTGGAAATCGATGAACAGCAGGTATAGAGGTGTACGTCATTCTATAGATTGTTCAACTATTATGCGCAGAGTGTTGGCTTGGTCTACGCAGCTTCTATGTGCGCGGAAGCCAGTCTGTTTTTTTGTTTTGAAGTCTCACTTGTATAATTGTTGTAAGTATCTTGTATATGGAGCTAAGTAGAGTTATTCCCCTCCAGTAGCTTCATTCTTTTAAGGCATCCTTCTTTGGCATCTACATGACTATGCCTTCCAAGATGTGGGTAGCCTCTTCTTCCCATTTCTTTCTGATATGAGGGTAAAGAAGTTCAGCCGATGCTCTGCTGTCAGCGCGTAGCAGTTCGGCTGGAATACGATCCTCGCCAGCAGCTTTGTTACACTTCATCTTCATGATATCCTCTTTTATCTGATTGACACTGGGTGGTTCACACGATATTCTTAAATTGTTGTTTGTGTAGCTATTGATTTTGTCTCCATACCGTGTTTCCACAGGGTGGGCCAAATGCAAGTATCTTTTTAACAGAATTTATATATTTATATTTAATAATTTTTTTCTATATATTATAGCTTTATTAGTGAGAACAAACATTCCCATTAATTATGAAATATATAGTTTATAAATTATTTCGAAATTGTATATTAATGCAGTAAGACATATTAAGGATGATGATAATGCATGGTATTTTTGAGAAAACAACATCAAAGTGCGAGAACAGTATGAACTTTTTTCGGTTAAGTCAAAGATAAGTCAAATGAACACTTCTTGGAATATAATATTTTGGATATATGAAGTTAGTCCGTTTCTTTGGGCTCAAGAGACAATTGAGTAGTAGACCCCTCTCTGGAAGGACTAAGCTAACATTATATAATACCCTGATCATATCTCTCCTGCTCTATCGGACAGAAGCCTGGACAATTTCAAGAGCTGATGAAAAAGCCCTTGGTCTTTTCGAGAGAAAATTTATGCGTGCCATCTCTTTCCGTTGATTGTTTTTGGAGAAGAAGATGCAACCATGAACAGTACGAGCCTAGTAAGTCGTCTACGGATTCAACGCCTAAGATAGCTAGACCATGTTCATTAGTTCGAATAGATATCGTGAGTTCTAGCTCTAACGACCTCCTTTATAACCAATAAAACTATGTGATAAACTAGCCCATCAGATTATTTCATTAGCGTGAAACTTCCATCCATTCAGAGACTTTTCTGCGAAGCCAATCGTTTTCCACTAATAAAACGCCTTAACTCGACCTGACATAAACCTTATCGATAGCACACATGATTCTACCACTAATTTCGTCATGCCTTACACAGTTTAATCGACTGAAATTAAATTTGTGGCTTTTGTTAATTTCCCTGCTGTTCAGATGTGCGATGAGTATGTGGGTCTTCATTAGGACTCAATTTTCCGCTTTGATTAGTAGCGACAGACCAGTTTCTTCTTCCACGCCGTAAAGCACAGTGAAATAATTAGGTCAATCCAACCCTGACACATAAATCAACATGAAGCTGATCATCCATTTTTTTGTCAAAAACATTTTCCTCATTTCCGTCAGTCAGACGTCAAATGGGTGTGACGCATTTGGATACATTTTCACAACCCCATGTATGTGATCGAGGTCAACCTATAGCGGTAGCTGATATTAACATATAATTCATCAGGACTCACCTACGGAAGAGAATTTAAACTTACCCCACAATGTATCACATTTTGAACATGTTCTGATTTAAATTCGAAGTAAAGCGTTTGTTATGGTCGGGGATTAGAGATAATAATAGCACATTAGTGGTGCTTTGCCCACACATATTTAATTAAAAATCAAAACTTTAGACATATGTATGTATGGATGCTCCTATCTGATAGTTGTTGCCATTACCTACGAATTCACATACGCAGAAATGGAATACCAACGAAAAGTCATCTCATGCTCTAATTAATGAGCTTCGTCAATTGAGGTGGTCGTTTTCGAACGCAAAGGTAAGCAAAAAATGACTTGGAAATTGGTTCAATGGATAAAAAAATAAGTAAAATAGATGAAGTAACTCGCTTGTTGCTTGCTTAATAACAACTGAGTTTAGGGATTGTTCTACCTAATATGAATATAAATTAAAAATGGGGCTTAATTCATTCGCTAAAGCGAAACAAAGCTAAATTGGGAATATCGTCTTATTTCGCTTTGAAAACGAAGCAATATAAATTTGTTTGCCTTATTTGGTCTTCAATTAACGTACCACAAAACCATGCTCCTTCACCACTAATTATGATAACTTAACAAAAAATACTTGCAGCGTACTTTGACAAAAATAAATGTACTTGTAAACCTTTAAAGCACTTGAAAAAGAAGTTCACATCTCAATTGTTTACATCTTGGTTTTATTTCCAACCACCCACCCACCAAACCAGTAGACCTTTAATCTACACATGCAGTTCGAGTCCATGTGTCGTACTTAATGGAGGTCAACATTTAATGACTTCTAGACTTAATTGTGCAATGTATGACGGCGCTAACATGGATTTCTCCTTGGCTTAGAACTTCTATTCCCAGAGGAAGCATTTACGCATTATCTTATTGCTTCATAAAAGTAAACAAAGTTGTCCTGGGTATTCCGGAATACAGTGGCCACGTAAAGTTTCCGATCCCATGACAACATCCCTACATGCAAAAGGAAAAACACATTATTGAAGTTTGGAAAGTGGATTTGGGCGAGAGGGCATCATCAAGACATTGACCGCAATAAACGTTTCGATGTCAACGTGCTGATGGCTCGAGGCGAGCAGAAATAATAACATTCCAAGCAGAAGGGGTGGTCAGTTGGGTTTCAGCACACGCTTGGGGGATACGGCTGACCTATCTGCTGGTATGCGGCTACTTTATGTGATCATGAAAGCTGACAAACAGAATTTCATCCGACTTTACTTGTCAGAATGAAACTTTACTCATTGACCAATAATTGGAATTTTATTTTTGTGTCAACAAATGGAGGTCTGCCCTTGTATCCGTAAATATGAAAAGGTGGCAATGCGTTGATAACATGGTCATGTTTTGAAAGCTATGGGCATGGGTCGACGAATGGTATCAGGTTCTACATACATGAATGGGTTATGAATTATTCGACTCAAGAAAAATATTGCACTCTTAAGGCGACAGGAGGCAAATAGATAAAGTTGGCCACCAGCCGACTTTCGAAGGTTCGTCAATGAATTTTATTGATTTCCATTCAATTGGTAAAATATTCGAAAGGTCGTGTGCGTGTTTGCGTGCTTAATGGTGACAACTGCCTCAGCGATGATGTTCCAAACATCAGCAGATATTAAATTTTATGTTACGGTTTTATTTGAGTCTATTTTTATGACACAATGCGACAGTTTGATGCCTGCTGTGTGTCGATTGTACAAGTGTTTCGAGAAGAGACGCACATAATGAATGGACAAAAAAAATTCATAAAAGGATCACGTGAAATGGTATTGTTACTTTAACCGATACCATTGTGCGTGGTGATTTTTTGTACAGATTAATACGAAACTGTTATTGCTGTCTTTTGTGCGAACATAAAAGTGCCTGATAATTGGCACACATAAAATCAGATGAAGGAAAATAAATTGATGTCTCGGGGCAATGGTCAAATGGGATTTTGTTCTGCTCTATTGGTGAATGAAATCTACATTGCCGCGAACTCTACTAGCCTTAAAAATATATATAGATGTAGTCAGAAAGGTCTTCGACTTTAAATCAGAAGCTCGAGCTATAACGGTCACAACACAACTGGGACGACTGGAACCAGCATCAAGGATAGATGCGACCATTGGCTATGTATGTCTCGTACCCTAGATGGATCAGTGTTTAGTAAGCAAATAAGTGAGATAATTTTAGTAAGGACTATTGTACAAGGTTACTAAATTTATTTATGTGAACTGCAGTAAGCTGGGAACATATGGTAGGTAATACACAACAGATCTTTAAGACGTTGTGAATCTGAATACTTCAAGATGAAAATGTGTGGTTTTATATACCAGCATAGATATCTCTAAGACTGTTCACTGTGCAACAGGCATCTTTATGTATCTACACCCTCTTACTTCCTTACTCACCAGACCATCAACGTAGCGGACAGACGCTCAGTCGCAAGTTATGCGGAAGCTTCTTAATGACCGGCAGTACGGTTTCCGTAGCAACAGGTCCACTGGTGATCTGATAGCTTATCTCACCGAAAAGTGGAACACATCTTTGCATAATGCAGGCGAGAACAAGATCGTTGCACTTGATAATTCTAAGGCATTTGACAGAGTTTGGCATCAAGCTCTTTTGTCGAAAATGCGTGCATATGGTATCGATGAATCTCTTCTTCTATGGATTAAAAATTACCTTTCGAACCGTTCAATTCAAGTTGTTTTGGATGGGTTCAAGTCTGATATCCACCAAATAAATGCTGGTGTACCCCAAGGCTCTGTTCTGTCTCCGACACTCTTTCTCATTTTTATTAATGATCTCTTGTCTGCTACTTCTAATCCAAACCATTCCTTCGCTGATGACAGCACTCTCAGCTTTTCATATTCGTTCCGAGACTCACGACCCTGCCCTTCGGCCGTAGAATTGGAACGGCAGCGTATGTTAAGCACATTGAATTCCGATCTTGACAGTATAATTAACTGGGGAAACAACAACAGAGTGGAATTCAATGAAACAAAACTCAATGCTGTCCGCTGTCACTCAAGCGAACCCTTGTTAATCAGCCATTATCCCTGAATGGTGCTTGTGTCGATGAAACCGGAAAGCTTTCCATCCTTGGTATGTGTATCAACACAACACTTAGTTGGAACGATCAGATATTTGAGGTCGCCAAAAATGCTGCTAAATGTTTAGGTTTCCTAAATCGATGCAAGAAATATTTCACCCCCTCTGATTTGGCTTTCATTTATAAGGCATTTATATCCGCCCCAAGCTTGAGTACAACGCTCATATCTGGTCTGGTGCCCCAAAGACCACCCTGCACCTACTAGATAGAATCCAAAAGCGAGCGATAAAACTTATAGGAGACAACAATGTCGCAAAGTCATTAGACTCGCTCGAACATCGACGTACCGTTTCTTCTTTGTCCGTATTTTATCGCTATTTCAACAAACGCTGCTCAAGTGAGCTAGTCAACTGCATTCCTCCTCTCAATGAATTCACCCGCAATACTCGTCTCGCCAGGAATGCTCATCAGTTTACCCTTAAGCCTACTTTCGGACGCACAGTTAAATTTAGAGACTCGTTCTTCAGCCGTACTACGCGAATTTGGAATGCTCTTCCCAACCCTATATTTCCCAGAGACTACAACCCGCAGATATTTAAGACCAATGTGTACAGGTACCTTCTCTGCCTTTCTCCCTCTATACCTTCGGCCCGTGCTGTGTCTTGACCCCGGACACTTAAGGGTATTAGCAATCCTTTGAGCGCGCGCAAAATATATAAAAAAAAAGAAATGCACCCAGACGAAATTTTAATGTTATTGATTAACTTGTAGAGTCCACATTCAATTACAAAAATATGCGAGCGTATTTTGAGAAGAATTTAAGTACGGCTGATGTAATTTATGCCTAACATATGCATGACATAAACGTAAGCTTAAATTTCTAAAAAAGTTGATTTACCAATAACTAAAATCGATTTTTCCTAGAACACATCCTTCCGTTAAATTGTTCACTAAATATCTACCGCCTCGCCTTCCCAATACTCCACACCAGCTGACCTTGAACTCATAGTTAACGTAATCCCAGACAAAAAACAAGCAGCATTACAATGAAATCCCAACACCCTTGTTTCCTAAATTCAAATTGGAGAATGATGCTGGCACAAAATCAACTCCGACGCAGATCCCCCTAACAAGCAGGTGGCTCTTAGAGCTCTTCACATGACATGAATATCGAAATAGACAGTGGGTTTAACGGAACCACACTTACTGGTCAAACCCCACTTACCGATACTCCAATCACATCACCACAAATGGAAATTTGTCATATACATACACGCACGCATGGGGGCAAACCTTAAGTTTTATATAAACACCTTTGCGAAAAGTGCTCCATTATCTCTCATCACACTTCCATGACATTTGCTCTCGAAGTATGTATGCACCTACAATTCCAAAATATTCCGTACCCTAAACCTCGCTCAATGTTCCATTTTTGGTTTTCTTGTCACGTTCGTTGCCACCGCATTGATGTCAATGTAAAAGTCTTACCACCATCCTGACCATCTGGTGACGCTTGGATTACTTCTCATCAGATTCATTTGCATTAATTCAGTCCATTTCCGTTTCCGTTATCGGAAACCATCCTGAATGCGATAATCTCTACACATTTACCTATGATCCAGCAATTGACCTTGACCTCTTCGGATCACAAGAGTTGACCCATTCAAGCCATTTTCTTACATTTTCTATATCAGCTCTGATTAAAATCGAAATCAAAGTCATTACTAATCTGGGATACCAATCATTTTGCAACTGACGTGCAGTCTTTCCGATAGGTGTGTGATTGCCCCAATCGCGCGGTGCTGTCCAATTCTGACCGTTACCACTTAAAACTTGGCACATTAATTATAGGTGTCAATCATGCGATGGAGAAGTGCAATTTTTTCCCACTTGATTGACTTTACAAAATGCCGGAAGTAATACTTTGTTCGATTGTGTTCGATTTCCGGATTCGACGGTACCCCAGTGAGTTCGCGTGCTTAATGAACTCGAGATGGGTGTCAGAGAACTTTCCCTTGTCATCCGCTTCAGTCATCCGCTTGAGTGTTCTAACCAGAAATGATAACGTATTGTACTTTGGTCGTGTAGCAATGTGTTGTGCTGGTTTATTGATTTAACATCAAGACAATGAGATATATGTACCTAGACTGCCTGACATTCATGTTTGGCGTCACTCGCAGAACTTGCACGTGAACGTTCTTTTGCGAAATGTTTATGAACTCGGTTTCTTGTAAGGATTTCAAAGAAAAATCGAAGCTTTACACATTTCCCGATGATATTTAATGTCCAAACAGTAACACTTTACAAATAGTGAAGACCTCACATTCAATTCGAGAATTTTTTCCCCAAAAGTGCTCAGTGTTGAAGTACACACATTGTTAAACGAAATTAAAAGATCATCAAAATGCAATGTCCTCTCTCGATTTTCTGGATAACGACTAATTACGACAAAAATTATCCACAGTTGTCAATTCCTTAAATATGACTTACAGAAAGATAAAAATCCCCCATTCCAACACTATGGTATAATCAATAGCCTGGCGCACACTAGGAGATAATTACTTCCTTAATGGTGTAGCACATTAATGCGCAACAGCTGGTTGAAAGTAATATAAGTTGCCCGTTACGGCAGAACGATCCCAAGGAGGATTTCATCACAACGAAAAAATGCCATAAACCGAAGAAAGGCACATGGAGGGAACTAAGTAATTTGCAAGTGATAAATTATACCTTGAAATACTTTTGCGTCCAGCTAACTTTCCCTCCTCCCAGAGTAGCCTACAGAAAAGGAACAACTTCTCGACACTCACAGTTGATTAGCATGCGAATGCAAAACATAAACACATTGCCCCACAATGCCCCCAATCTTCGGCAATCTAAGACACTTCAAGTAGTCGCTTTCATTATTTATACAAAACTTGGTGACTGCTTTCATGTTACGGATGCACCTTCAGGATTTCCACACCAAGGATGCGAGAACATGAAAGTTGAACATTTAAAACAGAGAGCTGTGGGAGGCGGAAAGCAGCAATTCCAACCTATAGCAGTCGAGGATAATAGATACAATTTTCACATTAATTCCGGAAATTGAAATTCATTAAAATCGTGACTCAAACTCGGTGAATGGGGGTGCTATACAACCTGTAAAATGGAAACTTTCTCCTGCATGTGAAAATGTACAGACAGTTTTCTTCATTTTTGGCTCTTCTCTCGTCTTCGTCTTCATTTCGTTGTCTTTTTTTGTTTTGACAAATAAATGAAAAATAACTCCTCTCACTGCAAGGAGCACTTCAGATTCAGTCCGTTTTCAAATAAGTGGCACTCGCACCCTTACACTGCTGCTGCTGTGTTATATGCGCCGCCCAGACTTCCAGACGCCCCCCGTAGGTACAAGATGTTACGCAGTATTCTGAGCAAGTGATTAAAGTTTATGCAAATATAATTTTCGTACTTAGAAAGTTTGTCATCTGGCGAATGGAAGTTGCATCTTCTTAATGTTGAGATGTGTGCTCCATGTGCAGCTTCAACTTCCACTGCCGGAAACAATACGAAGAGTAATTATTGAATTTGAAATGTGTTTCTGCATCTAGTTTGTTATCGCTCTTGACTGTTCTAGGAGCGAACGTTGGTGAAGTTGAAAAGCGCGGAGGTGAACCTTTAATTAAATAAATTTCGATGGGAGAAGCCGATTATATGATCTGACTACGAACGTTGCTTCCTAGGAGATACTAAATAAAACAAAAAAAAGTTGAATGATGAGTTTAATTTATGTATGTTGTGTTCTCTGGGGAGTGCATTTCCGATTCCATTTCAGACACTGCCTTTTATTTGATATGGATATCAGATTGCTTTTCTGCGTTACTTTCTGGATCAACTGCATGTGCACAACTAGAGATTGATTTGACAAATATGTAAATGAAAGGTGTTTGAATGGATTTCCTCCCTGTGGAGCGGAGTGTGAAATAATAATGAAATTCTATTCAAATGTTCTAATGATAGGGTTCGGCGCTGCAGTTATTATTGCAATTGAATTGGATGAATACAACGCAGCCAATTAATTTGCAATACAATTATTATTCACTCATACAAAGGTAAGGACACTCATAGGTACACAATTTCTTAGAGCGCTATTGGAGAGGCTTCGGTGTTTCAAATTATCAAAATGCTTCAGTTCATGATTGATTCAATTTTGTGAGGTTGTAGGTTAATATCCTTAAGCACAATTCGCCGACTGAGAGTACCCCGATCCGTATGAAAGGTACTGCATAGACTTTTCATTTGGAACTGATGCACGTATGGTTGCGATATTTTCTGTATGTCATGATGAGCATTCTCTAGTAAATATGTTGACTCAAATTTATCCACTATAGCAGACACATCTGTGCTGTACTTACAAAACTGTGGATGGTAAATTTTCAAATCAGGAATACGGTCCACACTAACTGAAGGAATCAAAAATTGGTATCTTATTTTAACTGATGAGTGTTTTTTTTGGCAGGTATCTATAAATAAAGGCATCAGAAAGGTGGCAACAAGTTATATATACATCCGTCAACTCAATATTATGCACAATAACATCACTAAAACTATTTGTAAACTTGGAATTTCTGGTCAAACCCATTTAAAAAATTAAAATTAAATCATTAACCTCAAAATACCATCTTAAGTGATATTGGTTTATGTGTGCATGCGAAACATGGCAGGACTGTACTAAAACCCACATCAAAGGACTAAAAGGACATAAAGCAAACTAGTAAAGATAATGCTGAACCTTCCACTGAGCTTCATTTTATATGACAAGTTGAATAAATGTTCGCAAGAATCTAAATTCTAATAATCACATTTATGAACCTATATAATTAATATTTGCTATAACAACCATCATTATCATCATCATCATTTATTCTTGCGTATACCCAATTCACATAATAACACATATTTAATATATAAATATATGTATTTATAACATGTAAGGTGCAGTTCATTTAACTCTTATCAACACTCACCGCTCAGGATCAGTGATCTAGTTGATATCGTCAAACAGTGTCCTTCCGTTATGTACCCCATGTTGCCCTCCTTATTTCAGACTGGTTTCATTTATAAATGTATAATTAACTTAGTAACCATTCTCAGTTTCCGCCGTGGTATATTGGGTAGGTGTGTCGACTCCAACGCTCCTGGATTCACTCCTCTAGACGAGCTACTATTAATTATCCACAGCTCAACCTCTTTCAAGTCACTGACAATGCTCAAAGAGTATACCTCTCCACAAAAAGCTTATCAAGCTTTGCCGTTCACAGTCAGCATATGAGCTCTAAGCCGCCCCTACACTCGTGAGGGATTAAATTATTTCATAATAACCATTCTCACACTCACTTTATTTCAACGGTTGTAGTCAGGTTGCTTCCTGGTATGAGATGTAAGAACTGCTTTCTCTCCCGTCACCGAACAAACTCAACATACAATTATTTCTCACCTAGAAGAACTTGATTGGGTAACTAAGCAAAGAAGGAATGATTAGTCGTTTTATGATTGAATCTTTGAAGAAAAACCTGTTTTTTACCGCAGGCATTATCTGGATTATTTTTTTTAAAAAAAGTGGATGTTCGTTCGGTTTTCGGCTTCAGTTCCTACTGCTTCGACATCGAACAAGTTTTCCCCTTGCCATATTTACACGGCTTCGAGTCTTCCATACGCATGTCTTCGATATGTACGTCCTAACTTTTTTTTTAATAGCAAGAGCAAAAATAGTTTTTACAATTGTTTGTTTGACATCTAATTTCTATTGTGTTTTAGAAAATGCAAAACTGAGAAAAATGTTAATAGAACAATATTGCACACGATCAGGTTCGCACACTGCACACTGATTGTAAAATAAGCACATTTTTAGTATTCAAGTTGAATGAATAAAGAAAATCAATTCAGTTGTCGTTCTATTCGTGCAATATTTTTGAATTTCCACCATCAATGGGTGGTAAGGAGTCTACAATGACTCCTTTTAAGCACTTGATTCGTAACTCATACATCTTTTCTTGCCCTAGTTTGGTCGCATATGTTCTGTTTCGACCTAAAATGGAAAACAAATACGAACATTTTCTTCTGTCGGTGAATTGGCTTCAAAAGTGCAACGCATGTCATCATCATTATATTATATTATAAACGCCTTCTATCACTTCTTAAAATGAAATTGTGCCGTCCAATCGGTAATTATCTTTTCAAATATTTGCTGTGACATAATTGCTGACTTGACTACAAGTAATTTTGAACTAGTCGTAAGAATTCGATAAACTTGTACGAAAGCAATATTTTTGTTTGCTACGATATATGGCTTTATCAGTGAAATAGTATGTAGGTTCTGATCAAAGTCATGCAGCTGCTTTTTCTGTTCATTAAAATGTATATCTTCTCGACTACAATGATCACCAAAAAGAAACTTTCCGGACGTCAGTTGTCAAGGAGCCACAAAGGCAAATTCACTGTCAGCACTATTGACAGATACTTTCCGGCACAAAAAAACAAAAAGATACATAAAACATTGTTCATATGTGTAATTAATTGTGGAACTAAGTTTCCGGCAACTTGTGTACCTCACCACACAAACATGAAATAAATGATATAACGTTAATGAGAAGTAAGAATACCTCCAAGTAGACACAACCTAAAGAAGAGGGAGATTTTTGTCACTCTCTACTTTCTCCACAATTCAAACTTAAACATCAACGGCAATAAGGTTTCAGTAGGCTGGTATCATTTGTAAATGCCAACCGCAATATTGGCCCCTGATTGCTTAAATAGCATACATACATATATATATGAATATTCGACGAAGTTAATTAAGTCATATGTTCATAGAGACGACCACAATATCACAATGCTTTGAAGAAGGATTTCATTTGAGTCGAAATTATGAAATCAACTAATCAGATTTGTATACAATCGCGAAAATGGGTTTGAGGCAACCGCATAAATGCATATTGACTTGCAGTGTGGGCGATTTTCATGTCGGTTGGTATACATAATCAATCAATCGCGTGTATCGGTAAGAACAGAAATTTCTAATCATGATTCGGGTTAGCTGAATCAACTCAATTCAACATTAGTTGATTTCGGTAATGATTCCCATTGCCAGTGGTCAATTTAGTGTACTCACTCTGTTATGTATTTATGCGCCAGTCGAAACACATTGTATACACGTACATATCTACATAACCAGTACATTACCCCAAACTCAAATAAAATAGAAAATGCAAATGCGAAAAACAAAACTATCCCCGTTCCGAAACAATCAATGCGGCCTTTGTGCGATGGCAAAACGGTGCGATGAATTCAGCGATTCTTCATCATCTAACTCTTACACCATTAATCTGAAAAGTTTTGTCTATGTTTATTTGTCTGCTGTAAATTGGTCTTAATTTTGTTCAAAAACTTTTCTACTCAAGAGAGGATGGAGCAGGAAGTTTTGAAATTCTTCATTTTGTTTATATTTTCCTGCCTTCACGGAAATTAAGTTTTATGCAAAAGAGGATTCCAGAATCCATTGCGTGTGGCATGGGTGATTCTCGAGAAATCGCTTCAAAAATGCAACACAGTAGAATGGTAAGCACGAGGCTTTGGTTGATGACGAATATCAATTGCTGTGCCAGAATAAAATCTGTCAAAATAAATTGAAAAGATTAAGGGATTATGAAAGTTTTAAGTCAAAGTATAATTGGTGGATAAGTGCCTGAGCGTTTCGTCAGACAAATGGATTACGGGGATTCTGCAAGAAATTGCGGAAATGTAAACGTCATCGGAGCTAAAATTGCTTTAATCATGTGACATTTTATTTATAACTCGCAATAGAATTTACAATAATTTAGATCATAGATATTTTGTCTGCCCAGATGATTCGATATGATTTTCCCCAGAACATAGACCATATGCCATTACATCAGAAAGAAAAATATGTCGCGCTGTTATTCATACGAAAATAAAATGAAGATAAGGTTCTCAATAAGTGCCAACCAAGAATTCAAATTTTAAGCTTAGTTTAGCCCCAGTTATTAATCTTAAGGAAGCCAAAGGAGCAGGGCGGTAATGTACATATGCTGGGAGCAAGCATACACATATGTAAATATACAAACTACAGTCATGTTATAATTTGCCTCAGTAAAGAAAAAAACTTCAACTTCAACTTGAAGAATTCAAATTATATCACTTCAGCCCACTGGTATCGAAATTCACAAATACATTTGGCCGCACACGCAATTATCCCTCTCGATTGTGTTTTTGGTTTCAGGGTTTTGTATATCAGACACGTACAACTCCAACTGCAATTACACTTAAGAGTCCCAGAACATAGACCATATGCCTAGAATCTTCCTCGGCTGTTCTACAATCAACGCCTCATCCTACTCTGTGGGAAAACTGTCACCTAAAGTATTACTGGTACTGAGTAGGAGGGTAAGCAAAAGAAACAATGACGAGGCAGCGTAATACTTATTGAAATTAAATCGAGACATTGATTGAAACACATTCCTGGAATGCAACCTAATCACTGACAATTGAACAAACAAAAGTTGGGAAGATGACGTTCCCCAAAGATAACATGGAAGAAATTGATAATATCCACAACTTGAGAAGATGAAAAGGTACTTGAACTGTAGTACGGTAGAGCCGCAGTGATCTATAGCGACAGCCAAGCAGCCATAATGGCCAGCTTCTCAATCACCACTTGCTCTAAATTGGTGCAACAGTGCAAGGAAGAACACAAACAGGCCAATAGCAGGTTCAATATCACTCTCCCCTGGGTTCCAGTCCACAGCAACATATAGGGAAACGAGATTGCCGACGATCTGTCAAAGCGGTGAGCTTCCGGCAACGCCCCCACTGAGTTGGTGGGCCCCCCAATCAACCACCTCAAATAGAAGGTGGACTAGGTCATACGAGTATAAATTCTCTAAGAAAACCTGGCCCTGCTACACGAAAAGAAGGACTGATGAACTCCTCAATACAAATCGCTCCGAAATAGCTAGAGCCGTGGCTGTAAGCACGGGCACTGGCCCATAGGCATCCACGCTGCTAGACTGGAAATACTGTTCAACCCACACTGTCGCAGTTACCTCGACACCCACTTAGAGGAAAGTCTGCCTTCCTATCTCTGTGACTGTCCGGCACAAGCCAAACAAAGATATCAGGTACGGCAAACCCTTCCTTAATGACCTATCCAAGATCGCTGGATTTAGCTAACCCAAGCAACCCAAGTCTACGAGGTGTGGTATCAAAAGGGCGCGCAGCTGCGCAACTTGTACCCGGTTTGAACCAAAACGTCAAATCCAATCATCAAATCAAAGAAAACCGGGACCTTATTGGTAGTGACCGTGAAGGTAAGTAGGGTGACTGCATGACTGATTTGGAAGTCATGCTCACTTAGACCCTCCGGTCCGGTTTTGTGTCCAAAACCAGTTACTCTTTGAACTTGCAGTTCTTCCCTCTTGGGATTTTTGTATTCCTCTTCGGATTTGTTGGTCATATGTAATCTCTTCTGACCTCTTTGATAGCATTTGGAGGCTTTAAGAAATTGTAGTGAGTCCTTTGGATCAATCTTACTTAGATCCTCAAGGTTGTTGAAGTAGTACTCGCCTAGTAGTCTTCTTGTTTCCGCAAGTGCAGGACATGTTCCGAGGTAGTGTAATTTTGTTCCTCTTCTTCATCCATACAGCTTCTGCAGAAGTGGCATGGCTGCCTATTAGACAGTAGCCAGTTAGCACCCCTATCACTCTACTAATAACTTTCCTGTCTAGCTTTAGGAGGTAATCAGTTCTTCCTTGATTTAGCATAGGCCAGATCGCTTTCGATATCCTGAAAGTGTCCAGTTCTGACCATTCGCGGTTTGTATCGTCATCAATCGCGATTTTATTGTTTTCAGTGGGGAGTAGGGTTTCTCCTGATCTGCTGCCATTGGCATACCCGCCCCCTTTCTAGCTAGTTCATCAGCTCTTTCATTGCTCGGAATACCCTTATGCCCGGGGACCCAGCATAGGGTAAGATTGCATCTGGCCGCTATCTCCGTTAGAGATATACGGCAGAGTTTTACCATCTTGGAGTTTATTGATGGTGTGTCCAGAGCTTTTATGGCCGCCTGACCATCTATGTATAAAACAATAGATATCCCGTCTGTTTGTGTAGTTCAACTAGGTCTGAATTCAACCATGGTAGCTTCTTTCACATTTCTTAGGTGGCAGATCGAGTTGAAGGCTGAGTTCAGAGACTCTGTAAGATCCTGCACTAACTTGTCAATGTCCTTCTTTGTGCTTGGTTCTGCACTGATCTTTTGACGTAAATAGTACTTCAGGGTATTTTCATATTTTGGCCAGTTAGCTCTTCTTGGATTCCTAAAACAGTTGACCACTGGTATAGTGTTCCACCAAGAAATATATGCATCGATGAACTGAAATGAACCCATCTCTAGATACTGCCCATTTCCTGACGGATATGTCTGCAGTCACCATGGTGATGTCCAGAACCTCCTGTTATATTATATTAATGAAGATTCCCTCTAAGCCGACATTACACACTGAGACTAGATTCTACTATAAATTTGAAAAGTTTCTCACCTCTGCTGGTAGTGTCACTGATAACCCAGAGTGTATGGTGTGCATTGGAGTCCACACCTATAACAATGGGGATGTTGTCCTTTCCTACGGCTTTTACTACTTCTCTAATTGTGTCCGCCGGAACCGTTCCCTCGTCGTCGAAGGGTATGTATGCCGAGGAAACTCATAGCTTTCTCCTCCCATCCGTGGTGAGTTTGAAACAAGTAAAGTGTGGAGAACTTAGTGAGTTTTTGGCAAGAATGCACGTTATCTTTTTTCCTGAGTAACTAGCGTATAAGCTGTACCCTTCAGTGACCCTGAGAGAATAAACACAAACATTTGATTGCAAAATAACTAGGTTCACTCTCTCTCTCTCTTCTTTTCTTCACTCGCACATTTCGATGCACATTTTTGAAATTAGGCAAATTTTCACTGTTCGTTATTTCAACTTTTGGTGGAAGCCGTTTAAAAATGCTGAAATAAATTCGAAGTTTAAACTCGTCCACAAATTAAGTATAACAAATAAAAATATAATTTGAGAACAAGGCCAGGGGAGGACGCTGATAACATACACACATGTACGCCTTTGGCTTGAATATAGATTTGTTTTTGCCAAAACCCCAAGAGAAACTGTCCTTACATCAGTCAACTTCAAGGTCAACGTCAACCAAATATATGCACGATCCCATTACCACTGTTTTTGTTGGACATCATTTATCACTCTCGCAGTGACGGTTTTTCCTTGAGGACGATACGTTGTTTTTTTGCAATTTAGTCAGAATAGGGAAATAGTTAGCAGATTATGGTGTCGATTGTCAAATGTCAACGCCTTGACCTTTCATCCTGAAGAAGGTAAAAACGAGAGTTTGACACTTCCACTACGTAGATTGATGCTTCCGAAAGTTGTTCGGACATCACTTAAAGTTTAACGCGCAAACAACCTTCAACAAAGCAGAAACTTTCCAAGTGTGATGTTGTTAGTACTTATTAATTCATCATCCTAAACACCATGGTACACTCTGCCCAAATACAGCATCGGAGCCGAACTGTAATCGAACGTGGCAAGTCCAAATGAAAAATAAATATAACCACAAAGCAGTAAAGTCTTTGATTAGGGTTTGAAAGGGATTGCCAGTAGGAATGTGAACAGTAGTCGTGTGATTAGGGCTGAGATATGATTGCCACATCCATAAAAGGATACTTTACCCACGGGTATCCCAAATATGGAAACGTTAAAATTCTATACTAACCAATAAAACTTTGAATTGTATAAAATTATGTATACCCTTATGAGATATTTACAGAAAAGTTTCAAGATACGCAACATAAACACAATCCTTCTGATTAGTTGAAATGTTCGGAATTACTTTGGTGGCAATGAACTTGTGACACAATATGTGAATTCAAGAAGAAAGATTATGGCAAAAGTTGTACTGTATAAAAAAGTCCCTAAAACTTTTTTTTTGATAAGATAGCAGACATTGTAAAGCCGTGTACATCTTGATTCCATTGTTGATTCCAGCTCTATGGAAGAAAGATTCAACATGTATCGACTGTAGACCGTATGAACCGGCGGGAACTCATCCGGATCTTATGACTGGTGTTCATTTGGCGTATCGCTACATATTTCCAATTTCGCACACCAGCTTGGTTGATCTCATTCTTCATTTCTGTCCGCCAACTTCGCCGGCATTCTCCGTTGCATTCTTTGAGTGCTGCGGAATTGAACATTCCGATAGTCTTTGTTTCAGCCTCCAGTTAATCATTCCAAACACACTTGTTGATTTGCTTTTGGTTCTTTGTAGCGCATGTTTATGGATATTGATGCGATTCCCAGCAAAACATAGCACAGAATTTCTATGTCTTGCGTATCATCATCATCAATTACGTGGGATCAAGAGTGGTTTGCTTCTTTCATCCGCATTCGTCACATAAATGCACAGTCACCGAATCCAAATAAATCCAAGATTCCTCCACCAACACATCAAATATAAGCGCCATCACAATTTGTCCTTCTTAATTCTGTTCTGGTTTAGAAAGTAATATTGCACATAGTAAGGGTCAAAACTATGCCATTATGACACTTCCATCACGGCAGATACGAATCGTAATGCCCACCCTCTTCACACATGTAAAGGTCATGCGACTAAGTGTATACGAACTTAACGACGTCAAAGAGTATTCAGAATTCGCTCCTTCTCTTGCTGTGCTGAAGGACACTGTCAATGCCTAAGTCTGATTCAGTATATTATGCTACGAAGTCATGGGAGCTTAGGGGATCAAATTGTACCGACAGCTCTGGGTATCGTCACCAGTTTTCATCTTGTTGCCAATTACTTTGCCCGAAAACGAAATGAAAATCCTTCAGACTAGTGAGCTGAAAGAATAAGGAAATATTGTACTTAGTTGGTCGGCGGCCGAAATATTCGTCCCATTGGCATATTTCAAGAAGTATTGCGGCTAAGTGTGGGTGCTGGGTGTTGCTTCTACCAAAGCTTGATATATGCTCCGACGTTTTTCAGTGGTAATGAAGGAACCATGGTTGTTGTTTCAACTCTTTAACTTTCCATAAATGTAACTATGCCTCATGTCAGTTGTTTATCATTTTCGGTAATGGATATCACAACAATCTGCAGCAGGTAATAAGTGTAAACGAGCTAACCGATAATTTTCTGCTGTATCAGTTTGTCTTGCTCACAACAAATTAATTAACCATTGCAGTACCTCCTCCGAAGGAACCTTGCAAATCTGTGTACAATGTTGTTCATAACTTATTGCAAACACGAATTAATTTTATAGCAAATGCAAACTTCGTTGCAAAAATCACAAGTTCCTTGCTTGGAACACAGTTTAGAACTAAGTCACTTCCATCTCTAAGAAGTAAAATTTTAACTTTATGTTATTCGCTAATCATTTTTCTTGCAAAATATTCATAAGACTCTAGAAGACCGTTCGTCGATTCTTAGCAGTGTGAGTATTATAGTAAAACTTAAGTTTGCATTTCTTTTTTATCTTTTTTTTTTTTTAAATTTATTTGCTGCTACAAGATGCAGTGTGTATGTACTTTATTCGGTTTTGCCTATACTGTAACATTCCCTTCACACTTTATCAAGGCGAACTTGAACGAACTTTACCACAATTTCCACTGTTGCTTGCTCAGATCGTTGACACCAAGGCTCTATACTAATGGAACGGAATAAGGTAATCAATTTTATGTACGATAGTGTAATTGTAGTACAGAGGCCCTTCGAAAGTGCATCCATCGAAAATGAAAAGGAAATACAAGGGCCACCGCATTTCTGAGTTAAAGACATCTTCTGGAGGATGAACGCTTGATCTTTCTTGTTACACCCGATTAGAGAAGGAATCCCTTGGTATTCAGAATTGTCTTCACATGGAAATTGTCCGCACTTATTAACGTCACCCTGTGGTGTAGGACCTTAGATTATTATACAATTTATTCTAAGAAAACTTAAAAGGAAATCCTGTGATTATTTCTTCTAAACAGCTGAAGTCCAGACATGGGTAAAACTTATGCGTAGTCTATGCAACACGCTACGAAATGTAATTAGGCCTTATCGAATTTATTCAACATCAACGGTTATAACGAACCCCCGCACAGTCCTCAATTATTTAGAGTCAATAATTGCTCAAATTAACGTGGTATGCATACATACGCATAAAGAGCATTTATCAAATAAACTTTCGCGACTGAATGTTCTAATTGAAATCGAAAAAGAAATTCATTAACCTCTCTGGCCGCAACATCATTGCAGCCTGGTTAATTTTGTTCAGTCAAAACCACACGAATAATTAATAATATTATACTCAACCAAGCGTGAACTGTGCGTAGCGTCTGTCGTATGTACATTGTACACATCCATTTATGATTATGATTTCTGTTTTTTCCATCTAGATTTTTTTTTTCAAAGTTTTTATGTTGTTGGTTTTTGTGATATGAATTGAAACTACACTTTAAAACGTACATACGAATACATTTGAAGGTCGGGATGTTCTATGCTTCAATTGAATTATTTAAGTGTCAGAATTATGGTTTTCCGCTTATTCACTGAAGCTTGCAGTATCAATTGATGACTGTATTTAAAACGGATACGTCCTTAGATTGTTAAACGAACTGTGTGTTATTGCTTAAATAAGCAACTTAAACTACTAACTGTGTAATGTAACTTATTCGAGCTACCGAACTCAAAGCTAATCGAATTAGAGGAAATCAAGTTAGTAATATTGGATTCTAACTATGTATGTTGCTGGTGAGGTGGGTGTATGTATCAGCTCGTCTGCAAGAGAAGTTTTAGGAAAGGCATGATCGAAGAATGGAATATCAGTATCGTTTGAACTACAAGGGGACTATTTTGATTGCGCCAACTGTCTAGAAATACGCCAGACATGTCCCCAAAGACCAGATAATTTACTACGGACCCACCCACCACCTATCTATGGAACTTAAGGCAGTGTGCCCTATGATGATGGAGGACTTTGGTACACCATTGTGATCGCAGTTAACATTATTGTGAACTTTTTTTTATTGATTTTATTGATTTTACCAACGGCTACTTTCTTGGCTTCAATGAAACAATTTTGTAATAGAGCCATGTCGAAGGATCCAGCTGACGTTACACAGTGCATGCATTTTGTGTTTTTTGATTCTTGTGTTTTTGCTCAACAACAATTAACACATAGCACATAGTGGCTATGATGATAATTTATCGATAAAGAAAACGAAGATTTGTACTTTCTGTGTCTTTTTCATCCTCTGACGTGTACAACAAGAATCAAGCTTTTCCTAGCAAACTTACTTAAAAAACAAAGAAACTGCCAAATCAGAAGTCACAAAAAACAGAATTGCAAATTTTAAGTTCTCGGCCTCAAAAATAAAACACCGTAAATAAAACACGATTGTCACGAACATTGTCATGAACAATCGACATCGCCCACATTGAATTGATACAAAATTCCTACTGAAGAACATGAAAGCATTCGCATTTCCTTCGGTAATACGTTTTTCCTCTTAACTTGAGTACGCTACATTACAAAATCTTATTACAATCTAAACACTTACAGAATAGTTCTAGGTTATATATCTTATCTTCGCTTGTCCTTTTCAGACACAGTCATTTCATGTGATTCTAAGCGATTTACTCAAAAATGAACAATTACAAGTTCCAGACAACTCCTCTAACACCCCTCATCCTTCACCGTAGTAAGTGTTAGAACAACGCTTCGCCAAAGCACTTTGGCACTTTTGGTTCGAACTTCTTCCATAGAAAGCGCAGCACTACGACTCAATACTGGCAGTGCTTCAGAACTTTAAATCAATTTAAGTTGGTGCATTGTTGATTTCACAAAGTGTACGGTACAACTAAACCGCACACCTTCAGCCATCCTGCGTCATATATGTACAATTGACTCTAATGACGTTCAATGAACACGGCTCAATGGGGAGCCAGAAACCAAGTGCAGGCTACACATTTGAATAGGTCTGCAAATGGTTGGCGGTAGGTAAATTTTCACCGGATTTTCATTCAATATATTCAACTTTTTTCGGTACACGTATAGCAGTATACACACACTTAAACGAAACAACTTTACGGATGCACTTGGCTGCGCCTGCTGTTTTCCATGAGTGTGGTTTTAATCTACGCGGCATGCAGCGAGCAATGTGGGACGTTGCTGCATTGCTGCGCAACGTGAACTTACTTTTGAGGTGGATTTTGATGGGATAAGGAGAAATTTTCAGTTTTTGTTCCGAAATTTAGTTTAGGTTTGCGGATATATAGCAAATAGTTTTTGAATAGTTGTGCGGATGGAGAATGTTTCGCTTTCGCAATTTAATTGCGATAACCGTTTGCATCCCATTATATTCACGCTGACTTCAAAGTATTTTGAACGCAATCGGTGGATAGTTGCAATGTTTGTGGGTGAGTGAACGTTTTCGACAATCGCCTAAAAGCCGGCACAGTCATGGAAGACAAAACCGTGGCCATGGTTGTATGGTATGCGCCAGTGAATCGATAATTTGATTAAATTATGTCTACTCAGTTCAATAGTGGCGCTATGAGCGAACTGTAGTTCCAGCATGTGACGTTATTCGAAGAATTGTTTCTGATCTATTGTATGTATATTGTAGCTGTTGCAGCATCCAATAGAGCTACTACGTGGACATTGTTAATGTTGTTCTGGGTAATGACTTGCGAAATTGTGCTTGATTTGTGAAACAAATTTGTGTAATTGTTCAATCGGAAGGAAATGGTCTGACCATGAGTGCTTTCTAATGTTGACGCTTTCCACTTGACACTTCCTTCTTGGTCTATGGGCGCATTGATTGGAATGTGCTTTTTACCGGTTTATTGCTGCATATGGTATCCACACTCCCGCGTTAGTATACTCAACTAAACTCTGCTTTCGGGCTATACCCATATCATTGTATAAGTTTTTGATTTTCTTCCTTTCCGCTCGATGGCAAAGTACTGGCTCCCGGAAAGGTTTTCCCTTCTGATATTCTTGAACACATTTCAGACATTTTTGGGCGATATCATTACGATGAAAGCAGCCTTCAATTCAAGATCCTTTAATTGGGAATGTTGCTGAGTGAAGGTTTTATTGTTGCCGCAGAAGCCTAACCCAATTGGTATAGCGTGACACTGACAAGTTGGAACACTTGTGTTGTGAAACCTGCGACACTACCCCAGTCACACTTCAACAAACACAACATGGCATATGCCCCCAACATACAATAATTAACTCGAGATATATTGAAGTATTACGGAGGCTCTACTCTCTGCGTTCATTTCACCTCCCTCCCCTAGGGCGACATACTAGCGCTGATAAACTTTAATTACGCAATTCGTATGTCTGCACGCAATTAACACATTTATATGAATAATTGACTTTGACGCTTTCATTTTACCACTCGTACACAAGCACACATATTCAAACATAAGCACCGAAGTACACTCCGCAACATAGCAGGAGACGCACAGTTTCGCCTCTAGTGGCATTTGAATCGGAAAATCATGGCTCTGTCCTGGATAGGTGAGCACCTATCAATGCTGCCAAAGTGTGTCATTTCATTTGCGTGTTTCCCATTAGCAACTAAATAACGATTTGAATGGCTTTGTTGTGTTGCTTTCAGATTCTTAAGATAAACCCGAGCATTAGCATATATGGGACTGTTATTATTGATGAGTTTCCCTTGAAGCTTACAGTTATGGTTATAATTAAGAACAAATTGCTGCGGCTAATTGGGATTTCCTGAACAGGAAAACTGCAAAGTAGTTTTCAATGCAGTGGCTACATATAATCCCGTATGTGGAAGTGCGTCCTACAGGAAACTTAAAATGCACCGTTTTAACTTCAGCAATAGCCTTGGGACATATAAAGTAAGCAGAGCAACTAACTGATGTTGTGAAACCCTTTAATTTAAATAATTCTTAAATTGTAAACCCTCGGTATAAAATTGCGAATTATTTTTCGGTGTTAATCGTGTTCCAAGTAATAAAATAAACAAAGCAACCGCTATTGAGGGATTAAAATACAAAAATCCCCAATTTATCAAGGAGCAACCCTTGTTGGATGATTTTATGTAGCGTCCTTTGGGCTGTCGATGACGCTAGGTCATTTTATTTATCCATTTTTTTTGTTGAGAAACGAAAGAGTTATGAACATATGTATGTATTAAAGCCTCATTTTTAGCCAATTGACCAAAGAGACGTGCTTGACCAATATTATAGTACGCACATTATGTTGAGCAGTCTCAAAGCATTATACAAATAATACTGCGAAACTGTGTGTTCATTTAGGAACATTTTCATAGAACGTTAGGCCACCGTTTAATGTATAATATAATACTGCGTAAAAATATAAAAAATATGCAGGGTGACCAATCAAGATCGATTATAAAGTTTTTAAATTGAAGGCAAATTGGAGGGAGTGGAATATTTCTTGCATCGATTGAGGAAACCTAGGCCTTTTACAGCATGTTTGGCAACCTCGAATATATGATCTTTTCAACTAAATGCTTTGTTGATACACATACCAAGGACCAAAACACCATTCATGTTTTCATTGAGCCAGCACAAAATTAATACAGAAGATCTAATCTCGAACTATACGGGCTATGCAGCGACATCTAGTCCGGTATATGCAAATCCATCATCGAATGTATATTCTAGGATATATTCAACGCAGTCAGTATTACAATGCAACAGAGAACGTCCATGACAGAGGTAACGCACCAAAGTGGAGAAGGACGACATAACTCTCTGATGCTTTATGGTTATGGCGAAGGTCCACCCCGGAGTCTAGGAAGAAGGCAGCCCTATCAGAAAAACTATTCTTCATTGGATGTTTAATAGGCGAACAAAAATGGGCATTCACCCATCACATTGAAACTCACAATTTCCTGCGAAATCGCGTCAAATAGGATGGCTGCGACTATGACTTTTAAGACCGTGCCATCGTGAATGTAAGAAGGTGGCAACTTAATAAGCGTAATGACAGTTGAAAACTATTTTTTGTTTTACTTTTGACTTTTTATTAGTACATATTGTCAATACTTTTATATAATTACCATTTAAATATATATTTACATTTAAAGTACTTTTAGTATTGTGCTTTAATGAATTCTTTTAAAACATTCTGACATTTTGTTAATTTTTAATATTATTTCGTAACATATTGAATAAGTTATACATTTTATAAATAATTTTTCATGCCGATGTTGTGTTTTGGTTACGCAGTCTGAAATTGTTGTTCTTCCGCAGAGGCTTATTTATGGGGTAATGCACTGATATCGCTGTTATACTAGTTTCAATCTGTTCATTTTCAGCCATTAGTTAATTGTTCTATATCACTAATTAATTTTTCTCTGCATTGTTATGTATCTTTTCCTTCGGCATATGTCAACGTGTCGTCCGCATACATTAAACATTTACAAATTTGTCTTACCGCGGGCATGTCGTTAATATATATTATAAATAACAGGACTCCTAAAATTGATCCCTGAAGATCTCCTTGATCGACTTCAATGCATTCAAATATACATATACTATTTACTTTTGTTCTTTGCATTCTATTTGTGAGGTATGACTGAAACCATTTGAGTTCATTGTCTTCTATTCCGTATCTGAATAGATTTTAAAGAATTTCCATGTCGATCGTCTCAAAAGCTCTATTAAAATCTATAAATTGTTTCCATATGATATAGAAGTAGTATCCGACATTACTTTTTAATCAAAATAACATACAATCTAATTATTTATTCAGTAATGCATGCGATCATCTATCCATCTCCACTTGTGCTGATGATTTCCCCCAAAAATACATCAAACTCGCATGTGCATCAATGGTTTTCTGTGCATTCGAACAAGTTCAAATATAAATCACCCTTGAATTAATCTGCGCTCCAGATTGGCACTCGCAATTCAAAATGAATGATAAACATACCTCTGAACACACTTTACCAGGAACAGCCCATGCACAAGTTGAATCAAGTGCCAAGTAACAAACGCTGATTTGTGCTGTGCTACTACTTGGAGGCTTAAAGTGTTTCCAGTCGAATGGAACACAGTCCCAGATTTAATTAATTTAAAGCAGCTGCAGTTCCCAAATACATACGTAGCTCCATTCAGTGGCGCTCTATGTTTTCATTATGAGTGCCTTCCACAAGTGTGAGATCCAGTTACGCACATCAAACTCAAACAAACATTTGCATCGGAATGCACTCAACGGAGGACCTAACCAACAGCTGCATTTGTAACATTCAAAGTGCCGAGCTGAATCTTTGGAGTGCGTTGTTGTGCCAGTTTCACAAGAATTCCACACAGATGAGAGTATATTGGATGAATGCATAGCTTACAGGATATCGCTTCAATCATTATACCTGAAACATGCCCTGAAAAAGTCTAAATTGAATTGGAAAACTTTTCAAGTCCCCTTTGCTGCACTTCTCCACGTTTCCTTATCGTTCTCGTTTTTCAAATTTGAGTACAAGTGGAGAAATGTTGTCTCTTGCTCTAGTTTTCGAAAAAAAAGGGTTTTCATTTAAGGGTGTTCGGAAGGTAGGATGTTCGTCTGTTTCATATGTACATATGTATAGTTAAGCCGTTTGTAAAACAATTGACAGATTTGTAAAGAAATGTCCCTTGCAAACGCATTGGAATGGGTAGTTTTGCAATCCTTTGCACTAAGGAACATTCATTAGCTGAGTAGAATACGCATTCTGCAAAGGAGATGTTATTATATACATATATGTATGTATATATCGATTTGGACATACTAGAAACTCTTCAGTTGTGTAGAAAAAAAAAGTTGATTGCACGGCCTAGCAGATCTGACCTTCACCATAAGTGCTGTCAATTATATTGCTATCTCGTCTTCTTTGAGAGGATGCCTTATTTTCTCCCAACGGAACTCTAATGGACTTCTTTGACTGTCTGTCTGTAATCATTATTAACGATTCCTAACTCTAATGTAAAATGTACCTTTCGCACCCACATAAACTCGCTTGGAATCTTTTTTCGTGTGATATGGGTACTGATTTAAGGAATGACGTCGAAATGCCATGAATGGTTGTCCGTTCGCAAGCACACTTGTTTGTAAGGCTAACATTTTTCACATTTTAGCGTGAGTTTGGGGAGAAGATGTATTTGACTGGGGCAAAGTAAGTTCTAAGGAATATTAAAATTTAACCAGTAATAAATTTAATTCATAATAAAGCCGACAAATGATTGGACACATTTTGTTTAGATCTTGGCGAAATAAATTATTTGTACGCGATGGAAATGCTGCAGCTGATCGTAACACAGTTGGTATATGTATATATTTGTCATGTTCTGCATTAAGACAAGTGCTCAATCTGGTAAAAAAAACAAACTTAAAAACCTCAAAACAGTACGGGACCCTCGATGTGCGAGTAGTCGAGGATGTCTTTGATGTCCGTTAGGTAGAATAGAGTACATTTATAATTTAATAGTAAAGCTGGACAAACTTGGCGTATCTGATTACTTAACACAACTTAACCTAACACAAAACTTAAATAACTATCTTAACTATGTCCGTAGCAGAACGGACGCGTGCATCAAGTCGTATATGTGACATACATATATGCATAATGTAACTTATATCTTCTTTAATGTTCTTTTATATGTCAGACGCATGCATTAAATATATACATTAAAATCATACAACTCATTGTCTATAATGTCCGCGACGGAAAAGCAGACAAATTATGAACACTTCCTTTAAACGTAGAATCTTAAACGCATACGCTTAACTCATAATCAAGTATTTAACAGTTATCGATTATCAGCCCGAACGCAAGTCTTTTATCAACGAAAGCACGCTTATGTTAACGGTGGGAACCCAAAATTGATGTATGTGTATGACAATCACATGTGAATTTCTGCTGGATAAGCCATTGGTAAAATATTCACATGGTGGTTGTTAAATAATTAGGTAGCATTTTGTAGAAATTTCAGTTTGACCGAGTGAAGGAATATACACATTTTTCATCCCAGATAATCAGTAATTCAAGGTTCAAAACCTCAACAATTCAGCTGGGTACGCCCTGAAGATATGTAGGTACAGGTCTGGGTTATGTATGTATGAACCTTGGGACCAGCCTGCACTCATTTCATTAACAGAGAATTAGGTTAAGAAGGATAATAATAGCTCGGTTTGATACAAAAAAGGATGACCTGACACCTGAAAATGAGGATAATGGTAGATATTCTGAGTGCTGGTGAATTTCCACAAATTGTCATACTCGTCTGCAGTTATGTCGGTAATGGAGCTTGCGAGAAATTTATGATGGGAAACAGATGATATCTGACAGACGACGGATGGCAGGTGACATCTGACATGTTGTAGATGATATATGGAAATTGAATACACTAGGAAAAGTCGCCTGGGAATAATGGTACATGCTTGCGTGTTTATTTTCAATAACTCTTTGTTAGTTGGCCTGTGTCAACAACACTCGAGAGCGACTGGAATTGTTTTAGTATATTTCAATTACTGTCTTCATTTTCAAATAGAATTTCTTAACGTCCTCTGTGCAATCGAAATGTCTACTTCGATCGTACATTGCATAATCCAAATATCTTACTCTATGTTGGCATTGGAACCATGCCATCGTCCTGTACCTGCCAAAGAGCTCCAAATGGGGTGGACATATTTTACTTTGGCAACCGGGAACCCCTGATGTTTAGGTCAATGGGAAAAGAAGCATTTCAGTGTTGGATCCTGTTGACTAACCTCAAAAAGTCATTATTGACTTGTCTCTTTCCATTTAACTCCTCCCTCACATTTGAATGATTACTGCATAAGCTATTTTGTATCATGCATAAATGCGGTTTTATGGCACTTAAACACCTTGCACTAAATGACACCAGTGACGCGTGACAATAAGTCCTAGGGGCCCCTTTGAAGCCACCTATAATAACTGGATATTTTAACACAATATTCATGTTAAGTGGAAAGAATCGAGAGTTATGAGCACCATAGAGTACTACGAATCGGGCTATGGAAGTTATTATCCTAATTCCCATACTTGTCAGCACGCCATCCCGAATAGCATATAACCTGAAATAACGCTCATACACGAGAAAAACACTAGCAAATTTCATTGGAAGGCATAAAGGACGAACGAACATTTGAAACGAAAATAAACTCCTGTCGGCTTTTTGTCAAATTGTGCGCAGATTTGATGTTTATCTTGTTGGCTACCATTCATGCAATCTCTATATGGCCATAATAAGAGAGCAGGTTATGAGGCCCCCGAGAATATAGGCAGCAAGAGAACTGACATGTGGAGGGAGGCCCGAAGTGGTTTCCATGAAAACGTATGGCTGCCACTCAGAAGGATTATGTGACTCGATTACTGCGTGGGTTTACTACCTTTACTTTAGGGATGTAACTATCATTTCAGAAAAAAACAAAAAAAAGAGAAAATGAACGAAAACATAACAGAAACGACAGACGGATGAAACTGGCTACAAAATGTTATAACGCGCATTAAGCTTCAAGAGTCCAGGGACACGGTATGGTATGAAGCCCTTAATAAGAGATTTATTATGTAGGCTTTAAAATGTCCTTAATGCATTGTTTTCCCGCGTATTTTTTTTCACTGATCTGATGCTTAAGCAGCTTATCCTGCCCAAACTCAATTGAACGAAACAGCGACTATAGGCGATAATACAACTTCGTCACATCTTTAAGTTTCCACTTTGTACTCAAATTTAAATTCATTGCCAGGAAAAACCCAGCGTATATTTTGAGGTACATGTGTACATAGTTCTGTGCTCCGAGTCCTCTATGAGTGGAGAAAGAGTGGATACCAAACTTTTACTCGTAGAGTTTATCCTCTGCTGACCTTAACTCAAAACCGCTTGGAGCAGTTTATACTTTTGTTCGGCTGCATTCCTCAGAGAGTTCCTATGAAATGGGCATTCATCCAATCCGTGAGATTTGATAGTTCTGAGGCGAATTTTCGGGAAGGAATAATTTAATTTGCACAAGTGCAGTGTCACGTTGTTTTCAAAGTTTTCAAATACGTCTTAAAATATGTGGTATATAGGTATATGTGATTGCCAAGTGAAGCCTTCAAGAAATTATTTTTTTTAATTTTACGATGCCTAAGAGAGGACTTGTTTTTCAAATATGGATACACCTCGTGTAATTAATTGCAAATTAATGTAAGTTCAAAGGACTTACACCCCACACAATGAACGATGATAGAAGAGAATTCGGTCCCCCGACGTTAGCGATATCGAGACTGATGTCGAATAAAGATGAGCTGGAGCTAAAGATGAGCTGGTAGAGTACATGTACCAACACATCTGTAAGATATGGTCGGAGGAATACTCAGTATCGTTTGTCATCAACAAAGGACGCAAAGCATCGACGATTCAACCAAAAAGTACATAACGTAGTTAAGAACTTCGTCTACCTCGGCTCCCAGGTAAACAGTAAGAAACATCAGCACTGAGGTTAAACGCATAATAACTCTTGCCAACCGCTGTTTCTTTGGGCTCAAGAGGCAATTGAGTTGTAGAATCATCTGTCGAAGGACCAAGCCGAATAGTCTTCGTCTCTGAACCAATGGGACAACGCAATAGAGGACGCCCACGGAACCGTTGGCGCACACAAGTGAAGAAGTACCTCATCCAACTTAGGATACGAAATTGGTGGGAGCTGGTTAAACATCGTGTCAGCTGGATAGGCTTGTCGGCGGAGGCCCTGATCCACCCCGGACTGTTGCGCCATTAGAAAAACAAGAAGAAAGGATCGCAGTAAAAAAATCAATATGGTAGAAGCTCGACTTAGGCAGACTTTTGATAAAAGTTTTCTGGATTAGTGCAACTTTTTGTTCATCTGTTTTTTATTTGCATGTTCTCCTTTTGTTCGTCCGTTTGTTCGTCATTCTTTCTATTACTTTACAGGTAGTTTTTTTTGATCCGGAAGCACACACAGAAAATTCGTCACCATAAGTGTTGCAAAAAATGTTATAAAAGATCTATTTAAAAAAGGAATGGAATTTTATTATTTGTATTTAAGCTTTAAATGTTTGTCTTCTGTACTTGTGTCTATCTAATAATTTGATTTCGTTTCAAAAATGTGTTTTTTATCATTTTGCCTTTTTCTCTATAGAAACAGCCATTTTGTCTATCATTACTTATTTAAAAGAATGTAACCCGTTAAGTTCAACAACCCCGTGTATTGGAACTACTTACCTTAATTCCTATTAGGTGCGTAAAACGAGTTTGTACTGTATATGAATTTCTGTTCAGATTCCCAGATCTTGCAGATGTTAGATTATATTCCAAACAAATCACCAAGTTCCCACAATTCTTAGTAGTGTCCCTCATATTCATTTCCTACTCTAAACGCACAGTAACAAATCATACACGATCGACAGCAGTAGTGTATGCATCACAAAAGTCATTAACATGATTGGAAATCTGCTTCATCAAAATCAACGACGGTTATTTCCCTCTAAACACGATTAGTAATAGCACCTACCGCATAATAACATTTATTTGGACTAAGGGATACTTGGATGTGTATATATTATCCTTTATTTATTTATACTTTTTCGTCGAGAATCATTCCGATGTTATGCTGGAAACTTATTTCTCAATTTAAGGCTCTGCACGGATACTACATCGTTGCTGAACGATGGAAAGGCAAAAATTTAATTTTTCTGCAAGTCACCAGTAATCACTCCCACATGAGTAAAAAAAAAACAGACTTAACCTCTTTTCAGCAGTCTGATACTATGGTATCCACAGTTTTATGGACTGCCCAATAAAATACAAAAGTAATCCTACGTACTCGTACATCGATTTCAGGTAAGAAAATTGATTTTTTTTCCTTTACGAGCACTGCAGATGCTGACTCCATGCAGCGAGCGCACTCACAGCAGATGGAGGACCAGAGTTTATTGCAATATACCCCCCGGGTGGTGAGGTAATTGGCAATACATCCTGCCATGCTGAGAAAGATTTTACTTATTTGTGAATTAAAATCCTACCCGCATACATAAATGCGTATACCGATGTCCAATCACTACAAAAAAAGTAGACTTTAACGTTCATTGTTGGATGTAACTAGTTAAACCGCCCACACACTAACCTTTTTCTTCCCAGACCGAATAATGTGGTTGTCATTTTAAACACTGAATCCAACAGAACAGCACGTGTGTGCGAATTCGTATTCAACTACGATCGTATAGATCAAATGTAAACAAAGGATTTCAAAATACACATGTTTGAGTGTAGGAGTATAAATGCCGCTCATTCTGTTCACCTGCTAAGCATTACAACAACATCCGTTAAGGTTCGAATGCCAGCATGCAATCTGCTCTATTTTCATGGATTATATTCAAATATCGACCTTAAGCTTCAAACCATAAAACCATATACACGCAAATGTCTGCACATGTTTCTAAGGAGCGTTATGGTGGTGAGCGCATATGGAAATAACTTTCAGACATAAGCTCTAGATTCCAAGAGGATGTCATGTGAATACGAGGGAATGAAATTCAACCCCTCTAAATAAGCACGTTTCGACGTGCATCCTTCTCATTAATATCTTAAATGTACAATTTTTGATTAAGACTGATAAAATTTAGTTTATGGTTTAAGTGTGCACGCTACAGCTTCATGCCTTTGAGTTATGCAATACCTTGTGACTGTGATGGAGCTCATATGGACTTAAACAATCTCCGATCCGATGGAGCTCACAGTGTTCTTATTAATTGAAACTCCTTTCAGAAATAATGAGGTCTTGGATATCATTTAAAAAGTCTGTCTGTGGGGTAAAGTGAGATGGCAATTAAATTGGTATTTCCCGACGACAACTTGTCTGCACACATACCCGTATATAATAGAATTTATTCCTCTTTTTTGCGCTGCACATTGTGGTTCTGCTTTCTATGTAGGTTAAGACGCAAATAATGACATTGAAATATTATTCAACTGGTGCTCATATTAACATAATTTTGTCTTGACCTTATTTGATGTGAGTACGTTCGCAAATGATTATTAAATCATTTCATAGACCACTTATGTTCCCCTAGAATGTCACTATCTGTCGAATAATTTTCTGTGGATTCATCATCAGTTCATACTTTACTCATAACGTCAATGGATTCAGAAGACACGAAGTATTAAAAGTAACGAAAGTAACAAATAATGAAGCAACACATTCGAACGAAAACTTTATTGTACGAAAACTTAAGCATTCTGGATAATAATTATGGAAGCTCTGAGTCCATGTTGCAGTTATTTACGCAAGCATATCAAAGCATTTCATAAGACTTACTTTTTACCAACAATCAGTGGATGTTGAGAAGTTAAAATGTCTGTAACGATAAGGGTATTTTTTCAATACTTTCACTTAGCGAGACAGTGACAATAGAACCCAGGAAAAAATACAAAAATTTAATTGACTCCCTTCAAGTTTATGTACGTATCATTCTGCAAACAGGTTCCGTAGTCATGCAACAGAGAACTCAAATCAAACAACAGACTTCATTATTACCTAGGCAAGTAGGTTACAGTTTTATTTTCCAACTCATCAGGAGGCGCGGTTTTATTTTTTAAACAGATCTATAAAAGGAATGGGTCATTGCCATTTGGTCGCGCACCCAAGGGTTCAACGCAAGTATTCAAATAGCCAAGGTCAGGTTTACGAGACTTGGAGTGATTTGGCAATTTGAAAGTAAAGGGTTAAGTATCTCAATCTAGTGGTATTAAGCAGTAAACTGAGTAAATTTCATTTGATGGACTTTGCGCTTGACGAAGGACGTAATCCGTCCACTTCGGGATTCGTAAATTCCTTGGTCTTTTTTATTCATTGCTCTCTTGTGAAATGTATTTTACTCACTGAAATGAATGTAATGCAGACACCTTCCTCCTTTACAGGAAAGCAGGAAGTGTTCACATTTTCTTTTTTTTTTTTTGTAACCTTTCATTTAAACTTGAATTCTTAATTCACGCACTAAATGGTGATAAAACCCAAGAAGTGTGCGAATGTCACCCCTGGGTCGCTGCCATAAATTAAAATGTCAGGAGCACACAACACGTGTATATTGAGAAATTATTTACCTTGATATGAATACTTGAGGCATACAGAGGTATAAATGACTTCATAGTGAAGTAGGTGCTCTTAGGCATTAATTATAAAAGCTCTTGGGACGGCTACATATTTTTAATTCGTGTTTCATTTTTTTGAATAATTCTGAGTCAATCTTAGTCCGAGGCCATGACCTGTTAGTATCAACATCCTGTAAGCACATTGAAGGTACGTGGTAATTAAATATTTACCGGCCATTATACAAGAGTGATTTTAAAATGTGATTTCAACAGCTGCGTGACAAAAACTATGAGGTTTCACGCAATAATTGATGCTGGCAATGCAATTATTTTAACATTGAAATAATTTACGCAATTTACATCAAAGCAGAGATTTAATCCACAGCGAGACCGAGATAAATAATTTATGTACATATGTTTTTGTCGTCAGAGTCCGAGAATTTATTCTTATCCTTGATCATGTAGATTCAGAAAAAAAAGTAAACATGTCTTTGCGGTGCTCTATGTTTCCTCGTGAGAGAACAATAGGATGCACAACACGAGTGGTTCCTGTATAAACTAGACCGGGTTCCACCTCGGACTGTAGCACCACACATACATAAGTACGTACTATTAGTGGCATTATATGTCTGTGCACTAATTTGCGGTTGTTATTAAGAGCCTGAACTGGGACACTGAACTTCACAGCATAAGAAGAATGTACATATGACGTAGCAACACTATTAGTGTTTATCGCCACAGTGAAAAAAATGAAACCGACTATTTGTCTCGCTGCAATCATTAAAACAAGCATGCAAGCATGAATGCAAATTATATATTCTTAGCTTTGTGCTGAAGATAGGAGATAAATATTGTATTGTTCTGGTATATTCTCAATGTGACATACAAGTACCTGTCCAAAGTTCTGTGTGAACTTCATTATTTATTTAATAGCTAATTAAAATAATAGTAGCCAGAGCATTAAAGCACTTAGGCTAAAAAAAAAAATTATTCGTCCCCAATGTTATGAACTTCTGAAGTAGTCCAGAATACAGAGATCTCCGTTATCAACCACATTCACAGGATGAACTCCAAGAGCCCCTTTTTCGAGGAGGAGCGATCGACGTAACGAGGCACCTTTGGTGACTAGAAACAGAGGGTTCGAGATCTAAAAGTGAGGAAAGTAGGATTCCTGAGAGGGACATGACCTAGCTTCTCAGCAACCGCTCGTGTTATGCATGCAATTGTTCTCTCACTAGTAGAAGGGACCTACAGTTTTATACCGAGTTCGAATGACCAAGTTTGAGAAGATTTTTTAGACAGTTCTCTTTTAGTATTGTCAGTGCCTCGAACGGGGTGAAGTCGTGATATTTTTTTTTGTCTTACTGGTATTCCAACCTTAGCGCCGAGGTTCAAGTGCGTACGAATCGACACACAGACCCACTCACGTCCAGAACTTAGATGCAAGTTATCCAATTACATTTAAGTGTTCATAATTGGGACGGATAATATAAAACACGACGAGCATAAACTTAGTATGTCCAGAAGAAATTCCAGAAAAGTGTAGATCCATATAATGTGGTATGCCAATTTGTAGTAGAAACCTTTAACTTTTATTGTTGATTTTTACAATTTAAAATCAAGATAAATTAAGTTTACATTTTTCCTACGAGCCTGGATATTCATCAACCTCCCTTAACTGCTTTCCCCGCAATTAATTAACGTAATCGAGTGCAATTTCATAACATCATCTCATAAATAACCATACAAATTTAAAAAATAGCTGTCAACGCAGTTACACGGGTAGCTCTGTACATAATTGCAAAAGCGAACTGGCACGAGTTAAGTATCTTGATCTATTCTCAGCTGAAGTATCTTGTTGCCCTATTAATTGAATTGTCGTATGCAAATGTCCACAATCATAAAACTTACATAACTTAGTACATATCCTAATCCTCAGTCATAAACGTTCAATGGCACACTTTCGGATTGCGTATTCATCTCATCTCTCATATCTTTTACGAGTTTAAGATTTATGACTAGCGGCCTCAACTTAAGTACGTTTAATGCAAAAAGGTATACCCTAGTAAACTCTCATACCCATCCCACACCACCACATCACTCAATGGCGCAGTTACGTCTTCATTAATTAACGGCACAATTACTCAACCAATTATATGCTTAATGTTTCCCTCACAAAGAGAAAAGTAATTCGAAATCTCCCGCGGTGTTCTTATCCGAAGTTATAACTTCCCACTCACTTCGGCTAGGCATCAGGCACAAGGAAAGCTCGCTCTTGACACAATTTTCGGCCGCAAAATATGTCCGCCGAATAACAGAAATCCTTATAAGAATAAAAGCTTCCAGCCATCCCATCGTTCCATCCAACCATCAACATCGCGAATGAAGTCACTGTCACATTAAAAAAATGAAAAATAAAAAATACAACCCCCCACTATCTGGTGAAGCCACAAGAGCGTCCGTTGCTTTCTCAAATTGAATTCAATTAAGCCTTAAAGCAATGGTACCAGCTTCACTTCTCAGCTTCGAGGATAAACAGCACATGTTCGAGTAATATTACTTCTACCTTATAATTGACAGCATAAATACGCAATAAATTAAAGTTGGTGGGCACTCGTATCGACCCACCGACTTTCCTCATATCGCGAACATTTGCGAAACACAAACATTGGGTCCCTTGAAAGCAAGGCCGCCAAACCGTGTGCAGCGTGTTCTACCAGTATTATCTCTATTCCAAAAAGGACAACGTATAGGTAGCAGCGCCGTCTCGTGAAAAAAAAATCATGCATATGAATAAGTTTCTGTTTATCAGGAGCACCATATGGCATACGTGGATATTAAAAGGATAAAAATATGTCTTTCCACTGTGTTTCTCGGGCGCTTCTTCCTGTATTCCTCTACTCGCTCTACTCGCATTCTGCCGAGGTGCCCTGCAGCGGGCGCTATAGTAGAGGCAGCAGTGCCGCATGTCCTGCCTCTGAAAATGAATGAAAAAATTTTAATATTTTAGCTGAAATGACGTCACATCCTCAACCTCTTGTCGTTTAATTTAGGTCCCGCATATGTGCTTCTTTAAAATTAATTCAGAGATTTCGCCCTACAGGCCGTGTACGTACGGTAGAATGTACAATACAATGTACGATGGCGGTCGGTGAACGCGTTCTCTGTGAAATATTTGTTTTCACTTGTTCGGTGTGTGCTGAAAGCGCTACTGCCTCCCACTTACTGAATGTGTGGGCCAGCTCTTTTGTGGTGTGGGGATGGCGATTTTTAAAATTCGCTTTTGGGGGAAAATTGTGGCTTTTACGTGACGACATTAACCAGAGGAAAAAAATGACAAATACCCTCCGTTGATGCATCATATTGCGCCGCGAATTAATGGAAAGCTGATTACGGCTTTAACAGTACCCACTGCTTAAATTCTTATTTTTACGAATCCCATAATAAGTTTGAAGTAGTGACATGTGCGGCAGTTATTGTCACGTTTAATCTGAACGCATAAAATGTGAAATTGCGCAAAGGGACAGCCGTATGTCCTGCGTACTTGGCAAAATATACGAAATAAATTGTCAAATGATTATACGAGGTAAACATACACGCCCAAGTTTAGAGGCTTTAAAACATTTGTAATTAATAGAGAGGACACACAGATACGGTATTTCTGCAAATATGCCTGTTTGTCAAGGATTTCTTCAGGTTATTAAGGACTATGCCAAACTTTTGGGAACTTGAACCCAACTGAGACTTTAGCTCCAGTACACATTCGATCAATCAGTGTGTAATTCAATTGGGACAAAGAACTAATAAGTAAGTAATACATTTTTGTACATAAATAATTCCCTCGTGTGAGTTTGGTAAAACCTTCGCTCATGGATCGCTGAAATTGTTCACTCATTTATTTTAAATTACATACCAATCGATCTAACGAAAATATCTGCCATACTCTGAAAATATTTGACAGCGATCGAATAGGCCACATCGAGCCCGATAAGCTAGCCGCGATCCATGCCTTAATGAATAACCCAATATATATAGATACATAATAAGTTTTTTTTAATCAAAACATGCAACTTTTATACTTTTTTCTTAAGCGTAAAACTATTGTCTTTCGGATATACAGGGTGGGCCAAATACAAGTTCCTTTTAAAAATGCTATAAAATGAACAAAATTAAGCCATGTTTGATTTTATATTATTAGTACAGTAAGAACATATGTTCGCAATAATTTTGAAATACAACGTCTTCCAAGTGGCTGTCTGAGCTCGCTTCGCAGTAGCGCATTTTATCATCACAATTTTCCTAAAACTTGCTGGTTCTATCGGGCTATAGCAGTAAGTGCTTGAATCGTTTCCGGATTGTTACCATAGCATCGGCCTTCCTAAATGAAATTGTCCAAATCCAGAGGTTGTCCGAATCCATGTCTTCAACCTCAGTAAAAAAAGTCGACTTACATGGCTCTGTAACGCCCACCGTTGACCGAAACGTTGTTCCCAGCCTCATTTTCGGAGAAAGCAGTGGGTACTTCATATGATACTGACATTCTGTCAAAATTTCGAGCGGAAAAAACCGTAAGTGTCATAATAACATATGATTAAAAAAAAACACTATTTGGCCCACCCTGTATATATATCAGAGAAAACACATTTCTAAATAAACAAAATAAAACCAAGAAATGTATTTTATTTTTTGGATATTGAATAATCTAACAGCTAACAATGTTTTCAAAGACATACTCGTATGTGATATGCATCCACAGACCATACCTGATCCTTAAATTAGGTGGATCTAATATATAGGTAGTCACGGACAAATACCGAAGGTTATTGGCTTAAAATTAGGGTTGACTACCCACCACATAAAGGGTCTGGTCTCAGACAGACATCACTTTTATTTGTCACATCTCATCACAAATATAAGGATTACAGATTCCAGTGCCAGAATTCCAGACGAATCCTCTCGACAAGTGCAATGGCCATGGACTTGAATTGCGAAAACATCTCAGCCGATGGATTATGTATTTATGTACATGATCCTACTCATTGAACACACCTACCCACCCACCCAACGACAGCAATAAATCTAAGTTTCGGACAGTTCACTGCTCTCTGGAATTGAATTCTTGGTTAAATTGCAACCTCAAACACAATAATCGATTGAATCCGTCTGCCCAAGGAACATTCGGCTCTATTCCAACTGCAGATACTAATGATTTGAGTTTTCAACATATTTACCACAATAAACCGGAGACATGCCGGTCTTAAGCTGGCCGACCAGCAAACAGCAGAGATTCATTAGTTTAATTTCACTATTACAGTGCAGATGGTATTAAAAAAAGAGAATTTGAAATACAGACCCATCTTCAAGCAGTGATAAATATGCATCTGTGCTACATAATCTGAGTTTCCCCTCGGCGGCAACCGATCTGAACCACTGTGTCCATTAAACCGCCCAGTAGTCGGTCGTTAGGATACAGTAAGAGGAAGTAAACCAGATTGTGGTTAAGGTAATAAACACACACCGTTATGGTAGGAACAAAATAAAGCCACGTGTAAGGCAACGATGTGGATAGTTACAAGCACGATAAAGTGAATAATGCTGACCGCGACGTAACGTCTGAAGGTGAGGATTTTGAGGAGGATTGGACATTTTTTTGCAGAAACTAACCCCTCATCTGTGCTTCTAATTAACATAGGTAACTAAAGGTCGTCTTAGTCCGAGTTTATCCTTAGCCACGTAATGACCGGTAATTTGTTATTACCCTCCCAGCTGTACAGTGGAATAATGAAATTGACAGAATTATCTAGATAAGTTGGAAATTACATTAATACTACCCTCTGGAAAAGATTGAACATAGTAATCACTTCACAACGATTACGTATTCACTCGCAGTACATTGCATACATTGTTGTGAAGTAATAAATATGTATGAGCATGCCGCTGTCATATACAAAGCAGAAAATAAATTATTAAAGTGAACCTTCCTAAGTGGCCTCTATGTGGTGCAAACATTTGAAGTCAAATAAAAACCACTGGGTACACACAGCACAGCTCAATGATAGTTGGAAAATATCCAGATTATTGTGTTGAATGTGAAATGTTTTTTATGGCCAAACGCCAAGCAGGCGGCTTTACTTTAAGGATAATACCGATAATACCCAAGTAGGATACAGCTAATATTTTTTTTCGAAAAGCCAAAGCCAAAGCCTTGCTAGCAGATGGGTTTACCCAAAGAACATATCAAATATAATGAGATACTAATTTGAGAACACATTTACAGAACACACATAAATGGTGATGGGTAACCAGGTACGTGGAGATTGTCCAAAACTTGCCAAGCACACAGATGAGCCAGTACCCGCAGTATCATTGAAACCAGACATTGTGACACGAAATCATAATCGACGTCCAACGGGGGTTAGCATATGTTGTTCCTAATCCTGTTGTTAGCCATACCAACAGCTGACCGCAACAATTACCATTTTCCCCAGCATCTACGCTCTTGTCAATGTGATTAGTATTTGAATAATTAATTCCAATATCATGTACACGTCAGATTTGACAATTAACCGAGATGAAAGTCATCTGCATTTGCTTTTCCTCGTGAACTGGTACCAATTATAGGACTATCAGTTGGCGATGAAATTAAAGATGAATACACGAAGGACGAAAATTATTTTTTGCTGTGAATATATCTCAGTTGTTGTTGACTTCACACTCATTTCCATATAATAAAAGAATGAGCACACCTCGGGTGACACTTTACATTGAATAATTGCGCCATAAACACGGATAAGTACATACGTGATGCACAAAAACCGTGCTCGAACATGGCAGGGAGCCCTTTTTCGTGATTTTACGTGTAAAATGCATGACAATCGCTAAGGCTTAACAGCCTCGTTTGTATGTGACATAATTATGACATTTCATGAAATTACCAATAGGGATTGTGTCATTGCAAGACAAATTATTTTTACTTGTATCGTGATTGTGGTTGTGGCTTGCGGTAGCTATTAAAACATATGTATGTCTGCTCTTAGAATAGCTTCTTTATGTCAACTATTGTTGTGTATTTTTCGTTAGGTTTGTTTAATCGATTGATTTATAAATAATGGGACTTTATCGGCACTCGAATTTTGATTCATGACACATGTTTGTGGAAGTAGTCTTCGTTATCGGTGTGAGATTTCAAAAAATGTTAAGAATTGCAGAACTCTTCGCCGATAAATTTGAATTGAATTAGACAGCAGCTGTATCGGAGTAAATTAAAAATCTAAGCGATGTAGTTTTGTTCTCATTTTGTCTTCCTTTTGTAAGACAGCTGGAAGTAATCTTCATCGTTATGCACAGGGTGAGCCAAATAAGACCAACCAATTTAAAACACGAATATTTAATTTTTTTATTTTCCAATATATTTAAGTTCAACAGCCCCAACAGCATTCATGATTAGAGACTTGGTCTGTCGTTTTAAGTAAAGGCTTTCAGTGGTTGACGATCCTGGAAGAGATTCTTAACAAAATATTAGCACTGAAGACGACGCGGAATCTGTGCTGCTCAATGTTAGAAATGACACATCTGTCCCAACGCGTCGTCGTTACGGCCTAATGGGAATTTCCAGAACAATATTGTGGGAGATTTAAAAGGAGTTAAAGAATTTTAAAGCATCCTAATTAGTGGTTTCAAACGGATGGAGTAAATGGACCTGCAGCCTTAATCACCTTGTTCAACAAGTTTAACTCCTCCTGACTTTTTTGGTGAGGATATTTAAAAGATAAAGTGTATGTTAATAAACTAGAGACTATTAGACAGCTGAATCGGAATATTCGACGTTGATTCGATGATAAAATGTAATATTTCATGCATAGTGCATAAAAATGTCTATAAAATGTATTTATTGCATACAAAAAATGAAAACAAATGTTAATGAAACATGTATAATACTGCTAGTTCTTGTTTGGCCCAATCTGTATTTCGACTGAAGAGATATAGTCACAAGGGAAAATGCACTTTAATTAAATACATATATACAGTCGAAACTCGAAAACCGGATTTCTTATTTTCGTTTTCAAAAAAAATGTCAATGGAATTTTAACCATTGTACCGTGTATTGATGGTTTTTTTCATTAACTTCTAAATGCACAGGCAAAATGTTTGAATAATTTGCAACCAACTCGTTTGAAGATGGTTGAATCTAATCATCATCCAAATCTTTCTCCATCACTGTATCACTGTCGCTGTCATCGTTATTGTCCAGCTGTCCAGATCTGTGGGAAACTCCGAAGTAACCATATCGTCATCCACCTGTAGAAAATCCTTACCCGTAACACCACGTATACTTATGGTCTTTTTTCCAAGTCTCAAATTCCATCTGATGTTGAATTTCTCTCTCATTTCTTTCGTTTGAGCGTTCAGTTATGAAAATCAAAGGAATTGCATCCTCTTCCCACTCAGAATATCCACCTAATCCGGCTTTTTTAAAGTAATTAGAAATGGTATCAGGCTTAAAGTCGATATTCCATACATAAGTTATTTCGTCAACACAGTCTATCATAGTAATATTAATTTTGTTGTTTTTTTTTTCAAAAACTTGTATGGTTTTACCAAAGTTCCTACGGTGGTAATGACATTTTACGTTTTGTATTATGCCTTGATCTTGAAGGTTTGCCTTAGGGAATATATTTTTTCGCTGAAGATACATGCTTGAGTACAGTTGGTAATTTCCCTCATCCTCAAAACAAAACAGATCTACTGTAGTTCCATGCTACTAGTACAATTTCCTACGAAGTGAAAATGAAAAAAAAATGCCAACGTCATATGAAAGTGTTAACGTCTTGCCAGGAATACCCATTCACTGAATTAACATTCACATCCATCAACTGTTACTTATATCGGACATAGGAGCAGTACTGTCCTTGCTCCATATCACAGTCTATTTAAGTCCACAAAAAGAAAAGGCTATGTGCGGCTTGCGTCAAGTTTATTAACTCCCTTTGAGGCTCGTTCACTGCAACATATTGGCCCTAATCAGAACACAATGTTCCGGCCTTCCTCTGAGACTCAGCGAATGGAATCCATAGGCCAGGTTATGTGGAACATTTAAATATTTATGAGGATATGAAAGAAAATAAAAAGGCCCTTGGCCTGTTTTAGGATTAATGCCACACCGAATACTCCCAGTCAGCAACATTAATTTTCGCATCTCGCTAAAATGAAATTAATGTAGGTAACGAAATTTATACCTCCACCCACTCAAGGGACCCACGTGCCAAATATTCGGGAGTAATTAATCACAAAAGGATGAATGGAAATGTGAAACTAATTGGAAAAGTGTAGACGTTTTAGCAGTTGACAGCATATTTTGGGATTTCTCATGGAAGTGAATTTATCTATTTCTGGAACCTAGCCCATGGGTGACCTTGGACGGATGAATATGTATCCTTGAAAATATCTTCTTTACAGTAGCTCTCCTCATCATCCCTTTCGAAGATGGAAATATGAACATCATATGACTTGGTTTGATAAATTGCAATGAATTAAAATGAGGAATAAACATTTCTGCATGAGCGTTGCCAAATGAATGCGCCCATAAAGAAGATATGCATATCTCCATGATGTCAGAGGCAGAGGCATACATGTGTGCACAAATGGTGCTTTGGGGCTTTGAAGAGGAATAGCAGACCTTCCTCTTGTACATGACTTCGATCCAATAGAATCTGCTGAAAAAGGCAATCAGTTTTGAGTGAGGTCTCTGTCTCTATTCAAAACCACACATAGAATGAATTTAGTTATTTGGAAACTCAATACAAAGAATAAATTGCTAGCTATGCAATGCCTGTGGCGAAATTCATTTAAATTCGTATTGAGTTGCAAACGATGGACAGAAAGGTGTAGTTAATAGCTCTAATGTGAGTAGCTGAGTGTTGAGGCTTGAGGTATGTAGGTATGAGTGGAAGTCACTTATGTTCAATTGAGTTGGAACAGATTTTCTCATCTACCCAATAAGTGACATGTGACACGTCGGAATCTAGACTGTTTATTAAAACTTCTTAAAGCACATCTCTTAGTGTTGCGATGAAATGCATGATAGCTGTTAAAAATGAGGTGGAGTAAATAGATTGATTCGTAGACTACTATTGGGAGGTAGTTTTCAAATGCAAATTCATCCATTGCCTCAGTTACTTTACTACATGATGTTCAAAACACGAGTCAATAACAATAAAAAAAAAACATGAATTTACAAATTTACATACATACATTCTCAGAGAATCAATTTAAAGAACTAACTCACAATATTGTTCACAAAGAACACAACAAGAATAGAAAAATACTAAAAATAGATACGTACATACATATTTCGTATTCCAGACATCCTTCAGCATTTTAAATGAACATTTTTCCTCACTGAATATTCATAAATTAAATTTATGACTACCGACTCAGAATTTGGATAACAATCAAATTAATAAACACTAGACTCGCTGGCAGAAAACACGCAGCCTAAATAGCTGAGATTTGAAACAGTCAATTTTCAAAAAAATATCTTTTTACAATGTATGTGAACACTGAGAAAGATTCTTTTCCACATTTCGATGTCTATGTGGAAAGGAATAGTGTGTGCCTTTTGAGTTCGAGTTGGAGATATCAAAATATGATGAGATATCTCATTCGGTTATGTTGAATTTGACAGCACCGGTCGTTTGCGACGAAACGAAACATCCCTTTGGAAGTACAGTGGACTCTTCTTAAGTCGAACTCTCCCTAAGTGGAATTTCCTCTGTAACTCGAATCTTTAATTCGTCCTATTTTGGCATTTCCCTCAATTCCATACAAAAATCGATCGAACTCCCTCCATAAGTTGAACGCGCTTCTGTGAGAATTCGACAAAGGCAACGTCCGCTGTACCCACAAATGCTCCCGCTGAAATCTCAGTAGAAATACCACCGATTGTAGATCAAATCATCAATATTTGACTTTGTTCAGTGTAGCCTCCTCATCACGTACTAACTTATTGGCAACCAACTTCATCATCAATCGGTGATACGATACTACTCATCGCCTGCTTTAATAACATCACCAATCCATCAAGCCAAGAGAAACAAAACAACAAATTAAACCACAGTGAGTTAAGTTTCATGCGAAAAGTTAAGTCAATTTCGTCATCGCAACAAGTGCTACATAAAACTGAGCACCCACTCAGTAGTTAAAATCGCTCCTTCCGGAATCCATTGAATAAAAAGAAACCATCTCAACTCCATGTACCATTACCATTTCAAACTGTAGCAGAAGCAATAAACACCTTCATTTGATTTGGTTCGAGTTGTGGTTTGTTTATCCCACACATTATTCATAAACCGAATGAATACAAAAACAACGGTTTTGATGACCCCCCATAACTCAGGAGTCCCTTTTGCAGCATCTGAACCAAGTTATCATTCCAAATGCATCCGTGCCGTAAAACTCACACCTTTCCTAATACAAAACATTATTCTAATTTATGTAGCAGTAAAGCCTGCCTAAATAAAAAAGCCATTACACCCCCGAAGAAATATTTTTTTTGCCTACATAAACTGAAACTGAAATGTCAAAAGCTGAAGAGGTACACACTGCGTAGGAGTGGAGGGACCCCCACCGAATCTCCGAAATGCAATCAATCTGTATTTTTCTTTAAAAACAAAACACATTTTATTCTACCCCAAATCCAGATACAGTAGTATTCATGGCACCGTGCAACCTTTCCTAATGGCCTAGATTGTTTATGGCATACATAGTAGGTCTGTGAGCTTAAGCTGAGGAGGGGGGCGAGGAAACAAATCCAAAACATAGCATGAAATAAAATCCTGTCAATTTTCCGAGCCCAACAATTTATTTAAATTCAATTGCAAATAAGAAAACGAATGGGAATGGCTCGAGGATTGTGAATTCGAGTCCTCGGTACGATGATGATGACGAGGACAACGACTGAGGAACGCCGAACACGACACAACTCCGTCGGAGGCAGCCAAAGAGTGGTGGAATGACTTAGGGATCAGGATGTATAAATGCAAACTGGTAACAGCATTTGCTGATACTTATGGATAAATAAGGCAATGGAATTCCTATGCTGATGTATGTGTATGTGCGTAGTTAGGGATGTGCCTGTGAATGTGTTCCTGGATTTGCAATTCGGATTGAGCTGTACTCAGTTTTACGATAAGGCAAACTATTTAGAAGAATGGCTTCGAGATTAATATTTTCATTTTCATCAATGGGATGGTTGTCGGTGAGTGGGGGTACAGAATGCAGACATAAATCCCGAACTAGTAGGACGTCAGATGAATAATGGGCTCGCTTTTAAACGGTTGAATTTTTCTCCACTGAGGTTAAGGAGCCTTTTATTTGCTTTTGGCTTAGGAATTGACAAATTATGCTTGAATCGTTCTGGATAAAGGAGGGTTTAAGTAAACTGAGTATGGCCAAGTGATGCTGAAAGGAAATCTGCGGAATACTTGTGTTTAGGGACGGTGAAAAGACTCAGCTTGTTATGTTATTCATTCGAGACGTATTTCATTCATTTCACGTTGGAAATTAAAAAAACCGATTGAAGTGCTTTTCCATCAGTTTTCTTTGCGCTACTGACCATACTTTAGTTTTCTCCAGTAGATCTCACTAGGAGGAGGAGATTCAACGACGAAAGTCTGTGGGACATCACAACGGAGAATGCAATTTACCTGCAATTTTACCTTAGAAGCAGCAAAACGTCCTGAAAATTTGTTCACTGTGATACGCATATGGATCTGTACATTTTTTAGTCTGAATTTTCTATTTACATTTTAGCAATGTTAACCTCATATGATGCCAACATGCAGTAACATAAGCATAGTTTAATGATAGTTTGTGGTGCTCTGCGGCACAGTATTTAGATTGTGGTCGACTTTCTCCAAGGGAAAGATTAGCATAGCACACACAAATATACAATTAAGACTATTCACTCAACCATTTCGCTTTCATTTATCGAAGATAAAAGCTATTCATTTGAAAACATCACCACCACTCAAAAAACGGACCGCAACCGTACAAACCATTGACTCACAAGTCTTACCACAAGGCTTGGACATTTGAAATTTCATTGAATTGTCCATGGCAAGAGGTCTTCCTTCATGATAGTTGTGGAGCGGAAACTTTCCGTGCCCTGACGAAGCATAAATAACAACGAGAACAATGAGAGCACACTTTCAACCCAATTACATTCGACAATAAGACATCGTTCATCGAAACGAATTCAACACAGTGTCCCTATTAAAATGCAAGCCACTTAACATCCTTTCAAACGGCAACGCCTCAAACGTTCGATCCCCATCCGACCGTCCGGCCATCCGAATAATAATAGTTTTTGAAACAAGACTCACTAATTTAGCAAAGCGCTAATCTAATTCGTTCATCTAATTGTAGCTCATTAACTCTTGCTGAACAGCGAACGGAATTGCTAATCGTATCCCTGACATTTTACGTGGAAAAAAAAGAGAGAAGAGAATCTCCCAAAATTTGCCGGCGTAGACAATTTGTATTGAGCCCACGCACACAACGTGCAACTCACTAATTTCCTGATATTTGGTTGGACACCAACTGGCAGGACATTCACTTTCAATTTCTAATTAGAGCACCGTCTCCCCGCCCGTTCACTTGCAAGAGTACGTACACTCTCGCTTACAAAGCAGAATAATTAGGCGAATAGCGTATACTGATCGGATCGTCAGCAACATATTTGATTGGAAAGCATTTCCACCTACCTACCGCTTGAGCAGATTCATTCGCAAATGAGAATCCTTTGAGTCGTACAGGAAACAAAAACAGAAACCGAAACAAAAAAAAACGAAACGAAAACTAGGAAAACGAAGCGAGCGAGAGCGGTTCACAAATAAATGCATGAAAGAATAGATCGTTATCACCATGAAGATGTCCCTTTTGTGAAGAATACCATCATGAATGAGCTAGACATTGTGGTGACGACTGCGAGGAGTGGAATCGGAAAAATAATTGGGGTGCGATTCTGGCGAAATTGTCAGCACGTGGCGATAGCTCCTTACACATTGAAGTGCGTTCGAAGGACAAACGCAGGACTTTATTTTTCTCCTATACTTGCAGTCAAAGAACTGAAATTATTATTGATAAATAAAGTTCTACTGGACTGATGCCCTGAACATCTGACAGGATGGAGGATACAAATCTTAATCAGCTTGCGCTATTTGTTTTTTTTTTAGTGTGTACTGTAGGTTTGGTTCAGGTTTTCACAAGATAACCAGTTGACATCCTTGTGGGGATTTGAGGGTATTTTTCGCTGATTGTTATGAGTATATCCTTTATGTGGTTTTGGCCAATTTCATTGATATCCGAATGCAAAACATGTCCCGTACCATCCGCATGTGCGTGTGAAATTGAAATATAAGGACTACGAAATTTGTGTACTATTGTGAAAGTTAACCACTCGCTTGACCCATGACATGAACCGTTCCACAATTAATTCAAAATTTTACGGTTGACCGTACGGTCGCACTCGCTTCACCGCATAAAATAATACGCGGTAATTAGGATTTCAAATTAAAATTGACGTTCAGTTGCACCGAGCACATTCGCTGCCGCAATCCATTTTCATTCAATTCTTGTTTTTCCTTCGATTTTGTTCCACTCCGTTGGCAATTGTAGCTCCTAATTATAGTTTAATAGGATTGAAATACCACTTCATAGAAACTCTCGACTGTACACACTTATAACACATTCCAATCCTAACCCGTATACGTATCTAACATGCGAAATCGAAATAACCAATTTAGTGAGGTTAATGTGACATTAAAACGTTGCGCCCTGGGAACGTGTGCATGGTGCAGACAACGTGACATACCGGAGTCTCTATGCTCATTTGGCTCGTACGTGTAGTCAGTATCGGCCGAGACCACGACTGGGAATTGATTCCGGGAATTCTGTGAAACATTCATATTCGTGATGGTTATTACGTTAATTTAACATATCAGATCATAGTTCTATAATGTACCTAATCAGGAGTTCAATTGAATGCGACGTGTGGTATATGTACGACGCTAAAATGATAGCAAATACAGAACAGGAAATTTGAGGGATTCTATGAACACAATCAGAGCGATAATTCATTGTGCTGAATACTTGCACTTTGAACGCGAATGGAGCATTTTCGCCGGAAATGCAGAGACTTTTTGTCGTTGTGCTAGATATGATACCCTTTCGTGATTTGTTTTAAGCGAGGGGCACTTTGTAGTGAAATTTCTAGTAGGAGCCGAGGAAAACAATGGATCAAATATACTTCGTGAATGCGTAGATTTAGTAGATTAGTGTATACAACTCTTGTAAATTGATTCAAACTAACCCCCAAGCAACCGAGAACTGGCAAATCAGGTGTTACAAAAACACAATGCTGCAAAAAAAAAAACACCCTTTATATTTAAGGACAGCTCATTGCTTACTGGCTAATGTGCGTACACTTGTCAATGTGTACATGAGGACAAATTGTGTACAGTCGCAATGCTAAACCCTGAGGAATACCTTCCATCTGGATATCTCGTATTAACTTCAAAAGGTTAAGAGGTTATAAAATTGTTATCATTATTTAAGCATTTTGGGTAGGTTCACCCTAAAACTCTTTCACTATTACAAAAATATATCCAGACAAAAACCGTAAATAAGGGGAAAATTAGAATGCAGGAAATATAAATCCCGAAATAAAAGATTAGCAATAAATTCCCTGGGAATAAGCATCTACTAACAGTAGGGTGACTGGACAGAAAATCAGCCACAGTCAGTTGACCCAAATTCTAATAACTCGAATTTACTAAAAGGTCAGAATTTATGATGAGAGGTAATTTTTTGACAACCCCCAACCGGATATGTGAAGCCCAGAACTTACCTGTCTGTATGCGCATCATAACTCTTTAGCAAACTGTGTATAATTTCCCCTTCCTGCTCTGCGGGAGAACAGATTAAGGCCACCCGTCGATTCCCATCAACCTTCATCTTTCGCGAAATATATATATATATATTTTTTTTGTTGCACGTTGCTTTCCATGTGCAGGCACTGTGGTGGGCGCTTGTTGCTGAACAGGATATACACTCTTAATCGACCCGGAAACCGGCAACGGTGGTCGAGAGAAACTTCAACAATTATCCCTGTATTAATTAATTCAATAAATGTGGGCGCCACCAAAACTCTTAATTTAAAGCGAATGAAAACTGCATCCCTGCATTATATTATAACGACTGAAATCCATTAACCTGTTCAGGAAAATCACTCTCAAAGGAGAAAATTTCCAATATTTCATAAAATTGTAATTACGGGGTTGATTATCCTCTGATCATTTGAAATTTTGAACGAAACCCATATCACTGTAGGAAAGCAGCTTTTCCCGATTTTCGAAAAACAAAAGCAAAACGCACAGCAAACAGTGAAAATTGCATGAAAATTCGATAAACATTATTGTACATAACACAATGGAAGCTTTAGTATATAGATGCATTTATGTACGTGTAACGTGGACGCTCGTGTCCATGGATACATTGCATAGAAATATATATATAAAACAGAGGAAGCCTCGGATCCTTTGAAAACGGATGAATTTGAATTGCAAATTTTTTGCGCCGATAAAAAAAATCGAATTAATTTATTTTTACTTTTGTCGTCGAGGAATCGACCGCCGTCGCCGCTGGCCTGATGAGCTTAACAACGGAAAAAGAAAGATATTTCTTATTTTACGCTTGAATTCGAGGATTAATTAACAACATTTCACTGTGGATAATTAGACTCGTAAATACAGATACAAGTGTTGTATATCTACGTTTGCGTACCTATTTAAAGCCTGCAGAAGCAATTTGCTTTAAGGCTCGTAAGACCTGTCGAACAGGATAAAAATCAATAAAATGTGCTAACAAGCATGGGAAGGGATATGAATAACTGTGTGTTTGGGTATGTGAACATTTGTATCATAAATTTATGGATTTACCTTGTTAAGCTTGGTTTCACTTATCAATGGAGGAGATTTGATTGAGGACTCCATGCCCTGAAAAGGTAATAAGAATGAAGAGGTAGAATTAGAAAACATTCGGATTATTTCAACCGAAAGTTGTTCGTTTGATCTCATTGCTTTCCATATTTGTGGTCTTATAGCTTTGTGGAAGGGATTCGCATTGACATTGAGGTTTTAGGAATGTAAGATCAAATATATGAGGTTTTGAATCTTCCTAAAACGGTTCACAAAGGAAATAAATAAATAAGTTGCGGCGAGACGTATTATTAAGAATGAATGATGACACAGACTATGTAGGATTGTTTGTCTACTTCCAAGGAGACACAGGAGCGCCATGAAAAGTTAAATTTGAATAGTCTTTTGGCGCAATGAAAAGGCATTCTTCTCTGTGCATTGGACAAACGTACGTAGACGTCAACTTATATACCAACCGAAATACCAAAATGATACCCAGAAGCAATTGTGGGCATTTTGAAATTCTTCGATTCTTCTGAGTAGTTTCCATTTGATGTAAGCTTAAGTCTACGTACGTTCATTATGTTTGGCACTTAATCGACTCCTTTGCGTCTGCGGGAGATACGATTATCCTCTGACAGTTAATTCATTCGATCTGATTTCATAATCAAAAGCTGTTGAAAGGGTAGCAGGAACGCAGGCGATGATTTGAGTCGATCCAAAAAGTTTTTGGGATTTTAGGTAAACCTGCTTTTTTTATTGTGGCTGGATATCATAATGCCGAATATAAACAATATAACCACCAATTTTCATACAAATCCGAAAGGTCGGTTCGAAGCTAGACCTCCACAAGCATCGATATTTTGAAAATAAATATGTGTGCAAATTCTTGTTGTTAAAATACCACACCTCACCCACAAACATATGTACCTCATGCAATGGAGACGGAAGCTTGTAATGTATGTTGAAGGGCCGAAACAAAAGAAGAAAACGGATGCTATTGTGTTAAAAAATCCCCAATGAATCAAATAATGTACGTGTATAAAGGCTAGCGCTGAGTTTGCATGTGTCAAATATGTAGGACTCTTATCAGTTTGAGTTTTATCACATCCGCTTCGTGCGTACTATTTTGATGACCCAGATGTGGATTGCTGCAAGCAAAACGCAGTCACGTCCAGTAAACTTGACTCTGTCCAACGATTGGATTCCTCTTTTTCGATAAACGTTATGTCGTACGTGCCCGAGATGTCACGTACAAATGAGGCAAATACAGTCAACACACAAAATGAATTCACTTTAAAAGTTGCCGATTTAAGAAGAGGAAGGAGGGTATACAAATGTGTGTAACTGCAAAAATGAGTGCTATAAAGTAGCATAGCTTTTCTTGATATTTGCAAGGACAACATAAGTACGCTGATATAAATGCCGGGATTGCGGTGAAGTGCCAGTGCAAGATTCAATTGTGTCTCATGTCATTCGTTTGGGGTTTCTTAATGAACATGTGTATGGCATGCATCTGTGTCGATGGATATTTTTAAGGAAATTAACGTGCATATACATATCAACACGATGACATGCGTGTACTCAAAAGAATAATTTTTAAAACAACGCCAAAGCTGGTATTCATGAACAGATCGGAGTTTGCGAAATATACAAACGGAATTTTTTTAATTTATTTTACCCACATATCCTGTATCTTCAGTTCTGCTTTGTATACTTTTATATTTCAACATTTCGCAGTGACTAATGAGACATGAGTATAATGAGATGTCGGTTATGATTTTATACATGTTAATTATAGATCAAGAGATAGGGCGAGTCCCGTGGTAAGTGGATGCCCGAAATTATTCCTGTCTCCGGGAAAGGTTTAAATACCATGGAATTAATGGGAAATCCATTTATATGTGCTGTTAATTATTTATTCAGTAGTGATCTGAACTGTTGGTACAGTAAGTGGAAGTTTTACTGACACAATTGGGTCTATTGTGTTTAAAACGATAAATTGGAACTGTGAATGCATACAAATATAACTGCCAAGGAAATATGAACAGTGGACTTATTAAAATATTATGATAATAAATAAAGGGTGTTTGTTGTTCCTTCCCTTTGCTTAGAATAATTATTTAAAATTACACTTGATTCTTGAGATATATTTCAATAGAAAGGTGTAATATGAATAAAGTATCAAATCTCTTAATTGTATATTTTGTGGTGACTTACTTTGTGATCTTATGAACGAAATGAACAGGATTAAAAAAATATATATTATGATAACGAACTTTGTGCGAGTAGTCCTTATGCATTTAGGAATTGAAATTAATGACTGTTGCATTACTTACTACAGTACCATCCCAGTACGACAAAAATAATATTCACGGCCCCACCTGTTTCGATTCTTGTTTAATATCTACTCTAAGGGTTGGTTGCTGATACTAAACATAAACCATATGTTTAACTTTACCTATTCTTCGTTGTTCGTAAATATTTAAGTCGGGCTTAACTATGATACGGTTTTTTTTTAAATGCATCCAAGTCCTTCGAACCCAGTTAAAAAGACAATACCAATCAACGCACGAACGCAAGAACAAAAGAGAGTCAGGCCTAAAAACTCCTGGATCACACAAATGCAAGAACACCAGCATTTCATCGGCCTCAGTGATGAAGAGATTCGAGACAGGGAAGCCTGCTAACATGGGATGGTTATGATGCCCATAATTCAGATCATAGCCTCGTCGAAAAAAAAATAAGAAGCATCCAAGTTCACTTGGACTTCAGTGAGCCGAGTAATGGGTAAATGTGGGTTAATAGATGGCGCCATTCACAAATGGAAAATAAGTTATTCGAAAGAAGTATTTGTTAGCACTGTGCAAAACAATCATATATAGCTACACTCGAAGCGTGAATTCCTCCGAAAACAGCAATGCTCTGCAAATAAGCCACCTTAATGTGGCAAGTAGTTGATTTATCTATTGAAAGGACATTCCAAATTTGATTCAATATGCTGAAATCAAGCACATAACCTTTATTATTGGTTATGTCCTTGATTGGCCGAAAACTTTTTTGAAACGAAATTTTGTCAAAACTATGGAAATATTAATCACACCAACTTCTCAGATTTCTGTCATTTCTACACCATCTTCAAATAAATCAAGTAATTTGAACTCCATACTATTATTTACAAATGAAAGTCTTATGATCCACTATTCTTTCAACTTAGTTTAAGTTATATTTAGCCGACTTTAGGATCTATTTTCCGAATGGTGCAAACCGCTAAACCTGTTAAGCGAAACTTAAATCGTTAAGTGCAGTATCAACCAACGGCCCTAAGCATATTGGTGATAGGACACTCCTATGGTTCTGTTTTTATCTTCGGAACGCTTTTGTACTTCTTTATTTAGAATGATTTCACACATTTTTTAAGAATCTTATTTTGCCCAATCCAAGTACATATCTTAACTGTATCTTTGGCCTTAAATTTTCAGCACTAAGACCTTCCTCGGGAATTAAGCAAGCTAGTAGGCTCTAACATTATAATATTCTATTAGTCTCCACGTATTTAGGCTGTAAAATAAATTGCGCCACATTAGTTCGTAAAGTTCAAGAAGATGCTACATTTTTAACATTTGCAAACAAAAATTTGTACGTTCACATTTATAGAATAAAATATGTAGAAAATACATCATCCAATTGAAAATTAAAGGAAACGAAAAGGGAAACAAAACCGTATGTTCGACAATTTCCATTCAATAAACAATCTCATATCTTAAATTTTTTTGAATTTCCCAGTAACATATAAATCTTATACACACTTTGTAACGTATATAAGAAAATCGTTTTTGATACAAAGTACGAATGAAATTAAAAAACCCTAGGTAGGTAGGTAAGTGGGCACACTCATAGTCAGAATAATACGACCGATCGACATATCCACTGATAGTGCCTTTAATTTGATCCCAACGAATTGAAAACCTTATAAAGCGTTTTAACTTTGCTTACAGTGGGATTCGAACCGGGGACCTTCTCCAACACCACGACATCCAGCTGATACACCGCTATATTAAGTTATTTGTATACTCTGTCCAAAGAATTAGCACTTTAGCACTTAAACAAGTCAAAATGAGAAGAATGATGTTTGTTAAGGAAATAAAACATAATTAAAGCAAACTAGATTTAACAAATTGTAATTTAAAAACCAATCATGTAATACCAAAACAACATGTAGGAACACCAACTGGTGTCATATTGAGCACCAATCGGGATTTCTAGTTCAAAATGTTGTTGTACAAAACTATTTTGTAGTGTTAATGCCTACTTTCTTGGGATGAAGAGTCGATCTAGTAATATAACCTTAATCTGTCCAGTCTAGTCCAGAAAATATATCCAAGAACAGACTATCGCCTAAAGTGGCAAGGCAACGGAGGGAGTATGGGCAACTTAGATATAGGCCGAGGAATCTTTGACACTGCACTGCACACTGCACTTTTTAGAAGGCCAACTTACTGTGCGAAACTGGTGCGAGTAAGCAAGCTTTTATTTGCCAGTAAGCAAATAAACAAAATTGTTGCCTATGACCCAGAAGAAAAAAGTAATTTATTTAACATGACGGATACATTGCACAAATACCACATAAATATCTTTTGAAATGATGAACAATATATCACTTTTTGAATACAGCTCGATTGTGATCATTCGTGGAAATAATGTTCCATAGAGACAGCCAACCACTCGATTTTAGTTCATTCCCTTCTGCACATCGTGTATTGTCTTTCAATTTAAAAATTCCTAAAAAAACTAATTTGAATAACAATAAGTGTTCATTCAAAACAAACCAATCGTACGTGCTGAGTGTAACAAACGAAGGATACCACGTTTTGTGAATTTTTTTTAACAAATGGAATCGATTTCAATTGCTCTCCCTGTTCAGGAACAGAATTAAGCTTTTACCAAAAAAAAAATGTCACACAAAACCTTAAGCAAACATCACTGGTATTGTTTCTGTGAAATGAGAAAAGACATGACAATCAAATTAAAAAGCTAACTATCCCCTCCCCCTTGAAGGTAGTACAAACGTTCTTACCTTCACCCATTGTTTCTATCAATTTCAATAAGTATCGCTTAAAATCGTTTTCGACTATAGAGAATGAAATGCATGTACCTATGTATATATGTGTAGATCTGTTGATATCGATTGTATTCCAATTCAGAAACGAATTTGATTTCGGTCTTTGAAGTAGGAAAAAAATATACAAACGCTCACACGGAACAAGCAATGCCATGTCAAATCGATTTTGATTTATATGGATTGTTCGATTGTTGTGTTTCGATTAGAGGGTTCTGACGCAACCATGTTTGGAGTCAATTATTCGCTTAATTGAACATCATTTGCATATCTCTAATGTCGCCCGAGCCTCCGTTCAACGTTCAGTGATTCACCGAACAGGTCCCGTCTGGTCCAGATGAGATTTTGATAGGTTTGCAGCAAAAAGGATTATGTCTGGTGAAGGGACGATAAAATGAACTCATCTGCTTTACTTGAAAATTGAACTTTAATCCCTTTTGATGTCTTTCAGGGTAAATTCATTAACCCCGTAGTTGGGGAACAACGCATATGCTGCCTTATATGGCGTTACACACATTCTTGCAAATTAGGGAGAACTACTTAGCCATGCTTATTTTCAACACGACACCTAGTTTTTGTTCAACATTATCTAGGAGCTTCACTTTGCAGTTTTTTTGTTTTTGGTCGGCCAGATGACGCTTTTAGTTAATTGGGACAGCGAAACACGTTCGCATATATGACGGCCTTTTTATCTCCTTCTTTCCCTTCCTGCAAAACTATCCTAACATGTGGAAAGGATATAGCTCTAAGTTTTAGCACACATTAAGTAACTTTAACAATGCAGTCTGCGTTCTATTTTTTGTCGATGCAATCCTCTGCGAGCTTTCGCTTCGCACATTCTACGTGTATTTTGTTTTTTTTTCTTGGGAAATAATCAAAGCCGTAAGTATGTGTCTTGTGAGATTAGAAAATTAAGAAGAAATTGTTTGTGTACTTTCCCGGTTTTATACTTATTTAAAACTAACTGCAGCTTCGACATCGTTCGCGAAGTCGAGTCGTGAACTATGCAAGTTGTTCGTGCGGAGAATTTAACTAACTAATTTAAAACATAGACGTCTAAAACATCCATAACTTTGAGCTTAAGAATGTATCGACATACTCTGGGAAGTTGATCCATGTACAATCATCTTTGCCATACCTATATTTGCTGAAAATGTGTAAAATTCGATTACTGTAGTAAAAGCAAAACAAATCAAGTCATGACATCTCATTCCGGAGAGTTTGGAGTACAAATTTGCGACAAAGGTTTCCCAGAGACAATTAAAATCGTAAGTACTCTAATCTGGTTCAAACAATGAAAGAACCAAATTCTGCTCTCCACCAAGCAATAACATCAGGAACATCCCTCATGAAGGCAGCAAAAACAGCCTAGAGATAAGAATTTAATTAAGTAACTGCACTGCCTACCAATTTCGGATCCAGCATTTGAATCGATTCTACAAATCGCCTCTTGTAAATATTGAATTTCCATATCAATGTTTCCCAATCTCAACCTATACGAGAACACTGTTAATGCTTACACATCCTTATGACTTACACACCTCTGCCACAAGCCATTGGGCCATATGTTGCCCCTATACCTTAACCCTATCTAATAAATGCCAACAATCATTAAGTTGACCCTCTTGGTCGGGTATCGCTAGTGAGGATATTCAGCTCGAAGATTTAAGCATGGTAAGCATCTGCGTCAGCAAGTGGTCACACTCAATACTGTGACACTTATAACTTTGCATTGACATTAAGCTTTTCTTTTACAGACTGAACTGTGTGTATTGGTGTACAAAAGTCCCGTTCGATACACCATCATTTTGTGGTAAAGGGTACGTAACCCCATTGCACTGGTTAGATTAAGTTTATGGAAACGACAGGCTTAGATACCGCAATAAGATTATGGGTATGAGTAACATCTGTGTGTCACGTGTACTTGAGGGTATCAAGTTTGTGGGTGGGAACGGTGAACAGTGTGTGCTCCGAAACATGTAGGCATCCCAGCCAGCCTTTACATTTGGTAAGTATAAAGATTGAAAGGGGTTGAAAATTCTTCCATATTAAATTTTCTTTTATATGATAGAAGGAGAGGGAGTGGGAGAAGTCCTTGATGCGCTACGGACGCACAGTGATTTCGGTGGTTAACCACAGAAAAGGAAAATAAAGTTTTGTGATAATATCGTTTGTGACAGCTTATGGTCCAAAATCAATGACGCAGCGGTGGTATAAATTCTCAGAATTCAATTCTAAATGCAGTATACACGTGCATCTTTGATAACAAATCGGCATTCACAGAACGATAATGAATTTATATCGACGTATTCATGTGGATTGGCAACATTAAGCTGGACGGCTAGAAGGTATTGATGGGAAAATGTGTGAGATAAAGTCAAAACATTTCACTGCGCAGTGTTGGGGTTTTGGATTTGATTAACATTTGGTTAATATATTGCTTCTGTGTAGAATATAATCTCAAATGTGGAGTTTAACTTTAACTCGGCAACAACCAAAACGCGTTGTCTGTCAGAAATTATTACAAAGCCATAAAAGCCTCTTCTATGCTTGCTTTATTCTTCTGATATACCGCAACACGAATGAACCGTGCTTGACACATTTGCTTATGATACCGCAATTTCAATTAAGGGCCATTTATATGAGGTCGCTACGAATTGCGAACGTCGATAATTCAATGCTCATCTGTTTACATACCAAAAAGTGTAACTTTTTGTTTATATGTGCTGGAAATGGTTGTTTTTGACAGTTTGCGCTCGCAGTTCGCATATGGATGGATCTTAACAGCTAAAAATGTCCAAAAGTCAACAGTGAAACTACAAATTCCTTTAAGTCGGGACAAAAATGTGGCGTATAGCGCTAGTCTATCCTCAACGTACCTTATACACGAAATAACAATATCGACAGAGGCATTGAATTCAACACAGTCCAAGATATAGTTAGTAACGTCTTACGCCGTCGTCAAAGGAAAAGCAATCTGTAAGAAATTGGACAGGCAATTTAAAATAGCTACAGGTGTATTTTATACATAAGATTAGCTAACTGAAGCAAATCTCATGTTAATCTCATGTGTTTTGTATCATTAAACAAAAATACCACAAAAATATGGTCGACAGTGGCGATTCGAGTAGATACCGAAAATGTTTTTTTTTAAATTAGTATCTTTAAGCTGAATCAAAAATTCCTTTTGTATATGTATCCCTCAGCGCAAGCCAACTAGGCATGCAAGCAAGGTATATTTTTTAACATTACACATTAAACATAAATTATTAAAATAAATGTACTGCAATTACTTACAATAATGTATTCCCACGTGCAGAAAATATTTCGCATCACTGTTTCTTTTATACCTTCCTCCCACGAGAACTGCCGTCCAGAGCAATGATCGAACTCTTAAGCCGAGCACCTCTTTACCTCGAAGTGCCGTCAATTGCATGGTACCTGCCGCGTACGTCATCCAATATAAACGCTTTAAACCACTTTCTGATTAATTGCATTAGTACTGCTCCGATGCCCGCCAGTCAGCTCCTTTCGCCTACCGAAGCCTGAAATGAAACTATTTTTCACTGTACAGGTACATCCAAGAGAATTACATCCATGTATATGGCCATACCCGTACAAGTGTATATACTCGCGCATACAACAGGAACCATGGCAGAAAGTCTTGAATTCGTCGCTTCATCCTTTCAGCCATAGACTGATTCCATCAAATAACTTTCCGGCTGTCACTGATAAATCCAATGCAACCAACCCGTCGTCAATGGTGTTAGAATTTCCCACAAAAGCTAAAAACGGAAGCAAAACAGTTGCAAAAAATGGCATCACTATATCTCCAGCCATGCCCATGTTTGAGAGAGAATTCCCAGTGTAAATCAGAGATTGCAGCGTGTGATGAGGGCGACGACGAGGTGGCCGAGGAAGGATGTGGATGCTGCCATGTTTTAAGTTCATTCGGACGTAAGTGGTTTCACTGTTAATACGAAAATCCAATGTGAAATTTTTCACATGTTGAGCACAGATAACTTATTCGAGTGTGGAAAATGAGAGCAATTGTGGTGGCGGATGCTGGTGGAAACTTATTGAAGTTTCCCATCAGATCGATGGATTAGGGTAAGCGCGTTGCCACCTAAAGTTCAGGAATGTACAAACTAACATCGAGACTTAACTGAGAAAATCACTCAGTTGATTACGAAGGAATTCCAGAGTGCACTCATCCAGCGAGAATTCAACATTTTTGCCATGAAGACGCGATTAGCCATACCAAAAGAATTTCAACTGCTTGCCAATTCGGGATACCGCATGAAGGACGAGACATATCCTCAAGGAGGGACTTATACATTTTTTTTATTATCTCTTCGACAAGGCCCGTTGTCATACAACTTCCACTTTTCATTGAATTCCAGATACGAATTCTGTCCAGCACGTGCCGACCGGATGCGACTGTGTAAGTGACAGTTTAATTTGAAGGAATGAAAAAAAAAGAAGACAGAACCCTTATTGAGTTCATAGGCGAAGAAGTAGCATGTTTTATGTGGTGTCTGGGTTGGTGTGTCTCGGATTCAATTTTCCATTTCCCAAAAGACGGAATTCCTAATAGGCGTCGTCGCCAGAATGTTTGCTTTGAAGATGACGGCGATTTTTTGTACAAGGACGGTCTTATGAAATTACATTTCATTGTCCCTTATCTTGGGAGTTTGGAATTTTAATAAGGGTCCCAAGGAGCTCATGAGAAGATTGAGGGTAAGAGTAAGGGGCTTGTAGCTGAATATTTTGTTTCGGTGGTTGAACTTGGCAAATGTTACTGTCAAGAAAATTATGTAACTCTACCGAAATGAGCCATTCCGTGGACTCTCAATGAGTCTCTCGAACTGCCCCTTTTCAATTACTCCATTATATCGGATAAATGTTTGAAGTAAATGTTCGATTATGAAATACTTTGCATTTGACTAATAGAAAAATTATGAATGGAGATTTTCGTAGCCATTTTCTCCGCTGAACCGGTTTTGTCGGTGATGCCGGTAGAGGACCGTTACACAGTCAGATACACTCCCAGTCTCTGTCTTTCTGATGCCTTTTGTAGTACTCGTGGAAGAAAAATAGGTTAATGATGTGATGTAGGCTGAAGGGAATATATGTACGACATGTGTACGCACCACCTGTAGCAAAAAATTGAGAAAAAATAAAGTCCAGGCCTCACTCGCTTCACATCAAAGGTGCCCAATTATTCGGATGAGGGCAGATAGAACTAAATCAACTACAAAACATCCTCAACTTCTCAGGTGCTGCAACGACAAATTTGAAAAAAATTAAAGAACTTTTTGAAAGTTAATGATGAATCAGGACACCGGCGCTGGGTGTCTAGAGATACAAAGATCCACTATAGGCTGTGGCGCCGTTCAATTTTGTATTATGATGAACATGTGCTTATTACATTGTATGTCAACTGTCTGTACCTGTTTCCGTATAAAATTTTTCGTATAAATTCCTTGGTTATTGATTTGATGAAAAATATTCTCAAATGAAATAATTTCGTTCATGAATTCTGCAGTCCTTAAGGTCCTAGGCGGGGCACTAACTTTAAAGTGGATTTAACGTCGATCGATGATAAGCAAAACGCAACGAATTTATTACGTGAACTATTTCTAAAGCCGACTGTATCTGACCATAATTTTACATCTACAAAGTATATCACTATTATTTGATAGAATTTTTCCAAAGAATATACACGTTGTCATCGTAACCCATCGCCCACCATTTCTATGGGTCGTTCCTTTGGGCTGCGCAATTATCAACTGAAACGTCGAGATGAAGAGCATCACATATCGCATTCCTGAAGAACTCGTTCAATGCATCAGAGGCACAAGCAATTTTCCTCTTTTAGTTATGTAAGAGCAATATTATTACGGCACTTGCACCTTTTATTCAAGGCTCTGCTCGTCTTTCACTTGAAAAAGAGCCAACGTGGGTTATATTGGCAGAAAATGAAAATGTGATAACATCATATAAATCAAGGATAATACACACAAAGGGTGGCAACAGAGCGTGGTTGTCCATTGGGAAGGAAACGATGGAGATTACTCCTTTTTTTTTGCAGTGGATTCACCTTTCCTTTCTTTCTGTGGGAAGAGCGTTTGTCGTCGCGTCCGCGTCCGTTGTTGTAACATGTCGTGCCGTGTGAATGTGTTATGAAAACTCAACGAATGAAATTTTCTTTTTCCCCTGTCAAGGACCGCATTGGGCTTGTATTTATTGCTCCTTGGAGAAATGTGTCAATTTAGCTCTTATCCGTAATCGGATCCTCTTTATATTTTACTTTTTTTATTTTTTACAATGAAATATTCAATTTTCCAGCGAATCTCCTCCATCGACGAACGAAAGCCCTTTTTATCTTCATCCGATGGTTGCTGTGTAAATATGTGTTCAACTGTAGCGAGTTGTAAATGCCAGTGAAATGTACCGCACCGTGTATCGAGGTATTTGTCTTAAAATGTTCTCTTTGTTAAGGATTTCATTCTTTTCATACAATGGTAGAGTACATTCCGTAACCTCAATCCCAATTAAATTCCCTTCAGTACTCTGTCTGGCACTCGAATTCGATTAAGGTTTGATTGCAGATTGTATCTGGGCGAGTATTTGAAATGAGTAATGTATCGTTAAGACAAAAATGCAAAGACAGCAGTCTGTCTGAAGTTTATATTGAATTGCAGTGTTATAAAATGTCAACGTTAATACATGTATTCTGTATCAAATGAATTGACCTAAATGCCTGATCATTCTTATGACCATTCCGGTTTTATGTTCGCAGACCAAGATTCGCAATGCAGTGTATCCTAGCTATGACACTAGCTTTGCCATGGACAGTGTGGCGGGATTTTCTGTAGGTGGTGGCCCGTGGCGTTGTGGGTATGTGCGTCGTCTCCTACGCACTTGGACCTACCTGTCTAGGTTCGATTCCTGGTACGACAAGAAATACATTTCACGGCCCCACCTCTTTCGAGTCACTGACTATGCTCAAAGAGTATAACTGTCTAGAAAAATCTTCTCAAACTTGGCCGTTCGGAGTCGGCATAAAACTGTAGGTCCCTTCCACTCGTGATAGAACAATAGCACGCACACACGAGTGGTTGCTGAGAAGCTAGGCCCTGGCCCTCTACGGGCTGTAGCGCCACCCATATTATTATATTATATTAAAGGTCTTAGAAGTCGTTATTTTGTTTGTCATTTCATTTCAGATGCGGGGATGATTTGAAAATCAAAGTCGTGAAAAGTTACGTAGATGACCTTAAGAACGAATTTGTTAACGCAATAAACTGTTGGTCAAACAAACAATTTTTGAGAAATCATTTTGTCTTTTTTTTCAGGCCTTTCGGCCTAAATAATTTGTGTACAATCTTTATTATTTTGATTTGACCAAGAATAACTAGTAAAAAAAACTTATTTGATTTATCTTAAACTAACTTAACCTAACATATATCTTTTTTTGCACGGACACGTGCACCAGGGTGTATATGTTATGCATATGCCTAAGATATATATATTATACACCATGGTGCACCTTTTTCCCCCTCTATATCTACCCTGGAACCTATATAAGTTGGCCACCATGGTCAACTACCGCGTCATTTTGAAAAGCCATCGGCGGCAGGGACTGTTTTTGGTGTAACCACCAGTAAAACTGCCGTTCTTTGGCAGACTTCCTCCTGTCTCGAGGAGAGATCGCTCTACTGAACCGGAGGAGGTCCTCGTGACTGCGAGTAACATCCCGTTCATATTGAAGTCGCCTGTCCACTGTTCGACGTACGACATGGAAGATGACAGGACATCCTTGTGGATCCTGTATTATGCCAATTGCCTCGAGATAGAGGAACGCTTCCGGAATAAAGCAGCTGAGGCGCAGTCAATTCATAGCTCATGCAATACGCCTTCTGATCAGCTTAATACTATAACGATCTATCATGTTCAAGTTTCCCTCGTTGTAAAGGACCTCGTTGGGATAGAACTTCTTGTACTCAGACTCGGGTGTACGATACAACCGGAGACAAGTGTAACGACACTGTCTCTCGAACAACCTCATCTTTTCCATCTGGGAAGGACTCACATTGAACCACAGTGGACAACCGCAGGACATAACTGGCCGGATGAGGTCCATGTAGCAGATTACCTTCACTCTGGTGTCAAGTTGGCTGCTGTAAAACAACGCCCTTGTCACAGCAAAGGCTTTTTTAGCTTTAGTCAGAGCAATATCCATATGTTTGTCAAACTATAGATATTGATCCAACCAGAAATTAGTTTAATCATCCATGTACTTTTAAACGCACCCCTGTTAAGTTGATTGCACACGCAATGCAATTACTAAAAGTTTGAAGTTTGTGGAGCTCCATCTCCCAAAAGGCTGCAAATAATGGGACAAAAGTTAGTAGATGAGTTACTTACGTTTTAAGTTAGGGGTAGGTTTTATATGCAACTCAACTCCAAAATTAACCAAACCCACAAGGAAAATGTCAGTACCTTCAATACTCCAATCACCACTGCGCTCTATGTGACCGAACCAGTTAAGTCGTTGGATACAGTCCTTCGAGTCTAAGGACTAGTTTTTTTTGCAATTATTGACAAGGTCGATTCTACATCGGATCTCCACTAGAATATCGTTTTTGGAGTTTAAGTTCACCCCGAGGTAGACAAACTCCTTTACTAAATCATAATTGAAGCTGGCGTCATTTCCCTCTATCTACATTGCTAACGTTATGAACTTAATTGCCTGAAATATGTCGCCTATACATGCTTCCTATCAGAAATGACACCAATTCAATTAACTGCATTTTAAAAAAGTCCACCAAACGCTTTTAACGCGATGAGCGATCCACCCACCGCTTGTGGTACATACAAAGCAAGCCCATTAAAAGAGAAGGCTTCTGCAAATAAATGCGCTTGCTTCAATCGTTAATATTTGATTAGCTGTGTGGTGTGCAATGGTTTTCCACATTAAGTGCTCTTGAAAGTCATGCTCCTTAATGACTTTCTATTATTCCCTTAAAGGGCAACGTTAAAGCGAATATGTGGCAACAAAAACAAAAGAACAACGTAGCACGTTCGATTGCAATTACATGATGGCACGTGTTCCTGAAACCCATTTCATTCATTCAAAGAGGCTCTTCTAAGTAAATACCCAGAGGCGTACATTCAAATTGAAGTCTTAGGTCTTATGTTATGCATAAGCGTGTGCTTGCCATTAGATCTGGCCACATGCAATGTATCTAAATGTTGACATTCGTGGAGGAATTAATTAATTAATCGAACATGACTGTCGCTCAAGGATGTTTGGACTTCTGTTAATTTATATGTATCAAGTTGAAGGTATTCAATTAAGTTTTAGCTTGCAAATATATGAAACCCTATTACAGTGATTCATCAAAAACTTGGGCAGTAGACCAGATTCAATATTAACTCTCGCACCATATGCACAAACTAATTCTGCGAACTCTTCAATGACCCACTCCCATCAATCATCAGCGTGCTGTTCTTTGCCCCCAGGAAACCACCTACTTGCGTGAATTTTCTAAATTATCATGTAATCGTGAACCTATTACTCATTGTCGAACCCATACTGTGTTTAAATTTTGAATATTCTGCAAAAGCTTTCAATATTCTAAAAACATACTCACACTGTCGGTTGTTCGGGAAATGGATTCCATGAAAGCAATCAAAGTGATTTGTCAAAATCAGTCTTGCTCTCTTATTTATGGGAAATCGCACTATGACCGGGTAAACTACCTCCATCCGCATTGTGATGGAAAGCCCTTTTGTTCGTAAGAGAATAAGAACAACAATGGACTGCGTTGAACGGTGTGCAAGGATAATATATATATATACATATGTATTTCCATATATGTTTTTGTAGACTGATATATTAAATAATCTACTGATGTAGGTATGTTTGTTGAGCGTATTTGGTATTTGATTTTTTAGTTCTCGTGCTATATGTTTTATGTGGAATCTCTTGTCAAAGTTTAAACATTGAATAAATACAGAAAAAATCTTTACTGTGTGGCCCATGACGTTAGAAATATCAGGTCTAGAGAGTCTAAATCGTTTACACCGCAAACACCTCGACAACCATTTTCTCATTTTTGATAAATACTTACACATGTTCTTAAAATTTGTTCATATCAATCTGACGGACACTATTTCAGCCATGATCTGTTTCAAATGTCTTTTCAATTGTATCTAATCTATCTAATGGGTGTGTTTAAGAGGCGGAGAACTTTAAATTAGCAACATTGTTTTCTCTGACAGCTGATATGACTCTTCTCGATTGTTTTGAAATTGGTTTGGCTTGGCAATTCTTCATTTAAAAAACATGATTTAATTCGGAAGTGGTCACCGCTTAGTGCGACATAACGATACGTGGTGAATGAATTGGCCCTGTTTGCAATGAGCATTGTTCTTTACAAAGATGTAGAAATAGTCTGAAAAGCAAAGATCCATCGACTGTAGTGGCTCATCCACATCCAGAGAATGAGCACCAATAATCCATCTGGAAAAATCTTCAAATCCTAATCGTCTGTTGTGATTAGTAGCGACCAATGTGGTACAGGAAACGTTATTATAAATTGTTTGTTCACCACTTTGATCGAATATGGCAAATATTAGAAAAACTCGAAGCAAATGGAAATATAATTTTAAATAGTAAACATCTACATATTAATGTTTTATTTAAATATTCTTTTTAAAAAATAATTTAAATATTTTATTTAAAAAATTATTTTTAATATTTTATTTATAAAATGTATTTAAATATTAAAAGGAAGACAGTGAAATCGGTTGAGGTCGTTACATACAGTTCTACCAAGTTATGTTCATAAAATGCCTTAACCCCGATAGACGTGTTTTTGCTTGGTAACCTTCATGGATCTCATAATTACCTATATTTCCTTGAGCATTTTAATCTATAGGTCTTACCTACAGTAGCAGTCATATAGCATCCCCTAAAGGTTTTTCACAAAAGGAAATAAGAGCCAACATTAGTCATTCCGCACGTCCATCCGCAAATTACTTGCTCGCGAAATACTGTGGCACATGAAAAGATTTATCGATGCGTTGTGGTGCTGAAGATTATTTCCGTCCTTGCGTCATGTTTCGGTAGTATATTCAAGTATAAGGCTGCAAAAAACTAGTCCTACCTCGAGGCAATAAAAGTAAACGCGCTACCACCGAATACACTAAATGAAAAAATATTTCGAGCTACATAAAATAGACGTGTTCATTTTCAACTCTTCTTTGGATTTAATCATGTTCCCGCAACGGGGGAGCCGTGGCAATTATCTTCACCTTTCACCACCCTCCTTTGGCTTGGCACACCTGAGTAAGTTATGAAGGTTCATTCTTTATCACGGTGTAGAGCTATGCTGAAGTTTTTGTTCACGTATAATGAAGAGATACCACGCTTCGAGATACTTAACAGCACTCATTTCGCGTTGATTTTTAGAATGATGCAGCATTCTCAAGTTCAGATGTGTTAACTTGTGGCAGAGGAAAATTGTACATTATTACCGCCCAGCTAGTAGGTGTATTTTGAATGGAGAAACGACTGTTATTTAATGTTGGATTATCAAGTTGTACGTTGTGGGGCTGTAACGTCAGTTCCTATGCTAATTTCTGACATGTATGTATGTACATATTCTCATGCCACCTTTCCCAAGTCCCTGAGAATGCACTGAAATGCGCGAATGTTTTCTGTTAAAGCTAAGCAATGGCTATTTATTAGCTGAAATAGCCACATTCGTTATTGCAAATATTTGTGTCTTTATTTTCAGCACATAACCGATATCCTATGCACATACATACCTCATAATGTATCCATTAGTTATTCAAATTCAAATAAATTTTTAGCTGTATTACATGCGTACACATATAAGTGCCATCCAACTAAATTTGATTCCATGGACGTGTATCAATTTCCAATACTTCAAAATGATTCTGATATAAATGTTAATACACAATAAAACCTGCCTCCGGCTCCATGGAGAAATTCTATTCAATTCATTTACCGAACCATCGTAAGTCCTTTGTGGTTTAAAGTAACGTCATCATTAAATTTTTACAACTCTGCCCAATTAGCACGCAAACCTATAAATTGGTGCTCAATTCTATGCACAGAGCAGGGACATCCTTCTCTCCACTGCCATAGGCAATGACGCCGTTGCCCAAATAGATATCGACATGTCCTCCAGTGATCAATACTTTTCGTTTATGTCCACTCCCCAGCCAATCTGTGGCGAAGAAACAAACTCAGCCATTAAATATATATTTTTTTGTTTTGTTCTGTTCCAAAAATATACTTATATACATATATACAAATATATTTTTATTTTATTGAATAAATGTCACGTGCCGTGAGGGTTGTTATCACAACATAAAATTGTAACGACAATCAATGAAGTTCATTTGGGGAATATCTTGTGCAGCGCAATGCCTGTGTCGGGACATAAAATGATGAATGATGGTCACAAACAGTATCACTGGCCGCTGCCATGGTTGGCTTTTATACGATTTCGGAGTATTCAAGATCGCATACCGTCGGTGGAGAAATTGAATGATGTACGAGTGTTTGCGCTGCGCGTGTAGTGCCGAGGTTCCTTCTACCCGGGGCTCAGTGTTCCACTGTGCTCCTTTATCGACCACTGTCGAAAATGCATGTTAACAGCAAAGCACTAATGAGAGAATACGATATCGATTCGTTAAAAAAAAAAGAGGGGCAGCGGTTTTAAATACCCATGCACTGTTATGTAAGTGTGCATTAAAATTCTGCATTATTATCTGATGAAGCTTGTACATGAATTTGAGGATGATCCGATATACTGCGTAGCTATTTCCTGGACGACTGGAGCGAAAACTGGTATAGATAATAACCAGGTTTGCCGATATCCTTAAAGCGAGCTCAACACCACCCACAGACCTCAGAATTTGCATCACTAGAGCTTCAAGGTGCATCGAAGTTTGATGTCAAAATCGATTTCCATAAGTTGAGGTTTTTACCCACCGACATTAAAAATTCCCTTTTGTTGTTCCAAAAAACTCTACTTCCAAATCACCCAGTTTCGATTGCGGCTCAACTTTTCTATTCCCCACCCTTTCCTACACATGTGTCATATCTTTCTTACATATTTATAGCATGTTTTCAATACCCTTAGAACACGAGAATAATGCAGTTCGAAGACAAAACGAATGGAGATAAAAGAGAACACAAAACTCAAGCACACGGGGCTCTGTCTAGCCCTAGCACGTCTCACCACCCTTGCCAACACATTAAAAGTCTTACGATAACTTTAACGCGTGCAGAAGCCGCCGTTTATAGCCAAATATACATAGTGCTGCTGTTGACAAGACACAAAATGTACATTTATCATTCGAAAAAGTCGACAGCATTGTATAATCCCACCCCCTCTAATCGATCGTATACGTATGCGTGATATCCACTCATGAACAAGCGTATGTGACCAAATGTCTTTTGACAAGGATAGGCAGTCGATGATGAGACTTGGAGAAAAGTGAATGAGTTTGAGTAAAGGTAAAGAAGAATCTTAAAAACTTAATTATGTGTAACGAAAATAAACATTACATATTTCATAATATTTTTAAAACGACAAATCATATTCCCATCAATGCATTAACGGTATTGTTATGCAATCTAAGGCCAAATCACAACAACGCGTTCTCACGGTCGGTCTTTGGCAGATGTTGGAAAGCGTTTTATCGATTTTACGACAATGTTGCGTCAAAACGCGGCGCCCTCAGTTTTCCAAATCTGAACAGAACGCACGCTTTTGATAAGTCAAATGTTCTGAAATAAGTATTACAAGAAAAAACATGCTATTACTTTAAATAAAATCCCTACAACAACTTAATTACTTACACGAACGCCTTAGCTCGCCAAAATTAAAAATCAACACGCCAGTGAGTGGAAGTAGCTCTACCTAGAACTTTGTGCACGGACTTACGAAATGTGAGGTTTAAATCCGCGACCGCTATATTATGATATCCAAGGATTTATGTATTCATCCATTTACATATATTATGTCCACAAAAATTGTGAAACCCCGACCTTTCGAACTCCCTGTTGTGATTTGGGTATATGTAACTCTCAAACAGTATCTAATTTCAAAAGAACACTTTTTCATTGTTCCATTTGAATAAACGCACTTGCTGAATGTATAATTCTGAAAGATAAGTGCTTGTATATGTAATGCTCGTGTGGTAAAATGTTTAGTCTCAGCACAGCATACAATTATTGCCGTGGCCAACGCACAATTTGCCAATTCCTCATAACGAGTACGTCTTATTCAACGTTTGCAACCACATAAGGGAGCACCCAAGCATCAATTATTTAAACTGACTGTTTGGCAGAAATGTCTGCGGTTCTCTGTTAAACGAAACATGTAGATTCTAAGAAAAGTCCAATGCTGGTACTTTATGCTGAAAGATTCTAAATACAATTTTGAATCAGCGAAGTGTAAGACATTTGGGAAAACACAAGAAAGACGAGACAAAAAACATCTATAGAAAAAGTCTTGTTTTTCACTAAATTATATTTAACATAAAAATGGCAACTGAATTGCATACATAACATCTAAGTTTTACCTACATATTGAAGTGAAGAAGAATCAAACAAATATTACGGAGTTATGCAAAAAGTAGAATTGTAACATATTGTTCCAATACGAACGAGTGGATTTTAGCAATTCAGCTTATTTATTCAGTTCTGCACGGTTTTTTTTGTTTTCCAGAGACAAAAGCAGCGCGTGCAAATGGTAACAATGTATCACCCAAACGAGGTATGATACTCCGATTTCAGCACACACATAATTTCTGAATTTACGGGTACGGCAACAACCAAAACTGTCGGATTCTTGGCAATATAAATCCACACGAGGTACACCAAGCGCTAATGAATCCGCAGAAATTCAGTGTCTGGTGTCGATTGTGGAACGGCGCGCTGCCGCGATATCATCGATTCATTCTTTTTCGAAAACGACGATGTCATTACCATCAAAATCAACGTATAGCGATACAGATATGAATCAATTCCGTTTGCGATTTCTTTAAGTCTGTGCTAATAAGCCGCAAACGACCGGTGTCCCCAAAGCCAGAGTAATCCGTGCCTTCGCTAAAATTCTGATCTTCTTTTTTTCTCTGATTATCTATAGATTTATACCGTCGCGAACTGGAACTCTTAATAACACCCTTTTTCCAGCTAATCGGAGAGAGCACTTGAGTACGTACGTTCTTGTGCATTATACTGGAAATGAAAGTGCATCTGGATATTACGTGCTTTGAAGAAGAACTTGAAATCTGAACGCAGCTGGTCTTGTCAGTGTCTAATGATGGCGTCAAAGAATTGATTTCCGATTAACTTCTCCAAATGCAGATATAAATTGCAAATCAGTTTCTTATTAACAGGATACGAGTTTAATTATTAAAATTTTTCTATTGATATCCATACATTTTGTTTTTGAAAGTATTGAAATTACTGCTATACGGCTGTGCAATGCAGTAATGAGCGGTTTACGTTTATTTTCTGATGTACGCTTTGCAATTTCAAGAATTGTTTCATTGTTATCTCGTGCAATATCGAACCATAAAGTAAATACACATGAAATTAACAGTGCGTGAAATTAATTCAAAATCTGTTTCATGAAAAGAGCGTGATTTACCTTGGAGGCGTAGATAATACATAAAGAAACGTTTGAATTCAGTTTGAAAATAATTCAAATTGCAGTTACGGAGCACAGAGGAGTACTAAATGACAAACATATATAAAATGACAAAATGCATTAAAATTGGTTTATATATAAATGGTAAACTATTCGTTAGAGGAAATTCGACTTAGAGGGTGATATTTTGTATGGAAAATTAAAAAAAAAGGCGAACTAAAAATTCGAGTTAGAGCGAAGTTCGACTTGGGGAGAGTTCACTGTATTTGTAAATAAATCTAAGGTCTACGTTGGTATCAAAATACTTGACACAAATCCATGTTACTCTTAGGTTATCTTTCCTTAATTGTAAATTATAATGATTACTTCATGTCGTTTTGTTTTTAAGTAGTATATCAATTCTGACGAGGGAACAAAAACCTGATCAACCATCAAATCTAAAAACAAGTGCAAAAAACTGCCCATACTTTTTATTTCACAGAACCGCTACAATGGAAAGTAGCTTAATTCCACCACCCTTCTCATGTATTATATTCTGATGTAAGTAATATCAAGCAAATTCCACCAAAATCCAACACTACAATTGGAACATACTGGTATCAAACGACGTCAGCATGTGTTAATTAAACCACTATCGTGGTCATCAGTGGTTCATCAAAAAGTTGCTCCAAAGCGAAACTCAAAACCGTAATTAAGACCAATGCAAGAAGTTTCCCCTTCCCGTCCTTTTGAAACAGCTAATAGCGTTAGACAACTTCCCTTTTTATGAAACAAATAATACATAAACTCGCCTAACTAACCCCATTTCTGTCATGTTTCCTACGTTACGTCTAGGCTAAAAGTTCATATCCTCAAATAGTTCACTGGTAAATTTACTTAAGCCATTTCAAACCGGCTTTTTCCTTGCTTTGAAGAATTAGAAAGAGGAAGAGAGCGAAACAGCACACAAGCACAAAAAATGAAGGAGGTGTGCTGGGTAGCATCAGCTTCAAGTCTCAACTCTGGAACATTTTATGTTTCATTTTTCACTGTGAAAATATTTACCAACAAACAGCGCACAGGGCACACATAACATGTGCTTGCAGCTGCTACTACTGCTGCTGCACAACAGGGGAGTCGTTTCTCCCTTCGAAATTGGTAATTGCAGCTGAAAAGGGGACTTTCATTCCCCAGCCATTTACTGCTCCCAGTAAGCATGTAAGCAACAACATTTTCCAACCGAGTCCCCGCACAAAACGAAGGACATTCACTGCTAGCAGTACTAGCACGCCGTTTTTATCCACCCATCTTGGAAAATGGTTTTACAATTTTATTCTCGTCACAAGTTAAACATGAAATCGCATAATAATACTCGGCTCTGATACATACAGTTGAGAAAAAAAAAATATAAACTCGCACCAACGGAAAAAAAAGCAATGCTTCAAATTTTCTGTGCATTTCTTCGGGGAAAACTGTGTGCGAACAAACGCTGCTTTTTGCATATTAAGATGAATGTGATTTCCTTTTCTGCACTAGTGTGGGAGAATGGGGGGGATATTGTTGGTTGCGATGGAGGAAGGGCAAAGGAAGATGCGCAAAAAATGGTTAATGCAATTGATGTACCAGAAAATGGTGTTCTTTATTTCCTGTGCGCCATCTTCTGGGTTTATGCGAGAGCGTCGGAGGATTCCTCACTTGGGACGCTCGCTCGTTCGTTCCTTTGGTGCTCATCAATCCTGGAGAATTGTAAATTCAAATCAGGTTACCGTTTGATTGACATTGCTGGCGGATGTGGTTGGCATATGCAATTGAATTCTGGTTACATTGTGACAATCGATTTCTCATTAGAATGGAAGATTAATGTTGCCATCCGTAGATAGCAGTGATTTGGTGGAGATTTTTGTGTCAAAGATCAATTGTGGATTGGTTGGGATTTGCATAGGTTCAGTAGTGTGTACTCTGTGCTAGGTATGCAAACCAGTGTGGTGAATGCGAATCGGATAACACGACTAGGGAGTTGCCCCAAGCGTTACTCACACGATACAACCGGAAAGGCATCAATACTGATGAGAGATACCATTTTCTGATGTTACCCAGCTCATTAGATCCATGGATTGGAATCGGAATTTCGTTACACTGATACCATTCAAAATCATCTCTTTTCAATTCTATTATTTCACAATTAGATTCTGTTTATGTGACAATTGCACCCTAAGTTTGCATATACGCATAAACGTATGTATGTTGGTTCCTTTGTTGGCCTGTGTCTTTGTCCAATGAGCAATTGGTTCTGTGGGTCGTACCACACAGTGTACACTTATCGATATTATCCTACAGGTTTGATGGCATTATTATTAAATTTAACTCTACCATTGAAGGGAGGATAGTTGCAAGGATATCTTCACATAACTTCTAGTCTACATTTAACAGCTTGTAATTCTTGAATTTATGTCTTTTACTTGGATTACCAGGAACCAGATCCAAATCTAAACATTGAGTAGCTGCTGCCGATACGAGTTTATCCTATCTGCTAAATACTCCCGCAGGCTTACCGGCTTCCTGCATGTGGTTGCTCGATGTATATGATGGTGATGAAAATAAATATATGAAAACGAATAGTTTTCAATAATTAGAGAATGGAACATAGGTACTAAATATTATATAATAAATGCATTGTCACTTCTGTGGATGACCAGTTGTAGTAAAATGTTGACTCTTTTGTCCGAGAAATTCAATGGCCGTGTTATCTCACGTCGTGGCGATGTTAATTCGCCGCCACGATCATGTGATTTGACACCGTTGGACTTCTTTCATTGGGGATATTTAAAAGAAAAAGTGTACATCAATAAGCCAAGAACATTTCAAGAGCTAAATGATAAGATAATTCGGCACATTGACGACATTGAACCTCAATTATCTATCAGAGTCATTGAAAATTTGGGCCATCGGATAGATGTATGCCACCGAAGCCGCGACGAGCATTATTGCTATAGATCCCCTATCATAATAAAAAAAATATTGATATAATTCTCTGAACATTTTTTGTTTTATTTACAATTACCATCGTGCGTTTTCGTTGAACCACCCTTTATTATACATGATATACTATGACTGCTTTCAAGAATTCACCCAGATGAGCTGTAGCAACAATTCATCTTCAATCAATTTTTTGACGTCTCAATAAGACCTAATCGGCAATTGAATATTTAAGAAGCAGACTGTGCTAAGCGTGGTTGGAATAGTAATTGAAATTGAACACCTTTTTTCTGTTTAACGTTTTTCTGTGCCGTCCTGGTGGCCGTTTAACATGCAGAATGTAATCAGCGCCAGAAATTAACTAATAGATGTATTCAGCTTTATCTTGCCCTTCCAATAATGAGGTAAACTAGAGGATTTATTTAGATGTTATTTCAAATCATCATGTTTCACCAAATATGGGATGAAAGGTTCTTGTGTTCAGAGCATGGATTCTGGTCTCCACCCAACTGTCTTCAAATCTGCATAACTAAATAAATAAATAAACAGTGCCTGTCCAACTAGCTAAATTCTTGAGACCACCCTATATATTGTTGCCTGAGTCAAGATGGCGCCGAAATTCTTCCCTTGAGTTTTTCTTTTATTAGTGACAGAAATTACTAATTTAATCTTTAATATGCGAATTTGATACACCTTGTAAATGTTTTTCGGCTTCTCAATAATAATCAATACCATTTTATTCATAAAACTAACTTACATTTACGTACACATGATATATCATGAGTATTTCATCAAGCTGTTCGGATCATTTCAATACACTAATATCAACGTGACTAAGCTAGTACAGGAATGCCGGCTGCGGTAGTGTCTAGAAGGCGAGCTTAAAATGTCCCTTATCTGTCTCTTACAGTGACATCCCAGGAAGTGAACTGGCTAGGCAGGGATCTACCTTTCAGTGCTCGCTTGCAGAAGAGGTGCAAATCCCAACACAAGCCGTCAAGGCTAATATCTCTCTTGTGACTTGAAATAACCTAACCTAACCTCAGATGGGCCAGGTTGACAAACTGTGCTACATCTAGAAAAATATGGCCTAAATACAACCAATCCAAAACAAAATATCACCTTCGGCGAACTCATCGATTGGCGGTCTTCACGGGACACTGACCGATAGGAAATCATGCCGGCAAACTAGTTATCCCACACACACATACAGCAGCTTAGCTGAGAGGCTCTTGCTACAGCCAGACAGCCAGCGCTTAGTAGACTCTTCCTCAGCTTACTTAATGAGATACATATCAGATAATAAGGAACTAATATCCTTCTTAAATACCTTAGTTTGGATTTAGAGATATCTCAAAAATACACTTTATAAATATGGTACCACCCCCGTGGCATTAAAACGACACATAGTGCTAATTAGGTTATCCCTGAACCACCACTTCTACCAACCTCTACACATAGACATATCATGTATATTTAATTCATACGAAACCTTTTATTTGCTACTGAATCACTGTATTTGATTCGGTTAATGTTTAATACCCATCATTAAGTGGGATGTAACATAATTTCAATTTTAAGCCGTGCAGCCACTTCTTTTTCCTGCCAGCTCAACAAGTTTGAAACTAAAACAAAAGAAAGAGAAACATTTAAATTGCAAAAAGAAAGGAAACTCTCTTCCACTCGATAGAACAAACCAAACATACTTTTCAAAAACTTTTCCTTAAATGCCTCATTTGCCATTGTCATCGCATGCGGACTACGAGTGCAAATTAATTGAAATCCAGGGCAAAAAAAAAGAGTTTAAAAGGGAATGCAAGTCATTTTAAAAAGAGTTTGAAAAATCACTCCCGATTTATAGGATTAGATGTGAGGTCCATAGCGTTACGTAACATTGCACATTCCTCACATTGTCGTTCGTTTCAGTTGCACTGGGATTATAGGGGAAAACGAGCAAATCCACAATTCCATCTCAAGTGGATCATTGGGTAACCGACTGTCACACGTAAAGAGTTGTGGCTTTCCACTATTGGTTCGCAATCAATATAGAAAGGAGATTCAGTTAGAAGATCTGTCAGCTGGAAAAGTGGATGGCATTCATAACCAACTATTTGCTGAAAGTTCATGAAGTGATATATTAGATTCTTTAGTTACACATGGTGCGGACTGTGCCATTGATATTACAAGTGCGATTGAATATCTATCATGTGTCCCTTGGCAATGTAGATTTTTTTCAAAACAAGGAGATTAGTTTCGTTTTTGATTTGAGATTCTCTTTGTGACAACCAAACGTGTACCACTACATGGATGCACCTGGACTATTATTTTGAATTTCAAAAACTAAAGGCATGGAGCTACAGAGCTCATCAAATATTTCGTTTTTGCCAGAAAAAAAAAGTGAAGTCAGACTCTTTGTTCTCCCTCTGTAGGATTGTCGTGAACAGGAGGATTGAACGCTAGAACGCTGCAGCGCTACGGTACTGTACTATTTTGTCTTCTCTTCACAATGTTTGCACTGATGGATTAGTTTTACGGTCCGTATTTTACTCTTTGATACATCTGTTGGACCGTACGCCGAAATCGATGGCAAACCAAGACAAAAATTCTCGGGAACTCTTTTTTATGTCTGCAAAAGGATTATTTGGACTTCATTTGAATCACCATATCACCGCACAACACCTGTTTGCACAGAGCATGGTCAACGATGATTATGTCTCAGGAATAATGTTGCCACGGCTCGTTTCATGTTGTGCTTTCGAATCAACGCCATTGGCTATACATCCCACACCAGAATACAAAAAAATTGCATCCATAAAGTGCAAGCACCCAAATAACTGCAGACATTTTTGGATTAACACATCAACGTCAATCTACTAATCTGTACTGTATTTTGAAATCCATTGTGTAGAGTTCAAGGCCAAATGATGAACTCGTATCTTATTAATGATCTAAGAGATTCGGATATTCTTTCACCGTCTAATCAAAGGAATTGCATTCTTCTGTACCAAATCCAATCACAATTCTTGCATTAATCAACTTCAATTACCGACCGGGAACTCAAGGACTACATTTGCTGCAGATTGCAGCAACAAAAATCATTACAGAGTGATTCCGTCGTCTGTCATGAAATCGAATAAAGGTGACACAGGTTTCCAGGTAGGAACCTAGGAATTTCCCTAGAGAAATTAATCTAATTAAAGCGGATGTCTGATCCTGAAAGTCACTAGCGCACTAGGTCAAATGGAATAAATTGGAAATGGAATTGGTCGGATAGTCATCGACGTTGCCGTTGTCGTTGCCGTCTACACTCACAGAGAATTCTACAAATAATTTTCAAAAGAAAATCAACAAAGCGATGCAAGAGAATCGTATTAAATAAGCAAAGGCACCATTTATTCTCTCCCAGAGCTATTTACTTCCATCAGAACGACACTACAATAACGACACCATCGAACCCAACTCGACAAGGATTTGCCGTTGATAGTCAGTATGGCAGTCGCACTGTAAATTTTCTTGCCAGGTTCTCACTTAGGTTTTATTGGAACGAATTAAAAAGTAAATTACCGTTTTGATTAAATCCCTCCAGGAAAGGGACAACGAAAGAGAGTCCGGTCTGATGGTGGCATTTACCATGGTCGCGTTAGACATTTAGCCATTGATGCCTTATTGGTTTGTGGCTCCATACTATCAAATATTATCCTGCGAAAGCACCACATAAGATAGACTATAATCAGGAAACTATTCAAGGCATCTGCCTTATGACTTCGGTGTTATTAAGCTGCATTTTCCTTTGAATATCAACATACATCCACAAGAATACACGTCGACGCTTTTAGCCTCATAGGTGGTTCTTTTGTTTTGCGGATCTCACTCGTGGCAATCTGTACATTCACAGCGGAATTTGGCAGGGAAATGTCACATAAATCGATGATAACATCTGGATATTGCATGGGTAAGACCTAAATGGGATGTGAACAATATCCTCCCTACTTTATTCATCGGAAAATCACTCCAGGGAATGAAACCAAATGTGGCTGTACATACATATCTACCCGTATGTCCTAGTATGTGAGGATTCCTTAATGAAAAGAAATTGCCTGTGAAGTCGCTTGTGAATGCCATTCTGTACGATGGGCTTTCATTTAGTTTCCTGCTTCCTCTGACGGCATTGTTTTTTATTAGCGAGCCTTATATCCACGTATGGCTTGGGGTAAGATGATTCTATTTTCACCTGATCAAATCGTAGCACATGATGGCGGGAGATATTTTGCTCGGCTAAGTGTTGCGCCTCGTACACATCTGATGTTTGTACGGTAAATTGCCGTGCACGAGATGTTTCACTGGCGCTTTACCTTCAGGGCAACGTGGCATTAGTCGGGATCCCGGAATACATTACTCAAACACGGGTGAAGGGTTTGCGTATAGGTGACATGCTGCCTTCTGGGATAATGTTCTTCGCAGTGGAGGAACCGGAGTCTTTTTTAAGCGCCTAATACGCCTACATGTGCTGCTGAGCTAGAGGCACCTCTGTTTAATACATGTAAAATATTTAATAAAACGCAATGAATACGTACTCGTAAATATATTCTTCAAATCTGAGTAATATTTATTTTTTTGTAGAAACAAACTATTTTCTAAAACTTGACCACAGATCTTTTCACAAGTTTATTCTGACACAGAACATAATCAATCTATCTGCCAAATTCAAACCCTATAGCGGCCTAGAAGGTAGAGCTCTAGAAACGTCCAAAGCTACGAACTTTTACATATTATTTAAAATCTTAATACATATAACAGCAATTAAACATATATAACAACTAACTACTACTTCTCCCCTCTTTACCCTCTTTTATCCATCACCATTACAGCTGTGAGTCTGGCTTGCCGCAATAACAAATTATTTTGCTGACTCATCCAAATGCCTTGCTCACCGATTAAAACAAATACACATATGGAAGGCGAGCCGACTGACATCACAATTTCGTCCAATCACGCTGCCAAATTAGCACATTTGCTGCAATTCTCTGGAAAGCAGCCGAACTCATCCAAAATTCGCATGACCTCCATCGGACAAAGAACCAACTTACAAAGTCCGACATGCATGTGCGACTACGTACATATCTACACATTCAGAAGGAAGTCAAACAATGCCATATCAACAAATTTGTACACTAGCCCACCCACACACCATCTAGCTAAGTGGCACTATCTATCCGCAGGAAGAACACAGCCATCGCGATTTATTTTATTCAAATTTCCCCAACGAGGTGATAGTTTATCCATGCGCACCGAACTAATCCAATTAATTACTACATTCAAATACCAAATAGTCCAACAAAACACCCACAACGGAATCACACAGATAGCAATCCTCAAAACAAGATAGAACCGCATTCACACCAAAAACCAGAACTATACCCTCGTATGTGGTCTAACCATGATGCCACTGAAAGTTTTCGCCCCAGCATCCAGGCGAATTTATAAAATTCGTTAGAAGGGGCAACCTATAATTTTCCACCCCATTAGCACTGAATGAAGGGATTTCACTAAATATTAAATTAATTTTTGGAATGATGAGGATGAGATAGAGCCACTGCGCTACTGAGCGACGGAGCCATCAAGCTATCCGAAAAGTAAATTGTTCTGCCACCCGATCCAACCAACCCCCACATGATTAATCATTCCTGATTGCTTAATTGACCTATTTTCTCGTTCTCCCCTGACGTCACTCATTCCTGCCGTCAGAAGATGGCAGAAATGGAAATACTCTCAATGTTTCATTCGCACCTCCTGCCGGGCAACAGGGAGAAAATTAATTTTGCTAAATACGGAACAGAATATCCACGATCAATGTCTGGACTTCCTACACATTTCACCTCCGACATCTAATGTGAAAAGTCTTTGTTGGGGCGCGCCCTAATTAGAAACACACGATACAAGATTAGATTGAGTGGGTGCAAGCAACTTGAAAGCAATCTGCATACGCTTCTCGGGCCGGATTATAAATCCATCGCCGGGACTGAAGCTGGGATACGACAGAGCTTGGAAGATTCATTTTTCGTCCAAAAATACCGCCTTCGAGTTCAGTTTGATGGCTAAATAGATCCCTGAACAATGCCGGAAGCCAGTGTATAATAAATCAAACTCATACACAAACCCACTCCATACTGGATGAATGGAACACCACGGGTACGGTGGAGCGAAGAAGACGCGAGTGAAAAAAAATCTTTGAAAGGTAAAAATGTCTCCAGGAGTTATGATTTATTCGATATCGATGATATCAATGAAAATTCGGGGCTTTGTAGCCAGTCGCACGTGCCGCTAGATCCTCTCATCGACTGCAATGGCTGGGGTAAACGTCAGTACGTGGTGTACACGCACAAATGACAGTCGTATTTTAAAAAGCAATGCAGAGGAGCGAGGAAGGAGAATAGAAAGTGATTGAATGTGTCCGCGTCGCACAGGCTCCCGTTATAACGATTTTATTGTACGTGACCTCAAAGAGAAATCACATAAAGTTCCTTTCATCTAGTTTTATGACTGTGTTGCCAAATAATCAGTGCCGAGAAATGGTTGCCCTCTTGTGTGCGAGCTTTGCTCTCTTCCACTGTTGGTTGTCGAGACCTAATGATTCATTCCTTTTCCGGTTCCTTTGGGGTATTATATGTGTTCTTTTGCTGGGATGAATTGTTGAAGGCAACGTAATCTTGGTTTCCTTGGCATCCGTGATGTTGTTGGCAGACAAGAGTGACTGCCGGTGGTTGGATACGGACTCGAGGTCTTTTCGATAAAATTTGCCTCGTCATCGGAGGCATCGTTCTGGGGAAGATTGTATGAATGGCATTAATGGAAATTGGTTAAGACAATGGGAAAAGTTTTCACATCACGCTAAAGTAAATTTTCGCTTTATCATCACCGGAAATATTAAGTTTCGGAAATTTCGTTCAAGGTCAAAGATCTTTCGTTTTCTCTCTTTCTATTTCTCTTTCCCTCTGTCTCTCTTTCGATCTAAATGAGATTAGTTTTGGAAAAAAAATAGATAAACGTACATATACGAGAGTGTATGTTGATAAGGATTTGTTTTGCATAAGGATGTGTATCTTTCGGCTAAATGAAACCAAACATGTCGTAACTGGTGTATTGTTCGAGTTGTGTGACGAGTTGTTATTTCCTCTACTTCAGCAAATACATGACCATCCTCAATCGGAATGACCTTTGTAAACCAAACATCGCGGAATGCACTGGCACAAGCATCAGCGACAAGGGATAATAGAAACATTATAGCCCACACAAGCAGTCAGGATGTTCTGCGAATAAATGCTGGAATAAAAGAAAAACAAGCAATAAGTCACCAAGTTGAGTACGTAAACAGCTCACCGTTGAAGGGTGGACAGTTTCCTGATTAGTTCGTCGTTTCTCTAATTATCGAGTACATTGACATACGTACAATAGATATTATTAATAATTAAAGGCAGTAAATCTCACTTGGGATGTTTGAATTAAAAAAATATATTTTATTACAATGCTTGGTAGAGGAATGAATACTATGCGGTATCATACTTGCAACACATAGTGTAATGTGGGAGTTTGTAATGCACATAACCGTTTGTCAGCTGTGATGCATTATTTTGTAACAGCAATTATCCGATCGGGCGAATTGTGAATAAATACACTGATCTTCACCTGCAGTATAAGATAATGAAAGTAATTACCAAATAAAAAAGTTGTCAGTGCAAATTGTTGTCTTAATTGATCGATGCCTACAGCTTGTTCCTAATTTCCAATACTCTGCGAGATATCAATAAACAAGAGTTTGAAAACGAGATACAATTTTACCAAACAACACAAAAACAACATGTTCTTCTGGCAATCTTAGTATAGCTCAAAATTGACAATCAGCATTCAACATTCATCTTTTACAATCCCTTACAAGCCAGTCAAAGCAAAAAAGCTTGTACTCAATATATGTTGCTACAATTCGATCTGCAGGGATTTGGAGAAAACAGAAAATAATACTCATGTCCTCAGTAAAAGGAAAAAAATGTCGCTTCAGCGATCCAAAAAATCGCATGTCCCACTTCATTCTATCCATGTACAGATGTTTATCGAACCCAAATAAACATTTTCACAAGACTATTGTCAGCAGACGAGTTTTCTTCCACTTTAAGCAGATGTAAGAAATCCCCAAAAGCTTATGTCTTCAATTCTATCATAGAGTGTCATGGAGTACCCTTCGAGAAACCATCCCCTTGCTTGGGTAACACACCACATGTGCCGCTGTATTAAAACTCCCAACACGGTATCCTTTTAAATAATGACCTTTGACTGTGTACCATATGTTGTTGCTGGAAAATATTTATGTGCACATATACGACATTGAGTACGTGTATCTTAAGTGTGTTTAAAAAAAGTATCCTTCTTACCTAAACGTAGTTCACACCACAACAACAAACCAACATAAAAACATTCATCCATACGCGTGCACACACTTATGCGCACTCTCATAGTCAAATATGCAATGTCACTTCTGGAAGCAGCATTTTGTTCCAAGTTTGTAAATTAATTTGCTTCTGGGGCAGGGGCGTGGGAAATGTCAAATGCCTCTGTCTGCCTGCTAATTTTCACCACTGGAACTGGTGTTGGAACCGAGCGAATGTACGGCAAAGAAAGCCATTGTGATTCACAAGGATAATGTAACATTCATGAAAATCAAATTAAGAAACTCTGATGGAGAATTTTTCCCCAAGAGCTCATCACGTAGGGTTGCTTAATCGTTCTTAAAAAAAATAACAGTAAAGATTCAAATTTAAGGATGTTTACCTTCGAAAAGAAATGCATTAAATAGCTGTAAAACTTAAAACAGAAAACAATCTGAAGAGAAGGATACACCCACATATTTCATTTTATTGCTAATAGTCTATGGCCCCCCAGGGAAGCACTGAAAATCAATCTTTGTTTTAACATTTTGAAAGGTAACTGAACCGTCCAGACGTTACCATGCGACCACAGAGCGCACCCTGGTGCGTTGGGGTGAAGGAATGTCTTCAACATTCTTCGGTGTAATTTGTTTTGAAATTTCAGTAATATTGACTATCAAATAATACGTTTGGAAGAAAACAATTTTGATATTGAGTGCAATGGTACACTCGTACGCAGAAGACCATAAGATTTGTATTGTTTTCGTTCATAGACGAACAAATAATACTAATTATTGAGGTAAAGCTAATTCTATACAAATTATATAGTAAATGAAATATATGTATATCGACTTTGGAAGTGCCAACTTAAAAAATAAAAACAAGATTTTTTTATACATCGCTTGGAATATAAACAAAATTGTGTTGAACTGCCAATTTCAATATGTTAAAGCCATAACTTCCAACAGAGCTCACAAGAATTGCTACACAAATCCTTGTATCTTGCACAATAGAATTTTAAAAGACTAAGTCTTAATCGAGTGTTGCGCATTAAAATGAAGATGAATTTGATAAATATATTAATTTCTTCAGACAGACTCTGGAATCATCATTTTATTTAAATGCAAAAAGCCTTCAGCTTTGTCGTACTTCTCCATTCGTCGAGGCATGTCTGCAGCCCGCTTCAACGAACACAGATACGATTAAAGGTATGTAGTTGCCAAATTTTCTAAATATCCAGATTACACACAAACACACACTCCTGTGCATCGAATATACTCAATGCTAGCGACATACTCGTATAAGCGTCCACATCATATCCTTATTTATTTCCCCTCAACAAGGGAATTACCCACAGCCTTTTATGTTCTTAATATCAACTAGGTCTTCATCCTACGTGCGATGGAATTAAAATCTTCCTTCACTCGTACTGAAGGGGATGAGGTTGCATGCGATGTTCTTGAATTCGGCTGGTCGGAACCAGGAAATCGGGTTAGCCGTTCCTTAACACGAAACAACGATGCGGTCCTCCTCCCTTAGGTAGTGATGTGTATTTCCCGACCAGGTGCGAGGATAACTTACACACAAAATGTCATTGTCATCATATCCACTTGGATGAGCTTCTCTCTGACGCCGAACAACCGCCACACGTGTATTGCAGAGCATCATCAACGAAATCGGAAATGGTGCTCACACTGTCAGTACAGGGATTCAATATTAAATATTGATCTAATCCTAAAGGCATGTACGTAGCCACTTCTCCGGGAGAGTAACGCATTTATTCCCAAGCCATGAAGGACATGCTAATTAGGATACGATCGATTTAACTGCTGATGGGATTTTCATTTTATGCCCGAAAGACTTTTTGCCATCGTTTGGCACACTCATTGCAAGCACTACGCATCCATCGGCTCTTTAATCTTTTCACCCTTCGTCCCCCATCATTGTATTACGTTGATTGACGAAGAATTTCCTACAAACATTTCCGATACTGATTCTGTATAAGCAATTAAAGATTGACAGGCTAGGCAAGCAGAAGGAGGCAGAATTAAAGGATTATAATGATGGTTATGCTCTTGGTTCTTGTCAAATGGATTAGGGTGGATTTAAATTGAGTTTTCATTAACCAGGCGGCATTAGGCACTACAAAATTTCGAATTTTGATCAGGCAACATTATTTCGCATTAACATTGAAAAGCTTTTAGGAGAGCCTCTCCAGAGCCAATGGGAGTGACATCATAACTTCGAACATTGACTAGTTTATGAGGCTTTCAAGTTTGCAATTCTTTGGAAAATTGTCCGAAAATATAAGGGACTCATCATTAACGAAATGAATTATGCAAAGTTTTTGAAGTGAAAATTAGCATAGTCAATCTGGGCGGTGTTAGGGTCTTATTCAGAATCGCAGTAGCTATAGATTCCTCTTAGACATAGGCTCACTATAATTATTTCTCGTGTTCGCGTGGTAAATAGGAAATAAAAATTAGATAGATGATGAACTTGTGTGTATTATTCCAATTAAAATGATCGGAATGCTACTTATGTCACTCAGCAAGTTAATTTCAGTATTATCTCAGCTATGATTGCAAATGTGGTTACGAAGCAGAGCGCAAACTTGGAATATTCAAGGAAGTGCGAGATGCCAAATCTCAATCAACCACGGTTTTTCGTGACGGTTTGAATCGTCACTGCCACACCATCTCATTAAATATTTAAATCTGTGATTCCGACAATGGGAATTGAAGACACTTACCTCTCAATCTTTATCAACCTTAATAGATCAATGAAATATGTAAACTCACGACCATGACTCCCAGTCCCAGAGAATTTTATATTTCTAAATCAGGCTATGTACTGGCGTTGCCACAAGCTCCCATGTGGCGGCTTGCTTTCATCTGACTTTGGCAAATTCTTGGAACGTAGTGGCGCTGTCATCAAGGCGGCTGCACGTGTATGCTTCTAAGACAGTTGACTTCGTCTTGGGCGGTAAATATGTACATGCATGGGTATCTAGCGCCTATCACATGGCTTTGTGCAGTTGTTGGAAAAGCGCAAGGACTCTGGAGAACCGGAAAACGAATGATATTAGATTACCAAAACCACTGTCAGTCAGGCTCATCAGTTGAAAATAAGACTCGGCAGCACCTTACCTTTTCCGTAGTTACACAATAAAATCTATTATTTAGAACCCAATTTAACCCAAAAAGCTTTTTCCTCATCTCAAGTGAATATGAAGGACCACCCAGCCCAAAGTTGCTCCCTACGAAATAATATAGTTATCATATGAATGACACAAAACTATCAACCCATTTCCGGTAACTTACATCGGAGCCATCAGAACACAACCAGCCAAACTTCATGCACACAGACGGACGCTGTCAAGCACTTAGATATGCTCTTTCACTTGGTCGTTCAAAGTATACCGCAACCCTCAAGTTTCAAAATCGAACCTTTTTTTTCATTTATGCACACAAAATCCTTTTTAGGGGGAGATACCTCATAATGAAATCCATAAGCTTTATCCAAATATACGTCACCCCATTTTACCCTTGAATTTACTCAGAGCAACACATTTCAACGAATCCGTCCTTTCATCAACAGGACATGGTTGCTATACACCCCATTCGACAGGGTCTGCATCCCCCGTAGTTCACATATACTTGCACACTCCGAATATTAACAAAAATGATACGTAGGCAACCTCTCTGTCCTAATGTAAACTAACTCAAAATGAGTTTCTCACACTAATCTGAAGTACAAGGCCGTTGTACATATATACGTCCTGTTCCGCACCCTTTTACACTTTCTCTCTCCCACACACACGCACACATCTACCGCCGTCAATGAAGTAAAAAAAATAGAAGTACAAAAATTATGACAGTGAACTTTCGTCGTCCTTTTAACCAACGTGACAACATGCAAATCCTTTTGATTAAACTTTCCCATTGGTACGTGAGCATATTTTGTTGGGTATCACAATAGTTTCTGTGTACACTCGTAATGTTTCCCCCCTTTTAAACTGGTCTATCACTAGACTGTGTGTGAGCGTAGTTTGTTGAATCCCGGTGCCCATAGGTGAGCTTGTATGTTCGTGGGATAGTGTTGAATGTTGAGAGAAGGGATCTGTCATGTGAACGCAGTCAGATGTCAAGGGTTTCTCTACTGAAAATTTTCTTAACTGCGGCATGAACATTTTATGAAAATTTGCCTCATTTCTGTCATTTTTTGTTCTCTCTCTCTCTCTCTCTCCATCACCAATGTCTCCCATCTACCACCCATTACCCTTATTGCCGTGGTACGGAATGCCATTGACTGAGCTGGAATATGCTTGCCGTGGCATGGCTGAAGAAACCCCTTTTCGCTTTTCGGTAGTTTTCAGGATTATGGAGGGATTATGATAGCACTACAAAGTGGCATAAACTCATGGGCTAAGTGTAAGCATGTAGAATTTTCAATTTTCTCAATTTTTGGGTTAAAGTGCAAGAAACTTTAATGACCCTGAGGTTAATGATGCATTCAAATTCACTTTGAGGCTTTTATCTTGGCCTTGATGTGGTTATGTGGCAGAGTTTCTTTCTAAAAAAGATTAAAGAAGCCCGCATCGCTTCAGATATCTGTTGCCAGTGCTTGTGGCAAGTCGCATGTGCAAGACGTTTCCACACAGAGGCACGCTCAAATGATTATTTAATAAATCATAAGTCGTTCGACAATATTTGTTAAAACAACTTTTATTTCACCTGTGCCAAAGACGAATATCTATCAATCACTTGTGCGATCGGAGCTAAATATGTTTGTGTGGGCAAGGCAGAAAAAGTTTTCCAAATTGCGATTTGAATTTTGCAACTGTCGAAAGTTTCCTAGGGAAACGTGCTTTCTGCGCTGAACTCAACTTATCGGATGTCGCACAAATCTCCTTCGTCTGCAGCAGAAAAACAAAACGAACATATCGGCATCGAAATAACACACAACGCAGGCAATGTAGTTTTGAAGATAAATTGTGTCTTTCTGGGGGAGGGGAGGGAGTTCTCAGGATGGTGTGACACTGCCGACATAGTGGTATAAATAATTTACATGTGTACCATTGGTGTACACGTTGGAGCGCACACGTGCAGCAGCAGTTAAGGGCGTTGCTGGGATACGGGTTACCAGCAGAAACCTTCACTTATACACACTTGAACAATGTTGGCTGACAAGATGTATTATAACCGATTTTCCAAGCTTCTTTTCGATTTAAGATTTGGGCTTTGAATTTCATTTCTAAAGGGGCAAGAGTATGGGATAAGTGCATGCGAGGAAAAAGCGTCAATCGTCGTATGAAATGTTCATGAAAATGGAGCGTGGATAGGATATTGTGTCACTCAATATTTTGGAGTGATGGGGATCCAAGCCTTAACCATTTGAGGTCAACTGCTGCAAATAGAGCATGCTCTTCTCTGTGGGGATAGGGACTAATCGCATCAGATTATGCACATAACGATATCACCAAAAAAGACACGAAACAAAATGTCATGTGTCGTATTAGGCATGATTTACTTCAGTGTGTATAGCTGTGATATCGATGAAGGTTATTCGAAAAATGTGTTCGAAAAATTCAACAATTTTAATACAACACAATCACCTTTCCTTCCTTCCATTATATGGCCTTTTTGAAAGACAAAAAAGCTAGTATTTTCTACTGTTCGTAAATTTAAAGCCCATCGAATATATGTGGTTAGAAATGGATATGATTTTGAGAATTCTCCGTCTGAAAAATAAAATAATTTGATATGCATATTTGTTTCAGAAGGACTCCTAAAAGCTTAAAGAAAGAAGGGAGAATCTCTCAATCCCATGGGGTTGGTGATATTATGGTGTGGAGATGTACATATGTCAACGGGTGTTGAAAATCTCGCCATCATTGAGCGAATCAATGATAAATCAATGATATCTTACTATTTTAACGGATAATCTTCGACCAAGTACAAAAAAAGTAGGTATCGAGAGCAGCTTCTATTTCCACAAAATAATGTTCCCAAACATGGACGTGAAGATGTGGATCGCGTGAAACACACCCCACAAGCTTGTTATACCATCGCAAAGCCCTGTAATGAAGCCCATTGAGCACTTATAGGGCCATATTGAAAAACGTCTTCGGGACCATAATATAACGAGCAACTCCGAATTCAAAGACTTCCTAATTACAAAATGGTATTTTTCTCCCATTCAAATTCCATCGAAAAATGCTTTTAGTGCCCACAATTTTACAACAACATTATATACAAATACTTTTACTCTTGGGGTTCTAGATTCAATCACCTTATTTATCAACTATTATAATTCACCTCTTTCGATTCCGTGACAATGTTCAATGAATATTTCTGTCTAGGAAAAGCTTCCCAAACTTCGCCGCTCGGAGTCGGACTAACGATGAAGGTTCCAACCACCCGGTTTGGAACAATAGCGCGAGTTAGGAATCCCAACTTGGCATATATCAAACGGGTTTGCAATGTGTTGACTCTGCAACATTACCATCAAACTGCTGTATACACAACTCAGCAACGTGTACATGGAACAGCAGCCGGCAAGTGTATAGAAGAGCAGACTGCATGTGTATGGAACAGCAGCACAAGATATGAAAGAACAGCAGCAGTGTGATAACTTCACTGTTTTGCATGCATTGAACATACAGGAGAGACAACACGGCAACAACACCTGCACATAACAGACTCTGATAAAATTAACCGCACCGCACCTAGCAGCTAAGTGAGAGTCTCCAAGCATCCGACACACTATGCTAACAAACACATTCTTTAACTCAGCAAAAATGTACAGTCTAGAGTAGTTAAGCTTGTTTTGTTAAATATAATAGTTTCAATTTTGGAAGAGCATTCAATAAAAGCAGACATTGATTTATTTTTATAAATTATTTGTTTCATTAAAAATCAGAATTATAACGCCACATATAGTTCCAATATGTATGTATATCAGTTTCATATATTAATGTATATTCTGAAGTCGAAAGCCTTTTAAGTAATTAATATTCAATATCTGACCAAAATCACCCCCAAATTATAAGCAGTTAATTATTTTTGTGAAATGTAATTTTCTCTAAAATACTTAGTTTATAAATATTACTGTTTATGAAAACAAATTCAATGTGAACCGATTCAACAACTTTCCCAAGTCAAACTAAAACTTACAAACACTAAATCTCATCAGTCGTTTCGTGCCAAAGCATACTTTTTTGTCACCAACAATATCTCAATTTGCAATTGCCCCTCAACATTCTGCAGCAACCTCATTTAGTCGACTTTCACACGCCCCCACCCACTGAACATGTACACAAAACCCCCGGCCGATGACTGCTCGAAAAGTTTTTCGCTCCTCCAGAGTTTACAAGACGACCTGCCTGGAGATTCTAATTACCTCAAGTAATGAATAAACCGTACGCGCCTCTGGTGCGAGGACTTTCCGATTCTCAGCGAGAAACAAACTCGCTTCCTTTAAACTGTACAGTACACCTCACGTTGCACACAGCAGCGATGTCAGTGATGGTGACTGGTGGTGGTGATGGCGGTGTTGTACGATAGCACCAACTTCAGTCCTCACCCAGAAAACTTTCTCACAGGAGCATCTAAATTAACGTCAAAAAGTAAAAGTACGTTTCGGTGTAAACTCTCCGCGACATGACTTTGCGCGCAAATTATATGCAGACTACGCCTATCTCGTTAGAGGCAACTTCAAAGCGGCCCATGTTGTGTGCAAATATTTTTGCTTGCTCTCGGAAATTATAAGCACATGCACACGTCATCGGCACACATATTCCCGGCACCCGCAAAGGATATACCACCAGACACACATACCACCATGGGTGTCTTGCTTTTTTTCCTGGTTTTGGTTTATTTTGTACATTTTACGAGGCATTCACTGGGAAAATCCTTGTTTATGGCATTCTGCGGTTGTTCCACCACCCGCGTGCAAATACATTTTACATGGTTCCCTTAATTTTGCCAAAGGTGAGGGCAGAAGCGGTGTTTTGTTGCGCACTCGGTTTGGTGTGCTGTTTGCACTGGGTGTGGGTCAACTTGGCGGAAATCCTGAATTTTTCAGATAAATGGAGAGCTAAACTCAACATCGCCGCAGATAGCAGGCGCGTCGGAGGGGATGACTTTGGCGTTGAACTCGACCCACAATATGGGTAGGGAGATTAAACATTGCAAATGTATTCATGAGTCTGGGACATCCAGCACCTACCTATGAATGAATTTATTGCTCTCCGCTCGTTAGAGGGATTTTCACTATTTGTTTGCTTTTGTGATAGATGCGAGAGCAAGAAGAAGATAGGCGAATGGGTTCGTTTCATAATGCAAACTGCATCAAAATGTTAGTAAACTTTAGTTAGAATACCTATGCCTTGATTTTGACCAAATACTGACCCTTATTTTTGAGCAATATTCCAGGAGTCTACGATGGCGCTCTGTTTGCTGGTTAGTTATTTTTGCATTGCAAATATCGTACTTAGAATGTACAAATGATGCCTACAGAAGTGATCTACCATTAAATTATAGAAATTATATAACAAATATAAAATTGTAAAAAAATAATAAACATAAAAATTGTGATGCGGACAGCTTGTCAAAACCGTAAGTTAAAAAATCAAATTTTATTTTAATAATGGTATAATATACAAAATGTATGGTTGTGAAAGCTATCAGACCAATTTTTGTAGAAAGCTACGCGGCAGAAGTGAAACTTCATAGCGATTGAAGTTTTAGAGATGACTGAATCTATTACGTTCTATAGCTTAGGAAAGAAAAGGAAATGACAACTTTAAATTGAAGGTTACTTTTTTGAAAATATTTTTTTAACAATTCAATTATATCTATGAACAAAAGATTGTTATTCTGCTTCCATTTCATCTTTTTCTACAAATGAAATTATCGATTTGTGATAACTAAAGTACGTTTAGATTATAGATTGTAGCCGACCTAGAAATCGGGCAAAAACTGCATAGATAGTGGTTCCAGATTTCGTCGCTTCTGCTCTGTCAATAGTTATTCGCATTTGGAGTTGAGCATGGAGAAAGTCTATAACACCTACATTTTCACTTATGAACGAGTTACGAGTTACGTTTTTCGCTTGTCCCTATTTACTGGCGTGCCTCCTTCAATTCCTCAAACCTCTTATTACAAAATTTGTAATGAGTTAAGTTAATTAAACGACATTTAAACCCTTCCTCACACGCACATAATATGCTGAATGAAACAGTAATTACCGAAGTGTCACACTGAAGTCAATTGCTGCCTTTTATATTCTATACAGCGGCTACAGGAGCAGTTGGCGTCTGTTTCATTGTTCATTTTACCCCAAATATGGTCATATTTCAACCACAGCATGACGCAGCATAGTGTTCTTACTAAACGAAAAAAAAGAGATTTCCGACTTCAAATCTCAGACTGTAGGTAATTGAAATTAATGCACCCCCTACCAAGCCGTCTTAACTGTCATCCCTCTGGAAACACACGCCTGCAACTGAATAGCTTTTATTCTCTTCACGCAACTTGTTGGTCTCGTAATTGTACGTCATTCCACAGTATCCCTATCTCATTTAATTTCCAACCGAAAAGATACAGCTAACTTTAACGAACAGAAAAAATGTGTATAATCTTTGCATTTACTCCCAACTTCGATAATACACATTCCATTTCGGGCAAGTGGTTTCGGTTGAAAGTTGATTCCTTTATTTTAAGGCAGCAGCAGCTGTTGGGGGTAATTGTATTCCCTGCGTTAATTACATGGTCTGGTCTTGTTGCTCCTTGTGGTGGAGTATTTTAATTAGGTTTCGCAAATTATAAGGGCAATAAAATATTAGACTCAACTCTTTCCGCCAGTGGCTCTTTCATTATGCTTCGACTATTTTTGGATTGCTCTTATCCCGATTAGAGGAGGATCTTTAAGATGAATACATAGAACAGAATGCGAGTCTGTGGCATGGCCGTATGCCCTATTTGCAAAACGGGTTCTGAGGGTTTGGTTCTGAACTTACAATTCAAGGCTGTTGCGCACGTTTTTTTTTCATTAGCATCGTCAGTTCTGCCTAATTATGAGAGCATTAGGAGTAGTTTATTCGGATGCGAGATAGAGCAAAAATAATTATGCCTCCAGCCTAGAGAATGCTTAACGATTCTATGTATTCAATATTATTTTAATGGAACCACTAGACACTAAACCTGATGGGCATATTTAATTTGTGTTAAGCTCTTTGAGGTATGAAAAGCCGCGGTTGTAGTACATAACTAGCCACAATGTATGCAACATATATGACTAATGTATATGAATGTATATGAAATTTTTTTATTTTGATTTTGTGGATTCGAGCCCTAGTTTTTCAGCAACCACTCCTGTTGTGTATGCTATTGTTCTTTTTTGAATGGAAGTCTCCTACATTTTGGTAAGCTTTGCTATACATTTATGCTCTCTGAGCATTGTCAATCGAGGAAGGTGGAGCTGTGAATTATGAAAGTTGGAAATTGAACCTAGACACAGCGTAGGAGTCGATGCACGTACCCACTACCAAGGGACGGCGGCGCCCACATGCATACGCTTCGGTTACAGCTGGATATAGGTGTCCTGTTAAACATATATCCAAGAAATATGAAAAAAGTGAATTTATTTGAAAAATAGTGGAAATAGTCAGAATATCTTTTCATTTTTTCTGGGTGCGCCTTTTCGTTTATGTCTGCACATCCTCTGTAGCTTCGACGTGTAAGTTACATTCGTGTTGCTGTCATGTACGAGTGTGTATACATTATTGCCTTAATTTTATTACGAAATGGGGTTACGAAAAAAATGTGCAATTCCAGAACTTCTGCCAATAGGCAATCAAATTGATTTCCTGAATCGCTCTACTCATAGTCTCCTCTAGTCTATATTCGATTCCATTTGAAATCTAATTTACCTTATCGTAGTGTCAACAATAAAAATTACTTTTAACTCAAAACACAATAAAATACACATCTTTTTGCAGAGAAAGGCAATTCAAGTAAAAGCAAACGTGATCCAATAACGGACGGAAAAAAATACCTAAAATGTCAACTCCTCGATTGCACCATTCAAGAGTGAGATACGAGGGTGGAGAGAGAAACCAACCGAGGAAGTGAGATCCATATAAAAAAAGCACAGAACGCTATAACACGTCAGATTCAAATCGATACCAATTGATTGGCTATCTGTGCGGTGCGATGTCTATGTATTCGATATAACCCACTCAATTTCTCGGAGGTTTTATGGGCTTACAACTTCATTTCAACTCGAATTTTGTAGTTCATGTTTCATCAAACACTTGTTGTTGTTACACAACCCACATGTGGCCATGTGCGCCTACATTTTGACCATGGATGGCGATGAAAGGAAAGAAAACAAAAAAAAATATTGGTGGGACTAAATACACAAAGGATTTCTACGGATGCGGCCTTTTCCATTTTTCAGATTATTTCCGGAAAATTGGATCTGAATACAAAAAATTGAAAAATAAACTTTTCTCTTTATACCAATATACATACATTCACGTACATATTATATGTATGTATGTAAATACAAACAATAATGCCATGAACTGGCAGATACTTTGTATCAAAAGGGAGAGTATCGCCAATTCCTGACCGTTTTCAATCACTTTAATTTTCAACACCAATAGTATATTCAGATTATTAACTGGAAGTCCATCGAGGGTCGTGAGAATGTCATACGGGCGGTCTGGTCTATTACTTCCGAATTAATCCATTATACGGCTATATCTAGGGCCAAAGTATACAAAATTGTGTAGTGAATTTCTATACAAATAACTATACAGTCAGGCACAAATACTTATTTTTGTGACTGACTGTATGGCAAAATGCGTCATACCATGAGTACAAACATAGGGAATTAACAATATTTATAATATATATAACATGGATAGCGCTACAGCCCGTAGAGGGCCAGGACCTAGCTTCTCAAATACCACTAGCGTTGTGCGTGCTACTGATCTTCCACGGGTGGAAGGGACCCCACAGTTTTATGCCGACTCCGAACGGCCAATGCTTCTTTCTTAGACAGTTATACTCTTTGAACATTGTCAGTTACTCGAAAAAGGTGGGGTTGTGAAAACTGGGATTCGAACCTAGACCCCGAGGTTCAAGTGCGTAGGATTCCACGCACAGATGTGAATTCGGCATATATTGGACCGAGTCACATTTAACCGACCGCCTGAACCACTGCAACAAGCATGAATGCAGCTTCAAGATAAAGCGAAATCAATTTTATGTTTAACACCGTTGTTTATTTAAAAGTATTTTCTAATCATTCTTTGGTTCTCTGGTCACACTAACGATTTGAATATTTGTGGAGTTCTACCTCCTAAATGGGTGTTCAGATTTGAATGGAACTTGGTATGCAGAACATTTATTTTCTGGATTGTGATATACATTTGAAATACTTTGAAATAAATGTTAGGAAATAACATTTTTTCTCAATATATTCCAGTACGTATAATATCCCCAACTCTTCCATTTCATTCCCCTGAAACAGTACCGTTGCCAAAAGTATCACATTTCAAAGCTCTTAGTCATAACCACAAATACATACACAAAAAAATATCCAGTTTCCCCTTCCATTAGCAACTGTGCACCTGTGACCATTAAAATAATTTCCAAACAAAATTCAACTGGTAATTCTTGTAAGTTATTGCAAAGGCCCTTTGAGGAGTTCATTTCACTTAAAGTCTTCTTAATTTCGTTTCACAGTTTTGCAAACTTTTCCAAATCTTTGAATTTTTCAGATTCCTTTACCGTCTCGTCGTCAGAGAGTTTGCGGCGAAAACAAATAAAACGGAACACAACCGACGTCCACCAAAAGGACTTGTCAATTAAATCGGAAAATTGTGACGGCAGAAGCATACGTACTTCTCGTACTTCTGAAATCAAATGGAAAAGAAGAACCAACCAAGGACCAAGAAACGGAAATATCTTGCTGGCAAAAGTTCAAATTGAATTCACACAACCAATTCGAGTCTCAGCTCGCTTCGTTTTACTTCCATTCACATGCCACAACTCACATCGCAGTCACCGTCGTCGCCGAAGCGACCATCACCCAGACCAACATCATCTTACCATGGCCTTCGTCTCTCACGGAGCGTGTCCGCAAAGTCCTTAAAATAGAGCAAATGCTTGAAGTTGTGGCGCATCATGTAAATTAAATTTACGGATCGGGGACATTTTATTTTGTCCTGCGTGTCCTTCTTCGATTCTGTTCTTTTTTTCTATCCTGCGGAAAGTTCGGTTTCGCTTTTGAACCCTCGGGATGTGAAGATATATTTCCGATAGGCCTTCCTGCGGAAACTCTTTATGACGGCATTCGGATGTTAATGTATCAAAGTGAAAATGTTCTATTGGGGACGATGGGGGTGGGTTGTCGTATTTGATGGACAAATAATAAAAGTTGATTGGCAGTAAAACAGTGGGAGAGTATATTTGTGAAAGTTGGTGTTTATGGGTTCATTTGAAATGCTGGAGCGATGATTTAAACGAAAATAAAAACGAAAGCCCATGGACTTATAGGGTCTCTCGCCTCCCTGGCAACTCTCTCTCTGTGTGGGTGGAATTAAGCAGATATTTCAGAAACACTTGGGAAGCTTGTAATTAGGGGTGTCATTTCAGGATGAGTTAGAATTGAGGTTTTAATTCTGTTCCTTCCGACGATGTTTTGCCATCTCCTTCACCGCATTCACTCTGGATTTGTTAAACTATTTTACTGAATGACATTGAAAGCAGAATTTCAGAAAATTCTGGCAAATATTTATACATTTCCATGATCTGGCAGTTTTGTCAACGAAACCAAGTATCTCATGAATATTTATATAGTATTACCACGGTACAATGGAGCATATGTTTGAATATGAGTAACTTTATTAAAGTTGGACAACTCTGGGCAAATCTGTGTATAAACAGTGTACGATGGGTATGCGAAGAGCTCGCTGTCAACTATCAATAGTTGAAGGTTTCTCAGTTGGCAAACAAAATAAAACATTTCATGTACATGTACCAGTTTTAGATATCAATAATGTCCAATGTTGGAGTAACTATAATAAGCTCGGAGTCGTCCATGAGGTTCGCATTGAAGTACATATCTTAGGACTGTTAGTTATTGTCTAATATTAACGAGAAATCATTGGGAAGTTAGTCTGTTAAACTGAGAAGCAGTGGGTAAGTTTGTCTACTCCTACTCTGAGTATCTAGGTTCAATTGCCTACGCAGTCATACCCTATGCTTAGAGAGTAGATCTATTTACAAAAATCTTCCGAAGCATATGATTCGTTATTAGTATGAATATTTAAGAACAATTCAAAGCCAATGCTAGTGAACAAAAATGAAATAATTATAAATGAGCCAAAAATTACTGCAAAGGTGTCAGTCTAAGTTAAAACTAAGCACCTTACACATGAGCCGCGAACTGCGAGCGCAAACTTTCAGCAAATATTGTATAAAGAAAATGTCGTACTTCTTGGTGTGGCGAAAGATGCGCATTTAATTATCGAGTTTTTTTAATTGAGAAAAATCCCAACAAAATTTAGCTTACCATCCTAATTGAAGTTGTTTCTCTGTGAATCAATCATTCTGGTTGCGTCTGTCAAACTACACAAAAAGGCAGACGCGATCCAAAAATGCACAAATACACTCTCTTCGAATCAGTATATTCCATGTGAATGAAGTGTCAGAGTTTACAAAGTACTTTAGACGTGCGAAATTCACTTAACTGCTGACAAACTATCTATGAACAAAAGTTCATCCAAAAAGTTCTACAATACACCAAGGATGGAAAAAAAAAGTTTGATACCTTTTCAAAAATATATACAGTTTGCCTCGTATATTCGCAATGAAATTCTATCTTTCTGATCCTTAAACAAAGTCAATCAGCTTGCTGTGCATTTCGCAGTCAGTACAACGCTGCCAGATTATTCTTTGCATGTGCCTCTACGCAAGAGCATTCATTATACCATGTGACAAATCGTCTTTCTCCTTTCTGCGTTAAGCACGTATCTACAATACAAATCATACATTTTCAGGAATTAAAGAAACGAATGGTTTCCTTCAATCGAACACAATACTGAAACTTGACATTTTAAGGATGAACTCTAAAATATGTAAATTGTTTTATTTCGACATTAATTCGTTTCTCTATGTGCTTTGTTAGAGTTTCCCAGTAAAGTTATATAAAACATCGAATTTCTCTAAAAATAAAAAACGTCTTGTTGGAAAGAAAGAAAAAATTCCATTGATGCCGCCTGGCTATAAACCGCACCAAAGACACAATCTTTGTGTGATAGTATTCGACCCAATAACGATAATTTTGCTTTAGGAGCCAAAAATGTGACTCATGTCAGATGTCGCCCGGCCTCAATTCTCTCTTCAGCATATACAGATTTAGACCCAAATCGAACAGCAAAATAAGCCGGGTTGGCTCTCCGGAGATACCCAATTCTGCTGCTGATCGACACCTAATTGACATTTCAGTGCCTTTTTCTTCATTTCGATTCAATCTCTGTCTCGAACGAACTAGCTCGAAAAGGAGCTCTAACAAGTGAACTACTTCACAATGTAATTTTACTTTAGTTAATTTTTCAGTAGTTCAGTAGTTCAACAAAGACAGGTATACCTTACTCTGCATACATGTAGTTCAGTAAGAATAACTGAACTAAATTTAGTGATTTGCTTTGTTTGTGTATGGGCACTGTGCACATCAGTGTGGTTTTTGTTTAGCTACCGCAGTACTGGCACATCGATCATCGTTGCGTTGCCTGTGGAGTATATAATGGGAATTTTAAAAATGTATGTGCACGAATGTATGTCCTTGCTATATGTACCTGGCGACCTACCGGCGAAAATCGCACAATACTCAATTTCCAGAGCAGTGAACTATATTGAACTAAATGAACTAGATAAACGAACTAGTTCAATAAACTTTTTTACGATGCGACAAATTGCTGGAACACTAAAACCATGGTGAAGACCGACCTCACGAAGTAATTTACGATGCGTATACTTGAGTCGGATTCTCGAATTGACAGTACTTATCTAATGTATTGCCAACTTTGAAGTAACAACTGTCAATGGTAGACTTCAACCACAATGCGGTCAACCACGCATATTCCACATAAAATAACACCTTTGGTATTAGGGTAGGAAGGTATTGCATTTGGATATGCAATAATGTGCAGTTAATACAACGGGGAGATTTTGCAGCGATAAGTGAGACTCTCTGTCCTGGAATACTTACTTATCACTTACCCTAAGTTGTTATCGTGTATTGTAGGGAAGGGTGCTACTATTATATTAACTTAACACACCTGGGGGAATCGTTATTGTCACAATGTACATATTTATCAAACTCCAACCCTCCCTTACTCACTTTTTTTATCAGAGATTCTCAACTCAAATATCCTTGTCCATCCTAATTCCATCCCGAAAGTTCTCTCGTCCATCACAACATCTGAACTGGAAACTTAATGACCATATCAAGTCAATCAACCCCACCGCAGACAAAGTCAGGCGCACAGTTACGCCCTTTGTTCACGCTTAAGTACATTTGTGTGTGCTTCAACTTATGAACGCCTATTCCATTCACCATGGAAGGTAATGCGAAGCGAACATGCGTCTGTGTCAAGTCCAGACGCATAATAGACAGCATTCTTGGTCATTAGGCATCAAATAATTGCATGCAAAACAAAAGGACGATCACCGTACGGAATCGGCTCCCTCTCGAACGCAGCGCCTTTCAACTGCAGCACATATATACATACATTATTTAATCAAACTTCTTGAAATTACGATTGCTAGCTAGCACTCGCACAAATGTTCTACTGAATAGGGTGAATATGAAATGTGTCCCTCAAATTTTGAACACCGCCCGAAGCAGAGTCATCAGCGGTTCGGGTGTGCTTTTCCGTGTTCGCAATTGAACTTAACGGGGGTGAGGCGAAAAGAGTCAATTCCATATGTCGCGTATGAATAATTCGGTTTTAACTACATGAAAATGTCCTCGCGAGTGGGAATTTGTTTTTAACCAGCTGTGGAGGGGACGCAGCAAAAAATTGTTTACTTGTCTCACAACGGGCACCATAAAGATGAAAAGATGAGGCAACAGAGAAGGGTGATGGAAAATAAATTGAACGCTAAGATTCATTGCATATGAATTTAAAACAACAAATAAACAGATTGAGGTTAATCCAATTGGCATACCATGCTCGCTTTATGGAAAATAACAATACTACTTTCACGGTGTTCAATGCGGCCACAAAGCGTACTAAAATATTGAATGACTATTTTCGGTTGAACTCGAAAGGTTGGTGTAGTTGCTGCAATTACTGGTCTGAACGAATTCATTTTAGACTTTCGTCCACCATTCCTTCGAACCTGTCGTGTACCAACTGACATAACTCCGATAGATGGGGCTTCGTTCGAGTGATGTGGTTTGCGTACTTAATATTAGATTCACTGGTATAAATACGACTTCCGGGGAAATTTATTCGAGTAATGGAGCAAATGGTTTAGTCTATTTCTAAGGCAAGAACCCATACAGTCATGTCTGTGACTAATTTCAATAACTACGAGTTCGGTAATATAATGTTTTATAGAAAGAGGGAAATACTCATTGGGACAAGGAATGGATGGGCAATTATCCGGTGGATTCTTCTTTTAGTAAAAGTCTGATTACGACTGAAAATCGTAAAGACTGGAAAACCTTTTAACTTAAAATTAATTTCTTAATATTTTGTTTAGTTATCAATTGGATTTGTTGTAAATGCAAATATTAAGTTGCTGCAAGTAAACAGTTAGAAACTGCCACTCTTTGTGACTCTTGAGTTAAATGAATTTTGAATGAAAATGAATTTGAACATGCTAGTAATGTTGCTTATTGTAACAGTTGTATAAGTGGTTATTGGTACCTGTTCAAAAATGTAGGAGCTGCAGCGCAAGAGGAATACAAGCTGCAAATCGTCGAGCGCAGCATATTTACGTGTATTAACACACTGATAGTCAATGCTAGCTGTTATACTGACAAGAAATACAAAACACAGTAAGGTAACCAAATGAATCACAATTTTTTCATAGATTGTCTATTTGTATACTGAATGTGTCCAGTTCACGAGTGTCAAATATGATTGACGTACGACGCCATTTGCAAAATTAGAGCATCTTCCGATAGTGAATAATTTTGCGCCACCTTGCAGAAAATTAGGTTTTAAACGCATCTGAAAGTGTACCAATAAATGCGCGCAGGAATAGTAGCCTTTGTAGCCTTGTTTAGCTGCAGTATTATATGTTATTATAGTTTACCTATTCTAAGTAAATGATACTAATTCCATAGGCTCATCTTAGGCTCTTTCTTATTTCGTGTATGTTGAGAAACGGCAATAATTACTTATTGACTGACTTCTAGCGTTGTGTGACGCGTCAGTTCGCAGTGGTCCTATGCATCAACCAACTAGACTCCCCCTATTGGGACATCTCTGCCTAGCTGCTCCACACAATAACTTGGTTAACGTCCTTCTCCACCTGTGTGCGTCAACTTAGACGAGTGGGGTCCTCTTTTGTGCTGGCCCAGCGCTCGCTGATCTTGATAACTAGATACTTCTAGTTATCAAGATCATCGAAAAATAATTTGAATTGCCATGGATGTCGTCAAAGCTAAGAGAATAAGGCTCTTCTGGTTACATTTCTTCTACGAAACAACAGCAGCATATGCATACAACTGATAAAGAAAAATGGATGATGGAAATAGAAATATGCATATGTTAAGTCTTTATAACAGACACTTTTATCAAGGAACAAAATCTGCGTTGCGTTTTTGGTGCAACGGACAGTAGGTATTTATCTCCTACTGGCTTTAATGTTTCGCCGGAGGAGTTAAAGGGACTCGAATTGATGGACTCTGTGAGCCGCGGTTCTATTTGAGGTATTATTTTCCACTAACAGACATGGCTAGCAGCAACATTATAAAATATAGTGGTGGTCTATTATAACGTATGATATATTGTCCAGGCACAACCGTTAAATTTAAATATTCGTAACAACGAGTATATTTTACTTGTGTGTATCGAGTGTCAACCATTTTTTGTAAGTTTGAAGAAAACTGTACGCTATATTGGCATTCGATATTCTGGACCACCACTGTATTACAAGTGCTAATCCAACAACAAGTTATAACTTGGATATATGCATGTGCGAACATTACACTTTAACAAAATTAGCTTTAAGGATTGTCTTCTCCATGCAAGATTTACTTAGAGATATATAGCATGGCAGCACATTTTCTGTGAATCAAGATTGAATATTAAGAGTCGACTTTCCGTCTTATGCCATCTATGCCATGCCACACACTTAAACCGGAACAACACTCGTAAGCTGTGAAAATTTGCTTCGAAAATTACTTCACGAAACCTCACATCAAAAACCTTATTAACCGACCTTATTAACAACTCAGATGAGTTAAAGAAAATCGTCAGTTGTTATCGATATCAGTCCAATCCGTAAGGAAATATATTGTCAAATGCAACTCAGATGAGTTAAAGAAAATCGTTAGTTGTTATCTATATCAGTCCAATCTGTAAGGAAATATATTGTCAAATGCAAATACCAGAAACAAGGCGCAAGCACCTTCCATAAACAATATTCAAAAGATAATATTCAAAACATGTTACAAAATTATGTTTAGAATAAAATCAACACTCAACGGTCATGTCCAACTATGACTTTTCTAAAACCATATGTCCGCATAGTTCATGTGACCCGCAGAATGTCGTAAAAGTAATGCTTGGTGTTGCCTGTGTTATTTCGACTTTGAGCTATCTTCGCGTCTAGGTTAGCATGAATTGCGTGCGTAAATAAATTAAACCTTTGTTGGGTCGAAACCTCAAAGTTTCAACCTCCAGTTTTTTTATTTTATTAATTAGCCAATGAAAATTTCAAGTATGGACAGCGTATGGAAAATATACAAAATGTCTTATTCGCATATTCGTCCATTTCTCACTCAACCGAAATCATAATTAAGGCTTCCAATAAGGGCAGGGCGTCGGCATATAGCAATATTTTTTCTAACTTTTTATGTCCCTGTTAAAGATTAATGTCTGCGCCGCAGAACTGCATTGAGTTGTAAAAATTCCCGCATTTTCTCAACTTATCACATTTTTTTACGTCTAAGTAACCAGCCTTGTTGAGCTAAAAGTTACACTGTTAAGTTATAGTTAATTAACTTTTCCTGCATCGGTTTTTCTCGTTGCGTTATTTTTTCTTTTTTTTCAGTTCATTTTTGTTTTTATTGTCTGAAGGGAAATTTTTTACGACTTTTTAACTGCCATTTCTTATCAAGCCGCAAAGGAGCAATTTCTATTTTTAATTTAGTAATTAGGCACTAAAAGAAGTAAGGCAGACATGTACACATGCCTGGCTTTGTTTTTTTTTAATAGAATTTAATTCAATTCCAGGGCGCAATTAATAAAGTTCTGATACAGTTGTGTTGCCCTTTTCCTGGAGTTTCTGATGAAATACACACGCCCTGCCGATTTCCCTCGTCCGAATTCAAGTTCATTCATTTCCACTTCAGTTTTGCCATTTTATGGATTTCGAATGGGTACAACAAAAACAACTCGTGGCCGCCACCCCTCATACACACGAATGTAAAACGTAGAAGTACGTGAAAGAATCCTCGTCAACGGTCGTCGATTACGTTCAACCATTGAAAGAAGTGCCCGCCGCAGTTTCCTTCTGTCTCATTCTAATATCCTCCTTGTCTCTCTGTCGAAGCGTTCCCACACCAATTTCAATGACCAACCACATTAATCACAAATTCCACAAAAACAACATTCGCTATCTCACCCTGCGTGAAGAGTACAGTCTGCACCACACCATGTCGCCGAAAGGTCAAAAACATTTGCGACACATAAAGAGCGCAATCCCGCTTGTATATGACTGAAAATTGATGTGTGTGCGCGGAGGTTTGATTAAGAGAACATAGTAGTTCGGTTTTTGTTTTTCATGGCGCACTTGGTATTGTAGCAGCATATGGAAAGGCCGCCAGTTTTTTAAGAGTAGTCAAGGTCTTTCAGAGCTGCCAGGGTATTTCATTTTGTACATAGGAGACTTGCAAAAGAGAAGAGAGGAACACTGACTGCATTGTCCGTTGCGTGGATTGAATTGGATGCTAAATTTTTTCTGAATGGTAACTTTGTGCAATTTTATAATGCTTTCACTGACATGTTACTAACCTCATAGATTTGATAAAGTAGTTATAGACGGATGCGGGTAAAACGGAATGCACGTAAATGATTAACAATTAAGTGTTCAGCACAGAAATGGAGGTACGTGTGTATGGTATGGAGCGGACACAAGAAAAGAACTCCATCTATCAGGCAATTGTTAAGACAGCAATCTGCCTGAAATTGAAACCTTGCTAAGTTGATAAATGGAACTGAAGCCAATCAATAAGGTACTGTGTACGACCCAGTAAAATATTATATGCTGATTCGTTTCCATATTGGCTTGAAAAGAGACAACAATGAATTTTCTATAAAAAAAACGATATTGTTAGTGTATTACATGGAACATATTTTAGTTCCAATTCTCACATTTCGGTCATGGACAGGAGCGAAAATACCGACAGCAGTGTGAAAAATGTCTGATATTAAAAACGTCAGTACAACTACTAGCATACACAGATGGTTGATCGAAAACAACGACAATGATGAAGAACTCGCTTACATTAAAAATAAACAAACAAAATATTATATATGCTGTCCTGTTATACACAATAAGAACAAACCGAAGTAATGAGCGACCATAAAGACGTTCTTTCTGGAATTGGCTTTTGACTGGTTTATCGGGCTAGATGTGGTTGCGTATCATCCAATAACCTTCACTGAGACTGCGAATAGTAAAGCCAATAACGGACGCGGGTGGTCGATGATGCACACCAAATGTAGCTCGAAGTGCACGGAAAGCATTTTTCGCAGAACAAGACACAACGAAGGATGTTACGCGTGATCTGAACATCATCATCATGTTTTGTCGTTGCACAATATTGACGTCTTAGCCGAAACATAACAATTGGTAGCTGTAACGCCAATGTAGCCAGAGATTTCGTCTATCTCGACTCATCAATAGTCAATACCGAAATCAAACACAAAATAAAAAAAACAAGAGTTCCCTTAGACTCGAGAGACAATTCAATATCGAAGCACTTTTTTGAGGGACCAAGTTGATTATACATATGGGGACATTGATCACTGATCAATAGAGACAGGGTATGAATAAGGCAGCGGTCATCGCGATATCGATTCTGTAATAATAACTAATGTTATGTGTACAGTGAAATAAAGCATTCTTAATATGGTCTTATTTTACTCTCCAAAACGAAATAATTTCACAGTGCTTTGTGATCGTGTTATAAGAAAAAAAAAGAAACAATTCTCTCAAGTCTGCCTTATTTCGACCTACTTTGAGTACAACTGCTTAACGTATGCAATACATATACTTTCACTTTTCAGATTTTACTCGGCAACTGAAATGTTCTTACAAGAATGTTTCAATTACAAAAACCAAGAGCAATCAACCAGTTGTACAGATCCAAAGGCCAGTACCAATTCCAAATAGGCATTGGCACCACTTAAATGTATAGAGACAACACAGAAGAGAAAGAGAAACCAACCGTTTTAGATACAATAAAAATTCGAGGTTCGAACCTCAAAGAGCCGTAAGAGAGCGTGGAATCCAAATCATAATCAATCTATCGCACTCAGTCTCACGGAATTAGTAATTACGTACTCTGCGTTCGCCGTAGAATGTAGTGTTCGGTTTGATTTCAGTTTGTTCGATACGTTGCGAGTGAAGGGTCGTGGTCCTGCGTCATCGCATTCGGTATTCAAATAAGAAAAAAATAAAACGTTCCCCAATAATAAAAACAAAACGCAAAAAGGGAGAAAAAAAATCAAAACAAACGGGAAATCTATAAAAGCAAGGTGATTGTACCCGAAAGTGTTCAGATAAAAAAGCATGAAATAGTGTGAGAAAGAATGCTAAGTGAAGTGCTGATGTGAAAAAATAAAAAAAGGAAGCGGAATATCGTGAAAACAAATCGCTAAGTTCAAAGGTGAGAAAGAAAAGTGAGTTTTGTTTATTTATCCACTTTTTTGACCGCGTGTTGTTATTTTCTTTCTCTCCATTTTTTTTTCACTGACCGTACGAAAGCACTTTTCTAACGAGAAAAGGTATTTCCCCCGTTTCTAACGTTCCACTAGGGCATGGAGTAGAGATTTAGAATTGAAAGCAAAAAAATCTAAAATCTACTACGCAGCAAGAAAATAAGTGTGTGTAAAAAGCAGAAAAAAAGAATAAAATATGTATTATGATGTGATGTGAACCCCGCCGCCCCGGTCTTGTCTCAATTACCAGCGCAGAGCTGTAGCCCCTGCCGTTTGTGGCACCGCTGTCACCACCACGCCGCGCCTTCGCCTAAGCTCATCGCATCATCTCGCACAACACAGTTGTTGGCGTTTTTCCTTGCTCTTTGCGTCCCTGTGCTCTCTTCGGTTGCCTTTTCTTGATCTCTAATGTCTATCAAGCAAAAGCAAAAGCAGCCCACCACTACCATAACCATTGCCACCACCACCACACAACGACAACTACAACTACTATCCCTATCAATAAATGGCGCGCGTTCATATGCCGCTGCAGCATTAAGGAAAGGAGCCGTCAGTCGGGCCGTTGAATTGTGAGTTAAGGAGAGTGCGAGGCGAATGTGGTGGTGTGTTGTTTTGTATTTTGGCTTTGACTTGAGTCCGACCACCCCTCTCTCGTTTCTTATTTCTCTTTCTCTCTCTGCCTCACGCTATACTCTTCCGTCGGCGGTAACGTAACGGAAGTTTTGTTCTTATTATTTTTTTTTGTTGTTTGCTTATTCGTTCTCGTTCTCTCGCTCCGCAAGAAAAAGTGACAGTTTGTGTTTTCTGCGTTCCCCGTCTTGCGTCTTGAGCGGAAAAAAAAGACTGTAGTTAAACTTATAAATGCGTAGAAATTAATTTTGGCGTATTGTGCTTGTGTAGTGAATGTTCTGGAGGAGGTGGGGAGTCAAGGAGTTTGTATCTGTCTCTATGGTTCTGTGACTCCAACAATCCGACTCTCAAGTCTCAACACACATGTTCGGTTGTATTGTGTAGAAGCATAAATCAGGAATGAAGGAATTTTTTTGTCAACAGCGAGAGTGAAAGAAAGATCATTATTGTCGCTCTTTAACCTTGCGGACAGCGAGTAAAAGGGATAGCAGCAAAGAAAACAAACAGGTACACAACACCAGCAAAAGTATTAACTCTATGTCAATCCCCTGGCTTGTGTCTGTTGAGTATGTGTTGTCCACATACCCGTATGATATCGCCTACAACCGCATCACGTCCCGTCCGTCACTAGCCCGGTATGTTGGGTCGCGTTTATTCGCCGCTCGCTGCCTAAGTTAAAGGGTATGAAAAATATTTCGTCCATAGTGACGTCACGTGCTACCGAGCATACCTGATTTTTGTATATCGTGCATTGAACCAACTGTTGGCTTCTGTGTGTGCGTTTTTTTTTTGGGAGGGGGATATTTGTTTATGAAATGTGCGTAGTCGTCTCTTTCATATAACTCTCATTCTTTCACTTAGAAGACGTTGTGCATGTGTGCGTGTGTGTATCTCTCATTATAGAAGATTCTGATAAGAGAGGAAAATTACAGATTTTTGAGAGGAGTCGAGTGGTATTTTATCAAAATAATTACGAACGCATGTTGATACCGTTTCATTTGGTTCTGTGTTTTTTTTGTACGGATATACACATGTATATATGTATGTATTTCATGGCGGTTAAGTTCTAATAAATTTGTACGGTGCAAGAAAAATGTGTTTTCGTGACAAACATGAAAATATAATTCATTGAGAAATTTCAAATCTAGAACGACAATGAAGGTAATGCATTCTTTGTAAGAAAGCAACGACTGTACACAGTGTTCCAAATTATAGGTTGGAACATTGTACAAGTTAAAATCTCGTTATAAACCCCTGTAGGCCTCAAAATATTTAATTATTTGATCCATGTGATAACGGAAATGTGGAAAATTCCTGAGGTTTTGTACAGAGTACACATGATCAAGTGAACTTCTTATGCGGTGTGCCCTATGCTCATTTACTTCCGGGAAAACTGGGACTCGCTCAATTGTATGTTATGAATGTGCTTTATTAGTTGTCGTCGAGTCAAGGCTTAAATAAGCTCTCAATACCCATTTATTTGCTTCTGGTGTCTGATTGTTCATGATTCGAATGGGCCTTCGTAAATGTAAATTGTTACATTCCGGTCCCACCAAAAGCCATGCATCTAACAAATCTATCATACTGTACCCGTCCGTGAATATGTACTATTATTTTACTCGCTCATTACCCATCCGCAGTCTCACATGTTCCATTACCAGACAGTGCGTGTACATTTATCGTAGGTACATCTTGAAACAATGTTGCTTGTGGTCTCGATACAGAAAACAATTTGACTCACGTCTTTCACCTACATGTACACATTTATCTCGTACAAATGTGACCTACTTTTCCAGTTCTCGGTTAGAAATTTGGTGGCACACTGAAATAGACTTTGATTTCACCTTTTTTCGCAAAAGTTGCCTCATGTAAATAACTGAAGACGGTGAGGAGGAGGCAAACGCAAGACGAAATGAGCGAAAAAAATCACGCAAAAAGCAAGAGCAACACCGCAAAAGAAGAGCAAAGAGAACAAAATAAATGAAAACAAAAGACTAGCACTAGAGTAGAGTAACATCAAGCGTCGACGCGAAATCAAAAAAAAAAGAAGCGCAAAACAAAATCCTTCAAAAATAATTAGTTGCGGATTTTATAGGTAGTAGGAACTGATTCTTTTCTGCGTGTATCCAAATATAAATCAAATTGATTTGAGTACGCATTTTCAATGTCCGATTGGGTTGGTGTTGGATGATGCGATCGCTGATCTCGTAGTTTGTCTGAGGGTAGTTACACCTGGGAATATTGTTGATGTGAATTCATTCTTCTCTACTCGCCGAAATCGGAAACAGCGTCTGAAGATTTGCACACTTTTGAATTCCACTCTTCTGCTTTTCGTTTTCGCTCGAAAGCTCACGCACAAGTTTTGCTGTTATCTTGTGGAAAGTGGGTATTGTTCGAGGTAGCCCAATTTGTTTTGTTTTGTTTTCTTCACAACAATCACTCTTTCTCCTTTTTGTATTCTAATTTAAAGAGATTAGATACTATTAATATTAAGATGTCCTAAAAATAGAGGTGATCTTTGACAAAATTATTCGGTCGCTCATCGCATGACCTCAGTCATCGTTCCACAACAATATACATACATATGTAGTTACTACTGGAATAGTGGTTGCAATAAAGAGATCATTTCCGGGCATCGACTTATATCCCATCTCGTACGGCTCAGCTGATTGCGTTCGAGAGAAGAACAACCCAGCCGCACTGATAATTGTTTCGGGTTTATTTATTTGGATTTGTGATTTTCCTCCCATGGACTTTGATTTGTTTTCCATTTTTCTGTGAACTCGAAGCTGCTGTGCGAGTAGTGTTATTTTTTTTTTCTTGAAAAAAAATTCTTCATTTCTATTGAGGCATATAAATGAACTTTGTGTTGTGTTATGAAATTTTGTGAAAATTTATGCGGCATTGTCACAAGGCGTATTGTGCGAGGATATTTTTAGAATTGAGTATTTTCTTGGATTCATTGAACTTTTAATTGATTGGTGGGCGGGCTGGGCTTTATTTCCAACTCCTTGTATGGGAATGATGTTAATTTTTTCTTTATGTTTTATCACTCTTATTGTAATATTAATATTTTGTAAAAAGTCTAGGTATTTGCCATTTGATTTGAAAAAGAAAGTGAAAGTTAATTCGTAGGTAGGAAGTACAATGGACCTTTTTTGGTATAAGTGCACACCCAAAATAAATAAAATATCTAACCATCTAGTAATAATAATATGGGCAGCTAGCTTCTACAACAACGTGCGGTCTGTTCTTCTCTCAAGAGTACAAACGGCTAAGTTTGTGAAGCCTTTTCTAAACACTATTATTACTCTCTGACCATTGACTCAAACGGTGGGAGTCGTGAAAATTATTTTTGTCGCGCTGGGAACTCAGACACCGTAAGTGTAAGTGCGTAGAAGTCACTGTCGCCACACAGCATATTACATATTTTACTCTTGTAATATTGTGAAATCTCCCTTGAACGGACAGTGATTGTGCAACATTTTGTGTCCGCCTAAGGGGGAGCTCTCCGTTTAAGGGCATTCATAAAAAAACAAAAAAAAAACATTTTTAGAAACTGATATGGAGGCAACTTCTATATCCTTATGTCGCTGTTCCAGAAATAGTAAATTCTTTCTTTCAAGCTGCACAAAATGATTCAAGAACAAATTTCATCTACTTCTAAGTTGAATTGCACATGAATTAGATTGCCATTCACTTAAAACTCATTCTTTTATAATATGTATTTTTATAAAATAAAGCAAAATAATCAAAAGAAATACTAGCAACCTCTTCAACAAAATGTGAATTTTCTGAACAAAGCTGCATTGCCGGTAGAAAAAACTGCTTCCACCATTAACGATTGAGAGGAAAACAAATCCACACATAGAATGTAATGTCTCTGGACTGGCACACATGTTTTTTCCATAAATGAGAAGAATTTACTACCGTTGCCAGAATATCAGTCTGATGCTTGCTTTGGTGTCCGCCTAATAGATGCTAGCCCTGGTCCTCTACGGGCTGTAGTGCCATTTACAATATTGCCTATTATAATTGCTGTCCGTGTTCATTCAAGGAAATGTTCGTGCAAATGTAAACTATGCAACTTAATGGAGCAATTTCCGTTCATAAAAATATATCCGTTTAAGGAAGTCTCCGTAGTGGAAGATTTCACTGTAATCGGTTGTTTTAGTTCATTTTTTTGCAAATGTCCGCCATTTTGAATGATACCGCTATTAGCTCTTCTTAGTGCGTTTGCCATTACAGCACGTAATGTTTCTGACTATGAACGCACATCCGTTTAGTGCGACTCCGGTTTAGGCGACCAACCGCTTTGTACCACTTAAAGCAATGCCAATCTTGCAAAGGAATTCAGTGTAAGGCATTCAACGATATCTAAAATCAAGAAAAAATAAACATAAGATCCATACTTAATGCAAATGTTTTGAAACCTAAACGACTGAGGACCTGCACTTAGAAATAAGTTGAAGAAGTTCTATTACAGTGGTTTAATCTGCAGTGTAATCGGGACATCCCTATAAGTGGCCCTATGCTTCAGGAGATGTCAGAGTTATTCGCTAAGGACTTGAACATTCCTAATTAAATAAATTTGATATGTATGCATTGGGCAGAATCAGAAACATACTACATAATAATTTAAAAAAAAAAAAGTTGAAAATTTCAAAGAGCTCAACAGCAAATCAGAAAATTTAGTCACGTTTGAAATTGGTTGCTCGTATTTGTATCGCTTCGTGTATAAATGTAGGTAATCTGAATGTGGTCAGCAAACATTTGAAATCCCTTATTGCCAAGAATGCACGGAGCCTTATGATAAAAGCTTTTTACAACTCCAATATACACGGTAAAAGTTCCCTAACGAAGATACTGCGAAAATGATATGTGTACAGATGTACACGTAATATGAGTCAATTGAAATAATTGATCATTTGGTATTTCACAATGCGTCATCGATTTGCCCAGTCATGAAAGAATACGCGCTCCCTACGAACTAATGACACTAATCTGGTATTGATGCGGATTGACTGGAAAAAACACATTGGGAATGTACTTCATGGTTTTCTAGTTGAATTACAAAAGTCCTCTGTGTGGACATACAAAGATTACAAGAAACGAAAAAATCACACCTAACTGAGATGAACTGAAGAACATACAATTAGCCACCACGAACATCCACCGTGGAGGTACAAGCATATACGTAAATGTTACATAGAAATTCTGGACCACATGGGGAGCATGAACTCGATTCTATGTACTTCTCAATTTGTGTGAATACTAGCAACAAACATACGCATTCCCGAATTATTATACATAGGAACTTCTCCTTTAGCATTTCCAAACACGTCTTCTCCAGCCGCTAGAAATATTCCAAACCCAATTTAATTGATTCCCAGTCCCCTACATTATGTTTCATGCCATACGTGACAAATGGCGCAATTGAATATTTTTCCACGCTCAATTTTTCTATTCTGAAAAAGACGACGAATGAAGGAACGAATGGATGAAAAAGTGAGCAACAGGAAAATTATGCAGGAATTTGTTAACCCTACAGATGGAATAAAAATGCGTTTTTGACTTGGTGGAAAAGCCCAGCAGCGGTGGTGACAGTAGGACTGTCAACCGGACAACAGTAATAACAGGCCACAAGGAATTTGTAAATAGAATAGGTTAAATCTTGCCACATCGTTTAAAATGAATTAAAAGGACATAAGGACGTGTAATGGAAATTGTTTCTACATTTTCCAATCGATTCTTTGCATTTTTGTTGCCTCCCTTCCGTTGTCGTTCGCATTTCAGATTGTTGCCTTTGTTGTTGGTATTCGGTTCGTTTTACCCTGGCGGCGCCGGAAACATCATGCAGTGACGACGGTAGTAGTTGTTTTCTTTCGTCTACTAGAGGAACGTGATCCAAACGAAAGAGAATGTATCTGGGCTGGGTGTAAATTTCATTCGGACGTTTCTCGTGTTTTCCTCACACCGTCATTGTCTATTAGTGTCAGGGTTGAATTGTACGACAATTTGTCATTTTGCGACCAATTTCAAATGGGTATCAGAATGATGTTCTAATTGCAATGAAAAATTGTTTCTCTTCATCCTTTTAGATAGGCAATTGTTTATTTTCGTTTAATGTCATCAATTCATTCGAATAAAATAAGGTGAACGACAATTCAGAATGAATAGTGGAATGGAGATCTATAACAAGGACGTGTGAGCAAATAATGAGTCCAATAAAATTATGTGCGTGCCCAAGAGGATATCATTTGGAATTATGTCACTTCTCGGCTCATGCACATGTACAACTTACTATACTTGTTTATAAAAGGTATTAGGCTTGAAATGATGCATCTTTCAGTTCTTGGATGTGTACAAAAGAATAGCGTTATCTGGCGCAAACAGTTTGGTGTTGACGTTGCTTTGCCGATAGTACCTGTGAGATTGTATACATTTTATAACTCCTTGGACGGACAATTCCCTTATCAAGCAATTTGTGTGATTGTTGCTATCCTGTAGTCCAGAACATATAAAATACCCTTGAGTTAAAGAGAGGGGGAATTCGGAGATTGTACCTAGTCATGTGGTACCGATAGTATTGTGTTCATGAATTGAAAATAATTATAGACATATTATTTTAATTTAGAATTTTATGACATGGAGACATTATCTAAAAACTCGCCTTGTGTCCAACTCGAAAAACCTGCTGAGAAGTTCACAGAAATCCATTTCTACATATCACCTTCTCTGCGGCCACCTGCCAGTGCGGCAAGAGAAATACCCATTCAAAAAACTATTTCGACAAAAAGATGATCCCCCAGCTATTTGAATATGATCTAACTTACACAAAAAGTAAATACAGTCCATACTATCGTTACATCTTTCGTGCATAAAGAAGTTTCTGCCATATGCCACCATTTTTGTTTACACATATCCCATGGTATAAAATTTGACATTCAGTCACATGTCTTAACGACTTCTATGTCAGTGCGTCATTCAAGTTTTATGTAACAGAGAGTTATCTAGTTCTGGGAACAGAAAAGTCCACAAAGTAAATCACGTCTATTTTTAATTCAACACCTATCCAACATCAACAGCTTCCTATCCTAACCTTGCTCCCATTGCCCAGCGCACAGCAGTTTCGCAATAAAAATTAAAATTATACTGAAAAAGAGAGAAAAAAAGTTCGATCTCGTAATTTTATTCTGATTTTTGTAAATTTTTTGTCCATAGAATTTTAAGTGAGCCACCAAATCGGTCAGATAATTTTCGATATGTAGCCTCTGTGTATCCACAATTCAACTCTCTCATTTGGATCGTTTTATGCGGATTTGCGATTTTACGACCCAATCCAGGTGGGCTAACTTGTTGAATGTTAAGATCCTCAACCTAAGAGCACATATCAAAAGCGCACACAATCGTCTTCATTATCACAGTTGCTGCCAGCAGGCACGATATTGGTTCTAAGTAGCGAGTATCCAAGTTCTATGGATAAGACGATTTTATTAGTTCGTTAAACTTTTCATTTCATTTGCTGTGACTGAGCCAGACAAACAAATGACGAGTGTTTTTAAAAGTACGGAAAAAAGTTAAGCAATTGTTGTTATTTGTTTCCCCCTATATTTGACTTATCGGAAAGGTTTTTATGTGAGTGGGTCTGACTAGGCAAACGAACTTTGGGGCGAGCTGAGGAAGTTTCATAGACCATGAATTTGTCGTAAAAATAAATTTTATGTGAATTAAAGTACTTAGTCATGAATTTAAAAGTCAGCAACGGGCAACAGACCATTATAACCATTGTTCCTGAGACTATCATTGATTGTTGTTAGACACATGCTCGAATAGCTAATGGGTGCACAGAATGATATGGTAAAACGGCCACTTTTGATTATGCTCGATGAGTAGGTGACGGGAGTAGGCTTTAAGACTTATTGTTCGGAAGCATTATTTGAGTATCTGTGTGTTTCCGATTTGAATAAAGACCATATGACCTCCGTATAATGCTTCTCCGCTTCTTCCAATTAAATGTCATAAAATAACATTTTATATTTCCAATAAGAGAGTTTTAATTGTGAATGCTCTTACCAAGCTAAATCGTACGTACTTAGTGTTGTTTGAGCGATAGTAGATGAAGAAAATCGGCTTTAATGGCGTATCAGAGGCTGATGTCAATTGTTGTAAAGTTAAATATACATTTCATTCATTCATACATGTCACATACACACCTTAATTTTTTTAATGGTGACACACTTAATTATTTGGGTGAATAATGTGGGGAAATATGCCTGCATGTCTGTCAGTGTGTATACACATTCAGTTTAAGGCGCTTTTAAGTATCAGAAGGCACGTTCCGCTCGTTAGAATGTATTTCCTAGAATTATATGATGTAACCGCAAAACAAGGAGTTATTCATGGAGAAGTAGCTTCTACGTTCACATAAAGCCTATTTTATCGCGGTATGATCTGACGAAGGCATCGGTACATTATGATTACTGCCGGAAATGAGTTCGCATTCTAACCAAAAGGTTGCTTTCGCTTCTCGTAATTCGATTAGGCTCAAGCCTTGAAACTACGTTTTGTTTTTTAAGAAAAACAAAAAGATCCCGTGAATGTTCAAGTTGCAATGTCAAAATACATTACTGGATTTTGTGAAATCTGATTCACCTTTTAAATATCATTGTCTCCTTTACGTTATATCGAGACTTCACTTTAATACAACCTTAATACAAGTTTGCTATGATTTTGACCACTCTGCCTGTAGTCTCTAGTGTTTTGGCCACCTTTTAACCTTTTTATTGCAATGTAGCAAACATAGGAAATTTTTTGCCATCGGTCTCGAACCCAAAAGATCGTGACCTTGCTCATGAACATCATCTTACAGGTAATTATTTTGAGTTTTAAAAAGTACCTTAATGAGTTGTGATCAGATTTCACAGGTGTTCCATTCTTTGCCTTAGTGTGAAAATAATTAATTTCTGCGACTTTGTCAAACAAAAAAATGCAAATTTATTTGCGAGTCTTAGGACCTGTTTGACGGCTGACTATCACACTGCAAATGCGAAACAGGAAATGATTCATCTGATTTCGGCGTATCTGAAGGTTTCTGAAATCTAGTTTTTCACGGGAGTTACTGCTCTCGTCTTGTTGAGCGTGTTTTTTCTCATGCTTTTCCACGCGTGATCAAGACGAAAGGAATTTCCGTTTGCTTGCAGTACTGTACGTTTAAGATTGCCAACAGATATCGCAGCTTAAATATTTTTTAAAGTATTACTTCCATCCATGTGTTGCAGTATTAGTATGCTCCATGTACCACATGTACTTAGTCGTGAAAAGGACTGGGTGTATTAATTCCGACATCTCACTTCCTTCCGTCACCTAACCCCGCAATTAGAGCTTCATTAGGAATTACTCCCCATAGGCAAAACATGAACGTAGATGTAAATTTTCTTCGTAACTCAAAATGTCGTTTTCATAGAAAATCGAAAAAATACATCTAGTTCTCAATATCTCAACATGTTATAATGGCTTTCTTTTGGCAGATGCAATCTCGCTTTGTATTCGTCTGATGATTGTTTAGGTTTACTAGGAAATTCAAAATCCTAAGTAGTATAACGACTAGCCAAAATTTCTTCCCAGGGGCCCATTAAACTGAAAATTCCAACGAAATGTGTTGTGTACATATCTTTAGTGTTCGAGGAAAAAAATGTCCTTACATAAATAATCGTTCGGCTGAGTAAATTCCACAAATAACTACAATTCCGCAAGGATCATCAAAAAAAAATCTAGGCAACAAAAGGTGTCGAAGAAACATGATTCACGGGTACGAGTACATATGTATGTATGTGTATAAATTGTATTTACAGCTTGAGGCACTTATCCTTTTCGATTTCCTTTCACTCACCAATTGGAATTAAAGTTGGTTTTGCTTTAACCAGACAGTATTCCTTTGACAACAAAGAGGTCGTACCTAGACCAACTATCTACCTACTGTCGGAAGAAAGGCAATAGGCAATAGAACAGAAATTTCATTTCTAGGAACACACCTGGTGTTCTTCGACACACTTGCCTCACTGGTCGTGATACTGGCGATGATACATGAATGTTGTTTTCTGGATTTGACGAGATTCTTTCGAATCGGAAAAGTAGTGTGCGGTATAACCAAGCCTGCCTGCCTCCTGTTCGTTGCGTTTGTGTAGGTATGTCGTCATCGAAATCATAATTGCCCTAGCCTTCGCGTCGTCATCTGAGAGAAATACCAAGTCGCCAGCCATTCAATTTAACGACTGAGCAGTACCTATTGTGGTTCCAGACAAAATGAGGAACGAAGAGAGAGAGAAGAACACGCAACGAAACGACGAAACGTTTTCATTCATATTTTCTGTATTTCAAATTGATAATAATACAATAACAGTAATAAAAATAATTGTACACTGCATTTGCTTTACGGCTCACACAAATAATTCCACCACGCATACTTATAAATAGAAACTTCCGTAAGATGCACGGAAGCCGGGCACCGACGATATCTGTGATTCGTACCAGCCCCAATCAGTGCACGGAGCAGGGAGTAGGCAGTAGGCACTAGGTGGACGGATGAAATTGTGTTATTCAATGAAATCCACTGGCAATGGTGGTGGTATTTGCTCTTAAATCGGGTTCTCTTACCGAACATGGGATGTTTTCAGTGTACAGACTAGAGAGTAGAGAACTGCAGGCGACTCTTTAGCCGGCGCTCTCTTGGATTCGATGGCAACGGAATTTTGTTTTGATTCATACGAATGCGTACTACACTACTACTCGTACTACACACACGTAAAATGAAGTGAAGCTGCCGCGGGTTATGGCTAGGTGGTGTTTATAGTAAATCGTGGAAAACAGCGTCTACACTACATGGACAGTAGTAGTGGTACTACGATATTTCGTATGGTAGCAACAGCCAACAACTGGCGCAGACGACCGAGAGCAGCGTGTTCAGAGAGCGGATACTTGGTGTGTATCCATGTGAATTATTGTTTTGATTTTCAATCTTCATTCCTCATTCAATGGCATTTTTGCGTCGTAGCCGTAGATGGCGTCTTTTGAGTGTGAGTGATGCGCACAAGGGTGGTGGTGGTTTTGCTGTTGATGTATGGGATTTGTTTTTGGATACACACTGGTGTTGATTTTGTTGACTTGTGTCCTTCTCTCTGCTTTCGACTCTCGTACATAGTATATTTGCTATGGCTTTCAAGTCCCTCCGGTCTCCACCACTGAATTTCAATCTCGCTTCAGTGGCATCATGTTGATATGTACGTTGAACCAAAGAGGCACATGCGCCCCACCGGATCTAGTTTGTTGCTGTTTTTCGGGGTCAACGTCATTTTGAGGGTTGTTTTGAATCGTTTACGTTGGTATAGGTGCGCATTTGTTTGTATGTTTTACAAATTTTTTTTTGAGAGACGCACAAAATGGAAAATAAAATGTATTTTACTAAATTTTTCATAGGTACATACTACATACCCACATGCAAACATATGCACATATGTATGTAGTTCTATTCATTTTAGGGCAGACTGGGATCTGTTTGCTGTGGTTTTGATTGCATTTTAGGCCGAAAGGAAAATATCCAATTTAGTCTAGTCTGCGCCGCTTCTTCTCTGCACTGGGTACATCCGCGTGACCTAGATTTGTGACAATTTATTTTTGTACATACGGCATATGTACATATGTATGTTTGTGTGGATGTATCTATTTTGTTTTTTACGTTTTACTCCTATTTCTTGTGTAAATTATTCCTATGTACATATAAAAACTGACGAAACTAGGTCAAAAATTAAATAAATCATAGACCGGCAATCATCCATATAAGTAGATACATGTGTATATGTATGTATATCTGCATTATACATATATTAGAAGACAGTCCGAACTGAAATGAGTTGTCTAAGAAATGAAACTCAGCCTGCTACTTAAATGTATGTATGTTGTAGGCTATATGGTCCAGTATCGTCCTGTACATATGTACCTTTGTATATACTACATACGTAATGAGAGGCATCCAAATGTATCCTAAACCGTAGTTAATTGTAGTAAATTTATATTACAACTAGGTACATATAGAAATTCGACTGAAAACAAGGAAGTGATATAAATTACCATTTTAAGGGTGTCCAGAAGGCGGATACCTTTTGATTAGGGCGAGGTGTCAAAGGCAACTTCATATAATTGAGGGATTTCATTAAATACAAAATAAAAAGCTGTACATTTGCCTTTGGCAAATTTTTATCTGAAATTTGATTATGTGTACCAACGTACCTACCTACATTGTATAAACTTCCTATGTGATTTTAGGTATTCAAATATCTGTGGTTTATAGCAAATGCAAGATATTTAAATATCAACGAATCACGATGTTTTTCACCACTTTCAAAGGGTCCTTCCCTAGCATGAAAACTTATGGAACTGTCTTCGGCATTTTTACTCGACTAAGAAGGCTATAAATGCATAATTTTACAGCCTCAGGATTTAATTTTATGACTTTTGAAGGGGAAAAGAGCTGTAGTGCTTCGTCTTCAGTTGCATATTAAAAATGACGCGGAAAAGTATTCTGAAATAGCCCTGTAAGACAAGCAGGTGCTGTAAGAAATTTAATTAGATCTATTATTAGTTTAATGTTTTTTGGAGTGGCAATTCAATTTGAAGTATTCTCTAATGTTTTTTTTTTGTTTTTGTGGAATTTATATACGCTTACTCCATATGCATACGTATATTGTAATTTCATTAGTATGTGTACATACGTATAGCCAATGAATTGCAAGGTCATTGGAATCAAAATATTCGACACGTCATAAAAAAATGCGTTAAGGGAAGGTCAACCATCTATGTATGTATGTTTAAATAATTAAGTAATGAGTAGTGAATGTGGGGATTCAATATGGATAGAAACAAATCTGTAACTTGGTTGTATATGTTATAGAAAAATTCACTTAATTTGAGCTTGAGAAAACTAAAATTACTTACACTACTCATCAAGTGTCAGAAATAGGTGATGTCATAAATATACGAAACAATGTAAAACGATTTCAAGAGATATGTACATATGTATCTTAGGGCGCCACATTCTGAGGTGAACCTGGGCTTCACCAGACAGCACGATTTCTCGCCGACTGTCTTCAGTTTCGCACACCAAGCTGGCTGAGGTCACTCTCGGCTTGTGTGCGCGGACGTCATCTGTTGCGTTGTTTCAAAGGCTCGGAGTCTTTGAGCCGGACCTAAGTTGCTCTACATGGCCTAGCCAATTTAGGCGTTGGATCAGTAGACGCTTGGCTAGACTCATGTACAGTTCGTGGTTGAACCTTCTTCTCCAAATGCCATCAATGCAAATAGGACCAATAACCTCTTCATCTGTCTTGGATATATGTAGTCCATGTCTCTGCGCCGTAGAGCAAGCCGGGATGATGAAGGTCTTATACAGAGTCAACTTAGTCTTCCGAGAGATGGCTCTGTTACTCAATTATATAACAACCCCAAAAATAACAGCGATTGGCAAAAATTATTCGTTTCATAACGGTACTGATGTTGTTTGTACTGTTTACCACAGAGGCGAGATTCGACCTCAAACTTGGTAAAATAAAATGTTGAATGAAGATTTCAATATTCAAATCCAAGCTCCAAAGTGAATTAATTAATTATGTGGAAAACCAGATGCAAAGTGATCATTACTCCCATAAAATGTAATTCTTTTACATCTATAAGACTTATGATCTCTGAGACTTGATACATCACGGATGTTCGGTGTATTTATTGATGCCCTTACTCACTACACAATGTCTTAGTGTATTATATGTATATTTATAACCTAAAACGCAAGCTGTTTTTCATGTGACTGGTTTGCTGTTTTTAATTATTTTTTTTAGATTTAAGTTCATTCGGATCAGCTCGAAATACAGTGTCCGTATGTTCGTTTGTAGCTTCGTGTGCCTTCGAATCACAAATGCAAGGCATATGTGCAGCTCCATTGTGTGAAAAATCTAAGTTTAAAATGTCATTAATCATTGAAATGACACGCAATGTAACAAAAATTCCTTCAACAAACCTCTTAAATTCGCTTGCTTCCAGAAAAACTTCAGAAAGCAATTTAAAAATCATAATTCACACGCACACACACAAGCGATGAAATAATACAAAAAAAGTACTTATCAACAACAGAGCAAACGACACGGAAAACAGCCACGTTGTGCTCTATCTTATGGAATTTTTGAGATATTTCTCGGTTAGATCATATCAAAAGGAACAAATATTTATGTTACTATAGCTAAGAAACTAAGTATATTTACCACTCCACCAGCACGCCACACACAAGTCAGAGTCAATGGGACCTCGTCACCGTTGTCACTTACTGTATGAGTGCTGCCAATACCCGAGTGTGTACACATTATTCCCTGGAAATGATTATTCATTCTATATTTTCATCATTCAAATAAAATGTACTATTCTATAACCAGGGTGACGGAAAAGAAGAAAAAACAAAAATTAAAAACAAACAAACAAGTGGGACAAGGAGAAACAAAAATTTCTACACATGCACACAGGCGGATAGGAGAATAAAAATTAAGAAACAAAAAAAAAAAAGAAAAGCAAATCTAACTAAGAGCAAAAACAACTAACACGTAAAAACGCGCCCACGCACACATGTACAGGCTTACTTTTATTGCGATACAAAGATATTCGAAACTTTGAAACAAATTACTTCTCTGATCTAATAGCACAACGTTCTAACGTTAGACGCGTTAGGAATGTGATTTTCAGTACGTTGTTACAATCACTCTCGCCCTCGTGTTCGACACAGCCGCCGTCGCCGCCGCCACAGCCGCAACCGCCGCCGTTGTCGTCGTCGCTGCTGCTAAATTAAATACAACTAAACAATTAAAACTTCAAACGGTTGTCACGAGTTTGATTGTTGTTTTCGAAGCATACCGTCACTGCCCGTGCACATCAACAGCACCATAGGCAATCAGCCCTGCTTCTATTTACATGCGTCAATACAATAAAGGAGAACAACAATCCTACCCATGACGTCAATTTATACAATTTTAACAAAATATCACGTAAATTATAGAATCTTGCAGCACTATCCATACAAGTAGTGGGCCCTGATCTGAGACGAAATAGCTAAGGCTCGCAGCAACAAGTGTAGTTGCACGTAAGTGTTGATAATACCTTTAACACATGTTACTGACGGCATTGGTGGCAACGATGGTGGTGGTGGCGACGACGACGACGGCGGCGGTGGGAAAGTCTAAGCACACGGGAGACTTTGGAACAGTGAGGGAATATTGACATACGCCATATGTGTTGACAACCCGCGCGGCAGTGGCGATGGTTGCGACGGCGTTAGATTGATAGTGAATGTGTGAGCTTTGATAATGAGGCGCTACATACATCAATGTAAGGCGTGTGATCTTGGTACTATTTATTTTTTAATTCGTACACACGGGGCACGAGTAGAAATATGTGGAAAGGCAAAGCTTTCTGCCTTGCGGGGCGTATACGTAACATTTTTTCGTGTTTTGCTGGTTTGCCTTATGTGTCATTAAATTAATACGACTACCAGTGTGCGGTCCTTTCCGCTCGGGACAAATGCCGCGCTAGGAAAGGCACTTGTTGTGATGACTTTGCAACAAAATTCTGACAATTAAATAGCAAATAAAATGATTCAACGTGTTGAAATAGTTGCTGTCTGAATGGTAGAATGAACTCATTGTGGTTATGGATAAACAAAGCACTTACACCAGAGGTTGAATGATTTCAGGGAAACCAAATCGATCTTGTTGATCAGGAAATGTTCTATTAGAAATTGCAGATATAAAGAATTCGTTGATTTGTGATATTGCATCGTATCCACGTGTATTAAATCGTGAGCATATCATCTCTTTCTTTCTATTTTCTTACATGTTGGACCTTGATACTAGCTGAGATGTGATAAAGTAAATATTTTGCAGTAAATATCGAGGCTCTCACAAGGTTCTTTATGTCAAAAGCTTACTCATACGAGCAAGATGGGTCCATTAAGCTATGTTTGATATTTTGCAACTGAATTGGAGTCAACAACTTAGTCACAATGTTTCTAGCAGCCGGTAATTACCATTCAAGCTAGTCTACATTGAGTAAGATTCAGTGAGAAAAAAAATTTAATATCATTTGGGGTGTCTACGGGTGTCAGTATTTGTTATTTTTGTATTTGCATAGTATGTATGTATTTTTGACGTATTCGCACTGAGATCATTCAAAGTACTTATAATGTCGTTCCACTGATGAAAGGACAATAACTGGTTCTTATGCTGATTCAATATAAGTTTTACTTAAAAAAAATCACAAGAATATATCAAAATGTCTCCTAACATCCTACATGCTTGTCTGAAGCTGACTTGGCGTTTTACTTAACATGGATGCAAGTGTTGAAAAACAGCAGATGTATATGTACAACAAAAAAAAAACCAAGTCATGACGATATCACCGTCATCGTGCGAATACTTACTTAATTCGGTAAAATTGTTACTTCAGTTTTAGTTTCATGTAACTCACACACATCGAGAATAACTTATCTTGTCTCCTCTGCCGTCATCGTAGCCGCCTCGTGTTTGTATCTGAAATCATTTCACAAAATATCATTACATTTTCGTAATTCGTAAATCGTAATCTGCGAGTGTCCAACCGCATTATACGGTACTCCTATTTGATTTATCAACATTATAAATAATCTATCCAATCAATTTGGCCGCTATTTTTGAACAAAAATTCGGTTAATGTGTGGTATTCATACTCCAACAGCGACAGCGAAAGGGGGAATGCGAACGGAAATATCTCTCAAACGGCGGGTTTGATTTTTCCTTCTTATTGTTAATTGTATGTCGGATCGCCAGCAGTACATTTTATTTTACACATAGATACATACAGCTCAGTTTATGGACATTCGATGGATGGATGTAAGGTTGATATGGATATGATAGCTGCTCAAAGTCAACGTTGTTTTGATTGCAATTTTCCATTGTCTACATACACAAATATGAGCTCTTACAAGCAGCAAATGCTTTCCTTTCCCTTGTTTGTTGTATTTATTTTACAGCCTAATGCCCAAGAGCTGGTGTTTTCGTTATTATTGTCGCTCTGATCGTTCAGTCGTCAGCGCACGGGGGAACTACCGCCCGGCGAGAATATACGGGCGGCAGTGAACGGAAAAGGGCTTCTCATATGCCGCATCGGTCTCTCTCCATTCAATGGAGAGAAATTAGTCAAACTTTGGAGTCGGAGTCGATCGACTGTGTGCGTTGTGAGGTCTAGCATGTTCTGTGCGCGGAGAAGTCAATCCCTTCCGATATATGCATAGTCCATATTAAATACTAACAATACAAAAAAAAAAATAAAGTATTAAATTTGTTCTAACAAATTGAAGACAGAAAAGAACAAGATCGAAAATAACTTGCCATAGGTGCGGTATGGAATCAACGATCATTTGATTTTTTTTCAATTGATTGTAATCATAAAGCTTTTTTACGACAATCCTAAGCTACGTTTATGTGCCTGATGTCAACTTGGCTTTTATTTTTTATAAATTTTTGTCGGTAAGCTTTGTGGCTTTTTTTTGTTTATTATTTTTCTGTCTTTTATTTTGCTTGTGTTCCTTTTGATTTTGTTTATTTGGTCGGCTTTATTGCATCGCATACTTGTTGAAGAAGTAATAGAGAGAAGTAGGAGGAATCAGAAAAAAATGCGTATAATTTCAAACAATTTGACGTCATGAGTATGATAATGAAAGCTAGCACATGTAATCGAAAGTGATTACATACGTTTCAACGTGTACAATATTACCCGTCCAATCTAGACAGGCTTAAATTTGTTACGAGCTGTACAGATCGAAACTTGCAGCATGCTTTATGTAAAAAAAAAAAGATGTTTTATAACTTGTTAATGTGATTATTTTTGAATAGGCATATTGAAAGAGTGTTAGATTGGTTAATTAATTAGGAAAAATGTTTTATTCAATTATCACTAGCATAATTTAAGGAGAAACATTGAACCAAGTGTTGGTTGGTTGATTAAGAATTTGGGAAATATTTCATTCGCTAATTACAGATTTTGTCTATTTTTTCTTTTTCAATGGATCGTACAGATATCAATGAAACGAAACTAGATTGATGTGTCGGCTGATGTGAAGGCTATTCATATGTTTATATGTTTATTTAAGTCGTTTTCCATGACATGTGGAGGCATTTAAAAAAAAAAGTTTAATAATATTCACTCTCGTGGTTCCCCGATTTATCACAAATAAAGATTATAATTTTAAACCTAGCTAAATGTGCTGTCATTATATTAAAAGACATTTTTATGATTTCGTTTTAGATTGTAATCACAACAGTGGCAGCAAAAATAATATTTTGAAGATAAAAAAATATTCACATAAATAAAATTAGTGTGTTTAAAAGTGAATACTACACAAAATGTAAAGTGTTACTATGTCTTACAAATTTGTATGAAAAAAAAGAAGTGGTCCTCTTATACATATTACCTATTTAAATACAGTGTTAAAATTGTTTTCATTATATTTTACAACATGAACACATTAAGTGAATCGAAATATAACGTGCCAATGCCATAGTTCAGGGATACAATTGGAATACTTCTGTACACAGCATTAAAATTAAAAAAGGTATGTACATAACTTATATTATTTCATATATGTATTCCCATTTCATTGCCTCATCAAACTCGACGATGAATGAAGTTAATTGATGTAAGTACGAATTGTTGATGATAAGTTGAATTGGAATGTCGGGAATGACTAATATGAACGATCAAATGTTGAGGTGCGTTTGCACATATTTGTACGCAATGCCAGTGATTTAATCTTTCCACTCTGTTAGCCTTCATCTTCTTGTTGACTACCCTATTAAATGTGGCGATCGTTTAATATACATATACACAGGCATACATGTACTATGTATGTATATGGCAAAAACAAAGATGTTGTGCTTACTTTTCCTTCTCTCCGTCGTTCGTTGTTGAAAACAATTTATACCTTATCCGCACCATCCGAAAGCTTTAAAGCCGGTTTTGGAAATACCAGAACAGCAAAGTAGTATCTATGAAAAAAAAAGAAAAACCTAAATGACTTTTACTAAAGGAAGTGCTCCGTTGGAAAAAAAATCAGCATTTTACATAAATGTTTACGATTTTTGCGAGTCCCAACAAAATGCGTCCATTTCTTTAGGCATCATCAGCACCGTTTGTTGTAAGTTATAATTGCGGCATCCGGTTGTAAAATAACACACATAATCAATGACCTGTCAGTCAACAATATTATGATGTGAAGTATTATTCTTTGATGACTTCCGTACATCTCAAACCACGAACCAGTTGCTAATCAGGCATGACGCCAAAGCCACCAAACAACACAAGAAAATATAACTTCTTAAGTATTCGTCTGATATACAATCTGTAAATATATGCCTGTATACGCGTGCGTACCTATTTGTAGTTATGTATGTATATGTATTCATAAGTATGATGCGAATATCCATGTACTATCAATGCATACATGAATACATCACAGGTTAATTTTTAAATTCAACACCTGCAAGCAGAAGCGCTTTCGTGCGGTGTAATATAACAAAAACGACCAACCGTCTGTATGTCCGACGGGAATTGTAAATGATAATTGTCTGGAAATAAAATAGCGCCGCCTCACCAATTAGACGGCATACCAGACTACAACGAAACGATCGACACGACGGAGGAAGCAAAACAGCATCATTGTAAAATAATATTAATTTTATGCAATTAATCGCAAATTGTGTTCAGCTTAATACTATTATGGTGGGGAAATTGTTGACGTGACTTTGAATGAAGCAAAAACAAAAAAAAAATAAAGAAACAGAAATTATACCAACCAGACAGTGGACTACCGTAGCCAAGCGCAAACACGTGAAACCATTGCCGGCAACAGATATTACACAGAATATACAAACAGATGAGAATACACTTGAAGCAATACAACTAAATAATTTCACCAATTTATGTGGAACTCGGTCTGCATGGTAACTAGGGGAAGACACTAAGTTTTAGTTTAACAGTCGTATCATGCATATTCAGGTCAAAGAAATATACTCGAATGAAAAGAGAAATAGAACTTCGGTACTTTAGGGTTTTCTTTTCAAAAGACTTCCATTTCCTTCCACACCAGTGAAGACGATCAAGAAAAGGGTGACCATCGTGAAGGTATGGATTACACATTTGGAAACACGACGTGTTTTATCGAATTTGAACCTCAAGAGACTGAAAGGTGGGATCAGCTTTTAGTACATTTAGTACAAAAGCTCGGCTAGTCAAGCTAAGTCGACGAAGATGTTTGTATTAAGGCAAACAAAAACTTTGCTTGGGACTGCTTATTGACTCTATAAAATAAGATAACCACTTAGAAATACAACAAATGTCCACAGACGTTATACTTAATTTCGTAAAATATAATTTCGCACATCATGAGTTGTTTTTCACCATTGAACATTGACCTAAATTCAAATTGTAAACAAAGAAAAATCAATTAAACTTATTTGTTTACGCACCGAAAATTGATATCGAAGCGAATTGAGAAATTCGAAAAACTATCGCAACAAAATTCTGAGAAAATTCTGGGTCACACGCTTATCGTGTGGAACAACTGAACATGCAAATTTCCTTTTAGAGAGAGTGAGAGAGGATACCAACGGTATCCGACCCTTGGCCAACGGCAAAAGGTGGCATACATATCGCAGGCACAAAAAAGGTTAAAATATTTTGGTCACATACGAGTATAATTAGGACGGTCTGCGGTGTATATTCGCGTATTCTGGTCTGTCATCGTCCATTGATCTCAAGCCCTTAGTGGCTGCACGATTGCATTAAATTTTCCCGTCTACTGGAATAGGACGCTTGCACATAACAGAGGCACACACTCACAAAATGTACGCCGATGCAAACATATGTGTGCTTGCGCATATGGGGAGTGTGCATACTTGCTGCCGACACAGAAGCAAAAAGGTGGGCTCGAGTTTAATGACTGCAGTTGTTTTTATTTATTAATTTAATTTTTTATTGTGTCTTGTATTTAAGGGGTTGCAGTGACCGGAGACGAATGTTTTTAATGGGTTAACGACACATAAAGTCATTAGCTGGTGGCTTCTACCAGTTCACCCTTTTTGTTTGGCATGATGAAAACTGTGATAAGACCACTGGCTGACGAAGTATGCACGGTTGTGAGGTTTTTTTTTCCTTTTTTGCGCAGACAATGATGCCTGTCTGTGGTAAGGTAGTGCAGTACAATGCAATTTACAAGGAATGGTGATTTTATGCAAGGTCGTACTCACGGCACATACAGATACTGAAATAAGTGGGAGGGTCACCAGATGGCATTGGAGGTGATCAGACAATCTACAGATTTGGAGAAAAAATCTTCAAATTCTAGTTAGAGTAATAAAGCAGCATCTTCTGAACGTTTTTCTAAATAAGCTTCTACAGAAGTAGAAAGCAGAATTAATGAATGTATCTTAATTAATTAATAGTCGTTGAAACGCAGCAAAGTAATGATTGGGTTAGATGCAACACTAGACTTTATGAGCCAGTCATTAGAGTGAAAGACGATTGTGGAATGTTAGGAATGCTGTTATAAACTTCAGAGTTTCACACGAATAGTAGGAAAATCAACGGCACAACGGCCTGAGAACGTTAACTGAAATATGAGCGTCAAAAGAAAGCGAACATTGTTTCTGATTGAAATCAGCGTCGTTAGGGAGTAGTAAACTTGACCGATTGGGTGAAAATACGTTAGCATCGTGTGGCGTACGCGGCAACTTTGGTAGAAATTGCCCAGTAGTTTCAGCTGAATATACAACACAATCGTTAAATGCGTTCATTTTGATGGGTCTTATTGACAAATAAGTCAATACAAATACATGGCAAACATTTAGAAAATCATAAGCAATTTCAAGTTAAGCTAAAAACTGTGTCAGTAACTTACTGTTAAATGAAAACCCAACCCGCAATCCATTGGTAACCCATGAAATGGACAAAACTGTTCCGACAGGTCATAGTTTACGGAAATCAACTTAATTAATCTGTAAATACTTTCCCAAAGAATATTAACCTTCATCACAGCCGTGCTAATAAAAACGTGAATAATGGAAGAATAAAATATTACACGTGCACTTTTACGAGTCCAGTCGTTTCATTGTTTTTCTAAGTTGTTGTGTGTATTTGTATTTCGAGAATGAAAAAAAGTGTGACAAAATGCTTGAAAGCGATCACGAGTTATGTATGCTATGGGAAAGCAAAAATAAAAATAATACCGAGAACAAATGTAGTTTTTTAATGGGCGCCATGTGCAGACGTTCGCTTGGGTTCATTGAATGATAGTTGAGTAGACACGTGCGCGCTAATTGCCCACGATTTACGATCATTTTGTTGTTCAACTATTGTTATTATTACTTGCTTTTTGCTTGTATTCCTCTTGTTGTAAAGTATGAACACTAAACTTCATTCGGTTACACTTCTCCATTCTCTAAACTTGCGTATGGTGTGATGTGGGGATATTCTTATGGCAAAAAGAATTTGTGGTTTTGTTGCAAAGTCGTCAGACTCTATTAAATGGTAGATGTTGTATACAAACATAACAGAAGAGCCAGCGAATTGCAATTTTCCACCATAATTTACTGATTGAGAAATGTAAATCGAACTGTGGTCATTTATACTTGCATTGTAGCATCAAACACAAATCAGTCGTAAGGTCTCAAGTTCAGATCACAACTCACAAGTTTATATATAAAGTCAGCATCTAACATCTTAGCGTAACCAAGATCAATGGCTTCTCACCGAACCATCACACGAATTATTTACCCACTTTTTAAGGTAAGGAATTCCATGACTTCAACTAGTTTGCCAACTTATTTTCCTATATTCTTATTTCGTCGAATGATCTGGAGAGAGAAGGAGAGAGACAGAGAGAAAGACAGCAAATAGAATAAACGAGACCAAGGATGCAATAACTCATCTTAAAGAGCATGCACATGCACTACAGAAGTGTGCACTACCCACATTCCTTTCGTTTTATCTGATTCAAACTTGTACAGTCTTACCGTTCGTGTGTGGAGAAAGTCTATTGTGAATGGCCCCCACTTGATGCCATGTGCCTTCTGCAGTGCACAGAGTATTTCAAATCAGAAGATTTAGGAATAAAAATCTTTAGATTTCTACATTGAGGGTGAAAATTGACTTGACTAGGGCTGAAAAGATGAGTGTGGTCAATGAAACTTGTTCGCGCAGTGTGTTCACTGAAAGGCGCATCTTTTCATTGGTTGCTTGTAGGTATGGTGCATTACCATCAGTCGTGAGTTGGCGAGAAGGAAGCAAGGGGATTCTCTTTCCGGACCACATTCCATTGTGGCCACAACGGCATCTCAAAGAAAAAAAAAAAGAAGATACGATACAAGAATGTGTATAAGTGTGTATGTATGGGTGTGTGTGAGAGAGAAAAAGAGAGACGCCAGAAAAAAAGAGACAAAGATGGCAGAATGCTAAAGAAGATGATAAACAACCTGGGAAGGCAAATAGTTTTACTTGTCAAGATACAACCAAAAAATAAACAAGACAACATGACATCGCGCAAACGCGTAACCAACTTAAAGTAAACTTGATTTAGCATTTGTTTGCAAGGATCTGCAGTCTGTTGCCTTACCGTGGGACTTGGACTCGTCTGATATATACATACATACAATCTGTGGATGCAGTGAGGTTCCTGCGGGACTTTACCTTTAGCTGAATGATCTACTGTTTCTGCATATGATTATTGAAACATTGATGGCTTGATGTTTCTTGCGACTAGTCAGTGTTCTCCGAATACAAAGTCCACCGAGAAGTGAACATTAAACTCTGCAGAAGTGAAAGAATCCATTGGTTTTCATTTAGTAATTATAAAATAAAACCATGTGACCACTAACATTTTGGTTGTTGCCCGGGGTTAGGCATGTTGTTGTTTCCTGATAAACCGCCGCCACCATCGACATCACAACATGTTCAATAAAAATGTATAGGATTCGTTCCGATACACATTTCTCTTTTCGCTCCTTCTTCTCTTGTTAGCATCTCTTCTCCAATTCAGCAAAGTAAGAGTTATAACCAACAGCAATCAAGACATTCAATTTTCTTTGATTCTATTTTGTTTTGTTCTGTTTTCTGTGACTTCGTCTTATTCGCTTGCTCGTTTGCTCACTCGCACTTTGTAGACTGGCTTCTTTGTTGCGCTTTTATAGACTCAAAGACCGGTTCGCTTCAAGTGGTTCTCGGATCAATTCACATCGGTCAATGATAATCAGGCCGCATTCCATTGCCTCGATCTTATGGTGAATTGGTATGATGATGATGATGATCATGACGACAAAGAACGCGTAGTGATTATGCGCGTCGACCAGCAGAACATAAATACCAATCAACAGATAAATATGTTTTGAAACATTCTGTGATAAGTAAATAATTATCAGAATGCCCTCGGGGAACCACAAACGACTAGGGAGATGGGATGGAGTTTATTCACTTGAAGAGATCAATGAAATTCCAACGTGATGATCGGCTGCAGTTTTGATCACTCGTATAGAACCATACCCCAACTAAACAGCACTTCCCTTAGGCAGATGCAAATGCCCACAGAAAATGTATTGTCTTGAATATACTTGAAGTATATATTTTCTCTTATGTAGGTCTAAAATTTTAAAGATTTACGTAGTATTCTATTTTTAAGTGTCCCTCTTGTGAGCGCTCCATCCTAGGGGAACAAACAAAGAAACCTAATATTGGATGCAAACACATTGAATGCGAAATATATAATATTTTGTTGATGTTGTGTCTTGCTGTTACACGGAGCACAGCACCCACACGCATACTTCAGACATTCTATTTCCGTCCAAATTGACAAAAGAGGAAGTAAAGGAAATCTGAACACAGACAACTTCTCTCTGATGTCGAAATCTTTCACCCTACACTATCCGTACGGATCATCTCATCAACGCCTTCGAACTTCGGAAGTGTAACCTCGTCTCATCGCATTTGTTAATGTTTCCTGTAGCATTTTTTTCCCGGAATTTCTAGTACTCTTGGGAAATAATTTGTCGGTGGTCTCACTTGGATTGGTTGAGAAGAGTCTCTTCTGTAAAGTACTAAAACTCACCCATTGTGTATCACTTAAATCTAAATTGAGGAACCTTTGGCACTTTGTGCTTGGTTACATCTGTCATCTGTTTTGCTGGTGTTGGATACTCCTTGGAACCAATGATGAAACGTGAAATCAGAGCCGCAGTGGAGGGGAAAAATTGTATGGTTCCTGCTAAAGTCTCATCCTGTGTTTCGCTCGCTATGTTGAATACGAGTTAACTACTAAACATGACATTAAACTAGATTTAGGCATTCACAAGAAAGCACAATGTATAAAATATTTGCATAAGCGCAAGTGATATTCTTATAAATTTTATGAAGAATTGAGTTTGAGATGAGAATGATATTCTACTTAAGCACGACCTTCAAAATGTGCACGCATTCAAGAAGTCAAGTAAATTGCTGGTCAAATTTGTATAGCATAATATAAATGCTCAGCTATCCTCTTAACTGTTAAGGATATTTTATAGTTATATGTGGACTTATATGCGCCAAGCAAAGTGGTTTTGTATACACTAAATTCTATTTGCTAAACTCAAGCCATCATTCTTCTAGATATGTTGACATACTTACTACTTTAAAATTTGGTTTTAATTTGTCCGGGTTTCGTTATAATTTATGGCTGTTTTCAAAAAAAAGAAACGTATTTTGTCTTTCTTTAATTAAAGTGCTTTCAAATTTTGATTAAAAGTACCAACGGTGTTTTAAAAGAATTTATTTTTATTATTGCAATAAAATATTTAACTTGATCGTTAACGAGTGTGTCATATATGCTCGCTTTATTTATTGCTTTAATTTAATTACATTTTTAATTTATTAAGTTTACCTTGATTTTTTTTTTTTTTGGAAGTGAAAAATTTGAGCATTTCTCGGAAAGCTTTATGAAGCGATACTGATAATTAACATTCCTGTCCCGCATTCCAATTAGTTATTAACTCTTGTAATCGAATGAACTTTTCAACAGTTAATCTCTTGTATTTTCTGTTGACTCTGGATACTTCTACTTTATTAAATATAAAAATATAAGCAGTTTCCCTACAATTTACCAGTTTTTTTTCCGAAAATGGTGCCTTACTCGGTGGTGTAACTTTTTGTCATTACTTTACCTTCACCGAAATCCAGAAATTAAACTGAAGTCTATCAGAAATAATCAGTCACATTGTACAAGTGCCCAGTTCAGTGGCTAAAAGATATTATAATAAATTGTATCTAATGACTGCGCATCATCATCGTTAAAACCAGCACATAATGAATCATGTTCATGATGATGGCGATGACTACGATGGTTCGTTGACGACGACAGTTTAAAACGGTTCAGTAAATGAAAAGGAATTTCTGCAGAAACCCAGTCAGCGTTAGCTGCGAACAACAAACAGAATCATAAATAACCTAAAAAGATACGAATGCACGTCTTCAGATCGCCACAATAGCAATGTGTGCATGGAGTCTATATCGGTTATTTTCATTCTTGTTCCTTAGCTGCAACTGCTGCAGCAGCGGATTGCTTGGGCATTTAAATTGTCTGTTTGTTTCTTTTTTTTATGAAGTTGCGTACACAACTCATGTTCTTACATTGTGGTCAACGTCAGGCGATATATACACATCTCCTCATTAACGCCACACTATGTCCCAGCTGCTTATATTGTTTACCTTTTTACCTTCGTCTGAAATGTTTTTATTAAAACTAATTGGAAAATACTCGAGCCACCAGGATGAATTGCGCGCGCAACGCTGCACATTTATGAAATGTGTATAGGTTCTCTTCATGTGTCTATGAATGTTTATACTCCCAACTCATCCACTTCTTCTGAGAATGCAAGCAAGGAAGATGCTTCAGATGCAAGCTCGTAGTTAGTGCAAACGTTGATGAAGGCTGGTATCCATTTCGGCGAATAGTATGCTATAACTGCATTTGGCTTGATGGTGGCTTAAGTCCACTGCCAACATTGTTCGACACGGTTGAAGAGGTAAGGCTAAAAAGCTACTTGCAAAAAACTCGACTGCTCCCGCTGAGGCTAAAACAGCGGCGAAGTTCGTTCAGTTTATCAAACAAATTCTAATATCAGAAAAGCTTAAAAACATTAAGTAAGCAAAGCATTTCCCGGTAGTGAAAGGCAATTGGATATTCGTCAAATTCGTTTTAGACATTTACGTATAAATCCATGTTTAAGAGAATACATGTACTACATAAAACAAAATGTGTTTTTTGAACTCCTCATTTGCATTGGAATGAGTCTGACGTTAGTTGTTTTTGGTCCGTTTTCTTTTCTTTTGAATCGTGTAGGCAGCCTAAAGTATACTAAATAATTCGAACGTAGTGATAGTAAAAACTTTAAAGAATTTGGGTTAATTTATGCTTAAAACTTTCGTGCGTAGTTTCGTTTTTTGACCAATTACACAATACTGCTTTTTTGAAATCTGATCATTATATCGATTTGCAAGTCACATTGGTGTCACACTTCATTTCCTGGTCGATTAACAAGCATTTTCCAACAAGTGGCAACTTGTTACGCTCAATGTTTTCTAAACTGTCAAATAAACAAAAAGTATTAGTTTAATTCGAAATTTATCTCAGATATAATGGTATTTAGCATCCATTTGACCTAGTTCTTCCAATAAAGAAAGGATGTTAAATTTAGCTATTAGAAACGAACAAATATCTATTTTTATCATTCACTTACCTTGAAAATCAAGTCATTGTTGGTTGTGGTTGTGGATAAATAGTTGAGCCGCATAAAAGCATTCGACTTTGAATGTGTAGATATTTCCGTGATCACATTTTTGTTTGCTGAGTCACGGCAGTAGAGTTACATTTGATGCTAAAATCCATTAATGGCGTGATCAAACATTTCGCCTTTTTCAAGTCTAATTGTGACTGGATCTAAGTTGAATCACAATTAAATTTTACATATATCAATTAATCGCGGGTAAACAACTTTTGCTAAAGTCCTCTACTGCAACAAGTTAGGAATGCCCTTCATGGGGAATTCGATTCATGGCAAACATTTTATTTTTCATGGGATTACTCACCATTTCTATGCGATCATACCCCACTTATAGTAGTAAGCATTCATTCATTCACAGATATGAATACACTTACTCATCGATCGAAAGACAAACCTACGCGACAGCTCCCACCTTTTTGACAAAATAAACACGACGGTGTCTAGCTTTCCGCTCAATAGTGCGGGCATTTTCAAAAAGGTTGGTATTACAACCATTTCCCAACCTTTCCTGGAATCATGCCCATACTCACTGCAATGTTAGTCAACCCATTACTGGTGGGCATAACCGATTCGCGTTCGGTTTCGCATTAAAATTCAACTGACTGAATAGCACTGTGATAGATGCGCAGAACGCACATTTGTGACGGTCATGCCACAAGTGTAAGTGGAAAGAACTTCGCTTTCACTCGAAAATCACTTCCCAACCGGATATTGTAATGATGCGCCATATAAGCGTAACAATTTCTGACGATGGTGGTGGCGGCGAGGCAGCACCGACAGTGCTGGAGGCCACAACTGACGATGACGACGCCGACGACGTTGTCGGCATCATTAAGCTATTTGGAGGTGCATAGTGTGATTATTATGATGGCATCTGGGTAGCAGAATACCAGCCAAGTCGATGGGAGTAGGTTGCTTGAAATGTAGGTGTAGTTGTACGAATATTGCATCACTGTATGTGTACAATTGGTGATGATTTGGAAATGACTGAAATACTTTTTTATGAATGAATTTGAATCACGTCAATACACAATGATAATAACAACAATAATAATGAAACAAATTGGGCACGTTGACGGGGGAAGAGTTGAAGAAGGATAAACAAAAACACTGTAGTGGAGTAGCGACAGAATTCGTAACAGTGCAGCGGAACAAAAGTTGTCGGTTCGCCACCACTGTTTCTCTGCTCTGTTGCAAGTCGTAAAAATGTTATTTTCTCTTATTTTGCGGTTTCATAATCACACATTAAGCAAAAGGTGTAGGTAGCCGTAGCACACCATCGCTGTCGCGGTTTTGGGAAAGAAAGAAAGAAATGCATGAATGAAGAAGGAGAGACAAGGAGAACTGAACTCAAGCTTGAGCTCAGCGTACATTAGATGGCGAAATACTTTTAGGTTCATTTTTTCTTTAAAGAGGCAATAAACTGGGTAAATTTGTATTTTAATAGCGAAGAAGGTTGTTTCCGGTGGTTATTTCTCCATTATAAGGCCATGTATGCCACAAGAAGTGATTTTAAGAGCGCATTTGAGTTTTATTTGTGCTTCCACTTTAGCAAATATTGATGGCTCTGACGCTGTCTGTCTGCATCGAAGAAAGGTATGGGTCGTAATAGAGGTGTGTAAACAAGTAATTAAAAATTACGGTTTATTTTCGCGGATTTAGTTTACTGCATGGGGTGTATAATTGGAAGATAATTGGTAATATAACTTATGGGTAATACATTTCTTCGACCGCCCAGCCGAAAATTAAAAAAGATGGTCCTGTACTGCCCTAATACTTGACGTCTTTCAAACATATTTTTTTGAATGTTAAATATTATTTATGTATTGTATATAATTATTATTTTCATTATTGAAAAACATGCATATTCACATCCAAGCGACAAGATAAACAAACGTTTTTTTTTTTTAAATCATCGTACATTTTATGCCAACTATGTATTTACAAACTTGTTCTCTTTTTTCTATGGAGTAAACAAACACACTTTTTTGCTTTTCCCCGTGAAATCAAACGTATTGTGTGAATCTATTTATTTGCAAGTTTTTTTGGTTTTTTTAAATAAAAGTACAAAAACCCGACAAAGGTGAACGGACGCTAAGTCGAAATAATATGGGATATGAGTAATACACTTCAAATGTATTGAACAAACCGAAACCATCTACTTACCGCGAGCACATTCGCCCAGTCAACGACCGCTAAGAATTGCGTAATGAAATGAAAAGAAGGCAGACGTAAAGGAATACATTTTCTTCTTCCCCATTGATGACATTACTGTATCGCACCGCATCAATCCATTCCATAAATAGTTTGTTAATTAGCATAAATATTTTAGTAATCAATTACTGCAAAGCATAAAATCATGTTCAGATGAAGACAAAGGATCACTCGAGCACATAATACTCTGATGGTGTTTTATTCAAATTTGGGTGAGCAAAACGACTTAAATTCTCGTTTTTCCGTCACTCGTTTATCCTCTTTTTTTCTTTTCACTCTCCATTCTTGTTCTCTTTTAATTACACACTTATGCGAAGAAAGAAACAAGGAACAAACGAAGAAGAAGAAAAAAAAAGAACGACGGCATAAAAATAAAAGGAATAAATACACATTCTAAACAACATAAAGGTTAAAATTCTATTTCAAGGTTATTTCATACGCGAAACAACAACGTAACTCAAACAACACGTACAATTAGAAAGCAAAACAAAAACATACACATTTACTCTTTTGGGAGTGTATCTAATAGATAGAAGATTCTCAAATACATATTAGCGACCATGTTGATGCCTTGCTTTTTGTTCCACCAACAACACATAAACCACCACACCATCACCGAAAGTAAGCAACAACAAGTTAGTTGTTCTCTTCCTCGGTGCGAACACAACAAAATAAAGTGCCTAATACTCCTACAGAGGCACGACAGAAAAAAAAATATGTTTATGAAATTCACAGTGACTATGTTTTGATTCAGTTACTATTCGCTCGTGCGCTCTATTATTTTCACTTTTATTGTTTTCCCTCGACCGGGTAGCTAGCAGCATACTTATGTAAACGTGAAAATAAAACCGAATAAATGAATTATAATTATTTTTGGCGACAAGAATTTTTTTTTTTATTGAGAGTGCTGATGTAGCGTTTGCCGGTAATTTTGCCGGATTTTCTAAGGTGAACACTTTACACTTAAACTACTTCTTACATTCTTACGTATATATATTCCTGGAACAACTAAGCATATATTTTGTTCGGTATTTTTTCAATGTTCGAAGAAATTTTAAATTTCGTGTTTGAATATTGTTACTATCAGTTATTAGGTGCCATCACTTAGGTTAATTTTCCTGTAGATCTTTCCGTAAGAATCACAGTTGTGATCATCAAATCAAACTTTCAAAAACAATACGGATTCGTTATACTACATACGAATTACATTCGCGACGTTGACTGACAAAGTACAAACCACAATTCTTAACGAATAAGAACATGGAGTTCCACACAATTGACGATGAAAAAGGATAAAAGAACACTATTTGGTTGTACATCACGGACGAACTTCTAGGGCATAGTAGTTTTTTTGTAATTAAGGTCCTCCATCAAAAAATATGTAATTCACCACAGTTTAGTTTAGTGTACACCCATGGACGCAAATACGTAAACATATATTTATAATACGAAACATTAAACCTTGACTCCAACACCCTACACCATATAATTTAAATCCTCGGAAGTATAAGCATTAACGTTTCATCTAAATGAATAATAATCATAAATTACCAGCCATGAAAGGGCTCTCTGAAACGATTTAGCCGCTGGATGTTTAAATATTAAGCATAATGGCGGCTGACTGCAACTTTGTTGCAGTGCTGTTGCATCTTACGCCTTTATTTTTCCTTTAATCTGAACATGCTAAATGATCAGTGTCTTGTGATGGACAAACGAAGAGATTCCTGTTTGAAAAGCAAATTACCGTGGTGTTTCGTGCAGATAAAAGACTTCATGGTTGACCTTAATTGGCACAACTTTTTCTGGTTGGCTTGAATATACTCTTTGTTTTTGTGCGTAACTTATTATTGTTCTGCGTGGAATCATGTTCAGTAGATTATTTAGAATATTTCAGCAGGTACTATATTTTTTAGTCACTGCATTGTTATTCTTCGTTTAAAGGAATTTTTTTATTCGTATATACCAGAGTAATCCAAAGAAAGTAGTGAGAAGAGATTGGAATGTGCGTAACATATTTCTAAGTTACATAGAATGACTGGTGCTAGAGTCCGAGTAGATGGGACCTACAGTTTTATGGTAATGTTAGTGTAGCTATTTCTATACACTCAACATCGGTGACTCGAAAGAAATCGGGGTTTATAAAAAACGTCTAAGTTTGACAAGTTACATGTCATTTGTACTGATAATTGATCCAACAGGGATAGGTAATATTGAAGTGGCTGTCCGTCAGCAATCAGTGCCACACGTAGGGCAGTGTAGGTCCGTTGTATTACCACAAACGAGGGAGATGACTGACACTAATACAGCTTAGTTCGGCCATGTTACATATGTAAGAAATATCCCTTGAAGTGATTTTTTTTGTGGGGAGGTGGTGGCGGAGTCGACTGCAATTGCAGAGAAAGTGCACAGTTGAAACTATTCCTCCTCTTCCCAGTCACAGTCTCAGTCTAAAGGCGTTGAGTTCCAATGTCGCAGTGCCGATAAGAGTCCTGTGACTCGGCCGCCTGCTCATTCTAATCCTACAGAGACACTCACGATTGGGACTTGATCATTTATAAAAATAAAAGCAAACGAGTGATATACAATGAATACACATCCACATATTCAATATGCTTGTAGAAACATCGCTATGACATAGCGCATTGCAAATCCATCCCATCCTTTTTGAAAATTCTTCATTTTTCAATGGTTTCAAAGAAATGTTTTCACTATACGAAGTAAAAAAAAACTCAATCTTAAAATATCTAATTACCTTCATTTGCTATTCTATATAGCTGCACTCGCAATTGTAGGCGATCCGCTGTGGTGACCTACTTTTCGTATCTATGAAAAACCAGTAATTGTATCTTATGTTTCTGTTATCATTTTTTCAACAAATGTAGAAGCGGACAAAAAACGTTGTGATGTTTTTCTTTTGTCAAACTCTTACAGTCGTTATTGAAAAAAAAGTATCCCTTTCAGACGAGCCGTGTACTGAAATTGAAGAATTTGTACATTGGATTCCAGAACAAAAATAATAAAACATGAATGGCTTCCCACAGCCCGTGCATTTTGTTACACCATTGTTCGTTATTAAATCGTAAATGAAGTGCTATGATTTTGATACTTGACTGGACATTTAAGTAATAAATCAGTGCTGATCATACATCAAATAACAATTTCATGGCAATCCATGATCATCAGATAACATTGGTATTAAAACATTGCATTCGGCATTAGCTAGCCGCAGTCTGCGAATAGTAGCGACATTCGTAGCCGTCTCCCCGTACTTTTATAAATAACATTGAAAAGATATAAAAACAACATCGTATAACCATAGGACTCATTCAAAACATACCAACACAGCAGAAGGAAAATTGCATCAATTAACTAAGAAAACGACAAATTCACACCCGGTCCGTCACCCATATGTCACAGTCTCGAGAATGCCCTCGGAGCTTCTCAGCACTGGTGCGCGGTCGGCGATGTTTTCTTTTCTTTTTAGTTTTTGTTTTGCCTCTGCGCCAATGCAAAGCAAAAATATTTAGAGCCATAGCCACGACGACGTTTTCAAGATGTGTCGTCGGAGAATGTTCCTCGTTCGTCTCGGTTGTCCAACACTTGTCTGCCGCATTTCCACACAATTTGAATATTTATATTTTTGAAATATTTACATATGTCCGTTTCTTTGGTTTCATTGTGATTGTTTTGAAAATGCAGTCTAATCTCAAAAAAAAAAACGTTGATATTCATGTGTTCATAAGCAGAATTATGAAAACTATCTGCGTTTGCATATTTTTGTCACATATTCTGCAAGTAAAACTAAATTCAAAGTGTCTTTGTAATTATAGACTATGTACGTGTTTGTATTGTAGCATGCACAAAGATTTCTTGCAAATTAAAAACAAAAAAAAAAATACAACTGGCTAGACTTAAGTCAGCACACACTACAGGAAAAGACTGCATTTTTGGAATCGTCTCTCTCCCAGTCGTATTTGTGTTGTGTTTTGCTTGTTTCGCATCGATGGCGTCAATTTAAAATTTTAATTTTTACTGAAATTGCTTTTCTTTTAAATGTGTCGTAACCAGGATGAGAAAGAAGCACAGATCTTTGGTGTGATGTGGTGTGTCTTTGAGCAGTTTGAAGTATGAAGATGACTCAGTGTAATATGTCTACTAAAAGTGTGATGTATCCACATAAGAAAATTTAGTAAACACGAAAACTGGGGGTAGTAGCGAAAGTAATAGTGAAGCGCAAACATATAAAATACATGCTATATCATTACTAGAAAACAACGAAAAACAAAACAAACTCACTTATGTAGAAGTGAAGTGCAAAACAGAATCTATTTGCGGATTTATTCAACGTGTATTTATTTTTGTTCGAAATACGAGTTATTTTTAGACACTTAGCTTTATTGCGGTACATTCTGAACGACGGTGTCTTCGTTGTCGTCTGAAATTTGGTATTACCATTCGAAAAACACTTAGATACAGGTGGATAGAGTTTGTCATTTAATTATGGTATACGCATGTACGAACGAGAAATGCCCAGAGTCTTGCGATGCCTCTGACATTAAATACAGCAGAGGGGTGCACAATAATGAGTCTCGGAACTTATTTCAAAGAAAATTTAATCCACAAATCCGCAGCAACCTAACCAATATGACCATCTAATATGATGTTATCATTTGTCAAATTTAATATAAATAAATGTGTTAAAATATTTAATGTACGTCATTAAAATCATTTCAAATGTTTCCAAACATTTCCATTTACATCCCACATCTTCTGCTGAAAATATATATATTTTCTTCGTTTGCATCTGATACCGGCGACATTTGATTATTCAATTCTATAAAACTCTTGTTCTTCGAAAGAGCATACAGATCACGCCAATAGGTTATCAACGGCGCCAAAATTCCCGCGTCAACCGCGAGGCAGAAAAAAGTAAATAAATATATTTTTTTTACACATTCTCGTGATCACACTTTTGTTTGGTGAAATAAAAACGAAAAGAATGAATAGATATCGGAAATTATGTATAGACACATTTTATTATTGCCTATGGCATGGGACCTTTCAAAGATTGACATAATAATTTGGACTAGGAATTTAAAAATACGTCAATAAAATATAACACCGTATAATCGCAGGTAATCTGTAATCTTGAAATAGTTTGTGACATTTTAATGGGGTGTGCCGTCATGAATGTCTCCCAGAATGTTGCACATTCTTAAGTAATTTACATTCTCTTAGTAATCATGTAAATCAAATATGGTAGTAGAGCTTTCTTTTACAGAAAACGAACGAAAGTTAAAGCACCAATTCTCTGATTGAATTTATATTGTCGTCGGTGATTTTCCAAAATGAGCTTGTGTCTATAGTTTACTCTGATCTTAACACAAATTGTAAGAGCAATAGATTCACTTATGTAATGCACTAAAAACTGACAACGTGAACTTATAACCTTAAAGATGAGATTAATACTCAGGAAAGCAGATGATTACTTTTTGTGGGTTAATTTTCTTTTTATGGCTAACACAAGGTATAGGGAGACCTACAAATCATTTCACACGATTCACCCTCACAATGAATTTAAAGGAAGGGCGAACTGTTGAGAGTTTACTACTCACCACGTCGTTTCACAGAAGCCAGCCATAGCCATAGCCATAATGCACTATTTGGAGCTATTTTCGTGCGTTTTGTGTGTCAATAAAAGTATTGAGTGTTTATGCTTCACCAGGCCCATTAAAAAGGCTGTTTCCCTTAAAAACATATAAAGCCGCAGCTGACGTTCTCACCTCACAAACGTTATTGTTGTATTCTATGTGTCTTCTTTTAGTGCATATGGTACCTAGATGCATGCCAGTCTAATAGTATGTTTGAAATACAACATTTTTTCTTTAAATTGCAGTTTATTCTGCTTTGGGAAATATGTTTTTGCAGCGTTAAAAGAAATTTAGAATGAAACTAAAGCAACTTACTTAACTTAACTTATTATAGCAATGTTTGTGTCAAACAGTGTAACACCATCCGTCTGTTGCATATACACACATACAGTGCATTGCAGTAAAGCGAGAAATTAACAATATGCACCAAAATAAAAATTAAGAATACAAGAAACCAAAATCCTGACACGATTCGCTCTCATTGGTCAAAACATAATTCAATAACGTCTAGTAAAGACTTAACCTCAAAATTCGAAACAATGTATTCTCGCTTTCAATATTAATGAATGGCAAATGAGACCTGTGTAAGGACAGCAAGGCCGAATATATTTGTTTTTGGTATACTCCAGCTTCCGTTTTCGTCATTTGCACGAAGACGTCAAATTCAGATCTATTTTTGACGAGAGTTTTCAGCAATTAATTTTCAAGGGAAATCTATTTTAAACTGAACCGAATTTCATTTAGAATGGGGTGCGTGGAGATTCGATAGCAGCCTTAAGTTCCGTAGGAGGAGGATGTGGGACCACACAAAACATTTACATATTGTTTCTGCGTTAAGCAATTTTTTTTTTTAGTACATTGCCTTTTTCGTTCGGATTTTAAAATAGGCATGATTTGTTGCTTATTTGGATCACTGAATTTTCGATTATATTGCACTATACTAGGAATGAAAGTTAATTAGCGCAAAGTATATAAAACAACGTTTGAAACCGTGAAACCGGAAACATGATATGGGATGAAGCCACAAAGTTGCAATAACGGATAAAATGCAGCTTTTCCATTAGAAAAGAAGAGCAACAAACACGGGCAGGTTAATTAGAGAAAAATGTATTCAATCATCAAATACGCAGATACAAAGTATCATGTAATCTACTTAAAGAGTGCGTTCGTATAATAATGTGTCCACTCGGATAATCTCGTCGGTAAGCAGAGACAATTGAGGACGTTTGCAAGAATTACATAAAATGAAACACTAGCAACTTATCCTACATACAGGAGCAGGGGATTTTGCACACGCAGCTACTTAATTAAAGTATATTAAAAAGTCGTATCTATTGAATATCTAGTGATTGGCGTAAGACTTAAAGGTGTTTCTCCCAGTTTTTGCTTTAAAATTCTCTTTTCCTTTCGCACCCTAACTCTTCTCCCTCTCATTCACCGACACCCTGTCTCCCCTCTCTCTCTGGAGCGAAACAACATCAAAATACCTAGCACCAAAGTGAGTAACATGCTTATCGAACATCGCTATCGACATCCATAACGATTATTTTGTATCACTTTTAAAATTCTTGCCTCTGGTTCGGCTTGAGTATTCGAGTTTGATGCCTTTGTCTTTATGCTGTTATTTAGATTTGTTAATTAGGTGATTAATTTAAATTTCGGTTTATTTTCTTGATGATTTATTTATATTTTTTCTCTGTTTTGTTTTGATTTTGTTTGTGACTTTAAGACTTCTGGTTGTGGTTGTCGTCGGTGTCGGTGGAATGCATGGCGTGGTAAACCTTTTTAGATTGTATGGAATTCGAAGAATTTCGTTTTGGTATCACTGTCGTGGTTATAGTTTGTGTTGCTGAAACCTATGCATATTTGAGTTATGGATAGATGAAGTTGGTTTCCGTGTTGTATGATAACAAAATATTTGAGGGAAAGTTTCTTCAGTTATCGAAGGTGTTTCCCATTGCCTGCATGTCATGATGGAATTTGAGAAGAAAATTCTTAAGTTGGCAGTAGATGTTTGGTCAGTTACACGTGAATACATAAACGTATTGTATCTTACACACAACATAAGTTTAGTAAGTAATATATCAGTTAAATACTTTCCGTGTCAAATGAAAACCACTAAAACGTGTCAATAAAACCGTTGCACTGTGTATATTTGTATGTGACCCGGATTGCACATTGGCTTTCGTGAAAAATATCTGTGATGTCTGAAGATGACGAAGATAGAATCACCCTAAAAAACATGAATCCTCATACCATCCCACAGACAAAAATTAAAATTCATGCTTTTTTTGTTTCGCATACATTGGTATGCAATTACAAATAGGAAAGAAAAATAACGATAAAAGTAAACAATTATAATAATCTCTGCGTAATTAATACAAATTATTTTTTCGCTTTGGTGCTTCATACCGCACTTTTAATCGGCAGAAACGTATTTCCTGTCGCCGGCGTCAAATTTATGGTATGGCAGAGATAACATATAAAATATGAGCAGATTTCTGATGTTGGTTTCGTCTAAAACGCATCCAATGTTCATGCAAAGTTCAATTAACTTTTATTTGCTTTCACACACATTTCAATAAAACATATGAGCATATCAGTCGAAAAAAAATCTAAATAAATTTCGTACATTACGAAAAATATTCGCTGGTTGTAGGAGACCTGAATCACAACACCTAACATGTATTTTATAAGAAAAGAAACAATATTGAAACTATTGTGATTTTAGGAAGACAATACAGTAAAAGCCTTTAATTCGGTAAAAAATATTATCATAAATGATAGTCGGTTTTAAATTTTGTATGTAAAAAATTAAAAATTATTTTAGACTTCAAATATGTAAAAGTGAGAAGAAATCATTCAAATGTGAGTATATTAAAGGAGTCTCGGCAATATTTTTAAAATATTCTTGAAATAATATGACGATTCTCTAAGTACAAATCTGTTTTCCAATTGTGATGACAAGATTAATTTAAAATATTAAAGTTATTGCACGTGGTTCTCGGGGATATGCGTTAGGGAAAGAACCATCGGCAGTCGTGAAATGATTCTCCTTTGTTGTGGATCGAGCTAATACTAAGATTCTACTCGTCAGAGATTCTCGTCGGCACTCGGTCGAGCATGTTTCCTTCCGACCCTCTTTTATTGATGTGCTGTACAAGTACAGTAAATAAATCCTTGACAAACCGCTCATGAGCTTTGCATGTTTCCCTATAAGTCAATACAATTAAATTTTTCTGAATGCAAAATACGAATGTATTATATGATAACTATAAATTTTAGATTTTCTTTTAACTGGGAAATAAGCTTGAAAGTCTGTGTCATTTGATTGATGTTAGTTCACCATATTTCAATCGGCCGATCGGTTTCAGTGGATTGAAATGCTACATGTTTCTGCCTACGAAAATACTTCTGTCAATTCTTTCTAAATAACGCAGAGCATCATGTTAGTTAACAATTATTGTGAACGCAAAAACTTTACAGTCGGTCTAAATTTAATTTGCTCAACAAAATATCTTCATTTCCCTTGTATATTGTATATATTTTAATATAATATGGCCGTCACATAAAGCCCTCACTGCCGTATCTGATTTGATGTATAAATTATTGTTTAAATTGTGCAAGGTGCTGTGCGAATTCTTGTGTGAAATTCTGGAAGTTAATGCATTTTCCACATTTAAAGCATTTCCATTTGCATGAGTGAGATCAGCACCTGAAGGATGAAAATACCAAGTACAAGAGAGCCATTAAATGACGTCAAACGTAGTGAATTTCTCGAAGCAACAAGTAATTGCTTTTGACACCTATGGGGCACGAAGAAGATACAGGCATCTGTTTGGAGGCGTCTGCATATATCTATATTTATGTGCATATAGATGTGAATTAAATAAAAAAATATGAAGGGAGGAAAAAAATAGTCTTGATACAGGACATAGTACTGTTTTCATTCTTAAAAAATAAAAAAAAAAACATTAAATTTATGAATATGTGGAAAAATGTGTTGCTACATTTTTTTAAGGTTTTGTGTAGTTTCTTTTTGTGATCCCTGATTGAAACATGTCCTCGCGCCCACTGAAGACTATATTTTATCCAGCAATTTCGAGTATCGTTTGCGCTGCCATTAAAACCCGTAAAAGTCCCAAGATAATTAACGTCTTTAAAGTACTATAATAACATGTTCACTTAAATTTTCCATTAAAGCAACTTCGCTGACTCGCGTGTCAAGTAATAAATTCCCGAAGCAAATCATCGCACCTTCACTGGCTTTCTCGCTGTCCCCCTACAAGACTATAAACTGTTTAATCTCAAAAACATAAAAGTCTAAAAGACAATAAAAAACATAACATAACTCACTGCCGCCGCTGCTCAAAACATCGAGTGCGGTGCAAGATTGTTAAACACAAAAAAAATGAAAAAGAAAAAAAGATCTATATATTGATCGTAAAATCTTATTACCTCATACACAGCCATTTAAAAAAATCAGCGCAAGACTCATTGCTGTGTACCAGAGAGCGACAGCTGGGGAGGTACATCGCTGAACGTCTAGCCGCCAGACAGAGCTGCATCACGCAAAAAAGGAACCTAAATTTATCTCGTAGAACAAGTCTCGTGTAGACTGTAGAGAGATACTTGCGACAGAAAAATACGGCAACAGCAAAACGACATTGAAATGTGGTTTTTAAATGCAGTTAGTATGCGATGCGATGCGAATAACACTATCCATCCATCCGTGCACACGTCTCGACCGCTTAACCGACCGCGCCGACCGCCCTCCGAGAAGGTCTGGCGAATTTAGCATGAGAATTGAAAGAAGAGCTGCAATCATAGTTTGTTATGACTTTCTGGTAATCTTCTGGGTTGCGTTACGAGTGTAGTTTACGATGTTCGGAGTCTTCTGTTTTCTGTTCGGTCTGCTTTGGTTTAATAGACTGTTTGACGAGCGTAGCACATTCAATGTGATCGAATTGAAATATCACCGAGAATAGGATACTTTACACGTGTGTCCAACTTTGTTGACAATGTTTTCGAGCGGTTATTGCTGTCAATGTCAGCACAGTGAGTGACTTGATTTTCCTTCCTCATAATATGGAGTGTGTGTGCATGTGTACGTTTGGATTTATGAAGAAATGAGCAGCTTCTGGACGGGTTTTACACATGACATGAAATAATTATAATTTCATTGCTGTTTGAAATAATCTGTAAAAAAAAGAAAATAAATACAAGCGTTGATTAATCAACTTTAAGCAGTCATCTTCCGGAAAAATAATGATAAACTGAGATTTTCATGTCATTTTTGACTTTAAAATTGAGTTACGACCGTAATCCACTGGTTCAGTTGTTGTTAAAGCATTTATAATAACATACACACACAAATTCAATTCATAAACATTTATTTCTGACTCTGGGCTCTTATTGAAAAGCAAGCCGTTAATGATGGTGGACATTGTAATTGTAAAGCAGATGACAAACGAATACTAGTTGGATGGAAGGAAATAAAAAATAGTGAGACATTACAAATATATCTTCCTCGGATAATGCACATTAGTTAATATATAACGCTGGAGCAATTCATTAGGAGATAGGTCTTGCACTGCCGTGATAGACATTTTGCTTGCGTTGCTCACAATCACTAAAGATGAATGTACACGTGTAGGCTATGAAACTTAATTTCCTAACTCAAACTTGCTCATTTTTAGCTGCTGCAAGAAAGCTGCAACTTTTAGTAAGGCAGACCGACGCCTAAGAATGAACTCCCTTCTGTTCAAAGTGTGCTAATAGTGGCTGTAAAAGAGTGAAAGAGGGGGAAGGAGAAGAAGGAAAATTTCATTAGAAATACAAAACTACAAAACACACCCACGAAAATTCGAACATTCACAGAGAAAAAAAGCGTGTAGATACTATCAACGAATATTTTACTTCATTTGAATTTGTAGATAGATGGATGAATGAGTCGTATGGTATGGCGTGCTAATGATGACTGTGTAATATTCTGTTGTGGGTTAGGAAAATTCTTTGTTCAGATATTCTGAGGAGCAATAAATCAAAATGCTCTGTCGGATAGAAGGCACAACGTAATTAAATAAGATGTGTTCTATTTAGATAAAGGAATGCGCTAAATTTTTGGTGGTTTTTATTGGCACGCATTTGATAGATTCGTGATGTTTTTGTGATTGTCGTTTCTTTGAACTTTATATGTACATAGATTATTTGTGCTGCTCTTGCAATTATAATAATGTAATCTTTGTGTTTTCTTTTGCAGGTAATAAATGGTTGAAATGGGTGGATGATGAGATCTTATTTTTGTATGTAAGTAAGTATACGCAAATTTTAAACGACATAAACAATGATCTTGATCATCCAAGACGTTTTTCATCTTCGGTGCTATCTTGGCTGTGTATGGAAAAAAACGTATGCTAGTGCGTGGTTTCTTGAAGACTATCCCTCAACTTCTTGGTGTTTATATTCTGTTTTAAACTTCCATTAACTTGACTACGTTTTCTAAAAGACGATAGGTATACGACTTGTTCTTTATATTTTTCTTCCATCTTGTCGCATGAATCGCGTGTAATTGTCAGACGCTAGGTAATCCCAACAACCCATCTAGTATAGAGCGAGAGCATCCTTAAAAGCACCAAAAAAACAATAAACCCTAGAAGGCATTTAAAATAATTTATTTCCCCACAGTTGAGCACATTTATTTGTCTTTATTTTATTTTACTACAAGAGCAAGCAGAAGAAAATAAATATATTTTTTGCCACAAAATGAGAACACATACGTACACAGAAACCCAAAACCATGGGGTGGTTTGGAAGGTTGCATGTCGCGTTCGAATCAAAATCGCCCCTCTCATCTTCCATGAATAAATACATTTGTGACGACGACGATGATGATGACGATGACGATGGGGTCATTGACTACCGACAACAACGCCAAACTATAAAAGGACGACGTTGTCGCCGTCGTCATTGTCAAAAATGCTATACTGGTATAGCATGGTTATTGTAAGAGAAACAGAGCGAGACCAACCGAAAGAGACAACACATGCATAACAGAAAAAGCTACCCTCTTACCAGACTGTGTGAATAAGCATAATGGCCAAAACATAGATCTGGTGCAGAGGGATGAAGTGTAGCCGGGTGAAAGCGGATAAATTTCCTTGTTTTCAGTCAAGGGTATATAGAAATTTTCACTCCCCCCGTATATTCATTCAGTTCAGTCTTCTTTTTTTTGCCATTTCTCTTCGTGGTAGTTCGCATTTGGAAAATTGTACTATATGGCTGATGATGATGATGTTGATTCTACCAACTGCAACTTATTCAGCGCACTAGCTATGTGTACATGGAAGACCGTAGAAAAGAACTGAAAAGGAAAACTATGATAGTAGCGTAGACGTGTAGAGTTTTTATAGTATTCTGTGATAGTACTACTAATACTCCTCATGTGAATTGACTAGTATTTCTACTATTTCGAAATAGTAATTCTTTTTCATATGATACCTTTCTCATTGTTTGTTTGTTTTTTCTGTGTTAATCTACTGTAGATATTATATGTTGTATAAATATTCCAGTATAATTAATAAAAATAAATAATCCCATGACTCTACCCTGGGTGGAATACATGCCCGTGTTCTGATGTCGTCAGAGTGCCCCTCCAACTGTGCCATGTCTCACACTTCAGACCAATTGGGTTTTTGAAGAACTCATGGCGTTGAACTCATTTCTGGCACACTACCGGAACCGCTAAAAAAGGGAAGTGAATATAAAAAAAAAGAACATGCTCATGTCTAAATTTATTAGGCGCTCAGTGAACTGAAATACAGAACTACTTGTGCGTGTTTTATTAGGCAAGATATTTATTTTTCCAAGCATTTCATGTCCTCGGAAGTATGTTCGAAATATGCTCTATTTATTGCTTTAATTTACAGTTGACATAAAAACTTCATTAAACATTTTTATTCATGATGTTATGATAACGTTCGTGATATGAAATAATTTTTACTACCACATTAAAAGAGAAGTCAGCATTGAGACAAATGTAGGTCAATTTTAGACTTTACTCTTGACAATAGATGTACCATGTACATACATTTGAATGGATATTTATCGGTATATATGTATCTATGTATGTATGCACTATTAACTAAGCTTTGATATATACGTCTTCGTTTTTTTTTTCCTTTTTAATTTGATCGACCCAAGTCATGGAGACTTTACGATGTGCCCTTATGAGGATGTTCTGTGAAGGCAAGGGAATTTCATTTCTGTTTTATTGTTTATGCAACAAAATGTTTCTTGAAATTAATATTCGCTGAGCTGTAATATTAAGCAATAATATTTTCTTTTTCTGGAACGAGCTCGAAATTTATTTGAATGGTTGACGTTTGATATCTTATACGGAAATATATAAAATCTACAAACGACAGAATTATGCCAAAGATACGTGCCTGCGATTTGTTTTGTTATTTTTCCCTAACACTAACTGTAACATTAGTTTATTGCCATTTAAAGCAACCGTAGAATGCGAAAAAAGTTCAAGCCCTATCGAGCCTCAAAAGAATATGTTTAACAATAGAAAAGTAAATCTAGATAATCTATATTAAATAAAAATTAACTTCTTCGTGGACCACGAACCGCAGGCTTTTATTTACTCCTGTTTACTTCGTGTAGCCTTTTTCTGATCATTTGGTTTTAATATTTTACATAATTTGGATTGGGCTCAAGTTGTATTATATTTGGTTTCTAAAGCGTTATTTATTTTATATAGTGATCGATGTGTGTTGGTACGTACTATTTCAGGGACCCACAGATTTCAGATTACAACAAATCAATAAGGATATACGCGCTATCGAAAATAGATCCCGGCAACAATCAAGAATCTGTGCTCGTAGAAGATGAATAAAAATACCAAAATCAGATAAAATCCACCAAAAAACGACCTAAGCATGTTTAGTTCGCCAGCAGGCTGTCAATAATACAATAACAACAGCAGATCCGTACGAGCGCGTCTGCCTTGAGTTTAATTTTTGAATATCTTCCTCCTCAGTCGCGGTGATTGTCGAGGAAAACGGTTCAAGGTTATTAATTTATCGCTTCTTATCGAGTCCTTCTAATCTACTTGGTGTCAAAAACCAAACCGTCCGTTCTTTTGTCAAACTTTTCACAGTCGGCCGTAATATGTTTTGTTGTTGCTATACTCATTTGTGACATGCTGCTGAGCTTTGTGTCTTGGCCGACGTTTCGTTCATTGATGCGTTTATTTTGCGTTTGACACTCTTCTTACCCCTGGTCTGGTCTGGTCGGTTTGTTTCTACATTGCGCAGCACACTCATACCAGGAGGAGGTATACGTGGCCAACTTGTTTGCAACGTCTATATTCGGCAAGTGAGAAGGACGTAACCAAAAACAATGTTCTGATTTTTCGGCTTTGTATTTTCTGTTGTGTTGGTGGAGTTGTGTCCTTCTGCCTTTGTGTATTCCCTGTTGTTAATGAGCTGCGAACAAGAATTCATGTTGAATAGAACAAAATCAAATCTGGAGGTCAATCACCCTAGATATCTTATTAGTTATTTGATGGAGGGTAAATAAAATAATCATCAGGCATTAAAAACACTAGCAAATATTACTCTCAATGTTTAGTATTAAATTCTCTTTATTTGGAAATTCATTACTAAACTGTATTTTCTTTATAGAACAATTTGCTTGAATCACTTATTCTTTACAGCCATATCATACATATGTATGTACATATTTCTTTTGATAAAAATACAAACAACCGGCTACATTGCAAGCAAATCCGTGGGAAAATATCGCCGTTTTTATTGTCATTTTTGACTATTCAATGCATTTATGAATAAAATCAGAGCATTTTTTGCTCGCGGTGGAATCAAAATAATCTGCCACACCCATAATATCAGAAACTGTGCACAAACATCTAAAGCAGACACGAATGATATCAACGGTGCTAAAGAACAGCAGCCTAGTTAGACTAGGCCACGCATTAAAATCTACTCGTGTGCATTTCTAATTCCTTGATTTGAACAAATATTATCTCTCTTCAAGGAGAAATAACAATAAAGCAGAGCAAAACAAAATCTATCAACTAACGCGATTCGCGACACAGAGAGTTCTTTCGTTAGCTTCCAAAGAGAAGTCCGAGGGTGGGGAGAATATGCGAAAAGAATAAAACAAAACAAACAAGTGAATGACCGCCAACCGCAATATCGCTTCAGGGTGGCTGCATGTATTTTTTTTTATTTTATTTCTTTTTGTGTTTTCTTTTTTCTTCTTTTTCTCAGTTTGTGTTGTTACAGTTTTTTTTGTATTCTGTGGTAATAATTGTATATGGAGAAGAGACAGGTAATAAGTTGTCATTTCGCTCTTAAATCGGTTTAAGGTGATTTTGCGGAGCGCAATGATTTGTATTTTCATTTGAAAGAGATACTCAACGGTAGACGATAGTTTCCGAAGAGAGCGTTTATTGTATACAGCGTTGCCGTAGTGAATTTTTTTTTTAAATACGAATTCGCATAAATTTCTCAGCCGTCCTTTTTTAATACCGTGCTTCGGGTAGTTGCATTTTTCTAACTACTTTCTTTTGAGATAATACCTCCTCTTTCAATATTAACTTCTTTTTTGTATCGTCTTCCTTCGATTTTCATGGTCAACTTAACTTTGTTTTTGACAGATGATATTTATTCGGGCACCCTTTACTTTCATTCATATTTCTGTCAATTTGGGCAGTACTTATTTTTTTAAAAGACGGTGCAAATTATCTTTACGGACACCTTTCTTTAAGGACTGTGCTCATGGATAATTCCTCATGATCTCGGCATGAACATTGATTTTAGTTTGCTTACGTTACCCTCATAGAACGGATACCTCTATACAGCGGGCATGATCATACGGGTGTCCTCTGTAAAGAAGTAATTCCATTTCACGGCGTACTTGTTATAAATATGCAAAATTCCTAAACGTGTACTTAAAACTTTCAGAATTAACGGTGAAGATAATATCAATACATTTTCGGCAATGTCTGGTTTATCGTGGTTTTCTATTAAGGAATTTTTATTAATTTTCCTAATAAAAAACAAATAAAACCCAAACGCACATAACTCGCTCAAGTATGTCATGTAAAGTTTTATTGCTCAGACGCAACTGAATAATGACAAGACGATGACGGCTGACGGCCGGTTGATGTTTTCGTATGTTATGTCAGAATGTATTGACATTTTGGAAAAGACGGAACCACAAAGCATTCTTTCTTTCAAATCTGATGAAAAACCTTCATCGCACACATACACACTCATGTTAAAGTTTCTTGTGAAAGTGAAATGAAAAAAAATTCCAAGAATTTGGGTCAATTTTGATTTAGATTTCCTCGTGATTGTTGAAACGAAAAGTTTAGAAGTAAACAGTAGACCCTAAAAGAAAGTTAAGTTGAGATGAGTACTACACATTCCTTTACTGTTTTTTTTTTATTTGCTCGCCTATTTAATTATTTCGCTTTCTAAAGTGTTAATGTGTTGATGGGGGCATATTCAATATCGTTTGTTTAAAATGAGATACATTTCTTTTTGTATCCGCTCGACCCTTTAGTGTACAATTTAGAGTAGGTACGTAGAGACATATATACATATAGTTATTAAGCGTATGTTGGATAATATGAAATTATTTACTAATGCAAAAGAAAATGTTAAAGTGCCCACACTAAAGTATTAGTGAAGGTGTGAGTAACTTCAATAGCACGCAGAGAGTATCAGGTTCGATTGTACAATAAATTGGGTAAATACTAAATCTTCATTGAGAGATTGGTTTCTGATGAGCTACAGTTGTCATTTCTATAAGTACACACATATGATAAGAAATATACTCCAAAATATATTCGTCTTATTCCGGGAAATTAAATCAATGTATACAAAATATGTTGCTGTACTATAAGATCAAATACATATGTGTTTACAAAGTATAACTTAAGGTAAATAGTCGATGTGTATTGTGTCAATGATCGCGATCAATTCCCGTCCGAGTTGTAACACACCTCGTAGTACCGATTTCAACTTTCCCCCTTCAACATTCTTAAGTTCTTATCACTATTAGTGTCACCGAGAAAAAATAATGATACCGAAAAAAAAAAAATCACATGGTGTCATACTCGGTATTCATGAAGCCACTAAATAAAAACAAACAATCTCCCGTTGAATTATCACGATCGTTTTTGGCGGCAGATTAGATGGGAAGGGAGCCAGAAATTTACTTGTTATCAGTGCTTTGGATGTTTTCGTGTCCCTAATCCTTAGCGCGACTCATTTCAAAATTATTTTATCAATGAATTTTTGTCAATTTATTTCATTTTTACTATCTTAATTTATTTTGAGGCGCAAGGCAGGAATGTGATGATGATCGTCGTTGATTTTGTGTGTTTGCTTGTGCTTTGAATGCGTGTGTACTCGTACATATACAGATCGAACATTCATTCACAAAATTCCATGTTACTGAACACACATTCCATTCATTCGTTTGATTGAGTATTTTATTAGTCGAAAATGTTAACATTTCCAGATTGGTATGGTATGTGTACTTTGCTTCTTTAATTAAATTAAATTGTATGAATTTCCAATTGAGTGAGTGTTAAAAATGTGAATGACACTTGTAAATAAAAAAGGAAAACAGTCAGTGATAGGCAGAGTAACATGTGTGCATTCTACTTAAACATAATGCGAAATAAAATAAAACGCCAGTAAGGACTGATGTGAATTCAAAAATATGCAGATCAGCGATCGATTTCTTGGATACATATTCAAATTTTGCTAAAGAAAAAGTGTATTAAAATTTTTTTATGTTTATTTGATTGGAATTAACACTTAACTAGTTTTCAGTTTGATGAATCGAGAAGAATACATTCCAGAAGTTGTTTATAGACTACCCAAGATCTGTACAAGCTCTCCCCAGACTCTGTGTCAAGGTTCTGGATTGTTAAAAGATAATTGTGCGCTTAGGCGCCCAATATTTAAGTGGGTATTTATTTGGACACTTCGACGAATGTGAAAACATTTTTACGTGATTACTTTGTCCTGGTACTGAAGTATGAAGCAACTTTTATGCTTCGACATGAATTTGGACATTCATAAAATAAAATAGTAAAGGTTATAACCATTTTTCGACGAAATGATAATGTTCCTTTTTTTGCTACTGTAGATGCTCATTATTTTGTATTTTCAATTGCTTGCTTCAGAGTGAACAACATCTGGATTCTGTAGGTTCCAATAGTTGGCGGTTGATTTATGGATAATATTCACTCGTCTTTTAAACAATAATTTATATTAAATTTATATATTTATTTACATAAATGACTTGAAAACACCCCGCAGAAATGTCAACATGTCTGCTTTATCAAGTAGACATCAATTTACCCTACGAATTGTGGAAATTTGTCAAAAAAAACTGGTATTGAGTAGTGTCATTTGTATTTATGTGTGAATTTATCTTTGCGAGTGGTAGACATTCTGTCCCATTGCTGTGGCGCATGCATATGAATGTTTTCAAAACAGGTTAGGGCAAGAAATATTTCTTTAAGTGCTGCATTCATTCACGGATTTTGTGCCATAAATGTCTCATATTATTCCTTGAACTTGTTCAGCGTGTGCAACATTACTTGAGTACATTTTTGAGATTGCCTTGTTTTGGAAATAAATACATATTTACATATGTGTGGAGAATATAATCGTGCACACATGGTGCATAGACTCAAAAGTCTTACACAGATAGAATGTAATACAACTTTGAAATCAATATTACCACGAAACACATAAAACAGCTTGCCAAATAAAAAAAAATCTGACCCCGAATTTTCTACAATTATCAGGAAATTATATCGAACATCATTGGAGCATAAATTTGTGCTAAGACTGTGGTGGCCTGTTAAGATGAAGCAATGTCAGGACTCTAAAAACCCAATGCTTCAGAGCTGAACCACGTGGATTAAAAAAAGGTTTTCATCAAGAATTGATTTTTTGTAGGCTGAGGCTGGGAAACTGCTGTTGGAAATGTTGCACAATACATGATTTTTTTTGGTAAAGAATTCATATCATACCGTAAATATTCGTTAACTTGAATAATATTGTCTTTCTATGTAATCTAGGTTAAGCAAAAGTTTCTTCTTAACCAGATTTTTAAAATATCACATCTAAAAGAATATATAATTTGTATCGTTCTGTTCTACGTGAACTCATTTCGAGAACTTTAAATAATTCCATCAACCACTCCCCGACTTCTCTTGAACGTAACCGTCTGCTCCATTAAAGTTTTGACATCCGGGTTGTAAGCGAAAAGCTTGTTTCTTCGCACAATTCCACCCGCTTGTTTACTTGCAGTCATACATACACACCCTCTTCACAGGACTGAATGGCATGAAGAACAGTAGGGTGTGTATTCAACTTTGTTATCTGTTCCTTTTCATGAATCGCTCTTTTATTTTGTTTTTATTCATCTTTTCTCTTTCGATTTTTCTGTTTTTATTGTTTTGTTTTTCGTTGATTTGCTTTGTATTCTACTTCTAGTTCGCATTTAGTTGTACCCCTTGCTTTGGTCTACTTCGTGACGACGATTCTTTACATTCATTCTACGGGAAAAAACTATCAAAACTACGCAAAAAAATATTGCCGCGCATGTGTTAGGTTTTATTTTTACACATATGACATTACAAAAAGGGAAGCACAAAAGGCAAGGGAATAAGAAAGACAAAACAAAAAGAAACACTACAAATTTCAATTATTTCGGATGAATATTGCAGCTTCCTAGTTTGAAACAATTACGAGGAGTCCGGCTTGACTCTTCTATTTGGTATGAGTTGCAACAATTTAAGGAATTAATGAAAAAAAAAAAAAAAAAATTCGAAACCATTTGTTTATCAGTTTTTTTTGTTTTTATTGTAACGTGGAAAGAAAACAATAGGCGGAATGTCCTTTGTCTAACAAAAACCAAATCGATTCCATTATCGAAGGAGTTTCACCGTTTTTGTTAGGATAACGTTAGTGTGACATCAATTGTTAGATCAAGCTCAAGGTCGAAGCAGTTCACAAATTCAGAATATTCACCAAACCTAAAGTCGATTCAACAGTTTAAAGTGGAGAGAATAAATTTCAACACCGTCCCTTGACCGGCATTCGTTTTTAGAGTGGACTTTTAGAGAAAGCTGCTTAAGAGTATAACGTTTTCTAACAGCGACCAATGACAGATTGTAAAATAAATTACAGACAATTGTCTGTAACCGGTGTGAACAAAAATAAAATATACAATAAGAACTACAAGACAAATCTGTCATACTCTATTTAGAGAGGAAGGGCAAACCAAAAGGAAAACAAAATCATGCGTAAATATAATTCACACTCCCCCACACCAATAAGCGAAACACAAATATTCATACACATGGGCTACAGCGTAGTTTAATTTATTTCGTTATATTGGAATATATTCAATTCAGTTGAAGAAGAAAAATGTAAACAAAATTCAATGCAGAAACGTGGAGAAAGGAGAAGGCAAAACAAAATGAAATAACAAAACATAATTACAAATCGCGTATGAAGCACATGCCCCATTTAGATGTTCTTGTAAATTATCGAGACTTCGATTGTCGGTTCTGTTTACATCAATATTGTTACATTTGTACATATGTAAGTACATTATTGTATTGTATACGAGGTCTGTTTTTCATGACAATATTTTAGTAATTATGATAGATTTGTTTTTCTAAATGAATTGCGTTTTAATATAATGTTCATGTAACATTTCCCTTGTGCACAGCACAGTAGAGGTAGAGACTTGTTATTTTGTTCTCAATAAACACATGTTGGGCTGCTTGAAAACACAGTCGCGCAACAAAACCTCTAAATCAGGTTGCGGTAAACATATTATTGTTGTTCTGTTAGTAAAATATTTTAAATAGGCTCATCCCAATTTGTTTACATGCAAGCTGTATAAATATGTATGTACTTACATGAAATAAAAAAAAAACTGAAAAAACGGAAATTTAAGTTATTTAAATCGAGATCAAATGAGTTGAGATCAATGTAATTTGTTTCGAAATTTGATCTCATACTCGTATCAAATGGCCTAGTATGATGAATGTTCTGTCAAAAATTGATGACATAATTAGTAACAATTGTACGATATATTCTGAAGTCACAGTTCAAAGGTAGAATTGTACTCTACTCACACGCTTTGAGATTATGGTTCACACAAATAAAGTATTGACCAATGTAACTAACTCTTTCGTGCAATAATTGCGCTTGGCAGCCAAGATTCGAGGCGTTATTACCGTAATATGGCCTGATGAACTGCATCATACTCTTCGCATGTGAAAAGTGGACATACAGATTACTGAGTTACGTTTTACTAGAAACTCGACATTTATTTATTTTGTAATTTTATTATATTTTCGAAACTAGCATATACTGGCCCATAACTTCAAATCCATTAAGACAAAACGACATGACTTTTTTACATGTTGAAGCAGATAAAACCAAGTGCCCTAAAAAATATAAAATTGATTTCATGTCAACCGCTTAATACATGTGAAAGCTGAAAGGTATGCCAGTCAAACGGACTCAACGTAATTATATAAATTTGGAACGGTTAAAGGTACCGTCTTACAAGATAAAATTGCGAATTATTTGTTTTATTTTATTTATTGACGATTATAAAGATTTGATTTGAATTCCACATAATATAATATGGATGACGCTACAGCGGGCCAGGGCTTAACTTCTTTTTTTTTTTTTTTTAATTCATTTTTGTTTTATTTTTAATTCATTTACTTACGTGCTGGACAAAAATACTTAAAACTAGCTTAACTATCTTAACAATTGTTCTTACATCTAACCTACTGACCCTATACGGGTACTCTAAGTTATTCTGATATACATTTAAGATTGCCTTTCGGCTTAGTCTATGTCTTTTTTTTTTTTTTTAGTCTGCATTTGTTTTTCGTATAGCCAAGAAAACTGGTAAAAAAAACTGGCTTAGCTTCTCAGCAACCACTCGTGTTGTGCGTGGTATTGTTCACTCACGAGTGGAAGTGACCTACAGTTTTATGTCGACTCCCAACGGCCAAGTTTGAGTAGCTTTTTCTAGAAAGTAATACTCTTTGAGCACTGTTAGTGACTCAAAAGAGGTGGGACCGTTAAAAGTATTTCTTGTCGTACCAGGAATCGAACCTAGACAGGTAGGAGTCGACGCACATACCCACAACGCCACGGGCCACCACTAGAACTCCACATGCTTTTGATTATGTGAAGAAGCAGTACTGATACGACCACTGGCATTTATGCGATAGACGATCGTGTGTTATTTTTTAAGTTGATATATCGAGTGCGCCATAACTGCAAGCTTTGAAATAGGAACATTATTTGGCTTGTCCTACCGACTGCAGTTGATGCTTAATTGATCTCCGCACTCTAACGATGCATGAACAGTTTACTGTTACTAGTTTTGTAGTGATTTTTTACCTGTTTATTCGATATTATTTAAATCTCTTTCCTAAAATCAAAAAAAAGCAAACAAACAGCGAGGAGAAATCGTGTCTAGGTCGAAAGCTTTATAAATAACAGAGTTCAATACCAATTTCTTTGTTCGTGGTTCTGTTCTTGGAGGTCGTTTTCCATAGTGTGCATGATAATGATTTCAAATTGAGCATTTATATGGGCATATATTTGTTTCAAATGAATAATGCCTACAGCACTGTATGTCGGAACAAATTTACATCGATTTGTTATCCTTTTTGTTATATATATCAACCTTATTTCCCATTTGTTTCGAATGAGAAGGAAAAACCTTGACTAACAACCACACGTTAAAAAACAAACAAAAAAAAACCAATCCGTTTCTGTTGAAGATCGTCTGTCCAGACAGCGAGATCAACACAGACAATATTAACATAACATTTGGTAATGTATTATTTATTGACTACTACGTTATGTCATAGTTTCACGAGGTGTTGTGTTTCTTTTTTTCTTTTGGATCCAGAAACCAAGTGCCCTAAAAAATATGTAGCTCTCTCTATATGAGAGGCATTCGATTTCACTGCAGTATATAATCTTTTTTTGGTGTCTCCTTAAATAATGTCTGTATTATTTCTTTTTTTCTTTCAGATACAAGTGAAAAGATGAAAATGCAAAAAAGAGAAGATGCAAGCCAAATAGCGTCAAAGAGAACAAAAACATAAACCTACTTGGTTTTTCGACAAAATATAAAGTGATACACGAATAATTGAAAAATAATTTGTTTTAACAAATTCATATGATTTTTTAGAAACCTTTTCGATAAAAAAAAAAACTATTCTGTTAAGTGACCAACGAATTAATTAGAAGAAACAAAATGAACGGGAATTCCACAACAATTACTGTTCCGCGGTCAAATTACTATTCCATATTAAAGAAACGAAAATGTTCGTACAAAGAAAATGTGACAGTGAAATTAAAACGGCGTTCAATACCTTTCGAAAATGACTCTCGATTAGACGGAGACCATTCTGTGGGAGAGAGTAAATATCCGAAATGCGACCATTCTATGTGTGTGATTTGTCGGAAACGAACTGAATATATGATAAATAGGGGTTACGACCCGTTAATAACAGAAAGTGGAAAACATCAAAAAGAGAAACAACAACACCACTTACAATCAAAGCAACAAAATGACATGAAATACAGACAGAATTGTACGAATAGTGTTGTAAAAACAAGTTCAATAATGTATCCATCTGAACCATCTGCACCAATAGCAGTCACCATTACTAAATGGGATCCATTGCAAATTGCCAATCAACTGAGTCAATCAGAATGGAATGCGACTGATATCATATCCAGTTGGTGTTGTATGCCATCATGTCAGCCACAATTTACGTCATATTCATCAGTTGGTTATGCTGTGTCTGAAACATCATCCTTATCATCCTCATCGTCGTCGTCACCGTTGTCTTCATCATCAATTGGAGCATTACCATCAACATCTGTACCACAATCACCGCTACCAGCAGTACTACTTCAACCATCAACATCGGCAACATGTTCCCTGTTGTTATTACGACCATCGTTAGCGTCAGCAGCAGTAGCAGTAGAAACAGAAACAACCACAAATGAAATATCATCGTCCTCGTTGTCGGGCTCATCCCAACCATCATCAAGAACAAATGCATTGTTATCTTGCAATGCCTTTCCAAGCCTGAGAAGGAACAGCTCCAACACAAACCCCAGCACGGGATACAGTGCTAGTTTTAGTAGTAGCGGTGAATATTGTGCTAGTGTATTAAGATGTGCGCGCGTAACTAGCGTGAGTGTATCAAGAACGTTTGCGTCTGTGACAGTTATGTTGGAAAAGTGTTTTACTGAATTGTTTGGAACACGACATCGAAAACGGTCGTCGGAGCATGAAATCGATAATCGAGTGAAAACACACCGACAATCGAAACAGAGCAATACCAATAGTTTTACGCTACCAAAATTCCCGCTAATATTTACGTTTTTACTATTATCGTTAATGGCATCGATGCTGCCAACAAGTGTAGGTGCCGAGGTTCGACTACAACGCAAAGAACATGGTATGTATGCAAAGTTTTTTTTACTATCTTTAACGTATTTTGAAATTTGTGGGGCAATATACAAAACTTCCTGTCCAAGAAAAATTAGATGCCTTTAAAACCTAGCTTTTTAACGCTATCAACGTTCTCACACACATGCACATTTGGACACACTATTTCTTTATGATCAATTAAGCGAAATGGATTACATACGAAAGCTATGAAACCGAAATTTTCAAATTGAAAATACGTATTTTGCTGCGCACAAGAACATACATATGTATGTACATTGTACAACAATGTTGTCATTTGATGAAATAGGTTAAGATTGCTGCTTTGAATTTGGATGGTTTTATTATGTGGACGACAAGAAAGATTTATTGTCCTAACAACGTGGAGGGTCGCCTTCCACTGATATATGTCTTTATCATTCTCAGAGGCCAATACCCCACCAGCTGAACGAACATAAATTAGAATTAAATCGTTTTTTAAAATAATTTTATTTTGATCTATTTTCAAATGTTGTCCGAGCAAGACACGTGAATTTATTTTGGTTCAATGAAACAATTTCTGGTTTAGAAAGGTAAAATGGTTTTGATGTTGTCTCTTGTCGTTTACCATTGCTGCCCACACAACAAAGCATAGCATTTGTCATTAAAAACTACTTATTTGTATTGTGCTGAACAGTTGAATTCAGCGCAAAATTTTATGAACAAAAAATGGTGCTCTAAACGGTTACACCCTTTGTTATTCAATAGAAATGAATACATAGTTGCCAAAATTTGTAGAGTGGTTAGCAATGCAATAAGCAGCGGCTAAATAATACTCTGGCACGGGCGCATAGGATTACTGAAGCGAGTTAATTTTATAATAGTTGAAGGGAAATGAGTGGCATGTGCGGAAAGTTCAAACCGAATTGGATTGTCGGGTGAAATGTACCCTACTTTAATCATTTTTGGAATGTAGACACTCAAAACTCAATTCGGATGTTTATTTCACTCACATGTGTGAATTATTATTGCATATCCCATAACAACTTTTTTATTCGCAACTTTCATATGCACGAAAAATATGAATTCAGAAACATAAAGAACATAGCTCAATATCTCTTAACATTCCTGAGTAAAAACCAGATGCAATTGCTCCGATTGCGGTGTTTGATATCGCTATCTGAAGTCCCCATAAACGCAGAGGGGCGCGCCCTTTCTCAGGGTACTACTAAAGAGTTTAACTTAAAAAACTTCAGAAATGTAGCATCTTCGACGGCTTGTATGGTTGATCGAAAAGGTAGAAGGCTTAAAAAAATTTAAAATTAACATAATTTCGCTTCAATGGTCTAATCTCCACTTTGAATTGAACTGCTTGATTAGAAAAAATGTCAAATGACAAGCTGTGATATGTTTTTGTCATACAAATCCACACCAACCTGATCAAAATAAGGAAACTCAAAGTATACACATGTGACACTAGTCGTAAAATTAACCCAGAATTCTCAAAAGACGTCACATAGCAGAAGATTCCACCATCCGACTGATTGTATGACTTGCGTAGTCGATCGCCGTAGTAATAGTTGTAATTACTGCAAAGCAATCAGTATGTATACAGATATGCATTAAATATGCCGGTAGTTAGTCACTGGGGGGTCGAGATTGGTATATCTTTAACGAATTGATCTATATAAACAAAACATGAACGGTTAGGATTATTAATATTATTAATATATTATATTTCTCACCAAAAAGCACATCATAATTATAATTCATTAATGGATCATAATGGATAACAATAGCACTCCCAATGCGAGTGGTTGCTGTAGAAGCTAGGGCGCGTCACTTATATTATTATTGTGCAATACAACACATAATTTTGCGACTGAAATAACTTAGGGCATAAGTAGACAAGAAGCAATAATGAGGAGACCCCACCACCCACTTGAAGCAATTAAATGTTTATAACTACATAAAGGACAACATCACAACTATTGTAGATGGAAACAATTTGAGACCACTATGGTCAGGTTAAAACTTAAAAGAACCAATGTTTTCCTATCGATTAATAGGAAAGATTGTTCAGTATTCTTATTGAACCGAATTTCGGGTTTGGTGACATTACAGTAGTCCTGATAGAGGTGGGTCGCTGAGTATGCTTTGACTGTCACTCTTATCTACCTTATGGCCCGGCGATGAAAAATAGGACTGAGCAATTACCTAAGCCTGGTGGCAGTGGCGTTGTGGGTCTGTGCGTCCTCCTACCTCGTCTAGGTTCGAATATATGTTCGACAAAATAACTTTCACGATCTCTTTCGAGTCACTGACAGTCGACGAGTCAAAGAGTATAACTGTCTGTCTAGAAAAAGCTTCTCAATCTTGGTCGTTGGGAGTCGACATAAAACTTTAGGTTCTTCCACTCGTGAGAGAACAATACCAAGCACAGCTCGAGCGGTTGCTGAGAAGGTAGGCCCTGGCCCTCTACAATCTGTAGCACTAGCCATATTATTATTACCTAAGCAGTAATCTCCAATTAACCATTTGAATAACACAATCTTACCAGTGTTGTGTGCTTGTAATTGTTGCCACAGTTCATGTGGAATACAAATTTTAATATTTTCCAAATATCAGAAATGGACCCGAATAAATGAGTAAATGTAAAGACATAGTCTAATTATTAGAAAAACCAGCAACATAAAATCAAAAAATCAGTATTAAAAAGTCCTTGGTACCGTCCTAATTCATCATTGTCCATTGCGGGGGCGAACACATCTATTTTTCAAACCATTATAAAAATATTCTTAAAGCTCTTTTCATATTTGGCTTATCATTATCATTGACGACTTCTTCCCTTACTATGAATGCCATAGAGGAAAAAAAGAACTATTAATATCTCTTGTTTGTCGTTGTTCCAAAAATAAAAAAAATACACCACAACAAACTTAACCTAAGCAACTGGTCGTTGGCATGTTGCGGAATGTTGTTTTCTTTTTTGGAACACAACGTTTTATGAATGAGTCACATGTTTCGTGTATTTTTAAAAATAAATATGTTTAATGTGATATTTTTGTGTTTTGTTAATTTAATTTTATTTGCCTGGCTAGTGGCTTAGTTTTTCTTTTTTGGATTATTCTTAGAAAGTTCACGCAAATACCTCGGAGTTATAGTTTTTATGTCTTTTTGTTAGTTTGTCGATTAAAAAATAGTGCACATATATTTTTAGTTTTTGGGTTTGTCACCAGTGTCAGATCATTTAGCATTTATGCTAGATATTATGTTTTTGGGTATTGTATTATAGTACGTTTACACAGCACCCAAATTCAACATTTCGGGGGGAAAAAGTGCGTTCCCACTGGAACTTCAACATTTTAAATGACATCTAGTGTCAGAATTGATTACTGATATTTCCATCCACATTAGGATTATCACTAGAAATGAATGATTGTTTTGTTGACAGCTATTTTTTATTTCTGTCAGCGGGTTGAAAAGTCATTAAATGACGTGCTGAATTTGGAAAGAGGTGTGTTCGATTTGAAAAACTTGCAAATGCACCAACGAAATTGAACATTTTGCTGAAATCCAACAATTCGAAATGCTGGAAAATGTATGGCGAAATTTCAGCTGAAATGTTGAAACTAGCCGAAATGTTGGATTTAGGTGCAATGTAAACATACTAGTACACCCTATTTGTGATGTTTCGTACAAAAGTATTATAATTTTTTAACTTGGCGCAGTTTTTCGAATGTCCTGAATCTGAATCTGTCGATTCTTTGAAGCATTTATATTTATACAAAAACTAATTACTAAGCCCATTCCTACTTATTCGTTATGTCTATAGTAGATCCGTGAATCAGATATTTTCTCTTCACAATATTTGTAGTATTTTGTTAATATCATAAACAGACGATTAATAAAAATAGCAATTGACCAACAGAAATACGGAATGTCAGAATAGAATGCATCATTTCCACTCGAATAGATACCGTCACAAGGGAGCAAATTAAAATTATTTTTTTCCTAGCAAATTACCACCTCATTGAACAGCCAGTGATAGAGGTAGCAATGCGGATACGAGCACATACAATGCTACCACAAACAAAAGCTGCAAATGTTAGTATATGGCAATGGACAAATACATGTATTATTACTTGCTTAATATCATATTTCCAGCTGGCGCCACCCAACTAGTCTGGGCGACACTGGAGGGTCTTAGAATAATATTTCTAACATTTCCTTGGTTACTGTGTGGTTGTTGCATTTTATTTTACACATTCGCTCATTTATGCAATTTTTTTTCTTTTTTTTTTTGAACCAAACAAATTTTGCGATGTAATACTAAATTTCGTGGCCTGAAATGGCATCTTTCGAATATTACTTCTACTTGTAATTAAACGTGATGTTTATGTCTTAATCGGATGTGCAATAAGAGTGTCGTTTCATTTATTGATAAACCCTTTTACATAATTGGTGCTTTTATTTATAGCTTCTATCACCGGTATAATTTTATTTCATAATATAAATGCATTTTTCTTGATGGTTACTTTGAGCGAGAGATGAAAATGATGAAATGTGTGTTCATGTAAATTCAATACAAAGTGACATGTGAATGATGTGCTCAGAAAAACATTACAGATTATTCTGGTATGTACTAGTTTTCTTCATCACTGATTAATAGTTTAACAAGTTTTTGACGGTATTTATTTATAATAATGTGTCACATCAACATTTTATAAAAATGGCAGCTGTTTGCTTGTCATCTGCGTGCAGACACACACAATAGGCATGTGGTCGGACTGGTTATTCATAACACAACAATTTGAAATTTAAAAAATATATATACATAACGCCTTGATAACACAGTTCATAGCAAATCGATTAGGTATCAATTTTCCTCAAACACCGATTAAATTCTTTATTTTCACGCGCACATTTACGCGCTCCCCAAATTAAAAAAAAACATTGTCAGTACGCCAAGAAAATACAAAAAAGTCTGCGAATGCTTAAGACTGAGTAAAACCAGTAGTTGGGGCAGCGCCCCCCATTTCCAACATCCTCGTTAAGTTTCGAAGACAAACAAACTGTGCGTTGAAAAATGAAAACAATTATTGTGAATATCGTAGCGGTGTTATGAAAATGTCGTAGGAGAACGATTAAAGCGCAAACGAATATCGGGACTAAAGTCCGTTTGCGTACATTTATATTTCTGACTCTTATTACCTCTATTACCATAGTGTATCACACACGTACACATATCAGTAATATTTTGATGTCGATTATTCTCGTAATTTTCATAGTAAGTGCAAAACAAAAAAAATCTAGCGATAACAACGAGGAGAATTCAAGAGAAAATTAATAACAAACAAAGTATATGACGGGAAATTCCATGCGATAGAGTGGAAAGAAAACAAGCAATTCCATGAAAGTTTCTTGTGCTTTTTTTCGCACAATTCATATTGATGTGGAGAGGAGGTATGTCAGTGATGAATACATCTTCATTAAGCAAGCCAATGAATCTTTACAATACTCAAACGAACAAAAGTCAGGATACCGACGTCAAAAGCTGTTACCATCTATCATATTTACAAAGTCTGTAGTAGTTTTCTTCCAGGTTGTTGAAAAAAATAGGCAATTGCGTATCAAACAACGCCTTCGAATAATTTCAGCTAAATTTACTGAATTTACTAAGAACTCCAGCCCAAACCAAGTTTCCAAAAATTCTTACATCTGAAAACACGTTCATGCACCCATATGCATATGTATTTATTTCTCTAACCATAACCTTTTCATCAAACGCAATTACTAATCATGTCTATTGTGTATGCATTGTTGTCGCGTAGGGTATACAATGAAAGCGCGGCGACACCAATGACGTTGTGTGGAGTAATCTACGAATTTCTGCGAACGATGTTTGTGTAGAAATAAATCTGGTATACATCAGATAATGTAAAAAAATACGATATGGTACGAAAATCCGAGGTGGACCTGAGCCTAGCTTCTACAGACTCACTCGTGAACGGCTGTAGCTCACGGATTGCTTGGATGATATTGGCCTTACGTACTTGAATCGGTTTCGGATTGTTGGTGTAACATCGGTGCTTCATGGTTCCTAACAAAAAAATCCAAAGGAGTCAAATAGCTGCTCCAAGCGGCCAATTGACTTCGCCAAGACGGCTGATAAAACGATTTGGGAATTTGGTGCACAAAAGATCGATTGTGGCATGGCGCACTATCCTACATGAATCAGATTTCATCGAAATCCATGTATTCAATTTCAGTAAAAAAAAAGTCGGTTAACATGACTCCGTTGACGCCCACCGTTGGCCGAAATGTTGTCTGATCGCAGGCTGATCACGATCGCATTCCGATTCCGACCATCACTGTCACATATTCATCTGTGCACCGTACGACGACGGGGACCATGAGTGTTGTCCACTAGTATACCAGTCTCACTAACTTTTTGCACAAACTTGCGCACAGCAGTCACGGTGTGTGCTTTATTTTTGGTCAAAACTTCTTCTTTTCAAAAAACGCATTGTTTGGGCTACACAACAATCACTTTGGAAATAAGTTTTCAATATTTCTCAACGTTGTTAAAACAGCGGAGACAGGTTTTGGTGTAATCACTTACGAGAGAAATCCCATCCGCACCACTGTTCGGCTTATTACATGGAAGGCAAAAGATCCTGTGGAAGATGTCATAGCTTGTGAAATATTCTTTGGCTGCTGTAAACAGTCCACAGCAAAGACCTTTTTAGCTTTTGCCATGGACCCACTACGCCAACTACAAAATTGCGTTTTTTTTTAGATTTTCTGAATTGTACTATTTTTGCCAATATCTTCCCAACCTATTAGGACTAAAAAACAAAATAAATTTCCTTTGTAAGGCGGAACCTTTAATAAATGTATTAGGAACAAGAACAATGTAAGCAATGGTGTACTGTAGTTATCATATAATAATGAAGGGAAATATGAAGATGAAAAATTATTGTATGTAGTAAAACGTATCGATATGTTACTGAAACTTGTCAATTGTTTCTGTTTATTTATATCACAATCCCGAAATTCAACATAAGCTCAAGTCGTTTTATATCGGCAATAACGCATAGCATGGAGTACATTCTTGGAAACAGAACTTTTTTTTTGAATAACGTCTTGCGTCTTATGGCAAGAGAAAAGCAAAAAAAAAACACGCTTTATTAAGTTTTCAATAAACAACAACAAATTAATTATTCATTAGGCGATCGAGGTATATTTTCCCGGCTCGTTCAACTGCTGACAACATTGGAACAACACCACTATTATACCGGCAATTTACAAATGGCAAAATGATAATGACGTTGGTGTTGTTTTACTGTACGAGGAGGAGTGTACAGAATACGGAATAATAATTCACAACGAGACCCAATCGAAGAAGTAGTAGTTTTATTCGCGTTTATATTGGCTCAATGATTGGGATTTCCGATTCACTTTTGTGTGTTGCTATCACACGTTTGTAGAGTTGTATCAATTGTTTGTTGTTTGTGTTTTAATTCCAAACACGTGACGTGAGATTAACCCCCTAACAAATACCAAACACAACATTCATATTTTTTTGAGTTTGTTTTAATTGGCGGGTGCGATTTATTGCCCTTATTAGAAAGCGAACTGTGTTGTGTCATGCGCTTTGATTTCATTGGCGCATAGTTATGTTTTGCGCATGAAATTAAGGGACTGCTATTAGTTTACGTTTTGCATATTAGTTGAAGTAAAGAACGGTAAAAACGAGTTTTACTACATTCCAATAGCAATGTGAAATTCATTGAATCAGCCATTGACTTAGTAGGGCAACCTGTATCGTACATTCTTGCCAAATCGTTCGCGGTTCATACTTACATTAGAAGGCTGTACTGTATTTATTATTTTGTCCATCACTATACGCGACTAGTGCATATAACCTGTGACTAGGTGTGGCTATCATGTTCATGATAATTTCCGTAGAATAGTTTCCATTGAAGATACGACTTTAATCATGCTATATTTATGTTATGGCGAAGAAAATAAGGCGGGCTAACCATACGGCCCGTTTTAAGGAAATGTATTTTATTGTATTGATTTTATCATTTAGCAGAGATTCATTGAAATCACTCTATATATGTAGCTGGTGTGTAAGGACCACCAGGGTCAAACTCAGAAAATGATGACGAAACATTTCCGTACAGCGACACTAGTATCATCATCATCATTATCTTCTGACCCACATGATTCATTAAACGGGTCGCGCGAGTGATCTCCAGGCCACTCGATCCTCCGCCATCGACTCTAACTCATGAGGCGTTATGTCTAAGCGCAACCAGGGGAGTTTTATTAAATTATTAAAGTATACAGTACATCTTAATCAAAACACCGTAGTACTCGCATTCATAAGCGAAAATAAAACTAAACTAAAAAAAAGAGAGCATATATTTTGTAAAATTGACATCTGATTAATAATAAACAAACAAGTCAGTATCCTGTTTACAGTAAAGGGTGACAAAGCATACAAATTAATACAAAAAAAAAAATAGTAAGAAAAAGTATACGATTGAAGAGAAAAATTATCATTTCGAACTTGATAAGATTAATTTTTAGTCGAAGTACAGTAATATGTTGTGTTTTTTTGTTTCTAGAGCACGTAAATAAATGAGTAATAGTCGTCCATTGAGAACTCTCAAACAGCTTATCATACAAATTGATCAGTAAGTCTACTAACAAATATGTGTATATACGCATGAAGTAGATGTCCGGAGTTATTTTAACTCCATGATGAACATATTATTTATGCGTATGTCAAAAAGTTAAAGTTTCCTTCGAAATTATTTATGGATTTTTTGACACTGAACGAAATCTCCTTTATATTATTCTTCAGATAACATGCTTTAATGTGTATGAGTTAGGTTAGGTTGGAGTGGTATACTGCTGGTTGGCAGCAGTCAGACTTAAGCCAGAGTCCGCCTGCTTCACAATTATCTGGGATGTCGCAGTGTCCCGACACCCATATATGTAAGTTAGTTGCTAAAGTACTTGGCAATCTCGTCGAGAGATAGGAGGCAATTCAGGGAAGTCGTAGAGCTAAAAGCGACTGCGCTCAGAGATTTGAACAGATACCTGTGCTTGATATTGCATTGTTTTTTTTTTGTTTTAAGCCAGGATAGAGCTTCCTTAATCGCTATAGTTTATGCCCGAAAACCACGTCAGTGATTTGGTAGTCGGCATGACAACACCCGCTCCCACACCATCGGCCATCTTCGATCCACCTGTGAAAATTCACACAGGACAATCCAGCGTCTGATGTTCAGACTCCCAGTATGATCTGGGGGGAATGGTGGTTGAGAAATTCTTCTCGAAGAGTAGACTGGGTATTAGGATGTCGGTGTTTTCATGTAAGGACCTATAACAATTAAGAATAGTGGAGTGTCCGGAGCGTAGTTACTTCCACATGTGTAGCGATTTCAGCCTTATCGCCGAGCAGACTGTCTGCCGATTAACTCTATCGGCGGAAGGTCAAGCAGGGTGTTCAGGGCTTCGGCGGGGGTTGTTCTTAACGCTCCACTGATGCTGACACACGCCATTCGTTGCACTCTTTCGAGCAGTTTGAAAATTATGTTTCTATTTAAAGCGGTATGTGCCCTAGATTTAGGCAACCTTGAAAGATTTGGACTAGCAGCGGAGAGATGAGATCTGTGACCTTTTGTAGCTCCACAGGAATGATACCATTCGGTCCTGCAATTTTATATTATTTGAAAGTGCTTATCGCCCTTTTGACAAAGTTGATCTTCACGCTGAGTGAGCTGCTACGGAGCCTAGTGCTGAAATCAGTCCTGTCGCAACTACCCGGAAAATGGGTGTCGGTGAGAAGCCCCAGACTTACCTCTGTGGTGGTGGTCCAGGTACCTTTCGAATTAGACAGGCATTCTAGGGGATGATGCCGATACTTTCCTGAGTCTGAAGATTTCCTCGATTTTCCCACAGAAGAGTCTTCAAGATGACCATTTCCACCATGACCAGTTCCCTGCCCTGTTCCTCTTCGGTTTTGAAAGTATTGAGAACAATTTTGTAGGAGCCCCAGAAGTCGGTAAGGCCGGTCTGCCTCTGGCTCTACTAATGGGACGGGATATAACCAGAGGTTTATTCAGTGTATCAGTTTTCAGTTTCTTCACTGAGAAATCAAGTTAGTGGTTTAGAATCACTAGTATGTAAGGGAATTGAATTGTTTTAGAAAACGGTTTTATATTCCCGTTTTGTCTTATATTTGTTTAAGATACTTACATGTACATGTTATGTTAATTTCATTTTAATATTTAAATTTAATGATACATTTTTGTCAGCATTTAAGTAATTTTTTGCATATTTTTCAGTTTGTAGATCCAAAGATATTCGGAATAGCCCAGATGAATTCAATCAACTAACAAATTGTACTGTGATCGAAGGGTTCTTACTGATCACATTAATAAACGCAAGCAGCACTGAATACCAAAAGCTCTCGTTTCCACTGTTAACTGAAGTCACGGAGTTTGTAATGATTTATCACGTATATGGTCTTCGAACTTTAAGTACCTTATTTCCAAACTTGAGTGTGATTCGTGGCAAAAATCTTTTCGAAGGTTATGCATTAGTTTTATACGAAAACAGGGACTTAGAAGATGTAGGACTTCCATCATTAACAACAGTGGCAAGAGGTGCAGTAAGAATAGAAAAGAATCACGCTATGTGTTTTGTGAATACGATAGATTGGTCGGAAATTGCTGTCAATATGACCAACGATCAACATTTTTTCCGAGTAAGTATAATTCTCTAGTCCAGTAATATTGTTAACTATGTAGTAACATGTAACACAAAACTTCTCATTGCAGGAGAACAAAAAAGAGTGTCCCCATTGTCCAGGAGACCGGAATGAATTGAATGTAAGTTGTCCTGTCCACCAAGGAAAGCGACATTGTTGGAACAGCAGAACTTGTCAGAAAAGTATACACAATCTTCTTTGTGCTTTGTAAAATGTTTTATTGTGAATACTATTTTTTGTAGTCTGTCCATCGGCATGCAAAAACAATTGTAACGATGACCTTCAGTGTTGTGATGAGGCATGTATTGGTGGCTGTGATAAATTGAACAAAAGTAGCTGTTCGAGTTGCCGTCATTTAGCAAATACAACAGTTTGTATGGAAAAATGTCCAGCAAACTTTTTCAGCGTAAGTATAATTTATTTATAACTAAACGAAAATTCTTTTCAATTTGTATATTATATTTATTTATTTTTTTTTTTAAAAAAAGTATCAAGATAGGAGATGTATTACGGCTGATACATGTACAAATGATATTAGTATGAAATTGGAGGGTACAAAACAGGAATATCTAGTGCCCTTCAATGGAACATGTTCGGTTCACTGTCCCCCCGGTCACAACAAAATCGGAACAACATGTAAAAAATGTGACGGAAAATGCGAAAAAAAATGCGAGGGGCGACTAATTGACAGCGTGGGAGCTGCAAGACAATTGCATGGTTGTACGCACATCTACGGATCAGCATTAACAATCAGCATTAAGCAAGGCGGAAGTATGTTTACAACAAAAATCAAATACACAGTATATTTTTTTTCTATGAATTGCTTTTTTACTTAATTGTTCAGGACACTTAATGGAAGAATTGGAAATGGGACTTTCGTCTATTGAAGTAATTGATACATACCTTAAAGTACACAGGACGTACGGATTAGTTTCATTAGCGTTTTTCAAAAACCTGAAAGTAATAAAGGGTCAGGTACTTGAAAGTGGCAAGTAAGACAATAAAACAAAAATAGTTTAAATCAAACACGCGGTATACGTCGATACTATTTTAGGTTTGTCTTGTATGTTTTGGAAAATCAAGATCTTGAAAGCATTTGGGGACCGAATCAAACCGTTAAAATGGAAGAAGGTCGTGTATACTTTCATTTCAATCCAAAACTTTGCTTTGCAGTCATCGATAGTATTCGACCATCACTGCTAAAGAATTCGTCGGATTTTGAACAAAGTGAAGTGGCAAGAGATTCGAATGGTTCAAAAGGGTCATGTGAGTTTATTTTCGTAATTTCCATTAACAACAAAGAAAGAAATAGTTTTACTTTTAATTTCATATATATGTATATACAGGTAACACCGATGTGTTAGTCGTTGAGGTACAGAATATTTCATCGAATTCCGCTTATGTAGTCATAACAAATCCGATGAAATTCGAGGATGATCGTGTACTTATTGGTTATCAATTCTTTCACACTGTTGATCCTTATGGAAATGTTTCAATGTATGGTCATAAACCATGCGATGAAAGGTTAGTGTATCTTGACAGATTTTAATATCTATCGAATATAATTTTTAAACAATATTTTATAGGTGGTCATCAGAAGACCCAACGAAGGATGTGACTCATGTTTTTACCAGCCTGATGCCATATACGCAGTATGCGTTCTATGTTAAAACCAATACAATTTCATCCGAAATGCGTAATGGTCAAAGCGATATCAAAAGATTCCGAACAAGGCCCGATCAGCCAAAAAGCGTTCAACAGTTGGAGGCATTTTCAAATTCTAGCTCTGAAATAGTAAGAAATACGTTTAAATAATTTGAAAAGTAATATAATACTTTCTGTTGTGTGTGCATAGGTAATAACATGGCAAAGGCCCTTAATAACCAACGGTAACCTTACTAAATATATTATACAAGCCACAGTAGATGACAGAGATCCAGAAAAGCTTAAAACAAGAAATTATTGCTCAGAACGTAAGCACTCACTGATTATTATTTTAAATTGTCATACCATAATTAAATATTTGCAATCGTAGCTGATCTCAAGAATGCCGATCCTGGGGAGACATCTCGACCAAAAGATGAAAAATCTGATTTGCTTTGCGCCTGTGAAAAGAATGTTACGCGAAAAGATGGTGGCATGCCACAGGAAGAAGAAGAATACTTAGTGAATGCAATTGATTTTGAAAATAATATACAAAATTTTGTTTATGTAAAGTAAGTATTTTAATTCAGTATTCTATATTGACGCTTTTAAAATTAAACTTATTTATAGGCAAACAAATGATACACGTCCAGATACGCGACGTCGCCGTCGGGCTGTGGATTTCAGCAGCATAATATGGGAGAGAGTTGCCCGCTCGTTGAATCAATTCGATGAAACTGATTCTCAAAATGATACCGAAATGGATATTTTTGGGAATTACTACAGAAGGTTTACGGAAACAGTAAATGTATCACATTTCAAGAAGGAAGAATTTGTTTTGAAGAAGCTAAAACACTTTTCTTCTTACACTATAACGGTGAAAGCATGTCGAGCACCTGAGGAGGGTGCAAATTCAAACGAATGCAGTGCTCCATCACAGATCGTTGTGAGAACCCAAAAACTTAGTACGACTGATTTGACGAAATTTGTTTGTCATCATTAATATGATATATTTATTATTTTAGATGACGTCGACCTGGTTCGGAATCTTTACGTGAAGTTCGAGCAATCAAACACCACTCGAGGGAACTTACGAATAAAATGGGATCCCCCAGAAAGACCCAATAGTATTGTTGTTTCCTACAAAATAACATATGTAATTGTTAATACTCCGGATGCTGTCAGAGAGAAACGATGTATCACTGAACCAGATTATCAGCAAAATTTTACAAACGGTTATCTTATTACGGGACTATCAACTGGAAATTATAGTGTCATAGTGCAAGCAAACTCGTTGGCTGGCGAAGGAAATGAATCAGAACCCTTCTATGTTTACATTCCAGTAAGCATTTTTATTCAGCTATACATATATACTAGGAAGTATACAAATGTTTTTATTTTTATAGGATCATAAGGTATCTGGACAAACAATAACTATAATTATTGTCATTATTTCGCTGCTCTGTATCTTTATTGGATTTGGGGTCTACTATGTCCGGAAGAAATTCATGGCACCACCCACTGATCTTAAGATCTTCCCGACGGTTAATCCCTATTATATTAGTATGCAATATCTTCCTGACGAATGGGAAGTGCCTCGGGAGAAAATTATTCAATTGGGTGCATTAGGTCAAGGCTCTTTTGGCATGGTGTATGAAGGAATCTTGAAAAATTTCAACAATGAAGAGGATACCCCGTGTGCAATTAAAACCGTAAATGAAAGTGCCACCGATCGTGAACGACTGAACTTTTTAAAGGAAGCAAGTGTTATGAAACAATTTAACACTCATCATGTGGTGCGTCTCTTGGGTGTGTGTTCGCGAGGTCAACCCGCATTCGTTATAATGGAATTGATGAAAAATGGTGACTTGAAGGCATATTTGAGACAACACAGACCCGGTGTTGAGCCACTCGAACCTGGTAAACCACCGGTGCGACCACCTTCATTAAGTAGAATATTGCAGGTATGATAGTTTAACAATACAATGAAAAGAAAGCATATAATAGTTGTGAAATATCTATATTGCAGATAGCAATTGAAATAGCTGACGGAATGGCTTATTTAGCCGCGAAAAAATTCGTTCATCGAGACTTGGCCGCAAGAAATTGCATGGTTGCCGCAGATTTGACCGTTAAAATTGGTGACTTTGGTATGACGAGAGATATCTATGAGACTGATTATTATAGAAAGGGGACGAAAGGTATTTGTGTTGAATGATGCATTCTTAATGACTTTTTTTCGTTATACTCTGCATATTATGTTAAAAGGTCTTTTGCCTGTACGATGGATGGCCCCCGAAAGTTTGAAAGATGGCGTGTTCAGTAGTGCCAGTGATGTGTTCAGTTATGGTGTTGTTTTATGGGAAATGGCAACACTAGCAGCTCAACCTTATCAAGTAAGTTTTTTTAAGCAAATGTGATTATAATCCTATACATAGTTGTAAATAAGAAAAATATTTATATATATATATATATACATTTCACTACGATTCGAAAATTGGGTACTTATTGTTCACGACAATATAATGTTTATTTCATTAGGGTTTATCGAACGAGCAAGTTTTGCATTTTGTAATTGATGGCGGCGTTATGGCCCGTCCCGACAACTGTCCCGACAAGCTATACAAATTAATGCAGAGATGTTGGGAGCATCGACCGAGTGCCAGGCCACCGTTCATGGAAATCATACGTTACCTGCTCGATTCTGCAGATCCTAAATTTAATGAAGTTTCATTCTATCATTCAGCAGAAGCGAAGGATATTCTTGATCAATTGCATCCAGGTTAGTAACTTAATTTGATATACATATAAATATATTTGTATTTCTTATTTAATTGAATTTGCTTATTAAATTATAATATAATTAGAACCGGACTTGGATGATGTAAGAACACCATTGCGAGTGGATGAATTTGATAATTCGTCAGTTGAGCAGCACGATAGTCGTGCTCTAGACGAAGAAGATGAAGACGACGATGAAATTGTTCAACCCCACTCGCCGTATAGGTGAGAAGAACAGCCTTTTTAGGTAAATTTAGGCTATAAACAGAACTTTCAAAATTTATTTTTATTCAAATTAAATGAAATCTTTTAATTGGAATGATTTCTTATACATATATATATATATTGATATTCTACAAATTATCAATGAATATTTTGATATATAATACTGTAAAATATTTTATTAAATTTGGTCCAACAATCTGGAAGCGAAAGCGTATGATGTTAAGAATATCGTGAACAAATTGGTTGTAGGATTTTTTTTTTCAATTTTGCACGTTTCATTAAAGATATATAAGTAGATAAGACACGTTGCATTTATAAACCGATCTGATTTACAGACCAAAGAAGTATCTGTTGTCAATACTATTTGAAAACACATTGAATCAATTTATTTTAGCCTAGTAACTGGTCAAACTGGCCTCTTTCGAGTGACTGAAAATGCTCAAAGAGTATAACTCGTCGGCATAAAGTTTTAGATCCCTTACACTCGTGAGAGAATAAGTCGCACGCAGAACCGGAGTGCTTGCTGAAAAGCTAGACCCTAGCCATCTACGGGCGGTAGCGCCACCAATATTATTATTATTTTTATTAACTGGTCAAAAGATTCTCTTTTCAAACACAAAAGACCGTAAAGATTTAATTGGATACTCAATATGTATGTACATATTTCTACGCAATTCAATAGATAGAAAAAGATAAAAGTCCTGCATTGCTCTTTTCTTTCAATTTTAACAAACGGTTTGGTCACAAATAAACATGTGAAGCGCTTAAATGTTGGCTAGGGGTTCTGAACGTTCACTCCGCGAATCGATCAACTTTTATAAACCACGGCTTCATGCAAGTGTATTCCTGTCTCGAAAAAGCTTATCAAATTTCGGCGTTGGTAGTAGTTCTCGTACACTTTTAAATTCGATTTTGCACTTACACATCTTCACGTATTCAGTATTCTTAGATCTTAGATTACTTTTTTGTTTTTTGCATTATATGTGAAACTACCAATTTGTTCAAGATGTTTTATCGGTTTTGTTTTAGCCACAATATTTTTTTTATTAAAAATAATCTCAGTAACGTATGCTTAATCTCTCTTAAGTGGTACAAAGTTCAATACAACTTCTTTCATATTTCATTCTCTTTCACATTATAATTGATAGTTTTGTAAATGTCCTTTAACAAAGTCTTTACGTTATTCATCTTAATTTGTCTATGTTTTCCGTTTCCATTTGTCACAGACGACTTCTTTTCTACATACTATAACAGTTATTTATTTTAATTTTTTTTAATGATTTTAAATGTTATAAAATTATTTTTTATAATATTTTTAGCCTTGGTTCAGCAACCATGATTAATAGTAGTACACCTGGTGGTCATTCAAAAAATAGCTCAAATATCAAAATAAACCAAAGCAATCCATCTTTATCGCTTCCGTCAACCTCGTTAGCAGCTATTGCTGCTTCTATAATAGCCACAAGCACTACAGACAATGTTGTTTACGTTCAACCGGATCCATTGTACCAATATAATAGTGATCATAAACTGTTGGAGCAAAATGAAAATTGTAAATTTATTGAAGATGATAAAATCAGTACAGTGAACAATCTGCCTCCAGCAAAAAAAGCAATAAAAAATAAATCTATATCATCATCAAACACATCGAAATATCCCAACAGTCTTAAACGAGCTGTTGCATCTACAGTACAAAATGTTAGTAATAGTTTAGTACCTCTGCGAATAACTAATATGAACTTCCTTCATAATCGCTTATTTAAAAATAATAGTAATTCATCATCGTCTGGAGGTAAGGGTGATAGGAACAATACCAATACAAAAACTGATACAACTAACAGCAATAATGGAAATAACAACACCTCAAACACAATGATTGCTAACGCTGAAACTGGATCAACAGGAAGTCGCTCATTCTTCTCCGCCCTCACACCAAGTCACACCAGCAAGAATCCAAACTACCAAATTCTTCACGAATTTATTAATATAGCCCCAGATGAATATTCATTAGAAGAGAGTCAACCGTCAAAGGAATCCCCCCAACAAGCACGCTCAAACAGTGGTGGCAGTAAAAATATCAATAAAAATGATGGTGACAATGGCATGAAACAAAAACAGCAACTAAATGAAACCACAGAACAATGCAATCTTAGTAGAGATAGCACTAATTTAGTTAGTAATAGTAACTTTAAGGATACCAAACCATCACAATCAATTAAAAAACAACCAACTAAAACATCAACAGCACATGAGCTGTCATCAAGTTCAGGTGTTAGTAGCCCTATTAGAATTAAGGACAATAGAAATACAAGTAACACACCAACAGTGATATCTACATCCACCCCATTAACAACAAAAACTCCATATCAATTAAAAGAGAATTGGCTTAAGCAGTTACCACAAATGCCACCACCAAATGGATTCATTGGTCGTGAAGGGTAAACAAATTTCAAAACTAGAACAAGTAAACAGAAATAAACAGACCAGGAAATGATTAAATAAAAATATACATACATACATATATTATATATTTCCGCATAGACTATGATGATTGCCTCCAAATACGTTACATAATTATTATTCCTCTATCGCTATTTTTTTGTTTGTTTATATTTTACGTGTTGAAGATGCGCTTGCAGTAAAATCATAGAATCAGTATTTTTTTTCTTTCTTTCTTATTTGTCTGGAATCATTTGCATATGCCAATAGTAATACCTTAAAAAGTGCGTTCGGTAAAAGGGTGACAATATACATATTAAACGATATGCCTGGTTGTGTTAGTTCCAATAATATTTTCCCTTCAAAATTCACATACGATTATTGAATTGATTCTGTTTTTTAAAATATCTAATGAAAAGGGTACTGCTGTCAAGTTTTTTTTTAAAATGTTGTATTTAGATTGTCCATCGTGTATAATTCGACATGCATATGTGCATAAACATATGTAAATAATTGAATATTATTTTTTATATGCATATGTGTAGATGTGTGTGTTTGTTTCTTTTTTTTTAGCGTGCCAGCGATATTTCACCTAAGTAATTCATTTTGTAGTTTTCCTTTCTAATGCTAACCAGTCAGTATGATTTAATGTCCACCAATTTGATCTGAGCTAACTCGTTTATTTCCTCAATTTGTCTCTCACTAACTACAAACTGCTTTAACGAAGTTATTTCTCACTCAAAGCGGATGAAGTTCACTATTTGACCCTAGTTAATGTTTTTCGGGTGTGTGTATCGTTTCTTATTTATTTCTCACAATCCTGATCTTGTGTGAACAACATTGCCTGTCCTTTGTTTACCCTTTGTATCCAAATACTTAAGGTTTGCTCAGAACACATTTTCAAATAGCACACTTCAACTCACAATTCAGATGTCTATTAAATTAATAAAAAAATCATTAAAACGTATTTAAAGCCATATTGATTTCCATATACAGTTTTACCACATGTGTTCATTGCTAACAAACACGAAACATTAAACAACAAACGAAACAAATCCAAAATGTTATATTGAATAATTGAGAGTCTAAATTTCAAACATATTTTATCTAGAACGCACATTTTTCATTACAAATTAACATGATAGCTGAATCAACAACGTTACTGCAACAAATGTAGAAATTCTAAATAAAAAACAAAATACAATTTTTGAACATAGTCTTTTGAGTTTGCGCTGGGAATGTTGTGTGAATATTTCAGAAAAATTATTGCAGTTCTTTTTTGTAAATAACTTGAACATATTTTTGTTTTTATTTGAAAGATTATTACTTAAACTGGTTACAAAAAAAGTAACCTTTTGGAAATTAAATTTTTTACGAAGTAAATACAAATCAAGAATAAGAAGAAAAAACACTACCAAAAACAAATTATGGACGTAAAAAATGTATGTAATAACAATTAATGACATAAGAAAATAGAGAGAATTAACATATTGAAAGTAAAATGTTAATTAAAATTAAGGAATAAAAATTATAGCAAGATGTTCATTTAAAAAAAAACCAATTGTGTAATTGAATATGTTCTGAGAACTTGTTGCTTGCAAGCGGGTCATTTTGTTTATCTTTTGCTTTTCTTTGAGGTATTTAGGATTCGTAAAATGTAATGATTAGATTGACGATTATGTCATAGTCTTATTTCAAACAAATGCGAACGGGACTAGAATATCTTGTACTTAAAAAGTTCATAAAATATACGAATTTGTAAATCAAAATATGTTCCCAAAAACACGAAATTTTAGGAATTGGAAACGAACTTAACAAATATGACGCAACGCAACCGCAAATCTCTGCCAAACATCACTACTAATCGACATTATAAAATATAGATTAATAAATGTTACTACGCGATATATTTTATTTTTTTAATATACATATACACACATGTGTATGTGTAAGTAAAAAAATTATTAAAATAATAGTAGCATTATTTTACTTTGCATTAAATATATTTAGCTTAATTTTCTCCTTTTTGTATCTAAAATGTTGTTAGTAGTCTTATTGTAAAAAGTAAAAATATATAATAAATGTAACAATATTTGTAAGATAGTTTTTTATATATATATAAACATTTGTAAAACAAAATTATTATCCAAGAAAATTAAATTAATTTATACAAATAATTAAGTATAAAAAAGAAAAAAAAACAAAGGATTTCGATATAAGAAAAAGAAAAACAAAAAAATGCAACAAATGAAAGTAAAAATAAACTAGTAGTAATTTTAACAGAAAACCATTGTAAAGAAGAAACAAAAAATATGAGATAATAATGCAAATCACAAAAGAAAAAAAAACCTAAATATTATATAGATATTTTAAACACATTACCAAACTCTTCTTCATATATAATAACAACCAATTAATTATTGCATTACTATTTATTTTATATCTAATGTTGAAATTATGTTCTACACAACAAAGTACAAAACAAAAGAACTAGTTTTCTTTTTAATAATTCAAATAAGATAAAAATTACCAATAGTAAAAAGCAGACAAAACAACACAATAATGAAACAAAATAGGTTTAATCCGACTTATATTTATATATATTTTTTTTCTATTCTACGCCACAATCGAATTTTTTTCTCTGGTACAAAATAGATTTTTCCATATATGCAGACACAACCCAAAAAAAAACAAAAGAAAACAAAAAAAAATACTATATTATTAAAAACAAATCCTGAGCAAAGAACAATAATATCTTTTTTCATTTCTATTAATTTATTTAATTAGTCGTAAACATGATCCATACAAAATAAAAATCCCATTAACAAAAGTGTCGTTGATTGGTCGAATATTTACTTTCACTGTGATCACAGAAATGTTATACTCAGTTCTTTGTTACAGTCAAGAGAGTTATTGTCAACGAGTATAGAAAATATGTATACTTTGTGAATTATTTCACCCCAAACCGCAGAAGTTTAAATGTTCGACAACATAATAATTTCGTCTTCTACACTCATGCATATAATACATACATTCTCTCTTTTTCCAACAATTCTCTCTTCCTCTCTGTGTCTACTCGATGTGTTAGTTTTTTTATTTAATTACATTAATTAAAATAAAAAAGTGTAACATAACAAATTCCTGTTTAAAAGCAAAACATATGCAATAGCTAAATAAAATTTCAATACATGCATAACACTAGATATTTAATGACAACATGTATCTATTTATACATAAACATTAAGTTCCAATTGAATCAACATACAAAACAAATAAAAATAGTTCCAACCATAGCAACTTACAATTAATGGGTAAATACATGCCTATCGATAATATAATTTACAAAACTGAACAAAAAACGAATAATATACATAAATGCTCCGCTGAATTTGAAATTAAACACAAAATCAGTAAACACGAATATAATAATTTATGAAAAAGAAGTGAAAAATAATACAAAACAAAGCTCTATGGTAATTGTATTTGAAATTTATATTTGAATGGTTAAAAAACACAGATATTTACACTCAAAAGACTGAAATATATAGTTCCTTTGTTTTTATGTAAAAAATAAATAAATAAAATAAATTAATTGGAATTATTAATAAATAAACAAAACAAAACAAAAAAAAAAAACAAAAGCAAATAGAAAAATGCGTAGACCCACAGGTAAAAACTACATTTAAATAAAAGAAAATTTAAAACAAAAAATTCTGACTTTAATTGAAATTGGCTGATTAAAAATGATATTGAATCTAGTTACAATTTGTTTTATTTGAACGTTTCAAAAGGGTCTTTAGCTGGGGTTTAATTTAATTTACGCTTATAGAATACCGACGTGTAGAACAGTTCATTTAGGACGAAGAGCGGCAGCCTGTTGCTGCAAACAACTTTGCAGATCGCAATTGCACCAAAATGATCGTGCATTTTACGAAGATGAGGTTTTATTTCATTTGAGATGGGCGTAAAGACATTAAACAATTAATTCACCACCAATATTGATTGTAATTACTTGCCAGGCATCCGGTAATAATAATAGACTGTAATCATACAGACTGCCTGAATGTTCTTCTTTCTCATCAATAAACAATGCTGCAACGTTTATATTCGAGTAACTCGGAAACAATATATCATTTCGTTTTGGTCTTTAAATAGGAGTAAAATCTTATAGATTGAAATCAGTTTCACATTCTTTAATTGACGGCTCTGTTAACGTAAGTATGTATATACTTTTATAACTAAACAGTTTACTCCCGACATATATATGTACATATTTCAATCTTCAATGTACATCGGATACTAAAATTTATTTCTGAGTAGAAATTGTCATATTTTTACCTACATGCATGCATGTATCAAATGTAACAAATTGTGCGACGAATATTTTTCAAAATATTGCAGCAACTTACTACAATCAAACAAGTGTAGAAATGACCTAAAAAAGTAAGGAAAGGCAAACCAAATCACTTAAAAATGCATTTATTAAAATAAAATATAAGAAAATGTACATTTGAAATGTTCTGGCAATAATCTTCTTCGATTGTGTCCGATGGGCCTTTATGGAGCTAAATGACTGAAATATCTGCTCACTAATTTTCAGTACCGTATTTGCATTGAAATCGGCAGTAAGTAAAATTCTTCAGGACTTGCATTGCAATCGGCGCTTTTGTTTTCTGAATGTTCTTTACAACCGGCAACACTTCGTCAATTGATGTTTCTTGATGACAATACTGGTAGTTACAATTATAAGTACATACTCTCAAAAATATTTGTCCCACAGGTTCGACTTCAAAGACTCTTCGGGCCGGAGCTGAGTTGTCCATACGCTCTACATGGCCCACCCAACTTAGACGTTGGATCCGTAGACGTCTGACTAGGCCCATGTCGCTATACAGCCCATACAGTTCGTGGTTGAATCTTCTCCCTCCAAGACCGTCAACGCAAACAGGACCAAAGATCGCACGCAGAACTTATCTCTCGAAGATACCACGGACTCCTCAACCTCCGAGTCGTACAGCATGGCTGGGGTGATCAAGGTCTTATATAAGATCAGCTTGGTCCTTCGAGAGATGGCTCTATTACTCAATTGGCTCTTGAGCCCATAGATGCTTTAGATCTCGGTACTGATGTTGTCGTACTATTTACTGCAGACCTGAGGTAGACGAAGTCCTTGGCTACCTCGGATATAGCTGACCATTGTGACGCTCTGTTAAGACGCCGATGTTGTATGTCCTTTCTTGAAGACAGCATATGCTTCGTTTTGCCCTCATCCACCGCTAGACCCATTTTAGCCGCTTCCGTCTCAATGCCAGCAAACGCTTCTGTGTTCTGTCAATCACGTCAATGTCATCCGCGCATGGTAACAGTTGTACGGACTTCTGAAAGATCGTGCTTCTAGTGGTGGCATATGAGTCCTGCACGATCTTCTGCAGGATGATGTTAAAGAAGTCACGCGACAGGGCGTCGCCTTGTCTAAAACCTTTTTTTTGCATTGGAGCAGCAAGAATTCTCCATCGTCGTCCTGGACATCCTGACGAGTTTGGCAGGAATGTCAAAACTAGACATGGCGTGTAGTGTGGCTTCTACTTCTTCCTCATCTCTGCAGTTCCAGCAAAAGTCGCTGTAGTGGGCTATTTACGTTACTCCCCCGGATTTTATTTGAGGTCTTTATCCTTTTAAGGTACATTTGTGTCTCCTAGAATCAAAAACAAACTATTCCAAGTTTTCTAGTGAATAGAGGCGGTAAGATATTCTATCCTTTCTGTTATTGAAGGAAGCCCGGATTCTGTCAAAATATTTTTAATCGGTGTTGTTCGGGATGCTCTCAGGGCTGATACTACTGCACTGTGGTAGGAAGGAGTTATTAACTTCAAATGGAGCACTTGCTGTAAATGGCGAGTCCATAGTCATTTTTAGGGAGCAACACTGATTTGATGACATTAATAAGAGAGTTGACATTACAAAAGCTAAGTATCTTATCATATTTACCCTGGTAGAGAGGCATTTCTTAATATACAAACATTGGGCTTCAAATTAAACTCATCATCAATTATAATTCCTAATATTTTCTATAAAGATATTACTTAAATTAACATATATATTTTTACGACCATTGTACTTTTTACAAAATATGCAGTATTTGACCTACTGACATTTTTGTTTCAGAGTATTCTCCCCATTTTTCTAAGTCAATAAAAGGATTGAAAAGTGAGCTTCTACATAATTCAAATCTTTGCATTTAGATAGGATTATAAGATCATCAGCGTATGAGGAATAATTAATTCTACTATTTCTATTTATTTTGTTATTATATCGTTTATTTTATTGAAGGCTGTACTAAAAAGCATGACTGAAAGTGGAGATTCTTGAGGGATACCGTTTTCAAGGTTATGGACCGAGGAGAAGGTGTTCCTAATTTGTATTCGGAATTTCCAGTTAGATAAAAAAGCTTTAACGAATGTGAATATTTTATTGCCGATTTTCCATTCCGTCAATTGATTTACCACAACGTGAATCCAATTCGGTCAAATAATGAATGTATATAATATATATTATAATAAATATATATAAATACCGAAAATCCTGGATTATATAATCACAATTAAAAAAATATTTAAAGTTTTCTTCATCTGATGCGCGGAATGATGCAATGAACGTTTGTCGTTTGCAAACATTTCTGGTTGCATTACGAGGAAGGTGCTGGAAATAAATAGCCTGACATATTTTGGGAATTATTCTTCAGCTATATTTTTTATTACCAGCCAAAATTTCTTTATTTACGATTTGGACAAATGGCTGAATATGTAACAAGTAAAATTATGAAAAATCATACCATACCGAACCGGAAGCACGGTTTAAATGGTCTGCAGGTAAATTCAAATAAAACATCTTGTTTTGGAAAGTAGAAATACTAGGCGAAACGGAAAATGAAAATCGGGAGTTTATTATTTTCTTTCTATTAACATTCACATATGTTTAATACATAATAATTTGCATGATAGAACAGTGGTAATTCATTTTTCTTTTTTTTTCGAATTTCGAATTCCATTATCTTTTCCTTTCATGTATTTATAGGTTAATTTAAAAATAAGCAGAAATATGTCTTCCATATTTCGCATTATTATATAAAACGAGCAAATAATGGCTGCATATTAAGAGTGTATAAAAAATAGTTTATTTCTATATATCCTTATTACGCACATTATAAACTATTACACAATTAAGGACAAATGTTTAAAACTGTAAAGGTGTATTTATTTTTCTTTATACAAAATTACATGATTTACGGAGGAGATTAAGTAAACAATAGAAAAAATAAAAAAAAAATAATAACATGTTTAATTTGTATAACACATAAAAATGAACTGAAACAAACATTTACAAAATAATAATCATATCTCTGCCTTGCTCAATAAAATAGAAAAAAAAAATAAATTTCAAAGATTTACTTAACATGGTAAAAATAAATTCCTGCATTTAATGGCATGGGTATGACAAGATATAGATAGATATAGTTAACAATCTCATTCATATAATACAGAAATTATTACTATAATTTTTTTTTCAACAACAACCAAACAATTTAATATAACTTTATTCAATGTACACAATGAATGCAATGTTTGTTTGACGTAAATCGATTTACACCGCAATACTTTTCGTTAGATATTCATATTGTTTGTTTTTGTTTTATAAGTTATTATTTTTTTTTCTTGCATTTTTATTTGTATTAAGTTCTAGTTACTATCCTAGCCAGTTATCAGTCAAAACTTCTTGTGTTAATTTGTTTTTGTTTACGATTTACGAAAATGTTTCATGGGTTACGGATAATAATAGCAAGCAAATGTGTAGGGCGAAATGGTATGATGTAAAATTAAGTGAAATATCAAGGAAAAAAAAAAAAAACGAGATTTGTCCTTTTTAAGAAACTAGATGGATTTGTTTTATATGTAACATAGTTTTTTTTTTTTTGTTTTTATTTAAAATTTGTAACGCGATAAATAATCCTCTGCATTAAAACTCACAAAAAAACAACACGCTACGGTACCTTTTAAAATTTGTTTGTTATGTATATTTTATATATTTTTTGATCTCTTAAAGACGACTATTGTTTAATATTGCAACACGACTCTGTTTTCGTTTAGTTGTGTATCGTATTATGGTCTTCATAAATTATTTTGCAAGAACGACAGCAGTTTCGTTTCGTAGTGTTTACTTGACTCTAAGTTTCTTAATGAGTGTCGCTCGTTTGGATACACTTGCAATTGATGGGGTTTATTGGCTTTTACAAGTGCCGTTATAAGCTGCGAAGTGTGATAGAAATGTACATTTTCATCAATCAGCCCATGAATGATGAGTAAACGATTATCCCTATAAAGATTTAGAAGTTATAATTAAAAAAAAATAGTAATGCATCCTTGCTATCAATGATGTCCTTACTCTTCGGGAAACGAATGAACATAATTCAGCACTGATCCCATTGTGTAACCGTGTTGATTATTTTGCGGAAGATCCATATAACGTTCTGTATATCCCGTGTCGTAAAATTCCCAATTAGTAACAGGTGCACCAGCAATAGCAACTTTAAATATTTCAGGAAACTGCGCCAATCCCATTAGGCTAAGATATCCACCTGTAAAAGTAAGAACAAAACGTGTGTATGGTAAGTATGTATACACAAGTTACATGACTCCACCGTATGAAATATTAGTTTTAAAGAAAATGGGTGACATTTTGGACTAAATACAAGACTTTTCCTATGTCGGAGGATGGTTTTTTTTATGAAAAACTGAGGAGAATACAAAACTATGGCGAAAAAAAATCGAATAAGAGAGAAATTCGACTTAGGGAGAGTTCAACTTTGGGAGAGTCCACTGTATATGTACATATTTTCTTCAACAAATTAGTTAGTAGTGAAATTATTGTTAGCTTTATGTTTACTGAGTACTAGGCACCCGTCTAAAATAATCATAGTGGATATCAATCCAGCACGCATTGTTTTAAGCCGAATTTAAACCGGTTTAAAACATCTATGGTGCAAATAAAACATGAGAAAATGTGTTTGGAAAAAACCAACGATAGATTCTTGTTGCCATAATAAATAGATATATTTATAGCTTACCATAAGACCAACCATGAATTGCGACACGGTTCATATCAATGTAGCCTAGTTGTTCTGCTAATATCCTCAGACCATACACCTGGTCTTTCAATTCGACTGTCCCCATTCGGCAACGGATATGACTTTCGAATTTAATACCTCGATGCCTTGACCCTCTCGAGTCTATGCACACGACACAGTAACCTTGCGCGGCAAGCATGTGCATTCGCAGCTGACGCATTCCCTGTAAATATTGCCGCCAATATTATTGGGATCAACATACAATATATACTATACTTTGAAGGTGTTATTCACAGTTTGAACTTCGGGACCGCCATATACATTTAAAACAGTAGGATATTTAACACCCAATTGAAAGTTATGTGGTTTAAATACCATCGCATAGACAATATCACCGGACGGTAATTTCGGTCTATAGATTTGAGGACAATACTGCGCTTCTGGCTTTCCACCCTCATGGAGGTATCCCATTGGTATCAATTGTATTCCATTCACCCCGCCACTTTGGCAGGTTTGCGATACCTTAACTACCTTACACGATGGAAGACGTTGGATATTGCAATATACTTGCATCATCAATTTGCATTCCTACAAGAACATTTCATTTTTATGCATTTCATAATACACATACATCAAGGGTAAAACTTTACCTCGTCAAATTCTATTTGATAGGAATAACCTGGTTCTGTAAGCAAGCGAACGTGTTCCGGTCTCTGTAGACTAACTACATACAGATGCTTCTCCAAAGGAGATTCCCTTAAGCCTAGAAAATAGACTAACTGTTGAGCTGTATCAACCCAGATGTTCCGACCGAGAACTTCCCAATCACCAGAAGTTATAGCTACCTTTAATAAAAAAAAAAGCGTAATTTAAACAGTCGCGGAAATAAGTGAACTCCTTTAACTTACTTTATTCACTAATTTAGGCAGTAGATTTGTTGAGTTGACAGCCTCGAGATTTTCACCTTCCTTGCAACCATTGGCTGCAACAGTACCATTTAAACTGGACGTCACCAAATAAAGGTGTCTAAATCCAGTATCCTCAGATGCCCAGAGGAATGTCACTGTTGATTCGGTGATTTCGAGGAAATACAGTAGATCATGAACGTTAATCCAAGTGTCTGATTGTTGGGAGTATAGTACCTTAAAATATCCCAATGTATTTTCAGTTTAGTTTGTATGCAACAGAGAGTATTACCTGCAGAGGACTGATTGTTCTACTGTATGAACTTTTCCAGCTATGATCAGCTGAGCCCGAAGGTGAGGATGCTGTACTGCTGTAGGTTTCACAGAAGTTATCCAGTGGTATCAATACCAAATCGAGTCGCTGCTGTTTTCGATTCATTGCTTGCATCCAAACACTATTAAAGAAATGGCAAATACACTTACATACCCAAGCACCTCTCTGCAGATTGTCTTACTATTTAGAATCAGGTGTCCAACCAACCCTAACTATGTACTCCAGCCATGGTAGAACGACCGACAGCGAGTATGGCAGATCTTTTATACATATATCCCCGATCTGCAGAGACTCATTTAATACAAATTGAACCATTTTTAATTTCGATTTCGCATTCGGTGTCCCAGCACGAGGAAAACGATATTCTTCCAATTCGCCCACAACCGCTTGGGAAGAGGGGAAAGTAAATAAACCGACATCGGATTCATCCACTTCTTCGTAGACTATGCGGTAAACTCCGTCTGTAAGTTATGTTTTAGGTAAAGTCAATTAAATCACACCGTATGTAGGTTTAAGTACCTTCAGCAACTGGTTGCCACCAATAACCCTGGTAACGGCTGAATTCCTCCTGCATAACGTATGATGGTACACCAGCGCTAAGAGGATCATCGGCAAATGATCGCCTGCCGTCATGAGCAAATGTTAATCTTTCTTCGTGGCCGCTTAAGGTATGAGTAACCCAAATGTCCCCTCCGCTTATGTACGCTATGAGATCCGAATTTTGGGGGCAAATTTGTGGATCTAACGCTGCCCACGCAGGACATGTCCTCAATTGTGTAGGAAATAAAGGAGCAGTCTAAAATGGAAAATGAATTGTGTGTATAGAATATCCCAGATATAATGTTAAAATAAAGAGCTAAAATTGCTTTGCTATTACATAATGTGTTCTAAAATATAAACTTACATTGTATCCAGTATCTAAACACTGATATAAGTCGCTTAAAACAGGAAAAACTATTTTGCCACTCGGCTTGTGTAGTTCATAGGACGTTATGCCCCATGTAGATAATCTTTTCCTCTCTTGCAATAACTGAAATTCCCTTGAACACGTATTACTTCCGGTTACAGATGATATTGATTGCTCTAGCACCAAATTCCAGTGCAATCTCATAAATTGAAGATACTGTCTTAAGATTTATCTTGATCATAATGCAAAAAAAAACAAGAATTACCTCTTCGACGGTGAAGTAGAATCATTTAAATGTATGTCCGTAGACAACAATGTTGTTTCCCAAGCATTTGGAGGGGTACACAAAAAGTATATCCGAATTCTTCCATCCGATAATGTCCTAAAGTTAACATCCATGGGAACCATACTCGATAAATTTGCTACCTGCTTTCTCAAATCATTAACAATGGCAGTTAATTCGGACCATGATTTCTTTGTGGTCTTTGAACCGCAACTCGATAAACCGGGAGGTGGTGGTCCCGTGGAATGCGTACCACTGCTGCTAACCATAACCCGATTTCCAATGTGATTGCCAACAACTATCCCATCTAATAGAATATACGAGGAGGGTGGTGGCGGATCATGGGACTGCTGCTGCCTATTGCGATGATGTGCCACCGAGCTGCTGCTGTCCATGATACGCTTAATTCGTTCCAGAATTTCCTCCAGCACTACGACAAAACCTCATGAGATATGCTCACAGAAAGAATAGCAAATTATACGATTGTTTTGTTTCGATTCTTTTTCTATACGCTTATTCTTCTGTGGTAAAAAAAAAAAAAAAACTTAGTAAAGCTATATCCGTTTATAAGTACTTCCTAGTCATTCATGTTAATCGCAAACAGGAAAATGTTGAGTAGTCGACATTAAAAATAAAACAGCCACGAATTTGTTATACTTTTAAAATAGTGTTATTATCAAACGCAATTCCACATCCCAGAACGAACAATTGAAATAAAGTAAAATCTTTTGACACTAGATATGTCGCAATGCCTCTCGCTCACTCTTTTTTGACGGTTTTACACATTTCACTTTGATTTCATTCCCATAAATGTCAAATTATATAAAAAAAAGAAAAAAAGTGCAAAATTTAATAAAGAATTTTCCTCCACTTTGCCTGTGGTTTAACCAAGGCAGTTGATTTCTGGGTGAAAGCAGGCGAAGTGAATTTTTCGTTCCACTTTTACTGCTGTCCTTTTGTTTTCTTATTTGATTTCATAGAGGTAATTTCAAAAGTGTTTGGCAAAAATCCGATAAGACGAATAAGAATGAGGGAGACGGAATGTTGTAATGTGTCAATGATAGGTGAAAGTGAAATGTCAAAATGATTGCCTTTTTTTGGGCTTTGTTTGTATAAAATAATACATGGATGTTCAAAAATTCTGCGAACAAGTGATCAATATGCAGCAGTGCTAAATATGATAAATGGAATGTATACAAAATAGTAACAAATGTAAATAAACATACATATACAAGACCGGTAAAATTTATTTAAAATCCAATGAATTTTAAAGAATTTGTTTTGTATTTTACAGTACAGTTACTTGAGAAACGGACATATTACTTACATCCTTGAAGTTAACGTATATATTTGCTAAATAATGGAAAATGATGAATGCTGGATTATATAGACAATTCCACCTTCAAATAAAATATCACATTTCAATGAAACGTAATATTTTTTGTTGACGTTTTATTTGTATCCCATGAATAATCCTTAATTCGGTTTTTTACCGTACCTGTATTTTGTATACATGCACTACCCGCGAAAGCACAATGATGTTGCTTGCTTTTCAATATATTGAATTTACGGTTCGTGCATAAAATACTAGTATATGCTTAATCTGGTTATTTTAAAAATATATGTACACATTTACCAATTGCATTTATTTATTTAGCTGAATGATACTAAGACGAATATAAACATACGAAATGTTTAAGCCTCGAAATCGCAAGCCATCGCCTTCTTTTTGCAGGCAATGTAATCTTTATCTGAACATAACATATTTCAATCCTATAGTTCTCACTTATAGATTTAGGAAGTTCAGATGCTAACATTCACCATAAGTGATTACTAAAATAAATACATATGTATAATATTCAATACTAAAGGAAATAGATTTTTATCGGATACAAACTAATATTAGAGTGTGAGTAAAAATAAATTAACGTTTAATTACAAAGTCAGAAAACGTGTAATCGGCTATCTCCTTACTAGCCGAAAACTCTGCCTTAGTAATACGTGACGTAGGACTTCCTTTTGTTTTTAGCCAGTTCTTCCTGAAAAGAAACTGTTCATATCTTGATACAATAGTTATTTATTTTTGTTTTTACATCTCATTGATTTCTCTTTCAGGGCCCTCCAATTGTCCTTTTACCGTTCCATCATCCGTATTCATGCACCAGCCTCTTAAACCCAAGGATTTGGCCTGCTTTTCGGTATACTACAGAAAAGAAATTATACACACACAGGTATATGAATACATATTTAAATTGAATAAACTGGTCAGTTACCTTCCGGAAAAATACACCTACATATGTATATACAAACATACACACAACATGAAATAAAAATAATGATTACATAACAAGTGCATTAAGTAAATATAGAAAAATTCACGTGCCTTGAACAATTCCAAATACCTCAAAGTCACAGGCCAATAATGCCTTTGATCCCATTTGTAAACAACTACAGCACAATCCTAAAAGAGCCACTGGTTGTACATCCCCAAAGCAAATAAAAATATATACAAACAATTGTATGATTTTTCAATTCAGAAGTTTTATTACCTACCGCAATGAATGTTGTATATTTATTTAAAAAACGCCGTTTACTCGTTTCCTTTTTCGCTACAAACATTTTCTGACAAGTCAACGGGAGACATTTATTGCGTCAAGAAAAACCATAGAAACAGCAACCAGAGAGATAGAAACAAACAAATCTGCCCTTGAGTGTGAAAATGTAGATTGTTGTGCACATTCGACGTCACAGGAGACGCGAGATTTTAAGTGCTGTCCACATGAACCGCGATTTGCGATTGCGAATTAATTTAAATGATTTTTTTTTATGTCGATTTTATTGTCGATTCTATACTATTTGTTTAAATATCAAAATTAGCGATTGTACGGTTCTTCGAAGGATTAAAACACTCTGTTGGAGATTTGTCGAATTGCTATCTCGAAGCAAAAATTTGCGATACAGAATATACATTTGTATGGTTGAATCGCAACTCCACGTGATCGAAATGTCAAAATTTGTTCGCAGGGCGCAGATCGCGGTTTGTTTTCAGTTCTTTGTATTGGTTGATTGATAAGCCATTTCACATTTTTGATTTTGTAACACACACCATTGTTGGTCTGATGTGTTTATCCTTTGCTATTACAGCTTGAGTGGGTAATTTCACAGTCCCAAATCGGAATGAAGTTATTTGATATTCAGTATACATGTGTACAAACATATTTGATTTAAATGTTGTAACCGACTTTCATTTTAATAAGCGTTATATTTAACTCGGTAATTTGAAAATACAATATGTACAAACTTCAAAAACCATATTTGAACAATCTGTTCGGGAGTTGTATATGTTAATATGAATCAATATCAAAATATTTGAATTTCATGGAAAAATGAATCAAAACGAACATTTCATTGCAATTCCAATTTAAATCGTATGTCTTAGCTAGACCATGATGTTTTCACCTACAATTACATCATAAACATTGTAAACATGGCTGAGTTCGTAAACGCAATATTAGCGCAGTACTGCAACGTCAAGCGTTTTTAATTGCAAACATTTGGCAGTGTCGTTGCGCAAACAAAAGAAACCAGCGCATCACAAATTATCGTGATGCATCAAAACATCAAAAAATCATTGCATAGCATCACAAAGGCAGTGATCCTCACGTTTTGTTGGCGTTTACGAACTCAGGCCATGCCCTCTTCTCTTTCTCTTTTGTTTGGTTTAGCACTGCAAGGGCCTTACCATATCGTTGTCAGGCGAGTATTTGATGAGTTTAGTTTGTAGGTTTGTAAATTTAGTTTTAAATTTAGGTAAATTTAGGTTTAGTAGAGCATAGGAAAGATATTTTTATAAATTTATACTAATTGAGTGTTCGATTACTGGGTTATAGTTTAAATTGATTTCAAAATTATTTTACATCCTTTCATTTTATTCATTATTATAATTTTTATTTCACTGTCATAAATAAAAACACCTCCCGTTACATAATACTTATATTCGAATATGTATATCATTTTGAGATTGCCAGTGTTTTATGTCGATCAATCATGATTTGTTCTTTTGCTCCTTAGCATTGGATCTGCATTTGGCAGCGGCCACTGTATTGCTCATTAGCATAGCCACAGTCATGGGACCAACTCCTCCAGGTACTGGAGTTATATGTCCAGCAATCTTGCTAACTCCTGCAAAATAGATGAATGAAAATAGAGTAATGTACACAGAGTAAAAGTAATAATTTACCCTCAAAATCAACATCACCGACAAATTTAAATTTATCATCCTTATCGGGGACTGGAATCCTATTCATGCCCACGTCAATAACACATGCACCCTCTTTTACCATATCCGCCGTTATTAAGTTAGGTTTCCCCACAGCGACTACTATAATATCAGCTTGTTTACAAAATCTCTTTAAGTCCTCAGGCGGTGTGAAGCGATGACAAATTGTTACGGTTGCATCCATGCCTTCACTTTCATGCCTTCCATCTGTGTGAAGCATTACCGAAATTGGCAATCCCACTATTTTGGATCGTCCTACAACAACAACATTTTTTCCAAATGTTTCAATTTTGGATCGTTTAAGTAATTCCCGAATTCCCAAAGGGGTACATGGAACTATTGATTTTGTATCCAAGCATAATCTGCCAAAATTAACTTCATTGAAACCGTCGACATCTTTCTCGCAAGCGACGGCATTGCAGATTTTCCGTTGGTTCATATGATCGGGCAAAGGTAACTGAACAATAATTCCATCGACTGTATCCTCACAATTTAAAGTATGGATAAAATTAAGCAGTTCCTGCTCACTTGTTTCAGTTGGTAGAATTTGTGTTGTGCTTTCAATACCGATGTCTGCGGCAGCCTATTATTTAAAATTTCTTCTTAATTAATTATTTAATATTCAAATATAGATTAGTTTACATTCATCTTATTTCGGATGTAAGATTTACTAGCTGGGTCATCACCAACTAAAACAGCAACTAGCTTTGGGGTGCGATTTCCTGCAGCAACATATTCAGACACTTCTTTTCGTAGGCCCAATCGAATCTCTGCGGCAATAGCTTTACCATCAATAATTGTTGCCATATTCCTGTGAACAAATACAAATATTAGCTTAATTATTTTTAGACACAGTTCAAGCGCAGGTTGCACTTCACTCTCCAATGGCATTCAAGTAATTCGTGCTATCCAATGGTTCAAGTGTGCTATTCATATACAAAATTATCTTTCGTGATACAAAAAACGTCCTCACAATACCATACTCGTTTTAAGTAGAGCCGTTCAAAAGCGAAACACCACCCTTATCAAGTCAATTAGATTAATCCAAATTTAAATTATCTGGTGGCATTATACTCATAGTGTAATGTCATTGCCTGTATATATTTGAAATTATGGCACTAATGAATTTGAATGTCCTGGAATCACTTTGTTGATCTTTCATTATGAAAATAGGCCCCTATCACACACGCTGCGTTTTCACAGTAATTGTATTTCGAGTTATCGAATGAAGAACAGAACGTGTACAAGTTATATATTTTATAATTATTTATCATATGCTTTCTGGCAATGTTGTACACAATTGAAGTTGAACAGTTTGTCAATCTGGCAATGCTGTATAGAATTGAAGTTGAATAACTTGTCAAATTACTTAATATGCTATTCGTTGGTATGTGTCCCGTAATATATGTATCATCTATTCTTATGTCTGATTCCTTCTTTTTTGTTTATAATTACCTGGAGAATGCTGTTTTATAAAAATTGCACCCATTGAAAATTCTACGCTCTGTTACAAATCGGAAAACTGTCAATCCCATAGAAAATTTCATTATGTGCACAAACAATTCTAACTTGTTTTATATGTATGAATTAAATAATTTAAATACTGGCACTGTTCTGTTTATTATTACTGCTAAATGACTACATTTCAAATTGTAAATATTTAAGCGAAACTCACGCCCAAAGGCATTATGCAAAATTCACTGGAACACCACCTGCGTTTACACTATACTAAATAAATGTGTATCGACATTCATAATTCATAGCACTATAGCAGAAGGCTTATCGGTTTGTCGATATAATTTTTTAAAGTAAAAACAAACGGACGTTAATAGTATATTGACTTTACATACCTGGATAAAAACTTGTATATCAATAGATAAACAGGTGCAACACGTGGAGTCTGATGCAATGCAGCACTGCTTTGGAAAATGAATGGCAAGCAGAAGGCTTACAAACAAGTATTTTATACACACGGGAAGTGTAAGCTATTCAATGATTGGTTGGATATTTAAGAGTTATTCCGGCTAATACGGCCTATATTTAGGCGTGAACGGAACTTCCAATATCCAGTTTTATCTGTGGAACAGACCCATTGTATATTGGAGACAAAAAAAAGTATTTATTGCTTTTTTAATTTAAAATGTGTTTTCTATGTCCAGCACTATGCAGTGAATCTAGCGTACAATTCGTGTAATATAGTACTTTAATTAGAAGGGACATCACGCATGAGTTTCCTCATAAAACAAGTAAGATTGGTAAGCAAAAATGGTGATACCATCTGAAGCGAAACCTAAAATTGAAAATCAAAAAAAAAACACCACCCGCGACGTTGATTGACATTCAAAAAAGTGGGACAAGAAATCTCTAAGTCCCTTGATTATGATTCCATACACATATGTAAATGAAGCACAACATATTATGAATGCTTAAATGTATGAATATATCTAAATTCATATGTATGTACATATGTACATTTTCATACGTCCTATAACGTATTTTGATATTAATATTGTAAAACAGATAGACATATATTAAATATTTATAGTAATGACGACGTACATACATATATATCGTATATCACATTTTTTATGCGCTTTTTTGGCCTTAATACATTTTAACTGAGTAAACATTTCATTCGACACATGTACGTTCATTTATGTAAACCAGTCGAGCAATCATTTATAAAAGCTGATCGATTTGCTGTTTGACAGGACTAATTCTTCTTGTATTTGAAAGAAAATGTCTACGTCGGATTTTTTGTCCTGTTTCCTAGTCAGGTGAATGGATGAAAACAGCACGAACGCAATGAGCTGCACAAAGAAGTATTCATAAATCTTTGTGGCTGGGGATGATATGATTGGGCTCCAGCTCATCTGCATTATATGGTCGATGCAAAGGACCCCCGAAGAGTGGAATCTCAGTATCGGTTGTCCTATCCATTATCCATTAATGACCAATATAGGGTTTTCGGCCAGGGAAGTCCACAATGCAACAGAACTACGGCAGATCTTCGATACTAGAAATGGAAATCGACACCCACGGCACTTTTTCGTCGATTTCTGAGTTCGAGTCAGCTGGAGTTGGTTATGACCTCGGTTCCCTTCCCTCCCCCCGAACTGGAGCGCCACACAAAGAAAAAGAGGAAGAACTAATGGACTTACAACAACTCTTTCATTAGTCGCAATTACTTTTATTCTTGCCATTTAAGTCGTTTTATTACACATTGATTACACTTAATTACATTCTATGTTCCCGCATGTTTGCTAGATTCTTAGCGGCTTCGACTGTATTACGCATGAGCATAGCGACAGTCATCGGTCCCACTCCTCCTGGAACTGGAGTGATATAACCAGCAATCCTCCTAACAGCTGCAAAATCAACAAAACATTAAAAAGGATTAAGTACTAAACTTTTTCATTGATTACCTTCGAAATCGACATCACCGACGAGTTTGGATCGGCCATCACTGTTTACTATTCTGGTGATTCCAACATCAATGATAGCTGAACCTTCTTTAACCATATCAGCCGTAATCAATCCTGGAACACCAGTCGCACTTATAATGATATCCGCTAGCGTACAGAACTTGGCTAATTCCTTATGAGGTGTGAATCGATGGCAAATAGTTACAGTTGCATCCATTGCTGAAGGCTGATTCCTGCCATCAGCGTGCAGAAGTATTGCAATTGGCATACCTACATTTTTCGATCGCCCCACAACAACAATGTTTTTACCAAAAGTGGGAATATTCCAACGTTTTATCAGCTCTACGACAGCAAGCGGGGTACAAGGTATCATGGAGTTCATATCTAGACACATTCTGCCTACGTTGTATTCATTGAACCCATCAACATCTTTAAGATGCGAGACAGCATTGCAAATGGTTCGCTCATTAATAGACGTCGGTAAGGGCAGCTGAACAAGGATTCCATCGACGTTATCGTCCTTATTGAGCTCGTCTATTATATGGAGCAATTCTTTTTCTGTTATATTGTGTGAAAGGACTTTAGTTTCGCTGCTAATTCCAATTTCCTTAGCGGCCTTACAAAAATAAATATTCAAAGTAGATATGTTTGTATAAAACATTATTGTTGAATCCTACCTGGATTTTATTTTTAACATAAGTGTGACTTGCTGGATCATCTCCAACTAATATGGCAGTTAGATGAGGTGGTCTATGACCAGCTGCAATGTATTTTAGTAATTCCTCTCTAAGCTCAGCTCGAATTTCTGATGCTGTAGCTTTTCCGTCTATAAGAACTGCATTGTTGCTTAGAAAGAAAAAAATACGTTAACTTTTCGTTATACACGCATGCATTCAAGCAGTACTCGAATGTAAATATTCTTATCAATTGAGGATTGGATCAGCGTCGTATTTCATTGATAAGGAGAAAATTATTTTCCTGCTGGGGGTATCGATTACGTTCTCAGCCTTGATACAGTTTTGTTTTTAAAAATGAATTTAATCAGAATAGACGCATATAATGCAAATGTTGCATCATGGAATTTTATAGATATTTCGGTTTGCTGTGCATGCCCATATAGTGCATGAAACACTTATTTGCTATTCGCTAAACATATACATAGATATACATATATGTATGTATGCATATATATATGTATGTATACATTTCTAAAGATCATAATTTGTAAAAGCGGTAATGTCAACTGATCCAGAAAACAAAATAGCAAGATATATAGAATACGCTTATTCAATAATTAGTTTGCCCATTAACATAAATGCAAATATTATTGATAATTTCTTGTTATATTAAAAAAGATCTCCTTATAACTCATCAAAATTGAATATAAAGGCTATAAGGATAACTGGGTCTTATTCAGTTTTAAAAGTTAAAAATAAGGTTAAAACAGTCAGGTTTCATCAAATTCAATTTGCTAACTGCAACGTACTTACCACCCAAACCACTTCATAATGCCAAGTTTTTAATTAATTATCGATTTTCACAGCAAATGATTTTATATGTACACGAAAAATAGTAAGCTTCTTTCGAATTTCGAATATATGATGAGCTAGTTAAAACGTTGTTTTCAGTTGACGATCAAAGTTAAACTGATCGTTTTCAACAAAACAGAACAAACAACTGAAATTATTTACTAGTAGAACCAATATCATCGAGGCATATGTTATTGTGTATTTAATATAATCATTGTAATCTCTATTTTGCACGCATAAAGTATTTCTATACAACTGAATTCAGTTGTTTTCCGGAGTCATGTGCAATGTATGTATAAATATTAATATATTTTTGCAGTTTATAGATTTAAATTCGCGCAAACATAATTTACCACTGTAACACAAATTATTGACATACTTAAACTTGGTATCATTTCGGATATTCGTAATATATGTGTTTTTCTTTAATTGAAACTCCTACAATCAAAATGGTATAAATTGCAATTTTTTCGAAAATTATAAAATAGGTGGCAATGCTGCCACAAACACAAAAATAAAATAAAAACTATTATGAGCACCACCCTGTTACCTTTCCCTATATTATTCCAATGTCAAACTTTGTATTCCCTCACGCTTTCTTGTCAAACTTTGAAGAGGTTGCGTTTTTCCAATTCAATAACTTAAAAATTAACTAACATAATAAAATTCACAAAAAAACTATGGCAGACGACGCAAACGAAGATAGCTGGCTGTACGGAACGTCTAATCCGGATTCAACAACAAATGAAGAGGATAAGTCGGAATTGGCGGATGATAACGAAACATCAGAGCCTGTATTAGCAAACCGAACCTCCATTGATAAAACTGACAACGCAGGAGCTTCATCAACCAGGCAGATTCGAGGGGAAAACAATTCGGATGACATTGCAGAGAAAAAGCAACAAAGCCCTGACTCGAATGAAAGAGAACGGGACAGTATTGCTGATGGCGATGAAGATCCAGCACAAGAAATGGAAGAGGATGAACAAGCTGCTGCCGCAGCAGAAGCAGCGGCTGCAGCTGCATCTGATGATGATGCCAACGAAGATTCTGATAAAGCAAAAGATCCTGGTGATTCCGACGAAGACGATGACGACAGTGACGATGATATTAATGTTGTGATAGGGGATATAAAATCTGGACCTTCATACAATATTAAGCAGCGAACGAATCTCTTGACCACCAGCAGTACTGTTCCACAAGATAAAGCAAAGCCAAGTCAGGGTAAATTCAGCATTGAGGAATTCGAAAGTATTGGGACAATTAATGGAGTTCCAGCACTGGAGTATAGTATTGATTCATTAGAAGAGAAACCGTGGAGAAAACCAGGTGCGGATATAACTGATTATTTCAATTATGGTTTTAATGAAGACACTTGGCGAGCATATTGCGAGCGACAGAAACGTTTCCGGCTAAACGAAAGTGGCGCTGGTCTGCAAAATCTAACTGGAGCGATATCGTCCACACATGCCCCACCACAACAAATCAATTCAGGCGGACCAAATTCTCAAAACAACAATCGGACACTGACCCCATTGGTAAGCAACGACAATAAATATATGATGATTCCACCTAGACGAGTTGGTTCAAATGGTCCACCTCAACCAGCAAAGGAGAATGTCATACAAGTGATGACTGCTGAATGCCGAGAATACAGTCGAACAGGGGGTCCGAATGTGGGGCAAATGTCCAATAATTTCATTCCAGATGATACGTTCTTCGACCCCGATCCATTTGATGGTTACGGATATGAGCCAACCCAGGAATCGCAGTGGATGAACGAAAATCCGGGATGGGTACCAACTGGCATAAAAGAACTTACGCCCGGACCAGGAATGGGTCCCCCTGGGGGAATGGGAATGCCAATGGGTCCTCAAATGCAGCCACCAATGGTTGGTCCTCCAATGAGACCACCAATGGGTCCACCGCCACACAATATGAACATGGGTCCACCGATGGGCAATATGATGGGTGCCAACAATGGCGGAGGAATGAGAATGATGGGTCCACCAAGAATGATGGGAGGACCATCACAAATGATAAACGATCGTGAATGGGATCGAAACGAGAGAGAACATACCGATCGCGGACGGGAACGAGATGTCCGCGAAAACCGCGATCGTGAAAGGGATCGTGAACGAGAACGGGATCGCGACCGCGAAAGGGAACGAGAGCGCGATCGGGATCGCGAGAGAAGTGAACGTGAACGAGAACGGGAAAGGGACCGTGACCGGGAACGAGACTGGGAAAGGCCTGCAGAACGTGACCGAGACCGTGAAAGGGAGCGAGAACGTGAAAGGGAAAGAGAACGAGTTCGAGTTGAGGTGGAGGTAACCCCAAAAGTAAATATATTTCAAATTATTCCCCTCAATTCCGTATCACATATCCACTACACATTCTGTACATTTTTGCAAAGGTTTATGTGTTGATGGAGCAAGATATGTTTCATTTTTTTAATGTTCTAACGAAATACTTTTGTAGGAGCCGGAGCGACCTGACGAAGACCGAGAACGAAAAAGACGCGATCGAGACCGAGATCGTGAACGGGAAAAGTGAGTCCATCACATTATTCTCTGATTTACAAATAAACTTACTTACCATTTGCTTACACTAGCCGATCGTCACGCCGTGAACGATCAAGAAGCCGTGAGAAGTCCAGACGTCGATCAAAAAGTCGTGACAAGGAGCGAGAACGCGAAAGAAAACCTCGCGATAAGAAAAAGCACAGAAAAGACAAAGAGGAGAGTGAATAGACAGCATTTGAGAAACCACGCATTAGTCCTTTTGCCTATATTTCGGCTTCCAATACAGTGTTCATTCTTTTTGTATCATTTTGTGAATATTATACTGAAAAAAGAATGCAAATAAGTCGAATAGAAATATTCTTATAAACTCTTTATTTCATTTTCGATTTGTTCCCTATCCAAGATCTTTATTATACAATAAACATTTCCTTTGTCATTTAAAAAAAAAAAAAACAATTAAAGTGAAGTTTAACATAAAGGAAAAAAGCTATTTAAATTGTATTTAGGATTAGACAGGATGACTCTTAATGTAAAGACGAGAATTTGTAAAAGGAATAAATAGAAAAAAATAGAAAATTCTGATTTCAATTCATTTGTGTGCATCTATTCCGCAGGATCAATATCTATGTCAGCATTTTTCTTCTTCTGAAGCTTCTCTTCAATTGAATCAAGCCGCTTATTCATTGCAGCAAGGGATTCGACCAAACCCAATTGGATTTCGCCATAACGTTTCATAGCAAGTATGAGACTTTCTTCAATCAATTCAGTTTGCTGCTGATACTCTGTGTTGTTCTTGTTAATTTCTTTTAGCTTGTCTGTGTTGCTGGGAATGTTGCGAAAATATTCAGCACCAAGGGTACCTTCAAGTGCCTTTATTTGGGAAAGTTGATTAAAGTTCGCTGCAAGCTCTGGCGCTATAGCATTTACGTAAACTTCTTTTGATTTGACTTGTTGGGTCTCCTCAATGAAGTTCGGATCCATATATCTTTCTAACACATCCGATCGCTGCACAACTTTACTTATATTTTCACGTCCAGTTAATGCCGATGAAAGGAGTGTATTTGCCGAGAGGAGGGAGTCAACAAAATTCTCCGTGCCTTTAATATCCGTGTCTGGGATGGGACCAAGTACACGATTTAATGAGTCAATTCGTTTTTCCAATAGGTCCAAAGCTTCCATATTTATGAATTTAGTAAATAAGTATGTTGTCCCTAATTTCAAGTCAAAATAATTCACTTCCTATGATGTCAACTTTTACCAAAACTCAAAGACGTACTATATACCACTTTTTACACTGCACATAGCATGCAATGCATATGCTTTTCATTTAGATATTACGAATATGTCAAAAACGACTTGTGCTGCCAAGTTGCAATTTTTATTCGTTGATGTTAACTATCATAAAAACCGTTTTCTGGAAGAGAGTTGGAAACGATTACTCGAATTAGGACATATGTATGTAAATGTTGTTTTTCCTCGACGAGAAAGCAGACATTACTAATGTAACAAATTGTTCTACTAATTTGTACATTTGTTTATCACAAAATAAGTGCAATGATGTAAAACGTCATACGTAGAATGCCGAGCGATTTGTTGGTTATTGAGCTACCAATAAAAGCCTTTAATTTTTGTTACATTGCTATATTAAAAATGATTCACAAATGATTTGTTAGATAGACAAACTTGTTTTCAGTATAATTGAAATAATCGCAGTAAGTAAGTGACTTGGCATCATTTGAATTGTTGACGTTCTCCCAATATTTTCCTCCTCCTCCAGTTTATAAAGAATTAAAAATCTCTTTATTACTCAGTTTTGACAATTGACTAAGTTGCTTATTTACATTACAATTCTGTTTTCAAAGCCTTCTAAAAGTAGTTTGTTTATTAACTAAATTATTATGAGAGAATGGTCCGAATTCATAAGTTGCTTAATGTGGTGGTGAAATATTAGATTTTTCCTATCCAATTATGTACATATATCCAAAGAAAGAGGACTTTTAAGAGACGTTTTTGCTTTGTTAGTGATTTGTTGTACCAATGTTTTTTTTCTTAATGTTAAAATGCTCAAACGAACAAAAGAAAATTGAAATGCATCCAATTGAAACCAAGACAAAGGCCTTTACTTGGATATAATTAATTTAAATACCAGACACACGAAGCGCTTATTCTCTTTTGTATGTGTTGTTTGCTTCCCATAGTTCCCTCTTTTTCTTTTTATTGAAAGAGTCGTGGATAATAGCAACTATATTTTTTGTACAAATTCTGTCCTGCAAGTTTTATACAAGCTACATAGATCATCAAGTTTGCCTCACAGCAGATAGTCTTCACCAAGTTGAAAACAATGTAATGATCACTTATCTTTTTTGTTTTGATTTGCTTTCCGACATACATACGTATGCAGCTCGAATGGAATACTGGAACTTCTCGCGTATTGGCTGCGTACAAATGACCAAAGACATTACAGAGAATAGAAAAAAAAGTTAAAAAAAGAAGTCTGCTTTTATGGAGTCTTAACGTAGATTCCTTTAGTCAGTACTCTAAGACTGCACACATTCAATTTCCACTGTATACAACACTTAGTTGGTTTCTTAGTGGTTTTGCATGTGTTGTGAGAATTTTCTTGCTGACTTAATATTTTTAGCTCTTTCTCTTTTGTATCATTTCACTATTGGACTAGGTTGTTGTGTAAATTATTTCTTTATTTGCAAACAAAAAGCGAAATAAATTTAACCAAGAACATCTATCATGTGTATGTGAATTTAATTCTACAGTTATAGCCAACGCACCCAACTGAAGCTAAACGATAATCATTTTCAGTTCGATTCGGTTTGTTGGGCTGAAGAGAAGGAGTTTACAACGGCTGTAAACTAGTAACAAGTAAATATTCAGTTTTGTATTGGATTTATTAAATGTAAAAGAGAAAAGTTTGGAACTATTATTGAATTATATTGAGAATAGTTAAAAAAAAAAAGCAAAAAGGAAACACCGCTTTATGCGAAAACTTTAAAAAATCAAAATACAACATGTCTGCGAGTAACAAAGAGAGTCCCAGTAGAGAGTCCACATCGTCAAGTGCAAGAATTAGCTTGATAGCTGAGGATTCATTGACCCGTGACTTTTCCATGGGCAGCCTGACATCGACAGTCAGCCAAGATGAGTATTTCCGGTGTCGTGACCATGCAGAGAGTGTCCTTAAGAGAATGCAAAATTACTTGGAGAATGAACAATTATGTGATGTTACCCTGATCGCTGGAATCGATGGAAAAAGGTATTTTTAAATTAAGAATAACAATCCTTTGTGCGAATTGCATGCGTATTTTGTGAAAGGTTATGGCATTCAGCTGCGGCTTTTAAATTGCGAACAAAGCATTATTTGTTATGCGCTGCAAAAATATTTGTTGTGTTCGAATTCAAAACAGAAAGAGTGTATTTTGAAAAATGTTCTTGTTTTTACATCTCACTAAACGAACATCTAAAATGTACATACATATAATTCTCTTTGTCCGGAAAGAATATTTTTCATTGAATACACTTTAGAGGTCTGCAATGCACAGCACAATACTTGTAATACGGGATTAAGATGAATACTATTTATGATTCAAGTAATAAAATGTATAAATTTGCATTTACTACATTGCAGTGGGGATTATAATTATTGTCGGTACAGTTATTTGCGTAGGTTTTGTATTCTTGTATGAATATGTGATTTATAGATTAATGGAGCAAATACACATATAATATGTATCTCTAGTGCATTATGCGAGCATCTCTTTGGCAATTTAGAGATAGTATGTACTGAACCTAAATGTAAATGGTATTGCGTTTTAATAATTCAGAAATTCTTAAATCCATTCACACAAAGACCGAATGAATCTGCTAAGTGTATGCTGTTAACCGTCACATTTAATTTGAAACCTGTTATTTATTTCAGGTCCTTGTTCAACTGAGTGTTTGAACAAATTTTAGGGTTTTGCTGGATTTTAATCTAATAATATAAAGCACTCATGTTTGAAGATGTTAATATGTTCTATCGTCATTAATACTAATGAATATCGGAGTGTACGTCTGTATATAAGAGATGACCAAAGTAAATTGTCCTATAAAATTGTCATATATGTATGTAAATAAGAGTAATATTTTATGTATTCGTCTTGGGCTCTTATCTACTCTTCGCTTTATAAGTCTTTCCAAATACTTCTTACATTCAGTTATATGAGTCGATTTTTGAATGAACGACTAACTTGTACATTTGTACTTAAAAGTCGGTACACGCAAAAAGAGTAGCTAGTTATAATAAACACAACAACCAGTATATGTGTCCTTACTCTCAACCAAGTGTAACTTGATGGACTGAGATGTGATGATACGTTGTGGTGCGTCTATTGAGCTTCAGAGGAAGTATCTAATTACTTCCCGTTTCATATTTTATAGCATGAAAAAATACTCGTATTGCAGATGCAGCATATATGTATGTATGTAATGTTTCTATACAACAATTCATATTTGATTCATATTTCTCACACTGAAAATTACTTTAAGACCGACATCAACGACAACATGTACGACAACATGTATACCAGACTTTGAATACGAGAGTACTGCTTCGACAAGGAGAAGGTGGTCGATTCGGGCCACGCACTCTCTTTTACCTGTTTTGCCTCTCGGTTTTTAAATTCAGTACTGTATACTTTTTGACAGATAGTACGCTTTCTCGTTGCATGTCGATTGTACTAGGTGGAAGGTGAAACGATTGTATAAAATAAGACTGATAAATAAATCCCAATTCAAAGACGGTTTAAATGACCCTTTTAAAATTTTCGACAGCTTCTTGCCATCGATTTTTTTAACTTTCGACAATCTGTTGTTTGTAAACAATGCTTTAGTCAGCCACAAAAATAAATTTACTCTCATTTATTGCAGGGTATCCGCACATCGATTGGTTCTTTCCGCGTCGAGCGTATATTTCTCAGCAATGTTTACTGGGTCCTTACGCGAAACCAAAGAAGAAGAAGTTACACTAGGTGAAGTTCACGGAGATGCTTTGCAAATTCTTGTTCAATATTGTTACACAGGTATGTAAGCAAAGAAATTACCATTCAAACGTATACTAAAACTGAATGAACGTTTAGGATTCATTGAGCTTCGTGAAGACACAGTGGAAACCCTTCTGGCTACAGCATGTCTCTTACAACTAAATGCCGTTGTAACTGCTTGTTGTAATTTCCTTGCTCGACAATTGCACCCATCTAATTGTTTGGGATTCGCATTCTTCGCTGAGCAACAGAGTTGTACTACCCTTCTCAAACTAGCCAAAGCTTATACATGCCAACATTTTATGCAAGTAGGTGTATATTCCACGGTACTCAAGTATTTGTAAATATCGTTTACAATGAATATCATTTTAGGTATGCAAAAACCAAGAGTTTTTCCAATTGAATTCAGAACAATTGGGAAAACTTCTATCCAACGATGACCTCAATGTTCCATCCGAACAGGAAGTTTTTCACAGTCTTATGTCATGGGTTCAACAAGACCCGTCAAATAGAGAGAAATTCATTCCGGAATTATTGGCTCTCATACGCTTACCACTACTGCAGCCATCAGTAAGTCCTAAGAATACTTAGATAAAATTTTAATAACCAGTATTTTCAGTTCATTGCTGATCATGTGGAAACAGTTTGTGGTTCCAGTGAATGCCAACAGCTTGTAATGGAAGCTCTAAAATGGCATTTGCTACCAGAGCGTCGCTCATTGATCTCAACAATAAGAACCAAACCAAGAAAATCCACTGTCGGCAGATTATTAGCTGTTGGCGGAATGGATGCTCATAAGGTAGTTAGATTATTAAATAAAATAAATGTTATTATCACTTTTTTCATTAATAATAGGGGGCAATTAGTATAGAAAGTTATTGCCCACGACTTGATAAGTGGACAGTGTGGAAAAATATGTCAGCAAGACGCTTGCAATTTGGAGTAGCTGTGATGGATGACAAATTGATAATTGTCGGTGGCCGCGATGGTCTAAAAACCTTAAATACTGTGAGTACATGGGTTGCAATGAGCGATAAATAAATAAGTTGTGTAAATCAGGTCGAATGCTTGGATTTGAATACAATGGCATGGACAGCTCTTACTCCGATGGGTACACATCGGCATGGACTAGGAGTCGCTGTATTAGAGGGTCCACTGTATGCAGTAGGTGGTCACGATGGTTGGAGTTATTTAAATACTGTCGAAAGGTGTGTGGATACTTACTGTATGTTATTGACAAATGATTTTTTTTTTTGATTTTTATTATGGTTGCCTAGGTGGGATCCGTTAGCGCGTACTTGGAATTATGTTGCGCCAATGTCTTCTATGAGGTCCACAGCAGGTGTTGCAGTATTAGGGGGACGACTTTACGTAGTTGGTGGTCGAGATGGATCTGTATGTCACCGTTCTGTTGAATGCTACGATCCACACACAAATAAATGGACACTCAGAGCACCCATGAATAAAAGACGAGGAGGTGTTGGCGTAAGTTTTTTTTATTTTATTACCCATTTTTTGTAATTTATTGTTTTCTTGTACATGTGAGATTAATAAATTGATATTAACAGGTTGCTGTAGCCAGCGGTCACTTATATGCCTTAGGTGGTCATGATTGTCCAGCTAGCAATCCTTCTGTATGCAGAACAGACACTGTCGAGCGTTACGACCCAGGAACAGATTCTTGGACTTTGGTTGGTGCCTTTGCAGACTGAATAGTAGTTTGTTGTTTTATACGGACATTTTCTTTACTTTTTAGATATGCTCATTGAGCGTTGGACGAGACGCAATCGGTTGCGCTTTCCTAGGGGATCGTCTATTAGCCGTCGGTGGTTATGACGGTAATCACTATTTAAAGACTGTAGAGGAGTATGATCCTGAAACGAACGAATGGACACAAGTGGCACCACTTACTTACAATAGGGCTGGCGCCTGTGTAGTTACCATTCCAAATATAATTCCTTCAACACCACCACTAGCTGCTAGTTCAACGGTTTAGTTTATTTGTTTATTTATTCTTTTATCAATGATTTTATTTATATTTACTTTCCTGTGGATTTCTTGAATAAGTGTGTGAAGTGCAAAGTTTTGCTTTCATTGTTCATTGCAAATTATTGAATGCATGTGGCTGTTATGCATTGCTTAACTAATAATACAAAAACAAAAATTGAAATGCAATCAAGTCATTGCCAAGGTGATCCATTTGTTAACAACATTGAATACACATCATACTTCAATCACAAAATCAAATCACTCTTTAAATTCAATATAATTAATTCATTGATGGCTGCTGGTTTTGATTTAGTTATTGCTTATTTTGTAAACGCTTCTGACAGTCGATTATTAACATTTCTTCTTGTCAATATGTGTTTATATATTTACATTTTTGTCTTAACCCATATAACTTTGCTTTCGTGAGTTATGAAACAATTACCGGCATTGGAATAATACACTAGGGTAAACTTTTTTTTTCTTTGTTTTTACTTCTGTTCTTCATTTTATTAATAACATTGCGAATCACTTGTTCCGTTATTCATATATAATTTTATTTTCGTTTTCTTCTTTTCTCCTTTAATTTTGAATATAGAAAAAATGGAAACCAGTTAGATTAAATCCGTACTGTTATAGGCGCACAGTAGAATTTGTCGATTACTACAATTTATAGACGCAATAACATATTGATGTAATTTCAGTGTTTTGTGTATTTACTTAGTATTTTTTTGATAATCATCACATTATTGTGTAAATCACTGAACTTAAATCTTAAATCTGATTATGATACTTTGGCCTATTTAAATACATTTAATAGGTGCACTCATAGATGCGAAGGAAGACTAATTTACCAATGATTAAATTAAAATTTAAATTAACCATCTAAATCGGAGTCGATTAATTTTATTTGTGTATTAATGATTTGGTTGTGATTATAACTTTTAAACAAAAATCCAAAATCTCTATTAAGAATTCCGAAATTGTTAAAAACAAACAAAAATGTGTTATTTTCTTTTATGTTCTTTCATGACGTCGTTTTTAAGACTACATATATGTTGTTTTTTATTTTTTATTCTTCTACAACGTGATAAAATATTAGAATAATGTTCATCCATCAAATACATACATTCATAACATAAGAATTTCAAAATCAGATTTACTATTTTTTAAACATTAATCTAATATGTATCACTACATCTCACATTTGTTTATGGCTGTTAATTTATATACCGAAACAAAAACAAACAACAAAAAAATCACATATATGTCATACATTACTTTGAGATAAATATTGATAAACTTTTTTACATTACTATACATAGTCTTGTAGCATATATGTATTTTATTTTATTACAAAGCAATAAATACAAAAAAACAAAAATAAAGACTATAGTCAGGCTTTGTTGAAAAATTGAATTTAATTTCAGTTAAAAATTACAGTTTGTGGGTGTTACATGTACATGAGTTAATTTTGGTCTTTAGAACCATTTTGTAGTACAGAATTACTCATCCTGGCACATTACAAAACAAATTCATCCTGGATTATGTCCTCCATTATATAATAATAATATGGATGGCGCTACAGCCCGGGCGGGCCTAGCTTCTCAGCAACCACTCGTATTGTGCATGCTATCACGAGTGGAAGGAAGGGACCTACGGTTTTATGCCGACTCCGAACGGCCAAGTTTGAGAAGCTTTTTCTAGACAGTTTGAGCATTGTCAGTGACGAAAGAGGTGGGGCCGTGAAGAAAAGTATTTCTTGTCGCACCAGGAATCGAACCTAGACAGGTAAGTCCAAGTGCGTAGGATTCGACGCACTTACCAACAACGCCACGGGCCACCACTATTTATGTCCTCCATTACTTACTTTTTCTTTCTTTCTTAGGGACATTGCAAATAAACTTACACTGTCCAATAAAAAAAAATAGTGCCGGGGGACTAAGCCTATATGGCATAACATTTAATAATTTGGTTAGATATTATGTTGTGCTTTGTAAGTAGAGGAAAAAGTAATGACTTCTCGGGGTTAAGCGTGGTGTCTAAAAGGGTTTGTATTGACGGTGTATTGTTGTTGAAATGTTGCGTTGTCACGGGACAATTGCACAGTATATGCTCCAGGGACAGTGTTTGATGACAGCTGCACTGTGGTGTAGATTCATTTTTGTATAGGTATACCTTGTTGAAAAGTGCGTGTCCCAATCTAATGCGACAGAGCTGTACTGCTTGTGAACGACTCGATGCGATGTTCTATTTAACTTCGTCTAAAGTCGTTTTATGTTTCCTCAAGAAGGAGACCGTGTTGCTGCAGATTCTTTTATGTTATCCACTATCCTGCTTTCTACTGATGACGCAAATGGAGGGGTGCTATAGAGCAAAGGCATTTTAGTAGCTTCGCGAGCTGCCGAATCTGCCCTTTCATTGCCTGTTATACCGACATGACCTGGGGTCGTAATAAATGGATTCTAGGGAAGTTTGAGCGGATAATAGTAATAATATATTTAATGATGGGAGTATGGGATTGATGGTCCTCTTCTGAGGGCCATTCAGTCTCTATACACAAACTGTAGCAGCTGTGTTCGGGTAAACGGTGCTAAATCAACACCTTTCACCGTGGGCGTTGGACTTCGCCAAGGGTGTGTCTTGTCAAATCTCCTTTTCATTGTATTTATATATGGACTGGATGTTGCAGTGTAGCCGAGGTGAGGAATGTTTCACATTTGGAGAGTTGAGGGTAAGTCATCTTCTTTTTGCAGATGACTTGGTTATCCTCACATCCTGCCAGACGGAACTCAGACGCGCACTCGATAGGTCTGTGGCCGTATGTGCTGATGCTGGAATGAGGGTTAACATGGACAAATCGGAGGTTATGGTAATTTCCAGAACGTCTGTTCAATGCATTCTGCATGTTAGTGGAGTCCCATTGAAGCAGCTTACTTACTTACTTAAGGTGGCGCTACAGTCCGGGGTGGACCTGGGCCTCAACCAACAAGCTGTCTCCAGTTTCGCACGCATAGTTGGTTGAGGTCCCTTTCCACTTGCGTGCGCCAGCTGAGTCGCGGTCTTCCTCTACTGCGCCGTCCCTCGGGGGTAGATTCGAAGACTTTTCGGGCCGGAGTATTGGTTTCCATCCGCTCTACATGACCTAGCCATCTCAGTCTTTGGATCTTCACTCTTCTGGCTAAGTCGATGTCGCTGAACAGCCCGTATAGTTCGTCATTATATCTCCTCCTCCACTCACCGTCTATGCAGACGGGACCGAAAATCACACATTAAAGGTCTCGGTTAGGTCTTTACAGACCTTGATGGAGCAGCGTGCATTCTCCATCGTCATCCTACACAAACGGACGAGTTTGGTAGGGATGCCAAAACTAGACATTGCTCTGTATAGCTCGTCTCTATAGATGCTATCATACGCGGCCTTAAAATCGATGAAAAGGTGGTGGGTATCGATTTGTTGCTCCTGGGTTTTCTCCAAAATCTGCCGTAGTGTAGTGTATTTGGTCGATGGTGGATTTTCCTGTCCTAAAGCCACACTGGTATGGACCGACCAGGTTGTTGAAGAATGGCTTTAGGCGTTCACACAGTATGGCAGATAAGATTTTATATGCGATACTTAGGAGACTGATGCCTCTGTAGTTGGCTCAGTTCAAAGGGTCTCCTTTTTTATGGATCGGGCAAACAATGCTGAGGTTCCATTCATCGGGCATGTTTTCCTCCGACCATATTTTACAGATGAGTTGGTGCATGCTCCTTACCAAATCATCGCCTGCGGCTTTAAAAAGCTCGGCGGGTAGGCCGTCAGCTCCCGCAGCCTTGTTGGATTTCAGTTTAGATATGGCAATCCTCACTTCATCCGGGTTGTGTGGACGGATAAGTTGATCTTCGTCGTCCCTTTCATTGGGGTTGAGTGGTTCGTTCTGCCTGACAGCGGGATATGGTTCTTCGTCGCCGTTATACAGTCTGCAGAAATGGCTTTTCCATATCCTCAGCATCGACTGTGACTCTACTACGATGTTCCCTTGATCATCCTTACAGGCTTCGGTTCGGACTTTATAACCTTGACTGGTTAACTTTACCCTTTGGTAAAACTTCCTCACCTCATTCCTGCAGTAATATCCCTCTATTCTGCCGATCGCGCGCTTCTCATGCTCCTTCTTTTTTCTCCTGAGAAGCCGGTGTTCGTCTCTCCTCTTCTGCTCGTAGAGCTCCCGAGCAGCTCTTGTCCTTCTTTGCAGTGCCGCTTTGTATGCTTCTTGCTTGGCTGCATTCACCTGCCGACACTCGTTGTCAAACCAGGGTTTTCGTTGTGGTGGCGGATTGAAACCCAGCACATCAGACGCGGCATCTCTGATGGCATTTGGGAAATCTGGCACTGATCTTCAATACTTGATGTTGGCGGCGTAGGATTTCTTAAGAGGTTAAGGGAGACACGATCGGAAAAGGATTTGGCAATCTCTTGCGATTGTAGCCGGCTGACGTTGAACTTCCTCACAGTATTTCTTTGTCTTGGCGGTGTTCGGCATATCCGCAGCCTTACCTTGGCTACAACAAGGTGGTGGTCCGAATCAATGCTGGTGCCTCGGAACGTTCGGACATCTATGATACTGGAGGAGTGCCTTGCGTCTATCGCAATATGGTCAATCTGATTGACGGTTGATTGATCAGGAGATCGCCATGTTCCTTTGTGAATATCGAGATGTGGGAATCTTGTACTGGCTACTACAACATTTCGCCCCGCAGCAAAATCGATCAGCCTAAATCCGTTATCGGATGTGGTGTCGTGTAGGCTGTGCTTTCCGACCGTACTACCAAAGATGTTCTCTCTTCCTAGCTTTGCGTTAAAATCGTCAAGGACAATTTTAAAGTCGTAGCTAGGGCATTGCTCATACGTTTTGTTCAGGAGCTCATAGAACCTGTCTTTAGTGTCATCATCTTTCTCCTCTGTGGGGGCATGTGCGCATATAAGGCTTATGTTGGCAAATTTAGCCTGGATGCGAATTGTCGTGAGGCGCTCGTTCATGGACCTGAACGATAGGACTTCTTGCCTAAGTATGCCTCTAACGACAAATCCACATCCAAATAGGCGCTGTTTTTGTTGTTTGTAGCAATCACCGTAGTATATGTCACAGTTTTTCATCCTTCTTTTGCCGGGTCCATCCCATCGCACTTCTTGGATGGCGGTTATATCTGCTTTGCAGCAGTCTAGGGCTTCCGCTAGTTGTTCGGCTGCGCGTGGCCTATAAAGGGACCTTACATTCCACGTACAAAGCCGAAGATCGTTGTCCGTATATCGTCATCAGTCATCAGTCATCATCAGTAGTCTCATCAGTAAAATCATCCGTTTCCGAGGCTTGTTGTTGCTTCGTAACTAGCAATTTTTTGTGTGGCCGGGCAGTTACCCCGACGGCACAACCCCCAACCTGGAGGGCCAGTTCCTTTTTTGTAACCCCTAGGACAAGAGGTCGCACTTATAAGTTTGGCAAGTTGAGCTCGGGTGAACTACAACCAGTACCCGATGGCTACCACTTGGAGGTAAAATAAGCACAATTGGTGTGTAGAAAAAGTTACAACACTGGGCATCGCCAGGTTGACGCCAGTCAGTGCCTACCCGATTCCCACAGCACCCAGCACCCAGCCACCATTGAAGCAGCTGGAGAAGTTTAAGTATCTCGGGGTCTTTTTCACGAGTGATGGAAGGAGTAATGCTGAGCTTTCCGGTAGGATTGGTCAAGCTGGGTCAGTTTTGACACAGCTTGGTAGTTCTGTAATCAGAAAGGCCGAGCTTGGTGTCAAGCCAAGTTAGCGGTTTTCAACTCAGTATTTGTTCCAACTCTCACGGTCCTGAAATTTGGACCGAAAGAATAAGATCGCGAGTGCAAGCAGCTGAGATGAGATTTCTTCGTGCTGTTGTGGGAATTACTCGCCGGGATAGGGTGAGATACACGGTAGTGCACGAGGAACTCAACATTGAGCAGCTTCTTCTTCGAACGGAAAGGGCTATGCTTCGGTGGTTTGGTCACGTGGCACTAATGTCCCCATCATCACGACTTCCGAGGCGGTCGCTGAATGCGATTCCATCAGCCAAGCGGCCGCCTGGCAGACCCAGGACTCCCATTGTTGTTAACTATGCTTTTGGACTATTGCACTCAACGAGTCACTGCAATTACCTGTTTTATTTGATCTGTTGGCGATTATTAATGCATCAAAAAATGCCATTACTACAAATGGATTTTGATTGTAACATGTGAGTTTTTGAGATACAATTGGTCGCGGCTGCTATCTTATCTATAAACACTGTATCCGGTTGTGTCTTTTGATGTGGATGCGTCAGTGTACATGATACAGTCAAGTTATTCTTTTTGCAATATACATATCTAAGTTTTTTCCCGTGTACGACGGGCGGAGTGCTTCGTTTGCCATTTTGTTTATTGAAGTATTAATGCAGCTAGATGGGAAGAGTCAGGGGAAGGTGTCTATATCATATTTGTAATATAATATTTGTAGATGGAACTTTTTATTTCGACCTTTTGAACTTGGTTTTCCAAGCCGGGTCTGTAGCCTGTCAGGATTTTTGCAATTAGCTTGCTTTGGTGGGTTCTCTTCATATCAATGAAATGAGGAGTGTTTGCCTCTGCCAATAATGACTCGATAGGAGAAGATGGTAGGCACCTATTGCTTTAAGCAAAATAGTTTTAATTTCGATTTGGGCTTGTTGGTCATTGTATTTTGTCCAGTTGGTGTAGATTGTAAAACCATGTAGCATTGCGCCTCTTAGCAGTGTCTTGGCTATATTGGTAGATGTGTTTATGTGGGTTCCTTTGCATTTCTGGCAGGCGATTGGTTTAGCTCTTCTTCCATTAACTTAGAATGTTCATTCCATTTCCACGTCTTTGTGCAGATATGTCAAAGCATCCTCATTTTTTCCTTTATAGGAATTTGAGTGGAGCTGACATTTCAGGTGGTGGTCAGACCTCCATTACTTATAATCCGGAAGTAACAGTAGAAACCCTCCCAGTAGAACCCCTCTACACCGTCCTCGGATACTCTGTCGCCTTGGTTTATCCGATCGTTGTCCGAGACAAACGCCATTGTTTACAGTTCTGCGCCGTTCGTTTATGCCTTATTTTCTGTAGGCTTGATCATGGAAGAGATAACAATTTTTGGACGATTTTCTGATGATCCGACCTTATCTGCGTTTCGACCATACCAACTGTCCTACAATTGACGGAGTAGGGGAGATTCTTTCTTCTTATAATGGCGCTAAAGTCCGGGGCAGACCTGGGCCTCAGTCAACAAGCTTCTCCAGCTGGGACGATCTGCAGCTAGCTGCCTCCAATTTCGCGCGCCAAGGTCCTTCTCCACTTGTGTCCACCATCGGTTCTGTGAGCGTCCTCTATTGCGTTGTTCCACTGGTTCGGATTCGAAGACTCTTCGGGCTGGAGTAGTAGACGCCTGACTAGCCTCATGTCGCTGTATAGTTCATGGTTGAATCCATCAGGACCAAAGATGGAAATCTTGCATTTCATAAACTACATATGAGCAACGAATGTTAGGTTTTCCATTTTTTTTTTTTAAAACATTTACTTATTGAAAAACAAAAACAAATTAACAATTTCATACAAAATAAATTTAGTTCTCATTCAATCGCATCCTATCTATAGGCTTACGTCCTTGAATTCGTAATCGCTTAGATTCTGAACAAGTTATGTCACAATCACTGTTGTTAACCCTTGAATAGTCGAACGATGACTGGGAGTCCATGGTGTTAGTACGCTTCCGCTTCATTGGTTGATCGTTATTGTCAGACGATTTATGAACTAATGATCCTGAAAAGAGAAATATTTTTCGGTCTGTACTCTGTACATTGCACGCTGAGAAATGAATTTACCTGCAAATGAGGCACACCTCTTGATTAATGATGACGAATTTGAGTTTTCCGTCACCCTATTTAATGAAGGAAATCGCATAACAGACGAAACGATAGACCACAATTTACTTTTGTTTTGTAGTTGCGTTTTGTCATTAATTAAATCCTCGTTATCGAAGATAACGTCTGTGTAATCTGACCCGATCGATTCGACCTTGTTGCTATCATCCTGCTCTTCTACGCTGTAAAATTTTCCTGAATAATGTTCATTGTGATTATCTGCATGTTTAGACTCAGAACTGCGAACTGGACTTGAATTTGGAGTGTAAAATTGCTCATCGGAATAGTCTTTATCTTCACTAATTCTTTTGTATACAACAGGGGTTTCAAAATTAATTAGTTTTTTGGTTATCTGTACTCCTGATATTGGTATGCGAGGAGTTATGGGTGCAATAGTAGGTATTTTTGGTTGCTTTACTTTCTCTGCTAATATTACATCTTCAGATTTATAATTACTCTCCTTCAATTCAGCTTTCGCTATAACCACATCGCTTTCATTGATGTTTATCTTGTTTAATTCAGTCGATGTGGACGTTATAATTTGAACACTACGACGAGTTTGGTAAACAGAACTGGTCACATGTGCTCCTTTAGTTAATATTTCCGACTCTGTATCAATTTTTGAAGTTATAATGATGGATTCTGTTTGTTTTCTTGTTTCTCTGCTTTTTTTGTGGTTTTGGAAAATGCTTAGAGACTCTGTAAGATTTCTTCGATCTATAATTTCACTTTGTGTTCGACGCAGAGCTGGTGAAAGTCTTAAATCCAACGGGCAGCTGTCTAAGCTTTTCTCAGAAACATCTGCAAGTGAATTAACTTAAATTATACTTGAATTCGGCTTTCAGTCGGATTAGTCTATCATACCGCTTATTGAGTCAACCGAATCAAACATTTTTTTCGGGTTGACGTTGACAACTCGGGATCCCGAAGCTATTCCATGTTCTGCTATTGCCTTCTGAATGCTTTTCGACATTACCTGCCTTAAAGGTGTCACGCCAGTAGAGATTTTACCTCGTCGGCGGACCTTTTGGTATCTGTTAATTCGATCTGTCTGTCCTGTCGAAGGTGTATTTCTATAATCATATAATGGTGGGATATTTATTTAAATTTTGTATTAATTAAAACCGGTCAGTGAGTTATTTTACATACCCAATTTGTGGAACTAATGGCGGACTACTTTCTGGCTCACTCACTGAACTATATATGCTAGATACATGTGCTCCGGATACATTGAATACCTGCTCCTTTGGCTTACTAATGAAATCCGCTTGCAAGGGTGTGGATGTTGATCGAACTAACTTGCCTCTTGTGATACCAATTCCTATGCTTTTTCTTTGAATGGAACCATCGAATGAAGAAATATTTTTTATTGATGATACACTATCGCTTATGAATTCCCCGTTTGCTTTACTCTTCGATTTCCAGCGCAAATTTATCATAGATATTGGAGTAAGGTGACTGTCATTGATTTGTGGCACATATATCGGTGAGGTTTGCGTTGAGATACTTGAAGCATGCGGTTTCAATGGCGGAGTCAATGATTCTTCATCATCTGCATGCAATGATGTAACGTTTGAAAATTCCAGTGTGCAGGCCACATTTTGAGTGCATTTTGAAAAGTCCAAAAGATCTTGAACTTTTGTATATACCTATCGACCAATTAGGAATTTATTGAAACATATTGAATTTATTAATTATGCTTACCCTTGAACATTTTTGACAGTTTAATGGAAGATGATTATTTTTAATATGGGCCAGGAGCTCCGCGTGAATATCTGCCTGGAGTATAAGTGGCTTCTTTTGGCAAATAGGACAGAATAAATGTAAAACGGGTTCAACACAAAGAACTGCAATCGCATGATTCTTCAACTCGTGCTTTTCACGGCATTCGGCACAACAGAAAACCTTATCGCACGTTTTGCATACAACCTGTTGAAAATTAAACAAAATGTAATGTAATGAGCTTTTCAAATATTTACAGAATTTACATCCTCTGGAATGATCATTTTCCTAAACTACATTCTCATGTTTGTCAAAAACAAATAAAATTGAATGATTACACAAATCTGGCTTTACCAACAGGCCAACTAAAATTAGTGTAACGGTTAATAAGACGTTAACATATTTAGGGTTACCATCGCATAGTCCACGTAGAAGTTATGCTGATGGCTGGAAGCAATTTTGTATGTATGTATATAACGTAGTAAATAAATAGGGTAATATGTAAGTAAATAAAATTAACTATTTTTACAACAGTTTCTTAGTTTTGTGGGTAGATTAGCTACTTAAAATTAGGTTTAGGCATAAGTTAATCAACGTGTATTAAAATCGATACAACTAAGTGTGTAGACATAAATACAGTGAACAGTCCAAAGAAAAAACCTATGTAAATCGAAGAAACCCTCACTTTGCCCATCTCGTTAATTCGAATTTACAATTGTGCAAAATAACACTAATTCGAAATGTATAGCTTTTTTACCTCTATAATTCGAAGTTAAACTTATTTGTTTATCTTCAACTGTTTTTAGAAATTCGAACGTAACGAAAGTGAGCCATGTAAACCAACGCATGAGAGTTTCCTGTGACCAGATGGAGTGCAGATGGTTAGCAATAGAGTTTGCAATTTTTCCATTCCTAATGCCGCAATCGAATTCGAATATCGGTGGATTAAAAGTATTCTAATCCCTTTTCAAATCTTTATTTTTTTGAGCATTACTTTATTGTACACATATACGAGTACATACCGTTCGTTAGCCAAACATTTTTTTTTTTTAAACCTCTGTAATTCGAAGTTTTTACCTGTTTTGACGAAATTCGAATTATCAAAAGTTCAGTGTAGCAGATTTTAAATAAAAGTACAGTAGAATTCGCCAATAGAGACATCGGTTGTAACGACGGAGTGAAAATCTAAAGTTTGTCTTACCATTCCAAAATTGACGACGGAAATGTCATCTATTTCTACTGGTGTCATATTTATATTGTGAACAACAACCCACAAATTTTATTTTTAACTGAACACCCTGTCAGTGAATTAGAAAAATCCCAGTCATTCCCAGCCGGTAGCCTTAAGCTGAGATCAATGAACCACCAGTCTATACATGAGGAAAAAGGGTGGCAATCTGCACCTTTGTTGCCAAAAATAAGAGAATCGATAAAGTAATTTAGATATACAATCAATTTTTGAATGTTTTATGAGTCATTTCATCTATCGATTCCTGGAGAGTTCATTTATCGCTATCGATTATATTTTGTTAATACATGCATATGTACATATGTATGCTAGTTTTTAGCGGGAGAAACGATGAGAATGGTATTGGTATATCTTGGTCCCTCTCATCTCAGCTCTTTAAGAACGATATGGAAACAAACGTACTAGTTTTTGAAATACACTACGATTTTCAAATGTGGCACTACTCATAAATTAAACTAGAAAGATGGTACTTTTTGTTGTAAACAAATGTTAATTATGGTATACGTTTTAATTGTATGTAATATTGATTCCCCGTACGGTCCATATATTTAGATCATGATTAGTAAACGTGATATTAGGTAATCAGATTATAGAAAAGCATATTACCATTCGGAAAGTATTTATTAAATTGAATTAACATGTGCACGCATGAATTCACATGGCGAACGGTTCGTTTCCAAACGTTCCTAAAAATGTAGAAATTGGCAGCACTGTATGCAGCACGCTTGGGTTTATAAAGTCTGTAGCATTGAAAACACCTTCAGTCCATTTTGGAGTGTTCATTAACGAGGTGAAGATTTCGTGAAGTGTCTACACACGATTTTTCTTAAGCAGTTTTGTATTTTAATTGAGCTACATATTTAAGAACTACTAAAGGTAAGTTTTGTGCAATTATTCACTAATTTGTAGTACATAGATGGGATGCATTTTGGTCATTGATTTGTATTATTGATAAGGGTTACTTAACAGTTAAAGTCGTCACGTTTTTTTTCTTCATTTTAATTGTATGAAAAAATCGGTGTGGTTATGAACAAAAGAATGTATGTATCCAGAAAAATAAATTAATTGTATATATGTATGTATCTACATTTAATTTTATGTAGATATGATACGATATTTTTTCGGCATATGTGCACTGTTCCTGCATATAAATATATTATATTCATATCTATACGTATGCATGTATGTATCTATGAGTATAGTTTGGGGATAGTCTTGTATATCTATACGATTTCTCGAACTTTCTATGTCGAACGATTCATGCTTGGAGGCGTTTCCTCATATTCGTTTTTAGAATTTTGCTTCATAGCCTAAAAACGAACCATGTGGCTTTATTACGTGGTTACGAACTGCCATTTTTTTTTTTTTTATTAAATTCTAATGCAGAAGGTATATTGAATGGTGAAAAATCAATAGAATGCATACATATGTACATCTGTATGTATAACGAGTTAAAGTACATGCCATTATCATTTAAATATGCATAGCAACCACGTGATTACCACGCATGGCATCGCAATGCGCATTCGTCCGTATATTATGTACATGTGTTTGTATGTGTATATATCTGCTGCGACAAAAATGTCTGCACAACGTTTATTTTATAACGATGTAAGCTTGTAAAATATTCTGGAAGTTTCGCGATTATATTGAGTGAATTTCAATTTCGTAAGCAAAATATACATTTACACGTGCATATTTTTCTTTCGAGTGACTTGCCGCAAATGGCTCGTGTTCAATACTTTCAACTACATACATATGTGCATTATTTGCACAAAGCCATGAGGCCAGCACTTTACGTACAATTGAATTGAGAGTATGTGCATATCAATTCGATGCGAGTTATGGTTCTGCAGTGACTAATCAATAATGTATGAAAACAGAGGTAGCTTCGTAAGAAATTGTATTGCTGTAGAGAAAATGACTCAGCTCTAGATGTTTCCATTGTTTTATCAAGCACCGACTATTACCCAAGCCAGATTTCGGTCTTCATTTTTCAATAATGAACATGACTTAGCTAAAATTTTTAGCTAATTCTAAAACTTGAGTAATTCATTTAGATTCTAAATTTGTGCATACTTCGCGTAGAGATTTCAATTCATAGATTACGAAATGTCTTGGACACGACTATTGCGTCAGAATATGTGTTCTTGTAACCTCAACATATGAATGTGTTTGTGTGTTTATATATACCTATGTTCATGTATGTACATCTGCTGCGTTGTACAGAATACAGATTAATAATTAGAGCCGGGTGCTTTATATGAAAACGAAACATCCCCTATTTGTTGCCATGACGCGTGTTCTGCTTTCGGAATTCAATACTACGTAACAAAAAAAAAAAAAAACAGCGTGGATAAGAAAATTGCTGATTGGTGATGGTGTCGCATACACACATCTAGCGGCTTTTTTTTTTCTCTTCAATGTGTATGTAAACTGAGCAAGAAAGAACATTGTAAATTATTCACGCTCTGAATCAGCAAGAAAAACCCGAGAGCTGTGCTCTCAATTTTGATGTCCATTAAATTATTGAAGCTCTCTGTACAAGTAATAGTTAATTTGCTAGAATTTTAATTACATACATACATACATGTCTGGTGGTTCGTAGCAAGATTAAAAAGGAGTTTAGAGTTGTATAAGGTAAAACCAAATGTGTGAGAAATAAATTAACAGCAGACTATATCGTGTCAGTAGGTAGGTAAAAAAGTAAAGTGCAAGCAATTGTTTCCATGGAGTGGTTATGTACATTTGACACAAAGGCCGTTTTTCCTTTTCGACAATTGTTAAAATTGTTCAGAATTTTAAATGCGGTGAGAAAAGTAACCACATCCGTTAAACACAATGTCACACCATGATAAGGCATAGATTAAATTATCGTGAAATAATCCATTAGAACGTGGAACATCGTTCCAAGTATGTAGTTATGTATGTACACGCAACGCCAACTATACAAGTGTTCTTCCCCTGTTTTGGAGATAGAAAGAATACTTGGACGATTTTCAAAGAGAATCACAAATACTGGAAGTTAGCGCGTTAACGCAGTTAACGCAGTATTAACGCACGTCCTACAACGTTTCTTAATTGCAAACATTTGGCAATGATGCAATGTATAGCGTTCTAAAACGTCGTATGAAATCAGCCGCTGCGCAAACAAAAGCAACCAGCGCATCGCAGATTACGTTATGCGCATTGCAACATCAAAAAATCATTGCTAGCATTACAAAGGCAGTGATCCTTACTCGATGCGAATTTTTTTTTCGACATTTCAGAACTCCTCGGCCATACCTTTGAGAATAGCATCTTGTGTAATTTTTATTTAACCCTGCGACTGTGCTAATTTTGTACCTTGTCTAAACATTTTTTTTTATTTTATTACAGATGTCTAAAGCTCCAGCTGTCGGTATTGATTTGGGTACAACTTACTCTTGCGTAGGTGTATTCCAACATGGCAAAGTTGAAATCATTGCCAACGATCAAGGAAATCGTACCACACCATCTTATGTCGCCTTCACAGATACCGAGCGTCTCATTGGTGATGCCGCCAAGAATCAGGTTGCAATGAATCCAACCAACACTATCTTCGATGCCAAACGCCTGATTGGTCGCAAATTTGAGGATGCCCCAGTGCAAGCAGACATGAAGCATTGGCCCTTTGATGTTGTTAGTGTTGAAGGTAAACCGAAAATCCAGGTAATCTACAAGGATGAGAAAAAGACTTTCTTCCCGGAGGAGATCTCTTCCATGGTCCTTACTAAAATGAAGGAGACCGCAGAAGCTTACCTCGGCAAGACTGTTTCCAATGCTGTCATCACGGTTCCTGCTTATTTTAACGATTCTCAGCGTCAAGCTACTAAAGATGCCGGTACTATTGCTGGATTGAATGTACTGCGTATCATTAACGAGCCCACAGCAGCCGCTATTGCTTACGGTTTGGACAAGAAGGCTGTCGGTGAACGCAACGTTCTTATTTTCGATTTGGGCGGTGGTACCTTTGATGTGTCAATTCTGTCAATTGATGATGGAATTTTCGAAGTCAAGTCTACTGCCGGTGATACTCACTTGGGCGGTGAAGATTTTGATAACCGACTAGTCACCCACTTCGTGCAGGAGTTCAAGCGCAAACACAAAAAGGATCTGACCACCAACAAGCGTGCTCTCCGTCGTTTGCGTACTGCCTGTGAAAGAGCAAAGCGTACGCTATCATCATCTACCCAAGCCAGCATTGAAATCGATTCACTCTTCGAAGGAACCGACTTCTACACCTCCATTACTCGTGCTCGTTTTGAGGAATTGAACGCCGATCTCTTCCGTTCCACTATGGACCCCGTGGAAAAAGCCATCCGTGATGCTAAACTGGACAAGTCCTCCATCCACGATATCGTGTTGGTTGGTGGCTCCACACGTATCCCTAAAGTGCAGCGTTTGTTGCAAGATTTCTTCAATGGAAAGGAGTTGAACAAGTCTATAAACCCCGACGAAGCCGTTGCATACGGTGCTGCTGTACAAGCTGCCATTTTGCACGGTGACAAGTCACAGGAAGTCCAGGATCTTTTACTTCTTGATGTTACTCCATTGTCTTTGGGTATTGAAACTGCCGGTGGTGTAATGAGTGTGCTGATCAAACGTAACACCACCATTCCCACAAAGCAAACCCAAACTTTCACCACCTATTCGGACAACCAACCTGGTGTATTGATCCAAGTCTACGAAGGTGAACGTGCGATGACTAAGGACAACAACTTGTTGGGCAAATTCGAACTGTCTGGAATTCCTCCAGCTCCCCGCGGTGTTCCTCAAATTGAGGTTACTTTTGATATTGATGCCAACGGTATTTTGAATGTAACTGCACTAGAAAGATCAACAAACAAGGAGAATAAGATCACCATCACAAACGATAAGGGTCGTTTGTCCAAGGAAGATATTGAGCGTATGGTTAATGAAGCCGAAAAGTACCGCACGGAGGATGAAAAACAGAAGGAGACTATATCTGCCAAAAACGCTTTAGAATCATACTGCTTCAACATGAAGGCTACTTTGGATGAAGATAATCTTAAGAGCAAGATCGCCGATACGGACCGGACTACCATCTTAGATAAATGCAACGAGACCATTAAGTGGTTGGACGCTAACCAACTTGCCGATAAGGAAGAATATGAACATCGTCAAAAGGAATTGGAAGCTGTTTGCAACCCAATCATCACTAAGCTGTATCAAGGCGCTGGTGGTCCACCCGGAGGCATGCCTGGATTCCCAGGTGGTGCCCCTGGCGCTGGTGCCGGACCAACACCCGGAGCTGGTGCTGGCGCTGGCCCAACCATCGAAGAGGTCGATTAAACAGCATCAAGCATCATTTCTCTTCATCTTTTGTCATTCCAAGAAGAACTCCAACTCTTCGATGTTCCAATGTGCATTTCTGAGTTGTGCGTTCGCTTTTAAATTTGAAATTAAACAAGACAACTGTTAACTTAAACGTCATTGCAATATATCTCAATAGTATTACAGAAGTTAATTTATTTTTAACACAAGCTCTAATCCTCTTACGAGGATAAAGTCTTTTGAGAATTTGACTTATTTCATATGTAACCTTAAAAATTCAAATTGTCACCTTGCAGTCCTTATCAGTTATTTTGTGCTTTAATAACATCAGAATTTCAAATGAGAGAAACAAATAAAGTATAGCACACTTAGAGTGAATGAACAAAATGATACGTTTTTCAATTTCAATGGTATTCGAATATTTTATATTTCAGGGGAGCGATTGTTTGAAGGTTTCACAGCGGAATGCTTTGCATGGTTGTTTGTGTTACGTCTGTGTAATTAGGTCGGTCCGTCACCGACATGAATATGCGCAAAGGAGATGAAAAGTGCAAGGCAGGACTTAGATGTGATTGCTTAAAAAAATCCATTTTTACGCAACAAACGCCATTAGTTTATGAGAGACGGGCGGAGACCCTTCTGATGTCGAACATTCGACCGTCGTATCTTCGGGGCTTCGGCCGAGAACGTGATCGAATATTCAGAATTCGATTAAATCACTACTCCATGGCATCTCCAGTTTCCAGCTTTTAGAAGAATATACGCATGTGTGCAAAGATTTTGTCTTCCATCAGAAAAATCGTGTAGAATCATGAAACCCACAGGTGAATCGGGAGTAAAATCGAGTGTGTAAAATGGAGTAGTTGAGTTGAGTTTTGGTCTCTTACTGCTGAATGGAATCGAACACGCATTATCAACTCGTTTGTACTGATATAAGGGAAGCAATGCGAATGAAAGACAGGCAAGGAAATTAAGTCACTTCAAGGATCCAAAGAGCACTCATGCACAGATGCTTAAGAGTGGAGGCTAGATTAGGGCGATCAGCTACTCGAATACTGCTGTGGGACGCTTTAGGGACTTAAACGACGGACAGATTGGGCACCGAGAGATGGGTTCAAGGTTGCACGACACAGCGTCTGAGTGTTCCGTGTTATATGAGAGATCTTATAGGTTTTTACCCTGGATCAAAAAAGCAGCATAAATTGAGGATAAGTGATAAAAAATCGTTCAAAACATGGTAACAGAAATGTGACTCCTAAACCAGATGAGATTAAGCAATACAACACCGATTGGGAATGACTCCATCCCGAAATCATTCATGTTCTGCCTCGCCCATCTCAAGATCAAAGACAGCAGTCACTATTTCTATACAACCACACACAATTGCAATTCTATCAGTCTCCTATTCCACCATAACCCCCACGCACTCCACCACTTTTTCTATCTTTCATATCACGAGCCAAAGAAACACGTAGTAAGAACGAATGGTGTGCTTCACTTCTGAAATAAAACATCTTCTGCATAGCCAAAACTTTAATACTATTTACAAATTAATCTTAGCATTGCCATTCATATATGTATATAATTATTCAACTCGTAACTCGACGTGATCCCGGTTCAGTATTTGCGGATGATTTTCAAGTATTTGATTCGTTATATTCATGTTTTCAAATGCAGCACTTAGATTCCAGCTTTGTTGCAAAAGCGAGTCTTTAACCAGAAAATGTCCGTGCCGAATACATCTGATACCTGTACAATGAGCTACAGTACGCAATTCAATTCCAATTTCATGGATCAAAGTGGCAAGATAATCTTCATTTTCGTTTATTGCTGCTATCTCTAATGTGAAGTGGGGCTTTTGAAATTCAACCAGCTTTATGCCGTAAATCACCGGTTGGGTATTGTTAGCTGGTCGTATCATGCCTTTAGATGCAATTTCGTATGCAGCCTGTGACTGTAAATCCACACCACACAGTTCGTACATTTTTCGCTGATGGGAGGCTTGTAATGAAGCAACCATGCCGCTTATTTTCTCGGCATGTACATGATTGAATTTTGACTGCACCGTTGTTCGGGAGTCGGAAAAATGTGTTTCCGTTGCGGCACCAAGGCAACCTTTCACATGGTATACACAAACTGGACGATTAGTTTGGATTTTTGATCTTTTTTTCAAACCGTCATTGATACCCAGCACTGATCTAGAATAAACATATTAACCTTAAATTTGTTTCAACAATGTGTATTTACGTACATAAAACGCCACTGGTGTGAACTCCAATCTTAGATATGGGAGCACATCGAATATCTTTGATTTGGTATCTTGGCCCAACTGCTAAAATGTGATCGGACAAGTCTGATACCTTGCGCAGAACAGGACCCTGAGCCCCACCCGATTCCAGCATTAGACGTTTTCTAGTTTTCCGAACCTCTAATTGATTAAGGTCTATCGAGGAAAGGAATCGTTATGTATATATATGTAAATCAAAATCTTTCCCAGGATGATTGATACTCACCTCTGCATAAATTATATAAAATTGCCGTCTTTACATGTGAGACTTTTCTTCCGGCCGGTTTAAAAACATTAAGAATGCCATTAAGGTGTTTAAAAGCAGTTGCCGCATCGTACACTTTTATCAAAGTCATTATTATTTATTGCTAATTGATATGAACTGCCTTCGCCTTTAACCAGAAATGAATACAAAAAACAAAATAATAGTAAATAAATGAGACTTCTTTTTCAACATGTGAAGTGTCAAGAGATATTATTTTGAATGACAATAGAGTAATAGATCACAATTGTCAATTTATCAGCATTGCCAGTCATGTGCATTTGATTTAGGGTAATTCTGTTCAGTAGATAAACTGCAGTAATTCAGATCAGACAGCAGATCGTCTTAGGTCAAATGAAAGTCTTAATAATCTGGTTTCGGTATTAAGTAGTATGTTTATTTATTCTAACCTAAATATTTGTCTGCTTTTCATTTTTAAATATTGCAAATAGGAAATGAAGCGTCACCGTTAGAAAATAATTTTTAATAAATTGCATAGTTAGAACAGCACTAAAGCGTTTACATTATCTTCAAATACTTACTGGTATTCACTAACTGTTAAACAAAAATTATTAACGGCAAATTAAAATTGAATTTGAAAAAGATGATGGCACATGCATGTCTTTCTTAAAGAGTTCCTATCCTTCATTTTCCTTCATCCCTAAATAGGACACTTCCAAGCTTGCGACGAAGCACTTAACTTAAGCGCTCCAAGCCAGTGTGTATTGACCGCTTAAGTAGTTGGGCATACACAAAACACGTCGTTGAAGGTTTTCAAATCAGATGAGTATCTAGTATTGGAATAATTTTCTTGCAAAGGAATAAAAACGCATTTAGTGTATTATTATTATTATTATTATAATTTATTAACATATAATACAATTATAGTGTTAACAGAAAGAAAAGAGCACAAGTTGCGAGACTTTCGGCTCAATGGTACTAATTACAATGTTAAATATCGAATTTACATTTTTGGATGAAGTTATATATTTTTAAAACATTATCCTGTGTTGGTTCGTTTAAAATTTGCTGAATAGATTGATGTTGCGGCGATAGAAACTGGTTATTCTGGGTTGCAGCGGGGCATGTGCCAATGCCTAGAATGTGTTTTATGTCAAATACGGATCTGCAGCCACTGCATGTGGGCGGATCTTCCTTTTTAAGAAGATGTTTGTGTGTTACTGCTGTGTGCCCTAATCGCAATCTCACAAAGGTAGTTATCATAGATTTGGGCATTGAAGTGGGGTATACAGGATGCAGTCTGTTGTTGTTGATAGTTGAATAATGATGGGAATAGTTGGCCCAAGACTGAAGTTGGTTGGTTTTTAAGGTGTTCTTGATGATCCTGGTAAAGTCTTCTTTTGTGTAAACTATAGTTTTAAAGACTGGGGACCGGTGTGCAAGGTTGGCAGCTAAATCCGCTCTTTCATTCCCTATTATACCCACGTGACTTGGTACCCACATAAGTTTTACTTTATTTGGCATATCAATCACTCGGTCTCTGATTTTGTTGATAATTGTGGCATTATAATTTGGGTTACAGATAGCAGTTACAACTGAGAAGCTATCCGTCGCTATGATAAATTTGCCTTTCATACTTGCAGCGATATCTGTGGCTTTTAATATTGCTATCGATTCGGCTGTAAAAATTGAAGCCTGTTCCGGGAGAATTCCTTTGGCCAGTAAGTCGTCGTTTTCGAATATGCATGCAAAAGATGTACTGTCTTTGGTTTTGGATCCGTCGGTGAAAATAAACTTCCAGCCGTTGGATTTAAGCTCAGAGGCGATTGCCGTATAGAGGCTATGATACATTGCTGGAGTCGTATCTAATTTTCGATGTTGGGCTAGTTCGATTAGTACAGAAGTAGGCTTGATTGACCAAGGTGGATGTATTTGGGCATATTTAAAGGGACGGATAAGGGGAATTTCCATCCCTCTGGCGGCAGCAAAAGATGATGAGATAGCACTTTGGAGACGTTTGGGAGATTTATTTTTCAAGGAAGATGATATGTCTTTGTCAATAACCGACTTATTTGAAAAAATGAGTTTGGCGACAAGTTTGGTTTTTGTTTCAAATATCCGTTCTTCTATAGACGGTAAACCAGCTTCCACTAGTATGTTCTTTATAGGGCTTGTTGGAAATGCATTTATGCTCCTCCGCGCGGCTTGATGGTAGGGTGCCTTTAGAATGTTTATTGTAGATTTGGGGCTGATGCCGTATAGAAATAGTCCGTAATCGATTTTACTTAACACTAACGCTTTTGTAATTTTACAGAGGGTATTGATATGAGTGTTACATTTCTTACTGGCTAAATAATTAACAATGTTGGATCTCGCAACAAGGCTCTTTCTTAGTTCTACACAGTGCAACTTCCAATTATATTTATTATTAAATAATATACCTAGAATATTTAAGTTGGTAACATTTTCAATATTAATATTGTTAAAACTTAAATTAATGTTGTTGCAAGAAATCTTGCGGCAGATGTGTAAGGTTTTGCATTTCTGTACGGAGAGTTTAGCACCAGAAAAGGTACACCAAGTTGTTATGTCTGCCATTAGTTTAGATATCACATTTTTAGTATGGGCGAGGTCTTTATGTTTGCTTATGATATAAATATCGTCAGCATAAATGCAATGATCGAGAGTATGATATTTACTTATGATCGCACTGATATCATCGAAAGCGATAATAAATAGTATGACTGATAGTGGCGAGCCCTGTGGGATGCCATTAACCAGTGGGAAAGAGGACGAAAAGCAGTGGTTGGCTTTAACGTTTATCCTCCTATTGGTGAGGAAGGATCGTATGTAATTGTATAATTTGGGACCAATGCCCCAAGTTTTGAGTTTATTTAGCACAATGTGAATGCCTATACGGTCAAATGCCTTTTCGAAGTCAAGAGCTAGGATTGTGACATGATTGCGAGCTGATATGGCGTTTGATATGTAATGATCAAGGTGTAATAGGGCATCGGTACAACCTTTGCCACGTTTAAAAGCCACTTGATTATGACTTATGAGGTTTTTTGATTCCATAAGCCAAAGTAATCGTTTCGCTATTATTTTTTCGAGGACTTTCGATATACAAGGGATTAGGGATATTGGACGGTACCCGTCCACATTGCTTATGTTTTTATTCGGCTTAGGAATAGGAATTATTGTGGCCGTTTTCCAAGTCTGTGGAATAACACCAGTGTTTACGACGTTATTATATAAGGCTAACATTCTAGGCATTATTGATGATGGGATGTTTTTAATCATCTGATATGATATTCTATCCCTGCCAGGGGTTTTGCCCTTTAATTTGTTAAGGCAGCACTGTAGTTCTAGAGATGTTATTGGTTTTTCAATTTTAAGTGCTGGATTGAAGTTTGAATAACTGCTTACGGGATTGCTAATCGTAGCGTATTTTTGGGTGATGAAATTTGAATGGAAGTTTTCATCTTTGGATTGGGTTGACCAGATTTTGGCAAAGTGATTAGATATGTCCATTGGGGTGGAGAAGGTTTCATTAGGGGTTTCTATTACCCTAATATTCTTTGGAGTATAATTCCCGGTTACGCAACGGATTTTATGCCAAATTTCTCCGCAAGATGATTTAGGGTTTATTGATGAAGTAAAGCTATCAAGACATTTAGCCTTGCTGATTTTGAGCTCCCTACGGAATTTAGCATTCTTCTTCTTGAACGATATCAAATTTTCTTGGGATGGATGTCTTTTGAAATATTTCCAGGCTGACACTTTTTCATCTCTAAGGTGATTTAATTCAAGCGACCACCATGGAACATTGCGTTTGGTGACTTTGGGAGAGCTCTGCGGAATTGATTTGTTCGCAGCTGTGCGAATTGCTTTCAGAATTGTGGCAGCCTCTTTATTTGTGTTGGTTGATGCAATGTTAACTGATAGATAATCTACAATGTGCTTCTGGAAAGAAGCCCAATTAGCAAAATCAGTTTTAAATTTTGGGCTAACCGGTGTTGTATAGTATGCAGGGCCGTTGGTGATCTTAACTATAATAGGGAAATGGTCGCTATTATAGAGATCATCCAATATTTGCCAAGAGGTTTTTGCGCATAATTCTGGAGAGCAGCAGGTGACATCAACACGTGTCAAGGTGCCATGTGTGGAAAAGTGAGTGGGAGAGCCATCATTAAGTATTATGAGATTGTGTTTGGATATAAAATTCTCAATGATAGCACCCCTGGGGTTGGTATTTGCTGAACCCCAAGTCAAGCTCCAAGAATTAAGATCTCCAGTAAGGATGATGGGAGTAGAGATTTGGTGAAGAATATTTGATAAGTCGGTTACAGTAAATGGTTGGTCGGGGAGGATATAGAGACATATTATTGTAATTTTAGGAGGAAGTTGAAGTTCAATAGCTACAGCTAAGAGATTAGAGTTTATTTGAATGTGTTTATGCGGAATGTTGTTTTTAACCAGAATACCCACTCCCTGTTTTGATGAAATATTATGAGGAAAGTTGAGAAAATAACCCGTGTATTGCTTTGGTACGTTTGGTATAACATTGAAGGCACAGTGTGTTTCTTGCATTGATATAACCTCTGGGTTATATTCTTTAATTAGGATATTTAGCTCGTCGTAATTGTTTATGTAACCTTTTATGTTCCACTGGAGAATTTTTGTTTTTGGTTGGCGGGTGTTATGTTGATAAGATATGGGTCGTGAACTCCATTGTCTGGGGGTGGGGGGGGGGAAGGGCTGGAGTTAGCAGTCCCCCCATCTACCCTCGACAATGAGGTCCACGACGAATTGTTGGTTAAGTTATTTATTTTACTGTACATCATTGCTTGTATCAGGTATGTAATATGTGCTTGAATTGAGTAAATCTTTGGTGAGTGCAGTTATTGGGGAGTTTTGGACAGAAGTATTATTGGTGCTCGTTAGAGGTAGGTTTATAAGAGGTTTAGAAGCTATTGGAGGTTGAGGCGTTTTGGGTTCGGAGGTAGTTATGTTAGTGCTTGGTGTTGATGGTGAGTGGTTTGGAAGGGTTTTGGTGGCAGTGTCTTTAGTGGGTGGAATTTTAGAAGTAGCGGCGGTGGTAAGTGTTTTGGTTTGTGTATTATTGATTTGTGGGTGTGAAGATCTTGCGGTAGTAACGCCGGAATTTTGTTGAGTTTGTGTTTTTTTAACTTGCTCTGAGTAGGAGCCTAAATGAGATGTAGAAGAAGAAGTTGGAAGTGTTTGGTTGTGTATGCGTTTGGCTTCGGCCATTGTACATTTATTGCGTGTTTTGATTTTCAAGATTTCCTTGTTTTGTAGGTATTTTGGACATTGTCTTGATGAAGAGGGATGGGCCTGTGAGCAATTTGCGCACATAATACGTGTACACTCGGAGGGGTTGTGTGGGGGTAGATTGCATGTGTCGCACGCACTACTTTTATTGCACCTCTTTTTGGTATGACCGAGTAGTTGGCAGTTTTGGCATCTCATGGGATTGGGGACATACTCCTGCACTTTGGCTTTATACCAACCAATTTCTACAGTTGTTGGAAATTGGTAAAGGTCAAAAGTAAATAGCATTAACCCAGTCGGGCGTGTATTCCCGTCGACCTGTTTTGTGAATTTATAAACGGCCGTAACACCTTGCGATTTCATTTCATTTATGATTTCTTCTTCACTGATATTGATAAGACACGGTGCATAAACTATGCCCTTAGATGAGTTGAGTTGTGAGTGTAGGTTAACAGATACGGGGCATTGGTTAGCTAGATTGGTAGTACGCAAGAATTTATCTGCAATGTTTTGGGATTTAGTAAGGATCAGGATGCTCCCATCCCTCAACTGCGAGATACTTTCGTACTCGGTGCTAATTCCATCAATTGCTTTTCGTAGGGCAAATATGCTGACAGAAGAAAGGGGTTTGCTAGCATCCTTGGCAGTGATAATAACAAATCTGGGATTTTTGAGGTTATGTGTTTGGGGTAAACAAGGGAAATCTTCGACAGATCTGTACCTCTTGGGACGGGGTTCTGTGATTTGCACGTCAGAAAGATCTGCAAGAACACTAAAACGATTCCCGGGTTTTGGTTTGTTTGGCCCCGGGGCCATTTTTTCTTTATTTGCGCGCTTTGTGCTAAGGCTGAAACACGCGGTTATGACAGGAGAGCAAGAATATAGAGTAAGCGAGATGCCTATATGTTATCCGAAAGAGATATCAGTCGCAAAACACTAACTGGAGAAAGTCAACACGAAGTGCACGCTGTGAAAGCTAGACGGTGACTGCATTTAGTGTAATTTTTGCTAAGTAGACGAATTAAAATATTTTATAGAATCTATTGCTATTGTATATTTCCATATTCATGTAAAATGAAATTCGTTAAAAAATAAATGCACATTAAGGTCTCTTTGTTTTCTTCTTGTTGAGATGGTCCGAGTTATCATTGTTCGTAGTTCTTTAAAGGATACGAATCTTTATGCTTTGCAATGTGTTGCTCCAATTCATTCATTTGTTCTCTAAAAAATTAACATGTCAATTTGTTTGTAAGTTTATGTTAGTAGATAAAACTTACTTCAAATGAGGGGGCATTTCATTGTAAACGCCTTCAAACATTTCTCTCCAATTAGGCTTGAGTTTCTTTTCAGATACAGTAATCTGTTTTAAAACTTTTTTCCTTATGTCTTTTACAAAAGCGTTCTCATTTTCCTCATTGAACCAACCTTTACGCATCATGTAGTTTTTCAATTTTATTATTGGATGGTGAGTTGTATTCCAAACTTCAACTTCTTCTGCGGATCGATATGCAGTACTATCGTCGGAAGTGGAATGATGACTGACTCTAATATAGAAATGGTGTGTAAGACATGAATGGCGATAAAGTTGATGAACACTTAAAACTCAAAGTACCTGTAAGCCATTGCCTCCAAGATGATTGGTTTATTGTTCTTCAGGACATAATCTCGAGCTAATTTGGTTGCATTGTAGACAGCAAATACATCAGTTCCATCGACTCGGATAGTGGCAATGCCATATGAAGGTCCACGTCCAGCTATGCCATCGCCTCTGTACTGTTCTCGTGATGGTGTAGAAATTGCAAATCCATTATTCCGACTTTAACGAAAAACGTTAAAACTTAAACCCAAAACTTTCAAGAGACATTACTATTTTACCAGAATAATATCACTGGACAGTCTAATGTTGCCGCAAAATTGAATGCTGCATGAGCGTCGCCTTCCGAAGCAGTGCCTTCACCAAAGTAGCACACAACGCACGTATCGTTCGTCTGTCGCTTAAGGGCATAGGCTGCACCAACTGCTTGTGGCATTTGTGTTGCTGCGATTTGTTTGAAATATGTCAGTTAGGTAACATAATTTTGAAATGCACAAACCAACTCACCTAGTGGACTTGATATTGTGACAAAATTCAAGTCTTTTGATCCATAATGCACGGGCATTTGTTTTCCACGACCAGCATCGTCTGAGTTTCCGTAACATTGATCAATGAATTGATCAATAGTAAATCCACGCCAAACCAATACACCTGCTTCACGATATTGAGCATATACCAGATCACGTAGTTCCAAGCCTGCAGCGCTTCCGATATGAGAAGCTTCTTCTCCATAGTTTGTCATGTAAAATGAAATACGACCTTGACGTTGTGATTCGTACAAGATCTTATCCATTGTATTTAGAAGAACCATGTCGCGAAACATTTTTTGTACAAAGTCTTTGCTTAGGTTTGGATCCTGTGTAGGATCTGATATGAAACCATCAGCATCCATGACACGATAAATTGGGATTGCGGCAACATCAGAGGGCATAGTCAGCTTAGGTGTGTTCACAAATGGTGCACATGCACCCGGAAACATAGTTTGATGATTGGAACCCAAACTGGAGCAACACTAAAAAGATATTGATAGAGACGCAAAACCATATACATAAATTAAAAAAAACTGCAGTTCTACCCGAATCAGGTGATGTCTGGATGAGGTTGCAAGTAATTTCAATGAATTCCGAAGGAACGACATTCTTGAAAGAAGACTGTTTTTAAAATGAATTTGCCTGAATAATGATACGTATGCAGAGCGGCGACCTCCACCTGTTCGAACTTATTCAACAGCTGCTTCTAATTCTTGCTTGATCATTTGCTGTCAGAAGAATTTTATAGCAGAGTGTCTTTCTGTAAAAAAAATGATCATTTAATCTAGTACTATTGCAGGGTGTTCCATCTATAATATTATTGACAACATGGTTCTAACATTGGTGCAAGAACACCATTTTCAAAAGTGTTATATTTTATTGATTTTTCATAATTCTTAATTAATAATAAAATAAACCATTCAATTGAATTATATGTTTGCAATTACTTGGTAAAAATAATAATATTCTGTGGCTAAGCGTCAAACTGAAGTATGATTCGCAAATCAAAATATTTATACATACATATGTACATGTATGAAATTGATGCGAAAACTTAGGATTATAAATTGTCTTAGTATCGCCAATCCAAACCTTATTTGGTTTCAAATAAATGATGATAAGTACTACATTTGCCCTAAATGAGATTTTCTATAATTGTTTTATGCTGCTATTGTAACCTCGGCATGTGAACTGACCACAATTTCTTTATCGACACAAATCGAGAAAGTTGACGTCAAAATCAGCTGTTCGATATGGATTAAGCTATCCCACTGTTTACCAATGAAACATTTTTCCGTTTAGTGTAGAAAAAGGCGTACAATTTCATCCAAAATGCATCAAGCATACAATGTTTATTCCGTTTTAAAGCAAAGTGTTCATATTGAGTCCATTGCGGCATATGGTTAGTGACTAGAGAAACAGCCTAGAAGTTCATAATGGAATAATTATTTTCAGAAAACAATGTCATACTTGGGACTCGGAGTGGTCAATTGATCATGTATTCGGTACAAGCCAATGATACTGATAACAAGATTGATCTGCAACTCTTAAAATTCAACAAGAATTTCAGTAAAAAGGCTATAAACCAAATGGAAGTTATAGCTGAGGAAAACTTGCTATTTATCCTAACTGACAGCATGATTAATGTCTGTGATATAAGTCGATTGAACTTTGCATTTATCCATAGTTCTGTGGAAACAAAAGGGAGCAGCATTTTCACTTTGGATGTGACAGTAAATAACTTAGTATATCATTTAACATTTTATGATAGTAATACATGCCTCTCATAGACATCAAAGTCTCAAACTGGGGAAACTGCCACTGTTATAAGGATGTGTGCTGCCATAAAGAGGAAGCTGCAGTTCTATTATTGGAAGTTAGATCGACTACATTCTCTAGGCATCAGTATTGAACTAAAAGATGTACCCAAAGCACTTTGTTGGATTGACGATGTTATTTGCGTTGGTTTTAAAGATGAATATGTTATCTACAATGTAGGCGGATTCGAGTTAACATTAACATTAAATAATTAATTGAGGGCATATTCATTTGCAGATTTCCTCAAATAAACCAGAGAAACATGACCTAATTGTGACATCCTCCTCGCACAGCATGGATCCCTGCATATGCTTGATTAAAAATGCTATGTTTGGAGTCTCAAAGGATGAATATTTGGTTCCCATCGACCCAAAGGATTTCGTTAAAACAAAAGATTCGCAAACTAAGTCTCAAATGACTAAAGAATCTGGGGTTTCTAAAGCCGAAGCGAAAAACCCACTTAAACCACTTACTTGGAGTAGTCCGGTTTTGGATTTAAGTAAAGAAAATACATACGTTAACTATATACTGCGGTGAGACTGTTTAATTTGTCTTTTTTTTCAGTATGGGATGAACCTTTTGCAATCGGTCGAACATCAAGTTGTGTTGAGGTTCGCTGCCTGGAAAGTAGCGGCATTAATAAGGATACACTTGTGCAAAGCATTCCAGAACTGGGAAAGGTGAAATTTCTTGTACGATCCGGTAACGGAACAATTTTTGCGGCATCAATATCTGAGCTTTGGTACATTCGATTGGTAGATATTCCCACTCAAAGGCAGACTTTGCTACAGCAAAAGAAATTTCAACTGGCGATTGAATTAACAGTAAATATGATTACTGCTCAATTCATGATCAAAGTTATCAATCTCATGTTTCAGAACATCTCCAACGAGCCTGAAGAAATGAAAGCTGAAACAATTCGACAAATCCACAACCGCTATGCAAAAGAGTTATTTGCAGACATGCAGTTTTCTGAAGCCATGAGTGAATTTGCAAAAGCCCAGGCGGACCCTTACGATGTCATTCGTTTGTTTCCCAACTTGCTGCAGGATCAATCTAAGAATAATGTGGCGGTGAATGTTCCACCTCTGCCTGTATTGGAAGATAAAGATTTGGAAAACGCCCTCATGGCGCTTATTGACTTTCTTGCCGTTGCCAGGCAGAAGGAGATTCATAAACTGAGTGGTACCAAAGGGTCATCGAAGTCTTCGCTGCTGTCCATTATTGATACCACTTTGCTGAAGTGTTACTTACAGGTAAGATTACCAGCGTGTATGCTACAGTTTTAGCGCTGGTTAATATTTATACTCTTCCATTTAGACAAACGACTCCTTGGTGGCCCCATTACTTCGACTCAAACAATGTCATTTAGAGGAATCAGAAAAGACCCTTAAGAAGCACGATAAAATCAGCGAGCTGATTATTCTCTATCAAACAAATGGCAAACATAAAAAAGCCCTCGAACTGCTGCAAGCACAAGCATCGATGGAAGGCTCCAGTTTGTTTGGACATGAAAGAACAATCAGATATTTGCAGCATCTGGGCACCGAATATAAGGATTTAATTTTTGAATTTTCCGATTGGGTGCTGAAGAAACATCCAGAAGACGGCTTGAAAATCTTCACAGACGACTTCATAGAGGTTGAAAATCTCCCCAGAGCAAAAGTCTTAGACTTTCTCTTGATTGGTCATAAGAATTTGGTAATTCCATATTTGGAGCATATTGTGAATGTATGGAACGAACCGAAGCCACTCTTTCATAACATACTCGTGAAGCAGTACCGCGAAAAAGTGCAATCATTGATGGAGGAATCGAAGAATTGCGGTAGTGAGGGAAACAGGTACTATTCAAAATATGTGGTTGGTGTAATCAAAAATTGAATCTAATTTTTGTTTTTTTTCAGTGAAACTCTTCAACAACTCGAAATGTACAGAGCAAAAATGTATGAGTTCTTAAAGAAATCTGAAAAATATTCACCGGAAGCGGTTTTGCAGGAACTACCTCCAAACATTTTGCTGGAGGAACGTGCTCTGATATTGGGAAAGTTGAAGAAACACGAGAAGGTCCTCGCTATTTATATTCAAATTCTTGGAAATGTAGAAAAGGCTTCTGAGTATTGCGAAGAAGTCTATCCAGAGGAGAATGACATATTTGCAATGTTATTAAAAACAATTCTTAATCCCCTAAGCGTTCCACCGTACCAAGGTGTTGAACTCCATCCAGATTTCTTGAAACCAAATTCAGAGATAGTACTGCAGCTTCTCAATAAGTACGGTGTTAACATCAATCCTGCTAAAGTTTGGCCGGTATGTATATAGACAAATTTCGAATAAAATATGAACGATTCAATAGGTTAACATTTTTCGCAGTACTTACCTGAGGACATGCCACTTCAACGGCTTCGCAATTACATGGAGACGGTATTCCGAACGCAAATGGAAAGGAAACGTCATCATCAAATTCTCAAGGGTCTTCTAACTGCGGAATGTCTTCGGTTGCAAGAGCAACGTATGCACCATGAAAAGAAGTGCTTGACCATTACCGATTTCAGTATTTGCCCGGTATGCAAAAAACGTTTCACGAATCAAAGTGCATTCGTGCGTTATCCGAATGAAGACATCGTTCACCTGTCGTGTCACGATAAAAAGGCGGGTGTGGCTTGAGTGATATTGAATGACAATTTATAAATTAAACTATGTACGATAAATACTGACATAATACAATACATACTAATAAATAACTATATATACAGAATCATATATTGCATTTATGTTCATAGCGACAAGTTGGGAACATTGGTGTCTCAATGTGGGAGACATTTAGGAAATAAACTTTCCTTGGCCAGTAGAACCCTCAATGATTTCCTGATACGTCAATCGTCGTAGAATAGGATATGATCGTGGGTAGACGTGCAAGAGTACGTCTCACTCAGGTCCGTGTGGACTGTGGACCCATTGCTATGCATAGGGAGGGAATGAGTTCCTTCTAACACCCTTGTCGTACTCAACGAAACCGTTTGTGGTGCCCTTTCTTCGAGCAGCCAGCCCGACCGATCTTAATGAACCTGAAAAAGTGAAACAAGTGGATGTTATTTAATTCTTTCAGGTCCTGGAAGAAGAATTCTCCCATCGTCCTGTATCTGTGGTGGGGGCAGTGGTAGAGATATTGAGGAGCCCTACCCTTTTCTTCCACGTCAGCATATGTAGTCTTAAGATAGACCCATTTTTGTTTCGTGATACTTCAAATGGTTCTGTCCCGTTAGAGCTCCGGCTTAACTTTTTGCCTCATTGAATGAGTTTGTCGGTTTTAGCTCTATTGATATTGGCCATAGCAACCTAGTAGTCTTACAGGTGGTTATAGTGTTCCACCTGTCTGTTAGCTAGGTCGAGGATTCTATCATCCACCTTCTTCTTCACATCTGTCTGAGGTTGAATCCGTTCGATTGCATGGGATGGCCAATCGTCTTACTAAAGCAGGTCTTCCAATCTTCGAATCGCTATGTGGAAGTTTCGCAATATGCTTACATAATTCCAACTCCCCACTGGTTTGCGAATCGGCAATGATACCCACCCTTTTATGTAGAGGGAAAAGTAATGACTTCTTGGGGTTAAGTGTGGTGTCCAAGAGGACGGTATCTTGTTTTTGAAGTCTTGTCTTGTCACGGGACAATTGCAAGGTTAAGGTTTGATGACAACTACACTTTACTACACACTACTTTTTATATAGATGTACCTTGTTGAATATTACATGTCTCAATCGAATGCGGCAGAGCTGTGATACTTGTGAACGGTTTAATGAGATGTTATATTTAACCTATCCTAAAGGCACTAGAGTTAGTCCACCGTATTGCTGCACATTCTCTTATACCTATTATCCACTTTGATAAGATGTAATGACGCCAATAGAGGGGTCTTATAGATCAATGGCATTTTAGTAGCGAGCTGCCGGGTCTGTCCTCACGTTGCCTGTTTTAGTTTTACAAAAAACCAGATGCACAAAAGGATGGCATATCATCTATACAGATGACTCGAATACCAATGAAAACACTAAATTCACCTGCAACCTCAAAAATATTTACTTTTTTAATTATATCTAAAACTGCAACCGAAACTAAATCTTTAACATTTATTTTTTTATTATTATTGCTACAAAAAATCCTAAGCAATGCTTCCATAAAATCGGAAATTAGACATTTTGTTCGGCTCCGTTTGGCCCAGACTGCAATGAAACATGAAAACGTTTCCAAAAATGAGCAGTCACCAGCCTGCCGCAACTCTAATAATAAGAAACATGAAACTACATTATCGTCAGTATCATCCTCATCACCCGCATGATCCACTAAAAGGGTCGCGGCGGTAAAGCATGCACTAAAGATCTCGAGGCCACTTGATCCTCCGCCATCGACTCTAACTCGTCAACACGCAACTAGGCGAGTTTTTGGACTTTGTCCTACCACTTCATCTTGGGTCTACCAAGCGGTCGCCTATCTCATCGAGTCGCATTTAAGGCATGTGCCGGAATTAGTGATGATGGGAACATTCGTGCCAAACCCATCAAAGCTTATCCCTTTCCGTTCGAAGAATCAGCTGCTCAACATTGAGTTGCCGTGTTTCTCACCCTTTCACGGCAAGTAATTCCCACAACAGCTCGATCTTGTATTCGTTCTGTCATTACCCAAATTTCATTACCATTGGTGAGAGTTGGAATACATATTGGAAACCGCTGGCTTTGCACCAAGCTCAGCCTTCCCAGCTGTTTTATAATAACTGAGCCAGCTTGGCCAAGCCTACAGGAAACTACTTCTATTCGGGCTCAGAGTCGAAAATTCTTCGGGCCGGAGCTAAGTTGTCCATACGCTCTACACCGCCTAACCATCTTAGGCGTTGGATCCGTAGACGCCCGGCTAGACTCATGTCGCTGTACAGCCCATACTGTTCGTGGTTGAACCTTCTTCTCCAAATGCCATCAACGCAGACAGGACCAAAGATCGCGCGCATAAATTTTTTTCTCTAAAATACTAAGAACCTCTTCATCCCATTTGGATAAAGTATGCCTCTGCGCCGTTGATCGGCGATGATCAAGGTTTTATACATAGTCAACTTGGTCTTCCAAGAGAGGGCTGTATTACTCAATTGCCTCTTGAGCCCATAGAAACAGCGGTTGGCAAGGGTTATTCTGCGTTTGATTCTTATCCTCATTAATAACTTGATATGAAATTGCGGTTCGTTATGAGAGTAAAAGCTATTCGACTATGCTCGCCTCATTAAATAATAAATGTAGTTACTTGCTTAATATCATTGTCACTGCAAAATACAATAATTATATTCAATACACAACGCAAGCACTAAGTAGGTTCCATTGCAAGCGATCCGAGGGCCCTTACAGCCGGTGCCTCAATATTATTACAATATTAGTATAGCCATTTATTATTTAATTTAATGAATTTATAATAATAATAATCTCCGTTAGGCTTACAAATGCTAAGCAATCTAGAAAATAAGGTTTCTAAACTATACGTTACATGCGTTTGTAAGAAACCTGTATGTGTGCATTTTTCCCTTTGCACCCGCACTAGATGCATGTAGCTTTACCTTGATGATGGATATTTTTTCTCAGATTTGAATGTCTTAATTCCGTATTGATTCAATTGCACTGATCTATGCACAATACCTTCCACAAGTGAAATACTCTGCCTCTTCGCTGCGGTTAACCATGCATGCGTATCATATTTCATAACCGGTTGCTCTTAAATAATGCATTCTGCAGCATACTTTTTTTCTTTAATAATAACAACGTTTAATTCGCTATCGTCATTCTAAATGAATTGTTCACACTTATAAGTAGCAGTCCTGATAAGGGAATAAGCTGTGTCCGGTTGGGTTACTCTCTTCGTTATTTACAATTCGTGTAGTTCATGGAAAATAAATAATTTATACATTCAGCTTCTTGTGTCATTAAACCAATTATATGAACTAGAGCAAATGAGATAAAAAATTGTTGAAGTCTGGAGAAGATAAGTTGTACCCATCTCTGCAGTGTCACTTTCAGTTGATGTTTGAATATTCGCGCAGTGTAACGCGTTATGGATAAAGAAAATAAATCCGAGTTCAGTTCTGATGAAAATAAACAACTTTTAAAACGGAGTAATAATCGTGGACTGGACTACACCAAACTAGAAAATGTGCAGGATAATACTACAACGGAGATACACCAGCATATAACGGCTTATGCCCACAATGACACGCCACCGGATGGAGGAACTCGAGCATGGTTAGTAATGATAAGTTCATTTTTTTGTCTCGGCCTCATTTTTGGATTGATCAACTCTTACTCGGTGATATACAAGTACTTGCAAAAGACTTTTGCCATTTGGGGTGACCCAGAAGCTTCAAGCAAAGCAGGTAAGATTTTTGATCTTGATGATTCTGAAAATGCAAATCATATCTATTTCTTTAATTGAAGCTCTTATTGGTTCTATTAATTTTGGAACAACACTCTTTTGTTCGCCCATTGCTGGAATACTCTCGGACAAGATTGGAATGCCGTTCACAACACTTATAGGCGCCATTATTAGTGTGTTGGGTCTGATGTTATCATCGATAGTTCCTTGGAATGCTACCGTCTTGTTTTTCACATACGGTCTACTGCTTGGATTTGGATCATCACTGGTTTACACACCAACAATATCAGTATTGGGCATATATTTTAAACGTTACTTGGGGAAAGTGAACGGTTTTGTTTCTTTAGGTGCAAGTTTATTCACAGTTATCATGCCACCAACTCTGTCATATATTTTGTCCGAGTATAATCTGCGCACAGCACTCCAAGTGTTAGCAGGTTGTTTCAGTTTATTGATAGTGGCTGCATTCGTATTCCGACCAATGCGGTGTCCAGATGTCGATGAGCGCCGTTCAAGCACTGCCTTTAACACAGATATCTGGAAACGTAAACCCTATATAATATGGATTCTAAGTTGTGCTCTCGCATTGTCAGGTTATTATGTATCTTATGTGCATATGGCTAAGTTTGTTGAGGTGAATTTCCCAGGCAAAAACACTAATCTGCCAATTATGTGCCTCGGAGCAGCGTCATGTATCGGCCGTTTAATTGTTGGAGTCTTGGCCGATATTCCAGGAATGAATAAGATCAAAATGCAACAGTGGTCATTGATTGGAATAGGAGTCCTAACAATTTTACTACCCATGATATGGTCGTATGATATGCTTATATTTTGTACCTTGATAATTGGAGTTTTTGATGGAATGTTCATACCAGTATTGGGCCCAATAGCGTATCAACTATGCGGATCAAAGGGAGCAACACAGGCCATCGGTTGCTTCTTTGGACTGATTGCCGTACCAATAACAGTTGGTCCAGTTTTAGCGGGGAAAATTTATGACGACACGGGATCATATACCCTACCCTTTATAATTGCTGGAGTACCATCAATATTGGGAGCATTATGTTTGTGCTTCATTAAGACAGACCTAGATGATGGTGAGTTCTGTGCTACAAAAATGAATTGAATAAATATTTTTAATAATTTTTGTTCAGGGCTAAATCAGTATGAATCTGTTCAACAGGGAGGCACAAGTAAAAATTTATTGAATAAAAAAACCATATCAATTTTGATTGAGTCTGGTGAAGCACCAAAAGCGGAAGAAGGTGATTCGGCATCTGTAAAGAGACGGTATAATTATTCTATTCTTTAAAGAGTCAAAACGAAATTTTCCATTCCATCAGTTATTTATATACAATGGAGTTATTTATGTATACATATATGTATGTATATGCAGTCGAAACGTTTAATAAAATTAAATTTATTTTATCACATACAATTATAAATGGTTATTGTAAATATTGCACAAATATTAATAGTAGCAACAGATATTATAGTAGACGTGGCGCAATAATTTTAATCCGAACTGTTAATTTCAAAGCAAAATGGAATACAATAAAGATGGGAAAGATCAGCAAAGGGTGATATACATTTTAATTAAGATCTAGTTTGAAATACTAGCAGACATGTTTTGGGTTCAAAGTCTTCAAACATACAGTGGACTCTACCTCAGTCGAAATTCCCTACAATTCGACTAGCATTTCCCTCAATTTTGCATACAAAAATCATCCTCTAAATCACACGCCGTCTAACTCGAATTATTTTTGATCTCCCGTGAGAATTCGACTTAGTGAGAGTCCACTGTACATACTTAGTATTCCGTGCTGTTAGCCATTCAACTATCTTATGCACAATCCATCACTTACGGATAATGCATTGATCTACAAATTCATCGTCTTTTTTTTTATTATATGTATACATACATACATGTCAAATTTTAAAAATGTTACCAGACGAACATAATTCCATCAATGCGAAAAATAAAAGTGTTTTATTGATTGCACATGACGGCGGCGACAACGTTAATTATCGTTAGTCAAGTCTATTTCGCATTCTCAAATTCCTCTCAGCTTCTGAGCATTTCAACGGAAAAGAACACTTCTGGCGGCAATTGGCTCACTGGACAAAAGAATTTCTCAATCGTTTACCATGCTCTCATGGCTGTGAATGGCAGCGGTTGTAGGAATCAATTGATGATAGCTCCGCCTTTCCAACTCACTCTTCTTCATACTAAGCCCGTATGTATCACATTGAAACGGACAATAAATTAGGTGAACTGGTCATCGGATTTTGCCGAAAGATTATTGATGCTTAATTAGCCCCTTGGACAAGATGTATTAAAAAAAATTGACAAGAGATAATTGAATTACAAAATGAGGTTATGACCCATGATATTACGCCAGTAAATTGTACTTAAAGTAGTTTATGATTCAGGAAATCGTATTTAGATGTAGTTTTGTAGCAATAAAAAGATTTTGTTTTTTCACTTAGTATGTGATAGATTCAAACTGTAGTTGCTAGGTCCCTTCTACGGTTCCTGTAGAAGCTAGGCCATGGCCCTTTACGGGCTGTAGCACCACACATATTATATTATTATTATGTGATAGATTGACTTTATAATTTAAAATAAGCACATATTGTTGCTTGTTTGTACATACATAAGTAGAAGTCGAGGTGAAGAGTTGAAATAAGAAAAATCTTCTTTTTCAAATCAGTATAAAAATACAAGCCTATAGGAATTAATTAAGTAGTATTTCTATTCTTCTCTTCACACACTTGTTATCTGAGTCTACAAACGTACAGGCACGTTGTTTAAATTATATTTGATTGATATTTTTATTAATCATCTTGCATAAATATATATTTCATTCATCGACTTTAAATGAATGATCACCTGTTCATAATATGGAGATAAGTCTCCAAAACCTCGTCGTAAAATACCACAAGGGCAAGTACTACCTTGCAATGCGATTAATTAGTCTACATGAATTAAAAAATGAATAATAATTCAAACCAATAACGAGATTAAGACTGGAAAGCAAACAACACCTGACCACATGTCGAAGTATTTTTCATTCATGGTTATGTAAATAGAAAATATAAAAACAACAAGTTTCATGTAAACTGAGGGCTACACACCGAGCTGTCAGTTAAAATTAAAGTAGATGCCACGATATCTTCAATATTTACAAATATTCTACATATATGCTAGCGTGTGTGCACATTCTTTGTATCTACTTAAATAGGTTTACATTAACCTGCATCGGCTGCCCACTAGACGACGGGTAACTTAACCCGATCAGCCCATCAAGCTAATGAAACTGAGCTTGAATTTCAACTTGACCGCTATTGCACAACATTTACCCATAGCAAGCAATATCTCTAAGTAATGTAATTTATTTGATTGAAATCTATTATATAAATAAAAAAAGAAAAGGAGACTTAGGCGTACAGAATTACAGTGCCTTTGTCAATTGAACAGTGTGATCTGTAAAAATAATAGGTCAAATTTGGGGGATGGGAAAAAAAAAGGTATTTAAATTAAATTATTTAAGCATTACTCGTATGTTTTTAATATTACAAGTTTTTGCAATAATGGTGACTGATTTTAATATTTTATGAAGTGTTTTTTCAATATTTTCATAAGGAGTCAGTCAACCACCACATAAAGCTACCCTGTTTTAGAATTGGTTAGTTGGCCTGGAACTTGATGGTTATATAATAAATAAATACTTGAAGCTAATGGCCCAAACTCATAGTCAACTCATTAATAGTGCCGTAGTAATATAGCCGGCTCTTAATCAAAGAGCCGACTTTAACTTTTCGTTATTCATAGAAATATCTACATCTACGTCTATGAATATTTTATTTGCAGCGAACGGTTTATTTAGATATGAATACTTGCGCCAAGTCGTGTTAACATAATCTTTAATTTCTTTTTTGATTGGAATCTATTTTTTAAATTACACTTTACAAACTAAGGCCGTTTTATAAATGTCATCAGCTGTGTAAATTGCGGGAATTGTATCTGCATGCATGCATTGAGAACGCATATTTAGAAATGTTCTGGAAATATGTCAGAAAATGCTCCCCATAAGTTTGAGCTTTTTCTTTAATTTCAACAGATATATATCTTGTATCTTCAATCCAAATGTTTACTGACCTTGAAAGTCACACATAACCCAAAGAACTGTATACACCCTTAGCACGTGAATTATTCCAACGAAATTATGTGCTTATGTACGAGTTCTAGTTACAAAGCTTTGGGTCAGTTTGTGTGTTTATACACTATGCAAGTGTTTTGGTAAAGTAAAGAAAAGGAAAATGTGCAGTTGAATTAAAACCGAAAAGCACTTGTATTTCGTTCCTAGGGAAAATAATAAGAAATAACATGCACTTGATACAACCATACGTCACATGCAGCTCCGACATGTTGAATCGACTTGTAAACACTATCGAAAGTAAACACAACATTTATTTCTCATTCTATTATTGGATGGAACTCGCATGTGTTTCGAACGTAAAAGTTAGTTCTGAGGTCGACCCAACACGAAGCTCATAAAAGTGCTCCACTTGGCACCGCTAAATGTAGAAATTATTATTACTCGAACCCCGTTAGCACAGCGGGCTGGTTGTCTGTGCGTCGATTCCGCTAATATTATGAACAAATATCAAAAAACGAAATCTTTTTTGTTATGATTATTAATCTCCATTGTAAGTCGCGCGGTTTTGAATCAAACTCTTAACGATAAATTGGCGGAATTTTTTTGTGTTTCGTATATGTTCTTTATACAACTTTTGGAGGAGTTAGTTCCTGTGCATCAGTTGTTTCTAATTGTGGTGTCCGTAACACACTGTTGTGAAGATATAATATGTTGTGAAAAAAGTTTAGGAAAAGGAAATTATCCGAAATCAATAAAATAAAATCGTTGCCAAAAATAGGTGAAACTTCGCATATGTTTAATGCCAATGAAATTACTTATTATTGTGTGTGCAAATAAATAAATTCATTGCGTCTTTGAACATTGGTTTGAAAATAAAAGAAACGAGCGTTAAATTACAAGTTTCTCGACTTTGTGTATATATTTGATCACTTATTTGATTTATTTTGTTGTATTTTGTTTTTACTTTTTTGAACAATTTATAAGTGAAGGCAATTGAGAACTGATGTTTATATCCATACATATGTGTGTCGCACGTTGAAGTAACAGCAAGGATTTGTGCATATTATTTACTGTTTGCATTGACACTTACCAAAGCTTTCCTGCAGTAACATTTGAAAACACTTAAAGTCCTTTATCTCCCAATCAACTTTGCAATTGTGTTTCACTGCAAAGATAATAAGACTTTACTTATCTTCTTTAATTCACGACGTTCACGAATTGAGTTTTATAAAACATAATACAATAATATAAATAAGAACATTTTGCTAACGAAAGTTAAGGATGTTAAGTATTGAATCAAAGCTTGTCTAGTACCAGTGTCTGATAAATTCTCGTCGCAATTTTTGATTAGGCTACCGCATCTAGATTGTCTTGTATTTCTTCAATATTTTTTCAGTCATTCTCGCGTATGGCGTCTTTTATGTCCATGCGCCTTGACCTACTTATGCATATGTCAACTATTTCGGCTGCCGCCAATTTAAACCTTTAATTTTTGCATGTCAGACCGAGTTGTGAATTAAATTTGCTTACAACTTATTTTTTATTTTTTTTTGCCACCAATGATTGTGCACGTGTATTTGCTTTTGAAAGTACGAGTAAATTAAATACATCTCAAGCTGATATCATAGCTAAATTGTTGATACTGCAATGATAAGGTGCCACATGTCTCATATTCTTTCTGGGGCGTAAACAAGTCCGTAGATAGAATTGAATATGCAAATATAATGTAGATAACAAATGCATTCACCTGAATTCATAACAACTTCAAATGTATAGTACTTTGAAATGCGATTCGAATACGATTCATACTCTCTAAGCCGAGTTCAGTCCGAGTTGGCTTCTTTAACTAGAATCATTTTTTTCAGAAACGGTCAACGAAGCAAAGGAATAAATAGAGTGCAGTGTGCTATGTGAAATTATATCAAACACATCCCTGAACAAATATCTACATTTATGAGATTGAAAGGAATCAGGACGTACTAACTGCAATAAAGTTTAGTCAATTCACTAAGGAATAATTTTGAAATCAAAAGATATGACAGAAAATGAACCCCTAAACCACAATGGCAGCATTAAAGCACAAATTGTGCCTACGGCGGCAAGTGGCGAAAACGGCAACTTATCAAATGGAAATCCAAAATTGCTCACAAATGGAGTACATCACAAATCGGAACAAGTGACTACGGATGGGGGAGCAAAGAACCCAGCAAATCTGAATAAATTGAATGGCGTTGAAATTAAGGAACCTCCGGATGGAGGCGCCCGTGCGTGGCTAGTGATGATCAGTGCATTTCTGTGTAATGGGGTCATATTTGGCATTATCAATACATATAGTGTTATACATTCGTTTCTTCAGGATAAACTGACTGAGCAACATGACACAGAAGCTTCTAGCAAAGCAGGTGAGTTAAATTTACATGTACCGTCTGCTCTAAATGCATTGAGTAATTGATACAGTAACCGGATTAAGTATGTCATCAAACGTAGATTTGTCATTTAAATAAATAACAAAGGGTAGAATAGCAGTCAAGTCAGGTTTATGTTAGCGAGGCAAGAAACACGATATTAGCTTGGTAGGGCTGTCAGTAACTAGCGATGGTGGCGCTGTCAGAGATTATTATTATAATTAAGTCGTTTTGCATACTACTTTCCTAGCGAACTCTTAGAGGCTCTGTTCTTTTAAGGAATGGCAGTAAAATTTTGCCACGAAGAGGTAAATTGGAGAAGAGTAAACGACCACAAATTGAAACAAAATATACAAAAACGGAAACGTAAAATTAGCTGTGGCCAAATTTGCCACCGAATAGACATGTAAGAAAACGTACTCCCACGAAAGCGATCTCTGTTGGAAGAAATTTCAAAATGTTTGTGAAAACAAACTGAATAAGCTGGACCTGTATCAAACCTAGTGAATAGTGATAGGATTTTGGTCTAACATCATCTTTTAGAAATTGTAGTAATTCTGATACTTGAAAAATTTCAAATTCTCTGACTAAAACTTATTTCATTTCCCATTCTTTCAATATATTCCGATGCGCATTACCGAGCACGAAACAGAATAATGAATTGAAATTCAATCAAAGAAGTAAATAAATCGTTGTCGTTTAAAGTTCATCTGTTGATAGTTGATAGAATCGTACTTTGTTTTTAGATTATTTCCTACTTCAATCTATTTCAAATATCATAATCTTTTATTGTTTGTTTTTTGTCTATCCCACGGCTTATTGCATTTCATAATGTTTCTTTTCGGTGATACGGATACTCTAGAGAGTCGAAATGCCAACGCCTCACAAATTCTCAATTGACAAACAATGTACGTCAAATAAAAATTAATCAAAATTTATATCAACACATTTGTATGTACGAGTATTTTGTAATTGACGCATAAAGGGTCAATCAAAAATATCAACTGCTTTGTGTAAGCGAGTGCGGCATTTTTGCATATCATTTACACTTTGGAAAATGTTTGTTTTTTTTTTTGTATCATCAATGCATTTGAAGTTTCCTCACACACATCGAGATCATATTTGTTATGGGAAACATACTTAATTGATGTGTGATGAATATAAATGCATGTACATCCTACATGTCTAGTAATAAGGTGAATGTGGGCAGTTGTCTCCATCGGTGTTGTTTTACTACTCCGATCATTGTCATAAAGAAAAGAAACAAGAATGAATCTGACACACTTCCCTACTCACAGACAGCAGGGAAGCCGCAAAAATGTACCTACATCAAGTTTCATTTCATTGCAGGGAAAAATCGTTGAGGGCAACATTTTCCTTCACATCTTTGGTTATACATATGTATGCTCACCCCCTTGCCTTTCGTGGAAAAAGTAGTCAACTCTTACTGTGATGGATACAAAAACCATTTTGTTTTTGGCCTAGATAGACTAAAAAAGTTATTTTTTTCCTATTTCAGCTGAAATTGAATTAGTTATATGTATGTTATGTTATGAGAGGAGAGGACAACAAGAAGTTGAGCAAATTTGTTGTCGACAAGATAGTTGAGATGCAAAGGCAATGTCTGCATTAGCAAGCATGAACAGTGAAACTGTTTGCAAGAGTGATTACACCATTTGTCTTACATCTATTGGAGTATTTGCTATTGATAAGAAAAATAATCGGGATCAAATCCACCAAGTAAAGAAGACCAGTATTCGAGATTTAAACAAACCTCTTTACTTCTTATCGATATTTAAAGTAATGTATTTACGTTTGTTCGTAAAATATGTGCATTAAATCATGTATGTTTTATAATGCAAATATACACAAGATGATGAGAGAAAATCCAAATACGAAGATATGAGGGTATGAGGGCCGTTCGATAAGTTAGTGGTTGATTCAAGATGTCGGAGAGATCTTTCTTTCAAATAGATTTGTCTTCTTACGAATAATTTCATTTGTGAGCTTTAGAAAAAAATGGAAAAATGTTCGTTTCCTGTTTTGATAAAGCATTACCACTATTGAATATGGTTCCCAAGTGGTTCACTGAATTTCATTAGGGTCTTACAAAAGATGGTGAGCACCTAGAACTTCGAAATAGCATCGACGGAAGAGATCGTCAAAGTCTACGACATTGTGCTGGATGATCGTCGGGTCACGGTTCGTTTCAATTTCAAATGCTTCGAAAATTCTAATTCCAATTCAACAGTGGCGGCCTTGGCATTGTGGGTCTCTGTGTCGACCCCTACGCTGAACCTGGCCTTCTAGGTTCGAATCCCAGTACGACAAAAACAAGTCTAACGGCCCCACCTCTTCCAAATCTCTGATAATGCTCAAAGAGTATTCCTGTCTAGAGAAAGCTTCTCAAACTTGGACGTTCGGAGTCAGCAGAAAACTGTAGGGCGCTTCCACTCGTGAGAGAACAAATAGCAAGCACAACGCGAGTGGTTGCTGAGAAGCTCGGTCCTGGCCATAGTAGCGCCACCCATTTTCATATTATATTCATTCAACAGTTGACACACTAGAAATGAAAAGTGGCCTGCTGGCGAACATGCTTCAAAAACGGTGCAAAAAAATGCCTGTTTTGCACATTTTGAGATATCATAATACTATTGGATATTGGAAGAAAAAAAATGTATTTCAACTCAATTCACAACCTTATCAAACAGTCATCGCACATACATCTGTAAATGACCCATATTCTAAGCAGGTGAACATGCGATACTTTTGTATGCTGAGACAAGATATTTGCGTATTCAATGCCATTCTAAATACAAAGACATTCTGTATAATGCCGCATACAAAATTAGAAATGCTTATCTTAACTTCGAATATTTCAGTGTAAAAATATATTTACGTTCAATTCACATGATGGAATGGAACAAAAAGAAAATGTATAAATAATCTTGTACATATATTGTACCTATTTCGATTCTTAGATGAAATGAGCACAGCCTTGCTTATCTCAATAGTCACATAAATAAATAGTTCCTGGTGATAATCCTTCTTGGGAAATTGATAAAATTGTGAGGTTAAACAAATGCGTTGTGTTTAGAATAATCATTATTACAGATTGTTTTCTCTGCCTTGTGTACCATAAATATGAAATCACATCAGCGATTGGTGTTATTCGTTTCTGTCTATAGTTTGTTTTATTTGTTTATTTGCAACTATGAAACACAAGCTATTGAAAATAATATAAGAATACAATAATTAATATAATACGGCTTCTCAGCAGCCGCTAGTGTTGAACGTGATGTTAGTTCTCTCAGGAGTGGAAGGGACGTACAATAGTTTTATGCCGAATCCGAACGGCCAAGTTTGAAAAGCCTTTTCCAGACCTAAAGTTATTATAAGTATCTCTGAGCATTGTCAGTGACACGAAAAAGGGGAGGCCGTAAAAATTATTTTTGTCGTACTGAGATTCGAACCTAGACGCCGAGGTTCAAGTGCGTAGTGAAGTACAGACCCACAACGCCACGGTCGCCACAGTTAAGACATAATAAACAGGAGTTTTCCTATAAGAATATATTGTATTGCTCTTAGTAGTTTATTATATTTGGAAGACAAATTAACTCCTCTGGGATTGATACGCAAACATCCACACGTCACGTTAATATGGGTTAATCGCATCATCATTTTGTTTATTCTTTTTCAAAATCTTGTTTAACAAAATTTGTATTTATCGAAATGGAATCACAGAAAAGATTTCGCATGTATATACATCCTATCAGCTCTTGTATAAAGTCGAGATTAATGCGAACATTTCTTGTATTTACCAGATTCCTATCTTCAGACTGAGATTCTGATAATAAGAAACTTTGATTCTGTTTCGTTATTTCTGATTTTTTTTTAAATAAAGTCAGAGTTCTTTGTAAGAGATTATGGGTTGCGGTCAATCGTATCGCTCATCGTTCCAATTTAAATCGACAAAAAGTGTGCAATAGCACTTTTTCTATATATGGGGTTCGTACGCTCTATTCTTTGAACTACAGCCGCAAAGTGGAAAAGGGAAAGTGGCGCTACAATACATGTTAACCTTTACCTTTTCTTAGCTAAACAAAAACGCAAAATGCAACCCTTCTCTACAGCCATTCGGTTGTTTGCATTTGACGGCGCTGATACGATTACAAGAAAACCAAACCATAGCAACTAATGTTACAAATAGGATCAATTGCGAGGTATTGTGGTTATACCTACATTTGTCTTGTATATATTTTAACACCTAAGTTGATGTTATGATTAGTTTGTGCTTCATTAGGTTGTTGGTTTAAACCACGATTTCGATGACAAGAAAAAGATACATTGTACTCTAACATTTTTACATTAAATTCTTCAACGTATTCAAGTAATCATGAATCCAAAACTATGTTTTGAGTATACCATTTGTACAGCTTACGTATCTCTCTGAAAACCACCCCAAGTATTGTATGTGGGTCACTGGTCACCACTGAGAGATACGAGCATGTGTCTAATCAGCGGTGGGCGATAAAGTTTGCCCAATTCTGGAATACTGGCGCTACCCTTGATCAGAAACGCTCGGGGGAGGACTTCCATTGCTATTTAGCGTTCAGGTTTCTTTACATTGTTTAATCGCAGATTTCATCTATCTAAGTACAATTCTCTGTGACAGTTCAGCGCAACAACTCATCAGTTTCGTCAATTCATTTTTATATCCGCCGAGTCTCTAGCTAACGACGTACGAAAAAATGCTCTCTGACGTCTGATATTGCATCTTCAACTTCAAGTCGTTGTGATGTCCCTAGATACATAAATTCGAAATCACTCTGCAAGAGAATAGCAACGACCGTCTCCCAGACAGGCTTTGTTTCTTCCACTGGTTCCATTGAATATCCGACAATAGCGTCGCTGCGGCATTTCCGGCCTTGAAAATGAATTTGAGTAATATGTACATTGTCCTCGAAATGTTACCTTTGTTAACATTTTTGCATCCATTACCCTGACTCCTTGTCAACAAATCTGTAGAATGGTCTTCAGAACAAAGTGATTTGGTCGTAGACTTTCCGGAGTCGAGCACAATTTCATGTACATTATGTATATCTGATCGTCACAGATCTCTTTTCCATCAGGCAGATGTGAATAAACTGAATAATTGCGTATTTCTTGCCATAATTTTCGCGTGTTCAACACATTTTTAAAAATACCAAATTAACAATTTTTTTTGTTGAGTCTATAAATCCAAATGAAAATACTGCGTTCTTGTTCCAACCTTTGTTTTAAGTTGGCCTTACTTGCATTTTTATCACCACACATAGAAACGGCCATGATAAGTAACAGCATACAAAAAAAAACCTCATTCTTGCCAAAAATTTCGCACAACCTCTCGAATCCATTGAACTTCAAATAAAGGAAGCTGTTTAATAATAGACAGCTACAAATGAACGGTGTCAGAAATACGAGCGTCAAGAAGCGACAGTGGGGGGATGATGAAATTCAAGCATTCATTGGGTAGGTGATGCTCGTTTCACTCGGACTGCAGCATTCGGTTTCATATTATATTTTTAGCTAATATTGCAAAGTCTGGGACGCTGCATTGATTAGAATAGAACAAAAAATGTATGTACTTGCCGACAAATGCGATGGCAATGAATATCAAAACCACGTGCCAGTCAGACGACTCATATAGAATATTCAGCACGCGACTTATTTTTAGAACTTTAAGCTGCGGCTGATGTAATAGTTTAGAAGAGTGTGCTTGATCTGATTGTAATGTTTGCGAAAAAGAGATGATTCGACGATGTACAGGGTGCTTATTTCATTTATTTGGTTTTTATGATTTAGATAGTATATGCTAGTATAGAATATGCTTAAGACAATATGATGATGTAAACCTGTGTTACAATTACATAATTATGATGAATTCTAAGGCAGAATTTTATGCTTGAAGACGTGTAAGCTTTTCTTATTGATAATGTTTTGAATATAATACGTTTGATTGAGAGAGTGGTTCTTCTTCTTCTCTGTGTCGGCTACAGTCCAACAAGCCTTAACCAACATGCCTCTCTAGCTCCGCGATCTCTGGCTCACGGGTTTGTAGTTGAAGCATCTTCGGGTCGGAGGTAAGTCTAAGGCACGCATAACTCAAGAAAGTCAAGGACTTCCTCATCCGCTTTTGATTTTCATGTCTTTTCGCCGCACAGCGGTACGGCGATGATCAGTGTATTATATTCGTATATAAAGCCATTTTTTTCCTTCGAGAGACGGCTTTTACTGCTCAATAGCCTCTTGAGCCACAGAAACTGCGATTGCCAAGAGTTATTCTACATTTGATCTCGGTACTGATTTTGTTCCTACTGCGTAGCCAAGGTCGACGAAGTCCTTGACTACATCAAAGTTATAGCTGCCCATGGTGACACACTGCATCGTGGTATAGTTCCCGACACCCCGTATGGCGTTGTGATATGGTGCCCCATATTGGACTTAAGTACATACAACTTAAGACTTAATGCCAGAGGCTATTTTAGACACTAAATAGCGAATTCATCTCAAGGCTCTGGTTGAACATCTGTGGACTTTTTTATCCTAGAGAAAGCAAATATTCTACCAAGGATCAATCAACATACACATCTTCCTCTTGAAAACATAATACCTGGTAGGGATCTGTTGCGTTTACAGAGATGGATTTAAAACGAAAAAGGGTGTGGGAGGTGGCGTATTTCTTTTCTTTTACATGCATGCTTAGAGAAGCAATAATTCGAAAGATAACAGCGGAACCAAGTGTATATCATCTAGTCCCAAACTTGATTCTCAACACTCAAAACTCGAAAAGAGCTCAAACAGACCAAAACCTAGTGCCATAAATCTTAGTTCTTATTTAACAACTCTTGCAGAAGTTGCTTGAGTGAGCAAGAAAAGAAAAAACTTCATTTTATGTGCACCTGCTCAGCTCTGGCATCAGAAAGTCGCTTACACCTATGTAGATGTATGTTGCTTTGACAACCTTGCAACCATCGCCAATCTACCGCAGTTCATGAAAAACACATGTTGGCTAAAAGAATTGGATAACCTTTTGCAAACCACATCAGATGGAATGATATTTAGCCAGCTGATACCAATTTACACATGCAAAGCTAGCTGAAGTCCTTCCTTCCTACTACTCATTCTGCGAATTCGTGGACTATTCGGTCTGGAGCAGTGTTGTCCATTCGCTCTACATAGTCCATCGCACAGATGCGATCGAATAGTTCTATACACTCACGTCTCCATTTTTGTGAACCACTTAAATGTCAGTTGGTATTGTAACTTATAATTTCGACGCTTCTGACTACTCATAGCAGGATTCTGACGTAAGCTTACATTGCCGTATGTCTATTTGGTTGGACCTTTCGGCCATGTCAGTTCCACTATGATAACTTCGATACTTGTTGTGTGGTCTTTCTCAATTACGATATATTGTAGTTTAATTATGTTTCCCAGCCAGTCGATGGGGTTTCTAGGTAGCTAAAAAAGACATTTTAAATTTAGAAATATTTATATTCTTTTACATTAAATACTTACTTTGCATTCTGTTTCTTTCAGCTCTCGTCGGTTCATTAACAATCGGCACAACATTCCTTTTATCGCCAGTTGCTGGAATGTTAACTGACAAAATAGGTCTCAGGCGGACGACATTTATTGGAGGAACGCTATCCGCTAGTGGACTGTTGCTTTCATCATTCTGCACAGATAAAATAGAGGCACTCTACTTAACATACGGTATAATGTTTGGTCTAGGCACAGCATTAGCCTACACACCTACCCTCGCCATATTGGGTCATTATTTTAAGCGTTACTTGGGAAAAGTAAGCGGATTTGTTACAGCTGGCTCAAGTGTATTCACAGTAATCCTTCCACCTGGATTAGACTACCTTGTGAAGCGACACGGACTGCAAGTCACACTGCAAGTAATGGCACTGATTGCTTGCTTCATAATTGTGTGTTCATTTGTTTATAAACCACTTCATCCACCGCCAGAGCCTCCCAAGAAGAAACCTGGCCGATCACAGTTCAACACCTTTATGCGTTCCATTATCAACGTTGAGATTTGGAAACGAAAACGCTACGTCATCTGGGCTATGTGCGTCCCCCTGGCACTATTCGGTTACTTTGTTCCATACGTACATATGGTGAAATTCGTCGAGACCGCATTTCCAGGGAGTAGCAAAAATCTGCCAGTCATGTGCATCGGAATAACATCAGGCATAGGACGATTGATTTTTGGAGCTATCGCTGACATGCCAGGTGTCAACCGGATATACTTACAGCAACTGTCGTTGTTTTGCATAGGAGTAGTTACGCTTTTACTTCCTTTGACCAGCTCCTACACCCTGCTCATAGTTTTTACTCTGGTTATGGGATTATTTGATGGATGCTTCATTTCCTTACTTGGACCAATTGCTTACGAAATATGCGGACCCCAGGGAGCGACACAAGCAATTGGTTTCTTATTAGGACTGAGCTCACTGCCGCTCACTATAGGGCCACCCATTGCCGGGATGATATTCGATAGTACTGGATCGTACACAGTTCCATTAATTCTTGCCGGAGTGCCACCGATTGTTGGCGCAACGGTGATGTTCCTCATAAAATGTGTGCGTGACGATAGTGTTGGTAAGGATGTTGAAACAAATGGATCACTGCCCAAAAACGCATGGAATGAGGGTAAAATATAATATAATCTAATAACACCTTACAATTTTAACATTTACAAACTTATCTTGCAGAGGGAACCACAGATGCTCCTCTCATGAATGGTAATTCAAAGCAGGCCTCACGAATGCAATTCTCGACACCGGTTACAAATGGGAACGTTTCACTTGCCACACCAGGTACTGACCAGAATAGTTGTTCTAGACTTTTGCTTTGCTCAAACAGCATGTCAACTGTAATAGTAGAAACTCCTATGGGCTTTGCTAAAAATAAACTGTTGCTGCCTTATGCAGGCTATCGTTCTGCGGAACAACGACGATATAGATATTCCATTTATTAGATTAAAACACACACCCACTTCCAAAAGCTAAAAAAAAAATTACATGAACGAATGATCTGAACCCATTTGTGTAAATATTCATCATGCATGCTATTATTATAATTTTCTTGTTGCACCTTATTCATTAGTTTCTGTGACATAAGTATGGAATATAGCGACAAAATTAACGAGACGCAAATACGATTTGCCAGTTCTAATTCGTTAGACCGGGTCGTGTTTTTAATGTGAATATGTATGTACAGGGTGGGCCAACTAGTGGTTTCTTTTTTAAATCATAGATTATTTTGACACTGACAGCTGCTTCCCGCTCGAAATCTTGACAGAAAGTTGGTATCATACCTCCGCGGAACGAAATGAGTCGTTTTAACTTATTTCCAAAGTGGGTACTGTGTAGCCCAAACAGTGCGTTTCTTTTTGAAAAGAAGAAGTTTTGGCCGAAATAGAGCACCCACAGCGACTGCATGTTTGTGCTAAAAGTTCGTGAGACTGGTACGATAGTGGACGATGCACGCACAGATGAGAATGTGGCTGCCGTGGCTAAGATTGTGAGACTCAATTCACGATCATCAACTCGCCATCGGGAACAACGTTTCGGTCAACGGTGGGCGGTGTGGCAGAGCCATGTTAACTTGGCTTGAACGACCTTTGGTTCTTGCAGAATGGTGCGCTATGCCCATTCGATCTTTTGCGCACCAAATTCCTAAACCGTGTTACCAGCCATCGTGGCAATGTCAATTGGCCGCTGCGGAGCTGCTATTTGACCTGTTTCGTTTTTTCTGAGGAACCGTGAAGGACCGATGTTATTCCAACAAACCGGAAACGAATCACGCACTCAAGGCCAAGCAATCCGTGAGCTACTGTCCGAAACCATCACCACGGTCTTGGAAAATTGGGGTGCCAGAATGCGTAACTGCGAAGCCTGCGGAGGCAGCCACTTGATCGAAGTTGTATTTCATAATTAATGGGAATGTTTCTTCTTACTAATTAATCTCATAAATGGAAAAAAAATAGTTTTGTACATTTAATTGCATTTTTAAAAAGAAACTTGTATTGGCCTACCCTGTATATAGTTATGTATAAATATTATACGGTATTTTTAACAGTGGTATCAACATTAAAACTTTGATGCACAATTTTTGTATGTGTTATGAGTACGAAATAAGCTCAAGCTAAACGAGTAGCTAAATACAAAGCCATGTAATCTGAAATTAATTTGTCAATAGTCAATGGTAGTTAAGTAAATTCAGATTATCCTTTTGCATATTTGAACGTTACCTAAATCGCATGTGCTTTATGATACTCGAAATTAGTATTTGATGGAGGAACTGAATAAAATGAAAGAAATAGCAGTATCGAAGAATGAAATGAAGATCCCCCGTAATGCCACGAAAAGCGGATACTCATTTCATATTCATACTTGTTTGGAATCAGTAGTAGTAGTGGTAGCAGTATTTTAATGCATTCTTGCACTCATTTCTTTAAAACAATGAAGAAATGCACGTATTACTAGTGACTTAGTTATTATGTATTGTTCTTGTACTGTATAGACGTACATAATGTATTCTCATTTTACTCTAAATATCTAAATATATAAACCAAAATGAAGAAGTATTGCTTGTTTACTTGTTTTTCTTTTTTTAAATCTAAAACATATAATTTACTCTTTACTGCAGATGTTTTTATATACTTTTGATTTAAAAAGAAAATAAATATTTCAAAACCCATAACGATTCTGCCGTAAGGAATACAAAAAATGTACATAAGTATGGATGTACTAGTGTAAATGTAAATGGTTGCTTTGGGTTCATTTGGGTGCAGACATAATGGATACTTTTTAATGGCGATTTTTTTTTTACTAAAGCTTACTAAAGACTAGAAATATATTAAAAAACGACAAAAATCTATTTATGTACTTTCAGAATCGCTGAGCGATGTCAACATTACTTCCGACCATAAGTGAATATATTCTAATGGATACAAATTTAACAAATGTCTCGCATAAAACGAAAGTATACGTATGCGTACGCATAAGTAAATGCATAGCTGAGAACGGCGTATAGAAAATATTCAATCTAGGATAATATTGTATAAGTGTAGGTGGAATGCAACTTTAATAACCTGTTAGCTGTACTTTTTTTTACGAATTTGTTTGCCTTTACGATTTTTTTATATTTTTATTACAGCAATTTATATTATATGATAATATTTAAGTGAAATTAAAATATTATATATTCATCCATGTATGTAAATGTAAATTGAACAAGCGCCTTACACCTTACTGTAGACTCAAAACGAAAATATACAAATATATTTTGTGAAACACATTGGAATGAAAATGGATTATAAAAAATCTGAAACTAAATAAAGTAGGAAATACAAAATTCTAAACCTTCTTAGGTTAATTTCAACGTGTTTTTATTAGACTTGGCAAATCAGTCGGATACCGATTTCATTTAAGCTGTAATAAGTAGTCGAACAACAGTCAAATCAATAATTTAATGAAGCGTTTTCTAAAAACAGGCCATTAAATGCCATTGTCGAGCCACCATTACATCCAGAAAAAGTCACCGTTTATGTGTGCTTTATGGGCCAGTGGAATCATTATTCTATTTGTCTTCAAAAATGATAATGGTCAAAACATTGCAGGCAAGGGTGAGCGCTACGTGAGTACAAATTTGTTCGTGCACCACTTGAACATTCGACGCGTTGTTGCCTAAATACAGCCTGTACTGCGAAGAGTATGTGAAAATTGGACCTGCTGATTACGCCATGTACGCACCAGCTGTGGCAGTCAAATGCACGAAATCATATTTAAACATTAATGCCATAAACATTATCTGTCAAATAAATTCAATTTCATGAATAAATCATTTTTCTGCGTTTTTATTTTATTTTTCTGTATTACAATTCAAAGTTGTCCGCCATTTAAAAACAACGCCATTTTCTGTGAAACAGTCCGACATAAGACTTCAGAAAACAGCTGTATGTTGCAGTTTCTTGAGTGCCTGTCCTTGTTTAGATGGGTCCCCGGTTCGAATCCCAGTGAAAACAAAGTAAATACGCTTTATCCGGTTTTGATCCAAATGGTGACTGGTGACAAAATGGCCGTTAGAATCAAATAAACGACACTATCACTGGAGTTTGTTGATCAGTGGTAGTAGTCTGACTATGGATATCACAATCGACCAACATGGTCATATCTGGACTGCCAGATATGGCTTATTTAGCTCTCGGTCAGCATCAAAACCACTGCAGTGTATTCCAAGTAAAAGTAAAAGCTATGCCTCTTGCAGCTAGCCTAGTATCAATGAATATGATAGACAGGAAATGTCTCCCCCATATAAGATGGCAAGTTACATCAGGCAGATTCTACATAACCATTTGCTTGGTTCATGGGTAGCACGGAAACAAAAGAGCTGATAAACTAGCTAGCTCGCTCCTCTCGACCTATTATGCAGCAACAGTGCATCCTCATCGGCGCTAACGCTCATAGAAGCGGTTTTTTTAAGGAAAAAACCATAATGTTACGATACCATACTAACAAAATGGACAGCAGCACATAATATGGAACAAACAGACCACTTACCACCAACCCTACCCCCCGGAGAAGAGCAAATGAGAGGATACAAAGGCAAGAACAAATGGTAATATCAGAAGGGTAGTTCGCCAAAGACGACCGCAGGTATAGGGGACCGGGTTTTCTGTGCCCTCTTCGAAAAAAATCTGTAGCACTAAGTGCGACTGCAGCGTTCAAGCCAAAGTGGCTGCGATACACGAGGCAGCACTGGCGTTGAGAGATCGCAACGTAATCGACAAGTCGATCACCATTTTTTCTGATACACAAGCGGCAATAAAGGCCATAGCATTAGATATTTTGACTTCGAAGCTGTTTACACTATGCGGACAGAGCATCAGTGAGATATCCTTGGTGAACACCGGGGAATATTGGAATCCGAGGCAACGAAAAGGCGGACAGACTCGCGAAGCTGGAAGAATCTCTGACAATCCACTATGCGCATACGCCGCTTAACTCCGTACGGAAAAAAGTCCTAGATAGAGCCAGAGATCGATGTCTTGGTCTGGGTATTGGAGCAACGGAGAGGGCTCTAGCGCCGACGCTAAGCAAAAAGGGATCGACATCATTTATCAGTTTTAGTTGTAATGATGTACGCAATACGCATGATAATAGGAGTCCTTACTGGGGACTGTGCTATAGGTACACATAGAATGCGTCTGAACTTCCGCATAACGACTTTTGCAGAAACTGCAGAGACGAGGAAGAATCAGGATCTATTCGACATATGCCCTGTAATTTCCCAGCCCTAGCAAAGAAAATAAAGCACTTCTGCGTAGAGCTGGAGGACTTAAGTGGTGTTGAACTTAAAAATCTCTTAAAATTCATATCGATGTGGTTTTAAAGGTTGGCTTACTAAAGTAGGTCTCACGGTGGCAAACCAACCCAACGGGAAAATATACCCAACACATTGATCTAAGTGAGCCACGGCAATAAGGAGAACAGGACACACTATTACCTACCTGGCCACCTAGCTAGAACGGGAGTAGACTTGTTGGCATTTGGCATCTCGTCAGGAAACGTCAAACTTTTTTGACGTTTGTTCTACATAAAATTTATGAGTGATATGAGAACTGCACAAGAACAAAAGTCGTTTTTCTATTCCTCGATTAGCATTTTAACCGATGCAAGTCCTTACAAGGGATTTAAAACTGCTCTAGCGATGGTGCGTACATTTGTTGAATGCATCGTCTCTCTTGTCCTTAACACAGTTTTTTGTATAACACATTGACCAATTAGAGAATACCATTTACCTGATATCGTGATTGACTGCCAAAAATGCATGATGATTAGTGTTGGAAGCAACACTCCCACTCCCAAATTCGTTGGTCAACAAGGAGATAATAACATATAAAGTCGGATAGAGACTGCAAAAGTTCTAATTCTAATAGAAAGCATCAAATGGTGCTGATTTCATCATTGCCCAACGCCATTATTCACAGTTATTGCATCCTCTGATAGTTCTGTAAATTAGTCTATACAGTAAAAATATTAATGTAGTGAGCAGTACTGAGAGTCAAGGCGATTGTACGACGCATAAGGTAAACACCACGCTTGAATCTGATGCTAAAAAAAACACAGTTGTCTATCTACATAAGGGTGCCAATTACTAAAGTTTGTCATTTTTCGCATATTGCTTCAAGGTAATGAGCAAACTAAATGGAAATCAAAAATCATAGTAAAACAGTTAATCCCTTCCTTAAAAGCCAACTGATAACTGACGTAAGTAAACTTAACCTTATGGGAGAACCGTACCAAAGGTGTCCAGACTCATCGTCAATTTGTGTCCATAATTGGTTCCGGGAATTCCACACCAACTGTCAGTTAAGTGCGTAGATTGAATGTGTCGATACTTTGGGGATATACCGAATTAACATACATATACAATAAAACATATAAAAAAAATGTCAACTTACTACAATATAATCTTTAAATATCACGCGTCTTTATATTCAACAGTCGACTTGATGACAGCCATCCACTGCCTCTATGGGGAACAGTCGCATATATTGTACATATGATCCCAATTCGCACACTACTCATGACGTAATTATACAAGTACGATCTGTAAAGCCTATACTTTCGAAGGGTTGGAAGAACGTTCAATTAAGGTTGATCTACTTTGAATAATGTATTCAGTGAATGAATTGGAGCATCAAGTGAATATGTAAGCATTTGTGATACCAAGTGTTCTTTTCTAACCGTGCAAAATGCAGTCATTTGATATCTAGCCTTTTTCTGTCGTTCGATTTATTTTTCATGTAACATTGATTCGATTAGCCAAACAAATTGGGTACAATAAACTCATTACGTGTGCGTTATGAGCAACTATTTTATGAGTCAAAACATTTGATGTTCGAAAAGATGAGTGCGTTACGTAGAATACATAACAAGTTATGTGCGCCATTAACAAAAATCCATTGAATTACTCAATGAGAGCATGATCACTTAAAGACAAACGATTTAAAAGCGTCACGCCGAAGAAATTCATAATAATATTTCCGTTAGTGTATTGAGGTGTTTTGCTTATGACTGTCTCACATACCAATCAGACTTGTCAACCGACATTACCAGCAGATCTTCCTTTTGAGATATCAGAATATCAAGCTCGCTATACCACACTGGTAACTAAAAATATCAATAGCGAATGAAACCGAAAAGTACTCACGTTGCTGACGAATTGTTACAAAATATGCATCGTCATTTATAGTAAGTTTGGAAAAATATTGTTTGGCAACTGCCCCACCACAACTTGAAGTGAATGCTTTCCTGAATATTTATTGACAAATTAAAAGCGCTGTTGTCTAATAATTCCAAGATATGCAAATCAGGTGAAAATATGAAAACAATTTCTTATGACTACATTCGGAATCGTATGGTATCTTCATATATAGTGCGACAAGGTGATACAATCGTTTGGTTAGGTTTAAATATTCTACTAGAACTAGTTTGAGCAAGGGAGAAAAAACGTACACTTTTATCATTTTATATTGATTGATGAAGAGGACAGCCCAATTACGCAAATATAAGCCGACTGTGATACCACGCCGATTAGAGAACTATCATAAAAGTTAAAGAAATATGCCCCCTCCCGTGTAGCGATGGTACTGCACAAACAGGCAATGTGTGTGCTGTCCTGCTCTCTGTCCCTGGAGCTTCTGCAAAAATCAATGTATGGAAGACCCATCTTGTACGCATGTGAGCCAATTGTGCAGTATCATGTTATGATGCCGATAAGTGCCATGAGTGCAGGCGTTTGGGAATTTTGAAGTTGAGTGTTGGACAAATCTGTTGTGCAACCAGACCCGTAAAACCTACCATCTAACAATTTGTATCTAGCTCAGTCAGACTAAATCTGAGCATTTGAAAGGACCCATGGTTGTCTTGCGTGAGCCATATGTTGTGTGTAAAACCATGCCTAGTGCAGGGGTCTCATCACTTAGCTTTACAGGCGGCTGTTGTCCAGTCGATCAACTAAACGATGTCATCAATGATAGCTCTATTAATACCTATCAATTAGATATTTTGATATACAGATGTAAAAATTTAATATCATCTATCAGCACTGACATAGTCTAATGGGCAGAATACCAATACAAAGCGTTCTCTGACACTGAAATCTTTACAACAGCATACAGTCTGTCACAAAAGAAAGTAAGTGTTGTAGTAGTAGTGTAAGTAGTTGCTAAAATTGTAACGAACTTTACAGACACTTTGACCCAGGAAGCCTTTTGCGGATGTTCAAGAAAAGAAACCCATCCATTTTTCGATCAGTGGGCACTAAATTGACCACACTAGAACCATAGTAGATCTTCGTACGTGTTTCACATGTGTGCGTACTTACTTTGCTGCTTACTTACTATTGTGACAAAAATTAACACTTTTAAAGGATATGTGCGTCGACTCCTACGCACTTGAACACTGATACGTAGGTTCGATTACTACGTACTAACGAACAAGTGAAAAATTACTACCCTGATAGTTGAAAGCTTATTCACATCAAGTGTCTTTACGTTGGCATAGAATTACTGTTCAAACAGAATGTTCACTTTTTGGAAAGATCTTCAGAAAGTAGAACAAACATAATCAATACAAATCTATGATGTGTGTGGATGATGTGGATCACGCAACCCGTATAAGTTTCAACATAGAGCATATCTAGGTATATTTGAGTTCAGTTTCTTCTAAGCTTTGAAAGAAGCCAACGAAATGCACGAAACGCACAATTGGATTTCATCAACAGATAGTAAGGGCCCATAAGCCATTTGAGTCGTGTAACCAGGTAACATGATCACTGTCGAAATCACGAATAAATTGAAATATTATGTACAATCAAAGCAATATAAAAATTGATATGTTTTTATTTATCCTTAGTGCCTTTAAAAGGAGCGTATGTATGGGCAATCAAAACTATTATTTCACTCGAAAGTTTCTTTTTATCATTTCTTTATCCATACATGTAGATACGTATACAGCCCACAGTCGGACTTCACCCTCACCCGTCCCTTGGTCGAATAATCATTATAATAAGCAGTTAATAGCAACATGCACGATCGTGTGTGGCTCTATTGCTTTGCATAAAAATCATTTCTCAATAGTCTTTGCAGTTTAACATTGTCGCAGTCTTGAACGGTTAACATCGGCGGATAGTTTGAAATTAAATTAGTTATAAATAAATACAGAAGTGAAAAAGAAAACCGCGTTCAATTATGATTATCTCGCATATCCTTCTCGGAGTGTTTGGAATAATATGGCTATATTTTCTATGGTCTCGACGGAGATTCTATTTGTTGTGCATGAAGATGAGAGGACCATTGGGATATCCAATTCTTGGAATGGCTCATAAATTAACTAAACGTGAAGGTTCGATGCAAATTGTTTAATCAATTCGTTTTACAGAATGTTTTTATCGTTTAATTATTTTCCTACGCGATCGACGAGTGAACAATTTGATTGCGTGAAGGACATAAGGCCATTTATCATGGCGCCCTCCTTAATTCAAATATACGAATGTTATAAAATTTAATTTAACTAAATCGTAGCCGCATTATTGAAAAAAGACTGCTGTGCGGATAAATTATTGGACTTTCTTTGATCGTGCTGTATTGTATTTTTCGTGCACCTGTAACGCGTATTGAAACGATTCTGCGCATTTTCTCGAGGATTACTTTTATTACAACCATTTTAGATGAAATCAATAAATTCATTTTTTAAGATTACAACAGTTCAATGCTATCGGTTTCAATTTTAGTATGCAAATCCACAGTGCCGCCAAGCGTTATTTATAAATAACGCAGACTTCACTCAAGGATCACGATTAATCAGGGTTTGTGAAAATGTCTCCACGGTAAACATGAAGATGTGTGTGTGTTTTTTTACCGATTTTATGGCATCACAAACAATCGAAACGTTAATTTGATTACTCTGTTTTTATCACTTCTTTCTCGCGTGTTTAACGTATTTTTCTTTTATAATTTGTAATCTGTATGCAACATGCGTGGCATATCCTATTGTACAAAAAATATGAGTACTATTTTTTGTGTTTGAATTTCTATGAATTTCAAAGCACATAAATTTAATAGAAAATGAATCTTCAACACTTTCATCTGTGCCTTAAACAAATGGAAAATATAACGTATGGACGTGACAAAAAACAATACATACGTACTTCGTAATTTTTACAAACTATTGGTATTGGCTTTCAATGAATCCTTGCGATTACGGGAAATCAATTAGTTTGTTTTTGGTACACATAATTCTAATCTTTGTTCTATAGTTTTAACTTTTTTAAGCCTGTGTTCAGTGATTTTATTGGATTGTTTTCATTCGAGGACCTTCATTTCTATTGGGTTTAAAAACGTCCCTTTTTTAAAACTAGCGAATCAGTGCAATGCATATGAATGCATTAGTGTCCAAGATGCCGACGTTTTTAAGGACATCTTGAGTGCAGTAAATCGATCAAATACCAGAATACCCATACCGAACCGGCATGAACCACTTCCATAACACACTTTCAATCACTGACTTCGCTCAGAAAGTAGCCATTGTATTAAACAAAACATATTTTTTAATTTAAATTTGAATCATTGGCTACTAAATTCAAGGAATGTGAGCAGTGTGGAAAAAAACATGCTCTTGGTTCAAGGGTTCGAATTGTGGTCTGAACTCCACCTTCCCTTCATATTTGAACCATTGTTGTAACTCTGACATCAACAGTTGCTTAAAGAAATTCCATGGAATTCGAGTTCGTATTAAGTTAACTTTGTAAGTCTCTCTCCGGTCTAGCCTTCTAAGTTAAAAAAACCTAAGAAATGGTCTTGAACCTCAAATATGTTTATAGTTATGAGTCTACTGATGGGCCTTACCTCAAATGCCTCTCGAAAAATGTCCACGATTAAAAAATTAGCATGTGAAATAAATCTAGGATTTATTAGAAAAAATTAAGAAAAATAAGAGCTGCTAGAAACAAGCCCTACTTCCGACCGGTCTGGACTTGAAGTGTGTCCGCCATTCTTCGACTTAGTGCTATATAACCACGTTCAATATATAACCGTTCAATTCGAAAGAACTTCTAAATACGTGACGAATGTCGGAACCTCTATACTGACTTTACATCAAGATTTTAGGCTCTGCACCCTACTCAAAATTGCATTTAAATGTGGTCAGTTGGAACATCCTGTACCTGTGATTGATAAGGCTTGAATTGAAATTAAATGTGGCCAGTTGAGACATTCTGTACCTGAGCTTGACAAGGCTTGAATTGAAATGCTCATTTGTTGCAAACAGAACAGAACACAGAATAAATCAGACATTGCTTCGGAACTACCTTGCCTTTAGCTAAAGTTCGTTGATGGCTAGAAGTTGTAAATCGACTGTTTTCCATCAGAATTGGGCACTTTCCTACGAGTTTTTCGTATAGTTTCGTCTGAAAATTTTGTCCTGTACATGCTACAGTACCTGAACTACTTCCTGCTTCTACTGCTATAGCTATTTAAATTAATTGAGTTTTCCAAAGAACTTACCACAACTGCAGATACAACGCTGCATTTATGTGTATAGTCTTTTTGCTTTTTTTTTATTTTCGCTTTCAACAAGCAAGTTTGTTGCACGATATTTTAATATTGAATATAGCACACTGATAAAATTCTCATTCTCTTTTTCAAACATAAATCTCATACGCGCAGAAATAAAATGCGCACGTTTCGCTCAAATAATTCCATAGGAATTGAGAACTGAGATAATTTATTTGCGATTTTCTCCAATGGACAGTTTTGAGTGCTTATTCAAGAAATTATCCTGCACAGGCTTGGTGGGATTATCTATTTTGACTTTTAGCGAATGTATGTATTTTCTTATGTGTGAATGTATGTATTTTGTGTGAACAAACGGAACGATGTGACTTGTACTATTAGAAAATAATTGCGTTCAGATAGCGTTTAGGAATGCATTCTGAATAACTGATTGGACAAACTTAAATTTGAAGAATTGCAGAATATGCATTTTATTCTACACTTACACATCCTGCACATATGGCGGGTGCTGTCCTATCTACAAGAAAAGACCACCCATTCTTTCAAATGAACTGAATAATGAATTATTGCTAAAATAAAACATCTCTAAATATATTTTTCCCGGTCTACCTGAGACTATAATGATAAATATAATGATATTTTGCAGGTATCCTGAATGTGTTTTTGGGTATTGAACAAGAATATGGCCGATCATTTGTATCTTGGTTGGGACCATTTCCGTTTTTGGTAGTCGCAGAACCAGTGCTTGCCGAGGCAATTCTTTCTTCGGCCGATTTCATAGATAAGGCTTTCATCTATGATGTACTGGATGATGGAACTGGAAGAGGGCTTTTTAGTTTAAAAAGTAAAATACTGCTAATAGACTTGCTTCAAAAATGATTCGAAGTCTTATGATTTTTCTTTTTTTTAAGCGCCTCTATGGGGGGTTCACAGGAAGCTTCTTAATCCAGCTTTCAATCATAAAGTTCTGCTAAGTTTCCTACCGATTTTCAATCGAGAAGCTGATAATCTCAAGGGTGAACTAAAGGAACTAGTCGGAGCTGGAGAGGTCGATTTAACTACAATCTTACAAAAGTGTACTTTGAATGTAGCGGCACGTAAGTAAAAATAACCACAGTTAAAGCAAAAACGTTACGAAATCGAATCGAAATTTATAGAGACAACAATGGGTAGGAAAATGGCAAGTATAGAAGATCACAATAAGGACCTCTTACATTGTTATCAAAGGTATGTATATAATCGGAAAGGGATAAATTTCATTCGTAATTTCAATCAATGTTCCATATTGACAGTGTCTTAGAAACAATGACGAGCATGTTGTTTTCACCGTGGCTTCGGCACAATTTCCTTCTTCAACTGACGACAAATTATCCTGCATATCGTAAGGCTAAGCAACGCATACGTGACTTTATTCAAAATGTAAGTACATATTTTAAAAATAAGGACTATTAACAATATGACACCCAGGAACCAACCGAAACAAAGATGTAAATTAAAAAGTTAGGCGACATCTCGTATGAAAGTCATAACAATTGTTTGCAACACTCTCAAGCACTGTTAGTGGCTATGCGCGTTTTAATAATAATGTGCGCTGCAGTCCGCAGAGGGCCGTGGCTTAGCTTCTCAGCAAAGCATGCTTTGAGCGTTACAACTAATTTTTTTTCCAGCTTTGACCTACCTTTCGTACGTTTGTGTAGCCTTTCCTCCACCACCCTTAAAAACATTTAATTCATCGATAATGGGAGCTTGTTGTTTTCGTTTGGAAGCGGATTCACTGGTAAATTGGAACCAGCTTTTCCTGTAGCCGTGTCGGGGATTAACACAGCGCCACTAGTTGTGTCAGATTATGAGTGTCAATGTACAAATGTCTTGTCAGATATTACATTTTATTTTTAAGACTTTTATCTTAAAATAATATTCAGTCACCCTATGCATACATAGGCTAACACTTGTTTATTTACTTTTTCTATTCATATCTACACAGCTTATCAAAGAAAAACTTTCTCTCCAAGAAGAAGAATCTAGCAAGCATGCTCAAAATGATATTCCAGAAGATGTGGACATTAAAAAGAATTCGAACATCTTCATTGATCGTGCAATTGAGTTAGTCAGATCAGGTGATTTCGATTGGAAAGATGTCGAGGACGAATCAAATGTTATTGTTTTTGGCGTACGAATTCCACATCATATATGTATTTGCATTTGTGGATCTAATTGAATTTTTATTTACAAAATAGGCCTTCGAAACTACAGCGAACACACTTGGCTACACTTTGATGATGCTTGCAATGTTCCCCAAATACCAAGACAAACTGTTCGAGGAATTAACTTCAATTATTCCCTTATCAGATTCAGCAACAGAAGTTACATATGAGGATATCCAGCAAATGACCTATATGGACATGGTTCTAAACGAAACAATGCGAATTATGGCACCAGTGCCAATAATTGCTAGAGAAACCGTTCGCGATACGAAACTGCCCAACGGGGTGGTTCTACCAAAGGGGCTACAAGTAGCCATCGATATATTTAATATGCATCGTGACTCAAAATACTGGGGAGAGGACGCGACAACTTTCAATCCGGATAACTTCCTTCCGGCAAATATGTCCGACAGACATCCCTACACGTTTATACCGTTTTCAAAGGGACTGAGGAATTGCATTGGTAAATATTTTTTGAATTACCTTGTTAACTTGCTTACGCTGTTTGTTCTCTATCTAGGTTGGAGATATGCACTCATGTCAACAAAAATAATTTTATCGAAACTGTTGCGAAAATATCGTTTTTCAACAAAATTTAACTTTCACGATCTGCAATATGTTGAGGATATCACATTGAAACTGAAGAAATATCCTCTACTGGAAATTAATTTACGTGAGTCGTGAACTGTATTGTAAATGAATCGCATACATCAATCACTTGTTATGTTAGTAATGTTAAGTAATGTTGTTTTTTTTTTATTTAAAACATTTCATTTTTCAGTATGTATGTGATATATTTTGAGTTATTAAATAAATCTTAGAAGAATCTATTCACAGTACATACATCTTGGTTTTATTGTGCGTGACCCAGGCAGTCTTCAAGACACGAAACATCAGTTGCAAATGACAATTAATTAAAAATCGCATTCTCATTCTCATTTAAAGAAGCCTTAAATAAGCGTGATATTTCCGGTGTTTAATTAAAAGTGGTTAATTATACGGTACGTATATAGTATAACATGTAGTCTGTAAGTTTTAATTAAAAGTCACGAATTATACATACATATTATATGTGGTCATCAGTTATAGAATCGAATAAGCGACGGTTGAAGAACTCAACAACGGCATACAAGGTAGTCTTTTGTCTTTCCGATCTCCATTTATTTTATCTGAACATGCTTATTTAAACTTAAGCTGGATGTATATATATGACCGTAGTTCGAACGATTCTAACATATGGATCACTATTACGGTGGCATTACAATACTACAAAACTCATCAAGGTACAAAGCACATCATACATTAGAGCCACGGTCGACACGTTGTCGCAGTTGCAACAACGTAGCTGATAGGCAGACCTCAACACATTTCATTTGTACTTGTCAGACAGCGAGTGCTTGCTAGACCCTACTTCAACTCACTTGGGCCTGGAGGGTCTGAGCCTGACCAATAGCTGTCTTCCATTGATGACTTTTTTGGGCATCCACATCGTTATACAGCTCGTAGAGTTCGTGGTTATGTCTTCTCCGTTCACCATCCTCACATATATATCCGACCTAATAATTTTCATTCGGTCCTTCGAGTCAGGCGCCAGTTGTTTCGACAAACCGAAGTAGCAAACGATTGCCAAGGCCGTTCTACGTCCAATCTCCGCAAGACGTCTAACTAAAATGTGTTTTGTGGAGTTCACTTTTGCCCCAATGCAGACAAACTCCTTAACAACCTCAAAATAGTAGCTGTCGATCGTAATGATTTGACGAAACAATTCTGCTTCACCGAATGTGTTTCGTCTTTTCCTCATAAACCTTAAGACCAGCTCAATTCGCCTGTTCTTCAATCGCAGTGAAAGCTTTCACTGTGGCGCAATGGGAACGCGTGGCGATGTCATCTGGGTTGTTGTCGAGGCTAGGGTCTATGTTATTAGATGTCAGACCCCTTTTATTAACTGTCAACATAACAAATTAAGCAATATGAATTTCAGAATTCAACTCCTAGATTTTAATGTGTACAAATCAGATAACGATATCTATCGTAAAGTCGAAGTCGGCTATCTCTACTCAATTTGCTACCAGTTTTATAATTCTATTGTAGTTTTCGTGCAAAATTTAGCTTACTGAGAATACTCGAAAACATCACTCATTATGTTATTATTAAGTTCATTGTAATAATTAAATGGCAAAAGTGGTAACACTTATAAAGTGCAGCTATGTTCACATCGACGTGTCAAGCACGGATTGAACTGTCAAAAATTGGCTATGAACGAAGAAGTAACAAACTCGATGCCGTTGCATTAAAAGAAAAGTTTAGATTTTGAGAAATCTTTCTATCAAAAATAGAGTATGATATTTATATTTAAACTAATTAATGCTTGAAAATTACAGTATTATTGTTTTAGCGGGCATAGCATAATAAATTCCTAAAAGGCAAGGCAGACGCGGTGTCAATTTCCCATACTTTAAAGCGGCAAATTATCTAGAAATTTAATACAATTATTTATTAAAGTCGCTTCTTCAAATGTCTGCGTCATCTATAGAGCTTAGTTCCTACCGGGATCAACATTTCAAAGTTTGTTATTATATATTTAACATATGAAATCATTCTCATTTTGCACTTTTTTTTTTCATAATTATTTAGGGATCACGAAACGACCAAGAACGTTCACTAAAAGATTCAACAACTCTATACGTCGGCAATTTATCATTTTATACAACAGAAGAGCAGATTCACGAGCTGTTTTCGCGTTGCGGAGATGTCCGACGTATTGTTATGGGACTTGATAAATATAAAAAGACTCCTTGTGGATTTTGTTTTGTAGAATACTATAGCCGAATCGAAGCAGAATATGCCATGAGGTTTGATTTGTTATTCATTTTAGATATGTATATATATGACGGACTTTTTTGCTTTTAGGTATGTAAATGGTACAAGATTGGACGACCGTCTGATTCGAGTGGACTGGGATGCAGGTTTCATTGAAGGACGTCAATATGGACGCGGAAAGACTGGAGGACAAGTAAGAGATGAGTACAGAACAGATTATGATGCTGGGCGAGGTGGCTATGGGAAATTATTACAACAGAAAATAGCTCCCAATACTGATAATCGATGAAATGACTGGTGTTCCGTGATTAAGAACTTCGAAAATAGGTTAAAAAATATATTTTTTACAAAAAATTATCCCTTTTTTTTTCTTACAACTCTTGTTTTGTCAATATTGGACCCTTTTTTATCTTCTTCTGCTTCGATTTTTTCTTCTCCACAGTTTGCACAGTATCTGGTTTTGTATAGTATGGATTGATGAAATCCTGAGAGCGTTCTTCCTCATTTATCTCTTGACGTACCAAATCCATTAGTTCAGTAATCGACTCATCTGTGATTTGTGGGAAAAGATTTACAAAGCCAATGCACCAGTTTGCAGAGGTTTTCCAATCGGGTATTTTCTTCAATACCCTATATGATATTTCTGGAAAGTGTAAAATGATGTCGGCGACTAAGCAACAATTCTCTAGAATTAATACCGCAGCTTCCTGCTGCTTTAATTCACTTGGAAACCCACTTGTGGGAACATATTCAAGTTCGCTTAATGTTTGGTTACTATCTTTGAAAATCTGCAAGTACTCTGTTTTTTCATTAGTCTTCGCCATTATTACATTGAACTCACGTGGAACATTTTCTCCATTGCCATAGAAATTATTTTGTAGTTCTTGGCATAGTCTGATTTTAACATATTTTGGACAAAGCTCACATGATCTTTCCGTCGCAATCGAAGAATGTTAACATCTTGACTAAAATAATCCTTATTAGCATCTTCAAAAAATTTAGTGAACTGTGTCCTTACAAGCTACCGCTGTTAGTGGCTCTAGGGAAGGGTTAGTATCCGCAGAGTTGACTAGTACATTACTACACTGGGAAAAACTAATTGCTAGAATAAATACGCCTATTGGCATTATGCCTAGTTTAAGTTTACAGCTCATCATTTCGTCTATAAATATGACCACTAACTTTCCCGATTTGAATTTGAGAACTCAGTCTGTCAGACAGAATCTGCTTTGGCATTTAGTAAATAAATAAATGTCATTGTTTTTTTTACTGTCATGAATTTTAGCTAATGCTTGAACCTATACAGTACTAACCAAAAAAGCTGCATTCGGCGAAATTTATGTGTGTCAAAACTCATAAAAGCATATAAATAATTTATTAAAAAATAAAATTATGTTTTATCAAAATTAAACAAAAATTTAACTTTGAACTTGTAGCGTTAGATACAATTTGTGACAATAATGCGATTACTTGCAACTCATCGTGAGGATTATAAATCTACAAATAATCCGAATCTTTAAGAACTTAATTTCTTCATTCATACACAGTGGCCGAATGTTCTAATCGAAGGCAGTATGAGTGATTCTTGAATTTATATATTGACCAAATTTGAACTGATTCACATATACTTTACCAAAATAGTGTGTAACACGAAGCACGCCCAACATATTTTCCTTGCTGCATTACAATCAATTTAGCTGCTACGACATCCGAAATATCGTTCGATATGTATATTGTTTAGCAATGACATTGGTTCACCTTAAATCAAAAATTACCAATCACAAAATATTGATTTATTCTACATTAAAATTCATTTATTTCGAATATTAAGTGAATCGTTATGCGTGTTCACACATTGTCATTGCAATGAATAAGGGAAATGTGGTATGTAGAGATTATTTATTCATTTTTATTTGTTCCTGTATTGGGTGTTTTCTTCACAAAATCGAAACAGGTGACAAACACAATAAACAGGTACAAGAAAGTATCAAGAAAGTTACTTTACATGTTTATATCACGTACATAAGAAATTGTTTACTTGGCCAAGTTACCAGCCAATGAGCAGCTGAGACCAGTACCATCGGGCTCTACATTTAACTCTGTAACCTTTCCGTTCTCAACTACCATTGAGAAGCGCTTTGCTCTGAGTCCACCAAGAGGGGGCAAATCGATTGTCAAATCCAACGCTTTAACAAAGTTCGCAGCTGGATCGGCAAGCATACGTACTTTACCTCCTGCACCGTGTTCCTTTCCCCAGGCCGACATGACAAAAGGGTCGTTTACAGACACACAAATAATCTCATTTACGCCTTTATCTGATTTAATACTTGCGGCTTTTTCAATATACCCAGGAAGATGAGTCTATTTATAAAAAGGGTAAAATACATTAATAAAAAAATAGTTGAGAAAGAAATCTTAGCTAAAAGATATGTATGTCCAAACAATCACCTTTGAACAACCTGGAGTAAATGCACCAGGTACACCGAAAACTACAAGCTTTTTGTTAGCAGCCAATTCAGCAATGTTGATCTTGTTTGCTGGCGAATCTTCATAAAGATCCGACTGGGGCAATTTATCACCAACCTGTAAATAAAAAGAATACATCACAAATCCATTACATCATTGCTACAACTATCTGCATCCGGCGCTTGCAATCAATAAACATCAAGTACCATAGGATATAATAATTATATAATCTGGCAAGTTCACAAAATAATGGATGAGACTGCACTAACCTGCACTGGAGCCATTGAACGCAAAGTTGTGGATATAGCACGTGACGAATTAAATACAACAGATTTCCTCGGAATTACAGTAACAACTGAGCGCAAGAAAAACGATTGCATATTAACACAAACCTTTTTTTTTAACCACAAATGAAAAAAAAACTAACGGCTTCACACAAAAAATGTTGCGCTGTCACCGGCAATGTCAGTCGATAAATGGTGTGACTGCAGCTGATACCAAAACAAATTGATTTGACATTACACATTTACAATTTTCGGCGTACAGTAAGGAACATAAGTAGTGGAGTAAATATTTAATTAAGACAATGTATTGAAAACGCCATTAGCTACAGATGGACATTTTGTACAGCCATTTGTGGGAAGTTTTCTTCTCTGTTGAATTGGCGGGTCAAATATGTCACACAATCTCCATTGCAGGCACTTATTCAATATATTTGATCTGGAATTATTTTAACATGCTCGTTAACTTTAGTGTAGATTTCCTCTCAGACAGATTATTTTGACATTTTCAAAGTATTTTCCAATCAAACAAACCCACATTCAGAAATCTTTGTTTTCAAACAAATAGCTGTCAAAATAACATGTTGAAATTTGTTTGGTTTTACGGAAATTGTTTCGTTGCTGGTACATAGTCTGAATTTGTATTTTAGATATCCTTCAAAATGAATGAAGAATGTAAGATTTTTCAGTTATTTATATGTCCCCAATATTAACATATGTATCTAAAACAAATACATTTCAGTTTCGACAGATATAGCTATTGAAGCACTGGAGATTCTAATTAACCACATCTTATATATTCGTGAAGTTTATCCCAAAGAAATATTTCAGAAGAAGAAAATATATAATTGTCCAGTATTTGTGTCAATTTACCCAAATTTAAATGGATACATAGCTAAAGTCCTAAGCATAGCGCGTGTCCTGAAAGCCAATAAACAATTGAATAAATTAGAAATCCTTATATATAAAGATCAACAATGTGTTTACGAAACATACGCGTTTGAGATAACGAACAAGAACGACGTAGATATCACAAATAAAGATCAGTACTTAATGGATTTAGAAGAACAACTTCGGATAACGTTGTATACATTGTCTGAAAGGGTAATGTCATTGGAAAAACTTCCTGAAGGTTTTCGAGTCAAACTGCAATTATATACGAATCAGTCTACATATCTGAAAATATGCAAAGATTCATGCAAGGTAAAAATTGACATGAGTCTTATCAACTTGCTGAAATTAAATTGTTACTATTTAGGATACCCCATGGCTGCAGGTTTCAATCCCTGATAAAAATCTAAGGGAACAAGCTACCATTCCTCTTATGGACCTTACAGAGTGTGGCATAAACATTTCGGTAGAAATTTAGCGATAGGACGGGAATGTATAAGTATTAATGACCGATAAAAGGGGCAACAATTGAATGAGCATGAGTAAAAAAGGAACCATAATACAATTATCATTGATTGGGTATTTACGTGCGTTTCTCTTTGCCACAACAAAATAAACGCATGTTCAACATAAACTTGATAAGTTTGTTTGTAAAATCAACCTAAGAAAAATTTATTTGCTAACATGAATCCTTGTTCCCACAGCACTTATGAATCTTCCAAAACATCTTCTGTCAACCTGAACCAAACTGTATCTACGATTTGAAAACCGAATCCTATTACAGAATGGCAGGGGACCCAGGTTTAATCGCCTATAAAGACTCGTTAATAATCCCATGGCTGTTATTCTTAACGTAAGTGTTGCAATCTATTGATTCACTGAGATGTAATAATTACATCCTATCGTACACAGCTATTTAAGTCAAATACATTGACCTATATTATTCGTTGAAATATCCCCGCTTAATTGCGTTTACGGGATAATTGGACTGGCATCTTCTTTATATTGTTGGCTGATCTGTTAGGCTGCGTGGACTTCTTTATTAATTTTGTGTACCCTAGAAAGGATTTATATATTTATGTTATTTCATCTTAATTTAATTTGAATAAAAGCGAATAAAATGCATCTCTAGTTGACCTTGTGTTTCATTAGAAAAAAATCAAAAAATACTCATAATTGCTTCTCTGATTTTAATAAGTCATAGGTTTCCCGGTTAAAACCTATAACTACGCGAGGAAACAACTTTTTTGTAATATTTAAAATAATGAATTCAGGGGACGTATTTAAAATTTTAAATCGGTCTGGCAATTCAGGAAATTGCTACAACACAATCATTTTTTCTCAGCTATGAGAGTACTATCTCTTTTAATGCCTCTCCTTTAAATCGTCCTGACTGGCAACAGCCCTGATTTGATGGCTAATTAATAGCAAATTTATTAATAAGAGACCTAAGTTGTTCTGATTTATTTAGTTTAACTTAAGCTGTTTTACCAAAGCAAAGGTTACAAAATTTAGGCTTACGCTTATCTTGAGTTCTTTTTACAATTTTAAACCTATTAATAAATTGTAACCTAAATAATTTCATGCTAAACGTTATTTCTGAGTAGATGATGTGTAATTACTCCTACTCGAATATGTAAGAGCAAAATAATACTAAATACAAAATTGAATGTAAGTAATATCTATTACTTACTTATTATTTCTTTATATATTCTTATTATGTCTATATATATCTCGAATTTGTAATTTTCTCTCCTATTCGTAGTTAACGTTAATCTTAGCAATTTGAACGATAGTGTACTACAATTCTAATTTCTAATTTTAGTACCTATCAATAATTTGTAAACATTTCTTCTTCGCATAAAACTTGTAATATAAGTAAGTATAAATAAAGTAAGTTTCAAAATATTCTTAAATTAAATAATTTCCCCGACTCGATTCTTATTAAAATATATTGCAATTGACAAAAAATCCATTTACGCTCAATAAAACAAGGGTATACTATTTTATAAGAAAAATAATGATTTATTACAAAACAAACATTACCTTCGGTAATTGCCATTTCTCTTCCCCGGCGAACTAGATTGTCAATTTTGCGGCAAACAACACACATCTCGCCTGTAACTATGAAAGTTTTTTTCGCCACAATTTAATTCAAAATGGCCGTGTCTCTACAATTTTTTTTCTCCGAAAGCGTCTGTGTTTCTAATTATTAGTAAATTCTATAAAAAATTGCAATAAATTTATGCAAATAACTTCACAAAACTATAATGCATCTGAATATGCAAAATGTGAATAAATGGTACCACGATTTCAAGTGATTTGTTCATCGTATTTTCAGTGGGAAGTTCTATATTTTTTTCCTCACTTCTTTTTCCCATGATTTAATGAGTTTTCCTTCGGGGAAAAGCGAGTTTGTGATTCCAAAGAGAAAAAAAAAACACTTTGTTTGCAGTGAAAGTTTTGTGAATATTATTTCAAATGCAAGGTTTTGCAAAATTTGATTAAAAATATTGCGATATCTCAAGTCGGAAAAATAAAAAAAGAGGCCGAAAAAATACATGCATACACATACCTATGTACGGGAAATATATTTAGCTGAGCAAAATTGATCACGAAAATTTGTTCGCCATGAACTCCGCCATGGAGTTGGATGATTTGGAAAATATAAATAAAAATGATTTCCTCCCTTTGATGCCTAATATCAAACAGGAACTCCTTGAAAGTAGCGATACTACTGGAACAGTGACTGGAAACCCCTGCGATAGTGCAGAAAAGCGGGTAAGCGATAAATTTTGTATTCTTGTATTTTATTCTTTCATTTTTTTTCCTGTCGGACGCTCAATGGTGAAGTACAGAGATGCGCATAAGTATGTAATAGTGTTTTCCATTTCACCTAGCAGTTTGAAAGGATGCCTTTGTGGGTAAATTTAAGAATAAGGCATAAATAAATACACACATGCACGCCATAAGGTTGTGCAAATCTCATGGTGGCATAACTAAATGGTTATGGATTTACAGATTGCGTTAAGCTAAGTGATTGCTGCAAAAACAGGCTAATGTTTTCAGGCAAACAGAATAATTTAATTACTAAATAATACAGGTGTTGTCATTTTTAAATTTACTCTCTTAGTTAAGATTTATGAGAGCTTCTCTGTGGTTAGTGTGTGTGGGGGAACAATGCCTTTTATTGTAATATGGTCAATTGGATAAAGGTTCTATACATTTTATCTTTGTTTATAAAAAGTGATGTGTTATGTAGGTCGTTATTAATATAATGCAATAATAATTTTATTTCATTTACTCAACATGTGAAGTTCGCAGCTAAAATGCGACATTTTCATTTCCAGTATGCTACTTCTAATGAAATCCATGTTAACAACGATCTTCTTAAAAAAAACCTTATATTACGTGTAAGTGTATAAGAAACAGTATAGGAATGTGTAGTAATATCCTTCAGTTTACAATTGAAGCATAAACAAATCCAGAGCTGTTTGTATGTATGTATTTATCGTGCATAGTTTATTTGGAATTTTCTAAAATTCAATTGAAGCTTGTGCTTGTGATACGTTTTTACCAATAATATTTGAAAAGTAAAAAAAGAAAAGTTAATAATTCACAACAACAGCTGGAAATGCGTGGCATTATCCCGCTCGCCATCCCTGCAATATTAACAACAATGCCTGATGGTGTGTGGAATTTAAATAGCAAAGTTGTAAAGGAATGCAAATAGAAACGGCTTTTTAGGGTAGATAATTTATTTATTCGAATTCTCCCGTTATATAAAAATCAGTTCGAGTAAGAGGATTTTTTGTATGGAAAATTGTGGGAAATGCCAAAAATATGACGAACAAAAACTTCGAGTTGGAGAGAAATTGGAGTTTAGGAGAGTGTACTGTATTTTTAACGAATTGATTCTCAAAGGCAAAAATGCCTGGAACAATACGATTACGAGGAAAATGTGAACATTTTGGCATACATTCGTGTACCTTTTTTCTACATACTTAATTTCCATAGGAATATTGTAAATCAGAAGAATATATATCAGGCTTGATTTGTTTTGATAGCTATTCAAAGAATCGAGTACATACCAGCTTATTGCACAAATTCTTTTTTTAATTATTTTCGTTCCTCGACGACATTTTTTGCAGCATGGTCTGTTTATTTGGAGTTTTTTCTTTATATTGCAAACAGTATTTCTTATATTGGATAAAAGTCGTGTCGTGAAATGTCATACGATAGCACAAACTTTTTTTTTATTCACTAAATAATCAACTGAAGCAAAAATTAATAAACTCAGCTGTAAATCCTTCACATTTAGATTATTCTTCTTTTTGGTATCCATGATCCAAGGAAATTTTGCAATCATGTGCGTTTTTAACAATCGAAATAAAGCAGAAATATGAGATCAAATGTTAAAATATTTTTGGAACGATTTTGCTGATGAATAATTAACCACAAACACTATTCAATCTTACATTTCGTAATACCGACGCGGCAGTTTTAAGCTGGGATACCTCGTCTTTTGTTTGCGCATACACATCTGCTTTAAAATAGATGAACACAGTGTAGATAAGAATGTCATTACAAGGCAGCGCAAAAAGCAGCGTGATCAGACATAGTTTTTCTTAAGTGGTGATCTCCAAATGCATGTGTATGTTTTCAATCGGCGAGTGCCATTCTATAACGTGCCGCTCAGTCTTTTGAATCACAACATTTAAATCTGATCAATCGAAGTAACGGTCAGTACTCGGGAGTTCGTTTCAATCACGAAAGAGTACAATTTTAGAAATATGTAAGGCAGTTCAGATATGATATACCTATGTATCTATTTAATAAAACACTTCGGACAATATCAAACCCTTGCATAGCATTAATACAGTGGTGGTCCAGTATACCGAATGCCGATACCTATAAATTGGTCAAAAATAGGTTGACACTCGTTACACATACATAAGTAAAATGTACTCGATATTACGAATTTTTCGATTTAACAAATACGTCTGGACATTATAAAGGGTGGTTAAATTTTACGGGCCGATGTTGATTTTGAGTAAAACACAAAGAATTTAGGAAATTATTGTCATTTCTTTTTATTATGATAATATTGGTATGGTTCAATTATGTATGGAACAAAATATCGGCCAAATGACCGCCGCGACCTCGGCGGCACACCTTCATCCGATGGTCCAAATTTTCGATGACGCTGAAGCATAATAGAGGTTCTATGCCGTTAGTGTGCCGAATTATCTCATCCTTTAGCTCTTGAATTGTTGCTGGCTTATCGACGTACACCTTTTCTTTCAAATAACCCCAAAGAAAAAAATCCAACGGTGTCAAATCACATGATGTTGGCGGCCAATTGACATTGCCACCACGTGAGATAACACGACCATTGAATTTGTCGCGCAAAAGAGCCATTGTTTCGTTAGCTGTGTGGCAAGTGGCACCGTCCTGTTGAAACCCACATATCGTCCACGTTCATATCTTCCAATTCGGGCCATAAAAGGTTCGTTATCATTTCACGATAGCGAACACCATTCACAGTAACTGCCTGAGCGGCCTCATTTTGGAAAAAATACGGCCCGATGATGCCGCCAGCCCATAAACCGCACCAAACAGACTGGATTATCAGTCTCCCAAATGCGGCAATTCTGCTTATTGACGAATCCACTGAGGTGAAAATGTGCCTTATCACTGGAGATGAAAATGCACGATATGCATGACTTGAACGCCCATTTTCATAATAAGCCTGAATAACTTTTAACGCGTTGCTCGATTGTGTATCTTTCCATGGTTCAAATTGAGTTGGTCTGAAATTGAGAAATGTCAAATGAAATGCAGAAAAAACTTGACGTTTAGGTGTTCACATTCAACATCGGCCCTTAAAATGTAACCACCTTTTATTATTTGTTATACTTTAAAAAGCAAATACAGAAGACTCTCGATAAATTCAATAACGAATAACGTGAATAGATTCTTCTTTTGCTTGACATCTCTAAAACGTAAACAAATCATCAACACGTGAACAACAATTTTTGCTTCAGGTTAACAGTAAACTGTTAGAGCAAGCTGTATTTTAGGTTGAAGTTCCTTATTATTGTTACAACACTTCGAATTGTACAGTTTCCGGTTTGTTGTACGACAGTTCGTGTCAGTTTGTTCCTCGTTCTTCCTTACAATAATTGATAAGACGTTTTAAAATGAAAATCGAAAGTGCGATTGCCATATTCCTTTTTAAAACCTTTGACCTTAGCAAACGTGAACTCATTTTTTATTGCTTACGTCATCGAGAGTCTACTGTATTGGAAAACATAGATTATATATGTATATCAAAGTTATATGTACAGACAATGCCAAAAAAAAATAGGTCGCATATTGCGTAAAATAAGGAAAAGGGAAGACAACGAAAACTTATGTTTCTCCATCTCTATATTTAAAAATATTTAACTTAATCAAGGATTATTCGATTCAGTTTCATTTTGCAGCGTATTGAATCATGTTTGTGGAATATGTCCTTCTTTCATATCTCTCTTATCAACTGCGAGAGTCATAAACTTAGTGCCGCCATAGAAACCAAGTGCGATACCTTGATAACCTGGGTGAACTCCGTACGATAACCTGATTGTGTTCCGTACGTACCTATATGTATACATTTGGGCATAAGTATATAAATGCTCGCGTAGATCAGTATCAAATAGTTTTGCTAACTTAGTACAAACAAAAGGGATATGCGCAGAGCGCACTCAATTTTCGAGGCAAACAATTTAAAGAATGTATAAATTTCTGCTAAAAATGTGTTAGATCGTCCCTTAAATATACCCGCCAAATGTGCTACATGCATACATGGATATTTGCATTCTATTAAACTTAACCTGCGCGTAGTAATAATTTGCAAATTCGAATTCCTTAATGCTTGTATTTCAAAACTCCTTAGACTCTACACCTGGCATATACATATGAATGTATGTAGTAAATAACAAAAAAAAACGTTTCGATCAGTACGGCATGATTGGTAGTCAACTATGAACATGGTCCTCCAACTTTCAGTAAAGTTTCGCGTTCACCCTCACTCGGAGCAGTTATAAATATAATAAAACTCGTTTACAGAGCTGATAGAGAATACAAAAAAAAAACATACATAAGTAGCAAAAGAACACAAAAAAAAATAATACAAAGGCGACTACAAAAACAGGTCACGAACCAAGCGAGGATCTTTTGTGCTTTAAGTCATCCATAAAATCCATCCACAAAACAACCAGTGAGGAAAGGACCATAGGAATGAACGAGTTAGCTACATTCAGAGTACATAGCTTTTTCTGGTTGCCTTGTTATTTGTATATTAACATACGGCAATTTAAAATGTAAATACTATATTTTAGGTTCTTCCAATTGCAATATTGTATTGGCAATGTATACACACACATTTGTCTATTGCATCTAATAAAATTAAGCTCCTCTCCTACTGTTTGTTTTAAATTTGTAAAGAAATATTATATCATGCTGTTTTAGGTTATTTTTTTTTATCAAATTGCAAACCGAACAAGGGCAAGCTGACTGCTCAACATGAGATCAATAAATTGTATACCTATGTATATGTGTATGTATGCCAATAGATAGCTAACTACATCTTGAATACTACCAAACTGTGAAAGAAGTCATGTGGTGCAGAGAGAGAGTACAATGATCACATTTATTCCTACGGTTATTTTGTTTTTCTTTTATTTTGACTGTCATGACCAAAAGTGAAACTTAGCAACGTTGCCTTACTCTAGGTACTCAGTTGTCAGGTTATGGAAAAAAAAAAATAATATTAGAGGAAGATGGGAATAAAGGGAATTGTGGAATGGTTTAAGTGCTTTTGTCACGTTTCTTGTCTTATGTCGATGTCAGTTCCATGTGTTTACTGCTCACAGAACTGCTCCCACTGAAGAAATCATCAGTACCATTGGTCCTCTGTCATTGAAATGGGAACTGTTAAGAGATTTTGAAGTGGCTGAACTTCAAGGAGACTTTAATGTGAATTCAGCACTTAACCGAGACGTAGTTCAGTAAAGTTGGGATTGTGTTTCAGTTGAATGCAGGAAACCATTATATACATACATACATATGTACATATGTATACACATGAGTTGTTTGTATTATATTTAGTAGTATGTACTTACAAACAGAATGTTAGAAGAAGTTTGGTGTTTTTTTGAAAAAAAATATTAAGACTTATTTAGTTTTGAAAAAGTACTGAATGACGCAGTTGTTTGAGTGTCTGCCCTTGGTTAGACGGGTACCCGGTTCGAATCTCAGTGAAAGAAAAGTTAATACGCTTTATCCGGTTTTCAAATCTGGCCCAGTCACCAATTGCCGTTGGGATCAAAATAACGCAACTATCACTGGAGTTGTCGATCATTGATACAGTGAAACTCGCTTAAGCGAAAAACCCGCTTAAGTGAAAAGATTCACAATCCACGTGTACACATGCATACGTTATCCTAGTTCCGCTTAACTGAAGAACCCGCTTAAGTGAAATTGCTTCGTTCCACTTAAACTGGTTTTACTGTAGTAGCCTGGCTATGGGTATCACAATGGACCAACATGGTCTAAGTGTGCAAACCGCCTACCTAACGTATTTAGTGATAAAGGGTGGTTAAATTTTAAGGGCCGATGTTGATTTTGAATAAAACACAAATTATATAGGAAATTGCTGTCATTTCTTTTTATTATGATAATATTGCTATAGTTCAATTATGTATGGAACAAAATATCGGCCAAATGGGCGCCGCGACCTCGGCGGCACACCTTCATCCGATGGTCCAAATTTTCGATTAGGCTGAAGCATAATTGAGGTTCTATGCCGTTAATGTGCAGAATTATCTCATCCTTTAGCTCTTGAATTGTTGCTGGCTTATCGACGTACACCTTTTCTTTCAAATAACCCCAAAGAAAAAAATCCAACGGTGTCAAATCACATGATCTTGGCGGCCAATTGACATCGCTACCACGTGAGATAACACGGCCATTGAATTTATCGCGCAAAAGAGCCATTGTTTCGTTAGCTGTGTGGCAAGTGGCAACGTCCTGTTGAAACCACATATCGTCCACATTCATATCTTCCAATTTGGGCCATAAAAAGTTCTTTATCATTTCACGATAGCGAACACCATTCACAGTAACTGCCTGACCGGCCTCATTTTGGAAAAAATACGGCCCGATGATGCCGCCAGCCCATAAACCGCACCAAACAGTCACTCTTTGTGGGTGCATTGGTTTTTCGACAATCACTCTTGGATTATCAGTCGCCCAAATGCGGCAATTCCACTGAGGTGAAAATGTCCGTGATGAGGCAGATGAAAATGCACGATATGCATTTTGATTTGAATGCCCATTTTCAAAATAAGCCTGAATAACTTTAACGCGTTGCTCGATTGTGTATCTTTCAATGGTTCAAATTGAGTTAGTCTGAATTTGAGAAATGTCAAATGAAATGCAGAAAAAAACTTGACGTTTAGGTGTGATTCACATTCAACATCGGCCCTTAAAACTTAACCACCCTTTATATACATATCATTCGTTATACTGGACCACCACTCTATTTGCTTTAATGTGCATAGATTTCGCCTTCAAACTGCAGGAACAGTTTTCTCATTCTGTTTACTATTTTTTTAGACGAGGCTTTTTTAATTAAAACCACCTTTTGAGGGGGACATTTCAATGCTTAATGGGCTGTAACAAAAATGCTCAAATGGCAGGGCAACTTTTTCTGAAAGTATTTTTTATCGATGATGCAAAAACTAAAAATCACTTTGGGATAACGAGACGTTTAAGTGGATCAATGTCATGCATTTTTCTGCATTTTTAAAGGATTTCCTTTGGTGTCATAAAATGCATGTCCGTCTCACTTGTCGCAATGGATTCATTCGTCAGTCGTATTAAAATTGGGAAATTATGGTGTTATTGTCAACCAAATTGATTCTTGCCATTTTTGGACCACGATTATATCACCTGTTATGTTCCAAATTTCATTAAGATCGGTTCAAGGGTTCCAAAGGTTTTCAAATTTATTTCCAACTCTCTCATACAACGGGACCACTGTGTGCCGTAAGGGCACCCATTTACCTACCTATACATCATGCCACGATAAAGAAAACTGATAGAAGGTTGTTGGAGGGAAGCAAAACATTTTGCAAAGTATTGTACTTAACAGCTGCAGTCGGTGTTATAATAGTTAGCTTTTTTAAAGGGTTTCTCTAATTCTTGTTGATTGTATTGATTTCCTATTGATGCTAAATATATTCCGAATGAATGTCATACGTCTATGAATTAAATAATGTTACATTCAATATTTATTGTCTATCCTTCAATATTTGATAACGATTCATAATTTCTTAAGGTCCCACGTCTTTCGAGTTACTGACAATGCTCAAAGAGTACTAACTGTCTGTCTAGAAAAAAGCTTCACAAACTTGGCCGTGTTTGGCATCGGCATAAAACTGAGGGCCCCTTTTACTCGTGAGAGAACAATAGCAGGCACAACACGAGTGGTTGCTGTAGAAGTTAGGCCCAGGGCCTCTACGGAATGTACCGTCACCCAGATTATATACAGTACAGCCTCGCTATTCCGGACACAAAGTTTTGGGTGTGTCCGGATGTCCGAAAACTCCGGACGATGTAGAAAAATAAAATTAAGTGAACAACCGACAAATTTTCAAACACCTTTTATTACAGATATAAACTTATATGTATGTATGCACAATGCACGCATTTCAAGAATCTTTAAAGACCATGAAAGTGCGTGTTTGTTTTTGTCTGGGGAGCTTTTTCGAAAAACATCTTTTCGGCGTAACCGCGTAACCTCTTTAGTAGAAGGATATATCCATAAGAATCCACTGAATGCCCCTGGCAAACAATTTCCTTGCTTCATTGTTTGAAATGTTCGCAACTTTGTTGTTTACATACAATGTCATCTTCTTCATTGTATTCTTCGTCGTCTTTATCAGCATTTTGTTGGAATGTATGAAGATACATATGTGCACAGAATGTATTGCATTGTATACATGTATTTGAGTATATAGAATAAACTCAAAATAGTACCCATTTCAATACTCTGTCCGAACAGTAGAGGTAACATTTAAAAGTATCCGAAATATAGGGCTAGGAATTGTCCGGACTAGTGAGGCTGTGCTGTATTATATTGTATTCAACACACGCTGATACTCGATTCGTTTTTTTTGCACGCAGAACTTCCTGATGCATTTTCACAAATCGCAGCGACAAAATTGTACGAAAAAGCACCACCAAATGATTCATTGTAACAGAGGGATGTTTTAAAACTATTCTCTACTTTCGCCTTTTATACTCCATAAAATAGTAACGGAAGACATTTGATAGCTTGCAGTTAAACATTTATAGCCGACTGCATTTGTACGTATCAAGCACGTAAAAAGCTCCTCGTTGAAAGCAATACTTTTTATGTTTACATTCTCCCGCATTAAATTAAGTCATAAACATTTATGTATCGTAAATAGAGTTGAATTGCTTACAATTATGTTGCGAAATGAAGGCAATGCAATTACATTTGCAGAGAACTTCAACTATTCCAAAATACATACATATGTATATACTTTATTTACGATTTATATATTTTTCAGTTTTATAAATGCATTCATATCGGAGCGGAAAAGAATTGTAATCAAATTTCTCTAGCTAACTACATAGCTACGATTGAAAGAATTCTTAAAATTGGAATAGGGCCAATGTGTTGGTATCGCCAATCAGTTGAATTGAATCATTGGTATCCATGAACATGTTGTATATATGTTACAACTAAGATCAATCGTTTTTAAGCGTTGGAGAAGAAGGGTGATTCTGTTTTTGTGCAGACTTCGGGGAGCAGGATCCATTCAATGACGTCGGTAAATGAGTCGACTCATTTAACGAGTCAAACAATTGATTTTCATTCAACTGCACCAACTTTTGCAGCTCATTGACGATGCTCTAGGATCAAACATCTCAGATATTTCCGCATGTCCACATATCAGGAGGGGGCATTGTAGTTAAAGTTTCAATTTCAAAAAGTTCACCCTAACCGTGAATCAACGCATTCAATGTGAATCAATATTTGTATAACATAACATCATTATTTTTAATTATAAACATTTATTTTTGTTTATTTCAGATCGAAAACACATCAAACACTGAGTCAGCATCAACAAAATGTGTTTGGTGCTCGCAATTCCTTGCGGCTAATGATCGACCCAAATTGTTGGAGTGTCTCCATGTCGCCTGTTGTCAGTGTGTAACAACAAAATTTTCTGAACTTGACCGCACAATGCCGCCTCTTATTCACTGTCCTGTCTGCAATATGGCTTCACAGAATGAGTTCATCATTGACAACCATTTTTTGATAGAGCAGTGCAATTCGGGCGATCTTAACACCAGTAATGCTGCAAACGATCCCGACAACAAGCAAAACGCCTCTGCCGCAATGATCAAGTGCAGCAGTTGCAGTGACGATGCCAATGCCACATCTTGGTGTGTAGATTGTTCAGAATATATATGTGATAGTTGCGTTCAAGCACATCAACGTCTGAAAATCACTAAGGACCACACAATCAAACCGAAAGAAGAGGCAAATTGTGAGACATCGGTCGCATCACAGGCGGACCGCAGTCTTATGTGTCAAGTGCATCCGCAGGAGAAGCTTTCACTCTTCTGTGAAACATGTGACAAACTGACATGCCGTGACTGTCAACTGAGCGATCATCGTGACCATAAATATAAATTTGCTCATGAGATTGCGACGGAGACTAGAAGTTCCTTGGCAGCACTTTTAAGTGAAATAAACTATAAGCGTTTCCTACTTACTAGCGCGAGCAAAGTAATTGACGATAGGCAAAACCTAATAACAGATAAAAAAAAAGAACTTATTAAAGATATAACCGCAATGGTTGTTAAGATCACAAATACCGTGAATTTGCGTGGAAAGCAATTGGTAATGCGTCTAAACGAAGTTTGCGATAGTAAACTGAAAGTACTAAGTGAAAAGAAGGAGGCACTCCAGCTGTTATCAGAGAATACAGATCATTGCATTGACTTTGTGCAAGGCGCTCTTGACAAAGGGAGTGATTGTGCGATTTTGAGTAGTAAAAAATCTCTTGCCAGGCATTTGCAGAAATTGAAATGTCAGCGGGCGGACATCCCCAATCCAGAAATTCCAGTTAGAATACAGGTTCAACTCAATCAGGTTAATGAACTTCAAAAAGGTATGCTTTCAGATTAGCGGTATTAAGGCGATATAAATAAATTTCAATTATTATTCTTTAGTCATCTCTCAACTTGGTACAATTATTGTTGATGGTAAACCATATCCTCCACCACCAACAACAAATGGACCACCTCGTCAGCAACCAAGTCCAAATATGGCACCACCACTTCGGCCAGGCCTGCCGCCTGGTATGACAACGGGAATGTCGCCTGGAGGGCCTGGTCCCGGTGGGTATGTTCAAAATGGTCCACCAATGTACAATAGCACTTCACCACAACAGCAATTTAATAATATGCCAATGAATAGACCGTTTCCTGCAGATGGACCAGGTAACGATAGAAGTAATTTACATACAGTCTTTTGAATGCAGTTAAATTTATGCGTATGTTGGTGATTTAATTGCAGGAGTCAGATTTGCGGGGATGCCACCAGTGGGTATGCAAAGGCAAGGCCAACCTCATGTCAGTTCGTCAACGCACCCACAAAATATGGGTAAGTGTGTGTCATTTGGACATGAATTGCCATCATATTAGTGTCGTGCAGTATATTTTGATATAAATTCAGTTTTTGTCTCACCACAACCCGTCAAGCAGTATCCATTGCAATGTGACATTTGGCTTTGACTTCTGCATATCTTTGGTGGTATTTTCCGTTTTATAAAAAAAAAAAAAAACCATTAAAGACGAGGATTGAAAATTGAAATACACATGTTTTTTTTTTTTCATAAGCCGATAGCCAGCTGCTGGGCACATACGTCTTGTTTATATTCTTAATATTGCGTTAAACTTGTAAATTAAAAGCTGCGTCTATTGCGCAAAAATTTGAGAAAAAGGAAACATATCCATCACTGTAAAATTAATCTCTTATTCATATTGTATAAGCAAAATGTGTAGATGAAAAAAAAAAGAAAAAAAAAACATTCGTTAAGACTTTTGTTCAAGATGTATCTGCAATATTTTATAAGATCTTCACATAGAAATTTTTCATTATTTATTTAAGATATAAGCTTACGTGGTCTTCTCAATAATCAAGCAGCTGGACAAAGTCCCAACCAGCCTCACATGTCATTCAATGGACCACCCAACTACCCCGGTGGAGGTCCTCAGGGTGCACCTTCTCCATTACAAAATATTGGACCACAAATGAGGCCGCATTTTATGGCAGGTCCACCGGGACAACAACATCAAAATTTCCCCCAAAATCAACCTGGTGGACCGAACACTCCAAATTTTATGAATAATGGGCCAAGATATCAAAATTTCCAACGCATGAGCAACCACCAGCAGGCGATGGGCGGCGGAGGTCAAATACCATCACCAGGTGCCATGCCACGGCCCTCAATGATGCAAAATCCAATGCAGAATGTAAGCTAAAATTAGTTTTCTTCGAGATATCGATTTGAATTCATATATTTTTGTTCTTTTTTTTTTTTTTTTTTTTAGAATTTGGGGTTTCCTGGGAGCCAGGCTGGCTTTAACGCCGGTCCCCAACCACCCAATCAAATGGGAAGCGGAGGCGGAGGGATGGGCATGCCGGGAATGGCCAAATGGCATATACCACAATCCGCTCAACAGACCAACCGTAAGAAAGGCATTTCAAAAAAGTAACGCGAATCTATATATACATTTTTTGTTTCTTCATTAGCTTGTCAACCACATGGCCCCCTAATGCAGTTTGCAAATGGGAGACAGGGAGAAAATTTTAAAATATCACTCAAGTCACCGAATACCCTAAAGAATACAACACCGAACGGTCAAATGCATGGCCCCGGGAGTGTTTTGCCAAACGTTACTTCAACCAATCCCAAAACACCAAGTCCCAGTACAAATGAAGTGAGTGCTGCATTCTCTTTAGAGTAACACCCATAGTAAAACTTATCTATTCGTTTTCTAGAATTCAAAAGACTTTACAGAACCAATTGATAAAGTACGCGATGACTCCATCAATGACCTAATGGCCACTATAGCCAAACTCGATTCAAATGGAGTTCAAGTTTTACCGGAAGGCAGAACGAAAACCACTTCGCCACAGGTTCATAGCTCCACAGATCTCTCTAACACCCAAGAAGGTAAGTCCCATCATTTTTGTATCCCTAATACAGTAGACTTAACAACTGGTAGATTTTTCTTGTAGTCATTACCAAATTAATGCCCCACGTCTAACATGTTTTGGAATTAATAAAAATCAAAATCTTTTCTGCTTTTATTCTCTGTTGTGGCAACTTTTTCAACTATCTATCTGTCAACTTATACATTTCGAAAAATCAAAAAAAAAACCAAAAAAAAAAAACACGAAACTAACGTTCAGTTAAAAATGATCAAAAAGATGACCCTAACGAGGATTGGTGTGCTGTATGCTTGGATGGCGGCGAGCTGATGTGTTGCGACAAATGCCCAAAGGTATTCCATCAAAACTGTCACATTCCAGCAATAAGTTCACTACCAGACGAAAGCGAGAGTTGGCAATGTCTGTTGTGTGTTAACATGTCAGAGCTGTCAAATAGTGTACAAATGCAACAAAAACCCCTGGGAGCCGAGCTGAGCCCAGCCGAGTTGCAGATCGTTCAAAGGATTTGTCTGGAATTATACTGTCAGTATGAACAGAGTTTGCATTTTCGAGAGCCTGAATCACCCACAAATACTGCATACTACGAAATAATTTGCAGGTAATTTATATTCATATTTAGTTTTAAGTATTTTCGTTGTCTCTTAAGGAGAACATTTGAGAGAAAGATTGGTTGCGTGCGGTATCAGTGAAATTTGTAGGGAATTTCATTTGCAAGCAGCGCATAGGTTAGGTTCATATTACTTATTACTTGTTAGTTTGTAATGTTTATGTTTTTTACTTGAAATGTCCTAAAATACATGCAACCAACGATACCAGTGTGTGTGTGTGTGGAAAGTTTGATTTAACTGTTTCATTATTTTATTAAAGCCCAATGTCATTGGACGTAATTCGAACCAGATTGGATCCATCGAGTCCCAACCACTATAAGGAGATAGCTGGATTTGTGGCTGATGTTCGTTTGATTTTCAAAAATACCTACCTCTTTTATCAGGTGAGCAAGTGTGCAGTAATTTTTATCATTTTGTAGCCTACTGTAATTAAAAAGTTCATGCAGGAGGATTCAAAAATCTACCAACATGCCCGCTATTTAGAAATTTTCTTCGAGGAACAACTTGCGAAGTGGTTGCCTAAGTTCGCACACAATAATCATCAGAATATGAATGGGACGACACCAACAGCAGCGGCCTTAGCAGCGGCAGCAGCAGCAGTAGCCGCTGCAAATGCAAGTCATGAAAATGGCAGTGGTGCAGGCACCTGTAACAGCGGTCATGAAGACGGTTGCAATCCGCCAAAACGGATCCGAAAGTTGACGGACTAAAAAATGATTTTATATATATACATATATTATTTTTTATTATTTTTTTTTCAACTGTATACACATAGGTACTATTATTAATCAATGTTGTTGATATTTTTGTTGTAGGATTCTATAAGTATATACATACATACATACATACATACATACATACATACATACATGCATACGTACATACATATTTAACATGTATTCTACTTAATTCAGCTACGAGATTATTTGTACAATTATTCCTTATAATTTTTTTGTTTCTGTTTGATTATACATTGACTACACATGTACTTCCAGAACTATGATTATATTTTTTTCTTATTCATTCACCAACAAACTCTGTTATTCTCTTAAGATGGAACCATGGAAAGACAACGTTAGATTTTAAATATATATATATATTAAAAAGAAGAATTAAATAATGAAATTATCAAAAAAAAAAAAAAAAACAAAAACAAAAACAAGAAAAACGGTAGTTTTAAGTAAGCATTAAAGAACAAGGAAAATAAAGTACGTATACATACATACAATTATGTTGTAGAACATAAAGAAAACTGTAAATAAAATTCAAACAAAAAAAAAAAAGTTGATAACATTTCAAAGCATAGTGAGAAGTGATTGTACGGTAAAACTCCGAACACAATATGTTACGTAACCATTTTCTATTTTGCAACTTCACTGATTCCAAAAACAAAATACATACATATATATTTCGTCGTAAAAGCAACATGATCAAATAATTTTAAGTTAATCCTAGGAGTTTGATTTATTCTTTTCGCATAAGGAGCAATAATTAACTTACAAAAATGTGATATTTATTGATTCGATCCAACGATTCATACATCAGCAGAATACAATTGAATTAAATGAATTTAAATTTCGTTAACATGCAACATTTTTCACATGTAAAACGCAAGCGAATCACTAAGAAAAAAGAAGAAAAACAAAACTGAAAATCGTCCAGTATTGTCACTACCATCAATCCGATCGAAAAACGCATATCTTACTCAAATACGAAACCTATGTTGCCTAAAAAAAACAAAACGAAAGAAACAAAACAAATGAAAACAGTTGCATTTTAGTCGAAGAATCATAATTAAACTAGCTGGAACTGACGTAATATTTTCAATAGAATTAAATTGATTTTAAAATTGTATATTATGGAATGTAAATCGTCAATACGTGACAGAGCCAGCGCAAAAATACCTAAGTATACGATTCTTCTTGCATCTTATCCAAAGCTCGATGATCTACGTTGTTTTACAAATAGAACTCCAAAAAAACTTCCAAATTTATTGAAAAAACAAAAGTAACAAACACACAAACATTAAATAATGCAAACATTATTTGCGTTACAAATTGTTTAAAATATAAAACAAATAATAAGGAATTCAAGTAAAATATTATTCATGACACTACACGTATTCGAAGAAATAACCCTTATTATTTATCAATTGACCTAGTATCATTAGCTTATAGTGTATTTATACAGTATAAAATTAATAAAAAAAAAAACAAACAAAAAAAGAAAATTAATCTTAGGAGGACATATTAAGCAAGATAAGATAAAATACGAAAACGTACTTGTAGAAAATATGAAAATAAAATCTTAATCGTACTCAGAAAATATGTTTTCTTTTGAATAGGAATAGACTTAGAAATGTGGTCCCCGTTCACGAAAAGATTATGTGCCCAATCAGAAATGTTAACTCCATGATCCACACTTTTATGACGCTATTACGGTTTTGCGCCAATTAACGACATTTCCTCATATGGAACATATGTTCAGCATCAAATTACTGCAACGATAAGTAAAAACAATGATTTATCAAACTCATAGCAGTACAAATAGGAACAAACATTTTATTAATTTTAGTGTTTTTAAGTAGTTACAATAGTAATGGCTGGCGCTACTGCCCGAAGTGTTGTAGTGATATCTTGCTGTCTATTTTTAATAATAGTATAATATGATAAAAAAAAATATAAAGCTCGACATCCACTATTACTCATGAATGTCTTTCCTCAGTTTTGCTTTAATGAGTGCGTTCATAAGGGATCGTGGCTGCCCACCTTAATGATAGCAGCAACTTATTGACGATCCTTCGAAAGGCGTTCACGTCGGATCTAATCTGTCCGACCATGTCTGATACTAGCTCCTTATATTGCTTTATTCAAAAAAATTCCAGTTCCTGCGTGCGGTCGAGAAGAGAGCTATCCCAAACAGCGTATGATAATTCCTGGAGGATATACTCGCGCCGTTCGAGGAGCCTGTCGTTTGGGTCGATTGTTTGGAATTCTTTGTTCTGCCGCACTGGTTACTTGTAGGCTGCTTTTACACATGCAACTTTTTACTCACGATTTCCTTTTTGTGAACTTTTACATGTAGAAATCAACTCAGTTGCAATTCCTGCTAAATTTGTCCGCTTCCTACCCTTTCACTAATGTGCCATCTCTTTCTCACATATGTATAGCATGCTTCTAATACCATACACCGAGAAGAAAAATAAAAGGGAATAGAAGAATCAATCGTAATCCACGACCACTAGCAACACGGGCTAAGCCTCCCTTGCCAACAATATTGGAGAATTGCAGACGAATTTAACGTGCGTAAAAGCGAACTTAAAGAATATAAGAAAATTCTATATCTCAGTTTCCTTGTTATGCTAAATTAAAGACCACTTATTTTGTTGAATACGCGTGTGTAAAAGAATTTATTACTCATTTACTTCATTGAGGAAGCCAGCATCACAGTAAAATAGCATGGTCATCACTTTTTATGTTACGTTCAGATCAACATTCAATTCGATGATGCCGGATGTTCATAAACAAATCGAACCGTTTCAGTATGAAAATGACCACCCAAGCACTATGTCAAGTAGGTGCATAACATCCTATAGTGGAGCCGGCTATAAGCTCAACAACCACTCATTTTGTGCAGTTGTTATCTCTGGTATGGATGTTAATACTGACTCCGAACGGAACTGACATAACTTTTTCTAGACAGTCTTACTATTGTCCGTGACTCGAGAGAGTTGGAGTTGCAGAATTTGTTTAGCGTGTCCGGTGGTGACGGACGTCAAGCCGCGATCTTAGTCCGTTGTTTACCAGTTATAAACAATAAATAAAACTGCGACGAAATCTACCTCACTGGCCTATCATTTTCCCAAATTTCTACGGCGGAAAACAAATAGTACTGACTTAGTTTTGTACACTCATCAATATTCAAAATGAACATGCGTAACAGAGAAGGACTACAAAGAAATTCCATCTAGGAAAGTTGTACAATTTCTGAAACCAGCATTCAAATCCAAGACCAAAGGAAGGGGTACAATATGTCTTTATACGCACTACTAGTGTCTGTGACACACCCCGATTTCTTCAATCCAAACTTCATCATGCATTCAACAGAATATGGTCAAACATATTGGGAATTGTTCGTTACAAGCGATTTAAAACTAAAACACAAAACAACAAAAACATCATATGTACATGACATCACCGGGATCTTCTCACCCGCATGATCCATCAAAGGGGTCGCACGCACGAGAGATCTGTAGGCAACTCGATTCTCTACCATCGACTCTAACTCGGCACCAGAAGAGTTTTTGGACTTGGCTCAACCACCTCGTCATGGGTTTGTTAAGCGGTGATGGAATTGCATTCAGCCTCGGAAGGCGTCATGATGTTCGTGACACGTTACCAAACCATCGAAGCATAGCCCTTTCCGCTCGAAGAAGCAGCTACTCAATGTTGAGTTCCTCTCGCCGTGTTTCTCGCACTACCACAGCGAGTAAGTCCCACAATAACACGAATAAATCTCATCTCGGCAGCTTGTATTCGCGATCTTACACTTTCGGTCATTACTATATGACATGCAAAGCAATATAGTATTATTTACTTACTTATCAGGCCGGTGACCCATGGAGGGTCCGAGCCTGAGCGGTAGTGTTCCATAACGAATAATGTGAAAAATGTTTACAAAGAGTGATAGAGCATAGAGCCAGGCTGCTTACAAAGAGTGATAGAATATAGAGCCCATAGAAATGAAGTGACATACGAATCAATCAAAATTGCAGGGTAATAGATAACGTACATAGTACCTGCATGTACATAGTACCTGCATCCTGGTTCAGGTTGTGCGTAGCTAAATAAATACTGCGAATATTCTAATTTCGAAAAGTGAAAAAAATTCTTTATGGTACCTACACTTTCCGGTGTGTTGATAATAAAAACAGGTACAAAGCAGGAAGGTCGAGTGAGCATAGTCACAATATAACGATTTCATCGATATAACGAATTTTTCAAATCCCTTAGAACTACCCGTAAGAGCTAATGCAAAACATACCTTTACATAACGAATACATTTCTATAATTTATCCTAACAATTATATCTATACACTCAATTCCACAATAATTCATGTCTCGACAAGATCAGACATGTTAAGACAATCATTGTTGTATGATCCGAAGTAATGTGAACACTTCTTCTTCTTATAGTTCCTCTCCGCTCCGGAGGTTGGAAATCGTCATTTAACATAACGTTACCTTTTACTCCTCTCATTATCTCTGCTGTTTAAAGGTTGAGCCATGTTTGACAGCCATGTCAAGCTTTGTCTGCCAACCGATCTTTTTCCTTCTATCTTCCCTTGTAGAATGAGTTGAAGTAACTTGTATTTTTCGTTCCTCAAGATGTGGACGAGGTATTCATGTTTTCTTTTTTTTTATTTGAAACATTAGCTCTCTTTTCATTCGTATTCGTCGTACTACTTCTTCGTTGGTGCCAAGGCATACCCAGTATTGAAAAAATATGGAAATTGTTCGCTATAATATACAAGTTTCCTAACCTTGTTAAAACGAATGGTAGTCCAACCCAACTTCTATACAATAAATCTCATTGTAACGAATATTTTCTAATTACCTAAGATTCGACAGAATTTCAGAAAATGTTTTTATTTAGTAACCATGCTTGTTAGGATTGTTTAGGATTATAGGTTTATTCGAACTAGTTTTTTGCTAACACTATTTGCGGGAGGAGCTATAAGTTGGGCATACATCTCTACCTGTCATCATAAAGAGAAATAAAACTTGCCACCAACGATGTTGACCTTATTATTCTGAACGCAAACCCGCCGCAAACGTCCGCCGCATCCACATAGAAACTATTTGCTCAGCAATGAACTTGTCCCTTCAGTATCATCTTTACGCGACTTAGGCGTAATCTGTGATCGTGAGCTCAACTTTCGTTCCCATATTGAGAATATTATAAGTAGAGCAAATTCTGCGCTTGGCTTTATCAAACGCTGGTGAAAAGAATTTTCGAATCCCTATGTCACAAAATCTCTATACATCACCTTCGTCAGACCCATTCTCGAATATGCCGGCCAAGTATGGTCACCTCATTACGCTGTCCACATTCGTCGTATCGAAGCTGTCCAGCGTAGGTTTCTACGTTTCGCTCTACGTGATCTTGCCTGGACTGACAGAACCAACTTAGCTCCTTATTCTGATCGCCTTAAACTTATTCGCCTTGAGTCCCTCGAAAACCGTCGCAAAACTGCCGATATGCTCTTCCTCCACCAACTGATAACTGGTAATACAGACTGCTCCGCACTTCTTGAATTTGTGTCCCTTAGCGTCTAAGGTCTGCGGCCCTCTTCCGCCTTAGACCACATCGGACTATTTGCGGCTTAAACTCACCGGCATCAAGAATGTTAAGCGTGGCTAAAACTATGGAATACTCTTTCGATTTCCACCTTTGCAAAACCTCTCCTCGAAACCACCTCCAGTCCCATTCTTTCCTGCGCTAGTCCTGCCTTTCTCTCTACCATCTAGGTTAAGATTTAGTTTTTATGTTTAGATTGTTTAAGTTGTTCGCTTGTATAAAGCTTAATAAATTGGGGGGTTTCCCCCCACTTCCACTAAAATATACTAGACATGTCACGGATATTCGGATAGTATCCGTTATTCGAACACTTTAGCATTCGGCAAAAGCCGGATAGATATACTAAAACATTTAAACATTTAAAAATGATTTTTCTTTATTAACCGTCACACAATTAGTACTTATAATTAATTAGTGGAAGATTATGATGAATAAATACAAGTTTTTCGGCATTAATTGGTAAAATACGGTTACGTTTATTTTCGTACAGCCTTTTGCTGTATACGCGCTACTTGGTAATGCAAGATAGACCTTCGCATTTTTTTTTATTAAATTGGGTACTGATGATGATTAACTGACCATTAAGCCGGTAAAGGTCGCAAATCCGGTCAGACCGAACTGTTTTTAAAAAAAAGATTCTAACTCAATCGCAGTATCATTTTTTTCGGAAACCTCATTTCCATCTTTTGTCACTTCATCAAAACGTTCCCAAATGATCGCCAGTAATATTACCTCCGCTTTCACTGATTTTCTTTCTGAGCTTAGAATCCACTCTACTGGTCTTCGAAGCTCAATTCTAAAACGGGCAACTGGATTTGATGGCCAGCTCTCTCGATTCGAATCGGTCCTAAGAAACTTGTCTTGTATCTCGAGTCGAGGTTGTGTTTGGATTTTCATCAAGGTCGAATCGATGCTACAATTCAGTAGTTAATTAACTCTTTATGCTCAATAAATTAGGTGTGCCTCGTACCGTTTGTTCTTTTTGTATGCACTTTATTGATGTGGTAGCAAGTGGTATAACTTCCTTACATCGCGCTGTACATATTCTGCTCTTGACGATATGTTCGGGCGGATATCCGGCCAAGCAGTCAAATCAGGAAGGAGGAAATAAAATATATATATTTAGGTACGCGTATATATTTGTTTTAAATCGTTGTTTTATTGCATATATTAATCACTACATCATTTGTACATACTTAAAACAAACACAATTATATTTTCTCCTTGGAAAATGAATAGTATGCCGGCATAGTTAGCATAATCAACTAAATGTTATAAGCTTCCATTCGGTCATTAAATGAATTACATGACAAGTCTCTTGTGTTTTTTGTTTTGGTTTACAAAATTAAAATTGTTGTAAATTAATGGCTAGTTTTATAAAATTACAATGATCCCTAATAACTAAGTCTTAGTTGTATAATAAATTTACTTAAAAATATTGCTTATGAATAATCTAACACGGTTTCTTCGTTCTCCCTTTTCTTAACAATGAGTTCGTAGTTAAAGATAGATAAATAAAAGAGGATGAATGCACAAATAATTCTTAAGATGATGGTCGTATTTAGTTATTTCTTTCAGTTCAAAGTAAACCACACATTTCGGATGGTAGTTTTTTTGCTTGTAAAACTTCGTCATTCTTAGCTTAATATGTTTTTTTTTTTTCGAATTTTATAGCTGTTTATAGTATGTTCGAACGATTATTGTTCAATTTCGATTGCACTCACAGCCAACTTCGACACCTGCTTCACTCTGCTGGTGTATTGAGACCCGCTTTGAGATGGCATTGGACTCCTTTCCTTTCCACTCTGCCAATTCATTTGGCTTAATTGTTTCTTCAATTCATCTGTGGGTGGTCGATTTGCAGGAATTGGAGATAACATTGACTTCAGTAACTCGTATTGCATTGGAAAGTCGATTGAAAATTTCACTGGGAACTTTTCTTCTCTGAGATTTCTAAGAGTCACAATTCTTTCCATTTCTGTGCTAAAATAGACAAGCAGCTCGAAGAAAATTAAGCCCAGCGAATAAATGTCTACTTTGAAATCATACGAATGGCCACGTAATTGTTCGGGAGACATGTACAAATGAGTGCCTACTTGCTGAGTGTGCCTGGCGCATTGAGGAAGGCCAGTGCCGTCGCCGCATGGAGTGATAAGATTAGGTATATCGGACATATCAGTCACCAGGCCAAAGTCACCGATTTTGATTTCGCCGTCGGGCGAGAAGAATATATTACTGGGCTTAAGATCACGATGGATTAGACCCTTTGAATGGACGTAATCTACGGCATTGACAATTTGCTCAAATATTGGTTTTATATGAATCTGCCGATCTGCAGTTTTGTTCTCACGCAACCAATCGCGGAGACTTTCCTTTTTGCAAAGCTGCATTTGAATATAAAGAAATACCTTGAGTTCGGATTTTGTCGATTGTTGCTGAATGTTCTTAAGTGGTAAGAGAGCTTTTGACCTATCGTTCAGGTCCAGAGAAAGACTACCATTTCGATTTCTTTTGGACGCAGCTAGATTATCATCTTTCAAACTGATATCATCTCCATTAGCCACATGTATGGATTCAATCTGAAATGAGTCCGATAAGTTACTGCAGTCGATGTCTCGAATCGTTCCATTGACTGCAGACGATCCATGTGGATGGATATCAATTGCTATGGAATCGCCACCTGCTCTGCGGGATTCTTCTTCTTTTAATGCCATCGATTGACTTTCGCTTCGAAAAACTATACAAGAATCGTCCTCATCTTCTTCTGTAATGCAATATCCCCCTGCATAGTAACTGCCGCTATCATCTTCCCCGTTTGTTGTACTGCACTTGGTTGAAGTAACATTCGAAACCCACGATTCTAAGTGTATCTTCTTATCTTTGGTAAACATTTTATCATAGACATTGTGAATGTTTTTTGACGACGGCACACCTGTCCCATCGGGTGTTTCGATGTCAATGGAATGCGACATTCCCTTCGCCATCAATCTGCTATCTTCTTCTTCTTGCCAGCCTGGCGGAGGTGTCTCCGTCCAAGCTTGATAATAACGAACGATATTATGATGTTCACATTTAGCTAAGGTCTTCACTTCACGCAGAACCCTATTTCTGGATTCCTCTTTATTGGGCAAAGTTATTCTCTTGATGGCATAGCTGCGTTCATCGAGTTTATTTTTTGCTTCAAATACGACTCCAAAACCGCCGCGACCAAGACAGCGCTCTAAATCAAAGTCATGCTGAAATCTGGAAGAAAATTCATCTCCAGAATATGATGTCGATTCGGACAATGTTCGATGACCGGACATATTTCCTACTCTACCTACGGACATTTCTGTAGCCTCTATAGCTGTAGGAATTGGAATGTGCCGTTCAATGACAACAATTTCTCGCTCGGGACGATTTCTCGGCCCAAGGAAGAAGTTAACCAGAACAGCAGTGGTAAATGCAATCATTGCAATTTCTTTCCACCAAAACCAAAGTGAGAGTATTACAACTTTTACTGGGGCATCAACGTCGTCAAAACTGAAACTGAATTCATCAGTAATAGTTCCGTTAGTTGCTGGTGCTGTTGAATTTGTCGCCGCTTCTGCAACTTCGGAACCGCAAATATAACCGCTGGTTTGGTTTGTTTCTTCGGCATATAAGTAAAAGCCATTTCCATTCACATATTCTGATGCATATAAGACGGAAAGTGCCGATGCTTGATTATTGTCCTCATCAAAGGGGATCAGTTCTTTCCCAGTTAGCGATTCGTGTTCGTCATTACCCGGTGGAGCTATAATACTTTCGTCATTAAAAATTATCAACGAGTTACTACTTGCTGCTATAGGCTTCCAGGGAATTTTTGGCAATTTCGATTCATTGCTCGTGAGATGATTGAACAAATTGGATTTATCTGCGATTTTTTTGCGTAGGTGAATCGATTCCTGTGAAAAAAAAACAAATTTGTCAATAAATTTTCAGAAATTTAAAGAAAAAACAATTTACTTGGATATAAAGTTGCTTGCGATACATTCCCAGATATATCGAAGGGTTCAACCCAGACGGCTGCACAAATTCGTTTTCATCGGTATTCCAGAGCCACTCCGATGTTCCAAAGAAGTCAATCGATTGCAGCTTATCATTTGGCCCCACTTTCCAACCGCTTACAATGGGATGGTCAAACTGCAAACGAAAACTCAATTTCAGAAATAATGTATTTAGATATGTTTAAATTCTTCTATTCAAACCTTATGCTTCCATAATAATTGATGTGGATTCGATTTGCTAAATGCACATACAATGCCTTCTGGTACGATAACACGGACATCGAGGTCCAGTACGGCTAAGTCCATATCGCTAAACGTATAGTCGTGGCATTCAGCACTTTTAATAATTTCCAACTCATGTTGACCAACACTAAAATTCCAGCGTTCAACGCCGGTCCGTGATTCTACTGCTCTTACGGTCTGTGTTTGACGACGGACCACAATAACATCATCCAAAAGCGGATCGTGTTCAGACAGAGCGTCTGCAGCGGTATTAGGCGTTTTGATTGAATCACTCCGATGATCACTATCCTTCACAGCATGCGAGTCAGTGCTATTGACGCATCCATTCATGGAACATTCGTATAATAGTTGACCAGTTCTCGCAGATACCCCATAAGAGCGGGTCTCCTTGCCACCAGAAATGACCAAATCATCAGAAAATTTAAACGACGAACTTAGAAGATTCTCAGTTGTTATTGGTATTGGATCGATGGTTTCTCCATCAAATTTGTAAATGCCACCACTCAGGGAAGGAATCATCCGAACGAACTGGCCATTGTTGGTTAATTCCAAACGATGTATACTGGACGATATCAAAGGTCCGGGACCTGTGGGTACACTCCAGCGAACTTTGCCGCTTTTTGTGATATCAAGCGCCGTAAGTGTGCCATCAAGTGTTGTTATATACAGAAGTCTGGAAATAATAATTTCTTTTATCAAATCAAAACTTAAAACGTACACAAAAACGAAGCTCTAATAATAAATGTACATAGGCAATTGCCAGCGATAAGTTATCCGAAAGATTTTTTTTACGTATATATGTGGTTTTCACACGCTGTTGATTAAGTTTACTATAAAAGACGAATGATTAAATCCCGCCTTTGATAAATTGTGTTTTCCGATAAGAGAGACAACAGGGATTTATTACGCACATTATTTTAAATAAGTTTTAACCTATATTTGTATTGCTGGGACCAGACTGGTTGAATATTTGAGCTCTGTCACCTGTAAATAGATTCATCTCCTCATGATATTCGCAGCTAAAACTGTATCAATGAGCCACATGGTCGAGTTTGTTTACGCGATCGAAAACATTGATATGATCACCATTGTCGACGTAAATTAAATCGCCTACATAATAGCTATAGTGAATCTCTCCTCTTTTTAATAAAACGCTAAGCTTACTAAGTTCATTTAAGTAGGATCTGTTCAAATTAATGAATTGAAAACCATGCTATTTACGACATATGTGCATGCGCATGGATAAGACTAATTATCATATTGAATTTTGTTCATTATTGTTCACCAGAATTTGAACATCGTCCTTCTCGTTAGATTTAGGTTAGGCGATGACAGAGCCTCGCATAGGCCATCATGATATTTAGTTGTTTCCAGTGTGCTTGCATAGCATTTTTTTCCCGTGTGCTTGCATATACTTGACATTTTCAATCTAAACTGTTCGAACTTGGAACCATTAATTTAGAAAAGTGGAGGAATACACACATATCTGATCATTTCCACTTTCAACATCCATTTACCACACAATTCTTCGCTAGTAAACAGTTTAAAGTATAAAAATGAGATACAATAAAAAATCCTGTGCAGGATGATTGCGAAATATCAATTTGAATTGCGTCATTCTCAGATAACCAATTAATCCTTCAGCAAAAGATTCCTTTTCCGACAAAACTGAACGAATTTAAACCTGTTTGTGCCAAGTAAAACATGTCAAAGAGACACAGCATTTGAAAACGAATGAGCATCAATGTAAACACCCAACAGGTGAGAGCTGAGTCATAGATTTACTTGCGCGCTTCGACTCTTATCACGAATCAATGAAAAAAAACGACCACAACTAAAAGGAGGCATATAAGCACAGAAGAAAAAAACTATCTTAACCTTGATATTCACTAATAGGTTACACCGAATATTTTAGAAGGTTCCAAACAACACAAAACAAAAAAAACAGCACGTACCTGCGGCCGATTGTGCGATCCAACTTCTCTCCGCAAAAGGGCAATTGTTCGACAGAAGACCCCAACATCGAGCCAGAATTCTCTTGTCCAGAAACGAATGCAGAAGCTGCCAAAATCGAGGTTAGCATTGCCAATGAGACCATTGAATTTTGATAAACCCGTACTGCATTTAAATCATTTAAAATTCCGAATATTCCCATGATACGTTTTGGAACGGCGATTGCAACGACGACACTTGCCACTGATTAACGTCCATCAACTTTCGTTTAAAACTTGTCTGCATAACTTTTTTCTAAGTTATTGTGTTAATTAATTCTTTTCGAAAAGAAATACGTGTATGCAATTGAAAAGCTGCGCTTAATGTTTTCTATTTTAATATTGATAATTTTTAATTCGCTACCTTCACTGTCTGACGACAGATTATAAACGTCAATAAAACGTCAAAATATTTCAAAGGGATATTTTTTTTTACAAAAGTGAAGTGCTGGCTTTTCGCAGTTGGCACGGGATTTTATTTATAACTCCAAGTATGGTTCGAGAATAAGGTACCAGAGTATAAAGTATAACAAAATTGTATGATTTGAATGGAATACATATAACTGAACAAAATAAGGAAAATAATTTTAAATGTATACTTTTTGTAATTGGACAGTTAGGTAGCACTTGAATTTAATATTAATAATATTAACAGATAGTTAGTGAACGAATTGACTATAATCCCTGGGCTGTGATGACTGAAAAAACACCATTCATCATAGCCCGGGGATTATTAATTTGTCACTCTCTCTCTGCAAGGCGTAATGGTGAAGCAACCCTAGAAAGGTGGAATTATGTCTGTGAAATATTATTGCATATTCTTAGGAGCTCCCAGGCAATTTTAAATTGCATATTCCATATTATTCTTATTTATGTTCCCTTGTCACACAATAATTGTGAGTTACATGAGGATATGTATTTAAATCGACAGACAAATTAAATTGTCAGCTATTAATAATGGTTTCTGGACAAAATGTTCAGACTTTTCTTCGTCCCTGAATTTCATTCAATACTTGATAGTTATGGAAAGAGTGACGTTTAGAAAATGAATTCAGTGCGTTTTCCACGTTCACCGTTTCAAGAGCGAACAGCTGAGTTTGACATTTTTATTTGTATATGAATGTGACATAACAAAAACGATATAACAAAACCTAAGGGACGAAATAAAATCTTCTGTACAATTAGAATTCCATTGTATTTGTTGTTCTTATACAATGGAATAAAGTACAACAAAATAAGGAAAGCAAAAAAAAAAAACGAATTTACTTTTAAAATTGTAAATACAAATACTGCTGTTGGCTTGCAATGTTTGGAAGTAGGTGTCAACAAATCGGAAGTTCAACTTTCAAGATACAAAAACCTATCAGCTTCTTGGAGTCACTTGTGTTACGAATTAATTATCAAAACCACAGATTGATAACATCAACAAATAATTATCGACAAAGTCATTACGACTCGCTTGGCATATCATCCAAATCTACCCAAAATGATATTAAAGCCGCCTATTATAAACTCTCAAAGATTTACCACCCGGACAAAAACCAAGGATCTGAAGAGGCTGCGAAAAAGTTTCGCGAAATCACTCGAGCTTATGAGGTATTGAGCAATTATCGACTCAGGAGACTTTACGATAAAGGTAAGAACTTAATTTTGGTATTACTGAAATGACATTGAACTTGATCTCTTTTAGGAATTATCCATACTGCGGGCGAACAATACGCTCAGCCTGATATTGATCGTGATATTGTAGAGGATGATCCGCAAACAAAGTTTTATAAGTCACGATTTCATAAATCGAAAGTTACCACCAGCCAGGGGCAAGCACCCATATATAATTTTGATGAGTGGGCCAAAGCTCATTATGGCAAGTCCTTTGACCGAAAAAAGACCGCAAAAGATCGCTATGAACGCAAGACGGCCCAGAGTGTGTCCCAGGAATTTAGTGCGAAAAATGAAATTGCTATATTTGGAATTGTGTTAGGTGTTGTTGTATTTTATTTAATTGCGTTCGCCGAGAGATCCTATGATACTCCGAAATCAATTGATAAAGAAAAACAGCGATACGCATCAGAACAAAAGTAAAATGTAAGAAAACGCATAGCAAAATTGTGAAATGTAGGTTTATAGTGATATAGTTAATTAAATAATTTCAAAGTATCAAAAACGTCCACTTCGTTTGCGGCCTGTATACTTGGTGTCGGGTCGAGTGTCGCGACCTTGACGTCGTTGTCTTTCTTTTTTCGCCAGAATCCAGTCCCTCGATTTTTTAGGCGCTCTACCCCGTATGTCTCTGACCATTTCCCGTTTCTTTATATATGCCACTCTCTTATCATCTTCCTCTGTACCTGTTGATTGATTAAAAGTTATAAAGCTATTTAACGTTATGTTCTCTTTTTCACTTACCAAGTGCTTCTGGCATTGGTGCAGCACCACCCGTCATCAGGACTAAGAAGTATTTTTTCGCTTTCGTTGAGTTTGGATAGTCGACTACAAGACCTCCGAAAAACCCAGCTTTCATAGCTTGTTCAGTTATCATCTCAATTTGAGCTGCATTTTCGGGATAAAATTGAAAGACTGCTCTGGCAGTTCTTGTCAAGGCAGAAAACAGAGTAGAGAAGAATTTCAAAAGCCTTTTGTGAGGTTTGTGTGAAGTTTTGTCAGCATTACACAGCCATTGCAGGGCAGATATTGAGATAGCTCCATCAAATGTACCTGGTTTAAATGGTACTCCTTGTCCCATATCACATAAAACTACGTCTCCCTCTACTTCACGCTCTACTGCAATGTTCAACATTGCTTGTGATATGTCCATGCCAACCCATATGTGATCATAATCTTCAAGCACACTTCCCGATAGACCAGATCCACAACCAACGTCAAGTATTAGACAAGTCTGATCCTCTGGCAGCATTAAGAGTTCAACGGCTCGAGACGACATGTCAACTTGAATCTCAATAATACGAGAACTGAAAACACATATTACGTATTAACTTGGTAATAATATAATTCATTTGTATAACTTACTTGCTCGAATATTTTTTAGCCTCATCCTCGTTGTAATACTAGCAGAGGAAAGAAAAATATGTGATTACCATTTATTTGTTCACGAACATTAATATCTTACTATTTCTGGAGGCGCTGAGTGTTCCGGTCTTCTGGCCATAGTGGGAAATTTGAATAGTTTTAATTTCTAAACTAAATCCCGTAGTTTCAATAAATGCAAAATTTCGACGTTATTTTATGAGACGAATAATAACCACGGCTCAAAACAAAACACGTGTGACATATCGACGTTTATTTAGGTTCGTTTCGTTTCACAGCTGTCACTCAACTTGGAAATTAAATTGAAAGACACCACAGGCTCTCAAGTAGAAAAATTGCATGAAAATATTTATATTAAATTAAAATTGAATGACATGCATTTGTAGGCGGATAAACTTTTTTCACCCATGAATCAGATAAATTGCGTTTTTACTTGGAATAGTTTTGTTTCATTCAGCTTCAGCGATTAATCCATTTCTACTTACCAAAGTATACATATTTCTGACACAGTTGAAGAAGGACTGCTAAAACCACCGACAGACTGCACATATGATTATGACATTTAACATGTAATGATTTGTTTTGTTTCATAATACCCAGATTTACCCGGAGAATGTTATTTCTACGCTTTATAAATTATTTCGTAAAAAATGGCTCATATTCTGCGTAGAGTGTTAACATCCACAGTGCGAAAGTGAGATAGATTTAATTACGTTTGTAACAATTCAATATCACTTTATATATGAAAATAGGGAAACTTACGGAGGACTTTTGAAAACACACACCAATCAATCAGCAGCACAGTCAACGCAAAGTGCAGAACAACCAAAGATTGACTTAAGTGATTCATGTGTGAAGCGACTTAGCGAAATCTGCAAAAATGGATCTTTCCTGAGAATCACAGTCGAAGGTGGCGGCTGTTCCGGCTTTCAATATAAATTTGATTTAGATAATACAAAAAATGAGGATGACCTCACGTTTGGCAATGAAAATGCGCAGGTAGTTATTGACACCACGTCGTTGGAATACTGTGATGGAGCAATTGTTGATTATCACATAGAGCTGATCCGATCGGGCTTTCGCATCATTGCAAATCCAAAGGCAGAGAAAGGATGCTCTTGCGGTGCTTCGTTTGCTATTAAATTAGATTAGAAGAATGTTCTCCTGATAGTATGACAATGTTTTAGTGTGTTTGTTGAACAATAATAAAATTTTATTAATATAATAAATACGTATGTTTAATTGTTTTGCTTTTTGCACAGTACACGTGCACGTAAATAATAGTTTCGGTTTTTTGAAAAGGATTCCGTATGTGTATAGCGAAACTTATGTATCGATTCAAAAAATATAGATTTATATACATGCACATATTACGCAGTTACACAAGTATGTTATATACGTAAGTATACATAAAACGAACTACTTCAATAAGAAATAAATCGTTATGCATGCTTGGATTTGGTAACTTAACAGATATTTTTATTTTAGCATTAATTCGAAACAACAAAATATATGAAATTTTGCCTAATATTTTCTTTTTTTTATTGAGAATTTATTTACACGAAGCCAGCTGTTCGCTCAGACTTATAACTTGTTCAGTAAGGATACTGATCTGCTCTTCATAATTAAGACGCGTAGTAGCCTAGAAAAGAAAAACCATGGACATATTACGCTGAGCTATTACTTCAAATAGATTTTCTATTACCAAATCTCCCTCGAGAGTTTCGATCTTTTGACCAGCAATCAATAATTCAGTTTCTTTTTCTTTCAGCTCCTGTGACGAGTTCTCTAAGCAGTTTTGTAAATGATCACTCTCCACTTGGAATGACGTTAAACGAGACTCTGACACACACTTGACCTTGAGAAGATCCTCGAATTTCTTACAAAAGTTATTAAAAATTAATTGTTCCTTTACGGTTATTGTTTGTGGTGCATTAGAATCATTTTGCTGGCTACATGAAATAAAGAAATTGTATCCATTGCTATTATACGATGTTCCTAACGAAAAATATTACCCTTTAATATCATTTCCGACAGCATTAGTAGCTGCAATCACAGTTAATCCCGTTGCTGCTGAGCTACAGCAACTGCCAGCGGTCATGAGTGGCCCATTGTATTGTTGCTTTTCCTTATATAGGCGAGACATTTCATGTGGCAGAGAATCGCTTATTCGAGAAATTTCGTACTGGGTTCGCCAGTGAGAGACTTCCTTTTCTAGATATGCTATTCTGTCTTCACTGGTAGTGGAAGAATTCGTGCCGGTATGCAAAGGAGTGTTGTCACTTCCTGAAGCACTAAGCGCATCCTCACTGCCAATCTAATGAACAAAATTATAGTTGATTAACACTGTTGGGAATATGCTTTGTTTTGCTTTTTACTATGCTGGCTGCTTCAACGAGTTTGGTTTCCAGTTCTGAAATTCTAGTTTGGAATGAATCAATTTCCTTTCGCAATCGTCTTTCCATTTCCATATTCTCCGTACATCTTTTCTCTAATTGCTTTTCCAAATCGTCAATTCGTTCTATATGTATCTGAAGTTCTCGATTCTTATCATCGACCTAAATGAAACATACAAGCATGAGATTTTACTTCAACTTGCTAAAACTATTATTGATTGATATTAGTAATCATTAATCCTTGGTGTGAATTCAAGATAAGAACACATTGGCGAGCTTCTCGACTTTTTTTTTTAAATGTACACAAAATTGAATTACATACTTACCAATGATGTCAACTCGGCGTTTTCTAATATTTTCTTTTGCAACTCCTCAAATATGAGCACTTCTTGTGTATTATCAAAATAGTCAGAAAACTTTGTTGAGGAACTGCTTGAATCCTGCTGTCCAGCTGAGGCATTTGATTTGCCCTTAGCATTACTGGAGCCATCAGATTTTTGGTTCTTATTCGATTTACGATTCTCCTTTGTAGCAATATCATCTTGCAAGGATGCCACTCGGCGCTCTAATTGTTTGTTTCTAAAACCTAAGCTGTCCACCTCTTGTTCTGATCGGCGCAACGAGGACTCCTTTTGACGTAAAGTTTCACGAAGTGTAGAACTTTTGCTTTGCTCATCTAGAACAGCTGTCTTCAATACACTTGCTTGTGCCCTTAGCTATACATATTAGAAAACAAAATTTATCGAATATTAATATACAAATATTATTGGGGGCGTTTTGCAAATTGAAATGCATAATTGTGTATGTATCTGTGTTACTTAAATTCTAACAATGAATATACCTTTGAGTATTCACTTGCTAGTTTTCTGTACTTCGCTTCGAGGGAATTGCTCTCCATTATGTGTTTTTCTTAGATCGTTAGTCCTTTCAGTGTTGCAAATCGGATGAGTAATGCTTTTATATCGAACGGAGATAGCAAAGCGGCACTTATTGTTTAAAATAACATGTCGAACTGTTGCGGGTGATGTCAGTCGATTCGCATTTATGTATTCTGTACATCATCTAAATGGGATTGTTTTTTTTTAACAGATTTATTTATTGTCTACAGAACCAAATGATAATTCTGTTTTGACGTTGCAACTTTTTTTTTTGCTAATGGTACATAAATAATAATAAAATTGTAACACAAGAAGTTATGGTATCCATTGTATGTATTTTCAACTTAAAGTGTCAAATAGGGAAATATTGTAGGTGGCGCTGTTTCGATTAAATGTAGGGTAATACTTACATATGTACTTTCAGAAGCGCGATTGATGACTAGTTAATTAGTCGGTGGTTAAACTATGTTTCTGCTGATTATTTGGCAAGCCGTCTATGTCAATAGACATCATGTACTGTGTTATTTTCCCTCGAAAATTTTGAAGTATATTATTCTCCATCTTCAAGTATATGTAAGAAATGAAGTACTATGAGTCCTCTCTTGCCCCTTGATATATATTTTTTACAATCTTTTTTATCATTTTTTCATCATTTTCACAAGTGTGCGTGGATATGAATGAATATGTGGCGTTTCGTAATGAACTGTCAACCAATATCAAAGAATACCCTGTTTAAAAAATTGTAACGCAACTGGCACATAGTATAATGGCTGTTATATATATATATATATATATATATATCTATATTGAGTTCAGCACTTCCTTTTGTTAATAACTAAATTTTGCACATTTTTGTTTATTTACTTTTGATAAGATTGAGGGAATACTTCATAGTTACCCTATGATAATATCACACATGATTGAGATATACATATGTTGTCTCTTTCTACAACTCCATTACGATTTCAAACGTCAAACGCAGAAAACATTTTCCGCCATAGTTTGTGGTCTTTTGTAATATTTAACAAAAGATACCAAATTATCAGACACCGAAGGTTTAAAACCTCGCATTACGTAAAATCAACACATTGAAGCAAGATGTAAGTAAAAATGAAACAAATTGCATAGAAAAATTAATATACGTATATTATACATATGTGCAGGGCTAGAGACCGTTCGGCATCACCCGAAGGAGAAAAAGAGAAGGAAAAGAAACAAGTGAGCCGTGGTCGGGAGCGCGATAGAAGACGCCGGGGTTCAGCTTCAAGCAGCAGCGATAGCAGCGCGAGGTAATCAAATTATTTTTTTAAATTGTATTTCTAAAATACGAGGTGAACTTTTTTTTTTATATACAGTTCATCAGACAGTAGTTCTTCACGAAGCAGTTCAGGTTCCGGATCGCGTTCAAGTTCATCAGACACATCGTCATCGGGTTCATCGTCGTCTAGTTCATCTAGTGGCTCGGATCGCGGTCGGGCGCGCAGGAAGAGTGCATCTCGTTCAAAGTCGCCAGCCACAAAAGCTCCTGTTCGAAAGGAATCCAAGGACCGCGATGCCGCTAGATCTAAAGATCGCCCTCGTGATGAAGATCGGAACAAAAAGCGCAGCAAAACTCGTTCCAAGGAAAGGGTTCGTTCTCGGTCACGTAGTGGTAGCCGTTCACCACGCCGCAAGCGCCGAGAACGTTCTCCAACACCAAAACCAGTTCGCATTCATATAGGTCGACTGACGCGTAATGTCACTAAAGAGCATGTTATGGAAATATTTAGCTGTTTTGGAGAGATAAAAACAGTCGAATTTCCAACAGACCGTTTTCATCCGACTTTTGGACGTGGTATGGCTTACATTGAATTCGCCACACCAGAAGAATGCGAGACTGCAATGAAACAAATGGATGGGGGTCAAATTGATGGACAAGAAATAACAGTTGCGCCTGTTTTGCAGCAAAAGGTGCGTCCACCAATGCGTCGCATGTCTCCTATAATGAGAAGAGGGCCGCCCCCACGTTGGCGATCACCATTCAGATTCAATCGTAATAGAAACCGTTCCCCGATCAGACGCAGAAGCCCCCGTCGTCGCTCACGGAGTCCAATACGCAGACGAAGACGCAGCAACAGCTCGGATAGCTCACGTTAACAAGTCGATTTTATAAAACAAATATAATCAGTCAAATATCCTCAGAAAATACATTATTTCACCAAATGGAGTTGTTTTCGTTCAGCAAAATGTATCTCCATTACTGTCAGCAGCAGACAGACTTTTTAAAAAAATAAATAAACGCATTTTCTGTAAAACAGCATTTATTAATTTGGGTGGATAAATGTACATTCTGAATCTGTTAGTGGACACCCATTGGGATGTACCGAAAAGAAGAAGCAGACTCTTTTCTTCGTAGTTATATGCTGTGCATCGTTTGGGTTCCTCGGCTTTGGACAGCGAATCTGGACGTTATCACCAGGAAATAGTTCGAAAATTTCGTGCTTGTTTTTGAGTAAGGTTTTCAAACCTCCGCATTCAGTTTTGATACCTTTTAGATCATCTTGTGAGAGGTACTGAGCGATTTCCTTTATGGTTCTTTTACTGCCTCCATTCCAGCCGCTAATTGTGACATCTTCAATTTCCCCTAGTAAATAGAAGAATATCTTCTTAACCAGGTACTGCAGTAGTTCCTTATCAATTTGAGTGCAATTCCGCACCACTTCCTCTTTTTCTCTAAATTTCATTGGATTTTCTTGCATCTCGTTTGTCAGGAACATATTTATATCGTCACACACAATACGATGGTTAGCTTGAACATAAGATCGTGTTATTCCAACCAAAGCTATCCGTTTTGTGCTAGGAATCTTTAGGCGATCTCTTAGCGTGATGAAACCACACTTTGTTGAGATCATTTCAACGTAATTTAGAAAATCATTGTAAGAACTCAGTTTGGAATTTCGACGTTGAAACTTCATCCCTGAAAATTCAAAAGCACAACACGGCAACAGAAAATACTTCATATCGAAGGACGCCAATGTTGCTATAACAGGGAGCCATGGTGATAGTTCATCCGAGTGATTGCCGATAAGCCAATCAACTTCAGAGGGGAGTTTAAATTCTCTAGGAGATATTGTCTCCTCCAACAGGAGTGTCGATTTAGGGTATAGATTCCATATTTTACGACTTCTAACATCGTAGCCGTATCCTTTATAGCCCTCCTGATTAAGAATGTACACCAAAAGGCCATTACCACAACCAAGGTCCGCAAATGCTTTCGGTTCACAGCGATTTTCTCTCCACAGACGAATGAGATACGCTGCAATTGCTAAATCTTCGTGCACAAATTTGATGGGGTCCGTATTTTCGCTCCAAATCTAAAAAAATAAAGTTATACAAAAGGATAGGTAGGTAGTTTCCTACATATATACTTACGCTTATAATTTCTTTCGAATATTTCGCTTTCAGTTCTTTATATATATCGTTGTACGCTTCTATGTCAATAGCGTGCAACGAGGGAAATGAGTTCTCCTTCTTCACTGAATTAGACCAATTCAAGAGCTTAGGCTTCAAAACAAAATCTACCCATCGATTCGGTTCCGGATCTGATCTGTGGTTAGTTAAACCATGAATGACCAAATTTCCTGCCTCCAAGGCAATTCGAAAGTTGTAAAATAAAACAGAGTGAAAAAGGCAGGTGTATTGAATGTTTCTTAAATCTGAAAATACACGATATTTAAAAATACTGCAAGTAATTCAAAAATTTCATTTACCTACAATTCCCACGGCATTGACGCTATTTTCATCACTTTTAGTAAGAAATTTAAAAAGCACAATATAACCCTCACATGGTAATGTGCCGTCAGTGCTAGCTAGCGATTTGAACACGTCCTCCTCTGAAGAATCACACAATTTCAGAGCCGAGTTTTTGTTGATACTGAGTGTGCCATGGTCGTTTCGTATTTCAAGATTGTTGTCACTTAGTTCAGAAATTCCCTCAACTACCTGATGCACCCTTTCAATCTTGCATGCGAATATTTTCCGGTTAACTGCATGATAGTTTGTTAACAATATAGAAATTGATTTCCAAAAATTACCCAGTTCCATTCCTGCCCTCTTTAAGTTGTGTCAAACTTTGTTGACATTTGAGTGACCAATTCACAATGAAACAAAAATTTTGACAACTGCCACCAAGGACATATTCATGTGAATGAAATGTCAATATTTTTGAATTTCGGAAGTGGCGAAACGAAAATTTCAATTTGAACTTACCAACTCTTAGCATGCTAAAATGCTGGAAATTGGTTATTTCTGATTTCAAGTTGCGGCTAACGTGTAGACTGCGCTTAGATAAGTGTATATGGTGTGGACATCATATAAGGTGCTCTGTACAGTACCTAAAATTATGCAATGTATTTGAATAATTCCTCAACAGCAACATTTTGAATGTTAAATATTTACGAGAATTAAACGAGGAAACCTTTCGTAGCAAGATACCTATAAGCCAGAGATAATGGAGGAATATTATTTCATATTCTCTCCGCTATAAGAAGTCTTCCACTATAGATCACATTGAATCGATAAGTAGAAGAATAGTTCAAATCCCACATGTATTAACAAATTTGCCCCATAAGGTTTCGTCGGTGGAAACAAAACCGTTGACATTTTAACCACAAAATGTTCCCATTCTAGACCTTGCTCAAAGTGAATATCGGACTACTTACTCGTTTTAAGGCCTGTGAGACATGGAGGGCAGGGCCGCTGCATACAGTGCCAAAAACGATCCTTTTTAATACTCAGTTCAAGTTGATAAGATATACATAGCATCTGCATGGTATCCTCCGGATTGCATTGGAAGGTAAACCAATGTATATTTTCTAGGTAAGACGCCTATCCCGTCTTTGTCAGTTGTGCAGAGCGGTACACTAACAACCTTCTTAAGAAAAGAAAACTGCTTTTGCTTATGAGGAAACTACCACGACGGCACGGCACGATGAAGAACTACGATTGTATTTGATTGAGCGTATTCCTGGAATTGAAGAACACACTACATTCCTCGGGCCGACGTCTCAGTAATGAATTACTAAATAAATCCCTAAAATAATGGCGGTATATCAGTTCACAAAATAAAATATAAACAAACTTATAAAAATATGGTATACTTTTAACGATTTTCACTTATAACATGTCGAATAAAATAACATTTAACAAAAAAAAATGTGTATATAGAACGTATCAATACAAATTAGAAACCAAATCGAATATATGTATATAAGTAAGCATTTTCATTTGCTCATATTTAACTTTTTTTCGCATAACTTCTTAATATGTAGTTGATTTGTTGCTTCCGCCTGCCTTAATATCTTGCGAATATCTGTTAATCTATTGTATTGTATTGCTAGCAAATATGCTGACTTCAATTGCCCTATAAAGATGTGAGATGATATTCTTAATTCTACACTACTTATTTTCTTAGCTAAATTATCCAGGGTTGTCTTTACTTCCGGTTCGTGGTTGTTTGTTGCTGAGTTGATTGCTATTGTAAGAATCTCATCGATATCCTTGCTGGTTGTGCCATTGTTGCTCGTTATGCAATTTAAAAGTTTTTCAACCTCCGATAAACGGTTGTTCCGCGCCAGGTATTTGGCCGTAGCTCCAAACACCTTCATTGAAGGTAGTTTGTAATTTTGGATGATACTAAAAATGGTGGAAATCAAAACGTTTTCCATAAAACCATAATATATTCTTCTTTACCGATATGCCAGTCCGAAACCTTCTTCTATGTTCTTTCCACTTAGTAGAAGTAAAATACAAATTTGTACTTTCTCCTGATTAGAATCGAATAAAGTCGGGAGATAAGGCGAATCTATGCGAATCTTGTGGGAAAACACGTAAATAAGTTAAGTAAAATAAATAAAAAATGTTCTATGTTCAGTACCTGTTTGAGTATTTGGTCTGTTATTAGCCTACCATCGTCCAGTGGTTGCGCCTGCTCGCAGTGCGATAAAAATTTAGTTACATCCAATTGCCGAAGGATAGTATTTATGTGAGCATTGATGCACTTCGCATCCATTTGCATCAAAAACGAGGATTCTGATGCTTTTTGTTTGCGATCTGGGTTCATGTTTCCCCATTGAGAATGCTCGAGTTCCGATTGCAAGTGGCGATGAGCATTGTGTAGATGAAATGAATTTGCATACAATTCCTGATACGTTTGGCAATGCATTGAATAGAATTTCACACACGTCATGCTCGCTCGGACGGGATCTTTTAACAAAATTTGCAATTCATAAAGACAATGATACAGATTTTTTGTCTCCAAATATCGACATGTGCCAATGATAACTTCCTTCCAAACAATAAGGCGCTCGTCGATTTCGAGCATATGTTCTATCAATTCGCCAACTGATCCAGTTTTGAGAAACACCAAAAATATATGATGAATGAAAGTCTCTGCGTCTTGATGTTGAACTATAAAATATTTGAGAGCAGCATTTATTTCTTCGTAAGAAATGAAGAAATTTATTATATCGGAATGTGAGCCATATGTGTATAGGTAATGAAGACATTCCTCATAAATTCTCGATTGACGCAGCAATTGCTTTTTGTTGTCAAGAGAGTTCAGGGTGCCGTTGTCGCAATAGTGTCCCTTACTCAATTGCTTTAGGTTAGCGAGGGTGTTTAAAATGTTTATAGCAGGCTCGTGTAACGGAATGTGCTCACGTCGTTTCGATAGCATAGACGATAGAGAGCTATTCGAATTTCGAATAATGGCGGCCCTTGCCATCGTCTCTGGTTGGGATTTGTAAGACGGAACAGATTCAATAGTTTTCAGTATTTCCTGTAACAAGGGTGGACTCCTACTTGGGCGCTTAATTGTGGGAATATCAGATTTCAGAACGAAATCAATATTATCTACTTCGTTGGAGATCAGCTTAGAAATGATTGAACATTCCCGCTGGGAGGAAAATTTTGTCATGCAGTGAGAGAATTTTTCTCTAGCTGTTTCAAAGCAACCAGCACGTAGGCAAGCTAAGCCGTGCGCAGCCATCACACCAGCTGTTGGAAAGCCACATTTCCAATGAATTTCCAATGCCAACTGCCACTTTTCGACTTGGACCAATGAGTCGGCTAATTTTCGAAGATTGTGATTATAGAGGGATCCTGCCGGAATTAGGGTTTCACATCCGTTTTGGACTACTGACATAATGATGTCGGAATGTTCACGAATTTTCTCAACTTCAGGCGGACCACCACGAACCTAGAATGTAATTTTGGTTGGTTTCACAATACATAGATAACTTTTGAAAAATAAAGCTTACCTTTGCAGCTACAGCTAAGCAATTCATCATCTGGGCTATAAGCTCATAATCAACTTCGGGATTGGGAACTAGTAACTTTTCTAACTTCCCACAATGATACAACAGCAAGTCAACACATTTTCTGTTATTCGTATGATATGATAGAATCGATAAACACAAAGCCACACTTGGAGCATGTTCGTAGCAGAATTCCTCACGCAAAAGCTTATCATGTGTTATATTGCCACTTAGTTTCCATCGTGAATCGTCGTCTTTATAGTCGTTGGACTGGACTCTCTTTGCAACTGGAGTTGATGATTTATTTGCCGTGCTTTTAGCTTCTAGCTCCTGTGTTTGTTTTACACAATCATTACAAACCCTCACGGCAACATCTTCATATAACTCAGGGATCTGCATGCGGTTTGAAGAACATGCAAAGCAGACCACTCTGCCACAACGACGACAATGATGTCGTCTCATTAGCATTGTAAAAACTGCTCGCCGGCAACACATGCAATGTATAGCTTCATCATCCTTCACCCATTCCTCTCGCCTAGGTGGGACCTTAGGCATTATAAAAGCTCCACACAATGAATCCAATGACACCATGTCCGTGGACTGGGATACTCTTTCCGATGAAGATGATATTTCTCGGATCTGATAGTCCAGGGCTTTGGTGGCGTATATTCGCAATAGTAGGTCCACACATTCCGACGTTATGACGTGATCCTTTTGGTATAAGTTGAAATTGAGTAGAATGAATGCGGAGCTACTCTCATTGCCCAGCGTAAAATTACTTGAATTCTTCGAATGAATGTCGTAGATATTACCGCGTTTATCGAAACAAAATTTGCACAGGGTCACTAAACTGGATGCATCTGCTTGGAATTCTTCGAGAAGTGGCCGAATAGATTCTAAGACCTTGGCAAGTCCCTTGAATTTGGCGTTCATTATTAGTTGTTCCACTATCAACAGAGGCCTACTCAACAGATTCCAATTTTGTGTACGTTCCTCTACGGATAGCTGTTCGAATATTTTGAGGGATACTTTGTAGTTTTTTAGATAACTTGTGTTCCTCGAATTTTTCCATAGAAAATCGACCACATAGTTCAGCAGATTCACGGAACGGAATTTCTCCTTGTGTGTGTCATAAAAGTTGCATACCTCTGTTGTTGGAAATGTTTCGATTGTCTGAAGTAGATGCGGATCAAATTCTTCCCGCAAATCAATCAGCGCATCCAAAAACGTACTGAAGAAGTGACGCATTTGATGCGAAAATTCAGTGCCCAGGCGGACAACTTTGCACCATGCATAACAAAGTTTGAATTGTCTCTGGGTAAGAAGATTTTCGAGTATCATATTTGGTGTTTTCAAACCAAAGTCATAGGCTTGTGGCCACGATTCCAGTTCCAGCACGGAAGATACTTTTGAATAGATATTTATATCTTTTAATGTCTGCTCCAGTTTATTTTTCAAATCAATGTCTATATATTTGGCATCTTTATGCAATAGTGTACTTTCAATAAGTTCCTCTGCCAGCCGGGAGTTTGGAACTTTAGTGAAATTTGTGTAAATTAACGAAGCTCTAACATTTATATTTGATATATGCTCAGCCAGATAAACATATTTTGCGTCGTCAGTGATGAGATCTGCAATGATTCTGTCCTTTTCACGGTGGAAACTATTTTTATCCTGCATTTGATCTTCAAAATTCAGAAGTATATCAAATAGGGCATCTTTATTTTGTAACTTTTTGATTCGTACCTTATTGACTTTGGTTGAGAGGAGTGCTGCAATCACTCGATTTCCTGCATAAATTTCAGACAAACTTTTTACGCTGTGAAAGCCAACAAGCCGTTCAAGGAACTCATCATTGATATTTGAGCACTGAGATGATCCCTTAATCTTCTGCAACAGATATCCCAACAGAGCGTTTTGATTGGCAATGTAATTGAAGATCGATTGGTACTTCTCTTTGGTAATTTTATAGTTACTTTTCTTGGGTTCTTTATCACAAATTTCAGGGCAAATATTCAGTGCTATTACGTGAATTAAATTTAAATTTAATGCAACGACTTGAGATTCGATTTCGAGGGGGGTCATGTTTTCTTCGAAGATAAGCTCTCCAATTATGTCGCTTGGATCGAACCTTAACAGAGTGCTCGTGTGAAATTCTGCATTTTTGTCACGAACTTGCAAAAATTTCGACAAATTTACAATGTACGACAAAAACCGTAGGAAATAGTTGCATTTAGACTTGAAGTCCGTGAAGTCATTCGCTAGTGATTTAAGATCTTCGATCCTGTGTAAATCGTCTTCATTTTTGTAGAAAACATTTTGAAAGTTTTTTTCCCTTTGCAATTCTAATATAATCTTTTTCGGTCTAAGGGAATAGGAATTATTGCAAAGCATATTTTGTAGACCAATTTCTGTCCGGGCGATTGTTTTTATTAATCGCATACATTCGCAAATGTTATCTAAGAAACTTAGACAACCCATTTCACTTGGTAAACCGTTATTTGCGACAGACGAATTAGACAGCTGAGGTAAATTACACTTTCTCCGTATTACTGGGATCACATTTGATGTAATATCATAGTTTATATTTAGATTTAAAATTAGATCAACAGCAATCACCGCTTGGATATTTGGACCTTCATAGTTAAGAAGAAAACCATAACTGCTTGAGTATTTTTCCAGAAGCGCAGTAATTCCCTCACTTCTTTCAATTGTATTAGCATGCGCAAAGTTGTCTATGATACTTGTTATTTTAGACGCCTCGAATCCTTTTGCAGCGGCTTTTTTTATTTGTTCAACTGTTGCTATAGAATCATTTGTTTTCGTCTCCTGAAGCAAGTAGCTTTCGTAAATTGCCTCGAGTTTCTTTTTTGTTTGTTGCTGATTCTCAACGAATTTAAGCTCGCGGTCCAACTCAGTATTGTACAAGTTGAAAGTCTGTAACGAAAAGGCGTCTATATTTATTTACCTAAACGGACTTTCAACTGCAGTAAAAATGCAATGCTCCGCAGTTTGTAACTACATACTATTACTAAACACTTACGGTTTGCTAAAAGCTATGCTCTTACCTGTATAATGTATTTCACATCATTGAAATTCTTCATTGCGAGTGCCATTATGGCAAGATTTTCCGGACTAGACAACATATTAGGGATAATACTTTTTCTATTTTCAATTTCTGCTAAATCATTCGGTCTTGCGTCCTTGTTGATCAAATCCTCACTCCGTTGGTGTTCGCCACCATCAAATGTTGCACGCCTACGTTTTCTGGCCTTTCGCCTTGCAAGACTGGCAAAATTGTTCCTTTCTCGACTCTCGTCATCACTGCTCGTTTTCTCTATTTTCTCCTTATGCAACTGAACTAACTGTAGCAGATCCTCGGGTTCCATTTGAAAACTCTCCACGTCAGTATCGGACATTTTTTCCAACACCGAATATTTCCACAAAGCATCATTTATGCAATCTATGATTCTTGTAAATCTGCGCTGAATCCTATCGGAACATGTTTTGTATTCTTCGCTGTGTAATTTTTTCGTAATGAAATTTTTAAGAAAGGCGAATATACATTTTAGTGCTGTACCGCCGCAAATGAATCCATGTCGAGTAGATACGGAATTCAATTCAACGTGAGTTTCCATTTCACTAGATGTTGATTTATTTTTTCGATTCTCATGATGCTTTCCAAAAGAGCGAGACTGAGACAAATGCTCCCAACGCAAGAATATAAGATGAAATATGTCTTCAATTAAACTGCATAGAACATCGATATTTCGTATTTGTCGAAGCATGATTTTAATTTGATTGATCTTGCTGTGAGAGGTCCTACGTCCAGTTTCGTTTATATTTCGACGATTTATTATTATTTCGTAAACTGCAGCGAGAACAAAAAAATAAATAAGTGTCTCCAGTTCTAAATCTCTCATTTGCTTCAAAACGCTCGATTGATTCTCAAGGACATGATTACTTTCAATAACCTGTCGAATTTCTTCATATCCTATTAACATTATATTTTTGTGTTCATATATGAATGGGAGAATGCCATTTGTTTCAACGAGCACCTCAACCGGTATAACAGATGATGTATATTTGCGTAGAAAATCGATACTGTTTTGCAGTCTACGAAGATCATTAAAGAAAAGCATCTGAATCTCAGAAGCTACTTGCGAATCGAAACCTTCGAGAATCTTTTTCATATTACCCACATCTTCGATTGATTGTTTTACTGAATTAAATTCATTCGCTGCTCTTGTAAGAATTAAAACATTTCTAATATAATTGTTGGTGATGTCAATAAACGTTTTCTGTTTCTGAACAGCTTGACTCACAAAGTGCATATTGTTCTTAACCACTTCATAGAGAACCTTGTCCTTGACGAAATAGTTATTTCCTTTGTTCGACGATCTGTTGTGTGATATCATGTATAAATCAAAATCTCGTTTCGCTAGAAGTCCCATATAGAATGTATCATCTGTTTTCTTCACAACATCAATTATCTTCCCAACCCACTTTTCGAATACGGCTTCTGATAATTCCACATTTACTATGAAGTTAATGAACCTGAGTAGATCTTCTTCGTTGGCACAGTTTTCTATGAACTTTTGTAAAGTTAGTGTTTTGCTTTGCACCGTGAATTCGAACCATCCTTCCTGTAAAGCTATTTTGTCCAACAGTTTCAAACAGGGGAATGGTTGACGATAAATGTACTCTACTAAGGTGTCTAGTACTTGCACATATTGAGTGTTATCGTATGGCTTTCTTATTAAATTCTGAATAAAAAAAGACATATCAAATCAGATCGGATGAATATGCACAGGAGCATACCTTAAAAAATTCAGCAATATCTTCTTTAAGATCGCTTAGATAATAATTGTTCATAAGATCCATAATTTTGAAGACACAATTTAACTAATCATCGCGGACGAACCGTAACTGAGTTGTTTTCCCTTCGGGTTCCACCTAGCACTGATAAGAAGGCGATAATGACGGAAAAAATTACAAATAAATAACAGAAACAAGAAAATAAATAAACTGAGGACAATTGTTTGCAGAACCGAAGACGTCGATTTGTTTTTGTGTCTACAGTTGTTTAACGTTCACAGCTGACATGTAATTTTTTTATTTTGAAGTTGTACAAATTGTTTTGACAGAGACAGCTCTGTTTCATTACATGTCTGGTTATATTTATTCTGATGTGTTTTTTCATTGACATATTTATTAAAATCGCAGATTTTCAAAATTCATGAATGGTCAAATCAGATAAGTGTCAACCCTGTTTTTGATATCTAAGATTTACCGCTGACGTTTTCCAGAATGCTTTTACATGATCCGACAGAAGTTGCTTGGCACACAGTCGCCATAGCAAGCTACGAACCTATTTGCTATTTTTCTGGCATTACCAAACAAGTACCTGTTCAAATTGGTGTGAACTATATTCAGTACGTACGATACGGTTGGTGTTTGTCAATTTGTCTATACAATTTGCTTAACCACTGTGCTTGACGTATCGTAAATGTGAACGCTCGTTAGCGCTGTCGACAAAGTATTTTGACTTTTCCCAAATTGTTGTCAAGCAAATCATATTGACAATTGTTGCTTCTGCTCCGAGTCACTGATTTTAAAAGCCTCTATACTGAATCTGAACGCACAAGCAAAATTATATGAGCACAATAATTGACAAGCAAATCATTTAATATGGGATCCCGCTGAAGGTGTTGGAGGCTTATGTTAGCTATGTGACAGTTCGCTACTATTCTTGTGTCAGTACGATACCATCAACAGCGACAAGCCGTTAGCCTTGTTTTGTGTTCATTGTTCTAAGTGTTGCCGGAGGATTGAATATGACAACAAATACATAGTGTCGATTGCGTTCGGGAATAATCTCACGATAATTTTTTGCGCTTGTAGGGTTTAGCTATGTTAATTGGGTTAAATGTTTTTCATTGCAAGCTATAAATTTCGACAACAGCTGACTCCACCAGCGTCAGTCAAGTGTTAATGGGAAATAAAATGAAGTTATCAAAACCCTTTCTTGGATTTTACCATTTGTGTGTGTAGATTGATGAGTCGAATACGAAATTCATCTGAACAATGCTAAAGCTAAGAGACGAAAGTGAAAAATTACTTATAGGCAGAATCATCACCAGGCATTTTTCAGATTGCTGTTCTAAATAATTTTCTTTCTGTTTAGGAAATATTTAAGTAGTTTCATGTCATGTCAAATAATTAGGTTGTTAGGTCTTGTTCCAATAGAAAAAATATAAAATTTTGCCTTTTTATCCCAATACTGGTATCTGAGCATATATTATGGCATATGGCAACACTGTTATTAGTATACACCCGATTTCGCTGTCATGTTGGCAACGACATTCGGCTGACTGTAGCCGATAACCGTGAGATGTTGTAAAGTGCGAATGAGCCGACCGAGCTGAAAAAATACACCTTTTTCTCAAAAAAGGAAATTCTCGATAAATAGTATTATTTCGTGTAAAAATTTCAATCAAATGGATTTCATACCAATAATTCTTTTCAACCCCAATTAATATACAGTATCCTTAGTGATTGTTCGATTTGGTGGGAAAAAATCGCGTTAACATTTTTTTTTTCAATACAAGGTGAAGAAGTCATGTTCTAACGAAAAGAATAAAATTGCATTCTTTTTTTTCAAAATAAAAAAAAAACACGGATTCTATTTAGTTTCCCCGTTATAAGTCAACCGCATCATACAAAAAGAAAGCAGCCAGGAATAACAAGAAATTATATATTTATGTTTTCAAATCTCAATCGTGGCAAAGAAAGATTTAATAAATTCTTTCAGCTACTAGCGGTGCGTAGTAATGGATGGTGTTGTTGAATGTGCCTTGCAAACAAAAATATCTTCTGTATATCTTAATGTTTCATTTTTTTTTCTGCACGGTATGTGTGTAATCTCCTGGGTATTTTATTGAAAAAAAAAAGAAAACTGAATTTTGTCTGTTCTTTTGTGCAACTTATTTTATTTTCGTCTATCGATTATCATAAATATTTGTTAGCAAAGTTGTAAAAGATATTACCGCTTTTCCTATTAAATGATCTATTCTGTCATCCTATATACTTGTTCCGTGAATCTTCCAATACTTTTTCCTTTCTATTTCTTACTCCCTTTTGGTGGATTGATCGTCACCTTTAAAGGAATGAAGTCATACATGTTATTAAACAAAAAAATAAAAATTACCGCATTGATTAGTGATGGAACCATCTTTTTGTAGAGTAGGGAAATTCATACATGAAAAGAAATGTTTACTTTGCTGGTAGCGTCAAGAGTGTATGTGAATTTGGGAATGGGTTCACAATAATGTTTGATTGTCAATTCATTATTAATTCAACCAAGAACAATATGCAGTTGATAAACAAATTGTTAGATAATTGCTAGCTTACTTAGCTATGCTCGTTAAGTAATTAGATATGATGCAGGAAAGGTTTTTAAATGTGTAGGAAAATATTGAATTCTATCTAAGAATATGTTCGGCTATTGGCTACTCAACTGATACTAGTATTGCGAGTGCAAACTTTTACAAATTTGTAGGTTTGTTTCGTTCGCAGATTCCATCATTTCCTAGTCACGAAGAAGAGAGAAAATAATGCATTAATTAACAAGTGGGTTTTGTCGTGTTGTTTTCGCACTTGTTTGTAGACTAGACTCTTTAAATTGCAGCGTCTTAAGTTTATAGTTTGCATTGTACAGTAGTTAAGTACTTAACGTAAAGATGGTATGCAAAAACGTTATGGAAAATAGGGCTTAATATAAATTGTCTAGATTGCGCAATATCGTCTTGCGTTGAGACTTCGCGTACTGAATAGAAGTACAATTTATTATTACATACATATGTTTATAAGGAAGTGGCAGGCACAGAAAGTTAAGGCTACGGTTTTCTCAACGCGACGACGTAATACTCCTTTCCTCTTTCAGACTTTTATTAAATAATAGGTTTTGTATAAAGCTGATTGACACAGGTGTACCTGCCTGTGTATAGGCTTAGAAACTAGTTCATCCACGCATATAAACAGTTCGAGGTATTCTTAGTAAAATTGACCTTTCGGTTTCTGTTGCGGCTGAAATTATTATGCATTGTCAAATTTCAGAGTGTTCTATTTGTATACTCCTGAAAGCTTTGCAAAAGGTCCACCTGCTTATGAATTTCAATATGCATACTGTTTACAAAAATCTATACTAGATATTATTATTCGAACGCTATTCCTGGTTATTCCTTCTTTTGTATTGATCGCTCGTCAAAATTCAAATAAAATCAAGTGTGGTAATTTACTCTAAGCTTTGTGGCTGAATAAAGTTTTTGTTTATTTTCATATTCTAAAGTAAATATTTGTTCACTTCATATACAGAAGACAAAAAAAAATACTTCACATAGTGTGTGACTACGTTTCTTTCTTTTTTTAATTTTTATAAATCAAATTTTATTTTTCATCGTGCTCAGAAGAAAAAGAAGTTTTTTTTTTTTAGAAAAAATAGTGAAAATAAAATAAAGTTTTCGTTGTGTGACGTCGAGTTTCCAGTTTCTCCCTATTTCTGTTTTGTTTATATCATTTTCGTTGCGTTCGTTTTATGTGTGTGTGTGGGAAGATTCAATAAGAAATACGAAACCAAAATATAACAGCCGCCACAGCAGAAGAAACAACAAGAAGAGGAGAACAGAACAAAAATTATGGATAACATCAGTGCGACGACAGAGCAGCAGCAGCCCCAACAACATAACGGAATTAAAGAGAATAGTAACAGTAGTATTCCAATAGTAACCACATCATCTATTGAGGTGAGTTTTAAATTTTGTATGTTTTTTTGTACGAGGTGTATTTAGGTATGTACGTTTAATTTGAAAGTAAACAAGCATGGTAACTGCCTTACGTCAATATATTATCAATTTTGAATCAATCAATTTTGTTTGGGATTTATTTTCATTGTTACAAAGGTGGGAAGAAGCACACACTACGCACATACATTTGTATATACTAAAATGTTTATACGTAACCGGTTTTTATTATTGATTTATTACTGTTTTGTTCTTTTGCATAACGCTAAGCTTTTCTAGAGTTATTAATGTTCTTACTCGAAACACGCGTTAAAAGTACAACCTGTGTGGATAGATACACGTCTGTATGTACGTACATAATTACAAACATGAATATGTTCAAGTGAATCGTCTACTTATAATTAGGTACACTGTTTCTTTCAATTGACCTCATAATAAGGACACATTACAATACATTATAATGTTTGTATTGAGAACATTGGGTATAGGAATTTATTGTAACAAAAATGATGTATACATACATCTTTTGTCAAAGTCAGTGCTACACACAGCACTATAGTAAATAAATAACAACAAATGTTAGAAATAAAGGCAATTCGAAAATAGGACAAAATTTTGTTGCACGTGAAATTATCTTTGCGTCACCTTGAATTTGATTATTTACAATCTATCGTTGTAGAGAGATGAGTAAAAAAAATATTTACTCAAAACCAAAAATAAACGAATCTTGATTACTTCTTGTATTTATTTATAGACGTTTAAGCGTCATGACTTCTGCTATGCGATGAGGAATGTTTTGTTTTCTTTAATTCGGTGTTCTGAATATAACCGATTTGAAATAAGTAAAACACTTTCACTTGAAGGACGTCGTGGTAAATGTTTATACATATTTTACCGACTGTTCAGTTTCTGGAGTTGAAAACTCTAAATAATATAATATACTCGTACATAAGTTGATAGCCATGGCACTAGGTTAAACATTCCGGCATTAAGATTGCATAGACAAATCACCAATGGAATTTGGATGAACGGACTTGAATTAGTTGCCACAGATGGGATAGGTTGTGGAATACCCAAACGTGAATATAAGTTGATTTGTACGGTACTGAGTTTTGACCACAGATATACTACATTGCTTTTATTTGAGATTGTAAGTATGAATGAATGATCAGTAAAAGACATTATTTTTTTTATAAAAACAAATCGAATTGGTGTTGACAATTAGTTATAAGCTTTACATACGTAAACATAAACCATATGTACTAGGTATATATACCTACATACATATATGTACATATGAGACTTCATAAATGGGTGCTTAATTTTACATTTATCATTCATTTTAATTTGTTTCATATTAGGGGTATGTGAATACAGTGCTGGTCCAGTATAACGATTGCCTATGAAGAATGATCGATATAACGTACACTTTTCTTCAAATAGATTAGTGTGCCTACATAAAATACGACTTGTGACTCGATATAACGAATGATTTTTTTAGTTTATATTACATTCACACCGCACCTAAATCCAACATTTCGGCTAGTTTTAACTTTTCAGTCCAAATGCCATACATTTTCCAGCATTTCGAATTGTTGGATATCAGCGAAATGTTCAATTACCTCGTTACATTTGCAAGTTTGTCAAGTCAAACAAACCTCTTTCCAAATTCAGCTGTCCTTTACTCACTTTTTAGCCCGCTGACATAAACAAAAACAGCTGTCAACAAAGCAATCATTCATTTCAAGTGATATTCCCAATAAGGATGGAAATATTAGTAATAAATTCTGATACTCGATGTCATTTGAAGTGTTAAAATTCCAGTAGGAACGCAAAATTGGATTTCGAAATTTTTTTTCCCGGATGTTGGATGTATGTGCGTTGTAAACGTACTATTAGACACTATTATACCCTTGACTGTGATTGCATGCTTATGGACCTGTTGTAAAACTTGTAGATACATTATCTTTTGGTAACTGCACAGAAACAAAATTCATGCACTTATTTAACGTTTCGTACAAGGAAAATTTGCTCGATATTACGAATTTTTCGATTTAACGAATACGCCTGCATATTCGTTATACTATCACACCACTGTACTTAGTTATTTTTCAAAAGTCAATACGAGTACGAACATCACTACAATTGAATTTTGCTAATTGAAAAAAGGTTAATATTTACCACAAAGCTGAAGTCATAATACTGCAGGAAATACATAGAAACAGCTATTTATTGTTAACTTTGCATATATTAAAGATCGGAGCAAAGTTCTGAAGATGTTTGTACATACATATATTTGCATCAAGACATTAACTGTTATTTTTCTTAAAACCATATTAACCTTCTTTCTAAAGGGAAACGAATGAGCTTTAGAAAATTCGATGCCAAATCTGCCTGGTTCGCATATTTTTAATTATTCGTGTGCGATATGTTGGTAAAAGGCTCTTCTAACTCGGTGTATTAAAGAAAAAAAAAAAAAAACGTCTGCTCGTACACACATGCATACATATATGTATGTGTTCTCTATTTACTTTCATAAATATTGTTGGACACTTGATGTGGGAGAGTCATTTTATTGGTTATTTTTAGACACATCTGTTTTTAGTGGGTACTAAAAATTAAAGTGGAAAATACAAGACGAACTAATGTAATTAAATCCTTTGTATTTTAAAGCAGTTTCTCACATTACATTGAATGAGATTTTCAACTTAAGAATGCAACCACAACAAGTACCTAACTGAATTTGTTTATTATACATGCATATGTAGGTATGTCGCATATGTATACAAATTTAGTACGGCTAAATGTGTATATGAAACGCACTGCGTATTAGGTTAGATTAGGTAGGTGTTCTGTCAGCGAAATCGCTAGCACACTTAGACCATGTTGGTCCACTGTGATACCCTTAGTCAGACTAATGGTGACGACTAGATTTGAAAACCTGATAAAGCGTATCACTGGGATTCGAACCGGGAACCCCTCTAAACAATGACATGAACTCAATCAACTGCTCCATCCAGCTGTCTGCAATGCGTATTAGTTTCCAATGAAATGTTACTGGTTGCTGGAACACTATAATTTGTTAAGCAAGTCAATTATTACTTCTCTTTGCAAATGTAATTATCTTAGTTTCCAGTGATGTCTTATAAAATAACTCAACTATGACAAATTTGTAAGGATTCTTAAAATAGTTCTCAAATAAACTTTATGCTGAACCAATGTCAAAAACAGCGTACCTACTATGACAAGAAAATTGATGTTACACGCTTCTTACTTTGATTCTTATTTGGTGGTTGTGTGTAACATGTGTATAAATTGTTATTCGTGGATCTTTCTTATATTCTATCGTCGATACATGCATACATATGTATGCAAATGATACGACCTTATTGGTTGGTATAATATTAGTTCGCCAGTAAGATAAAAATGTGACCTGTATGAAAAGTTGAATTTTAATTGGGGCAAGTTTTGCATTTTTTTTATTTTTTTTTCTTGTCTATATACGAGAGAACATTCCTGTGGGTTATACAAATTGGAACTGACGTGAAAGTGATTGAACGTAGGTAGCCCGAGGGGGGCTGTACACATCCACATTTGTGGGTTCACAATGATATTCATGGTTTCATTGTGAAAATCTGCGGCCAACGAAAATTCCATTTGAATGAAATGTCAACAAATTGGTATTTTTGCAGGTTTCAGATTGCGGGGTTCACCTGGCTATGTACAGTATATGCTATTCTCTCTAGGATTACCTGGAAATGTATGAGTCTAATTAAAAAAAATCGAATTGTGTAAACAATGTTGACATACCGTTACATTTTACTAATTTATATTCTGATAAACTGTCATGCTAAATAATTTTGTTTTGTGGCTTAGATAACAGTTCACTTGATGAACTTATCAGTTAAAAGCTTTACCATATTTTTTTTTTTTGATTTGAAGAACGAGGAAGTAAGTAGTGCATCATTTGACTGATACTGAAATGTGCTTCGGACATGCTTAATGTATTTTTCTATAACAGAAAGTTCTCATTCCAATTAATCAAATTAAACCCTGTGCGTAGGTATGGTTCGCGCGATGTTGTGTGTGTTCGTGTCGATGTCAATTTTATATTATTATACAATGTGATTGTTTTGCAATATTTCACCGAAAGTCAGGCGACCATTATGACTGTGGAATTAGACATGCTGTTTTATTATATTGCATGCACTCGATGCTTGCATCTTATACGTACATGCCAGTTCAGGGGGTTTAGAACACACCAACAAAAGAGGTAACTACTTCAATTAGAACAAGAGAAATCGAAGAATCAAAAGACAAGCTTTATTCGGGTTTATATGCAAATATTAAAATATGAAATATTAGTATTTGTTATCTCGAGATCCAAACCAAACCAAGAAGACAACATTTAAAAAATCAGGTTCAACCGTCGCCTGCCGCCCACACTTGCATTGGCTCATAGCGAAGAAAGTTATTATACATACATATGTATGTATGTATGTATGCATACTGTTCGTTGTCTTTGACCTTGAAGTATGATGATGCTCGGATTGCAGAGTATTTTTTCTGACATTGTTCCTGGGCAGTCTGCTCAGTCAAACAATGAACTTTGGTTTGTGAGAATTATAATAGTTTCGTGTTTTAATAAAGTACAGGGGACCTTTTGTGCGTTAATACAATTAAAGACACTGAAGGGAGATATGCTCTACAACAATACGATCGCCATTTCAATGTTTGTGATATAGCTAAAGTGACAACAACATTCGAATTTTGCATGACCCGTGGCGTTGGGTGGGGTGTTTGTAGGCATTGGCCCAAAAACGATTTGTTTGAATTGAAGTGAATTTTCACAGCTGTAATAGTTGCATAAACTGATAAATGCTGGTAAATACTACACACAAGAAATGAATTGATACTCAAAACAAAGAACTTCTGGTAGACTAGCTGCAACAGTTTCCTATTTTGCAGAGGGATACTGTTGCTGTTTGATAAATCATATTTGAAATAAAAAAATTAAATCCAAACTTCAAAGAAAAAACGCTAAATGCGGTTTCCTAAATAATGTACTTAAAACAAAAAATGGGGTTAAGTCTAAAACTAAGGGCACATCGAGTCATAAACCAAAAATGTAACGAAATTTACATCGCCAATAAAATACCCTTCTTAGCTTTGTTTACAAATGCCTTTAACGCTGGTTGCTCCTGATGTTATTCAAGTAACCAAACCCATCCTGTGGACACTTAATTGACAAAGCTAACTGCTACCATAAATCGCCATATTATGGCAAATGACTCTACGTGATTTATATGTGTGTACTCTTATCATTGGGATGTTTTTGATTTTACTTTATTTGTGGTTTACGACCTGCTGTTCCTATATTTATTGGCCTATCCTTGCATATTCTTCTGTTTTTAGAACATTACTAATTACTATAAAACAAAAACTAGATTCAAGTTTTTTTTTACTTGGAGTCCCGTTTGAATATAATTTTTGTTCAGAACAAAGTCACATTTATGTGGTGTACTAACTTTTGCGACTGTTCCTATATCGCACTGAATGCAGCATTCAATAAAATAAGTATGTATTCAATTTTGAAGTCACTGACTTAGGTTAGGTTAGGTAGTTGGGCTGCCAGCGAAATCGCCAGCGCACTTAGACCCTGTTGGTCCATTGTGATACTCATAGTCAGACTACTACCACTGATCAACAACTCCAGTGATAGTGGCGTTAATTTGATCCCAACGGCAAATGGTGACTGGACCAGATTGGAAAACCCGATAAAAGCGTTTTAACTTTGCTTTCACTGGGATTCGAACCGGGGACCCTTCTAACCTGGGACAGGCACTCAACCAACGGCGCCATCCAGCTGTCATTGACTTATCGAACAGCCATTGTACATGTGTGCGAATCTCATTTCCCAAGTAAAAGCACATAAATCGTTTAAAGATACTATAACGCTTTTGATGATAAGAACATGTTTCACTAAAAAAATCAATTTATCTGCTGGCGAAAAGGAATAATATTTATCTATACAGGTGGGCCTCACCTAACATGGGGGTTACACATTCTTGAAAAATATCGTGTTAAGCATAATCGTGCTAAACGAAACAAGAAACCAGTGTCATAATAATCTCAAATCCATCTTTGCTGGCATATTCAAAATCTGGAGAACCAATTTGCAAACAAAAACGTCTACAAATGCTGTACCTACCGTCCTAGTCAACAGAAGACTGTAACTGAGCAATTTATCCTCAGCCATCGCGTTGGCACAGTTAATATGTGTAAGCTCCTATTTCAGTATGTACATATTCTTAGAAGCACAGCAACTACGCATAAGGAAACTCAGCAGATTGTTCCAATCCAAACCAAGTAGATGCGGTACTTTTTTATCTGTCCAGGAAATACAAAGTACCTCATATTGACCCTTCCACGCTAAACGGCAGCAGTCTACAATTCTCAAATAAGGCGAAATACTAGACAGTAGATTAAACTGGAAGCTCAATACAGCTGAAAGAGCAAGAAAGGCAGAAAGGCGCAGTAGTGGCGCTATATATGAGCAAAAAGCCATTGGGCACAAATGAAGTCTTCAACCTACCCCATGACACACTGGCTTTTCACCGCGGTGATCAGTCCCATCCTTCTTTACGGCGTAGCACTATGGTGGACCATACTCAACGTCAGTACTAAGGAACGTACTAAGGAAAGTATGAAGGCAAGCCTCCATCTGTATAAGTGGCGCTTTAAGAACCACTCCCACTGATGCACTTGAAACCTACTGAACCTTATTCCCTTAGATATATTTGGTATACAAATAGCAACCAACTGTGCAATTCGACTGAAGGCATGCTCTCAATGGTGCGATTACACTTTTGGTCAAAAATTCTGAAAGATCACCACCCTACCTCCACCAACCTCGACTACACGTCATTATTCAGATATAAACTTCGAGACCCTGATACCGGATAGACCTGTGGTACGGTGGCAACATACCATTTCGAAGCAACATACATTTCTACACAGACGGATCCAAGACGGAGGATGGCGTATTCTCTGAAAATCTTAATCTAAATAAATCAGTTCGTCTACCTAATAACTGTAGAGTTTTCCAAGCGGAAATAATGGTCGTGAATCTCCTGACGAGTGATCCGAAATGTTTCACATTCGCCTGTGCTGGGTACCAGGCCATAGAGACATTAGGGGAAACCACGAAGCTGACAAACTCGCAGAAATCGCCACAAAAATTACCAGTTGACGGAATCCCCGTTAACATTGGCATTCCCTTAGCCACTTATAAGTTATGCCAGATGGAGGACAGGTAATACATGCCAAATCTCCAAGCAAATCTGGCCCTCTCTCAATCGAAAAGATAATACAGCCTGATCTCCTTAAAAATATCCTCATTTTGGAACCCACTGCAGTGGGAATAATCACAGGACGCTGTCTATTAGGTATACATGCAAAAAGACTAGGACTATTCTCAAATGATTCCCTGAAAGAGGAGGAAAGTGTACAAAACCTTCTATACAACTGCCCTGCACTCGCCTCGTTCAGGAAAGCCACATTGGGATCTTACTTCTTCTGTAATCTAGACGACCTCAGCGAAACACCTGTCACATTAGAATTCACTGACAAATCCGGCTGGCTATCATAGGAAGACAGCCCAATCAATCGTCTTTGTTAACCCACGTGGCAGTACACGCCTAAGTGCATCCAAAGTGACTTTCAACCTAACCTAACCTATGCATATGACATAAGAAATGTGGTTCTTATGTCATATGCATAGAAACCGTGTAAAACAAGGCTTTTAACGGTGTTAAAACGTGTTAAAACGAGACCGTGCTATAAGAATTACGTGTTAAATGAGACCCGCATGTATTTACATATTTGAGTATAAAACTATAATATGTTAGTATAAGTATAAGGTCAAACTTAACATTGTTCACAAGTTCCCTTAGCTTTCTCTACTTAGTTCTACTTAAGTGCCAACTATAATATGCATGAGCTAGTGCCAAATTTTAATGAAATGTCTCGTCACGTTTGCACAAAACACCTGAATAGCCATAATGAACATACCTATGCAAATATACCATTTGTTTTATTATGAATTGCCGTTGTTTCCACTTCGATTATATTTAAAGGTAGTTCCACAATTCAAACGAAACTTGAATTTTCCGACATTTAATAGTATAGCGACGGAAAAAAAAGACATCTAACTAAAAATTTTGGGTTACTAAAAATTGAGCACTTTACGAAAGAACAATGCCTTTTCACTGTAGAGCAATATTTTAAAAGTAATTAAGCTTTCAATTTTCGTACAAAATCATATTCAATGAACCTCATTTTCATCTTGTTGGCTTCGTTTATCGTCAAAATTGTCGCTTTTGGAGTTTAAAAAGCCCACGAGCAATTGTTGAGGAACAAATGCATCCATAACGCGTGATTGTTTGGTGCGGATTTTAGGCTCGGTGCATTATCGGACCATTCTTCTTCGAAAATGCGGCTGGTCAGGCAGGAACACTTAATGGTGTTCCCTATCGTCACTTGATAACCCAGTTTTTAGTGCCGAAATTACAAGATATGGATGTGACCATCATGTGGTCTCAACAAGACGATGCCATTCAGCCAGAGAAACAATTCAATTACTGCATGAGTCATTTTCTAATCGTGTAATCGGCCGTTTTTGCAACCAGATCTTGCAATTTAACGCCATTAGACTTTTTTCTTTGGGTTTTTTTTTAAGTCAAAGGTCTGGAATGCAAACATGCCCACGACCACCCACTTTTCCCCTTTCTGTGTTTTATCTTTCATATTCGCATGTACGCCTGGTTAAAGGACCATTCATATGAGCCGCGAACTGCGAACGTCAACTTTCAGAAACAACTAATTTCCAGCAAATATAAACAAATAGTTATACTTCTTGGTACGCGAACACATGGGATTTGAATTATCGAGTTATTTTATCCACAAAAGTTAGTTTAATTATCCTAATTAATGAATTTACATTGTTTCTCTGCGAATCAATTCTACTCTTTGCGAACTGTCAATTCGCTCATTCACCCATGCGCGTTTGACAGTAGCTCATGCCTACTAAAACTACTTTAAATTTAAAAAAAAAAACCTTTCATAAGTTATATTTACGAACATTCTCAGCAAATCCAAGAACAAGAAAAAAATTGACCCACTTAACAATAGGAAAAGCTAACTTATCTTGTCACAATCTACAGTGACCAAAATGTGGCAAAGGAATAATCTTTTTTATGTTTTTTTTTTTAAGTTATTGTGGGTAACGTGATTACATTCATCCGCCATTCTTTATCACAGCCAACATCATAACGATCAATGCACAGACTGATTTCAAAATTTTTGTAGTACATACTTGTGATTGTAGATAGATTACAAAATATGTACAAACAAAGCTACGTACGCAATGTTACTTGACTTTGAAACTTGCGAATGATTTACAATGCGGGCCGAATGTGTAAAGTGTGGGCCAAATTATTGAATTCAATTGGGTGTTTCATAGAAGACACTAGTACTGCGACCATAAAGATCTATTGTAACCACTTAATTTGGTCTAGGATTTAAGTGCTGTCTTCAAAAAGTGTACAACGGATATTCTGTTTATGGTTATTTGAATCTTTCTCCGGCAATTTTTGGCTAGTCGGTCAGAATATGATTCATAGTATCCTTGGCCTGGCCACAATGCCTACAGATTTCTGTATCGGTGATACCCATTTTATGGAGGTGTTAATAACACGCTTCGGGTCCTGTTAGTGCTCCACATAGCACTATTAGGTCAACCCTTTTAAGTACTAGAGCTTCTTTCGTTCGTTTGGGATTGTTCCAGGACTTCCATGAACGCCTTTGAGTGTTTGGTGCGGACCAAAACCTCATAAAACTGCATTCAGATTGGTTTCATTTTTATGCCGATTCCGAACGTCTAGGTTAGGTTAAAGAAGGGGTGTGATGGTTAGTCATCACTTCCACTCGGAGGCCATTGTGAATCCGTTAATTTGTGGAGTACACAATTCTTACTAATCAGTCATGACAGATGGCGATTGAAACCACCCCGTGCTCTTTAAGAATTTTAAAAGATTCGATATATCTGCATTCGCTGCGTCCGCAGTCTCTATGAAGAATCTGTGGCCCTGCGAAACTAGGCGCCGATTCTGGAGATCTGGGCAGTGGCACAGCAGATGTTGGATTGTCTCGGTCTCTTCCTCGGCACCGCAGCTCTGGCAGAGATCTCTGGATTCCGCTTTCCATTTACGGAGCATTGCTCCAATGGGACAGTGTCCTGTGATCACTCCGACTAGCGCACGGATCGAGTTACGGTCTAACGCCAGAAGCTTCCTTGTCTTGCCGTTATTAAGTTTTGGCCACGTTGATCTTGTCGTGATTGATTGATCACGTGTGATATTCATTTCTTGGAGCGAATACGAGTTGGCTTTTTTTTGTATTATGTCGCATAGTTCGGTGCAATGCACTGATCGGTGATCGCAGTGAGTTGTCCGCTTTGCTAATGTCCATTTCAGACCATTGTTTGGCTAGTTCGTCTGCTATCTGCTTCCCTGCTATTGAGCTGTGGCCTGGAACCCAGCACAGTGTGCGATTTCCCATATCCCCACAGAAAATCACAGTCAAGCGGCATTAAATCGCAAGATCTTAGAGGCCAACTCACGGGTCCGTAACGTGAAAATATGCCGTTATCAAACGTTTCCTTCAATAAATCAATTGTGGCACGAGCTGTGTGACATGTTGCGCCGTCTTGTTGAAACCACAGCTCCTGCACATCATCGTTGTTCAATTGATGAACGAAAAAGTCAGTAATCATGGCTCTATAGCGGTTACCATTGACTACCGGTCTGACCAACATCGTTTTTAAAGAAGTATGGACCAATTACTCCACCAATCCATAAAGCACAGCAAACAGTCAGTTTTTGTGGATGCAACGGTGTCTCAACAGACACTTGAGGATTAACATCACTCCAAATACGGCAGTTTTGTTTATTGACGCATCCGTTCAACCAAAAGCGGACTTCATCGCTCAATAAAATTCGTTTATGAAAATGCTAACCAATAAATGCCAAACCAAACTAAAAATAAATATCTTGACAGCTGCCAAAATGGCCGCCAGTTCTGCCGTTTATGATAGTTCATGTCGTTTAAATACAAGGCGCCTAAGTGTCTGAATCTGCGAGAGAAGAGTGCACTACAATCGCATATGAGGTGTGCAATGGTGTCCTCATCCTATTTGTCTCTGTAACTTCTACAGAAGGGATAGATTTCGGCTTACTCATAATTATCAGGTCGCGTGAGTGTTTTGGATCAAGATTCAAGAGTAGGCGATGATTGTTTTGTGATGAGGCACCTAGTGCCAGGAAACCATCTACATACGTTTGGTGTGTGTGTAATCGTTTCAAGCTTACTGGGCCTGGAGGGCGGGTATCTATCCGGAAAGAGTGTCAAGGCGAGCACTGCCAGTGAGTTCGTCTGCTTCGCAATTCTGCGGGATGTCATTGTGTCCCTTAATTGATTGCTAAGTACATTTAAAATATATTTCTTCAGCTTCTTCTTTGTCGGCGCTACAGTAAGGGGCGGACCTGTGCCTCAACCAACAAGCCTTCTTCAGCTATCTTTTGCACATTTGAGTGCGTGATGTAGAAAAGAGTCCACAATATCTACATGCTCTCTCAAAATTGTTAATTATCATAATATTTAAATTATATCACATAAATCGTATCTATATTTAAAATTCAGGAACTATTTTCTATATCAGAACAATGCATTGTATTGGTGTCCCCTCGATGCAAGAAATTCACGAAGAAAGGAAATTAGTAGAGAAGGGAAATAAATTCATAGTAATGAAAATGTGTCTTTAGAAATAAGTAAACAAAATTGAAAATTACAGCAACCTTCAAGAACATATTAGGTTTGCCGATGAATTACTTGTAAAATTTACACGAAACGACGTATTTAATTGAATCACTTCAAGTATTTTATTGCCTGAACTAAAACGTTTCTCTTTGTTTTGTTCCTTCCATTTAATGCGTTTTGAAAAAAGTCAGCGAAATCAAAGCGAAGGGGATTTGCTTCAAAGGTATGGTAAAAGACGACTATTCCCGACTAACCCCCTAAATATTCACCACACATATAGAGCGCTTGTACGTCATAGAAGGTTTTGATTTGATTGACATTTAGATTACCGGGAAACAACCAATTTGCCAGTGTGTTATCAATTTTTTTTTCGTCCCTACCTTGATAAATAGATAAGTACCAACTATTCAATATGTACGAATACCTGCTCCCTGCTTCTATTTTATTTTCTAACAACACTTTCCACATATTCATTAGTCCTAAATATGAATGTATGTATGTACTCCGTATGTCATAATTGTCATCTACCTAGTCTACCAGAGTCTGTATATGATACCTGTGTATATTTATAGAATACTTTTATTCCTTTAATTTGATTTTCAATTTTGCTAACAAATAGTAAAGTCCATTTATGTGTGAAACTAGAAGATACATGCTAGTCACCAGTAAAATTCGGATTCGGTTTTTCACAGATGTTCTGATTTGTTTTATTGTTATTTTCTTAGGCTAACAAAGAGAACAAAGGCACACCGCCTCGGGATGCTCCCCCTCCAACACCGATCACTAAAGGCATAAATTTGACCACCACTCCTGTAGTCAAAAAGGAAAAACGACAGAGCAGTGCACGATACAATGTTTCGAAGAACTGCGAATTGACGGCGCTGAGTCCTTTAAATGAAAGTAAGTAGAAATTATGTATGCTCTTATAGATGTACTTATGTATGTATGTGTTTGTGTAAATACAAAAAATATTCGTCTGTAAATACATATGTATGTAATGAGTTGTTCAATTATACATTCAATTCACGCAGTTTATAGGTTTCTTTTCTACTTACATATATGAGTTATTTTGTCCTTTTTGTTGGCTCCATTGCAATGAGTGACTGTGTTTCCACATGAACAAATCCTGCATTTCCAGAGTTTATTATTATAATTACAATTTTATTATTGCGTTCATTAGTTTGTGATTTTATTTTGCCATGCGAACATTTTCCTGAATGATTTTATTGCGACTAAAGTCAATTTTAAAATAATCACAATCTCTATCAAATTGGACGCTGGATGATGAGCTTTGTTTGGCCTTATATAATGATACTTTTTATGGAATTGGAGTAGATATGTGATAAATTTCGGAAAAGCGCCTACATCCAAGTTTTAATATGCAATAATTTCGTTTTGAAAATTATTTCTTTGTTTGGCTACAACGAATGCAAAGTTCGGAGATTAACATGTGATGACGGCAAATGATTGTGGACAATTTAATGTGAGATGTGAGGTATTAAGATTTAAGAACAAGCTTGGCGATATAAGAAAAATGAAGGGGGTTTATAACAGCCATTTGGTACTCTCACCAAATTCGACTAGCACTTTTATTGGTATTTTGCGAAAGTCGTTTAGACTGTCGAAGAAGTAGGAGCCTATGGCGGCTTTCGTGATTGAGGCAAGAGCGGGACAATTGCAAAGAAGGTGGTGAGTGTTTTCCTTCGTCTAGGCAGCTTCTGCAGAAATCGTTCGAAAATAGACCTAGTCGTTCTGCGTGGCGGCCTAGGAGGCCGTGTCCGGTAATTATACCCACTACAGTGCTAATTTTGAATTTCTTTAGAGAAAAAAGATCGCTTGATCTTTTAGGATCAATATTTGCCCACATTTGTTTTGAGGTGGTACGTGTCGATCATCTGGCGTTGACTTTCTTTGCGTAGAGATTGCTGAGCTGTAGCTTGAAGGGAGTAATAGCTAATATTTTGAACGATCTGCCATTGTGTATGGAATATGACATCGCTCATATGTTGGCTTCTCTCCGAAATGTCCATGAGTGTGGCGCATAAATCGGGCTGAATTTGACCGATGGCATGTGTTATGTTGGCTTAGAGGGTCTGCATAATTTGTGGCTTATTCCCATAGACCTGTATCTTCAGAGAGCCCCATTCTGCGCCGTTCTGTTGAAACCACATATCTTTGGTGTCATATCATCCAATATAGACCTATAGTGCCAACATCACTTGGTCAACGTCCTTCGCAAAGAAATATGGACCGATTCGATGCGGCTGGCGGTGTGCCAACCCGAAATCCACACCAAACAGCGACTGTTTCGGAATGCATTGGTCGCTCTTAAATTTCATGTGGTATCGTCCCGCATTCGACAATTTTGTTTGTTGACCTACCCTGCATCCAGAAATGGACCTTATGGCGACCGTAAAATGGACACACTACAATTGTACCATTTGCACGTGTTGTTGAACGGTATGTCCGTCTATGGTGATTTGGCAAAATAGACAGCCAATTTGACAGATGTAGCTTTAACAATATAACCCCAATCAACTGTCACAGTTCGGAAGACCCTTTATTTGTATAATTTTATCCAATCATTTCAATCTTTCCTTTTTTGTTAATAATGTGCCCAGTGTTTTGCAGACAAACTATTTGCCGAAAAACTGGCACCATATCCTACAGGCACACTTATCCCAAAGGTATTTGAAGGTGCCCTAAATCACCTAATTACTTGCAGAAGAAATATACACTGATGGAGAAAAGAATTCTGCATATGGGTGTTTTTGGCTAGAAACTTGAATAATATCCAAATGGACAAATCGATTTAATGAATTTATTTTCTGCCTATGATAACAACACACATTACAGACACAGCCCCACAGACCCGTAATGCTATTCATTGATATATTGGGAGCCGCTTTCAAACCATAAAAACAAGTCTAGGCAACTAGATTAAGATTAATCTGGCTGAAGTGTAGCGTAAGCTAACTACAGGAGACATAAACTATAGGTAGATTCCAGGAATAACCGATTTCAAGCTGCTATCAAGCAAAAAGGAAATCAAACCAAAAAATCCTTATATTAAATTACATAGGAGTGTTTTTAGTTCATGTCGAATACTTTTGTCCATCCGAAATTGGGGTTGTTTCAGTTCTATGATTTTCATCTTTTTTGAATTAGATGGAAGCTTGAGAAAATGGATAAGCAAAAGCATAGCTTTACATATTTATAATAATAATAATAATATGGGTGGCGCTACAGGCTGTGGAGGACCAGGGCCTAGCTTCTCAGCAACCACTCTTGTTGTGTGTGCTATTGTTCTATCACGAGCGGAAGGGGCCTACAGTTTTATGGCGACTCCGAACGGCTAAGTTTGAGAAGCTTTTTCTAGACAAGTATACTCTTTGAGGATTGTCAGTGACTCGAAAGAGGTGGGGCCGTGAAAAGTGTTTCTTGTCGTACCAGGAATCGAACCCAGACAGGTAGGTCCAAGTGCGTAGGAGTCAACGCACATACCTACAACGCCACGGGCCACCACATATTTACATACATATAGAATAATAATTATTTAGGTTGGGCCGTTTTGATTTTATTAACATTTTAGGCCGACTACACCAATATGCCTAATAATTGTGCCCATCAGTGTAGATATTATATGTATATAGAAAATCAAATTTAAGCACAAAGGGTAACATATGTATATTTTTATTGATTCCTAAAGTAATGTCTAAGTAACAGTGCTAAAAAGTATAACAGGACAATCATCAATTAAGAGCTTAATATAGCAGCTTTTGACTGCGAAAAACCGACAAAAGAGTCTGCATAAATCTGAAATTGCCAATATGTTCTAAATAAATCGTGTTTAAAGACAAGAATATGGGTGAGAATAGAAGCTCTTTTTTATTGCATATATGAATTAATTTTTATTTGCTTATTGAATTCAGCGATTATGTTTTACTCACGATTTCACTTAAGGTCACACCGTTCCCAGAAGAAAATTAGAAATAAAATTCTCCAATTATCTGTTACTGTTCTACTTAAGTTAATTAATAAATTAATTATAGACAGCTATTTTACCGCTGACACACGACGTATGTATGGACGTGAGCTATGTGTTCGTAATGAATTTCAATTACAAATTTGAAAAGGCGGTATTATAATGATTAGTTTAGGTGTAGTTTAAAGCAATTTACAGTGAGGAAGACGTATTTCCATATTTACGTCTCTCTACAAACGTTATTTAATTTCCTCTTTTTTCTTTATCGTTTTATGCCACGGAGAATACTTACATTTTCGAAACCCGCTATTTTCTTTCTGGTTATCAAACCAACCCAGCCTACGTAAGCGTTAATTTCACTTTATTTTGATGTTCATTTGTAAATGTCAAACAATTGTGCCAATCGGCCAAAGAGGTGCGCGACCCATGGAGGAACCTCAGTTGAAGCTCCATCCCATACTTGGCGGCACGCTGCTTCCAGTCATAAAGACCAAGTTTTGGTGTTCCTGCGCTCGATGTGGCTTAGTCAATATAGTCGAGGGTTTTTTTTTTCCTTTCGAATCTTTTATGTCGTCGTAAAATGGCGGCCGTTGCCGTTGTGGGTTTGTGCTTCAACTCCTACGCACTGGAACCTCGGTGTCCAGGTTCGAATCCCATCACGACACCTCTTTCGAGTCACTGACATTGCTCAAAGAGCATAAAACTGTTGGTCCTGTAGTTGCTGTATAAGCTAGATCCTGGCTCTATACGAGCTGTAGCGCAACCCACACTATTATTTATAAAGTTCATAGAATTTGCTTTTATTTTGTGTATTCTTTTACGAACTCGTAGAGACACCTAGAATCAGGTCCGTCGTTCTGCTTGTCATCCAGCTATCAGATCACATTAAAATACTGTTTTTTGCCATAAAAATAGGAGTTCAAATAAACGGTTACTCAGGGAGATTCTAAGCCGGGTCTTCATCAGAATGTGATATTTATGTAGGTAGTCCATCATTATACCATCATCTATCGAACTTTTACTCTTTACGAGAAAGTATTGTTGTATTATCTATACGTCTACTAACAGGCCTGCACGCAACCTTTAAAAAGCTTTCATCATACAATTTTTATTAAATTCCTGCTGCTACATATTTACATTGGTCACTCCAGTGTTATTTTTTGTTTGTTTTAATAATATATCTTTGTTACCTCAACAATCAGTTTCCAGTTGACAACACTATAAGACTTGTTCATTCATACATGCCTGCGACTGTTAACTGAATAATTAAGAAAAAGCTTTTTTTCTTTTTTCATATGAAAGTCCTTTCCTCTCTTTCCTCTCTTCGATATTAATTCATTTCCTCCCTGTTGCGCCGCTTTGGCTCTTACAGCTTTTTCTCCCAGAGAGTGGATATGTACTTCCGTTTTTGTAGATGGCAAAGCCCCAATGCCCCGTTGCCAATGATGGTAGTTTTACGCCCGTTGCCTGTTGGTAGGGTACCTCCCAGAGGTTGATTTTTTCAACCACTTATTGATTTATTTTGAGTTTTTATTAAAAAAAAAAGTCGGTAAATTCAAAAATATGCGATTGATTTTACATAGAACGTAAAAAGTTATTTATTCCGTCCATTTAAGGCGAATCGAGTGTGAAACCCGGTTGATTCCAGTGTGCTGTTCGTTGTTAACAATAAAAGTCAACAAACATTGTTTAAAAAATATTGATTACTGGTGTATTAACGTTAAGGTTAGAATGAAAACCAGTAATGGAATTCTAAGATCAAATTTTTGGTAGAAATAGAGAAAAAAAATTAGGGAGTAATTTCAAGGTCGTTCAAACATACTTCAGCCAACAGCAGTTGTTGTCCCAGATATTTTCTAATGTCCGGCTTTCATGTTTTCAATACAATAACAATTTGTAATATTTTTTATTTAGTTGTTTAGTTAATTCGAATGTAAGTAAGAATTCATGGTTTTTGTTCTAGCAGCGGGTTGCCTTCATCTGACTCGATTTTCACTTGCTATATCGATTTTTTCCACTGTTTCAGTAATATCCATTTTATATCTTAGACCGAACATGTACATGTAAACCATCCACAGTAAGAAAATTATCCCACTCTTCCATGTGTACTTGTACTTGATGTTGTTCCTCTGTGTGCTTTCCGATATCGTTGTCTATGTTTTTCTTTTCAATTTTATTCAGTTGTTCTATTCTGGAGAGTATTGTTTGTTGTGCCTGTTTGTGGTTATGTACGATATGTTTTATTTGTTTCAATCATCTCCGATTTTCTTCCCCCTCCCCGCAAAATTGGATACATGATTTTATGTAATGGAGATCCCTTTAAATAAAACAATTGCTGTGCATATAAACTGTATAAATTGAAAAATCGATAGTGTGACTAATTGAGATCTAAAGGTGAATTGGTATTTCCTAGCAAGCGGATAAATATAAGAGCTATCTATAGTCAAAGCTTATTATTCATGTTTGCCGAAGCAATTACGATTCGTATTTATATGTATGTGTTTACGTGTAGTGTGAACTAAAACTTACCAGACGTCAAGATGTTAGTTTGAACAACTTACGCGTTATGTTCGGTTGTCTTGACTAAAATACAATTGTAACAAAGGCAACAAGATGCAGTGATTATTCTAAAAATATGTTCTTTTTACACATATGTATGGATATGTTACTTGTATTGGGAAATTAAAATTAGACATTATTATGCACCGTAGTACATTTTCAAAATATTGCTTCCACAGTCTATGCGCAGAAATAACTTTAGCATTCGGTCATTTTTACCGGCATCATCATCTGTTGAGAGAACAGCAATCAAATTCTCTTGATTTCAAGATCAAGTCTGTATACATATATTGGACGTCTGTATATATATGTATGTAAATACACAATTCGATGTTAATAATTAATTACTGTGTTAAAAAATGGGTTGAACTCATTTGATCAAGATGAAGCCAATACTTGAATAGTAATTTTTGTTTTAAGAAAAAGAAAGTAAGAATATTTTACTATGACCAATTTAATTATAAAATAATCTTAACTTAATAAAAATAAATTTACAACAACGATTAATCTTAAAGATCTGTAGCGTCTTTATCATAATCAAAGGCCAATGTCAATAATAAAAAAATAAAATAAAATAAAATACAAAAACAATGTCAGCTGTATAGATTTCGACTTTTGTTGACAACTAATTGAAAGCAAGAAACAAAAAAATCATCGTCCGAATCTGAATAGATAGATATGTGTATAAATTAGATCAAAGTTGTTTGACCTCGATCTATTTCAAGAATCAAAATTGGATGTGTGGATGTATTCCAAATGTAGAGTACGAAGTAGGTACTTGTTTAATTTGTATTTAAAGAGCATGTACGTGTCTTGCTGCGTAAGTGGATTATCTCTTCAGCAAACAGTGAAATGGATCATGGTTCTCTTCGATTCTATATGCAGAATTCAAATCAGCCTGAGTTGGGGAATAATAAACGAGAAGAATAATGCGTCTGAAATCTTTAAATGAAACTATACTATTCCAATTTGAAACACACTCTTTTCAAAAGAGTTATCGCTTAATATTCGAATCAATTTCTATTTTATTCGATTGGAACCGGAAGTTTAAAGAATTACAATGAATTTATGTTGGTACACTAAACTGACACACTTTTCAGTAGCTCTGACTTCGAAAAGGATGATGTGTATACGTTCTTAGATTCGCAGATTACACAAGTCATTTTGTTTGAAAAACTAACAAAAAAAAGTCATTGTGAGTGTCATTGGGAAATTGACTGTACCTACACATAAGTCGCTCAACGTAAAAACTTTGTCTCACATTTAACAACACAATGCATTTTTCCACGCATGCATTCCACATTTCTCCCAAAAATCTTTTAATGGTCTTATATCCCCCTGTATGATTATTTAAGCATTCTCATTTTGTTTAAATTAATTGTCAGTAGAAAGTCCTGTAGACCATGCACACCATGGATATAGTACGTATATATGTGTAGCATTCAAACTTTCCCATACCCATTACATGGCCTCATTATTTAAATAAATAAATGTACCTTTTTTTTGTTCCCATATACAGTATTTTTGAGAATTTTTTTTTCGTTTATACTGCGCTGTTGAATGTTTAACGACCTTGCATTTTTTTTTTTTAATTTAATTTCTTTGAATTAATATCACCAAAAAGCAAAAATTTCAATATAATCATAATTTATTTGCAGATCTGATATAAAAAAAAATGTATGCAAAATCCTTGAACAGTATTACATACTAAATATTAATTGGATAAACACTTTAGCTTAATTTATTTAAACCTTTTGATCGAATTAGTTATCACCCCGTTCTATTGCAATCAACTAAAGTGCATATGAATAACTAATTTCAATTAACTACATAAGAAAAGAACTACAAAACAGTATTAATTCGAAGTAAGAATAGAAAAACAATCGAAAACAAAGACAAAACAAAACAAAAAAAAAGTATAATAACAATTAACACGTGCAATGAAATTACCAATAATTACTAAGAGTGTGCTTGTGAAATGGTTGTCAGTGCTATGTTATATTCCGGCAATATTGCTGGTAACAACAATAATACTAACAACAGCAACAGCAACAATAACAACGGTTACGGCCTAGGAATACCAAAATCACCATCATTTCACAGTGGACTAGACTTACTGGCTGACGAACACGACGACGACGACCACCACGAAAAAATTTATCAATTTCAAAAGCAACAACCACGTGACGAACTAAATATAGACGATTATTCTGACGAAAACGTTACTCACGACGACGGAAAGAATAGAGAAGAACGCTCACAATTCCAAGGGCATTTTAAATTTCCAAAAGTTTCATCACGTCTGACAGGTAGCTTAATAAATATGCCATCACTACAACAGGATCAGATCACATCATCGCCATCAACAGCATCGTTTGCTTTATCTGCAAATAGTAGTAATAATAAGGTCAGATCATAAATTTCTTCATAAGATTACTACTTTTATTTATTTCGTTTCATAATTAGAAAGTGTTCGGTTTTTTAGTAGTTACTTTTGTTTAGTCATGATTTAATAGTTGCTCAAAGGTATTCTTTGTTTATAATATAAATCAACAACTCCTTGATCGGTAATGTAATGGTCAATGACTACAGCAAACATGCATGACAATTCTTTCTTGATAAAACCCATTGCATCTACATGCTTCGGTTTGTAGACATAATTTAATGTTCACACGTCTTGAAAATCAAGTCTAGCATATGAGCGAACACATTTGTATGTACTATGCATTTGTAAAGATCAAGATCAGTGCCAATTGATAGATAAATGTCTCATCTATGCAAAAGCAAAACTTTGAGCAACATCATGTTATTTTTTTTCTTTCTTTGACCATCAATCATGAGTTTTATTTTTATTTTTATTTGTTGATATAAAATTTATTTCATTTTAATATTATCGCTAAGTACCATATAAATAACAACATCATATGTTTTTCTTTTCTTCATACACTCGTTGCTAATAACATTTTAAAAATGCTACTGAAATTCACATCACAACACCCGATACTCACCCTCGCAGAATAATGTTATGAAATCCAATCAGCAAGTTAATTTAAACACTAAAAACAGTGGAGGTAGTGGAGGCAAAGGTGAAAATGGTAATAACACAGGATCTGGAGCGACGGCAACGAATCCGTCTAAGAATACCATGAACTTCCCAAATGGCAATGAAAGCGTCTTAACACCACAAACACTATTACAAATTACTGGAAGTCCCGGACGTGCTCGCGATCGTAATCTCTTCCATTCGCCATCTGCAACAGCAGCTGTTTCATTGGCATTGCTTAGAGGTTTCATATTATTGTATATTCACTTAATCAAAAACTCATACTACCTTGCATATTTACATATATTTGAACGATCGTGTGTGTATTAGATGTGTGTGTGTGTTTTTTTTGTATGATTTATATTTTGCTCACCTCATGCTTCTTTTATCTCTTTTTTTTCTCTGTATGCTGTGGACTACTAAAATGTATTTTATGTTTTTTTTTTTTAAATTTTATGATCTTTTTTATAAAAAAAAAGTAATCGGGAATCCTTTCACTGACATCTCTCCCAATTCGCTTTTGAATTTTTCTGGGGATAGCTATATTTTGCGTTCTTCTAGTGAGAGTCACGGATTTTTGGTAAATTTTCGAAGTGACTGTTACTAAAACAAATCTGATCACAAAAGTAAGCCACTTTTGACTGATAAAACGTGAAATACCTACTCCTCCATGGAGCCATGCTTTTTTTCAGAACTCTGCTTTCCCTTTTGTGTTTAAAGATGCTAATCTGTACATCTGCAGTGAATAGTGTTGCACTGGTGGAATTTAAAAGCTCAAAAAGTGCATTAAATATACATGCTTTGAGGGTGACTTAGAAATGATTGTTTATTTTGAGAGCTACAGTAACTCATTGTAGAATAACAGTTAAATAATTATCTAAAACTGCAATGGATATGCAATGTGTATATTCAACGACAATAGTTCACTCCCAAGTTGAATGGAATGTAAACATAATATTTATAACACTTACATTCTCCGCCATACAACTCGATTAAGGATTTTATTTATAGTTTCATTGAGTTATTTCGATTTATTTTTATGCTCTACATTGTGGCTACTCGCCCAAATATATTGAAATAATTTGTTTGCATTTGATATTGTTTTGCCAATGTATGAGATTGTTTGTAATCATGCTCGTTTTGTAAATTTACTATATTTTAATGCCCTTATTTTGTATATACGTGTAACATGTGTAAATAATACGAAATATAAAAATATATGCATACATATTTATATCTGCAACAAACAGCTTTACGTAAACAAAAACTTGTAGTATGTAGTCATAAGTTAGAATGATGATGTGTAAACCATTATTTCATACTAATTAACATTTGAGATATTTGACTTTTGCTAGTGCACTGTGAACCAAGTAGTTCAAGTTCAAGGTCACGCTGTTGAGCGTTGTGTCTGTTAATTATGCTTGCGTGCGTGAACTGCACGGAGGAAGGGGAAATTCAGTAAGCAAACATTAGCTGTTTTCAGCTGTGTGTGTTGAATATAATATAATGAATGAATTGTGGACAGATCCCATAAATTGCAAAACGAGGTACAAATCGAACCATTCTTAATTTACGTAAAAGTTGTTCTTCTCGTGTTTTAGGTGTAACATTACGAACTTCTCTATAAAGCAACATGTCTTATTTCACGACGCCACTACTCAATGGGTATTGTACGTGCATATACCTCGCAACAAATATATATTTCCCGTGATCCCTCGGTGGAACATAGGGCCTCAATAAAGAAGTTATAATTGGATTTATCTAGAGCAGGAGCTATTCTTCGCAACATCGTTCTGTAAAAAGAATTGCGCGTCTAACACGATTTGTTACCATTTACCGAGGCACAACTATTTTACTTATTTGCATATGTACATATATGTATACATAAGTACACACTCAAAGGCAAAACATTGTTTAACTCCTTAAATCAGGGTCCTCGGAATACCGGGCCAGCAAATAATTTAAATTAAAAGGTCAAGGATGTATGTTTTGACCGCTCACATACACGTATTCTATTCAATACCAACAATTATTTTACCTTTGCCATTTCAGTACCGTGTCTAAAATCCTTTCGATGTCGTTTCAAATTAGACACTAGTTCCTTACTTTACATAACCGCAAACGTCACTTGAATTACTCTTGACCAAACACCGTTAGTATCTTGATTTACGATGTCAATTTTTATATGTCTGTGTTCATGCACTTTAACATGTACTTGAGGTAGTTCTTTTAGAAAATTGAACGTGTGCCAAAATATTGTTGTCGATATTCCTCACTTGAAATGAGTGAAATTTGATTTTCTATTTTGTTGTGTGAAGTGGATTCTCTTTTATCGCGTGGATTGCTTTATAATCCAAACATACACTTGACTGGACTAATAGAGTATTAAGTTGTGTAAATAAGAAATAAAATAATACTCTCAGAACGATTCAAATGATTTCGATTGTACCAATATTGTGTGCCACTGAAGAAAGGGAAAATCATGAAGGTGATGTGTTGAATAGATACATTTTATATATTGTTCAAATAAACAATTGAGCGAGTGGCAGCGTACATATATCACATGCGATTTACATAAATTGCATCTTGGAATAGGATAATTAAGAGCGCTCAATTGATTTCAGTCTGCGATTAGTTTGTTTATCTAAACAATTCGATTTTTGTATACGCCTTGTGTAAATTCTATTACTATTCAACATTAATTTGGTCAGATTCCTAGTTTCTCTTTCATATATTTTTTTTTGCAATGAACCTCTGCATTTAAAAGATCGGAAAAAATACAGATAACCTCCTCCAATAAAGGTAAATGTATCAGTTTTCAGACCGAGCTTATTGCGTCGTATGCTTTAATTTGTTGATGTAGTTTTTTGATATGTTCCCTCCTTGCACCAATACAATTATCTCATCATAAATTTTCAAAAAAAAAAAAAAATCACAATACACATGTATGTTTATACTATAATAAATAATAATAATAATAATAAATGTTTGTATTTGAAAATATAACTATTTAATAATTTCAAAATCATAATGAAGCTTTCTTTCTTCACAGAAACCTCCAGTAGTGAACGAGAAGAGCTCTTTATACAAAAACTAAGACAATGCTGTACACTATTCGATTTTTCCGAGCCATTAAGCGACTTAAAATGGAAAGAAGTAAAGCGTGCAGCCCTGCACGAGATGGTCGAATATTTGACAAATCAAAATGGTGTTATAACAGAAGCTATCTATCCAGAAGCTATAAATATGGTATAAAAAAAAATGTTGCTTAAGTTGAAATAATATATCAAATGCAATTTTCCTTTAACAGTTTGCTGTTAACCTCTTTCGCACACTACCGCCATCATCTAACCCAAATGGTGCTGAATTCGACCCAGAAGAAGATGAGCCCACGTTGGAATCATCATGGCCCCATTTACAATTTGTATATGAGCTATTCTTAAGATTCCTAGAATCACCTGATTTTCAACCAAACATCGCCAAGCGATACATTGATCACCAATTTGTACTACAATTGCTGGAGTTATTCGATTCGGAAGATCCTAGGGAACGGGATTTTCTGAAAACAGTACTGCATAGAATCTATGGGAAATTTCTTGGACTGAGAGCATTTATTAGGAAACAAATTAATAACGTATTCTATAGGTAAGCTGATTAAATTAGATTTCTATGAATTATGATACATATATTGTTTCCCATTGAAGATTCATATATGAAACCGAGCACCACAATGGTATTGCTGAACTTTTAGAAATTCTGGGCAGTATCATCAATGGATTTGCCCTACCTCTAAAGGAAGAACATAAGCAATTTTTGCTGAAGGTTCTATTACCGTTGCACAAGGCAAAGAGTTTATCGGTATACCATCCACAATTAACTTATTGTGTGGTGCAGTTCCTCGAAAAGGATCCAAGCTTGTCAGAACCTGTTATAAGGTAGTACTATATGATGATATATGTGTATACATACGTGTATTCTAACATTTTGTTTTTTCAGGAGTTTGCTTAAATTTTGGCCAAAAACTCACAGTCCCAAGGAGGTGATGTTTTTAAACGAACTTGAAGAATTACTTGATGTGATTGAGCCGGCTGAGTTCCAAAAAGTGATGATACCATTGTTTCGACAGATTGCAAAATGTGTATCGAGTCCGCACTTTCAAGTTGCCGAACGCGCATTATATTATTGGAACAATGAATATATTATGTCACTAATAGCCGATAACTCGCAAGTAATCTTGCCGATTATGTTTCCATCCTTGAATCGAAACTCAAAAACGCATTGGAATAAAACCATTCATGGGCTGATCTACAATGCTTTGAAATTATTCATGGAAATGAATCAGAAACTGTTTGATGAATGTAGTAAAAACTACCGACAGGAAAAACAATTGTGAGTATAGTATATACATGCATGCGTTCATATATTAAAAAAAAAGAAAGTAATTTGGGCTTTTATCGTAGTGCATATGTATTGCAAATTAGGATTCAGTATCGATCTTTTAGATAAAAGAACACCTGATATATATTACGTGTATATTCTTGCATCCGCATTAATTGTTCTTCATGTGTACCTAACTAACATGTTGTAATTCTGTCTTCTAGAATCAGAAACTGTTATTTTCTAATTCTAGTTCTGAGATATTAAGGAAAACGTTTTTAGAGACGATTCCCGAATTCAAGAAAGCCTAAGGAACGTACGTTGTTTTTGATTATAATCCGATTAAAATCGAAATATCTAGAATTAGTACACCTTTGAAAGTCTCAATAACAGAGGATAATAGATTTAAAAATTAAATACAAAGTGAAATACGTTGGTTTTGATTCTAGGAGACACAATTTCGAGAACTGTATTTTACTGCCTTTATTTGTGTATGAAATGTATAACATGGCTGTTAAAGAAAACTTGTCCGCTGATTCCTGAAAAAGAATATGGGTGGCGCGACAGTTCGAGTTTGACCTGGGCCTAATTTCGATAGCACTTGTGCTGTGGTTGTCAATCCACAATCCAAATCAGATCAAAGAGTGTCCAATGCATCCTGGAGAAGTCGCTGTTAAGTGTAGATTTTGGTCTAGCGGCGTCATCGGTCCCTATTTCTTTGGAAACGACGTTGGCCAGGCCATCACCGTTAACGGCGAGCGCTATATATCGATGATTACCAACTTCTTTTGGCCTGAATTGGATGATATGGACACCATCGGAATGTGGTTTCAAGAGGACAATGCTACGTGCCACACAGCACATAGGAAATTCGGAAATTCCTCACGAGCGATTCGAGGGCATGGTCATCTCACGTAAAGGTGATTTGAAATGGCAACTCAGAACACGTTGGACTTTTCCTTGAGAGGTTTTCTGAAGTCGCAGATCTATGTGAATATGTCACAAACTACAGCGGCCCTGAAAGGCAATATAACCCATGTCATCGGTAAAATTCAGTCTGATTTATGCGCCAGAGTCATGGAAAAATGGACATTTCGGATGAGCGCCAAAGAAGCCGTACAATGTATGTCCCATACATAATCGCATAGATACGCCACTGAATAACAAACTTCGATGTCACCACACACTTTGTTTTATTTAAATTCAAAGATAGGAAGCGCTTAATGAAAGACCCTTTGTATATATTTTGGGAATGTGATTGTATGTTTTTTCCATAATTATTACGCTGAGCTTTTAAAGGATGAGTTAATTAGAGAAAGTAGTAAATAGTTATTACAGTGAAGGAGTTATTGCAGTACAGTGTAGTGAGTTGCATTTTGCATTTCAGATTGCATACGAATATATTTCCTATAATCCATGTTAACTGTTTAATATTTAATTCTCGCAAAAAATGCTTCTGTTCTTTTAATTCCCCCTCCAACTGTAGGGAACGGGAGCGTATGTCGCAACGCGAGGAACTTTGGGCACAAGTTGAAAACTTGGCAAAAACCAATCCCGAATGGCCAAAGCTTTGTGGCCGAATGGAAAGTTTGAGCATTTCTAGCAGTCAAATTGAATTCGATCAATATCAGGATAATTGTGATTTAACCTATGATAAATTTGAGCAGGAAGCTAGGCAAGAAACTAGAGAGGTAAGTTCATAAACATAGTAAATATCTAGGCTTAAAATCTCTGATATATATTTATATATATTTGTTTAAATATTTGTTTGCTATGTTTATTCAAAATTTAATGAGTATCTACCTGTATCTACCTAATCTAAAATTCTCTATATTTAAAGCATTGTCATAAGTGTCACCTATTTGTACTTTCGCACACTTTTGGTTACTGTTTTATTTTTTTTTCCTTTTTTACTTCTTTGCTCTATATTCTTCACAATCTTAATTTTCTTCAGATGAATAATTGTTTGAGAAAGGCAAAATGTCTCCAAAGAAAATTACTAAGTGCAAAACTTGAGTCAAAAGTCGAATGGAAAATTCATGCAAAGTAAAGATTTACGGTTTTTAAATTGGGGAAACGAAAATAATGGAATAGAGAGCCTCCGAAATGAACGAAATATCTGTTCAAATTTTCATGTTTGTCATACATTTTGTTCCATGTAATTGGAAATAAATGAATAGACATTTTCACTTATTCTTGAATTTATAAATATGGATGTACATATATGTGAATATTATTGTCACTTACACGAATACATTCAAACAACCTTACACCCCTCTGTACAGAAAGTATGTTGTTAATTCACAATGATTTTTTTTAGTAGAAGTCAACAGCACACATTTATTTTTAATTTTTGCTACTACTAGATACAAATTCGCCACATAAATAATTGAAACTTTAGTCAAGGTGTATGTATTATAATATAAATAAGTTAGTCTCTCTTGTAGACAAACCCTTAAAAAGAAAGCGCTGAAAACGCGCTGGAAAACATCTTGGGTTAGATAACCCCATTCTTTGCCATATGCATATGTCATGCACGTGTGCTGGCGATTTCTTTAAGAAATTTTTAAGTATTTTATAAAACAACCACCTACTCACTATAAGATATTCTCTGTGTGAGTGTGAGTAATTTTTGGCTGTATTCGTTATACTCGTATACATATAGTAGATCCGTAGGGTAACACAATAGACCTATACTGGCCTAAGTATAACTGCATACTTGGCGACATTGAGCCCCTCTAACCCAACCTAAATCCACAGTTGCTTATGAATGTTATTTGCTGCAACGAATCTTCAATCTGTTGTCTATGAATTATAGTTTTGGCTGAGTTCTGAGCGTTAGTTTGCACTCAAATATATTATTACTTCGCTTGGGATTCATATGGATAGAATATAGAAAACTTAATTGACTTCGCGTATTAAAAAACATATTGCTGGTTTTAACAATAGCGACTTGTACGTACATTAGATATTCAGACATTCACTTCAGTTAGTTTGCTTTTGGATTAGACTAATTGTACCATTTTTTTTAATTTAAAACAATTTAACACACTAACGAAAACACATACGTATGTACTAATATTGTAACATAGCAAAAACAACACACCAGAATTATCGGATTTGCTCTGTTACACTTCTGCTTATCAGATCATGGTATCTTTGTATTTTTTTTTCTCGTATTAAAGGTAAAACCGTGTGTATGTAAATAACACAAGAGGTGTAATAATTATATACATAATCTTGTCTACTATTATTTGTCATTATAGTTCCGTGTCATATCGCCTTTATTTGTTTGTAGTTAACAATAAAGTTTTAATATCGTCCATGCTATATATTCCACGCTTAGAAAATTTCATCACTGTGCTATAGAACACAACAAAATAAAACGTAAAGCAAACAAAAAAAAAACACCTTTTTAGTACACGTTTACAAAAGATTCCATCGAACAAAAACAAAACAAATTTCTTCGTTTTAGATACGAGGTGAGCGTAACAAGGACAAGCCTCTAATTAGAAGAAAGTCCGATTTGCCTGCTGATACCGGCACCGTGCGTGCGTTAATTGAACACAAACGACCTGATGAATATTTGAAAACACCACCTGATATTAACAAATGCTAGAATATTTTCCAAAATATATAAAATTATAGTTATTATTAAAAGCAAGAAAATAATCAATTATCCTTATTAAATTTACAACTTTAATTGCGTACACAACAAAAGTAAGCAGCCGAAGTTAAAAAAAAAAACAAAACAACAACAACTAAAACAACAAAGCATACTGAACCTTACTAAATAATTTATTTTTTTAAAAACAGAAAATCAGAGTTAGGAATATACATACATTAGTGTAGAATATTTGTATACTTATTATACACAGGAACACACAAATTTATAGAAACAGAAATAAAAAAAAAAGTCTAACAGTACCAATAAAGTGAATAAATGTTATAAAAAAAATTCTAAATTTCTTTTGATGTTTTTTTTTTTTCTTTCTATAAATATTTTCTAGTACATGTAAACAGTATTTGAATTAAGGAATGTCAAAGCAAGCAAAAATTTATTTGGTAATTGTTTTAGATTTTGTAGGACCAAATGGTAGGTATTTGTCTTTCCTTCTTTTATATCTAAATACATTTTTTATTGAATTCTGTTTTCTTTTTACTAGTAGTTGCTATCGAGAGTAAATTCCTTATATACTTTGGGTTCACTCCCGCTGATTATTTCCTTTTTTTTGACTAAACAAATTTGTAGCGGTTTGCATGGAAAAAGACGATCTTTGAATGAATTGTTTTTATTTTCAACAATTTCCTTTTTCTCTTTATGTTAGTACAGCGAAAATATTTGAGTTTAATTGCTGTTTTACTAAGTGATTGATATTAACCATCAATTAAACAAATTAATTACTACTTCAACTTCAATACTACTTCTTCAATTTCAAGAAGAACCTTATTACAACTTCAACTTCAATCGAAGTTCTTTCCTTTACAAAAGAGCAACTGAAGCATCCCCCGATTGCTAAGAGTTAACTTGACTACCTGGCAAAGTCGTTTTTTCACGTTCTCGCTCTTTCCTTTCGTTTCACATAAGTCATAACAAGTCACTTGTAAAGTTTGAAGCACTTTCTCTTGGATTGGAGCTTCGATTACTTGGACATGTTGAAGTTGAAGCTCTTTTTTCTAAACCTTGTAAACTTGAATATGCTTGGGCATGTTTATTGTGTTTTTTTTTTTATTATATTGTATATCATATGGATGGAATATGCATTTCAAGGTTTGCTATACAGTCCTCTTGCAAACTTGCATACATTCCCTTCATAGGGGGTGACAACGTTTATGTCAATAGCCTTACTCTTGTAGTATTCAATTATTACCATATTTCCCATATGAATAGGTCGCCTGAAAATGTAGAGACTACAGCAATCCTTTATCTAAAGCTTTGCTAATGGTCTCGGCTATTATTTTTCTATTGTCATTCCTTGAAAGCTTTAATTGAAAACATTTAAATTTTTTTTTCTTTTCCAGTGAAATTTGAATAAATCACATATAACTTAATATAGGTAATTATTTAATTGTAATGTTAATTTATTTGCGAAAGTAAAATAAATAAAATAAGAAAACTTTAAAAATCCCATATGTCTATAAGCGCATATGTATAGTTGTTGAAAGCTTGAAGAAATATTTTTAATAAATTCAAAATAAAGTATTTTCTAATGCCCTGCATTGATGGATACCGAATAAGAATGTAAAAAAAAAAAAAACAAACGCCTTGTATATATTAATTTAATCACATATCATGTGGGGAGCATCGAAATGTTTAATGTTACTCCTGAGTTGATTTCCCATTATTGAGAACTTATTACTCTTAAAACAAAACAAACAAACTTATATATTTCATAATTTTAGACATATTCAAACAAAAAAAATATATATATATATAAATTGTTCTCATTGACTTTCATCCAAATATTTTTTTTTCAAATAAACTTTGTTATCTGTGCTGTATACACTTAAGTACATATATAAACTAGTGTATGAATTAATTTGGATGTCAGAATTGCAGAATTAATGAATAACTGTTGTATACAACATAAAATATGAAGGCTTTTAGTCATTTATAAGTTTTTATTTTTTTATATTCACAAAAAAGGATAACAAAGAAAAGCAAAATAAAATGATAAAATTAAGACAAGCTAAAATCTTAAACTTATTCGTTAACTTGAACAACACAAAAAACAAAAAACAAACAATTAAATAAGGAATGAAATCTTTTTCACCTAGAGACGTATGAGATACTAAAGAAAAATGGGTATAATAAAGTTATCAATAAATCAATGAAAACTGAGTTGTATAAATATTTTATTTTTCCACATAATTCATGGTTTTGTGTAATCAATCTTTCAGTCGTCGGCACCGTTGAATTGGAAAAAAAAGACATACATATGTACATACTACATATACATGGAAGCCAATGAAAATGTTACAGATCAATATTATGCCTGCATGAGAGTTTTCAAATATCTTAACTTAAAAAGAGCCAATAGACTGTGTGCAATAGTTGTATGCGACTTCCTACACGCCATCAGAGATAAGCATTGCTTCAATATGATACTAATGTAGTACATAATATACATATAGCGCAGGCATAGTGAAAGAAAAAAACGAAATGATTGTTAAAAGGGACTTAATCTATACAAAAGAAAAATAAAAAAAAAAAAACAAATAAAATTAAAAATTTCTGTCAAACAACAAATTTATAAATTGCTCATGAAAAGGCACACGAAATAATACTGAAACTCCTGAATGTTTGTCATTCGATTAAGTGTTTTCAAATTTAAAAATTGTGCTTATCATTAAATATTATATACACACAGACGATGAAGAAAACAAATATATATTGTTCAAAGAAAACTGTAAATTTTAAGATTTGCTATTGAACATAAAATGTATATGCATGTACCTAAGATTACAATTTGATAATAAACATTTACACATTTGTTAAAATACATTGAACAAATTGAATGCCGAATATTAAATGGAGAGTTTATTAAAATAAAATTGGTATACAAATTGCTTTAAATGTTTGTACTGAAAAAAATAACAAAATCTAACCTAAGAAATAAATAAAGTAATGAAAACATTTTAACCGGATATATCCTTTATTGTGTGCATTTATGAATGAAATTGAATGTTAAACATGAGACTATTCAATCATAACCAAGGTGTGTCATTGCGTCAGTCATACACAAATCGTTCTAATGTCATGCATTATGGAATTACGATGGTTTTAGAAACTCGGAACTTAACCTGGGGTTTTGGAAGTGGTAAGTATAAACATGGATTTTGCAACTTTCACCATAATTGTACTCAATGTAGAGCGGCTGCTTCTTCGAACGGAAAGGGCTATGCTTCGATGGTTTGGAAACGTCATCACGACTTCCGAGGAGTGACTTGAATGCGATTCCATTAGGTAGGCGACCGCTTAACAGACTGGACGAGGTGGTTGGATCAAGTCCAAAAACTCGCTGGTTGCGCTTGGGCATAACTCCTGATGAGTTAGAGTCGATGGGGAGAATCCAGTGGCCTGGAGATCTCTCGTGCGTTCCTTATCTCCGCGACCCATGAAGATGATGACCATACATGTATCTAAGCCCACTCAGTGCGCAGTATTCATCTGTCCTCTAATCTTTTAAGTAAATTTATGTAAAGACAATCTTATGAACCGGTTCTTGAAAAATTGTGAACGCCGTGTTAGAATCGATTAGGAACCGGCGACAGGCAACAACCCTACCCCCTTTTGTCACACAAGGGAGAATGGAAACACATAAGCAAATAGTCGTCGCATAATCTAGTACATACATTTGTAAAGGGCCTAGATCCGGTGTGACTTCCCGACAACGGAAGAGATGAAAGAAACACAAATTAACCCATCAACAATTCGATCATCTACGTGTACACAGATGGATCGAAGATGCTAAAAGAAACTACTCTAGCAGAATCTCTGATTACGGCAGTGTTTTTTAAGAGGAGTTCCTTGCAGTCAAGGATGACATCAATGGTGGAAATACCGCCAGCGGATTTTACCATTCTTATTGACTGTCAAGCGGTCATTAAAGCAATTTCGTCGGTAGAAATCAAGTCCAAACTGTTCGCATGCTGGCGCGAAGAGCTCAAGTTTCTCGATTACTCTATGCGTGATCCTAGGTCATAGGGACATAGCAGGCAATGAGGCAGTAGTTGAACTTACCAGGAAAGGGGTTGAAATCGACTCTTCCAGGGCAGTCCTATGGATTCAACCAACTCTTGCAGATAGATGTCAAAATGAAAGGTGGAACTCTATAACCACCTGTGAGACCACTCGGACGCTATGACCAAAGATCAGTAGTGGAAAATCCGACAAACTGCTACGGATGGTAGGTGCACTAGCTGGCAGTAATCACCTGAAGTACTATGAAACCAAAATGGGGCCTACCCATGACATCATATGTATAGACTGTGATGATGATACTCCTCACTATCTGTGCTACTGCCTCTGTCAGTTAAGGCACAGAACACTGGGAGAACATTTCTTCCAGGACATGAAGGAACTAGCTAAAATCCTCTTGACATCTATTTTCGGGTTCATTAAGAACATCTATTTTCGGGTGGTTGGACAAAGTGCAGACATGATGGGTACGAGGAAGGTGAAAAGGAATTGTGTCCCATTTTGGGCATCACAGTGGAAGTGAGACGTGGCTTTTGCATCTACCCACGGACCTAACATTTTTGCTCAGACCCTACAGTATTATGCCGTCTTCGAACACCGAATTTTTGGAACCATTTCCTAGGCAATCGCACTTTTGAGTCACATTTATATTCATGTTGAATTGAATTCAGGATTGGTTAAGAAATCCAATTGGATAGAGGATAAGACTTCTTTCCGTCACACACCACGTTCCACCATACACCACCTGTGGCAAAACATAACAATCGACAGCTACCACTTTGAAGTAGCGAAGGAGTCCACCTCGTGGCAAACCTAAACTCCACGAATGACATCTTTCACCCTTGGCAACCGATGCTACTTCGGTCTGTCGAAACAACTGGGGTCAAAACTCCTGACTCGAAGGACCAAAATCATGCTGTGCAAAACCCTTATTTTGACAGTCCTGTTATATGGCGCTGAAAGTTGGACGCTAAGCCAAACAGCAGAGCTGATTCTTGGTGCCTTCGATAGGAAATAATCTATGTTGGATATATGGTCCTGTTTGTTGGAAAGGTGAATGAAGGAGAAGACGCAAACCCGAACAATACTAGTTGTACCAGTATGGTTGTAGTCCGGAAGGTAAAGAAACCGTAGATCACGAAAATGACGGCGACGTCTATTGAAGTGTTATATCCGTAGAAGTAATACATATGAGATAATTGATTAGTCTTGCTCGAATCAGTTTTATTTCAGAATACACATCCTTGTCTGCCATCTTAAGCATTCAAAAAACTTGAGTAACACATTTAAAATTTGACAGTTATTTTATTTTTCCATTTGTTTATTAATTTATTTAATTTTTTACATTCTTATTTGAAACAATTACAATTAATAGTCACATATTTTCTGTAGAGGAAGAATAAATAATCTACAATAAAAGTAATGTCATAAAGAAGGAGGAACTAAATCTCGTATATGTTTGATAGTTTGAAATACAGAATTTAAATTTTATGTACACATTACACACAATATACAAAATAAACAAAAAAAAAATAAATTCCAACGCAAGTATTTATTTAATTTATTACAATACATATATTATAAATACAATTTCATCATCAATTATATTTTACAACTAATATGTATATAATATCTTTGCTCATTATTTTAAATGGATAATACTAAAATGCTATTATCACAATTTTACGTCAATTTTACGCTTGCCATTTCTTTCTCTTCTGCCGCTCAGAGATGGTTGAATAGGTTTCCACACAAACAAATATTGCATAACTTCGATTCTGGAAATAATTTGAAGTACATACACAGAATAATAATATTTCACGTGCAATAACTATTGAGATAAAATATATGTGTACATGGTCTCATATGTTGATTGTGGTAAAAGCACATAAAGTATATATATATTATATATATGTAGTTGTATACGTATATGTTTTCAATTGAATTTTCTTTTTTTCTTTTAGATTAAAACTTATGCATCACTTATGCATATGTTCTACATGTAGGTCTAAGATCTAACACTTAACGGATATTATTAGTCGATAATTTGCCATATCATTTACTGAAACTTTTCAGATAGACCACGTGCTTTCACAGAAAAATCATTAAGATGTTTTTGTATTAAACGCTTGTTGACTTTCTCTCTGTAAAATAAGATTTAGTTCAAAATAGATATTCAATGGTGTGGTGTAGTGTATAATATTACTTAATTATCTGCGACATAAACATAGCCTTGTCGCTATCATTTACTAGTGGTGTGGGGAAATTCGGAGTCGACAGGACCTTCATCCAAGCTACCATTTCCGAGGGATACTTCTTGTTGATTGACAGAAATACATCGGCAAATTTATCGACTTGTGCCCTGGGAGTAACACAGCCGACACACATGATTGCTGTGCGTATAATGTTTTCTCCTGCATCGAGTACAGCCTGGGTCATGCTCGGATAGGAACGAGATTGTAAAATCAAATGTGACAGAAACTGAGCGCTAGTTCGGATGGGTCCGTTCTCTGGTAAGGTCATTGCTTTGAGAGCGTAAAAAATGAGTCTGTCGAATGCAATGCACTTGTCGATGAGAGCAATCGGTATCTTCTTGATGATTTGCATCAGGCAGGCAAAAAACATTTCAATAGTTTCAGCGATGTTGGAGAAACTGTTTTCCGGTGTTGTCTGGAAATAGGTATAAGCGATTATTATTGCATTTAATTAATTGTATTTCATGTTACAACCTCAAAGAGTTTAAAGGTATGCATGACAAATTCGACCAGAAGTTGCTGCATCAATGATTTTACACTCTCGTCCTTAAAGAATATAATGATGGCCTGAAATAGGATGGGAATAATTAATAATAATTCAAACAAATAATAGCATTCGTTTGTTGATCGATCAAAAGCCCTCGAGTTAATGTCTTGCATCAGATTTACCGCATAATCTCTACTCTATATAGCAGTTATTGATATTTCCGTAAGCTGAAACAAGGCTTGCAAGACACTTCCACACTTATACAGTAAAATGAACTATCGTTCAACTCAAGAATGAGAAAATCACGGACGATGAAACAGGACCAGAGCGACGGATATTCACATGTTAATGCACTTACCGTTTTGGAAATTTCCAATGTTGGAGCACAACATCTAGTCTGAAATATTGCAACAATAAAGTAGCACAGATCCTGTAACATCGGCTTAAAACTGGACTTCAAATTGGTTATGGCATGCTTTAGAGCAGTGCAAGCGGTCTGAAATAAATAATGACAGATTAAAAGGCAAGACTTGTTAGACTGTTAGACCGTACTTCAAGAACTTCAATTTCATCAACCCATAATTCAGCAATTTGTCTAAATATAGGCATCGTTTTTTGCATTACTATTAAAACAGGCTGAACATTTTGTAGATCTTCAATCTGCTCGTCATCTTCCAGGTCTGTGTTAAGTGATGAAAATAGAGTCGATATCATATTCAAGCGAAATATCGTACGTATCCTAGCGGACGGTGTTTTCTGCAAAATAATTCAATATTTAGGACAGAATCCAAATTAATTTGCGTCATAACTTACAATTTCACTTTGACAAATGGTTTGCAACTCTTCGAAACATGGACTCACAATTATGTCCAAATACGGTGGAATTTTTTCGGCAGGTAACAGACTCATCAATTTTCCAATACTAAACATTAGTCGAACACAGTCTGAATTTTTTAATCGACCGCTTGCCAAGGTCGCTTGACATGCATTTAACAAGGGTTCAGCATAGGGTTTCATTTGCAGCTGACAATTGCGGCAAAGTTCTTTTAATCCAAGCGTAGCTTGCGATGACATTGTGGAGTTCAATCCACGAACTAAAAGTTCAATAGCTGGCGCAATATATGCGGGGTTATCCTTAAACCAGAGACAATATGAGCCAATTGTTTCCAGCGAAGTTCCCAGCAATTTCTCATTCATCTTCTCATAGGGTATTTCGGAAAGAACTTGAATCAACTTTGGAATTTGAGTTGATTCCACAGTATCAATGTGTTCGGCGACCGAATGAAATGCATAAATACACGCTTCGAGCTTAGTCCACTCGGTTGGGTTCGCCTGTATACCCGCAATTGTTTCGTCCAGCACAGATGCCAGTATATTCAGAATGTAGTCATGCAAGACATCAAAACAATGCATCTAAAATATGTCAATATGTGAATAGTTCGATTGCTTGTGGAAGTATACATACCAACGTATCGGAAATGTCCTGTCTGTAGCACCTGAATGATTCCAAATCATCGGAATTCCACTTGTCGATAGACGTTTCATCTGGCTGCTCAGATTTCCTTACCAAAATCCTTGTCAAATGTGCATATAGGGGCTTGATAAATTCCCAACATTTATTTCTTTCTTCGTTACTCTGCATGGCAAAGACTTCATCCTGCAGTAAGTACCAAAAGCCCATTGCCAAGCTGCTGCACGATTCCTCTACTGGATATATTCCTGGTTTATCAGTACATTGAAGGATTTCATTTATAAGCCGCCTATTCAAGTCGGCCAACTCTGGATCGCTTGTAGTGATGCCGTTTAAGAGAAGTTGTGAATGCCTTTCAATGGCCGAGACGAAAAGCGCGTAAATGTTTACAACAATATCTTCATTGTTATTATCTTTCTTCCATTCAGCCTTAGTTATGCCACATAGGGAGTCAAGGAACATTTTTATTAAAATAAACGCAGTCTTAGGAAAGTTATGGCAATCGGGTTGAATAATTATGCTTAACAAAGCCTTCAAACACGTCTCTGATAATTCGTTCTCGTCTGCAGACATGCAACCATCAGAATCAGGATCTTGAACACATGGCCAATAGCATTTGTTGACAATTTTCAATAGAATTGCAGTTATATTTTGACAATTTTCAATAGAAAATCCGATATTCCTATATGCAGGTAGGTAGATTAGACTGAACAGTAGTTGAACAAGCTGCAGAAACTCACCTGACCCATGTGCCCACACATTTTACTGCTCTTGTCATGTTACTAAACACTTCTGTGTCCCAATCACGGTCGATTTGCATTTGCAAGTAAGTCTCAGTTGTTTCCATAACAAGTGGAGCACGTTTAGCGACCTCTGCACGTAGTGTTACTCGTTTCACCGATGTATATATAGCTGCCATCTATTTAAAAGGAAGGACATGTGAATAATTGCAGCCATATTGTGAGAGCATTATACTTCTTCGGGAATAGCTTGCAAGACTTCAAGCATTATCCACAATTGTATTTCCTTTGACACATTTGGAATTTGTTGATTTTGAAACGTATTGATAACATCTTCAATAGCTGTGGGCCACTCGCCCATCATATGTACAATAAAAGCACTTAACTAGAATTAAATTAAACATTACATCTGACAACAGATGTTTCCATCGCTTACTTACAGCAATACACAACCGATTGAGGACTAATTTGGGACCTGCAGCAAAATTAATTATGCTCTCAAGAATTTTCTGCTTTAGTTCTTCGCGATTTTCCGCCGGAACTTCATGCCAAAATTTCATCAACTTTGAGTGCAAAGTAACAGCGCCGAAAAATTGCACTTCTTGACTCTGCAAAGAAAAATCAAAATTTTTTTTTTATTTGCCATTATACGTAGAAGTGCTATTAGACATTTTTACTTTGCCGGGTTGCATTAGTTGCCACGAAAAAGACCATGCTTGCGGGCTGGCTTGTGCCTTGGTAAGCCACTCGTGGGTGATTGCTTGCTCCTGAGATGTGGAACGATAAAAAACCACAACTGCCTCCTCAAGTCTTGCAATATCGATGGGTTCCATTGTATATTTTTGATGTCTGCGATTTTAACTTGTCTCTGATTCCGCCTTTCTCAGAGGCAATTCACACGTTTGATGTAAGACTTTGAAATGAAACTGTACAAATAATGATATAGCACTAATATTATGGTATTTTAATGCCGATTTTTATATTTTGTGTATTTATTTTTCTATTTTAAAGCGGCATAAATTTATGAAGTAAGTCTTTTTTGTAGAATACACCTTTTTTACCATTTGACAGATGAGCCTGATGGCAATTTTTTTTTTATTCACTCATAAAGACGTTTACTGTGGCCAATTCAGTGAATCACTTTTTATATTGTAATCTATACCCGATTGCATAGATCACAATTACTTACATTGCGTATTCATTTTGCAGGAACACATCCATGTGTACATATCTTAGCCTACATGAATATTTTAAAATGTAAATATTCCAACTAGGAAACAGAAGCCTTTCTCCACATGTACGCAATATCACTTGCATGATCATATGTGGATCCTGCGTATAATGATATAAGTTATAGTCAGAATATCATCTCATAGTACAGTCAATCAACTAGTGACTGTACAACTATATAAATATCATTTCATCACGTCTTTTACAGACTTTTGCGTAACACAATCAACATTGAACGAATCCAAAGAACACAAACCGTGTTAATTGTTTCAGTTTTAAGATTTGAACTTGTTTTGATGATAGTACCATAAACAAACTCGCAGTCATAAAATCAGATGATAATTACTGTTCAATAAAATATCAAAATGCGTTTGGATTTTTCAATCTGAAATCGCCAATTAGTCGCATCTCTGATGTCTAAGTTCATAGTCGAAAGATTCGAGAAAATATTGTAGTTGCCCTTCAGTGGAAAAAAAATTAAATAAAAGTACTATTAAGTATCATTTCATTGCGAATAAATGCAATTTTGGTATAGTTAATTGTTCAGAATATTTTGAATAGGATTGGCAACGATTTTAGTGAAGTTTCAAACCAAAACAGAACCATCAATATTATTGCCAAAATATTATTGACAGTAGTTCGTCCTTGTATTGAAGTTTTCTTGAAAAAAAAGAGTACAAATAAACAATTGATATTCGAAAGCTAAATAATAGATTTCTTTATTGCAACCAAACAATATTGAAGGGTCTATGAAAATGTTAAAACTCGAAATCCCCCATGACGATTTTAAAGGCGAACGGGCGAAGCTACGAAACTTCGTATCAACATATCGCGATTTACCGATACTCTGGGATGTTAAGTGCTTGGATTATACGAAAAAAGATAAACGCAACAGGGCATATGAAGTCCTTCTTGAAGTCTATCGAACTATTAAGGAGGATGCAACAATTGAAGATGTAAAGAAAAAAATCAATTCCATGCGAAGTAACTTTCGGAAGGAACTGAAAAAGGTTGCAGAATCAGCTAATGCTGGTATGGAATATCGACCGTCGTCTTGGATGTACGAGGAGTTAATGTTTTTAAGAGACTTGGAAACCCATTTACATTGGGCCAAGGCACAATTTACTGCCCCAGAAGAAAATGAATACGTAAGTTTCAATCGTGATATGTGTCTAAAATTATTGACGAAAGCTGTCTACATACTGTATTTAAGGTTCCTAATTCAGAAGCAAATCGTGTGGAGACAGATGTTTTTGCAAACTACCCACAATACCCAAGTAAGAGACCTAGGTACCCCGAAGCAAAGCACAATCAGCAAAACGAATCACAGCATATAGTTGATTCGATGAGTGCTAATGAACGTGATATTGCTCGAGTATGGGCATCGAAATTAAAGAATCTGGACATTATGCAACGCCTGTTTGCGGAAAAGGCAATAAACGATGTCCTGTTTGAAGCACAATTAGGTACTTTGCATAGAAATTCAGTGAAAATAAATGAATACCAAATGGCTGCGGCAGTTAACTCTCCTATGCACAGGGACTATCATCAGCGGTACGAGCCATCGCAGTCATCCCCCGAGTACAAATACAGTGATACAGAGGTGTTTAGAGCTGATGATAATTAGTCATGAACAATAAATTAAGACCATTCTTCATCGGTTTAAACTGAAGTACATATACATAGTTTACATACCAAATCAGTCTTTAAGTAGTTTGTTAGAATATAGCCTTAATAAATCATTACTTATCAATACTCTGCTAATTAATTTTCATTTTCATTTGTTAAGGTGCGACGTTGATTAGTTATTATTGCAAAGCGTATGCAGTGATGTTTTTACAAATATGTACATATCAATTTGAATTGAAATAAAAGAGCTCAATAAACAATTTATGTGACGAAGATGTTCTTGTGATGAGGAAGTCGATGAGTGAGAGGTATTATAAACCCCTATGTAAGTGAGTGTTTTGTCCATTGTCCAGCCTCTTCAAAAACCAATTGTTTTCTCACGAGTAGTTTTATAAGAACCAGTTAATATGCCCCTTATTTATTGACGTGTGAACTACATGGAATCATTTCCATTTAAATGGGAACAAAAATAAGACACAATTACTTGGAATATCATTCAGGAATCTTTAAATTTTGCACTAAAACTCCTTGGAAAAGATGTATTTACATGTTGCAATTTTCACAGTTTTTTTGATGGAAAACTAACGCAAATAAATATAGAAACCGTTTCATACACTCGCATAAAAGTAATTACTTCACTTCAAGTGCTAACACACATTTTGTTTTTAAATAAGGACACAGTTATGCATGTCTTGATTTGAATTAATAATTAATTTTACATTTTGTTTGTAAACTGGGTACAAAAACATAACCACTCTTGGGCTTGTCAAAAAAAAAAAACAAAACTAGTTCATTGCATCGCCCAACATATTCTCTGCTAATCTCTCGATATCGTCCAAGCTCAATTGTTGTAGTTTCTTCTCAAAATCGTTCATAAATTCCTTCGTAAGTTTCTCGGATTGCTCTTCGTTAAAGTATTTACGGAATGAGCGGAAAATTACTTCTTTCAATGGATCTGGTTTTTTGATAACCAAGTTAAGTTTTGTTCCTTCTTTGATAGAAGGATATGAAGATATTGTATTTTCATCATTCATCGCTCGACCAAGAAGTACCAATTTCTGGTGGATAACAGGTATTTTCATCAGCTTCTCAATTTGCTGCTTCATTTCGACTACAGTCGTCTCTGGAGTCACCTAGAAAACAAACAAAAAATAAACATAAATTTCCAGCTTTGATTGCTTTATTGTATATGCGTACATTAACTGTGCATTCATTGCCCTTAAGAATTTTTATTGTTAAATTCATCTTAGGTTATTTTACTCCAAAATCTATAGATAAATCAAAAAAACGTCTCGTTTTTCGCCACCTTGTTACAACAAATTAACTTCTGTGTGACAGTTTCAGAAAAAATTGTATATTTGTTTGTATACATTCACCATAGTGAATGTCAGAAATGACAAGATTACTTCATAGGGTACTTATTTCTATGTTATTCCAATATGATTTTTATAGATGAATATTTCTTATCGTGAATCGGGCAAAAACAATCAAAACAAGAAAATATCGTCACTAGTTAACTATCATGAATTTAAAATGTTAACCAGAAAATAAATGCCTAGTTCTTCAACTTTGGCAATCACATAAAAATGTTGTAGTAAATCCATTCGCCAAACCACAGGCGAGGATTTGAATTTTCTTTGGGAATTGAGGACGCCATAGACCCGGTTACTAAAAATATCAACCTCTATTTTCAGCCACAAAACCACAGTGTTTCAAAAACCTTTACCGTGACCCAATTCAGTTCTATTATCAGAATGTCAACAAAGTGTACAGTTTTGATATTGTGACTTCTACTCTTAACTGTCACTTGTGGTTGCAGTTTTTTTTGTCTATTATCTCGGTTTTTTCTTTTTTAATTCCTTTACATTGTAAACCAATTAAAAGATTTTAGCCATTTATTTACAGTAAATTTATTTGATATAAATGTGACATTCGTGACGATAACTCCAGCATTTCACTCATTATTCGCTGGTGACTATTTGAAGAGTCATAATATAAAATCCGATCAAAATATCCGGGTTATGTTTATTAAAAATAAGATATTTCTTGAGAACGTAAAGTCAATTACTAAACAAGTACAAAACAGGAGTGTATTACACAATTTAATTTAATACAAGTCTCAACAGTCAAGCTAGACAATAGTGCATAATTAATCGTATACCAATACAAAACCAAAACGCAATGTGTGCTACGCTTCTTGCAGATGTCAATACCTACAACCCAGACACACTAGACCTGAACAAAGATCCTGAAGCGGCAGAATATTGGTTTAATCAGTTCGATGGCATGATTGATAAATTTGCGGCACAGGCCGTAGCTAGCGAGGAGGGAGTATTTGAAAAGTGTGAGGAGAGGGCAGAAGATTTTAAGAAATCATATAAAGAACAAATTGAAAATTTGAAAAACTCAAGGAATACGTAAGTACTGGAGTTAAATGTACATCATTTTCAGTAAGCTAAATGTTGTTGGCTACTTTATTGAGTTGCCATTACAATGCTTATTAACCAAAACCTACCACTTGATATGACGTAGATGAAGGTACCACATTCATTCCTTCTTTATAAAATAAACAACAACCTAATTGTCCTAGTGCACATGTACTTATTAATTGTTTATTGCTTGGTCGTTATATATTTATGAAAACACATAGTATAATACTCTCTTTTTGTTTTAGCAATATACCTTTATCCATACGACATTTGCTAGAATTAAATGAAACAACGTTAAGACTGTATGGTTTTAAGGATCCTTGGCATAAGCAAAAATCAGAAGAAAATGAGGCTTCCATAGTTATGTTCAAATCAAGACTAGATGAAATCGATAGATTGCAGGATGATGAAAAATGGACTGAATTAATTCGGGGAGTGCTGGCAGGTATATCTAATCATTTAGAAATAATACCTATATGAATATCCTGACATTGTTCATCATTGCATCCTGTGGAATATGCATCGTACGTTTTACAAAACGATTTGCCATTTCATATATTTATTTTATTTTTATTAACATGCCAATTAAATGGTGTCAAGATACTAGTTTGGATGTGTTTTCGTACACATCCCTCAATACTAACAATTGTAATTAAAGCAGAAATGTGTGCGATGTGTCTGCGATGTTTACGACTTGTACAAACACATTATATTTGCATGATAACAAGAACAAACAAGTTTAAGCCCACACTCATTACCCACGTGCTCTACTAAATAATGTATCTAATAAGATACATTTTGCTTCTGTCATTATTAACATAAGTCGTAATATGCTTTGATGCAAAATCAAATGCATTTTTAAACAGTGCATAGCATCGTCTGTCGTTGCCGCGTGAGTCCTGTGTGTATATGTTTTACTATCGGATGCATTTAAAATGATCAGACTATAATCAGTATTTTGTTACGTTGTAGGGAACATATTCGATTGGGGAGCAAAAGCCGTCTCAGATATATTGGAGAAAGACAAAGAATTTGGGCTGCACGATGCTTTAAACAAAATTCAAAAGCGGCCATGGCTGATAGATAATTTAAGCGAATGGCTACAACGCACGCAGGTATAAACGATAACTTTTGTTTTCTATTGTTACAGATTTAATATTATTTTGGCAGGATAAACCTCACAAATGTGCGGTTGTATTCGTCGACAATAGTGGTGCTGATATTGTTCTAGGGATATTGCCATTTGCCAGAGAATTACTTCGACGCCAAACCAAAGTTCTACTTTGTGCAAATTCAGAGCCATCGCTAAATGATGTTACGTATAAGGAACTCGAAAATATACTGCAGAAATGTAGTTGTTACTGTGATATAATCAATAGAGCTCTAATCAGCGAACAGCTTCTAGTCTATGCTAATGGCCAGAAAGGACCGTGTTTAGACATGCGAAATTTGACTCCAGGTTTGTTCAAGCAAAACTACTATTTCTATCGATATGATCAATAGGCTTAATTTATTTTCAGAACTCTGCCAAGCGATTGAAAGTAATGAGACTGATTTATTGGTAATTGAGGGAATGGGTCGAGCTCTTCATACTAACCTCTATGCGAAATTTCGATGCGAAACATTGAAATTAGCTGTTATTAAAAATAAATGGCTGGCAAATAGACTAGGTGGCGACACTTTTAGTGTCATATGCAAGTATGAAAGCTAACCGATATAGGATGCGGGGAATCAAGTGAATATGGATTTTCAGAGATTACCATAAAAGCTGCATGTCGTTTATTCTATTTATTTTACATTTGTCAAGCGAATGAAAACTATATTTTTTATATATAGAATCTAATAACAATATTAATATTAATTTTGTTGCTGTTAAATCTAAAAAAAAAACAAGAAACACTTGGTGTGTTTCTTTGGCAAAATAAAGACAAAAGTGCATAAGAGGAAGGATATGAAAACGTATGTTTAAATGAAATTTCTATTAAAGATAAAACGGAAATCATTGTGAATAAAATATAAATTTAAAATAAACATTCAACATTTTTGTATATTTTTTGCCAATATTAACCCTGCAGTCGTCGCGTACCGAAAAATCACACTAGTCCATTTTAAAATTAAAGTAAAACACTTATACTTTAATTTTTTCAAATTCATTTTGCTGCAAATTGCAATTACTTAAAGATAAAAAACGCTAAAAGTATAGCAATAGTACATCTCTGTAATTACTACTCTCCAGTAACCTGACAAGCCCCTATAAGAAGCAATTGTCGGCAAGCGAATACACCGCCGATGAATTTGTTGTTAGCCTTAGAGTAGGGACATAGAGAGAATCAGTCTGGGATTACAAAGCGATGAGCATTACTCCGTTATTACTATCGCGAAGAAAATTTATGGAAAGAAGAAACATGCTGTTTCATGTGTAGTTTTATATATTTCTTATAAAATATCTAGGCCTTTCAGGATTACGAGCACAGCATAAGTCGTCTTAAGATCATCACCCCGATTACGAAAGTCGTTTAACGACTTGTGTCGAAATGCCTCTGTGATGTCGGTATTACGATTGTCGATAAAGTAGTCGTTTTAGCCATAAAACGACTTCTAGCGATAAGCTTATGTGGAACGTATTTTTTGTGTGACACTTGTCGTGCATCGGTATTCCGAAAGTCGATTTACTGCACCAAAACGACAAGTAACATGACAAAAGAAGGCGGTTTGAATTTTGTGAACGACTCTAATGGAAAAACGAGTAAAAACGTGAGTTTTCTTTGTGTTTTAACTGGAATCGTGTAAAATGTATTTAGTGTTAATTATTTATATCTTATGTGTGAACATTTTCAACCCAAAACAAATAAAGCGACTAGTTGAACTGGTGGAGGAAAATATGAATTTAGCAACAAATTTCAAAAGAGATTTTTCTCAAACGTATGCAAATAAAACTGGATGGAAAGAAATTTATCACAATTGTACAATGCATGTATCTTACTTAGCATCTGATAAATCAAATGGATTGTATTTTAATCGAATACTTCTTCTGATGTTAATTAATTCCCTTTTCTGCAATTCTTGATAGTCGTTATCTTCACTAATCCAATAAATATACTAGCAATGTCGTCCATATTTACTTTAAATTCCACAAACAAATTGTGCTTTCAAATTGACATAAAGCTTTTGAATGGCAGCTTTAGAACGTGTGTGGTACATAAGCTCGAGTCGATTAAGGTTCGTAATACCGATGCTTAAACGCCTGTAAAGTGACTCGAGTCTCAAAACGCCTTGTGTCAAATTTAAAATATTTCTGTACGCATGAATTGCATATTCGGATGATAGTCGCTCCTATTCTATAATTCCTAATTAGTACGAAGTCGAATTTTTTTTATTCAATTTCCGAAAGTCCTCGAACCTATCCGTATGGGCCAATACATGGGCTTGCACCAGTTTGCCTAGCGTTATACTTGGCTGTCTTATATGCCATCAGTAACGTGCGCATTTTCCCTTCCAAGGCAGTGGTAGTTGTACTTGAATCGTGAAGTAGGTGGTATCTGTAGACCAATACTTACGTATATGGTTTTAATGTTATCCCTTACCATAATACCCTGATGCAACATGTCGTCCAAAACATTTCCATATTTTTTCTTCCGGCAATGTGTGAACTCGTCTTTGCGTGCCAAGTAGAACTTCAGCAGCCCCAGCGTCTCCTTTCGTGTCCATGTATTTTCTTTTGCTACATAAAAAAAAATTAGTTTTTGTTTCATTAGTAATTTTTGTTACTCACGATCTATCTTCTTGAGCCATTTTCAATCGTTTGTGCACTCATAAATTAAGCGTGTATACGCTTGCAAAAAAACACACCTTTCATTAGTTGATTTCTGTCCAATGCCTTTATATTTGTCAAATTGTTTTTTATCTGTCGCATAAATGAGTTCGGGTATGAATTTTATGACGTTTCGTAATAAATTGCCGTAACATACAGAAAAAAAAGATTGGAAGCATTAAAACAAGAAAACAAAATAGGTGTGTTTTGTACGCGTATATACGCTTAATATATAAGTGCACAAAAAAACGATCACAGTACTGACGACATTAATGGCATGTGGTAATCAGCTGTTCAAAATTTGTGTTGTAATATTGAAGATGTGGAATATGGGTGACTGGTTAATGTTCCCGGTCCTTTACTGGGTATGAGTGGGCGCATACCATGGTATCGTCAAAATGGATATCTGCAAAACAATTAAAATCCCCACTCTTTTAAGACGTACCTAGGATTAAGACTAAAAGTTACTGATAATGTTCAAAGAATAATAACTGTTTGTCTAAAAAAAAGCTTCTCAAACATGACCGCTCGAAGTCGACATAAAACTGTAGCTGCTCAAGTACACCTGTTCGCCACCCATAGTATTTTTATTATTTTTTTTGTCTGCATTGGAACGCTCGACCCAACAATTGGTTCATTGTATTATCGCAGCAACCTACATTTACTGAAATTTCATGGTCTTTCGGAGGAATACCAGTAGGCGCTTCTGTGTTTCTTACAGACGTTAGGGAGCATGCACTTGGTTTGTCTACATCCCGGCGATTCATGCCACTTCCGGTTGTGCTCTCGAGAAGCCCAACCATCGATGGAAGTCCTAACCAAAGAAGCGGGTAGTCCCAACGCAGGTTCGGGTCCTAAGAGTACCTCTTCTGATCCTTGTCTAGCAAGTTCATCAGTGATCGCATTTCCCGTCATCCCATGTTGGCCTGGGATCCAAATACGTCTTAGCGAATTTAGACTGCCGATAAAATTCAGAGAAGTCTTGCATTTCTGAACTATCCTGGAAGTAGTTAAAGGTTTGAGTAAGGCTTTATGCCTGAAACACAATAGTGCGTTGCGTTGTCTTTCAACGCACACATTTCAATGGCCGTGAACAGAATGTTGCGTCGTGTGTTTTGGCAAAATTTTAGAGAGAATTGAGAGGATTCTAATAACATGATACATTTTGTATATCATGAGATTAACGCACAATTTTTCGAAATGGTCGATATTTTTAAGAGATATGCGATCAACCGGGACTTTACAACAAATTGAGTAATTTTCTCCGAAATTGAGTGTCAACTGACGTTTGAGAACTGAAAACAACTGATTAAAATTAATTTAACGACAAAAGTGATTTGAAATCACTGGGCAACTGCCGACAATTTAAAAATAATGAAAGCAGCTGATAACTGGTTTGACATTTCGAATCTTAACGCACTGCGTTTTCTCTCACAACGTCGAACGCAAAACGCACTATTGATTTTCAGGCATTAGGATCGCATAAGTTTCCGCTTGGAAAACCGACGACCGCAAATTTACCTAACGAGTTGTACAGTATAATGTCCTGGAGCCAGTCGTGAAGATTCGACTACAGTCGATTCCAGTTTTCTAACATGTCACTTCAAAAAAGAAATAATTATTGCTTTGCTATCGTAAAAAAATATATAGAGAATAATATAAAAATCAACTACTCGCCTAATGGCCATCGTATACACCTCAGGTACTCCAGCATGAAGGCTGCCCATCTCGGGACTTATCCCAAACCATCTAGGACAGACTAGCATGACCCCTCTGCAATACAACTATTGAAATTAATCTTGGCGTAGATAACTGGCCTTAAAAGGGTCAACTACACAATAGTATCTAAAATAAATATATGTTTGTACTTAGTGTTTAAATAATTGCTAATAGATAAATAGTAGTAATAACAAAGTAATTAGAAAAGCAGATCATTTTCAGAATTTCCTAGGCGATGAGACATCCATCCATCCAACTTTCCAGGTTAAACGCTGCAATCACTAGTAAGTGTTCTGCTGATATATTTTTAAACATGTTAACTTAACTTCTTACGAATCAAAAGTGTTTTTTTACCATGAGAATTAGCGAATTATCTGTGCCCTTGGTGAGTCACTATGTGTTCGTACTTAGATACGATCACATACATTTGTTCGAATGAGCTGAATAAGTAATTATTTTAATTGCGTTTCGTATCAGATTTGATTTCTTTGAATCGTATTGTTCTCAAAGTGCATGCTTTTTTTTTTTTTTTGAGATTTCATATTTCGCAATCACATTATTGCAGTGTATTTAAGGGTACACCGAGTCAATTTAGAGAACAGTTGTAGACTACTTTCAGAATGAATACTGCTACTAAATTTGTTATTGTGATTGTTGGACTAGTTCTAATCACGGTTAGTTTAAGGAAATTTAAATTTAAAAATATTTGAATTGTTGAACGGTTATTTAATATTATTGTGCTTGTTTGCAGGACTTTGGATACTCCGAGTCAAATGTTATCCGTAATATCGTAAAGAGGAGCCCAGATATGAACGGTCCTCCAGGAGGAATGGGTGGCCAATCTATGGGTGGTGGACCAGGAGGACCAGGTGGACCAGGAGGACCAGGCGGACAAGGTCCACCAAGTGGTATGGGCGGATCAGCTGGTGCCGGTGCTTCAATGGGAGCTTCAATGGGAGCATCAATGGGCGGTGGTGTGTAAATCAAAGTTTGTGGTTCCTATGTATGACTAAAATAAAATGAATATTTTATGAGCAATAATCCAGTATTGTTTCTTGTGTGAATGGATGTGTGCATTTAACAATTCGTCGTTTTAGTCAAATCAAATCCAATTGCGAACTACGATTTAAGTCCATTTGACTAAAATTTGGTTGACAAATAAGTTAAGACCTCTTACCATTTAAGTGCGTAGTATTTGCATTGACAGCATAATTAATTGGGGTAAGAACAATAGAGTGGAATTCAATGCTGTCTGCTGTCACTTAAGTGAACTCCCAATAATCATCCGTAATCCATGAATGGCGCTTGTGTCGATGAAACCGGAAAGCTTTCCATCCTTGGTATGTGTATTTCTTTGGGTAGTTTGAATAAGTGGGCTGCCAGCAAAATCGCCAGCACACTTAGACCATATGTTGGTCCATTGTGATACCCACATAGTCAGACTACTACCACAGATAGACAACAACAAGTGATGGTGCCGTTAATTTGATCCCAACGGCAAATGATGACTGGGCCAGATTTTAAAACCGGATAAAGTGTATAGCTTTCACTAGGATTCGAGCAAGTGACCCCTCTGACCAAGGGCTGTTGAGTGCATCATCCAGCTTATGTGTATTATCACAACACTTTGTTAGCCAAATGCTGCGAAAGATATATGTTTCCTTAATAGATGCAAGAAACATTTCACAGCCCTCTGATTTGGATTTGTATTTATAAGTCTTATATATCTTATATAACCGCTATGTCAGGTGCCCCCAAAATCATCCTGCACTCACTACAACCCAAAAGGTAGCGATTAAACTTATAGGAGACAAAAATATTGTAGAATCATTAGACTCGCTCAAACACAGACAAACGTTGTCCCTGATTCATCGCAATTTTAACAAGCGATGCTCAAGAGAGCTAGCCAACTGCATTCCTCCTGTCCATGAATTCACCCGCAATACCCGTCTCGCCAAAAATGCCCATCAGTTTACCCCTCGTTTTCCAGCCACTCTACACTAATACGGAATGCTATTCCAAGGCAAAGACTTCCAAGCCTCCAAGGCTGCTTCTTCGAACGGAAAGGTCTATGTTTCGATGGGTTGGTGGCACTTGGCACGAATGTCCTCATCATCACTACGTCCGAGTCGTGCCTTAAACGCGATACAGGTAGACAACCGCTTGGCAGTCCCAGGTCCAAAAACTCATCTGGTTACGCTTGGGCATAGCTTCTGTTGAGTTAGAGTCGGTGGCGGAAGACCTGGTGGCCTGAAGATCTGTCGTGCGTGCATTACCTCCGCGGCCCCTGTAGTGGATTATGCGAGTCAGACATCACAGACAATTAAAACAATTATAATTTATAGCTGGAGTATTTTATTTAGATTTTATATTTTACAGTGCTGTCGAATATTTAAAACAAAAAAACAAACAGAAAAATATCGATTATTTTATTAGTGATAAATTTCTTCTCCTATTTGATTGGCTTCAGATGTAGCTTCAAATGCTAAACGTTCAGCTTGCTGCTGTGCCCCAATGAGGGCATGTTGTTGGGCAATTTTTTCATAGAGATTCAAATGTTTGTTTGTGGCACGAATAACAGCTTCACTTTCTTGAGGACCAGCCGGTGCGCCCTAATTGTTAAAAAAAATAATAAAAGTTGATTATGTATTGTTACTACAAAAGAAAATATATTGATTGATTATGATATGATATATGATGCTTTCAGTGAAAACATACGCTATAGCACTACATCTTTTAAAAAAAGGTCAATAAATAAAGTTATGAAGATAACATGTTATACGCATTTTTGTTACTAATATCTGCCTGAAGACTGAAGACTGTATAGACACAAGAAGTTGCGCTAGAAGAACAAGCTGCTTGAATGCGGAATTTACTGCTTTGAATGTTTGAAAAAATAGATAGGTATTACATGAGTTCATGAGTTTATGCTATTTGTTCTTATAACTATTTTTTAACTAATTTTTCTTGCAATAACATTGCTCCTGCTCAAAAAATGTTCGTATATTTTCATAAAAGATATCTTGTTTTTTTTATAGATTCACGAAAACCGGATTGCATTTCATTAGCAAATAACATTAATGACTGAATTTGCCCAAATAGGAACTGATTTTAATGCGTCAACAAACGAGAAAAGACCCAAATTCAAGAAAATAATAATAAAAAAACGCTACTATATAACTTAATATAGTTTTTTGTTGATAAATCTTGACAGCATTAGCGATATCAGGACAACTTTTGGTGAGTCAACACGTGTAATGAACAAAATACCATATTTCAAGTTTTTAAAATACTCGTTTATAAAAATCCTGATCAAATTTTGTTTCACCATCATAACCACCAACGCATCAAATCGAGCCATGAGCAAATGTTATACTTTATAAGTTATGCATGTGTTCAGTCTAACTTGGCTAATATAAATTGCAAATGATAACTTACTGCTTGTACGGCTTGAGGATTAGCATGCTGCTCAGCTATCCTGTTGTATAATTCCAAGTGTTTAGCTCTGGCTAGTTTATTAGCTTCAGTATCTTCGGGTTGATGACTTAACTCTGGATGGAATCCATACTGATCAGCTGTATACTTTACTGTTCGTAGCTGTTGTCTTGGATCGACATAAGAAAATGCACCGCGGATAACTCCACTGCCATCGGATACTTCGGTATGAGTGCGATCAATATGCCCAGGTGCCCTTCCGGCTGAGTAGCTGAACACATATGGATTCGCTGGAGGTGGGTGTGTTGTTGTTGTGTATCCATCTAGAATGTGCGATACATCCGCAACGGCAGATGACACTGTATACAACAGGGTAACCTTGAATTTGTAATGAGATTATTGAATAATATTAAACCACAGTTTTTATGTGCTGTGCACATTTTTAAAGTGAATTAAAAGTACGATTGCATCATAAGTGAAAGCTTTAAACATCTCCAGACCAAAAATATGACCTAGTTTTGTCAATCAACTATTAATCGGAGTCAGACAAGTACTTACCGTAATGATAAATAACTTCATGATTGTTTAAATACTACAACTAAGATGTTATTCGCTATGGAAAATATTTGCTTAAACTGAGTTCGTTTCGATCTGACTTATATGAAATTTGTTTGTCAACTGATGGTCTGATGGGTATGAGGCTGCCTTTCAATTTCACTGGTGGCATCCATAATAATAAAATTGGTTAAAAGTTAACACACGTATCTACGTTTTGTGTCTGTGTAGAAGCTCGACTTGAATAGACCGGTATTTAAGTTTATTGCAAAGCGATTTTGGTTGTTTGACAAGATGGTAAATACGTTTGGATCGTGGTGACGCTTTCTTGAAGCTTCGACAGTGGATATTAGCCAGGAGCTTTAAGAAAATACCTTGTTTTATTCAATGGTTTTGACAATGCGATTTCATTCAGATTTATATGACTCAAAATTTACTTTGAAATTTTTCTCAACAAATAACATTTTAGTCATACTTTATGAAATCTTAATTTGAAGAATAACTTAATGAGATTTGTTGTATTAAAATGATTCATGCAAATATACCAAATGTTGTTGTTCTACTATAACAGGTTCCATGAGGTGACTGCCTGTTTTATTACATCCTTATAAACTTCTGTCGATGAATAAATTCGCGAAGTTGTTAGAAACCTCTTTTTGGGTCTATCACATAATGTTCACAACCACCACCCCAGATGTTTAAACGTCTTTAAGTAATTGTTGTTTTTCATTTATAAGCTCTTGGTGTGCTTTTTGATCGAGGTGTCAGAGAGGATAATGTGTTCATTCGTATTCCTACTTACATAGCCCTATTTTCAAGTACTCAAGACTACATTAGTTTCTTAACTATTTTTTATAAAAACTTAGCTAAATACTTCTCCATGAGAACACACATATTATATATGCATGGAATGTACATCAGTAGCTCGTAAATTCATAAAAAATGGTTTATTCCATTCATCTTCACATTTGTGAATATAACAGTTTCAGATTTGTGGGTTAACCCTTTCGCTCACAAATTTTTTATTTCGATGTTTATGGCCTGTTTGTGAAAGTTTTATTTATATATTGGCATTTGTTGACATTTGTAATGATCAGAGGTTGGCGATCATTGCAAACTTGCTTACGTAAAACAAAGTTGGAAACTGGACCAGACCACACAAGAGAATCGTTGCTTTGCTCAGTAGTTGTTGTTGGATTGTTATTGGCTCCCATAACATTTGTCTGAACAGGTTCTTCAAGTTCTATATCTGTTTCTTCATCAGACATTGATGCTTCATCACCAGAAGGGAAGCATCAGCAAGCGGAAGCACTAAATTCACTTGATCCACAGTCGTCCTCCTCCAAAAGTCGTTGTAATTCCTCCTATTTGAATACTATTTTAAGTAGAAATGCAAAACAATACAAATTGTTTTAAGAAACAAACACGCTACCAATGGCATACATACGTCCCATAATACTTTACCGATGGGACATCCAGACTGATTTCGCTAGACAAAAACTTCACTTAGGTTTATTGTACTTTACGTTTTTTTTGAAATTATAATAGCATTATGCCTTTCTGAAAATCTTCAAACTTTTTGTGCAATTCATAATCCCAATTGGAGCGAAAGGCTTAGGTTAAGGAAGAAAATATAATTTTAGGTCTTCGCCTTCTTTACATAAAAATGCTCCCAAAATACAAATTTTAAATTGTTTAATTCTTAATTCTTAATCTTCTTACTAGGGTATTGCTGTGAAACAGATAAATAATGTCGCCCAAGCAGATGAAGAACAAACATTGAGAAAAAAACTATCCCGCACATTCTAGTTTATTTAAAACAAAAAAAAAGTTTTTAGCACCTTGGAAGTTCTTAACAATTTAATCAATGTCTAATTTTCTAAAATTCCCCTCTAAACCAAACAAATCGGAAGCATTCTTTGGCTTTCCGGGACGAAGTTTCTCATTGACCTGATGTGTTCTCTCCAAGTCCATAAGGAAGTCTCGATTCTCTATCATTTTCTTATAACATGCATCTAAAACGATTAATCAATACCCGAATGTATTATTATCAATTCTTGATTATGTATTCGCGTGTTAACCTTTTATAATGCTTGTATCATCTTCGAGACCACCATATTCAGGAGGAAGCAATTTCTTTGGAACGAATTTGTGGAATGTGTCCAGACTATTGTGTAAATGCATCATTTCTAGTAATTCCTTCTTCATAAATGGAGTTACCAGTGCCAATAATGTATCCATAAACGGAACAATGTTAACGAAATGAAATCCAACTACACGTACCGCAGCGGCTTCCTAAATAATTATTAATCAATTTCAATGAAATATATCTTATATCTGACTTATATTTGTATATACTTGAAGGAAGACCAAGAACTTTTTTACAGTCATTATACCCATTCTAGCAATATGACCTAAGGTAGCTCCTTTCATGTCCACAACCGCAATGTACCCGTCTTCAGCGCCATTTTCAACAATCCAAAGATCAAAAATCATGATGTATCTGTTATAAAGGTAATACAAAAATATATTGGCTTAAAAAAAAATATTAACCTGATGGAAATCCAGAAAGCGGATATGATAGGATATGCTCTCAATTCTTAACACATGCGGGTATGGATGGACTAGGATTAACTTCTATTTATGGTTGGTATTTTGTCAGATTTTTAACAACTTATAATTTGATTGATTGATAATGTAATGACAATGTGTCTACTAGCAAGGAGAAATACAATATGTTGCCCTAAAACAGCCTTCAATTATGTTAACAGCATATAATCTGTACAGTGATGTGTATTGGAATGTATTAAGTTCACTTTACAAATTTACTTACAATTTCATGACATCGGCAAAATTAAAATTTGATGAATCTGTGTCAACGAGTTTTGCCACTATCACCCTATACCCTTCCACCGTGGACTTGGGAAGCGGAGCAATTGAACTACAAAATTAAGATAGCCTGAGATTCATATTTTCAACAAACACAAATGAAATACTTACACAGTGTTCATAGCCTTTTTCAGTTCAGGACTTTCTATATCCCAGTTATGAAACAACTCTGGACAGTGGGTACGAATTGTTAAACACGTATCAATTGTTCGCTTTGTCAATTCCATACTGTAACGGCAGGCGTGAAAGAATAAAATCGCATCACCTTCTGTTAAGTTCGGCATATGAGGCTGCTGCTTAATCCATTCAACGAGCTTAAGAACTTCTTCTCGCTTCATATCGGGAAACTTCCGGTATTGGTGGTCGATGTTAGCAGGTTCCATTTTCATATTCTTAATAATTTCACCAACGAAACGCGATCTGTATTGTTTTTTAATTTCGCAAGGAAAATATTCATAAGCGTCTGCCGCGAACACTGAACAAATACTGCTCCAACAGCACTGAGGGAAATCGTTGTGTTGCGACTGCAACGAGGGAAAGCGAAAACTCTTTGGAAGCAGAAAACAATTATTATTAAAGAAAACCTGAGCGAACGTTATGCGCAAGTTTTAATCTAGGAACGGCTTAGCTTTATGTACAATCCAATCAAAAAAGTCAAAGGAGACTGGTGATGCGTGCCTGTGATTGTTATTGCAACAAATACCCACTAATGGTCTGCTCAGTCAATCAAGTTTATGCGAAATGGATACGTATTACGTACGTGACAGATCATGTGTATGGAAGGCAGTTATATTTGTATGTATAAAGTCGTGCATACTAAATACGCGATTTTTTAATAGTTAACTTATAGCAATTAAGTTATTCTAATGCAATTTTCGAGAACATTTCTGTAATTTGTTCCGCAGTATTTTCACACGACTTTAGCCATGTGTGCCACTGACTAACACATGCAGTATAAGATAATAGGGAACCCGGTCATGACTTTACCAAATGAAATATACTTTTATGAACTTTTTTAATGTTCGCAATTTCTTGAGTGTATATAAAATATTAATTTTTTTGTTTATTTTTTAATTTTGTAAATTATTCGATAGATTTATAGAGGATGTTTGGAGCAGAAATACGTACATGGAATAAATGTGTATTTGCATATGCACGAACAGTTATCTTTAATTAACTAACTTCTAGACGTTTGTAATCATGCCTTTTCCGAAACAGCTATGAGAACAAACTCCAAGATTGACAGCGAAATTTCTTCGGGAAAAGGTGCAGTTGCTTTTTTCTTATAGCTCATTAAATTTAGCGATTTATTTTAGCAATCATTCAACGTGCTTGAAAATAAACCATTGTTTTAGTAAGGCGATATGTGATGTCATTCGAAGTACAAGGTGATCAGATAGGACCAGATAATCTTTATTTTGAACCTACTTTTATGCCATTATGTATGGAGTAGCACAGCATTCAAATGACCGCCACGGCTTCGCTGGTAGTGCTTTAAGCGATCGGCCCATGATGACACAATATGTGCAGCGTTATTCCGGTAAGAGCCTCTGGAATGTTGGCCTAGACCTCGTCCAAAGTGGTTGGCTTGTTAGCGTAGACTAAGGACTTAGCACCAGAGAAAATAATACGGTGGTCGTGCTGACTTATTGACGAACGACCGCCGTGACATGACCCAGTCTCTACATTTCTCTTTTCTAGCGCTCAAAGTTCGCTGCGTCGGTTTTGTGGTATATAGCGCCGTCTTGTTGTAATCAGAGCTAGGTCCGATGATGCTTGGTCGAACTCTTGGGAGTTGTGTTCGGTCCAAACTCTGTAATTTAGCTTGTTAACATCACCGCTCAGCATAAATGGCTAAATGAGATGAGTTTTAAGCCAAAAAATTCAAATCTTCGGTCGAAAGGCGCCTGTTTAGCGAACTCATGTCTATGATCGCTCGATGTCAATTCTTGTATCAGCATAATTTTATACGGATGTAGATCTAAATCCAAGCACTTAATAAGCCGTGTAGACATTCTAGTAATTTGATTGGCAATTCAGTTGGTTGGCACCGAAACATCTCTGGTTAGGGGCTTAAGGTCCTAATGAATGTACTCATGCTCAAATTTGTTCACTGTTCGACTTACTTACATATATCCTTTTAAATAAGACCAATATAATCAGACATGATATGCAATAAATTAATAACACAAGCATTACACCTCTCATTGAATTGAATTGAAGATATTCGGGTCTATTCTGCCCCTTGTGCTGCGGTGTCCCAGTTTATGCAGATGGTAGTTGCATGGGAAGTGGTCAGTAAGAGCGCCTCACAGTGTTCTTAGGTCTGGTTTTTTTAATGCCTCTTTGGTTTTCTTATGATTAAACTTCATGAATATTTTGGGGTGAAAAAGTCCTTCCTTCGGTTGTTCCAAAATTGCTCCCTTTTTTGCGTGTATGGCGGCCTTTTCATTATCCTAATGATTTTCATACCCTGGATTTAGATTGTTTTTCATTGCCAGCATTTTGTCGTATTCCGAGACAGCCTTGGAGTTGAATGTGAAAGCTTTGAGTACTTCCTGGCTATGTGAGAATATCGATATTTTTATGTTTATGTTTTCTGTTAGTGATCTGTTAATTTAAGTTCAGCCTCGAAAATTGTGGATTCTCTAGGGAGAGAAATATGTAGACGGCATCTGGTCCTACAATTCCTGCTCCTACTCCACTTTCTTGCTTCGACCCATTCGTATACCATTTTTGGGCGTCATTTATCCAAGGAGGTTTGTTAGCCCATTCTTCTCTTTTAGGGATTTTGATTGTGTATGATCTGATGAAGTCTACGATTGGGGTCATGAGATCCCTGTACTGAGTTAGTTCACTAATCTGATCAACCTTTTTCAGAATATCTAGACGCCCTTCAGGTTTCCTTCTTTAAAATTGTAGGCTCTGTGTAGAACTAGAGCTTGTCTAGCTGCTTTAACTTGTACAGCAATGTGTAGCTGAAGTAGGCTTAGTAGTGTTTCCATACCGGCTGTAGGAGTAGTTTCCATTGCTCCTGTGGTACAGATACACGCTAGGCTTTGCTGAGTTTTTTGATGGTTTGTGTTTGTTCACATTTACCTCTCATCGTATTCGATGAAATGCTTCTAATTTTCGGATAAGTAATAGTTTGCAACTAAATCACAAGTTCTCTTCATGTTCATAATGAAGTCTCAATTCTCAACACTCTTTATACTTACGCTTTAAATACAACCCAATTAACATTTGAAGATAGCATGCATTCAGTTAAAAATTAACGCCTTAAAGTAGGTGTTCAGTCATGAGCAGAACACAAGTAATTAAACGAGTATACATAGAAAAGCCCAAAGGTACACTCACAAAAATGGCAGCCTTTATAAAGTGCAGTATTATAAGTCCTACTTTCCAAATGACACTGCACATGAAAAGCCTCAAACAAAGGCACACACATAAGACAATTAGGAACACTTATTGTCATTTTGAAAATGCGAGTTTTCACGCTCTCCCAGCGCGCATTGTCCTGAGGGCTCATACAAGAATAATTACTTAAATATGCATCTCACCTCCTCCATCAAATAATACACGGTACGCTTCATTGAACTTACAAATTTTCCATTTTCACAAATGCGAGGGTGTTTTCGTGTGCACACGGTAATGACAAGCTGAGCATGTAACCACGGGCAACATAACCGCACTCAAACGCAACTCAATCATTTCTTTTGGGATTCCCCTGCGGCTACTACGTCCTCAGCGTGATGTTATTAAAAGTGTTATTCAACTAAATGCGCGCATTAAAGAAAAATATGTACCTTCCCACTGCTGTTTTAAATTGAAGAAGTATTTTCGTGGACACTGTCCTCCCTCATCATCATCACGCATAAGATAGGAAAGAATACATTCGAAAAGAAACGTATGGAAACACCTGGAAAATCGAATTTCGATATGGTCTGAGGGGGTGATCGTTCAGAAGATTCCGGTACTGCACAATAGCCAACAGACAGTCGGGATCGCGTGTTTACAGACAATTAGAGGTGAAGAACCGGAAAACCAAGGGGTGGTGTAATAATCTTCTTCCGGATCCTAAATGTAATTTTAATTTAAACGCTTTCGATCAGGTGATTGAGAATATTTATCATTTTTATATTTGGTACATCCCATGTGCCTACTGGCATGAGTGAAGTGAGGCAAGAATTCCAATATGAACACCTAATCACCTAAATATAAACACATACAAATCGATGATCATGGATCATTAGGAAGTCTCAAACACAGAGTTCACATCTTCAGCATCTTTCTTTGTTTTCTGGCACAATTATTTTCAGAATCTAGATCAGGGGTGTGCAATTATTGATCGAAATTGTGTGAAACATTACATTTGACAACGGCATTTTGATCCTTTCACTTCTCAGTATTGACTGACTCTCCTAGCAGCTGTCCGTGTTCGGGGGATAGTTCGTGCGGTGTTTGTATCGATTTAACAATCTTTCGATCCTTTGATAATATTTTCGGTCGTTTTTGTCCTAGACCATCTCCATCTTCTGTATTACGCGCTTGAATCGCCTTCTTATTCGGTAGTAGATGGACATGAACAGTTCTCGTAGCTCGATGCAACATTGACTTACAGGCTTTTAGCATTGCTACATACATCAACACATGTATCTTGAAAGCAATAATTGACTATTACGTGAGTGTCAATAAACGAACCAATATTTCAATTAAATTAAAATTGTCTCAAAATATTTGTGAACGAATGACACACGTTTTCAGAAAGGTTCCTTTGATGCTTTTTTGTTGGCTGGTTTTCCTGGCGTTATCATAAAAATGAGGAATACTGAAAATTGTATCGTCCCACCATCTATTCTTTCCTTCAAATTATGAACGAGTAAATTACATATGTATGTATGTACATTTATTTTATAAACAAAAAAACACTACATATTCCGATTCTAAATGAATGTCACCTGCCAACCTGTACACCTGCTTTTAACAGTAACATTGTTTTCAAACGACAGTCTAATAAGGTCGTGTTTGCTGGGAAATTAAAACTCATCACGCACGCGTATGACACGCTATTCATTTTAGATGCAATAATCTGCGATCAACGTCCGTTTCAACCGCAATTGTGAACCTACGTGAATGTATAGTAGCAGTGCATGATAATAGTAAAAATCAGCATTAACCTGCTTTTTAAATTGTTACGTTATATTAATGCGAGAGTAAAATGTGATAACCTTGACACTGATGGCATATAAGTATGTTTACAAAGTTGTGCATGAAGCTCCTGCAAACTTGGCACTCAACAGAGCACTTCCGACATTATTCAGCATCCAACACAAACTTCAACCAGACATCTCAAATTCCAATTAAAAATGTCTCAATGCACCGAGAATGAGGGTGTTTTTTTGTTTCAAAAACACATCATATCATTCCCCACATGTTGGAAGTGGAACACAAACTCTCACTTTCGTTGTGGGTAGCGTTAATGGTAGAAGCTGCTTTGGCACGAGTTTCTAATGAATAACATACACAAAGGATTTATTGTTGATTGTGTGGGATGTGTAACAAAAACCTACAAGAGGACTCTTCATAGCGATCTGAATATGACACTTTAAAGCAAAAGTATTTTATTTTTTTTTGTTTTTGTTCGATGAGCATATGCGTTGTACTAAATTATTACAAATGCATTTGCAATTGAAGGGTAAGGAGTTTTTATTGCACTCTCTTAACATATCTGTATACATGCATGTACCCACGGGTATGCAAATTGTATCACGTACAATGTTAGTAGGTGCATAAAGGGTTATTTTGTATGTATGTCTTCTTGACGAGCACTGCATTAGGGGAGCACTCAATTCCCTTAAACAATTTAATGTTTGGCTATTGCAATAAGGCACAACGTATTTTTTCGAGTCACTACAAATGTGGAGTATAAAAGTATCTTGCAACTATCATAATATAGTTCGAAATATTCGATGATTTCCATATTTTATTTATTTTAATTAATTATTAAAATAAAACTCGTACATACTCGTTTAAAACAACGATTATACGAATTATTATATCGTACGTAAAAGTTGCTCATCTGTGTATAAGATTGTATGATATAACAATTAATGAAGTTATAACTGCAAGCACTTCTTTTAAATTCGGATTTGAAGACTCCTCGATTCTCGGCAGATAACCGAAGAATAATAAAGGGTGGTTAAATTTTAAGGGCCGATGTCGATTGTGAATAAAACACAAATTATTTAGGAATTTATTGTCATTTCTTTTTATTATGATAATATTGGTGTGGTTCAATTATGTATGGAACAAAATATCGGCCAAATGGCCGCCGCGATCTAGAGCCATTGTTTCGTTAGCTGTATGGCAAGTGGCACCGTCCTGTTGAAACCACATATCGTCCACATTTATATCTTCCAATTCGGGCCATAAAAAGTTCGTTATCATTTCACGATAGTGAACACCATTCACAGTAACTGCCTGACCGGCCTCATTTTGGAAAAAATACGGCCCGATAATGCCGCCAGCCCATAAGCCGCACCAAACAGTCACTCTTTGTGGGTGCATTGGTTTTTCGACAATCACTCTTGGATTATCATTCGCCCAAATGCAGCAATTCTGCTTATTGAGGAATCCACTGAGGTTAAAATGTACCTCATCACTAATTTTCTTCGAAAATTGATCATCCACTGCTGCCATTTCTTGCCACCATTTTGACCATTGACGGCGCTTGAAATGGTCAAGAGGCTTTAGTTCTTGAGTAAATTGCACCTTGTAAGCGTGTAAATGCAAGTCTTTATACATAATGTTCATCAACGACGAGCGTGAGAGGTGCAATTGTTGGACACGACGGCGAGTTGAGGTGGACGGCTCTTCAGCAACAGCAGCAATATTTTCTGCAGTACGAGCATGCACTGGTGTTTTCACATCTCCTACAGACAAGGTTTGTTCAAATTTTTGCACGATTTTTCCGATCGTATGCACATTTGGACGATTAAATTGACTGAAAAAATCACGAAGTGCACGATATGCATTTTGATTTGAAACGCCCATTTTCATAATAAGCCTGGATAACTTTAAAGCGTTGCTCGATTGTGTATCTTTCCATGCTTAAAATTGAGTTAGTCTGAAATTGAGAAATGCCAAATGAAATGCAGAAAAGTGTGTGTGGTTCACATTCTACATCGGCCCTTAAAATGTAACCACTCTTTAGTTGGTAATTTTAAATAGTAATAAGTGTAATAGTGGATTATGCGGCTTTAAAAGTGTAAGTTAGGTTTACTGTGATACCAATTGGATTGTACATGGATTAGTCTACTTGTCCGCAAGCCACATAAATTGTGAAATAATTTGATATTTTAGTAGTATAGTAGCATGGTATGCAGGCGTTTGAGGAAATGCAGTTCGACCATTCCATGAAAACATGGGCGATACCACTTCGAATAGTGTGCATTTTTTAATTTAGTGAAACTACATATTAGGGGAATGAGATAAGTCGAACGGAATTGTCTCGGTCAATATTAGATATATCGAAATCACTTTCCTTGTTTTTACTCATTTTTTTCAAATATGTGTACAGTTTCTGTTTTCTTCGAAAAAAGGCTCGGATTCAATCTGTTTTAAATTTCGTTCAATTTGGACTTGAGTTTACACAACCTTAATTAGATAAATCTATACAAACTTTTTAAATATGAAACATATCTAAAAATCATCCGACGAGTCGGACCGATATATACTTTTTGTGATTACGTGGTCAGATTTGAGTCCTGCCTGATCGCTAACACTCGAATTCCAGAGCTTTGTGTCTGCGAAAATGCAAATCATGTTTCACTTAAGATCGCCTCGCTAGGAGAAATATACATATCTTAATTTATATTGCATTAGTTTGTCTATCATTATTTTGATTTATTTTAAAGATCAGAGAATTTGATTAAGATTAAAATATTGGTTCGAGAAGTAATATATACTAGTAAAACACCAATTTCTACTATTATTTATGTGACTATTGGACGAGTGAACTAATCCTGGGATGTTATAAAAACGAACTGGCTATAGTAACGAAAATTCAAGTATTTGGTTGGTATCGGTTGTAACAACGACAGCTGGGTTGCCGGTTTTAGTAACGAAATGACGAAGAGATGGGTTCCCAACCGACTCTTGAAGAATCACTTATGGATTGGGCATCAAATATCAACTTCCCCGAGACGTCGATTTTAACCAATTTAACGCCATAGACGGTGAACTCACTACCTCTCCAAATTTAACTGCTGCTGGAATCTTGGAAAGTGTCAACCAATGCCAAGCTGATGAAGAGGATGAAACCGAAGGTAGAATGCCCTCCTGGAGTTGATGCTGCATTGGAACAAATATCTTCTGCAAATAAGTTCCTGCTGTTCAATGGGAAGAATTCAGAGGCTATAGAGTCTGCCATAAATTTGATAGAAAGGGAAATATGAAAATTTTGTTCAAGAATAATAATTAATATCTACATTAAACTAAATTACTCTATGGATACTACCCATGGACATACTTCCTTTCGGTTTTTATAAAAATAAATTATACATGTGTAAGATTTAATATAATGCAAAAACTGTTTTACCCCATATAACCATATTATGTAAAAAAAAATAACTTTAAAGTAGGTTCTTCTTCTTCGGGTGTGCCTAGGCCTCAACCAACAAGCCTCTCCAGTTAGCTCGATCTCTGGCTAGCTGCCTCCAGTTTCGCACGCCAAGCTGGACAAGGAGCTTCTCCACTTGCGTGCGCCACCTTAGCACCGGGTTGCGTTGTCCCACAGGTTCGGAGTCGAATACTCATTGGGCCGGAGAAGTGTTGTCCATGCACTCTACTAGGCCATGTAGGCCACCTTAGGCATTGGATCCGTAGACGCCTGACAAGGCTTATGTCACTGTACAGCCCATACAGTTCATACTTGAATCTTCTCTCCCAGATCAAACAACACAAACATCATTCGCAGGCAGAACTTTTCTTTCGAAAATTCCAAGGACTTCCTCAACAGCTTTTGTAGATTGTCCATGCTTCTCCGCCGCACAGCATGACTGGTATGATCAGTGTCTTATATAGAATCAACTTTGTCCTTTAAGACACGGCTCTATCACTCAATCGTCACTTGAGCATGAAGAAACTACAAAAATATTTATTTGTTGTGTGCATAAATTCTACTAGACGTATATATGTTTAATATTACAACATTTTCTATTCCATAAATATTAAAGAAAATACTGTCGGACCCACATGTGTACATGTTTTTGAAGTCGTTCAATTTTAACTGACTACTTGAACTCAACAAGAATGCCAACGAGCCCTAAATCATTGTACTGTTAAATATTAATTCCGCATTTATTCAAATTTAAATGAGGACCAGGATTTAATTTTGCTGATGCACGCGCATCCTCTCCAAGACGCCCCTTCCACCATTTACTTGAAACACATTGCATTTATGCATATGACTTTTCACCTTACCATCGGGGGGAAAGGATTGCTACCGCTCAAAGTGCAAATACATACATTTGTGTATAGCATAAGCAAATATCTCAACCACAATGAAGATTCCTTTAGCCCAGCTAAAGACAAGGGGATCGGTAGGCAGCAACTTCCAAACGAGCCAACACTCAAGTCCCACATTAATTATTAAATCTGAGGCCAAATGACAATTGAAGAGCGAAAATTTACAGCGTATGAAACAATGGTGTGTATGCAGCATGCCTTCTTGAAAATCTAAAAGGAATTTGAAGACAAATTAATTTTGGAATTTGTTGCAGCGTCAGTCAGAAACGACCGGTGCACGGATTGTCCGAAAAACTGCTTTCCCGAACTTGCATACGACGAGATCGTTTGTGTGAACAGCTTGCTTTGGGGACATATCAAATCACCCTTTCTCTCGGGTGAAATAATTTCATTCGGCTGCATTGTGCGGCTACAACTGTCAGCGTGAATGCCGAACTGCTTGCGTTTTGTTATACACACGACTCTGGGTTTCAAAAGCTGAACAGGGATCTGCCGACATTAGAGTCGCTGATTTTTACCCTGTTCAATATGTAGTGTTGAATTGGTTCGAGGGGTGAAGGATTTTCATGGTCTGCTGCTATGCTTTGCCATCAGGACATGTGCATAGAAATAGCATTTTCAACCTTAATGAATGCACACGTGTCTTATATAAAGAACTCCGATAAATACCACTATAGAAGTGTGCCGGTTAGCGGAATGCTGCTTATTTGTTCTGTATGGTTTTTTCTTCTTCGTCTCAACTTTAGGTGGTTAGGGGTTATGATTAACTTTGCTATATGCCTATACACAAATAGCTATGTGTACATAGATGTGTATCGTGTGCAGTAAAAAAAATGTTTATGCATTTGTGCATATGAAGTTCTTATTTCAAAGAATGAATGTTTCTCTATTAACTCATGGAGTCCTGAATTAGTACGTGTATTTACAACTGTTTTTTTTAACTTAATACAGTTAATTTAGAACAGATCAGTAGTTGTCATTTTTGACTCACGATATTTTTTTAAGTGAGTTCGTAACTTAAGGAGACGATTGACTTGCATTTGTCCAATCGTCTCCTTAAGTTACGAATAAATGGGCAACATTACTAGAAGTGCTTTAAAAATAAATAAAATCTGAATTGCGTGGTTTTAAATATCCGCATATATGTATATTGTAATATAATATGAACAAATAAAATATATACATTTGACTGGTGTTACAAACATGCATGTTCACGCCCAAGATTCGAAAGAAATCGAAATCGGAAGTGTGCGCACAAGGAAATGCCAGTATGTACTATGCCAGTGTGTGGGCCTATGATCAACGATTTCTGTTTTGGTCAACAGCACGATTCTAAGTTGAAATCTCGAAAAGAGCTTCAACACTGAAGACAATAAAAGATTTAGTTAGCAAGAACGAAAGTGGCCAGACCGAACTAGTCTCTCCTATTAAAAAAATAAATAAGTTTATGTATTGAAATATAAAGACGGATTGAAGATGGATTTAATTAGCTTATGGAGTGCACTTAGATCTGACTGGTCCATTGTACCGCCATTCGGATCACTTGGGTATGATCCATGGAAACCGGCCAGAGCTTAGGATGAAGCGAAGTAAGCTTGCGATTGGTATTCCACTAAAATCACTTGAGACGTCGAAAAAGTAGGCTTACAGGAATTTATATTTACGTATCAGCTGGAGCGCGTTTTCTATTATATCTTCTTCATCCAAGCAGCATTGCCTAGTCTGATGACATCAGCTGCGTAGAGCTATCTTGTCTGGGCCAGATTAATTAGGTGCTTGCCAGTCATATTGTATTTGTACACCTATTGAAGTTAGTTCAGTGGATTTGTGGCTTGCCTGACAAGATCATCCACTGAACAGTTGCCTGGAATGTCGCACCGTGGCCTGAGACTCAACATAGGCGACAAGTTACAAAGTATGGGATAAAAGAGACTGACTCAAATGCCTTGACGACATACCTGACTGACCGTGGCGATGTTAATATCGTGGGCCCGAAACAATTTTTTCATGCCAGTTCCTTCAAACTTACACATGTGTAACGAATAGTAAATTATTGACTAAATTGGAAAATGTTGTTGTATCTCTTAATTAGAACACAGATCATAGAGACTAACTACAGCTATAACGACCGTCAAGAGACTGATGAATGTTAATACTGTGTATGGTCCTGATAATCTAAAAGTAAATCATGCGCTGTTTTGGTTCCGTCGATTCCGTTCCCGTAATTACGATGTCATCTACACTGGAACGCCAATTGTTGAAAATGTCTATAACATCATGGAAATTGTCGGGTCTGACCATCATACATACTCGTATAAGCACTATTTCGATTCGCTAAACATTACAAAAAAAAAAACGGTTGGAACCATTTGAACAACTCTGGATATAAAAAGAAGCTCTATGTATGGGCTCATGGATCGAATTCTCATCTTCGAATCAACGCTGAATCACAACAACATCGACCCAGTTTTTGAAGCAGATGATGACTGGTGACGAAATGTGGATCACTTACGACAACGTCAAGCGAAAATGGTCATGGTCGAATCGCAGCCAGGAAGGTGTTGCTGTGTGTTTCGTAGAATCGGCAAGGAATCTATGAGCTGAGCTTCTATGGCAAAACTCTTATTTCGTTGTCAACGATTGTACCGTCTGAAGGAAGCAATCGCTGAAAAACGGTCAGCTTTGGCCCATAGGAGGAATTGTCTTCCAAAAAGACAGAATCTTCGGAGGTTGGGAAATCCCCATCCATCCACCATATTGTACGAACCTAGCACCAAGTGATTACCACCTGTTCCTGTCCGTGGCGAACGATTTTGCTGGTGAAGTTGCTGGAAGTTCGTCTCAAGAGAGGCTTGTGAATCGAGACAGTCTGAGTTTTTCGCCAGTATGACAGAACCATCAAAATCCATCAACATACCACATTTGACCTAAATAGGACCATTTTTACTATGGTAAATACAAAACAATGGACTTCTTTTTGCTATAATATTTACAAAATTTACAAAAATAAAAATAATACTTTTCGGAAAAACGCCTTTTTTGATGAAAGGAAATGATTGAAAATACAATTTTATTCTCAGGTTAAGTATTTATTAATCGAATACTTATATTATATGTATGTGAAGTGAAGGACATATTTTGAATTAGACGTGTTCAAATAAAAACAAATCCATCCTCACACTTCTACTTATCTTCACAACTCAGCACTATATGAATAGTGTGTTGATTCCTTGATATGCACCCTTTTCCACAAACATGACTGAGTCATAACATGGCCTCATTCCATTGCAATACTTACTCACCTTGCAGTACATGTATTCTTAAAAAAACCATCGCCATTCCCTTTCATTCATAGCCTTAACAATGCTTTCTTATCTGGATCTTTGCGGTCTCCGAACTAAGAACCCACCACTGGAAATCTAAGAAACATTCCTTCGGAATTCACCCCTCTTTAGCTTGGAGCGATTTTCGGTTTTCTTTGTAGTTGTGTTTTTGTTCAACTTTATCGTATTTGATTTTTGTTAAAGGTAAGGGGCACCTTTAAGAAAGTGAGTAGAAATACCATCAGACCAAGTGAAGATCGAAGGAATGTTGCGCACCTTTGTCATTGCGTATTTTGTCGCTCGTCGATTTAGATCATTTCTTCAGTAGCGGAATATTGTACGTATATTTGTTCGCAGCGTTTGGTGAATCATTGAACGAATTACGTCGTTTCGCACCGGTGCACAAATATTTAAAACACTAACTGCATGTATATTTATACTGTTCGGTGTCAAATTGAAACATTCAAATCATTTGGAAGTACCCCTGTAATGAAAATGAAAGATTTTTCTAGGGGTGGGAGGGAGATAATTATATTTAATTAAGTACATGCTGTGGTGTAGTAATAAGTGTATGTCGACAGCTATTTGGATGCGGATATTTTCGATGAATGGGTAATTAAAATATTTCATACCTCTTTTGTGATCTATAAGTGTAAAGTATTGTTTTCAAATGATGTACATACATATTAATTGCATATATATAAATAACTTAAGACAAATGTCTTATTCGAAAACCTTCCCCAATAGAATACAAACATTAATTTCAACTCCACAAAACAAAGTTCTTGCAACTAAAAACGCGTGTCCAGCTGCAAAGAAGTAATTACAACCAAAAAAAATAAACTGTGTAATACTCCCCTTGAAAGTTTAATGACAAAATTCTATCAGCCGATGCAAGGAATTTCAGCTGTTCACCTATATGTGTGTGTCAAGCAATAAATACGATTAGATTTATTTCATCGAATGCTGGTCTCGTGCCAGTTCAACCTCTGTAAAACAAGAGAAAGCGGCTAGATTTCAATAACCCCACCGGGTGCCAAATTCAGGCAAACGAAAAGAATAAAAAAAAGAAAACAAAAAAATTGAAAATTTCCATATTCATAAGCAACGACATACTTGTACATTAGGGGTGTGCTACGCAAGGGTAGTATTTAAATCTAGTTTCACTTTTTGTACACTTTTACCAAGCAAAGGAAATCATAATCGTCTCGTTCTCGTAGCGGAACGTAATGCACAGCCAACAATCGCGTACGCAACATCCCCTATTTGTCAAAAGTATGGCTTACAAAGACACTCCTGCGAAAAAAAAAATCTTTTTTCCGTGCTTCTTCCTCTTTTTGTTTTGTCGTAGTCTCTCCCTTCTAATGTGCAGTTTAGGTCTCTCACCCATTGCTTTGCGAGTACCCTCAAATCGCATTATAAAACAATTTTTCCCCGAAAAGTGCACCTGGAAGGATTTTTCATGCAGCACATGCCATGAAACTATACAAGCACACCGAGTAAATTTGAGGTCGCGTGCTAGAAGTGCTCCGACACTCGCCACCATGCGTCGGCATTATGTACATTTTTATGTGCTCGCTCATCCATCACATAGACCTTAGCGAGGGTTCCCCCTTCATATAAGGTGGTTTCGAGGTGGTGCAGCAAGAACCACAGATCACGGCACACATCACGTAGAATTTCATTGTATCATATCGGATAAATGCAAAGGGGCATAGATTTCCTCTTCACCGGAGATGCCATCGAAGAAAATAGTGAATATCAGTACGCACATTACATACTTTCTACATGCTTACATGGTACTTAATAATAGTATGATGATTTGTTAGATATTCGTATTAGGATTGAATGCAGTTTGGATCGAAATTGTTATAATCAAACTCAGAGAAATAATGATGACCTTGAGAGTCCTTATTGCCGTGGTACCAATTGCTTCTCCGAGTAAAAAACAGGCGTTTAACCAACGTTTACTTACAATTTTATGCCTCCGACTCGGAATGGTGAAGTTAAAAAGCATTTTCTAGACAAGTAACATCATAGGCCTTCCTTAATACGCCTGGCTCTGCTCATGATGCACTTTTCAATCGTCCCTTCCCCTTGGTGTAGGGCGGCAGCATTAGACTGCACACCTCGTTAGGTAAATTTGCGCCTGTTTTCCAAGCGGAAACCTATTACAATGGCCATGAACTATATTGTGAAGAACAGGTGGAAGGGGCGAAGTATTTGTGTCTGTAGCGACAGCCAAGCTGTGCTTAAGGCCTTGAACCACTTTCAGGATAGTTCAGAAATGCAAGTCTTCTCTGAATTTGATCGGCCAACAAGGGATGACGGGAAATGCGATCACTGATGAACTTGCTAGACAAGGATCAGAGGAGGTACTTGTAGGACCCGAACCTGCGTCGGGACTACCCGCGTCCTTCGTTAGAGCTTTCATCGATGGTTGCGCTTCTCAAGAGTACAACCGGAGATGGCATGACTCTCTAGGATGTAGGCCAACCAAGTGCATGCTTCCTAACATCTGTAAGAAATCCGCGGCATTCTTGCTATCTCTTGGCAGAAAAAACTGCCTAGCCCCTAAATGCGCTTGGCCTAAGCGATAAAACCCTCTGCGAACCCTTCGGAGAAGAGGACTACACTGCAGTTATTTGGTGCTGATGAGTTGAGAGTGGATGATGTAGGCTCCTCGTCACAGAAGCGTCTGCTGGTATTCCTCCGAAAGACCATGAAATGGACCAGTTCTTGAGTGTAAGTGCGCCAGTTTAGTGCTTAGAAAAACCTCCGACAAAACAAATCGGGGATTGAACCCAGGAGTCGATGCACCAAACCCATTAAGCCACGCCGCCCGACGGTTTGATAGCTTCAATTCATCGTATTTATGAATGTGAAAGAAGTGGAAACTCGTAGCTCGAAGGACTGATATACTCGCTAAAATCGACTCGTCAATAAAGTATCAGATGAGTACAACTACTGACATGCTTGCGTCTTTCAGTATTTTTTATAGTGACGACGCGATGGTTGGAATTTGCGCCAGTTGGAATCTTCGTAATAGAGGGCAACTACGAATCTATGGATTTAGACTGCGCAGCTCCCTTTATTTAGTAGATCAATTTGCTTATCTCCTTGGTATTGGAATAGTTGTCTCCACTACCGACATCGAAATCAAATTGGTACGTATGAAAACATAATTGGTAACACTGTAGTACTTAAGCACGCAAGCGTAAAAGCATAGCAGAGGTTCGTTCGACGCTTGACGCCTGCCCAGCAACCCCTATTCAATCTCTCCGGAGTCCGGGGACAACGCTTTGCAACCCCCTTTTGATCTTCACAGCGTAACTTGAATACCTACCAACAAAGTCGATTGAACATCTCTTAAATGTATTTGTTTTAAAATTTTGCTCTCTCATGCAATGCCACCCTTAACTCACCAAGGGAGGAATCATTCTCAATATTGCTCTAAGTAGGATTTCTCTAATCTAAACACCACCACCAGGAGTAGCCAACCATCTTTCAGCACCACCACCAAGGGAGCAACTACCAAACGAAGTGCAACCCTGAGGGAAAGATTTTCCTATGCTCGAATTCGGTCGTGCCGCTGTGCCTACCCCACCATAGAAAGTGCTATAGGTACAGGATAACAGAGAAACACTGTGACGTATTGGGAAAAAGGGTGACTAATATGTCATTAACAAAGCGAGATTCCTGCAAGAGCGGCCGGTCTCGTATGAGTGTGTGTGTGGCTGTGTATGCCGGCACAGTGCTAGGAGACTCAATAAAGGGGATGTTTAGTTCGGAGTCAGAATTTCTGTTCATCCATAAATGCAGGACAAACAGACATTGGGTTAGTCATTCATTACAGAGTCGTGGTCCTGGAACGTCCTCGAGAAGAGAACTCTAGAGCCGTTCCTAGAAGTTGATATTTTTGTTTTCAAATTATTATATCCTAAGGACTACTTTAATGTGCCGTTGTTTTTAGTATGGTGTTTATTATTCTGTGTAACAAAGTGTTTTCAAACGAGTGTTGACCAAGTGCCCGAATTGCAGAAGGAGAGTATGTAACATGGAGACATTATCCCATCATTCGCATCTTCACAGCATCACTAGTGGATTAGGCCTTCTGACCACTGTAGCACAGCTTCCGCCAAAATATCGAAGCCGTTATCTGAATTTAAAGACCAAAGTTGAAATTCCTTTGGATCTTTCTGTGAAACAACTTTCTCCGAATGACCAAATAAGTAGTTCACATCTGACCAACACCCGATGTGAGGACCATGAACAACCACCCATAACACCCCCACCTTCACCGTGCCGCAAGCGAAAGTACTCGCAGGGATCTGATGAATCATCACTTTCCTCTATATCGGCACTGTCATCAGCAGGTGGTCTGGCTGTTGAATCAGTTTGTCCACCAGCAATAGATGTCAACAACCCGGCTAAATTAATGAAGACCGATGTTCATCCAACCATAAAACGTGATGTCACCCCCACAAAAACGATTAAATGCAGTTCAGCACCAAAAACCACAAAGGCCTACCCTCCACAAGCAAAGCCAAGTCGAAATAAAGCGACAAGGAAATTGAAATTCGATGAGGACACCAGCTCGCCAGTATCCGGGACTATAATTCGACCACTGGAAGAGATAAATGAGGGGACGTTGCAATACAGCAATGGAGATATCGATCCAAAGTACAACATTGTAGAGATAACCGACGAGACCAAAGCTGAACTAGCTGCCATCAAGAACGTTATTGGGGACTATGTGTGTAGATTGTGCCGCATTAAGTTTGAGGACGCTTTTGGTTTAGCACAACACCGATGCTCCTGCATAGTTCTACTGGAGTATAGATGCCCAGAATGTGGAAAACAGTTTAATTGCCCTGCAAACCTTGCTTCACATCGTAGATGGCACAAGCCGAAGAAGAACGAAAGCAAGAAAGAGAATCAAGGTCAAGAAGCGAATCTGGTAGGACCCCAGTTTGGTTGTGACGAGTGTGGAAAGAGCTTCAAAAGAGCGGCATACCTGAGAAAACATAAATTAACACATAAAAAACAAGGCGACGACCAAGCATCCAGGGTAAATGTGGAAGTGGAAGTGGAAGTGTCAAGTGGGCCAGTGTCTGCTGGTGGACAAAGTGTTCATTCGAATGAAGATGAGGGAGTGTACACGAACGACTACGACATGGACTCGGTATCCGATTGCAGTTCAACTTCAGGACGATTACAAATCGTCGAACATAACCTTACGGAGGAAGAGAACATTGCCGCAACAGCTCTCACAAATCTGAGAAACTGTACATCGGTGATTCAACACACCACCGTAGTTGCAATGGCTCACTGAGTCGTAGTAAGGGGGTGGCATTTTGTGCGTTCACTAATCAATCAAATGCACAAGTTTTCTCTGTCATTAGACTATAAGGTATTGTCGTTGGTAGTTTCTGTATTGTTCTTTTACACATCCATATTTTTTTCTTTATGTTCAATGGATTTCATTTTGTTTTTGTTTTTGCCAATTCCATGCAATAGAACGTTAGCTGTTTATGTTTCAGTTGTGCTTAATTTCAAAAATAATATGTTGCTTTTTTCTCCTACTTTAACAGTTAACTTATAAGTTTCATAATTAATATTGTACATTAGTTGGATACATTCCAATGGGATAATGAGTGTTATCTAGTCATGCCTAGTTTGTAATATTTTCGTAGACGTATGTAGTTATGTACTATTAAATTATTTAAATAATTTTTTAGTACATACATAATGAAGTACAAATACAGAAATAGGTTTAGTTGATTAATTTAACGGAATCTTAACATAAATACATAATTTATATTTTATCAAGACCAATCTAGTCATTTCTCTTGCATAAATCATTTTTCATTATTTTTCCGTCAAATTCTGACACACATTTCAATTTAATATATTTTAAGTTTATTTATATAAAACCTAATTTATTTTTAACCAAACTTATTTATGAATGTACAAACAAAATAAAAATGGAATACGAGTGAATTCTAGTCATATTAGTTTCTAAGTCAAACAATTATACTGAAATGCCTTTGTTTAGGTTTCATATGATTTCAATATTGTACATTTATTTAACGGTAAACATAAGAAAACCAGCTTTCACTACCAAAACTGAATAGCATACAGCTCATACCAAATTCTAGATGATAAGATTAATTTATGTTCTCTTTTTTTTAACTTCTTCAACGGGTTGTATTTGAATTAAGAAACGAAAAAAATATCACAACGTAACTGTTCCTTAAATTTTCAAACTTCTGACAAAGAGTACAATGTTATAGTTAACAATCAACGAAAGGAACACCTAAAATAGTAATTAAAATTTCATAAATCATATCTTTCGGAAACATAGTTAGGCTTCTGAGACAAGTGTATATTTTTTATATAAAAATCTTATAATATTATATAATATTTATTTTTGTAGGGAAATAAATTGATTCGCCGACCGAAGCGTATATTATATATTATTGAAATAAATGTGATACTAAAAAAACTCTAAGGGTATTTTAACTTTACAATAAAATATTAAGAATGTAAGATTAGTTTGTTAACATACATTTAAGTTTCTATACGTACTTTAAACTTTGTATATTTATAAGAATGCTATTGACAAATAAAAGTATTTATACCCCACATTTTTGATGTTCACTTAATTCTACAAACTATTTAGATTGGCTTCCAATTGTGTTACATATTGTTGTACTGTTGTAGCTATGCAAATTCTATTCTAACTTACTTCTCACGAGCCATGGAGCGGTCTGATCCTGAGCAATAGCTGTCTTACATCGATAACGGTCCTGGGCATGCTGCTTCCAGTCACCCAGGCCAAGCTGTCTTACGTCCGCGATGACATGGTATTTATAATGGAGGTTCGGTTTTCTTCTCCTTCTCGAACCTGGAGGCTCAGATTCAAAGACCCTCTTTGCTGGAACATTGTTGCCTATGCAATCAATGTGGACAAGTGAGAGTAGTCGTCGGGTTTTTGCCTTCCGGACTACACACACATCTTTGTGCAGCTCGTAGAGTTCGCGGTTGTGTCTTCTCCTCCATTCACCTTCATCGCAAGTGGGACCCTATATCTGACGTAGAATTTTTCTTTCGAAGGCACAAAGAATCAGCTCTGCTGTTTTGTTTAACGTCCACTTTCGACTCCATATAGCAGCAAAATAAGGGTTTTATAGAGCATGATTTTGGTCCTTCGAGGTCAGAAGTTTTGAGCCCAGTTGTTTTGACAAAGCGAAGTAGCATCGGTTGCCAGGGGTGATTCTACGTCGGATCTCTATTAAGATGTCATTCGTGGAGTTCACGTTTGCCCCGAGGTAGGCAAGTCCCCCTGTCGATTGTTATGTTTTCTTTTGCCACATGTGAAATTCAAAACGGAATAAAACAAAAATTATTCGATAATGTTGATAGTTATCTGACAAGCGAACAGGTGACATACAATTGGCCATGCGATTTGTTTATCAACATTGCAAATACAAACTCTCGTTGCGCCAAACGACGTCTTTTGAAAGAAATTATTGTATTGCTGAATACAGTGCTTAAAAAACTGCTATGAGTTTAAGTTCGTCTACTTTGACTGCTGCTTACGCTTCTGAAAATCGGCAGCCCCAGTCGAAGCAAAAGCACACTTTAGCAGTCATTTCAGTATCAATTTCACTTGGCCACTGGCACAACACAATCCATGTGCTTCATTTTACAAACTTGAATGCCTTGTAATGTGGATACACATCGTTCATTGGTCCAATAGAAACGATTTGCTGTGAACTGTAATTGATTGCCACGTTATAGTTGAATGCAGCTCGATACCTATTAAACGCAACATTTCTACGTTGTTGATTTCGATTCCATCGATTCGGTTCAACTTCATTTCGCACTTCTCGTTGCTCGTTAGTTTAGTTTGTCTGTATATATCTTTGCCTAGTTCTGCGACCTAAGTTGGTACATCTAATTGGTGGTATTTTGAAGAACCAAAATGCAGTTTTTTTTTGTATAATCATGTATACCATGTATACCACTTACCAAAAATCGATACTAAATTAAACTCTTAACATAAGCGTAACTGCTAGTGATCAAGCAATTTCATCAAACTGAAAACTGGATAAACGAAACTGACTAGCAACCTTAAAGTAGTCGTTAAGTTTTCTAAAAATATCCAACTTTCTACACAATTTTATTAATTTTTATTTCCTTAAGGTTCTTAAGGATCTTATGGTAAACCTGATAAGTTATGTAAAATCTGTAAAAAAGGTATAATAACTACTAGAGCAATTAACGACGTACGATCTCCTGTGGATTTGAAATTAGCAAAATCGGGACAAAGGGAAACTGGATTGGCTGATGAAATTTGTAAGGCTCTGAGGAGAGTATTTTGGATGAAATGAATACATATATATATGCATCGTTTGCTAAATCCGCAGAAAGGATACATCTTTGAATGATTGAAATATAGAGAGGTGAGTATTCTTCTCTCATTATGGACCAGTTTTTTTTTTTTGAATCTGAGTGCCCCAGTGCAGTGTTCAAAAACCTCCGACAAAAAAATGCTTCTCAGTTGTTTTGTGTGAACACCTAAAACCCTTTGTCAGCACTATGTTACATGCTTTCCAGTGTTTGTAGAACAAAAAGCAAACTTTTCATAATAACAATAATAATAAGTGTGGCTATTGTTCCGAAGGCGAAGTTCGCTTTTTTCCATACCGTTTAGCACCATTGGTTATCGTGCCAAGAATTAGCCCGTTTGTTCAAATGCGTAGAAGTCGAAGCGGATAATATCTACATGAATTCAGTTTACTTCACTAAGTCCAGTAACAGAAAGCACTGTCATTTAATTTTTTGTAACATCATTATTTTTGCTGGGTTGGGTGGTAGAGATATAGAGATGGAGATACGCGTAACTACACCAATAGGGCCAGAGGCACTGTCATTAGATGGACCATTCCTCGATGTAAAAAGCTCGTTATATAACCAACGATATACATACTTAATTAAAGGACATTGCAATTAATTTCATTTCATAATTCCTTTTTTGTTTGGGTTTTCTGTTCAGCGAATGTCTTAATTTCATAATCGAAGTTCAAATTTTCTTAAATAAGTTTTTATCAATTTTTTGGTGTGAATGGTAATATAAACATACTTAAGAAGATCGTGCGAAACTCAAATGTCAACACCAGAGGCACGATCTTCCAAAAGTCCGTTCAACAGCTTGCCTATGCGGACGACATTGACGTGATTGGACGAACACAGCGAGCTGTCAATGAGGCTTTTGCTGGCATTGAAGCGGAAGCGGTTAAAATGGGTTCGGCAGTGAATCAGGGCAAAGGGAAAGGACGCACAACATCGACGTCACGGACAGAGCGTCATAATGGGCAGCAGAAACTTTGAGGTAGTCAAGGACTTCGTCTACCTCGGCTCTGCAGTTAACAGGGACAATAACACCAGTACCGAGATCAAGCGCAGAATTACTCTTGCCAATCGCTGTTTCTTTGGGCTCAAGAGGCAGTTGAGTAACAGCGCCATCTCTCGAAACACCAAGTTGACTTTATATAACACTCTAATCATCCCTGTCCTGCTCTATGGCGCAGAGACATGGACGCTATTGAAAGCGGATGAAAAAGCTCTTGGTCGTTTTGAGAGAAACGTTTTGCGTGCGATATTTGGTCCTGTTTGTATTGATGCCGTCTGGAGGAGGAGATTCAACCACGAACTGTACGGGCTGTACAGCGGCATGCACCTAGTTAAGCGTCTTCTGATCCAACGCTTAAGATGGCTAGGTCACGTAGAGCGGATTGACACCACAGCCCGAAGAGTCTTCGATTCCGAGCCATTGGGACAACGCAACAGAGGGCGTCCTAGAACGAGATGGCGCACACAAGTGGAGAAGGACCTCAACCAACTTAGTGTGCACAACTTTAGGCAGCTGGCAAAAGATCGTGCTGGCTGGAGAGGCTTGTTGTTTGAGGCACAGGTCCACCCCGGACTGTAGCGCCAAACAAAGAAAAAGAAGAAGGTAATGTTAATAAGTGGCGGATGTGGCAGATATAGCGATGTGGGTATGTGCGTCGACTCCTTGACACACTTAAACCTCGGCGACAGGTACGACAGAAATACGTTTTAGGGCCCACCTCATTCGAGTTACTGACAATGCTCAAATAGTATAGCTGTGTAGAAAAGGCTTCTCAAACTTGGCAGTTCAGAGTCGACATAAAACTGTATGTGCCTTCCACTCGTGAGAGAACAATAGCACGCACAACACTAGAGGTTCTGCGGAAACTAGGCCCCTGGTCGTCTATGGGCTATAGTGACGTCCATATTATTATTATTAATGCGGTTTTGTATTAACAAACAATGTAGTGTACACTTTCGAAAAGCTTGAAGATGTAAGATGATTTTTTATGATTAGTAAATCAGCAGTATCTCAAATAGACGATTTGTTTCATATCGATGCCATATTAATCATTTTCTTGGAACATCTGTTTTAAAAAAATCAAGAAATTCTCTTCACGTCATAAGCTCCGTGCAATTCGTCCGTACCGACGGCCCATTTACGCAGTTATTGCTTTAGTAATTACCTTCATCGGAATCGTCGAAGACGCTTAACACGCTGAACCCATCTGAAAAGTGGTGTTTAAGCAAATTTAAATGAAGACTGGGTGCCCATGTACTTGTTATTTCGTAAGTGAACGTCCTCAATAGGAAGATCAATATGTGGTACCATTTATACATCATTAGATATGAGACTTGAATTCGTTTTACCAATTTCCATTGCAGTTTAACTATATTTGAACGAATAGTTTTCGGCTCTATCCACAATGCATATTTGGTTCTTAAAAAACTACTTTGTTATAGTGAACATTAGTCCCAAAAAAAGGATTCAAATACAATAAGGGGTTAACTTAACTTTTAAGTTAATTTAACTATATACAGCTTTCATGATACTTAATCTACGGAGTACACACAGTTGCATCCTTCACTCGTTGGACTCTTAATGCACAGAGCAATCTTCCCACGCCCCTTCTAAATTTATATAAACACTTTCATTTTCAAAAAAAAAAGTTGTGTACATTCTTACACCCCAAGATCGAATTCCTGTTCACCAACAGATGCAAGAACAGTTTCGGTAAATTAAAAGTATGTGAGTAAACAAAAAACAATCAAGCACAACCAAACAGGAAGTAAATAATGATTTTTCTAGATTTCAGAGGGTGTCCTTTGATACAGAAAAAAATCAACATCGCATGAAAGATAGAACAAAGGACACTCGTTGCGTGTCTTTCATATTCACCAGGAGTGCATGCATACATCTGTATGCGCATACATAACTAAGACGGGCATTGCATTTAGAGAAACATTCCTGAGTTGTATAATGGGAATGCTATTTTTTGTTTCGATTGAATCACTACAATCGTCATTCGAAGCGACATATATCAAGAATATGAATCACAACAATCCCTGAACTAATTGTTGAGTCATACTATTTTCCTGTCGACCAAATGAACTTGAATGCAATTACATAGCTTAAGAATGTTTCTATGATTACATATATACCAATGCAATGTCAGTGTTGGCTAATTTGCATTTAAAAGCCTTAGAAACACGATCAGGAAATATCCACATTTTCTTAATTTAAATGGTTCTACTCCCACAAAATTCGAATATTATGCAACAAATATAAATACACTTATACGGCATCGAGATATTCCCAAATGTAAATAGAGATGATACTCTCCGCACATAATAAAAAGAACAAAATCTCCCAAGGGACTGAAGGGAATGAGTGTCAGACGTTTTGACTGCCGCCGAGTAACCATACGCCCATTGTTCTTCGTCATCATTGAGGTCCCTTTACGCCAGAGCTTACGCCCAAGAATTGAATTCCTGTATAAATTTTCCCATGAGCAGCAAGTACAAACCGATGCTGTAATTTCAATCTTCCACCCTGCAATTCTCGCTCTATGAGTAAAATCCTTCAACAAAGAGCAAAAAAAAAAAAATCCCAATGCATAGTCCGGACTATTGTTTTCTAATACATTGCAAAGGATCACCCCTTCGTGCATTTTCGAAAAATTTAGGTGGGTGAACTTGTTTACCATGGTTGCTGATGTTGGGGAGGAAAAAACACAACACAGGCTGATATGCGTGCACAGTGGCACAATGTGACTCAGCAAGGAGATGCGAATGAAAATGAAAATGAAACTGATTTTAATTTATTTTCGTTTATTTTCATAGCAGCCTGTAGAGACTAAACTAAAAATGTTTACAAACATTTTAGAATATTACTTATTCACATCTTTTGAGCGTGAAACATGACATTGGCGTCAACATTTTCTACATTGCTTGTCACACAACATCGTAGTGTATCAGTTTCTGACGGGGAAAGTCCTAAATTCACGTGTACAACCCGTAATACATTTCCGGAAATTGAAGGTGCAGTATAGCCCATCAATTGAATTTAGATCGGTGGAAATTGTCACTAAACTTGTGATCCACATCGCGGTATTTGATCATCATTTGAATGTTTGCCAGTTGAACACCGATAGCTCCACATACTACAGCCAACAAATAGGTCGACAACATTCCTTGTGGCACAACCACTACAATAGATACATGGTATAGTAGATGGTATTCTATTGGACATCTGCTGAGGAATCAAAAATAATACCCTACCACTAGCTTCCCACATAGTTGAGCCCCCGCACAACTCTATTATCTCACAAACTACGCTTCGCTGTCACATAGCCATACTCCGTGTATATACCATCTTATCTTCCCTCTCTAAACTCAATTATAATGGCCAGCGGCGTGCACCAAAACCAGCTGTATTTACTTAGCTACAGCAATCAAACACTTTCAGAAATGTAATTCAAACCTCCATAGTGCTCGGTCCAAAAAATAAGGGTTCCAATTAATTGAACTTCAGGTGGTATACCGAATGCGGCAGTTAGAGCACAGATGCAGGAACCCAAAGGATGCCTGCAGTTGACACTTTCCTTCCATTCATTACCATTTCCATATAAGTATTCACAAAAGTAGCCCGTATCACCGTATAGGCACACATTACATCAGAGGATGGATCCTGCAAAGGTGCAAAACGATCTCGTATAGTATCCTTTCTTTGGGAAAAAATATGCGGGCGCTTAACAGCGTGAGCATTACTTGAAACTATAAGGATGATTAACATTCTCCATCTCAATTTTTGCTTTTGGAATATTTATGCAAAAAAAAAAAAAAAATGAATTAGCACTTGGTCTTGAGTTTTCTGAAGAGAAGGCATATTGCAACGAAATGAATGAGCGAAATATGTAGTGTTCAAATAGTATACATGTGTATATGCATAGCAGGGTGTATGCGGAATAGTATCGGGGAAATAATAAATCGATCAGGAACGAGGTCCGTGCGAGTGAGAATTGTTTGTCGGATTTTGAGTATACCGTGACATTATGAGTATAGGGGTGGCTCTCCTGTTGTTATTGTTGCTACAGGCCGGTGTCTATGCCAACAGATGATTTAACATCTGCCCATGTTCAAAGCGTGAATCAAAGAATTTGATAAATTTGCGGTGCGCGTGTATGTGCAAAATTTATTTGATAATGGCTAGCGCATATGTACATATGTTTGTATGTTTTTAGTACTCGACTCGCAGACAAATAATTGGCTTACTTGGACTTTTTGTAATCTGAGATTATATCTCATCAAGATCATATTCCCATCTTCTTCAACATTCATCTACTTTTTTTGCATTTTTGCGTTTTCAGGCGAATGGGAGTGATGGTGAAGTAAAATTGGGTATTGAACAGAAATCTTTTAAAATATGAATACTGTACAAATTAATTAGAGATAAATATTTCTTTTGTAAATATTTGCATCCCAAGTAGTATCTGAAAAACCGGGTGATGAAAAATATTTGCGTCCGTTGTTGATACCAAAGAAAAAACTACCATTTGTGCGACCTCTACTCTCTAGTTGATTTATAATTAAATGTAGCGATAGTTTTCAGTTGCTGCCTAGTGGGTACATTTGTCGACTCCTAAACTGTGAGAGAACTTTAGCATGTACTGATGAGTGGGTGATGTAGTGGGTAGGGCTAGGTCCAATTCGGATTTTGGGGTTTTTAGGGATATTAAGAAACATGGTGCTGGAATTATAGTGTGTTCAAAACTTTTAACAGGTTTAAATTATGTTTCAAGTTATCTGTGATACAACTTGACTTTACTTCCGGTACGTTTCTAACCTTCTTGTTGTCTAATGTATCCAAGTAGCACGCATAGTTTAGGGTCATTCTTTGTAGTGGCTAATACCCATATCGCAATAGCGCTTTGATATTTTTAATAGAATACACGTCGGGCGTTGAGACTTTACAGACCGTAATATCGTAAGCCAGAGCACAAAGTTCTAGGTGGTACTCACCCGGTTATTCTTTTTTTATTCAATCATGACTTTTCATTTTTGGCGGGTTAACTAACTATTTGTGTACTTGATAACTATTTAAGTAAGTAATTAATTTTTTATAGGAATTTTATTTGTAGTTATTGCATATTTTTTTCTTGTAAATTGTATTTCAGAACATTTGAAGTGTCAAACGCGCGCGTTCTATTTCGATATGGAATACTGAGTGCATTGCGTTTTGACATAACGTTCTTGTAAACTCGACAAAACGCGTACCAACGCCTATGAAAGCCCTACCGGCCGAACGCGCTATTACGATTTGGCCTTAAGGATAGAACTGCCACTGCTCTGATAATTAATTTAAGGAGTGTTATTGAAATATCCCTAGAACCAACCTGAGGATTTTAGAAAGGACATACGTTCTTCTAGGGTCTACCAAGCGTTCACTGTCTGGCTTTTTCTTGATGTAGCACAGTTTGTCAGTATGGCCCATCTGTTAGCTATTTCAAGGAAGACCAATTAAGAGACTAATGCAGGAAAAAAAACGGGGCACATGGTGTATTACAAAAAAAAAATCAACTATACCTACCATGTTCCAACAAAAATCTATCAGGATACATATTCTTCGCTCTTTAAGCAGTCCGAAGGCAATAAAATCACTACTAATGACGAACGCCATAAAAGACACCAATCATAGGTGGTCATCGAAATCAATGTGGCCTGCGCCAAATCAAGAGAGGACTGAGTTCTCCTGGAATTAAGCAGGAAACATATCAGTAAACTCATAGGCGCAATACCTGGAAACTCCCTCATAGGCTATCAGGCCAGAAGACTTGAAGTGTCCTACAATGACTTCTGTATAAGCTGCAGGGATGAAGATGAAGATGAAACAATACTACGCTACCTCAGAACATACTCCGCCCTTGCAGAAACAAGAAGAAGGCTGATAGGCAGCAAGAGATATGAAATGGCCGATATAGACATCTATAATAACCAATAGATTCAGAACTGGAAACGCAGTAAGGTCAACAAGAGAACCAGGTTTGAAAATGGCTGGTTAGCCTAGCTGACTTAATCATCGTGGATGATGACTCCTGCTCTGTCACCAACTCATCCAAATACTCAGAATCGACTGCCAACACAGTAGGAACTGCAGACAAACGACATGTAGGTTGAACGGCAAATCTGATCTTAGGGAGGAAGAAAAATTGAGCACTTGACATTTTAGAGGAAATATCCAAGGATGTGGACAAGTCATTTGCCAACTGCCCGAAGATCAATCCGAAAGAAACGCCTGGCGGTACACACCAGCCATTAGGTACCGGCTCAAAAACTGCTCCGCAGGAAATCAGTTGTGCCCAGAAATAAAAAAAAAACAAGGAAATATCCAACTTCTACCTACCATGCCCCTTGATTGTATCCGATAGGGTTTTTATACGATGTGTCTGTGAATATGAGTGAACTGTTGTGAACAGCTGAAACCCTTCTCCAACCGGTGGATTTTAAGGATGTGTGAAATACAAGGGAGTTCCACTCTCTTATTTTTCGTGGTCGTGAACAAGGTGTAATCCAGCCCGAAGTTTGATATCTCCTTGTTCTCTTATTTCTGATTGTTGTTCCGAACCATTGGTGGGTCGTCCCCTGTGGCTGAATCAACTCTGCACAGGTGTGGAGCACTCCCACCAGTAGTTAGGTTATCGAAGGTTGATGATGTCAGTTGAAGGTGCTCGGCGAGAGGAGAGTGTAGGAGTTCGTTGACAGAGTCCGGGTGCGACGGTCCGCCCGTAAATGGAATGCCGCATCAAAAAAAAAATCGAATCCTGTGGTTTATATTCAACGACTAATAAAATCAGATTCTTTCAATCGTTCAAAGAAAAGTGCTTTTCATTTCCAGTGGAAAAATATTTTATTCATTTCTTTGACAAATTACAAAATGTCTTTCATACAATATAGGCACATAGCATTGTTCAAATACAATATTATTCATAAGGCATAGCAGTTGCTTTAAATTTGACACATGGATACAAAAAATACGTCTTGTGTAAAAATATCTTGTGTGTATATAGAAAACCTGTAAATATAGTTTCGACACATAATACGACTCAGTATATAGAAAAATTCGTTTTTATCTTAATTTTATTAGCAAAGCACATAGTGGAGAGAATGTACATATTCTCAATTCACAACACTTCTCACGCACGCCGGACTACAAAACGGCATGTTGTTCTTAACGCAAAACCTTCCGCCTATCAGTGATTTAGCACAGTCTACGCCGGCACACACAAAACATGGTCCGTGCCAGTGCAATGTACCCCAAGCGACACCTTGATCCGACGGTCCAATAGGTTTTCTGCAATACTGACAAGCTTCTGCGAAGAAATCATCATAACACTTTAGGCACAGCGGCATATTGGTCTTTTCATCAGGAATGTACTGCTGACCAGCCAGTGGTGTATCGCACTGGTAGCAGCAAAAATGTTTGATGTGGAATGTGGCGCCCTCAGCTGCAGTGTATTCCTTAGTGAAAATAAGCTCATCACAAGCCTTGCATCGTGGAATTTTCAGTGTGATGGCAAGATCACGTCCGCAGTATACATTGCCACCATGGAAAAAGTAAACCAAATCAGCAAGCAACTCCCGGCATTGGTGGCATTTGAAGCACTCAGGATGCCAAGCGATTTCTTTGCCGGCACGTTCCGCCTTAACAGCTACCTCGCCACTCATAATAGGCAACTGACAATCGGAGCACAAAAGCACCGGAACAGGAATCGGTGAGGATGACAAACGAGGAGAGCCAATTTGAAGATTATCAAACGATTTGTTCAATGATGGAAATCCTGTACTGGGCTGCACATCCGGATACATGTTCATATCTTCAATGCCGGGAATGGAGCACAGTTTTCCAGAAGACGCATTCATTCCGAAGAATGACTGATCATTGTCCATTGTGGGTAGATTGGGATTTGGAGCGAAGCTCGGTGTTGACGGCTTGGAACCAAATCCAGAATCACAGCTTCGCGATCCTGGTATGTTGCTCAAGAATGGGTTACCACTTACGTTCTCAGAATATGCAATATGAGGAGTGGTTGGGATGGATTCAACAAATTTTGTTACTTCTTCCTCAAAAGGCTTATTCACTCGCAATTCTTCTCTCAAGCTCTCTATGGGTGTCAAAATTTTACAATCCGAAAAGTCGACACTCTTCTCCTTCAAAGCGTCAAAAAGTTTATCATAATAGGGTCCATTTACTAAGCCACTTTGTAGAGCACTAGTGTTCAGTCCAAGATCCTTCAGCTTATGTTTCGTATCGTCATTTAACTCTGGTTCGTCCTCATAATCCGGGGGTAGTGGAGAGAGAGATATTGCAACCTGCTTGCCCCTCCAGTGACTGGGGTTCTGCTGGAGTGCATTCTTCAACTGCTCTGAATTGATAATTCTAGCAAAGACTTGATCTTTTTCATACTCAGCATCGATGGGCAAGCCCAAGTCATAAATGACACTCACTCCACCAAATTTAACCTTTCTCATGGGCGTGTCCTGCTTCATAAGCGATCCGAATTTCGTCTGAATCGGGTTCTTCAGCGGAAGAGGGGAATTGAACGCCTCAGCTGCCTCATGTTTCATTTTAATTGGGGTGCAATACTGTGGCTGTGGTGGATGGAATGAGTCCACAAACGAATGCACCTGATGTTTGAACTGGGGACTTGCAATGTACTCCTTTCTGAAATCAGAAATTGGACCCAAGACTGGATCTTTTGATACATCTAGGTTCTTTTGCTTCAAGTTGTTCAGTATTTTATCATAAATTGGTCCGTTTACAACTAAACTGTTGATGGCCTCTTTGTTGAGCTCCTTCACTTTTGCTTTAATAGCAGGTTGTATACCCTCCAAATCTCCTCCGCTAGATGCAAGAGGTTCTGTAAATGCCATGAAAATCTTCGGATAGGCACTAATGGGATCATTGACAATTGCGTTAACTAATTTATCCGATTTTATAACCTTGGCTAGCACCGCATCGGAACTCACAACAGCCGGCGTCTCATGAAGCATTTCAATTGCTTGCAATTGCTGATCAGTTAAAGGAACATCGTCAGTAATTTCATTAGCAACATGTCCCACCTTGCCATGCATAACATTACCCACTCGTACTACATTGCCTTGACCGACACAATTTTCTCTTATTTTTTGCACATATTGCTGCAATTGATTTGTTTCAGATTCTGTGAGATTATCACAAAGCGCTGCGTCCAAATCATGGGGGGGAACTTGAAATTCAAGTTGTTGCTTGCGCTTTGCGGCTGCATCACTTCCAGCAACTGGAATTTGTGATGAGCCCAATTTTTCCATATAGTCTGAAACGACATCTGGTGCAGCGTTTGGTGGTATCCAGTCAAGTTGGACGGGTTGATTAGCAAGTGCTTTTATTTTCATATCTACAAAAAAAAACGAATTGTTACAGCACTCATTCAAGAATAATTGATATAATACTTACAAGCTGGTTTCGAACGAATCTGTCCGAGGATCTCGAATTGTGCCCATCCCGACAAGTCGTCATCGGGACACATGTGCTGATCTTTACGACATTTGCAGTTTCGGCAAACCTTGCGCCAGAAATGCAGATCCAATCCAGGACATTTGTCACCTAATGTTTGGAATAATAAAATATTTGTTCGTTTAAGCTTCTTGAATTTGTTCGTGCACAAAAAAATCCTCTCATTAATTCAAAATGGCCTCCCCCCCAACCATTCCGAATTAACGAGCGAGGAAAAGAACAAAAGGCTAACAACGACCCAGCTAAACGTTGATTACTTGCTTCCAGAATGAAGTAAATGAACTGGAATACCGCATATAAAACTTAGCCATGTTTTTATTTCGTAATAAACATTTTTTTAAATGAATTTACTTGCAATACATATCGTGCCCATTTCGGCAAACATGTCGAAACAAAAAAAATCGTACATTATTTACTTTTTAACAGCCATCAGGCTGTAGTGTAGTGTATTTACTTGAGAACAATGATGTATCACGTGCATCATCAGAGTTTTATGAGAAAGCAACAACAAATAACAAACAACCTAGGCATCATGCAGAAGGGGAACTAATTAGAACGAAATAATATTTGTGAATTAGCGATAATTGGCCTAAATAGCATATTCCATTTCGCTGAATCTTAAAAAAAGGCCTGGCCAATGTAAGCACACATGTGTGTATGCAAATATATATGTACATAGTATGGAAATTAAAAATGCGTTAGCAATTTAAAATAATACACTCAATACATATCATAAAGACAATGAATTGTACATCATTGTCTTTCGCCAAAGGTCAATGCAAATTTTGTCCACAAGTTCACATTCCCTTCCCACATTATCTTATGCGTACCTACGCGTATGAGTACATGATTTTTTTTTTTTTGTTTAATTCAATGAATATCTTAAGTTCAATTTGTAGATATGACCACATGGCAAATAAGATAAGACAACCCAATAAGCTCACCGCAATCATTACAAGGTGCACCCGCTCCCGCTTCATGACCCAACTTCCCACGCACCAGTTTCTCACGACGACTTTCCAACTTCGACAACCACTCCGGAGCTGCGGGAGTTTCAACGCATGAATCCCCTTTACTCATATTTGTTATTAAATATTGTTAGATTATTTTAAAATGATAGGAACTTATTAATTCATTACAAAACACCACTTTGAACAGAGAAATACTCAGGCACATGTGAACTGTGTATGAAAGTGAGAGTATATAATCCTCTTCTTAGCAAGGGTTCAAAGAATAATGAAGTGACTCATCAAAAAAATAACTTGATAAACCTCGCACTTGTCTCTTTGAAAAGTATATGTATGTATGTTAAATATTTATAAACAGAAATCAGGTGAAATAACGGGGAAAAAAACTGTGCGAAAACAAATAATTCTACAATCAAATTAAACGACAATTAAAAAAATTACAGCCGGCTACCCACTACAACAAGAAATAAACAAAATCAAAACAAAAGAAAAAATACTCACTCCAAAGTTCTTCATTATTTCCTTCCAGAGTTGATTGTGTCTAATTGGTTTCCAGTGCAATCGAGCAACATTTTGGAAGCACTTTGCGAATTATATAAAAATATGTAATAAATATGCACTTGAACACAATTATAGCGATGAACTTACAAGAAAAATTATATATAAACATTTGCAGCTTAAATAGCATATTTTGTCCTTTAAAAGTTGTTCGTGAAAACCAATAACAATAAAATACTCTGCAAATTGTTGTTTCATACTAAGTTGCAAGAACATTATTTATGAACGCATTCGCCTGAGTTTTGACAACTGTCAAATAACGACCTTATCAATTTTTCATGTTTTTCGTATTAACTACAGTATTAGCATTTCTACGATACATTAGTCAGAGTTAAATCAATTCCGTTGTTATTGATAAACAATAGTGTTCATTATATAAATTCATATATAGATAGAAAAAGAGTGTTAAAAGTTTTCTTTTGTTTATTTGTTAAATTCACGCGACAGAATAAAAGAATAATAAGCCAAAAAGACAAAGAATTGACATTTACGATATTACGATATTCCATACATCAGATTACAAAAGGGGGTAGGTAAAATATTTACCTTGTGAGTTATTTTCTTTCCAATTGGAGAAAGTTACCTTATTCCCATTCAAATATTAACGAGATAAGTAATAAAATATTCATTTGATTGCAGTGCAAAGATGTCGGAAAATAATTATCTCACACCTGTTAATAATCACTTTGACGACGTAGATGATGATGCATTCCTGGCAAATTCTCGAACCACTTCAAAACCAAGTACAAATCCCTTCGACGATGAGGAGCAAATTTATGAACAAAAACGAAAGGAAATCGAAGCACGCACTTTGGAAACATCCAAAAGAAGCCTAGGTATGGATGCATATAACTAGCATTTATTTAAAATTGTAAAATAACTAAAATATTTATGTTTTTCTCCCAAGGTTTATTGTATGAGACTGAGGAAGTTGGAAAGGCTACTGCATCAGAGCTTGCCAAGCAAAGGGAACAATTGGAGAAGACGTCTCGTCAATTGGATGAGATAAACTCTACACTTCGCTTTAGCCAACGTCACTTAAATGGATTGAAAAGCGTCTTTGGTGGACTGAAAAATTACTTATCAGGAAATCGTGATAATATGAGCCCACGAATGGGGTCCACGCCCAGTGGAAGTAAAGCGGGTGATGAATATCCATCGTCAGCACCCATGTCGCCAGATGAAGTCTTTGAAAACCATCCTATCAATCGAATAAGATCAGATCCTGGAGCTAGACAAGAGCAAAAACAAGAGGACAAGACGAACTTTAATACCAAACTGGAATCGAATTTGGAAGATATGTACGATAGTCTTAACCGCCTTAAGGGTTTGGCAACCGATATGCGGGGTGAAATTGAATCACAAAATGATTTGCTGGATAATATGAACTATAAGATCGAAGATGTTGACATTAAGATGAGTAAGCAGAACAAAGAAATGAATAAGTTGCTGGGCAAGAAATAGGGGAATCAACGTGATTTGTATATATTTAATATTTAATTAATCGATATGGTTATTCTTGTGTATAATTACTCAATTCTCACTTCGCACGTTAAGTTTATACTATCTTTTTTGCAGTATTTCTGAAGTTTTTTTTTTTTTACAAAATCTCTTGGTTAGTTCAAATGATCAAAATCGACAATTGCCGCAACAATGTAGATCTAAAATGAATAGAAGCAACATACACTATTTGATAAACTGATATTTTGTTTGTTGATCATTTCCTACAGCTGAACATTATTCAGTTGCGCAGTCCTATATTTGAAATGAATCGGTCTCATTTTGTGGTGCTGGCGTACTAACAGCTTCAGAATTTTTCCTTTCTTGGTTATCGATTGACTCCATTCCATCTGGTGGTTGCAGAATGTGCAATTAAAACAATAATTAGAAGAGAGGTGCATTACATCGAAACAATTCGATGTAGTAGTCAATAAGCTACCCCTCCAGGCCGTTCCGAACGATGACGTGATTAGGAAATTCAATTTCCGAAAGAAGTTCACCATCCCACACCAAAAAGCACTAGAGCAATGAGTCCATAGCCGCCTACACACTGAGCAGTAACAGGATCAAATGGTATACAGATGAATCAAAAACTGATGAAGGAACAGGGTACCACGGACAAAATACTTCGAAGCCGCACAGCATCTTCCAGACGGAAATCTATGCCATAGACAGATGTGTTCAAATCAATCTTGATAGGAACTACACCAACTGCGATATAGCAATAATGTCGGACAGCCGTGCTGACATCTTAACACTAGACTCCTACATCATCAAATCTAAGCTTGTGTGGGAATGCCTACAGAAGCTCAAAGAATTGAGCAGGAGAAATAGAGTAAAACTGGATATGTGGCCACACAGGGCTAGAAGGCAATGAAATGGCCGCCACCCTAGCCAGGAACCTTTCATAGGCCCTGAACCATTCTGTGCAGTAGGAGACCTTCAGAGAAGAACTCAGGGAACTAGAAAAAAGGTACCGCACATAAACATGGAAGAGTATTGTTCTATGTTCCTGCCCAGTACCTTATTTTGGCATGAAACAGGCCAAACAACTGTTCGGCCAATACAACCGGCAGAGGTTTGAGGCATGTAATGAGCAAAAATAATCTCCGCATCCTAACAGGCTTCTTGACAGGGCACGGTAGAATTAGAGAGTATCTAAGGAAACAAGGGATATCAGAGGAAGGTCTGTGCAGATTATGTGGAGAATTTAGTGAAATCCCAGAGCATGTACTGGGTTTCTGTGTGGCATTGGTACATAAAATAAGAAGATATTTGGATTTAGAGTTGTGTATATATTTTGAAATCAATAAATGTATGTATATCCTAATATTCTTCTACTTACAGTTCCTCTCCGCTCCGGAGGTTGGAAATCATCATTGTCAGAATACGTTTAACTTTTTACTCCTCTCATGAGCTCTGCCTTTGAAAGGTTGACCCATTTGATTGATGCCAACCGATCTTGTTCCTTCAGTCTTCCCTTGAAGAATAAGTTGGACTAATCTGTACTTATCATTCCTCAAGATGTGCCCGAGATATTCAAGTTTTCTCTTGTTTATTTGGAACATTGCTCTCTTTTCATTCCTATTCGTCGGTAGTACTTCTTGTGTATGTCCAGAGGTTTTATCTTAATATAAGCTTAAAAAAAATGCAAATAATTCAAAGTATAGAATTGAGTTCAGCTTCTAATAAGAACAACAAACATTATCAAAACAAGTACACATAAAATAGTTCAAACGCAATATATTTCTGAACACATCCCTTCCATTAGTAGCGCCATCTCCCAGCAGACACTGGTAACGAAGTAAATACCACTAGTACATCGGCTATCAACGCACTCCAACGTATCGCAAATTCCACGAAACCGTGTAATTTCACGGCGTTCCTCTTCCATTTCCAGGCAACCTGTCTACCCAAGGCAGGCCGAACAAAACTCGTTCGCATCGCCGCCATTTCTGAGGTTCTGAAAACGTCGCTTGTGTGAAGAAATTGTCGGTGAACTAAATTACAGCTCAATTTAAACCAATTTTCTTCCATAAAAATGTTAAAAACCACCCATTAATATATCCAACGTTGCTTTCTGGTAATTTAACAATTTCCGTAGTGTATATTTTCCCCGTAAAGTTATCGCCTGGGTTCTTTTTTTTTCGCTACGAAATGCGTTTACGATTTTGACTTGGTGACGAGAAGGTGACAGAAATACGGATCTATTTTCTTGCTTTTGTTCGCGTTCAATTCTCTACACTTTGTGTGCTTTCATATTTGAAAATTTTTCTCCGTTTCCCTTTTTTTTCGTTCTTTTTTACTTATCGAATTTAGTGTGGGTGAAAGATTCTATACAAATCACGCGTGTGACGAGAAAAAAAAAGATCTTGGATTAATCTGTCGGAGAAAAATTCCAAATTGTAACCTTTTCATTTCGCTAGCTGAAATCGTGACGCAAAAGCGTGTAGAAGAAAAAAAAATCCATGCAATAACTCCCCTGCGGACAGAAAGGAAAATGAATATATCATTCACAATGGAATAATTGTGACTGGCTTTCCAGTGTAAAAAAATCGAATAAATTTTATTCCAACACTCTAGGAACCTCAAGAAAAGCAAAATTACGGCGAATAAATTATTATACATATATTTTTTCATAATCAATCCTTTTGCATCTGTTGACACAGTTAAAAAGGTTTTGTGCTGTGATTGACGAGAAGAAGAATAAGATATATTTTCTATCAGTAGAAAAATAACTTGGACGAGATTCATTCATCTTGTGCGTGTTTGTAATAAGATTTAAACAGCAGCCGAATTGAAGGAAAAAGCGGCAGGAGTAAAAGGAGAAAATCATGGCTGAACTAATGAATATTGACAGCATAATATCGAGGCTCCTAGAAGGTAAGCGAAATCCAATTTCTATGTGTATTATGTATTTCTGGGAAGTGTGTTGATAATGGGGTCTTAACACCGCGGTGACAACGCCCGTGTTTAAGAGAGAAAGGTGAACATATTTTGGCATTAGCTCTATCTGAAGTATGTGCAGGTATATTTTATTATCTTGTTGAGCCACCCCCGATAATACGTTCGGGAGGAGTAAGGAAGAAACAATACTTTGCTGAATTTTTTTTTTTATCGTACTTGAGATATGCCGCTTTCTTTCCCGAATGCGCGAATGCGATGATGCCAAGTTATGTATTCTTTGCTTGGCGTTAATACTTCATGACAGCCATGAGAGCATGAGATGAGCGTTTTCGACGTACAATATATGTATAGAGAGGTATAGCTGGGAGACGAGACAAGAAAGCATGTTGTTTTGAGATTATCACGAGCAATTGTAGTGATGTGATATCGATATTAATAAATATGTCAGTTCTGTAGCTGATTTTTTTTACAATTTTGGGGCTGGTTGTTTCTACATGGTGATTCATGCATGATATTCTGTTACAAGATTCAATGGAAAACTTCAGTTTTTTAAATCATAAACATGTAGCCAGACAGATGACCGCATTGTCTTACGTCTTACGTCTTTCGTTTTCCTCTCTATACCGGCGATTACTGATTACAACAAGTCAATGGTGTATTTCATCATTTCGTCGCTCACCCTTCTGGGCATGTTTCTACTCAGACGAATTCATTCATCATTCCTGGCACTAATCTTGTGAAAATTATTTTACTGAAGATTTCGATTCTCGAAGGTCAAGTGTCCGTAAAGGTTTACGTTCATGCATTTATGAGCATCTATGTAGATCCCGTGAGCAATAAACAATGAACATAAACCAAATGCTGGTTCCTATCCATCCAAAAATAAACACCTAACTGCGACTTTGACGTTGTAATTCAAGAGACGCACAGGAAATTATAATCGTGCACACGATACACTGGATGTAATGCTCTCCACTGAATGCCCGGTTAATTTTATTCCACAATAAAAAAGATTAGTTTTGCCTTTTTATAACTTACTTACCTTGCAGCAGAAATTAATGAGAGAAAATTCCTGAACATCACAAAATGAAGACGGGAATGAATGTCTTTGAATTGACGTAATTTGACCTACGATGTACTTTTATTTGGATCCCTATAGGTTAAATGGGCTGAACAATGTTTATGTCAATTAAGATGTCGATTTTTATTGATTTACAGTTGTCTGCAATTGTTCCACGAGTTTCGCTTTATTAATAATACCTATGTATTTTTTTTCTTCATTTTTCAGTTCGCGGAGCCAGACCTGGAAAAAATGTTCAGCTATCAGAAACTGAAATCCGTGGATTATGCTTGAAATCTCGGGAAATATTTCTTTCGCAGCCGATACTATTAGAACTGGAAGCGCCACTTAAAATCTGTGGTAAGTAGCACGTCTCCCATAGACGCAAACAATATGTGTATGAACATTCCATAAATTTGCACGTATATATTTTTAGTATGGAATGCCACTGAATTTAAATGTCTTTTAGTGAAATACTTATTGCGTCGAGTTCATTTGTGTATTCGTCGTTGTTTTTATTGTGCTCCATAATTTAAATTCAAAATAATAATTATTGGCTGTACCACTCCAAAGAAAAAACAGAAGGCTTAGCAAATATCCAATCGTGATGGTTTTGGTGGTTAGATATTCTGCGCTGTTTTATAAATAAAATCACATTTAGAAGTAGACAGCACATCGTGACCTACGAAACTGCGAATGCAATAATCGCTCGTTAAAACGACATTCATCTCACTTTCTTCTGCGCTGGAAATATATTATTCATACTCGTTGAAAGGAAACTGAGCTGCATACAGTACACTCACGTGTAAACAGCTTACCATTCGTACATGTGTTTTCATCAAGGCATGACCAGACTATACACACAAATCATACAAAAAAAAAAAGACAAGTTAACTTGTGTTTAGATAGTTAAGATGCGCAGAAGTATTTCATATACTGGATGTGCTCTCATCAATTAAGGTTGCAATGCAATGCTACAAGCATGAACGCATATTTTTAATGATCATTGAGAGCATTCTGTTTCAGAGTGTCACATGAACAAGAATAAAACAAGCAAATTAAAATCAATAGTTGAACTCTCATACAAATAACAAGTAGTGGATGTACTTATTTCAGTATCCTTACTACCCATGTCACTAAAGTAAATTAACTTTTGTTTTTTTCTTCTCCATGTCTGGAATACCGACTGAAGTTCCAGTGTACATCCATAGACATCGTGATACCGCACATCTTCGTTGTGTATACATACACATTTGTTTAGTTTGTTTTGTCCTCGCCACCTGTCAAATCGTGAACAAATGATGTTTCCACCCACACTTATTTTTTTCCGCATTTCCAATTAAGATAAATTTTGAAAAGAAAGTATGCGAGAAGAGTGTGTGCAAGGTGAAGTTGAGGCAAACAAAATGACACCAGTAAACAATAGAAGAAGTACCACTAAACTGTATATGGCACAAATGCGAGTACTAAAAAATATAAGAACTTTAATGCCAATATTTTTCTAATTAAATTGAATGTTTTTTATTTCGGAAATATTAATTCAAGAACACGATAGAAATAATTGAGCATTAAAGTGTATCTACCCAAGGTTTGTGTATACGATGCAAGTTGGATGTATTTTTAGAGAAATGCGAAATTTGCATGTTGATGGTCAGAAGTATTCTGTGTGGGCATATTCCGGTTAGTAAAAGTTTAAAGCACAGGAATTTGTGTAGTAGGACGTTTATGTGCAATTATCACTTCAATATTTTAAGTTCACATTTGTCATTAATTTGTGGCTGTCTTGACACTTGCCCTAATTTATATTTATCAGACTTTCCGTTAAAGGTGTATGCTCCTTGGTGTGAGAAAGAACATGTGCACGATTAATGAAAAGGTTAGACAAAGTATTTTTGTTGCCCTATGATGCCAAGTTGCATGTACATGCCACGCAACAATTGCTCTTTTGACACATTACCGTGGTGTAGGCTAAAAATTAAACAGTCGACACCTATCCGGCAGTCGCTTTGAAATGTAAATTCTCAATTATGACGTAGTCTGCCACGCACAACACGAGTGATTGCTAGAAGGACTAAGAAAAATGTATTTATGTGATGGATGAGTATATATTCGGCCATTTACTGGCTTAAACGATATCCTTGTAAGGTGCCAATCCAATAAGAGGTTTATTAATTAACTTCATTTAAATTTAGAACGTTCACTAAGTTTAGACCGCTTTAGTGAGAATTAAACAAAGATTTCATACACGTACATATGCCAAATGTACATGTGGACATGTATTCGTTTTGGCATTTAGCCAAAATAGAAATTTCACTTTTTATTGAAGGTTGCGAAAAAAAAAGCAAAAACTATTAAATCAAATTAAAAATAAACCGAAATAGAATCACACAAAGAATCTGACAAATTTGTCTTAGAATTACATACGTACACTTATTGCTGGTACCTATTCAAAGTCATGTTTTTCAAATGGTATGCTATGTCTGTGGCAATAACCTCTAACAGCATAGGTCGACTTATGCTCACTTTTGCAATTGAATTAATGATTGATCTTTATCCATTTAAAACATAGCCTTTTGAGAAAAAGCATAAGTCATGCGCTTCAACTGATGCTAACAGCTTCGAATACTTCCCCTGAAAAGTAGGAAAAATTGGCTTAAGCTGTTCGGGGTTATTGCAACCGATGTGTGGATGATGACCCTTTTCACGGGGGTTTCACAAGCCACAATGAATCGACAATTTAAGTTTTTTTCCACATATTATCGACTAGTGCATTGCACGGTACTTCAGGTGGCATTTGAAATTATCACGGACATTTTTATTCTACTTGATAGCAATTTATGAGTTCACCTAACTGATTGTCATAAATTAGAAGTTGTATTTGTTATCAGAATTGATGTGTTCCTCCATGAAGTAATCAGGAAAGAATTGATATCACTTGTATGATTTTAAGGAATATAAGAACATGAAATTGTGATTCTGGAATTTACCTACAATTGAGTGCTCGATATTTAAGTTGCAATTCATAACTGATTGATTAATCCGAAATTATTCTGTTTTAAGGGCCATTAATATGAGCGGTTGTGTGTCTTTGTGTGTCTTTGCGTCGACTCCTACGCACTTGAACCTCGGTGTCTGGGTTCGATTCCCAATTGGAGCAAAAATAATTTTCGCGGTCCCACCGCCTTCGAGTCACCGAAAATGCTCAAAGAGTTCGGAGTCGTCAGAAAAATGTAGGTCCCTTCCACTCGTGAGAGAGCAATAGCACGCACAACACGAGTGGTTGCTGAGAAGCTAAGCCCTAGCCCTCTACGAGCTGTATTATCATGAGTTCACTACGAACTGCGAGCGTCGCAAACACTGACGCTTCATTCATATGGAATTTACACATTCGCTGAGAAGAATTTATGAAAAAACTGACACTTCATTGCGAATTTTTTGGTCGTTAAATTGTACAGTTCACAAAGAGAATGATTGATTCGCATCAATCTAAAGTCGGTTATTGGGATGCATAAACTAACTTTTGTCGATAAGAAGACTCGATAATTTCATTCCCATCGTTTTCATACCAAGCCGTAACGTTTGTTTCTGAAAGTTCGCAGTTCGCGGCTATATGAATGGCTCTTAACTATCATCAAAATTCGATGTCAGAAACCATTGTTTACATCAATATTAAATGTAGCCATTGAACTGTACTGTATGTCCGTTCCTGTAATAGAAACACGAATCACGAATTCAGATGCGTGCAACAAGGTAATAAAGGAATGACCTTCTTTGGGTTGGAAATGCAAAATATGAACGTATATATTTTTATTATTTATTGTACAATATTCCCAAGCCCGTAATTATGCGGTGGTCGTGGCCAACAGAGTTTGGTTAGAACAAAAATTCCATTAATTTGCTTCTTTATTAGTTTTCCGTTGGAGGATACATAGCTTAGTTCGTATTACCGATAATGATGTCGGTGAACATCATTGTCAAGGTTAGCGCGTATATAAACGAATCATATCAGAGAGGGCGACTGCACGAAGTTAATGCAATTAAAACGGAATGTGTCCCCAATCGAACATAGTCGATCGATAATGAAGTTCTTTTTAAAGATAAGTGACACCTGCGTAGATTGGTTCTTCTCTTGCTATACACATCTCTCATCAGTCGGCGTTAGTTAGTGTGTCTCGCATTCGTAGAGTACAGACGTAATTTGCAATTTGTTCAAGCTTGAAGTGTACTTACACGTATAGAATGATATAATCAGTTTGAGGTTTCCCCTAGCAACTTCTTGCGTAAAGTTCAAGTTCAATGTCGATGTTTGTGACTGATGCAAATGATGTATTTAATATCCCCACACCACCGAAACACTTATTATTAAATACAATACCCTCCAGTCGTAATTCTTAATTTACTTTCAACTCGTGTAAAATTATTAAATTTTGTCACGTAATTTCTTTAGAAATCGTCATGAATTAATGTATTCATTACTCTTAGCTTGAATAGAGTAATACGCAATCCTAAATGCGGTGTGTATTTTGACAGGTAATTGTTGCATATCGAGTACGACTAGAATTGAAGAAACAAATTTATCATTTTTGATCGTTTATGGAGTGTATGGATATTGGACCAATACTTCGTGGTCTCTATGCATATTTCTATAAGTTTTTAAGGATGTTCTAAACACACCAACATGGCGTCAGTGGAGTAGTTTTGTTCTAAAGGTTTTTTCATTGCGATTTGTACAAATACATGAAAATGTGCACACATCTGTTGAATAAATTGATGTGTGCACATAAATAAACCTAGAATCTATCTCCGTCGTCTCTCTTTATTACACAGCTATAAGGTGCATTTAAAACAACGCATAGTGCTGCTTTGATTGAATGCCATTTTAACGGCGTCTTCTCTAATGTGCGGTGCAGAGTGGTCGGGAAACATTTTAAGAAATTCGATCACATCAAATGACCCTTGAAATGATCCTCCCTTGAACGTATGATCTTCGTTTGCTATCGAACGCATTGAAAGTATAACGCAATTTTCATTGGTTAAACACATCTTCGAAGTAAAAATAAACAAAAAACACAAGTAATTAATGCAAAAAAACACGACAACAAAAAGGAATGAGAAAAAAGTTTTTCACGAACTTATGCAAGTCAGCGGTATGGTGGCGCTTTTGTTTCAATCGTATGGTGAATGGTTTGGTTTGATTAAAATAAGAAATATAATGATTTTGGGTATTGCCATTTGAGTAAAATTAAAGATCTATAAATAGCAAGAGCCAGCAGTTGTGATGCACCATATTACATTGGCCAATAAATACGTTGATAAATGTACATCCTCATATGTATATGGGTATTCTCACCCATACAAACGAATCATTAATTCAATTTTCGATCTAGATGATTTACCAAACAACATTTACGTTCAGTTAGTAGTTTTATATTAAAGATAGACACCTTTCCTCAATGAAGAGAGATTGGTTCTTCGAACTGATTCAGTAAAAGATAGAACATGTATGTACATAAAATGTTGTTGACAACATATAGTACAGTAGAATCCGGATGTAGTGACGACTGGTGGCATTATGTTGTACCAGGCGATGCCGCCATTCATTATATTAGGAATGCTGCCATTCATTATATTATAAATGCGTAAAGAATTTTTTGAAAACAAAAAATCTTTTATGTCAAACAAATCTGTATTTTAAATTGTCTTCAATATAACTATCCCGTATGTAATATAAAAACTGACATTGAACTGCTTTATAAGTAGTCAAATATCTAGCGAATAAATGTTGCGGTTTAAGTTTGTTTTTGGATAGCTTTTGTTTCAAAATGTCAGCATGGAAATTAGAATGCACAAATACGCTCAGAACTTCTGCAGCTTTCAGAGCTTTGGATAAGCGTGAAGTTGAACACATTTCCTCCGTTTGTTATCTTGATTGTCGACTATCAAAATGTGTACATTATATTCCGACTCTCCGGTTCTTCGCATGTTTCGACAGCGTCATCAAATGCAACGCTCTAACCGAACAATTTATTGAAAAATTATATCGCTTTAAGCGGTTGGTCGCTCAACTCGGAGTCATATTGAACGTGTGCATTCTCCAAGTAGTTTGTATGAAAATCTAACTTGAAGTTGTTTCTACGTCATTCGAAACAATTGGTCGTTGTCGCGAAGCGAAGTCGCAGTAAACGAATTCCACTGCATCTGTATCTGTACATATATTTTCAATTTCTCTTGGCGAAAATATGACATAAAAAAGTAAAATATTCGATTTGTCTTAAAACGCGTGTCTGGCATGTCTGGTCTTCAAAATATTACATCTGCAGATTGTAGACAATGTATAAGCCGTTTCGGCAGACACCATTAAAAAAAAAGTTGGCTCCCATAACAATAGCAAGTCAAGGCGATAAATTATTATTTCGTATAATTATAATCACTGATATAAACGGAAATATAAAAAGAGATGAAGAATGCAAATCACTTTTCGTATAAAATATATCCGCAGTGCAAGTAGGAATATTCGTAATATTCTAAAAATAAACCCACATGAAGACTGTCCATTAACGTGTGGTAATTAATGAATCTCAAGTATGATACACTTTCCAGGAATAGTCTTTTCTGTGTAAAATATATAGTGTTGCATGTATGTAGAAAATGTATATGCATCTTGTTTAAATCAAACGCATATGCCAAAGATTGTCGTATGGTCAAATACGATTACATGCGCTCTCATTGCGCGCGCACACCCTTTTGCAAATCAAATAGTTTTGCATCTGTGTACAGGGACATCCTTAGAGTATTCAGCGTTATGAGACTTGATTTGGTGATAGCATTCGAAGGTTGTGTTAGTTATGACGTTGTGCTTTATAAATGTTCTTCTCTGGAGCAGTTTATACTTAAATAATAATATATATAATATGTGTATATATAAGGACAACTTGGAGTTCGGGGGGTTTTTTTTTCGTCAAACAACAAACACAAATGAACTTTCCATGAATTGCTTCGAACGAGCTCTCTCCTCAGGCACATCGGTCACATATGGTGTTCAAAATAATCGTGAAACTAACTCCCCTATCTCTGTTCGACTATCGTTATTGCTAGGCGGTTTTGTTTATCTATCACACAAATTAATACCTCAGTTGATTGCGCATGTCATCTTCATAAAACATTTATACAACGCAGCAAAAGTAAATAGATGAGTCATTGTTTTTGCAAAGCTTACAATATTTTAGAAAAAAGAAATCTGGATACAAATTGTAATGCGTTTCATTAATAGTACAGAAAATTAGTCTAGAATTTGCATGATAGGACGATATTGCCGCATGACAGATTACGATTATTGGTCACGTTTTTACTGCGTGGGGTTAATGTGTATACATGTGTCTCGAATGAATTCATATGTTCCTGATCGATATTTAGCATTTTAATTGACTTGACGTTCATTACTGTTGCCAGTAGTTATTGAAAATCCCTTAACATAAAGGGTAATGTAAAGGGTGATTTTTTAGCTATTATCTTTTTGGCAACACTGGTTTAAACAGCTGACGCACATTTCGTGTTTTGTTTCACTGTCAAACATCTTCAGTTTGGTCTATAATTTAACCGTGAATCGTCTTACAAACGAACAACGTTTGCAAATTATTGAATTTTATTATCAAAATGGGCTCTTGGAAAGTTGGCCGAAGATCCACTTTTTTACCGAAAAATTGTGTCGAAGCTCATTTTTCAGCAGAATTATCGATTTTGGAGTGAATATCAGCCAAAAGCATTGCAAGAGCTACCAATGCATCCAGAAAAAGTCACAGTTTGGTGCGGTTTATGGGCTGGTGGCATCATTGGACCGCACTTCTTCAAAGATGATGCGAATAGTAACGTAACTGTGAATGGTGAGCGCTACCGTGAGATGATATCCAACTTTTTTTTGCCCAAAATGCGAGAGCTTGACTTGCATGACATGTGGTTTCAACAAGACGGTGCCACATGCCACACAGCACGCGCAACAAAGGACTTATTGGGGGGCGAGTTCGGTGAACATTTTATTGCACGTTCGGGACCGGTCAATTGGCCACCTAGATCGTGCGATTTAACGCCTTTAGACTATTTTTTGAGGGGCTATGTTAAAGCTCATGTCTATACAGACAGACCCGCTTCAATTGACGCATTGGAAGACAACATTGAAGCATTTATTCGTGAGATACCGGCCGAAATGTTGGAAAGAGTATGCCAAAATTGGACTAAGCTTGAGGCGCAGTCAAGGTCAACATTTGCATGAAATAATCTTTCCTATAGCTTTTATAAAATCACCCTTTATAATCTTTTGAGTTGTTATTTGAAGTTGATGTATACATGTGTAGCATAAGTGTCATATTTGGATCTGTGGACTTATTTTAGTTAAACTATATACATATATGCTTAAATCATACTTAATTTTTTTATTTGTTTCTCTTTTGTAGGTGATATTCACGGACAGTATTACGATTTGTTGCGTCTCTTTGAATATGGTGGATTTCCACCAGAATCAAATTATCTGTTCTTGGGCGATTACGTTGATCGTGGCAAGCAGTCTTTGGAGACAATATGCCTACTGCTAGCATACAAAATTAAATATTCAGAAAATTTCTTCTTACTCAGGGGAAATCATGAATGCGCCAGCATAAACAGAATTTACGGGTAAGATAGTCCACACAAATTGCTAGATGCTGTTCATACTGAACAGATTCGATTGTACGATTTCATAATTGATCATAATTTCTTACATTACACAATTTAAGCTTCTACGATGAATGCAAAAGACGCTACACCATTAAGTTATGGAAGACATTCACAGACTGCTTCAATTGCTTGCCAGTTGCAGCTATTGGTGAGTTAAATTGTTCTTATGTCAAACACATTCATTTTCAAATACAAAAATGTTGTTTCAATTGATAAATGCAGTTGATGAAAAAATATTCTGCTGCCATGGTGGCTTGAGTCCTGATTTGTCGTCAATGGAGCAAATAAGACGTATAATGCGACCCACGGATGTACCAGATCAAGGATTGTTATGTGATCTTTTGTGGTCTGATCCCGACAAAGACACAATGGGCTGGGGTGAAAATGATCGTGGTGTTAGTTTCACTTTTGGAGCTGAAGTGAGTATTCAATATTTTTGTCATATTTATTAAATAATTATTTAATTGTTTGGGGTTGTTATGTTTCATATTCCTTGCTACTTTCTAGAATTACAGCCGTCTCCCTCTAAGTCGAATTGCCACGGAATATCAAAATTAGTTCGAGTTAGAGGATGATTTTTTGTATGGAAAATTGAGGGAAATGCCAAAATATGGCGAACAAAATATTCGACTTAGGGAGAGTCAACTGTATCTGTTTGGTTGCCATATTTATTCAATATTAATTGAACGCAATTGCTTAATCGATCGCAATGTGTTTTTACAAAGTACTCTGCAAATAACGCCAGAGATCAGATGAGGTTAAAAATATTCTTTTCTAATCCTGCCCGTCGCCAAGGTCCAAGTTGTCTTTCATTATTTCACTGAAATAGAAGTAGAAATATCATTAGAAGAAATGTCTACATATGTATATCGATCGTTTGGCGATTACTCACGTGTCGGTTATCATTTATCATTTTGTTTTTGTTGATTCAATGTTTATAATTGCGATTATTGGATTAGGTGTAGCGTTATTATATACTCAGGTTATGTAGGTTTATGAAATTAGATTAATTTACATCAATTAGTAAGCTCAGTATCATGTAAAAGAAAAAACACTCCGCTATACGTTCTGCCTTACATACGGAGGTAAAATAATCATATCGTACATACATATGCAGCGGTAAACGAATATTAGTTCCTAAATGAACCAATGATAACCTATGAATTTGTTGTTTACGTATTTTTGCTTACACAGTGCAAACTTGCATTAGTTTCTTGTTCATTTTTTGCGGAGCATACGAATGTTTGTGTGAATTATTTCGATTGCTAAATTAATTGGTTTGTTTTGAATTATGCATGACGTATACGAAGCTTATGGAAGATTGTAATTTTCACAACTATCAGACCGTATAATAAAAGTCAATCATGTCTAAGTCATGGAAGCGAAGTCTGAATATGATTTCATGTACCCACCTAAGCAATCTTCGTATTATTTGAAGCGTAGTATGCATTTGAATCTATTCCTTGATCATTTTCATTGACATCGGTATTTATTTAAGGTGTGGATAGACTGACTTCGCTGGTTGCAGTGCAAATTGTTTTGACTAAAACATAGAGATATTTCTGGAGTGTAATTTTGTTATGAACAGGGTTCCGAAAATGTTGATCTAAAAAAGTAAACTAAACCTAAAGAGGCAAACCAAATCACTTCAAAAGGCATTTATTAAGATATAAGAAAATTACCAGCATTTGCATTGAACTACCAAGACCTTTTTGCAATTTTCTGGTAATAATCTTCTCCGGTTGTCTCTTAGAAGCGCCTTTAATGACCTAAATGACTGAAACGAACGAGTGGAGCCCATTTAAAACTTTCAAAATTATTAACATCAATATTTTCTGGAATTTTGGAATCCAAGTCGTCGTTCATTACAGAATGCTCAATGCTCTGCTCACTAATTTTCAGTCGCGTATTTGCATTGCAAACGTCAGTAAAATTCTTCAGGGCTTCCTTTACGATCGGCGCTTTTGCTTTCATCAAGTTTTTTTTTGAATGTTCTTTACAACCGGCAATACTTCGCAAATCGTCTGTGGTCATGTATTTCCATGCAAATCTGCCCACAGACTAGACGTTCTAAATTGTAATGCGTCTAGGAATGTTGGTATGCGTATTACGTAGTGTGAGGAAGAAACATGTTTGCGTAGTTATATTTACATGCGAGCATTTTTCTACAATTTTTTAGCGAACAAACTAAGAAATGTGAAATTACGCAAAAATGGCAATAATAGTATAAAAAGGCAAAATACATATACAGTAGAGCATCGATTATCCGAAACGTCATTTATCCGAACGAAACATCGGCAGCAAATGGACGTCAGCTATTCGAACTGCAATTATTCGAACAAAGTCTTAAAAGGAGAAAACAAAAACTAACTCTATAACACAGGCATACGTGCGTCCTCATGTGCATAGTATCCATTGTAAATTGTGGTTTAGTTAAGAAAGACAGTTTTTAAGATGTCGTCAAGCAGAAATAGGAACCGAAACGTTTTATTATTCGGAACAAAGATGGAAATTGTGTGGTGGCCCGTGGTGTTGTGGGTATGTGCGTCGACTCCTACGCACTAGGACCTACCTGTCTAGGTTCGATTCTTGGTACGAAAAGAAATACCTTTCACAGCCCCACCGTTTCTCAAACTTGGCCGTTCGGAGTCGGCATAAAACTGTAGGTCCCTTTCACTCGTGATAGAACAATAGCACGCACAACACGAGTGGTTGCTGAGAAGCTAGGCCCTGACCCTCTACGAGCTGTAGCGCCACCCATATTATATTATTAAAGATAGAAATTATTAAGAGACTGGAAAAAGTTGAATGTGGATCTTCGCTGCCGAAGATGCTTGATGTTGGAAAATCAATGGAATCCAGTGTCTGAAATTAAAAGTTAAAGGACTTTTTTTTAAATTTGCGTCGGAGCTAGACACAGAACGACCAATTTTTATTCGATTCGCTTGTGTTCGATTATCCGAGTTTTTATCAAATTTGATTATCCGAACCACCGTCGGTCCCAATAAGTTCGGATAATGGAAGTCTACTGTATTTGGAATCCGGAGGACATGAAACGTGCTTGTGTAAAGTCAAAAGAGGCAAAGTTAGCGAATTCCTATCTCTGGTTATGACTTATAGTGGGTGTTAAATATAGGATCCACAAAAAGTTGTTTGTTCTGTAATCACACTTCCATTGTACAATATGCTTATGGTTAAAATTGACTTTCAGGTGGTAAATAAATTCTTGCAAAAGCATGACTTTGACCTGATATGCCGAGCTCATCAAGTCGTAGAGGACGGCTATGAATTTTTCGCCAAACGACAACTGGTCACGCTTTTCTCAGCTCCCAACTACTGTGGTGAATTTGATAATGCGGGTAAGTTGTTTGTAAACAGACCGATTTTTTTCTCTTTTTTTTCTTAAATCAGGCCTAAACATGCTGAGTAATTGACACAAAAACAAATTGTTTTTTTTTCTTTCATTTTCTCTCCTATTCTGATGGCAATGTACAATAATGTATGTAAACTCTAGGTGCAATGATGTCCGTGGATGATACGCTGATGTGCTCTTTCCAGATATTGAAACCTGCAGATAAACGTAGATTTGTTTATCCTAACTTTGGTGGTTCGGGGCGACCAGTGACTCCACCACGTGGCGCAAATAACAAAAATAAAAAGAAATAAATTTATTATTATTACTATTATTTTTTAAGATTAAAGATAACTTCTCAATTTTATTTCCATTTCTGTACTCTCGAAATGTCTTAAAGTTATTTTTTGTCCGTCAATTTATAATTTCTTACTGTTGTCGTTCTTTATATATTCTTTTTTTTTTTTTTTTGTAGAACCCTAAGAAAAACAAAAACAAATAAACTGAAAGAGAAAGTACATAAATTAAAGTGAAAAACCAACATTATTTTTCAACACACTTCTTCACATAACCAATAATCAAAAACAATACAAGTTAATTTATATTTAAATGCAAATGATTAATGGTTACACACATTAGTTTAATAAAAATGTATTTATTTCAATATTAAATGTTATACATTTTTGTTAAAATAATCATTTGTAGAAGTTCGAAGGCACGAGTGTTGTTGAAAACATTAAAAAACGAAAAAGTATTTAAAATAAAAATCACTTTCATGACTTGTTAGGTTTTACAAAAAAGAACATAAAAGAAAGAAAAAAAAAACTACAATGTTCGTTTTTACTGAAATTGAAAAAAGAATTTACCTGAAATCATATTTCTTCTAAAAGGCACCACCAAAAACAAACAAAAAAAATGCAAAAAAAGAAAACAGCAAGAACGTTGATTTTTAGTTCTATTGATTCATTCACATTAAAATTCGAATTTGTAATTTATTTTCTGAAACAGGTGGCACAGAAGAAATATTTAAAAACAAATATCTATTCCTCTTTGGAGGTAATTCAATCATTTAAGTTCAAAGTTCTTCCCAGCATTTGAACCATTTCTCATTTCGATATGATTTTTCTCTTAACAAACAAACAAAAATTAAGCTTATTGCATATAAAAAAATTTCATCTCCATTTAGCTCAGACTCTATAATATTGCTTGCAGCAACATTAAACCCAATATACTTTTGATGCCACAAATAACATGCATGATATTGTTTTCTTCTCGTCAAACTAATATTTTAATTTAGGCAAAATTATGTCGCTTCGATTTTTGCTCACTTAAATACAGAGAACGTAAGGTAGAGAAAATAGAAAACAGGCAATTACAATGGATCAAATTTGCTGCGCTTATCTCGCAATACTAATTACACATCCATTCTTCTCTTATTTTTTTTTTTTTTCATACAAACAAACATTAGCTTAGTTTATTTGTTTTTCTCTCTTTACTCACAAGTAAGAAATTTGTTTAACAATGAAGAAAAAAAACTATATATATATATATTGATAATAGTAATAATAAATAAATGGGACTTAAAGTCCATACAACATAATTTTAATGCACAGCCACTAAATTTATGTGTAAAATTGAATTGGAATTTTACAAGCTGAATTTATTTTTCTTAATTGCGCCACAAGTAAAAAAAAGTATCTATAAAAATTCACATTTTATTTTATTGTTTTACATTGCATTGCATATTTGAAATAAATGTTCTTGCAAATTAATAAACCAACAAAAAGTTTACTAAGAAGTAAATAAATAAAATTCATGTGAACGATTAAAGAAAAAAAGAAGTATCATGACCACCCCGACCACCATCATTAATTAAAATTATATTTATTTTTTTTATGAATTTGTTCTTATTTCTGATTAGTTAAAAAAAAAAAACAGTAGAGTATATCTTTCCTTTTTTTGGTATTTTTTTAACTTCATTTATTATTATTTTTTTGTTTCTTGATTTGCCAAGAAAAACGAAAATATTTATTTAGAATTCAAATTAATGACGTAAACTTTGAAGTATTGACAAACATGTATTTTGTAGAAGAAGTTGAATGCGAGGCTGTATTGCCATCCCATTGATTTGTTAAACTGCAAAAGAAAAAAAAATCATTAAATTTGAGTGATTTCGCGAAAGCTACGAAATATACAATATTTTTGTTTAACATTTTCACAACAAATTAATTATTTTTGAAACAAGTAGACATAACATCTTCACACTCAGCAAACACAACACAGAAAACAAAAAGTGTATTTAAACTTATCGGTGATCAAACTTTTCTTTTATTGAAAGTCAGAAATTAAAAAAAAAGTATATATAGGATATATATAAATATGTATCAGTGTATATATTATATATATCGTATGTGTATGTATATTATTATATTATATACATTATTAGGATACTAAATGAACTTGAGGAGGGTAAGTTTATTTAATTCATTAGTATTTTGTGGTAGTACATGTGTAAGTTTTGTCGAACATTTCTTGTGTCAATAAAAACAAAAAAAAAAAGAATGTCACAATGCAATTGAAGCACAGTTCGTAGTCTTGTCTTTGATATCGAATGAAGAATTAAGTAACATTTTGAATACTATACATTCAAACATATATTTTTTTTTGATTTAGTTCGATTTATTAAATCTGACTATACATATGCATACAATCAAAATCCATTGCAACTTAATATTCCGCATTAATGTAGATTAATTTGCTTTTGCAATCATTATTTATTCATTCTATTTGTATTGATTCTGTCAATTTCATAACTTCATTAGTTTGTTTTATATGTATATATTTGCGACCACATTTGCATACATAACCACACATACACATGAGCCGTAATTTAATGTGTTCATAATAAGGATCGCGCAGATTAATATTTTGTTACGAAATGTGTTAAGAGGTCGTTTCGAATGCATTTCACTAAAAAAAAAATGGCATGTGCTTTTATATATTCATTAACATTTACATTGGAACGCGTGTTTTTTTTTCATCTTATATTGCTTTGGGCTGGCTCCTGGTTCAAAATCTATGCTCATACTTCATGATAAATACACAGGCTTTCCCAACCATCATATAAGGTGCCGCCTGTTGCTCTTTGGTAAATGGTAATATTAACGAATAGTTCGAAAGTAAAGTGGAAAAAGTCTAAACATCTTGCTGGAATTCTCGAGGATACTGATCGGGCATTTTTTTTCTTAAATCTGATAACTTGAACATTTTAGACATATGTGGTAACAACACGACGAATGTGATAGCGTTGCTTTAAATATATTTCCTTCTGATTTCTGATTAACGTGCTTCATAATGAGTGTACGTGCCAGTCTTTGTTGCGATAAATATTTTGTCTCTCGATTTTTGTTTGCCGTAAAAAAGAATGATCATAGATCTAAAAGAATAAAACGTAATTCAAACATTTCGCGTAGATAATGACAAATATTATTTTTCAAATAACAAATGTACACAAAAGTTTATAAAAAATTTGACATTGACTATAAAATATATCACCAAAACATACCATATTAAATTGGTTGCTTCATGACGCCAATGACTTGCTTCTTATGTGCTTTTTTAAAATGATTACACACAAATTTCATACGAAAGCCGGGTGCAGATGGTTCCTTTAATATCAGCATTGACGCATATACATATATACATCATAATATTATATTTATATAAAATAAATGTTAAATATTTAATTAAATATCACAAAAGATTATATAATAAATGTAATAGAATACAAAACAAAACAAAAAACTTGAAATAAGTACTACACCTGTGCCTAAAACAATCAGCTTTTTATGAATAAAAAATAAGTACAAACGTATTTTGAAAAGAAGAATTTGATCACCGATTTGTCCAATCAACGAAATATAATAAAAATATATATATATAGATATTGGGCTTCCGCGAATATTATAACTAAATATTTTCGTGCAAATATTAGAACTTAACATTAGATTAACAACTAAATTTGAACTAGAATTTTGTCGGCATAAATAATCCATATTATTTTGACTTTAGTTTGTTCCTTTATTATATAATTTATTTTATTTAAGTATTTTTGAACAATTCAATGAAAAAAAAAATACAAACAAAATGATGAACGTAAGTTTCGCTCTCTAATAGAAAATTTTTTTTCTATCTTACAGGCAAAAAATAAATTTCAATCAATTTCTCTCTTCTCTTCATTATCATCCACATACGACAAAAAAAAATTGAAAAAAAAAAGATTTCAATAAATATTAAAGATATTAAAATATAAACAGAAAATGAAAACTCAAGCAACAAATAGACCATTATTATAATTAAAGTAAAACTTACAGACAAGCGAACTAATTAATGATGCTTATATTTTTTTAATTTGTTTCTTTTCTTCTCTTTTTTTTTTTTTAAATAATCGACCTAAATATTTGTTTCTCGTACTATGTTCTTGTTGCTTTCTCAAGAAAAAAACACTAGTTTTGTTTCTCTTTATTATACAACAGCTGAATCAAAATTTTACCGTGAATTAATAAAATCAACTAAACAACAATTTGAGTGAAAAACTCCTGTGTACATGCTAAGGAAAAAAAAAATTAAATTGTAATATTTTTGCATAATTAAACTTAAATTCGATGTTAAAACATATAGGATATTATGTGTAATTTGACCTTCTTCGCTCCCCCCCGCCCCGCTCCGAAACTCGAAAGACCGTAGCATAAACATGTGAATTGTTGTTTGCCTAACTTGTAAAGATAAATAATAGCCCTCATATGAACAACAATCAACGGACTGAATAAAACTCGTCTTTGTTTTCCTCAATTTACTGCATTTAATGTTTCGTTTTTTTTATTTTCGTTTTTTAGTTTGTTTTTTTTAGGCATACAGTTGTCAATTTTAACTTTCCTTGTGAGTTAATTTATGTTTTTTTTTTACCTTAGAAAAAAAAATAAAATTCTTTAATTCAAAACAGAAAAAAACTACTAATAAAGAATAAAATATATATCAAAATAAAACTTACATTTCTTGTTTCTTTTTATGCCGATAAAATTCTATGTTTATATACGAATACATGTTTTTTTCTAAAACGATTAATAGATCCAATGTTATGTAAAAATAAACTTGAAAACCTCGTTCTACGTCCACTATATAATACAACCACACATCCACATGATCACTTATTTGTCGAACCGAGCAGTCACTATTCCAAAGTAATTTAATGTGATTGTAGTAGTCCGCCTCAATTACACACGTTTTTGTTTCCTTTTGATTATTGAAAATCTGTCTGATTAACACAAATTAAAAACAAATTTCTTCTACAATATTCTGTTTCTAATTACAATGTATTTAATTCAGTTTAATTTCATTTAACCTTCTTTTGATAATTAAAAAGAAAAAAAGAAAAAAAACAAAACAATCAACGTTGGTATTAACAAACGATGTTTAAGGTCTCACATGCATGTATTATCTGCATGTAAGTGGTCTTCTTTCCTAAATGTTTAACTTAGAAATGAAATGATATATGCATTTGTACATACATCAAAGATATATATTCAAACAAAAGCAAACTGTTTTAATAGAAAGGTTATTGATCTATATTAATGGAGAAGGAAGTAACTGGACAAAAATGAGGATCTAATGATGAATGCGAAAAGTAACGGAACGGATACTTGATTTGAGTTTTCGGTTTTCAATGTTAAATGCAGAGCAGGATCCTTCAATCTCTGGCATGATGGAAAATAAGAGAAAACAAAAAAAAACCATAAACTTAAAATACAAAAATAAATGCATAATATTTACGTAATAAGACAACAATAAAACGAAAACTATACATATATATTATTGAATGTTCTTGTAAGGATATATATTTAAAAATAAAATGTGTAAGACTAAAAAAAAAAAAATCATTAGTGGGAAGAACACAAGGAATAAATATATTTGGCCTACAAATAAATTGAAAATCACTTTTTCATTTACAAGTTTGAATTTACTTGTGAGTATCATGCGTAGCTGTATATGTCGATTATTTGTTCGCTTAACATTTTCTTTTTCAGATTATTTTGTACTTGTACTTACCGATTCACTTGTATGTTAATTTGTTTAGACAATTTCCCATAGTATTTGAAGATATAGACTGGAATGGACGCGGATAATTCTGTTCCCCTCTTCTTTTTTGTTGCTCATACCATCGCTTTAAGTTGGGGTATTGTTTCAACGATAGAGGTCCCTAAAGTGAACCTATAAATATGTACACATATATAAGCATTCAAAATCGTCTTTAAATGAAAATAGATATTTCACATCTTCGAAGACTTGTTTGATTTTTGTTTTGAATCACTAATGAATGAAAATTTAAAAAAAAAAGTCTGGTCACGGGTTTTCTTTGTATGTTCATCCATTTCGTCAGACAACAGAAAAGTATTTTTAAAATATGTCAACCTAATTAAGGCAAGAGCTCAAATGATATTTCCTCTCATTAAAGTCATTTAATTAGAATCGAAGATTAAACATCGCTTGTTTTTGGCCAACAAATATTTCTTTTTGTGTTAACTTGAAATGTTCATAGTACAGAAATTATCCATTGTATGTATGACCCCTAATAAGAAACGAAATATAAATTGGAATACTGGTAAATATCCACAAAGTTAAAACGACTATTAACATTTGTATTCTATTCCTATCTGCTGTATGTGTATATGAATGCATTTAAATTAGCAAATTATGTACTATGAACGTTTAAAACTATGTACATTTTGTTTTTGATGCAATATTTTATTTTGAAGGAAAGATGGTTCTCCATTTGTTAAATTTACTTTTTTTTTCTTAATAAGCAGATTTCGAAAAAAAAAGAAAACTAATAAAATATATTTTTATATTTTTTTAATTATGTATATACCTACAATAATCGTGAATCCTGATTTATATGTATTATAAATGTGCAGAAATCCGAAAGAACTGAAATTCGTGTGAAGATACGAGGCAAAAGGATCGTGTCAAGAACAGAGAGCTAAATAAACAAAAACTCGATAAGAATGCAAAAAAAAGTTTAAACGGCAACCACAGCAGTGCTAATCATAACAACAATCATAGAAAAAAATCTGCTACCAGCAAGAGCAAGAATAAATGTGCATTTCTTCAATTTCTCCTTCCAACGTGCAAAAATTAGAGAACGTAACTTAAGCAAAACTTTAGAATATATAATATATAAACTTTATTGTGTGTAGTGAAATAAGCAAAGCATATAGTATTTGTCGGTAGAGGAAACATTTCAAAACTTTCAACATTATTTTCCATTAAGGAATGAAACAAAAACAAAAAAAAATAAAAATAAATTTAAAGTCGAACGTTTTTTATTCGGTGAAGGACATATTATGCAAACCACGCACTTAGTGTATTTCGTATATGAGTAAGAAGTTTTCGTTATTTTGTAACATAACAACATATTCTTATTTAAAATAATTTGAGATAAGAGGTCAAGTTGTTTCTGTTTATGCTAATCTTTTATATATGTATAATTCATAAGAAATATTTTCTTGTACCATAAATACACATATATTAACTATATTTAAATAAATCATAATAATAAATAAAGCAGTAACATAAACACAAATGCAATGGTTATAATTTGATATCTTTCAAAATTGAAATACAATCCATGGTTTGCCATTTGTCTTGTATCCATGTGACGGTCATATAATTGTAGATTTGTATAGTTTTTAATGAGCGATGTGCTTTGGTTAATTTTTTTGTTTGATCTTATGGACAGCTATATTATTCTGTGGATAACAAACATAAAAGTAATTTCATAACGGTTGGGAATGGGATCAATATGGAGACAAGTGCCTAGCCAATTGACTTCTCTCTTATATGTGTATGTTATTATGTATAAAATACATATGTGTACATAATATATGATATGCTTCCTTTGAACTTGCTTCAACTTTGGGTATTTTGAAAATCAAAGTTCGGTTATTTTACTTGTTCCAATTGCATAAGTATGATGTTTCAGGAACTACTCCCCCTATTATACGTAAGCAAAAATGTTTCAAAATCTATGTCAAAATCATTGAATGTAATGTTTCTATTAATAATGAATAACTGTGAACAAACAACGAAATATAATGTTTCAAAATTGCATTTATAATATTAATTGAATTATAAACGGCAAAGTTTTTCTAACATCTTTTGAAGCTGACTTTTAAGGAAACCAACCGGGGTAATACAGATAGCTGTCATGACAACGATTTTAGTACCCAAACAATAACAACCATTTATTTTAATTCGATCAGAGGTACATATAAATTGATTCAATTGTTTGTATACAACTATTTCCGATAGTAAAATTCACAGAAATGAAAACACAGTTTCACCCGCAACATAAAGCTAAATGCTACTGCCAGAATCGGAAATTCTGTTTCTGTAAAACTAAAACTTCTTCGGAACAATCAGAACAAAAATACAAGTTTATAAAAGTACAAAAGGACGATAGTGGTAAAAAGGCTCTGTCATCCTCTAATAATAATTCAAATAGAATGAGTTCTCTACCAACATTATTGACTTACAACATTTCAAACCCAGATCCGAGTGTTCAAGCAACAGGTCCACGGCTAACCGAACGTCGAGCTTTGTACGAACAATCGAAAACAGTTCTTCAATCGCGGTATGATGACGTACAACACCTTCCTTGGGTAGGGGTAGAACGAAATGTGTCTGCACATCCATGCTATGGAAATATAACAGCTCTTCAGCAATTCCGATTACAAAACGCTGATGATTGTCTTAGCACATGGAGCCGGATTTCCATGAATAAAGAATATCAAAATGATAATTGGAACGAGACAATGCAAACATCATCGAACAAGAAGTACACATTGAATGATAGAGGACTAGTGGAGTCTGTTGATAACCGAAGCTTGGGTGCAAACTCATTGAATGGAACATCGACAGCCACGATATCCGATTCAAGATCCGTTGCGAAAGACATCCTGCAGATAAAACTTCAAAGTTCGAAGGAAAAGAAAAAGTTTTTACACAAGGCCTTATGTGTTCCTGAAAACAGTCTAGCTTTAAGACACCAACGGACATACTAGATAGCTATTTATATTTCTTCTTGTTTTAAGTTTAAAATTGCTACACTAATCTGATACCAATAATTGTTGTTACTTCCTCTGTAAGCTTTCTTTCAATAAAATGCTTTGAGCAGAAATAAAATTGTTTTTATTTGAACTAAAAGTTTCCCAAATTTGGCCGTTCGGAGTCGCAAAAAAAAATGTAAGTCCCTTCCGCTCGTGGAACACAATAGCACGCACAACATGAGTGCTTGCTGACGGACTGTTGCGCCATCCATATTATTATTTGAATTCAAATAAATTACTTTACATAACAGCGATAAGTAGTGGCACGTGACATAGTACATTTATGCTTGAATTACTTATGCTTTATGCACTGAATGATGGAAGCTTTTCTATTTTATGCTATACAAAATTTAGTTAAATGAAAACCTGCTCAGGGAACTATAAAGAAGAAGCACACGGCATCCAAGCGCAGACTTCATAAGACTAGGTACAACTGCCTGATACAAAAGTGGTAATCCTTGAAATGCAACACAAAATAAAAAAATTCAGTGGCATCACACCAAGTCGATGCCCTTTACTTCCGTGTTAATAAGAAACATGCATAAATAGCTCATGAACTTTGTGAGGGTATCCATATATGTATGCACTATTGACTTTAAATGTTTTCAAAGAAGTTATTTGTTCAATGTACAATCAGTAAGAAAAATATGATCTAAAGTAACACTCATACAAAAGACCTCATCGAAAAAACATCACTTATACGTTTTATAGACATTTTCGTTTTAATGAAATAAAGATACGAATAAATGAAGCGTCCTTAAAATGGCAATGGGACAAACTGGTAAGTAAAAGTGATGAGTATACCATTCACTATTCTTGAAGGGAAGAAAAAAAACGAAACATTTTGGTGCACGTATTTACACTGCATTTAGCTATAGACAGGTTATTCAACTGCATCATCGTACCTGAGTGAAGTTCAAGGGAAAACTGATGTTACACCTCAAGCTCATCATGGTTGTCGTAAAGCAGACAACAAATTGATAAGTAAATTGAAAGTTAAATGTATACATATGTATGTATGCAGATGAAAATTCAAATAAATTGTTGGCAAAATTTCTATTTTCAAATGACCTTTGGTTTATACTTTAAATGGTGAATGCGTTTGCTGAATTGTATTTGCATTCTATTTGATTGTCTTTGTGAATTCTATCGGTATAGTATCAAGGTAAACATATTTTCATGATAGGTGGTCAGTTTAGGCGGTGAGCAATAAATTGTGTACACATTTAGAAGTGAGTATTAATCCAATAGAAAAACCCATTTTAACTTACGACTCAATATTAAATTTTCATCCATACTATGACAAACCACTTAGTTTTTGAGAATTTTATTACATTTACATAATTATTTTGTATCATAAGTCAAAGCAAAGATGAAATTAGATTTGAAGTACAAGAAGTGTGGGTGAATTTCATAAAAGCACAGTATGTCAGTGATTACAATATTAAATTAATTTGCAAATGAAACAGAAGAGTATTGTATATTCGTCATATATCATAGCAAACACACACTTCATTGTACAATGAACAACAAAAAAAAAACTGATTGCTAAAGTATAATCCCGCCCGTACCTACACTCGTTAAAAAATAAGTAACAAACAAAAACCCAAGCTATTTGTCATTTTCTTTTACTTCCGCTTCTTTCTTAAAGAATAATCTGCCATTGGGAAGGTTATTTCATCTTAATCATGGGTGTATGGTTATTGGTTACAACAAAAGAGAATTGATCGAAATTCCACAAAAGAAGAAGCCAAAACCTTAAATATATGCATCATAGTAAGGAATTCCAATGCTAGACATACCACTTTAATCAATCAACTGAAACTAAATTCACAATAAAATGAATTATATTTAAATTCGGTTTTCAAAGAAAACCAAACACAAGACGAGGTAAGTCTGGAGGGAACGCTCCGCCAAGGCTATTCATAGTTTTGTATTAATGTATGATGTGTTTTCTATTAATTACGCTTGAATGGTAGATAATATGGGACAATTACGAAAATAATCATACAGATTGATAAGTTGTAACGTAATTTGCTTAGAGCATTAGAAGATTCAATCTTCCCCCCCCCCCCTACGGTAGCATTTGTAAATATTCAAAGCGACGCATCTTGTCTAACCGATATACAAATAATGCAAGATATATTTAACTAGTATGCATGTTTATAACAATTCAGTGGGGAAAATCAGTGAACACATTTCCTTTTTTTAAGCAATGGGGTTTTGTTTGTTTTTCGATGCCTCTTTTTTATTTTACCATTTGCGAAGGAAATAGCTGTACAAAACCGTTTCTAGGTCATTGTGTTGAGTGGATAGTCATAGATCTATATTTTTTATAAGGTTAGACACATTAATTAAGGCTGCTTTCTAAAGTTTTATAAATTCATTCACCTACAACCTATAAGATATTAAGTATCTCAGAAATGTTTCTTGAAACTAATTGTATGGTTTATATCAATTATAATCGAAATCATTTGCCAACCTAAGGTTGTATTTAGGCTTAACCCGAACCTATGATACTTATGGTTAGACTAATTAGTAATTTAGCATTAATTTCCTGTAACTAACGATATATTGTATTATTTCCAAAATAAATAAATGAACAGCAAACTAACTTGTTTATACAAGCTTGAACAAAATTGCATACATTATTAAAGCATAGAAGAAGACTTGGCAATAAGAGGAATTGTTAAAAGCTTTCAACCTTACGACTCCACTGTGCAACGCACAAGAAATCACAGCGCGTCTTTCGCTGAAACTATTAACGCAAGCGAAACGAAAAAGAAAAAAAGAAAAAAACCTGGACAACAAGTTGCGCCGAACTACCTCTTCAGGTATTGGTATATAAAGCTCGGATTGAGTAACATCCATTTCAGACTCTGGTGATAATTTAACGCGAGAACTTTGCTCATTATAGTCGAGATACAGTATAAGTTTGGTTCACACTGTATTCAGCTGAAAGGATCCGACGTGCAAACACTGGTTCGTCGCCTAAATTCTCACATAATCAGTTAAATATATTGAATACGGTTTTTTTGTTTAAAAGTGAATTTTATTTAAGTAATATAAAAACGTTTAAAAATAAAAAAAACAAAAAAAAAACTAGTATGAATACGAGGAGTTTTGCATGCAGTCTGTTGACGGTTTTCCTGTGCCTGGGATATGGATCTAGTAAAGAATTACGTATGTATATTAAAATACTAATTATATCAATTGCTGGAGCATGGATGTGTATCGGATTTTCGTTTTGTGATTACTACCCGTTTTGCCTTAAGTAATATGTTCGTTATGCGGTGTTCAACTGACTTATTTTTTCATCTTGTGCAAATGCAATCAGCAACAGGCTGTAGTACTACTAGTAGCTCTTGCGTATCTTTTCGCAATTACCTGAATGTTGACTAACGCCACTGTTTGTGAATCGAAATTATACCAACGAATATTGTAGGAAAAAAAAGCTTGTCCTAGTTTCTCGTTTTATTTATTTATTTTCTTTTGGGAACCCCGTACTCCTTTGAGGTGTCTGGCCAATAGGTGTACACACTTTTGTTTGGTATTTTTCGAATGGACTAACGATATACCTACAAACTCTATGCGATTGAGTGTTAGCCGATCATATTGGTCAAATGTGATACAAACATGTTTGTACCACGATGCTGATTGATTTGCATCATTATACAATTTCAAATATACAACAGTTACAGGTCTGAACATTATCATTTTTTTTTGGGTAAATGTGTTAATTTATATCTCAAAATCTGTTGAATTGTAAAACAAATTAAAGCTGTGTAATATTTACAACATCGAAATAGTTTTCGATTTGAAAGAAATGATGAGATGCGTGTTAATATGTGGTTGAATTTCGTATGTAAAGTCTTTATTGGAAGATATGCACCGCATTAGATTGCATCGTTTGCGTTTGTATGCAAATCACAGGAGCACATTATATATTCATTGCAATGCAATTGGAAAAAAAACAAGTCTTTATTCCATTTCAATGTAATTGAACAAAAAACTGTTTTTTTTTTGTTTATAACGATTGCATAAACGGACTGCACGTAGTGTTTAGCAGATATTCATTCCTTTATTGAGCTACTATTTTAGATGGTAACCATTCTCACAAAGCTTTTAATATTTCGATATATTCAAGTGGGATTTTTCTGGCATATCATCATGATTATTTTCAGGTTAGACAATTCAGCTTACCCCGAATGTATCTCCACAAACAACATTTATTTGGTAATTTGATGCTGCTGTCCACTTTAATGTTAACTTCAAGATTATCACAACAGATCGTGATGTGCATGTTAAAGTTCTGGAAAAAAATCACAGTGTTATTTCCGACCTTGATCCATGTCTCAGAAATTATTTGTCACATCTTTGTAGTCAGTATAGTCATGTCCCAGGAACAGTCTGCAATAATCGTAATTGGACGAGTCAAATTAATTTGTTGATACTCATTTAATATAAAATGATTAATTTCTCTCTCTCTCTTTTATTACATTTTTCGTTTTCTTCAGGAAAGCTTGTTAGTTGGTCAATATAAAATTCGATTACACATCCGAGTTTAATTTCGTGGTATTACAGTGGACTCCCTCTAAGTCGAATTCTCACGGGGTATCAAAATCAGTTCGTGTTAGAGCGAGTTCGACTTAGGGAACATTCGGCTTCTTAAGTCCACTGTATTAGTTCAATAAACACATCGAATTAAAAGAAAATGTGTCGTAATCTTCTGTACAAAAGAAAGATAGAAGAAAGAAAAATCATAAAATTATGATTTTCATTTGGAATAATAACCAACAGTATAATTTTCCGAGTCAATGGTTCCTCTTATTGCATAATGTTAATAATATTATTATTTTACTCTGTCTGTATTGTGTATGTGTGTAAACTTGCTTCGGTATTCCAAACCAGTATCCACCGATTTCATAATTATTATAGCAAATGAAATTGCAATTAATTTAAACTTGACCCCTTCAGTAAGTGCACAACGTACTTTTGGTCTGTTTACCTAATTATATTCAACGGTTGTTGAAACTTGAAATCACATTCAAAATTTGTAGTATTTTTATGTGCCTATACAAATTCCATTCACATTCAACCGGTTTACAAACAAAAAAAACAAAAACAAATTCCTAGTTCAATGTCGGCAACCGGCGAAAGCGAAATTATCTTCCACCAGCCACATGTTTTTTTGAATGTTGGCCAAAAGACCAATAACCTTCCTTCCGTCTGGTAGTCCGGTTTTCATGTTTTCCACTCTTTTTTTCCCTCCTATCGTGACACCATCGATCTGAACCATAGCGTTTTGTTGCGTATACTAACAAAGTTGTGTGTATCTATCGTTATGATAGGAATTGTACAACATGGATAGGTATATATGAATACAGATAAACAGATATGTATATATTATAATAAATTTTATGAATTTTGCAATTTGTGCTAATACGAAATAATTGACATTCGTCAGACAACTTTTATGTTTGAATGAAAAGCAGTACAAAACAATTATCCTTGTAATTTATGGTTTATTGCGTCAATTGTTACGTTTTGGAATAAACAAATACCGTCGGTTTAATTAAATGCTTTTAAATGAAATGTGTAATTTTACTTAATTTATTCAATGTATATTTATATACTTTGATATGTTACTATGCTTAAACTCTATTGATTCCATGCATAGAAATGAAGCTACTATAAGTATTAGGGCCCATATTGCAGGTGTCGACAGTCAATTGTTGTTGGAATTGTGTTGGTGTTTTGAGATATTGCAAAATTCGGGATGCCTAGTGACTATACTTTTAAAATAAAATTAAATTGTTTGTACTACTTCTGTTCAAGCCGCCATCAGTTGTGCACTTTAATTTATTGAGGTCCTTCTCCACTCGACTTGTGCTCCAATTTAGATGCCTAGCGTCGGCTTAATAAGAAAACCTCGTAATTTCTTCTTGATGCTATCCTATAGAAACTCGGTAGGCACAGTGTTATGGAAAACCTCGTCGCTCCTTAATAACTATAAATCTCATACAAATCATTTTGTTAATATCTCCTATGTAGTCAACTCGAATGTAGTCAACAACCTGAAGAAACTTTCGTTCCTCCTGTAAAATTTCAAATTTTGGAGTTACGAGATTCTCTTATTAAGCCGACGATATGCAGCTTTATATAACATATCTTCGAGGAGTGATGTATGTACATAATATACAGTCAAAACAGTCTTCAAGTACTAAGCCTGGCTTAGTTATTTTGCATTTAATAAAATGGTTTCCTTTCTTAAAGCCTTAAATGAATTAATCAGATCAGATACCATCCGATTTCTAAATGTACTTCTCAATATAATTACAATCAAACGTTTTGCATGGTATTCATAAATGTTATAATAAAACAGAGTAAATTACTTTCCAATATATACTTAAATATACAATTATGTTAACACGATGTTAACGTCTCCTGTAACTGTCTAATCTCTCAAATGAGTATAAACCTATACCATTGAAAATCATTCATAATTTATAGCATAGCATCACCAAAAAATCACCAACCAATTCAAAATAAAATCAAATCAAATATTTTCGGATTTGAATTTCGCAACAGTGTATAACGACATGCACACATAAAAAAAACGTGGTCTTTATTGATTTTCAAAGTTGTGTGAAATGTCAACTTTGCAACAACTGAAATGAAGATAGTAGATAACAATGACGAAAAGTATTGCGGAATCTTGTTCACCAAATGGTTTGTTTGATTTAACTGATAGCACATACGTATGCACGTATGTACATATGTACGTATTTCAGAGCGATTTCCGCGCAAGTGGCTTAAATGTCTTGTTAGTTAGCAATCTCAATCACGTTTTTAATTTTCCTCCTGTCCTATTTGTCATTCATTTCTCGTTCAGCCTAAATTGAATCGTCTGTAGAATATCGTTTATACGCACACATGCATACATACATATTCTGCATTAATTGAACACAATATGTTTCCTTGTTTTACAAATGATGAATGCACTAAGTCGGCATCACACCCATTTTAGATTCATCGGACGAGAGATTCAGAAAACAGACTCCACAAATATTGCTGGCACTGGCAACTTGTCAAAACTTGATTAACCACGCTCAAAATGCGAATCACATTCAAATAAAAAAAAATCTCTCAACAAAATCTTCCTATTTGCAATTTTATTCATCTGACTTCCAGGTTTCTGATCTTGGTATTATATGTGTTTGCCTCCTAATTTCTGAAGCAATTAAAAGAATACAAAAACCACAGACGATAAGTGACCTTCTTCTATGCTATGTATAAGAGATTTCGTCTTATTTTACTATTGAACGAAAAAAAAAAAAGATTTAAAAAAACGGTTAACCTTGTGTCATGCACTTCAAAGACGTTGGTTTAAAGTCTGTGGATTTAAGTTATATTTTAATTGATGGTGATAGGAATTAATATGGCAGTCCTTGATGTCTAAGCTACAAGCTGTTTTCATAAATGTAGTTATTAAAAAGTCATAAAATAATTTTGTTTTCGTTTTAGCTGATACATTTCAACGCTGCCAGAGGAATGCAAACTTTGACAAGTGTTTGGTGGAAGCAGTGAACAAGGCTTTGGTATTACTTAAAGACGGTACGTGTTCATATAAAATAATTTATGAAAACTTTCTGTTAGGTGATTAACCTTAGGCACGTACTCAACTCTTGAAGTTAGTACATATATAAACTGGTAGACATAAATAAAACGACGTTTTTTTTGTAAAACACGTCATAGTGTCGTGCGTTTTTCGATTCCTCGATTTGCTAGTGAATTAGTAATCCCAGAAATGAATGACGATGATAATGTTTTATAACATTGTGCAGGTAACGAAGAATTGGGAGTTCCGCCTCTTGAACCTCTGGATGTTAAGGGCTTAGTTGTTGATGCTGGAACCCCGCCCATCAACCTCAAGCAAACACTTAAGGATATTAAGATATACGACTTAATAAGTACCAGCAAGGTCACAAGATACCGGTAAGCTAATAATTTATACACGACACATCAAACACATTTAAACGCATATATTTATCTTTCGCAGAACTGACTTGGACAAACACTTAATTATATGTGATAGTAAAACAGATAAAATGCAACTTATCGCCGACTATACCATGACTGGAAGAATATTGCTTCTGCCAATTACCGGCAATGGCAAGGCCAATCTTACACTGGTCAACACTAAGATCGAACATCGTCTTATTGGAGAACCCTACGAGAAGGATGGGGTTAAATATATGCGCTTGAAGGACTACAAGGTGCAATTTTTCCCGAAACGAGTTTACATGAATTTCGAGAATCTTTTTGGCGAAAAAACATTGTCGGATACAATGAATAGATTCTTGAACGAAAACTGGGAGACTGTATTCAGTGAGCTGAAAATTGGTTATCAAAAGAGCATGGGACAGGTTTTTAGAGATCTGTCAAATAAGATCTTCACAAAAGTACCTTTCGACAGTATATTCTTGAAATAAATATCTTTTTGTATATGTGGGGACTTAGACTAAAGAGGGGAATATGTGGGTCTCATAATGGATGAAGTTCAAAATTATATATACATTATATATAGATACACATTAAATTAATATTTCATAATGGACTATTATACATATAAAGTTATTGGGTAAGCAAGAACATCATCATTAAGAAGTATTAGGTAGCGGTGAAATAAATGAATAATGTTGACTAAACGTGTTAAGTTGCAATAATAAAGACATGATGACGAAAATAATCTGTTAATTTATTTAGAACAGTGATCTCATAAGTCTAGTTCATCATAATATATGTATATGATACGCAAACCACTTCATTGCGTACAGTTCAATTCCGAAGACCAATGGCACTGAACCGAAACGTCGTTGCCTTAAGAGGCACCAAAAGCGATTTAGCGAAAGTTATCAGAATAACAGAGCGTCAGTACAAGAGATTCCATTCTCCGAGGTGCAATCCAGAAGAAAATGATCTAGAGACATTCTGTAAGACATTCTTTTGGGTTGTGTAGATGACATCGACATCGGCCCGCACTCCCAACGTGCCGTAGTGGAATGATTCACGGCAATCGGAAAAGAGGCGAAACGAGCTCATCAGGGACAAAACATTACGATTGACAGCTACAATTTTGAGGTCGTAAAGAAATTACATCGGGGAAAAGGTGGACCAGAATTAAAGTAGTATGGATATAGCTATATCACAAGACCCATTGTGGATCTAAGTGAGGCGTGCTTTGGCGCTACCCACTGACTTGACACATTACGCTTCTACCTCCCTTGCCTCTTAAAATTTGTTGACAGCGTTTTTTATATCGTTTTAAATTATTTATATAACCATCGGATCCCTCAGAGATAAAGAGACGGTGAATAACAGTCAAAAAGTGTCAAATTCGTCGATGAACAAGTGACGAATCAGCTGTGAAGTCGGCTATCTCTCTAGTACCTGTTCTCTGGCGGTGCTACTTCGGTACGAAACTCCTGACTTTCTCTACAAAACACTTACATATTTTGCCAGTCGTGCTATATGGAGCCAACAGCTGCCTATAAGCATCATATATCAGACATAGAATTTTCCTTTCGAAGGCATCAAGAATCAGCGAGAAAAGTGAATGGAGGAGAGGACATAACTGCTAAGATGTGGATGTAATCCGGACAGACAGGAATGCGTCGATTGCACTGGCTGGCCACATCGAGAGCAAGGACACACAATGTTTCACCTAAGAGGGTCTTCGAATCCGAGCCTCCTCGTTCGAGGAGAGAAGGACCGAACGTACAGTATAAAGACTAAGCTATCGCGGACGCAAGAAACTTGGTGTTGATAACTGCAATCAGCGTACCCATGACCGATGGAAGGCAGTGATTTCTCAGGCTCAGACTCTCCATGGGTCGATGGCCTGGAAAATAAGTAAACGATTAACTCAATATCCTTATCTCCAAGGTTCACAGCACAGAACACGGTTAACCATTTCCATTTCAGCAAAGCGGCAAAAAGGTGAGACGAAAAAATGAAAAAATGGCATCAGTTGTGTGTGGGAAGTGAGAAAAGTACTGCAGAGAGCCACTAAGGTGTCTCCACCATGTAAGTTAGTCCACACACCTGGAAAAGGACATTAACCACCTTGTGTCCAACTGGTATCTGCAGGAAAATTAGCTATATTTTCTCTTTGCAGTGTACCCCTACTGCGTGTTCTCACAATCGTTTGGACAGCACGAGAATATGCTGAAAAAGCTAGTTTAAAACGGTCTTCTATAAAACACGAATAGACTTTGGAAATCAACGCCTAAGAGTATACCCATTATTAGCAATAGAGACACAAATTCAAAAAATTTGTTTCAGCCATATTTGGTCGCTACTGTGGTCTAGTATAGTTGATAGTTTTCAATGATTTATGCATTAATACATTATGAACACATAAACATATGTAGGTATATACATTTTTAAAATATTGTTGACTGGAACCGATCTTCTTCATCTTCTTCTGGCCCACGTGATCCCAAAGATCTCCAGGCCACTCGCTCCTTCGCTATCGACTATAACTCATCAGGAGTTATGTATGTCCAAGCGGAATCAGGCAATCTCGTCCTTGATCTGCTATGCGGTCGCCTACCTGATGGAGTCGCATTCAAGGCACATCTTCTGAGTCGTGATGAAGGGAACATCCCTTCCACGTGACCAAGCCATCTAAGCATAGCCCTTTCTTTTCGAAAAAGCAGCTGCTTAACCTTGAGTTCCTCGCGCACAGCTGTTTCTCACGGCAAGTAACACTCAGAACACCACGAATCTCATATCGGCACCTTGTATTCGCGATCTTATTTTTTCGGTCACTACCCAAACCTTATGGCCTAATTCGAGAGTTGGAAACCCTTTTCCTTATCCTTCGCTTTGAAGCCATAATTTTTGCATTTTTGTATGATAAATATCGCACTAATTTTCAGTACCCATATAATCTACTACGTTCTTGCGAAAAATTATGAGGTACTATATAAAGAGCAAACAGTCTCTCTTATTTCCCTCTCAATCTAGTAAAAATGTGCAATAAAAATTTCATCAAAACAAATCCAACCAAATGTATAACCAAACATAAGACAAAAGAACCATTTCCACAATTGCGAGAAAGGGATAGAAGAAAAACAACCGGAAAATGTACAAACAACACTTCTATAAAGAGAGCCGAGATAAATGTCAAACGATTTAAGAGAGTGGTGAAATCGAATCATAAAAAGTCAGATGCCATGCAGAGATGGCAGTGAAGTGACAGCCCGACAGTGTTGAGTTCGTGTTCGATCGTCGTCGGTCAAAGTAACATTTTTTCGTCGCGGTTTGTTGAAAGTATTTTGTTTCTCGATATGAATCCATATCAATAGAAATAAACCAGAAAAACAACAAATTCGACTTAAGGTATTGATTGGCTTACATTTTTTTTACGGAAAAGTGCGTGGAAAAGTAAACAAGTCTCGGCTAGGCGGTGGGCTAAAACCCGTTCTCTCGTCTGCATTCCATGCGAAAAATATGCATAGAAATGAAAGAAACCCATTAGAAGAGTATTGCACTCGAGTTGCGGTACTTTGCTTTTGATTAATGACTTAAAATGTCAAAAATGATGCAAGTTGATGTGTAGTGTTGTGTAAAATGATTATAATGTTTACCTCTTGAATGGGTTTCGGTTTAAAGAAGAATTACATAGATAGTTCTTTAGAAGAAATATCTCAAATTAAAAGGAAGAAAGAAAAAAAGTCCTGTGGTGAATAAACCATCTACCACAAGGGGCGTTTAACTTGTTTTTGACAGCTCTTATTTAAGGAGTATGAGTGTGTGTTTGTGAATGGCTGGATGTTTGTTGTTGGCCCACTGCTTCCGAGAAAATGAATTTTCCGCAAAGAGAATGAAAAACGGGATGTACGATGTACATGTACACCGCGAATAATCATTCACTTTTTCTGTGTCTCTTGCCCCATGAGAAGAAAATATCAATGTAGTCTTTTTTTTTTTTTTTCATATTTAAGAAATAATTGAAAAAAGTGTGTGTTCCAGAGAAGAGAACTAATTTTGTCTGTTCTTTAATTAGTGGGGGATAATTCCAATTGTATTTTCAGTGCATTTTGGGAGTGCGTCGCTTGTAACCCCGGTCGCCGGTCTTGTCAACTATCGATTTCGTGCATTTTGTTGTTGTTTTAATTTGAATTATTTCTGTTTTTAGGTGGAAATTCGTGCTATAGTTAAATAAAAGGAAATAGAAAAAGTAAATAAAGAAACAAGCAAATATATAATATAGTACATAACCAGTGAGAGTGAAAATAGGGATATATGTAAAAGGCATATATCAAGTGAAAGAAAATCATCTAACCTGCATCCTCATATCATCGCTACTCGGCGATAGTTTCATCACCGCAGGATGTTCAATTTCATGAAAAAGGGAGCCGGCGAAAAGGACCGGGAGAAATCAGACCGAGAGGAGAAGGAGCGAAGGAAGAAGGAGAAAAAATTACGGAAGGAAGCGAAAGGAGTCTCCGGGAGTATGAGTACAGAGGAGTTGTTGCGATTAGATGAGGTAAGAGTTACTTCATTTGTGCACTTATATTTTTCTCCTTTTCGTTTTAATTTTTCTGTTGCACTACTTCCTTATTTGAAACAGAGTATGAAAACTAAATACATACACAAAATAATAAATATAGATATACTTATGCATGTACATGTGTATATGTGAATTTCCTTACTTTGAACAGAGAGGTTATCGCCCAGGATTCGTGAGTACAGATTAACAACTTGGGTCTGGGTGTTTGAGGATTTCTGCTTGTTCATATTTGTATAGTGTATATTCAACATATAGTTAAATGAAAATCAGGAAGTATGAGTAAGTGCTTGATTGATAAAACTAGCATTATAATTATAATGGTTCTTAAAATATTGAATGAAGATAAATATACACATAAAAATAGATACATACATACATGTATAACAATAATAATAGCAATACGGACGGCGCGAGAGTCCGGGAGGAATACGGTCCAGCTACTATGCAAGCACTATTGTTCTATCACGATTTGATAGGACATTCCTACTCCGAGTGGCGAAGTTTGAAGAAGCTTTTTCTATACAGGAATACCCTTTGATCATTGTCAGTGACTCGACAGAGGTGGTGCCGTGAATTACGAAAGTTGGTAAATTCGGGTAGGTGTAGACGCACCAACCCATTATGCCCAATACCTTACATATATCCACATAAAAAAATAAAATGAATTAAGTGTTCACATTAGTACACAGTTTACATCGAATACCAATTAGTGATGCATTTTGTAACGACTTGTTCATACGTTTCCTATATAGATTATGCCTTGGAATCTGTACTCGAACTCGTTCTCATTTAACTAACGATAAATTCAGTTCACTTTTGTCTGAAGACATAAAATGGATTGACAATGTACCTGCTGCTGAAGGTTTATGCTTGAAATTGAACAGAACAAAGTATCAAATAACGTACGTATGTACAGATTTAAAGGTTAATATTTTTGCGATCGTGATATAAAAATGTCCATAAAACCATAAATTCCATTTTGAATTTTAATCTGCATCCAATTGTAAACAAGAAAAGCACGCTATTCAAACACTCATCAATAAATGAAATTCAATTGATGACAACAAACGCCCTTCGGGTATTGCGGCTATACTGCGCATACTACTAAGTATGGCTTCATAGTCCGAAGCAACTTTGTTGCGCATGTCTCAGAAGCCAGATGGTCTTACTTCGCGGAAGTATTTAAAATAAGCTTAAAAAATGAATAAAAGTCCAAGAACTTTTTAAAAGTGGTTGTGGAAAATGTCAATTTCACGCGAACGATTCATCTACAGCAAAACAGTTGCAACCTTGGACAACGTGTATAGAAAAATGAATGTACTTATACATGTGTGTAGAAATTGAATTTTCCACAACAGCAGAGTACTTAAATTATTTCAGTTCGTTTAAATCGCACTGACAAAAGCAACTGATTCGTATCACATGTGCTTGTAATATTATTTGTTATTATATGTACATATGTATATATTTATCTTGGAATCAACAAACTTGATGCATCTTTTTGTTGTGTCAAAAACTACTACTCTATGATCGACAGGTTAATATCTACAACACACACAATTGAAGAATTTACATAACTAAAGGGTGTTTTTTTTAGAGGTATAGAACTTTGAAGTGGAATAAAGCAAAGATGTTTTTTTAAATTGACATGAAATTTACTTTATTTGAAAGATAATCTTCTGTCATAATAATTTAAATATGATATCTGGCATATGACTGCCACGGCTAGCTCGAACGTAGTCTAATCTGGAGGTCCATTTTTCGATGACTTTCCATTATTTGTGGTTGTATATCGGCAATAACGCCGCGAAGTGGTCAACCGTTTCGAGCTTATCGGTGTAGACTAGCGGCTTCACATATCCCCACAGAAAATAGACAAGCCAAGTAAAATCGTCGTCGTCCGCAACGTGAAACTATGCAGTTCCCAAAGAAAACTTCAATAAATCAATTGTGGCACGAGCTGTGTGACATGTTGCGCGGTCTTGTTGAAACCACAACTCCTGCACACCATGGTTGTTCAATTGATGAACGAAAAACTCAGTCAGCAACGTTCTGGCCAGCATCGTTTAAAAAAAAAAATACGGACCAATTATTCCACCAACCCATAAAGCTCACTAAACAGTCAGTTTTTGTGGATGTAGCGGTGTCTCAACATACACTTGAGTATTATCATCACTTCAAATACGGCAGTGTTGTTTATTGCCGTATCCATTCAACCAAAAGTGAGCATGGTGAAAATAGAAGTAGTACGCGATACGTATTTCGAACAGAACCATAATTTCAAAATAAATTTGCACAATTTGGAAGCGTTGTTCAGGCTTCAGTCTATTCATGTTTAAATGTCAAACCATACTAAAAATAATTCACTTGACAGCTGACAAAATGGCCGCCAGTTAAAATAGTGATGGCAAACTTGTTCTATACCTCTAAAAAAACACCCTTTACATGGGACATCTCCATTTTTTTAAATTTTCTAAAAGGATCTAAATCAATACACAAATTCCAAAAGAATACCCATTTAATAAGACAAAGTATTCCACCTCACATCTTATGAGTAAAAATAAAATTCAATAAACTTACTTCAAGTAGAGATAGTTATGTTTACAAATTGCTTGCACCGCAAAGCAAAACATATGTATTTATTCCTCCTTTGTTAGCAGCTTCCTTATCCAGATATGTAGACGCATTTATAATTTCTACCAGCACTAAAATGACCACTTTAAATGTCTTGTGTTTATTTTTGAACACCTTAAGTTGTTTATTTTTTCCAACAAAATGAAAAATAAGAGAACAATCAAAGACACAATGCCAATGCCATTACGACTAATATTAAGCTCTTTGACACATGGCGCACTTTTGTTGGCTTCAATCCAAAATCATTTGGTTCTTCTCCTTCGTGTATCGTTACGGTTCGGGGAGCTGCCCTCAATCAAAAGTATCGTTTGATTGTTAGAAATACTCACGACGATTGCATATTGTATTTTCTCTAAGAGTGGCGTAAGGTAGTTTGCTCTGTATTAGTTTTTTTTTTTATAATCGCTCGAGCGCAGAACCAAATGCGAGCGAAATTGCTCACGTTTCTTAATGAGGCGTATATTTTATGAATTTTTGTTTGTTTATGTATACTGAGAAGTATTATGTGAATAAATTCACGCCTTATTTAGCAGCAATTGACATAAGAATTACAAAAATAATAATTCGTGAATATACTTTGATAAACTGTGTTTGTTGCTTGTGTTTCAGGGATTAGTTTGTTTATTTTCCAAACAAACATAAACAAAAACAATCTGGTTTTGATTTACGTACGTACATCGACTGGCGTTATTAAATGTATTTTAAGGCAACTGACAATTATATTTATTCAACATTTTGTAGCGCCAGAATATAGAATAATGTAAGGGAAAGTCATATTAGATGGGACGAATTTGATTTACCAACTTCTTTTTATCTGAACTATATTGATAAAAAATAAATAAATTATTCATTCAATTCGATAAAGTAAACAAAATGATTTATTTTACTGCTTTTTTTGTTGTAATATGTCCTGACAAATATCAATGAATTCCAGGCATTAAAGGACATGTGATAGTTAAAGAAAGTCCACCGCTTCATATCAGATATTTGAATACTCCGCAGAGGGGTTTAGGTTAGGATAGGTTAGAGTGGTTGACTGCCGGTAAGTAGTAGTCACACTTAGGCTAGTGTAGGCCCGTTGTGTTAGCACGTGGATCTGAACATTCTTATTCCGCAAACCAATTAGCGCTTTTGATAAAGCAAAGGGGATGACTGATACCAATGCTACTAAGTTCCGTCAGGTTGTTGAAATAGTAGGCGTTTAGGTAAATAGTTTTGCGAGATGAGAGAGCGCTGCAGTTGCGTAGAAGATATGCAATCATTTTCTCCTCCTCACCCATGCAGCTTCTACAGAAGTCATCGTAAGGGATACCTAGTCTAGCGGCGTAAGTGCCGATGGCGCAGTCTCATGTAATAACGCCGATGCGAGTTCTGAGATTCGACCTACTCATACTGATTAGGTTACATGTGCGTTTTGGATCGAGAGTAGGCCATAATTGTTTTTTGATGATGCATCCAGTGCCGGTAAACCGTCTAGCTTCAGTAGATGTTTTGCAGTAGCGATATGCATGGATGGCTTCATCCGGAAATAGTCCGCCTTTTCTGGAGAGTTCGTCTGCTTCACGATTCTCTGAGATGTCAGAGTCACAGTGTCCCGGCAGCACCATACATTGGATGCTGAAATACTCGGTCATCTAGTTAAGGGATAGGCGGCAATTCAGGAAGACTGTCCGAAGAGATGACACTGTGCACGATAATACATTATTTTTTATCTGGGACAGATTCCTTTATCGCTATAGTCTCCTCTTGAAAAGGGGCTTTGAAATTAACTTTACAAATTCTAGGTATTTTCTAAAGATTAAAAAATATTAAAATAACCACAATGTTAAGCAGTGGCGTCCGCGACGTTGTGGATCTGTGCGTGGACTCCTACGCACTTGAACCTCGGTGTCTTGGTTCGAATCCCAGTACGAACAAATAATTTGCAAGACCTCACCTCTTTCGTGTCATACAATGTTCAAAGAGTATAACTGTCTAGAAAGAGCTTCTCAAACTTGGCCATTCGGAACGGCATTTAACTGTACGCCCTTCCATTCGTGAGAGAACAATAGAACGCTCAACGCGAGTGTTTTCGGAGAAGCAGACCCAGGCCCTCTACGGGCTTTAGCGCCACCCATATTATTAAGCAATGAAAGAGAAATCTTGAACCGAGAACACTAATTTTTTGTTTGATTATCTTTGGCTTTATAACGTCCCCTAATCATCTACTGATTCCGACTAGATAATGACTTGTTTACCATTCAGGCATTATCACAACTCTTTGGGAATCCTTGACAATTATATTCATTTACTAATTTTCTTGTCCCGATGCACTCATAACTGGTCTGTAAATATGTTAAATCGTGGAGAATGAACCAGTTCCTAAAAAGGAGCCAGCTTATCACCAGCCAGAACTTATCAGTCTGTTGAGGCATTTTCGACTTATCCAAACCAAACTTGCAGCCAGATTTTTGCTTAAATTATGCAAATATTCTGTACCAATGGCGGCTGCTAGCCATGCATCACCCGTATTCTGTGATAAGGGGTGGCATGGTAATGCCACAAGCACCACACATACAAACATAAATCAGTTCCAGAGAACATGAGGCAGTAATTTAAAGCAATGTATGCATAGGCGGTACCACCTATCAATCCGGGGCTTTGATTAAAGTGCAAAATTAAACATTATGTCTTTTTATGACAACACGCGTCCTACAGAAAGAGTATAACAAAATATTCACACAACGTTTAGAGATAGATAGATAAGGAGTTTGCGTCAAGAAGTAAATATAACCCCCATAATAAAGCAGGTGTTTGTAATTTCTAAATTCGGATGTTCAAAACCTATTTTACGAGTATTTGAATATGTGACACAAATGTAAAAGTGCTCAGAGTGCGCACATTACATTACGCATTGCAATTCACACACTATCACTAGTCTCAATTAATTGTACCACCATGACAATAAGAGCTAGACAAATGTCACTCGCTCATGTCGAATCCTCTCAATTGTGAATTATTGCACTTGAATTTTCCCAGCCCACGGCAGATGCGATGCCTTTACAGCAAAATGAATTTTCCCATACAAATTACCATCAATTTGCTTTAATTTCTCAAGTGTCTCACACTGTTCGCAATCAGACATCAGTTTCTCACTCCCGTCACGAACATTATCATCTGCGGCAATTTTAATCGAAGCCACACAGCACTTTTCGGTTTTCAGTAACGGAATATTCATCTCTAGATACTTCAGCTCAGGCCCAGTTACTTTCCTCTAATATGTATGTATGTGAAAACCACAGTACTCTTTGTACCTACATACAAACGTTATAGCTTCACACAGTAGGTAGCCGAGTTATGTAGGTAATTTGAGGCCCACCAGACCTAGTATTGAAATGTAACTGCTCAAGTGTACTTCTGTCGCTGCAAAACCAAGAGTAACAGCAAAAGACGGCGTCAAAAATGAAATAAAAACACAATCTCACTGGCTCTTTCTGCGATGTGACTCCCAAGTGACAACGGTCAATGACACAATCTGAAATGACGTCGTGCTAGAGTTGTAGTCTGTAGAGTAGTGGGTTTCGCGCTGCTGCGAGTAGACTCAGTGTGAGTTTAGGTTCAAGTGTTTGTGTGTACACCTTACGTAGGCCGGTAGAGCTAAGCACATGTCATCAGTGCTTGGAGCTCACCACAATGCTCATGAGCTTGGCATTTACATACATATTTCTTGTTTTTGTTTTGTTTTGCTTTTTTCTTCTCTTTTTTTTCTTCAAATACTCATCATTACTATTCAAACAAAAGATACTGGTATCTAGCAGTGTACGGTAGTTTAGTCGGTTACTCACTAACACGGTTGCCCTCTTGCCCCAGTAATTAAATTGGCCGACTGCTGAATTTTAAAGTGCTTTTCTTTTCTATTTTGTTTTCTCCGAGTGTTCTGTAGTGATTCTTAGCCGCTCTGGAAACGGCTATGATACATATATATATGGGTATTCAGGTGTGGTATGCATATTCTACATATCTTTGGTAGTGTGTTACTTACACACATGGTAGAAATGAGAGCTTGTAAGCTTTGAACGTGGTTCCTGACATATGGAAGTCTTTAGTTTCTCTTCCGAAGGCGTATCAAGTGACAGTAATATACTTGAGTTGATTTCCCACTTGGATAAGTTATTTTCAGTTGGTCAATATGCTTTGATGGTTTTGAGGATTTATAGCTTTGCTTGCTTTGAATAAAACGGGTGTAGACAGAAATAATGTTGGTTTATAGTTCGCTGTGTGGATTGACGTACAACATTCATATCATTTTCTCTTGTAACCTACTTGTTTATTTTGGAAACTCTTAAGATGCCTCTTAGGCGCTTGGTTCATGAAAACGAATCTTTTAATTGCCGGCTGTCTCTGTTGATAAGATAGCTAGCATTTTAGTAGCTTCGTATTGTGGGTGCCCGCACATTGTGGTCAACCGGGTAATTGGGAAGGCGATGAACTCTATGCGTGTAACGAACTCTTCTCTCTCACCGATTGGAAACCTACCTTCTTTTCGATATGCTACACGTAACCATCTTCTAAAGATACATTTGTGCAATCAGGATAACCTATACCAAGTCTATCCTTTGAGCCAATTCAACCCACATTTGGACGATACTCAAGTGTAAAACGTGGCTTTGTCTACTTAGACTAAGCTTCACTCGGGACTCGGCATTCATTGGCTTATGACCAGGATTGATTGGTATGTCTGTAGGATTGAACTTCAACACACTGATTTTTGTAGAAGCTGTAGGGACAAGGGACACTAAATCGCTTGAAGATAGAATTCGTGTGGCATCACAATTTGTATTGTCCCAATTGTGAAGACCCTGGAATCAGCCTTTAGCACCTATGCTGATATTTTACACAAATGGCAGTAATTATAGTAGTGTATGCAGTGTAATAAAACGAATAAGTTTGTATTTTATGGTCACACTGAATAAAACAAACCGTCTATTGTTGCCCGATCATATCACCGTAATTGATCATTACGAGCTAAAAGCCCAAAACACACCGAAGCAGTAGTTAAAACAACACATGTCTTCTTATCTTTGTGCGTTTCTTGTCTGGTTACCGAAAACACATGACTTAGCGACCAACGAACACACATTAATTTTCGGTGTAACATCGTCCCTAATGTATTTCCTTGGTTCCCGCTTAAAATGGTGTGGCTTTAGCTTATAATACCGTCGCAATGGACTTTACGTACGAAAAAAATCAAGAAAATCGTAGACGAGTACTGTTTGGGAGTTTGCTTGTGCTGCTATTTTGAAAATATCTCTTTTTAGACGCAAATTGGTAGAAATGTCTTATTTTGAAAATCGTGGAAGAACAAATTCAAACATATTCAAAATCATAGCATGTCTGTATACAATTAATATGGCCGTGAGGAACTTTAAGGTAATTTTTTTTTAGTTCACTCAATACACTCCGTGCTAAACTAACAAAAAAAACTTCGCATGCATCAATACGTACTGTAAGTATCAAGTCCAATCATTTATTCATTCCAATTGTTTAAATTGGCGTTTCAGTGTATAGAGAGAAAAAGAAAGCGCTTACGACACATTCATTTACGACAGTATTTCAGCGACTATTTATCTGGCATAAATATTAGCACTTTAGAAGACAACAAACTGATAAGAAAATGTTTACGTCGTCGGCGGAAGAAAAATGAGAATTATACTCTGTTGAAGAGACAATGGAACGGATTAGAGGCCAATGAAAAAATCTTCAAATCCTTTATGTGAGCAATATTCTCTGACTGATTATAATACCATTTTCCAGTCGGCTATCAATCAAATCCAATTGAATAGCTTTCATAGGGTTGTGGGGTGAATAAACATCAAGAGAATAATGTCAATTGATGAATTATAAGTATCAGGTTGTTTATAAAATATTTTCCCTTGCAATGCATTGCAATTGGTAGACAAGCAAGAATGCACGAGTTGATTTATTGGAAATTTATTGAAGTCAATTCATTATAATACATTGAATATGCAGTGGTTTGCAGTATTTTTGAAAGTATAATGTCTGTAAAAATCAAAGCGATTTAACACTGGAATTTTTTAAATATGTCGTCAAATGGTGAGATTGATAGATGAGGCGGCCTAGAAATGTACCTGCTGAATACAAGCATTCGCGATGTATTTGATGGCATTGCCTTCAATGAGTTCGTTGATCATCGTTTTTTAGTGCAGTAACATCACAGCCAAATTTTAACCAATGCTGTCTTTTAAAAAATGCTACATATTCTCCCTAAACCCCACGCAATAACCTTGACTCATTCACTTACTGAATAATGTGAAAATAAACATCTCGGCTCATTACGATTTTGATCGCAATTATGTCGATTACATCATCTAGTCCAGGTGTGCTTTATTAAGGTGTATTCTGCATTTGTTTTCTAATCCAATCTTAAAGAATTGATATAGAAATAGAGTATGTTCCAATATTAGGTTGTGTATTTTGATCTAGAGTCTCTAAATGTACTCATAGAGACACCTAAACCTAGTAATCAGTTCACTTCAAAGCATTATTTGGTTTTTCGATTTTCGGAAATGATTTCTTGGAGAATTATCCGACATTGGAGATAGAAAAAAAGATTTCATTAAAAGAGAAATGTTTGCAAAGCCACATAGCAGGTGGTTAATTTTACAATAGCAACTGACCACAACGATATTCTAATTAAAATTATTTTTGCACGACTAAATGCAAGCGCAAATTACGTTAATTGACAACAATTACACCCGTATTGCAGTAAAAATGCTAGACCGGAGTGTGGAAAGTATGCCGGAAGCAATGACAATGTGCTGGATAGATGAAAAAAAATTTAAAATAGTTTGTCTTTTTTTTTTTCATTAAAATAGTGATTTATGAATTCATACGTTTTTCTGTCTGTCATTTTAAAAAGCTATTACACATTCACTAGTAAATGGTGGCGAAATGCTATATATTAATTTGAATAACAACGTAGGAAAATAATTTAATATATTTTGTATAACATGCTTGGCGCTACAGTCCGTGGTGGAACTTGACTTCTACAGGACCTATTCGTTTTGTGCATGCTAAAGATCACGTGTACATGCATACTAACGTTTTAGGTCGTTTCAATGTAAAATCCGAAAGCCGAAGTTTTTAATAATTGTCAGTGATGTTTGTTTGTCTTTTTTTTTTTCATTAAAATAGTGATTTATGAATTCATACGTTTTTCTGTCTGTCATTTTAAAAAGCTATTACACATTCACTAGTAAATGGTGGCGAAATGCTATATATTAATTTGAATAACAACGTAGGAAAATAATTTAATATATTTTGTATAACATGCTTGGCGCTACAGTCCGTGGTGGAACTTGACTTCTACAGGACCTATTCGTTTTGTGCATGCTAAAGATCACGTGTACATGCATACTAACGTTTTAGGTCGTTTCAATGTAAAATCCGAAAGCCGAAGTTTTTAATAATTGTCAGTGATGTGAGCAAAGTTGTTCTTTAAAAACTGGAAGTCGGAAGATATTTTCTTACGAACAGGAATGATACGACCCTCAATTGCAATGAATTCTATTTGTATATTTGCCGCACACATAAGTATGTAGAAAATGAAAATGAAAAGAAAATGTCTCTTTCTTACTTTTTGTTAATTTTAACTTTGAGTATGCACTTCAAGTTATTTTTTCAATTCGTAACTTGTTCAATTAAACATCACAATTCATGTGAATCTTATCAAACTGCACTGCTTTTCGTAGGAATAAGAAAACATGAACATTTATGGCTCACCAAGCTCTTGTGAAATCGTAGTGAGACCTCCCAGAAGTGTGTATTCGGACTACATACATGTATCTATGATTTAATGAGTCTAAAAATGCCTACAATTGCATCATTTGATCAGAATAAAGTAAAATGAAATGAAGCATCCACCGCGACTGCTGTACTCCAGTTTGTACAAAAATTCGTGAGACTGGTATGCTAGTGGACAACACTCATGGTCCCCGTCGTCGTACGTTCCGTGCAAATGAGAATGTGGCTGCTTTGGCCGAGAATGTGAGACTCAATTCAGGAACATTAACTCGCCATCGATCTCAACGTTTCGGTCAACGGTGCACGTTACAGATGTTAACCGACTTTTTTTAACTGAAATTAAACACGTGGATTTGGACTACCTCTGGTTCATGCAGGATGGCGCGCCATGCCACGCAACCTATGCTACAAGCGATCTTTTGCGCACCAAATTCCCAAATCGTGTTATCAGCCGTCTTGGCGATGTCAATTAACCGCCTCGGAGCTGCGATTCGACTCGTTAGGACTTTTTTTTTGCAGGAAAACGTGAAGGACCACGATCCGAAAACAATTCATGCACATAAAGCCAATATCATCCATGCTAACCGTGAGCTACAGCCCGAACTTATCAACAAGGTCTTGGAAAATTCTTGTGACAGAATGACAGAATTGACTCAAGTCTGTCATCTTTTGCGTTCGAGAATCAATCAGCGAATAAGTTTTATTTACACATCCTGCAAGTAATTAACAACTCTCCGAAAGTATATTTTGCCCAGAAACATAAAAAACTTCGTAAAAGCTGAAAGGTGCACCAGCTGTATGTGGCCATGTATAAATATACATATAAACATGAGACTATAATTTGCTGACAGTCCTCAATAACATGTTTTTTAAAAAGCGGTTTTCACATTCAGGGATTTGTACGACAAATACAAATTTGATAATGTGAACGCGTCATGTGAACAAACAAACGTCTGTCAAACATATTTGACTTCATAATTGTCTACTTCCCTTGCTTCTTAAACTAAATCTGATAGCTCAAGTTTCGTTTGTTTAAATTATCATCAGTTACTTTTTGATTAACAAATCCATGAGAAGGAACCCTATTTATAAGAAAAAGTATGCATGCACCCATGTATACCCAGCTTAAGAATTGTTCGGCTTCTAATCTTTGTTGTGGATGCGGTGAAATTCAGCAGAAGCAGTATACCAAGCTTAAAAGAGAAAAAAAAAACACTTGGCCAGTCTGTGAAAACCGTCGTCAGTCATAAAAAAACATGTATTTTAAAGTATGTAGCTGCGTTTCATTGCGATATGAATGAGTCTTACATCATAGAACGACGAAGGCAACTCTCTTAAAGCAAGACTCGTTAATTGTATTCAAATGACCTCTTATCGCAAAGTGAGGTGTGCGTTTTATGGGCATGAAAACTTTCTGAAGAGTTGTCTACAAACAAACCTACCAGCTTACAACGAGCATTTTGTATTATATATATTTATCTGTATTCATAGATGCAACAATTTATTTGCATAAAGTAAAAGTACAGGAAGTGCATTCAGTGCAGACAGAAAAGAGATGCACAGTATACATATGTATGAAGATATGAATGTATGCGCGTTGAAAAAAAATAAGACAAAAAGCTTTATTCTTCTCCGAATTAAGTGCCTCCATTCTTGAGTTCATTCATTCAACTTCTAGATGCAGATCAGTCCGTGCCGTGGATGCGGATGCATTTTTTTTTTGCAGAGTCCATGAAGAACTCGAATGTGGTAGGAGATTAAAAAAAAAACAAAGGAGCCAGGAACTGAATGCATATTGCAGCCACCTACCCGCATCAAATGCTGAGTACCTGATGTACCTTTGGATTATGAAATTCAACTTGTCAATAACGAAAGACATTTCCATCGCATCTTTTGTTGTGAATAATGTATTGTTGAAAGATATTTTTTTTTTTAAATAAAAGATGCTGGGGAGATTTGATCTTTTTGTATATTACGATCGATGGTTTGTTTTTCAGTTTTGTCTGGTGTAAAACGTCTCACGGGAAGTTAATCTTTTCAATGGCCCGTGAAATAAACGACAAATTTAATAAAAATATCGAATTAATCATTATATTAAATACCCCTTGCTAAACTAAGTGATCCAATCTGCAACTGCGCAGTATCAGTTCCAGGGTCGAGTTGCCTTTAAAATGTAGCACAAAGTAATAGTGCAGACTGGTGTAATGTTATTGTACAGTTAACTCTTTTCTACCGGGCAACTGCTCCCGTGCAAAAGATTATTTTATACATACATTTGCAGCAAGTGTATCTACGTGTGAAATGGTTTTCTAATAAACGCGCTTGAATGGAATGGTTAAACAGCTTCGGCATCAAAATAGAAAAAAAACGCAGTTCGCATCCTCATCTCACTTTCAGTAACATCATTTTCATATTTTTTTTGGCCAAAATTCACGTGCATTTGTATCAGGGCATTATCAAACGTTTTTTTTTTTTATTTTTAAAAGAAGAAATTCTGTATAGTAAACGGTTACGGACACACCGAAATTATATAGGTTTTCCTGCATGCATAAACATACACAGCATTTTTATGAATGAGCCGTTCAAATTCACACCTCCAGACATAATACTTAGACACATTCATATTCATATTGCAAAAACATGCTTAAATGACGTAAATCTATTAAGAAACGATACACAAAAAAATATAATTTCATTGTCAATGCCGTAGCTGCCTTTTTTTCGCCAATGAACTTGAGAATTCGCCCCTTGAAATGCTTACAGTAACATTTCTTTGTTCAAACAAATACTCTCCTAACAATGTGATTTCTTACCTCCTCCATTTGAGCAAACATCGACATCGATTCTGAAGAGGAATAGGGATGCCGTAAAAATACTCAGATAACGAAGCAAAACAACATCACACACAACCAGAACAGTTATCGAAGGTAAAGCATAGATGAACATGCGCCTTGTGCGCCTGCTCGTCCCCGTCGAAATCGTGTCCGCTACTTGTTTCATCCGTTTCCACCCTCACTTTGTGTTCACTTTGGATGTGGTGCATTAAAATTTCCACTTCAACGCCACCCATTGATGTGGTTTTTTTTTGTTTTTTGTTCATTCTTGTTGCCCATTCCATACCCTTCACATGGTCTCACGTCATTAATTGGATCTCTATGTGTTCGTTTGTTTGTGTGTGTAAGATGGTGGAGTGTCTCGAGATGAGGTGTATCTGCATAAGGATGCGTTGTCCGTTTTGCACGAGCAACTACAATTTTCCATTATCGACCGATAGAGCTCGAATAAGAAAACAAGAACAATGTATCTTCGCGATACTGGTGGAAGAGTGCAGTTACCCGACGCATAGAGAGGCCTCTTCCTCGTTTCAATCAAGATGAAAACAAATAAAGGCAAACATCACCAGCATCGCCGATCGATTGATTTCACTTCTTGTGTTTATTCGGATGGTGTAGTAGATGATTGTGACTCTCTAGCGAGCTAATGGAACTGTCGAGCTATGGTTCTGGTGTTCTGCGTTCTCTTGTGTTGTGTGCGCTTGATTTAGATTGTTGTTGTTATTATCTGCCGACTGAGGGACTTCCTCGTTGCATCCCACTTGGACCGAGAAATGTTGTTCTTTTATTTGTGGTGACATTGTCACTGGTCTGTCATTTGCTGTTAGTCTATCGCAGTTTGAATGCACTCTGTGGAATTTGATCAGGAAATGGAACTTTATTAGGGATTCCTTTGAGAAGAAATTATGCTGCACTCTAGCACATGCCGTTGTTTCTTTAATTAAATAAAAGTTATCAGCGAACTAAAAGCGTTTTAGTAAGAATATTTATGCTAGTCGTTTTCCGAAAAGAATGTATTTAGTGGTGATTTACTGACAAGAAAATATGTTTTTAATTTTTATGTATTTATTCCCCCACTCAGATGATCGTGAAAAGGTACAGAGAATCCATACTCTCATTTCGAACATTTTAATCAAACGTACAAGGAAACGCAGAATTTATGTGTACAGTGGGGGGCCAGCATAACGAATCGAAAAATTCGGAATATCGAGTACATTTTACTTGTGCATCGAGTGTCAACCATTTTGTACTTACCAATGAATTTGAAAAGAAGTGTACTCTATTTCAGCATTCGTTATACTGGACCACCACTGTATTTACAAGAGAATTATAGTCTGTGGTGCATATTTTGCGAATGATATGTAAGGCCACATGCACAGTCCTAATCTCGGTGAGTAGAAGTTTGGCGTTGCTCATCGGATAGGCAACGACTATCCGCTTTGTTTATTTATTTTCATACAGGGTGGGCCAAACAAGAACTACCAATGTCGTCTTATAACTCTTGTAATAATAATTTGAAGTGAACATCATTAATGACACGAAGTTTTTGCTTATGCACTATGTAAATATTTTACTAAGCGATTGAACTTGTGTTGGATGCAATACATGGCCACAAATCAGCACATTTTTTTGCAAAGGGATCTGCCTTTCATTTCGGGTTTATTGCAACATACAGGATCTTACCTCCTGTATTATCAGAACTTTTCATAACAGCGCCTACAGCCTACATTCGGAAGTTTCACCACGTCCTCTCTTATAAATTTTGCTAACTTCCGAGCTCACAACGGGAAGTATGATATCAGATAAATGTCGTCCATTGTATTCGATACAGAAGCACACAATTGAACTACAATTGACTTAATGAACTCGTGTTTGCTTACTGTATGCATCTATTATAAATTACCAAGAACTTTGTTATGAGCTGCAAAAAGAAGAAAATAATTATTTAGAAAATAAAATATTTATTCGAATTTGATATTGGTTGGTCTTATTTGGCCCTCCCTGCACGTTATACGATTCAGTTCGGCTACTGTGTTGTTGCATTGCCTTAGAAAATGGCTTCACTTTGATTTCTCGTAGTCAACATATAATCCACCCTTTCATTATTTAGTATTAGATTTCCATACGTTTTTGCACGCATTCAATAACAGAGAATTTATTTCCATGAAGTCTTGGCCTTGGTGTGCTTCGTATCAGTTATATGAAACTTTGTCGTGGGTGATAGAGAGAAATACGAACCGGTTATCGTTTGGATTGAAGATTAATTGTAATTTGATACCGGTAGGTACTCATCAACATTCATTGTATTGTATGTGTATAAATGACGAATGTTTTTTTTTTTGTATGTTTATGCATTGAAGTAACTTGTCTGGATATAGGTACATACAAATTTTATGGAGACTGCCGGTAGCAGACCATTAATTCTTAGTAACAATTTGATACATTATTTTATTTAGAAAATTTGTCTGCGACGAAACACAATAACTTAACACATAAAAGAAACGAGTGGTCGAGTGTCGACACTGAATGGCGAAGTTTGAGACGCTTTTTCTTGATAGATATAAGTACTCTCTGGGCAATGTTAGTGAATCGGGACAGGTGGAGTCGTGAATTCTATAAGTTGTACGTTTCGGGATCTAGTAATCTAGGCATAGAATGTCGTCGACGACCCTATCTACTAACTCACGGCGGTGACAAATTCAGGAACAAGTTTGAAATACTGCCGAATATTTCGTAAATGTTTCTGTGAAATGTAGGCCAATTTAAGCCGTTCACAGGATATTAGTCTACATACGCGCTCCATGCCACACAGCCCATGCCACAATCTATATTTTGCGCACCAAATTTTCAATCGTATCAGCCGTCTTGGCGATGGCAATTGGTCGCCTCGGAGCTGCAATATGACCCATTTGAACTTTTTTTTGTAGGGAACCGTAAAGGACCGATGTTATGCCAAAAATCTGGAAACGATTCCAGTACTTAAGGCCAATATCATCCAAGCAATCCTTGAGCTACAGCCCGAAACCATCAACAATGTCTTGGAAAATTTGTGCGACAAAATGCGCTACTGGGAAACCAACCGAGGCAGCCAATTGACCGACGTCGTATTTCATAATTAACGGGGATGTTTTTTCTTACTAATGAAGACATAATACATGGAACACATTTTATTTTTTTTTTCATTTTATTGCATTTTTAAAAATAACCTTGTATTTGGCCCACCCTGTATACATGATATAATAGACTTCAAGAACTAAAGGCGCTTGATCATTTCAACTGACTCGGCCACACATTTCGACGGAAACGGCTGCATTCTCTCGTTCAGACTTTTCTCCGAGCTCTCTCATCGAAGACCAATGATTTGACGTAGGCCCATAGAAAAAGCCAGGAGATGTTAAATCACACGATTTGTGCAACCAATCGACAGTACCATAACTCGATAAATAATGACATGTTCATCGAATTGAGTTTTTGAGGAGTCAATTATTACAGCCACTGTGTGGTTGTGACACCAGTTACAGTTATTTTTTGTGGATGAAGTTCTGTTTCTTGAAGCACGTGATAGTAAGGCATTTTTTTGTTTACAATGCCATTTAGTCTTGATTGCACTATATCACTGTAATGAATGTTGCTAAAAAACAAAAACGCTCTTAATGTTGCCGTCACCGACTTGCAATTTTGTTAACAAATTTTGATTATTTGGTAATGTTCTTCGTTCGTTCAAATGTTGTTTTTACTGAATGTTTTGACATTGACAGTTTGGTTATTGGTTTAAGGGTGCGTTCACCGTGAAAGTTCAAAGTTCTCAATTCTCAATTGGAAAATGCTTTACCCGCTGGTTCACAGTGTTTCTTTTTTTTTAATGTTTTGTAAACTGTTCTGCAGTTGCAATTTATTGTAGCAATCTACATCTTTATCATGTATTGGACATGTTCTAACTCATTTTGGCAATCGATCAATTATTGTGCTATAATTAAAAAAAAAACAAAGTAAAGTCATTTTCAAAGTACAAAACAGAAGATAAGAGATATTTTTGTGTTCAACTAATACCAAAGTCGATAAGAACTCATATCAAAGTTTCAATATCAGAATGACTCAAAATAAATAAAAAGCCTTTTACTTTGAATTCGATAAAGAGAAAGTGAAAGGTGTTTAAAACGGTATTGACCAACTTAGATATGCATTTCCATCACATGTTCTTAGGATGAGCTATATGTGAAGTAAAGCCCATAAACGTACAAATTAAGAAATATAAATTTGCATATACTTTCCACGCTATTCTTGAGGTGGAGATTCCCCATGATCTCCCACGAAATTCCGTTTTCTTTTTTTTCCACACCAATAATTTGAAATATTCGTTACGACTTGTTAAGTGTTCTTCTAAGACAAAAAGAAATTGTATCTCTCACATGCGATATACATTCTAATTTTAATTCAATTGTCTTCTGGATTAATGTAATTTCAAAGAGATTCCAAAAAAGAAACGATCTAGGTTGTCCGTCTCGTCGAGATCGCATCAAAATCGTCCATACTAACAGCAACAGAGAAATAAGATAGGGGAATATTGTGTGTATTACTTTTTTTTTCAATTCTTTCTTCCTCGTCTATTTCTAGGTCAGAAAAACGCTTAAGATTCGTGGTCGACGCAAAGATAAAGACAAGCTACCAAGTGGCCTTACAGCCGCCGATATTAGTGCAGAATTCGCTGCACACCTGGACGGCGATAGATCGACGTCAGGAGTTCTTTCCGATGGTAGCGTTGAATTGGATCGTGGCAATGAGGAAATCATTGCTACTCCAATAACAATTATAGATCGTCCGCCGACAAATGGTGGTACGACTAGATCGGTATCATCTTTAATAAGTAAATCTGAAAGTACTGAACCGGCATTGCGCTCTACCAAGAATAGCGTTAAGGTGAGTTATTGTATGTGTATGTTGCTGTGATTCGATAAAAGTTCAACATATTATCGTTCACGTTGATAGAACTTATTGAGATTTGCTGGTTTCCATTAAAAATGGGTGTGGCATTAATGGGGAAAAAGTTTTTGGAACTATAAAGTCCGCTGTTGTTGATGTTTTATCATATTATGTGTGTGTGTAGTTTGCATACGGACACGGAATTGGTTGTGAATGAATTGTACGATGTGGTGTTGGATCAATAAATATGTTATTCACCACCTGGTGACAGTTCTTTTAGCTTTCTTTCCTCCTATTTGCATACACTTGTACTCATGATCTACATATATGTCTTATATCTTAAAAAACATCAGCTTAAAGTTATACTTTCGACTTCTGTTCGCTTTTTGGGAAGCGTGTGTATATGGACCACATGAAAAGATTTGATATGGAACATACTCGTACATATTAAGATTTAATACTTGTATCGCAAATTGTACGTGTCATGTCCCATGGCTATGTTAGTCTACATTTTATGTTCTCCAATTTTATTACTTATAATGGCTTGTTTTCGGTTTTAATACATATATTTATATGGGCTCTACGAGATAATGTTCAGTAGAATTCGCGAATAGTGGCCTCAGTTGTAACGACATTTCGGTTGTAACGACGAAGTAAACACCAAATGTTTAGTTTGCAATACAACAATTTATAAGGAAAATCGTATGGCTAAAACGACGATCGCTTAGAACGACGACAAATTTGTTAGTGGTCGTTACCGAATTCTACCGTAATTTCATATTGATTAATGTGTTCTTTGAATGAGTTTAACTTGGCCTGTATTTTCTCCAATTAAATTTATCATAACGTTTTACTAATGGATTAATAATAACTAAGTGGGAACATCATTTAAAGTCTAGTGGAGTCACCATTTATCTACTGATTTTCATAGAGTAACTGAAATGTCTTTAAGACAGGTTTTAGAAATTAGTTATAAATAAAATAAAAATTGTGTTCTTAAATATATTTAAAATTCACGCATGGATGACAATATTATTTCTGTTGTGCCTATGAATGCATGTAGAAAAATATGTTATTCCCGGCAGACTTGTTTTTTAATATATAAAGTTCAAAGGAACTCAAAAATTGATAGGTTGTTAAATTTCACATATTTTATTGATCTGTACGACTTTCCGGCTGAGGATGACCAACGGTCTGCGCTGTTTCGCTTTATCAGTTCTAGGCCAGTTTTGCTCGCGTAGAACGTATTACCAAATTGGACACGTCTTGCAACTATGAAGTCATGCAGAATTTTCATCGTGACTAATGGTTGTTTTTGCAAGTAGAACCAGCGTGTATGGACATGGAGCATGTCTGACATTTATTCAGGCATTCACAGAAAAATGGGCCCGACGGGGAATTTCCCCAAAAGACTCGGCTTAGTTGTATTTAATGGCCCCACTTGCGTAGGGCACTACAAAAAATTGCTTTTAGACTCATTAGAGTGCTCCTCTCCACGGAAATCTTTAGTAAAAGGCGAAAGATTTATTCGACACTGAAGAGAAGCCAGAGTAACTTTCGTTCTCACATGTCCCATCTCTTCTACATTTAATTGCTCGAAGTATGTGTGAATCATAAGATCGAATAAAGAAAAAAAGAATAAACAAAATAAAGTACATTTACGCAAACTTAGTGTACGTGTTTGTTATCACCTTCTGCTGTAAATGCAGTTTATTTATTTTCGGTTTTTTTTTTCAATAGATAACAATTGTTTGAGGAAACAGACAATTAAATTTTTGCACTTGTTTTGTTTTATAATTTGACTAGCGTGATAGCCTATTGTTTGTCGGTGATTAACGGGCCACATTATATTTCCTGTGTTTATAAGTATTTAAGAATAATTTAATAATGTTTGGAGTTGTGAGGTGAATGACTTATAATATTGTTATATACTGTATGCGGTCATATGTGTATGAAAACATTAATATTGGGAAAAAGAGATATTTCTTTATACACTGATGGACAAAAGTATTCGGCATATGAGTGTTATTTGCTTGATATCTGAATACTATCCAAACGGCCAAATCGATTTAATTATTTTTTATATCCACAGAAAAAGGATATTATACAATACATAACACACATTTAATACACAGACCCTGTTGATTCCATAGTACATTTATTGGATATATTGGGAAGACGCTTTCAAACCATAAAAACGAGTCTAGGCAGCTAGATTAAGATTACTTTGGCTGATGAGTGGCGTAAGCTAACTATCGGAGACATAAAATATTGGTAGATTGCAGGCGTAATCCATTTCAAGCTGCTATCAAGCAAAAAGGAAAACAAACGAATATTAATTTAGGTTTCCCTTAATATAAGGAGAGTTCACGTTGAATACTTGTCCATCATAAATTGGAGCTGTTTAAGTTTTTGGAGAAAATGGACTTAATAGAAGCAAAAGCATAGCCTTAAATGAAATAAAAAAAATCATAAAATCGGTTGGGCCGTTGGATTTTATTAACGTTTTAAGCCATCTACACCCATATGCCGAATACTTTCGTCCATCAGTGTACATACCTAGGTCTTGTCTTTCACAGAGTAAAACAAACACTGCTGCAAATTATATGCATTTTTAACCCTAGTACGCTGTTCGCAATCAATCAAACACTACGTTGCTCCCGCTAACTAAAATATCCCCGAACAGGATCATACAAAAAACATGAACAAACTGGAACCATTAATCGAATACTATAGACGTAGCTGACTTGTAAAAACTGAAATGTATCGCGAACGGCGTACTTTGCTTATGTATTACTCACGTTATCTGACTTGAGACTTCAACCCAGAAACATCTTTTTGGTTGAGGTCACCTTCCTTTAAAAGTATCACGTACTCCCACTTATGGGCCAAGCAGTTCTGTCTAAAATTCTGCAAGTTACAGTCATTTAAACAGTAACTATGTGATTGATGTCAGCCAGTGGGTTTTGGAAGAGCAACGACTTCAGCAGAAGCTGCATAGATGAGTCACATGGTTGACGTCTCATTGATCCAAATCCTTACTTTATCGAGTTGTCTGCGGCAAGTCTACTTCGCGTTCTATGTACTAATCTTCAGTTCCCAACCAGTGGATAATGGATTACCTTAAATCAATGAACCTAGTGGGGTCTTAGTGTATTCTTCCAGCCACCCTAACCTCCGCTAACAAATACATAATAGTTCTTCAGTGCGATGATACTTTTTCTTCAATTCAACAATCGATACAACGAAACTTTACACAATATCCCAGAAGTGCAGACGGGGAAATACTGCCATTTTATTTCTTGAGAGACCGAATAAATTCATTAAAATATGAATAAATAATTATAATCGACCATGAAGATAAGTTCAAACATTTACCTAAGCGTCGTAAATGTCTGGGTCCAGAAAAGCATTTACAGCCAATATCTTTACAACGAGACATGTTAGATTATGTGATTATACTAAATTGGAAGCATACATATTTGCCGTTCTAGGCTGGGCTATAGCTAAGGACGATTATACTTCAAGTCATAAACTCTGTCAAGAAGTTAGAGATACACTAAAGTAAATTAACCATAAAATATGATATATTTGATGGGGAGACCCATTGCTTGTGATCAAAGGAAACTGCTTGAAAATAATAATAATAATAGCTTCTACTTCCATTTAATCAGTCCATAAATTTTAGGATTTTTGAAAGTAAATACATCCAAGAACATATGTACCAAAGGTTGCATTTTACATACATGCAGTCACACCCAGCCTTCACAAACCACCATGCGACCCCAGACTTGGGTGAATAAATTTGTAAATTACTGAAATTAGCATGACTGAGCCTACTTGTAGTTATTGGTTTTGTTTTGATTCCCTCTTCGGTCTTCGGGTAGTCTAGATGGCATTAAGATTATGTCATATGGTAGAGGTGAGTTAGTCACGATTTGTTGGTGTTGTGCTTTCGGTGGCTTTTTTTTCGATTTTGCTGTTGAGGGTTGCAGGCTTGTGTTTTAGCTGAATCTTATGCGACGAATAAAATGGTGAATTGAACGAGTAAAACTGGATTTGGAATGTGGTCTGCTAGAGTGTATAACTAGAGGGGTGGTTGGTGTTGTACGGTGATTTCATTGCATTACATTTTTTTATATATTTTTCTCAAGAATGTGGTTGTTAGACGAGTTTTTTTTTATTTATTTTGAATTCGCAATTAAATATCTCTGCTATATAGGAACGAGATTAGATGTGTTAATGCAGTATGATCTTGTTTTATTGACAGAATCGAATCGAATATAGCCGATGTTTATGTAGTAATTATTACGAGGAGAAAAGACGGCATCATTTAATGGATACTCAATTAAATCTCATGTAAAAGGAATCAGAATCATACTAATGCACATACAGTAAAACCTCGTTAATTCGGAATGGTTAGGGGGAGTTGATATCGTGCAATATTCATTGTTTCAGCGAAAGCAGACATAGTTCATAAAGCGTCCATTATTAAAATATGTATCTGCAACGGCGTAGCGAGTGATGCCACTGTTGATTGATTATTCCGCGAACGACTTCACAAGCAGCAGTCACTGCTCGTTTAGTTTTGTTTCACTCCATTTCCTGGAGTGCTTTGCGCGTTCCACCAGGAGTACCCCAAAAGTATTTACAGCATCACAGGAATCGTTGGTGCATTATAATAAATCAATTTGTCGCGATCCATACGACTCTTCAGTGACAGACGGTTTCTCGAAATAAATATATGAACAATATTTTTCTTTTCTGTAGTTACTCATTGCAGACGACATTTTGTTATAAAGTAGTATAATAGTAAGCGAGATATGAGAAAGTTGCGAGCTGTTTTTGAAATGTTTTTTGTGACAGGCATGTAAAGAGCCATTCATTTAGCGGTTCCTATCTTTAAATTTAAATAAAACAAAATTTGTGTGATACATCATAGAAATTTTGAATTCGTTTGGAAGGCCTATCGATGCCATTATGTATAGAATATAACATATTTCATATGCCCGCCGCGGCTTCTCTGGCTGGCCCGCTCCCATGTCCATGACTCTGGCGCATAAATCAGGCAGATTTGGCCAATTTCGTTCTCAAAGAAATGTGGACCGATGACGCCGCCAACCCAAAATCTACACCAAACAGTGACTGTCTGGATCTTTAGGGAATTGGTATCGTCCCAAATTTTGTTTGACGCAACCATTAATCCTGTGGTGGCCTGTGTGGTGGCCCGTGGCGTTGGTGCGTCGACTCCTACGCACTTGGACCTACCTGTCTAGGTTCAAATCCTGGTACGACAAGAAAGACTTCACGGCCCCACCTCTTTCGAGTCACTGACAAAGCTCAAAGAGTATAACTGTATAGAAAAAGCTTCTCAAACTTGGCCGTTCGGAGTCGGCATAAAACTTAAGGTCCCTTCCACTCGTGATAGAACAATAGCACGCACAACACGAGTGGTTGCTGAGAAGCTAGGCCCTGGCCCTCTACGGGGTGTAGCGCCACCCATATTATTATTAAAACCATTTATCCTGAAGTGAACACCCATTTTGATAAAATAATTTTCTCATTTGCACGTGTGCGAATGCTATATCCGTCCATTGTGATTTGACAGAATAAATGACAGCCAATTTGGCAGATGTAGTTTCAAAAATATGTCTGTTATCAACTTACAATGTTCGGGAGTCCCTATTGGAAGATCCTTTTGTTTACTTTATGAAAGTTACATTATTCGACTTGGTAAGTAGCACCTTCTCTGTGTTGTATTTGTGTTTCATAAATATGTTGGCACCAGCTACGTTTTTTCCACCTTCTTCAGCAACCTTTGATTCAATTAGGGTCAATGTATAGCTGTTTTCATATTCCCCTACACACAGGTGCAGTGCATTCTATCGATTTTTTTGTCGTAGGCGAAAACATTTGTACTTTCATTTTACACATTTTATGCGGAGCTTGCACTCTCCAGTACACACAGTTAATTTGCTTCTCCATTTATTTAGATCAATTCAAAATTGACTGAGATTATAATTTTAGTGCATTCACATTTTTATTTGCAGGGACGCTATCTTCCTCCAATTCCACCGAAACCACCAAAACGAGGAATTCTTAAAGGATCACGCGGCAGCATCCAGGAAGAACTTCCACCAAATCCATCACCAGACTCGAGAGTTCTACTTATGCGCAACACAATACAAAATGAGATGGGTTTTGAGTCAATCGAACATCGCTCAGGGAATCCTGCCTACACTTCCGCAGAGAGTCTACGCAGTGATATAGGGCCCAGCACTGCTGTTGGCCATTCCAATTACTATTCGCACCACACTGCCGCCTACGGCTTGTCACCACGACTGGGTACGCAATCTCCATTAAGTAATCTTCATGTGATGACATCGCCATCGCCAAGTGCTGAGAGTCTCACAGATACAACAAACTCATCATTTGCTACACCTCCGTTTTCGTTGAGCCCCATTGGTGAATCGCAAGGCACAGATCGATGGTCACGGGTGCATACATTCGAAGATATCGACTTACCACTGCCTCCGATTGCGCTAGTCAAACTTCCACCACCACGGGAGTTTGTCATCAAACGACAAAAGTCGCCTCGAAATGATTTTGGTTTTAGCCTCCGCAAGGCAATGTGCTTGGACAGAAGTGAGTGCTTGACGGCACCCGTATTTAAGCCGGTTATATTTGCCGAACCGGGTGCTGGCGGTGGTGCTACAGGGTTATTGCCAGGAGATAGGTTACTCAAAGTAAATGGCACCACTGTGAGTGAATTGACACGGGAAACCATAATCGAAATGATTAGAAATAGCGGTGATTCTGTAACCGTTGAGGTGAGTACAATTAGGTTGAATTATGCTACAGGTTTTTTTTATTTGAATTTTCATGTGTTTGTCAGGTGCAACCTGTGTCCGAGTTGGTCGAACTGAGTCGCAGATGTATGATTAGTCCAGCAGAAACCGACGAAGTAGACCGAAAAGTGGTTAAAGTTGACTGCAATACTTTGAAGAGAAGCGCTAGCAAGAGATTTAAGCAGCAGGTAAGTCGATTATACTTGTGTTATTAATTGCTCAGTAAACATTGTTCTTGTCATGATTATTTCTATCGGATACACAAACCAAATCGAGCTGGCCTAAAAGTATGCAACCGTTTTTGTTGGACTGCCTTACATTAATTGTCAGCTTTTCCCAAACTGTGGAGAGAATGTTTAAGGATCGAATCATTGAATAAATTTGAACATACGCCAGTGTGATCGAGGAGTTTTATGATCGCGAGGGTATTTGAGTTAACCGAGTGAATATGTTTAAATGCCATTATTGAGTGTTAGGAAACATGAAAAACATCCAGGATATTTATATTAATCTGGTTGCCTGGACGATATTGTGATATGCCAACTGAGGACAATATTGTCAGATCTATCAGTGATGTCAAGTTTGTTTGGAGATATTTGCAGAGAAGAGATTGTCAGACTTACTAACATATCAGTCCCACGACCCATGGATGGTCTGAACATCAGCAATAGCTGCCTTCCATCGATGATGGTCCTGGCTACGTTACTTCCAGTCGTGAAGATCAAGCTGCCGTGCGTCCGCGATGAATTGGTCCTTATACCCTAGTTTCGGTATTCCTCTCCTTCTCGAACCAGGACGCTCGGATTCAAAGACCCTCCTTGCTGGAGCGTTTTTGTCTATGTGCTCGATGTGGCCGAGTCAGTGCAGTCGACGCTTCCGGACTACATCCACATTCTAGTACAGTTCGTGAGGTTCGGTATCGTGTCTCTTCTCCATTCACCTTCCTCACAGACGGGACCATATATCCTATACGTGACGAGTTGTGTGGTGCCAGACGGCTTCAGACGTTCACACAATTTTCTGGACAGGATCTTTTAGTCAACGTTGAGCAGGGATACACCTATAGTACTGCAAGTTGTAGAATCGCATTTTTTGTGGATGGGGCACATGGAACTGATATTCCAGACGTCGGGTAAAATTTCGTCTTCCTAAAAATCTGCAGATGATCTGGTGCACCACTTCTCCACCACTCTTGAAGAGCTCTGATGGTAACTCATCTGAGCCTTGCGGCTTTGTTGTTTTTCAACTTTTTAATGGCTGTGTTGACTTCTTCAAAGCTGAGTGGTAGGACTACTTCGTCCATTGGGGCTGGGATTTTCTGATTCCCTATCACTCAGTCCCGTGAGACAGTTGTTGGAAGTGCCGCTTAAATATATCCACTATTCCCTGCGAGTCAGTAACAAGAAGAAGTTTCGGTTCTAATATTTTTAATATAATCTGTTGATTGCTGCCCAAATTGTCTGAAGTTCTCCCCACTGATGCGAAGCCAGAATCTCTTCTGGTTGGATCAGTGTTGCCCATGCGCTCTACACGGCCTAGCCATCTTAGGTGTTGAAACCGTCGACGCCTGGCTGGAATTGATGGCTCCAAATGCGATTAACGCAATCAAGACAAAAGATTGTACGCTGAACTTTCCGTTTTCGAACAGACTAAGAGCTTCATCATCTACTCTTGAGAGATTCCATGCTCCCGTGACATAGAGCGGGCTCTACCACTCAATTGCTTTTGATCCCAAAGAAAGACCGATTGGATGCTGATTACTTGGGCGCCAAGGTAGACGAAGTCCTTGACTGCGTTTTGGCCAAGGCGCCCTTCTTGAAGGACAGCATATACTTTGTATTGTATTCATTTACGGCTAAAGTCATTTATTCAGCCACCGATTCAAAGCTATCAAATGCTTCATTGACGTCCTGCTGTGTTCAACCAATCACGCTCCATGTCGTCAGCGTGGGCCAGCAGTTATACGGACTTTTGAATACCAATTTTAATGTTTGTTAAATTTATGTTTCAATTGAAGACATTTCGAAAAATACTAAAACAGCTCCGTTTCAGTTGTTCTTTGTGCTTGTCTAGCTTGTCTCCAAGTAAATTGTGACACTATATGTACTCTGTTGAATGTATTATACATTATTTTTCAACTAGCAAGACTATCAACCTATATTTATTTGAACATGCAAATTTGTGTGTTTTATTTGCAGTTGCAACTCTTAATAATTAAATATTTATCGATGCGATATACATGTGTCGTGCAGTTTAAATTACTTAAAGAGATACAAACAAGTGTGTCTCCCGCGATATGAATGCGAATTAATTGAAGTTCAGCGTGGAGCAAGAATGTACAAGTAGTCGCATCGGTGAAGAAAGAAAGCATTTAACTTATCGCGATGAAATAGACTTCTATTGTAAACAACAGAAAGTGCTCGAGCTGTTTTATCGTCGACGAATACGCAAAGTGGAACACCGTACAAATAAAATCTTAACTATTAGGTACCGAATACTTACGTATAGTATATATGAAAAGATCTATGGGGCCCGGCTTGTGGAGAAACAAAATCCTTTTCAAACGGTCACGTTTGGTGTGCGCGGGAGCTTTTAATCTCTGCTATTGACAACTCGATTGACCATACCCATATTTTGCATGTCTACACATAGCCTCAGGCTAAGTCGGTCGCAGGTAAACGCTAAGGTAAATAAATCGGCTCTCAGTCAATTCGGAGATATTTTTGCCACTGTCATATGATCGCCTTTGTGACATGTCACTCCTTTTTTAATGGACCTGAGCTGATGTTTTCTGAAATCATTTGTCTTGGGCATGAACACTGAACACACACGAAAAACACACAAACAAAAGAAAAATACAATATTGTGAACAAAGCCTGTAAGCGTGTTAGGTGCGAACACAATAAGCTAAATTGCGAACTTGCTTGCATATATAAATACGCATGAATATGTATATGCATGCCCACCCGAATGCATTCGAGTTCAGGTGGCGTATATCTGACAGTGTCAAAAACCAGTTAATGTTAGGGAATTAACAATAGGAAAATTGAGGTTGGAATTCAGTGTCTCAATTGACTGCAGATTGGGAATTTGTAGTGTGGGCGTCCTCGAAGAGATGGGGATCGAGGCGTTCGCGGAGGAAAAAAAAACGAAATTAAACGCAAAGTTGACAATGACAGTGTGTTGCCGAAACACCCACAAGTGTGACGCTATCCCCGGTTCTGGGAGGGTTTGGTATTTCTTGGTTGGGTTTGGCAACTTTGGGCTTTCGCAGATCGGGACTTCCTTCGAAATTCATTGCCTCACATGTCTGGTATAATGTTTTGATTTGTTGTACCGTAGGACGTGAACACAAGATGTTGTTTTTTTTTTTGTCACAGAGTGGAATGTGAACCTTGAAAATGTTAGATTTATGTGTATGATGTATGGAAGGTAGGAGTGTCGACATGATTTGAAAATTGATTCGACGCATCCATCTAAAACGATGTACATTATTACGTACAAAACAATTTATGTGTCGTATCTGTATATAGAGATAATTACAAGTTACAGTAGATGCTCGGAAATTCGAAATAAAAAGATTTGGCGAATTATAATTTTCAAATGTTTTCAATTTCCAATCGCTTTTATTTAAACAGAGTGAAACTTGTTTTTATAAGACATTGTATTGTTGTATTAACAAAAGCGAGATGGCTTGTTTAGTAAAAATGGGTCCTTTGCAAAGTAAAGTTGAATCTCATTTCGCCTTGGCAAGATGGAGAATATTCAATGTAGCTTAAAGTACCCAAAATTTTGAACTGGTCAGTCTTCAACTCTGGTCTATCTGGACCATAAAATGGTTGGTCTAAATTCACTAGTTGTTCATTGGGTCCATATAACTAGTCAAACTCAACAAAGTCCAGAAATCCGCAGAAGTCGGAACTTCCGGGGCGATGAGATCATGTCCCACCGAAGCACTGAACGTGCTCCTACCCCTCCGCCCACTGCACCTTTACATCAAGTATGTAGTAACGTGCAGCGCCATCAGACTCAGCGAAGCGGGAGGTTGGTCAGGGAGACCGTATGGCCATATCAGAGCTCTGCAACTCCCGCCCGCGCACCTAGCCCCAGCTCCTACAGACCATAGACTTCGGCAACGCGCCACAATGCCGCTTTCCATCCAGAGAGGACTGGAAAACCTAATCCCTTGCCTCAGAATACCAATTTCTGATCTAGACAGACTCGGCGGACTTCAATATCTCGAACACTTACCGCCTCCCAAATCATTCGAGTATCTTCCAGGCTTAAGTACTAGCAATCTACATCGACAGCCAAGCAACCATCTCTTCAGTATACACTTCCTCTAAATTAGTGCAACAGTGCAATGTGGAACTCAAACAAGCCAGTAGCAGGTGTAATATTACTCTTCTCTGGGTTTCAGGCCACAACAACATAGAGGGAAATGAGATTGCAGACGAACTGGCCAAGCAAGGAGCTTCCGGCAACGTCCCCACTGAGCTGGTAGGCCCCTCAATCAATCACCTCAAATACGCCATTTATCAACTTTTCCTGTCCTTAGCAAGTAGAAGGTCTGATTAGGTCGTCCAAGTACAAAGCCTCTAGGAAAACCTGGCCCTGCTAGACGAAAAGAAGGACTGATGACCTCCTCAACAGAAATCGCACCTAAATCGCTAGAGTCGTGGCTGTGAACGGGACACTGACCTATAGACATCCACGCTGCTAGACTCGGAATACCGTTCAACCCACACTGACACAGTTGCCTCGACACCAACTCAGATTAAAGTCTGCCTCACTTTCTCTGTGACTGTCCGGCACTAGCTACACAAAGATATATCGCGTTCGGCAAAAGCCTTCCTTAGTGACCTCTCCGAGATCGCTAACCAAAACATATCAAATTCCTAAACTGCACAGGCTGGATTTAGCTAACCCAAGCTACCACGGTCTACGAGGTGTTGTATCAAAACAGTGTGCAACTGCGCTACTTGTACCCGATTTGAGACAAATCCGATAGCTACTAAACCAACCAACCAACGAATTGTTTCCCGTGAATTTTTGCATTGTGCCATCATAATTTCAGCATCGACCCCTGGTTAACACTTTGTTTCACATAATGCGGTTTCAAGGACTTGTTTCTCCATGACCCCAGCCGTGCTTCGTCAAATATCGCCTCATTTTTGTGTCGTATGATATTATAACATTATTTCAATCGTCTTAGGACCCTAACGTAAATAGTGTATATCAAACTACCGTTTTGTATGTACATATACCAGAGTAAAATTATATATCCCCTCACCCCCCTTACCCCGTGTAGCTACAGTGCAACAGTAAACTTGTTTAAAAAAAAATCCTTTATAGTAGTTTGTGTAAAGATCGTGTTGGATAAACAAAACATCTATTGTTGAAAAATGTCGCGCTGTCCTAAAATAGATCCCTAAACACCCAAATCCGTTCCAATAGTCATCACCTCTATGTCATTACCATTTTTGTATTCTAGTACCCTATGCAAACCTACTTGTTCAGCACCTATGATAACAGCAACAGCCTACCGTTAAATGTCGCAGTTAGCCATGCAAACACACGAACGCCACAGGCCACGAATGTCTACATGGAGTTCTACGAAGTTTGCGTTCTCTAGGAACAGCGATAATTATTACATAAAACGTTTTCCCCCCCACAATTGTGGCTGCCGCATTCGAGCGACCACTATGTCACAACTGCGGCACGCAGAACCCCACAAATCGCTTGATTAAACTTCCTGTCTATCTATCCGTCTGCATTGGCGTACGCTGAGCTGTGGACAAGTTTCGTATATGTCGTTATTGAAGGTGGCCGGTTTCGATGTGTCTGTCTGAGTGCAGCAACTCAGTTCTAGAATGTAATGCCATTGTTAGGATATGCACAAATTATAAATTGTTTACGTGAGCCAACGAAGATTCTATTCATAGGCAGATATATTCCGTGTCCCGTGGCTTGTGGTTGGTAAACGTGTACACCACTTCGTGTTAGAGTTCAATGAGTCTGAAATCATGTTAAATTTTTTCTGTTTTATTATGAAACTCAACGATACGTAGTACGTACGATGTGGGGAATTAAAAAATACTTAAAGAAATCAAGCGAAATCGGTTATGCTCAATCGAAATCGCAGTTTTATTTTGTCGATGTACCACATGTCTCGTACGTGTACTGTGTGGTTGCCGATCGCATATTAATTAAGATTGAGATGATTTTAATTAGCATGAAGTTGTGGCACGATTTCTGAGTCCTGTCAATGTGTGCGTTAACAGATTGACATTTTATTTGGATTGTCACTGACCCACATCTATCAGAAGACTTGTTATTTCTTTATCTCGGTTTGTCATTGTCTGCATAAAAAGAGCATGTTATCCTCCAGAAACAAGAAATGTTAACAACAACTGGACCACCCAAAATTGATACGCTGCTGTGTTGCTTCTGCTTGAATGTCACTGTTTTGACAACAACTCTGGGTGCTGTTGCACAATGAGGGTGCTGACTCCTTAGCAGCTATCAGTTTTTTAATTGAATATCACAGTCCACAATATTCCACTGTGCAGACTCAATGGATGAATCTTTTACATAAAATCTAATCAATTGTCAACTTAATCGAGTGTCAACTGCCCATCAATTGCCTTCCAATCAAATTCAATTACAAACAACCCAATCGCACATTGTTGCACATTATACCATTAACTGCAATCATAAATCGTAGAATATGCGACAAAAATAAATCTCTTTTGCGCCAGTAAATAAATAAACAGCCAACACAAGCCGTTTGAAATCGACTAAAGGCGTGATTTGCAAGATCTTAAATTTCTGTGTGACAAGAGCTGCTGTCGCTGATTTTGAAGTGTAGTTTGCTCCAAGTACCACCGTCAGGCAAACCTGCCAGTCACCGTCCTACGAATTTCTAAGCTTAACTGTGGGCAACGGATACTAAAGAAAATAATTGAAGTAAAGATAAAAATTAGATATCACATAAGTATTTACAGCACAGACCCAACTAATTGAACTGGATGCAGCCCAATGCCGGAACGTACAAATATTACTTGAAATGCACATTTATTTTTCAAATTTGTTATTTGTCATAGCTTGGCTTCGGTGGTAGAGTTTGCTGCTCAGCACGTGGGTATATTCATAGTCCAGTCTGACCACTTTACATTGAAATGCATTTTTTTATTTCTTTGAAATTATATCGAACTGTAGGCGGACCAGATACCACAGACGCAGATGCCAAACTCAGCGGTTGTGTAGATGACTTTTCCTTATTATTCTATTTATAGCTAATAGAAGCGGAAATGTATCATTCACTGTCGTAGACAGTATCTGACCAAAATGACAGCAATAGACTGCAATGTTTGTTCCCACAGAAGAACCACCTCCAGTGAGTTGTGTCAACAGCGAGTGGGATCGGTTACAATTTGTGTCTGTGAAGACAACGATTGAAATGAGTTTGTTCACTGACCAGCAATTGAATGTCTTATGTACGAGTTTGCAGGGTCAAGTTCGGACGAGAAGTGAATAGCTTACTCATAGGCAGTGTGAAATACACTTAGTTCGAATCGGACCTCATTGATGTTAACTACAGTTGATGCGTGGGTTCATGTTATATTTCGATATCGATTGGTGAGGTCATATATAAATCGGACATCAAGTTTTGTTTTCTTTAAGAGGTCTAATACCTTTTCTAGTGATGATCAATGAGAGAGTAGCTGATTGAGTCTTGGTACCTTGCGAATATTGTAACAATCTCATTTTAAATAAAATTATAGAAAAAAAGAGAGCGGATAGTTTAGACGAATCGAACCTAGGTAATTTATCTTGTCCCCCATATTAATGTAAACTGTATCCAGCCAACACATTTTAGCCTATTATTCAGGAGTTCCGTATTAGCCAGACGTCTCCCAAGGTTCCCAAACTAAAACGGAATATATCGAACGGACGAATAAAATGATCGAACTCGTGCGTTCATATCGTTCCGAACGAATCTTCAAAAGTATTGGCTATGTGATTGATTGGTTTGTAGTTGTGTGGCTAAAACGAAAGAATCAATCACGATTGGCACAACTCTATTGCACTCATTCGTATTACCTTGGATGGTTGTCTTTTTCGAGCCGTTTTAATTACTGCGAGCCAATTTTCTGCAACGAAAATTTCTTTGAAGATTTTTCTATTTTCCTTTTATCAATACCCACTGTAAAGTCCTGCTGAGATACAACATACTGTTAGAAGAAGCACATCATTATGTTTCTATTTATTATAACTTTTTATTTCAACTTACACCACATTTGCTCTATTACTTTGTTCTTACCAGAACAGCAACCAACAAAAAATGTGGTTTTCCCCACATTTGCGCTGATGGCCTCATATATTATTTATTTGTTTACCTATTACTCTACTTAATTTATTTATTGTTAATTTATGTATATATACAAACAATAAATGCACATTTCTGCAAGCCGTTGCAATTACGACCGTTAGGTGAAATCAACACAGTTAAGTGAAACGCTGTAAGGTAGACCATTCAATACACACAATATCTTAATTACGAAACCATTCTTATCAGCTTTATTAAGTACGCACCTAGAATTTGTATACACAGATTTCAACGTAGCAAAGCAATAAATTGGTTCATATCCATCATACATATCTTGTGGTAAGCTTCACCTTAAATGTCTGCGGAAACCTATAAAACTCATTCTATATGTCGTCCCATTAAAATTATTTAAAGTGTGTGTATCTGGTTTATCGTTTAAAAAGTTTGCGTAACCGATCATCAGTCAAATCAGATGTTGTGTGATAATTTGTATTGTAAGCAATCAATTGGTTGCTGAGTACGAAATCAATTTATTGACTCTCTGTCACAGTAAATTATGCATTATTTGTTCAATGTTTTCTTTTCTCAGCTACGCGTTTAGCATGATAATTATCCCGCGTATTCAATGAGCTTAAGATTGGATCGTTTCGAGATTTCTTTTTAAAAATTAACGAACTGATCTACATAACAAGGAAGCCTCACGCGCCTGGAATAAATTCATTGATTAAAATTATTAAAATCTGCTTTGCATGTTCGAACTTAAATCTCAACTCGCAACTCTCAAAACGTAAGTCACTCGAAGTGAAGCAGTTGCACTCAAACCGGCTCAAATGCAACACTCAAGTGGTTAAAAAAAAGACCCGCATGAATGAATTTGAGAAAGACTGAAAGCAAAGAACTACCAACAATGAGTCAAACAGAAGAACACCCAACACCTTGTAGAGAATCCAAACTATTCCCCAACAGCTGTGGTGTAGAGGAAATATGAATTTGTATCCCCCCAATGAGCGAGAGAGATACTGGCCATGGGTACATACTCCAAACTCCAATGTGATCGCATTCAGTTTGCTTAGAGTCTCGTCGAAGATCATATCGTGTTCGATTGCCTGCGTAGTTGTGTCGTGAACGCGAAATAGTTATCATAAATTCTCTGTGAGATACTTATATTTTGTATAGGTACATTTTTTCAAAGCTTTTTATGTGCGCGGATGAAGATCTGGTTGTAAAACGCAATCGAATTTGACGCCTGTCGCGAAATGAATATCATTTATCACAAGATTAACACCGAATAGTGAATGCATATGTTGTGGATTTAAGTGCTCGGATATATGCTTCGGCATGATTAAATAATTTGCTGTATAATTATTTGAATTTAGTTTTTTGCATTAGCAGTTGCTCGGAGAAAATCAAAAGTTTGCGTCTATTTGATTCAACAGTGAAGAACGCAAATCATAAATAGTGTCACGGTGAAGAGTTTATTTGTTATTGTTGATGTGGCAAATAATAAAAATAATTCTAAGGTTTATTTTTGCATAAAACATGTTAAACATTAAAAGGAACAAAATGTATGCGCATGGAGTGGTTTTGAAGTGTCTTTTTAGATGAAATCGATTTCAAGGTCTTGAAAGTGCAAATTGGTTATTAGTTGAAAAACTTGTTGGTTATGTTGATGCATATCATTGATAACGACTTATTTCTTGTGGGCGGTGATGGACAAAAAAAAAGTGTAAACGCAAAAATTGCACAAATTGCTTTTTCTCCAATTCTGAATATTTTTGCTGGTTCTTTGATCGCTTCGAATTTCAACACAATCGAAGAAGGCTCCTTTCGTTTAGGATACAACAGCTTCTCCTTGAAGCATTCAAAATTACACTCTGTTAAAGGACTTGTTAGACAAAATTAGTGCAGCCCACTTACTCGCAAGGATGTCAACCAAGAAATTCTCTTAAATATGCTACCTATTCACCGTATTCCTTGCCCATTACAATGTAGTTCGCTTTGTGGAGTTAACAAAAATAAAGAATTGAAATAAGTACGGAGTTAAATCAAACAAAACTGTTCATACGTACGAATATTGAAAGTCAGCGTATTTTTTTTAGAAATTTCGGAAGCTCATTAGCGAAGCACTTAACATATACCTAATCCCTTAAAATTAAGAGTTACACAACCCCGCGAGTTAAAACAAAATTGAAACTTAAAATTAAGCACCAATTTGCATATGGGCAGCGATTAAAATGTTGGTCTCCTTCAGCTATTAAGTTAATGTATGCAGACGATTGAGAGATATACACTAATACTTTCGTTTTACTACGGTATGCGCCGTCCGCCAACGATGCGAACTCTCGTCTCCTGTTCCCTGTCTGTCATTCGACATCGAGGCAAACTCTCGTCTCCTTCGTAATTTACTATCAGCTAACAATTCTGAGTATGACACTTAATCACCTTAATCTTAAAATCAGATTTGTATTTTTCACTTCAGTTCGAATAAAGCAAAATTTTACACAATTTCAACAAGTCTGTCGAACTGTGAATAGTCAGCAAAACTCGATGACAATCGTAAAATCAGCAAAACCAGTTCCGAATCTTTGGTATCGAAAACACTTTCGATGATCTATTGTCAATATTGCTGGCGTTAGCACCAGACTTGAAAGCATATTTCCACGTAATTATTCACAAAATGTTGACACGCGAAGCAGGGGATTGTGCTTTTTTTTTTGTCTTGTCTTGCTTTGTAGCCGTTTACATGTAGCGTGTTTACGTTCCCTTTGAAGGCATTTCAATTTAAACATTTTTTTTATTGTCAAAGGGGACACCACAGTTTCGTCATAAAGCCCCTTTGGCTGTTTAGGGGTTTATCGGATTGCGGTTGAATGTTTGAGTTTGAAATTATAAATTGAAGGAAGAAGTGTAATTGACGGAATCAATTTACACTCAACTAATCAACATCACATTGACTTCTGTTTTGTTATACTTATCGGGACGCGCACTCATCACGCCTCCTTGAGAAACCCAAACACAAGGGGAGTTGCCTGCGTCAGGTAGCCCCAGGTTCACAGATATGTATGATATTTATTTTTAAATCTGCTGCTTGAAAGGTTAAAAGCAGTTGCGCTATAGCTAGACCCGAGCACAAGTTTAAAACCAGCAGCGGCACCGGCAGCCGAATCGCACAAAGCCAGTCCTCCGGCAAGTTATTTGCACTTGAATACCGAAGTTTTGTTTGCTCTTTGCAAATGTTTAAGATATTTTAAATAGATTCGTCGCATTTATGGTTTTGTGGTTAATTTAATGGATTCAGGTATTTTTATCGCAGACCATGCATAAGAAAGCGGCGTCTGGATAACTTGGTATTCGATTGAAATTGGTATCACATACTTTCTTTTCGCGGACTAGTAACCATCCATCTCTTATCTATGTAGATACAATGTCATTACGTATTCGGAACAGATGGTGATGTAGAGGCGGGCACTTGGACGACTTTCTTGAACATTTTCGTTACATGCTTGACGCTTTTTTTTCTGGCTGCCAAGTGACAGTAAACTCAAATTTGAGTCTGAAAGATCTCAATTAGCATATTTGAGATTGATTTATGGGAATTTGATGCTTGTAGGAGTCCAAATCACAGCTTTACATACACGAGCCGTCTTTCATGTCAAGTGCGCAGAGATCCCTTATCGATGGTTGTTTGAACGTCGGCTATCACAATGTTTGCACACGCATATGGAGACATCCGCCTTTCGGTCTGCATATGTTGCTGATCTGAAAAGCTTTTGCAACATGGTTGAACTGCCCATTAAACAGTTTGCCTGTAATTATATGTGGAACTATCTGAGTAATGGTACAGTTCTTGGAATTAGTCGTCGGATTTTCGTGGACCGAGAGCATTGTTTTGAAGTTTGACATACAATTTGCATTGAATAAACATACCTTTGTGAATTATTCTGTTTTATGATTTTTCCATCTAAGTTATTCAAGCATACATATGTATAATTAGAAGTATATTTAAATTGGATTCAACATGAGAGAATCCAAACAAAGCAGCTGTGGGGATACGAATAATGTGGAATACATAACTTTGTAGAAGACTTTTTAAGAGATTTGTCCACATTTTTGTTGATATGTTTTAATTGAACTAATTTATGTGATATTTAGGTAGGGTTTGGCATGGGCAGCTCACATAGAGCAACGAGTTGAGTTAATTGTTGTCTTGATGGGTGATGTTGTCTTCTAGTGTGAGACTTTCTTTCTCTAAATCTAAATATAACCATACATGAATCTAGACCTAGGGACAATTTTCAGTTCGATCTTCTCATTCCACAAATAAGTGAGGATCCACCTTGTTATGGTTGTGTAGTCGCTTGCCAGATGTCGAAACGATTCTATATCTTCTTGGCCTTCTCTGCACCTTCCATAAAAGCAACCGTGAGGCATGCAAATGCATGTGTACTAATAGCACAGTGCCTGGTAAGGACTCCTACAAGCAGACATCTCTTCGACTAAACTCCTCACCATTGGTGCTGATCTATTCTTGATCAGCTACGTCAACCGTTGGTCCGGTGTCTAGATGCATCCATCGATTTCTGAATTTATCCATAACTTCGTCCTCTAATTTATTTATTTTTTATTGACTACCGAGGTGTGTGCGCATAACAGTTTGATAGAGATTCCCCAGTTCATAGCCCTTTTTCGTGATGAGATAGGGACGGTGTTAATGTCAAGAGTAAAATGTTTTGCAACACCTAAGCCTGCACACGACTTTTGAATGTCTGCTTTTAACGTTCCGTTTTATCTTATTACTTTCGCATGTTTTTTCCAACTTCTTACACAAGTTACAAAGAAATTTATCTCGGCATTATCTGCAGTAGCCTGGCTGAAGCCAAATCTGTTCTTAAAATGCTAAACGGATATCGATATCATCACATCACTAATTTGCTGGATAGCATCGGGAATTCACCTTCCTGCCAACGGCCCCATTCCGTGGCTGCATTTGACTTACAGATACATTTCATATCACTTCGAACATCTGTAACATTCAAGATATCGTGCGGAATAGAACCAAATAGAAGCAGATACATACATAAAAAAAGTGAACTTCTTAGTTAGGAGCCCACATGCTCAGTGTATTTGCAACACGAAATGAAACTATCAGCTTCGATGGAGTATAATAATTGTGTTCGCTTTGATTATGACGCACACTACACAAGTGCGAATTGCATATCGTTTTCACTTTGTAGGGCAACAGACGTCCAGAATGATGTTTGCAGCCGCCGCCGAACACCTTGTAGAAGATCGACAATTAAATTAATCTCACATCACGGGCCAGTGCACATGAAGTTTTCTGCACATCTTGGCACACTCGCGATCCTCTAGTCCGTGAGATGCAACTCAGAGTGTGGGATGTTGAGAAACAATCGCCATCACCACCGTCGTCATCATAAGCTACATCATCGACTGAAAAGAAAACGAAACCATAACCTGGGAGACGCCGCCGCCGCCGCCGTACCGGTGTTGTATACGAGAATAGGTATATTTAGGTGTTGACTCCGTTCATTTGTGTGTCACACATGGTATAGGATGGGAACATCTTCCACTGAAGTCTTGACTCTGAATAGGAAATCTAATATCAGTTTTCAAGATTTAGTAGGGTAATGCATATGCCTTGGTGAGGTGTGCTTGATTATTTTATTGTTGCCGTGGCTGGCAGAAGTAATTCTCAAAGATATTCTTGAAGCATATCCGACCTTGATTTGAAGTTGTTATTTATACGCCTGACATAAAGTGGTATTTTACATTGGGGTTTGACTTGATGGTAGACAGCTAGTGGGTAGTAAGATGGATTGTTATGTGGGTTGAATTGAGATACAGTTAAGAAGATGTATTGTTTTCGATGTGAATTACAACATAAATATGACGGCTGAAACATCATCACAAATCCGCGAAAGAGAATCTGTAAAAGATGTTGAGTAGAGACAGAGAGAGCGATGTGAATTACTCATTCTTAAGGTTGAACAAGACCTCAGACTTAAGGTCAGGTAATACATGTGTAGTCAATTTCTGTTGAGAGATCTGTACTTCACACTTGAGTGATGCCGGATTCATTGAGTTGTTTTAAAAAGTAGACAGATTGCATTGCAAACGTCGTTTACACTTGTAAACATTTCTAGTAGAATTTAAAAACTGAGTGAATGAAATCCTTGAAACATGAATCGACGTTAAGAATGTTCAGTCTCTTGCGAAGATCCTGCAGTTATCACGCAGTTGACTGTTCAAATCTACAGAATGTTTATTACAGGGTCGCGCGGATTTGAACGCATTGAATTCTCTAAGATTATCTGCCAACAATACAAGACTTCACTCTCGTAAATACATTCTAACATTGTATGAAAACTCGAGCGTAATAGTACATTCACACCGCACCTATATCCAACATTTCGGCTAGTTTCAACATTTCAGCCAAAGCTCTTTCCAAATTCAGCATGTCATTTAAGCACTTTTCAGCCCGCTGCCATAAACAAAAAACAGCTGTCAACAAAACAATTATTCATTTCAAGTGATAATCCCAATAGGAATGGAAATATCAGTAATCAATTCTGTTACTAGATGTCATTTGAAATGAAATTCCAGTGGGAACGCAAAATTGGATTTCGAATTTTTTCCCGAAATGTTGAATTCGGGTGCGGTGTAAACGTACTATAAGCTGATCCTTCACATCTCTTGTGTTAGCTTCAATACGTCGTTGGTGTCCGGCATCTACTTTGAAATCTCCTTCCAAGGTTACAGAGGAAATGCAACGCACTTTGTTGGACAAAGCATACCCTCCCACAGAAATAATAACACGGCCAAAGACCCTCATGTCGCTCACAATTTGCTTTGCGATAAAGATCTTATACCATTTATAATCTAAAAATTAAAACCAACATAACTCGTGTTGAACCACAACGCAAATCGAATTGACAGCAAAATAAAGGCCACTACCACTCGTCTGAATGATATTTACTCCATAAAGTACTTGACCTACGATATCAATTGCTTACTTAATCTATCTAAGCTATTATCAGTTTTACAAGACACTTCAAAAGCCACATCAGTGTTATACTATGTATATTTATTTATTTGATTTTATTTTGAATATTACATGTGTACAGAGTGCAACTCGACATGTAAACACGTGCAACTCGAAATTGAAAGAGCAGTGAGTGAGAGACAGAAAGAACTGAATGAAAGTAAAAGATTCTAACAAATGTTCATTCTACCAAAATCATTTGAGCAATCGCTCCGTTCGTCAATATCGCCAGCAACACCACACAAGCCCGGGTCTGGTCTGAAGCCAGAAATTCATAGAGGATGTACGGGAAAGGCGCACGCATGTGGCACACTTAAGTCGAAGGTGGTGAACACAAAATCACAAGACGATCATCATCATCAAACTGCTTCCAACCATCATCAACATCAACACCATCATCATCATCATCATTATTCGTCGCCGAGTAGTGTCCATAGTCCATCGCCCTCGTCCTCCTCTTCGACAACAAACCATCGAAAGAACAGTGTCAGTTCGGAAACGATAAGCGATAGCGGATCGGAAAACTCTTCATGGAATTCTAATGAGCTCAACTCTCATCATCAGTCTTCATCGCAGCGGCGGAAGCAACAAAATATTAATAGTTGCTGCAGTGGTAATGGAAGTAGTGTCATAGTCAACGGTTGCGGCCACGAAATGAAGACAATAACAACGGCAAAACTAAGTTTATTCAATTCCCCGATTGCCCCACGACGGAAGAAGATCGTTGATACGCTCGTACCCCCGCCATCAATCGATGAGACCGATCGCCGTTCAACGCCCTCCCAGCTGTCGCAGCGTCGCACTCGATTGTATAGCGATGGCGACAAGGAAGCCGGCCCAGGTGGTCAGCAGTCTGCAGCGAATGACAAATCGAACTTTCAACGCAATAGAAGTTTTCGGGTTCTTGGCAGCAATAAGAGCCGAGGACAGTCGTTAGGAAACGCTCTTAGTGTGGCCCCAAATGGTGGCAGTGTGAAACCGCCATGGCAGGGAGTTTTTTCGAAAAACAAATTGGTTTCTTCGCCAAGTAGCAACGGTGGCAGTCCGCGGAATGGTATTGGAGGTGGAGGAAATTCACCAGCTATTCCTTCGAGGAATAACAGTTTTAATAGAACACCGTCACTTAGGAGTTCGCTGCGGCGAAAGGAGTCTGTCGATTTTAATGCTCTGTATGAGAAATCACAAGTGATGCGATACGTTGGCGGTGGTTTAATGAAAGAATTCGATGGGGCAATAGGAAAGAAGGTAAATCTAAATCCTTATGATATTTCCATTTAACTCTTTGTAATTAAATAGTTATAAATAAGACAAAGTGCTTTATTAGCTTACTGAGTACACATCTTGAGTAGAATGCTGAATGGCTGATGTCGTCTTAAATTATTTTTATATATCAGTTCCATGTTCTAGTACAAACACGGTAGGTAACAATAAGAAAATGCTTTAGAAATACTAAAACGTAGTTAGCCTTAATTAAGGAATTATGAATGACTGGAACTACTGGTATTCTAGAGATTAGATACCAAGAGTTGTGTTGTATGACATTTTATGAAGAAATGCATATGCAAATGCTGGCTGTGGATAAACCATACCACATTTTCAGCCTACTATCGTCATAAAATTGGTTAATATAATCGGAAACGTCGTCTTTAAAGTTGGCAATTGGAATACCATGCAGCGCACACAGTTTGTCGTAAGACATAAAAGCTTTTCAAACAGGCGGCATCTTGATAAAGCGCAGCCTCTACCATAAACATTTCACCCACCTACTTGTGAATTAATCGAAAATAAATGCCTTGCACAACAACTGTTAATCAAAATGTCATTGATTGTTGTGGCATTTGTTCCCCCACTAGCAGAGCTTTCATAGAATTTCTCTTTATCGAAATCCAATCGTTTGGTTATAAAATTGCATTTGAGCATGTTACAGATGCTTAGATATGCATATTTGATTTCAGTTGATTATGGTATCTTCCGATCTGATATTTGTGTTGTTCACGCCTGTTTGTTTGTTTGACATGTACCTACTGGTTAGATACCTATAATTAATTAAGGTCTCAGAAACTGCGATGAGAAACCGAAAACTGGTTGCGCACCGTTTTTCTTGGGATTATTTGTACTGCGCCGACATGCTTGATTGAGTCGCTAGGAATGGGAGTTGTAAGTCATTAATTAATCCATTCGTCACATTGACATTTCAGGTGGAGATTTATAATGCCAGTCATTTCCTACACCAAATGACTAATGGAAATGGTTGAATGATTTATTTTATACGTCCGTTGACGCCATTTATGGAACTGCACTCCCAGTCTGCGAATAGTTGCATTTCCATGCTCTATTGTGTTCTAAATGATTTAAGCTGGGGATGCAATGAAATTAATCATTTGTTTTCCTGTGCTACGTGGAACTGTAGGCACAAATTTGGGTATTAACTTAAGTTGTCTGGATTTTTGTTTTTTTTTTTTCACCGGAATTGCCCATTTTAGTAAAAAAAACTTGACATTATAAAACCACTTATAATATGGGTGGCGCTGCAGTCCGAGTTGGACCTGGGCCTGGCGTCTACACCACTAGTGGATCGGACCTACATTTGTATGCCGCAATGTTTGAACAACTTTTTCTAGGCAGGAATGCTGCTTAAGCATCGTCAGTGACTCGAAAGAGGTGGAGTCGTGAATTATGAAAGTTGCTAAATACAGGGACTGAGACTAGAACCCTCAGCGTAAAAGTCGACGCACCTACGGATCACATTATAATTAATGGTGATTTCATTTACGCATACAAGGCGGGGGAGATACAGATATAGAGGCATTACATTTTTGGTCCGCATTTGAAATCGCTGTTTTAATCATATTTACATCAAACCGAATTGACATTCGAGATTGTGTAAGGATTGCCATTTTGCAATATCATATCTGATAAATACTTAACTCCACCGTCTCGACTTAATTCCGCGTTGTTTCGTTTTGACCGCGGAGCAATATAGGTGTGTGAATTACACGTCGGTTCTTGATGAGCCACGCCCAGGTGCCCCGAAAACGGATACCACGGAGGATAACGTGAAAAAACCACGATCTCCGATTGGCAGACCGCCAATTAGAGGCGCGCGAGTTGTCTGAGACAGTAGGCATCTTAAAAGACTCCTGCATGAAATATTGGATATGAGAAAGCGCGATGGGTGCCGCGTTTGCTCATTCCGGACAACAAGCGCAATCGTGAGACCTCGGCCATTCATTTAAACTGCTCGACACACTCAATTTCAAAGCAGGATTCAGTTCTGTGGACAATAGTGTAAACGAAAACTACCTACGTCCTTGATCAGGGCTTCCATCGATGGTTAGACCTCTCGAGAGCACAACCTCCCTAACGTCTGTAAGAAATCCACGGCATTCTTGTTATCTCTTGACAAAAAAGACTGCAGACGACTTACCGGCCACTACACCTTCGCCAAACACCTAAATATGCTTGGAAACCCTCTGCGACGCCTGTGGAGAAGACGACCACACTGCAGAGCTCTTCCTTTGGCCCTGTCTTACCCTTGCTCGGATCAGGTGGCAGCTATTCGTTGCTCATGAGGTGGGAGCTGATAATGTAGGCATCACAGAAGCGCCTGCTGGAATTCCTCCGGAAGACCATGAAATTACAACTAATTCAGGTTGCTGCCTGGTAGAACAATGGACCAGATTTTAGTCTGAGTGCTGCAGTGTATTGTTAAAAACTCAGAAAAAACAAAAGCATGTACAACTCGAACAAAATATCGTGCGAACATGACAAGGCAAGCGAATATCCAGACAAAATGTGAGCTTGCATCTCTAACATCCCACCCACATTCCAGAAACGTTCATTCCTCATCCGTTCCTGGTACTTGTCATCCATTTCCAATGCAATGCAAGTAATTTCTGACAAGTTTGTTTATTTTTTTCGATTCGATCGATCGAAAATAAATTTCACTGACACTGACCAACATTTCCACTTACATGTCGCAGGCTAATAGCTTATTAGTGTCTTCGCATTCCACAAGTTCACTCAACATTCCTATCTAACAGGAAATCCATATTGAAGATCCCATTCAGTTGTTAGCACAAGACACTCCATTCTATAAGAGGAAGAAATCATGCGGGCAACGTGTTAAAACCCATCCCAAATAAGTCGATAAGCTGTGTAAGACATTTCCAAGCGATTATCTCTGCACTTTCGTTCTTTTCCAGAAAAGCACGGTGCATACCATACAGCAAAATTGTAACTAAAACGGCAGACAACTACCATAAATCTTATTAAATCGTGTACGACAAATTTTTCCCTGTCCCGTCGTCCCGAAATAACTTCACATGGTGGAGATGCATTTTGTGTGTATGTGCATTACCGTATTAATTTTTTGTTTTCCCTTTTACAGTGTATTCCTTATTTTCCCAAGATTTTCCCTTCGATTTTCTGTTAAATTGGCCGATTCTTATTTTAACCACAAGCGCAGAGAGGGAGTTCCATGGGGCGGTGTTTTGGTTCTGAATAGTGCGGCACCCTCCGCAGCAGTGGCACGTAGAGTCTGTGTTTGTTGGGTGGGTTGTGTGTGTTTTTGTTTTTCCATAAAAACATTACCATTTGCGTCTGAGACGACATCAGCAACAAGTCAGTCACGGTAATTTTCATATTCAGCGGAAATTAAAAGAAGCCGGATAATTATAAATGCTAAATAAAGATTAAGGGAGACATTTCTTGGACGCGCTTACCGTGGAAATCTACACAAAGGTTTGTCGTTTATCGACGGAGTGTGTGGGCGATGCAGTGCCGGATTGAAGTGTAGTCAAAGGTATGTTTTTGTTGGATTCATTCCTTTCTGCAGTGTAGTTTTTGTTGAATGAAGCTAATTGAAATTTGCAACGGATTGAGTTGTATTTTGATGTTTTGGACACTCCTTGAGTGCTCTCTAACAGAGCATATAAATGCATTGAATGTAATTAGCCACGAAGCAGGGAAACTTGAGGAAGTTAATTGCGCTTATCAGCAAATGTTAAAGTAGACCACACATTTGACAGTTTAATGTATCGAATATTGAATTTGTATTTAAGTAAATATTTAGTTCGTTTTGATTCTTGAGATTCACATACAGGATTATCTCGAAATATTATCACTTGAATTTACAAATAGTCGTTGGAGCGCATGCTGACTCAGTTTGAAGTTTGCGATTCTGGACATGGTCTTATTTTCCTGGTGCTAGGATGTTGTAGTTGTCGACCATTAATGCGCAGTCTCTTGCTGAAGTTACAACAGTATCTATGCAGTCATAATAAAGAGTAAATAATCTGCCAATCAAAGCAACAACCAATAAAAATCCATTGAATGAGTGCATCTCCAGCTACATGGGCCTACCTGCTAATAACTGATCAATTAAGGTTTCTTGAATCAACTTAGCTATCAGTTAAGCTTTAAAATTCTGTAATTAAAAACTTTGCTTCGTGGCCAATACCTGATCATTTGTTTTATATTGCGGGTATGCATGCAAATCAAAGAAAATGTTCACTTAAAAAGTGCCTCATTGAAAAAGAATGCAACTATCGATTATCCACATTTTAATTTTTTTCTGATTTCATAGAAACAATTACTAACGCATGTCCAAAGAAGATTAAAGAAAATCGTACATTTTTATTTTTCTCATTTTTCTCAAATTAACCTTCACACAAAAGCTATGTGTCAATTGAATTGTTGACATGTAAGACATAGGTGTGTGTTCTGTGAAATACGACGTATTACGCCCCACCATTCACTCAGTCAATAGTCAGCTTGAGTGCAACATGTAACATTTCAAACGCTTAAGTTATCGTTCGCATAAGACGCGGCAGTCTTTGTACCACCTTTGGAATTAATTAACTGTGTATCATCCAAACGTAATGACCAATTTGGTTTTTTCCCTTTTTGCAATTATTTGCCAATTACTTGTAATAATTATTGCACAATTAAAATGAGGTAAACTGTAACACACCCATCACGTCGTCGAGGGATACCGTGCATATATCTATCAATTGTTCAATTCAACTTTTTTGTTGTTGCGAAAATCGGCGCGTCTTGAAATATTTTAATGTATTGTAAAAAATATGCTCATGAATGTGGCAATAAGCAGAAAATTCCGCTGAACACTTTCTTCCGGGTTAATGTTTGCTGTCCAAAACATCAACACGCACGCTAGAGTTGGCGCCAAGTCATAAATGTTGGCAGTACACCAATTGAAGCAAGGAGGATATATGGTCCCATTGCCGTCTGCATTTCACAGCCATCTGGGGTTGTTTTTTTTTATATAGTCCGGACCAGATTTCACTAGCGACACTTGTCAGGCTGTATTCTTTCTTGGTTTTGAAACAAAAGCCTTACATCTATTATTTTGAATAACAAATGAGCCTAATGGGGTTGAGGGACGTAGTGAACGGGTGTAAAGGGATGTGTTAGATGGATGGTCGTACGTGTTGGAAATAAATTTGTGGTATAAGAAATGGGTCTGGACAAACAGATTTATGTTCGGTCATGAATATATGTGTATCATGTTTTTGCAATCGGAGAAAGACCTGTGTGGGGATAAACCTTAAACAAAAATTGGATCAAGGAATTGAGAGTATGTACTTTTTATTTGTTGGAGTGGGATTAATTTATAAATAGCAATGATTATTCCTGAATAATTTTAACTCTAGGATATACCTAGGACTGGCAAAAGTTTTGGTACACAGTTGTTACTCAATAAAATTAATACGATTGAATGTTTTCCAAAACTACTCTTTTTTTCTTTTTACTAGTTCACTTAACGCCTACAAATGGGATATCAAATTATTCGAAATGTCCTCTATTTGGTTTCCAGCAAAAGCGAAGGCGATCTGGCTACTCACCACTTAAGTTGCGCAGCACACCCATAGTGAAATGATCCACTGCTCGAACAATCACGCATGTCAAACTCGCCTACCACAAGTCTAGGCTTCCAGATGGCCATTCATCCGTGGAAATAGAATTTGAAACGTTATTGTTTAGCAATGTTTGTGTCATTTTTCCTTTTTTCTTTTGGAAGGTCTACGGTTTATTTTTGAATATTATTGTGTTAAGAGGTTTAGCAACGTTCTCTAAAACATCTCTTTGGTCAACTGTCGCTGAGGTTTTAAGTTGTAACTCCCTTTTCTTAGAAGTGGAGCTTGATGACTCCTTCCAACCCACCACAGAGGCTGGCTGGTGTGGACGTTGAACTGTCGGAATGAGTTCATGATCGAGCATAATTCCGATCATTCTGTTTGTTGATCCACTCTTCAATGTTGAATATCGGCTTTTTTTTGTGTCCAAGGCATAACTTGGTAAATATTTGTTCTAAATCATCAAGAGTTTGAGAATTGTCTACATGGACACAATCTTTTGCACAAAAATGGCGACAAATAAGACTATTTTGGTGATCAGTTCACAAAATTAAAAAATGGGGTCATCCCCGTCCTTTTGAAACCACGTCTACACCATCGATTTGAAGTGAAAAAAATCGGCCTAAATGTGTTTTTTTCTGGATACAATAGTCTTTTTCTGTGACATGTGGATTTTCGTTTTCCACGGGGGATACTAAAATTAACCTCATCAATGAAATGTTTTGTAGTGCGCAAGTTTTCACAATTTATAGACGTCCATCAAATGACCAGTCAGGGTGTCTTAATTTATTCATTAAACTAAAAAATAAACATGAACAGAGTACAGATGAGTGATGACAGTTCGGTTTAAAGCATGTGATTAGCGGCACTCAACAACGATTTTCTTGACGACAAATTGGAAAAAAGGGTCAAAATACTTTGTAAAGGGTGATTTTTTAAAAGCTATAGGAAATTTTTTCGAAAAAAAAATCCCATAAAATTCAGAAAAATGCATAAAGTTTATTTGAATTGATAATACGGTCCATATAATTTAATGTGTGAAGATTATTTCATGCAAATGTTGACCTTGACTGCGCCTCAAATGGTTAATCCGCTTAGTCCAATTTTGGCATACTCTTTCCAACATTTCGGCCGGTATCTCACGAATAAATGCTTCAATGTTGTCTTCCAATGCGTCAATTGAAGCGGGTCTGTCTGTATAGACATGAGCTTTAACATAGCCCCACAAAAAATAGTCTAAAGGCGTTAAATCGCACGATCTAGGCGGCCAATTGACCGGTCCCGAACGTGAAATAAAATGTTCACCGAACTCGCCCCTCAATAAGTCCATTGTTGCGCGTGCTGTGTGGCATGTGGCACCGTCTTGTTGAAACAACATGTCATGCAAGTCAAGCTCTTGCATTTTGGGCAAAAAAAAAATGGATATCATCTCACGGTAGCGCTCACCATTCACTGTTACGTTACGATTGGCATCATCTTTGAAGAAGTACGGTCCAATGATGCCACCAGCCCATAAACCGCACCAAACTGTGACTTTTTCTGGATGCATTGGTAGCTCTTGCAATGCTTCTCGCTGATATTCACTCCAAAATCGACAATTCTGCTTATTTACGTACCCATTGAGCCAAAAATGAGCTTCGTCGCTGAACACAATTTTAATGGAAGAAGCGCGCGATGAACTTTCTTAACAGAGCACGCATTTTGATAACAAAATTCAATAATTTGTAAGCATTGTTCGTTTGTAAGACGATTCATGGTTAAATTATAGACCAAACTGAAGATGTTTGATAGTGAAACAAAACACGAAACGTGAGTCAGCTGTTTAAACCAGTGTTGCCAAAAAGATAATAGCTAAAAAAATCTTTATATCGTACCTGCTAAAAGTTATTTTAAAGTTATTTTTATTGATAAATCAAATATTTCATTAGAAGCTAATGATGTGATAAATAAATAAAACTAATCCCCCAACAAATAAAAAACTCAAACTAATTGTTTGAACACAAGGTTGTCAAGCAAATCGGTGAGTGTGAAAGTCGCTATAGAAACATAGATATATTTTACACATCCGGACACGAATTGGATGACATTATACTGGCCGCCTACTAAACAACACTAATCTAAGGTTGTTGCTCTGTGGAGAAGTGCTCAATTATGGAAATCATAATCATGCACATCGCATAGAATAGTAAAGCACGTGATTTATTAAATTACATCCATTAAACTTAAAACTCTATTGTGCACATTTTAGAAACCACCTTCTGTAGCGGTTCACCAGTGATGGTCGTCCAATGATTGATCACTTCTACATAACATAAAAGCCTATACACATCGCGTTTCAAAAACCATAATTATTGATCATCTAAATAGCACATCAGTGACCATAAACGCTCTTAACTAATTGGACCATCATTCATTCACATTTGTATGCATGTATGTGCAATGACATACATGTGCTTCCTCAACGACGCGATTGTGCTGTACTGTGCGATGAGAAACATCATCATTTGAAATACTGGCGGTAAATGCATTTTCATGTCAATTGCATCGCTTCAGCCATAATATCAATTTCTATCTTCAAAACGGAGCCACATTACACAGACCTACTGACCGATCGCATTCAACCTCTTTGCTCTTACGCAATGCTTTTGATCGCCACCAATGGAGTATAAAAATGCCCATTAGTTGCCACTTCAACGTCAGCGGATAGTTCGACGACCAGCCTGTTGCGAGCGCAACCGCCTTTAACTGATGATGATTCCAGGGCACACTGATAGGAACTTCCTGACACATAACGTGATGAAATTCGATGTGGCGGGAAATGTGTCTGAAGCTTTGAAAAGTGTAATATATTTTTACTCGTCGTTGCAGTGATTTTGATGACAGTAGATACACCGCTTAGGGTGGGAGAAAGTTTAATGGTCCATGAGACCCCCTATGGATGTGTCGGCTGATTATGTCCGATAAGTTGACTAATTTGAGGGCCCTTTTGAAATTGCTTATGGGGAGGATGGAACAGAGTGAGGTTAAGTGAGGTCAAATAAAGCTGATTGAAAGGGATAGGGGAATTGAATTTGTATTTTGACACTACAGCAACACACAGTTGTCTGTTGACAGTTATCTGTCGAACGCAAACGAATGCGTTTGTCAACTGTGATTCTATTGTGGCTGCAGCTACGAAGTCCCAGCGAGTGCCAATAATTATAAAATGTTTATTTCACATCAAAGGCCGTTGCATTGAACAACCCATGTCTCTTCTGTTTAGCAACATAAAAGTCGTTTACTTAAATCTGTGCACGTTCGATATTTCTCGAGCACTCAATCATTCATGAAAGGGGTCTGCGAACTTCATTCTAATGGATTAACTTTTTTTTCAAACTTGGCACATGCAACATATAGGCGAGGTCGCCTCATCTTTGCCTTTGCGGCGCGGCGGTAGCATACCGACACACTTTTGCGTTTGCAATTAATTGCTAAACATTCTAAAGGTGCGATTTAAGGCGTGGCTCAACAATCTGAAGGTCGGCGGATTTTATTCAATAAAAATAATCCTTGTGGGTTAGATGCATGGAATCTTGAAAAAATTGTTATATTGATTGGATGGCTTCATTTTGGGAGAAGTGATTTACGAACTCGTGCTGCTGACGATCGTCATAAATCAAACGGTCTTACCTGCCGTATTGCATATGTTCTAAGAATAACCAAGGCGGAACTGCAAGCGTGGGGAACTGGTCATTAAAATGATGCAAGTCCATCATAATCTATTTAATTAGTTTAATTCAGTGTCTGTGGCAATTATGGATTTTCCATGTTTTTGGCTTTAATGACGGAATCAATTGCATCTGTATGGCGAGTACTTTGATCAGTGCTGATAATTTGTGAATTTTTGTTTTGAGCCTGAGCACAGCTGTCGGATTTAATTGACGGCCTGATGGACGTTGGTCGATTGTAGATAGGAGTCGTGATGAAATGAAAACTGAATGGTGTTGTCCACTGCCGGTGGCGGTATTTTGGCAGAAAATTATGTCACGTTTTGGCGATGAGATTGACGTGATAGGCTCTGGAGAATTGGTACTTTTCGGTCCGGTGCAGCGGGCGTCTTATAATAATTGCATCGTAGAATGTGGTTAAAATTAGATTATGAATTTACATTGTGGAGGAGGTAAGTGAAGCGTTGCATAACTATTTGTAAGATGTGAATATTTATTGCATACCCCTTACTCGTAAGTGAATGGAAATAAACGTGTGCAGATACAATTAGAACTTTGTTACGAGACGTTTGTCTTTGGATTGCATTTTGCTGGCGAGAAGCAGATGAAATTGTTCGAACAGATAGATATGTTTGTAGACGTGACCAAAATGTCATGTGTTTATAAAGCAATCGCCAGTAAATTAATTTGCATAATTTAGCTTTAAAAACGTGACTTTCAAGTCGTCGCTTAATAAATATTGATGTAATAAATTTAGGCACTATAAAATATGAATGTGTGTTTATTTCTTCTTAAAAGGTATAAGTGACATTAAGTGGCATTTAATAGGTGTGTGAACATGAAATGTCGATTTGTTTACTCGACAAATCGTATTCAGACACATTGTATTCAGAATTCAGTAATTAAAGTATTGGCAGTTGTTAGTTACGACTTTTAGTCACTTTTCTTCGAAGGTTGTCTTTTGCCAACCGTACTTCTTCGTTAGAATAAAAGTGCTGTTCCGAGTGGCCTTGCTGCATCAATCGAGTCGAGTAAAAATCATAGCGGTTCAATTCTGGTTGATATCCAAGTAGAATTTTTTTTTTGTTGTGGCCCGTGGCGTTGTGTGTAAGTGCGTCGACGCCTACGCACTTGGATCTACCTGTCTGGGTTCGATTCCTGATACGACATGAAATACTTTTCACGGCCACACCTCTTTCGAGTCACTGACAATGCTCAAAGAGTATAACTGTCTAGAAAAAGCTTCTCAAACTTCGCCGTTCGAAGTCGGCATTAAACTGTGTGTCCCTTCCACTCGTGATAGAACAATAGCAGCACGCACAACACGAGAGTTTGCTGAGAAGCTAGGCCCTGGCCCTGTACGGGCTGTAGCGCCACCTGTGTTATTATAATTATTATTATTATTATACAAGTAGCTTTTTACTTGTGAATGCATGTGACGTGCATTGTGATATGGCAAAATAACTGATCCGTGAGATATTATGATCATATTTTCTCCAATCTTCTATTCAGTTTTATTAGAAATTGCTTCATCAGGATTAAGCTGTTCCGTTGAGGTCCACCAAATGCGCATCATTACATTGATTCAGTGGACATTTTGCCTGGTTGTGAGTTTGATGGAATTGTTTGGAATTGTCATCTTTTGAGTTGGCCACTATCAACATTCACTATCAACAAACAACATTAGGCACAACTGGTTAATTTAAAGATGGACATGGAATACAATTGCACGCCACTGGCATATCTGGCAAACATATTCAAACTGCAGCACAAATATGTATTTTTTTTTGCAATCACAACCTATGTATGGCTTATATGCAGCAGTTTTATCATCAAAAATACCACATGTGTTCAAATGAACACAAACCACATACCTATACATAGTAGTGTCGTTATGCCAAATGTTCAGAGAGAATAGCGGTCAAGAAAAGCTTAAACTTCGCAGTCGGTGCAAAACTACTTTCCCCATGTTCATATACATAGTTTTGTACCCAATTGGGTGGACGAGTTGAGACTGATGGATCATTTGCAACACCCTTCCGTACAGATTGTACGCTGTCTTCAGTTCGAATATTTCGATGAGCACCTCATCCAGGACGCCCGACAGTCTAAACCGCGATCTTCAGAACGTCCGACCAAACTTCTAATGAAGACTGTAGGAGTAAAAACAAAAAAGCAATTATATTGGAAAATAAAAAAACGTATTCGTTTAACATGAATAAACATAAATATCGAAGCTTTCTGCAATCTCATCATTGTTATGGATAAGCTTTTTTTCGCGGTTAAGGAATTAATTTCATAATCAAATCAATCATACAGTACAAATTTAACTTTGTTAACTAATTATGTATTTGACAGTGTTGAAAATGTTTGCAAGTTGACATACTCTACACAGACTTCATGGATATCACCTTTGATAGAGGTGGTGGCCCGTGGCGTTGTGGGTATGTGCTTCGACTCCTACGCACTTGGACCTACCAGTCTAGGTTCGATTCCTGATACGACAAGACACGCCCCACCTCTTTCGAGTCACTGACAATGCTCAAAGAGTATAACTGTCTAGAAAAAGCTTCTCAAACTTGAGGAATTTATTTATTTTTGTTTGTAAAAAAAGTCCCTGTTCTTGGATTAATAATATTATAGTTTTATTGAAATTAATTGTGAAATGTGAAATCGGTAGATTATCCTTAGCCGCGCAACAAACATTTGTTGTTTAAAGTGATACTGAGTGTATACATAACGCGAGCGTATGTTCTGTGTGACCTCTGATGGAAAACTAGAAGAAAAAAGCAAAAACCAAACCATTACATTTTTTGGCCCACCTTATATAATATATGTATGTACATGTATATATAAAGTAAAATATTGTATATTCGTCCACTATGTTCTCTATTATAGTAAAAGTCGTTAATTCGGAATGGTCGGGGGGAAAGGTCATTCCGAATAAACGAATTTTCCGAATTAATGAGGAAGTTTTTGTTTGTACTAAAACGCGTTAATATTGATGAAAATTTTATTGTAGTTGTGTAGACCTAATAGGTCTGTTCCAATTGATTTGTGCACAGAAATTCGTAGTTGAGCAAATTATCAGGAGTGGGGATAAAAATCCCTCTTTGAGAGAGAAACTGTGCACAAACTTGCGGAACGACTTTTCGTAGAAATGCACAGTTTCACGTAATTCACGTAACGTCAAAAAAAATATATGAAAATTGGCATATGAAATGTCTTTTTTTTAATTTTGAATTTGAGTCTTCAATTTTCTGCCCACAGAATTTTCTGTGGCAGAAATTCGCAGGGTGAGGACATTTTTTACTCTCTCATGAGCACGCTCTTCTGTGAAAAACTACGAAAAAATCTCCAAATGGGACGGCTTTGGACAGTTTTTCGGTGATTTTCGGTGAATTTCACAGCAATTGGAACAGACTTATTGTATGCTCCCTCGCTCTGGTCACTATCCAACCCCCTGTGATGTGATTTTCCTTTTAAAAATGCATGCTATATCCGATGCACACTCCGTGTACCGGAAAATCTTGAAGCAGCATTTCCAAGGAGATATACCACGTACACCTTACCTTCGTTAAAATCCTCTAAAGCGCATCAAATGTTTCTGCTCGGAATATTTAAACCAAAATCAATGTCATTTGAGTTCACAAGTCAGACATGTTTTCGACACAAAATTAAATTTCCCTGACTAAATATAGAAGTTCTTAATGTATGAAAGGACATGACCCTGTATCTTGGATCTCTCAAAATATCTAAAGCGTCTCGTGGTGATGTTACAACAGAGAACTGTCATAATTCATTGAATTTTATTGAAGTTGGTTTCCGTTCGATTTGAGTTCATCGAACGCTATATAGTTTTATTTTTTGTTTCGTTTTTTTGTCGACGAATGATTCAAATTGTATTTAACACACTTATTATTATGGGTTGTGAATGCATAATAATGGCCCGTTGTTTGAAACAACGGCATCTATGCTGTTCATTAATCATAGTGGCCAGTGCCCATAAAAAATCAATCATTACAAATAAAGACTAACGATAGAAATCGACCGTTTGTGGGGAACTATGCTATGATTGACTGCGAAGGGGGGCTATTTGCAAAATGCCAGGCGTATGGAGATAATGGATGACCAGTCGTAACCAATTAAAATATAATAATTCACAATAGAGATACGGCAATATTCACACGTATCGTATATCTGCAGATGAATATTTGCACAGATATCTAAATTCACATTACGTATCTCATCATCAAACTTGAACACAAGGGGCAACTATTCAGGCCCCTAACATAACTCTTTTCCGCTTTAAAATATCCTACGGCTACTTCCTCTGAGCACAATATCTAAATAAAATTCAACTTCTTTGTTTTCAGTCCCAGTTTGATGACGATTCAACCCCCGCAACTGGTGAACAAGTTTGGCTGGTGCATCGTGGTGGTTTTTGCGCTGCCATTAAGCTACCTCAACAAAAAGATCACACTGAACATCATAAGGTGGTTGTTCAACTGTTGCACAATGGTGAAGAGCTAACAGTCGACGAAGATGATATCGAAAAATCGAATCCGTCCTCCTTGGACTTGGTGGAAGACATTTGTCAGTTGAAGCATTTAAACGAGGCGTCCGTGCTGCACTGCCTCCGCCAAAGATACGCCAGTAATCTGATTCACACTAAGGCTGGTCCAATCCTCATGGTTGTCAATCCTATGGCACCGCTGTCCCTGTACTCAGAAAAGGTAAGTGCTCGTGTATCAACTCATCATTTGACGCGAATTTATTTCATGTTGATTTATACTTTCATCCTATCGACTCTCGTTTGAATTAGAAGGAAATTATATTTTGATTGCAACAACATTTCAGGTGGTGTCCATGTTCCGTGGATGCAAGACCGAAGATATGCCTCCACATGTCTATTCCCTGGCACAGACCGCCTACAGGACAATGTTGGAGACGAGACGCGATCAGAGTTTGATATTCATGGGGCGATCGGGTTCCGGAAAGACAACAAGTTTCAAGCATGCTCTGTATTACTTGGCGTTAGCTGCTGGTGAGTAGGATAACATATCCCTGAGTGGAGGAATTATTATGTGGGCTTTAGGCAAATCAAACTCTGTTTCAATGGTGTGGCAATGAAGTGCATTGCACACTGATTGAAAACCAGTTCTCTTAAGAAATGATCAATACACTTGTCGTTTATAAACTTTTCTCTCTATTTCTAGGTTCTGTAAACAAACTTCTCACTGCCGAAAAAGTCAATGCAATCAATACAATTTTGGAGGCATTTGGCAACACTAAAACTAGTCTGAACTCAAATGCAACACGATTTACACAGATTTTGAGTCTTGACTTCGATCAGAGCGGACAGATTGCATCAGCGTCTGTTCAGGTGAATTATTTGATGAGATTCGCTTGGACACTTTGTGTCTCTAATTCACCGATATGGAATTGTTTTGCAGGTATTGTTGCCTGAACGTCAGAGAGCGGGTAGGCGTCACATGAATGAGCATAGTTTTCACATTATGACGAGGTTATTGGCGGGCGCTGAAGGTCAACTGCAGAAAGAGCTGTGTCTGGAGAACATTTCCTCAGAAGACAATCATCCATTTGTGTCACTCTCTCAGAAATTGGAAGATCGTCATAGAGCCGCATCGGAATTCACTCGAACTGCTTTGGCATTTGATACACTGAACATTGATGCGGTGGCAGTGAAGGGAATTTGGGCAATTCTAGCGTCGATTTATCATTTGGGAATTGCCGGTGTTACCAAAAGTAAGTTGAATACCCTAATCTGAGTAATTTTATTTAGTAATCATTGAATATTTTAGTTGGATCTGGAAGCACAGCTCGAATACAATTTGCAAATCCATCGGCTGCTCGCAAAGCATCCGCGCTGCTGGGAGTGTCCGTCGAAGATCTACAGGCATCAGCGTTCTCCATAAATACACAGGGCAGCCCATCCAAGTCACCAACAGATAGCACAGAAGTAGCTTGGGAAAGCCTAGAAGGATTGGTTATTGGCCTTTATTCCGAGGCAATGTCTGCTGTCGCCGCGCTAATCAATAAGGCTATTTGCACATCAACCCACACCATTGCTTCTATCTTGTTGGTTGATACGCCTGGCTTCCAAAACCCAGCAAGTTGTGGTGTCCAAACGGGAGCATCACTCTCTGATTTGCGTCATAACTATTTGCAAGAACGTCTACAGTTGTTGTTCCATCACATGACCTTGGTCGCTCCACGCGATCGATACGCTCAAGTAAATTCCACCAAATATTTAATCAGACTTCTTTTGAGTAAAAATTGTTTTTTTTTCCCTTAAAGGAACTTGTTGAAATTGACACCGAGGGACTACCAGAAACACATCCCGGACCGCTGGTGTCCCTCATCGATAAAGCTCCACAAAACCATGTTGTGCGCACCTCACAAAGAGATCTTCGCGAACAAGACCGACGAGGCTTACTTTGGCTTCTTGACGAGGAGTCAATGTATCCGAACTCGAATGACGATACTTTCATAGAACGCTTGTTCTCCCACTACGGTGACAGAGAACATCAGAATCTTCTTCGGAAAGCCAGTGGAATGAAACAATTCATCCTACAGCACTTACAAGGAACTAATCCGGTTTTATACTCTGCGCATGGTTGGCTCAAAAACAGTCGAGAGCACCCGTCGATTAGAAATGCAGCTTCACTTCTTCAAGACAGTTCCAAAGATGAAATAAATCGATTGTATGTGGGTTCCTTGACTCGTGGCAATGGTATGGTCTTCTGTGGCTCTATAGTTGGCCTGGAAGGCACTCAATCATTGCGAAGGGTCTCAAGCATCCGTCGGTCATTTACATCTGCCGGAGTGAAGCGTAATTCTGTGATGCTACAAATGAAGTTCACTGTAGATGGTGTCATCGATACTCTGCGGCGCACGGGAACCCATTTCGTTCATTGCTACCTATTGCAACACAATGCTGGTCTTCATTCTGGCTCAACAGCTGGATCGCCAATCTGTTCACTTCAGGGTTCTGATGAGATGGTTAATGTTCCTTTGTTGAGAAGTCAGGTCAGAACACAACTATACATTGCGCATTACTCATTCCAAAAGTAACCAATAATATATTTTATCTTTACAGATTCGTGGTTCACAACTACTCGAGGCAGCACGTTTACATCGGCTGGGCTTTCCCGAATCAGTTCCTCTGAATGAATTCGTTCGTAGATTCGGCTTACTGGTCGACGTTTCTCTCTCGAAGGATTTGAGTGTTGAGCAAATATTATTGGCGAATGAAATCGATTCATCATCCTATCGAATTGGACCGAGTCAAGTAAGTGGTGTGCATACATACTTATATACGAAACACTCAATTCTCCTCCTATTGAGACACTTTAAAATAGTCGGGTATATTTACAGGCGCTTTTGCTTAAACCTGTGGGTATACCTCAGATATTTGTTTGAAAGTTGCATTCATACATCGGTGAAGATCTTTGCTTTGCTGTGTATTCGAGTTACTTTCGAACATGAGCTGGATCACGTTTTAGCGAACGTTTTTTATTCATGCGAATCATACATTTTTAGAATGACATATGGAATGCGTGAGGTGTTCCGGAGGAGCATTCTTTTATAGAAAATTGAAAGCGTGTTCCCCACCCTCGTTTATGATATAACATCGGATATGTAAATAAGAAGGCAATGTAGACGTACTTTTAAATTTACAGAAAGCATTTAGTCGCCGCGTTATTATTTTTTTATTAACATGTCGGCCATTAAGTACGCATAAATGCAAAGTACATCTAATATAAAAAAATGTAGGCACTAACTGGATTGATAAATAACCTTGTGCTCGTCCTAATGTACATATTTTCGATAGTTGATTGTTCAAAATCAATTTTGATTCTAAGTAAAATGTGTGTGAGGAGATGACTTTTTGGTCATAATCCAAATTGCACATCTTTTGCCACTCAGTATGTGTTATAGTGATCGGAATAAATGTTATAGTAGTTAGGCAATGCCTTCAATCAGATTTCAAAAGATCGGATTTTCTGTTAACACAGTTTTTTCCATACGTTTTCATTCATAGCACGACAACGAGATACTCCTCCAAACACACAAAACCGATTTATATGGTGTTCGCCTGTTTTAAATGCATCCGTTCGATGATAGCCAATACTACCCATCTCTGGTCTCTAGTGATCAAGAGATAAAAAACGCTTCCATATTGTGCCATATGCGGGATCCAAGCACCACTTTTTCTTAGGTTTGGAGTTAATCCAAAAGACGTACTACCTGCCTTTTGAACCACAGTATGTCTTTTGTAGTGGATCTCTTTAATCCCACTGAAGTCAGTATCTCCTTATGGAGAATACGCTTCCTTAACCAGAGTAGTGCCGTACATTCACAAAAAATGTGCTCGGAAGTCTCAACCTCTTCCTGCCTGGAAGTCGACAATCATTGTCTTGGTGCAGGTTTATTTTATTAAGGTGGTAATGGAGACCTCAGTGGTCAGTAAGGACGCTCATTAGTAATCTTTTGCTTTACTTGTCGAGACATTGCCTAAGATCAGCCTCATTGGCCATGTGGTCCTACCGAAGCGACTCTGCCAAGTTAGAGTTTTGGTTACCTCAGTATTTGTCCCAACTCTCACCTATGGTCATGAAATTTGGGTAATGACCGAATGAATAAGATCGTGAATAGAAGCTGCCGAGATAAGATTTCTTCGTGCTGTTGTGGGAACTACTCGTCGGGATAGGGTGAGAAACATGGTAGTGCGCGAGGGATTCAATGTAGAGTAGCAGCTTCTTCAAGCGGAAAGGGCTGTGCTTCTATGGTTTGGTCACGTGGCACGAATGTCCCCTTCGACTTCCAAGATGTGCCTTTAATGCGACTCCATCAGGTGGGAGACCGCTTGGCAGACCCAGGATGAGACGATGTACAAAAACTCGTCTAGTTCCTCTTGGGCATAACTCCTGATGAGTTAGAGTCTATGGCGGAGGATCGGCCTAGAGATCTCTAGAGCGTACTTCGCCGCCGAGACTCCTTTAGTAGTTCATGCGAGTCAGAATTTGATGATGAATACATAATTCACAATAATTTGAAATGACTATTTACATGTTGTCGAAGATGTATCGTGCGTGGGAAACCTTAATAAAGTCGCGTGTTCTCTAAAGGAAACCATCGATACAATTTATATTCCTAAGTTAGATACTATAAAACAAAAACAATAGCTGGACCCGGCAAACGTCGACTGCCGTTGCACTTAAGAACTGGTTGGCAACAAAAAACAATCCGGAGTACCACACGAACATACGGTCTGAATATAAGAAGGATAGGTTCAGTGTTTCAGCCGTGATGGTCAGACATTTTAATTTTGGACCAACGCTAAAATATATCCAAATAATCGCAAAAAGCATTTATTTTTTAATCGAGTCCAATTTCAAAGATACTGCCATTTGATAAACAGATTGTATGTATGAATTAAATGCACATGAATTCATGTTAAATGAATTGCTATATAATATTGCTCTCCGTTACATCATTGACCATCGTACGAAGAGAATGCGTTAATTTATTGCCTTTTGTCATGACCAAATTTGCATTCAATTGCTCCTAGATATTCAACTATGCTCAGCGGTCTTACAGTTGATATGCACATGTAATAAATAAAATAACATTATACCTACTCGTTATCTAACCTTCGATTATGTGAACTTCACTCTTAATGAGAAGTCGCATTCAACACAACGAACACACAAAGCAAAGTTATCTTCAAAATCTCATTCATTCAATTCAACTCACATCAATTCCATGGATCTCTCCCACACATTCGCAAATAACATAAACAAACACCGTAGGCATTCCCACGTCGAATGATCAACAATGAAGAAGTACATTATAGCTCCTCCCGAAGTTGAACGTCGGTTTGTCATCCAAATAAACAATTACAAAGAAAATCTTAGTTCGATGAACTAACAGGCATTTTGTCATAAAATTAAAGAAACTCCAGCAAAAGCGGCATGCAGAGAAAACGCCCACTCATTAAACCATCGCGCTAATAGTGCGAAGTTTTTCATTCCAACGAAACGAAATGACGACAGAAACCCCATGGTGCGCATAGTAAAATGGTTGAAGCAGAAGACGTGTCAGCAAACTTCACCTGCAACCAAATTAAGCATTCAGAACGTGTACATATCTTATGTTTGTAAGTACCCAGCAGCTACTGCCTGCTGCTGCTGCCGATAAAAGAAAGTCTCTTCACGGGCACAAGCCTATTTGTTTCTTTTTTCCAAATTTATTAGTTGCCAAGTTATTTTCACCTTTAACCTAGCAGTGCTGCCAGTCAGCCATACGCGAATGGAACTGTGGGCTTTGCATTTTGGGAAAATCTCTGAACATTCTTGAGATAAGTGTCAACATTGTGGCTGCGACTCATCCTCGCCGGAACAAACAAATCCCACAAAATAAAATGTGTATCTCTAATTTTTAATCTCTTTGTTGGTAAGCGGCAAAAAATAAATTTCATTTGTCCCATTGTTGTGCGGATGGCGGAGTTTCGAGGAGGAGATGTTTGGTTGGACTTGCAAACAAATCTCCGGACGGAACACCTTATTGACTTGTGTCGTCTTTATCTCCGCCGCATGCATTTAGCGAAAGTGTTTCGAGAGTTTTGCCACTGATTTGGTCGTAGGTCATAAAACATTGAAATGTTTCCCATTTCAATTATGCGAGGAATAGTGTAACTGTATGGACCGCACCTATGCGCGGCTGGTTATGGTAGGCGAGAGTGCTGCTTCTGCTATTAAGACGACCAATAACAACTGAGTCATCACCTGTCTCGGCATGAAGTTTGAAGTAAAAGTTAATGGCAACAGTTGGAGTTGACGGTGCGCTAAATTCTTGGAAAGCTGTGGAGTGACTAATTGGAGACGTAAATGAATAGATCCCTATTCCATTTCCGTTTTTGCATTTGTGTCGTCAAGTTCTTTAAGCCACATTTCAGACGCAAATATAGCTGGCACTTGGTTTAGTGTTCCTTTAGTGTATAATGTAAAACTGTCAAAAGGATTGACAATGTTGCACGAATCAAACAAATCAGTGCGATTCCCTGAATTCATTATGTGGCAAATATCAGCTACAGTTTATGTCTCAACTTTTGCGAAGTAAAATGATATAAAAGAAAATAGTGAAAAACAGATTTTCCACTTAATTACTTTCACTCTTTCACGAAGATCGCTTGACAAAACATAACAGCAAAAATTGTCGTAAATTAAAATTAAAAAAAGAAAAAAAAATAACCAGCAGAGAAAAAGTCGTTTATTACTCGTTTAACTCCTCTTCCATGCCACCGTCTTTTTTATCCATGGAACGCATACAAATGTACGCACTTTGCTGCATACGGAGCCAGTTCATCCTCCAGGGCAGTGCAACAGAATCTTGTAATAAAGTTAAACTTCAGTTTCAGCATTGTGATGGTCAGTTAACGTGGTCTTATCCACACACCGGCTTCTCTTATACAATCATTTCAGGTCTTCTTTTCTTCTTAGATATTCGCTTAAAACTATTGGATGTGTAGTAGCATGAATGTACACATTCAATCAAGTTTTACTGGTTGATTAGAAACACACAGCACGCATGCGCAACATGCTCACCTGATGAGCATGTACACACAAGTGTATATAGGGGGGGATTATTGTATGCATTTCGAGCCATAGCCACACACCGCACAAGCGATAATTTGAAATGGTTAGAATGGTTTTCTTGTGGCCAGAACAACTGGATTTTCTTGACATCACTACAAAATCATAAACTTGTAGTCCAACCAATTAACTGATAATATGATAATTATAATTAAGTGTGGCAACTGCACTTGTATGAACTGGGCGGCCGGCTGCCAACGATGAGTACCGGTTAATGGTGATTGAATTTTCTGATACTCTGCCTTTGGATACATGGATTATATACTTAAAGATTCTAGGCGGGAGTTATGTATTGATTGGATGAAATTGAAAACTCCTCGGGTAAATACTAGTCCTCGAACTGGATGCCAGTACAACTTCGAAGTCGTAAATTCCACGTAGCTCAACTAAAGTCTATTGCACATGTTGGAGGTAAAGTCTATAAGCAAAAACTCTTTTGAAGTTAATGTCTGGTTTTTAGTTGAGTGAATTTCAGTGAAAAACATAGTATATCTCAATTCATCCTTCATACTACCGTGACTGTAGGAGTTTAGAGTAGACCTCAATCTCAGTTCCCACTTATCTTGTTTTTTCTCGTGTCGAGCTTGTGACTCGTCTGATGGATCTACGCAGTCATATTTTACGTGTAGTAATATGATTTTGTAGAAATATTTAATACTTTAGGTGGCGATACAGAGATTTGGTCCTTGTTTCTACAGCAATCACTCGTATTGTGCGCAATATTACTCTCTTGCGAGTGGAAGGGACCTTATTATGCCAGCTCCGTACTGCGAAGTTTAAGAAGCTCCATCTTGACAGCTGTACTTTCTGAGTCAGTGACTTGATGGTGCCGTGAAATCTGTGAGTTGCTTGTGTCGGGATTTAATGCAAATAACGATGAATTTATGCACTATCTACGACGGAATTTATAATTTCTGTGATGTGATCGTGGCCTATGTCATAATCCAGTAGTTAAACAATTCAATTTCAGTAAAAAAAAAGTCGGCTAACATGGCTCTGTAACGCCCACTGTTGACAGAAACGTTGTTCCCCGCCGACGGGGACCATGAGTGTTGTCCACTAGCATACCACTCTCACGAACTTTTTGCACAAATTTGCGTGTAGTAGTCGCAGTGATTGCTGCATTTTGGCCAAAACTTCGTCTTTTCAAAAAAAGACCTGTTTAGGCTATACATCACTCACTTTGGAAATTAGTTTCCAGTTTATCCAACATTGTCCAAGCGTAAATCGACTCATCGTTCCGTGAAGGTATGATACTGACTTTCTGTCAAGATTTGGAGAGGGAAACAGCTGTCAGTGTAAAAAAAAATCTAATCTATCTAATTTAATCTGAAAAGAAAAACCACCAGATGGCCCACCCTGTATGTCCTGACGCAAATTCAAAGCCAGTTTGCAATGTTCCTTGTGTTATCAAATTCGTACAAAATACCATAAATTTGACTTGTAAAGAGTGCATGGCATTATATAAGATATATTATTTTCCCTGCAAATAACTGTAAATAATACCAATAAATACTATTTTCCATTTGCTCCCAAATCAATTGACCCAAATGCATTGATGCCATTGCAAAGGTCTCCGCTAAGCGACTTATTATGCTCTTCATAAAACTGCCCTAATAAAAACTTAATGTCCGCTCATTCATCGATGTCATAATTTAAGACACCCGCCAGTTTAAAACTGGTTTAAGATGTAACTAAATTACGGCCGCAGTAAAATGAAGAGCTCGAACTAGCTACTGCATCGCCACTAGTTTTAGTATTCCCTTCTCACACCGCAACTGCTTACTGCACAATCATACATGTTCCAGTTGGTTTTCCTTTAAACAAAATGCACACTACAAGATGGGTGAAGCAAACTTTAAGCACGTATCGCAACCGATTCAATAATTTTTAAAAGAAAGTTTAACCCATTGCGGTGTATTGGAGTTGGAGAAGAGGAGGCAACACAAGCTATTCATGGCTACGAAGAAAATTTTATAAAACAAAAAAAGCAAATACACATGAATATGTACTCTGACTCCATAACTGACAACATGTCCCAGTGAGAGTCCCAGAAAGAGGAATCTTTAGTTGGTGCGTCTCCGGAGAGAAGACGTGCGCAATTGCAATTGCACTTGCACTCACACTCGCACTTTCACTTTCAGTAAAAAGGAATTTGGTGATTTTAGGTGATCTTATACACGCCTCGAGGTGTTCACATACATACACTTATGGAAAGGTATTTGTGTTGTGCACTTTTTCCGCGTCTGCCGGTGACAAAAACAACACAACTAAAACGACATTTTATGTTACGCAGTGAAAAAAAAACAAAAAAAAAAACTCATTTGTCAGTCACCAGCATTCGTCTGGGCTTCAACAGGTCGGCAAGTCCATGTACGTGAGCTTTTTGTACCGGTAATAATTTCATCTGACAGTATTCCGCATCTTTCGTCGAATCCCTTCCACGCAGTACAATGCGGAAAGCAATCACTAATAGATGATGATGTTTTTGGCTTGCAAAAACTTATAATCCCATAAATAAGTTATTTTTTCCTCTCTCCTTGCCAGTTGAACGAGGGCTTTGTGTTTACATAAATGAAGCAGTAGTTCTTCAGGTCAATAAGATAAACATATCCAACTTGCAGGTCTAGTAATCTACATCCAGGAGTCGAAAATTCCGAAAATGTTTGCAATTCGATATGCATAATCGAGCTTAAGGAAGAGGTTCCATTATACGCGTAATTATGTTTTCATGGTTGAATTTCTACACATAAACAAAATCCCACAAGCTTCCGCTTATCTTCCGCAGTGTTTGATTAATTTGCAAATTGAGTAACTAATATCAGGAAATTACATTTCTTCATTTTGATGTATTTTAAAAGGAAAATATGTGAATCAGTGTATATAAGACGATACTTGCATCGAAGTGAAAGACATTTCAGAAGTTTGCTAATAAGCGACAACTATAGGCGTTCATACTTTCAAACTTCAAGAGCACCGATAATAAATGCGACTCCTTTCGAAATAGCTACGCCCTGACAGGCAGAATTCTATGCGTGAAATTATTTCGAACGATTGACATGTAATCAACCATCACCTTAGAATAAATTATTCAAATTCGTTGTCAGCGTGGATGTCACTTAGGCATAAATCGTACTACATGTCTTGTTGTATCATTACCAAGTTTTGCTGTTGAATTCATATCTCTAAGAGGAAAAATACTCGCAATGAAATAGAAATTAAAATTATCGAACGATATGTCTTCGCGTGGATTTTGATTGGCAGCAAAAGTTGACAGTTGACGATGATAGTTTGAATTTGAATATGAATACCTGTCATACAAATTGATTGGTTTGAGTTGAGAGTCGTGGAGGAATGTTTTGGGTGAGACACTCAATGAGAATCCATAAATTTTTCACATATGATTTGTGGGCAATATGTTTTGATAATTACAAGGGTGATGGGAATGATATTTCTTTACTGGCAGTTACGAAACATATTGATGATTGACAGTGCAATGATGTTCACACAAATATGCAGAATGGATTTGTGACATGCACAAATGTTGTGATAGCACATGACGTGGAAACCAATATGAAGTAGGTCGCGTTATTGTTCGTTGTTAGGGAAAATATCGCGGAAGGTCGAACGTTGGTTAATAATTACAAGTGAACACAATAAATTAAACATCTCGTAGTTAGATTGATGTTTTTACAAGTTACAAAACATTCGCATTGAGCATCGTTTTGTCCGTCCAAAGTCAACTATAAATTGTCTAACATCAGCAAAGGGTACGATCGTTGGTTAGCTCATGGTAGAGTTTCAACTTAATAGTAGGTTCTTTACCTAAAGTTTGAAGTTTGGATCCTAGAGTGGAGAGCTGTCTAATTTATTGTTCAACAAAAGTCGGTGTAATGGGAATATTAATTTTCAGTAATGTCACAACTGTGTGAATTATACGTTTTTAAAGCGTTTTGTGGACACAGAGGATAATTTCGAGAACTTGTATAGATTACATGGAATGGTTAAGCAATCAGTTCCTTTCCGAAACAACCCCTAGTGGTGCTACAACAAGAACTGAGAAGCTGAAATTATTCCTTCGAAACATTGGCAACTCGGGATTCTAAGCCTTCATGTTTTCAAATTTCCTGATTTCTTTGGGTTTCACTCAAAATAATCCTCTTCCGAAATAATATTCTCCATTTTTTTAAACTTTTTTATTTCTTGAAGTTACCTCCAATGCTCACTCAATTTCTTCAAGAAAGAAACATTCAACTGTCCAAATATGTGAGTGAGGGGTTTTCGTTAAACAACGAAATTTGTTTTTATTCACCCCAGATGGAGTGTTCCCTTTAAAATGCTGAGGGATCAGTCAGACTCAATTTGTATTCATACCCTTCAATGCCTGCTTTCAGGATAGCTACGCCACATCATCACGTTGGAGCCTCTATTCAATATCGATTTATTATATACAGAAATACTCGAATTTTGAACTTAAAGTTAGCTCCGGAAATGAAAGAAAAAATTGGGTCTTACATCACAAGCAGTAATGCATTTTACCAAGTTTCCAAAGCATTAATTGTGTGGTTAGTGGGTGGTTTCAACTATATAATCCAAGTAGTGGCTGTCGTTGAATATTCCATATCCTATGTCTGACTTGTGGTTACACATTCAGTGACGTAAAAGCCGTTCTACTAAAAAGACATAACAGTGGTTATTATATATTTTATAGCGACTTTTGCTTTCACTTCTTATTTGGTGTTACTTAAAGTATGTGGAAATATCGAACCTATGAGGTGTTAGCCGGCATTCACTTTCTTTCAGTTTTTTTTTAACGATTTTCACAAAAAATACTTAAGTAGAGTTGGAAATAGTTCGAACTGAGTATTTGCAGGCAATTCTTTGGGTCGCACGTCGTAAAATACGAATTTGAATTTACCTTCGAGACAAAGGCGAACTATTTTTGCTTTATATCTGCTCATTTATTTACTGTTGTGACTTTTTCCAGATGTGCTGGCTATTGTTTTGTGTGTTATTGTCCTCACACAAATGGAGAGAGAGTATGGAACGTGGAGCAGTTTTAAATGTTTTCCATGGTGTTAAAACTGTCGGAAGGAGGGAGATTTGGTGCTTTATGACAGATAGATATTCGCCTATGACCAATATGGAGTATTGTGCGCACGAGCCGTTTTCCCTATTCCTCATGAATCTGCAATCATTATCCATTTTAATTACCTAAGACTCGATTCAACTGCGCTTTATTAGATGAGTTTAGCACTAAATGTCTTTTCGTTCAGTTTCGTTCAGTTCCAGGATCTTCGGATACAGATCATTCACTAGAGAACTACGGAAGTTTAAGTAAAACTATACACTTGATGGAGTGAAAATGTGTTCCGTAGCATACATAAATTATGCACATTCTGATCTCTAATGATCGGGTCAAACTTTAAAAAAAATACACGCTCTTACCACTATCGTTTCATACAGACACAGTATTATTGCAACAAAAAAAGACTATCTGCCATAATCACCATAATTTTCTCACTTCACGACCATCTCAAATTACAATGGAATCGTTGAAACCTGTACACACACTCGTAATTCTTGGCCTACTCCTCCCAGAAGAATCTCTTCGCTCCCTCACCGCCTATATCTGTAGATTTTCACGCTGTTTTGCATCCGTGATTTTCATTGTATGCCAATTATTTACTTTTTTTTCCTCCATTTTGGCGGCACGAAGAAGAAAACAATTGCGTCTTTCAATTGCTGCTCGCTTACATGGGCCACTCGAACAATAAGCGTGCAAACCAGCACAACATGAGGATCGATTTCTCATGTGAATTGTCGACGTTGTCGGCGTCATCGCTGTCGTTGCATACGCCTCAGATGCTCATAGATGCTGGTTGCATAGTAGTTAATACGATTTTATCTACTTGTAGTAGTCCCTGATGGTCCGATGATACAGATACCACGCCATCGTTGCGTCGTCTTCGAATCCTTCTAGCAGACACTCGGCTGCTGGTTAGTGTTACTTGCGGCGTCACCTATTGTCTCGGCTGTATTGTCACCTTAATAACGTGCACTTACCAAGCGTGATCGTCAAAGGAAAGATACATTGCATTTCTCCACAGCGCGATACAGAGCCTCCGATGTGCTGTTGATGTCTGTAGACATCGTTTTTGTAGCTAGAAATGGCAAACAACTGGAAATGTAGTTGGCGGTGGTCCCCACCTTGACTTGAAATAGATCTGTAGCTTCGTGCTTTGCAGTGTAATGCATTTATTTTTTTTTTACGGTCAAGTTCAGGTTAAGATCCCAACATCACGAATGTCGGATGCGAATATTGTGTGTTTAATTTATTTTTTTCGCTTGTCGCGAGGAGCCATAGATATTCGTTTTTCCTGCGTTATGTTTATTTTTTTTGTGTGCGATACTAATCACTTTCCATTTCATTTAATGTATATGATACATACAGACATTGTCGTGGAGTAATACAACTACTGTCTTTGGTGAATAGTGATCTTTTTAAGCAAAACGAGTTAATCAATGTGCTTGTTGAGTAATTCTTATTGTTGGTGTCGCCCTTCAAATCGAATTGTTGATTGGATTCAGAAAAGTAAACAACATTTGAACATGATGACATTTAAATTTGGCTGACATTGGTACGGCTACGGATGCTTGAAGAGATGTGGAGATTGATTTTGCTTTGCTATGGGATTGTGATTGTTTACCATGTGAGTTTTTTTTGTTTGTTTTGTTGTTTTATCTGTGCAGATTAATTGAGAATATATTTGAACTTTTGAAAGTTTTGAGTGTGGTTTTATGAAAGACAAATAAACAAATGAAAATGAAAATAAATAATTTATGTGATATTCCGATTATGGAATTCTCCTTAAATCGATTGGTTGGAAAGTAGGTCATACATACGCACATTTATATGAGCCATGGTGACACTATTTGAAGTGTTTTGGTTAGGACCATTTCGGGCAGTTTATTTTTGTTAGAAATCTTTTCATTGGTTCGTTGAATGAACTTCATAGCTTTGGGCTGAGTGTGATGGAAATATGTCAGTGATATCTGTCGTGTCGATTACGAGTATTTTCTGATCATTTGGATGGTTCTAAAGAACTATTTAATGTTGTCTTGGAGGCGCTTTAATTAGTTTGGATATTTGATCTGTTTCATTTTTCGCAAACAACGACTTTACAAAATTTGTACTTTTTGTATTTCCCGTGAATCATGGGAATCAAAAACTGCTATTGTTCCTTTTTGGATGCAAAATATTGTCGATGAGTCAAAAGTCGCTGTGTAATCAGAATGCTTTTTGCTTGAGTTTCTTCGTCGTCCTTAGAACTGCTACGTATGCCAATTTGTATATCTATCTTCGCCAAAAAATGTTGACCGAGCCGAGGTTGATCTTGTCAGAGTATACGTCGCCTATTGTCAGACCCATTGTGACGTGTGACAGCATAGTGTGGTGCCAAGGTGCGTTGAAAACCACAAACTTAAAGACATTAACCATGCCTAGGAAACACAGGTACACGTATTCGATTAAGCCTCAAATATACCAGCTGATGAAATTTTATGTGACATGAACATCTATGGTCAAATAGCCTTTAATACATGTACGATCTTCAGAATAAATCTCGCATCGACACTCTTGGAAGAATCTGGGAACTGGTCTCAAGTCTCCCAATGGTTGGTTAATCAGCTTCATCGTCAGGCTCTCAACTTTCACTGCTCTCAGAAGCACTTAATATAGTGCCCAATAGTCTATTGTATTGTTTTGGAAATGGCTGTTCCACATAGTAAATAATTTTCTCGAATATTCCTGCTTTACAATTTGAATATAAGAGAAATCGTACGTACATCATTTTCGATTCATTTAGTCGTTGCAACGGACATCCTTCCATTCGTAAAACGCAAATTACAGCCACAGGAAGACACACACAGCTCACAACAAGAAAACAAGGCCTTCTTTAAAATACATTTCCAACATGTGCCACATACAAAGTATCATCAAATTGTCACCTCCGCACGCAGCGATTATCCGCGCTAGAGGGTGTATGTAAAAACCCCCAACACAGCACCAACGCCAACACGTATTATTAAAGAAAATGTTTATCTCCTTAAGTGGTTATTAGACGAAAGTGGCAATGGTTGCGTTGCGTTGCAACCGAAAGAAAAGTAAAATTGCATCTATGGCAGAATGGCAAGTGATGTGAATTATTATCTACGGATATATGAATTACACACTTGCATACATACTCGGCATACGTGTGAGATGTAAGATGCATAGTGCGGTGCCCACAACATTACGGCAGGTATCGTCGGAATGGCCTAAGCAACCGCACGGCCACTGTACCGTTGGTGAAAGTCAATTATTCTTTAATAATATCGATTATAAATTGGTTAAGACGGTATTTCGTTATAACTTCCCCTCAAGGGAACGCCGCATGATGAAGACGAACATAACCAAAACGAATGTGGAGGAGAAACAACCCAAAGCAACAACAACAACTGGAGCTAATTGTGCACGCGTTTGTGCACTTAATCCTGAGGCGGGGACGCAAATAACACTACCGGTGTTAGGTTCTCTCGGTGCAGAGTTAGTTAAACTGTCAAATGCTATTAATTCCAGCGGACTGGTAATATGATTTGGGTCTCTGTAATCATCTCAAAGAGTGGTGGTCTGACGAACTGCAGTCTGTGCCTGTGTGTGGGTAGATGTGATCTAATAATTTTTGTGTCACTCCATGTACGTGGGGAGATTTCACCTCTTTCGATGAGAGACTGCGCTTGCCAGGTGTATAATGTACTTTGAAGTTCGTTAGGCTTTACGAGTTGCATTAAAGCCGTGCTCCGCCAGTGTAACGAACGTAAACATAAATGTATTCAGGCACGAATGTGGAGTGAACTTGAATCACAACATGAGACATGAAATTAAGATTGATATTTGTAATCAAAAAGACATGGCTCAAGGATATAAAATATAATGTATACGGTATACACCTCGATTCCGGTTTGTCGCATGCATGAAAAAATGTGTTCTTAGCTCAGCTCATTCATTTATCTAGGCCTTTAGAATTGTCTGTTAATTAACGGAAAGTATACGTTGAAGTGTTACCATCTCTCTTTCATTATACAGCCTCCGACTTTGGCGGCGTGCAACACAAAAACTGCGCATCATTTACTGGAATAGTTAATATCTCGTTAACCTGAGAACTAACTGAATGAATCTTCAATTTCGCTTTCCCAAAGTTGGCGAGTAAAAACAAAGTTTACCAAACTGCTGATCGTGTGTTGAATACATAATGGCTCCATTCACTGGGAGATAAAGCCTAGACCTTGGCCTTAAGAAAAGCAATACAGCAGCGTGATTATGGATACAGCCGAGTAGAGCACAGATAAATAAAACTCTTTTGCAAGACACTTTCCGTTCATAATTCAATCTTCAGTCATGGCGAACACATGGGTGAAAGCCTTTTGCATTGTTTGATGGTGGCACCTTTTTTTTTGCAGACTTACGCTCCCCTCCTGCCATTCGCTTGCACATTGTTATTGTCTCGTAAATTTTGTAAATGAGCGTCTCGCCGCGTACTGGCAATCGTGTTTGTAATTTTCTACTTTGCTTTTGTGATTTTCGAAGAATGGAGAACAGAAAAAATAATATGAACAACATTTGCCCCTTTCCTCTGTCCACATTGCAAATGCATCTATCAATCCTTTTTTCACTGGTCCGTTTTGACGGGTCTTTTCATTGGATTCAGCATCTTTGATGGCACCACCTGCAAACAGATAAATGCTGCATATCTTGAAGTCATCATTTTCACATTGCATTGTGCGGATGTTCATTGTTGACTTGTTGCATTTTGCAGAGAGGACGGGCAAGATTGGTGGCGATCGCGATTGTGGATTCTTCAGGTGTCTCTTCCTTTTGTGTCGGTCGGCAATCGATTTTGTGCGCGTGTGATGCACTTGCCCTAGAGTGAACATTGATGATATTAATCACTTTCGTTACTATATATTGCTTCGGATTTCCTTTTGTTTTACTTTTTGTTGTTTTCTGTGACTCCGACTGACCACCATAAGCGCTTCAGGTGCACGTAGAAAAGTGGTTTTGGCCATTTGTGGAGAATTTGTGGAAGTCCTTGAGAAGGGTTGAATGTAGTTTTTGTTTTGTCGACCGGGATCCCAGAATAACCTGGTGGCAGAATTGTTCTCAATATGAACTGGTGATTGAAGCGGTGTGATACAGACAATGGATATGGGAGTTTACTGAATATGGTGGAAGCTAAAAAAACATGCTGTAGTTCGTTGAGGCTGAGAGCACGACACAAATAAAGTAACAAGCTGCGATTGGTAAATCAGCGCATAGCAACAGTGTTAATGGCATTGTGATGGTTAAATACCTTTAATTCAACTCGGCATAGCCAGAAGAGCTATTTGTAGGAGTCGTGCAAGATTCTGCTTAAAGACCATATCCGTGAGACGCGGCGAGAAAAGTTTTTTGTCTGATTTCTTATATCAGGTGTATTTGAATGTCCAGACGCATTTAAGTATGGATTAGGCTTCACTTCTGAATATGAAATCGTGAAATGACACAGTTCCTATTTCCTATTTCCCCACCTATCTTCTTGGGCCATAAAATCCATGCACACATACACAAAATTATGCACCTTCATAATTAACGAAGCACAATCCCATACGACAACAAACAACCATCGAAAGTATCTCTCAAGCGCGATCGCTTCATCACCATCAGTAGGCTATAAGGTCACGAAGAGTAAATAAGAATATGCAGGGGAAAACTATTTTCACACTGCGACTAATTAATATTCAAATATTTGAATATAGACAGCTTTAGATACAGGTACCTATGCCAGGCGTATGTGCACGCACGCTTCGTTTTAGCATTCATTAAATTAGCTCTCGGCGGTCGTAGACACCGCATCAGACGTGAGCCTTGCACTTCAAGTATACACTCCTACTCCATATCCGGAAATGGCTGTACTAATCATTATGGATTCGTAAAAAAAATATACAACAGTACAAATTGAAAGAGAAGATATAAAGAAGAAGAAAACGGGGTGAGCAGTCCATTAATGAGATCGTAATTATGTCGAGCAACTGACTGTGAATTTATGATTTAATTGTTCGGAGCTGCAATGCGCGAAGGCGTCTGTTGTTGGGTTGGTGTTGTTGCTGCTATTTGTGCGATAAATAGCATTTCCCTCGTATATTTGTGGGAAATGCACATTTTCATGCTGAGGTTGGCGTTCGAGTTAATTAGGCACAATGACCCCCCATCATCAATGAGCTGGTAAATTGCGTGAAGGTATTGGGAGTATATGCAAAAATTCGAAACGTTAATGTTTAGAATTTTAGCTACTTGCAGTTGCGGTCATGTCTAGATTGGTTATTCCGCGAAGAGATCTACATACTTGAAGGAGAATTTAATTTTTGGTCAAAACCTTTTGCTTTGGCGTGACTCCACTAGTACTCTGCACGTTTCGATTGGAATGGCATTCCAAGTTTTTTGAACCACTTGCCACAAATGATCGCGACTTCTTATACTCGTCTTTGAAACTTCCTTTTACAATACCTCCCAAAGATGTTCAATTGGGTTTAGGTCTGGTGACTGCCAAGGTCAGTTCATTAACTTGATGGCACTTTCTTGGAACCAAGTTTTTACCAGCTTTGAACAGTGTTGGGGTCGTTATCTTGCTAGTGTTCCCACTTAAGCGTCATACTGCGGCATGGTGTTCTGCATACTACAGTATGATCTTCTGCATAATGTCCTTGTATACCCAGAGTTCATTGTGTCTTTTATCGAAAACAGAGGAACAACCCCATACCACGAGAAACAAACCCAAATGATGATTCTGCCACCACCATGCTTCACTGTCTTCCTGGTGTACACACGATTAAGCTTCTTTTTTTTAAGACGTCGTCATACATATTTTGCCATCAGACCCAAAAATTGGGCATCAAATCTCAGTTCTCAAATCATTGGAAGAGGCAAAGGCATGCCTTTTAAAGTTGATCAAAAGCCGCCACAGTTTTCCTTGGTCGTTCTAGAGTTTCTGGTTTATTTTGTGCCTTGATAGTATTTTGAACTTTTGTTTTCGTAAAATTCAAAAGTTCCGCTATCTTTCGCACTGTTAATGTATATGTAAATATTGGGTTTTTCTGTTGAAAGAAAAATGGTATTCAGCGGAAAGGAGTATGATGTTCGAATGTGCAAATGAGTACAATGATACAGTAGAAGTTCTTTGACTTTAAGTGAAATGACTGTAAGTCTCACCAATCGCAATCGTCAAAAGAAGATTTTAGTTAACAGGTGTAATCTAAAAAGTAATGTCAGAGTGTGTCACAAAAGACACTAGTACTGTGACAATACAGATCTATTGAGGAGGTACAATTATTTTATCTAAGATTTAAATGTTGTCTTCAAGAATTTTACAACTTTTCTGAATAGTTGATTTCTTGAAAGTCTATTCCTGTTACGTTTTGTTCTGTTTTTTGTATTGCATCTTACTCGGCCAAGCCTTTGGGAAGTCGTTTAGTATGTGATTCACAGTTTTCTTAGCCTGGCTACAGTGGCTACAGATTTCTGTAGCTGTGACAGTGCATGTACCGTGTCCTGTAAGTGCTACACATATAATTCTTAAGTCAGTTCTTTTAAGTTCTAGAGCTTCATTAACTCGTTTGTGATTATGATTTTGTTTGCATTAACGCACTTGAGTGTTTTATACTTCCAAAACTGGTTCTTTTGATTTTTTCCTTGTATGAACAAGTTAAAACCCAGCAATGCAATAATAGACTGCCATGATTTAAAAGATTGGCAAACAAGCGATATTTAGACGATAGAACATTTGCATTTGTCTTGTTGCATTTGTAATTTATCCGAGTCAGATACAAACTACGCAAGTACTAAAACAACCAAAACGTTTAATACACTGTTAAATGATGAGCATATAACGTTAAAATATCGTTTGAAACCGAATTTCTCGTCGAACCAGCATATTACCATCGAACCAACCACGAACATTTTTCCAAAATCCATCGAACCGCTTCAAACCTGATCGCTGCACTGTCCCTCGTCATACATTCAAACTTCTCTTCTTCACTTTTGTCAACTAACCGCTCGAATATTTTATACTCAGCACTCGGCGCGCAATTATTTTCATTTTTGTTTCTTTTTTAAGCTTGAACTTTTCCACTGGCTCCGCGAACAAGTATTTTCTCTTTCCTCTTCTTCATTACCCAGCTAGGCGACAATATGTACATACTGCATTCGGTATAAGCCGCCACACCATCTTATTGATAAGCGGCTCCATCCATCCATTCAAACCCGCATTGTAAGCGCACAGCACGTATCTCTTCATGGTTTCTGTCCACCGACCGATACTTACACAATTCAGTTTAACGAAAGACCTCAACAGCGTCGGTCTAAATATCGCTTACTCGTCCCGTTTCGCTCATCGCATCGTTGTTGTTTGTTTCTTGGTGGCTCAAAGTGGCCGTGGTTTGCTACTTATTTGAATCAATCTTCCGTGGCCCGGGTTTTTGTAGTCGCGTGTGTCTCTGGGTGCTCTTATCGGTGCGGAATTAATTGATTGATTTTACAGTGAACAAAAATACACGGAATGAAATTAAAACAAAAGGGGAAAATGTAAATTAATTCATCCACATCATTATTGTATCTCGAATTGTGTCCCATATATATGTTAGTTGGTGCGTTGAGTGCTCTACCAGAATTATGACGCGAACTATCGCGTAACTTAATCTACTTTCTTAGTGGTGGCTGAGCAGGGAATCATCATTCGGATCGGTGGTATCTCCTTACAGTACACAGCTCCTGCACTTGAACCAGTTGTGTCAATTGTGACAAACAATAGAAATTGACTGAGCTCTTGTTGGTGTTACACAAGATAAAATTGTGTATAAATAACAATGGAATTGGGAAAGTCGCGTAAAACATTAGTCTCATCGCCGTCGTCAACGACAACAACATCGCCGGGTTCTTCGACGACGAAAGGTGTTCAGAAGTTCTACACGAAGATTCGTCACAAAATCGAGGATCTGCCTCCAAAGATCACAGCAAAACTGCACAAAACAAAACATTCATCGGCTTCGACATTATCGCCAATTGGAAAATTCACACCATTAAATGCTTCTTCAAAGCCCAAACCGAAACCCCAAAATCATCGGCTGGTCACAAAGTCTGTGCAGACTTCACCCATAAAGGACTCTCGGAAGAGTTCCACCCAAAAGGATATGCCCAAAAATCAATCTCAAGCAGACTCGATCTACGAAAAAATCGAAGTTGTATCCTCGAATCCGAACGGCAGAGCGAGTACAGTGTACGTGGATAGTGATGAAGAATGTAGACTGAGTTTAAATGATTCAAAAATTTCTCTGGAAGATGAAATCTTTGAGGAGCTCGAGAAAGTGGCTCACGACGAGGCAAAATTAAGTGCTGTGTTAAAGAACTTTGATAAAATTTTGACTGATTTCACACAACCAAAGCCACCCAAGGCGACTGAGTGCAAGTCCTTAGAGATTACGATGTCTACTCTCAAAGTTGACACAACACCATCCCCGAAGAAGCTTCAAAAGTCGAAAACATGCAGTATTATAGAGTCACGGTGCATTCTCAAAAAATCAGTGTCCGATTCTAATAACGATTTGGAAAAACTGTCAATGGGTCTTCAGAAGCAGGGCAACTTCAATACGACAAAGAGTCTCTGGAATTTGAAGGACTTTGAAGAGTTTGCAAAGTCTGGGAAAAAATTGGAGAAGTTCGAAAACTGCAAGCTACCCGTGTTCACAGGTTTGGCTGCCTTAAATAAGTCTGTCGAAAGTGCCGTAACTAGATCAATAAAGTCACCCGCACGAGCATCTGCTTTGAGATCAAAGAGTGTATGGGAGCTGTCGGGATCAACACAGTCTATCTCTGCTAGTCGTAGCAAGATACCCATTATGAAGTCCTCGTCAATTAAATCTTTAAGTAGCCGCAGTAACAGCTTCTGTGATGTGCAGCATCCACAAAAAAGTCGTTCTCCGCCAAGTGTCAGTAAGATTGTGAAAAATATAAACGACAAGTCACCCAGCCCCACGAAGTCATTTAATCGAGCAACATCTTCATTAGCTGCATCCACCCCAAAAATGTCCACGCCCGCGATAAATCAACGAAGAAAGAGCCTTGCAACAGCTGTGTCGACCCCGCATTCGCTAAACAAAATTGGCAGCTTATCAGCAAATAAACAAATCGCTCCAGCTAGATCTACAATAAAACCAGCTAACAGTGAAACGTCTCTCAGGAGATCAACACTCAGCCTAAACAGCAGATATGCGCCATTGCGGAAGCAGCAGAGCAGTGATGTCCTCCTGGATAAGTGTTTAGAAAAAGGGCACGAGATTTTGAGAAAAGTGGAAGCCTTTGGCAGCGTAACCAAATTGGATCGTAAGCAGAAACCTGCTGTAACTACAACAGCCACTGCAGCTGCAAGGAAGCCGTCATCAGTTTCGCCCAGAAACTACGCAAGAATGAAGGAGCAAAGTAGTGCCAAAGTATTGAAGGAGAGGAAAACCACAGGCGGCAGCAAGATTATCGGAAAGATCAATGATTCTAACTCGAGTAAAAATAATTCTAAGGAACTGAAGACAGAGGTAAAGGTTCTTAAAAGTACATCGCACTCAGCCGCCACTCCATCATTAAATAATGATCACCCTTCCACGAATCAAGTACCCGTCGAAACACCTCAGACTGCACAAACACTCCTCTATGCTAAGGAGGAGACAATTAAATTCCCTCACCTGGAATCATGTAAGATCATTCCGCCCGTTCTTGGCAGTACATCCGAGGAACACGCTGAGCTCCTTGTGAACGTGAAAATTAAACAGCCAGATATGAAACCGCCACACACGACCACAGTGCAACTAATCGATCGTATATGCAATAGACGCCTAGAAAATGTGGATAAGGAATTGTATCCCGATTCAGATCACGATTCAGACGACTCTGGGCACATTTCGAATGAAAATGATGAACTACTCACAATCACCAGCGGTGATTGTAGCAGCAGTAGAACTAGTAGCGAGAGTACAAACGATCATTGCAAGGGAGCAAGTCCGCCACCCGCAACAGTAGCAACATTAGCAACAGCAACAGCAATACATCAACGTGTGCCAGCATCGACAAAGATCAGTGAACTCTTAGAGAAATTTGAGCATAACACCAGCATAAGCGGTAGCAACAACCAGCAGCGTCAAAACCAACAAACACAACAGACACCATCGAAGAAAATCTGCACGGCAATGAAGATCGCCGAAGTAGAACCAGTCAAATGCATCCAAACTCACATAGAGATATATCCGACATATAGCAAAGAGGTAATTTTACGGTTGTTGTAAAAGAAATTCGGTTTTTCGATAATGATCGAAGACCTTATAGACATACATACACGTAGATATTAGATACTTAAATAAATTGTGAAGTATTTTGATTAACTTTAGTTACTCTCTAAGTTGGGTTCTGTATTTCGCTTCTTTTTAGAGATATTTTTTTACTTACTTAAAGTATGTATATTTCCGTTTTCCGTCTTTTTTTTTTGCTTAATTTGAATTCTATTTATGAATAGTATTGTATCTTGTTTGCTTCTACTTTGCTGGCTTCATTGCTTTATAAAATATTGCTTGGCTTTGTACGATTTTTTTTTCTTATTATTTTTATACTATGTAGCATTCTCTAGTAACCGGTGAACGTGTTTTATAAATATTTAAGTGTAATAATAAATAAATAAATAAAATAAATGATGAGAAACAAATGAGTGGTTGTTGCTTTTTATTTAGATGTACTGTATAAATTTTGCGCTTAGTTAGATTTTATTTTCTTTCAGCTTTCATCTTGGAAATAATGTAGTAGTCTGGCTTTACTTGGATGTATTATACTTAGTCGTAGTTGGTGCATTTATTTTGATTTATTTAATTATTTGTATAACTAGCTAGAGACTGGCGACTTTACAATAGAAGTGTAGAAGTCTGTCAACGTACAAATGCGACGATCGCATTTGGTCTAAATTAAGAATCAGATACCACTTTGCGGTTGCTTTTGCTTGACGTCAAAATTTAGATTCCATTGCGTGTGTTTTCAAATGACAACATCTGTGCATGAGGAATCAGATCAAATCCCAAGCGGATTCGCTCATATGTACGTCGGCGTTATTTTGTCACCACTATAAAGCATTCTCATTAAAAATAACTTCTAAATTTATTTTTTCTTGAATACTTCTTTCACAAATAAATACATATATTTATTCATCTTTTTATGAAAAAAAATGCTGCTCTAAGTACACATTTTGTGTATGAACACATGCTGTGATGCTAATTCAGCAATACAGAAACTTTGAGCTTACCCACTCAATTTCTTTTCTTTTCTTCGACTATGTACTCTTTCAATTTTACATAAATGACTATACATACATGTACATACAAACAAATGTTCTTGAAAACAACTTGAACTCAATAACATCGACAACCATCCCTGAACTTGGTGTCATTAAAGCAGAAGCACTTATTTAAACGTCGCTGACCATGTGCACTTTTGCCATGAATGTACTTAAATATGAGCAAAACTTTGAAATAAGCATATGTATTCATAAAAAAAAAATATTTCTCATACATGAAGAGACAATAAAACTACTGTGGTCCTTGACACTTTTGCCCCATTTCCGGACAGAAAATGTAGAGACTTAAAAATGAAATCAACATGAGTTTAAGGTAAGTGTTACATATTTGGTGGAAGGAAAAATGTTGGTTCAATATTGAGTTCGATATAATGCAAACCAAATAAGTACATTTTCGGTAGTTCACAACTCCATACGAAACATATCCGATTACTTAACAATTAGTGCCTGATATGAAACGACGATATGTAGATGTACCTCCATGGCAGTCTGACCGACAGAGATGCTGTAACCGTAACCACAAGCTCCATTTCGAGTTCATAAATAAATATGTATATGCCCTGTTAGACCCATTGACTTGAATATTTTTCAATTAATTCCTACCTACCAATTTGGCGATACCGTAGAATTGATATTTTATTACCTATTTCATCCGCCTGAGACTATCACAATCGAATTCACCGAAAACCTGTTCCCTATTAATTTCCACTCCAGATTTTCCACTCGATTAAACGACAAATTAATTAATGCACCGATGAGCTCTAAAAAATCCCACAGATTGAGAAAATGTTCCTGAAACTGGGGTTGCCCTCAAGCTGTGTTGTTGCGCTCCATTGTGTTCGTATATCAAATTGTATTGTATTATGGATTCACGCTGACCTCTTACCTGCTGTCTCCACCATTCACAGTGACTTTCTTGCATAATGAGCATTGTTGAGTCTTCCAAAACCAAATCCCAATAGCCTAACAAATCAACATAAACAGTTAAGTTAGACACTCAAATAAATTATCTACGCTAGAAGTGTTTACATTTTGTGACATTTTCCACACATATCTTTGAGTTCATCTGATCAAGTGCTTATGTAAGAATATCTATCCACTTGCCGCAATCTAAGAAGTGAGAAAATGTACAAATTGTTATCTGGTAAGTGCGTAAGTACGGTCTTGAATGTGCTATGCATATTAATGCTTTCCAAAAACAAAAACAAAAAGAGAAGTTTCGAAGACAGATGTTCATAATATCGCACTGAGAAACGAAACTGCACTTTCGTTGGATAGATATGTTTACTCAGTCAAGTGTGGTGTTAACTGGCTGCACTTTGAGATGTTGCTCTGAAGCGGAAGACACTTCTTTGAATGTAGAAAACGATCTGTTTACACACGTCTGCATCTGCGATCAGTATTTGCTTATGATCTGCATCTGAAAGAACGCTAAAAGCACGTCTACCCTGAATTGTTTATTCTGATAATGAACGAAAATATTTGTTCTCAGTTAATTAATAGTGGGTTTTGAGGAGATAGTGTGAATATAATTCAGAAATGTATTCGAAAGTTTGATTGTGGATTGGGAAATAAATCACTCATTAGACGAACATGTTCTCCCTTGGGAGTGTAGCTATAAATTCTCATTATAGCCTAATTTATGGTTGTTGGTGTTAAACATAAATAAAACCTAGGCATTAAGCTCAGCAAGTATTAGTTTTTGCATTCAAACGAAGTCGGTTGGAGGTTCTCACCTGTGTTGAGAATGAATTGAAAGGGTTTTTTTAAGGATGAATTTTTATTGACCCCTGCTACGTGCTTCATTAATGTCGCCATGACCAATAAATCTGGTTTAAGTAATTTGAGAGGACACTAAATTCGTTCCCTTGTTACACATAAAAAAAGTTCCAAGGAATACGACTTACGCCGTGCTGGGTTACGGTGCGTTTTGTGGTTACAAAATAATTCCAATACACCTATTAGTTACCCATGACATTGAATAAAATTAAAGTCGTTAAAGAGAGATGCCCTTGAAATTGCAGTAAACGTACAGCTAATGTTTCACCTGATTTGGGCAAGTAGCGTGCCAGAGTGTAGCTGTAAATAGTTTCCATCTGTGTATCAGTCGCATAACTCATCACTTCTTAATCGCATAATCAAGAGCCAGAGGAGATTCTTATTCCGATCACACAGACCCTCCCCAATTACATTGCACCAACTGTCAACACCCAGACAATCTGATGAGTTTCACCCATCAATTACGAATCTTATAGGAAATGCGTGTTCTCTTCCGTTAAAGAATAATAACTTACGGGCTATTAGGTCTGTAAATACGAACAAGAACGGAAATCTTAACAGGAAATGTTGTTCAGTTTAATTGCAGCTTTTACCCTAAACTGTGTCATCACTTAATCTTCTTCACGTACTGCTGCCTTGGTTGATATGACACTGCACTGCATTTAACCAATACGGCTTCTCGCTCATGTGCTGCTTGCCTGTGATTGGACTCGAACGCATTTAGCGGTTCCATCCATTAGAAGTTATTTAGTCGGCAACCCATAGGTGGTAATTGCCATATAATAACCGAGAACCACCAACCAGCTCAAGTCCAAGGGCCCATAACAAGGAATATCAGAATCAACGCATAGCAACAGAATACAGCATTTCCAGGAAATATTCGCTCACTCTCATCAATCCAAGGATTGTGCATTGTGAATTCGAATATACATAAGTATACGAGCACCTTCCCTCTTCAATGCGGAAAAGTCGTAGAAATAAAACTAAAAAGAAAGCGAAAAAAACAAGCAAAGGAAACTGAAGAATGCAGTACACACAGGTGGCGGCAAGCTACTGCCGGTGACTTATCGGATACGTCTGGTTAGCCTTTAAATGGGCTTTGTCTGAAGGGGTAAGACTTATGCTTGGTCACTGTACATGCTGTACACGTTAATCAAATTATAATGTTTTATTTTTCTTTCTGCTGAAATACGTGACGTTATTTCCTTTTGTCATTAATTTGTGTCCACAGTGTTTGCCCAAGAATGTTTTTTTTTTTCTAAAATGTTATTTTAGAATGGCGATAAGTTCTAGAGTGGAGCATGTAGTAATTTAAAGATGTCATCTTCTATTTAAGGAGGAATATCCTGTGATCAGGTAATCCACATTCAGGGTATGGAAATCGAATCGAAATAGAAACGTTCAAATAATCAACAAAATCTATAGCAACAAAATAAAACATTTTCCGCTGTCAAGTTTGGGTAGTCGATCAATGTGTTATTTAGAATATCTCTGTACCTGAGCTGCTGTATTGCTAATTAAAGCACATCTTCATGATTTCACACATTTGCACATATGTAGACTCATTCTTCAAAAATCGTTACTATTAAAATCTGCTTAAAATCACTTTCCATTCGTAGTTTTATACAAATAAAGTGTTATATTCTACAATTCACAAGGTTATTTCTCAATGTCAAAATATATCATTCACAATCAGCAACGGAACGAATTATCGTCCTTTTCCTTGCGACAAACATTTGGAGCATGCATTCAAACTCAATAAATCACGATATTAATAAATTCTGTCAAAATGTCGTTTTCTGCCAATATTCGGTAACCACAAAATTGCAATAAAAAATGCAAATCCGTATCGCAAAGCTCGCTGCATGCTATCGCGCTATTTGCTGGCACAGCGTATTTTTTTTTTGCACGGTTCTCTTTAATCAGCTTTTGAACAATTTTGTACGAACATGCAATAAATATGTCCAACATGTACAGTATTAAATTTATTATCGTCTGACATTCACATTGACATCTGTCATGCCCCAGTAACACATATCTACCGCAGTTTACCAATCAAGATTAATAACTCCAGCTATGATTGCAATGATGCACAGGCAACATTTTATGTGTAATGATACAGAGGTTACACGAAATTGTGCATTGTTAAGTGGTAAAGTACCGTTTTATGTCCCATACCTTAGGTGGCCGTAATCACTGATCTTCTTGTATCGTTAGACACCACGTAATCGAGCACAATGGGTGCATGTGAAGCTTTAATCTATTTCATGGCAAGCATGGAACGAAAAGTTTGATTTTTGTATGTTGCTACGCTGTGCTCTTTTTTGCTGGTGACATTCAGATGCAATTGGTAATAGTTGACATACATATGAATGTACATACATATATCTATCTCTACACGTGTGTATAACCGATGAAAAATGATCTATTGTCTGCGTTTCTGGGTTGGGAGATAATTTGTATTGTCATTTGGTTAGATATGGGAAAAGGCTTTCAATGTGTCTTGAAATATGTTAGCCTTGCAATCTTGTGTCGAATTTAAGATATACAATAGTGAAACAAGTGGTTACAAGTACAGTGAGGGTCAAAAATGTGTGTACTGTCGGTGACCCCTAGTGAAGAAGCAAATACATATGTGCATCAGCGCCTGCGCTTCAATTTATTTCCCATTTTGTGTAATTTGTCTCAATTTTCGGCACTCTCACCACAGATCGCAATTTCCTGAGAAGCGGACGGGGCTTAAGGTAGTTCACTATAAATAGTTAAAAACGTAAAAATATGCGTCATATTATTTGAATCCGTAAACTTGGTCTGTTTCGGATATAGCTGTCTTAAACTTCTTTTCGTACGTTACAAGTACCTTGCGCCCTAAATAGTTTCCCCTCTCCGATTTTCAAATAAATTGTCCTGTATACCACTTTGAAACCACTGTTCGGGTAATTTTTTCTTCAATCGGTATAACTTCTGAATTTATTTATTTTTTTCTATTATTTTTTTTCAAAAAAGTAATGAAAGATGGAGTTGCGAGCCTAATTTCTGTATATACATATTTTTTCTAGTCGCATGCGATGATGCTCGTATTAGCTTCTGTACTAATGGTTACCGGCTATATATGCAATTCTTGACTCTCATTGTAAAGGTTGTCCCATAATTCACGCACAATTTGAATTTTGCGCCAATGAAAGAAAAAGCAATGTGACAGCTGACATTTTGACGTTAGTAAAAATAATGAAGGTTTTTCAACTACAGTCTGCAATTTTCGTGATGAATCTCATTTTCATCTTGATACAGTTTCAACTTTTCAGCCCAAATGTTCAGCAGTTTGTCATACATCTTGCAGCATTTCAAATTGTTGGATTTCAGCGAAATGTTCAATTTCCTCCCTGCATTTACAAGTTTGTCAAATCGAACAAACATCTTTACAAATTCAGCACGTCAATTAATCACTTTTCAGCCCGCTGACATAAACAAAAAACAGCTGTCAACAAAGCAATCATTAATTTCAAGTGATAATCCCAATAAGAATGGAAATCAATTCTGACACGCAAAATTGGATTTCGAATTTTTTTCCGAAATGTTGAATTTGGGTGTGGTGTAAACGTACGTTAATCATAAAAATGTTTGCATTTGGGGATCAGAAAACCAACGAATAATTGTTGAGAAACGAATGCATCCACAATGGTGCAGATTTTGGGCAGGAGGCATTATCGGATCATTCTTCTTCGAAAATGCGGCTGGTCAGGCGGTAGCAATTGACGGTGTTCTCTATCGTGACATGATAACCCAGTTTTTAGTGCCTAAATTACAAGGTATGGATGTAACCAATATGTAGTTTCAACAAGACGGTGGCACGCCAAAAGAATACAGCCAGATAAACAATTCAATTATTGTATAATTGTGTAATCGGCCGTTTTTGCGATCAGAATAAGCCATTCAGATCTTGCGATTTAACGCTATTGGATTTTTTGTACATCAAAGTTCTTTGCAAACGAGCCCTCGGCCGCCAACGCCTTGAAAGAGAAAGTTAGGAGGTGTATTGAAATAGAAAATTCAGACAAATTTATGCGAAACGGTCATAGAGATTTTGAATAAAAGTGTGTGTACTTGCCAGCAAAGCCGCGGCGGCCATATATCCTATGTGCTGTTCCATAATTAATCCCAATCTGTATAATCTACGAATCAATACAAATGTAAGCTTTCTAATTAAAAATCTGTATTTTCTATCAAAATTACATTTTGCGTGAATTATGCGACACCCTTTATAAACCATGTCTTGACCATGCTGATACATGATACAGAATATTATTCAAAATATTTCCACATAACATAAATATTGGAAAACCATTGTTTACGACATTAAAACTGTTCGGTCAACTAGTGTTCTTCCTCGTACGCCACCGCTTTGCAAACAAACAAATCACGTGCATATAGCTAGCTAAGAAATAAGAGAGATGCAAATATAGGAAGAGAAAGAAAGCCTTATACCCTTATGCAGACCACGGACAGAAAATTAATGACAATAAAGGTGAAGAGAAAATGCGTTCAAAGTCCATGCCTTTACCACCAAAAGAGACCAGAAGAGGGCTCGCGGTGCAAAGCGTTATAATCTAAACTAACCAACATATCCTATACCTAAGCCTAAGGTCCTAAGCTAAGCCTAAACTACCTTAAGCATATCTCTATCAGCCCTCTAACGTCGTTTGGCGATCGAGGTTCGTAAATAACCCGAGGGTGCCTGATGTTGTTGGCACAAGTCCGCCAATAAACAACATATTGTGTGGTTCGACACATGTCTACATTTTCTCAATGCGCTGAAGCACTTGAGAGTGAGAAACCTGGATCACAAATGAGGTACAATGTGTCTGGAGCATTCATGGACTATCTCTGCTTCATTGGCCTAAGTGAGGTAGTATATGAGGTTACCAACATGTATATAATCAAATCACCTTTCACCAAGTACGCACAAATATTCTATAAGATTTTGTACGTTCGTCATAAAATATGAACTCGTGCCAGTCAGACGCCACCAAGGCTAAGTAGTAATACATAAAAATGTATGGTAAAGTGTTTCAAAAGATATCTACTTTATCCAAAGCTAAGTAGTACATAGATTAAAGTGTTTTAATTTTATTTCAAAAGATGTCTAATTTATTCAACCGAAAGAACCTGGATTAAACACCCTTCACTTTTTTGTTTCCAACAGTGTTTACATACATTTGCTTAACATTTACATGATTAATGGATATTTTTTGTTGTTTTCTTTATGAATACACCACCGATTAGTTGTTACGTAATAAAGTGTCTTAAGGATGTGCCTTTAATCTTTCATATCAAACAAACGCAAGCAATTTTCATTCTAAAGACCCCACCTTGATTCCAATGAACCCACGCTTCCTAACCGGCTTTAACGGTCAAGCAACCTGTTCGTGTGGCCGAGTCTCATTTAAAGTCACAATGCAACCTCATAGATACACATGACGAAAATTCTAAATTCTTAGAACCAACAACACTCCGCAGATTAACATTTTATAAATACGACTTATTTTCGCATTTATATTCGACCAGTTACAACTCGACTCCACCAATCGTTTTTTTTTTTGTTGCATAATTTATTTAACGAAATGCATAGTTGAATGGACGAATAAAATCATAAAAAAAAAAACATGAATATCAAACTTGTGGAGGAGAAGAGTATATATTCTATATAAGCGATTTTTCGATTCTTGCATTTTCTCTTACATCTTTGTGTCTTTCTTTCATTTTTCAGGTTCTATTCCGTTCAGGTGTGCTAAGCCAATTGGAGGCGAAACGTGATGAACTTTTGTCTGATAGAATAATACAATTGCAAGCATATTGCCGTGGTTATTTGGCCAGGAAGAGAGTATCACAGCGCAGAGTACAAGTGAGTATGCCATAAAGTGTAATTAGAAATAAATATTTATTTCAAGTTATTTGATTATTTAAGGCCTTTCAACCTAGACTTAATTTATTTTATGAGATGCTATGAGCTATTATTGTCCGACGAGGAATGTCGCAGTTCTAGAATGACACTAAAATAACAATAAAAGAGTTAGTTGTGTTCTATCGAACTTTATTTTATAGCTAATACTGATGAATTCGATACGAACAATACAAAACCTGCAACACAACGGGCATCGTTGTATGTAATTAAAAGAACAGCGCCTGAAAAACCTGAAGATATTAACCGAAAACATATCAAAGTTCACACTTCACCAGGGGTCTAGTTTCTATTTTGGATAATGAACTTCTTATGTTTTGTTGCAGTGTAGCTTCTAATCTTTGACTCGCTTCTCATTATTGATGTTTGATATTCTGAAACGCCTTTGCCAAATTTTAGAGCAGTTCTGAGAGTAGTTTTAGTCATTGTATATTATATTCTAAAATATTTTTTTATAAAGAAAGTTAATACGATAGCACTACATCGGTATTTACAGCATCCAGCAGTGAAAGCAGTTTTATTCTAGTTTAATTTGAAATCAAATTGATGAAACATGTTCTGATACACGATTGTTGTCGTTCTTTCAGGAAATAGCCGTCCGCTGTATTCAAAGAAATGTCAAAGCATTCTTAGCAGTCCGCGATTGGCCTTGGTGGCGTCTGTTGGTACGAGTCCAACCCCTCCTCAACGTACATCGCACTGAAGAACAACTCAAATCAGCCAGCGATGAGCTCCATATCCTACGAGCGAAACTTGAAAAAGTCGAAAATGATCGCAACACACTTAAGACTGAAAACGAGAAACTGGAAAATAAGGTAAGTTGTATACTTTCAATGACCCAGATAGAAGCAAAAATAACAAATCTTTTTGCCAAAACGATAAAAGTCTGTTTGCACTAATGAATTTGTGTTTACTTGGGTTTTATCCATGTTTCCCATGTATTATGATTAAACACTGCCTCATTTTACACTAACTGAGGATGTATGAAATAATTTGTATTCAGCGGTGAATGCACAAAGATGCGTTTTAAAAGACAAAAGTTTGCCTGACTGTCGTTTTCACTTGGGGAAAAAACTGCAAATATCATCAAAAACGTCTTTTAGTCAAATTTAACGAAAATATGCGAACAAAAATAATGTTTTAAAATGGTCTCTGCAAAGTTAATTTTTGATCTGAAAATTGAGAAGAATTTATTTTTAAATGAAAAACAATGTCGTCTTTAAGGAGAATTGCATTTTTTTAAACGGCTGGTATGTGAATTCAATTTAAATGCGTTCACAGAATTGTACATCCTGGTATTTCCTGTGTCATAAAATTCAATTCCTTCTTTAAAAATCTTAAAAAAAAGTTATTGCATTTCCTCGTGTTGGGGATTGAAGCCAGTCACCACACCGTAGTGTACTACGCTGCGGCGGTCACATCCTTTACTAAGAGAGTCAAAAAAATACCGACTTTACTACGGGCTATGTATGTCCAAGCAGTGATGTATTTATAAATGCAATCGATTGAATTGGGATGATGACAAACTTTCTATGACGCTGTTCATCTCAAATGCCCACTTACTTCGGAAATCCCCGCGTTCACTACCAATAAAAGAATGCACCAAAATATTACATCACATCCGTTCGGAAATAGCCTCCTATTTTAAAGCCGTATATAATTATATTTATTTTTCTCGTTATTGCCAAGAATTAAATAATCTTTTTTGTGCATTCAGTCGTTGAGATTAATAAAGGAAAAGTGCTGTAACGACTTTTCTTTTGATTCTCGGATGTTCGTATATACATATGTTATTTATGTATGTAGGTTGTCTTAAACAATGCATGCTGGGTGGGTGAAAATTTAATGACTGCTTTCATGTATTTAAACTAAATAAATGTGTACCTTGACCGAACGAGAAGCTTGCCTGTTTGCTGTAAAATATGTCACGTTTTGTATTATTAATATAAAACTATATGTATGGATGTATTTAGGTTTGTTTGGTATTGAAATCAGACAATTGGGATTTCATGGTTGATAAGTTGGCAAATCATGGCTGAAATGTACGAATTTAATTAAAATGACAATTTGAACAGTAATTAGTGTCGTTAAAGAACTCTTTGTTCACATAATTCCACTTGTGTGCTATTGCGTTGTCCCGTAGGATCCGAGTTGACGACTATTTTCGGGCTGGAGCAAACTTCTCCACATACTCTATATGACCCAGCACCCTTAAAGCCGTTTTTTTGCCGGTGGTAACAATGCACTGTAGCACCCAGTCTTAAAAACTGGTCCATTGTACTACAAGCAGCAACTTTTGCTGAAATTTCCTCCGGAAGACCAGCAGGCGCTTCTGTGATAATCACCTCTGACCTCATCAGCACCGCTTAATTGCCACCTGATGCCAGCAAAGGCGGGACAGTGTCCGAAAAGGTGCCCTGCAGTGTCATCGTGTTCTCCACAGCCATCGCAGAGGGTTTCATCGCTTTACCCAAGCACGTCGGTGTCTGCCAAAGGTCCAGTCGCCCGTTATTGCGCCGGTAAGTCATCTGAAGTCTTTTCTGTCAAGAGATAACAAGAATGCCGCAACGGTTTGTCTACATCTTGCAGAGTTAGTCACCGCCGATCACATTCAGAGAAGACTTCCTTATCTATCCTGAAAGTGGGTAAAGACAACAAAAAGCCACTTGGATCGCATAGGTTTCCGCTTGCAAAACCGACGAGGTGTGTGATCTAGTGTTGTCGCTTGGCTTGGTTAAAGTTGCAGTTACTTATTTACTCATACATAGAAGAGAAGGGGCCTTATCATGGCCGTGTAGATCCATACGGATTATTTTGGTGATAAACTCCATGACATGCCGAAAATTTCCTACACTGTCAGAAAGCATACAGCGCCTTTGCGCTTTTAGACTCGATGTGTTTTTTCCAGAGAAGTTTTCTATCGAGATATTCCCATATATTTGGCTTCATCAGAAAAACGGATGATGACACCTTTTAGTTCCAGTCGGGTGAGACCAGTAAATTTTGAGAAGGTTATGTGGAAGCCCATTCCTGATACACCAGTCGGCGATCACGTCTGGACCTGCTTGCGCTTTTTGAGCACACATCCGCTTGGCACGATCCGTCAGACTCATCCTCCGCAAAAGCGTTTGTGTAGATAGAGCCATTGTGAGCAACAAGCAAAGACATAGTAGAGGACGCAGGACACAACCTTACCCATTACTTACTCTTACCCCCGCCATTACATACTGGCCACAATCCGCATCCACATCTATTTGATTAGATTTGCTGGCCTGGCCCTCTCTGGCATTGCTCTTTGGTTCTTGTGTTGATAAGATGAAGTCCCTGACTACCTTAAAACTGTATCTCCCCACTCTGACGATTTCTCTAAGACGGCGATGCTGTGTGTCTTTGCTATACTCAGTTTCGAGGAACTTCATAATAAGACATGGCGGTCTATAGTGCCTATCTTGATGAACCGCCTTGAAATTGACGACTATTTCGGTGATGTTATACCACAATTTGAAAATGTGGTCCATTGTGGACTTGCATGTAGCCACCTGAACCTGATCGGACTGTAGATAACCGCCTTCAGGCGAGCACGCAAAACGGCAGAGAAGATCTTGCAAAGGAGAATTATTTTTCGATAGTCGGCTCAACGGTCTTCTTTAATCTAGATTACACATTACTAGACTTATTCATCACCATTAGGCCAGTGAAATATAAACAGATAACATGAGCATAGGCACACAACACATATAAATATTACCTTTCTAAATTTCAAAAATGTTTCATCTTATATTATTTAACTCCTAAATTAGACCCCCATGCAGACTAATTTCAGAACATTCCTTAAAAATAAATTCCATAAATCTGTCACTCAAGAAAGTTGTATGTAGCCTTTAAAATGTATTCGCTTTCTGTGAAATTTTGCCAATTTTGCCATCCAACCGGCAAGCCGAAATATAACAGAAATAAATAAGTCTGAAATAAAATACATTCATAATTTGACATGTCATGGGAGCAGTTTATTTTTCTTAGTCACATTTTCTAGCCCCATGAACCAGTGTATCCGTCAAAGTGCTAGTCTACGTAAAGTGATTAAGATCAATTCGACTACTAAAGCGTAGAGACGTTTGGAATCATGAAATAAATGTGTCACCGCTGGTTGAGAATGCTTTGATGAGTAATGCGTGGAGATGCCAGTGAATGTGACTTAGACCTTGAATATGTAGTACGTCAGTATATTTTTTAATAGTTCACTGGCACAAAGTAAACACTCTACGCACTTATATAAACAAATTGTTAAATACGAAAATATTTTACGACATATTTTTTCTTTATGAAGAAAAAAAAGTTCACGTAATGGTGTATCGAGATATTTATATCTAGGCACGAGTATGCTTTCCGAGTTTTACATAAAAAGGAAGTGGTTGGATTATATATTACTTTAAACATCTGACAGATGTCTCGAAAATGTTAACCGACCGAAAATAAAATGGTAATTTTTCAGCAGCCGATTTATAAATATATTTGTTGAGAAATAAAACGTTTTATTTCCTAACGCAACCACTGGAAGCTCTCATCATTTTTCTTTTCTTTTCTGTGAAGTGGGTATAATTTGTTTGATTGTCAATGGATATCGTTGGTAAAACGCAAAAGATTATTAGAAATTGCATCGGCACTGACTCCAAACAGACACTGTAGGATGCCCTCCGATTCGTTTTGTGTCAGCAATCATCTGTTTTCTATCAATATGACCTAATTTAAATATATGATTCTGTTCTAATTTTTGCCATCCAATTTCATCCCATAAAACATACATTTAATTAGTTTTACTTTATTTCTTGAGCTGAGATGTTCTTGCACAAGCCTTTTTTTGATTTCGGAATTATCTCTTTCCGTTTCATTACTCAGCTCTAAGAGCACTGTCACTCGCGTGAGTGACTAGAACGTTTTTTATTGATTTGAACCCGTTTCTTTTATCTCGTAGTGTATTTTTCAGAAAATCAATTCTTAAATATTTATCTCTGTCGAATGTTTCACCATTTTCGCGGCCGCAACGGCTCTTAGCCTCATCAAGATTATGTTTGATTAATTGAATTATGTATCAAAACGCCAATATCGACAAATTTAACCTAATAACCATTTGGTTTTTGTTCAGTACGCATCAAGCATGAAATATAGTCATTTCACATACGTTTCACAGAGACGTACGAGAATTCTATTTTTACATCTAGCTGCAACACTGGCTGGTTCAATTTCAAACATAAATTGGCGATCATCTGAGAAACAAGACCACGATGCCTTTGAATGAATCTATTGATGCACAAAAACAAGTGCACACTTTTTTGACATAGTTACCAAGCGTCTATAATGAATGCGTGAAATGAACAATCGCCTAATTTGTGCGTCTTTCATTTTACAATCAATCGGTGCTAAGATAGCGTGCTCTGTTTGCTCTTCGTTTTTCTAATCTACAAAATAGAAAATTCAAATGTATTTCGAAACAGCATACTTACTTCATTACTACCTCACGATATGTGACTGTATTCGTGTGAGCATCCATTCACTTATAAAAAGGTACGTTAGCGCGTGCCAGAAAAGCAACATACAATTTCAAAATTTTGGCCGCTGTCACTAGTAGGGTTGAGAGTGAATTTGTTTTATTTTTTTTGTTTTAGCATTTTGTATGTCTCTTTTGTTTTGCTTAAAAGAAAAAAAAATATATTTATTTAAAAATCCCCAAGAGAAATAGAAATGTATTCTAGTCGGACAGTAATGCAAAAGAACAAACGAAATGAGAAACGGAGAAGACACTAATGATATAAAATTGTGCTCATTTGAAAAATACAATGCACAACTTTGCTGGAGGTAGTATACCCAAAAGACTGAGAATTTTGTCTGGCCTCTTAAAAAGCCCGCAAAAATATGTACAAGTTTCCGTGAGAATATAAAATTTGGTTTAGTTCTTTTCGGGCTTGGAAATTAGGTCTGTATCCAATCATGGTGCTGAGTGTCTTAGCTTCGTAATTTCAGTTCCATATTGTTACTCTTTTATATCCATGAAAACGTCGGTCATTTAATCAATGTTGACCCACTGCTTGCACCAGCGATTTGTGTGATTACATATTCGTTTCAAAATTAAAAAGAAATACGACATCTTTGGTGTCCAAAAATATATTCGACAGAAATGTTACCGCCGCCTGCAATATGAGCTTCCAAACAGATTGTGTAAAGAAGTACTCATATTTCCCTTCTACTTTCTAGGAAATTCGCACTGACTTCTAATCTTTGTCACTTGCCCGTCTCACTATGTACAGGGTGGGCCATCTAGTGTTTTTTTCTTAAATCATAGGTTATTTTCACACTGACAGCTGTTTCCTCCGCTTGAAATCTATCATATCATACCTTCACGGAATGAAATGAGTTGTTTTACGCTTGAATAACGTTGGGAACTATTGAACACTTAGTTCCAAAGTGAATACTGTGTAGCCCATACAATGCGTTTTTTTTTAAAAGAAGTGTTGACCGAAATGACCCACAGCGACTGTTGTAAGCAAGTTTGTGCAAAAAGACTGGTATGCTAGTAGACAACACTCATGGTCCCCGTCGTTGTACGTGCGCACAGATGAAAATGTGGCTGCTGTGGCCTTCTTCGAAAATGAGGCTGGGCGCAACGTTTCGGTCAAGGTGGGCGTTACAGAGCCATATTCACCGATTTTTTTTTTTCTGAAATTGAAGACTTGGAATTGGACGTCCCCTGGTTCATGCAGGATGGCGCGCCATGCCATGCCACCGCCAGCCCATCCCACAATCGATCTTTTGCGCACAAAATTCCCAAAACGTGTAATCATCCGTTTTGGCGATGTCAATTGTCCTCCGCAGAGCTGCGATTGACTCCTTTGGACTTTTTTTTTTTGTGGGGAACCGTACAGGACCAATGTTATGCAACAGTCCGAAAACGATTCAAGCTCTTAAGGCCAATATCATCCAAGCAATCCGTGAGCTACAATCCTTGATGGTTACGGACTGTAGCTCACGGAGGTCTTAAGAAATTGGGGTGACAGAATGCGCTACTGTGAAACCACTTGAGCTTGATTAATGACAATGTTTGTTCTTACTAATAAAACCATAATACATGGATACAATTTAAATTTTCTTCATTTTATTGCATTTTTAAAAAGAAACTTGCATTTGGCCCACCCTGTATGTCCTCAATGTTCGTCCAACAGAATTTGACAGGCATACAAAAATGTTTCATTGAAGATTTATAATAACTTGAGTATTATTAAAAGTCATTTAACTCATTTTAGGAAATTTTATAGTATACATTAAAAAAATGTTAGCTTTTTACGCTTCAGCTGTGCCTCCATTCAAGAATAAACACAGATGCCATCGATATATTTATTGAAGCTGATTGATTGTAATGATGTAACGGTGTGCCTTCATTACTGTTACATCACTAAGTGGCATGAAATGTTTGGGGCTTTGTTCTAGCCAGGGCTGCTTTTTTCACATGTTAGTGGAGACCAGACCAAGTTTACGAGGTAGCTGTTTTATAAACGTAATTAAGCTAAATCAGTGACTCTCTAAGTACGTCAATGGGAGTTGACGTTAAAATTTTGCGTGAGTTTCCATCAGTAATGGCGGGCAATTTTAAATTCATAATTTGAAGTTAACTCAGCTCAGCTTTAGTTTGAATTCCAGCTAATCAATGACACAACCAATCGCAGAAAAAACATCACAAAATGATCTTAAAAAAATCACATTTTAGCGATTTTCTGTAACAGATTTTTTTTTTATCCCGTCTTATATTTTGTTTATTTAATTTAAATTACGACAACTCTCTTCAGTGTTCATCAGTTTTCTCTGTCGCATCTGCATCCCGCTGTGGTGTGGACTAGAACAATTCAATATTATGCTCGCGCTACTGATGTCGCGCAAAACAAAAAATAGATTTTTCATTATAACCCAACACCACACTCAACAAAATAAAATACATGCACATTGGTTCTCCTTTACACGGTGCTAGCGTAAAATGAGTATATTTCGAATTGGGATATGGGAGATGGATGGAAAAAAAATTCGCCTTTTAGTTAGCGATGAGAAGCGGCCCAGGAAAAAAGCGCGTCGTGACGTCTCGTGCAAGAGGAATACTTGTCGTTTCGCCTTCGTCGGGTTGTTTTTAGCTGCGAATAGTGAAATTTCCTTTCTTCATTTTACCCAGATTACAATTTGAGAAAGTGTTGGTTAATTGTCTGATTTGCAGTAATTTCTTAATAGATAGAATATATTATCAACCGAAATCTTACGAACTTTACCCCGAGTCCGAGCCCGAAATTCGATATTTTCAATTTAATAATTTTTACTCTTGCGTTACAAGTGAAAAAGAATGTTCATGTGTGTTTAGAAACCCCCAAACAAATTTAGTGCGATATTTTATTTCTGAATGGACATAGTGCTTTTAGAATGAAAATGCCGCCGAACCCGCCTTCAATGTCTATTGGCTCAGAGCCGTCTAATGCCAACACTTCCACGGCTATGGATAGTCAATCAGCCAATTTGGAGAAACAAAACTTCCTTAATCCTGATTTCTCCGAAATCTCCACAAAACCACAACCTACTTCCAGCATGAGTGCCGATAGTAACGGATTTCAGATCCGGCCACCTGCTCCAAATTCCTCTCACATTCGTGTCCGAAAGCAAATTCGTCTGATTCCGAAGACGCGAGCAAAAAGTCCAACACTCCGCGCCGGCACTACAAATGAGAGCAAAACTCCATCACCATCTATATACATTTCCCACAATCCCTTTGTAAAAAAATCCCTTGAAGACGGCTCTGGTCCAGTTGAGGTGTCATTGAAACTACCAATTAATAGGAAACTCTCAAGCGACATGAATGCTTCGCGGGAATCTTCAATATTCACGTCTCGTTCCCCGAGTCCATCGATATCGTTGCGCAGCAATGGGTCAAGCAACTACTCCAACCGATCTCACATTTCGTCAGCATCACTTCCACGACGTATCTTTCCACAGACTTACACACGTACCGACCATATGGATATATTTAAACTTCGGTCCCTCGAGCCGTCTCCCGTGGTGTTCGATGCTAACCTTCAGTTTGTGCTGGGATGCAAAAAGCAGCCAGTTCGACAATCCTTCCGACCATCTCCATCTCACACGGATCCCCAAACAGCCTCCAACTACTTGACGGACAGAATACAAAGTTTCCTTAAACGGACTGACCATGTGAACGAAGAATGGGCTGCACTGGGATGGAGATCGAAGTATACAGGGGTCAATGGCATAGGATCCCGTTCGTCGTCGATAGCATCGTCTAGATTCGATGATCAGTACGATACGATCAGTTTGATTGAAAAACAAAGGGAACGCAGTGCCGATCGTGCCAACTGCATGGGAAGGTCCCGAAGTGCAACAAATATTTTGATAAAAGGTTTCCAGCTGGCGCGAACTCTGCCACGAACTAACGGATCTAGAAGTAGTTCAGTGGCAAGAGATTTCTCCGAGGATGATGATCGTACCATACGAGAGGAGGAAGATAACGACTTGGATGAGGTGATTTTAAATGTAGTGTCTATTTCTGGGAAATGTGTGTTTTTTGTTTTATTTTCCTCAAGTGACTTGCATAATATTCCATTATAGTTCCATATCGTCTGTGTTCAAGGTTACTGAAAATATGTGTGTTTTTCTCGGTCGATGAGGTTGTCGTAAGAAATTAATGTATTTGTGTAATTAGATTTTTATATGCTCGGAGGAATAGGAGTTAAAACATGTCATGGTCATATATTTTCGACGACATTTTTCTATTATTAAATACAGTCTAAAATTTAAATTACCGCTATGTCACCACTTCAGTCTTTTGCGAAACAAAATTTTGAAATTTGTCATCAGTTACCTTATACGATTATAACACCAACTTTGCGCTATATTGAATAAACTCACTTAACGAACAAAGCTTCAATAGTGTTATATTGCAATGCTCTCCCAAGTCGAGGTGTAAAACTTTACTAAGGGCGGTAGTTTCGAATTTCAAACTTACCCGATGCACCAACCAAATGCGCTTTACTCGGATTAGTGAGAAGTTCAAATAATATAACAGCTGGGTTGATGTCTCGAATTTTGTCATTCAGTAGGGACTAGTACCACGATTTGAAAAACGTACCAAAGTGGTATACAAGCCTTACCTTGCGCACATTTTTTTCGTTATCGAATAAGTTACTCCGAAAAATGTCTCACTCGGTAGTTTCACGAATTGGACTAACTTTCAACAAGGTCTGTAACTTGCAATTGATAGACATGGATGATGAAGTGAAATCGAACTTACGATTTAGAAATCAAGGCATCGTCGTTTGGTTAATAAGGTTCTAAGCAGTGCACCAGACAAAATACAATAATTTGACACAACTTACTAGGGGAAAATGAGTACACAAATTTGATTTGAATTGATTCAATTAGTATTCTATAATCTGTTGAATCTGTAGGTTGCAAATTTGTAATAAATGTAACGTCAATGCAATAGAACAACTATTATTATTATTGTTTCTATGAATATTTGGATTGAATTATGTATGTAAACTCCTAAAATTGTAAAAATGGTCCGATTTAGGTCAAATATGCGTTGGAATTATTTGTTGCTATTCTGATGGCAATATCTTTCTCGTAAAAGCCAGTAGGGACTGGCGAAAAACTGAGAGTCTTATTTCACAAGCAAAATCGTTCGCCATGGACAGGAACAAATGGTAATCACTTGGTGCTAGGTCCGGACTAAGGTTGATGCATAAGCTTCTGGCGAGTGGCTATCAATGTTTGTGGCCTGGCGTTGTGCTGATGAAACACAATGTCCTATGGGCAAAAGCTAGCCGCTTTTGAGCGATTGCTTTTCAGAGGTCCAATTGTTGACAATACAGGTCCGAATTAAGAGTTTTGTCATGAGATCAGCTCATACTAGACGATTATCCAATCCCACCAAATACACACCAGGACCTTCCTGGTGGCCGATCCTGTCTTGGACACCACCGTTTGCGCCGACTCACCGAGATTCAACCACGACCACTTGACATTGTCATAAGTAATCCATTTTTCGTCACTATCGGATTCAAAAATGGAACGATGTTGATGCGATTCAGCAGTGATCCGCAGATGGAAATTTGGTTCATTAGGTTCTTTGACGTTAACTCGTGTGGTAGCCAAACATTGAGCTTCTTTTTGTATCCAGCCTTGTTAAAATTGTTCCAAACGGCTCTTTGTGGAATGTTTAGCTCCTGGGCAATCGAAACAGTGCTTAGATGACCGTCAGACTCGACGATTTCCATGATTTTATCGACATTTTTGACAATTGGCCATCCAGAGCGAGGTGCATCTTTAACATCGATATTAGCTGAAAGGAATCGACGAAACCAAAACTCCACATGATTTACTGTTACAGTTTTAGGACCATAATCATTATTCAGACTTACAGCCGTCTGGCTATCGTTTTCGCCTTTAACGAAGACAAACTGTCAACTAAGGCGTATTTTCTCTTTGCTGGTGTCCATCTTTGACGCGGGCTAAAACAAAACTGAGTGAAACAGTCAAATCCCAGTCAACAAACAGGCATCACAAAACTATCCATAAAGATTTTAGTTAATTTTAGAAATCTTATCTTTCTAATGGTATTTAGTTCGTCCGATGGGAAGTTTACCTCGCGAGATACAGATTACTAAAGCAATCTGTTGGAAAAATAATGGATTTCTTTTTACTACACCTAATATCTTGATTTTACTTAGGTTTTCGTTTCATTAATTCATCGACTGGTACATACTGAATGTATTTAGGACTTTTTAGGCTTTTTATACACTCAAATTTGATTGAGAGTAGCTGCCCTGTCTTTAAACTCCTACGCTGGGTGAACAATTTTCATAATACATAATTCAGGGCTCCACCTCTTTCGAGTCACTGTCTGAAAAAGCTTGTCAAACTTCGTCGTTAGGAGGCGGCATAAAATTGTAAAATTGGGTCTCTCCATTCGACTCGTAAAAATGTAATGCCACGCACTACACGAGTGGTTATTGTAGGAGCTAGGGACAGGTCCACCACGGGTTGTAGCGCCACCCAGATTAGTATTATTATATCCTCTGAAATCGGTCAATCTGTGATACTTTATGTCTTTGCCGTGATTATATACATCATACATGAGATATAATTAAATCTTTTTGTTTGATTTATTGGGGTGTCTATTTCGGCTGCATTTCTTTCTATTGGTTAATGGGGAACAATATGTTGTGGGTGCCAAATGTAAAGACTGGGAGGTCTTTTCGTATTTTCAAAAAAGTAAAACTATACAAGTGCATTTGCTTAGGTTGGTTCAATAAATTGTTTACTAAGGGGAAGAAGATATCAGAAGTGAGTCCTAAGATGCTCTAAGATTGGTTAGATGTAATGGGGGCAGTTGTTGGTGACTTAATGAAGACGTAGAATCGCCTTTGCAAAACAAAAATGCTATTTCTTTTTTTAAAACACCTGCAAGAGATTCCTAATTCATTCTGCAATTTCTTAGTTTCTAGTTTCGAAATAGGTCGAAACTATTAAATTCCTTAAAAATATACTTCAGGCTTGGGTATATAAACAATTGTAGAAGTCTTCTTTGTTCCCCCTGTTCTCCCTTCGTTTGATGTGCAATTTATGTAAGCTTTTCGTGAAAATAATAGGTTAAACATAATTGCAAACTCGGTGGAAATGTTTAAACATTGATACAATTCCCATGCTCTATTTTCCCAGATGTGTTGATTGATTTTTCTCTTATTTTTTGTTTACTTTCTTTGCACAAAGAAACAATTGCTGCGATGTTTACTTTGTATAGATATTTTTATAACGTTGGCAGCAATAAAACTTAACAAAACAAACAAATGAAATTAGGAATAACATATGTCACAGGGACAATTCTAATATATCAAGCACCCATTAGGCTTTCAAGCAATGTTTCAAAACAAGATACGAATATCTAAGTAATTTATTTATTTGTGAAATTATTCGAACATCTGAGTCATTCAAAGACGCCACCGAGCACAAGTTAATGCTAGAAATCAGGCAATTTAAACTGTCATCGCATGCAACGATAGAAACATTCAGAAATTAATTTTTCATTAAAGTTGTGACAATTTAACACGCCGGTAAGTTACTGCACCATGGAATTCAAAAAATTATAAATCACAAAGAAATCGCGGTATTTTAATTGACCGCATATTCAGATGTGTTGTATTTTCGAATTTGTATTTGTCCAAATCAACATGTGGGCGTGTTGAAAAGGAGAACATGAACTGAGACTTTCAAGATCTTTTTTTTCGAAAATATCCAGTGGCAAATGTATTTTTAATCAAATCTCATCGGCTGGCATGTGTTTACAATTTCAGGTCAGCAGAAGGAATTATTTGCAGTGCATCCCGTTCGGTGCGACCTTCAAATGCGGCGCATGGTTTTGTTTCGAAAATAAGCATTTTCATTTGTTTAACAATAATTTTTGGAATGAGAAGCAGATGAAGTGCATTGTTTACGTTACTCATGGCGTTGGTATCTTCATGGAATTTAGTATTGTACCGAAATATATACACAGATTCCAATGGAATTTGATTGAGTTTGTACGCAATGTTCGTCTGCACTCTTTCAATTAGCATGGCAATATACTGTGATCCCCTGTTGTATTTAGCTGGTCTATATATAATTTATAAACGTGACTCTGCATACAAAGCATTAACCGCCTGAAAGACAAATGAAAACAAACACCACAAACAAGCGCTATGCAAAACAGAACAAAGTTAGCACACGTTCCTATTCTACAGCTTTAGCGAGAAACCCTCCTACTATTATTGATTCCGAAATCCCAATTGCCAGTTCCATCCAGTTCACATGGTAGCTGTGAAATTCATACCACCTTGCTACTTCTGTTCAGTCTCACTTGAACCTCAGCACTTGAGTGTATTTCCTCACCATTCCACTATGTTTATATCTACCATACAGTGAACTGTGTCTCAGTGCACTACGCTATAACCCCAACCGCAATGCAGAGTTTTCAGTGCAGTGTAGCCGCATGACATCGTCAGACCGATTTGTCGCCGTAAGTGCTCCACAGTCTACTCCTGGAACAAGCAAATCATCTTCAAAACAAGTTCAAGTGCGATGATGACAGCCAATAGCATTATCACCTTCACCTTTTAAAGACTAGAATTGTGTTTTCTTCTTTTTCATTTTCCTTTAACATTTTTGTTTTCTTCAAATGTATCTACAGGGAGAAACAGAACAATCCCATTAAATGTGTCTCAGTTGATAGAGATCTACTTGCGTCGCCTTTTCCGCGTGTGTTGACATTCACATAGTGGATGCGTTATGTCATATTTTCAACCACATTTTCTCACCAGATATCTGCTATATACCTGCACATTCTCATTACAATTACAAATCAAGAAATCTAACCGCCATTTCATATACTATTCTCTTTTAGTTATCCGAGATGACAGTTGATTTAGCAGAGGAACGATCTGGCTCACATATGGTCGGTGAGCGCCTCGAAGCTGAAACCGCTGAACGCTTGAAGCTAGAAAAGGAATTGCTCGAACAGCAGACAAAAGTCAAGAATCTTCAAGAAACGTCTGAAAAGCTTGAAATGGAGTTAATCTGTGCAAAGTCCGAACTGAATGGTATATCAGAAGACGATGATGCAGAAAATGACGACAATGGAGGTGTTTATCGGCTCAAATATGAACGAGTTGCTAGAGAGCTAGAGTTCACTAAGAGGCGCCTGCAATCGCAACATGAACATGATTTGGAGCAACTTGTCGGCCTCAAGAAGCAATTAGAAAAGAAGGTAAGCAACACAACAATCACTATAAAAACAAAATCCCAAGAAAGGATCACCAGTGCTTGTATAGAAAACGTGTACCTGTATGTATCTTGCGTTGTAATACATTTTTCTTTACATTTTATAGCTGTCTGATGCATACGAAGAAGTTGAAGAACAACGACAAGTCGTTGGTCAATGGAAGCGCAAGGCACAGAAGATGACTAACGAAATGAACGACTTACGTATGCTATTAGAGGAACAGAATGGCCGAAACAATCTCCTGGAAAAGAAGCAAAGGAAGTTCGATTCAGAATGCCTAGCCTTGCAGGTGAGTTGTACATAATACTAAATTGTCAGCAGATTCTTCCAAGACGTTTAATTTTAAACACATTTGTTGAACATTGTTGATGGTATGATTTTATTAAAATGTTTGCTTTGTTTCTTATTTTAGGATGCAGCAAGACAAGAGAGACAGTCAAAAGATCGCCTATCAAGGGAGAAGGATGTGCTTATTGCTGAAAAATTCACATTGGAGCAAACTTTAGCGGTAAGTGTTATTTTAGAGAGAATGTGAAGTATACGCTTCTGCGACAGTTTGTGTAGGTGTTGCTGTTGTATACACAATCAACAATTTTGTTAAGCTTTGAACGAGATTGTCTGAGAATTGAGAAATGTTGATGCGCTTCGTTTAAGAATTTTTTTATATCATCTCTGGATAATGTTAAAACAGTCTTACTTCAAATCAGTGTTTTTTTTGTGTCATGATTTTAGTAATCCATTTCTTAAGTCGAATTCGAACCTTCTAAACCGCCATAAAAACTGTAATACAAAACCAATTGTTCGCGATTAGTTTAGAAAAAAACTGTATATACATCTAAATTTTGTGAATGAAATGATGTGGCCATAATTGATATTTATACATTTTAAATGTATTTTATTAAGAATATATATGTGTGTGCTTTAGTTTGACAAATTACAGCCCTAGCCGGCGTGGCGCAGTGGGTATGTGCGTCTACGCCTACACTGTCCAAAAACCGCTAACAGGGTTGCATCAGTATTGCTGGGGTTGGGTTTTGTTCTGAATTTTGCTATTGTAGGAGTATCGTATCACTAGGAGCTCTAGATCCTTAGTATAAACTGGTAAGCAGAGCAACATGAATAGATCAGCTCCAATTTCACTCCACTATCTTCAAAAGATGTCAGTTGCTTCATGGTCACAGATCAACTAATCACAAATTCACTCTTCACTTTGAATGGGTTCTTGAACTACTTAATGTCGACTCCAGTACCTTACGGTGGCTGTATTTGCAGCAGATGGTTTTTGAGGAAGGACATACCTAGCGAATATTCGATCGTGGAAAAATTAAATCAAGTAAACCATATCAGCTGATTATCAATTTATTGCTGACCAAAACGGCAGTAACCAAACCAAAATGTCTCGAATGTTGGTATCAAGCTCGAGCAAAGAAGTGTAGAGTAAGGTCTTGACGAAACCCTAGAGAAAATAATCGATTTGTGTCATGTCGCATGATTTGATTGATTGATTCGCGGCAAATTGACGAACGCTCGCCGTGAGTTGACGCAGTCGCCAAACCTTCCCCCAACTTCGAGAGTTGCGTCGCTTGTATGGCACCACACCTCGGATACATAGATGTTCTTGAGCTCTGGCTACAGAATCGCATCTTTCTTTGGTAGCCTCACTTCCGTAATTTTGTTTTATTTGTATTTACTTATGTAAAAAACTATTTTTTTTGTCATTCCCACCGGTAACTACGATGAAATTTTAAACTGGTGTGAAAACAACAACTGAAGTGTGCATCTGCCATCAGGTCGTTATCTTGGTAATTAATTCAACCAATTTATGCACATTCTTATTCTAAATATCAAAGCATTTCATTTTATCCATGACCGTGTCGGTAAATCAAAATGATGGATACCACAAGCAGCCCTGAAGTCCAATAAATTAAAACAGCCTCCCCCATGATTTTCGTCAGAGACATATTCTGTTGTTGAGTTTGGTTTTCCCCAGACTATTTCCCTGCCATCGTAGTCGAATAAGTAAATTTTTGTTTCATCGGTAAACAAACAACTTTCCTAAAGCGTTATTGACATATTTACGGAAGTGACTTTTGGCTATCAAGAGAAATAAAATGCAAGTAACTTATGTGTATGTATGAGTAATACTGAATTGAGGGAACAAACACATGTTTCTCAATAAAAACAAAAAATACATGCTTACAAACCCAGAAGAGCATTTGTTTACATTAATTGGCACTTACATAATAGCACGGTTTTTTGAAAATTAGCACATTTTAATTTGACTTGCTGTTACAAACATGTGCAACTCGGCACACCTGTTCGAAATGTTTTTTTTCAAGGTTAGCAATTTCAGTTAACATCGCTGCTTAGAAATGAAATCTCAGCATTTTGATCTTTGCCAATAACTAATCCTGGAAACTTGTTCTTTATTATCATTTCTAGTTCATTGATCTAGAAGAATTAAGAGAAGTGGTATATTTAACTGTAATTCATTTAGAATGGACTAAGCTATATTGTGAGTACGGAAAGTATTTTTGATGTACATATTTACATGTTTAGTGGTGGCCCGTGGCGTTGTGGGTATATGCGTCGACTCCTACGCACTTGGACCTACCTGTCTGGGTTCGACTCCTGGTACGACAAGAAATACTTTTCACGGCCCCACCTCTTTCGAGTCACTGACAATGCTCAGAGAGTATAACTGTCTAGAAAAAGCTTCTCAAACTTGGCCGTTCGGAGTCGGCATAAAACTGTAGGTCCCTTCCACTCGTGATAGGACACGAGTGGTTGCTGAGAAGCTAGGCCTTGGCTCTCTACGGGCTGTAGCGCCACCCATATTATTATTATTATTTACATGTTAGTAGGTATTAGTTCAATCAGTCCTTAACGCATTAATATATTTAACCACAGTAGAATTCGGTGCCAGCGACTGTTAATGTTGTTACTCGTTACCCGGAACCGCAGCCTTATCCAAAGGCTTTCGCAAAGTTCGCTAAAATAATTAAAAAGTACGCATTTCTTATGTTGTTGTCCCAGTGAACAAAATTTACTCCATTTACTGCATTTCTATTTTACTCGCGCAAGTAAAGCGAATTCTAGATGTGGTTTTTAAGTAGGATCTGTACTTTTGTTTACATTTTCTCTATTTTTCGATATGGAATACTGAGGTGACTGGGCTTTGACGAAAAAATTCCCGTGAACTAGATAGCAACTCGCTTAGCAACGCTGGCCAAAGTCCGAACTCCGAAAGTCCGGAGCCTGAACCCGTTGTTGCCGTATAGAAATACTGCTCAGTTGTGTTCTGATTTTTCTACAAAATGGACTCAGACAAATTAATTGATAAAGTTAAACATCGAGCTCTTCTTAAAAATAAGATTAGTTTCACAAAACTTTGTAATGTATTTGTACTTCAAGAAGCTACGCTTAACAAATATTGTTCTCCACAAAGTGACAATAATATGATAAAACGTTTCACATTCACATTTCAAAACACAACTACTAAGCAGTACGTCCTGCAGGTAAATGTTTCGTTTCATCTACATAAATAAATACGCTTGAGTATACACTCTTCCACCGGAACCACTCAGTTCGCGCGAATGTGCCCGAGTTTATTCGCTTACATTCGCTAAATTCATGTGAGCTTCCACTTCCACATTACGTTTTCACTACATCGTTATAACCGACGCTTCTATTCGCTAATTCTGCTGTGCTGTTTAAATATAAAATAAGGTAATCTTAACATATGCGCATATAATAAAATGGCCTGTAGCGCCAGAAAAACCCCGAATACATTAACGTTGAAACTTCATACCAATATTATCCATCTACAGTCGCACGTACTAACATATTTGGTTGGCCTTACCTAGTACGTGCTTAAAAAAAATGCGCATCTCCTTCTGTTTATTTTCAAACCATCCCAGTCGTTGAATGAAGGTATTTCTTCTTGTTTTTCTCTAAGGCCAACATTTAGAAAATTCAAATCACTCTTTGGTAATTTCTAATTTTGCTTGCGAATCGTGCAGAAAATTATGATTATAGATTATGTATATAGTCATATTTGTTTGTTGCATATAAGAAAGGAAATATACAAGGCAGCTGTAGCCGTGCGCCTACACACGTGAACCTCGGCGTCTAGGTTCGAATCCCAGTACGATACAAATAGTACGGCCCCACCTTTATCGAGTCACTAACAATGCTCAAAGAGTATAACTGTCTAGAAAAAGCTTCTCAAATCTGCCGTTCGGAGTCGGCATAAAACTGTGACAGGACAATAGCACGTACAACACGAGTGGTTGCTGAGAAGCTAGGCCCTGGCCCTCTACGGGCTGTAGCACCACCCATACTATTATTATTATACAATAAAGGAGTTGATTAGTTTTGCGTATGTACCCTACATATGTGGGTACAAATAATTCCTACCTACCTCATATCGACATGCAAAAACGTATCTTAAAACAAATTCAAGCTTTCAAGCTTCAGACAAAAATCCTTTAAACTTGGTATTTCTTGACGACCACAGTTTGGTATAACCAAAACAGTACGTTTTTATTTGAACGAGTAATTTTTATAAATACTAAACAAGCCAATTAAACTATTAACTATCTTATTGGAATATACCAACAACTAGAAGTACATTTCAAGTTGAAGTTAGACAATCGAAACCAAACCAATGACCGGCTTTTCCCCATCTTGGGAACTGCAATATACTGCATTCAAAGGGCTTCACGATCTAGTCCATTACTCCTGAACCACCTGAAATTCTTACGATTCGATTTATGACATCTCTAATGTCACGGCTCGGTAACACTTTACTGAAGCGGTGAAAATCCTTTGCCTACAGTGCGGTCTAAGTGGAATGGCTCAACTATCACGTCCTAAAAAATGCATTTCTCAGATTCTAATCATTGCGTAACCAAAATAACGCGCTGACGCCTTATAAACTATTTTCCTCACGTGCAGCATGAAGCACATACACATATCTTATTAGTATCCACAACATGTATCAAGAAAAAAAGTGAATTTATACATTTTAATATTCCTAACGCATAGGTTCAATTTATTCGCAACACACCTGAGCGACCATTACCAAGCCAAACACACTGAATCGATCCCTTTCATTAAATATCGCCGAGAAATAACTCTGGCACTTTCCCAGCCCTGAACGAAAAACTCCTCTCTTGAATGACCCAAGCACGCATAAGGTAGTACCAGCGGGCACGTCAAAACTCATTCAAGTGAATATTTTCACGGAGGAAGAGCCCAACAAAAATTCAACACTGAAGCCAGTCTTACAAACAACACCGCGTCGCTGCCGTCCTTCGCCTTACTCCAACCCTACTCGCAACGACAATACAACATAAAACTCGACTCAACACACAATCAAATCTATTGTCAGGGAAATAAAAAAAAAGTTATATTTTTTCTCTCTTGCTGAGGCCCCCTCAATCGCTCGACTTTTGTCAAAAACATTCAGTTTTAGTGCGTGCGTCGGTTGTGTTGCACAATGTCTGTTGTAAAGTTGACTTAGTTTGACTGGTTCTGCTGCTGCTGGTGATAAGAGAAAAACTGTTGCTTCTTTTCCGTTTGTTTTGGTCGTGGTTTTACTTTTACCCACCCACTTTTTTTTTGGTTTTGAATAATTAACTTGATTCACGAACCGCGATAAGTGTTCTGGTTCGATTTGGAGATACTTTTTCGCTTCATATTGTCGCGGCTTATCAAAAAGCTGGAAGCAGTGTGATAACGCGAAGTGATATCTTAAAGTGCTTCTTCGAGATAAAGACATTAATTGAAACTGGGAGAAGATTGAATTAAGTCCTAGTGCAGACACCGAAGCGACAGCATGAGTGTAAAGTGTTCATTGTTGCAAGTATGTAAAACCATTGCTAAATGAAGTGATTCTTAAGTATGATCTCTGTAGGTCGATGTACTCTGTTCTAACAAGATATTGATGCCGTTACAAAACCTAAATCTACATCAGTTCTGTGTCTTTAGATATGAGATGATGGTTGTGTTACTCATTTTTTTTATAAGCTACTAATACCATTGAATTTTAGTTGGACGTTTGTCCGAATTTTCTTGGCTCAGCACTAAAAACCGCTTTCGACTCGTGTGCTTTATGCTGCTTCGCATGCAAAAGTCAAAAAAATGCTTTCACTTTAATAATTATTTTTATCTTATGCTTAGTATTCTCTTTTGCACAGCGACACAAATTAGTTGTGATTATTTGAAAGAAAAAAAAAACGGAAGCAGTTTGTGTGCGACATGTTAGACATGTTTTTGTTTTGCTTTAATTTTGCGAATATTGGGGGGTTCCTCAATGGAGATAGAGGTGAACGTGTCGTGTCAGCTTCTTTTTCAAACATTTACAGAACTAAGTTTGATTGAGCACCGTGACAAGATGTAATAATTTAAATTTGAGATTTGTCATGTATTCATATTCCTGGCGTCTGTATTTGCCTTACAAAACATACACAATTGCTCCGTGACAACAACGATATGAAAGGAAACGCAGTTCAAAATGTACGCATTACTGATAATCAGGCTGTGAATACTTTCCCTTCAAAGATCCCGTTTGCAACTCTGCCAATAGTGCTAAAAGCAATGTAATGATGGTAGTACATATCTTCTTATAGATAAAGATGCTTCCTTCATGTACATATATGCAATAGGAAAAGAGAATTGATTGTAAGTGTATCACAACAGTTGCCAGGAAATTCAGAACTCAAGTACAGTGAACTCCCCCTAAGTCTAATTTTCACGGGGTATTAAAATTAGTTCGAGTTAGAGCGAGTTCGACTTAGATGATGGTTTTTCTATCGAAAATTTAGGGGAATGCCAAAATATGGGGAGCAAGTTAGAGTTAGAGAGAAAAAGATTTAGGGAGAGTCCACTGTATATGGAGATTTAAAATGTGTCTAAGGTATCGACACGCATTAAGTATGCATCTTGAAGAAATGTGTTTTGTTTAATATTGTACATGTTCACATGCATGTGCACTTACTCGCTGTCATTGCTAGTACAGTGAGCGACAAAAGTCTACATACCATTTTTTTTTCTCTACGCTGTAGCTATCCCGCTTCCAAATGTTATATATTGAATCACTGGTATAAAAACGCTTTTCACGAAATCCATACCCTTTTCAATGTGTTTCTGGGCAAACTTTTACGCAGTTTTCGGTTTTTTCACTTATAAGGGCATTTTGCGTGCAGTTCTGCTATGTAAACCGTTATTATCAAGAGTCGTTTAAGCTGTTCTTGGATGCACAATTGCATTTGATATTTCTGCTAGATTTCTGCTGATTATATTGTGGCATTCACTTTAGAATTTTTACCTACCTCTTCGACGATAAAGCTGACGTCTCGGCGATTAAGTGTCTTTGGGGGGCCACTACGTGATTTATTTTCAACCTTAGCGGTGTTTTAAAATTGTTGGCTTGTTTACCTTTTTTACATTTTATTACTAAATTTCGAATTTCAAACGAAATTGCTTTTTGAGAAACAGCTGTAAGTTGAGTTGTTGGTTGAGTGCCTTCGCTTGGTTAGAGGGGTCGTCGGTTCGAATCCCTTTGAAAGCTAAGCTAATACGCTTTGGGATTCAAGTTTCCGTTGGGATCAAATTAATGGCACTATCACTGGAGTTGTCGATCAGTGCTAGTAGTTTGACTTAATGGACCGAAATGGTCTAAGTGTGCTGACAATTTTGCTGGTAGTACCTGCCTTTGGAGTAGCCATTGTCAATTTCAAATCTATTAAAGCTGACTACAACTGAATACAATTTATCTGATGCTCGAAACATCGCGTAAATATATCTTTCAAATAGCGGTGCTTTTCCTTTGTCATCCATCCGCATACAACAAAATAAACAATGAGATCCCGGACGTATGTAGACTTTTGTCAAGATACATTGTTCGTTTTTCTTGTGAATTTCTTCCCGAGTTTTTGTTAAATTAATTTATCTTTTGGTGCTATATTTATAAAAAGAGATACAAGACAAAACTGCATCATTACATTAATTTATAAAGATCCTAAACTCGCCAGGTTGCTAAAATGTGGGTTTGTATGTAGACTTTTGTCGCTCACTGTATGTTTCATCGAATTCAAAGCAGATTTCAATGAATTTGTCGTCACTATGTGTAGGCAGTTTTGAATCTAAAACAAGAATGGCTCTATCGAAACCAAAATCTTTCCGTTAATCCAAAAGTAATGGAATGGCCTAGAACCTGCTGAGTGTTATCTATGCCAAAGGCATTCTCCACAATTGTTATGTTAACAACATTTTAAAACAAATAACTCGTATTTGCTTTGTCAAGTAACACCTCCACTACTGCTGACCTTCACAACTTGAAAACAGAAAAACATCTTAATAGACTGATGAAAGCAACAGACGAAAAAAGAGAAATAATAACCAAACAAAGTGTATAAGTGCTAATAGGATAATTAATTACACATTTGTTCTGAATTCCGTGTACATGATCAGCTCGGCACTCACGTAATTGTACTACAAAGAGGTTGCTTTCGCCAGAAAACCCTAAACCTATTTACTTTCGTTTAGTCGGAAGAAATAAGAAATTTCTCATAGTCTACACGAGATTGGTCTTAAAGTCTAGGCATATAATTTAATTCTTCACACATAATGTTCGGAGTAGAAAAGTGGGGTTTTAGTGTGCGTGTAATGACGATTACATCTCTTGTCGTGGCCGAAGTGAGAGTGATTTAATTGCTTAATTGAAGTCAATTCATTTCGAGATCGAGGCAGTAGGCAGCGTGCAGTATTGTTAGTTATGGATATGCTGACTTTTGATGATTGTTGAATTTCTCGGAATTTAACTTTAATTAAATCTTGTTGTACATCTTGTAGGACACTCGTCTTGAGCTCGATCTCAAGGAAGAGAAGTTGGCATCGTTGCAGCGTGAATTGGAAGAGATGACTTTCGGTGGAGGCACCGAGGAGGAAATAGCTCAACTTCGTCGTTCCAAAATGGATATGGATCGGCGACTAAAGGAGCAAGAGGAGGAACTTGACGAAATGGCTGGACAGGTGCAATTGCTGGAACAAGCTAAACTTCGATTAGAGATGACTCTTGAGACTATGCGTAAGGAGGCACGTCGGGAGGCACAGCAGAGAGACGATGAATTGGAAGAGGCCCGCGGCAGTGCCTATAAGAAAATTAAAGGTTCGTTCAAAGATTGTTTACTTGCTTATTGCTTTGCTCAAAATTCCCATCTTTGTTTCAGCTCTTGAATGTCAACTCGAAACAGAACATGAGGAACGTACTTTACTGCTTCGTGAAAAACATGAATTGGAACGAAGGCTGGCTTCAATGGAAGATCAAGACCGGGTTGATCGTCAGGCCGAAGAAGCACTGACACAGAAACTTAAACGTGATCTTCGAAAATATAAGGCTCTGCTTAAAGATGCTCATGCTCAGCTCGAAAGACTCAAGGCTGATTCTCCAGGAAAGACACTTATTCGTCAATTGCGCAATCAATTGGAAGATGCTGAGTCAACGAGGAGCTTGGCCGTTAAAGCAAGGCAAACTGCTGAAGCAGAATTAGCCGAAGTTCAAGCTATGTTCGAGGAAACACAACGTGCACGTAACGACGCCGAAGACAGAGCAACAACATCGCAGAGAGATCGCGCTGAACTTCAAGCACAAATTGAAGAAAATGAAGAGGAAATGTCTGAGCTAATGAAGAAATACAGCGCAACAGTGAAACAACTAAATACAGAACAAATCGCCATGTCAGAGTATGAATTCCGGATATCAGAGTTAGAGGCTGAACGAAATAATCTTAAGGATCAGGTGGTTGAGCTGCAACAAAGATTAGAGAATGTTGAGAACATGAGCGATCCTTCAGCAGCTATGATTTCAAAACGGTAAGTAAATCCTCAAGAATATTAATTGTAGTTCAAGCTAAAATGGTTACTATTTCCATAGTCTCGAAATACGCACCAAAGAATTAGAATCCCGCCTTGAGCTTGAGCAAGCTACTCGCTCACGGCTTGAGGTACAGATCACCCGTCACAAGGAAGCTGTGGAGAAGATCCAAACTGAAGTTACCCAATCAAAGATGAGAGAGTTGAACGCTCAAGATGCCCTCAAAAAGGCACAGAAGAATTTACGCGAACTGCGTGAAGAGTTCCATGTTATTTCTAATAGGGAACAAGAATCGATTACAAGAAGAAAGGACCTAGAAAAGAAACTGGAAAATGCTGAATCAGAAGTAGTGTCATTGCGCAATGATTTGCGTTTAGCGTTGCAAAGAATAACAGATCTGCAACAGGCTATGGAAGAGGGTGATGACGATGTCAGCGAGAGGTAACTACGAAGTAATGAGTTTTGCTATAGGGTAGCATTCAATGAGTATTTTGAAATATTTCAGTGAGGATAGCGACAGTACTGATGGCTCGCTGAGCGATTTGGAAGAGCGTCTTAAACCCGTTCAGGTGAAGCGAACATCGATATCAACGAAGAACAAAGAAACAAATGGTGTTGGTGGCGGTAGTGATACAACATTAGTTATAAGAGAAAAAAAGAGTGAGAACAGCCCAAGGTAGGTGTTGGTTATGGAGGATATGCCTTCAGTTGTGCTATGTGTTTCTTAGTTTCAAATCAAATAGTCTATCGCATGTGCTTCTTTTTGTATAATTTCATATCTCTCAAGCATGCGTAAATCACACAATGAATACTATATAGTCTGATAGTCTAGTAAAATATACATAGAACATACATATAAAGCGCACATCGATTGTACACAATATTTACACTGGTTTAGTTTATCATTTATCATTTCTTAATTCTTAATTTCCTTATATCAGTGAAATATTAATTCATCAAACAAGACAAGACGTTTAAGTTTCGGTTACAATTGAATCTTATGTTTTGTTGCATGAATTTTGACAACATACTTTATTCAATACATAGTGTATTAGAAACGAAGAAAGAATATAAATACATTATTTGACAGTGTTTTGATTTTTGAATAATCGCGTAAATGTTTGCTTAAACAATACGTAATCAAGAGTAATGTGTTTGCCTACGTATATCGAGTATCCAGATTCCAGATCGTAGCAAAAACACAATCGACGAATATTCAATTTAGTTAGTGAGATGGTGTTTTGTTTTTAAATTAGTTGTTCACATTTCCAGTCAATTACGAAGCTACTATTTATTCCCTGCATCAATAGAAGTCATATTGGCAACCGCTAATGAAATCAGAAATAAAAGATACACTTATACAATTTTGCTTTGCTTTCATTGATTTTGAGTTCTACTTAATTTTCTTTTTGTTTACATAATTTTGAAATACACCACTTTTTCTATTCATGTTATTTATCGTTACATGGCACCAAAGATACAGTTCAGCACAGTAAATATTAGAGATCAAATGTATACTCATCTCAAGCAAACCAAAACATTTTTTTCATAACTAAATCATGTTGAAAGCGTCATCATCATACATGTTATCTCTCTTTTCTTTTTGTGTTTGTCTTTTCTTTCCTCTTTTTGTACGCATTCCGCGTGTATGGTAAACACAGCTTTTTCTTGTTATAGGATCACAGTGACGTCACCATCGACGACATCAATCAGCGGGAATGCACATAGTATTAGTAATAGTCTAAACAATGGGGACTCCTCATACGCATAAACACAGCTTGCTATCAAAGAGAAAGAAGCCAATCGTTTCTAAGATTACTTTTAAATAATATTAAAACGAAATTTTCTAAACTTAACTAAAGCTGTTCCGAATTGAATCCAAACAAATTTTTCAAATTTATATCTGATAATAATAATCACTATTAAATAATAATCATCATCTATCATCGTCAATGAAGTTTAAAATGAATTGAAGTAACATACTCATTATATACGCATAAACATCATAAAGGTATTTTTTTTTTTATTAAAAATAATTACTTCCTTCTTTTTTCTTTCTTTCGTTCTTCATTTATCAACATCATTTGGTTTAAGTAAAGAGAATTTGTTAATATATAGATAATATATTTTATAATTTGTAAACAAAAAATATCCAAATTGATGTATAAGTAAAGAAAGGCAAATAATAGGCAATAATACTATTCAACTCTTGTAAATTTATTTTTTAAACAAAATGAATGACAAAAAAAAATATGGAAACAGAACGGAAACGTTGTATATGTTAACTTCTTTCAAATGTGTAAAAAAGATATCAACTTAATAGAACAAAATGTAGTTAATTTTATAATTGAAGCAAGCCACAATAAATATCTGAAATATTTAACAATAGATCTGTATTTTATTATTATTATTTATATTAATTGTTATCTACTGAATAAAACATTTTTACAATTACATACTAATTTTGACTTTGTTTTTTTGTTCAAATTTCTGTTTCAATGCATATTTGAAATGTAGTCAGATAATTTTTAGTTTTCAATTAAATCAAATAAATTATCATATATCACCAGTATATCAATAGTATAGATGAAAAAAAAAACAATATAATATAACTGAAATCATGCATATATATATATTTTATAATACAATTGTAATATTGATTTGATTTAATAGTATGCGAGCGTTGTATGATTTGTGCATATTACTTGCGAATATCGTAAAATAAATAAAGGATTGTTATTAACTTAAACAAGGAGCACATCTTTTTTTCATTTTCGTCTAATATACAACTACAGTACAACCTCGATATAATGAACCTGAAGGGAATTAGAAAATATTCGTTATACCAAGTAATTCGTTACAATGACGCTTGTTATATAGAGGCTGCGTTGGACTACGATTCGTTTTAACAAGGTCTGGTCTACATTCTTTATGATTGCTCGTTTATCTGCGAAGGTTAAGGAACACCTTTTTCATTTTGCAGCCATTGCAACAAACAGAGCTATGAACAAACAAAGAAACAGCTGGATTACATTACTAAGAATCAAACAGCAACGACTGTCTTACGAAAAATCTAACGTATGCTTCTTGTTTTTAAAGTTCCTCTCCGGTCCGCTATATCAAGGTTTCACTGTATCACGTGACAATGTGTGTACAGTTTTCCACCGTGTCTGATTTTGGCATGGGTTAGAAGAAATTCTTTTCTGCATTTTTCTGTGACCGCATTGTCCACTTCAATTCAAAAAAATTCACTTTCATCGAATAGCTACTAACCGACTCAAATGTTATTGGCATGAGTTCGTAAACATAACAAACTGAGTCAAGAAATGCAAATCGACACACCACCTATTCGTCGATTTCAAGTCCGCATATAACAGTGTACACAGAGACGAGCTAGACAACGTCATGTCTAGTTTTTATATTCCTGCCAAATTCGTCAAATTATTCAGGGTGACGTTGGATAACTCTCGCTGATCGAACAAGGTCGGTTGAAATCAGCGAGACTTTTAATGTCAAAAAAGTATTATATTTAGACAAGGGAACACGCTGTCTTATGGCTTTTTCATCATCATTCTTGAGAAGGTCGTGCAGAAATCACGCGCCCACCGACGCGAACGACATGGACGTGATGGATTGAAGCATCAATATGCTATCAATAGCATTAAATCGGCAGCCAAAAAGGACTGAATGAGGACATATCGACGTAGCATATATATCGTCTACACCCACCATCGACGTCGTGCAACTACAAAATAGGCAGATACACTTATTAATTAATCAAGGACTTCGTCTACCTCGGCTGCCAAGTTAACAGTACAAATACCTTCAGTACCGATATTAAACGCAGAATAACCCTTGCGAATCGCTGATTCATTGGGCTCAAGAGGCAATTGAGTAACAGAAACCACTCTCGAAGGACCAAAGTAACATTATATAACAACTTAATCATCCTTGTGTTGCTCTGTAGTGCAGACAACAAACAGACACTCAAGAGCAGATGAAGAAGTCCTTGCCCTTTTCGAGAGACGAGTTATGCGTTGAAATGTTGGTCCTGTTTGCGTTGATGCCATTTGCAGAAGAAGTTTCAACCCCGAACTGAATCTTGGAGTGAATGGCTAGGTCATGTAGAACGGGTGAACAACACTGCTCCAGCCCGAAGCGTCTTCGAACTGTCTCCGTCCCAGGAAGTCAACGCAATAGAGGACGCCCAATAGCAAAAACACCAATCCCAATGGTTTCGTGAGGACATGAGAGCAGAAAATAATTTTGGTTGTTTCTTTAATTATCACTCAACAGGGACTAGTTGCAAGGAACTGTAATAAAATCAATAAAATCATGAAATCAAAGTCAACAATTTTACAGACTAAACAATATCTTCATTTAGGTGTGTATGCATCTTTTTCGAACACTGACCTTGAAAATTACACTTGTTTTCTTGTAAAACTACCCTTATACATATAATATAACCCTTCCATCAAACAATGGTTCCTTCACTCAATTGCATGACTACAATTAATCGATCATACAATTAAGTAAAATGCACCTACAGTCGGTCATTGTCGAAACTAACAAACTTTCTAATCAAAGTTAATTCACTTTCTGACATTTTACCTGCAGAAAAAAACTTCGTGCAGAGTTCATTCATTCAATAAAACCCGCTTGTATCACGCAATCTCCGACTTACCTTGTCCTTTCACCGTCAACTACCAAGATCCATGCCCTTGACCTTCTATGTCTACGTGCGCATTTGAATAGCTAATTCTACTTATCACAGGCAGCAAAGGAAATGTTTACAAACTTGTTGAAATATGAATATCCGGCGTTGCAGGCATCAATGCAACAGGTTCATTTATTCACCCCAAAAAAAAATTCAACAAACTGGGTCCTCATAGATAAACAAAACAAATCAAAATATAAACAATCCCAGCTGACATCTGTTTGTTTTCGAAATCACACACAAATTTTGCTCGTAAAAAAGTCCCTATCGATCAAACAAAAAATTCCTCAAATTGAAGGTGTAAAAATGAAAACGTCTTGGGTCCGTGGTATTCAGTTTAATATCGTGCTCACCAACGTAGACATCAAACGTTTTAAAACAATTCATTGCGTGAATTTCAATGTCCTTCTGAAGGACACAGTTTTAGCTGAGATTAAAAATACATCGCAATTATGGATGATAAGACAATTGATTTGATATTTGCGGGCTCACTGGAATCTCTACCACCGGTGAGCTCGAAAATTGTGAGAATCTTTACAAGTTCTACGTTCACAGGTAATAAATTAAAATTTTAAAATATGCTAGTAGTTTAAAAGTTACGTAACAAAGTAAATTTTGTAAAGATACAACTATGGAGAGAAACACATTGATGGCAAAGTGTTATCCAAGGATTAAGGATTATTGTCGCGAAAAGCACGGTCTGGAGTTTCAGGTAAGTTTTAAATTTAAACGTTTCTTTTTTCTCATATTTCCGTTGGATAGTCGGAGTTGGGGAAACGATGGTGTTGTGAATACGGCGGATATGACTCATTAGTATTAATATAACTCATGTTGTCTTCTTTCACGAGGAACAATATTCTATTTTGCAATCAGAGTGTACTTTTATGTCGTTTGAATACTTTTATGGAAGCATCTCTCTCACCGTAGAACAGATATATATCCTTCGCAATTTGATCAAACGAGTAAAACAAATACTTGTTCTTCTGTCTTAATCTGTTAAACTTTTCGGATATTTATTATAGGGCTTTGAATTACAGTGCTGTGCAAATTAATGTGAACAGCTTATATTTTTGTTTTTCAAAAACTGATATAATTTATTAGGAAAGCTAAAATAAATAATAGATGAATAATGAATTATTAATCAATATTTTATGAATTTTATAAAATAAGTAATAGATGAATAATGAATTATTAATCAATATTTTATGATGTGTCTACTCTTGGCTTTTAACACCATTCTGATTCGCTTTGGCATGGATTCCACAAATTGTTGGTAGTTTTCAGTGATTTTTGGATCTCGGTACCACACTTGAATAACTGGCTCCATCAGCATCGTTTTTGTCCATTTTTAGTATATTTTTGCACATAATAAGGCACACAAATTTTCTATAGGATTGAAGTCTGGCGAGTTGCGAGACCAATCCAAGTAAGTTACTTTCTTGATTGGTGTTTCAGCATTTACATATTTTCGACAGCTCAGAACCAGACGTCATTCCAATAATTCGATGTATTTGTCACTGTTCATCGGTCCTGTTTTTGAATTTAACGATCCTGTTCCAAAAATTAAGAGAAACAACCCAAAACATTTGCAACAAACCGGCCTTATTAGCCATTTATAGAATTTAAAAAGAATATGAATGCTCAGATTAATTTGCACAGGACTGTATATACAGGGAGCAGAAAATAATTCGCCACATTAAACAGATCCATAACAACTCTTTCATATGCATATGAAAACATGCAGACACCACGCGGTCTGTCTTCCAACGTCTCTCCTAGTTTAATTCAAATAACATGAAATCAAATTGAGTTCAACATGTCTAGCTAGTTATTTAATACATGCATATGGAAAATAAACGGAACAATGTCAACGGCATAGATTTCAAAATAACTTCCACGCAACATACCCATACCAGCTACATTTGATTTGAATCAATTATTGTCTTTAGCATTTACTTCCCAATGGCTTCACGGATGGCTTCCGTGTCCTTAACAACTGTTTAGCTTAAAATGTATTTATGTGAAGAAACGTTGTTTACAGTTATGTATGCAGACTCCTTTCACAAGCAAATTGAAACAAAAATCAAGTGGATTCATAACGTTCACATAAAATGCTCTGCATAATATTCTAAGGAAAGTCGTCACATTATATCTGTGAACAAATGGCTCCTGCAATGCATGGTAATTTGTAACTGGTTATGAGAGACTGGGGATATTCGGCACTATAAGCAGCAGACACATTAATAAGCTATGCTCTTATGACACGCTAGTAGTTATCCATTTTCATAGGCAGGAAGTGAACACGTCTTGCACTTTAGTTGTTTGCATATTTATACTGGAAGTCACCATTTCGTGTAAGAACTTCATAACGTGGATGTACGTGTCCTTAATGGTATTTCTTTGTACGAGTATTTGGAAAGTTTGCCTGATGGATGACATCAGGTGAATGCATTTTGCTCGAAATGTCGTAATGATAGGAAATCATGAGTTAATCAACCCCTGTGTGTGGAAATCATTTATGTGATGGAGCTGAGAAAATGGAACGCATAAATCTGGTATTAATAAGCTAAAATGAAGTTGTTGGTTTCATCACTGTGCAAAGTAAAGTTCTACAATTTAGGAGTCACTGGACTGGGACAACAATCCTCTTCTCAATTGTTTTCTCAAACATAGTAAAGGGTGCTTCATTAAGCGCTTCCTGCCTTTAAATTTAAATAAGACAAAGTGTGTGTGAGATATCATCGACATTTTTTTATTCGTTTGAAACGCCAATCGATTCCTTAATGTATGGAATATAACACCTAACAGGCTTTCCTGGGTGACGTGCATCCGAAATATCAGACTGAATTTGACAGATGGCATGGGTTATGTTGGCTTTGAGGGCGGCTGTGGTGAGTGGCTTATTCGCATAGACCTGCCCTTAGAAAACCCCACACGGAATAGTCTAACGGGATGAAACCGTCCTCTTGAAACCACATGTCGTTGGTGTCCATATCATCCTATTCAGGCCAAAATAAGTTGGTATTCATCGGTCTATAGCGCTCGCCGTTAACAGTGATGGCGTGGCCAACGTCGTTCTCAAAGATAATATGGGCCGATGATAGCGACAGCTCTTGGATCACATGTAGATTGGTATCGTCCCAAATTCGATATTTCTTTTTTCTGACGTACCTATTTACCAGAAATGGCCCTCATCGCTAAAGATGATTTTTCGAAACGAAGAGCGCGGAATGTTGCCACCCATTTTGATAAAACAATTTCATCATTTTGCACGTGTTGTTAAACGCTATATCCTTCCGAGGTGATTTGGCAAAACGCACTGAATAAATGAGAGCCAATTTCACAGATCTAACTTCAACAATATAGCCGCTATCAACTGTCAAAGTTTGGAAGTCCCTATTGGAAGACCATTTAGATAGGTAAGTCTGTAGTGGCATTGATGCACCTAGGCCAAAGTAGGCCCATTGTTCCGCAACGTGGGTGTTTCAAAATTAAAGAGGATTACTGTGGTTTATGACAGCCAACCAGTTTTCTCAAAATTTTTTATTAGTACGTTGACTGGTATTTTGCTGATGTCGTTTAGACTGTCGTAGAAATAGCAGCCTGTGGTGACTTTTTTAATTGAGGCAAAAGCAGGACAGTTGCATGGGAGTTGTTGGATGCTTTCCTCCCTCTCTTCGTTTATGCAGCTTCTACAGTCTTTTTGCGTAAATACCTCTATTCCAACATGACCATTATTCGATTTAAGGTTGTCGACATGCGTTGGGGTGTCAGGGATGAAGCAACAGACGATCACATGACAACCGAACTCTGTATGCGTGAAATCGCTAATTGCCAGCGCTTATCAATGGGTCCGAATTTCGTCGTGTTTCTTGGCCAGAAATATGGGTATCGACCCATACCCACATATATTGTTTCTTCGGAACTCCAATTGCTGAGGTATGAGTCGAATTGTTTTTTCATGAAACAAGACAAAACTTTCACTGTTCTAGAGATGAACTGACATCGATGGGAGTTGATGGAGCGCTTCTTGATCTATGGTACAAAAAAGATAGTAATGCAGTGCCCCCTATTTCCGTTCTACAGCCGATTTCATCAATTCTCATTAACTTCAACAACAAGGTAAAGAATTTACCATCCTGTAGTGCATTATTTAACACAGAATAATTTCAGAGAGTTCCGAAGTTGCAAGCCGAAGATCAAGGTGTTTGGTGGGATACTCTAAATAAAATGCAAAAGCTTCTGCGAAAAGCATCTCTTTCATTGTATACCAATGGGAATATAGACAAGGAGGCAATGCACAATTACTTCATGTCAGGTAAGTTTATATCGACGTTTTTCCCGAGTGCGTCATATCATATATTTATTTCCAATCAGTTACTGAACGTGAGGTCATCAACGGTATTCTTAATGTCAAAAATACGAAGAATCATTGCCTTGCCTATATCCGCTACATAAACAACATAAATCTTCAAAACTTAAAGAAGGCTTCGCTCTTCGTTGACATCATCAATCGAAGTCTAGACACAGAGTCGGCAAAGCTGCTAGGCAACCTACGCGATGAACGACTTCCAAACAAAATTGAAACCACAAATATGCAGAAGTGAGCATTCCTTTCTATTCGTTCAGTCCTCATGCTTACTCAACAATTTTTTTTTAGATACACTGTTGAATGGATTGGTCGTGAAGGTCTTGACATTGAAACGCACGAGGAATACTTGAACCACTTCATAGCACATTTCTACAAGAACATTGTGAAACTGGTGGATCGAGCGATGCGCAAGGAAGACTCCAGTGCACAGGGACAAATAGTAACTGAGATCCTTCAGCATTTGCACGCTTGTAACAATTCGGTTAAAGTGTTTTATGGTCGTGAAGAAAATCTCGAACATATCAAGCGCTATATGCTGGGGGATTCAGATAAGCCACTTGTCCTTTACGGCGAAGGAGGTTGCGGCAAAACATCGCTATTGGCAAAGAGTGCATCGTTGGTTGCGAGTGATTGGTTTGTTACAAAGAGACCTATAAATATAATAAGATTCTTAGGTACTACGCCTGATTCGAGTGCACTGACTCCAACTTTAATTTCCATTTGTCAGCAAGTAAGTGTCACACTATGGATCTTGAACGCCTTACGATTACTTTGAAATAAAATTAAAAACTATAACCATCCAATTCTAGATATCCTATAACTACATGTTACCTTTTGAAAATATTCCTGATGACTTAGTACCTTTAACAGCACATTTTAAGCAATTGTTAACTTATGCAAGTCCCAGTCAACCCTTGACACTGTACCTTGACTCAGTCGATCAGTTAACTGGTACACAGGATGCTAACAAAGTGTCGTGGATCCCAACCAGATTGCCACCACATTGCAAGGTAAGATTAAACGGTTTCTCGATTCATTCAAATTTAATGAGAAACTCTTTTTGCATGTGGTGCCTTATTGATTTCTTTACAAATTGGCATTATTGGCTTATTTACCTTCTTACTATTTATCTAACCTGAATTATCTTCTTTGAACTTATTTGCATGTTCCATTGTTTGTAGTTTCTATGATACGAGTACCTCTGTAAATAAAAGCAACGTGCTTTAACATTTTATGCATGCTTTTAAAGTCCGGGTGGCGGACGTGGCGTTGTGTGTCTGTGCGTCCAGTCCCACGCTCTTAAACCTACAGTATCTAGGTTCGATTCTTGTTACGATAAAAGCTCGAGTTACTGACAATGTTCAAAGCGTATTTCTGTCTAGAAAAAGCTTCTCAAATTTCGCCATTCGGAATCGACATACAACTGTTGGCCACATTTACTCGTGAATTTTAGCATACACACCACGAGTGGATACTGTAGAACCCAGAACCCTGCGTTCTCTGCTGTAATGTCTTAGAACCTCGGAATTGAAGACTCTTCGTTTCGGAGCCAAGTTTGCCAATCCTTACTGCCTCAAATTTGTATCTACCCAATGTGATACTTTGTCCAAGACGTCGATGTTGTGTATCCTTTTCAAAGTTATCATGCACATCGTGTTTGCCAGCGCCATTTTAGCCGCTTGCGTATAAATGCTGTCAAACCCACATTTGACGCTGCATATGATCAATCACGTTAATTTCAGCTATTGTGCGGATTTCTGGAAGATCGTGTCGGTGCGTTAGTTACCGGCCATGATAGAGAATTCTTCAAAGTCATCTTGAAAAAGTATAACCTTAAAAATGTTGAGGAATTTCAACATGGCGGAGTATAGTTCGTCTCTATGTGCACTGTCTATGTACAAATCGACGAATAGGTGGTGAGTTTCGATCTGCATTCGTTTCTACGATCTGCCACAATGGGAACTTCCGGCGTTCAAATCACCGCATCCGTGAACGGATATTCCATTATGAGAACACGTTGCTCGTTATACGAATGAACGTATCGGGATCATGTCATACGAATGCTATATTATCCGTGTGAAATATTGTAATAGAGTCGGATGTAGTGAATGTAATCGTTAAACGTTAAATGTGTCTTTTGTGAAATTATTAAACATTGCGAATTAATGAAACAAGCGATGGATTCTATTTTGCAATTTTACTTGAGTTCCTCTGCTGCAGAAGATATTACTGTTGACAGATTGGTTAAGGGAGAAAAGTAATCCTTTGGAACTACCATGCAAAGCGAAAGAATGATTTGAAACACAATTTGCAATGCGACTGTATTGCTATTTCAGATTCATTAAGCGTTTTCGCTTGAACAAGAAAGAATTTAAACTTGTTCTCTCTAGCTTGACCTAAAATCACATCTGTCTGCTGCAATACCTCTTTTGCTGTAATTAGCATCGACGTTTTCACCATTGGTAAGTGGGGGTTATCAATACTCGGTCGGTCGGGATGATTAATTTGGATGACTCAGAGTACGGTATCTTTCCCGTCCTTTACTACTGGGCCTACCGCGTTCAATTCTCAGGTTAATGCTTGCCAAAGCCTTAAATCGGTGGGCTCTCCCTGTGAAGTATTTGGTAGCATATTTTTCGCTTAATTTGGGTGTTCCTCCGTAAACTCCCCGACTATTCGTTTTTGCGAGGAGTTTATTTGGTTGCAGTTTGTCCTAGAAATGTTCGAATTATGTACAATATAGTATTTTATGTACTTATTATATTTTAAACACTTATTAACGAACACTTTACTCAAATGCATTTTAAAGACACACATTTCACTTTTTCCATCAAATTCGACCAATGTCAATCGATCGAATGAAGTTTCGATTAGTCTAATACTATTGCGTATAAATTAACATGTTTTACTATGCCATTACGTTAAGTTATATACGTTCACGTGTCCTGTAATCCCAAATACACGATAGCGATTTACTCATGGTGATTCGACCCTTGGTCCATTTGAGAACCCTGGTCCTCACCCAAACCTAACGTTTCTGAGTTGTTTAAGTCATTTCAATACAGATTTAGTTGGAGTTATTCATTCTTAAGTTTTGTAATCCGCAGGAATTGTAGATCTGCTTCACTTCTCCTGTAGCTTGACGATAGGAAAATCCAACCCAATAAACGCCGTAGTTGCTTATACTCGTATAACATTACATTAGTCACATTCATTCTCCATATGTATATACTCCATTTCCATAATCAAAGTTAGCAGTCTAGCGATAAGCGTAAGTTGTCACTTGCCTGGCCTGTGTATTGTTAAATTGAAATTAACCAAGGCATGTGTCATCATTGGATCTACATATTTGCATGCATTGTAAATACACACATCGACAAGCTCATCCCGGTTGAGCGAAATGCGAAATGTTCTTGTCTTTCCAAATCATCACCTAGCATCTCTTGCAGATAATAATTTCTTGCGCGAATGAAGAATCAAATCCCACCGTTTCGCAAGAATATCATGTACTTTGCAAAATGATTGACGTGGAGGAGAATTTCATAGAAGTCACCTCACTAGGCGAGGAGCTCGCAATGAACGTTATCAAGATGTGGATGAAAACTGCATGTCGCGATCTAAACAACTATCAGTGGCGTCTGGTGGCAAATGCCATTAGCAAGTGCTCCTTGCCGATATTCGTGAAGTTGGTTTTTGCGGAAATATGCCGATGGAGAAGCTATACTCGTCCGCAAGAAACTCATCTAGCGTCAACGGTAATGGACTCGATTATGATGCTTTTCGAACGAATTGAGAAACAGCACGGAAGAATCTTGGTCTTTCACGCTTTGGCTTATATTACGGCAGCGAAGTCGGGCTTGTCTGAGAGTGAACTGGAAGATCTAATATCGCTCGATGACAAGGTGTTGGATGATGTGTACCAATATCATTTACCGCCAGTGAGAAGGATACCGCCTTTGCTATGGACTCGTATTCGGAATGATCTACCGAACTATCTGAGCGAGAGAGAAGCCGACGGTGTTAACGTTATGAACTGGTACCACAGACAGTTCCGTGACACTGCCAAGGAGAGGTATTTCAAGAACATGAACATGGCCATGTACTTCCATTCCATGATTGCGGACTATTATTTGGGCATCTGGGGTGGAGGTGTGCCGAAGCCGTTCAAATTTACTGAAATTCAAAGACACAGGTTTGTTGCAGTCTTATATCGAGTACGGCGGTATATAATTCTGTCCATCGCTCTAAGGTTTAACTTAACTGACAAGGAGGGATCAGCCGATCGTAAGGTTCCCATTCAACCTCTGATGTTTGCCAGCAAGGACGGTTCAGTTACAAGATACAATTTGAGAAAGGTAAGATCCATTTTCAGGGTTGCTTTTTGAGTGCATTTACATTTTCAACTCGCAGTTCGGTGAACTTCCGTTCCACTTTGTCCGATCGCGCCGATTCAAAGATCTCTTCGAGCATGTTCTATTCAACTATGAATGGCTTCACGCTAAGCTCTCAAGTTGTCCCCTACAAGCGGTTTTAGCTGATTTCGAGGATGCATCAACTAATACGGACGACAAAGAGGCGAGAAGAGAGTTGATGCTGGTGGCTGATGCCTTGCGCTTGGGTGGTGCCATCTTGGCTTTGTATCCAAATATGCTGGCCCCACAGTTGATTGGTCGCTTGCTGCCGGAAATTGGAGGAAATGCAAATATAAAAATGCTTCTGCGTGCATGTGACAGATCTGGACCGAAAGACTGTTCACTTATTCCGGTTAATCATTGTTTGCACACTCCTGGGGGACCACTCAAGGTGAGTACATTGGCAAAGAACATTATATTGTTACTCTCTCATGGGCCACTCTCCAGTACTCGTTGGAAGGTCATCAATTTGCGGTATTTGCTTTCTGTCTAACAAGTGATTTTCGATACATGGTGTCAATTTCCACGCATTTCATAACTTTCGATTTGTCAACGTCTGATCTTACAAGAGACGTTAATCCCGGAATTGAGGGAATCATGCAACAGCTCGTATTGAGTCCCGACAACAAGTGGGCAGCAGCATATTCGAACAACAACCAAACAGTGCTGCTTAACATGCTGTCCAGTGAGTTCGTCGTCATTGAGAATCCCTTTGATGAAAACGATCAAGTTACCGGCTTGTACCTTCTAAACTACAGGTACTAATTTATACACAGACACAATTGGTTATATTTACAAGCCTATGACTTCTGCTAAGTCTTTTCATAAACACGAAGCTGAAGTGGGCCCGGTTCGATATGCGGGGTAATCTGGTCAAACACTTTTTTGCTCCCAGTGACGCCTGCAATTGGGAAATATTGTGTAACATATTATCCTTGATCTAGACGATGTGTCGAATTAAGAATTACACCTTCTTTCAGACATGGAATTTTTCAACACCGAGGAATATAACCTGGTTTACTGGACAGGAAGTATAAGTGAAACTCGATTGCGGTTGGATTCGATTCGAGGAGATCAGCAATGTGAACCTTTACACTTTCATAGTGCAATGGCAGTGAATAAACCCCGAAATCGCATCTTTTGCTGCGCTAATGAGGACAACTACGAAGTCAGTGATTAAGTGAACATTTTTTTAGTGACCATACACAACAAATATTTCCCTCTTCTTCTAGGTGAGTGTATACGAGTACGAAGCCGACGAAGCTAATGCCACAATAGCGTGGACCTTAAGGGATCATTTGCCCCGATTCGAGAACGATGGAAAAGAAATGATCCTCCAGTTGAGACTTGATCAGAACGATCGAATGTTGCTCGGTACAGCTGGGAAGGGTTTTGTAATCTGGGATTTTGGACAGGACGAATCACGAATAGACGACAAAGCAATCTACCTCGCCTTACCCCACGGTGTACGGAATATTGCAACGAAGATGATGCAATCGAACTCAATTATGATCAGTTCGCTTTTGAATTATGCCGTGGCCGGGGTTCGGAAAAATCTCTACGTTTGGTGTTTACAAAGCAGGCAGCTGGCCAAGGTTTTAGACGCCCACTTCGGGAGGATCATTCAATTGGAGGCCTTGACAATCGGCAATTGGAATAGCGTCATTACCTCGTCTATTGATCGTTCCGTAAAGGTTTGGAATATAAACAACATATTCGAGAAGGTTCACGTCATTGATCGACATGAGCTGCAGATAGATGGTATAAGGTAGGCGTTGTCGTTGGATGTGAATGAAAAGTTTTCTCATTTCTTTCTTCAGCTTGTCTCTAGTGGATCTGGCTGTCACCGTGACTCGAAGTTGTGTTGGGGTTTGGGAGACACGTTCTGGCCGTCTCTTGGCTAAATTAGCCGACAGCCCATTGGGTGCAATAGTCACTCACGCCGAGATCACACCTGATGGCAAGTACATCATATCCTCGGAAACAGGCAAATTCCTCGTATGGAACAGAGTGTCAGAACAAGTGATATTCCGTGATGATCAGCCGGGTATACAACAGATCACGTTTCTAGAGGACGGAGCAAAGGTGATGACAGTGTCATGTCCCAATCTTAACCAAAAGGACATTGGAGGTGAGGAGGGAAACCGTTTCACGGCTATAACAACAATGAGATCGGTTCCGGACGGCAGCATACTGTTTCGCTTTGAGTTCCCAATAAGGATGGTACCTGGGTTGCCATTTCGTCAGTCGGTTATATCGGCAGATGCAGCTCACATTATCGCATGCAGCGTGGATAAGGCGAATAAGGATTGCATTTCAGTGCACAATGCTGCAAATGGGAGCCACGTCACGAAAATATTCCTCAAAGGATGCTCTATCAAGGTACGCCACTAGCATTTAGCAACAAACTCTTCCATCTGTCTGATTTGTTCTTTCGCGAATATAGGAAGTCATGTGCTTGGTTCCAATGCCGCATAAAGTGCATCAAGTGGCTGTGATAAGCAGTGAGAAGGGTAGTATAATGGACATAAGAAACAAGAAACACATTCGTTCCATCCCGAAGTGGGGTGGCAATATAACCAAAGACGGCAAGTCCGGCTTGTATGCACCAACCCGAGGAGGATTAGAGCTCTTGGAGCTGCGCAAAGGAACAACGGTGAAGACATTCATTCCAAAAGTAGCCGAGGGGGTATTCTCTGTTATATGCCTGTTCACCGAGAATGATGAATACGTATGTTACTATCACAGCGGCCGGAAGACAATACGAGTCTTTCGCACCGATGACACTCAGATGATAGCCAATTACAGACTTCAGGCTGAACTAACCGCGATTAAAAGTACCAAAGATGGAAAGTGTCTGGTGCTTGGCACTGTGGACGGGTGTATGTCCGTTCTGGCGATTGTCGATCCAACAAAAGAGGGAATGCTTGATTATTTAACTGAGCTACCATCCCGCGATGAAACTTGGAAGATAAAATTGGCTAAAATGAAAGCAAGGGTGATGTTTAAAGCAGCTATTCGCGTGACAATGGTTTCCATTCGATTTTGCGGCTACAGACATACTGAGGAAGAAAATGAAGGAATTCGTGAAAGTGTGCATGTCGGTGAAAATCAAGAAGTCGAAAAGACGGCTGAAATATCAGTAGCCGCATGAAAAGTGTCTCAGAATGATATTATCATGTTAACATATATTGTTTCTTATTGTTATGCAATGTGTTCTTAAGTTACACGCACATAAAATAAAAAAATTGATTCTGAAACAGAAATGGTAATTATTTTATTAGGTGTAGTAAAAAAAAAATCCATTTCGCGTTACAGCCCTCGTTTCTACTGGCGGAAAACTTGTGGCGTTTACTAGTCGCTCTCAGCTCAGGATTTAAGTCGCGTTGCCTCTTACGACAGGCGTGGCATACCTCGGGTACATTCTAACCTCTATCCAAAGGGGGAACTGAACACACAGCCAGACATTTCTGGCCTTTTGCACCCACTCACCGTTGAAGACCGTTTTCGCTTGACGCTATCGTAAGTGACCCACTTTTCGTCACTAGTCACCACCCGCTTCAAAAATGTTGCTGCCATTTAACAGTGTTTCGCAGATGTAAATTCGGTCCATTAGGTTCTTTGGTGTTAAGTTGTGTGCAGCCAGCATTGTTCAAATGGTTCCAAACTTTTTTTGTGCAAATTTTAGCTTCTGGGCAAACAGCTGGATGGCGCAGTGGGTTGAGTGCCTGACACTGGTTAAGAGGGGTCCCGGTTCGAATCTCTTCGAAAACAACGTCAATATGCTCTATCCGGTTTTTCAAATCTGGTCCACCATTTGCCGTTCGGATCAAATTAACGGCACTATCACTGGAGTTGTCGATCAGTGGTAGTAGTCTGACTATGGGTATCGCAATGGACCAACATGCTCCAAGTCTGCTGGCGATTTCGCTGGTAGCCCACTCACCTAACCTAACCTAGCTCCTGGGCAATCGAAACCGTGCTACTTGTGACTGGAAACAAAACAAAATCAGTGCCATTCAAGCTCTTATTTCGCCATCCCCGCTCTTTAGATCTAATTTATATATATGATTCCGCTGAAGAAGGACCGAAAACTAAGTACCGAGGCATCTGAAAAAGGACCAATCACAGCAGATGAAGTAATCTTGTGTAGACGTAGATGCAGCGTACGACAGCATTCACGCAAGAACCTATTCGAAGCGATGGACGAATTCGTGATCCCGGGGAAATTGATCCAGTTGTATCGCACCACGCTAACACAGACGCGATCTACCGTGCAGTTCGGCTCTCGGACTTCCGAGCCGTTTGCAACCTCCACCTAAAATCACCTGGTACTGAAAAAGAGAGTGCGACGGCCTGCTGTAAACACGGAAGGCACTATCTTCTACAAGTCAGTCCAATAGTTGGATTACGCTGATGACATTTACATCATCGCTCGTTCTCAGCGTGCCGTAGTGGAAGCTTTTACGGCGATTGAAGAACATGCGAAACAAGCTGGTCTTAAGGTTAATGCGGAAAAGAGAAAGTACATGCTGTCGAGGAAGACTCGATCCGTCACGCCCCACCTGGGACAAAAGATCACAATCGACGGCTGCAATTTCGAGGTAGTGAAGGAGTTTGTCTACCTCGAGGCAAACGTCAACTCCACGAATGACATCTAGAATTGAATTCATCTGACATCTAGGATGGAGTGACATCTTAGTGGAGATCCGTCGTAGAACCGCCATTGGCAACCGATGTTACTTCGGTTTGTCTAAACAACTGGGCTCAAAACTCCTGACTCGAAGGACCAAACCACTTATTTTGCTACTCCTGTTATATGGAGCCGAAATCTGGACGATAAGCAAAACAGCAGAGACAGAAAGAAAGGAGGAGAAGACATACATAAACACGAACTCTACGAGCTCTACCAGGAAGTGGATGTAGTTCGGAATCCGTAGACTACAATGGCTCTACCACGTCGACCGCTTGATCACCAATGCTCCAGCAAAGAGGTCTTCGAGGTCTTTGATTCCGAGCCTCCTGGTTTTGAGAAGAAGAGGAGAACCGAATAGCCGGTATAAAGACCAAGTTATCGCGGACGCAAGACAGCCAGGTCTTGATGACTGGAAGCAGCGTGCGCAGGACCATCAGCGATTGCTCAGTCTCAGACCCTCCACGGTTCGTTGGCCTAATAAGTAAAGTAAGTAAGCAGAGGTAGCTTGACCGTATGATCATGTGATAAAAAATGATAAATCAAAACTCTTCAGTAACTTGCACTATAAGTGATTTTATTCGGCCTGTTATACTTAGTACACTTGTTTTACCTTTATAAAGAATAATTCCATTCTTGTATCATATAATAAAATATTTGTTTTCTTACAGATTGCTCATTGATAGTGAGATAAGATTGTAATTCAATTCAACTACCTTAGGATACGGTTTTATGTGATTTTTCGTAGTAATCCCTCTTCATAGTTCAAAATTAAGTTGAGTAAATAAATATATGTATATACGTATGTTTGCACTGTTTATATGTTTTCGGTTATACTCACTTAAAATATTCAAATTACATTTATTATTAGTTTTACTAAATATTACGTTGCATTACCTGTACTTAAATAGACAAAACTAAGTGTGTTATAGTTTGTTTTGTTTTTGTTTTCGTTTGTGTAGACGGCAACATAATGTAAATGACGAATAAGTAGTAACTTAAAACCTTTAATAAAGCACCAAAATTGTTTCTTCTTGTTTTGTCAAGGAACTCAGAATATGATTTATAAGGAATTAAAAAAAAAAATTTACTCACGAACATGCATTGCAAATAAGAGTAGATGCAAATGATATGGTTGATGTGCCTTCACTGCAATAACCTTGCAATTTATATGCTACTTTTTCTCTAATTAAACATTTCAATGGAGGTGGACAAATTGAATAAGCATAAGCAATTCATTAAACTGAACAGGACAGATTGTTATTTCGTTGATGTCCTTCCTCATCACAAAACAAAGAAATGCTTTGTAGCAATATCCGACACAGAAACAAGACAAGCATTCACGGTTTGAAGTGGCCGCATCAGTAGTAACATTTCTGTAATAAGGCTAATTTCAGAAATGCCAAGCATTTGCGCAGTAATGCGGCGTGCTAACTTGATGCTGATGCGATGTTGATTGAACTTGATTGAATTGAAATTATTAATGGATAATTATAATTCGAAAAATGAGTTTGTTAAACATGTAGAAACATGAAAAAAGCGCTAGAGTCAGATGCGCACAAGATAATAAGAATTAAAATATGAGAAATTCCGAAAATTTGGGATTTTACGAGAATCCAGATGATGTCTTTCAAAATCAATCGTGGCTATCGTGGACACAATTCCCCCCGAACTTTTTCCCTAACTGGGGAACCCGGTATCATGAACAATGTTCGAAAGTAAAGGGAGAAATTCCTCCCTATTATGAAGAACTTTCCGATGGAAAATTTCACTGAATTTCTCCTGAAATTTTTCCCGTTTTTTTGTTAGGGAAAAGAAAGAAAAGTGTCTCAGAATTTTAAAAATATAAGTATTTTGATTTCAATTTTGGTGAAAATACGTCTTTCAATTTAAAGGTCTATTGCAACAAATAAAAGACAAAATAAAGCATTAATAAACTGGATTAAAAAGTTGTCAGATATTGCTAATGGCCTCTCTATGCGATAAAAGGAGCAAAATTAAATTTGGAAGATGGAAATATGAATGTAGAACTGAATTTGTAGTGTTGTCCTGCTTTTATGCACTTGAATGATCAAATAAATCTGAAATTTCAGTCGAGAATTCAAGACACAATCCTTAATTCCAATAGGAAAACATTTTCGAACATAATTTCGAAATTTCCCCGGGGAAAAACATTCCGCCGGCATTCAAGATAGGAGGAATTTTTTTCCTGGGAAGAGAGGATTTACAGGATAAGCATGAATTTATAATGTTCTTTTATCTTATGTTTTCTGCAAAAATCTTAGCAAATTCCGCTTTTCCAATTAATCGCTATTAACAACGCATCAGGAAATTTAACGATGATCAAATGTTTAAAGTTTGCGCATCTGATGCGAGGGATGATGCTTAAAAGACCGTATGACGTTTGCTGTGCTGCCGATATTTGCCTTTATTAACGTGATGCAAAGCATCGATGCCGCAGTGCTGCGTTTCTGAATTCACCCTGAGCTGTATACAAATTCACCAAGTCTATACATGCAGTCCTTAGCACGGCGCAGAGCAGGGAAGCTGTTCATATGGAAATATTCAACATTACCAACCAAAAATCCAACGTAAAAAAATTGATACCAAAAATATAAAAGGCTTGATTCTATTTTGGAAGAAATTATTATTTTTTTATTTATGTTTTAGTAATTTAAATTAAAAATGAACAGCAAAAAAAAAAAAATAAAAATTAAAGAATAAAATCTTAACAATTATATTTTAAAAAAACATAACAGAGAGCATTCACTTATCTAAAATTATTCTCATCGCGAATAGTGTACTCATCGTTGAAAAAGAAATAAAATGGGCCAAGAATTTTAATTGTGTGTATAAAAAAATTAGTAGTAAGCTACATTCTAATTATGCGTATGGGCATGAGGGGGGTGATGATGATAACATTCAAAATGAAATGACTTGTTACAAAGAATAATAATTTATATATTCATTTATTGAAAAATTGGAAATGTGTGATTTAATTTATATAAATTAATGAATTTAACAATCAAAAAAAAAACTCTTGGATGATTCGTTTCAAATAAATCAACAAATTCTATACGAATGCATTCTATAACATTCTTATGGGACCGAGATGGATGGATGCGTATGTTAAATATATCTCCAATTGTTGTGGTAACAAACTTCTAAACACAAACATAAACATTATTAACATGCAATGAATTGAATTTTCCATCAATTATTTTTTAATATTTTAATATTATTATAACAAACTGTTTCTATTCGGTAATAAATATATGAGAAAAAAACGTAGTTTTATTAATAAAAAAAAAAAGAAGAATGAAGTTTGATCAAATCATTTTAAATAAGTAACGGGAAACATGTTATGTATTGATATTTTCGTTTTCTTCTTCGCTTCCACACTTTCAGAAAGTCTCTCACTTTGTGTTTAAAATGATTTTAATTCAAATACAATATACTAATGCAATAATAAATATCAGCAGGTTAGGTAAAGTTTTCATAAATGTATGTATGTATGTTTTCGTGTATGAATGTTCTTCCTGTAGTTAGTTTAGTGTTCGTACATATTTTCATATTAGGTTTCCACTTATTATATGTTGTCTGCTGCCACAATCGCTTGAGCATTGACATATTTAGCTGCTTTAACTTTGCCGCTGCTGTTTTATCTGAGCTAGCTTTGCTTGGATATGTTGCAGGCGATTTGGGGACAATTCGGGTTTCTTTAAAATGAAATAAACGCAATTAAGAATCAAAATAAAAAAACGATTGATCTTTGACAAAGACTTACATCCTTTCGAATAAGTGAGACCTTTTGCGATATTTGATTCAGATTTAAATTTTCATCGGCCACCTTGTTGTCCATCATGTGTCCACCCATTTCAGGACTACGATGTGGACCCAGGTTAGCTTTAGCTCTCAAATGATTGAGTCGGTCCATCCAAAATTCTGGATCAGCCTTGTCTCCACCACTTACACTCATATTACTTCCGGTCGACCCTTGATGGATGTTCGAATCTGTGTACAGATATAAAGAGTGTAAGAGTGAGAATATGATGTCGAGCAGAGAATGAATTTCTGTGGCTTACCAAATTTATTGTCACCATTTGTGGTCGCTTGAGATTTCCCTTGAGTTCTTTCAATTTCGATTAAGCCATCTTCAATATATTTCTGGAAACTGGGACTAGCTCCTTTCAAGAATGTGACCACATCAATTTCTGGGTTTTTTACCTAAAAAAAGCAAAAAGAGCGAATGACGTGACTGCTGCTAATAATTTTTCAACATCAAAGTTATGGGATGAATTCTCCAATTATTTTAATAACAACTGTGACCATCACATATCACGGAGAGCCAACCAGGTCATAGAAATTTGCGTAAGAGTCGACGCACCTACCCACCACATCATAATGCCCATCCCCCAACTATGCTAATAAATGCCTGCTATTGTGAGCAAGTTGACGTCACAAAATGCTGCGTGATGACATAATTTGTGTATAACACCAACTATTACCCACCTTAAACTCGTAAAGCTTTATCAGTCCCTGCTGACTAGTTTCTTTATCCGATATCAGCTTAAATATTTGAGACATTGCCTCGTGAGCATGGTTTGAGATCCTTTTAGCTTGAATGTCTTTAGCTGATGACGAGCGTTGTGGTGAGGCGCCGGGCACGTTTCCATCCTTCTGGAGGTTCTAGTTAACGAAGAGAAAAGAAATATACTTGTAAGATGTTTGTATGTAGATGCACAAATTTTGCGCTTACCTTAAGAATCCGGATTAGGTATGCATGGAGTTCTGAATGCATTGGAATTTTATTTAAGTGTTGCAGAATAGCATTACCCTTAATTTTTGCCATATTATGAATGATTGTTTTTACAGTACGCAAAGGTGTGTCGGATGGTCGCTGTTGCCACCAAGTGCTCGGTAGGGCCAACATGAAATCGTGTACCTCATACAGGACTGCATCATAATCCAATTCATTCGAACGTTCTGGCATTGTCTTTACATTACGCCAAATGCATTTCATCAGAAGATCCGTGAACTTTGGTAGGCCGGCACTAGGGCATGTCTCTTTCAGAAGACGGATAAGGGCACTACAATTAGAATTGCATCAATAAATAGAGTGGGAGGTAATTTTTTGTTGTTGTCCTTTACCAGTTCAAGTTCGTAAAGTTTGTCTTGTCCAGAATTTTCAAACAAATTCCATTTATCACTTTTGTATATTGGCCGTCGTCACCACTGTTAAGCTTCTGATCAGCCATTAATCCCAGCAATACGGACATTATGTTTTTCAAGCACGGAATGCTTAGTGTTTTGCCCAGATTTTTTGAATTGAAAAAGGCATAGGTAATCGAAAGCAGGGGTTGATACATGATCAGTGACTCCGTTAATGGTTGTTGCGATAGGTTCTAAATCATTAAACAGTGAGAATGGTTTGGTGTGAACAAAATATTTACTTACCTTAAACTGTGCCAGCACACTCTGTATAAAGATTTCCTCGTAGTCTCGTAAGACTGCTTGCTTCTCTGGCGATTCGATAATATCGGTAAGTTCATTTAATGCTGCTCTGGCGGTGATAGTGTCCGGGTTTGCTATTGACTTTATTATTTTGATCAGATTAGGATCTAATTTGGGTAGTGTGTCAGCCAAACTGAAAGTTCAAAATCCATTAACGTCATCATCGTTTAAGAATTATTACCCAACTCACTTTGGAGAGTTATTTGTCGACTGTCGGTGTTGTGGGTACATTCCTTGCTGCTGCTGTTGTGGACTAAGATTGTATGCATTATAGGGTTGCTGACTTGCAGATGGTGGCACTGATGGTTGCATATATCGAGATCTCGATATCAGTTGTTCAAATTTATCTTGGGGATATCGTACACCGTCACGCGTTGGTATGATCTTAATTGGTTCGTAGAGCAGCGAGATATCAACACGTGGTGGATCAGACTGCTTAATTTGATCCACACGTACCCAATCTTTTTCAATTTCAGCTATAACATTAGGATCGAGACCGAATGGACCCGATGGCTTTGGCGGAATGATGGGCATCGCGGGTTGATCGAAAGTTCTGTAATTTACACCACAGATAAATGTATCACTGACTGGATTTAATCAACTTTTTTTGAAATATAAAGTACTCAACAATAACCACAAAACAAAACGAGAATACAGTCAAAGCGTACAAAATGAAACTACATATGCACACGTACATATCTCGAAACGAACAAGGTAATGAAACGAACTGACAGAGTTTTCGTTCGATTAAATTCAAATTCAAACAAAAAAAAAAGTATATTGGTTTCGAACTAATAAATATGTAAATGGACATACCACACGAAAACGATTATCTTGGGCTACGAGAAGATTAATGCGTTTCTTTGCAGAATCGCCATAAAACTTGCATTACCATTTTTTAACATAGAACCATACTGATCTGTGTATGCAATGTACATGAGTACACCCGATCTTCCTTGTGTGCTATTCTTAACAAAACATTCTTATGAATAAAATGTCACTAGCACGTATTCGATGTTGATCCTGGAATAATTGACTCTGTTTCTTTGTGCATACATACTACTACCATAGCACATGCACGTATTGTCCATTTGTAGCGTGTTATGAATTTGTCAGGAAAAGAGATTGATTAAGGATTACCGACCATTACCGATTTTGAAAGAAAGAACGTGCAAACAAGGACAAAGCTAACAGTTAAATTTCAGTTAAACAGTAATTCCACTAGGTTCATAGAGATTCGTGAAATAATTTGCAGACTAGGGACACGCACCGGTTAATGGCCGTAGAAAATGTTAGTGTTCCAGAATGACAATTGTCTGTTAGTTGGATATACAGTCGACTCTTGATAATTTGAAACTAAAGGGAGCAGGAGTTCAAATAAATATGAGAGAGGAAGGAAAAATTCAAGTAAACGAGATTTTGATTAAAGGTCGATTTATTACTTCAAACCAGAGATTGACATGTGATCACTTAAAGGCTTAAAGTCAGTTCACAAAAAAGGCGGTGCAACTGTGTACGGTCACCGCAACCTAAGCGATCGTTGTGTTTACGATACTTTCTACAATGAAGTCGATTGAGTGTGTTTCTCTTAGAAGCTCGAGTGTTACATTTTTGAGTGAATGCATCCTGCACTACCGCATGTTCATATTTACTTAGCCAAAGCGTGAATGCACCACCATACGTGTTTGCAGTCAGTGCGATGGAGATACATGAGTCAGAGTCGCAGAAAAAACGAAAATACATGTACTGAACGCATAATTTCGGCATATCGTTGCAGATCTCAGCTTCAAACGTGTTGAGTGTTGCGTGAGTGATTTCTGCCTATCTTTGTCCAATGAAGTAAGAGCTGAGAAGAAATCGTCATTTGTTTCGTTTCTGAGAGCATAGAAGCGTAGGGTGTTAGTAAGAGAGCTCCTTGCCTCGCTCGTTTAAAATACACACATAAAGGGTGATTTTTTAGCTATTATCTTTTTGGCAACACTGGTTTAAACAGCTGACGCACGTTTCGTGTTATGTTTCACTGTCAAACATCTTCAGTTTGGTCTATAATTTAACCATGAATCGTCTTTCAAACGAACAACGCTTGCAAATTATTGAATTTTATTATCAAAATGCGTGCTCTGTTAAGAAAGTTCATCGCGCGCTTCTTCCATTAAAATTGTGTTCAGCGACGAAGCTCATTTTTGGCTCAATGGGTACGTAAATAAGCAGAATTGTCGACTTTGGAGTGAATATCAGCCAGAAGCATTGCAAGAGCTACCAATGCACCCACAAAAAGTTACAGTTTGGTGCGGTTTATGGTCTGGTGGCATCATTGGACCGTACTTCTTCAAAGATGATGCGAATCGTAACGCAACTGTGAATGGTGAGCGCTACCGTGAGATGATATCCAACTTTTTTTTGCCCAAAATGCAAGAGTTTGACTTGCATAACATGTGGTTTCAACAAGACGGTGCCACATGCCACACAGCACGCGCAACAATGGACTTATTGAGGGGCGAGTTCGGTGAACATTTTATTTCACGTTCGGGACCGGTCAATTGGCCGCCTAGAACGTGCGATTTAACGCCTTTCGACTATTTTTTGTGGGGCTATGTTAAAGCTCATGTCTAAACAGACAAGCCCGCTTCAATTGACGCATTGGAAGACAACATTGAAGCATTTATTCGTGAGATACCGGCCGAAATGTTGGAAAGAGTATGCCAAAATTGGACTAAGCGGATTAACCATTTGAGGCGCAGTCAAGGTCAACATTTGAATGAAATAATCTTCAAACATTAAATTATATGGACCGTACTATCGATTCAAATAAAGATTTCATGCATTTTTCTGAATTTTATGTGTTTCTTCTTTTGAAAAACTTTCCTATAGCTTTTAAAAAAATCACCCTTTAAAAACTAACGTACCCACTTCAGCGTTTGAAAGAAAACTATACAATGAACCTACGCATATGAGATGTATATCATTCGTGTAAACAATCGACATGTCTGCACATGAAAGTAAACAAATGACAGGTTGGTTCCCTGAAATACGCTTTAAATTATAGAGTAGGAAGCCTCCCTTCAAATTGTTGAATATCGGCGGTTACGATGCTCAATTGTATTCCTTCAGTGCGTAGTTCTTCAACTTGAAATTACCGAGGGGACCAATTAATGTTGATTTTATTCAATTTATCGAGTATTTTGCAAGGGACCGGGGACAAAAATAAAATCAAAAAGATTAAAATTAACGAGTGTCACATTATCGAGAGTCGACGGAATCAGTTTCATTCGATTCGCAGGGATGAGGTACGTTGAGGGTGTTTTCAAAAACGTCGCAAATCTGCGCTAATGCAATTGCATTTATTTTCTCATGTGTTTTTGACCACACACACGGTGCAGAATGCCTGTGTGCTATACAAAATAGTTTCCGTCTAATGGACTCTTTTTGCAGTTAAAGAACTAATGACTGCACAATCTGCCCGACGTTTATGAACAGTAGGTACTGCAGTTCACCTAAGATAGTACGATCTGTATGAACATGGATAACGCAGTCCTTTATTAGTCTGACGTGTATGAAATCACCCTAATTCCCTCGGCATTTTAGTAGCAATAAACAGTGAGGTTAAAGGAAAATCTGATTTCTTTCAGTAATAACGTTGTGATAGCTAGCCAATGCGTTAACGTCTTCCTTAGGACTGATAGTTAATGCGTTGACTGTTTACTGTTCACAATATTAGCTTACCTCAACTATGATTTTACTGAACGTGTTTAGGCTATATTAGTTTTTTTTAAGTCTATTAACAATATCCAACTAAGAAACAAAGATTTTAACAAAAAGTGTACCAAAGTCTGAAAATAGCGGACGGGGACTGCTCTGTAACTAAGTCTAAGCCTAAGTAAGTGTGTCGTGTTTAGCTACTTGGACAAAAACAATAACTACCATATACAATTACAAATTGATGAGGAAGATTTACATAAAATACAAACACCGCAAAACTACAGAAATGTGAAATAAACATAATCGAACTTAACCCCATTCAAAATTATTAGGTTTACTTACTTGCCTTAATACAGTTTATAAACAGGATATAAATATACATATACATATATGTTTGTACGTATTTATGTGTTTTGTTACACAAGGCATATTATAGAGTATGTGTGAAATGGAGAGACATACATATTGACAAAACATTTTTTTTTTTTTTTTTGGGAAGAGAGCATATAAAGGAGAGGAGAACATTTATAAACAAGTTAACACACATCAGACATCAAGACAATCACTAAAATATCATATATGTATGTTTTGTATGCAAATAAACATGTCGAATGGTTATATAAAAGACACCAAATAGTTAGATAATTAATTCAACATAATACAGTAACAACCCAACTCCACAAACATATAACTGCATTCCATCAGTCAGAGTGGGCATAGGTGAAAGACATTTCATTCGAACGGACATTGCTAATGCATCGAAACCAAAACTCTGTGTACAATTCCCCAAACAAACAAAAAATTAAACAAAAAAAAAACAATAAATAAGTGAAAGTTACGCTTGTCTTATAAGAGAACTTCTCAATTCTCTCTCTTCACATGAGCTGTTCACTTCTGCCGAATACTGAGAACTATAAAAGATCCATGGAGAGAATATAGAAAGATGTGTGTGAAACAAAAAAGAAAATACAATGAAAAAGAAATAATAGTCATAAAAAGCTATAAACCACTCAGTTTTTTTTTTTCTATTTTTTTTTTTTTCATGCTTTCACTGTTACTTAACGAAAGACTAAAATGTCTTTAAAAGAACACATACCTCTGGACAATGGGTGTTTGCTGCTCATCTGGTGGAGGTAACTCATCACTGGTATTTACCACGGGATCTTCAATTTCAATACTATCTTGTTGGACGATGCTGGGTGTAGCTGCCGCCGATTGTACTTTTGTCACCTCTAAGGGCGGCGTTGGTTTCTTAGTCTTTTTAGCACGCTTTATACGCTCATCCAGCATGGAGAGATCTTTCTCAGTCATTTGTCCGATGAGCTTGTAAACACGATCGCCGGCCAGGAAGTACGCTTGTACAACACAATTAAGCGCAGCATTACGAACTGAATTGTCTCGATCAGATATTTGACGAGCAATTTCCTTAAGCGCGACCTGTTGCGTGGGTTGACACACAGACAGGCCATATGTTTCAATGAGGTAACCCAATTCGTCCAAGCATTCAGTTCGTTGACGTGCATTCTTCGATTTAAGACCATCCATTACGTAGGCAAATACTTTCGTGAAGGGATAAACAAGAACAATTTGACGAAGAAGGGTTCGGACACCATTGCGAACTGTGTCTTTCGGATCACCAATCTGAAAGTTGATTAACATACAATATGTGCATTAGGCTAGCGCTGTAAGAAATCCCCTTACCTTTGTCAACAAATGAGGAATAAAGGCACTGCCTTCATTTTCAGCCAAAATATATTCCATTTCCACCAACGATTGGAAAACTAGATTAAGATACTCCAAACCTTTCAGCAATACTGAAGGATTTGTATCATAGAAACGTAATGATAACCATTTCAGTATTAAATCCAAATTACAGACTAATGCTTTGGTGTTGTTTGGCAAATCCTCGTTCAACGATTCGATAACCTTCAAGTGATATCTAGAAAAAAAAAACACCATAACCAATTTGTCTTATTGGGAAACTTGTCAAATTCAAGCACAGCCTTACCTAAAGTCATCATGAAACATGTTCGCCATTAGTCCTTTATTAACGTTGGCTGTGTTCATTTGCTCTCGCAGCAAGTCAGTGAACTCTTCACGCGGTGTGGTAAACGTCCACTTCAGCACTCTTAATTTCTGTTCATCAATGAGCCGCTGGTTCTTTGTGTTATTAATAGCTAACAGTGGTGATGTGTCTACTTCTTCCTCCTTTTTCCTTGATGCAGCCGCCTTATCGCCACCCTTGGCTTGTCTTTCCTGCGCTTTTGGCGCCTTTCCTCCACCGCCCTTAACCACTTTCGGTTCATCGATGATGGGAGCTTGTTGTTTTCCTTTCGGAAGCGGTTTCACTGGTAAATTGGGGCGTGCTTTATCCAAAGCTGCTTGAATATCTTTCTTGGATGATGGCTTCTGCTTGTCTAAAGCCTTCATCATTGCTTCATAGCCGAGATGGATCATAATACCGAGTACTGCCTCGTTAGCGTTCTTTCGAACATCTGCGTTTCGATCGGAAATATTTGCATATAAAAGAGGCAACATTGACAGGAGTTCCTCCTTCGATATAGTCTTCGGAGGAATACCGGGTAATTTCTCAGCGATCCAACCCCAAAGTTCGATTTTCAATGCCGGACTGCCTGTCTTCAACGCGTCAGCAATCATTTCATTTGTGAAGAATTCCTTGTATCCGCATTGCTCCCCCCAGACATTTATGCACGCCAAACTTGCGGCTCGTATAAATGTTTTATTGTCACCGAGTCCATGAAGGAAACCTGGAAATAGTGTTGTCACGTGTGTCTTACATGAGGGACCCATGGCGGTGGCCAATTGTTCGCAGATTGCCATTGCGGTTTGGGCGATTTTCGCATTACTGTCAATTAATCGATGTGCTAACGCTGTTGGCAAATCACCAATTGAGGCCTTAATCAGTTTGGCATCGTTTAAGATATTTTGCAGTTTTGTCAGTCCTTCGTTGCGAGTCTTCCAATCTTTGTCAGACATCTCGGTCAACAGAGATTCAGTAACATGAGATGAAATATCAATTCGTGGCAAGAGATCGGCAATGTTGATTGTTTCCTGGGGTGCATCGTCATCATCTTCGCCGTCCGACGGATTTCCACTTTCACTGGCTGCAGATTTTTTGACTCCTCGACTTGGCGCTGGTGGTTTCTGTCCCACGTATTTATCAAATTCCGTTTGAATCTGTGCCTTAAGTGCGGGTTTCTCACTGTCAAAGAACATCATGAGCGCCGTGCCCATGTACATAGACATTGTACCAACTAGGGCTATTGCCGCACCACGCACTGTGGGATTTGTACTCTGCACACCCTTCTTCACATCATCGATTAACATTTTTGGGTTCAACTGTAAACCAAACTCTTGAATCGATTGATTGACCCAGTTCAGGGCTTCTGACTGCACTTTTGGCGACTTTTGCTCAAACGAAAATGTCAGTACTTTCGACACAACAAATTCCAATTTTGTAGACTCGGCAAATGCAGTCAGCACTTGAGCTGCAGTTGCACCATTCTTGACGTCGGCCAACTTTTCGGTTACTTCATTCACCACGAAATCCGCAGTCGTTGAGGTGAATGTATAAGTCTCAGCAAGAATGCGGATGATGTCGAGTTTAATCTTAAGAACTTGGAAGTTCATTTCCTACAAAAGAACACGTAAGTATATTAGAAGGAAATCATTTGCAACTTATTACCTTTAGTCCGGGTTTTCTTCCGCTGATTGTGCGAACCAGGACCTGAGAGAGACCTGGAGTTTTTGGTTCAAAGTCCTTTATTTGGCCTAGCAATGTCTCAACCGCTCCTAGTCGATTCTTCCAATTGGAGTCCACTAAGCCCGACAGTACCTCCGGTGAAAGCAACTCCTCAGCCTTGGAGCTGATTTCTTCTGGTGTCAGTTCTCTTTCAGTCGCCAAAACTTTGGCACTAGTGGATTTGGCGAGAGGAGCTCCACCTCCACCTCCTCCTCCACCACCACCACCGCCACTGGCAGCCGCTTTTCGCACAACTAACTTCTTTCCTCCAGCAGTTGCTGGCCTCGCTACTGGTTTGGGTTCACTAGAACCTGCTCGTGCTGCTGGAGCAGCCGTCTTAGCGGGCGCTGTTGCTGGCCGTTCCTTTTTGACTCCAGCTATTTTGACAGTAATTACGGCTTTCTCTTGACACTCCTTAATTTTAGCCATTTTCAAAGCATCGACATCAGTTAAATAGCAATTCACTGCCTTTTCTCCCATTAATTTTAAAAGTGTACCGATCGCGTCTGCCGAAGCGTCTCTCACCATCGGATCTGGTTCGTTTAATGTCTTTAAAAGTGATGTCACCAGAAGTTTAAGAAGTTTCTTATTCAAGGATGTTGGCTGTGTGCGAGCAAAGACGCGGGCCAGGAACGAGGCTGTTTCAAACTTAACACTGGGATTCTTATTGCCAAGCGATTCTACAATACTTTCTTGGATTGCTTCCATAGTTGTTGAGGGATATATAGCGTCAACTGCTTCTCGCAGAGCCGTCACAACAGCCGCTTTTTTCTCCTTGAATTTCTCCAGTAAAGCTGGGACACAGGCCTAGGAAAAAAAAACAAGTTCAAATTGATACATAGAATGTTCTATTTTAATTTATGGTATTTACCGTGGCATATGTAGAAAATCGTTTGCCAAGTCCCTTCGCCAGCATTGCCATGCACTTTCCAGCCAAGGCGACAAGCACAACGTTCGTGTCCTTCGCAATGACTTTCTTCAGCGCTAAGACTACATTACCATAATCGCCGCTCTCCAACTTCGGGTTCTCTGTTACAAGTTTTTCCAACGCCGTCAATGACTCCTTTCGTATGGTCCACTTTTTGTCCTCCAATTTCTCGTAGAAATCCTTTGGCATTTTCGATAAAATATCAACGGGATCAAGTAAGTCCATTGGATCGACATCTTCGCCGCCTCCATCTTCTTCGTCCACTGCGGAAAAACGTATGATTTTAGGTTTAATAATCTTTGATATTCTCGTAGAGCTTAAATATTTTCTAGTGTTCATCTTCGTAGGCCAAGTCTCAAACTAAACAAATCTTCAGTCAATGAGAGTGTTAGGATTATAAGAACGCAAATGAATTCAATGATTAATGGGGTGTGGTAACTGTAACACGATGTTGATGAGGGTCATTGATTTTATTTACTTGATACCCAAGTGAGGATACATTTGATTTCTTCTGTCGGATACATAGTGCGATATTACATTTAGCAAAGAGACAAGTTATGCTTCAGTAGACACGTTGGAAGGTGATCGAATGGCTCGGCCTTAAAATGAGTATGTCATCATCTAAAATTATATTCTGTATAGATCGGATGTAATAGTCTGACAGCCGTGAAGATGAGCCTCACTTTTCTGAGATTAAATAACTGTTTGCAACAAATTACAGGCAAACAATTATATCTTAATCGAAGATCAAGGTTATAAATGCATTTTTTTCCAATTATCCCAAATCGCCACACAGTTGAAGTGTGTATCAATCCCCAAAGTCAGTGGTTAGAGCGTTTATTTATAACCATGTTAGCACGAAATAACAGAAAACAATGAAGTCCCAGAGGAGTAGTGAGATTCAAAATTACAAGACAAGCAAATACTAAAAAGCTCCACCAGGAAGCATGCGCATATAAGTAAGTGGACATTTAATTTGTATTACCATCGCCATTATCATCATTGTCGACAGCAGCTGCGGAAATAGCCTGCTGCTTTTCTTGTTGTGACTTCAGATATCTGTTAAAGGATCAACATAGATTAGAATTGCTGTTTTAAACATGGTCAGATTAAATTACCTCGTTGGCTCGGGCTTTTCGCCTTTTAATTTGTCGAACTCATTTTCAAGTTCAGTTATGGTCACCTGTGGCAATGATGCTATTTGTGGCTTCATAGCTGCCCCAATCCAACTGCAATCGAATATTTTGTTTTGTAAATAGAAATTAAAGCAAATACAACAAAAAAAAATACCGCTTACCGATAAATCTCAATCGCCAACTGTTTACCTTCTTCTCTCACAGTTTTATCTCGATCGCTCATTAAAGGTGCTAATTTTTTGATTAACGGCTTAACACTTATCACCTTGCTGCCGAAATCTCGCAGTGCAGTTGTCACCGTTGAAACGCATGCGGATACAATCTTTGGATTCTTATGGTCCATTCCTTTGATGAGCTCCTCAAGGGCGGCGTCGTGCTTCTCAATTTCCACGTACATTAATGCAACTTGTACAGCCAGCTCTTTGGTTTTGGTTTTTGGTGCAGCAATACATTTCTGTACAATTCCGGACATTACGTCGCCGACAGTTTTACCAGCATGGCCGCAATTTTCTACAAATATCAAAGCAGCCTCCAAACCTTTTTCTTGGGCTACCGCGTTTGAGTCTACGACCATCTTCTTGATAAGGCCAACAAATTTGCTCCATTCTGGTGATTTTTCATCATCAATTTCACGGAATATTTTTGCAGCTTCCTCATAACCATCCACGCGAGCTTTCCAAAGTTTATGAACGCAACGCTCCTCAATGGGGAGTTTCTTATATTCTGTATCCTCAGCCATTTTTGATTTGTTTGACTACAGGAGAGTCTGTATCAAGAGGGAGCAGAGTAGTCTTTCCTTCTTTACAGCTAGAAGAAGAATGGAAAAGCGTACATTTTATTGTTCGAAATTCATGTGAAAAGTGAAAATCATTCAATTGGAAAGGAAATTGATTATATGCCGTGGAACTAAGGCAATGTTTTGCCTCTTTCTGCTTGCTTGAGGGAGTACATGCCAAATTTAAAGGAAGCAAACGTTATTGTGCTTCATTTTACATTATTTTTGAAGTTTGATATTCAAATATGGACGTGTTCAATATGTGGAATACATGTCCGGAAGAAGATTGATCATTTACACATTGAACACTTTACATTTCTGCTTTCACTCTTTGGGGAATAACTTGAAACGAGTTTCATCTCGGTGTTGTTGTCTTGACAAATTATGCTGCATAAAGACGTCACTTTATTGCTTTTAGGGTTTATATACAGTGGACTCCCCCTAAGTCGAATTCTCTCGGGTTAGTTCGAGTTAGAAGGAGTTCGACTTAGAGGACGTTTTTTTGTTTGGAAAATGCCAAAATATGGCCAACAAAAACTTAGAGTTAGAGACAGATTCCACTTAGGGAGAGTCCGCTGTTGTTTTTTTAAGAACAGATCTCTCACTTGTTACATGCTTATTTGGATTCCTGTTCGCATTATGTATTATAAAAAAAATAAAATACACGTTGACTTTTAACGAGCATGTTCAACAAGTTACATCACGCAAAATTGTACCCAAAATTGGATGTTGTCATAAAAGTGATGAACATGTAAGCCTTCCTAAGTTTGTACTTATGCCAGACTTTCGGAGAATTGGACAAATTCACATGTGAGAACCGTGGAATTTCTAGTTGTATTAAATTCGGTGAATGAGAATGTCAAAGCAAACAAAAAATGTTAAGAAAAGCAAAGAATTCACGTGATTCGTTTAAATAATTATTTTATTTGCTTCTAGTCAGCGTTGATCTGATGCACCTATTTAAGCGCATTCTAATTGAATAAGCAATCAACAGAATTCTTATGAATCAAATGACTGAAATCCATAAATTATTTTCGCGCTTTGATTGCTTTTGTTTACAGTTCAGATTAGAAGAATATCACCTGTTCACGTTTTGCAAAACAATAACTCCACCCACGATTTGAGACCGCCATCTAAAATGTTGTGTTTTATAGACAACCATTTTATGCACTTCTAGACAGAATACTCATCATTCATCCCATTTCGCAAAGACCATTTAAACGCCATCACAATCTCGGTCATTTACCTCGATGAGCATTTAATTTTTTTTTTTTTGTACAGAACAAGATTCACCGTTTCCATTATGGAAAGCAAGAACATTTCAATTAGTTGGACGGAGATTCCATGGAACAGTTGATTGCATCCTCTCAAACTACACAATTAATTGAGCCGTGCTTATGCATTTGTTTTCATTTATCTTTATGCACACAAACATAGGCATAACTATTAACCATTCCATGATGAAAGAAGAAAAAAAAAAAAACTAAACAAGAAAACGAATAATAGACTCCCCAGGCCCAACCAATCTACATGCACTTATAGATTGAAAAACTAACCCTTCATTGCATTTTGCATTTCCTGTCGGATGTGCAAGTGTTACATTTAGAAAAAAATATTGATTTCTCGGCTTAGGAGGATAATGCTGCTGACCTAGGTACACACGTAGCGCATCATATCATTTCGAATATTGCGGTCCACTTGCAAATATATGGTTTAAGGTATTGCATCATAATGAAATCTTGGCTTTCAACTGCTTTCATTTCACTGCAGGTGCATAGAGTTAAAATGGGAATAGAGTGGATATGTCGACATGCCGAATAAACGAAAACCTGGAATGACCATATTTACTCAGAACGAATATTTGTTTGGTTAATTCTCCAATGTGCCTACAAATGGGTAAAGTGACATTTTTTGTCATTTAAGCGTTCGTTCTCGCAATCAAATAGTTGCGCGACACTGCAGTGCGTAGCGATATAAATTAGACTTAACCTGCGTTTAGATAATAAGCATCAAATACAACCACCTGACATTGTTATCATCTGTATATCATCTAGAATGACACGGTAAGGGTTGATATTTGGATCTTGAAATGGTCAATACGATGTATGATTGGCCCATCCGAAAATATTTCTAAATAATTGCACCTTCAGTCAAGCAAACGTCGAATATACTTGGCCAAACATACACAATTAAAATGCAATGTATTAAATTTTACGTCTTTTATATCAACAAAGTTGAAAACGAATATGATCCTCCAATGACTATGGCGACCTCTTAAGTAATAATGAAAAAAAATTGCTTTGTATTCATTTTCTCTCCAATTCAGAAACAGCGTGAACTGTTTAATTTTAAGGAGATGGTAAATAATTACGTAAATTAAATGTATACACATATCTATAACTATTTTGGATAAATACATACATATGCATGCATCATCACATATCCAGTCACAGTGTGGGTTATATTAAAGCAAGTAAATTAGAGTACATTTATGACATTCGCCTACTCTTAGGGTCGTCGTTTTTTTTACACCTTTTTTCACTATCATGTTCTCTACTTACCCACAAGAAAGTCTGCAGCTATGCCAAACCTTTTATGCGTGAATAGACTGATACATAATTCTAGTTAAATTAACTAATGATTCATCACCACCCGGTCAGTGCCGTCACAACTGTCACAACTTTCGATGTCTTCGAACTTAATGTCATTAATAAAATAAAAACAATGAAGGAAAAAAATAACAAATACTAAATCAAAACAGAGAAAGTTTAAAAGAAATGCTCGATTGTTAATATGTTACGACCGACACCCGAAACACATACTACTAGCAGTGTGGGTTGAAAATAGCAGTGGGTTCTCTTCCACACTTAGAAAAGGGTATCGACTAAAAAAAAACTAATGTAAACCGCAAATGTTGGGTGAAGAAGGCGGGTGTTAAAAATAAAAACAAAAGAAAAATCAAAACATTTCCTCTAGAAAAGATATCTTTTGTCTTGCTTTTATGACAACTGAAGACAACGAGTGTGACAGTATGAAGAGGAAGTACAGCGACGAAATGTTCTATCATATGCGCAATCGGGCACACTCGTGCTTGAAAGTACAACTTACGGAAGAACATCCGAGGTACACAACTTCAACGAAAAAAATCATCCGTCGTCTATCAAGGGTTAGCAACTGCAATATACTTTAAGAGAGATATATCTGAATATAGAAAAGCAGATATCCTAACTATCATCGAATTCTTGTAGAAATCGTATTGTATTCAGGCATCACTTTGCCGTTTGCGTACACTGTTGAATTAAGACTGTCATGTAAACAGAGATATACCAAAGAGCGTAAGCTTATGAATAAGAAAACGAAATCGGAAGCGAAGAATGATGAACAAAAAAGAGCAAAATAACAGAATTCACTTTTCTCACTTCATCGATTTTGGACAGATTCTATTGATAGTGCATTTGCTTGCAGGCAATTGTCACTTTACCTAAAGTTGCAGCTGTTTTTTTTTTCACAATCCTGCAGCTTCTGAATCTATTTTACAGTCCACTGCGAATTTCTTGCAACCGGCTGCGAGTTTTTTTTTTTGTTTGCTCTGGCGACAGCTGTATATTTAGACTCAGTGGGTAAAGAAAATAAGAATGCAGATACTACTTCATCAAACACCACTTTGGAAGAAAATGCATGCATAGATCTGTGAGTTGTATTAGCCAGGTTTATTTTTGGGCTAGACTCATTTGTTCCCTTTTTCCGTGCTCAGAAATTTTCACAGGAACGTTTTGTCAACGCCAGGCAGGCAGGCAGGCAACCGCCCAGTTTCCACTACGAAACTCATTTTACTTTTCTTTTGTTGCACCATTAAATATTAACGGTTCTCTGTTTCTTTTCTTTTTTGCATCGAAAAGTTTAATTTCTTTTCATTTTTTCATGTTTTAGTACACAAACACTTACCGTTTGATTTGTGGAAGTTTCTTTTTTCACAGGGTTTTCGTCCAATGCCTGGAGTCGCATTCAATTATTTTATAACACAATCTCTCAGTATAACTAAAGAGAACTATTAAAATAAAACTAAATAAAAGAAAACAAGTCACACACAAGAATGTTCAACAATAAAATTATTCGTGTTCGCTTCTGCCGTGTCTTTGATTTAAGAAGCGCAGACTGGAAATTGATCGTTTATTTCAAAAAATGGATTTTTTTACAAGTTTTTTCCTCTCTTCGCGCTGAGAACGAACACGTCCATATCTTCGGTGGCGAGAGAGAAATGAATAATACAATTTGCTGGTCTGTTTTTTCTTCAGGATTTCGCCTTTGCTTTCTCATTCGCGATTTATGATTTTGACATATGGAACATATGGAATTTATATGACACATGGAATTCAATTTCCAATCGGGGGTTTGTTCGCGAATGCGATTGAAATGAAATGCATTTTGAATATATTTAAAAACAGTTAAAAAGGTGACTGTTACAGTCGTTTCAGGCCAATTAACACATGGCTTTAAGGAAGACCTGGGGGAAATGTTTTAACAACATTTACGGTTGTTTTTTGATATGCAATACGGTTTAGTATTTGGGCATGATTTGAACTAAAACGTAATTGCGTAGTTTCGCCATCTTTTTTACAGTGAACTTTACTTGTTCTCCTCTGGCGTCCCTTTTCAAAGCGAAAGGCGGTCACTATCACGCACCTGCCATTAGGAATATGATTCATACCAAACGCATCGTCTGCGTTTACTAAATGAATGAATTCAGCAAGATTTTCATATTAGCCCAGTCATGAAAATATAGATTATCCTTATCAAGACGATGCGGTCGATTATGTAGGGTGTCAGGTAACAAACATTCAGAGGTGTATTACGCGCCTTAAATTCAAGTGTTTCAGAGAGAAAATGCGTTCTTTTTGGCGCACATGAATTAAGAGAATTTTCCAGTTCCTCCTTCAAAACTATGACGAAATCGTGCGAGTTATGATCCATTGACGTTTGGCAGCTAGAGCGATCCGATAATGAACATACATACCCAAGATATTTCATTAGACTGTTGGTTTGATCGTTTATTCTTTATTTTCTCTTTTCTTTTTGCTGTTTATTAACAAAGCATTAATTATCAAAATTAATGTTTTCTTTGTTGCATTAAAAAAATATATTTAGTTATAAAAAGAAAACAACGGATACTAAATGAAAAAGAAAAAAAATGTGTTGGTGCGGACCTCATCTTCATCAAATTACGAGAAAAAAATAGTAAACTAGTAAAATTTGGTGGTTGAAGTAATAGAATTCATCTTGTTTTTTGTTCATTTTTGCTGCTTGCAAAATATACGTTGTTGTCATATAATCCCATGCGCGCAAATTATTTTATTTATTTAATATTATTAACGCTCATTATTATTATTTAAAATTTAATGATTAAGTTTATATATCGACCTAATTATTTCTTCTCATCAGTTTTCTCTTGTTTAGCTTTATCATCCGCTTCATCGTCTTCATCGTTTTGCGATAAACTTGGGATGTTGTCATCCGAATCATCATCGTCTTCGAAGTCGTCGAAGTTCTTTAACTCGGATGTCTGGTTCATGAAGTTGGGCCATTCATCTGTAATATATCAAATGAATTTGAGTTTTCTGTATTCACAGAGGATTCTATATGATATGACGGGCTTACCAGCTGTCGGCTCCTCCTCGTCAGACTCATCTTTCCACTTGTTAAAGTTAGCTTTCAGGAAGTGCAGTTTGGTTTTGTCGTTTGTCAGCGACGACCAGTAAGGACCACTTTCTTTCTGTTATTACGTACGAATTGTGTTAATCACATGTTAGCATTTAACTTAAAGTTCAGGTTAACTTACTTTATAAATGGTAAATTCCAAACATCTACCAATATTTTTACTTGATACTCGCTCTGGATTAACGCTCTTTAGGAAGTTTAACTCAAGATCGTAAACTTTATTGCTGTCGAGTGCATCCTTACCATGGAACTTCATGGAATTATCTGTAACTCTGTACAAAAAATACATTTGATTTGAATATACCAGTTCAGTGGGGATTATTCGCTGTTAACATACTTATAATCGATATCCTTGCACTCGACTTCGATAATGACGTATAAGAGATCATTCCTTTGAGCCCAGGAAACCGAAGGGTGAACTACACTATAAAGATAAAAAATTCTTTGCTAATGAATATATAACAAAAAGTATTTTTTGCCTATAAACGCGTGCAGGTACACATTTAAGGGAATACTTTAACGACTACAAAATGAACGAATTAGGCATCAGAAATCTACAAATGCAATGCTATAATGATAAGAAGAGCAGTTTGTACATTTAGGCATTTTTAAATTTGCGCTATTCGCGATGCGCATATTTTTTTCAATAATTCAATAGAATTTTGTATTTCCGTGTATGCGCTTACAACTACAAATAACGTAGAACATGGCATGAATGAATTTTGAGTCAGGTAGATTTTCGTGACTGCTTCCAGGAAACAGACACGTCCTTCACATTTATCAGTACTAATGGTACCCGAGTATGAAAATAGAGGGCTTTAAGACGCAAATATCGCTTGGTTCAACTCGAGCTTGGACTTGCGTCGGTGTTGGTGGTATAGAACATTGTAAACAATGTAATTCCGCGCACTCCTGTGAGCATGAGGAATAGGAAAGCACCTGGCAACAAGTTCAATGACTCCTAATAAACAAGTGCACGGAGCAGTAGCAGACACAAGCAAGCACACTTGGCAAAAAAGTACATATCACTCCTCGCATTCGAAGGGGTCATAGTTCGAGCAATTAATTACATTAAGAACCATAAGTATTGACTGCAAATGCATAGTCTCGCCATAACAACGTCTCTTTGTTGCTAGTTACAATTTGATATGGCGCGGAAGGTGATGTCCACTTAGGGGAAGGGGAAGCAAATATCAGAAAAAAAAATCTTCGAGAAACTCCCTTGTGTGGAAGACATAACCTCACACAGCGCAGTCATCGTCGCCGAAAAGGGGACGCAAAATGCCCATAGAATACTACACAGTCACAACCAGCATATATGAGTATGAGTGTCAAGTCCAAGTTGTATTCAAATTATTCATCTGCTGACAATCGCATTACTCGAAATAATTATTGATTGCAAATTGATGATTTCAATTACATTTATGTACAATGGGGAGAGGATTTTTTTTTTAAGATGGACGCCGGGGGGAGAAAGCACGCGTATATATTAACACTACGGCAAAGAAATTTGTTTTTCCCCCATTACTTGAATGAAAGCAACTTTAATATTTTTACTTACACTGGTGCCGCTGACATTGCTGTTTCTTTTCTTTCAATACTAAACTCAATTACTTAGTAATTAACAAACTACAAGCGATTAATCAGGAAATTCACACCCGCAAAATTACAAATGTGGAAAACTTATCCACAGGGAAGAAATGAAACCAGCGAGTGAAGAGCGTTATATGGATTTATAAGCCCTTTTATCGATAGTGGCTCCACCTATATGTGAGCGCAAAGTGTATGATTGACAGATGGGATTTCTCTCTAACGATAATTACGTGTTTTATTTCCAAATCATGGAGTAAATATGTCCGATAAATCTATTTCATGCATTCAATTTAATCTTAATGACATTATGAGTAGAATATTCCCTAAGAATATTTTCTGGTATTATTCTGTCTGACTCAAGTGCAATGGATTAATGGGATGAGACAAACAAATGTTTTTCAATGATTTTAGCGGCGTTCACACACAACAATTTTTCGATACGATTTGCTTGATGTGCTTGATGGCTTTGACAGACTTGTAGTACGGTAGACAAAACATATTGACTTTTCCAATGTGATATCAAGTAAATCGATGAAACTTATTGTTGAGTGTGAACGCCGCTTTTGGATTATGCAAGATAAATCGGAGTGGAGTGACTATATATATATATATATTTATATATGTATCGACAAATTATTCTGCTTGAATGCCGCTTATAATGAACAAAATATAAATAATAAATATATCAACGATATTTTAAAATACAATGTCATTCAAACACACCTTCATATGTTCACATTGTTTTAATAAGGAAACAAGTCTAAAACGAGGTTAGCGCCACCTACTGACTTAATGTCGTATGTACAAATGATTACACCTTGAATGCACCCATTTTCATGTGTCAAATATTTTCACATACTTTGCTGTGATTTTGATCAAGTTGATTGTGTGAAAAGAACAATTTCGTCAAGGTATTACTTAACAAAGTTTTTTTTAATTACATACGCTCGCCAAATAAAACTGGCAATCTGCTAAAATATATCACGTTGACATATATCACTTGAAAATAACAAATTAATTTTCAGTTTCAGCATGCTACGTTCTGCCGCAGCCAAGTTTACCACTGTCCTTCGGGGCTCAATGGGATTGACAGCCACCCGTCTATCGGCAATTGGAGCTGTTCGCATGTCCCATTCCTCCGAAACTGATGAACAATTCGACCAACGCTACGTAGATTTCTTCAGCCGAGCAGAAATCGATGGCTGGGAAGTGCGTAAGGGCATGAATGACTTGCTCGGTATGGATTTAGTTCCAGACCCACAAATCATCATTGCCGGATTAAAGGCATGCCGTCGCGTAAATGACTTCGCTTTGGCCGTAAGGTGGGTGGAAGGATGCAAGGAAAAGTGTGGTGACAAAACAGCTGAAATTTATCCATACCTTTTGGACCAAATTAGGCCAACATTGACAGAACTTGGTGTCAATACTCCTGAAGAGCTGGGTTACGACGCACCCGAATTGGCTCTGAAATCCGTTTTCGACATGTAAATTATGTAGCCAATTTGTGTAAAACCTAGTTGATATGTTTCACCAACAATTGCAAATTAAACAAATAAACTAAAACCGATGTTTTTCCTTAGACATTGTTTTTACTTTGGTTATGTAACACGGTGGGGGTGATAACTTTCTCAGAATTGAGGTTAGGAAAATGTTGACGCCATCAGAACAAATAAAAGTATTGTTTTGGTAAAGCGGCAATATCACCGCAACAAAAGGTTTGCAAAAAGAATATAATGAAGATGTAAACAAGACTTTTATTTCCATTTTTTGAACAATTCCTCTGCCTTTTGCAGATTCTCATCCTTCTTCATAAAGCAATAACGAACATAGTTCTCCGCTAAAGGCTTATTTGGTTCGCTATAAAACGCACTTGGTGGTATTCCCTGTAGTCCCATCTGCTTCGTCATCCACTTGGTAAATCTGTAGTCCCTGTACTTATCCGATTCGGATTCCAGATCAACTTTGCTCGCTGCAAGAAAGGTCTTGTAAGTGAATGGAAATGGATCAGTAACATAATCATTCATACCTAGACTAGACCAATCGGCCAACATAAAATAGCCTCCCTCTGGAATTGTAGGTTTCATTCCAGCCTCGGAGAGGAATTTCGCCATGTAGTCTCGTTTCTTTTTAAGATCCTCCGGCAAGGAGTTAAAGTAACACTCAGGCGAATTAAGCCGAGTAAGTTCTAACTCAAAACCTTGAGCAATGGCCTCTTGCAGAGGAGTTGCGCAAGTAAATACACAATTTTGATGGACCATCTGAAGATTATTGATGAGATTCGCTGGTCCATATGCCCAGCCAATTTTCCATCCGGTAACCGAGAATGTTTTACCAGCCGAACCTATTGTTACCGTACGGTCCCACATGTCGGGAAGGGTGCAAATGCGTATGTGTTTGGCTTGATCAAACACCAGCCACTCGTAGACCTCGTCAGATATACAGAGTACATTCCACTTTTTGCATAAGTCCGCAATTGTTTCCAATTCTTTTTGACTGAACACCTTTCCAATGGGATTATGTGGGGTATTGATTATTATAGCTTTAGTTTTTTCATTGAATAGATTCTCAAGTTCCTTTTCATCTAGCACCCAATCCGCTGAAGTAATGACTCCGTCAGTTTTTGTCTGCAGATTAAACTTATCAAAGCATTTTATCATTTAAGAGTCATAAGGTCAGTTACCGGTTTTAATGGAATAAATCGGGGGATTCCTTCAGCAGCTCGCACCATAGGCTCGTAACAATCGAAGTACGGTTCGATAATGATCACTTCATCACCGGCATCAACATTGCTTAGTATCGCACAGAATAGAGCTTCATATGCCCCGCAAGTTATCATCACTTCAGTATTCCCATCTATATTACGTCCAATTAACTTGGAGTAAAGTGCAGACAATGCTTGCACTAATCGAGGGTGCCCCTAATGAATAATATTCCAAGTGTAATGAAACTTATGCCCGTATTATACTCACAAATCCTCGTGTATATTGATTTATAAGTGGATTTTCACTTTGTGCTATCTCACTTAGTGCGTTTGTAACGTAGGCTGGTGCAGCAAAATCGGGGAAACCCTGTCCCAAATTTAGAGGTTTATACTTTAACGCCAGCGGAACATATTCATTCCTTAAATTTCAATCCAAGAGGTGAAAAATGACAATAATCATAATACAATCAACGTACCAAACACTTGTTGTACTTCCCTGAAAGCGTTTCGGAAGCGTAAATCTTTCCATACTCTGTAGACTGGTGCTCGTGCTGACTTTACAAACGTTTGGCTTGAATGTCTTTACGTTTAAACGAGAATAGTGCTTTAGAGAAGTGATTCTAGGACTGTACATCTGAAAATGATAAATATTCACTAGGACCTAATCAAATCGGTCTGTATTTTTCCAGGGATATGATTAGACTGAATGTGAAATGAAAGTACCACCTCATTAACTGTATATAAGTGCCATGTGTGCACCCATACAAGAAGCACTGAGGCCAATAAAAAGTCAAGAAATGTTTACAAAAATTTATTGCGTAATGCTATTGCGAATTGAATCAGTGAATAGTGGACTAATGTGTTACAAGCGCTTGAATATGGTTAATTTGCTATTCAATGAGCTTATCTTAAGCTATCAACAGATATTACATCCCTATTGGACCAATCACCTGTTAACTTGCGCAAAATAGTAGATATATCAGGAATTAATTTCTAATTTGATTTATTTACTAGCATATGTGCATTAATTAAATAATTATCGGGTAAATATTTTTGAAAACAAATCCTAAACAGATTTGACTTCTGTCTTACGTTTGTTTACTGCCACATGACAGATTGATAACAGGAAAAATGTTTAAACATCTTAAGGCGCGATAGCATTGCTGTCATGTTATCGTAATATTCTTTTGGGAAAATAAATGTTTTTTTTGCTGAGAAGTTACGCCATGTCCCTCAACGGGCTGTAGCGCTACCCAAATTATTATTATAAATAAATTTTGTATACTTATGCGGTGAATGTAGACGTAAAAGTAGATATTGATACATACACATTTTTTTGTCTAATTTTTGACAGACTGAGGACTTGATTTATTTTTAAACTTTAAACCAACCAGCTGACAGAGTAGTAATAATAGTTATATCATTATGATTCCATTATTTTTTTCATGGAAGCTTACAAAATTCGAGTTACTATTGGCATTTGCCGTCATCCACTGACAGAGTAAAAGCATGTCAAGAATTATCCATTTCTTAAATCTTAAATCAATAGACACATTCAAGTTCATAACACCATACCCTATCAATGGAATAGTTACCCTATTTCAGTACAAGGCATTCCGCTTTGACACTGCTGTCAAATTATCATGATGTGTCAAGAGGCAAATGTCACAAAGCCGCTGTCAACGGACGTGGAACATAATTTTCGTCCGTTCGGCTGTATATACTTTAATTGTTTAAAACTGCAAAAGATAGTATACTAAAATAAATTCCATTATTGTAATGTATTTAAAGACATGGACGTCACACACATCTTTAAAGCCTGCGTAAATGCTGTAAATGATAATAACAAACCTATTTCAAATAAAAATCGCATCCTACAAACTCGTCCCCGTGATGAATTCGCTAAACAGGCGAAGGATGTTTGCAATAAAATTACAACACTTCGAAATGTTTTACTGGAGAATCGTGCCGCCTATATGAAAGTTGGAATGCATTTGAAGAGCTCTGCACAAATGACAGATGCACAGAGAGACCTTATTGACAGAGAATCTGAAAAGTTTGTGAATTTCTACACAATACACTTGTCTCAGCTGCGAAGTGATTGGAAAAAAATCAAGAAGAAAGGTCAACATCAGCAACACATCGAGAGTGTTCTTGATTTACTTGCTGAGTATCTTAAGAATGTGCATAATATATATTTGGAACAGAAAAAATACAGGGTACAGCATGAACTGGACAGTTACAGGCTGTTGAAATTGGCTTCAGATAAGAAGAAAATCCCTGTTCGACCAGGTGGGGATGTAGTTAAGAAACGAGTTAACGGTAAACTCTCTTCTTCAGTCGGTAATGACCGTGTACTGCACGAAAGTGATGATGATAGGTTTGATGGAAAATCGAATAAAATCAATGGACACAGTCACACTAACCACAGTGATGTGGAAGTGGAGTCTGATGACGATAATGTCGATGAGAGACAAACAAAAAGTGCATTAGAAAAAATTAAACGAAATTTAGAAACCAATGAAGCTAAAGTTGCTCTTGATGAAGACATACAACAATCCCAACAACTCGCTGATGAGGAAGTAAAAGAATTGAGCCCCGAAGATATTCAGATGTTTGAGGAGGAGAATGTTCATCTATATCACGAGCTGCAGGGACTGTTCGAAGAGGTGGAGCAAATAGAAAAGAATGTAGTCGATATTGCACAGCTACAAGATATATTTACAGAAAAGGTATGCTTTACCAGAGATTCAGTAACGATTGCATTCACGATTTTAATTCAATTTCAGATTTCTCTTCAAAATCATAATATCGAGCGTATAGCAAATGCGGTGATTGGGTCAACCGAAAATGTAAAAGATGCCAATGAACAGATCAAGCAAGCGATCCAGCGCAATGCCGGTCTCCGAGTTTGGTCATTATTCTTTTTGTTAGTTATGTCATTCGCTTTGTTATTTCTGGATTGGTATTACGATTAAAATTAAACAATATTACGATTATAAACTCAAGTTCTTCGCACTGGCGCAAATTCACTGAAATTAATTAGGTATGCAAAAGTTGTCTGATCAAATGAGAGTCTGCTTTGAACGCGTTTGGGGTCGTGAACATGTGCATGATTGTTTATACAATATACATGTCTACATACGCGAAATATGTTAATAAACTTTGCCTTTTCTAAATACGATCGAAATTTTTTGTTTGTTGTATTATGGGTGTTTTCATAAACGTCGGAAATCTGCGCTAGTACAATCGCATTTCTTTTCTCATACGGCGCAGGATGTGTGCAGGCTTGCTCTATTTTTCTTCCAATCGGCCCCGTTTGCAGTAAAACCATAATTACTATACAATCTGCCCGACATCGATGAGCTATTGACGTTTGTGAACAGTATGCACCTAAAACGTATATTGTAAAGCGAATAGGTAAAGTAATCCTCGTCTTGGTAACGCGAACTTCTTAGGAGTGTCTGCCGTTGAAATAGCCGAAGAAAGAGAAATGGAGTCTATATAATTTTAAACTATGGTAAGTACATGTATCACATGACACACTTCATACACCCATCGTTACATTAGTGCTCAAATAAATCAACAAAAAATATTTCAATTTACTTCATAAAGGATGTTCTTTTCCATTTGCTTAGCATGTGTCACACAGTACACACAACTTTCAATCATCTTTCGTACAGTGAACATAAACATGAGTCCCATGCAGAAATAAGAGAGCAAGGAGATATCCAACTTCTACCTCTCTTGCCCCTTGATTTCATCTGACAGCGTTTTTTATACGCTTTTTCTCCCCTGTCTGTGAATACATGAGAGCTCTTACGAACAGCTGACACCCTTCCCCAACCGTAGTATTGGGGTGAATTAGAGTTCTTATTTAAAAATTCGCTCGTTACTGAACTTTTTTCAAATTTTGGTGTTCAATTTTCAACACAGAAAGGAGGGATAAGCAAACGAACAAAGCGTATGTTCATGAAGCAGATTTATTAAACTCCCATTTGTGGGAATTACTATCTGAAGCAATAGGGTGAAATTAATGAATACTTTACTTAATGTAGATATTTATTTGTGCACATGTATGAATAATACCTATAAAATGCATTCACGCGAAACTTGTATACAAGTACAAAAAATTATAATATTGAAAAATTTCCATAAATCATTTAAAAGAACAGCTTCTTTGGTAATTTTACTTTTTTAAAGAAATATGATGGAAGTTAATTTCAAATTTTTTCAACCATATTCATGAGTTAGTTTTATTTCCATTATTTAGACATTTTTCTGAACAATTATGAAATTTAAATTCATGAGTATTCACAATTCATGAATCATATACAACTGCAAACCGATCGCCTATATATTACTTTGAAGAATTAAATTGATTCAAAATATTCCTGTAAATAGATTCACAAGTATTATTTAAATAGCATTACATTTTTATTCACCCAAGTATTATATGTGCTCTTAAAAACATGAGTCAACTTTTGAACACCCCCCGAACAATAGTACATGAGATTGGGCAAATCCATGAATCTGCCGACGATTTCCCACAAAATCCACGAATCTGCCGCCATTATCCCACAAAATCCACGAATCGGCCGCCATATTGTGGTGGATCCATGGTTTTTGTAAGAGTATGTGTGATATATAAGGGAGTTCCACTACTCTCACATTTCTCTCCGGTGTGGACTAGGGGAAATTCTCGCCGAAGTTGGATATCTCCTTGCTCTCTTATTTCTGGTCCCATGTTAGTTCAATAACTGTAATAAAATATGTTCGTCATTGCATTCATTAATGGTCAATATTTGCCTGTTTTTAATTTAAACGAAAAAAGAATTCGTGTAGATACCTCTCGAAATGTTGAGGGGGGTCTTTTTGCAGATGACTTTGTTATCCTTACATCCTTCCCAGAGGGAACTCCAGCGCGCACTTTATATGTCTGTTGCCGTATGTACAGATGCCGGGATGAACGTTAACGTGGATACATCATAGGTTATGGCTTGTTCAATGCACTCTACATGCTACTGGAGTCTCATTGAAGCAGGTGGAGAAGTTCAAGTCTTTTTCACGAGTGATGGGACGAGTAATGCTGAACTTTCCTGTATAATAGGCTAAGCTGGCTCAATTTTGAAACAGGAAGATCACGGGCGGTGGCCCGTGGCGTTGTGGTATGTGCGTCGACACCTACGCATTTGGACCTACATTTCTAGGTTCGATTCCTGGTACGACAGGAAATACTTTTCACGGCCCCACCTCTTTCGAGTCACTGACAATGCTCAATGAGTATAACTGTCCAGAAAAAGCTTTGGCCGTTCAGAGTCGGTATAAAACTGTAGGTCCTTTCCCCTCGTGATAGAACAATATTACGCACAATACGAGTGGTTGCTGAGAAGCTAGGCCCTGGCCCTCTACTGGCTGTAGCGCCACCTATACCTATTATTAATATTATATTGGAAGATCTGTAATCAGGAAGGCTGAGCTTGGTGTCAAAGCCAAGTTAGCGGTTTTCAATTTAGTATTTGTTCCAACTCTCACGTACGGTCATGAAATTTGTGTAATGACTGAAAGAGTAAGATCGCGAATACAAGCTTCTTGCTGAGGTGAGAGTTACTCGGCGGGATAGGGTGAGAAACACGGCAGAACGCGAGGAACTTAATGCAGAGCAGCTGCTTCTTCGAACGGAAGGGCCTATGCTTCGATGGTTTGGTCACGTGGCACGAATGTCCTCATAATCACGACTTCCGAAGCGTGCTTTGAATACGATTCCATCAGGTAGGCGACCGCTTGGTAGACCCAGCACGAGGTCGTTGGAACAAGTCCAAAAACTCGCCTGGTTGCGCTTGAGCATACATAGCTCCTGATGAGATAGAGTCGATGGCAGAGGATCGAGTGACCTGGAGAGCACTCGTACGACCCCTGTAGTGGATCAAGCGGGTTAGAAGATGATAATGATGACCTCCCGCAATGGACTTTCCCCTGACTGATGAAAACCAATGTTTTTGTGTACTTCTCAGAATGTTTTTATTTAGAAAAAAATCGCAGTGTTTATTTAATGTGTTGCTTATTCACTGGAATGGATACAAAATAGGAATGGGATTTATTTTAGCGCAACAACTTCAATTGAAATATATGTATAATCATAACAAAATTACAAATACGTGTAGGCCTAATTACATCTACAAAAAAGAATATCTGTAGCGGTATATAACAATTCTAATCAAAGAGGGTGGTGCATAAGCAATTCAGCAGCAAGTTTCACTTTATAACTTTATGACCTCAGTAACTGCGTTTACAATATTTCTTGAGGAAATACCAAACATATCAATGAGAACATCTGAGGGGCCAGACCTTGGCACTGCTGGTACGTAAAGATGTTTTACAACAAAATCGCGATGCTCGGCAACAACTCCGCTAACAGCTTCCCCGAGGCCTCCCTCTCTGTAATGGTCCTCTACGACGACGATGCGACCGCCACAGGCGCGACCGTTCTCAACAATCATAGCTGCATCAATTGGCTTGACAGTGAATGGATCCATAACACGAGCATTGACACCGGTCTTCTCCAATGCAATTGCTGCCTTGAGGCATTCGTACAGAGTGATACCAGCGCCAATCAACAAAACATGATCCTGTGCAGATTGCTTGACAATTTTGCCTTTACCGATGACAAATGGCTCTTCGTTGTCGTAAATCACTGCCGTGTTGGGGCGAGATGTGCGAATGAAGCAAATGCCTTTCTTGTTTGCGGCTAGTTCAACAGCTCTCTCGCAACTTACAGCATCTGATGGGTAGAACACGGTGCTGCCGGGAACTGTGCGGAACATGGCTATATCTTCCAGACCCATTTGACTGGGACCATCTTCACCGATGCTCACTCCGCAATGGGAACCAACGAAATTAACATTTGTTTGCGAAATAGCCCCCATACGGATTTGATCGAAAGCTCTCGTGAAGAATGTCGCAAAAGTTGAGGCAAAAGCAATTGTGCGATCGCGGCATGCTGCACCAATAGCAACACCGACCAAGTTCTGTTCAGCAATGAAGCATTCAATGTATCTTTCTGGATAGGCCTTCTTAAGCTTCTCGGAGAATGTTGAGTTTTTGGTATCACCATCCAGTGCGATGACACGGTCATTGTTCGCGCCTATTTTGGCAAGAGCTGTTCCGTAAGCCAGACGTGTAGCGACTTGATCACCGAGCTTGTACGCTGGTGGCGTTGCCAGTTTAACATTAGTGATGTCTACGACTGGAGCTTGCTTACTCTTCACAGGCGACTGTGGACGTAGACTGCGTTGCTCGGAAACAATCAAACCTTGCAAATGCTTGATGGTTTCAGCTGCTTTATCGCCCAAAGGTTTGCCATGCCAGTTATCCAGATCTTCAATATTTGGGAAGAATTTACCCTTGAAGGTCTTAGCAATAATAGCGGTGGGCTTGTTCTTAGTATTGGCAGCTTCGAAGAATGCCTTACATAATTCCTCCACGTCGTGTCCATCAACCACTAAGGCATTGAATCCGAATGCATCCAATCGCTTGCGGTACGTTTCCATTTGATGCTGCAGAGAGGTGGGCTCAGACTGTCCCAGACGGTTAACATCGAAGATAACGCATAAATTATCCAATTTATAGTGTCCAGCGAAGTGAAGAGATTCCCAAATGGAGCCTTCAGCCGATTCACCATCTCCGACAAGAACGTAGGTCCTTCGAATGAAATAGTTAAATAGAAAAAAATTCGAGGCATTGTTAAAAGTTCTCCTCATTCTCACCTATAATCAGCTTTGTCGTAGTTCTTTCCAACGTATGCCATACCGGCGGCAACAGCTACTCCCTGGCCAAGAGATCCTGTACCCACATCGATGAAGTTCAAACGTGGTGTTGGATGACCCTCCAAGTCACTGTCGATTTTGCGAAGGTTTTGCAAATCCGATATCGGAAAGAGGCCTGCCTCAGCCCATGCTGCATACAGAATCGGAGCTGCATGACCCTTGGACAAGACAAAACGATCACTGGAAGGGTCACGGGGTTCTTTCAAATTCAGACGCATCGTATTGAAGAACAACACCGACATAATCTCGGCAATAGATGCACATGATGTTGGATGTCTGAAAATAAAAAAAAAATCCATTCAGTTTGTGTCTATTAATAACGGACGAATGGAAAAGTGAAGGTGTGTCCATGATCGTTGATGACGCAAATCGAAAAATTCGACTTTCAACACTCAGTGACGGACAGTTGACGTGCCCTCCTCTACTTTTCTATTTCAGTTCTATGGGAATATTGCAAAACGTGACAACATAATTCATATGGCATATTGTTTGCAAATGATGTCTATCTGCTGGCATATATTCTAAAAATGAACCCGGGAAAAGTGTTTGCTCGGTTTGGTTGTTATTTTTAATTTTGTGGTCGACATCGATAAGGACGATTAACGTTGTCGTTAATTGAGATAAGGAACGATGTGTTTTGTAAAAAGCTGCGGCTTATAATTATTTATTTAAATGATGTGGTTGTGATAAGACATGCATTAGGTATTTTAAAATCACACACGATACAATATTTCTTTGCCGTGTCATCAAGAAATTCATGCCGTTATTAAATATCTCTGTAATGTAACCATTTTCATCAAATTCGGAGAAAAAGTTGTGGGTATGTGCGTTGACTCCTACGCACTTGGAACTACTTGTCTATTTTCGATTTCTGGTACGACACGAAATACTTTTCACGGCCCCACCTCTTTCGAGTCACTGACAATGCTCAAAGAGTATAACTGTCTAGAAAAAGCTTCTCAAACTTGGCCGTTCGGAGTCGGCATAAAACTGTAGGTCCCTTCCACTCATGAAATTATTGGCATAAGCAACCAGTATATTGATGTCCAGAGCTGTGAGTTGGCACCTAAGATGTCTAGAAAGAGCTGTTAAACGTTAGGATATAACTGAGCCGCAGAAATAAGCCGAAGACGAGAATACGTCATACACACGCAATAAATGGATTAGATAAAATTACAATCGAAGGTATAATAAAGAAAACTATAGGCAGACCAACCGGGGTAAAGCAAGCAAAAGGTTATGTCAACCTGAGTTAAAGTCTGACTCAATTTCAATCTCTAAGCAATAATATAAAACCAACGATCATGCATTGCATTCTGGAATTCAAGCTAATCGTAGTCACACTTTATTTGAGAAAAATAATGTATGTATGTGCAACTCTTCATAAGAATCAACAGTTGGTTGTTGCTAATCGTTTTTTGATTGTCTCTTCTAATCTTAGTTGAATAAATAAAATGTCGTATCATTCCCTCCGAAGTTGTATTATAAACTTGAAATGTACTACACAAAGCAACACCTACATACAATCTCTCTCCAGTAAAGTTGGAGAGTAAAAAAAACAAACGATAGACCCCCTCGATGATCCCATTCATCGAATACTCCACCGGGCATCCAGTGTTCCAGTGCTAATTCCAATAACATTCCAAGGAAAAAAACATGCGAACTTTTTATATTATATACCAAACCACATACATACATATATGATTGAGAAACAGTACAACAGAAAAACGACTACTTAGTTAATCACTCAGCTGTAAATGAGAACCGATGTAAATAGAAATCAGGCCATAATGCGTCGAGACGGCTGCATTTGAAGTGCAACTCTATTCTGAAGGTCTTATTTACTTTCAACTACTACATAAACAGAAGGAATAAAAAAAATCATTGCAAATTCGACCGGCAACACTAGTCAGAGATTCAAGGCAGAAATTGGCTGGGGGGTTGTAGAGTGAAGTATTTTTTCACGTTTTCGTGAAATGTTAGAACGTCTCTCGCTTCACCGCTCTCCTCAGCCCAACGGCAACATTGAAGCCTTTCGTGTTGCACTGCGAAACACACTCCAAGGTCGAAAAGGTCATTTTTTTTTTGATTTTGAAATTTATTAATCCAACTTTCAATTCGATTGCAAATTGATCGAATGTTCCAATTGCATATTTAATTAAATGTTCTCACTGGTAGACGGTCCGCCAGCAGACTGCGAACTCAAACCACGTGTTTTACACGAGATGAAGCGAAACACGATGTTTATGCTAATGGTGAACTTGATTTTGATGGGCAATAGAAAACAGCACTGAATTATGTGCGTAAGCATGGCGGATAATTAAATGTAGCTTTCATTTATTTAAAGCCAAAAAAAAGACAAGAAAAAAAGTGGTAAAGTATGGACTTACCCAGATTTAGAAGCCTGAGTCGATGAAATTGAATGGATACGTAGACGATGGGCGATATCCTTCAATTCCTGGATGGTTTTACTTTCTGGCTTGTGGTATGGCATTTTGAATTGATTATAGCTTTAGCAAATCCAAAACTGAGGATGTTCTTATTCGGAGAAATATGCAATTAAATTCCAAGCGATGGAGCACAGGTTGATTTCCAAGTCGTTGTCCAACGGCGAACGAAAGCAAACTGATATCAACGGAATCTACTTGCCGGTAAATTGCTTTGCTAGTGCTCGACTTCAACTACATCATCATGTTGAACATTTCCAATCAGATTTCCAGTTGGAGTCGTATATAAGCGAATAAGTATGAGTAAGTATCTGCTGTTATCATTATCTTTTTGTTGAAATGGAATATTATCGGTAATGTAGTGTGGAAAATAGTGTGATTGAAATGAGAAATTGGGCGAGAGAAATTTATCCTTCGATAGCTCAGTTGGTAGAGCGGTGGACTGTAGAGTTTGACAATTTTCATAGAAATCCATAGGTCGCTGGTTCAAATCCGGCTCGAAGGAGCGTGTGTAACTCTGTGAAAAGAGAGGCATTAACATTTTTTTTTTGATTTTCTATGTAAAACGGATAATTGCTCTAACATGCACGGGAATTTAATTGATTTATTTTAGTGTCTTTTTAATTATTTTTGTACTTGTAGTTTAGTGCTGGTCAGCAATTCGAGATAACCTCTCATTTGGAATTCCAGAGGCTCAACAAGTGAGGAATGTTATGTGAATTATTTACTTGTCTCTTACGTATTAAGACCGAACTGTGGTCCTGATGTGGAAGATTTTCGAGTTGAGCAAGGCAGCAGGGGGAAGCAAACAAACACGGTGACACACCCAATTGAAAGATATCTCATCCCGCACTTGTGATTGTTTGAAGTTCAATATCGACTGTAGTAGCACTTGAAAATTAACGTATAAAGTGAGTGAATTTGAACAGGAAATATTTCTTTATTTTCGCATTGTAGTAATATCTTTTCTGCCTTATAGATATGTTGTTCATATAAAAATAAATTTTAGTAATTTAAATAATAATAAATACGAGTAACATAAGTTCATGTGAAATTCATCATCATCACCGCCACATTAACCATCAAAACCGTAACACTTCTCTAAACAACATCAACTTGGATAGATTTGAGGACAGCCTTCTCTGTGTCGCTTAGATGACCGACGAACATTATGAAATGTTCGTTGCTACTGAAATTCTGCAAGAACTTTGTTAAGTTCTCTTCCATGTTCGCCTGAAAGAGGGGATCTTTCATCAGCTCTTGTATCAAATGATCATCATCAGAGTTTTCCTCATCATCATCGTTGAAATACAGATCAGAGACAAAGCGCTCTTTTCCTGGTGAACCCTTTTCTGCTGCAGAAGCTGCTTCCTCTTCCTCAGATGTATTATCTTCAGATTCTGCGTCGGCTAGTTTCGATTCTCGAAGGTGACCCAATTCATTGATTAGTAGCTTGAATATTTTCACCAACGCTGGAATGGTAACCAAATGTGTTGTAGTTGTCTGCGATCGTGTCTTGACTTTGCCAGTTGTTTCGGTAGTTATCAACTCTTTGACTGTGATTGAGGTCAAGCGACTGTCCTGAGTAGTGACTCCATATTCAAAGAGTTTGCACAGAGCCATTGTAGTCACTTTGCGTTCATAGGAGCCAAAGAACATAGTCTGCTTCGACAGCCAATTGGTAAAGACAAACTGTAGGGCTGGCTCACCAGTTGGCCCAGGCACTGTGGATAGGAAATTGAGCACTGCGTCCATTTGAGTAAGGAAGAGATGAGCAAATATCACAACTAGACTCATTATCACTTTAAGGCACTCAACTAATTGCATTTTACTGATCACCGCTTTCAGGAGAAGATCAATGTTTTCACCGAGGAGATTACCAATTTTTGATATAATGGTGATCACGAGCCGACCAATCTGACCCGCCGTCATTTCGTTATTCATTGGGTTTAGTAGCATTGTTGTGACCTGCATAATGTAGTTGAGACCTTCTCCATTTTTGTATGAACATACTTGGTCGGGCGACACAAATATGAAGGCACGCAAACATTCTCCACCGCTAAGCATCACAGAGTGATCATCCGATCTCAGAACACAGTGGATCATAGCAGGAAAAGCGTTGTCAATTAAATTGCTGCCCAGCGGTGGTTGGGAGTATTTAACAATTGTGGTCAGTACATCGAGCGCAATGTCTTGTTTAGCGGCATTGGCTTGCTCTCCTTGAAGAGAAAGAATGCTTACCTATCAAAAAAAAAAGAAGTTATAACTGCTCGTGAATATCGAATGGTTCACTTACAATGGTTGGAATAAACTTCTCTTGCAGGGGCTGCAAGCAGTGTGGATTCTGCGACAGCACTTTCAGCATGTCCTGGACTAGTTCCAAAATAAACGGATCTTCAGGATATTTCAAGAAGACAGCTATGGCCAGTGGGATCAATTTGTTGTGCACAGAGGCCGCAAAAGCTGGGTCAAACTGTAACCAAAAAAAAGTACAAGTTAGAAGAAACCAATTGGAAATCTGAATACTTACCGATATAATTGTTGTCAATGACTCGAGTAATAACCCTAAAACTGAGCTTTTGCATCCTGCAATCAAGTCAATTATTCCGTCGACAAATCCCGGAAGCTTTGATTGAATAAGCACTCGCTTATCGCCCTCGGACTTCTCGTGACATTGCACGAAACCGTGTATAGCTCTGAGGATTAAAAAAGATGTAATTTCCGCAGAGAAGACTTTACTCCCACACAAACTCACCTTACTGCGCTAATTTTCAGTACAATTGCCTTATCCCGCGATAAACTGTTAAGTGTCACTGAGAGGATTTCCTCCAGCATCTGAGGATTGTACAGTGACGACTTGGAATACGAGCTGAGAGTCCACAAACACCGACCAACTAAATGCGCCGACCCCTCGTAGCTCAAAAGATTACGCACAAGTGTCAAATAGTTCAACAAATCAAATTGGTCTTCGGTGTCAAGAATTATTTCTCTATAAGTGTGCACAGCTACCATGCAGGCTTCGTGAATTTTCCACCAATTCTGATTGCCCGCAGATTTCTCCGCTTCTGCAACACTCATGTGACGGCCGAGCGCCTCAGAAAGTGATGGCAGCACCTTTGCTCCAAGCTCTTCGTTCAAGGACATCAGGACGTCCTGTCCTGACAGACGAATTGTTAATTCAACGCCAGACTCATCTTCGTCTTCGACGAATTTCTCAGGATCGTCATTCCACAGTTCGATTTGCTCTTCTGGCACTTGAATATACACTATCATAATGTAGATGAGGTCAGCAAGGACATTTTTTATAGTTGAACGGAATTTTCCCGAACACACAATGCACTGAATGAACTCGAATATTTGAATAATCATCGTCGAGAAATTGGTCAGCTCATCTTCGTCTGAAAACAGAACAGTTACAGCCACAATCAATAATAGTATAAGTTTACTTTACCTTCATTGTCTGAGACCGCAAAAGGATTTTCTTCAGTCTGATTAACGGTCACTTTAACGTAAATATCAGCGACTTGAGTGAGGAGTTGCCAAATTGGTGGAAGAATTCTGTTTATAAACGGCTGGATGTACTTCGGCATATCAATGACCAAAAATGTGAAAACTAATAAGTATTTTATGAGTGTATTGACTAGTAAACAGTTTAAGAGATATACTTTTGATAATCTCAGTTTTCAGCAGGAAGTTCGACCCCGTTCCAGTGTTGATTGCCAGACATTGCAGCAGCTTGTCCATGAAATTATTCAATACCGGTTCCATTAAAGCTGCCTGCTGCTCCCTGTTGCTAATATTGCACCCAATCGACATGAACAGTGGTTTGAGTAGTTTTATAGCAGACGTACGAGTTTTAATGCTATACACTTGTTCACTTTCGAAGATCCTATACACCTCGGAAATAATGAACGGACCGAGCTCTTTAATTTGTTTCTCGTCATATGAAAACTCTTGAAGAATCTGCATTGCTCCGTGTATAGAATCTTCGTTTCCTCCCAAGCACTTGATGATTATCGGAAAGAGATCAGTCCACACACCCGGCCAATCCGTAGTCGCTATAGTAGATATGGCATGTGCTACAGAAGATCGAATCTTACTATTTGGGTCATATAACCCGTTAGGAAGAATATTTCGTATGGTCCTTCTCGCTTGTTCGGTGGCAATACTCTCTTGGCCATTTTCATCCACTTCAGCCCAGTGATTCTCTACGTATCGCGTTAGCATGATACAAGCCATTTGACGCAGCGGAAGCTCAAAGGATTGATTCATAATGAGCTCAGACAGATAAACACCATAGCCTTTGAATAGATTTTGGGTTTTACACAATTGCACTGTTGTTGGAAAATTAAATCAATTACCTTCAGTGAATTCCAACTGCTTCATGCGAGCTTCCGCCGACTGTCGAACATTTGTTTCCGAACTGAGGATATTTTGCAATTCCTCAAAGAGGGCTTGTTTAATTGAGTCTGCATTTTGGAAGGCAAGTGACATCCTTTCTTTTCTGACTAAATGATCGACCTGAGAATTGTGAAAATAAGGAAAAAACAGTGCACGTTGAGAACGCACCAAGGCGTGATTAGTACCGCGAAAGAAATGTCAAATTGGAAGCAAATTGAATATTGAGGTTAGGATTTGCCGCCTGGCTGCATGAAAAGTCGAATGCAAAATTGGGTTTGTGTATTGGGAAAAATATAGTACAGTAATGTTGAAAAATATATGCAGTTTTCATGATACCTTCAACGAGTTTTATAGATCTTATGTCGTTTTTTCGGGTATTTGTTAAACTGGGATATAAGTCAGCAATTATGTGTCGTTCACGAATCTCTTTATATATACAATGTACCCAATATGTTCATCGCAGCGCTGATTTTATTTCGGAGACTTTATAAAGGCGTATGGAAAAGAAAGGTTGTAATAGACTTTATTGTCTCTAGAGTGTCCGAGCATGCTGGTTCCGTTCCAGAGTCAAAGCTAGAAGCTGGTACAGAATTATGGAGCATACAAAACAACGTAAGGAGATATATATATTAATACTAAACACGCTACGGCGGCTTCATTCGTCTTCATTTCGCATTAGATTTGGATTAGATTGCTAAGTTGTGAATTCATGTCCACAGTTCATGACATGCGAGACTGTGACTTCAAACGTTAAATATTGTACTATATAATTTATGAATGACATTTTTCACTGTTTGCTGCTGCGGCAACCATCAAACATTTTCCAGTATTATCGCTGACAAAAGCCGACTAGGCTTGCCGCTGTAAATTTTAAGAGGGAGACAGAAGTCAGATTCGGTGTATACATATATGTATCTGCCACGAAATTTCCGAGTCTACCTAACGGATTTGAGTGCAGATTTCTCCCATAGATGCAGAATTCGTCTGCGGAGTTTTTTCTATACCACCAATAAACAAAATAAATGTTAAATTTGATTTCACGAGTAAATAGGCAGGGAAATTAGCAAAAAACCGCAAAGAAGTACTTTAGCTGCAAAAATATCATTATGTTGGTACCTACGTATTATTGAAGTACACAAATGCATATATAACTTCCTAATTTTTACTCGCAGGTATGAACATATGTAATAGCACAGATCATAGTTTAAATATTGCATATCATTGTTGAACGATTTTGAATCGATATAACGTACACTCAAAAATAACGTACGAAAAAAAGAGGTGATACTCGATATAACGAATTTTCTTGTTGCCTTAGAGAAGGACACAAAGCATGTGGATGTATGCGTTTTATGGGTCTGTTTTAAAAGTGGTAGATACTTCAACTTTTTGTTACTGTGCATTTCGTTAACATTCCGTACAAGGAAATTTTGCTCGCTATTACGAAATTTTCAATTTAAGCCGGCGAAGCAAGACGGGCTGCAAAACACAATATTGTTGATTATTGATAGAAAATACAGATTTTTAATTGGACAGCTTAAATTTTTTATTGATTCATAGATTGTACAAATTTGTGTTATGTATGGAAGAGCACATCGAATAAATTACCGTACTCTTTTATTGAAGTGTTATATGACCAGAGATGGCAGAAATGTCACTTTTTTCGAATAACTACATTTGTTACGTCTGCTACGTTATTGGGTAGTTAATGTAGTATACGTAACAAAGTGTAGTGGACGTAGTGCCAAAACTTAGTTGAGATGTCAATTTAACGTCAGTTCAGTTGGAAATTACATTTGAAGTTTAACGTTTTCTGTGTATGTACTCGTATGTGCGCACGTAAAAAATGTAGGTAGTAAATGAAACATATCGGGCGTGTAGTTTATTCGAACAACTACGCGTAGATAATAGAGTAGATTACCTCATATAGTCTACGCTGCCATCTCTGTACCCTTTCGCATAAATGTGGCTGAATTTGATTAAGACACCTTCCAATTTCATCTTTCGTCAACTACCAATACGATCGTGGGCTTGTTTGCATAGCATATGACTTCAAAAAACCCCAAAGAAATAAGTCCAATGAAGTTAAATCGCAAAATCTGGATACTCATGAACGAATTGAATTGTTTTTCTGGCTGTATGGCATGTGGCACCATCTTCTTGAAGCCGCATGTTGGTCACATCTTACATATCACTAAAAAATTGAGTTATCATGTCACGTTAACAAACACCATTAATAGGGGGGAAAACTATTAAACATCTTTTATGCAACTACAGCGCTCTATCCTTTCGTAGAAGTAGCCACTTAGACGCGTTATATTTAGACGACTTGACGGAACTAAGCAGCATTAATGCCAGCGGGTCCGCCATCTCCATCGCTTTATTAAAGCTCTAAATAGTTTGCGGAATATGATCAATTAGATCATAACCTAACGTAACCTAACGCGCTAGTTGAGTTTTGTGCTTGTCAGAAGAAACTATATAATAGCTTACTCCAAAATTATTTATTCATGTGGTAAAGATATTTAAGCAAGAAGATAATATATGTAAAGAGTGTCCCATAATGCAAGCACAATGTGCATTTTGCGCCATTTGATAGTACAGTGATGCCAACGATGACTGGTGCGGATTTTAGGCTTGGGGTATTATCGGATTATTCTTCATCGAAAATGGGGCTGGTCAAGCTGTAGCAATTAATGGTGTTCGTTATCGTGACATGATAACTCAATTTTTTAGTGATAGACAAGATATGGATGTATCCAACATGCGGCCGCAACAAGACTGTGCCACATGTCATACAGCCATACATATGCTATGCAAAAAAGGGCACGACCACCAATGCCATGAAAGATGAAATTGGAAGGTGTCTTAATGGAATTCAGCCACATTTATGCGAAAGGGTCATATAACACTTCAATAAAAGAGTACGTACCTGGCAGCAAGGCCGAGGCGGCAGTTTATTCGATGTGCTATTCCATACATAACCCAAATTTAAAAAAATCTGTATTTTCTATCAATAATCAACAATATTGTTTGGTGAAAGTAAAGAAAAATGGGGAAAAAAATCAAATTTAATATGTCTTTTGTTTATTTAAAAGGTTTTTGCTAAAAAAAACTTAATATGTGGTATAGAAAAAACTCCGCAGCAGTATTCTGCATCTATAGGAGAAAAATGCACTCAGATCTGTTAGGGAGATTCGGATATTTCGTCGCAGATACATAGATATATAGAATCTGATTTCTCTTTTATATAATACAAGATTACAGCCTCATAACTTCACAAGTGGATGTTAATTGTCCATCAAACCGTTAATGCCCGTCGCAAATTCATCCGATGGAGCCATCTCTCAATGCAAATTTTTTAGCCAAAACCATAATATACATATCTAGTTTGTTTTCAATTAATCACTATTGAGACAACTATGTGCTCACGGTTCGATGTAGCCGGTGGCCGCTGTCATCCTATTACGTCATTGCTTTAATGACGGGATCAGTAAGACAGTCAACCTTAGGTGTATTCATTTTTGTGAAGCACATATGTAAGGTCATATGAAGCACAAATAAAAAAAACACCATGTAAGAATATAATGATTGAGAGTTTCTGAATCGCAAATACCGCATTCTACATGCTGAGGACTACTACAGGTATATTCATAAAACATCAGTTTAGCTAAATAAAATATAACTCGCATATACAGTGAGATGTTATTCAAATCACTATAAAGATATAAAGTTGCTGAACTACCTACGCAAACCAGTACAAGGAAAACCCAAACCAATGGCGTAGAAAATGAGTACTGATATACACTTGCACAGAGTAAATCTATACACATTACTATGTGCCTGCATTTAGTGCACATTCAATGCAATCCACTTGAAAAATCTTGGCCAGAACTAGTTCATGTGCAAAGGAAACGAAAATAAAATTATTAAATAAACAAATCTTCAAAACCGCATGGCAAAAGAAGAACAGCGAAATCCTTTTGAAAATATATCAAATCCATTCAAAAGTGAAAACCAGGAAGAGTATATATCAGTACACAGGCAAAGAAGACTCCCAGAAAGTGAAGTAATGATTGGCAGATGAATTTATTTTCCGTTTTCCATCTGGTTGCACCCCACAACACTCCAGAGATTTCATTTTTATCCTCCCACGAGCAGCAACCCAGCAGTGCAAAATCCATTTACACACATATTCACTTTGAAGAAATTCAATTCCATCCTTACTCGATCTCCTTAGCCGGCATTTGGGTGCGCGAAACGGAGCAATATATCTTATTTGCGAGATGTGTTGTTACACTATTCATCGCATCTTCGCTTCGGGAAGCAGGAGAAATTATAATTTCTCCAAGATCACATCCTCAGAAGGCTGGTATGCATCTAGACAAAGTGCAATCAATTGGTGTGAAAACCACTCCGTGCATAGCTATAGGAAGCAAGTACGTTCATCTTCAATCAGAAATCTATGCAACCCGAATCGGGAAAACCTACAGCTAGTGGCAATGTTACAGCTGCTGCAGGCAGAAGAACACACTACGCACAAACGTATGTTGACTCTCGCACCGATCTATAGTGCCCGACAAATACGCTCCACATTGGATGGTGCGTAGAGGCCTAGCCTAGGATACAATTTTATTGGTTAGGAATGTAACGCATTTAATCCATCTAATCAGGATGCGGGTATTTGCGAACGTCGAGCGTAATGCCTCGGAGAGCTGGAGAAGGCTTTGTGTATTTAAATTTCACAGAACGGACCGTACGAAAGGATTCTTGCATTCTATTTGCCCAGAGAGTGAGATACAGAGTTGCAATTGCATTCAATCGTACCTATTTCTACGATGGGGCTAATATGAACCGGTGTTTACCTGTTCACAGTCCGTGAATGTGTACACTTTGGATATGAAATAATTATTAGTTTACGTGATTGTTTCTCTAGTTTTGCAAATATCAACTTCTACATATGTATGCACATACATATAGTCGTAATATGAAACGTACATATTCTCACATATGTATGTATCATATGATTGCTGAATTTATAAATGCATCAGCATCATTATGATTCAAGTAAGAGATACAATTTGAATAATTTTCATTAGACAATTGAATATCAATGCATTCAAGAATTTATTGAAATCTTATGAAATCAATTAAATGATAGTAGGAGCTGCAACCTTCTTGGAACAACTAGGAAGATTGCTTGGTGACTTAGAGATAGCCGTATCCATACAATAGGTAAGTAGTTCGTATATATATTTCTCATTATTCTCTGTTCAATAACATTCCACAAGCAGTCTTTATGAAGTGATAGACACTCTCAATGTACATTTCTTGTATTTCTTTTAATCAATTTCAACCACCGTGATTTATTGAGGACAAAGTCTTCCGTCGATATTGTAAATGGTTGCTCATTAAAAAAAACAACAAATGTGAAATTGCCTAAAAACTTGTAAAATATAAGTAAGCATAGAATTTACAAATATTCTGCACAGCTATATCAATCGTGCTGCAAGCGTGCTGGTGCCTTCGGGGAGGGCGACAACATTAGACTGTAAGCCTCGTTAGGTAAATTGCGGTTTTCCAAGCGGAATGACCACGAACTATGTTGTGAAGAATAAGGCTTTGCTCAGCCCTTTAACCACAGTTCAGGAATGTAAGTCTTTTCTGCAATTTACGGGAGTGTAAAGACTTGCCTGAGTCCCACGGGTACACGGGAAATGAGATCGGAACTTGCTAGACAAGGATAAAAGGAGATACTCTTAGGACCCCAACCTACGTTGGAAATACCCGTGTCCTAGGGTTTCCATCGAAGGCTGGGCTTCTCGAGAACACCACACGAGGAGGCATGATTCTCCAGGAAGTAGACAAACTAACTACTAACGGCCAACTAACGGGCCACTACACCTTCGCCAAACACCTAAATGAGCTTGGCCTAAGCAACGAAACCCTCTGCAACGCGTGTGGAGAAGACGACGACACTGCAGAGCACTTCCTCTGCCACTATCCTGCCTTTGCTCGGATCAAGTGGCAGCTGTACGAAGTGTTGATGATGTAGACTCCTCAAAACAGAAGCGCCTGCTGGTACTTCTCCGGAAAACCAAGAAATTTCAGTAAATGTGGGTTGCTGCCTGGTAGTGAAATGTACCAGTTTTTTTTAAATCTGAGTGCTCCAATGTTGTGTTAAAGTACATCGAACAATTTTGTTTGTTACTTCATAAATTAAATTTAAAGTGTTTGATTTGCCAGCATTGTTTCATTAGTCGATTCAATATATTATCTAGCAGTAATAAAGGCTGACCAGATAGCAATGATAGTTTTTGCAATTATCATGTTTCACCAGTAGTCAAAGTTTACATTCAGCTATCAAAATATTTTTGACATTTCAAAATTGGCTAAATATTCGGGTATTGGCCATAAAGTCGATACATTTTTTTATCAGGGGCTATTTCAAAATTGCCGTTATTTGAAAGAATGCAATCTACAAATGTTCGACCATGCATCAATGAACCCATAAATACTGATGGTTTGGTGAGGCTTATAACAAGAGATACCGTTACCGTCAATGGTCTCAAGTATAGAGCGATGTTAACAGACTTTCTGTGGCCGGGATGTGATCTGGGGACGTGGTCCAGGAAAACTTTCGAGACACAATTTCCGGAATAGCTGCACAGACTAAATCCATTCATCAACAATTTGGACCGACCGCTTAAAGCACTATAAATGTAGCTTCGAAATAAATTGAGAATCCATTTTATAGTTATTGTTTTATTTAAAAAAGGAGAAGATACAACCGCGAACTCTACGAGCTGTACCAAGATGTGGATGTAATCCAAGAAGCCAAAAAAAGCCGACCATACTGGCTCGGTCACATTGATCGAATGGACAATAACGCTCCAGCAAAGAGGATCTTCGAATCAGAGCCCACAGGTTCGAGAAGAAAAGGAAGATCGATGCCAGAGTGCTTGGTCTGGACCGCAGGGCATGGAAAGCTACGGTGTCGCAGGCATAAACCCTCCACGTGTCGGGAGGATGTTAAGAAGAGGAATTTAGTTACGCTGTACCAGGATACCAACCTTTCTACTGTCATTTGAACAGTTGAGTCAAACTTACGATCCGATAACAATAATATGGGCGTTATATATTTGCGTACATGTACGTACATGTTATAGACTCAACACAATACAAAATGTCAATGTGGCAATCCAAAAATGTATACATGAAGTGCACCGACACAATGTGGATAATACATACTTTTTTAATTTTAGACCAAACTGCTTTTGAATTCCAAATCATTTCAACATCAATTTTATAACATAAAACCTGTTAAAAAAACAATAATGTAGTGAACATTGTCAATAAGCCCACTTATTGAATTCCTCGTTTATGTGCTTGTATTTACATTGTACTTGAATTTGAATCTATTATACAACTAATTTATCTGGCGACATTGTGCGTGGTTGTTGACTTAATGATGTGGCAGCAACAAAATGTAAAGTCTAAGACTTTCTTAATGTGTTATCACAATTATTCCAAATCTGCCAGTGTTTTAAAAAATTGATCTACCACCTGGCAGAGGAATATGTGCCAGATACCTAAAAAATGTACACCTTTAATGAATAATCCTTGAGAAATATAAGAAAATAGAAGTATTACTAATCGTATGACATTTGCCTTTGTTGAATGAGTCATCAAGTTTACCTCGACAGGGTGAATTCACCACGAACTGGCGCCCTGCATCAATCTTCTTAAGAACATAGCGAAACGTTTTATTTTATATCAACATTGCCTTTTGTTGCTAATTTGACGGTTTGAAGGTGTTCGGATATCATTAATCTCTAACCGAATATATTAATTACTAAAAGAGGGTTAATCTGTTTACACTGTTGACCTCAATTTAGGTAAATTAAGACGGAACACAATCTTAATTATTCATCTATAGAAAATACATATATATTATGAAAAGCTTGTAACGATGGAAGGCTGACCTTGCTTCATGTGTAGTATGGCATAGTGTGGTATGAACTAATAATTTATGTAAACATTCTTTTCAAGCACTATGAATGTAGCTATTGAACGTCTAAAATACTAGCTATTATCTTTTGGTGAGCAGGCATTGTGTGGGAGGGCTAATAGCACTTGAGATGTCTGGACAACATTTCCATGTTGAGAAATAAATTCCAGTGTATCTGTTTCGATTAATACATGTAAGAAAACAACACGAAAAGTATACAAAATCTACATCACAAAATTAAACAAATGTTAATTTAGTAATTTACAATTTAAAAGTTCGATTCTACCGAACTTACACATCCTCCACAGGACATCAGCTTACTCAAATACAGCCATCACTTCCGTTTGACGTAGCAATTTGTTGTGACCTTTTTTAATTCACAAATTAAATTCTGCTACCCTTCTGCGCACTAATTTATCTTCTTGTATTGGCTATGCAATCGTCGTCCTCGCCATATGCCAACAACTCTGTGTTCTGCTGTGCAATGGTAAAGAGCAAATGGAGCTGGTCGCGTCATTTTTCCACGATTTCATTTCACTGGGTGCTTAATTGAGGACAAAAAGTGTAAATTTGAAATACCAAATACGGAAACAGCTTCTCGTTTTTAGTCGATTAAGTAATTAATTTGTTTGGGATCCTGTCAGGATACGATTTAAAGCGCTGTCCTCGGCTTCGTATGAATTTGTATATTTCTCCGCTGTTAAAATGCATTCATCGTGGAGCAGTATAAAGGGCTCATTTGCATTAAGCAGTTTATTGATCGTTGATTAATTCAAGGGAATAAGATGATTCTTTCGCCCAACATATCCACCCATGGCATATTATTATAACTGATGTTGATTTGTAATGCGTTGTGATTGATTTGATAGACACACACATGTTGGTACCCTTTATTCTAGAATTTCTTGCTTAACAGGCTCCTAATTGCTTCTGACAGGTTATTCATCTGTTGCTAGATTGAATGGGTGATGGATGAAGGTATTTCGAAAAATTCTTTTAATCTGCTTGCTTTATGTTCTTCTGCCATTTTTTTCCTTTCTTAATTCAAGGAAAATTAACATTCAACCTCGTCCCTTTTTGTGGTTACGTTTTCTGAGCATTGGTAGTCATTCGATGTATGGATGTGTGCATGGTATGTACAGGGTGCCCAGATAAGAGCGACGGGGAAATAAATTTAAATAAAATGTCAACAGTCTGATAAATATGGCTTTATTTTGAAGCTATATTTATGCCATAAAGGGTTTTTCTTTTTAGAGGTATAGGAACTTTAAGTTGGAAACACTATTTTAACTGACGCCCATTTTATTTTTAGTTTAGTTTGACATTTGTTGGTTAGCATAGTATAGTTGGCATAGGAAGGCGTAGATTCGATGAGTGGGCCCACGATTGCCGTTGATCCCAATTTTCATAAGCGAATTTAGTTTAGCGATGAATCTCACTTTTGGTTGAATGGATACGTAAATAAGCAAAACGGCCATATTTGGAGTGATGATAATCCTCAAGTGTAAGACACTGTTACATCCACAAAAACTAACTGTTTGGTGTGCTTTATAGTTTGGTGGAATAATTGGTCCGCACTTCTTTAAAAAACAATGCTGGCTAGAACGTTACAGTCAATGGTAACCACTATAGAGCCATGATTATTGACTTTTTCGTTCATCAATTGATCAACCATGATATACCTACAGGAGCTGCGGTTTAAACCAGACGGCGCAACATGTCACACAGCTCGTGTATTGAGGGAAACCTCGGCAACCGCTAGTTTCCGGTTACGGACCCGTAAATTGGCCTCCAAGATCGTGCGATTTGACGCCGCTTGACTATTTTCTGTGGGGATATGTGAAGTCGAAACGATTGACCACTTGGAGGACAACATTCGCCGCGTTATTGCCGATATACAACCACAAACCGAAAAAGTCATCGAAAATTGGACCTCCATATTAGACTACGCCCGAGCCAGCTATGGCGGTCATATGCCAGAAAAGATATTGAAATTATTATGCCAGAAGATTATAAATAAAGAAAATTGTATGTCAATTTAAAAGAATCATCTTTGTTTTACTCCATTTCAAAATTGTATGCTTCTAAAAAAATACAATCTACAAAGTGGCCCAAAATGAATCATCCTATCGGAATATATTATACTTTTGCAATGACATTTAGATCAACGTTTTGGAGCCATTATGCCCATGTTTGGGATGGTGCAAATATATATGTCTTTAGAATAGGTATTAGAGTGCAAGCATGTTTAAGTCGACTGTCATCAGATCTGCGTCTGTTTTATGAGCTAGTTGAGTGAGTCGAAACTTATAAGCCAGAGTCAGAAATGAGCGCAGAACTGATTGATTCCGACGATTAATTTCTAGCATATGAACCTTAGGAGACTTTTCAATTCAAAACCACTTAAGTCCTTCAGCTTTACGAAGAAGTGGTTTCTATTCTTTACTAGGGCTGGACAATCACAGAACAGATGTTGGGTAGTTCCTGTTTCTATCTCATCTCTGCAGCTAATGCAGAGAAGTTTTATATTTTTTCCTCGGCGTTGGTCATAGGGCCAATCCATCGCATTTCGGTTCTGTCCACGGCTTCGTCATCTACTTTTTTTTTTATGGAGACGTCGAGGTTTTTTCAGTTCAGGTACATTTTTCGCAAGACTGTCCGCTTTTTTGTTTCTATGGATTCCAGTAAGCCCCAATACCCAGCAGAGGGTCATCGAGTTCACCAAGGATATCTCACTGATGCACTCCATACTCAGCCTAACTAGCTTCGGTGTCAGACTGTCTGATGTTATGGCCGCTTGGCTATCAGAAAAATATTTTGGTGGCTTTATCGGTTAAGTTATGGTCTTTTAGCACCAGAGCTGCCTCATGTATTGCATACACTTTCGCTTGAAAGACGCTGCAGTCAGCTCTTAGTGCCAGGGATTTTTCGAATACGTCGCAGAAGACCCCCGCGCCAGTCTTTTAGCCGTCAGTTTAGGGCGATCTCCCCTTCTGCTATTACAATTTGTTACTGCCATTGTAGATGAAAGCAAACCGTACTGCTAAACCAAGATGACAATTATTATTAAACATAATTTTGACAGCTGCTGAAAAATAAGAAATGTAAACACAGGCTATCACTGCTATCTGGTCACCCTACTATTTGTGTAACGACTTGCATTACAATTGAATGATTATAGAAAAAATGTTCTAATAACGAAGATAATAAATAGCTAATTCTCGATCCCCGAGCGAAATACACAGACATGCTTCTAACTTTGAGACGCAACACTTTTAATTATCAAGAAGTGTCATTTTAACTGTATGCTCTTCTTGACCACCAAAAAAGATTTGCTATTGAACTATTGTGGATAGTATGGGTAGTTGATACTGAACTGAGCATCATGATACACAATACTCTAAAGCCTTTTCCATTCACAATTAAAGTGTTGACACCAAAATTGCATCGTTAATAAATTCATCCTATCTGCACTGAAAAAAAAAAAAAAATTCTCCCCGGATGTACAATTTAACACCTTCTGGGTCGGGTTTAACCTGAATATCATTTGCTTCTACTGCTGACACACATTCATATTTCTCAAACCAGCTGAAGGAGAACGCCACCCATTCCGACCGGCACCGCAACACAAAGAGGAATTTGAAGAACGGCTGCCGAGGGATGAGGTTCAGCTGCGGTACAACAGCGAATAAAAGTACCTGCATCGATGTATACAACATCGGGGGTTATTAAAATCAAATTAGACGACCAAAATTTCACCCTTAAAATAAAGGCGGTGGTAGTGGAGGTCGTGGTAATGATGGTGCGGTGGTGGATGGCAGATATCGCTGCTGTGGCAGTACATTCTGTTCAAGGTAAACGTGCATACGACGAACGATATTAGCTTAAAAAGTCAATATGTCGTTGGAATGGTTCACTTGATAGGCACTGGCTGGTGGTAGTGAAGCGGAACGAGGAATCAGAAATCGGGAAGAGAATAAGAGGGGTCTGGAACAAGGATGTCCGTGTGGAGAACACAACCCTTGTACTTGTGCTGGTGTTCTCAACCAATTGAGGGGCGTTGTATTCAGATCGCTTCGAGATTTTAATCAGCTTCTAAACCACACTGGCGCACACTGCTATTTGCAATAACCGTTAATTAGATGGCATTGATGTCAGCAGCTAATTTAAGTTTGTTTATTGATCCTTACACATGTTCGGCAGGAAATGCAGTTACAACGCGCTACAGAGGCTGCCTGCAGGTGAGTTTGGTGAATTAAAGTGAGAGATTAGGCAAATTTCAGTGTACATTGGCGGATGCGGAGGTGGGTGGCAGCCTAATGAATATAATCAACTGCCCTAGTCGCAATGCAGTTACACGTGATGTTGTTTTGGTGCCACGAATGGAGATGTTATTTCGTGGCGAATACTGTCCTGCAGAACATGTTGGGTACGCAAGACTGAAGGATAGAAAGGTAAACCGATTGGCTTTTGGAGTGTGACAAAGGACATATTGATTGGGATTTCGGTTTTAAAATCCTAGATAATTATTAAGGTTTTGTGGATAGTTTGTTTTGCTCTTCACTTGATGTCAGTGTCTTTATGTTTTGAAAAATCAACGCTTATTTTAAATCGTTTCATTAATAGTCATTACCTCCTGGCCATGTGCCCTTAGAAAATAACTTATCTGCTTTAATTCTGCTTTCAGACTACATCTCTGTTATGCACTTACTGAAGGATAATCAGAACTTCTGGGGACTTTCAATTATTCTCAACGCTAGTCTCATTGCCATGGCTTCCATTCTCTTCCAACTCCTACCTTGGCACTACTTATTAACAGGGCACTTTGCAAATCAACTTGTAGGGCAGCTGATATTTACCATTTTGAGTTTCTTGTCTCTTTTATAAGTTAATCTGTTTTATCAAACTTACTTGCATCTTCTTGTTTGTTTATCATGTTGCTTGGATTAAATTGCACTTTACCTCTGATTTCAGAGCAAACTTTTTTCACTTTTATTTTTTTTTTCTCTCTTTGGGAGGATGAAGCAAATAACTATGAGACAAGTTGACGGAGGTGGTTGGTGAAGTCCGTAGACAATATTCAATGCAGCTCCCGGGAATATTACTACAGGATAAGTTTCCTCAATGTGCATGCAGAAGAAAAATTGCAAGTGCTAAGGTGAATCTAAAAATAAATGGCGAAACTTCTGTTTGTCAAGTACTAAGTGAATAAATAAAGAAACACGTTTGCATTTGTAAATACAATTCTTTGAAATGTTCAGGAGTGAATCTTATTATAGAGTCGTATTGTATTACAAAGAAACTTTTAAGTTTAAAAGAAATATTTGTGAATATGAACTGCTACATCGATGGGATATTTTAACTATTGTTACTGAATTAATAATCAAATGTGGTTTCACAAATATTACTTGTCAAATTAATGCCAAGTTTTTTTTTGAATCAATGAGTTAATTTCGAGGTTTTTTTCTCATAGTTTTCCTCCAAACAATCACTAAATTTATTGCTTTCTGTACCTAATACATATTGTCATTTAATTACTTAAAAATTGTATTTTCAGTAGTAAGGTTTTAAAAACCATATCTCTGTGCAAACTTGAGCAAATTTTAAGTCAAATACTGTAAAAAAAAAATAATTCAGACAAAAAAATAAATTCCACAACATTTGTACTAGGAAACTTCGAGATAGTAAGAGACATAGATATAGTATATTGAACATTATTTAACATCAATATCATCAATACCTGACCCTCATGATCCTAAAGGAGTTGCGGGGGCCACTCGATGTCTCATAATTGACCCAGCTTGGTTGATCCTACAGGAAAGCTCAGCATTACCCCTGCCATCACTCGTGAAAAGGCCCCGAGATTCTTAAACTTCTCCACCTGCTTCAATTGACGAAGTCCAATGCCCACGATGAAAGGTGGTGATATATCACCATTAACCCCACATAAAACAGTTGCTACATTTTGTGTAAAGATACTGAATGGCCCTCAAAACCGGGGCCCCAATCCCATACTGCTGCATAACATTCCAGAGTTTACCTCCAGGTATGTGGTCACACGCCTTTTTCAAATCTACAAAACAGCTGTAGATCGGTTTCACAAACTCATACATTTTTTAAAGTGTATTCTAAAATTATCATCATCATTATCATCATCTTCTGACCCGCATGATCCACTAAAGGGGTTCGCGAGGATAAACCACTCACGAGAGATCTCCAGCCAACTCGATCCTCCGCCATCGACTCTAACTCATCAGGAACTATGCCCAAGCGTAACCAGGCGAGTTTTTGGACTTGGTCCAACCACCTCGTCCTAAGTCGTGATGATGACATTCGTGCCACGTGACCAAACCACCGAAGCATAGCCCAATCCGTTCGAAGAAGCTCAATGTTAAGTTCCTCGCGCAGTGCCGTGTTTCTCACCCCATTCCCCGCCGAGTAATTCCCACAACAGCACGAAGAAATCTCATCTCAGCAGCTTGCACTCGCGATCTTATTCTTTCGGTCATTACCCAAATTTCATGACCATAGGTGAGAGTTGGAACAAATACTGAGTTGAAAACCGCTTACTTGGCGTTGACACCAAGCTCGCTCCTTTCTGATTCTAAAATTATCATTTATCACGATGTATATCATCATTCATAAATGTATCTGCACAAGTAAAGGTATAGCTTTTGAACCTAAAACAGGCTGGACAGTTGTCATAATCTCGAACACCAAACAGAAAATGTTAAAATTTTGAATAATTTTTCCATTGTTTTAAAATAATAATCGTTAACACGTTCACAATTAGCATTTAAATTCAAAGCAACTCGTTTATTCGTAATAGATTTCCTTAGCTACCGTACATAAAGTGCGTGATGCCGCTTTTGAAAATATGTAATCTATTCATCCAATTGCTTGTTTCGTGTTTATTCAGGTCTGCGTGCAAAATGTTGATAATTGAAATATCATCACACACGAGTATTCGATTAGCCTTTATTTGAAAATATTAACAAGAAAAAAATCGCTTTGCTCATGGAATTATTCGTTTATAAATAATGTTTTATCTGTCGCATGCAGCTGCCCAATTGTCAGCCTGACTATTGACAAAGTAGTTGCGAGTGATTATTTCATGGGTATATCCATTTCGTCATAAGCCTGCAGCTTTTAATCACATTTAAATATAAAACATGCTTAACTGACTATTGTGTAGTTTTTTTATAGTTTTTTTTTTTCAGCAGGTTTTACTTAATAGCATTGTGTTTCGAGGCTTGTATGTGGAAAACATGCTTTTATGTAGATATGCAAGCAAATTAACAACATGAATTATTTTCAAATTAATTCAACAAATTACGTAAATATGTTGGCAAAGATAATTAAATCTGAAGTGTATTTTATTTAAATTTTTGTGTTTGTTGTCATTTCGAAAAACAAAAGGAAAAATAAAAATATACATAGCTATGAAACAAATGTTTATATTTATTTTAAGAATACTCGGGCGTACGAATACACTAATGAGTTGTATTTTTTTCACATCGTGAGAAACGATTTATTTTTCTATTCCATTGTCATTTGCTTTCGATATGAAGCGACGCCCTTCGTTTATTTCCGGCGATGAAATGTGTTGTTTTAACTAGCGACGCATCACTAGCATATACTCAGCAAATACGAACATTATCAGTTCTACATTTAAGGTGCCTTTAAACATACGTGCTAGCGAAATTCCTTCAACATCCCAAAGATGGTGACTGTTGAGTGTTGACTTGAGCCGATGAAAGCCATGCTCCACTTAGTCCATAGTTCTCCTCGAATAAAAAAATCCCCCTCATGGTGGTGTAATGATCTCCTTGTTATAAGGAAAAAATAAGATCTATCTTTAATGCAGCTAAGGCCTTCAGGTCGTCTGACGATTGGACTGCCTACAAAGACGGACTTATCCTTAAAAAAAAGCAGTGGCCACAGACAAGTGGGTCTCAAAGTTCTCAGTACGCTGCATTGGATTACGCTATGCTGGGTCCCAGGTCATAGGGACATTTCTTGCCAGGAAGTTGCGGCATTCTTGACAATTGTATGTATCAAACCTTCGCTTGCGGATGTTAAGAAAAAGTTGGATGACACGATCATAGAAAATACGAATAAAATGTGGAACTCTCTAACCACCTGTGAGACAGCCCGGATCCAGCCAGGATGTTACTATCGATGGCAGTTGGAGCGCTAATTGGCCAAAGCCATTTGAAGAAGCAAGATATGAAAATGTGACTAACCAACGACTTTATATGCCGAGGCTGCGGCGACCCGGAGAAGAAAGAGGACACTTCTAATTACCTCTGTTATTGTCCCAGTCTCTACCAGAACATTTCTTCAAGGACCTTCTAACAAAGATTCCTTTAAAATCCATTTTCAGTTGTCAAAGGATATTTTAATAGATGAATAACACCGCGACAAAAACATAACAATTACGAAGTAGGAGCTAAGAGGTTATATACCCCCATGGACATCACAACAGGACCTAAGTGAGACTTGGCTTACAAAAGTATACCAACGCACCTAACCTAACCTAACCTAGTTGGGTTCATTGTCCTGTCTATTTGCCACGTTTTTCAAGTGTCGGGGTAGTGTAGTACTGTGTCCTTTTTCTCCAACATTTCATGTTATTTCTCTGTTGACTGCTAATGACGAAATAAAATTGTTCAAAGAGCACTGAAGCAGTGAAGTGTAATAATTTTTCAATGCAGCAGGCTGAGGAATGTCGCCAAGGTTGAAGACAACGAAACATCTTCTGCAGTTGTGAACGATATCATCCCGTAAGTTTTATACCCAAATCGATATTCGACTGAATACGTAACGAATCTTAGAGTCGTGTGCAGTTAGTTGGATCATTAGTACAATGATGTATTCTATTATTCCATTGTAGTAGAATTATAGAGTTTTTAATGGTTAACGTCATCTTAACGATGATATGCGAAGTCGTGATTTTGGTGCCCATTTGACTCAGTTTAGAACATTTTGGCCAACCATCGCCGACTTTCAAAAGAGCCTTCTTCATAAGGTCAATTCTTTTCTTGGCGCAACTTAGCTTCACTAGTTGGGAGAGACACTGCTTTCTCCCTGAGGTTAGAGAGAAAGAAAGAGTTTATTGTCTACTTTCTACGATCTATCTCAGAGGGGAGGGATGAGTGTAGTTTGGGTGATAATCCTAGTGTTTTGGATTTTTTCCAGTACGATATAGGTAACCTTGATAGAAAAGCATAAATATATTTGTAACTCCCTTGTTTCATCGATTTGTACTGATGTGTGTAACACTTCTGTTGGTCAGTAACGTTGACACGGCAATTTGAAATGATATAGTAGTCCAATTGGTTACGTGCATGTCAGTGAAAACTATTGTAAATCAAGATGACGTAATAAATAACCTTTCCGAACTTTCTTAACTTCTACAATTAAAAATATAAGCACAAATTATTATGATTACAAATGTATGTAAATCAAAGACGTCTTTGTAAATGTATTAAACTAGCTACTAAAAAATGTAATTGTAGTGACTATGTTGAAGGATAAATACAAAGGTAAGAACGCAGATGCCTGGTAATTCGATGTTTTCGACCGACTTTGGTGATTCAATTTTAAACATTTTCTGTTTATCGTCGCTCAACTATCGTAAATTGGGCGCAGAGGTAGTCTTTGGAAACTCGGATTCGAAAACACTCTTAGATGGACCATTGGTGTCCATTATCCCGATGTAACCATGGGAGTGTAATCGACGATTTTCTCCTACGGAACTAAATCCCCATTTTCACTTGCGTCTTCTTTTTCATTCACCGTTCTCGCAGAGAGGACCCTATATTCGAGGTTCCTTGCACATAACCTCCAATTTCACCGTTTACTCCGGTACACGCTGTTGCCTAAACACACAATTAATTAGACATATGAGTATAAATAAACACCCGTGTATCCATCTCTGCCTAAATACACGTATATTTAGTCGTAAATATGGCGTGGTACACCATCTCGCTGAATTTTAAACAGAGAGGATACTGCTCAAAATTTTAAATAGTTTTCGTGAGAGGAGAGAAACCCAGAAGGTTTCTTGATATTGTAGTTGTGATACGTGCTCATATCTGCTAAGACCGAGAGCAATGCAATTCAAATATTTCGCAGTTATATAGCAGTACAGGAATTTCTAGTGTGTGGTATAACTTGCTGCGATAGTCAGAGACTTCGAAGAACGCCATATGTTTTCCCGGCAGCTGAATTTTTACAATCATTCCAGTTTAGAGTTATATTAATCCGTGCTAAATCCATGACCATACATGTGCTTTTAACCAAAATTCTACCCCAAATCCCCACCTGAATGCAAAAACCGAAATTTGTCTGACTCTGTACGCAATCCATACCTCATCAACATCTCTTTACCCCAACTCCACCCATGCAGTTAATAAAAAAAACAAATTCTTCACACCTCAAAACTCACACAATATCAAATGAAAAAGTTACATAGACTGAAAAAAGAAAAAAAAGCACATTGCAACGGAAGTCATCATTGTTGTCGGAAGGATGTATACAACGCAGGATCGCCCTAACCGTTTTACTGGATTTTAATGAATTTACTTTACGCTCCTTGTAAACCGGAGGTGATGTTACATGACCTCAGGATTGAAACGAGAGCACCCCGCAGCATTTTTTTTCTCCTAACCACCAGACTTCATATTCAGGAAGTAAAAAAAAGGCATCATGGTGCACCACCCACCAACAATAAATTACTGGGCTCTTTGCTTCTTTAGCTAAATTTGCACACCAACTGCCATGTAATTATTTTTTCATTATCCTTAGGGGGAAGGAAATTCTTTTATTTGAGATATTACAGTACGAACCGGGGATGAAAAATAAAAACAAAATAAAATCGTCCACCGTTATTATTGTTATTATTGCTTCTCTGAATGTATATTTTTTTCTCTCTCCTGGCTTGTGTTGGTCTGTGCTTAAGATTTTCGATTGTTGGGAAAATTTGAATATTTCAAATTGCAAGGACATTCCAGAGCAGGAGGGAGAAGGCTTCCTCTGTGGGTGAGTGGTATCTGGATGGAGGTGGGCTGCACGTAGGTGCACAGCTTGATACAAAAGGATTTTCTGTATTCTGGAAAATTAATGCTTTCGAAAGGAATGAGCATTGAAATAATTCCCCCAATGTGCAGGGTCTAATAAGACTCTTTCGATTGCATGAACAGTAAAGGTAAGCAGGATATTAATGAGTTTGACCATCGCATGAGAGAGTGTGCAGCTAGTTTGACAGATTTTTCATTCGCTTGGGTTGTGCTTTTGCTGTGTATCAGGATTTATTTATTATTCGTCTAGGTCTGTGTATCAGAATGGAGAGATATGATTATGACTACCAAAGTGAGAACACGGTACAATGACAACCGATTGTATTTTATCGTGTTCTGCTTTTTAAGTAATTCGATAGGATTTATTTGACAAAACAAGACTGTACACAGAAATTTGATTGCAAAAATTAGATCTTATTCTGAATCCTTCCGGTCCATGATAATATTTGAAAATTCTGAAATGTTTGGAATAGAAATAAATTTTTAGGAAATGTGATTTATATGATACGCTACATATACATATGTATTTCACCAGAAGAATTTGAAATAACTTCAATGTGTACTATTACAGAGTGTAAATTGAGTTAAAGTTTGTAGACATTTGCCTTCTGCCTTTTTTTCCTATCAATAATCAAAGCAATCAAGTTAATTCTATCAGAGTATCACTCATATATACGTAAATTATCAATTGTATTGAAAGGTTGATAGATTCAAATATGTCTACTGCATGTTGGACAGATTTTATTAATCATTCTCTTCCCTCAACATGTTTGCGCATTAGCCAAATTGAGATGTAGTAGCTCTTATACTCTCGTGGTGGCTCGTGTCGTTGTGGGTATGTGCGTCGACTCTAACTGTCTAGGTTCGATTCCGGGTACGACAAGGAAATTCTTTTCACGGTCCCACCTCTTTCAGACCACAAACAGTATAGCTGTCTAGAAAAAGCTTCTCAAACTTGGCCGTTCGGAGTCGGCATAAAACTGCAGATCCACTCGTGAGAGAACAATAGCACGCACAACACGAGTGGTTGCTGAGAAGCTAGACCCTGGCCCTGTACGGGCTGTAGCGTCACCCATATTATAGTATTACTATTAGCTCTTATACTCGTAACTTATACTACTTTCTTGCTCTCTTTAAATTTATATTAAAGTTAGTAATAATTATCTTAAAACTATCGGATTTGTTATTTTGTTCTGGGAACTTTAACACTGCAGCTATTGCATTTTTGGAGACACCACTGCGTTCTGGTGTGAATAAGAGTAGATTTCATTCAGTTTAACGAAAACCGACTCCCTCACATATTTTAACAGTGATCCGTTCATTTTGGTGTGCATAAAAATGGAATGTATTGAGTGGACACTTGAGGAACTTTAGTGTGCATCGGAGGTAAATTCAAAAGATAAAAAAGTTTAAAAAAATGGAGAACGCTATTTGGGAAGAGGAGTACTTTGACAGAAAGTGAAAAACCCTCAATAAAAAAAGTAAATCTGGAGTGATGATTTCATACAATTTTATTTGTCCTTGAACAGAAAAATTAAAAAGCAAGTTGCGTTGGAAGATACGGGAGCAAAAATTAAAAAAAAGAAACAGCGTTAATTTGCACTCCTGGCACATAATGGATGTTGAAATGAACATGAGGTAGTTCTTAAACACTATCACATGTGTCGCCGTGAATTATACATCTTTGATTATACATCAAATTTGACAGATCTCCACTCAAGTTTTCAAACTTCTATTAGATGATATTTTTTATTCACTCAAATTGAGTGTTCCCTATAACAAGAACACTTTATCATGAGTCTTCACTCGGAGTGTTCCCTCAGTTATTATTCACACCACACATTGTGAATGAGATTGTTGATGTTTTTCATCTTCCTTATGTGGCGATGAAACACGGGGAATACCTGGGCTTTAACCAACAAACCTCTAAACTTACCACAATCTTATTCACCTACCTGCAATTACGCACGCCAAGGTGGTCCTTCTTCACTTTTGTGCAACATCGGTTTCGTGGACGTTTTTTATTGCGTTGTCTCACTGGTTTGGAGTCGAAGACTCTTCGGTCAGGAACGTCCATGCATTCTACATGGTTCATCCACCTTAGGCGTTGGATCCGTAGATGCCTGGCTAGGCTCATGGTACATATCGCGCGTATGACTTCTTCATCTGCTTTTCTGAATGTCCATCCCCATGCACCTTACATCAGGACTGGGATGATTAGTATCTTATATAAACTGAACTTTGTCCGTTGAATGATGTCCCTACTATTCCATTGCATTTTAACCTAAAAAGCAGGGGTTGCCAAGAATTATTTTGCGTTTGCCGGGTACTGGTGTGGTTTGTACTACTTACTGCGGAGCCTATGTAGATGTAGTGCCTGACTACACCCTGAGTTTTTAGCTACCCCTTGTGATGCTCCCTCCAATACGTCGATGTTGTATTCCTTTCTTGATTACCTGAATTTCCATAAATTATTATCTATTATTGATAGAAGTGCTAACATATTTTATTTAATAATACTGCAAGTGTAAATAAATTTAGTTCACAAATAAAATGATTTCAGTTGGCGATAAATTGGATCGAACATTTTAACATTCGTCGTTTCACAAAATGTATAATTTTCCTAAATACATACAGAGAAGGGCAATCATTACATAAGAAAAGTTGGGACATTTATGCCGCATTAAAACTGGCGTCGTATATCTAATGGAATATGAGCAAGACACAATGTTCGGATACATTCCTACAGTAGCTGAATTTGTCTCTTTTTATTAAATAAGCCGGCAACCGTCGTCACTTATCAGCAAACCCTTGCTGCTAGATGCGTACCTATAGACCGATCTTTGTCAAGAATAGCAACGAGATCTCTTCTGGCATACATGAAATTATGGCTAACAAGTTTCTGTAATTCGCTGATTCTGTTCAACATTTTCATATGTGATCTCATGAGTTCTCATTTTCATGTAATAGATGACGTGACTTGTCCCTCTCTTGAAAGGTGATATCGATTCGTGCCGGAAATATTGACTATCAATACAAGATTTGGGGAACCATTCTATACATTACTTTCTCGTAGGCGGCTTCTACATGTCGGATGTTTTACTATGGGACTTTACAAGATCCCCTATGTGGTCCAATGATTTTTTTTATTGTCGGAGGTTTTTGAACGCTGCACTGGAGCGCTCAGACTCAAAAACTGGTCTATTGTACGACCAGGCAGCAACCTATGATAGCCATGATAGTTCTACGAGTTAAAATCACCCAAGCACCCAAGACCCACGAATACATGATAGTTCTACGAGTTAAAATCACCCAAGTACCCAAGACCCACGAATACAGCAATTCGAAGGAAAAACAAAGAGAGATAAAAAAACGCAAGATCTCAAGCAAACAGTGGAGTACAAGGCAGTTTGTCTTGAGTGTCAACCCCTATCACGTCTCATCTTTCTTGCCAACACGTTTCAAATAACGCGACCAATTCACCGTGTTTGTAAGCCACCTTATGCATACTACCGCAACCATAAAGAATTCCTCCCCACAAAAAAATGTATCTTCGATAACCGCTTGTACAACATTATTGAATTTCAATTCGGAATCAAAAGTGCACCAAAAGTGGTATTAATAGATCCTGTATTGGTTTTCATTCACGACATTCATCAATCGTAATATCTTAAAAATAAAAAAAGAAAAGCAAATACGAATCCAACAACCTTCTCATCTAAAGTGTATTATACCCCCTCCATAAATTAAAGCTTTACCAAAATTGAATGGCAGCGACTCACATCCCCCAGACTGTCCTCATGGAGTGTATTAAATCACCAGCAAATACATAGATGTTGCCGTCAGAACACGAAGCACGCGTACATAATTATGTCGCAATAACTTACTGTCAAATACCTAATATAAGTCATTCGTAACACTTTAAAAGGAAATAATATTCACGAGCGGAAGTGAACCATAAAACTAACATAAAACGAACAATATTTTACGACAGTCAACTATCTATCACTTGTCCGCGGTTCCTCTCAACCATGAAATGTTCTTTTGCCATAAAATCATTCCTTACATAAAACTAATGCCCCGTATAGGCCGCTTCGAGCACCAATCCTTTGTGTGAAGCGAAAATTCGCTCCAACCATCCATAAAAACCGCTACGCAAACAATTCTTGTTCACCGATAAGGGCTACTATCAACCAAAACGAAAATTACCGACAGCATTATCAAAGTGCCTTCATCCCCGTCTGCCAGCACTTTGTTTTGTTGATATTTAGGAGTGAACTTAACCAAACTTATTCCATCCTCTTATGCTTACTCACCAATGGTGCTGTTCGTTGCTCCAAAAACCCACTTTCAATTCAGCAATGGAAGGAACAGCAACAACAACAATAATACAACAATGAGAAAACACTCTACCCTTGTAGGGAACAAGCGTTGTATGTAATCAAATACAACCAACACAATCGAGTATAATTAAAACGCCAGTCACCCGGACCAATCTCCACCCGCGTCATGGGACTCTAACAAAACAGTCATTGCAATTACAAAAATCCTTTTTATCATCGCCACCGCCAGAAGCAGGACACAGACAAAAGCTCCGCTCCAAATTCAACTTCTCCGCTTTAAAGTCGTCGGCGCGCAAAAATTATTTCATTCACACGCCACAAGGATCTAACTGCGGTATGTAAAGACATCTTTGGTTCCGCCCAAGCACTAAATAAGCAATTAAAGCTCATATTGCTCCAACAGCAAAAGGCGGGCACAAGATTGTGGAGCCACCACCAACAACCCACGCCACCCACATTGCGGCTACTACTTTCAACCCCATCAAGCGCTAGTGACACAAAGACACCATCAGAGGGAATAACAAAAGGACTAGCAATGGCAACGGGAAGGCCAGCATCTCTTCGCCGAAAAACATGTTTTATTTCTCGTCTTGTCACTGAAGAGCAGAAGCAAAAGTTCCATCAAAGCCGTCGTCCCTCTGGCTACAACTACCCCCCTAATCGCAATTAGCGTGCGTATTACTCTAGCAGCGCATTGAGAGAAGCGAAAATTATTGTCCAACGAGAATGACTGTCTTTCTTCCTCTTCTCGTCTTCTGCTCAATCCTTAGAAAATAACTTTTATATTTGTTTATGCTTGCAGTAAACTAACCCAACGAACCTAGCAAACGAACCCTCCCAACAGGACTTTGTGTGTTTGTTCGAATGCTTCTGCAGGCAGAGCCTTCACAATTCGCCGCTCGAATGCAGTCCTGTTGCAAAAGTGCATTATGCAGCCATTGGCTCTACCACATTGTGCGCGGAGACCCACCGTCTCTATGCCACCAAAAATTGTTGAGCGAAAACTTTGTGGAATAATGCTCATCAAGCGCCACCGTATGAGGTAGTTGGACGGCAAAAAAATAAAAAAAAAATAAGTCAAAGTCCGACACTAACGAGAGAAACCACAGGAGTGAACGTCAACTATGCATGTACCTAACGCATATGTGCAAGCATGTGTGTGATGTGTTGTTAGTCAATTGGTTTTGCGATGGGGTGGTGGGTGGCGGTGGAATTTTCTCTGGGGCATTCGAGGGACATAGCGAGCAAAGTGCACAGTAAAATCGCTCAAAGGTAACAGTCGTGCTAGATTTGCGTAAATGCAGCTGGTTTCTGAGAGGGATGTCAAGAAGTTAGTCCTGCTGGTGGTTGCCACCGCTTTGCTTGTTGTGCCACTAAAGCCAAAAGACGTCGTAATCAGTGAACGCGGGCATATGTTTGCAAAACAAATACGCACGCGGAAATGTTATGCACGTGACATGTTAGCTGGTTAACTGGTGTGTTTTCGAAAAGTTTTCCCAAACCTTTGTCGTATCTTGATTGTACAATATATAATGTTCTATGGCAGAACATGACAACACTGCTGGAGGTCTTCTGCAGCAATGCAATTTGAACGAGCAACATGCGGGATCAACATTAACGGTTGTTGCGAATAATTTTGGAATTTACTCAATTAGTAATTTGCTACTGATATAGAACTGAGTACAAAGTGAACTTTTACAAAAGTTGTAATTAATATGCGTGGAAATTCACAAATAAATTGAGATTTTTCGAAAATGGGTAGCGACTTACTCGTATATTCGCATCCGGACGGTAATGCAGTTCGCTTTGTAAAACGGAATGGAACGTTTTCAGAAAAAGCTTTGTTTTGCAATACGTCAACATCCAATTGGAACTTTATTAAAACGCAAATTTTGTTCTAATTCAATTTATTTGAATTCTTCTTGGCCTTTTACTGCAACTCATTTACTCTTCACAGTCTTTTTTTCGACTGCCTGCTCCGTTCGTTCCAGGTTATGTATCCGTTGATGGTATACTGTATACAATTAAAGGTCCAGACATAAAGGACGTAAGGATAAACAGAAATCTAGCGAACACTGTAAACATAATAATCGTTCGTTAAGTTTCGTTAAATTTTGTTTACTTGAGTTACAATCGACCTCTGCATACATAAATGACAGTTGGTATTCGAATTTTGCATTCTCAAAACAGTTGTAGACACTTCTCGCTTCTTTTCTTTCGGTTCTGACATGAGCTTCAATTCAATTATAGTTGCCCCTTTACTTATTAGCAGATGGCACATTAGGAATTCGAAAAACTTGTCACAAATGCCACATTAATTTAGTCCAATTTAAATTTCCTTTGCGCCCACTTATTTTGTTTGAATCTGTATACTTTATTTCTTTAGCTCAATAAAGCGTATAAACTATCATATGTTCCCAATTCGAATGCCACTAATTGAAGTGGAGGATATCATCGAACGATCCCTCATATCCGTATCTAACCAGCAGCATAATTTAATGACACGAAGCTTAACCACTATCATCAACTAGCCGTTACCAGGGGTCCTTTTGGCATCATGCGGTACTAGCAATCCACTGCATCTACCACTATATTGCCTTGCGCCGAGACCATCATTGCTGTTCTAACCACGCATTTGCATCGGCGACCACATCGCGTTAGCGTACAACTGTGCATAGCGTTTAAAATGTGCGCGATTTCAGCTGCAGGATGTTATCCATTTTTAACATCACTACTACCGTCCATAGAGATGGCAGTCTCATCGCGGTTATCATTGAACTGGACGGCACACTCTTGCTTCAAACTCTGCATTTGCACACTGACACAACAAACCACATCACCCATATAACCCTGCTTGTGCCCAAGCCCAGAGATATTGTTTGCTACAAGCCCTGGATCTGATGTCGCTGCCTCTTCATTTCAGCATTTCATGTAATAATCGATGAAAATTGAAAATTTTCCAAATCCGTGTTGCACCGAGAAAACTGTTTGGTGCCAACACTTTCAAAGGCTAGATTCTCCGCCGGAATGTAGGCTGTATGTGTGCAGTCTTATTCCCAGTCATTACGACAGCCATATTCATTGTCATCAACATCACCATTACCATGACTATAGCTGGAATCCCTGCTCGTCTATCTTAAATTTTGTCCGACGGCGGCGGTAGTAAGGAACTGTTAAACCGATACGACGTTGAATTGCATAACCAACGTCCTGGAGTGAAGCTCTACATGCCCACATCGTAACATCAGGACAACGGTTACTGTCATGAAAGCCAGTGGTGAGGTAATTGTTATGTGGGTGCGTCTGGCATTGGCTGTGGAAATATCTTCTAGTACAGGGTAATGGATATCGGATTCTGTACAGGGTCCTCAGTTCAGTGGAATGCAAAACAAATCGCTTGAAGGTACATGCATGTGCTTGGACGTGTGTGCGTACATTGACGATGGCAGCATTTTGTTCTTGACTAGATGTTTAATTCGAGTGTGGAGTTTGGACACTTGAAGACTGTTTGAAATAGGAGAGGAAAAACCAATTACGAGGACCTACCAGGACGGTAGGTTGCTTTTGCTTTTTGAAAATGAGCCTTCATCAATATAATGAAAGGGTAATACGAGAGTTGTGTTCAGAAAATTGGACTTTGGACGTAATCTTGGTCTCATAATCTTTGATGCGCTTGGAAAAGCTTTGCCAATGAAGCTGTAGTGAAAATTCGAAAAACATATTATTTGCAAAGCATTGCTTTTGATAAAGGGATGTCGTTATTTCGGAAATTGATAACGCTGATGTGGCTTTCGATTCATCTCCGATTGGGTATGTCTCTTTTCCACATGTATTAGTCTTTCGTGAATTATGAAAGTTTCGTTCGTGTCAGGCTTTGAATCGAGATATCTAGTGCAAATGTCGACGTACCAACCTACTGGGCAATGAACTTGTATATTTGTATTCTTACGCCGTGTAAGTTCCTACAAACTCGTTTGTACTTTCTATGAAGTCTCATCATGTATAGTATTTAATAAAGTCCCACAATCCATAGGAGCTGTAACAAATCCAAGGAGATTTGAAAAAGTTTAAAGGCATACAACATAATACCCGTTGGAAGGGTGTTGACTCGGTTTAGAGCGGAGCTAGGTAGATTTATGTTAGATTAAGCTTAGGTTAGGTGTAGCTATCAGGTAGGTAGGTTAGTTTGGATTTTGTTTAGTTTATATAGCTAAAATCCGCGAGCCCTCTTCTGGGCTGCTTTGGTGGTAACGGAACACTTTTCCTTTTCCCTGTCACATATCCACTTATCCGTCCATGGTCTGCATTATGATATTAGGCTTTTATCTCTTTCTGTCATTTCCTCTCTATTCTATCCTTGCTTTCCATCGCTACATACAGACACGAGATTTTTTTGTTTGCAACTGGGTGGTGTACGAGCTAGAGAACAAGAACCACCTCCTTCGACGAGCTGACCGTGCCGCCGTCCACCTCCTCGACAAAGGAGCTATCCTCTTAGCCGATGCAAAAACATTTTGGTGTAAATTAAGATTTTATTTTGACAGTACGTAAGAAATAACGACTGCCGGTAATGAAGACAGTAGTATCTACAAGCAGTACGCCCGAGTCAGACGACCAACAAAGTGTTTTGCGTTCACCCTGTACTACATACTTAACAGACTTCATTCGTGAGAGCAATATCGAATTATGAACATGGGAATACGTGTTCTGCTTGCATCAATCTTGAAAAGAAGAAAAGATGCGTCGAATCTTGTGCTGGGATGTTTCGGTTATAATATATCCGTGTCATAAAACTACATGGCCATTATCGTCGTTGAGCGGTATGTTCAATCGCGATGCATGCGTGCCGATAGCACAGTGCCCTGTAAGGACTCTTATTAGGATGCGCACTTCTTTCCGACTAAAGCGGATCAGTGATGTTGATCTCTTTTTGATCAGCGTTGACCACAGGGCCCTTGCTGTTGCTCAAATTCCGAGCCCAAGCCATCGGGTGGCGGCTCTATCCAGGGATTCTTTTTTCAGGTTTGTGAATGCATAAGGGACTGCTCGAAATTTCCCATCTCAGATCCATTCTTCGGAAGACTGTTCGCTTTTTCATTTCCTTCGGTACCAGTATGTCTGTAACCGTGTTCGCCAAGGATATCTCACTGACGCTTTGTTTGCATACCTGACCAGTTTCGATGTCAAAATGTCCGCTGCCTAAGGGCTTTATTGCCCAACTGAGGGAAAAATGGAGATCGATTTGTCGGTTACGTTGTGTTCTGTCAGCTACTTCGGCTTGGAAAACGCTAAAGCCCTCTCTCAGTGCCAAGGATTTTTCGATGTGGTCACAGAAGACCTCTGCTCCTGTAGCCGTACACGTCACTCGTCAGAGTACATGGAGATTTCCCTTTCTGCTACTAACAGTTGGTCTTGCTACTGTTTTCGGTCGGGAAGTAAGTAGTAAGTAGAAGGTCTTCTCCGGGGCTCCAGTTGATAAGATGTACGGAACAAGCTGCGAGTGTGTCCACATCGAACATCTAAGTCCAGTGTAACATTTTCAAACTCGCTATAGCACAGAGAGATTAGTGTCTACATCTGGAGTATGTTTAGTCTTTTATAAGTGCATATGTACATATGTAGATATATTTTCGAGACAAATCATCTCATTTCAAACTCGTACATTTGACTTTTCAAAAGGTTTCATGATTGCAACCTTAAAACATTGATGTATGTACATCTTTGAGTACATATTTCATTTCAAATCAACGTAGAAAGAAAAAAAAACGCAAGCCCTAAAGAGCAATACGCCCTTATTTTAAAATTCTTACTTCATGCGGTTGTCAGTCTCTACTAATTTGGGGCGAGTTCATAAACGTCACACTGCGGCAGCCCTGCAAGATTTGCGTTCATAAATGTAAATAAGCTGCATTACCTTTACATGACAGCAGTCAGTAACTGCGTTCATAAAAGCAATGTGACAGTCAAATTGCGATCAACTTCGCAGTGACTTTTATGTTGATGTTGCAGGATTGCAGGGAAATATTGCAAACGAAAACACATGAGTAACATTGTGAATAGTATTTCGGATAGCGATAGAATGAAACTTCACAAAACGTTTTGTATTGCCTACTTATGTTGCATTTATGGATACGTTTTTGATAATACAGTAGTAAAGCAGTATTTCTGTTCATAAATACATAGAGAGAATATTTTGTGCAGTGCAGGGGCAACAATGTTGCAATTATGAAGTCGACCTTGATCAGGCCCACAGAATAAGCGACATACACAAAAACGGAAACTAATTATTTTCTTCAGTAAACATGGAAACTTTAAACAAGTGTGAAAGATTCAATTTTTGCCAATCTCAAAATCAAAAGTTATTTACATACGAATGCATGGTCACACTTTGGTTCGATGATTCCTAAAGGTGATTCCCTCACTTGTGCATTCCCCTTCATTTCGAACGACGAAATTTACTTTTCACTTCTCACATCGTATGCTTGTCGCTTTCAATATCCTTGGGGATCGTGTGTCCAGTATAAATGGAAATTTCACTGTCAGCTTTATTGAAACGCGATAACTGGTTGATGGCTGTTTTCGCACTTAAAATGACAAACGTGGGAATAGGGAAACGTATTCGCGTGCCGCATGAATAGAGAGAGGGAAAGTGAATATTGAAATAAATACAATTTTATTGATATCGGATTATTAAAGAGCAATTTGACTTTATTGCGTACCTTTTTTTCATTCACTATGTACAAATTATTTTTGATATTTTCCTCCACACATGCAACAGAATGCTATGGAAGGATATATCACTATGATTATAATGCTACGGATATTGATAGGCATTTGATATCTGCCTTACAAAGACATTTCACGGAGTAATTTTTTTATTTAACGGTTATTCATTTCACTAGCTGCCTTAAGTTCGATGGCTATCGCTACCCTTTCACCTGATATACAAGCTGCCTTAAATCTGTGGTTAGATTAATGTCGAGAGATTGCGTGACCACTACAAAATGTTAACGGTAGCATCCTCCAACCCAGTCTTTATCAAGTGACTGCTGTGTTTGTGTTATTTTCGTGAACATGTGGTTTTCGAGATTTTTCTGGTACATTCGACAGCTAACTCAACACAATTAAACAACTGCTTGGCAAGAGAATGAAATTTATAAATAACTATTTATAATTATGTACGTTAGAGACGAGCTGTACATGGTCATGTCTAGTTCTGGCATTCCTGCCAAAATCGTCGGCTTGGTAACGAACTCACCGAGACCATGAATTTCAAAAAATGATTTAGTCATGTGACTTCTTAAACATCATCGTGGTAGGCTCCTACACCAGAGACACGATATTTGAGAAGCATTCGCGGATGACATTAGTTACCATTGAAACGGGAGCGGCTAAAATGTGTGTAACGGTGAACGAGAAGACAACGAAGTATGTACTAGTTGTAGTCAAAGAATGCCATTATTTTTGCACGAAATTTAGTGCTGAATGTCCTCCCCTATAGAGAGGGATTGTGAAGTAAGACGAACTATTCACCAGCTAAGTCTATGGCCATGGTCATGAACAGGTGGTAATCAGTCTGTGTTAGGTCCGGACTATAAGGTGAGTGCATAAATAGTCGCTATAGATGTATGTGGCCTGGCGTTGTCCAGATAGAATGCAATTCCTCTCCCAAAAGCTGGCCGCTTCTAAGCGATTATTTCCTTCAGACTATACAATTATTGACAATACAGTTTCGCAAACACACAGCAAGATCTTTCTGACTTTGCCACCGTTTGCGCCAACTAACCGCGATTCGATCAGGACCGTTTTCGCTTGACGTTGTCGTAAGTGATCTACTTTTCGTCACCAGTCGATGGATCGATGTTGTTGTTCTTTTTGTATCCAGCCTTATTGAAATGGTTCCAAATGGTTTTTTGTGCAATGTGAACCAACATGACGGTCAGACTCGAAGATTTCGATGATTTTATCGACATTTTCGTCAATTGACCTTCCAGAGCGTGGACCATCTTTGACATCGAAATTACCGGAAGGAAATCGACGGAACCAAATCTGCGCATGATTTACTGCTAGACTATCAGGACCATAAACATTATTCACATTTTCAGCCGCCTGGCTTGCGTTTCGTCTTTATCGAAGAAAAACTGCAAAATATGGCGTATGTTTTCTTTGCTGGGCACAGACACTTTGACGCACACAGAAAACAAATCAATCACTAAACTGTCCGTAGGGTTTTTTCTACGAAATCCTATCTTTCGTACGGCATTTAGTTTAGTCCGACGGGACGTATACAACGCTATATAGATATAGATTACTATACTCATCTGGTGGAAAAATATGTCTTGAAAAAAGAGATACAAGTGCAACATATGTAGATGCCTTGAATGGAGCGTCACAATGGGCAGTTGTAATTTCTAGGTAGTCGAGGAATTCGCCTACTTTGGCGTCTGCCTCTACAAACAACATCAGTACCGACATCAAACTGAAAATAACTCTTGTCACTACAAACCTCAGAGCATCGGCTTGTGAAACTGTTCCTCTGCTATCGGTAACTCTACACCTAGTCCATAGTTGTTTGTAGTTATTACATATGTATTACAAGTGGAGATTAAAAAAGATTACCTCGTAGTTTCCTTCTTACCTTCGTAGTCAAATTTGGTAGATGACAATAAAATGTGAATAAAGAAAGAAAACGATTTTTTTTAGTTGTAAAGCAATTGGATGTTCATTTGTAATGAAGACAGACAGCATGAGAACGACATAAATTAATATGAGGTGATAGCTATCATTTATAGCAACAAGACACGAGACTCGTATAAAAAATCCCCTTAATTTGTTCACCAAGTAAAATCCTTTAATAACCGCCAAGCGTCGAAACACCCATAAAAACCAAAAATAAAAAACATGAAAATGCTTGGGCGCCTTCAAAAGCACGATGTGATTACGATAGCAAGGACAAAAATATTTCACAAAACTTAAATCCTTTAAACGATTGCGAATTCCCATTGACCCCATCTCTTTATTTTTATGTTATGTTTCTGTTTGGGGGATTATATTTTCCTGTATTCAGATTTAGTTTACCGTACAACAAGTGGGTACAGGATAAAAGCTGCATATGGAACCACGTGAATGAATGACAGGTGGGTGATTTGTTCCGGCAATTTCAGAGCTTGATGTTATTCCGTTATAAAAGAAAGAAACACAGAATGGGAAAGGACAAAGAGAAGGAGGATTAAATTAAAGAGACATTAAAAATGTGGAGCTAACGCCATGTCCTTTGTGGTGCCACGTGGAATGTAACTTTTTTTTTATGGAAGTACTTAATACTCGTATGTAACCATTGTAATTCCATCTAATGACATTGATCGATTGATGGTCTTCGGCGGGTATTCAAAAGTAGACAGTGGATGTCCTTGGGCCTCGTATTAACACTAATCCATCTAATCACCGTTCAAACAGAATTATCCTCTGGTTATAGTACTTGAGAGGTACATGAATATTGACAGCAATGATAAGCTCTGATGGACATGTTGTCGTCGACAAGTATGGAGGTTGCGTGCTTACATTAGCTTCACATCGGGTTGAATCGTTTGCTTGAATTAAATGAGAATATGTCTCCTACATAAATGTACACTCCGTGTGAGCTCGCAATAATTGGGTATTCTCTGCGGATTTGGGTAATAATACTTGCTGTCTATAGAGGCATACGATGTCGTGAAAAAGACAAGAAAATTGTGCAATAAAGTGGGTGTCGTAGCACTGTTTGCTTGGAAATCCAATCTAGACTTTTTGTTTCTTAAAGTATCTCTGATATCTCTGAAGAGAAAGTTGATCACTAATTTTCAGAAAACAGGTCATGTGCTATACGATGCACTTAGAAATGAATTGTATGAATGAAATGTACCAGTTTCAATAAGAATTTGAATTTGAAATGCCGACAGAAAAAGCTTTATAAGAAACTAAAACCATTTTATGATGCATTGTTTGGGTCACATAGACGCCATTTATATAGTCGCGTGGTCCCATTGTGTAATTGTAGACGCTTTCACGTGAGTCAACAGCATGCGAAACCAAGTAGACATACGGTAAGCGAGGACGGAACTGAGTATGTATATGCTTGCAACCAAGAATGAATCAGTCGCTCACCACTAAAGACAGACCATCACGATCGACAGCTACATTTTTGAGGTAGTTGACTTTGTCTGCCTCGTGGCGAACGTGAACTCCACAAGCGACAGTGGGGGAGATCCGACTCAGGATCCCACTTAGCCCCTCAATCTGTCTAAGCAACTTAAATATAAGCTCCTGCGAAGAACCGAAAACGACAGGGTTTATTCTTGGTGTACATTTAGTCCTCTCTCTAAGCAAAAGGAATGAAATAAAATACACAACTGCTGTACAAAGTGGTAGTAGTGAAGGCATAGATCCGTCGACTATATTGACTCAGACGCTTAGAGCGGTGAATAGCAATACTCCAGCGAAAGGATCTTTGAATTCGAGTATTCTGGTTCGAGAAGTAGGGGAAGTCCTAACATCGGAGCGGTCTTGACAATGCCCCGAAAGTACGAGGATCTTTTTGAATGTGACTTCTTGAATGAAAAATATTTTTTTTAACAAAGGTTGTCCAAGTTTTTTTATTTTCGATTCGCCATTGTTTCAGTGATGATCTCTTTATTCGACCCCGCTTCTTGCCGAGCTATTTCTTCAGGTTTAGAAACAGAAAATAGTTGTAGCAGCTAAGGTAAGGTAAGGTAAGAAGGCACTTAGAACATGTTGGTCCATTATGATACCCATAGTGTAACTGTTTGGTAGTGTCTGCCGCCGATCTTAGCTGCCATATGTAGTGTGGTGTCTGCCGCCGACGTTATTTGTCACGAAACATAGGCAATTGGCGACAATACGATGTGTCTCTGGATGTCGTCAAACAAAATAAGAGTTGGGACAGCACGGTGTTTAGGTTTACTACGGACAGTTGAGTTGGTGAGAAATGTGTGTCAGCAAGGGATCAGTGAAAACAAGCAGCAGTCGCAGTCGCAAAGTAGAGTTGAAACGATCGAGTCAATAAAGAGAATTCAGTAAAGAACAAAGGTGTTTTGATATGAGACTACTACCACTGATCGGCAACTCCAGTGATGGCAAATGGTGACTGGACCAGATTTGAAAACCGGATGAGCGTATTAACTTTGCTTTCACTGGGATTCAAACCGGGGCCATCCAGATGTTAAAAAACTAGATCTGGAGAATATGCAGCACAATGTATGTGCCACTGCTTTGAATAGGTCACATAACTGCGCTTATGGTCCAGTGTCCAGCGCAATCGTAACACCATTCATGCGAATAGCATTTTCCTATACAAAATGGAAGCAAATATTATATGCTCAGTTGGTCAGCCTCAGCGGAGCACATTCATTCTCCGATCGTCCAATACATTTGTTCGCGCTATGACCAACTTTTATAGGACATGGACATGGACTTGTGCTGGTACGACAACGGAACTCAGCAAACCACTTTTTATCCATTGAATTTAACGGAACAGACTCCTCATAGGATTTATCTAGCTTTCCTTGGTTTTGTTGAGGAAACTCAATTCTTTCCATTTGCGTTAAAATTCGCGATTTTGTCAGCTTTCAATGGCTGTCAAACGCAAATTAAATCGCGCAGCATGCCTTGGGAGTAGTATGTTAAAAGAAGCAGTTGCACTATTAAGATTTCCGATTTCATAGCTGATTTGACTGTCCGTCGTCGAATTTGCGAGACTTTTTCACGTTATTCTTGAATTCACGAAATAATGTGAACTGCATTCTCTAATTGGTCAGTTGGGTTTGAGAAAACGATTTAAAAACCGTGGTCAAACGATTTTAAGGGGCAAGAGATCTAGAATTCTGCTGTAAAGTACAGTAAAATATTATAGATTACTTTATTTCCTTTCGTTACTGTTACTAGTTACTGAGAGAAAAATTCAAAAAGTCATAGACATATCAAACGACAATAGCACTCTCTCAAAACGCTCTCGAAACTGAATAATTTAAATAAATTACTTTAAACAGCAGCATTCTAAATTTCAACCCAACAGAACGGAAGAGCTGAAAAATTACATAAATTGCATCTCCTAACTAAAATCATAGCACAACCATTCACCCTCTCGCTAATACTGAAATGCACCTCATTTTTCATTTAGGGCATGTCAAATAAGCTTTCATCTCTCGCAAATGATTGTTCTTGTTCTTTTACGTTCCTTCCCCACTAACTTTTGCTTCTTCGTCTATTTCAATCCAAGCACTAAAATTGACCTAAAAAAAACTGCGCTTTTCGTTCGGTTTCTGACGGTACAACCTCCAAAGTCAAATAATTCATTATTTCATAATTACTTCGCCACCACCCGGCTGCTTGCCACATTGCCGCCGCATTGCCTCCATCAACAGAGTTACCCCTCGTTTTCCTGAGACCGAGGACTTTTCCGTCTTTTCTTTTGCCGTAAACACGTAGAATAATTCCAATTCCACTACACAAATGTGCAACGTGGGAAAATAACAAGAAAATGACGATGAGCATTTCGAAATTGCATTCCGACTATAAAGCAGAATTTCTTCCTCTGAATATTAAGTGAGCCCTAGGGACGAAGGTGCACGTAGATTCCAATGAATGCGAGACTATGTGTGCATATGTGTGCACCCTCCCAGCTCAACTCGTTCACGTTCTGTGCCATTCATTCAGTCCCATCATTATTATCGTCATCACCATTACCGAACTCAACACGGGGCTGGTTGCGGTGATCAACGTACAACCCATTAGCCTACTTATTTGTATATTTCAACATTTTCTAGATTTCCGGAAGTATTCTTGTCTTAGCTGCGTCTTCTGTCCCTCCTTGTTTCCCTTCGTGGTGCTTACATTCTCATGGATACACATAAAACATACTTACTAGTTGGAGGGTATTCCAAAAGATACAGTTTTATATCATATTTCTCTTCCGCATTGGAAGTTACACATAAAAGCTATACGAGCCGAGCGCACTCTCCAAATGGCTAAGATATTGCCATGGCGCTGAGCAGTCATCTCCTTCAACGGTCCCCTTGGCCATTCATTGTCCGATGGGGGAGGATATGTGTTTGTTTTGTTGCAGACTGCAAGTAATGCGAAATGGGAATAGAGAATGCCAGGATACGGACGGGTGAGAGACGGTGGAAATGATGCCCTTAAAGAGTGAGGTGCACTCTTGGGGAGGTGTTAAGTCTTCAGAAGGGGCAATTAAGATAGTAGCGCACTCAGATCTAGGTCATATGGGAGGGAATTAGAAAATTCCATGGAATGACGGGCGGGGCAAGGTGCCGTTCATTAATTAGTGTGAACTTCTTAAGTGAGTGCAATGAGATTGAAATTAAGTTTTTGCTCGATAATGCATGAATTGTCGATTTACAACCGTTTTTATTTAATCTTCTTGTTTGCATATATAAATATGCAGTGTAATGATATCTGAAGTGAATTGTTGACGGCATCGTCTACTGTGTCAAGGATTCGATTGAAAGGAGTCCGCCCAACTGTTTACACGATGCTAATGGGATTGAATAGTTGAATTAAGCACAGGGACGTACAACAGCTGCGAGGAGATTTATCGAATGTAGCGAAGTTTTCTGCAGTGAATGATTGCATTCCTCAACAAAACAAAAGTCTACACAATAAATCGTTCCCATTGGAGTGAAGCATTGACGTTTATTCAGCATGACATATGTCGGTACATATACTTCTCACTGGATGTATGTAGGTTGGATTTGTATTTATGCATAGAATACTACATAAATCTCTCCCCATAAACCTTATATATCCTTCCCTGTACTACGCTGCACAGATTTGATTTTCAATTGAATGCACAGCCTGCACAGGCCAAACGTAAGTTCAATAGTTAGTGGGCGGTTGTGGGTACCTCTTGAAGTTGGGTCCATAGTCCATACAAATGTCATTTCATTGATTATCTTTCTGGTGCTTTGAACTATCTCAACGCACCCTCAACCAACATCAATCGAAACGATAGCCTTTCGAAAGCAAAAAAAGGCCCCAACCACGAAGCACAAGATCAAACAAACCGAAAGGAGAACGTCTCTACTGTTGTTGTTTTCATTGCTATCCAATGCATCACAACATTGGGAGTGTATTGAAAACAAATCAAGCGCAGGAAAAAAGTTAAAGAACGACTCGCAGTCAGGCCAAACAACATTGCTTGTCTCTTCTCTTCTCACAAAACTCCCGAACGCTTCCTTCCTTCTCCATCCGAAAGTCAAACAGTGCTCTTGCGAAACGTCATTCCATTGCCAGAAGTATCAAGGTACATTTGTGTGTGCATCTGCAAAGTGAAAGTCACCAGGCAAACTCCAACGTTTCAATCCTGTAAGATGAGAGTATGGAACATGAATGGAGTCTGTCGTATCTGTTGTTTGAAATGCATGTCAGTATGTCCATAGATGCACATCTCTTAAATTACCGCTATACAATTGTTGCAATTCTGTACGTAAAATATAAACTTTTCTCTTTCAGACGAAAAAAATCTCGACAAGTATTATCAACACATGCATATACAACAACAATCGGGCATGGCTATAGAAGTATTGGGTTCTCTTGGATGCGGAGTATCTTTTTGCCATTTTACAGCATTTTCTTGTGGGCGGTGAAGGTGGCGAAATAAAAGCAAATAGTCGTCCAAAGGACAACCGAGCGCATATAGAATCCAAGGATTGGGACAACGCGTTCACCCGGTGGATGGTAGTAATAACAATAATCGTAATAATAATGACAGATGATCCACAGTGTGAGGGTGTCGGGGTGGTAGTTTCCTTTTATTATTATTTTCATTTTTGTATTGTCCTGTCTTGAAAGGGGGATTTCAACGAGTAATTGCTGAGTGTTTTATAATTGGACTGGGATTTTTCGCCACATGGTAATGGAGATGAGGAACTTCCTTTCAGTGTTGTACAGACGCTGTGCTTATTGGCATGAAATTAGAATGCAAGGATGCTGTTCAAAACTTGATCTAGTAACTGGTGCGACTTAAATTCATAATTAACAAGATACTTGCATGACTGGGGGATTTTTTTAAAGTTTCCCAATTAAACAAAATATGATTTTACTCTTGACCTGCTTTCTTGAACAGAGAACGGGAAGAGGAAAAATGAAAAGAAGGGAACTATGAAACAATATCTTCAATGATTGCGAAATTATAGGTCGTTGCTGCGAACAGCTCAGAGGGTATCTGTGAGAGAAAGAAATTGTAGGAACCAAGTGAAACTTATCACTATATATATCAAGTTTATTTCTATACTGTCATTCCTCTATGTGTATTCCGAATGTATTCCAAAAATGTCGCTGTTAATTAAGAAGAAAAATCAATCAGCAAGTTACCACAAGCCTTGCTGATTTAATAATATAATAATATGGGTGGCTCTACAGCTCGTAGAAAGCCAAGACCTAGTTTCTCAGCGTGCTATTGTTCTCTCACGAGTGGAAGAGACCAACAGTTTTATGCTTTTTCTTTAGACAGTTATACTCTTTGAACATTGTCAGCGACTCGAAAGAAGTGAGTCGTTAAAATTTTTTTGTGTCGTACTGGGATTCGAACCTAGACGCCAAGTGCGTAGGAGTCGACGGACATACCCACAACGCCACGGCCGCCACTTGCTACTAGCTTTGCTAATTTAATGTCGTTTAAATCAAGTACTGTTGCCTTAATTCAACGTCACCTTTGGATTGGGAAATTACAGATTATCAGAAAAAGAGCAAAGCAATCTGTCAACTCAAGAATGACAACGGTCGATGAAGTAGCCGAGGGCGAAGTAGCCGAGGGCGAAGTAGAAGCGTTGTACTGTATTGCTAACAAACATACATGCGTACAAGGCTGATTGTTTCATTCAAGGCACAATCAAAGAAATCGATGTTTGTTAAATTTGACATTCAATTCAAATCTTGATTGGATTGCTGGTGCGAGAATCTACATAATTTCACCTGTCAATGGTGTTAGCATTTAATTAACCATTTCTTGGTATATGCTGATTTTCAATAATTGTTTCCCCAATAATTTGCATGAAATGAAAATCACTTTTAATCTGATGTATACTTTGGAGCAATAAATTTCAAAGCAAAGTTACAGAGGTTAGAGAAAATGATAAACATTTAAATATTGAATTCGATTAAAATAGCGATTAAATTTTTAGATATTGAATTCGATTATTATGCACTGAATTTAACTAATGTTTGTTGAATTGTACATCTATGTATCTATCTGCTTCTTTTTGGTCCGGCGGTACTGTAGTAATATACTTGACAGTCATGTGAGGGGGTGAGTACATACATATAATCCATGCCTCTTGTGTTTTTCGAATCACTGAAAATACTTGAATCTCTATTTGGGGTTGACGGAAAATTATAAGTCTACTACTCGCGAGTGGAGAAGCTAGCCTCAAGTTTAGTTAGAACTGTCGCGCTACACAGCTGATACCGTTCGCATTGTAGACAAATCGGCTATTAACCAAAAGTTTGGAGGGCAGTCGACTTTCAAAAATTGGGATTATAATTCTTGAAGCATGAATACCAAAAAAGAGAAAAAGGCCAGTTATTTAGATACGCACATATTGCTAAAAAAAATTAGTCAGTTTCTTGCTGTGGCAGCTGTTTTCCAGCAGCTAACATGGTACCATGGCGAATGTGATTAATATGCCTTTTACCAGAAGTAATCCTGTAAGTCGTTCGGTTGTCCAGTGTGGTTCAAATTAGCCCATTCCTTATGGAAAAATGAGATTCTTCGGGAGACAGTATTTTCTGACCTATTTTTGATTGTATCGTACACTTGAATTTAAGGATAAGATGCTTACAATAAACAAACACAAGGAGGACGAATAAGTTCTAATGTGTTTGAGATATGCATTAAGATTTGAACATATATATTTCACCATGGCTCACGTCTCCTTTTGCTTTCAAGGACTTTTAAGATTTAGGTTGATTCAGTGCAAAAAAATCAGAACGTTTATAAGAAATAAACTGCAAACTTTCAGACACAATCATATTCCAGCAAATAAAGGGTGGTTAAATTTTAAGGGCCGATGTTGATTTTGAATAAAACATAAATTATTTAGGAAATTATTGTCATTTCTTTTTATTACGATAATATTGGTATTGTTCAATTATGAATGGAACAAAATATCGGCCAAATGGGCGCCGCTACCTCGGCGGCACACCTCCATCCGATGGTCCAAATTTTCGATGACGCTGAAGCATAATTGAGGTTCTAAGCAGTTAATGTGCCGAATTATCTCATCCTTTAGCTTTTGAATTGTTGCTGGCTTATCGACGTACACCTTTTCTTTCAAATAACCCCAAAGAAAAAAATCCAACGGTGTCAAATCACATGATCTTGGTGGCCAATTGACATCGCCACCATGTGAGATAACACGGACATTGAATTTGTCGCCATTTGTTTCGTTAGCTGTGTGGCTAGTGGCACCGTCCTGTTGAAACCACATATCATCCACATTTATATCTTCTAATTCGGGCCATAAAAAGTTCGTTATCATTTCACGATAGCAAACACCATTCACAGTAACTGCCTGACCGACCTCATTTTGGAAAAAATACGGCCCGATGATGCCGCCAGCCCATAAACCGCACCAAACAGTCACTCTTTGTGGGTGCATTGGTTTTTCGACAATTACTCTTGGATTATCATTCGCCCAAATGCGGCAATTCTGCTTATTGACGAATCCACTGAGGTGAAAATGTGCCTCATCACTGAAGATGATTTTCTTTGAAAATTGATTATCCACTGTTGCCATTTCTTGCATTCTGACCATTGACGACGCTTGAAATGGTCAAGAGGCTTTAGTTCTTGAGTCAATTGCACCTTGTAAGCGTCTAAGTGCAAGTCTTTATGCATAATGTTCATCAACGACGAGCGTGAGAGGTGCAATTGTTGAGCACGTCGACGAGTTGAGGTGGACGGTTCTTAAGCCACACTATCGCGAACAGCAGCAATATTTTCTGCGGTACGAGCTGTACGAGCATGCACTGGTGTTTTCACATCTCCTACAGATCCGGTTTGCATATTTAGACGGTTAAATTGACCGAAAAAATCACGAAGTGCACGATATGCATTTTGATTTGAACGCCCATTATCATAATAAGCCTGAATAACTTTAACGCGTTGCTCAATTGTGTATCTTTCCATGGTTCAGATTAAGTTAGTCTGAAATTGTGAAATGTCAAATGAAACTTGACGTTTAGGTGTGGTTCACATTCAACATTGGCCCTTAAAATTTACCCACCCTTTATAAACAACAAGTTATACTTCTTGATATGCAAACAGATGAACATAGAATTATCGAGTTTATCGACAAGAAATTACAATCTATATCTATATTTTGTACTTTAGTTATCACAAGCCGGCAATTTCATGTGTAGAAAAAGGTGAAATGGAAACAGAATTAAAATCCTTTGTTCATTGATAATTGAATTTGTTCAAAAAATAATTTCACAATAAGCTAAATTCAATTTAAGATGGTCCTATCCTATTCTTTCCTTAGCTATAGAACGTGATAGATTGAGACATCATAGCTTTCCACGCTGTTTCTTTATTTGTTTTTAATATATCACTGCCTCCAAAATCAAGATATCCCGCAGTCAGCTTGCATGCCATGCTTGTAATTCTTTATTTGAATCTATAATACGATTTTGAGAATTCCGTAAAAAACATTATTTTGTGTGTTGCTAAAATACCTCCCATGATCAGCTAAAATGTAAGTTAGTTGTGTCTCGTCGTTTTTCATAGAAAACATGAAACAAAGTATGAAAAAAAAGAGATTCGATTTATTTGTACACTCGCCCTTCTTTGACTGACCTTATCCACAATCTTTTAATTAAAGATGTCTATCTACCACGTGATTCAGTCGCCCAGAATTTTGAAATTTTTTTAATACATCACATTTTTGTTCTCTGTCATTTCGATGAAATGTTCATTTTCTTTTGACCAAAAATATCAAATTAATGAATTTAGCTATATCACAAATGACTGTAATCTTTAAGTCGGCTACCATTCTTGGCATAATCTGCAGTTAGGAATTGTGATCCCATTTAAACCCATCACAACGTAGCCCGCTCTGGCTAACACATTACAACAAAATAAACTTTACAAATTTTCTTCCCTTTTGCCGAAAGTTTTTGACTCAATCCCCCCTTCCAGTGACGATGTCATTTCTGTCTGTCTTATCAACTGCACCAGAGCTTAATAGGAAAATAATATCATTTTGCTAAGTACGACGCCTCATTTTCTTTTAATGACATCATGCTACCCCACTTAACCAAACAAACAATTTCGACATCCGACCTTCGAATATCACGGGGCACAGCCACAAGCTTAAAATATTTAACCCTGTGCATTGCCCTTGCTTTGTACGCAAGTATGCCATGTATTTATGCCGAAAATTCAACTCTCTTGTTGGATAATTTGTGCAAAACGAACGTAACATTGTGTCATCCACACTGCCATACACATGAGGACTGAAGAGACAAGCAAGCCAGGGAGTACATCCCTTCTATGCGGTTCTGGTTAAATCCATTTTCCACCTACCCCCGAATGTGAGTGTTGCTAGGGGTACGTTGTGCTCGCACTGCTGTTGCTTCTAGTTACTCAAACGTGGGGGGAGGGTGAGAATCTTGCATCTCTGGTTGCTGTGGCGCTGTTATAAGAGCTACTCGCATTCCTGGGCGTGCACAGTGAGCGAGGTAGTGAAACTACCAAAAATTTCACGGAGCGGGTAATAAAGGAAACATGACACCTAATGGAAGTCCCTGGGTGCACTTACAAAACAGATAGGTGTTAGATGTTAATGTGATTTAAAAGCTTTGCGCACACAAGGGATTCTGGGTCTCTACTCTCTGTGCAGCGAACGGTCTACAATCGCACACACCTTACACTCTGCCAATTTGTATTTGTCTTACTCCGTGGGAGTGTGGAGTGTGGAGTGAAAATCGAATAGAACACCTGCCACCCTTCCACTTTGGCCTATTCCGAGTCAGCGTGTCACCCGGTGATGCCTTTGCTGTGCTCAAATGATTTCTAGCTTGCCTGTTGAGTTTGAGGCACTTGCTGTCGATGTAAACCGTAAAATATCTAAGAGTCCAGGTCGGAAGTTGAATGCTTTTAAAATCGTTTGCCCTCCTCTGTGTGCCATGCAGTTCTGCTAGGTGGTGCCTAAAACCGGTCTCAACAGTAGGGGCAATTATTTGATTTACTAATAGACACCAGAGGTGATGGTTCACATGGGCGACGGACGTATGATGATACCTGAGGAGATCTATTTGCGGATAGAGTTCGAAGAATGTTCAGTGTGAACTTTTAGGTTGAACCATCACAGTAGGTTATCGAGGCGTGATCCAGTTGGTATGGCATGCTATGTCAAAGAATTTTACAAAAGGGTCATCGAGTCCCAGTCCTTTGTTCTTGAGGCGAACAAAGGAGTAGAGATTCTTTGAGAAGTTACAATGGTGATCCAAAAAAAATGGATGCACGTCGGGACTCATTAAGATTGTACCGTTCAGCAAGTTGTGCATTTATGGGAGTGGAACAGTAATGTCTTATGTCGACAGTAAGTTTGAATAAGAATTATGTATATTTTATTATTTCTTCAAGCAAAGAAAATGCAAAAAATGCAGAACTAAACCTATTTTGTGTATTGTTTTTGTAAAATGCAAGTCGTCGGTGTCGGGCGGTAGTGGGGGTGTAAATTTACTCGCGAACTTACGATGTATGCGTTAAATGTTCTGCACGACACACAATGTTAGTAATTTCGCTATCGATGCTCAGGATGTTTAGAATAAGCTGCAGCATAAAATTGTAAGTTCGAGTCGTGGTAGTGCCACGTACAACCAGTGGTGGGACTTCAAATGTTGAAAGTGTGGTAGATTCAGAAGAATGTCATAAATTTAATGAAACAGCTCATCACTCTCCTTTCTATTAACATTTTTTTGGTAACACAGTCGTCAGTTACAAGACTTCTTAGTCAATTTATTTTGTGTACATATTATCTTTTTTTGTGTGAGACGGTGTGAAGAAACAATAAACGGCATAAAGAGGAAAAATCGCAATGCGATACAAGACATTTTAATCTTTGCGATTTGAAAATTTCGCGAAATAGAAGAAGTTAGATAGATTTATTTATTCTTTCATAGTATAACATTTTATTTTACCAATATTTCTGTTTTTGAACAGAGTTATTAAGTATGGCTATATTAAGTATACTTAGATGAGGCTAGGTCAGAGGGTAGATGCTTAAGCCACATCTCACTTAAGTTTTGATGGACCCATTTTGGAGCCCAAAGTGGGAACATTTCCTCTTCACATCTTCCCCGTACCAATCATGCCTTCACGTTGTCCAGCCATCCTGAAATCCTAATAAACCTGAAGATAGATGTTAAGGACATTTTAGTTAGTTCCTGGAAGAAGTTCTCTCAGAGTTCTGTGCCTCAACTGAAAGAGTTTTTTCTTCATAATTACAGCCTTTGTATATAGTCATGATTATAGCCGGTTAGCGCTCCAACTACCATCCGTAGCAACTTTTTGTCGCATTGTAGGAGTTTGTTGTGGTTTTTGCACAATCATCCGAGTGGTCTCACAGGTGGTTAGAGAGTTTCACCTTTCATTTGCTAGCTCCACGATTTTGTCATTCACTTTCTTCTTTACACCACAAGAGGTGGTTGAATATATAGGTTGGCTGGGATGGGTTGGTTTCAGTCCTTTCCTGGCAAGCTCATCCGCTGTTTCATTGCCGCCTACATATTTCCCTATGACCTGAGATCCAGCATAGAGCAAGTTCTTCGCCGCAGCATTTTTTAAAAAAGCCAAAAAGGTTTTGAAATTTGTCTCTGGAAAGTAGAGACAGAGTTTATATAGATAGATAGATATTTATTTCGTAATAAAATGCTTACATTGATTTTAGATATCGCACAGTATCTATTGCAGAGATTTGATGTATCATATATCTAGCTAAATATATGGCAAATGTTCACTACTGTTCGCAGTGTGTCAACATCAAATTGCCTGGCGCCTGACATCGAAAGTGACACCGAACATAAATACTTGTAATAGAACTGAATTCACTTCACAACTGCATGACACCTTGCACTTTAAGGCTTGCAGTTGAATGTTGTGCTTAATAACCAATTTTGCACTGTATGCATTTTGTTTATCTAAAATATGTTAAAAATATTTGTGCATAGTAAACAAATTGGTCAATAATTTGGTAGCGTGGAGATAATCCGACAGCCAAACAAGTCTTTTCATTAATTTAATTTCCAAGTGAGTCTGCTTGGAAGGCTGTACTGAGTTTGTAATATCATCGACAGTAGCGGTACATAACCGTTGTCTGTCAACGTTGCAGTAAAAGCACTGTAAACAGCAAAGTCTAACCTAAGAATATTTTTAACTGGCAACTGTTTATGAATGTATGGGGCGATTCATAAAGAGCAGTTTTAAATAGAACACATAAAATGGAATTTGGATGGTGGAATGTCAATGTCTGATTCGTAATGTTGATGACACACATTTTTTCACGATATATGATAATTTGGAGACGTTGTTGAGGTGTCGGTATTTCCCACGTCGAATTGTCAATCAATACTGAATATATAAAAAAAAACTTACCTTACCGAGACATGGCAGAGAGAAAAGTTAGCCTGCAGGCTGTGTAATCACTTTGCCATGTATACAATTACATTAATTTGAACGCCCCTAAAATGGGTTCATATCGAAACGATTTCCCACATCTTCCATTATCCCGGCTTTGATCCTTCAAATTGATACAGTCTTGAAATGGGAGCCGTTGTTTCTCAAGGCTTACAAGCAAAAACCCAATTGATGATTTTCCCTCCCATCATTGCTGGAATGTTTGTACCTACACACAAGGAAGGACGTATGCAGAAATGACAAGAAGCCCTTGAGGGCACTCTGCCATACATCTGACATTCGTTTATCTTCATTTGCCTCGAGGAAAGCCAATTTGAATGTACAACACGCCCGCAACATAATTGATTCCTGCATTCAAAAAATCATTTGCCTTCTTATCTTCCCCAAGAATTGATGTCTTACGCACAATCTCGCTTGGGCTCCTCACCCATGCACAGAATACATGACTCTCTGAACGGCCATTTTCAGATGATGTACTAGGGAACGTTCTCTCACTTCACTAAACGTTACGAATGCTATCGCCCCTAAAACACACGAACTTTATTGTAGTCCCTTCAGGCAGTGTTCGTCCTCGTACACTGTCCAAATCAAAGCCTAACCATTCAAATTCGGAGATTCCAGAATGCCAGCAGTATGGACGAGAGTTGGTATGGCGAACTCTCCGCACAAAGGGTGAGTCGTTTAGGCTATGTCGGGTTGTTCATGGTGGTGTGATGATACTGGTGCTGGCGCGGATGCGGGTGCGGGTGCGGGTCTCTTTTGTTCTTTATTTGTTGCCGGACGGGAGCACTTTGTTGGATGAAAGTTAAGTGACTTGGAAATAACTTGTTTCCACCTCATAAGTCAAAGAATTAATTTCTGTCGAAAGTGGCAACGAGTTCAATCTTTCCACTTTCAGCCCTCGCATCACCCTAAGATACATGGTCTGCATGCATTCATGACTATTCTCCCGCATGGTGTACCACATTCCGAGGAAAGTTGCCTGCCATCTGACAGGATGACTTTTGGCCAAAGAGAAGCGAAAAGAGGTTTAGATGGTGATAGCTAATAGATAAATGCAGCATGGTAGTCCAGTTAAGAGGAACGACGTCGTCGCTTCTTGCCTAAGTGTTTGACTTCTGTGGAGTGGTATCAATTCCCCCTCATTGTTTGCAGGTAAGCGGGTATGACTGGTAAGATATTGTAATTAAATTGAAAGGAAAATCATTCCATATGGGTTTGAGTTTGGTTTTTTGGGGGATTGGCAAGTAATTTGATGGCGATGAGGGGACAAAGGTAAAAAGAAGACAAGTGGTATTTGAAGGATACTTGAATTCATCTTCTTTGAGAATTTCAGACGAAATTCCTGGAAACGATTGAGAAACGACTTTGCCCTTACTTAAATAACTCAAGGATATACGGTATTTGAAACGTGAACATTTAAAGAACATAACTGCATCACTTGAGTTTCCTGGGGCAGATATCATTTGTCGAGAGTACTGTCTATCGACTGGGATTGTTTGTCTTACCAACTCGTATTTATCTATTTCAACAAAGCCTTCTTGTTTCAACAAAACTTGTTTTATTTATATTTTGTATTGTTGTTATAAATATTTGCTCAACATCTTGGCAGATATCTCGATATTTATGTTATTAAACATTATTTGTATAATTAAACTGGACTGTGCTCAAACTTGATTTGATTTGAGTTGCAGCCAACGCCAACATCCTAACCCTTAGTATTAAGCATAGTTGTAATCTCAAATTGTAAAAAATATTTTTTTGTGGTCACAATACATTTTTAAATCGCTTGAAAGCGTAGGGAATTCGAATTTCTCGTATAGCCTTGCAGTTCTGTGTCGATATGGACCATATGTAATATTATTGTTGAGGGTATATTGCACCGCGACCTATAGGTCTATTGTGCTCCCTTTTCTCTTTCGAGTTCCCCTTACATACAGTTCTTTACAGAGTTGTATTGAGGGGTATGGACTCCTGTTGTGAAAAGGTGGAATAGGTTTGGTCTAGAGTATTCTCTCTAAGCCAGTTTCCTTTGGGAATCTGAGAATGAGAGCTGGTTCTAGTGACTTCATTTCTTAGTCTAATAGTAAGTGCTTGCCCAGATTTATTTGTCTTTTGTGGGCAAGTGCCTTACAAAATCCAAGTACGTGCTCAGGAATTTCATTAGATTCTCCACAAAATTAGAAGATACCTTCTTCTGATACCAATTCAATTCAATTTTATTTGAACAAAAACTATACAATTGGTCTTACATGCTAAAAGCTTAAGCTAGCGGAAAAGGTGTTGGCTCAACGGATGTACAATGTTTACAAGATTTACAATGTTATTTAAGTTATTGATTTGATAATTTTACATAATGGAGATATTTTACATCGGGGTGTTCAATTCCGTGTGTCCTTGTTGGTCCTCTCGTGATGGGGGTGGTAGTGTGGCTGCCTATTTAGCAGCGATGTTGACTGCTATCACTATTTTGGTAGAAGTGATACGGTCCGTTGCTTGATGTCCTTGGGAATGTCTGCTCATTTTGCAGATTCAATGCGTTGAGGAATTGTTGTCCGGGAGTCGAACGTCTCAGGTCCCTGATAGCCATGTTTGGGTGATTTCCGATGTCGTGTAGTTGCCTCTGGAACAGTGTCACCAAGTATTATTGTAAGGGAATGATGCGAGCTTCTTCGTAAAGTCTCCTGTTGTTGGGGTACTTCTGGCGGTCTCTGTTATAGGAGAGACCGGTGCATATTCGGCGTATCTTCCTCTCGAAGATCGAAAGCTTTTCCATGCTGGTCTTGGAGATGGTATGCCATATAGGAAACCCATACGCTATGATCGGACGAATGACTTGCTTGTAGAGTAGCAGCTTCGTCTTCTGGCTTAGTCCGTTTTGCTTTCGCATAAGCGGGTAGATGCAATGGAATCCAAAACTGGCCTTTTTAAGAGTCAGCTTCGAGTGGTTGTTGTTCTTCTGATACCCTTAGGTTCATTAAGTGCTACCTGAACCTGAGTCTGCAGTGCCCTGTTAGGATACGGAGGTTGTTTTTTTCCCATTTTGATACATGCTTCAAACCTCTTTCGGTTACACTCACCAAAGAGATGGTTGGCCTGCTTCAACCTCCGTATCCGAAAAGGCTTCCTGCATCAGCCATGAGCATTGTTCTAGGTTTTTAATCAGTTTCTTCTCTCTATCTTCAGTATCAGAGATATCTCACAACGTAGAATGGTTCGGGCCTGTGACGTGTTCCAATGCTATTTTTTTTATTTTTTTATCCAGAAGCGATTTACTTTGTTTCTCCTACGCAATTCTTTTAGCTTTTGTAGGCTCAAACAAGCTCGTGTGGATTTGATGATGTAGGGGTCTAGTGTCATGATAGCAACTTGGCTGTCCGACATTATTACTACTGTGGACTCTCCCTGAGTCGAACTAATCTCTAACTCGAATTTTTTGTTCACCATATTTTGGCATTCCCCTCAAAAACTAATTTTGCCTTAATGACCGGATCTTCTAGAATGAAAGCCAGCTTTAGCTCATGCCACGGTCGCTGGCCTCAGCAGTAATAAATAGATGGATACTTTATATCCTTCTAAAAACTACTTACTTAGCAGGCCTACGGCCCCTGGAGGGTCCGAGCCTGAGATATCGCCGCCTTCTATTGTTGACGATCATGGACACGCTGCTTTCAGTTATCAAGACCAAGTTGCCTTGCGTCCGCGTTTGCTTGGTCTTTATACCGGAGGTACGATCTTCCTCTCCTTCACGAATCAGGAGGTTTAGTTTCTAAGACCGTCTTTGTTGCAGCGTTGTTGGTTATGCGATTGGTGTGGCCGAGCCAGTGCAGTCAACGAATTTTTGCCTTCCGGACTACATCCACATCCTGGTACAACTCGTAGAGTTCGCGGTTGTGTCCTATCCTCCATTCGCCTTCCTCGCAGGCGGGACCATTCTAAAGACTAAATGCTTTAAGTAAATCGCATCCCTTTAATAGTGGTTGTGCATGTCAACCTACATACACACATGGAGGATAAACAGAAATCTTTTTTCATTTGCATGCATCAAACTCAGCCACATTCGTTTAAGCTAATTCGTAACGGGTACAAGTTTTCCTGATTACACGACGCCTGCTAAAGTATTCCACTCGAAATGAAACTATCATGTTCTTTGAAAACAACTCTGGAAATGGAAAATAATATCTATCACCTGTCCAACTAAGTTAAATCAAGTTTTTATCAATCAACTTTGCCCCAAAACTCCCTTTGATACATTTTCCTGGTTAATCTAATCTATTACAAGTACGGAACCGGATACATCGCAGACACTTCATCAGATACAACTTCACCTATGGAGGTAAGGAACTTTAAGGTGCACCAGTCCCCTTCAAAGTTACTTACGACCAGAAGACAAAAAACTTTTGACTAAAACTTTGATAAGAAGCCATATCAATGATGCTCGAATACCCATATCAAAGGATGCTCTTCGTTCGTTTCGATTTGAGAACTTTACTCATCCACCAACTCACTTATCCCCACAGTGGCATGGGAGTTTCCGTTTACACAGCTGTGCGTGTGTGTGCGCATTCCATAAAACATATCATCCAACCGGAAACTTCGTTATCACAATCATAACAAGGATCCAATTTGTGTCTACGAGCTGAAACTTTAAATTAAAAAGTCAAAAAAGGCGAACAAGACAACGGAGTAAATTATGTCTTACGCCTAAATGGCACTGACAAGCCGCATGATTATGGGTAGAAAACCCTCCCCACCAAAGACGTGAGAAAATGGATTAAAGTCGGTAAAAGTTTTTATTCGCTTCCGCGTTACAGGAGTTTTGATTTCTTCTCTTACTCAGTATGTCATCTTATCAGCATTATAAAACTGAGATATTTCACTGTCGGTTCTTACAAATTTGTATGATGTTGGTCAGAAGCGTGGGTGCTGGATTTCCATTCTTTGCAAAGTTGTGTACATAGCAATCGCTTAGAATGGTGTTTTCATACTCAAATGAAAGTTATGTGACAATTGTATTCCACCACTGTACACTGTTACACTGTCACACAAGCCGAGACTCGCAACTTAAAGTGGAACCCCGACATTGTCACTTTTGGGACAGTGAAATATGTATTTCTGAAAATGTGATGTGCTATACAGTCTTGTATATGTTAATCTGTTTTCTATATGGAATGGCTAATATCAAAACAAAAGATCTATTCAGGTCGCTGTGTTGTTGCCTTGACTAGTCAGGAAATTTGCAAATGTTTTGAGGTTGTTTCTCTTATTTTGGAACAGGATCTTTAATTCCAATAACAGGAACGATGAACAGTGAAAAATAAATTGAATGATTGGAAAGATATCTGTTTTTTGAACTGTGGAAAATATCGCTTTTCGGTTGAACAACACTGGGAAATTTTTAAAACGTTTTTTGAAAAAAGTTTTGGCCGAAATGAAGAACCCACCGCGACTGCTGTACACAAGTTTTCGCAAAAAGTTCGTGAGACAAGTATGCTAGTGGACAACACTAGTATGCTAGTGGACAACGCTCATGGATGACAGATGAGAATGTGGCTGCTGTGGCCGAGAGTATGAGACTCAATTCACGAACATCAACTCGCCACCGATACTGAAGACATGGATTTGAGCGACCTCTGGTTTATGCAGGATGGCGCGCCATGCCACCCAGACCATACCAAATCGTGTTATCAGCCGTCTTGGCGATGTCAATTGACCGCATAAGAGCAGCGATTAAACCCCTTTGAACTTTTTTTCTTTAGAACAGTGAAGGAACGATGTTATGCCATCAATCCGAAATAAATTCAAGCACTTAAGGCCAATATCATCCAAGCAATCCGTGAGCTATAGCCCGAAACCACCACAACGATCTTGGAAAATTGGAGTGACAGAATGCGCTACTGCGAATCCAGGCGAGGCAAGCACTTGAACAACGTTTTAATTAATAACTAATCGGAATGTTTGTTTTAATTAATAAAACCATAATACATGAAAAATAAATAATTTTGTTCATTGTATTGCTTTCTTAAAAAGAAACTTGTATTTGGCCCACACTGTGGTACATATATGTGTGTACCTCGTACTTATCAGTCAGCGATCCAATCCTGAGTTTACTTCCGTCCTCGATTGTCCCTGTCACGCTGCATCCAGTCTTTAAGAACATGTGCCTAGGAGGAGGTTAATTATTCCTCTCTTTCTCGAAGGAGGAGGTTCAGATTCCAAGATCGTCTTAGCTGAATCATTCGTATGTTTTAGCTTGGCACGTGGGATTAAAATCGGTCATGGCATAGCATACGACGAATGAAACTGTCGCATGTGGCTTTGATATTGATTAAGAGATAGTGCATATCGATTTGAATATCGCCTGCCCAAGAACAAATTGTGTTTCCTTCCCATACCGAAGTCTTTTAAGAAATAACCTTAAAGTCGTGCATGGTAATAGAAACTCATTCCTTCAAAAATTATTCCTATAAAAAGTTGAAATTGATCGGTATTTTCCGATAAGCGTACAAGGTTAAATTTTCAAGGATTTATTTTAATCCATTCTGATTTGTGCATAAATTTTACTACGTGCCTCAAAAATGTGCTAAGAAAAAAAAACTGGCAGTGTCCTCAATCTATCGCATCATGTTTTGTTAGGAAAGTTTTGATTTACGTTCTGCAATGTCAACGTCTAGGGAATACCATTCAAATGCATACATTCTTGTAGGGACATCAATATTTTACGGCCGCCAAATAAAGTCATTGCTCCATGGAATATGTATGAGTTTTGGTAACGGATTCATTGCACTCTTTTTTTTGCCAAAACTCATTTGTTTTATTGCTCCCGTTGCTACCGTTGTGCATTGTTCTATTCACCGCAACTATACAGACAGTCGCATAGTCTCATGCACATGCATCCACTTCTATGTAACGTATATAGGATGCGGCGGCGGGACACCACCAGGAATAAGTCCTTTTTATCGTTTGCAATTTTTCGGTTTCCGTTTTTACGACTGTCACTGTATTCGAGCGACAGTGGGATTGGTTTTTGTGTTGGTTTTATTGCGAACGGCTGAAAGTTGCACTAATAAAAAAAACTACGTTCTACAACGTTTTCCCATAAATAATGAAGGAATGGTGTTCTTTTTTCGTTTTTGGTCGACTTAAAATTAAATGTATCGTTTGTTGTTTAAAGGAAACAAGTAAAGTTCATTTAATTTTATGGACAATTTGGCGAGAGTAAGTCCGTGCGCAATTTGTCGGCTGCAAGAATTAAGATGTGAATGTAATTAATTGGGAATAATATAATTTCTACATCGACTTTGGTAAGTTTTATGGTTTAGGTTGCATTTTGATCATACTGGCAAATCGCGAGACAGAAATAAATAATATTTTTGTACATTGGTGTAGTTTTAGGAAAATTAATTGTGTCGTTTTGAGAATTGGCCAAAGCGCTTTTAGCCATTTATTGATAATGAGAAGATGGTGATGGCGATTTAACGATGTACATGAGCTTCAGCCAACAAGTCTGTCCAGCTACCACGATCTTAACCAGTCTCCAATTACGCGCGTCAAGTTCGCTAAAGTCCTTCTCCACTTGTGTGAGCAATCGGTGTCGTGGGAGTCTTCTATTGTGTTGTCCCACTGGAGCCGAGTCGAAGATTCTTCAAGCTCGAAGAGTGCTCTTCAATCGCTCGACATGGCCTAGCCATTTTAGGCGTTGAATCCGTAGACGAGTGACTAGACTCATGTTGGTGTTCCATATAGTTCGTGGTTGAATCTTCTTCTCCGAATGCAATCAACCAGGTCTTGTCGACATTTTCCACCAAAAGGGCTTCTTCACCTGCTCTTGAGATTGTATATGACTCCGCGCCATAGAGCAAAACGGGGATGATCAAGGTGTTATAAAGTGGGTTAGTCCTTCCACAGATTCCTTTATTACCCAATTGAAGGGTTATTCTGCGCTGCGTTTAATTTTGGTGCTGATAGTATTCGTGTTGTTTACTCGAGTGTCGAGATAGACAATGACTTTGACTACGTCAGAAGTATATCTATTTAGTTTTGTGGCCAAGTCGACGATTCTGTGTCCTTCCTTGAAACTACTTCGATTTCCTCTTATACCGCTGAACCCATTTTGGCCGCTGATTCAAAGTCATATAAAGCCTCATCAACGGTTCGATGTCCCAATCACTAAAATATCGTCCGCGTATGCCAGCATTTGTACGGAATTTAAGAAAATCGTGCTTTTTATGTTGGCGAGTAAGTTCTGCACAAGAACGATGTTTGGTCTTATATGCGATGTTTAGAAGACTTATCCCTTTATAATCGGCGCAATTAATAGAATTTCCATATGGATCGGGCAGATCACGAACGTATAACCCTAACGCGTCTCTAAAAATGTACGTTAATTTGGTCAAATTGCGATCTCAGAGTTATGCGTCTACTGTTTATAATCGTTTGATATTTAAAGAAGTACAACCGACCGGTTTTTTAACTCTAAGAATGATACTAGAGAAGGAGGTACGTATGCCCAACCGATCTACATATGTTTTGAAGATTTGGAAACGGCATGCCACCACGTCTCTCGTGGTATCGAAACTGGATTGTTTTTCAGGAGTATGGAATTGATGGTCCTCCTTTGCCGGCCATTCACTCTCTATACACACACTGTAGCAGCTGCGTTCGGGTTAACGGTGCTAAATCAACACCTTTCACCGGGGGCGGTGGACTTCACCAACCGTGCGTCTTGTCACCTCTCCTTTTCATTCTATATACGGAGTAGCGCAGCCGAGGAGAGTAATGTTTCACGTTGTGATAGTCAAAGGTAAGTCTCAATCTTCTTTTTGCAAATGACTTAGTTATCATCTCATAGTCCCAGACGGAAATCCAGCGCGCACTCAACAGGTTTGTGGCCGTATGTGATGATGCTGGTTGACGTGGTTATTCCAACTCTCAACTATGGTCATGAAAGTTGTTAAATGATCCAAAGAATAAGATGGTAAATACAATCTACCAAGGTGAGTTTTTTTCCTGCTACTGTTGGTGGAGTACCTACTCGCCGTGATAGAATGAGACACACGGCAGTGTGTGAGGAACCCAACGTTGATCAGCTACTTCTTCGAACAGAAAGGGTTATGTTTAGATGGTTTGGTCTCGTGGCTCGAATGCCCATCATCCCCATCAGCACGACTTCTAAGGTGTGCATTGAATGCGATACCATTGGAAGAAGTCAAAAAACTCACTTGGCTTGGACATAACTCCTGAAGAGTAAGAGTCGATGGCGGAAGTTCCAGTGGTCTAGGGATCTGTGGTCTGTGCTTTACATCCGCGACCCCGAAGGGTTCTAAGAATATCCATCGGAAGAGACTTTTAATCAAGGTCTGGGAATTGGACTCGTACTTTTTATATTTTACAAAAACAAACACAGTAGTTTTGAATGTAAACACATGTTATTTTTTTTGCTTCCTTTTCTTAAAAGTCATATGGAAATTTGTTAAGCGGAAATCTGTGAAATTCGGGTATAATACGATCCGGACTCATATATTCACATTTGACTATACAAATGTGGAGAGTCTAGTGCGATCCTGTGCATTCGGCACTTAACAATTAAGCTTTGATTGAGTATGTTTCAGAAGTACGAAATGAAAACCGACTACAAAATACGAATTACAGAGCTGGGGTGAAAATATATTAAAAATTATAATAACTAACGCATGAAATGCAACTGAGAATCTTTCCGTCACAATTAATTTACAGCAGCACACATATGTACGTACCTTTTTCGGGAATTAATAGCAATCGGACTACCTTCTTTGAAATGTACATATAATTATACTGTGGCACTGACCGCAAAAGTATTAAGGTCCGACACATTTTGACGATGATGGAACGTTTAAAATTGCACTCGACTAATCTTATCAGGTGACCAACTTTAGTGACGCCATTGAAACTGAAACGCGAAAATTGAATGCCCAAAGACCTCTCCAATTTCATAGGCCAAACGAAATGAGAAAAAAAAAGAAAAACAATCCCCTTTTGACTCACTTATCTCCTCTTAAAGTCATTCAGCGGAAATCGGCATTCAGTGGAAAGTTAAACTCACCAGTAACCACCTTTCTCCACTTTCCATTCTTGCGTTGGCATTACCACTGCAACTCGCTGAAAGGCTTTGCCAAAAGTCCATAAACTGTCAGTTAATCTCCTTATCCATAGCCAACCCAGTTCGGTAAGCCTGCTGTTCCCAAATTTACGCTGCGTTGGCTGGTTACTCTTTTTCAGTGGGATTCCTTACCCCCGGTGTGTTGGGTTGTTTTTGACCCATTCAAAGGACTATGTTTCCAATTTGCACTGAATTTAATTTCTCAGTTATACAGCCGTTTACACCCAGTGATGGCAGTCCGTAGCTCGGCATTTATATACACACACCTACATGTGCGCATTGCTACACCAGAAAGAGAGCGTAACCCCCATGCATTTTCCGGCACAAACACACACGCACCCATTGCCCTCAGAGGGGGAAATTTGTATCCTACAAAATACTGCTACAGAATTGGCATCTACGATGAATTATGAGAACAACATTTTTGGTTGCAACAGCAATGGGATAACCTGTGCGATGTAAGCAGCATATACCGGTAGCAAAACAAAAGGCTGCCGGACTGAGTAGCACGTTACGGAATTTCTGTGCGAATATAAGATGGCTAAAATGAAAATGCCATCTGCAATGTAACGTCAGAAATTTTAATCTTTGCTAGAGACGCCATTAAGGGGGTAGTTCACATTGAAGGAAGTTATTTCGAGTAATCGGTGGGTCATGGCTGATTATGGAATTATTGAATGAAAATGGGAAACAAATCGAAATGTGTGTGTGGGATTTCAGTCAGTCGTTGATTGCTATTCTGAAGGTCTAGGATCGATTTCGAATGCAAGAACTTTCTTGACATTCGAAGAAGCACTCCGAATGACAACACTGTATTATTAGGCAACAAAATCAAAAAGAAAAACTATTAAGTTTGACAGTACAGGATTGGCAAGTAGAAATGAATGATTTTATTAACTTGAATGAGTAGTAAATAATTTATAATGCAGGTCTCCTTATTCGGGTGATGCCATCTGATTGTTTTTGTTATATTTTGCAGCTGTCCAGTTCAAGTCTTTATGTGCAAACGTCAGTCACATGACATCACCGAATAAGAAGACCAGCCGGTAAAAGAATGGATCCTAAATAGTGCATCCCTACGGTCAAATTTGGTAGAGGCAATGTACTCATTTGGTGCTGCTTCTATAGTTCGAAAATAGGGCCATTCTATAGAATCAATGGTATTATGGATAGATATAAATATTTAGAGATACTGCATTATGCTGAAGAGGAGATAGAGATAAATGTGGGAGATAGTAGACAGGCGAATAAACCGGAACCAAAGCCACAATTTGGATCAGCTATACGAGGCGGGGGTAGATGCATGGAAAGGTGTACCCATGAACATAATAGACAACCTAATTATGTATATGGCAAAAAGATGCATGGCTGCGATTAGGGGGAAAGTGTTCGCAGCGAAATATTGATTATTTTGTTTTATTTTTTTTTTATTATTTAATATTATTTTTTATTTAATACCTGGGTTTGATGCAGTGATATTTTCTTTCCATGTTTAATGAATTTTTGTAGGTTTTTCTGTAACAAATTATTTTATGTATGCGTGTTTGGTTTGTTTAGCAAATTGTTTCCGTTTAAAATGAGAAAAAATGTTTAGCAAATTGTTTGCGCTTAAAATGAGAAAAAAATACTCTAAAAATGCTGTTTTCTTGTGGGGGTGCTGTAGTATTGTCCGATACTGGTGCAAGTGCCTGTATTGTGACGGACATAGATTTAAGATAGTTTGCATGTTTTATATTAGGTTAAGTTATATTTAGGTAGGTAAAGTAAGTATATTAAGTATAAAGTAAAAGTTGGTTAAATTAAGCCACGTTTTTTCCAATTTTCTTGACCACAGAAAATATTATTAGAATTTAAGTCAAGCCAAAATCTAGTTGAAGCCCAAAGACATATTTAAATCAGTCAGTAGGTTAGATGTAATAATATTTGTTAAACATATTTTTGTGTAAGGGATTTTAATAAAATCAGACGAAAAATGTGTAAAAAATCTAAATTAGATGACCCTCGAAATTTCATCCAATGGCCTTATTCTTCATCAGTTTAACCAACAATGTAGAGATTTATTTTATTAACTAGAATAAGCACTCAATAATACAGTACTACCTCGCTAATTCGAACACTCGGTAATTCGAACGCTCCACTAATTCGAACATATTTATTTTACATTATGTATTCTTGGAATATTAGGGGAACACCTTTTTACGATGAAGACGTGTCGATTTTAGTTTTTAGGGACGGGGCTCAGTGGAAAACCGGCTAAAAAGAGCCTACCGAGAGTCTCTACCGTGCATAATAGTTGGAGACTGCCAGAGCCTGTTGGAGTCGCATTTAAGGCACACCTTGGAAGTTGTGATGACTATCATTCGGCCGTTCGAAGAGGCAGCTGCGCAACATTGAGTTCCTCACGCACTGCTGTGTGTCTCACCCTATCATGGCGATTAGCTCAAACAACAGCACGAAGAAATTGCATCTCGGCGGCTTGTGTTCGCGATTTTATTCTTTTGGTCATTATCCAACTGCTAGTTGGTCTTCTTGGTTACAGATCTTCCAAGCTGTCTCAAAATTAACTCAGGAAAGCTCAGCATTACTCTTTCCCTCACTCGTGAAAAATACCCCGAGATACTTAAACTTATCCACCTGCTTAAAGGGCCCCCCGTAACAAGTAGAGTGCATTGCCACACGCCTTCTGAAAACAATTATAACCTCGGATTCGTACACGTTAACCCACCATTAGTACAAACGACCATACCTATCTAATATAAATTAATTAAGACAAATGATTAGTACAAGAGCCGCTCTGCACACTTCATTTAAGCAATGCAGAACTCCATACTCGCATCCAAGTTTCTATAAGAGCAGACTCCCAATAGAAAACCCTCCCACAAAAAATTACCGAAACAAAGAGCCAAAGTTGAGGGCTGAAAAGAGAAGACCTGTTAATCTGTAAAAAATTATATTTGCCTTAAACTCAACCAACAGTTGTTTGCCCTGAGTCAAGCCTCGATCAAAAATGTTTCCAGATAAAAGAGCCACAAGTAACCGCAGGATGCACGTGAAAGCCTCCAAAATCCATAAACAAGTACAAGTGGCTTGTTGTTGTTGTTTTATCCTCTCAAGCACTCCCGCGTCCTGCGAAAGTAATAACACCGAAAAAAGCCTAAAATCAACTTTGTCAGACATTTCGTGATCGGATTCTGACGAAAGTTTCATACGTTATCTCCCGGGAGATTGGTGGTGGTGTACACGTACGGCGGAACAACGTGCACAGAGCCAGAGCGTGAGTTGCCCGTATAGGCCATGAGCCTTGATGCCATGGAGCAGGAACAAGCAGCAACGAGCCACCAGCCAGGAGAAAAATGTAAGCCGTCCCTTTATGCATGTTATATGTTGGTTTTGTACCCATCGCGTGTAATCCTCTGGGGCAAATGGGATTTATAGGAACCGACAAAAGAGTGGCGACCCGGTCGAGAACCGACTCCTGAGTGTGTTTGTTTGCTTTTAAAAATTTTGTGGGAATTTCGTTTTGCTTCAATCTCCATACATGTCGTCATCACCCAACGTGCTTTGTGCCCCGCCTAACTTGATGTGTTTACATGCAATCGCACGCAGAAAGGCAACATCAACAACAACAAAAACATCGATAACTACACCGAAAAAGAAAAAAAAAAACAACTCCGCGAAGGGGGGCTGGAATAAGCCCTGAAAGGGCGTTGTATGCCAAGCTAGCTGTATGCCAAAGTAAAATTCGATAAAGAGACTGAAATGTGGTTACACGTTTGAAACTTTGATTTCGAAGAAGGAATCCGGGGGTTATTTTTTTTTCGGGAAGTCTGTCTGCGTTTGCTTTTGGCAAATGGATTTACGTGAAAAGAGCAGATTTAACTTATCGAATAAATGCCTCAAAGTACTTTGCTGTGGCAGGGGAACCGACTGACGTTTTTATGGAAAAACGATTTCGAAGCATTTCAGTGATCTGGTGACGAGGCGGTTTTCGGTCGTGTTATGTGAAATGATGCGAAAATGTTTGTAAGAATGTGAATGTGGTTGTGATGAGTGTCTGCGAATGAGATGCTTGGATGAGTAAATTGTGATGTCTTGGGATTAGATGGATTCCCCAAAGACAGCTATGCAGCTTAATATGATGGCAAAGGCAGACGATGAGTGTTTCACAATGTCTGCGCAACACATCATGTAGTAGTTAAATAGGTGTGTACGTACGTACATATTAAGTTGGGATTTCGATTACAATTTTTCGGAAGACGTATGTTTTCGACGTATGTGTCGATGGATTGATTCACTTTTCGTATTTTTCTGACATGGTGTGTTCATGAAGTACACATTGAATGTTTGTAGTAAATGTTGTGTCTATAGTTTATGATGCAACAGCAAAGATGTTAAGATGTTCCCGACGCTACCCAAGGCACATTAATGGGTCCGGCTGCCAAAAGAAGCACTCTATTCATTGAAGCGAAGGAAGATGAACATACTCCAAGAGTTGAAGGAAAAGGTGGTTTACATTATATTACAGTTTGAAGGTTAATGTAAAGAATTATGTGTTTAATTGAATTAATTTACATAGATTGTTACTTTGATTGAATAATACAAATGTTGTGAATAAATTCTCCAAAATGAGGAAATGGTTTTTATAACACATAGTGGTTTGACAATAGTCGTCCCGACTTCTTTATAAGGCGATAGCATGTGCATTTCTTTTAAGTACGAGGTTGTAAAAAAAATCGGTGTCTTTGGCACATGCGTATCAATCAGTCCACCACCCACTTTAGTGGATGTCAGTTTCCCTGAAGCATATCCATGGTGCAGAAAATTTTGAACTTCTGTGGAAACCTTACTAGAGAATTGTGTTAGTATAACGAATGCCGATATATCGTACAAATTTTTGTTTTTAAATTCATTGGTGTCTCTATATACCGTTCGAAAGAAATGGTTGACAATCGATATACACAAGTAAAATGTACTCGATATTAGGAGTATAGAGGATATTTTCGATTTAACGAATACGCGAACGAACGAGTACGACATTCGTTGTACTGGACCACCACTGTAATTGTTCCCCATTCCACCGATACTCTCACTGAGTCTGCATTACATTCTTAAATTATTTTGCAAGTACAGTTAAACATCTGTCAGTCGAACATATTTGAATCGGATTTTCTAAATTCTAAGTTTAGAAGTCGAATAAATGCTTCAGATCTTACACCCGAGACTTACATTTTCCCATACTGTACACTCCATAAGTCGATTCTCTGTAGTTCGAAAACCTCCTTAAATCGAACTTTGAGACATGTGGCATCTGTAATTTTTGGAAAATTAAAAAAATAAATGTACATAATTATAAAATGCTGATTATCGACGAAACAGATGTCAAGTGTTCTAAATCAACTGAGCATTTGTAGCCTGTTTCCTTCGGATTCTCCGTAACTCGAACATGTTCCCGTAACGATTCGACTTATGGAGGTGCGACTCGGTTAGAAATATCGGCTAGAAAGTGGGCACAATAGTGTTCGGTGGTCTGCACATACACCATTAGTTTTTATTGTTTATACTTTTCTAACATTTCTAAGCAGGTACGAGAGTTCTTGGAATCAAAGCTCCTCTACAATGCGAAAGGACTAGGAACTGTCGGTGAAAAGATATTTAACTTGTTTCTCTGAATCTGTTAAATCCTAAGCTGCTAGCACTACTATCTGGGACTAGTGCTTTTGGCTTTGGGTAGCAGTCGTCACTGTTGGAAAAACCTTTCACTTAGAGGGTAAAATGGAATAGGAATATTATTCTTGTAACATAATTCATTCTTAAACCGTTAAATTCAAGAAACTGGTGGCACAAATTGCATTTTGTCAAAAAATGTTTCATCGCTCGGCCCATATCTTACAAATGATCTGATGAGCATACGTCAAACCCACACGTTTTTCATCTGATCCTTTGATTTTTCTAAATTCTCAATACTCAACTCCAATTCTACTGTCAGTTGTCAATTGTCGTCCGGTCAGGTTCTTGTCCTGTTGTTGACGTACTAAAAACTTCATTCATTTAAGCTGTGCAGCATTGTTTAAGATATTCGGTCACAAATTAAAGCAGGAAGCACTCATTGCGGATATCATTGTGCGGCTCTCTTAATTACTGACTGTTCTTAATTCAACATCAAATTGAAAGTGTCATTGTGAAGCGAAATGAGATTTGCGGACGGCTCATTCGACCGCAATTAGCTTTATTTGGTTCCTGAATTAACGATGCAGCCACAATTAAATTGTGAACGAATTTATCATCTGTATATGTTTGGGTGTTAACGGATCGGGGTAATGAGAAGAGGCACATAAGCGACAAAATGAGTGCTATGTCAGATCAATGTACTGGCTTATGTATATATCATCTCAATCGGTTTTCAACTCCAAACTTCCATGGGTCAATATACAGAGGACTTTTTCTTTATTATTCGGCCGCGAATTTAATTCAATTCACAGTATATGGCAATTTATTGCTGCAAATTTTCTGTAATGGAAATTTAATTACTTGTATCACGCTTAAAATGGGGAAAATTTGATGGGGACAATATTCCACGGACAGTCGAGAGTGTTTCAAATGTAAGCGTAGCAATAAAGCGGGTTTTTTATGAGACTTTTTTATATCCGATACTTTAAAGTTGATTCTGGCAGTTTGCTGTGGGACCGAGACGAGTCGATGAACTTCCAAGGATTTGCACAAGGAAATGACGGTGAGCAGATGGTAGCAGGATACACATCTACAACTTGGATTTGAACAGCAGGGCTTTTGTTATCTCATAACAATTTGGTGAGAGCAATTTGAAGGAAAAAAAACTCCTTTATCTTAAAAGGATGCGTTTACTTGGATTTAATTTATCTCAATATATTCGTTCTCTGTGTCTGAATAAATAAGGCATAACTAACAATTAGTGAAAATAGGTGCGATTTTTAATTAATGTAAATCCAGATACACATTAGTATTCTTTTTAGTTTTAATAAAGAGTAACAAAATTAAAAAAATAGTTATTAATTTGTGATTCATCTGAGTGAAATTGGATAAATAAAAAGTTGTTTCTTGTTGTCCATGCGTCCTATCTACATGGCCTAACCACCTTAGGACCATGTTCTTGTAGATCATGTCGCTGTACAGTCCGTACGATTCGTGTTTCAACCTTCTCCTCCAGATATCCAATACAAACATGACCAAAGACCGTTCGTGTTGACTAGTGACTAGATAGTTGTCATCGGGATCTTCTTCCTTGTGATAGATAACATTGTTTTGAATGTTCCACATACTATGTATATTTATTTCTTCTACAGGTTAAGAAGGCAAAGAAACTACTGATTTTAATTGTATATATTCAACCCATCCTGTGGTTGGCCCGTGGCGTTGTGGGTATGTGCATCGACTCCTACGCACTGGGACCTACCTGTCTAGGTTCGATTCCTGGTACAACAAGAAATACTTTTCACGGCCCCAACTCTTTCGAGTCACTGAGAATGCTCAAAGAGTATAACTGTCTAGAAAAAGCGTCTCAAAATTGGCCGTTCGGAGTCGGCATAAAACTGTAAGTCCCTTCCACTCGTGATAGAACAATAGCACGCACAACACGAATGGTTGCTGAGAAGCTAGGCCCTGGCCCTCTACGGGCTGTAGAGCCACCAATATTATATATATATATTCAACCCATCCTGGACATTTTTATGCACTATTTATGAAATATTCGTGTACCTAATCATTGCAGTGTCTTCTAACCGGAAATAATGGCGATTAGCGAAGCACTGTCTTGCTTGAGGTGGAACGTGATATCCGCCCGCGATATCTATTTGTTTTTTGGATAGTCAGGCAGCAATCATATCCCTGACATTGTTCATCTATAAACTCTAAAGTCAAACCATTTCACAGTCGCCTGTGCTAGGTACCAGGCCATAGAGACATTAGGGGAAACTGTGAAGCAGATGATGGAACCTCCTGTAACATAGGCAAATATGGCCATCTCTCTATTCAAAAAAAATATCGGATCGGATCGGATCTCCCTAAAGATATCCAAAATTAGGACTGCAGTGGGAGTAATTACCAAACACTGTCTATTAGCTCCACATGCAAAATTAGGTCTACATGCAAACTAGAAACATTCTCAAATGATTTCTACAGCAGCTGTCTACATGAAAAGAGGAGCTTCCATCAGGAAAGTCTTATTGTGCTCTTATTTTCCTCTTATTTCGCTCTTATATGACCTGACCTGACAGTGAAACACCAGTCAAATCACTGCTAGAATTCACTGATGTGTTGATAACCCACGTGGCAGTACAGCGGACCTACCTTCGCCTTCCTACATCTTCGCCTAAGTGCATCTAAATTCACCTACAACCTAACCTATTAAATGTGACATAAGACAAATGTCCAAATGTCATCTCGAAAATTCTTCTTTAGCTGTCTAATAGTCTCTGGCTCTCAACGCGCTGTTGTGTAATGTGTATCTATTATAAATGTCCCAGAACTGAATTATAACCTTTATAATAATAACAAAAAATAATTCCTGTTTCATTTTGGTTGGTCTTTTTGATCCACCCTGTATTAAGAAGCCCACATTATAATTATCAATCTCTATATTTTAGAGCTATGTGAACTGCAGCTGCAATCTTTAAGTTTGTATTAGACGAACATTTTATATAAGACTTGGAATGTCTGTTGACAGGTTACCTTTCAGCTTCACTGCTTTTCAGTATCATATTCTGTGAACCAAGGTCGCAGAATACTTACGGCCTTACGTCCTACTCACAATGGGCGACGACAAACGAACAAACTTCTTCTTGGTTGTTATGAAATTAGGAACAAAAATTTAAAGACGTGAAATAGTAGAAATAAAGAAAACCAATAGCGATATTCTTGAATTATACTTTTATTTATGTCGCATCAAATAACAACGCAGTGTTCCAGAACACTTTTTCACATGATGAAAATGTTAATCATATTCTGAAATTTTGTTAGCTCTCGTGTGTGAAAAAAAGCGTGTATTATTGTATGCTTTTGAAAACAATTAACGTTTCATCAAAATATTTATTTATTTCACGGCCTAAATTAGTATGCCTATTGCATGCGATATTTATTAAAAATGTTCAATTCATTAAGCTCATTAATATGATAAAATTATACTGAACTGGTTTCGATAGATAACAAAGTATAACTAATCAAATAAAAATATTACCAATCCCATTTGTTTATCTGGTGTATGCATTGTTTGAATATTAATTGTTTTCTGTTGGAAATTTACTGGTCTTACCGTTAATTCATCAACGATAGACAAAAAATGGATTTACTCGTTTTATCGACTCATTGAATTTCGAGAATTTAATTAACTTACGAGACGAAGGACATCAGTGTTGATTCAATTGTGTCATGTCATCTGATGGGTTATAATGCGATAAACCTGTATAAACAATGTCGGACATATGTATGTGTTTACAGTATTCATTGATGGAGATGAGGTTAACGCTGTTGCAAAAAATACTCATCTGCAAAATAAAAGAGAGCGTAATTCCATTATATGGAATGGAAAGTATTCTTATTAAGTTATTCATTTTCCCTTGAATATGGCGGATAAAGCGAATTCTTCAAATTGTTAGTAAATATCTTAATCATAGAGGAAATACCTTTTCCTTTATACGTATTTATAAATTGATTGACTTTTTCTTTCCCCGTTGTGCATTATTGAGGAAATGTGTTCACAGAGATAAACCTAAATATGTTCACATTATACACATGAATTCCTTTATGCAGCGAAATTCCATATTTCTATACTTTGTTTGTCCTCCTGTTTTGTTTGTAGAATGTAGATAGCATGATACACAAAATCGTGTAACGTCATTTGGTTAAGAGTCTGTGCTAGTACGTGCCTTCTACTTCTACAAAACATACAACAAAAATCTAACTTAGTTTTTTAAATAATTTGTAGCCGTTTTCAATTCACTATTACTATTACCATAACATTGATTGAATATACAATCTAATGTTTCTAACTTTTTGGTTTATAGAGACCTCCTTCGGTTATCACGGCATTCACTCTAAAGCCAGTAGCATTCTTGTCCTTCACTCTGTAGGTATCCAGAAGATTGCCAACTTTTGCCAGCATGGTACTCCAGAGCTTCGTAACTTATCGTCATGTCTTCCATCACGGCCTCTGCGTCCTCATCTTCATCTTGGATGTAATCTTCACCAGTAACTAAATGGGAGAGAAAATCTGAAGTAATATATTTACTTTCTATACTTACAACATCTTTGACCTGAACACCAGCTCTGATATCAGTCTCTCGTTCAGCAAAGTACTCCACGTTACCACACCATTTGAAGTTAATTCCTCATTCCTTCCGACTAAATAGGAACGTAAACGATATTTGATCTCCAGTGAGATTGAATTCTTATAGCGACCTCCTTTGGCACGTATCACACCAAAAAACACCTCTAGCATCCTATCCTTATTTAGCCGGAAGGTAAGGATATACTCTGCTTTATTATGCTCTTTGAGTCATTCGAAAAGCAAAGTCAAATTTTAAACAAAATGCCTAAATTTCGTCGTTGGCCAAACCGCATATTCAGCACAATGCTTTGTATAATGTCCAACATCTTCTTCTGGACATCGATCTCCAGTCTAAAAGCTGTTTTTTTTACTAAAAATGTAACATCACACACCCAACCAATGGATAAGAGGCGGGAAAATATTACGTTGTATTCTGTGTAATGTAGGAAGAAGTGGTGGTTTGGTGAGAACCCAATTAGCACAATGGCTGACTTAATGCACAGCTCAGTTACCTTATTTATAAAGTACATATCTTTTTTGAGATAAATCCAACCTGATGTATTTAAGAAAGACATTAGTTCCATAGTGAGTTGAAGAAGGGTTTACCAAGCGCTCGCTGTCTGAATCTAACAAGAGCCGGGCAGACACTAATGAAATGTATTAAAGTCTCCCTCTCAAATGTACTGTTGCAACTGCGATAATGTGTTCATTAAATGTACATAGGTTGCTGCCTAATAATACAATGGACCAGTTTTTGAGTGCTTCAGTGTAGAGTTCAAACTTCAGACAACGTAAATCTGTGTTACGCGGGATACCTAGTTTGACGAAACGGTCTCATATCAACCAGTGTCCCGTACAGGAAGCCGCCAATCTAGCGATATCATGACGAGTTCGCCGAAGGAGATCATTTGACTTAGATCGGTTGTTTGGTTTATACTCCAGTAATTTTCTGTTTATGGATGTGTAATGATTAGTTCATTTAATAAAATCTGAGCTGAAAAAGTGGCAATGCTGTTCGAAGATAACTTATTGCATGTGTATGTCGTCTCCTCGGATGATTGACTAGATTCAACACTCGACACAACGAATTTAATATTTTCCTTGTGTTTCTGACAATCCTCAGATATAACGACTGCGAGGAAAAATCACGGTCGGCACAAAATGATATGTCACTTCCATTCGTGAAAGAATACGACTACCTTCACCTCAAATACTAATTTTAGTCGATAAATCCAAGTCCACTTTCAACAGTATCGTCACCCAATATACATATATACAAATGTTTTCTATTAAAATATTACTTCTTTGATCAGGTATTGACAAATGTTATGGAATGTGTGCATATTTCGAATGCCCCCCTCACCATATGTCACTTGTAATCCATAACTCCCAATTTTTCGTCTGTAACGTTACATAACGAACCAATTAAATCGATAAATTATCAATACCACAATTTTCGGATTATAAAAGCAACCTCGCCACAGCAGTTAATTGCCAATTAACTTAGGCAGTAGAAAAAGAACATCATATCAAAGAGTAACTCAATTATTATTGATAATCATTTGGGTTGCCAAGGTCACACCTCTAATTATTCACGTGTAAGGCTTGCCCTTCCATTTTTTCCCACTTCCGGAAAATGTCGCACAAATTGAAAATTCAAAGTCAACCATTAATTGAAGACAAACACTGACATGTAATTAATTTTAACTCAATCCAAAAATTCGAACTTTAAATTAATTTCAACGACGACGACGACGACGACGTTACGCCTTCCATTCCACTCGACAGGAATTCCGTTCCCTCTGCTCGGCCATGACTCTGCACTGCACAGAATGTTCGCATTTCGTCGTCCTTGTCTTCTGCCTCAAAATCCGTCCATCCACTCGGTTGTTTTCTTTCTTCCGAACTACTGACAGTGACTTTTCGTTTTAATTAGAAGCCCCATCGAAATTGCAAAAGTGGAATTTTTAATGACTTTCGTTTTCATTTTCGCTCAATCCGCTATTCTGCCTAACTGGCTAACTGCCTATGCTCGTAGCTGCCTCGAAGATTCATCGACAGATTGAATTACATATCGAACCGTGCCGTAGTAATCGATTGGTATTACACAATCACTGCCTTGCCGGCTCCATGGCTAGATACTTTTTACCCCATTTGGGAAGGTATTTGAAAAATTTGGGCAAAGGCATTTGAAGAAGAAATCTGTAATCGAAAATTGTTGTTAATGGAGTTCGAATTGGGAGCAGTGTACGGTAGCAACGACAAGTGGGAGGTGTAGCTGTCAAGCGTGCATCATTGTATTCAGGTTCATGACAGGTTGGCTCCTTCAGCTGGCTGGAATTTACTCGGAATAAGTGTCAACTCAACCTAAGAGACATGACGCATGGGCAATCACTCTTCGACCGGGTTAACTTCAGCTTGCCTCAATGACTGTTATTGGCACTTTGGGCGTGGTGTCAAGTGTGTCGCTCACACATTCCAAAGTTTAGGTAAATGCTATGGGAAACTATAGAGTTCGGTGCTTTGAAACAAGAAAAAGGAAAATATGTACGTGTGTACTGGGTACCATGAGACGGTAGATGTGTCATTGAGATGACTTGTTATGTGAAGTTACTGTGGATGTGACTTGCACATGATTAATTGGGTCGTTTACTTGGTACAGTCAAGGCGCACTGGATAATGTGTAGAATAACACTATTCGCCTGGAAACGGATCACACAATTAAGGAGTACAGGGCATAGTTTTTTTATATTATCAAGTAGTTCGTTTTTTTGGAAGTGTCAGACATATTTATTTTGAAAAGATGGCATAGCTAGTAGACCTCGAACTACTCTTATAGTCCTTGTATGTCTTCGATAACCTGAAACGTTTCTCATTGTTGTCATTCGATAGAATTCTATGTGCTCATATTGCTGAATTCCTTGTTTTCCAGGTACGTTTTGATGTCGTCTTCGGAATTGAATTGCCTTCCGTCCAAATGGCTGCGGAGAGAGCGGAGCGGATGATAGTGAGAAGGCTCAGATTCGGGCGAGTTCGGTGGGTGCTGCATAAATTTCCAGCAAATGAATTCAGCTTTGTCACTAAAGATGTGTTTTGGGGTCTGGCGTTGTTATGATGGTGTTCATGAATATTCTCTTGTGTCAAATGCATATCAACGTTAACTGCAGCCAAGTTTTGATCATCGTCTGTATTGGGTGGACGTCCAGATCCAACGTGTAAACTAACCGTCGTCGCCGTGAAACATTTTTAAGGAAAAAAAAACGTACCGGAAATGGAACGACATTCACTGTAGACTTTGAAACGTATTTCAGTAATTGCCTTGTAAACGTTTGAACAGTTGTGTACCGACAAAGGCTAACATAATTTACATCCAGAGTTACATGTTTCATGACATCAAAATGTTGTTGATCTTTCAAACGAGGAACCAACGTCAATCATCGTTCGTCTGCTTAGAACATCTTATTTAAAAGCGCTCATAACATGAACCTGTTATAATCTTGAATAACATGCTGTACAATGAAGCCGAACAACCTGTCTCACACCGAATTCATTTGTGTCAAAGTGGAAAAAAGAGTGCAAAAGCAAACTTTTTTAATTATTGTCGTTCCCCATCAAACTGACGGCAAGGGATGGAAAAAAAAACTTTCTCATGCTGAGCTGATACGCTACGCGAAACATTGTCATCATCACCATTTGGTTTAAAAGTACATGCGGAGCTACTACTGCCTGGTAACTGGCAGCGTTAATAGGAAGAGGGTTGAACAACAATGTTTGGCTGGTGTCGACTCGCCCTCTGAAGGAGGGTTCAGCAATTGTGAAAGTTCAGATATTCTGAAAAGAATTTGCATACGAATTCGATTGAACGCTGCTCCATCCTCGCCAGCGCCAGTCAACCCCTTCTGTGAATGTTCTGATGCGACAGTATGAACATCGATCGTACACATCGGTGGGACGTCGCATGGAGAGTAGCTTTGAAACTAACCCGGTCTTGGTAATTGATGGTTTAGGCAGGCAATTGGCGGTAGTTAAGGATGATTTTTTTATTGGATGAAAACTTTTTCAAATGCGAAAAGTCGTCCATTGATGGCGTATACGATTAAGAAATCGTGTGCACATTTTAATTCCCACTAGGCGGATTTCATGAGCAGCGGAAATATGAGCGGAGTATAGTTTCGTTCTTTTCCCGGGTGAAAGTGAAAAGTTTTACTCCGCCAACGCAGATGAGCAAAGCGGAAGAAGTTAAACTTTAAAAATGATCGTTAAAGTGCAGAAAGGCTTTGGATTTCGACGTAAGACTTTGATTATATTCGACGGAAATTTTAGTTTGAAGAGTTGTGACCTTATGGGATTTGTGTTTGCAGTTGGAGTTTCAGCTGCTTTGGCCAAATGGGCTGTTTAAGCCTTTTGGCAAACTAATTAGGTATGTGTACAGAGGGTTTTGATTATGATTGCAGAAACTTCTACCAGCAGGACTGAGTAAAATGATATAATTTTAATACGGGTGATTTGAACCACAGATAACCCACAGCTGCGGGAGCTGGCTTGCGGGTTGTGGGTGCTCGTATCGTAGAAGACGATTTGATGCATGGTGCCAGGGAATATTTTGAATTAATATACAACATTGCTCAATCCACTGATGATGTGTGCTGTTTTCATATATAGGAATATTTCTGAGTAGTTGATATATTCCAAACATGTTGGACATAATATCACTCGGTAATATTTTAGAATTGTATGACTAAGACATGCTAACAAAGGGCAAGAGCTCGATAGCTGGTAAATACATTGTTCACCACTTAATTCAACTGACCGTTTTGCCTTATTTTGTTGTGCAACTAACGCCGTAAACGGGAACATCAAATGAGCGATTGAATTCAACGAGTATAGCTTTACAAAATCCAACATCTCCACAATTTTTCAAATTACTCTCTGAGGTTCAGCTGAGTCAGAAGCCAGTTATAGCGATATCCAACTACTATTTGTCTTGCCCCTTTCAATATTGCAATGACGAATTAAAATAAGTGTTAAAATAGGGTACGTTCGTGAGTTCATCACTAACTGTCAAAAATGCGTCATTATCTGTCAAATTCGTGGGTGAATGAAGGGATGTTTGACTCCTCGTTGTAGCTGATTTCTGCAAACTTGCAATTATTCTTATTCGATACTTGTCACGTTGTTGATTACTGTCTGCAAGGACTGAGAGGATATAATTAAGTGATGTACACATGAGCCGAACTGCTAACTTCGCAAATTCTGACTTGATGAACATCCCTCGCACTTTGAGCAGCGTATTCTTTTCAGCGGTGTGGTAATAACATAAATTGAAGTCAAGCGGTAAAGTGGATATTTCCCAAAATAATAAAAATGTATGCTTATAGTTAGGTTTTAAAACCAGTGGTAATTTGCATTTATTTACTTCTGTCCTATGTATAATTTCCAATTCTGTGGCTTTTTTGATTTGATTTATTAAAGCGGTCAGAATAAGCTCAACTTAAGTTTGTGAGATTATTAATTAAATTTGCGTCCTAAAATAACCTCAGCGTTTGAATTAAATTGAAGAGCTCAGGGTGTGTCACAAAAGATACTAGTGCTGCGACCATAAAGATGTATTATACCTCCTCCTTTTGGTCTAGGATATAAGTGTTGCCTTCAGAGCTTGACAACTTCTCTAGAAGGGATTTCTTGGAAGTCTTTGTTATGTTATGTTTATCATTTCGAATCTTTCTCAGTCAAGGCTTGAGCAGTAGATTAGTACGTGATCCATGATTTCTTTAGCCTGGCCACAGTGCCGACAGATTTCTGACCTATTTTATGGAGGTGAAGTGTCCTGTTGGTGCTCCACATAGCACTCTTAGGTTAGTTTTATTAAGCCATAGAGCTGCTTTTAGCGAAATCGTCAGCACACTTGTGATACTTATAGTCAGACTACTACCACTGATCGACAACTCCAGTGATAGTGCCGTTAATTAGATCTCAACGACAAATGGTGAGTGTACCAGATTTGAAAACCGGGTAAAAGTGTTGCTTTCACTGGGATTTGAACCGGGGACCCCTCCAATAAAGGTCAGGCACTCAACCAACTGCGCCATCCAGTACGCTTTATTTCTATTTACTGCGGTGTTGAAATGTATGACGTCTTTAACTACCTCCTAGTTTGTGGATAATGGACTTCTTGTGGCCAGAAATTGAGGATATGGATCTGGACGATATGTGCTTCCGACAGGATGGTTTCACTTGCCACACAGCCAACGAGACAATGAGTCTTTTGCGCGACAAATTCAATGGCCGTGTTATCTCACGTGGTGGCGATGTCAATTGGCCACCAAGATCATGTGATATGACACCGTTGGATTTTTTTCGTTGGGGTTATTTGAAAGAAAAGGTATACGTCGATAAGCCAGCAACAATTCAAGAGCTAAAGGATGAGATAATTCGGCACATTAACGTCATAGAACCTCAATTATGCTTCAGCGTCATCGAAAATTTGGACCATCGGATGGAGGTGTCGCCGAAGTCGCGGCGGCCATTTGGCCGATATTTTGTTCCATACATAATTGAACCATACCAATATTATCATAATAAAAAGAAATGACAATAATTTCCTAAATAATTAGCTTTATTCAAAATCAACACCGGCCCTTAAAATTTAACCACACTTTATAAGAGCTAGGAACCGACCACTTACGAAAACGTTTTAATTGAAACCCTTTTATTTTATTAAATACCAACCCATTCGATTTCTCTTGTTCAGTTCCATTTGAAGTTGTCCCTATCATTTAAAATGTATTTTTATGTTGTAACTATCCAATTTCCATCACTCATATTCAAATTAATCGTATTCATTTCCGTGTATCGCTTCACAAACCTCCCATTTACCTTTCAGAAAGAAAGCAGAAGACTTGCATGATACTAATCTTCTATTTAACCATTCACAAACTTACATATACAGCATATACATATTGTACATAACTGACACTACTTTGCGAATAAATTTCCCAACTTATCGCCAATAATTGATTCGATTCTGGATGAGTAAGCATTCCATTCATACGCTTGACAAAACCCCGTCCGAAATGTATGCAAGTCACAGAGCAATTAACAAAAACTTGCAATTATTCTTATTAGAGACGTGTCACGTCCCCGAGACACCTAAACGCTCTGTTGATTTTATTCCGGACACATTTGTCAACCCCCCTCATCCCCCGTCGAACCTCATCACCTCAAGCTGACTATCTTTAGTTAGTCTTATTAATTAACCAAGCGAATAAGAAAAATATCCTGAATGTCGAAGAATTCCTACCAGAGGCCCAACTCCTAATTTGTATGCCTCAAGCAAATCAAAAAGGACTCATCGTGGTTGTCACCTCCCAGTACTCAGCATTTATGGGGTTCAGCGTGACCGTCACACTAGAATAGTTTGATGTGCTACATGTGTAATTGCCACAGTCCCGCTTGTCCCGCCACCTCAATGATTAATGAACCGATCTACAAAAGGCAAATAGAACGAGTGCAAAGGAAACCACATATGTATCTGTAGCGTGTTCGAATAAATATTGTATCACATTGGATTGAAAACAAATGTAAATAATCCAACTATGAAACCAGTATCTTCCACCTCGTACGTTATGCCTGCCGGTTATTTGCAATTTATTTCACTCCTATGATGTCGGTTTTACACTTTTTAGCTTGCCGGGTGACGGTGTTGTCTTCCAGAAGATTCTTCTCGATTTGCATTTGATGTCGGGCGGATTCGGATGTCAGCTGTTGGAAGCCATGAAACCACATAATGAAAGGCGGTGCCTCCAGCCCCTTCCTAACCATACAACGCAACGCGGTAGAGCTGCTGGCTTTGACATATCGATCAGTATCTGCTAGTATTTCGTCTCGTGGCACGGAAAGAGGACAGAAAAAGATATAAGAACGGGGACGCAACATCCCCTAAGCATTGGAAACATCGGAATCTAAAAGAGGGAACTTATGGACATATGTAGGAGTAAATTGTCAAGTAAAATTCTGCTTTATATTCTTGATTCCCTGGTTTTACTGTGCATATGAAATGCACCACATTCCAGGTCGGGGGTTTGCGGTGGATGGATGTGACGCCCGGGCATGTACAACCATGCATAGAAGAACTTTACGTGATGTGGGTGATGGGCTTGACATGTGGCAGATTTAAGATGTCAATAAAAGGAGTGAAAAAAGCTGGGGTTTGGGTGAGTCGAAGGGTGGCCAACTGGTGAAAATCCTTTGGGATGAATTTAGTACGTGATGAAAATCATCAAGTTAACTGCGAATGAGAATTTTGTTTGACTCGGGAATATGTTAACTGTATTTCATTTCAGTTAATGGAGGAGATCAGCTGCTCGTATGGTTTCTGTACGGCAGTGCCCATAGCAAATTGTTTGCCCTTCGATCATTTGTGGATTATGAATTGGACGTGGTAACCAGTCGGAATTAGTAAGTAGGTAATAAGGTCTATCGAAATGGGGTAGAAAAGGGATTATTGTGTAGTTTTTATTAATTTTTAACGATTACATTGTGTTTGCATTGGGGTTTAAGTGTGTTACACTTCGATGATTGCATTATTGCATTTCTGTTCTTAGGAAGATGCAGATTATACTGTATTCACACATTGTTCACGAAAATCGGTATTATTTGAAGGCATTTGAAATATCTCCTCAATTGGGCTGTGAAGATAGAATTAATCTTTAAAACCTGCCTTTAAATATGTTATTTTAGCTCAGCCTGGAAATGGCCATATACTTCCAATCCCCAAGCCTGGAAAATCCTCGAATAACCTGTTGATTTAATATCTTACTGCTGCAAAAATGCAGCTTTAGCCCACATCATAGTGCTCCCTATCGAGCCAAGAATTTAAATAGATCTCGCCGATGTTCCTCTATTTTCCGTATTGACTCCTGTCCTTTACAATATATATTACTTACTACTTGATTTTCCTACAATTTTTGGCTGTCATTTTGCATGTTTGCAGATGATACTTTCGTCTGATAAGGTTGGTTGAATAATGGAGTAACATTTTCTAGAGGCCTTAACTAAGATTTTAATCATCGAAAGACTTGTCATTTTTTCACTCGAAAAAATAACTCTTGTTTTTCAAGATTTAGCAATTTAATACTCTGCGGAAATCATGTTGATTGGTCTCCACTGCTCAAGTATCTAGGAAAAAATAAAGAAAGACAAGCACACGAAAATGTTGTGCAGAAAATTTGTAGTAATTGTATAATATGTATATTAAAAATCTACAAGTCCTCCAAAGTACGATTATATAAATAATGTTATTAATATATGATTTTATGCTTGCATTTTTAATGTTTTTATATAATAACAATTTATTAGAGTTGAGCGACAAATCACTAACTGTGAGTTACTAGTTTTTCACAACCACAAGCACTGTTCGATACATACGCTTTAGTTGCTCTTTTTCACAACCGCATTCGCATATTGATTCACATAAACAATTTCTTATTTAACCTCATGAAGTGTGGTGGATGCGATTGAAATGGTGTGCTTGTGTACAATCTGAGTACATTATGCCTAGGGTTGTCCTTTACATTGTTGTTTTACTCTATTGACAAGCAAATTGTTAAGTGGGTACCCCAATGCCCTCCTTTCTTTTTGTACATTCTACTCAAAGAATTTCGAGATTATCTTAGTTAGCAGTGGTGAAGTGAAGTGGAGACACTATACGCTGACCGCGATCGGCACACATAGTTTTTACCACGAGGCTTTTCTAAAACTATGCCACGTATTATTAATGGGATTGTACCCTCAAAATAAAACACTGATCCCAGGCAGTGATAACTGGGCAGAAGATATAGTCAGGAAGCCTGCCAATTTGGACGGACGTTTCTAAGACGGACGAAGGCACCAAACTCGGAGTATCCGCAATATCGCCGATGTGTTCTTTCTCCCTGCCCCTTCGACTGCTTAACCACTGCAGTGTATTCTAGGCAGGAGTTACAGATATTCAGGAGGCTGCGCCTATACATAGGCAGTTAGGCGGCCATCAAGGCCCTTAACACGCCATCGAATATCGAATAAATCAAAGGCGGTAAAACTTTGCCGTCTATCTCTCATGGAGAAAGCTGTTAGACCCAACCTTAACCTATACTGGGACCCTGGGCATAGTGGTATTCCAGGCAATAGGTAGATCAATACATCGGGAGACCCGCTACTCTTTACATCAAGCAATGTATGGACTTCGAGGCAAATATAGCATCAAATAAGTCAAAAAAAAAACAAGAACACTCCTAAAACGTAACAGGAAGGAAATAAGTAAGGTCGCCGGTCACTGGATATTGGGCTCACACGCAAGAAGAACGAGAGCCCCCCTACAATGACTTCTTTAGGAGGAGAAAAATAGAAACCACGCTACCCTACCTCGGCACCTGTCCAGCCCCTTGCGAGAACAAAGAACAGCACGCTAGGCGAAATATCTTACATCAAGATTATGCACAGAGCAATTTTCATCAAGAAAACAAACTGGTTGTAAGGCAGTATTGGAGTGGATCATTTAAGTATTTCTTAGGTGTCAATTAGTTCTCTGGTTAACGAGGAATCGGTGTACTAATCAACGGACTGTGATAGCACAATGGATCAGAGCATGGTCCAAGTAGGTTACAACTGATTCAGCTGTGACAGTCACTTAAACAGAACCTAAGCTAACTTACCCTCAAAAATTGTTCAGATTCAAAGCGAAGACTATGGACTGTAGAGACTATAGAGAAGGCTCAGACCTTCCATGGGTCGCATACCTGAGAAGTAAGTAAGTAAGCGCTGTTGTTTTTTAGTAATTTAAGACCAAGCGGAGTTTACCAAAATAACTTATTCTACAGATGCTGTAGAAGTTTCGCCTTGTAGTCCCATATAACAATAAGGTGTAGTGAACTCGCGGCAATCCGGCCCAGTCTTAACCGGCACCTCATGTAGTTCGACCTGTCTATAACTTATAACCCGACTGTCCGTACATATTTCAAGTAATTTATTTGAAAAAGTTCCAGGCAGGTAGTGCTCTAAAAACTTTATAAGACGACACCGCGTCCACTGTCCACTGTGTTATTATAAATTGTTCAAAAATATACAATATTTCGATCGAATTGAATTCAAAATATTACTCAATTATGTCATGTCCCGTGACAATCTCCATCAGCAAAAAAAGATTAATCAACTCTTGAAGGTCAAATTAGGGGAAACCATGAAAGGCAGACAAATCTAGTTAATTTGAAAGTCACCAAGAATGGAATAATTAGAGTGAACTTAGAGGCGTCGACTGTTCCGCATCAGCTCCGACTTCAGTTGCCCCGCTGAAGAGACGAGTTAATCACATTCGTTATGCCAACTTATGAGTTTCTGAACTCGATAATTCAATTCCAATATTCATGACTTCGTTTAAAATATTCGCCTCGCACTCCGCTCGCTCATCAGATCTCACGTACCAGTTTTGAGATATTTTTAAGTTTTTCTTTCGTCAACCTTATCTTCCCATCCACAGCCTTGGCATAATTTCTCTATGAATATGCAAGTAAGATTTTAATTTAAATGAAATAACGAAGCTTATCTCATAACGACTTTTGTCCTTGCCTGTCACCTTACATCTCATCCCCTCCCCCCATTTCCCCCTCCAGCAGCTGATATCAAATGCTTAATAACATTCAAATGCGCAAACTTACCTAGAGTGCAGCTATACACTGCCGTATGTGTGTGTGTGCACTACATCCATTGTGTATTCGCAAAGATGAACTTTAGCAGTCATTTTTGGCTCCGTTGACACTTGGCACTCATACGCGCCAGCATCTCTCGCTTGCACATATTTATTCTGTAGCGTCCAGGACTTATCGGGCTGCTTAAGCGCCTGGAACCTTTGGTCAGCTACGGAAATTGCTCTAAAATAAATGGCAATAATTAAGATGAAAAAAAGATGGTGTTCGTGTTAAAACTTGTGACTTTGGCACATGGACTGCATGCAGAGCATTTAACAAAAAGTAAACTTCATGGATTTCAACCAGAAACTGGGTCAGATCGACTGGGGTGCTGTATGCAGTGATGTACCCATAAAGTCTCCCACTTTATGGATTAGAAACGTGGGGGAATGTCTTTGAGAGAAAGTAGTCCTTTCAGACCGCAGTGAAGTTTTGCCGCCGAAAATGTGACATTCAGCCTCTTCCAGACTCCTTGATACTTTGGAAACTTTTTGCGCTATTTAAAGATGCAATCGCGATGATAAATATTTTATTCAGTCTCTGCGCATGCAGACACAGCTAGTGTTTGCGGGGAGGATTTTCCTCAGGAATGAGGATAAGAGAATGGGTGGAGACGAGCAAGGGTGTCTGTCCTTCGGATTTCCTTTCATCATCACAAATTTTCCAAGATCCAAGTCAAGGAGCTAGATGGATAGATATTGCACATTTCATGTTAAAGGCTAGACCCTACCAACGCCTCGTTCCCTTTGGGCTCCAAATTGCTGGAAGGATAATGCTCATTTTCTTAAGAGATGGGTGTGCCAATGTAGGTCGTTTAAAGCGACCTCCTCCTACTCCCGACGGCGACGACAACAACGGTTCCTTGTTACAATTGATTTTGTGGTTAGGAACTGCCAGAGGCGTTGCTCGCCCGGAGGAAAGTAATTTGCATCTTTGGTGGGGAAACTGAAACTTTTTACCACACACAGCTCGTGTTATTCCATTTCCTACAAACTTATACGAGGTATGTGGCTTGTTCTAGATTTCGGGACTGTGAATGTTGTAATACATGCTTGGGAATTTATTTGTCTCCAACACTGAAAGGAGGGTTAATTTTATTTCAATTTTCGGACACGAGTTTCGGATGTACGAGTAGACTGTACACACAAACATATATGACTAAAGTGGGGAGTTTATTGCCTTTTCTACTTTATGTACGTACAGTGAATGATAAAATTGTGGCTTCTGTGGAGAAACGTGATTGAGAACACTAGCAAATAATGATTCTTGTGGTAGTTTTTATTTGCGTTTAAGCAGGCAATCATCCGAGGTGGAAGCTTCTGGTTAAGACTTTTATTGATATGCCGCTGGGCAACTGATCCCTTGTGCAGGTGGTTATTACTTCTGACAATGACAGTTACGGTGTACCATAGTGGCTTGGGAGTTGCCTTTTGGGCTGGGTTATCTACCCATGATGTTTACTTCGGGAGGTGCCCACTGTTTTACTTTCTCATAATATTTAAATGAATTAAACTAGTTGTCATTTCTAGGCGAGGTCACTAGAGTGAGAGTGATAGGACGTTCGACTCACCCTCTGTCTTGTCCTCAGAAGTATACGATGCCACAGGACACTTGACCTTCTGAGAACCCAACACAACAGACAGCATGTGATGAGGAAATGCAATAAACCCCAATGTTGACTGTACATTGAAAGTGTTGAGAGTTCAGTCAATACAAACAATCCGACCAAAGCAATTGCAGGAATTTTGGTAACTTCAATACGGAAATACCCGACAGACAACAACCGCATCTGCATATTCCATATTTCAAAGTTTTACTTGTCTATTTGTTGCTTGTGCTTAAATACAAATTTCACACCCCATTTGAGATGATTTAGCACAGGAACTGCAGAACTACATAAGTGTGTCCATAAAGAAGAAGAATTGACACAACTTACAAAGGATGCTTCGACCACATGAGCAAAGTCCAGAGTAAACACTTTCGCTATTTTTGGCTCTCCATTAACTGAAAAGAAACAAAGGACTCGCATCAGAAGCCACGCAAAGTAGTATCCCGAGGCAATTTGTACAAAAGTGCTCATCCTTCCAACATGGTACACATTGAAAAACGAATGCCACTGGAGACACCATGCATGGGCATACCTTCATCAGAACGCATGCACACACACACGCACATGTATCCAAGCGTACCATGTGTGTAGACGGTGCTTTCGCATTTATAAGCACTATCTTCTGGTTCTGCCCGTGATGTTCCATTTTCCAGAGAAAAACACATGAAAACAGTGACAGCTCCAACAATGATCGTAAAGTTAAAAATTATGGAAGGCACGAAGAGGAGGGATGCAACGCCATATAGCCTGACTACAATGCGAGTGCTTGTGATAAATCGCGTAGGGGGATGGAAAGCGTAAATGGGCTGATGGTGATAGAGAGAGGAGGGTTTCCCGTTTTCCGGGAAATGCATTCAACTTTTTTTTTTTCGGAGGAGCTCTGTAATAGCAGCAGTCGTTACAAGGAGTGTGCAGGCATTCGAAGGACCAACCAAAATGAATGCACAACTTCACATTTCGTTTATTCCGCCGAGATTTAGAGGAGCAAATTCGAAGTCAAAGTAAAAGTTGGTATAGAACACACACCCATCTGCAATAAAAGCGAAGTGCGAGGACCGGAGCGGTATGAGCATAGAAAATCCTTCTTGGAAAATTGCTATTGTTTTGGTTTTGTGATTGTTGAATTACAACAAAGCGCACACCTCCGCAAGTGTAGTGAATAGCTCTGATCCATGCATACAAACTCTTATATATAGTATATATCGGCACTCATCCTCACTTGCATTAGTTGAAATTGGATGCATTGCGCTGGTTCATAAATTTCATGCAGGCTTTGCGTTGACTTCAGTTCGTATGGTGACTTGAGTTCAAAAAGAAGGCACTTTACCGCATTTTAGATTTAATGTTTTTTCCTGATATCCTTGCAATTTTTATTTGATTTTTCCAATCAGAATGGGATTCAAAATCATAGCGTTTTTGATTCAAATTGTCATCAAGACCATAACTGAATTTACCTCTGATACCTCGAGCTGTACTTACTAGTAGCATGTTTTATTCATAAGTGTATAGCCAGCTCATTAAGCTATTACACGAGTAATTTTATTATATTTGATATCGTAGTGATATTCTTTGTGAATATTGGATTGAACTGTTATTGAGCCGATTTTTTTTCAAATAACTTGAAACGGATTTTTCATATTTCATAGTAAGTTCTCATAAACTTGTGAAATTATTACTTTTCATATGAACCGGTCACAGTTGAAATTTTTAGACTTTACCTAGTTGTGTCTTTTTTTTAGACTTGCCTAGTTCATGAGCACTGTCCAATTAAAAAACCTAAAAATGCATAAGAGACTCTAAGACATTTAAACTTACTGTGTTCTGTGTCTATGGGGTTAAGCCACTCTAGAATTTTCGAAAGATCAATTTTTTTAATTGTCCCATAAGGCCTCAAAAATGATGTCCCAAAAGCTTATGGTCGGGAAAAAATCGCTGAGCACACGGTTTTCGAATTTCAGTACAAGGCCACCTGGGCCGGAAGCATAAATAAGACAATTTTCAACCAATTTACTTAAAATATTGAATATAACCTGAAAAATACATTGCCTAATTAAGTACAGTCAATATATAGCTTTTATTACAGAAAATCAAAGAAAAAATTGGCTTATAATTCAAAAATTACAGGAGTTGCTTGTCTGGTTGTGTAGCTTAAAAAATGAAGATGTAATCGGACAAAAATCTGCACAGTCGCAATTTTGAAGTTTATCGCTTCAACAGTTTTTTTTTTTGTATACAATCGTTTGTTGGAGTTCGTTCTATCTTCAATTCAGCTACATTCCTGCCATTATGTATGAAATAGCACATCACTCAAATGGCTTGGCTTCACTGGCAGTGCTTTCAGTGGTCTGTCAAATATTTGATGACTCACTCCAATATGTTGTAGACAACTTGACGTAGCCCCTGAGAAAAGAATCGAGTAGTTTCAAGTCGCACGATCGCGGCGGCCAATAAATGATCCAGGCGCTAAGTTTTTCCTTCACTAAATCGAGCCTTGCGGAATGTAGCGCCGTCTTGTGGTAGCCACAGTGCATTTTATACACCAACGAGTTGTTAAAAGTATTCAAACAGGCCATCCCATTCGCGTATGCAGACGACACGGCGATAGTAGTGCGACACAGAACTTTGCATACGGCAACATCAATTATGCAGAAGGAGTTTGATGATGCCGTGAAATGGTGTCGTGATAACGGATTAGTGATTAACGCTTCGAAAACAAAAATGATGCACATCAGAAACCCGCCATTCAAGGCTACCGTAACTCTACTAACTGTCCGATAGATATAGTAGAAAGTTACAAGTATCTAAGAGTAACAATTGACCGTCATTTCTTATGGCATCCGCATATTGATCAATTACGATCGAGTATTAAAGGAGCACTATACGCACCTCATCTGCAGTACCTAATCAGTACTAAGGCATGTGTACTTTGCGCTAGTGGAATCTAAACTGAGATATGGAATACTTCCATGGGGTAATTCATCAGCCACTTTCATATAAGAAAGTTACAAAAACTGCAAAATGTTGCACTGAAAAAAATAAATGTACCTTCTCATCGAAATTTTGCTGAGCGAGAAAGGTTTAATGTTCTTCAAGTGGAAGACATCTTCAAAATGACGCTCATATTAGAATGCCAAGACGATCGACGATTCACCACACCAATTAACCATGGAATAAATACAAGAAGACGTGCACAAGGTATGGTCCAAGAACCCCGGTTTTACAATAACTATGGAAGAAGAGAGTTGAAATACAGTGTTCCTGAAGCTCTCAACACAATTCCGCAAGAGCTTAGACAAATTAGAAATTTTAAAACTCGAAAAAAAACTTAAAAAACTTTATATTAAATAGAAATTCCAGCAATTGAAATTAAATTTATTAATTTATTAAAATTTATTATTTTTTTCGTAAACTTTTATTGAATCTTTATTAAACTAAGCTTACTTAATCTCAATTATCAATGTTAGAAGCACAACATTCTGCAGAAAAGCCAGTAAGGCTTCGTGGAAATTTATAACCAATGTGAATTTGAATTGAATTGAATATGTCGATGTTGTTGAACTATGGCCACAGACAGTCGATTAAAATCACTCTTTATCTGAGACCATTGACGGTGTCTCCTTCCTCATTTCGAAAGAAGTATGATCTGATGATGGCGCCGACTCAATCTGTGTAGATACATTGATGCTTGGACGAACACTTGTGGATTCTCTCTGGATCTTCGGCCAACATTTCAAGCTCCCAATTAACGCGTCGTTGTCTACGTTCGTCTGACTCCAATTCTTTTCTCAGCACAATTATGTCTATGCAATCAGTCCAAACCATCCAAACACAGAAAAATAATTTAAAAAAAACCATGTAATTAAATTAATTTAGCAGATAATTTTATGACACCTGGTAATGCGTACCTGGTGTAATCTGTATGTCCAATGTTCAGATACTCTTCGCAGTGCATCAGGCTGATTTTTGGTTGTACATTAATTATTTAAGGCTAATACTAAGATTTCATTTTCAGCTAAAAGAGACGCATGTATGAGATCTGTAAAGATGGTTGGATGTATACGAAGTAATGAAAATCGTGATAAATTATCTTGCAGATAAAAATTCCTGCTATAAAAACGCATCTGTCGCTTACATTCAGTTCAAGGATTTTCTTGCACAAGCAATGTCTGCCATTTTGTTTTGTAGTCATGAAAGTTTTACACTTCACTACTTCCTTGCCGATTCAATAGCAGAGCACATTCAAAAGATTCGATATTGTACGTACCGTTGCCAAACGCAAGGATAACAAAGACAACCGGAATAAAGCCCCAGCACCAACGAGGTTATTGTCTTGTTGTCTATGCACAATGAAATTCGATATTCTGTGGCAGCCACCAGGTGATAAAATAAACAAGAGCTCATGCCCAAGACACGGACATTATCCAAGTAAACCGACAGTACCACTATGAGGGTGGCGTATTAACGGAATTCTCATTCGTACAATGGAAGCATTGAATCCAATGACATCTTCGTCTATCCTTCAGCTGAAAACATTTTACCATAATACGTGTCCTTAATGTTTAAAGACGAACGAACCTCCTTATTTAATGTCCTTTCCGGTGTAGTACACTCGAAAAATTCAATTCTTTTCCCCTGGACTTGTGGTTTCCATTGGATTCCAATTGGCAAAACCAATATAATAAAACAGAGACGGAGAATCGAGAGGACAATCAGCCGAGACCTCGCCTCAGCTTAATTTCGGGTCCATTGTTTATTTAGCAACTTTCATTGAATCCTGAACTCCCCATGCCGCCGACGCCTCTTGACCGGATAAACAGAGAAACATTGTTCAGGTGTAGGGTAAGAGAATGGCTCTACCTGTAAGGACCACATCCAAGGTGTGCACGCTGCAGACACCCCCTTTTGGTCATTAGATTAAATTGTATTCATCATGAACCGATGCATGCCAGATGAATAGTGTGGCTGAATGTGGGTTGAGATGGGATTAGAATGTGACTTTGTTCTTGGGTTGAATTTTCTATTTAATCGGATTGTTTGAATTCTCTCCTCAGGGTGTGTGTGACGATGACATGAAGTCATTTCTAATATATGTACAGCAGGACGGCCGAGTCACACGATTTGAGTGTGGAGATTAAAAGAACATGGAATGCCTTTAAAATGTCACTTCTATTTTTGACTCAAAGGAGATCTGCATGCAAACGTGGTGCCATGGTATATGAGGAGCAGGAAGCCTGCGTCTAGCAACAGACTTCGCACACATAATTACCTGTCAACGAAGGGGATGTGGCCATCACGCACTCGAACCCAGGATACGGACTTATTTCCGTGTTGGTTTACCTGAAGAAAGACAGAAAGTGGGAGAGAAGGGGGGCGAAAGCAAATTAATGAGAAATGGGTTCATGCAAGAACTTAGCGAAAGGTAAATGTGTTTCGTGATGAGACAAACGCGAAGGTTTTCCATTTAGAAAAAATGTTATGTAATGACCTGTTGTACTGTTTGTGAAGACTTGTAATGCAATGGGGCGTGTAGTATGAGTGACTATGCAGCATGCACTTTCTGGGTACATACTGAGATCTTTGTTGGAATTTCCGGGAGGCACTCTGGTCAAGATTACTCCATTAGAAGGCGGAATGTAGGGAATGAAAGTGCCTGCTGTGGTGTGCAAAGTAATTTCTGCATTTCAATTGGTTTTTGACGGAAATTGCATTCGACTTGACCATTATTTTAGCCAGATGACCTATTCGAAATCTTTTATCTTACCGAAAAATGGAACCGATCTTTGCACAGTACATGAAAAAGCCAGTTGGAACGATCACATATTCGAGGTCGCCAAAAATGCTGAGAAATGTCTAGGTTTCCTTAATCCCCATCCTAAACCCCCCTTTGATTCTTCTTCTTCTAATGGCGCTACAGTCCGGGGTGTACGCCGGCCTCAGCTAAGATGCTTCTCCAGCTGGCACGATCTTCAGCCAGCTGCCCCAAATTTCGCACGCCAAGTTGGTTGAGGTCCTTCTCCACTTTCGCGCGCGTCCGGGTTTCGTGGGTGTCTATTGCGTTGTCCCACTAGTTCAGAGTCCCTGATTTGGATTTGGATTAATTTATAAGGCTTATATCCGCCCTAAGCTTGAGTACAACACTCATATCTGGCCTGGTGCCTCCAAGACCGCCATGCATTTACTGGATATAATTCAAAAGCGAGCTTTTAAACTTGTAGCAGACAACAATATCGCAGAGTCATTAGACTCGCTCGAACACCGACGTGCGCTATCCTCCTTTTCCCTGTTTTATCGCAATTTTTACATATGATACTCTAGTGAGCTGGGCAATTGCATTCCTTGAATTCACACGCAGTACCCGTCTCACCAAGAATGTTCACCAATTTATCCTTAAGACTGCTTTTGGACGCACAATTATATTTAGAGACTCGTTTTCCAGCCACAGTACATGAATATGGAATGCTCTTTCCAGCCCAATATTTCCCACTGACTATAATCCGCTGATGTTTAAGATCAATTTCTCCTATCCTGTTCTTCTCACAAAATATAAATAAATACTTTCAGTATGCTTTTTAATGACTTCATAAGTGAATAGTTGGCAGGTAGATGGTAGATGGGACAGGGAAGAGGATATTGTCCGAGCTCAAGTCCTAATAGAGATCATAAGCCATATTTGTACAAGGTTTTCATATTTGTTAAGACGATACGGCTCAGCAAACATGAATAATAAAAATTCGGAATTGATCCGTGGCAAACAGAGCTATCAATGGAAATAAATCAGAACAACGGGAAAGAGAATTTTCAAGACTCAATTTGATCCGGAAGAGCTTTGCGATCTACATTTATTTACAGTCCGTCATGATTCTGAGTCAATGAGGAAATAAGTGAGGAAAATTCATAAATAAACCTTTCCTTCACCCAGTTTGCATGATTCACAAACGCGAGTGGAAAGGTGTATTCGGTGATTTGTCATTCAGTCATGACACCATCACTCTTATGAATTGCGTGAATGTCAAAACAAATGGTCGCACCACGTCATCTCGAATTACTTAACCAACGAAACTTCCGCCTTTAAACGAAGCACGCGACTACAACAACCAAACAGAGCAAAGTGAAAACAAAATTATTTTATTTGGTAACACCATTCTATTGTAGCCTTGTCATGCATACACATTGTCCCGACTTGTGTCATAGCAGTTAAACTCACGTCGCCGTGATTTGTCAGTGATGTGATGAGGATGTTAGTTGACACTCGTTTTTGAGCAGTGATACTGTTGAACCGAGGATCTGTATTGAAAATGTTCATGACTTCTCTCAGTGCCCAGTTAAATGGTGTTGTATGTACTTTCAATAAGTGGATGCTTGCAGTTGAGCTACAGGCTGCAAATAATAAGTGAAGTCTGCGAAGTCATAGTGAATTAATAGAACCAACTCATCACGTGAACAAGAGGCAATATCGTCTCCCTATTATATTAAGTCAATAGTCACAGTCCCAGAACCAACCTTCCAAGTAAGATAATGTTCCTATGGTTACAGATTGAATTTCTAATCGACTCAAGGTCACCACTTAATTAAGTAAAAATGAAAACATAAATCCATCTTTCAGCCATCTTTTGCATCCGGAAAACTTGTAGTTTCCTCAGAAAGAAAATATAATATAATAATATTAAAAAATTAAGTACATACCTGGCTAACTTTCTAATCCACGATATGGACGGAATACAGCATTGCGGGGTTGCATCATGCATTAAATTCCCACTTGACCCATAAATGCTTCTCGCGCAACACTAGTGTACCTGAGAGTCCCAGTGCTGCATGTGCAATTTCAATTGGAAGTAAATTTAGATTTCTGCTCACATCCAGCGCCAGTCGACGTTCGCAATTCGCCATCCGCTATTCGCAGCTCGAGGGTATTTTGTTCGTTTGGAACGTGCACTTGACTCGGGCGGCATTGGGACGCTTTTGGTTTAACATTGAAATTCCAATGAGAAACATCTTTGAGTGGGGAAAGGTGTTACGATTATGCAATCTGAAAGATTTTAATTAATTTGTGAGAAAATTTAATTTGTTTCCATGCCCTGAACGGATGTGATGTGGACTTTTTCTACATATGAAGAACGTGGAGTTGAATTGCAGTCAAGGTGAGGCTGTTGCATTTGTTTGCGGAAAAAAATACAATATGAGATATATGACTGGATGTTTAATATATTCGGCGATTATTTCTTATTTGTACTTAAAAACGTAGTTTGACAATAAGATCTGTGTTTATAAACTGAAATTGAAAAAAAACATAAATTTGCAGTAATCAGTAGGCGTCAGACGGTGCAAGATCTGCACCGGAAAAAGTGTTCGAATTAGAGATAGGGACAAGAGATGCAGTTGGACTTTTGCATCTGACTGCGTGTACGAAGACGCCCATGGTCTATATCAAAAGTCCCTGATTTGGTTATATCGTAGAGTGTACCTGTAGAACCAATACATCTGCAAAATTGTTCACGTTTGCAGCCAATTTGAACTGGTGTGCATCTGAATATTTGAACAGTTTGTTGCACTTACGGTGAAAAGAAATTAACATTGAATACATTTTAATCCGCTTAACGTTTTTAGTACTGTCAAATCAGCAAGAATTTACAGATAAGCAGCGCTGTGCCATCTGCCTGAATATTTAAACGCAAATGCTGTGTTCAAGTTTGTATATTTGAACAATCATCTGCAAAATATCTTCAGAGTCTTGCAGTTGGCTGAATTATTGAAAGCACTTTAAATGTTATATATATTGAACATTTCATACACTTTGGCCTGCAGCTCTGATTATTTTTTGATCATATATTCGATAGAAGTTAACGGCCACCAAAAACAAAAGAAAAATGTTCCAAGACATGTAGATATGTCACGAAACTCCCATCAACTTGAGCTGAATCTCGAACAATTATTTTCTATAAAACAAAGTAAACAATAATTATGATTTTCTAACCCAAATCTGGATTGGCTAAGAACAGAAAAAACATGAAACTTGGCTAAGCAAGCCTAAAATATTTGTATATTTTAGTTAAGTCCTTTTAAGTGCAGTTCACATGAGCACACTACGAACTGCGAACTTTGCAAATCTTTGCATTCATGTGGAGTTTTCTCATTCGCAGAGAACTACGGTTTGTGCAAACTGACACTTCATCGCGAACTTTTTGGTCACGGTCATTGTGGATCGCGGTTGCCTCTTTGTGTTGTATTGCGTTTGCAGATATAATGATTGTAATAACGGGCTAATTTACTAAAGAACATTATGCAAACAATTATCAGAAGGCTGCTGATTTGTTATATGAAGGAGATGACATTGTTTGGACAGATATATTTATAAGGCCAAACCCATAGAAACCGTTGCGTGCAATTCTTCTTCTTCTTCTAGCGGCACTACAGTCCGGGGTGGACCTGGGCCTCAGTCAACAAGTTTCTCCAGCTGGCACGATCTTTAGCCAGCTGTCTCCAATTTCGCGCACCAATTTGGTTGAGGTCCTTCTCCACTTGTTGGTGCCGTCTGTTTCGTGGGCGTCCTCTATTGCGCTGTCCCACTGGTTCGGATTCGAAGACTCTTCGGGCTGGAGCAGTGTGGTCCATGCGCTCTAAATGGCCTAGCAATCTTAGGCGCTGAATACGTAGAAGAATGACTAGGCTCATGTCGCTGTACAGCCCGTACAGTTCATGGTTGTATCTTCTTCTCCAAAAAGGACCAAAGATGGAACGCAGAACTTTTCTCTCGAAAAGAGCAAGGACTTCTTCATCTGCTCTTAAGACTGTCCAGGCTTCTGCATCATAGAGCAGGACAGGGATGATGAGGGTCTTATATAGTGTTAGCTTGGTCCTTCGAGAGAGAGCTCTACTACTCAATTGCCACTTGAGCCCAAAGAAACAGCGGTTGGCAAGAGTTATTCTCCGTTTAATCTCGGTACTGATGTTGTTTGTACTGTTTGCCTGGTCCTTAACTACCTCGAAGTTAAAGCTGCCTACGGTGACGTTCTGGCCGAGACGTCGATTTTGTGCGTCCTTTCTCGATGACAGCATGTACTTCGTTTTGTCCTCATTCACTGTTAAACCCATTTTTGCAGCCCCCGTTTCAATACCAGCTAACACTTCATTGATGGCTCGCTGTGTTCGACGAATCACGTCAATGTCGTCCGCGTATGCTAGCAATTGTACGGACGTCTCGAAGATCGTGCTTCTAGTGTTTGCATTTGAGTTTCGCGGGATTTTCTCCAGGATGATAATCTGACTAAAATCTGACATTGAAGGTCTCGGTGAGTTCGTTACCGACCTTGATGGAGCAGCGAGAGTTCTCCATTGTCATCCTGCACAACCAGACGAGTTTGGCAGGAATGTCAAAACTAGACATGGCGTTGTGTAGCTCGTCTCTATGTATGCTGTCATATGCGGTCTTGAAATCGACGAATAGGTGGTGGGTGTCGATTTGCATCTCTTGGCTTTTTTCCAGGATCTTCCGTAGTGTGAAAATTTGGTCGATGGTGGAGTTCCCCGGCCTGAAACCGCACTGAAGGACCTATCAGGTTATTCACGAATGGTTTCAGGAGCTCGCACAAAACGGCAGAGAAGATCTTGTAGGCGATGTTTAGGAGACTTATCAATCGGTAGTTGGCGCAGTTGAAGGGGTCTCCTTTTTTGTGGATTTTACGTGCAATTCATAAGCTTTAATTAGAGGGAGAGTGACATAAAATGCGGCCCACAATGTTTCACAGTTCCTTTCACACAAAATCATTTTACTCTAAAATCATCGTAGTTGCGTTGTATGGATTTCGGACACACATACAAATTTGTTAATTGAAACATGCTAAAACTTCAATGTCACACTATCATCTTTATTCAATTATGTTAATACTGCAATAGGTAGTTCTCGTTTGTGTAAGCTCCACTCTGCGACTAACGCTACTGATTATTTTCTCCCAATACCTCGTTTGTCTACATGCATCACAAAAACCACTGTCCGTGGTAAACACCGCTCTGTCGCATCCGTACGTCCATTTGGCGACATCAAGGAACCCGCCGTTTTGTCGCCAATCGCCTATGTATCATGGCAACTAACGTCGGCGGCAGACACCACACTGTTACACATTGTACACCTCTTTGCAATCCAGCAACTACTATTTTTGTGGATTCGCAACTGAATCTATGGGATTGAGCCCTAAGATTAATTTTATAAGCATCTCTTTTCGCAAACATTTTGTTCCCATGATTGAGCAGCCGCAAGGTGCACTTAGGCGTATACGTAACATTTTTTAGCAGAAAATAATCATTCAGATGAGATGATTATCTGCAAAAGTTTAATTATTAGTTTTTTTTTTTTGCGACTCCATATTTATAACACACTCACTGATCTAATTCAGCATGTATCTTTCATGTTTGGATCATCGGTTTCGGACCCTTGTCTTTGTTTTCTTAATCGCTTCTCGTTTTTTTACTTTGGATTGCGCTAGAATGTTGCTATGGCTAGAAAAGAGCCTTAACAGCTTGCAAAATCAGTAAAATAATAGTCATAGCGGTTCAGTCTGAGGTCTTCAGTTAGAGTGTTAGCCCGCATCAGACGTGGTAAATTTTGGGTAATATGTACATACGTGTAATATGTCAACCTCCTTGTCAGTCAAGAAACAACTCAAATTATTCACTTATGCGACGCTAATGCCTAATAAGTATTTTTCGAAACAAACCTCACTCAACACGCATGTGCGCAGATACAGATGTCTAGAATAAGCTTTTCTCCATTAGCTTGCCTCCGATATCAGATTCGGTGGTTATTTCGGAATGACTTACGCGCATCTCATAAACGCAAGAATGATGTCATTTTGAAAATTCAAAAAAAAACTGTGGAACATAAAAAACAGTCTATGTTTTGATATTCCGCATAATTCTAAGTTATTATTCCCCACTTCTTGTTCTGCTTTTTCGATCTGCCTGTCAGCGTTATTCTGCATTATCTATTGAACACCAATATAAACTAAATTCGTCGACCTTCAGTCCGACAGAGTAATTATCGCAAAAAGGAAAGAAGAACGTATTTGTCCCTCTCTGCATTTATCTTTCAAGCTCTGACTCTGGAAAATGTCATATTCACAGTGGGGGGAAGAACCGAGTTGATTCTGGCATCTTTTTGGTCTACCACGGAGAGATTGAGAGCGAGAAACTAATGGCAATGATCCCTGCAGAGTGGTTTGTGAGCAACAATAAACGGCGTCGCCCACTTGTCTCCCGAAATGGCATCACAACTCCTAACTTCCCCAAGGATAAACCACTTTTTTCCAGCATATTTCACCTGAATTTCATCATTTGGCGGAGTGCATTTTTTATTGTATCCATTTAAGTGCAGCGCAACGAGCTTGTGTGGTGAAACCCATTAGTCTAGTCTCTTCCTTGTATTTTTTTGTTGCGCATACCACGTCCTCCTTTCGCCTATTACAGTCTACCATTCATACAAAGGATCACAGCCGGAGCAGTGTGTTTAGTTTTGATAAATGGTCTTCATCGTTGGGTAAGTCATACAGGGATTATGAAACTCGAAAGCGGGAGAGAAGATAATGTTTTTTGAAGTAAAACACCCCAAAGATCTCGGAAACTTTGAGTGCTTAGCCTCATGATTCTGGGTGAGTCTACATCACTTATCTGGCATCTTATCAAAATTGAAAATGTATTCTCTTGTTAAACTTTCGCATGTAAATGCATCACTCATATCCGAATGACAATTCCCCCACACGTCATCAAACTCAAGGAGAGCTAAAGCCCAAGCCCAAGCTCAAACCAAGACGTCAATCAACTAGAAAACTAATAAATTCCACATGCCTCCCCTCAAAGAAGGGGGAGCAAACTTGTCATCGCAGCAAAGTCGTCTGTCAATTTGTGTATTCATCTCGCATAGAATATACTCGTATCCAAGTCAACATTCCGGCGAGTGTTATACATCACAAATCACTACTGCTGCTAAAGTAGTTGCAGGAGGAGTTATGTGGATGATTGGTTCGCTTTAAACGTACCCCATTGGGAGTGCAAATATCTTGCTTTCAATCAGACACCAGATACACGGTACCACTACGTACGGTGTCATATTTATCTATCATCTAGCCGTATCTGTTCCCCGAGTAGTAATATATCGCCTGTCGTAGTTTCTCGCTAAGCGAGCTTAAAGGACCCTGTTGGGCGTTGAATTGTCATATACCGTCACTCTCTTCCATTTTGCATCAATCAATTGAGTAAACATATGTGTGCTTGGCGTATGGGAAGGATGTGTGCATGGGGATAATTTCGATATGTTATCGCGCGCGTTATCCTGGAGCGCACATTCAATGTATTGACTTCCGTTTCTGTGGACTTAAAGAAGAGATCTGGTGGTGGTGCTGAAGCATAAACACAGAATAACGAGAGTGGTTCTAATTAAAATCGACATTCCTTGGCAGTCGTTGGCTTAATTGAAAATGTACACGGTTCAGTTGAAAGCAAAAAGTGATTAAATTCGTGAGTAGAGATAAATATTAATCGCAATTAAAATTTGTAGTTGCTTGAAAAGGTATTGTAAGCAGTAAGCAGTAAGCACTGTGCATAGATCCGCCCGTGTCGAGAGATTACACAGCTCTATACATATACACTTGATTGGTGATTTATTCTTCTTTTTCAATCAACAAACTCAAGGTTTGACTAAAAGTTTTGTGGTAGTGGCAGCATATGTCTCATACCTGATGGTTGAAATCATACATTAATCACAATCAAGCAGGACTTTATTGACAAATGAGAGAAATAGAAGACGTGGGTGACGCAAACCGTCTTGACATTGTGTATGGGAATGGTCATATGTGGCAACGGCTAGACATTTATAAATAACCACAGACGCAGGAGCATTGTCTCAATGCGATGAAAACAATTGAAATCTGAATAAATTATAGCAGCTTTGTAACGAGCTAGTCGATACCATTTATCATTCAGAAGAAATTTATGTATTTTTTCTTCTGGCAGTGGGCATAGAATGGACAACGGACAAGAAAAACTTTCTTATTTACGTTGGGCGAGAGAAAATTGACTCCCACAGCATCACCTTAGTACCATTGTTTTCGTAGTCGTTTTCTTCATCTGTTCTGTGCGCCATTTGTTTACTTGTTTGTGGAAGTGCGCTTTTCGTATTTTATTCTCACCTGTTCCTATTTGCTAGTGTTATCTGTATGGCTGTTGATGCCAAGAGTGGTGTTTATTGCGTTAGTTGATTTCACCGATGTAAGTATGTTCGAAATGATTTCGTAACACCTGCTAAAGGATCGGTATGAAAAAAAGAGTGGCGCTCAAATGCAGTGCAAGCTGAATAATATAAATTAGTACCAATGTTAAAGATGTATGTTTAATCATATGCTTTAATTAATTTTTGTAATGTGTGAATAAAATTTTATGGACATTTGTAAGCACTATGTAGAAGCTCGATACAAAGATTGGCTCTCTAATTTAGGTAGCAGGTCTATAGCTTGTTGTGGCGTGTAAAATCCTCCTCAATGTTGTTCTGGTAATGGGGGCGACGTCTAGTTGCCACACAGCTAACGAAACAATGGCATTTTTGCGCGCCAAATTCAATGGCCGTGTTATCTCACGTGGTGGCGATGTCAATTGGCCGCCAAGATCATGTGATTTGACACCGTTGGATTTTTTTCTTTGGGGTTATTTAAAAGAAAAGGTATACGTCGGTAAGCCAGCAACAATTCAAGAGCTAAAGGATGAGATAATTCGGCACATTAACGGCATAGAACCTCAATTATGCTTCAGCGTCGCCGAAAATTTGGACCATCGGATGTATTTGTGCCGCCGAGGTCGCGGCGGCCATTTGGCCGCAATTTTGAACCATACAAATATTATCATAATAAAAAGAAATGACAATCATTTCCCAAATAATTTGTGTTTTATTCGAAATCAACATCGGCCCTTAAAATTTAACCACCCTTTATATAGGAAAATGCAACAGTGTGCAGTAAAAGATTGCAGAAGCTCGGTTAATAAATCATCAACGATATCTTTGAAGCGAATCGATTGGATGATATTCGTCTAAAAAATATGTATATGCCGTGATATAGAAGGTGGGCCAATTAAAAGATTCTTTATAAAAATTCAATAAAATGAACAAAATTACATTTTTTTGTATTATGGCTTTATTAGTAAGAAAAAATATTCACATTAATTACAATATACAGCGTCTTTTAAATTTCCTCCGCTGGCTTTGCAGTAGCGCATTCTCTCACCCCAATTATCCAAGACCTTGTTGATAGTTTCGGGCGGATCAGGGGTTGCATTAAATGATGTTGGCCTGCTTCAATTGTTTCCGGATTGTTGGAATAACATCGGTCCTTCACGGTTGTCCACAAAAAAAAGTCCAAAGGGGTCAAACCGCAGCTCCGAGGCCAATCGACTTCACCAAAACGGCTACGGATACCACGATTTGGGAATTTGGTTCGCAAAAGATCGATTGTGGCATGGGCTGTGTGGCTTGAGGTGCCATCCTGCACGATCCAGAGGTCGAGAAACTCCATGTCTTCAATATTAGTAAAACAAAGTCGGTTAACATGGCTTTCTAACGCTCACCGTTGACCGAGACGTTGTACATAGCCTTATTTTTGAAGAATGTCGCAGCATCCACAGTCTCATCTGTGCTGGAGCATACTAGTCTACACCAGTCGCTTAATTTCCGCTAAAACTTCTTCTTGAAAAACGCACTGTTTCGGTTACACAGCACTCACTTTGGAAATAAGTTTTTAATATTTTCCAAAATTGTTCAATCGTATAGCGACACATTTCGTTCAGCGGAGGGAGTATACTGACTTTCTGTCAAGATTTCGAGTGGGAAATAGCTGCAAAATAACCTGTTTAAAAAAAAAAAACACAATAAGGCCACCCTGTACATACATATAAATATCAATCCATACGGAATGATTCAATGATTAACGTTGAAAATTAAGTTCCTGAAGCGTTAGACTGCCTTGCCCCTAACTCGGTGGAAATTTCTCGTGCTACACCCAAATATCTTCTAAAGCTTAACTCGGTTAAATCCAGGAATTGTATGCTGTCAGTAGGCTTTGCGTGCTCCATTAAAAAAGGAATCTGGCCAACACCCCGTTTCAAATAATAACACTAAAAAGGTGTCATCAGCCGATTTTCCGACTGAGCTAAATATCCAAGAGAGAAGACTTATCTGGAAAAAAATACATCGAATCAAAAATTGCCAAGCCACTGTCAGCTTTCTGGCAGTGTAAGGGAATTATCGGCGAGTCTTGGGGTCTATCACCAAAAAGATCCATTCGGATCTACACAGTAATCATAAGGCCACTTCGATTTTATGCATCGGTCGTGTGGTAGAGTAAGCTTTCTCGTAAATAAGTAACTGCTGCTTTTACCGAGCTTGTTTCGGCTGCATAGGGGCTTTCCCTTGTACGCCTCCGCCTTGATATTCACATCATGGGATGCACTCTCAAGGCCATTTTCCACTTGAAAAAAAGTGTCTTTGACCCTAGTCTCAAGCATATGCTGCCTGGCGCACGGACACCATTACTCCAGCTGCAACGTATATACAAAGTCGACTCAGGGCTGGCTCTGGTCAGAATCTGAGCCGGGAACGAACTATAGTCTAATCGTCACGGAGAGCTACAAGACGAGCAACAACATGAGACTGCATGCAAACCAATGTGATCTTAATGGACGACAAACTTGCTAGACAAGGATCAGAGGAGGTACACACAGCTTATGGTCTATTTTACATTAATACTGTAGAGACTGCTGCAGTGCCCTATCAAATTGAAAAACCCAGGTCACTTTTTTGAAATAGTGGGCCGACAACTCTCTACAGTCAGCCACCTGCACCTAATCCAACCTAGAGAACTTAATTAATTTCGATACGGACAATGAGTGGAATACAAATTCACTGCAGGCACTTAGAAAATTGTAAATACCACGCATTGGAGAATATAATCGTATGAAAAATTCTCTAGTTACGAGAACATTTCATATTTTAAAAAAATGTTTATTTCGGACATACTGTAACCTCCCACAGCAATGAGGCCAATAGAAGTAATCTTCAATTATATGTATCACAGATTGGTGGCTGGTCCCAAAACGAATTCACAAATCCAATTACAATCACCTGGATCGTCGAAATCTCCTTGATCATTATAAATTCAATTGTTCTTGATTACAAAGCGAACACAAATACAAGAACATAAGGAGAGCACAAAGCACAGCACAACTGGAAGAATTGGAAAGGAAAGCAACAAATGTACTTCCCAACGTCCCAGTGGACCACCAGGGACCACGGCCAACAGTGCCTGCCCGCCTATTTTCCACTCTTCAATAAGCCAGTAAGAGTAAACACAAAACCAGAAGAAATGAAAATATCGACGAAAGTGAAACACAGAAAAAAAGAAAAATATTATAAAATCAATACTCAGTCAAGATTTACAATTCCCCAGATGGGCATAAAATATTTTCCGAATCCGCAATGTTTGATATCTGTTTTTCCAACCGCTTTTGTTTTTTTTTTTTCGGCGGCTTTGGGGTTGGGTACGTTCTCGTGTGTATATGCAATTTGAACATTGTTCTGTTTGCGAAATGACGAATTGAGGGAATAACGAACAAAACAAACACTCATCGAACGGGCATGGTCGGCATATAAACGCACGAGAAGAAAACTCAGTGTTTTTCGAACACATCCATGAGATTTATTTCGATTTCTTTTCATGGCGAGCACCAATAATTCATCCCGGATGTGGAATGGAGTCGAGTGAAGCTGGGTATCCATTGGAAGGATGCAAAGTCGTATTTTATATTTTATTGCGATAACATGTAACAACCTTTTCAGGAAACAACAAGAAGAAGCAGGCGCGTACACATAAGGAGGGGATAACTATGTGCATACCAAGTGTGCGAGGAGCCTTTTATTGTCCGTTGTGTACTCTTTTATTTCGCCATAAAACAAATCTCAAAGGTCTTCTTCATCGTCGAGCAGTTGCCAATACCACGCATTTGCAATGGAATTTAAAAACGAATATTGAAAGGGAATTAAGTGTAAGTAACGACTGCACGCGTTTTCAGAACACCGGCGCGGCCTTCCCGCAGGTTTATTTCATTCCTTTGCAAGGTGTCATGTTGTTCTTGAAGCGCTTGCATGTAGATGCTTTGAAATACACAACAATAGCGGTGAGAACATTATCAGAATTTCAATCGCTTTTGTGTATGATGTTCTTTATTAGGGTAGCTGTAACTGCAGAAACGAATGTTGCCATTAGGCTTACACACGTGGGGGAGATGGATAGATAAACTCATCATTGACGAAAATAAACTGAGCAGGGAGGACTTCTGTTTAAGGAATTTCAATAGCTTATGCATTGGATGAGAACGCTACGATCGATAGCTACAACTTTGAGGTAGTGAAGGTGTTTGTCTACCTCGATGAATCGCCCTTAGCGACCGCTGCTAATTGGATTTGTCACTGGGCACAACTGGGATTAAAACTCTTAACTCGGACGACTATATGAAGCCAAAACCTGGATAAAAGCTCAACTGATTCTTGGTGCCTTTGAAAGAAAAATACTACCTTGGACATAAACACAACCGCGAACTCTACGAGCTGTACCAATATGCGGATGTTGGCCTGATAAGTAAGTAAGTATGAATGTATTGGATGAGATGTGGTTATGTAGATGTCCTGACGACCGTCTGGCCGTGGCTCACTCAGACCAATGTGACACAAAGTTCCCGTCAAGGACTCCAATAGGCAGGCGCACTTCCTTGTGATTAAACGTGGCAATATATTTTTGTACAACGTCTGCCATATAGCCCTTGCTGTTGATTCAATGTCCAGACTAACTTGCTCCAACTCAAATCCATCTTTTGGAAGTCTGTCTACTACCCAGCATAGGGTCACCATGTTCACCAAGAATAGCTTAGTGACGCTTGGTCTACGTCAGGTTGACCAATTTCGATGTCAGAATGTCCGATGATCTAGCTTTGGTTGCCGTTTTTAATCAATAAACGATTGAATATTTTTAATAAACTATTTTATTCTTTTTATTCGTTCACTTAATAGCCACAACTAATAAGGAAAATAATTTGAAATGCACTTCATTTCGATTAAGGTATGGTCTTCCAGGTGGCCATTCATCCGTGGAAATTAAGTTTGGATCGTTATTTTGGAGCGCATGCTTGTTGGAAGGTCCACGCTTTATTTTTTAATAGTATTATGGGAAGAGGGTTGACAACGTTCTCCAAAACATCCGTTTGGTAAACTATGAGAGAGAGAGAGAGAGAGAGATTTTAGCACCTTTTCTGCAGAAATGGGACTTGGCGACTTCATCATAAGCGACTCCCAATCAAACCATCATAGAGGCTGGCTGGAGACTACATTGGATTCTTGGAATGAGATCAGACGCATGTCGTGATGACCGAGCATAAATCTTTCCATTCTGTTTGTTGAACGACTATTCAATGGAGAATATTTGCTCACCATTGAACTTTCCTTCTATGATTCCAAGTACGCAGCTTGTCCTATTCAAGATAAATGAGGTTAAAACACTTATCGCTGGAATTTTCCACAAATCCCATTTGTCCAGTGTCAGTTGAGTCCTTCAAGGACATTTGAATGATGATATCGTCCGTTCAAAGGGAAAAGTCATTAAGTACCAAATTTATTGAATTTATCACGTTTTATAACTGGGAAAAAATCAGAACACTTTAAAAACCACGTCCGTTCAAGGTAATAGGGTTTTCAAGCAAAAGAAAAAAAATAGTTTTTTTTTCAAATGTATTCAGTTTAATGCTTTTTTTATATTCAAAATAATTAACATTTGTTTTCAAGACAAATTTGAAAAAAAAATTGTTATTTTACATTGCTCAGCATTACGCAATTCGCTTTATGAATAACTTTTTTCAAAGACTGTGAGAACTGTCAATTCCGAGAATGTTCTTTCGTTTTGGCTGGTTTTGGCACTCAATGGCTTTATCAAACACTTTAAAATATGTTTCCTTATTCGATTCATTTGTTCAAGCTTAAGTTTAAAAAAAATCAGTGTACCGAATATTAAGAACTATCTGTTCATGTTGAAAACATGTACATCTACAAAAACTGACCGTTTGGTGTGCTTTATGGGTTGGATGAATAATTGGTCCGTACTTCTTTAAAAACGTTGCTGGCCAGAACGTTACAGTCAATGGTAACCGCCATGATTATTGACTTTTTCGTTCATCAATTGGTCAACCATGATATACAGCAGCTGCAGCTGCACAATTGATTTATTGAAGGAAACATTCGGTAACTGCATAGTTTCACCTTACGGCCCGTGAATTGGCCTCCAAGATAATGCGATTTAACGCCGCATGCCTATTTTCTGTGAGGATATGTGAAGTCGCTAGTCTACGTCGACAAGCTCGAGTAGATTGACCACTTGGAGGACATCGCGTTATTTCGACCAGAAATGTTGGAATAAAGTTAATTTCATACCATTTTAAAAAATAATAAATATTTAAATATTTTTGTTTTATTCCATTTCAAAGTTCTATACCTCTAAAAAAACACCCTTTAAAATATCTACAGGGGAAAAATAGTATGTTCAAGTAATTGGATTGTTCAAGTTATCGTATGAGCAAGTTACCGAGAGTACTCTGTTGTGAAGCTCATTAATTGTCATTATTTAATGGACTGATATTTAATGCAATACCATAGCGGTTACTACTTTTGAGCTTACTATCGTGTGCCAAGAAGAAAAGCAAAATCCAGTAACGGGTCTTAAAGCACTAGCTTTTGACTTACACAGTATTCTACAGCTACCGTTTTCTGATGTGTGTCTCTTCTTTATTATTCACCAGAAAATGTCAAAGCGCATTGCTTTAAGTGGAATGAAGTCATTCTTCCTCTGATGGCGTTCGAGTCCGGTGTAAACGTGGACTTGCTCAGCAATCGGAGGCTATACTCTCACTTTGTCACCGAATGAAGAGCGATGGTGTCGTGAAAACGAAAGTTGGGGAGTCCGCTATGATATATTAGCCTTTTAGAGACGATGCTACGACGATTTAGATTTGCGAACTGAGGTGCTTGCTGTTATGTAGTAGATTGCAGCCCCTGACAATGTAGATACAAAAAATATGCCTACTCTTGGAATTCTTCAGATTCACTTAAATATTCACCGCGTCAATATCTTTATTCAAATTGTTGAATGCAATTTTACAAAACACCCAATCAATTTGTGGAATGAATTTCATGGCAGAGCGGTGGAAAGGTGAAGTGCGCTATGTTAAATACATGTTGGTCGAAAATATTTAGCTGGAATTTGGTATTTCATTTAACTTTATTCCTTTGTTACACATCAACAGAGACATCACACACACGGTTATCCACGGGGTTAACTGCATCAATGAAGAAAATCGTGTGAATTTCACTCAATTCGATTCTCAGCAAGCACATAAAAAGATATGAAAGCATTCAGTGCTCCATATTATTTTCATATGTAACATTCAGCCCTTTGTAGCTGGTGTCCTTAATTAAGTGCAAAATGCAATGCATTGTAATCACAGACAGTGATTGGCTGAGCGTAAATATTCACAAAACCCCACAATACACAATACTTCCAATGTCCCATTTTTACGAACCCTTCCATGTTTTTTTTAGGTTTTTTCGTTCTGCAGCTTGAATGCTGTATAAAATTTCCCCTACTCGTATGGTAAATGCCTACTGAATAGTAATTAACGCGAAAACTGAATTTTCAGGCGTAAACACGTACACACATATTTTTTTTGCTAGCCAATGGTATGATGCCGCGTCGATCCTTTGTCGCGAATAGATCCAAGTTTAATCAATTTCGATGGATGTGTCGCATTGACCCATCGTAACTCCGCGGGTAAACTCCATTGACATCATTTAAATATTTTTGATTTTATTCATTTTGCTATACATTTTTTTTCGCATTTTTTTTTCTGCGGCCTCTCAGTTGGCCTCTACAGTTCGAGAGGACATCAGGGAAAAAGCGAATTGTGCGAGCTTGTTCAGGTGGAATTCATGAAATTTGATATGCAAATGAAAAACAATCGGATTGCCAAGTGTCCTGAAATGTAGGACACCATCGGAACTCGAGTGGATGTATGCATGAAGTTGGTGACACACCGCAGTGTCTATATGGACACACGTTCCAGTAAATATGATGTTGCGGGTGGGATTTGGTGGAATTTCTTTTTCGTATTTTCTAGTAAAATAAATTGAATAAACGAAAACCAAAAGGAAATGCAACTGCGGCTGGTTCGTGTCAGTGTAGCCTTGGAAACCACAGGGGATGGATACACGTTGACGTGGACGTGACTGAGTGTGAAAGGGAATATTCTGATTTGGGGAAAGGAAAATCATATGCAAGACCAAACTGACTTCTTGTGGAAATTCGGTTATGAAAAATTGAAGTTCAATCACGCTTTGAAATTTCACTTACATAATTTTATGGTAATCGAATTTGTTCCGTTGCGACTTTGAGTTCAAGGCGTGCATTCTAAAGGTCCAGGGCATGAGGAGCCCCAATTATCATGGCCAACTGGTTCCGAAAATTTTAATATATTCTTTGACATGTTGCAGTAAGTGGTATGCAAGGTTAAATTAGAAAGCTGAGGTACAACGACGGCTGCGGTGGGAGTCGGTTTTATTGATGCAAATACATATAGCCGTTTATTGCAAATTAAAAAGTTTGACTTACAATTTGTTCAGTAAAAGTTCCTGGCTAAAGTCCTTTATTGACTAACAGTACCTTGTATCGTCGTCGAAGTACTAGCATTCTTACTTACTGAATGCCGAAGGTGGATAGCCATTGCCATTTTATTTATTTAATTTTATTTGGCTTAGTACAAGCATGACCTTAAGAGCTAACTTACTAACTAAGACTGATCAACCTAATTAGTGCGTCAAGAAGGCAGTGATTGTTTTGAGGACATAAGACATTTTTAATGGATTGTATGTATGACTAAAATTCAAGGGAATTGAAATATATTTGCTAAGCGCAAAATTCTACAGATAGGCTTGGACAGGCCGTAGTTGGTACAATGGAGGGGAGTCGCAACAGAGGAACAGAACTAAGACGGCTAGGGTTGGAGTTGTGCGTAATTATTCCAAGAAGGGCGGGCGAAGAGCTTGATCAACTGTAGGCGATCTGCATAGTGTGGTAAAGTTTGGTTATCGGGCCATGGGATACCACGTAATGCAGAACGTAGGTACCTACGTTGGACAGCTTCAATACGGATTTAATGGTTGACGTAGTATGGAGACCAAATTTTACTGACGTATTCTAGAAGAGGTCTAAGGTAAGTGTTGTAGAGGGATTTTAAAACGTCCAAGGGACCTTAGTCGGTTGAGATATGTACTGTCTGGCTTATTTTCATATAATCTGCTTAGATTGATTTGTTTTTTATGACATAATCGACATAATTGATGGTTAGGACAAAGATCAGAGGGCCAAGGTGACTCCCTTGCGGAATCCCAATATGCCGATAATGAGGTTGTATGTTGAGTGTCTGAAGAATACCTTATAGTGGCGATTCTCAATTTAAGCCATGCGATGAGACAAGGCGGGAAACCTAGACCCTTTAGTTTGAAGTAGGTTATTAGTTGGTTCATTTTGAAAGAGGCTTTGCTAAAGTTAGTGGTAACAACATCCATTTGTTACCTCGCTCCAATGTTGAAAGGGTTTTCGAGCTGAGTTCTATAAGTGTTGTTACTGTAGATCTGCCCTTAAGAAATGTGTAATTTACTGGCGACACGGGCCTCGTTGGGAATTAGGACTTGAATACAATTCGTCCAGTTGCATCCAATATGCATCGAACACCTATGATTAAACCAACTTAACTAGTCCAGAAACAAACAAATTTCCTGCCATTCTTTTCACCACCTTTCTACATTTGAATTCGTAAATACTTTAATGAAGCATTCACCGTCAATTGGAATGCATAATTACCCTGCCCAAAGACTGCACTCTTAATTTTCGCACAATTCTACATGAATTGAAAATCCCTCCAAGAGAACCTTTGGCGTCAAGAAGGAGAAAACAAAAAACAGAAAACAGAAAACAAAATGAAAAATGAAAAATGTGTATGCGGTGATAAATTTTCAAACTCACCCATGTTAGTGTGGAAAATTGCAGCGAAAAGGAAATGAACCAAGTGGCAGTACTGTGAATTCATGATGCAATTTCCCATTTCTGTGTCCGGTCGAACGAGCGATATTTTTCACTTTTATCCCACCCCCTGGCCCAGCAGTGTGAGCGTTATTATCTGCCTAGCGTCCTTTACGAACGAAGATACTGATGCTGCTCCAGTTGCAAAGTCCGAGTCTCAATGCCTGCTTCAGGTTTTCGTTCGGTACTATAACTGAATCCTCTGGAATATCACGTCAATATATCAGTAGACAAATGTCCTAGTTCACATTTTTTTCCCGTCTCCTCTTTAAGCTGGTTCTTCATCCGTGGCGAATGCTGGCTAGTGTAGAAGCAGTAGAAATTTGCTGTTGTTTTGTCCTTTGCATTTAGCCATGAATAATCCTCGAGGATCGATAGGAACCTATAATTTGCCACTCTTTTGTTGGATAAACTTGGCCAGAGACTGAGAGAGATACTCTTCAGTTGTAGGGGGAGCGGCTGGCTTTTATGTTGTTGGAAATTGTCTTAAACTGCGTAGCACTTTTGTTGAATGAAGCGCATCAAAACGAAAACCTGGAAAAGGGAAAAAAAAGAGTACAAGACTTGAATTCATTTGAAAATGGAAGGTAGGTACGTATACACGTGTGAATGGTAGTTTAAGTTATTGCATTTGCAGTTCGGACGAAGAAATTAGTAGGAGAATATAGAGGCATTTGAGTGTTTTTATTCCTTGAATATTAAAAACAATTTTCATAACTTCTAATTATTTTGGTCTCCGAAGTGGGCACTTAGTGAAAAGTGATGTCCGTGGATACAGGGTTTTAGTGGGGTTAAGGAGAATATATTTTGAAGTTACTACTTTTTTACATGAAAGGTTTCTGGTTTACTGTATGGTTATTGATATTTTTCAATAAGAGACGCCTGACCGGTATATTGCGCTGTACTTCATTTATTATTTATCTATATTCATTTTCTTGATTGTAGTAATAAAGGGTTTTGTTTTTAGAGACGGAGAACTTTAAGCGGACGTAAAACACATCGCGGCTGGCGCGTACTTGAATTACTCTGTGGCTCCGATTTTCTCATACTCTTCGCGTGGAATGCTGACTTCAAAGTCCAAGTGTTTCGCTGAAGTCCGATGTGGATTTGGGGCAAGATTATGCAGTAGTTTTTCGAGTAATTGCTTCCTCACGAACAGAAGGGATGCCGACTCTAATCGGCCTACTCGAATCGGCGAAGGTTGAGAAGCTTTCTCTAGACAGTAGACAGGTATATTCTTTGCCAATATAACAAGTTCTTCACGTATGAACAGATATCTGTTCATGTCTCTGCACCGCTAACCGTTGACTGTAACGTTCTGATCATTATCATGCGTTTCGCGAAGAATTAAGGACGAAGATAATGCATGAAATATTTGAAAGCCACCGAAATACCAAACGAATTACAAGATCTATGTTAAGGACAAGATGTCATGACATTTGCCAATTAATGGGAAATGCCAACAAGGGGAATGGCTATATTTATGAGTGAACTGGAACTCAAATCAGCATTTTCATTAACACACCACCTCTGTCAAGAACAAGTAAGCAAAGGTCCGACTTGCGCTGTACCCTCCTTCATAGCAAGACAAGTACGCAACCGATACGACAAGATTCATATCATGTAAAAGGACGTGCACAACACATTTCCTTCTTACCCTCTAAACGTATTATTTTTTCATGAGCTGCAGGAATCTGCATTTTATCACACCTTTTGTGACACGTCAAACACATCCCGTGTCTTCCGTTACAGCGATAAGTTCCTTGCCTTCTAGACAGCACACAACTCCTTCTGCAATTCCGTTCCGTGTATTTTCCACATAATAAACGAAATCAGGAGAGGATGCCAAGCAAAAAGTATTAGAGTTCACTATAATTATGAAAGGAGTTTCATGTTTCATTAATTTCAAAAGGGACACATGTGAAAGGGACACGTATAAAGTAGACATGCAAAGCTGAATGAAAGCTTCCGTTTCCTTTCGTCTGCGTAAGTAATTTCAAAACACAGAGAATGCATCTGACTTCTTCCCGTTTATCATTCTGAAGTTGAAAACCGAGCAAAATACGAAGAAAAAAATAAAAACGAAGGCCTGGCCTGGGATCGTTGCAGCCAAGTTTATTTTTGTTGTTTTTATTGCTTATACATCCAGAAACCACTAGAGCCAGAGCCAGTCATCTCTTCAGATTCCAACCTCACACGAAACGGGAATAAATTTCTTGTGCATCACGAAGAAAAAGTTTTACATAATCGCTTGCACACAGTGTTGCTGGTGTGATGTGTGTGGCTGGGCGTGAGTGTACAGCATTTACTTCGGCAGCCACTGCCCCACTTTCCGGACTTGAATGAATGACGCGAAAAATATTAGATAGTGCGGAGCCGTTTAGATGATGGGTGAGGCTGCTCTGCTCTGTGCGGGGGCGCATTTCTTGCGAAGTATGATGAGTCCTGTTCACTTTTCCGACACTAGATCACAGATAGGGCATGCATCGTTTCATAGATGATAAATAGAGTCACAGTCGCCGGGGTGTCGGTGATGAATTAGGACGTCAAAAAACTATTGTTGATCATTTCAAAACTTTTTTGTCACCTATAACATTTAAGGAAACTCTACTAAGCGCTTCTCACTCTAGCACGAAAAGTCAAGGGTTCAATGTTCTAAGGCACCGTTCCACTTTCGGGGAAGGACAGTAAAGCGCTTTATGTGGGAGTCAGGAGATGGTGAGATGAACACACCTGCATTCAAATTAAATTTCTTTCATTCGTCTTTTCGAGCAGCGTGGACGAAACGAAACGAGGACACGCTGGATGCACAAGCGCTGAGGGTGGGCACTGAAGTGAGTCCATTTAAGAAATTTATATGAAAAAGGAGTTTGCGTTTATTGTTTTTGTTTGGGGCGCACAATGGACGGGCGGGATGCTCCAGAAATATGTCTGCTTCTAAGCGCATGATGAAATTAGCAGTGTTCATGACGAACAAAACCACTGGAACGGAATCGAGTACGTAAATAAGTACACATACCACTGCTGCATTGCTGCAGGGCTGTTTCGTTTTTTCGGTGGGTTGGCTGCTATTCATGTGTAGGCGGGCCCGGTGATACATGTGCGGTGCCTTAAAGTGAACAAGAAACCTGATGGCGATGCCAACGTTGAAATTACATACATACTACAAGGAGAATTCAATTATCATATGAGCAAAAGACAAATTATTACACTTTCGGTTAAAATGTATGCCTTTTCCGTTGGAGACTATTTCACTGCAGGCTCGAGGCAATAAAGGTTGATGTGCGGAAGGATGTCCACCGAGGCATGGTTCTTTGTGTGCACGGGCAGTAATTGAATTGGCAAGAATTGGTGATGAACGTAATGGCATTTACTGAACAAATATCTTTTAAGCCGCACTGTTTTGTGGAAAAGTCATTTCCGAACAGAGAATGCAATTACGGCGTCTATTTCTGATGGAATGCGTTGAAGATTTTCCGAATAAGTTGAATCCAATTAAAAGTTAAAACGAACTGCAGACCGAAATGGATTAAGTTGAATTAGTGGCCTATCTGTTGTGCATAGATGAGGAACTCGGAGGACCTTCTGGCACGTGCCTTGATGATTGAAATTGATGAAAAATCTTGGTGTCTGGCACTTGGCATGATACAATGCAGAGTTCACTGTGCATAATTTGTATTTTGAAAGCTTTGTTGCTCTGGACAGAATGTTATGTATGAAGAAACCAACTTCTTTCCACAGATTCCGAGAAACATGGAGACCTAACAATTTGATTAAGAAACAATGTCAAATCGAATGTATCCCCTCACCGGCATTTCGAATATAATAGATTTCATAAGAATAATGTGAATTATTTGCTCTGAGTGGTATCGGAGGAGATGTAAGGAATCTTCCTGCAGCTTTAGGGGATGTGTTCTGGTACTGAATGAAGTTGGAGGTTTTCTTGACCTAATTGCGGTTGACCATTTTCTTGTAGATTTTGTGATTGAATCCTTTTGAGAGCGAGGTTGTATGTTCGAGAGGTAGGATGTTTTGAGTCATTGGGTGAACCCACTCATTTTGCCCATAAGGATCGAAGGTTTTGTGGAAGTTATTTCTCGGATCAGCCATGGTACTGTATCTTGTGAATCAGATAGTAGTTGGCATTCAATGTTCATCAAGGGATAACTTAAGTTTTGAATTTCGATGTTGTATGTTTCTGGTCATTTTTGTAAGGCTACATATGTTTTCGTAGGCACTTGTCAGTTGACTAAAGTTAATTTAAATATTTCTTGTGATTTTCAACACTGAACAACACTGCAATTTTGTTAATAATCATTATAGCCTCTGTAGGACAGTTGCATCAAAGGCAAGCTAACTCTTGAATAGCAAGTGCCCCAATTGTTTCGGCATAGAGGACATATTAATTGCTCCTCGGACTGGATGAATAACAACATATGGTTCCGATGTTTTTCGTCAGAATAATGCTTGGCTGGTCCGAATGATCCCATACCTTGAAGCCTCCCTATTTTTTTCGGGTAAATGAAAACACTACCACACAGTGCATACCTTAATATTGTGCCATCCACTACTTCGTAGGAAATAAGATAAGTGAGAAATTGAAACTTACAACTATTGAAGCACTAGAGTACTCATAAGTCATACTTGTGTACTAAAGGGGGTTGTTTGGAGGCGGAGTTCTTAAATTATGCAAATTTTTTTGTGACAGCTGATTTGACAGTTCTCCCTTAAGGTGTGTTTGGTTTGGCAATTAATCATGAATAGACTCACGTCGGGGCAACGTTTACAAATTGTTCCAATTTATTTTGAAAAACATGGTCAATTCGAGAAACTCAAACTAAGGCCTCTGTCGAAACACCATTGCAAACAGAAAACGTCATAGATTGGAGCACTTTTTGGGCTGGTTGAATCATTCGTCGATAGATTCGACTTGATGATGGCTTCACAGATGTTGATGGTCAAAACATTACAGTCTACGGTCAATGCCTGCACTTAACCAACATTCGACGCGCTATTGCCCAATTTACTGCGAAGAGTATGTAACACATTGGAGTGACAGATTACGCCACGTACGCGCCAGCCATGGCCAAAACGTACCTGTATTTGATTTCAACTAAAAAGTTTTTCACAGCTTGACTCGCTACATACACAAATACTCCGCCTTTCCACCTGTTTTTCACAATAAATAGTTCGCATAGGTAATGAGGTGTGTAGAATAATGTCGTCGCCTTCCACGAGCATTAGTTTAGTAAAATTCAAGTGCAAACCAATGCATTCCATTGAATCAATAATAAAATGGCAACAGGAAAATATTCGCAAAATCCGACACTCCATGGCGCAGCATTTTTGCACTTGCAGCTTATCGAAAGAATGACTCCCGTGTTCCAAGCGACCAGAAACTAAAGGTAAGTAAAACGGAATACTTCTTTAATTACCAACTTGAAGGGAAGCAATGATAACAATTAAGTGTTCCAAAACTGACGTAACAACATTCCATACAGTTGAACTTTGCAAAACTTAACGTATTCATTACAATCAAAGCCGAGGTACACAACCAACTTGGACAGAAGTTTCGACAAATCTTTTGCACAATAGTTTCACAACAGTAAGAATTAATAAGCCTCATACTTTTTGAACAACTCTCCAAAGTTTTTCATTTACTTTATCAAACAAAAAGCGATCTAATAAACAAGAGAAAAGTACATTTTCCCATGAATAGACTCCAACACACGAATGCCACTGAATTAGTTGAATAAAGTCGTCATGCATGTGTGTAGAAAAATTTGCTGCTTTGAAGCATATCTATTAGGCACCCCCACGATCCCAACATACTTCTAACAAATCTAACATCTCAGGCAAAGTGGTTTACTTTTTCACTTGCCAAGACCATCGTCACACATAAAAAATGAGAAAATAAAAACAGTGAGAAGAGAAAAAAAGAAAGAAAAAAAAAGGAAATGTTTGCGTTGGTGACTTCAGCAAATCTTGTTGTACATTCCAATTTCCTTTGACATCCCCTATACAAGAACATAGACTCGGTGTTATGTTGAGCTCGTTGAAGGCGACCCAGAGAGCACAAGGGAACACAGGCCACAACAGACTGCAGAGCACAACAAGAAGACGTCATTATTAGTTGCGAAAACGACCACATGAATTTTTCATAACAAAAAGACAAAGTTTATCCTTGTAATGACATTCCATAAATCCTTGAAGGCTTAGCAGTGACCCAAGTAAAGCAACTTGGACGTCAGCTTCTGCGTGTAACTTAACAAATTACTCACTTTGTCATATTTGCTGTTTGTTTTCCTCCATATTTGTTTGCTTATGTTTCCCTTCTCGCCCTCTTCTAGGCTGCGTCCGCCTGTATAAATTATCCTTTGTTGATGATGACTTCGGTATGTGTGCGGATGGGGGTGTGTGAAGTGGTGTGAATTGAAGGTGAAACCGCTGTCCCTTAGTTGGATGGATTACAATTGGGTGATCCTTCATGCGAAAAACCATTTTTCATTTTGAGCCGGATATTTAGAAATACTGTTTTGATGGTATTGTCACCGGCGACGGTGATGGCTTTGGTGACGGTGTTGGCTAGAGGGTCAACGTTCTGTTCGTGGGGTCGTTTCGTTATTTTCTTTTGCCATCTTATTTAATTATCGGTTTTGACACGCAAATGATTATAAATGTGCTTGAACTTTTGGCCCCTTAGTAGTTGATAAGGTGCTTTATATAATCTTATTTACGGGGATAGATAACGATGGGGGATATATAGTCACTCATACTATGAGTATAAATTGCGTGTAACTTGTTAACTTATGTTGTTATTATCAGTTTATAATTATGATAGTACGGGTAGCGCAACAGTTCGAGATGGACCTGGGCCTAGCTTCTACAGTAACCAATCGCGATGTGCTTGCTATTGCTCCACCAAGAGTAGATGGTACCTACAATTTTATACCGATTCTGAAAGGCCAACTTTGAGAAGCTTTTTTCTAGACAAGCGTACTCTTTGAGTATTGTCAGTGATCCTAAAGAAGTGGAGCCTCATTCGATTCAACATGGCACCACCCCCGAAGAAGTAAACGCATCAAACCACTATGGCGCCCCACGTATTATTGAGAGGAAAAAAAAAATAGCTGGTTGATGTAGTTTATACTGATTTCAGTAAAGCTACATGTTTTCTTAAGAAGCATTGGCATTTTTATGATGTCATTGGTTTCACAGTGTTAGGTGAACGGATCTAGTTCTTTGAAAAACAGAACAATGTCATTTTCAAGGATAAAATTGTTTATCTTATACGTGCTCTTATGCCTACAAAAGCTTAGGTGTTTGTTTTTGGTACTTACTTACTTACTTAACAGGCCGGCGACCCATGGAGGGTACGAGCCTGAGCACAAGCAAAATTGTATACGTAGGCCCAGTAGTCTATGCTATTGATCAACCTGTTAATTTGTTACCAGCTATGCTATAGTGCTGCTCTTTGCTAATAGTAAAAGTAATGTAATCGAGCTGGTACGGATTAGAAATTCACGAATTGCGATTTTTCACAGTGATTGAAAAATCGCAATCAGAGTCTGCGGTTGGCTGTGATTTAAGCTGTGATTGCCTTGCTGCTTTTCACGATCACAATCGCAGTTTAAAATTATACTTACGGCTAAATTGCCATTTTTTCACAATCGCAAGCATGGTTGAAGTCATACCTACGCCTTAGTAGCTCGTTTTCACACCCCATTCGTATATTGATTCATGTTCAACATGTTTGACGTAACGCATGTGTACAAAATCTGAGTATGATATGCCTTGGGTTGCCCATCATATTTTTCAATGTTACTCATATCCTTTGATCCAGTATATGTGCTGGTTCCAATGTTCAGAGGCAACTCCTGTGGCCTTCTGTATACCATCATATTAGCAAAAGCTTGAACTTCATACGTGTGATTGAGTCACATGTCAGTAAATCGGGGCAACAGACGTCCAGAGAAAATGGACAGAAACCCAGAGTTGTGGATTTATTGAGATTTCATGTACTTTACTAGTCATGGTGATTACGTATAGAACAGAATGATTGGCTTAAAATAGCTATATTTGGTGTGCGTTTTTGGACTTCTCCCTTGTGAATTTACACATTCATAGATTATATAGTACAATGTAATATGTTTGAAACTTAAAATCGCAGTTTAAAATCATTGTGTACCAACCACCAGTTGTACATGTCGTTCAAAATTGCAACTTTGCCTACTTTAGCGATACTCTACCTTGTAGTATACCAGTTTAATGGATTTGAATATGAAGTCTTCGTTTCCATGCTTAATACTAGATCGTGTTTAAAGCAAAGTCAGGAAATGCAGCTAAACAAATAATTTTTGGTACAAACCTTTTACATTTGCTGCGTGTTGTGTGAATTAAAAAAAAATACTCTTTTCACAATTGGTGATGGCAGCACTGAGGATTGATGAAGTAGCGAAATTTAAGGAGAACTTTGTTCATCAATAACTTCTGTGAATAAATTGAAATCAGGAGCTTTTTTTAAAGTTCATGGTTATTTAACTCCTCTTTAAGTATCGTAAGAGCACTCAATGAATATTCGTTACCTCCATTCACTTGAAGCTTACCGGAATCGTTAGTCTGTCGCTTGGCTCAAAAGAAGCTTTCAAGTAATCCGCAATGTAATTCCACTTTATCTGCTTGAAGAGCGATACATAAACTTCAGATTTTACAACGTTCATTTCGGGCGCTTGAGATCCGGAGAAAATATGCGTTTCTTTTTCAACACTATTCATTAAATTGCTTCAAATCAGAGTTAAATGTACTTTTATGACTGTCCATTTTCTCTCGACGTTTGTTGTTTAAGCTTAATTTTACTACTTAAAAGCACTCAATTTGGTCAGCGAGAGAGGAGTAAGCAAGTGTAGGTATATAATGTCTATCTATTTAATCTACTTCTTTTTTCTCCTGTATTTTCAAAGCAATTCATTTGATGAACTTTTAAAAGGAATAACACATGGAAGAATGATGCGATGATAGTTTACTGCTTGCGTTCCTCAAATTGGTAAATGACTGAATACTTGAACGTAGAAACAGAGTTTTAGTCTGATCTTAAGCTCTGTGCTGTTCCAGGTGGTGCAATAACAATATTTTACAGCGTAAAGACCGACAGCCAACAATTAAAGTCACACATTTTTAAGTGTGTAGAATAATAATAATGATATGGATGGTGCGACAGTCAGATGTAGACTGGGCTAACTTCTACAGCAACAACTCGTTTTGGGCTCGCTATTGTTCTATCACGTACTACGTTCTATCATGGGACCACCTACAGTTTTATGCCAATTGAACATGGCACCCCCGTTGTAGGAGTTGACGGACCAACCCACTACTCCACGGGAACCACAATGTGCGTAGAATGGGATGGAATTATTTTCTTTTCTGATTTACTGGGTGTAAACGCAAGGCTGTTCGCTCAGATTATCATTGAAAAATACTTTTTTAACGTCTATGTGGACTTTTAGGTGTTGGTCGTGCTTCTAAAGCAACCACTCGTGTTGTTCTCTTCTCTAATGAGAGAATAATAGCAAGACTCAAGCTTAGGGTTTCATATTGAGTTCGAACTATACAACTTTTCTTGTAAAATGGTGCTCGCCGAAGATTGTCAGCAACTCAAAAGAGGTGATGTCGTAAAATTGGAAGTCGTGGTGGTGGGGACATTCGTGCCACGTGCCCAAACTAACGAAGTGCGGGTTAGGGTTCCGTCTGGGAGGATTTGAGGATCTGTCATCTGCAAAAGGAAGATGGATTTCTCTCAACTCTCAACATATATAATGAACAGGAGAGGTGACAAGATGCACCTTTGGCGAAGTTCAACGTCCACGGTGAAAAGTGTTGATTTAGCACCGATAACCCGAGCCAGTACTCCTCCAGAACACTCCAGAGTTTACCTCGGAGCACTCGGTCGTATGCAATTTTCAAATCTATCTAATATCTAATATCTACTAATATAGACCGGTCATACTCCCAAGCCTTGCCGAGTACAATTCGTATAGAGAATAGCCGTTCGGTTGTATTTCAGACTGGTCGAAAGTCGCATCGTTCATTCCCCATCATGAACTCGACAATAACTCTCCTGTAGTGCGATGTATGGCATTAGATAAGATTTACTGAAATGCTTTAAGGCTGTCACCTCCAGCAATCCACACAATTTAATCAACTTTTTGTCAGTATATAAGAACATTCGCATTAAAGACAGCACATGATATGAACGAAGGATACGACTACTACGATGGTTCGGTGTGAACTCTAATCTCATCGTCATCATAGACTCCTAGAACATCGACGTCATTGTTGCCATTGTGTGGCCGTCACATACACCAATTTACTCTCATCTTATCATCCATCACCGTCAGTGTGATTTACGTCACATTTTTATGTGCACCGAATACCATTAAATTCCCACCAAGCAAATGCAAGCACTAATATTTCCCTATAAACGAAACACGTTAATAGGTCTACCCCTCTGACTGGAATTCAAATAATCCCTCTCCCAAAACTTATTATCAGTTACGCCTCGTTGAACATATGATGAGAAGATGTTATTATGACAACCCGATGTTTTCCGACGACCCTTATCAAAAGATTTCTTTTTGATTGTTGATATCTTCATCGTTTTCCCTTTGAATGCTCAGAATATCAATTAGCACCGAATCGTATGTGGCCATACGGAGTTCATCTTTCCCCGGCAAACACAACGTCGGGATGGTATCTCTCGCAAGTGGTAGTCCATTCTGAATCCATACAACGAAAACCATCTCAAAATTGCTAACTGAGGTGACTTCGACTAGAAAATAAAAGGCGTCCAACGAGTGAATGCTCTGTGCTTTGGATGTGGTCAAAAGGGATTCCCAATATTTATTTAGAGATGACCTATACCCAACTCCGTTGAAATAGATCACCATTTACAGGCGTTTTTCAACCCTCTTCCATATGGCATCACCACTCAGAGGGATAAGTAAATTCGTTTTCTTCTCTTTTTTTAGCAACGAAAAGGGGCCCCTAACGATGTTTGATGTGGGTAAACAAACTCGATGCGAAGCAGGGTTAAGTAACTCTCCAACTCTGGCCAAAACCCAACACGGTCGTATTTCATTTTAATAAGGGCATGTCTTCCAAGAATCAAATTCCTGTTATCACTCTCTTTCAGATAGATATCTCTTATACGCAAAGGCTTAAAAGGAATCGCTGAAAAATATTTTCCTATTCAGAATTAAAAGAGCCCAGGAAGGAGTGAGAAAGAGATAGACAGAAGGGAAAAAAGCAGAAGGACCCAACAACAGACGAATGATGAAATCTCCTCACTCTGGCGAACTTTCAAAATAGGCGCCTGATTGCCTTGGGAACTTATCAGGAAGAAGTTTTTCCACCCCATCATCATCATCATCACTCACGAACACAGAACTTGGCGCCAAAAATAAAATATCCTCTAATTTAATTCATTCTTCGCATCCGAAGAGTAAGCTCGGGAGGAGAAGTGCGAAGACAGACCGTCTAAGGAGAGAACCGTCTAAGCACAAAAAAAAAGGAAGAAGAAAGAAACAAGAAGTTAGACGAAAACTTTTTTCCATCCTTGTGTCCCTTTATCGAAGGACTCAAATCTGTTGGGGTTTATTTTTCAATTTTCTATTTCCCTCCCTCCGTCTGAGGCGGGCCCGCTGGATTTTACTGATTTGGTATTGATATTTCCTGTCCCGCCAGCACTGTACTCAAACCCATAGCCACCCCTTGGAGGGAGAAACTTTCGGTCTGCAATTCCCAATTGGCGATGGCTGTTGTTCGTCCATAAACCGGCGGCGGATGGGGGGAGAACCAAAAAAAAAATGTCCGCTTCTCTCCGGATCAGAAGTGCGATGGGGATTTTTCAATTCTTTAGTTACCCTTATAATTTCACCATCACTCATAACTTCTGCCAGCGCAATTCTTGCTCTTTCTTCGTTCGCACTCTGCTTAGTTTTGTGTGCAGCAGCAGCACTAGCAGCAGCATCTGAATCTGTATCTGAAGCTGTAGTTGTGTCGGCGGTGAGTGTCTAGATTCGTCCGCCCACCCCTGGGAGGACGAGGGTTAAATAAAATCAGGAATAATGATTAGCTGGTTGCTGTTATCCGGGCAATGCCAATGGTTTGTAGTGTTGGTGCTGTTGCTCTTTGGAGAGAGCCCAGAAACTTTTGCGGGCACTTGAGTTAGCGATTCGGAATCGAACTCGTGGATCTTTGGAGTTTGGTTGTGCGCCAGGAGCATGAATTTTCTATTATTTTTTGTGCTGCTTCCCTCCCGTTTTTGTCATTTTTCTTTATGAATTCCAGTCTCGTAGGAGTTTAAATGGAATAATGATTAAAGTTGTTAATTATCCCGAAGGAGGTACTCTGGCGGAACGTGTTCCTCGTATTTGATGGAGAAAATGTGTTTGGATATTTTTTTTGTTTCAGTCTTAACTTGGGGCTTACCAATGGCGCGGCGTGGCGGCGCAATGGTGGCTCTTGTAGCGATGGTGGTGTTAAGTAGATTTCTGCATGCGCCCCTCCGGAAGGCTACCAGTTAAGCGGATAATAGTTTAATGAGTTTGTGCGTTTTGTGAATAGCAATTTGATTGCTCTGAGGGACAGTTTCGGGGCTGGGGTATATATGAGTGTTTGTGTGTGTGTGTGTGGGGTAGTACTACGTGAAGTCATGTCATTAGCAACACTAATGGTGGCACATTGTTATGCCTGCGCCTGTATGCTTCATTGAGCTTTCTATGCAGTAATTAAATGTGATAAATGGAGATGTGTTGCTGGTGGGGAAGATTAAGCCGTGGCGAGGGTGAATGAGTTTGACGTTTGCTTATGGGTTGTCTGACAAGTGCACTACTTTAACTTATGGCACCGTCGAATGACAGTGGTTTGGGGCCTTGCGGTGACAGACTTACGGCTTGTAACGATATGATTACCCAGGTTAGGGATAAGTAAATCAACATAAATAGAGTATTGGCTCGGAGTGGAGAATTGCGTGACATACACCGTGTTATTTTTGGGTCGTTAAAGTTAGGTGACAGTGTTGTAGGAAGCTTCCGCAGTAATTATTTCAGTTTAGAGTTTTTAAGTTAGCCTATGTTTACGACGAGGGCTACAAATTTGAGTTCAGAATTTAAAGATGAACATTTTCATATAAAAATGAGTATTTCCAAATCTTTCACGAATAATACCAGTTTTCGCATGGCAGCATGGCAGCATTCAAAGTTTAACTTCGTTTGTATTGGATACTGGCCTATGGAAAGATTCCAGGGAATTGTGTAACATGACCCTTCCTCGAAGAAATAAGCATTGATCATCCCGCAGAAGGAGGGACCATTTCAAAAGGGGGATGACGAAGCTCTTGGTCTCTTCGAAAAAAAGTTCTGCGTTCTATATTTGGTCCTGTTTCCGTTGAGGGCATTTGGAGGAGAAGATTCAACCACAGCGAAATGAGTTCAGCCCAGCGTCTATGGATAAATTGCCTTAGGTCGGCCGAGTCTTCAACTCAGAGGATTGGTGATGCACTCACGATAGCAGATGTTATACATGTGGAGAAGTGAATTAATCAACTTGGTGGGCGAAATTACAGACACCCAGAGATCGCGTTTCTTATTGAGGCCTAGGTTCAACACCCATCTTAGCACCACACTAAAAGATGTATACGATGTGTACTAAAAACAGCAAAGTTTGAGAAGCTTTTTCTTGACAATTGTAAGGGTTCTACACGGACATCCCCTCTGAACTGCAAATTTTGTTAACACTATATTCATGTTGATTTTTTGTTGGTCGCATGCATCCGCGATTTCTCTCTTGTTCCACTCTAAACTGGGCTATAATCAATTATGACAGATGTTGCTTAACAGCTATTTTTTTTCAAATCATTAAAGACCGAACTTTCCAAAACATCAATTAATCGATGTCAAAGAGCAACCGTCTGCTTATTCTCAATGAGTTTCAAATTATCTTCCCCATATGTACCAATTTTCAAATAATTTTTAAACACAAGTTGAGGCCATCCAAACTATTTTGATGACGAATCAATTAAACTAATGGCTAAACGTGCAAACTGATGCATGCTGCAAACTCCACAACGACGTCTCATATTCTATGTTATTAAAAGCAAAGTTGATATGGTACAACTAGAAGTTTGCTATCTAGGTTGTCAGTGCATAGTTTCAATCATACACACCACAACTTCACAAATTGTACAGTCAAAGTATGTCAGGTATGCATTGAGGAAGAATGTCATACAGCTTCCATATCGACCCCAACGAAATTAATTTCACTCTAAAGGTATCTGATGGCATTTTAACTATTGCATTTCCAAGCACACGTACCTGCAGCACTCTCCTGCAGCCGATATGAATCTGGTACTCATGGATCTGAGAAGCACACACTCATTGAAAAATGTTTTCTATGCGAATGAACTAACTTGGGTCTTAATTGATTAAATTTGGTACGAAGGGAGTTTCAATCTAGGCTCCATCAAACTGAAAGCTTACATCATGTGTATTCTAACATGTCAATAAACCCTAAGAAACATTTTTTCCATGATGGTAGTACGCGTATTTGTTTCACATCAAGAACAACTTTCAGTTGATCGTCTCAAAGGAAACTCCGACATTAACAAGTCCTCCTGTTTGTATTCCGACACCGTCACCATTAGCCTTGTACCAAGGGCAAGTGGATTAACAATTCGAATAATTGGCTAAAAGGCCTTTCGTTGCTAATGTTCATAATTAGTCAGCAGTTTTAAATAATTGTCTTGCGTGCTGTTGTACAATAATTGCGAGTTCCCTGGAATTCTTAAACAAGAGAAACTACTTTAATGTAAGACGAGAAATGTTCCTTTAATTAACGTGCCCGACAGACGAAAGGATATTCAAGCAATTATGGGTGCTGTTGTCGTTGTTGTTATAATTCGCTTTCGCAAACATGAGACATTTCATTTTTAGTGGGTTCACAACAGTTTGGCGACTTTTTGTGGACACAGAATTGACTTGTAATGGGAATTTTTTTCCAGTCGGTATATCATTATCTTTGGAGGACACAAACGACTTTATCCTCAAACGGTCATTGACATTGTGTGGACATTAAAAATCGGTGATGGCGGCAATATCCATCCTACTTTAGTAGTTACGACTATCTGCGTACGGCTATGTATGGAAGGGGACACATTTCAGAAGAGGCAGTTTTCACTCGAATTTGTACCATAATTGTGCGGTTTCAGAAACGTTTTCTATTATTTAAAATGTACTATTGTACTATAACTTTGGGTATATCGTCTTTGTCTGGCTACACAGCGAAGTTCTACTTGGCCCAGTCACCTTAAGCATTGGATTCGTATGTGCTTGGCTAGACCGGTTTCGCTGTACAGTTCGTGGTTGAATATTCTCCTCCAGATGCCATGACCACACGAGACAAAAACTTTCTTTATTCGCTTTTGAAATGGTCCATGCAAATGCTCTGAAGAACAGGACTGAGGAAGTTAACTTGTTTTTTCGAGAGAGGGCTCCATCACTCAGTCGGACCTCGAGCCCAAAGAAATACCGGTTGGCAAGAGTTGTTTGGCGTTTGACCCCGATACTGGCGTTCTTTGTACAATTGATGGAATTAGTCAAAGTTATAGGTTGATGTGCGTCATTTCTCGAAGACAGGCTTTTATCTCAATTCCAACAATTTGTTGGTTGTGTGCTAGTGGTCTTGCACCTTTCAGGTCAATATCATCAGCAATGTTTGCTTTGAAAACGTCTATGGTTAGATCGGAAATTTGGTTTGGTACGACATGAAATACTTTTCACGCCGCCAGCTCTTTCGAGTCACTGACAATGCTCAAAGAGTATAACTGTCCAGAAAATGCTTCTCAACTTTGGCCGTTCGGATTCGGCATAAAACTGTAGGTCCCTTCCTCTCGTGATGGAACAATAGCACGCACAACACGAGTGGTTGCTGAGAAGCTAGGCCCTGGCCCTCTACGCGCTGTAGCGCCACCCATATGTATATATATAGCTGACAAAACCTTCATCGTATATACCAACATATAAAATAAAACTTCACATTCTGTGTGTCATATGTGTTCTCGAAAAGCTAGGAAAGAACGCTGAAAGATTTACGAGATAATTCCGATTTGTTTGGTGTGGGCAGGAGATTTTCCATAAACTTTATCTGCTGTTGAATTTTCAAAGCAATTGTTGACGATTGGAATTAGTGCAATTCCAGTGGATGAAACCGCATTACGTTGCTGCAACATTTTTGTCGTATTACACCATCGAAAGGCGAATTGATTTACGGTGTATTCCCTGTATTCCTTATACAATCCAAAATAACTGGTGAATTGGTTTCAAATAAGTCCGTTGAAACCGTTACCAATGAAGAAGAGGTGGTTAACTATCGCACAGAATTTCTGTGATCATAGATTCATAGATTGCCGCCGCATAATCTTCGATTGAAAGATGGTGTGAATATTATTATGCTTCGTAATATCAATCAGGCAAAAAATTTCAATGGTACTAGGGTTACTGTGCACTATTTTGATTGGAAAATTCAGAAGAGAAGACGTGCATTCCAATGATACCATGCGATTTGTCGTTTGAATGCAAACGTGTACAATTTTCAGTGCACGTTGCTTTTGCAATCACCGTTAATAAGGGGCAAGGCCAGTCCTTGGGAATTTGTGGGATAAACGAATTTCGAATGTTCATGGACAATTGGTAAATGGTAAAGCAAAACATGTTGTTTATGATACAGTAATACAATAAATACATAATGTGTGCTATTTTTCGTATTTTGCGCAATAAAACGCGTAGGGGTCCACTAGGTATTTTTAAAAAAAATTGCTATTTAATGGAAATGCGTATAGCGCTCTTTCGTATAGCGCTCCTAATTCTTACTAACCCCAAAATGTCAGCTGTCACATTGTTACCATTTTTTCCGATGGCATCACTGTACTATTAAATTATGGGGCACCCTTTATATGAACATGATGAAACTGATTGCCCAAAATAGAACACCATTTACACGAGTATGCTTCATTTTGAAACATTTCATTTAATCGTCAAGTGTGCAACAAAGATGTTGCTATGTGTGAGCCCATAGGCGCTCGTACAACTAATTTTGAAATACACAGCAAATTGAAATCAAGATAAATATGTTCAATTAGTTGAACATAGCGAAAACCTGCAAAAGACACAACAAAAACGACAAAAAAAATTCGCAAAATTAATATACATTTTTGTTTTTTTTTTCTCAATAACATTCAGCGAAAATGGCAATTTTCGTGTCATCAACTTTCAGCAGATTTCATTTCAATATCAAATGCCTTCATTGTATTGCGATGATTATTGCAGTCCGTTTCGCTGGATGGCGCGGCGCCCCCTGAAGCTTCCATGAAGGACATTGAAATGCAAAACATAAAAATTCGTACACGACTACATGTAGCGACTGTAACAGCCGATCCATTGTTTTTATGCTTGGCGCCATTATGCAACTGTATCTATGTACTATTTTGCTAGGGGTAAACATTTAATGAAAAGACCCAACGGGGACATATTCTAAGATTATATTCCGTGGGATGGTATTTTTTTTTTGTTTTGTTTTGCCGTTTTTGTTTTCTGTTTTTCCACTTCAGTTGTTTTTATACGAAACAAGATAGGATTTTAATTGAAATCCTATCCCTGGGTCATTTTCCCGATACCGGATTGCCTTGTTCACACCCTCATTTGCAGTGAAATTGGTGGGGATGGTGGGGTAGGAAGGCGGGTATCGTTGAAATGTACGGTTGTTATTAGCTTAAGAGTCATTTTACCTGGGATATATGAAACGTGAGAAGATGGCGGATATCTGATCACATTCGACTTGAGTACAATTTTGAATATTCGCCGTAAAATATTGGTTTTCAGTTGTCGATGTGGTATGGATGAGGAAAAGGCAACCAGGTCTAATTAGTTGTTAATTGATCCCTAGGAAGGAGATCTCAAAAATATGGTTTTTCTACGTATAAGTTTTGCTGCTAACGACACTGTGGCACAGAGATGGTAGCATTCCACGAAATTTTGGAGTAAATTAAATTACCACTATACACATTTGTGTTCGGTTTTGTTTCTCAGAATTTGTTTGAAAAACACTGGTGCCTGGTACATAACGTGTGCAATTAATTATCTGTTCTTCCAATCATATCCACAGAAAATGTGGTTCTCCCTCGAGCAAAAACTTAAGTGGTAAAGTAAGTGCTGCAAATATACCCCATGTTTGCAATATCGCCCACCACACTATATCACAACAATACCGCATACGCATACCACTATGCATTCACTGCAGTATGCATTCAATTCAATCATTTCAGAACTGCTTGTCGGTCGTTGGAACGTGTTTAATTAGATGTGTGGTGTAGAACACAGAAATCTTGCTAAATTGTAATTTTTGAGTACGTTTTTGGAAAGTGCTTTTAGATAAAATTGTAGGGAAATGATTTAATGCTGTTATATCAAAATTATTTAAGTGTGAAATATAAAAAAATTGGTGAACAAGTCAGTTGCTGGTAAAATGACCCACCATAGGTGTTACTATCATGGCCCATATTTGACACACAATTATGTACGAATCTTAATAATGTTATTCTTTTAAGGTTACATTGACTTCGAGATCTAGACAGCCACCTAATAAAATCAGCATTAGATGACATTAATGTGAAGAGTATGGGGTCATCGAAGCCATCGAAGCAATTTAATTTCATCCATTTTACGTATGGGCCGCGTTTGCAGTCTCTCTCCCTCTCATACATAAAGAGAAAATATCGTCGAAACGCTAGAGATGATTGTCGCCATACGCGATTAGAGCCACGGAACCATGTTTTGTATCGATTCAACAGCATTAATCGTAAGGAATCATTCCATACAAGGATCGAATTTGGGATACCGGATAAGAATTGATAGGGTTGTGTCACACCATGTTGAAATTCAAATGGTTTCGAAATCACATGAATATTCAGCAGCAATTTAAAGCTACGATTGTTAACTTTCACGTGAGTCCATAGTAATTTACAAGTCCTTACCAGATTTTGAAAATGTAACGAATTTTGACATACATTTATATTACTAAGAGGGTAATCTTTTTGTAATGTTGCGCCAACATGAAAGAATCGTTTATAGTTTCGACATGTTCGTTCGTCCATTTGCCTGTTACACTACGAACATCTTCGCGATCCATACGACTTTTTAAAATTAGGTGAATAATGTCTGGTAATTTCAATTTAGCATCAAAAGTGCGGTTTTTTAGTTGCTCTGGCGTTAATCTCTTCATGAAGAATTGACAAACAAAACTAAGCTCGGGAACTGACCACTTAGCTGTCAAACAAAAAAAACAATGTTTCACATTAAAAGTTTTTCGCCTCTAAAATCGTATCGAAACCTGCATGTTAGTGCTGCTCAATGTTGAGTTCAAATTCAGTCAAATTCGGACTTCAATTTGACAATTATTCATGTTAAACGAGGCTTACAGGACATTTGTAAATGAGGGGGTTTGGTTATTCGGATTGACAACGACTTGGACGTAAATATTTGTCATAACTCATGATAAATACCCACGTCAGGATTAAAATGATTCATGCCAATCAAGCTCGGCGCTTTTCATCGCTTTTATGTGTTAGGAACGGGTTTCTGTTAAAAGTAAATTCTAACACCATGCCAGGACACGCACGTCATGGTAGCAAAGTCAGTGCACCACTTACAAAGGGTGGCATTCAATGTAGATGCTTTAGTTCACCTTGTGGTAAATCTTAATTTATCTTATTGAACAAGTTTTCTTATAACTTTACGATAACCAAAAATGTACATACATATGTCTGTGCATACAGAGGAAGTCAATATTCACTCTCAAGTGCATGGATTTAGGCAAACAAGACATGTACTGTGTTGTTTTGTTAGAAAAGCCAAAGAAACTCAAATATCTAGTTTACGTACGTATTTGTGCTAGGGGCAAGATTTTCGTTCACAGGTACCGTCACGGTTCGTTGGAACCTGCTTACATAAGCTTAGACAACATTTTAATTGAACGAAGAACAACCCATCGGGACACCTTCATAGTTGTCAACTTTTGCTACACACAGCAAAAAGCAAAACACCAAGTCAAACAAAATATCCCAAAAGCATTCTGAATTCCTTTTCTTCAATTTTCCTGGCATTTCCTTTCGCTTACATTGTGTCCAATTTAATGCACAATTACCTCCTGTCTTGCGAATTTTCATTTCAATTGCCTTTGACTTGTGTACGCCATCCTTGATATTCATAGCTCGGTGCCTTGGTGGAATATGTAAATGATTTTGCATGAGTGGTGGGAGCGGAAACGGGTGGGAGAGCCAAGGTGTGCACACTCTCCACAGGGCTGAGCTATGCAAATGTTATTTTTATTTTAATACTCGTTATTAGGGGACATTAAATGTTGGCTCATAATGCTGTTGAGAGTTGAGTTGAGAAGTTTTCCGGTCGGTGTTACCTTGAAGGTTGATTTCCTAATCGATTCAAATTTCCTCGGAGTGTGGCATAACATGATGGTGTTTAGGAAAACAATTTCGCACGGAGCTGATGGTTGTATTATTTCTTTTCTTGGCCTGTGTTTTTTTTTCTCTCTCTCTCTCGTTTGAATGTGGTTTTGTATATGGCTAATCAGGCGTCGTTTGGCGGTAGCTTTAATGTTGTATTATGGTGCGATTTAAGAAAGTCGAGTTCGTTAACACATAAGCCGATGTGCAAAGTGGGTTAATGAAACCAAAGAATCACTGTGGGAGGAGGATTATTGTGAGAAATTGATTTCAAATGGTGCCATGGTGATTGCAGAAATCCATTGAGGCTACGAGTTGTGACTGTAAACGATTCTTAAAGGTGCCGAGCAAGTGTCACTGTTTGAGGTGTTCCTGGGCCCAGGTCCTACACCAGTCAGTCATATTGCACTTACACAAATGGAGGAAAGTACAATATTCAACTCCGAATGGCAAAGTTTGAGAAGCTTGTCCTAACGAGATCAATCTCAGAGTATTGTCAGTGACTCGAGAGAGGTGAGGCTGTAAAGTGTAAAATTTGTTCGCGTCGGGAATTGATCCTACAGCTACGCACTACGCCATGGTCTGCACTAGACAGCCAAGCACCGAAATTACTTGATTTATGTCCTAATTATTCATCGACGCATATTACCATTAGTATGCACCAGTGAAGTTTAGTACTTAATCTACTCGTAGAAAAATGTTACATGTAAATATTTGCGTTGAATAATTTACTCGACAACATTCCATTAATTACTTCAATTCCCCGTTTCATGGGAAATAAACTGCGGAAATTTCAATATTCAAGCAAATACCACAAAAATTACAAAAAGGGAAGCAAAAATAGTTACAACTAATGCGACTCATAATCAAATACAGTTACAAATACCAGTACCCACGTGCTACATCCAAAAATGAGATGAATTCATCCGACACACGAACGTTCCCAGCTAATCATGGTAACCCACAAAACTGCACACCCAATCCACTTTGCCAGCAATTCGTCCGCCCCCCACACCCTAGTGGATGGGGTTTCTGTTTTTGTTTTTTTTTGGAAAATAACTTTGTTTACCGCAGCAACACACAAATTCAAATCAAAATAAATTTTTGCGACACCAGAAAGGACATAAAACTACCGAAAAACAAGCATCGACCACACGTGAAAACTGTTATCGCACTCGCACACATAACTAAGGGTTAAGCATTTTTTTGCTTGTCACAGTTTTTTTTCAGCGAGCGAAACATGAAAGCACGAATGCGAAAAACACGGTAAAGGACACCACAAAACACACTAAATTTTCTGCTTCACACCCGGCAAAAAAAAAGAAGAAACTCTACATATACAGAAACAACAACTGAACAGAAGAAGTAGAACAGTGAATCTAATCTAACCGTTGTGCCTTGAATATGAGAGCGGATGCTTCAATATGCATAATTAATTTGGGATTATTTAAGAGCCAGGAGGCGTGGGGGCTCATGAGAAATAGGTCGATGACTGGAAGATATTTTTCCGTATTCGCTTTTCTTTGTGCCATCATCCCAATGTTGACATGACTTTAATCCTTTTCGTGGAATTATTATTTTTACTTCCTTGCCGCCATGTAATCCGTTCTTCCTGCTCGAGGAAGTGGAAGAATGTGGTAGGCAGGATGTCCTTAAGGCATTTTTTTAAGACTCTTAACTTGGCCTTTATGAAGCACCTGCGATTTCTAGCGGGCAGGTCCCGCGACCATTTACTTTACTAGCAATCACTCATGCAGCGACCGAACGAACGATGATTAAAGGAGGGATGAAGAGGAGTAACAAAATATATCCCGTCCATGACATTTTCGTTATCGTGTCGGTTAAATGGCTCGCAAACTGACCAGGACAATACACGTATTCACGAATCCCATAACGCGTCTATGGTTTTCATCTGCCTGCCGATTCGAAGCGTTGTGTAAAGGAAGGACGAGAGTGCCAAGTAGGTGAGGATTGGCAATCGGGCCAACCCAGTGGCTATAATAGTGAAAATACGACGTTCTTCTCTTTCTCTGTGTATCTCTCAGTCCCTATTTTTCCGTTTCTGTTTGATTTTCTCTCCCTTGGTTCTCAGAGAATAGGTCGCTCGGAAGTTGGAATTTGGAAAGTCTCCACAAGGGATACGAAGCCAATGTTGCAATGGAATTCTGTGGATTGTGGAAAATCCTCAGATGATGTGTGAAATGGCGAGCTTTTGCTTGGAAATGTATTATTTTCCTTCAATACAGTTGGTGTCTTGTGGAACTTAATGATTTTCCAAAAGCTCTATATTTCGTTCTGTGGGATCTGTCAAAGTATCCTTTCGGATGAAAAAAAGAATAGAGGAAAAAAGTTTCATTCTGCATATTTGAAATAATTTACATGTGGAAAAAATGTAGAAGGCAGAGGGATGCCCGAATGAAGCACCAACTGTGCAGTGCGCGGGCAGTGGAAGTATTTTGGATGCCATAACTCTTTCGCTATGAACTGAAGTTTATGTTCACTAGGTGACTGCTTTTCTAGACGGATGAATGAACTGCAGTCAACTTTTGTTTCAAACTTAATTTGATATGGCCATAAAGAATATTTTAATACTATAAATAGGAATTAAGTCTATATGTATGTAAGTGTGAAAAACAACAACAGCGATTATGCCATGTTCACTTACCTAATCAGAGTACCTCTGAAACAGTTACCAATATGGTATAATATGATTCTTAAGTGTTATGCATTGCAGTAGGCAACGTCAAGGCCAAGTTAGCAGTTTATAACTCAGTATTTGTTTCAATTCTCATCTATGATCAATGATATTGGATAATGACCGAAAGAATAATATCGCGCATACAAACTGCCGAGATGAGGTGATTAATCATGCGGTTACGAGCGGTTGTATGGTGAGAAACACATTGAGCGAGTAACTCATTGTTGACAGTTACTTCTCCGAACGGAAGGGGCTTTTCCAATTATTTAATCACGTGGCACGGATACTCCAAACATCACGACTTCCAAGGTGATTCCAACTGGAGGGCTGTAAATTCTCAGATGCTGCCAATTTTTTAGTTTTCCCCTAAGACGTTGATGGCCATATCCCAAAAGATTAATATATAATATAATATAATAATATTGGTAGCGCTACAGCCCGCAGAGGGCCAGGCCCTAGCATCTCAGCAACCACTCGTGTTGTGCGCGCTATGGTTCTATCACGAGTGGGAAGGGACCAACAGTTTTATGCCAACTCCGAACGGCCAATTTTGAGAAGCTTTTTCTAGAGAGTTATACTCTTTGAGCATTGTCAGTGACTCGAAAGAGGTGGGCCGTGAAAAGTATTTCTTGTCGTACCAGGAATCGAACCTAGGCAGGTAGGTCCAAGTGCGTAGGAGTCGACGCACATACCCACAACGCCACGGGCCACCACCAAAAGATTATGGTCGGCAAAAATCTCTAAGTACTCGGGTTTCGTATTTTGGTACAAGGTCTCCGCTCAAAACTTCATACGAGTCTCAATCTGCATTTTTTGAGTTGAACGAAAACATAACTATGACAATTTTGAATTTCCAAAAATACATTGTCTATGGCAGCCAATTTTTCACTTTGCACTTTAGAAGAAATATTGAAACAAATATAGAAGCTGTTTGTCCGCCGTGAACACTTAAAAAACTGAGTCATCGGAAAAATGCTGCAAAACCGCCATTTTCAAACTAATCGCTTCAAAAGTCACTGATATGTATAACAAATACTCTTTATTGGAATCTCGAATTAATTTTTAGTATTTCTGAAAAAAATTCTTAAAAAATACTATTTATTCTTAATTAAACTCATCGATATTCGTATTCATTGAGATGGGTTTCCTTCTGAAGGGAAAGTGGATTATAGACAATAGACTGAATTCTTGTCAAAGAGCATCCATAAGCCACTTTAACACCTAGCATCTTCAATGGTACCATTTTTTAATATCATTGATGATGTTAAATTTCATATACATACAAATGCATTGATCTTAGGGGAGATTATATTGAAAAATAAAAACAATTTAAATTTAATTAGCATTTTCTTTCATATCGATACCGAGAATATATTGAACGCCCATCGTACTTCATTGTTTGATCAAAATTTAAGCACTACAATCCGGCTTGGCGTCAACAAACCAACTTGGTGACCTGGTCCAATTTAGGTGAGATTGTTATCCATTGTGTCAGGCGGATATTTTAAAAGGGGGAAAAATTGCAATTTCATTTACGTTTGGGCTGCATTTTGAAATTTGTAATTATATATAAATAAATTGGTCTTTTCATGTGCTTTCACGAAGTGGTGGTTCCAATTCGAACTTTCTGATCTAATGCCCTGTTTAATAGATTTTACGCTCAAAAGCTGTGAATGTGTTTTCTCCCAGTTCCATAGACTACAATAGCTACAGTGTCCGAACGTTTCACGATTGAAATAATTTGAATTTATTAAATTTAGTCATTATCGTATATATTTTCCTATTTTTTACGAATATTTTCAGACTGTATGACTGACTATATTCTGCTTTAATGTTTTGATTAGATATCTTGAGCTCCTATACAAATTTCCCTTCGCCAGCGTCGCTATTCCGGGAATATGAAATCAAAACTTATTTTAACGGCTGGTACACAGTGTAGAAGCGGCTTTACTTTTTCACATTATTCAAAAAATTAAATCCAAGCAATTTTCCATTCCTTCAATTCACTCTGCCTTCGAAGCATTAATTAGGTCGCCCTAGAAAAATAAAACAAGAACAATATCTGAGACGAAAAATAAAAATTACTGAACTCAAAGAAACTTCAATTTCGTTCAAGTAGCAACATCAGCAGACTATTCGTCTTTGATACTACTGTGCTCTTCAATCTTAAGCTAAAATTCAATTCGGGGAAACAAACTTGAACAAATAAAGACAGAGCGTGGGCCAAAGGAGCACGTGAAAATAAAGACAATTGCACACACACACTTGCCTTTTTTCAAGGACGTCATTTTGTTGCGCCCGAAAAGGACACATTCGTTAGGAGCATGTCACACTTGGCGCACACAAGTATTCTTCGAGAGCAACGCGATAGATAACTACGGCTACACATAGATGCACTTTAAAAAATATCGTTAGAGGCTAATAAAATCTCAAATGTAACTCAGTGTATCAGTTGTGCTGTGTCTTGATGTTAAGAGTGACAAATGCAACCATGTGAATCCTGGCAAGAGTTTCAAATTGAGTTTGGAGATTTCGATGGAAGTGGATTTGTAATGTCCCTACCTGTCGATAAGATGAATTGTTTTAGTCGTACCGTCTGGTGTGGAATTCTTTGAAATTCTCAAAAACTTTTTCGGGTCGTGTCCTTAGACGTCTTTCTTTCTGTATATATGCTGGAGTAGGGTTTTATATTTGTTGAGGGCTCTCCATGTAAGCGAATAGTTTCATGTGATATTGGCAATGACTTGGAAAGTATTACGTATGTATCTATTTTGAAGTCATGCCCCATGTGCCTCTAACTTTGGACGTGTCCTTTACGATGATAACTGGAGTAATCTAATGAAGCTATTGTAGTTAGTTTTGATTCAATTGTACGCTTCTCAGAGAGTCATAGTGTCTATCTGAACATTTTCGTACATGTACCACTGTTAGTTGGAAAACAGTTTATTTCAAACGAAGTTGTTGGGAACAGTGCTTCAAATTTGCAGAAATATTTGATACTTTTTGCTTCGGCTTCGTTAGTGGAGTGCCATTTCAGTTTCTGGTGCAGTGTTTTTTTGTGTATCCTAACTCATATTTCCGACATACTCATCGCTTGCACATTTTAGATCCTTTTTTAAGGACTAAGGGGGAATTCGAGCCGTAAAATTTCGTTAAATAACGCAGAGCAGTTGAAAGCGAAGGCCACCATCGATGGTATGGAATTTAAAAAGGACAGTCACTTATCCACTGTCTCTTGTCGCTCGGGGTTAAGCCCACCGTAGTATAGAATAGGATTTATTCTCCCATAATTATGTGCTCTCTAAGTCCAACTAGGCCAAATCGAACGATTTCGATGCGTACTTCAAGTCGCGATGTGGCGTGCCCTTAAAAAGGGCAATAAATCAACCAGGCTAGAAACTTGAAATCTGACAAAATTACTCTTGTTGCTATTGTAAATTTATTGTCGAAGTTACTTACGGCCACGCCCACTAAGACGCCATACAGAGATCGAGAAAATTTTGACTGAGGCCATCAAACACTTTTTACTGTGACTTGGAATTGTTGAAATTTTGAAAAAATTTAAATAATTTTCAAGCTCTTGACCGTCCAGATGCTCTTAAACTGATTTTAGTCACATACGTCAACTTAGCGAGAGACGTGGCTCTCCTCTACTTTTCAGTTTCTTGGCGTTTTGTTCCATTCTCCAAATGAAATGTTTTTTTCGGGAGTCACCAAGAAACAGGAAGGGAAGCAGATTGGAGCAGGGAAATCATACATATTCTGAAAATTGGCAAAACACTGCGGCATCTCACGACTAACCCAAACAAATAGTCCACGGCATTCAGTTAAATGCAATAACAACATATTTTTGTTACACTTCTTCTACATTCAACCAAAATACAACCAAAATAACACAATTTATCACAGCAACTTAAAGCACAAAATACACGTCTGTACTCGATGCAAAATTATACAATCGATCCACTTGTGAAGGTCTGCTGGAGATCACGTAGTGACTTTTCTCTTTCTTAATTATAATTTACTATCATACAGAATGTTCATTGTGGCATTAGCTGGAGATGTTGCTCTCCCCTGAATCACCTAACAGGAGCCACAAGAATTTGGTCACCGATCGTTCGAGGTGCCATCGTAGTTTTCGAAGATGTACGGTTCGATGATGCCGCTGAATAACTTCACTTGGTCACTTGATGAAACTCGAATGGATTGGAATCAACCGCTTATTTTTGGATGGCGATATTCTCAGAGGTGGATCTAGGCCTCAGTTAACATTCGTCTCTATCCAGAATAGTTTTGTGCAGTTGGTTGAGGGGACCCCGGTTCGAATCCCACGGTTTTCAAATCTGGTCCAGTCACCATTTGTCGTTGGAATCAAATTATCGGTCACATGGTCTAAGTGTGCTGGCGATTTCGCGGCAGCCCACTTACCTAGCTATCTTTAACCAAAGACGTTCAGCTGATTGAAGTCCCTTTCCAGCTCGGTACACCACCAACTCCCAAAGCGACCAAGAATCTACTAGTTCGCATTGGTTAGTGTCCATACAGCAGTGGGACCATCAAGGTCTTGTGTATAGGGACAGTCATTTCTTAATTGCCAACCAAGCCCAAAAGACACAGAGACTGATCGTTATACCGCGTTGTTGTCGTTGTCTTACCCTCCTTGCCAGCAAGACCAATCTTAGCTGCTTCCTTCTCGATGCTCATAAAAGTACCACTGACAGTCCACTGTGTCCTGCCGATGATTTGATGAATGTCGTGTCATGTTACGTCCGATCTTCTCGATAATGATTTTAGATTTGGATTTCGCTGACCTTTTATTGTCCGATCAGGCTGTTGACGCAGAGTTTCAGACGTTTTTTTTTCTTTTTGTAACTGTATAAATGAGCATCATCGTTTCTTTTGAATTCCCGGATGGACCTGGAATCAAGTAACAAGTCTTTGCTATTGTTCCATGGACCTGGACTCTATTATCCTTCAAGATAACGTAGTAGCGACTCCCATACAGAGGGGTTAAAAGGGTTAAAAGGGTTGCAACTTACCGCGAATGACAGTTATTGTAAGAAGTTCGCACCGTTGAAGCGAATGATGTGCGATTATTTATTGTGGATCTATATCAGAACTTCAAGTCACGGGATTCCGTCTTTATATCCTCGATACCTTGGGTTAGAACTTTCGCTTGACAACTCACATGTCAACAATACTGGCCGACGAACTCCCTATTGACTACAATACATAACTGCTCCTCCACAAGTTAATGCCTGCATTTACCAACGCGTCGGGAATCATTTATATATGGTGACTGTTGGGCTGTTGATTTATTGAGTTGATTGCGCACAATATGATATGTGACTCAATGGTGCCTGGCTATGCATACAAATCAAGGCATTCGCTCCATCCATCTCGCTGGAATCTCATAAAGAATCTGCAATGTTCTGTCAACAACTGACAATCCAGTTTTAGATGGACATCGGTTCCTTTCCAGTTTTTCAAGACAATCGTGAAGATTAATTCATTTGATAAATTTTGCGAATACTCAATTGCAAAGTGTGAGTCAGTTTCACAGTATATCTGCGTATCTGCGTCCTTGGATGGTGTGAGGCTCTATCGATCTACTCTGTATCTCCTCCTTTCAACTGATAAACAATATAAAACAAAATTCCCAAGGACTCTTAGTTGTTATGCATGCTCATGCTGTGCAAGCAACCATAGATGAAGTTGAGTTAATAAAATAGCAACCTTTACCTTTGCACACGAGCGTGGCCTTACATTCCTCCACCTGGCTGGTTGAAGGAAATAGGTTAACCGAAGCATAATAAATTCTTATCATTGTGTGTCCCTTGTCACTTAAGCTCCCATGCTTCGCTGAATTGGACAATGTGCTAGTGCCTCACACCTAGTTTTGAGACTCACACACGCCTACCTGCGAAGGAGGAGAAACGACCTTAACTTCACATTCCCACTCTTATTCTGCTCCGTTTTTCCTCTGAACTCACTTCAGTGATGAGCAAACCAAATCATGCTGAATGTGGTGACCTAAATACCGCCTTTTCCGTAACATTTCAGATAAGGAGCGAAAAGAAATTGTTGCATAGACTCCATGAGCATAAATCAAGTTAAAAACGTGACAAGCAAGTGTAATGGCTGCAATAGCTGCAAACAAATGCTCGTGTTCCTGAAAAAAAAAATGTGTAGAAAGCTCCTTCTCCGAACAGCGTGAGTACATGGCAGAAGATCTGATTTGGGACAAGCATCTATTCGGATTATACACAAGAAGTTTTATTCAAATAGCGTAAATGATTTCTGGAGAGTACGAGTAATTGAAAATTCTTACATCGTCAGCGTTTCGAGTGTTTGTATTGTTTTCCGTTCGAGATTTATGTTGTGTCTGCTGCGGAGATGATATATGAATGTTTTATGTCCGGTTTGACGATAGCCACATTTATTTCTGAAATTGGGATACAAGAACACGTCGACTGCTTCGTGTCGCCCTACTTAAGCAACCTTTCACCAAGCCATGTCGTAGTCGGTTTCTAGACGGGAAATTATGAATTTCTTGTGTAGCAATATTTTTGCATTTGAAAAAGATATCGTCGAGTCATCGGTTGTTTTGTTTTCCTTTTTTTGGAAAGCGGAAGGATTGGGTGTGTCTGGACTGAATGCCAACATTACCGTTCTGGCACCAACCCAGACAGATTTGAGATAGATTCCATTATCGACGTGGTTTCAAATTCACCCTTCTCAATTTACCTATCATTTATTGATCACATTCCCCGAAACTCCAATCATTGCGGAATATATCATCATAGACAAGGCATTCAGATTACCAAGGGTTACGTCAAATCTCATTCGGCCTTAGATACCCATTCGTGTTGAAAGAACTTACGGGAATTGGCCGCGCTGGACTCTATTTGCGATAACACAATTTTCGGGTAATGCTGCGACCTTGTATTGACATGAAATGTGAACCATTTGGGCCGGTGGCCTAATTAGATTATATTTCCTTGATAATGTCGGTGACAATGTCGTAACAGGTACCGGCACATGGTACCATGACTACGAATTATTAATTCAGACTAACGTCGACAGTGCTCATCTTTAGACACTTCCAATCCAGTCTACATTTCATATCTCGAGCAACTATATTTCATCAGTTTGCATTTGAGAGCCGCTTTCGCTTCAACCAATTAACAGATAAAGTTCATCAAACGCATCCATAAGACGGCAGGAACGTATTCCCATTTGCTTGACTGTGCGAACAGTAAGTAATTTCCACAGCGAACACAAATTCACGCAGTACAACGAGAGGAATAACTAGTATTCCTTAAGGGAACATGACAAGTGAGCTTAATTAAATCGAGATCAAAATGTGACTGAAACAGTTTACACGTGAGCGATTCTGTGAATGTCTACGGGGTATCCTCTGAATCGTCATGCAGTGCAATGTGGCAGAGATAAACGCAAGTGATTGGCACATCCTAGGCAACAGTAACCTCGCTCACGAGCGATCACTGCGAAGAATGGGAGAGTTATGAAATCTAATTAAAAGTTAAGCCGCCAAATTTCATGGCAACATTTGTGTTGGCTTAAAGGCTGTGTCCTCACTCGTGGATAATCGCCGTTGCATCATGTGCAATTCAATTCAACGGTGACGGGGTAGTTTGAACGAGTCTCAAGGGGATATTCGGTTACGCATAGCGTTGCTTGGCAAATAATTAAATTTATAATTGCATAGTATCCGATTGTGTGACGAGTGATTAAAGGGCCAACTTAAATGATAAAATCCGCTTTGGTGTCGAGTTGCGTTTAGTGATTTAAGTAATCACTAGGAATGGTCAGAACTGAACAAAAAAAAGCAATGAAACAAAAAAATCATTGATCGAGGTGGTGGGTGGGCACATAAAAAGAACAAACCTCGTCAGTCGTCACGGGAATGAAATTAATTCAGCGCACATGTGATGACCGGAGACAGGGTAACCAGAGCTTCATATTGATTTGCCAATGAAAACAGTTATTACCATACAAAGTGCGGTCTGAGTTGCGTAACAGGGACCGACCAGAGGAAGCGGATGTGGCGAGCATTTGCTGTTTCCGCTTGTTGATTTAAACTCCCAAATCGGATTTGAAGAATTTGCATGTGAGCCTTGAGAGTGTATTTTGCATAAGTTAATGTGCATTGCTTAGATCCTTTCGGTGGCCATCCTGTGAATTTATCGTTTAAAGTTTTATGAATAATGCGCCCGCCACATATCCGCAGGATAGAATTATCTATGCGGTTGTTGGAGATGGTTCGATTCGATGCGGTGTGGACGAAGATGTGAGTGCAGTGTTGTGTGAATTTTGTAGATGTAACCGATTGGAATATCGTATTCGAGTGAAACGAATCGAGATTGAAGCGTCTACCATCGGTAGTCGTAGTAGTTTTACTAGGAAATCTCTTGGTCGGAAAAATGATGTGACTTCCGGATTAAAATGGTATTTGAATGGACAGTGATGTCGTTGAACAAGGAAAAGAAAGACATTACATTCGTCTGTGTTGAATGGCATGCACTCCAACTGTGAAACACTCAGCAGACGTATACCCCAACCACGCTGAGACATCGATGACGGAGTGGAATTGGGATTTACAGGAGTTAAGGAGTTTTTAACATTGGAGCGGTATATATGTATACTTAAAAAGTTTTTATTATGTTTCCGACTTTTTTTTATTGTCTTCTTAATGTAAAAGGTATCGTCTTTTTATGGAGCGTTGAACTATTATAACTAACTGTACCATAATTCTTGCACAGTAGAAATTGGATGATTGTACGCGAGCCTTAAGCCATAAGTTCTAAAACTAACTAGTCCAAACCAAATGAAGTGTGGTGGAGGACCTTCCATTTTGGCACAGGTATACTTCGTTGTGTAAGTTGAATTCATAAGGCATAATGCAGCCTTACAAGAACGATGGCATTTTAAAGAAAGCAACATATTAGGAAGAGATTGTAAGTCAGTTGATCATTTGACATTGAACTTAAGACCACAATATTAGATAAGGTCGAAGTCCAAGTGCTGGATGAAGAAAAAAGGTAATGTATCTGTACCGCGCACCATTCATTGCGTTTGAGCATCATAATTTTTGAACATATATGGACCAATGACTTCATCGGCGTAACTTAACGAAACTGAACGAAGTGTTTATTATGATAATATGGTATCATTTATCGATTGCTTATGTAGGCTGAAGTATTTTACACTTCGACTGAAGCAAGCAAAGTGGAATGAAACTCAACGAAACTGAACGAATGGTTATTACAAATTTTTTCCGAGTGTATGATAATGTGCTGGAGGTATTTCGACAGTAGCTTTAGTTTGAGTTCCTCAAATTTAACCAAATTTGAACAATTTGTAATTGTTGGTGCCTGCTTCTGTGTCAGTTCAATAACCCTTTCATGCCCATACAGGCAACATCTCAATATTGTGGTACATTTTAAAACTACATATATTTATATAGATATTTCCGATTTGTTAATAATTGTTGTTACAAATTATTTGTGTCATGATATGAACTATTTCCAGTGTGACATAACCAAAACCTTAAATTGATTCGGGTTAATGATGAATTGCCGAACCAAACTAAGGACCAATGTTCTAGCTAAAAGTAGGACATACGATAAATATTAGTCGAATGTCGAAAAAAAATTCACCATCAAGATATGATCATAACTATTTCCAATTCAATTTGCTTCAAAAGTACACAATATACGTATATTTTGAACATATCCACCACATTGCACAGTATGCACTTAGGCGAACTGTCCACTAGTTCACTACAAAGCAAGCAAACACCAATATTGTCCATGAGCAAATCCAATCGAAAGCCTGTCAATATGTCTCCAAACGACCTCTGGCCTGGACATATCTTCATTATTCATTCCTCATCATAGCAGATTTCTCAAATTAAATAACCCATTCACCTTGTGTGTTAACCTTACCTTCTCCACACATCATTCATTCATCCCTCTAAATTGCCGGATACAACCTTTGAGGTCAACCTTTTCTCCACTACACATCAAACAGAATTATCGCACACTCCCAGCCATCCTCCACCGGGCCGGGAACACACCACAATTTGTTTCGCAAATACCAGTTGATATACACACATTAACATTAGTGATGCGAAAATCAATAGATCTCATCTCTAAAACCAATAAACTGGGTCACTCTAGATATATTGAATACCAGTTCATAGGTACGAGAGTAACGCAGAGTCTACACCATAAAACACCAACATTTATTTACTGCAAGTAAAAATCCACCAACCTATTAATTGTGTTTGATGTTTACAGAGAGTGAGAGAGCTGATGGACGGTGGCCGGCAGCCAGCCAAGTGCATATAATTAATACGCTGCACCACCAGCCACAGAGGTCCCTCCCCTCGCCCTACTACGCTGACCGACCGGCCGGTACTCTGCAATCAGAGCTAATAAATCTCTGTCCCTGTCGCAGCAGATTTTTGATAAATTTCCGATGCATTAAAGGAAGAACTTTTCCCGGCGACTTTATGCATATCAAATTGAGTAAACAAAGCGCTCATTTCGCCGCCACCGTCGTCGTCGACGTCGTCGACGTCGTTGGCGGCGGTGGTGGTGGTGGTGATAGAGGTGAGAGGTGAGAGAAGGGGCTGGAGGTTGGCGAAATCTTACCCTGAACTACACAATGAAAATGGATCGCATGGTATGCCGTGTAATTAATTACGGGACTGGTATCGAGCGTGGCTTGCATGGGGACTTGAGTGGTGAAACTTGCTTTGGCGACGACGGGAAGGACCTCTATGCATACATTCATTAATTCACCCATGTTAACTGACTCGATGCTTAAGAGGCATGCAATCCTCACATTCACGCCGTAAAACCTATTTGTGTGTGAGCGGCGATGTTGGGGCAAAGTTTTGTATCCCTCTCATGGTCGGAGATACTTTATACAGACCGGAGGGCTGGGAAAAAAAATTAAATTGCTGCTTTGGAGCAAATTTATTACCCTGTAACGGTTTGCATTCGGCGCTGAGAGAAGTTCCTTTTGTTGGAGCGGAGGCTTTATAATCGGCTTGGCGTTGGGTAGTCTTAAGCAAGATAAGTTGGCCGATTGGCTGTAATATGGGAATTTATTGAAAAGATAAAGTAATATTACCGGTGAGGGATTTGGAGTGTCACTCTGGTCCGTGTAATTAGCGCCATGTGAATTGCGCTTATCTATCAATTGAAGTCGTTGACAATAATCAGGAAATTAATTCGTCCCTTCACTTAGTCGGCCTGCGAGTTATTTACTTTCATGCATGAGATTAGATCAGAATTGCCACTAGATTTTTTACTAGTGCCGAAGCTGGAAGGACGGAAAATATTGACTGTAAACATTGAAAAGTGGGTCATGGCCAAAATAGATGTACTTGTAAACGGTCAGTTAGTAAGAGTAAATAGGGGAAATTGGATTCACCGAGGCGATACAGGACACGACTGTTTCAGAATTTAATGGAGATGGTCACAAGACATCTCGACACAGATCAAGACTCCATAATTCCCTTAAAACCGTGCGTATTTGACCTGACTGAATGAAAAATACGACTATTATTTCAGAAGTTAATAGCCAAGGAATAACAGTCAAAATGAATACTTCACAAATGAAAGGAAATGGGGATCCGAAGTGGAATTGCCTTTACAACAGGCGCTACATAGGTTCATCGAAACCAATGGCCTCAAGCCTCTTGATTCGAAGGACCATTATCCTACTGGTAACTTGACCAGAGGCCAGAACCAGTCTGGTGCCACGGGAGATCAGGAAAGCCACTTAGACCCGCAGAGGTTTCAGCCTGGTTGTTTGAGGTTGTCGATATTCGTCGCCTCACAATTCACCAAAGTGGAGAACAAGTCCATAAGATTATTCTCAAAATTGGCACTGGAGTATCATCATGGCTTTTCATAATACTTTCCGCTGGTTTTTGGATAGCAATGAGTTCAGATTAGAAAATACTGCATCTATTGCGTATAGCTCATTTTAATTTGTGGCACTATAGATACGGCGCGCTGCGGCTTATCTTGTCCTATGTAGACGACATACTTATGATACACCTATGTATGTTACGAAATATACGGCCTCAGTACTAGATTATATCAAGTACACCCATGAGGGGACAAAGAAATTGAGCTCAGTTTGTACAGCACTCACTCTTTTTGACTGTTGAGAATTTTACCGAGATAACCACTAAGTTTCATAAGGATAAAAGTGAATGATTTAGATAGTGGCAGAACTCGATGGCTTAACCTGAGTATGGAAGAAACAGCGAGGGCTCTATGGCCTTCTGTAGAAACTGTAGAGATGAAAAAGAAATATAATTTACCCAACATCTGCTTTGCGAGTGACCAGCCCAAGCTAAGAAAAGGATAGAGCTCCAGGGTAAAAACTTCTTTGTAGAGCTAGAGAGCTTAAATGGTGTTGAACTGAAAAATCTTCTAAGATTCACATGTGGATTCAGACTAAAGTAGGTCTCACGGTGGTAAACAACCACAAAACAAGGAAACAATGGACCGAACAAGTCGGTCTAAGTGAGCCACGGTTTAAAGGGTATCACCTAGATACCAAGCCTATGCAAGTATAGATAAGTAGATGAACTTAACCACTACACCACAACCGCCGCTGCTAAATGAATCCAGAATATTTCAAGCCGATGTATGCTGGAAGCCTAATAGAACATTGTGTGTTCTGACTATCCTCAAGGCTGTGCAAAGACGAAATGTGATATCCAAAGCGCATGTGCAGGTAGTTAAGAGTACATCTCTTGAAAGTAGTTGATAACACTGCACTACCGATTAAAAATAATTTGTCCAGTATCGATTCTGCTATACATGGAACAGCAAGCAATGAGTGAATTGGGCCAAGCTATTCCGGCCGAATTCATTCGATAGTTCCCCAACAGCAATAAAAATCGTCCATTAGTTCAGTTCTTAAGAGAGACACCCACCCATTCACACACACTGATACTACTTAGTCCGCACATGCATGCATCTCAAGGATACAAGAGTAGATTTGAAACTTATGGACACATCTTAAATCCTTTACTAACAAGAAATCACATAAACGAACTTATAATGTCCACTTTGAGAAGAGTTACGGTAAAATGTGTTATTTTGTATAAGCCTGATGATAGGTGAGAAGGTCAAAGTTTCAAGTACTACGAGTATAAGAACCCTTATAGATAGGTACCTTCATTAGGTCTTAATTTCGTTTATGTACGTCTTGATTAGAAGTAAAAACCATCGTCAGTGCTCTTCGTTGAACTTTTTACGTTCGGCCAGGAGAGCTAATTACCGAGCGAACGAAAAAGGAATTCATCGTTAGAAAGTTTCTTTTTTTTTTTCTTCTTGCGTTACTCCAGCGCAACCCTGGGCCCATCAAAGACCACCAAACATTACGACGCACCAGTTGGGAGAAGACAGAAAGCTCTGTTAAATTTAACGACATAATTGCGAAACTATTAAAATAAACATTCTCGGGATGCAAGAGTTGGCAAATCGTTAGACTAAAATTACATCTCATGTAAGAGTGATTTAGGGGTGTGAGCAGATGCGAGGGGGTGAATTCGTGCTCGTTAGCGTGCACCAGCTATTACCATACATTCTTATGCTGAAGTTTGACGCAAAAATTCGGAATTCCTTCAGCATTTTATGGTCAAATTGATTCGGCGGTGGCGGAAACTCAGCCACTCTCTGGCTCGATAAGTTTCTGCTGCTGCTGCTTTGAGTTTGACTTTATTTGCTAATTAACCCTTTGCCTGCGTTGGATGGACGTGGAGGTGGGTGATAAAAATAAATATTTGTCATAAAAAGGACGTCTTCAGAAGAATTCCCATTCATGCCATTTAAAGAGCACAGCGGATGGCATAGTTTTGCTGGTGCGATAGTTTAAATTAATTTCATGTCCTTGCATATAAAACTACTTTAGGCCATAATCCGGGGACATGTAGTCGGTGTAAGGGATTTATCGGTGAAATTAAATTTTCGTATTATTGCCCTCAATGGACTTCTTGTCGGAATTGAATACACAATTAGACCTTTTTTGTTCGGCTCAAGTGGATAATTTCATATTTTATTGTATTCGAGGGCGCAGCAGGGCTCCATTAAATTTATGTGCTTAACACAATAAACATTAGAAATCAATGGACAGGGATCTGAATCGGGACTGGGGATTGGGGAAGAAGTAGCAGCAGTGGGCATTTTTATGTGTTGACACTTTCGTCGTCAGCGGTTGTTTATAGCCCCATTAGGAATCGGGGTTATTTATGGTTGGAACAGATCGAGCTGTGGCTCATCAAGACCCCGGGGGATACTAGCCGAGGTCATTGTAATAACAAAGTGAATGTAAGTTTAAGAAAACGTCAAATAGTAATTATACCACATTTTAGGTTTCGAGAACAAAACTTTTATGGTTCAGTAAATATTCAGTTGATATTACTGCGCTGTGGTGTGGGGTGGTCTTCTAATGACAGAATTGACTATTGTTCTTGATAATGTGAAGCAGAGGTTGTAGAGGTGTGGTAACCTAGGAACCACAACTTATATAATTTGTTTTATATCGTTAATCGATCACCAACGAGATGGGCTACGAATAATAATAAAGAAAGCACATACAATAAGACGAGAAGTTTCTGTATAAAACAGCAGACATTTGAGAGATCCACCAGCACACAGTAAGCAAAGCACGTGATTTCTCACAATGAAAGGAAAAGAAATTGGGTGAAATGAGAGGAAGCACAGGGGGAGGGTAATTGGGACATGCATCATAGCAGCACATGCCTAATCAAACCTGATTTAGAACGATGACCTTTTGCTAGAGCTCGATAAACTCTTTCATATTCATTATTTATATCATGGTGCAAAAAAAAGAACTATTTCAACCCATCCCACTTGGCTTCAATTTGTAATGCCTATATATGGCAAAACCTCGACGTCGCTCTGTATGTCTGGTATGTCTGGCCTAAGTTCACCACGGGCTGTAGCGCCACCCCAATTTGAGGATTATGTTAATATCTGGCATGGTGCCTCCAAAACCTCACCGCAGGTATATGTTTTATTGTGATTTTGACAAACGATGGTCAAGTGACCTAGCCAATCCATTCTTTCCTTCTATGCTTTTCAAACTGCTCTTCAAACATTTTCATTTTGTTAAAGGTAAGTTTATCAACTTTGCTATAATTTATTTCAGTGCTGTTTGCCAAATCACCATGGACGCACATAGTTTTCAACAGCACGTGCAATTGTTTTATCAAATTGGGTGTTTTGTTCGATCAATGTTCCGAATGCTTCACCCATTTTACAGGCACCATATGCGTCCTACCGATGCATAAGTTTTAGTCCACTGGTTCAGTAAACGATAGACCCGTGCGTCGGCGAAACGGAATATCTGTCGAAAGCATCACCGTGAGAGTGTGCAGGAGATTCCGAGGCAGTCGATTTCGCGTCGTTCACAAGAAGTCGGCCTTTCGCAGACTACAACTTATACACTTCGGATGCACGCCACTCAGAGAAGCCGCTGAGGACATTTGAACGATGTTATATTTTATCGATAAGCCTCTCAAACGAATCAAAAATGTCGATGATATTTCAGACACACTTTGTTTTATTTAAATTTTATTTAAAGATAGAAATCACTTAATAAAATACGACTTAGATTGGAAATGAATAGAAAATTGTATATAAATATTTTAATCACAGAAAATAAAATGTAATGGATGACCAGACAGCAATGGTAGTTTTTCCAATTGTTATATCTCAGCAGTTGCCAAAAGTACCAATGACATCCAGCTGTTGAAATATTCAGTAGAACTACTATTTCATCGTACATCATCTCATGCTTGCAGGACTTGGGACATTCAATCGTTTAAAGATATTATTGATATTCTGGCTCAGTTGTAAACACGCAACGTGAATTCTGGCGTGATGTCGGTCATTATCATGACATCAGTTCTCAGGGAATTCATCATACGTGAGTACACTCTTTTGGGACTTAAGTCACCAACGATACTGAGATTAGGGCGAAATAAAGAAAACATAGCCGCCGGAGTGAGCAATATCCAAGCAATAATGTCGATTCAGTTCCGAGCAGCGGAATTGGACATAGCTAGAGAGTCAACATGGCTTATTTTGCGGTTGAGTTTAACATTCGAGACGCTATTGACGGAATAATGGTAAGCTTATTGGACCACTGACAAAGTTATTCGAAACGGAAAGGACCGCTTGAAGCACTGCCAGAAAAAGCCAATAGGACCCATTCCCTATATAATGGCATAAATGTAATGTCAAAATAAAGCCAGAATCAATTTCATTTCCCAAACTGGTCATGCTATAGTTCTCAAATATAATATCAGAGTTTAAGAACTGTCAACTCAGGTGGAACGTTTAGAAATCAGAAAATTCTCTAGAACGACAGACTAGTCGCATATGACATATGACTACATGACCTCGCGACATGCCACCGAAACCCCACTATTTTATTTTTTATGACCCATAGACAGAGCCATTTGAAGCAACTGTTTTGTGAACCCTAAATGATTTAATATTCATTTTCGTTTGGATATGCTGAACTGTCCAAAGCGAGTTTATCGACTGACAATATAGCCGGATACAATGATGATTTTATGAGCTTATTTTCCTCAGTACCATTCACCCGACCATACCCACTGTTCACTTATCTAGAATAATGACTTCTAATATGCCAAAATGTTTATGTTTATATTTATGAAAAAACAATATCCAGTATCGCTTCACGGAATATACGAGATATACACACGTCTGTACAGTTTGTTTTTTCCTTCTCTCCGCTTCAAAGGATACTCTAGAGACAAAAGTTTTCTGCCAACTGTCAGTATTTAGACTTGATGTTGACAGCAATGTGATGTCCTTCTGATTCGTGCTCTGACTGAGCTCACAAAAAAACTGTTTCGGTTGCCACTGATATATACTCACATATGTATATGTGCACGTTATGCAGGAAAGTTCTGTTTTCTTTTATGCGGTTTTTTGTATTTTGTTTTCACTATTTTGACAGTGAGCATATGACAAAGTGGTGTGGGAGTATTTTCATCCTTCCACTAGAAGAGTTGATACTTGTTTATGAAAACTGTGGCGACGTGTGACATTTTTCATTCTTTTGTTGCAATGATGTGATTAATATTGCTTAAGTTTTAATTAAAATTGCTCGCGCTCTGTCAGTGTGCGCAGATTGAAATGAAAACCATTAACTACATGCTTTGAGATGACAATTACCAGCTTTCCTTTGTCCAATCCTTGTCCAATCATTCACATTTTATTTTTGTTTTCCTTCGTTTTGTTTCAGTGTACTAAGAAGTCGATAGTTTGCATAAATTATGAAATTGAAGCAATTTGTCTAGGAGAAGAGGAAGTTTTCTTGCGTCATTGCCAGAGCGGAAGTAGTCGAAGCCTTGAGCCTGTTATCTCGTAACGCCCTGGTGACGCCCAAGAATCTGACATCTGAATTAAAACCAATTGACAGATAGTTTCCTGAATTCTTTTCAATGAAACCGAAATCATTCTGCTTCCTTGTAATTCAATAGAAAGAGGAAAGAAGAAGTCATTGTGTTCGTGTCTTCAATTTACGAGAAATGGCGAAGTGGATGTGTTGTCTAGTCGAAATAAAAGAAGAATCGAATGGCTTGGGATTAGGGGTTCAATTTAATTTGAAATCATCTGTTCATCAGTTTCAACTACACATGGTGTCAACGATTTATTGGATATCACTTTCGTTTAGAGACTTTTCATTTTCAGCTGACTCGTCAGACAAAGCTCTGTGGATTTGAATTTAGGTGAATAGGGATTTTTAATAATTTTTATTTGTGAACAGACATATCTTAATCAACTTAAGCAACTGGTGCATTGATTAAGAAAAAAACATAAAATCATTTTGCAGGCAAGACAAAGGAGAGTTATTGGTTAACTTGCATGCATGTATTTATTTATTTTTTTAAGTCATAAGTGAGAGAAATATTCTCTCTTTTTCCCATCAAATTTGTAGTTGATAACCTCACAAAACCTAAATATTATGTTTTACTTAATGAGCTTAAAAGTATGAGGCCATCATTGTTTTTTCTATAAAATTCATTGTATCTTAAGTGCTTTACAAAAATACGTGAAACTTGTTTCACTTAGATAAACTTGTTAAGTTACAGATTCGATCTATATACAGACTGACATCTAGCCTACTGACCTTAGGCGAGTACTCTAAGCAATTGTAATGTATTTTTATGTCTTAATTTGGAATCAAATTGTTTAATTATTTTATTTCTGCTCAGAAAACTTTTTAAAAAAGCTAAGCCATTCCTAACTTAACCTTTCTTACACTAACATAAAATCTAGAATTCTACTCAACGCCCGCGGCAGTACAGACACGTACACTAGGGCGTATACGTTATGTATTTGCCTAACATTAAGATATGTTTTCTAAGCCGTGGTACTTTGGTTTGGCACACTCTTTCCTGTTGAAAGCAGATATGACTCTACTGCACCGGAGGATCTACATCGCAGTTTGCAGTCGTCCGTCCACTGTTCGGCGTACGACTTGGTAGATTATCATTGCGGATCCAAGGAGTGCTTCGGAAGGAATAAATTCCACCGTACATAACATTTGAGTATTAAGTTCCGTAGATCAGACTGTTAGAAGAACTCATAGCTCAGGCAATATGCCGTCTGATAAGTTTAATAATAAAATTATCTATCCTATTCAAGTCTGCCCCCCTTGTACAGGACTTCATTTGGATGGAATTTCTTGTAGTCAGATGCGGAACATACAACAGGTGCGAAGATCCAAAATCGCTGAATTTTTGCAATGTCACACTGCAACGAGATATTTATTACTTCGACCTTCGGACTTAGTAATAGTCAACAAATGCTATTAAGTGCGGAAACTATAAGATCTGTAGTGAATATTGCGGACAAGATCGGCGTACCAGCCGCCCCCTGTTGTAGACCTTATTTTATGTCAAAGAATGTGGCAGACGTTACGCGTCCCAAAACTCTCTATCCTGGATTACGTCGCTAGCTCAAAAAATGTAATTTCTTAGAATCTGACATCAGAATCAACTTAGAACAGCATTAAAGGGGGTAATGGTAACCGATAAAAAATTCAACTACGGAATTCTTAAACTCAAAACTTCAAAATTATACCTGTAGTCGTTGGATATCGGATGAAATAGATTCAAAGAGACAAAACATGATGGAGTATCAAGGATATTGAAGCACCTTAATATTCAACTTATATTCATATTCGAAATCTATTTAGAGCATTATGATAGGAAACACACACACAGAGTTAGCAAAAGGGAAAGATAATGGAAAATACTGTAAACAGCAAAATACAACTATTATTCAACCTTTAGACAAAAGCCATCCGGTATTGTTACGGACATTTTCAAGAAATACTCTGAAAAGTACTCAATTAGACTTCAGCTGAGCCGAAATATTTCAGAATAACTTGCAACAAATAAAAACTGTTACAAGATACAACGACACTCGGCTAATAGGTATGAATTTTAACATTTTGGAAACAGTATCCATCCTTTGTTGCCTTGAAGCCATACAAAGCCCAACTGAATCACATGCAATGAGTCTAAGCCAGGAAAAGGTTCACATGAACGTCCGAAGCATTGGCAACATTAGTAACAAGAAGCTGTTCAATGACACATTAATTTCACCACCTTATGAGTGGAATACTACTGAGCACGGTAAGCGTGGATTAAACTGACGGAAACAACTTCAGTTCATATATACTGTTTGGCGGTGTAACTTCTGCCACAGTCTTTGACATAAAATAAGGTCTACAACAGGGGGCGGCTGGTTCGCCGATCTTGTCTGCAATATTCACTACAAATCTTATAGTTTCTATGCCGCAGTTAATTTGAAGGAATAGTCGTTTTATTTCTCAAATCGTAGTATGGAAGGGATTAAAACCACTTCACTGACGAAAGTGGCTTGTAATACTGTTAATATATTAGCTGTCAAACAGGAAAACATTTTCATATTGTTTTAAAAAAGTGTTTTTGGTACAACGTCATACGTACCGCGTTGTACGTAGGTTTTTTTTTGTGGACAAATCTGCACTCTTGTACTTATTGGCCAATAAACATGCCAACATACAGCTTGATTTTTTATGATATTCAATTCAATAAGCTTCCATGCCAAATTGAGGCAACCAAATCGAAACAAAACACGAAACGTAAACTAGAACGTTAAATTTGTCATAATCATTCGGAGAAAGTGCTTATCATGTGTATTTGTGTGCGAGAACACACAAGATTAAGCGAAAGAAGCAAGGTAAATTTGCTATTTTGAACCACCCAACCCTTAGCCTTTAAAGAAAGATAAGCCAACCACATTTGTCTTTCGCACAAGAGTACACGTGCTTGCGACAGGTATAAATTCAGTAGACTTTCTGCCGCTGACATCGTCATTCAGATCCCCTGTGTGACAGAATTAATGTCAAATGAACAAATAAGCCCTGTACTCCTTCAGTTGAGCACATATTCATGAAATTACGAACAAGTGAATGGATAACTTAAGCCACAGAGATGGACAAAACTACAATGCTCTGAATTTCAGATGTATTGCTTCGTGAAAATTTCCTCATCGGATGGAAATAGCAAAGAAGAAAATGTAAAAATTCATTTGTAGGATATTCAATGTGTTCATTACAATTCCGATCGATATTACAACAGTCCTACATCTAAGTACATCGTTACACCAATGGAGATGGAATTGTAGTATCTCTCCCGTTGCCGGGGTTGAAATAGGGCGGACCAGAGTGGAACGCCATTTGAATTGATGACGATGAGGATTTTATTCATTCCCCCAAAATGTCAATGGTATGCCATTTGCATTTTCGATTTATTCCTTCCTTTTTGGCAAAGGTAGATGAAATATATTCCGTTGGACGGATTCGTATATTAATCTTTTGGAATTTGTGTTGCAATGTAAATGAGAATTGAAGTGGGCTACATGTCCCATCCGGTGTTATTTTTTTTTGTTCTTTTTCAAAATTACTTTAATTTAATTTGTATGTAATTTTGCAGAAATTTGTGGCATTCGAAAAGATATGCTTGGATTTAAGGTGAAATGTTTGGGTTTGCGAAGTTTGGAAGGGGTTACAATTTGGCAAGGTTTAGAGTTTCACACACCCTTCCATCAGGACCATTTGGGAGGATTTGGATGAGTGATGTAGATCTTTAAATTGCAGTTGAATTCTCCGGGGACTTGGAGGTGGTTTTTCGTCCTACACAGTGTATGTATATGTTTGAAGACGTTACGTAAAAAATGGAATCAAGTAAGAAATATAATAAAATGAATACGAAAACCATATGACGTTAGGAATTTGTTATGCCAAAGAAATCTCCACTGTATGCTAATCTTCTGTCACGAGCGGCAGTTGCATGGGGACTTCGAAATGCCATGTATTCAGAAGCTGTATGTACTTACTGAGCAAAACTCAATGAAACAGTTTACCCACATCATGAACGACGGTACTGATTTTCGTGAATCCCAAATAACTGAGCTTTTTAATGTATCTGCTACAGTCCGGGTGGACCTGGGCAACATGGCTCTCCAACTGGCACGGCCTTAGGCTAGACGCATCCAGTTTCATACACCAGCTAATTGAGGTTCCTTTCCAGATGGGGCCATCAAAGGCGAGGTTGAACTCGAAGACTTTCCGAGCCGGAGCGTGAGTCGAGACATTCGAACTCGTTTGTCTAGGTTGATGTCGCTGCACAAATCGTAGAATTCTTCATTCAGTCTTCTCCTTTGCATTCCTTCTCCGCAAACGGGACCGAATATAATTGGAAGGATTTTTTCTCGGACCGACCAAGAATTTTTTCGTCCGCATTTGATATTGCCCATGCTTCTGCTTCCTACAACAGGACTGGGACAATCAAGGTCTTGTATAGAGATAAGCTGGTTCTTTCTGAGAGGGCTTTATTTTTCAATTGCCGTCCAAGCCTAAGGACACAGCGAGTGCGAGTGGCAGCAACTGGTCCATTCTACTACCAGCAGCAACCTCGGTAGGTAGGTAAGTGGGCTGTCAGCGAAATCGCCAGCACAATTGCGATACCTATAGTCGGACTACCACCACTGATCGACAACTCCAGTGATAGTGCCATTAATTTGATCCCAACGGCAACTGGTGACTGGACCATATTTGAAAACCGGATAAAAGCGTTGCGTTGCAAACATTCCACAAATCTCTATAGATAAGGCGCATTTTTTAAAACAATTTAAAAAAAATATTTTTTTCTCTTCTCTTCTAAATTCAATGACATCTTGTGCGATTTTTATTAACTTGTCGTTCCATTAAATTTTATGTAAGAAACTTTACGCATTTGTTAACAGTTTAAAGCGACTTAAGGAGTATGATAATACAATGAAAGTACATCGACCTCTCCCATTTAAAGGGCTTATATCAATGACAATATCTACCTCGACAATCCTCGCCATCACTCTTACATCACCATAATTAGAAGCATCTGCCTTCCTCTTTCGTGCTTACCTCTCTCGCATCCTGTCTACCTGTGAGATGTGCACTTTCACGAGCATCCATTCAAGAAGCAACAATACATCTTTCCTCCTGTGATTGCTCCAAAAAGGAGCATGCACTGTACGCTAACGGCGTCGTGGAATGACTGCAATGTTATGCGATTGGGGTGGTAGTGAAGTTGCGGCTAATGGTATACCTCATTCAGGATGCCAAAGGCAAACAAAAAAGAAAGAGGAACTATGAAGAGCGAATAATAAAACCGTAATGATGTCGATCTCGAAATGGATGTTGAATGCTCCTGAATGTTTGTTTTCATTTCAAGTCCTTCTCCTTGGTATCCTCAGTGCGGTGCAGTCGCAACGCTACTCAATGCCAGGTGGATGCCAGGCTCTAACTTAGTATTCTACTGGAGGACGAGAATACAAGGAGTTTCTTCTCTTGGTTCTTGTCATTAACTCAGAAGAAATGGGAGATATCGAAAACTGTATGGGTAGACGCCATCCAGATATGGGCTACTCCGCCCCATAGAAGCACTGCCGGCGAATCTCCTGATGATCGAAAGAAATAGCACTGCTTAGAACAAAAGTAATTTCAGTGACAAATGCCCCCCAAAGTCCAACAGTGTACCCGTAAGAGTGTCAGCAATATAACATATGACAGGATTTTTTATGATATTTTATTTGTTTATATGAAAACAATTCACTTGACTGGCTTGAACGACGGCGTCAGCACTTGTCTTCCGGGTCTGCAAAATGGAGAAATGTTTTTATGGCATCTTTTAAATTTTAATGTTCCTTCGAGTTGATGAGGGATCTCGCTCTGGCACGAGCCCATTGTTAGATGATTTATTATATCCCACAGCTTGAGGTGTCTAAGCAACAATAAAATTCGTATTCATATTCGTAAAAGATAAGAAGTACTTACTTGTCACGCATAATTCCATAAAATGAATCGCTTACGCGTAACATTGATTTATGATCCTGACACGAGACCGTTATTACTCAGACATTTTTCTCAACAAATGAACGTTTTTTTTTCTCTTTTCTTCATCATTCGAGTCTCGCTCGACGCCCGTCCCCACCACTTACCAGAGACATGCCTTCAGGATAAATTTATAGCGTTAATTATGAGTGAAAGCGAAATGCTTGTTCACATATCCAATCCGAGTACATGTACGTACGTACGTACCTACTGGTATACACATGTCAGGTTACATCCTGGCCAGAGGGGAAACTTCGCTGAACGTGTGCATTATCCAGTTTGAAATCTCGCCGAGACGGTACGGAGCGGTGGTGCGGTGGTGCCATGGTGGAAAATAGAGATTAATAAGCGGATAATTATGCGAGTGAACTTTTTTAAGCACGTTTCGAGCCATATGCAAATGGGTTCTGCTATGTGGTTATTGAATTTGTTGAAATCTATCTGAGCAATTCGATCAGAAGGAGTTGGAAATTTTGTACTTGAGTGTAAGTTTCAAGAGGGCTGTTCGATGGTTAATTAAGTATTATATCTTGATGGTGCTTGGGAAAATTTTCCGATTCTGTAGGAAAGCACTTGGAACAAGAAATACTTCATGAAGTCGTGTCAGAAAAGCATTTATTTTTTCATATAAATTGATAGCCTTCTTGGAAAAAAAATATGGCAAGTCACTTACTGCAAATCAGTACCCAAACGAGTCAATTTAATTGGTTTAAATGGATTTAATTGGATTTGGCAGCACTGTTTGTCACAGAAATGTAAATCTCTATTTGCATCTTAAGAATTTTGTTCTGTTTCTTGATGGGAAAATTGATATGATATGTGTTGATACACATGATACCCGCTTCATCACATGTTCATGTATTTCCGCTCGAATATTTTCCTTAAGGGCTGCGATTGTCTGAGACTTGTCAGCTTAAGCCCGCGACTTGAAGTGGCCCCAAAGAAAGAAGTCTTGGATGGTTAAATCGGGCGATCTTGCTGCTAAATCGCCAAAACGGGAGATAACGCAAACAGGAAACGCACCCTTCACAATATCCATTGTGGCTCGTGTATCTGTGTATGCGAATACACCGTTCATCTAATTCCGGCAGTAAGAAGTGGACAGCATTGCATATAGCGCCCTCAAAAAAATACGACCCAATCACATCTCCTGCGTGAACACCGCACTGCACAGTGGCTTTGAATGGATGTAATGGCTCTTCGTTCATCTTTAGTGCCCCAGAAATGAAGATTTTGCTTATTGACGTAACCGCTTAAGTGGAAATGCGCCTAGTCGCTCGTGATATTTTTCGGCATAAAACCGTCCTCTTCGTCGTTGAGATGATTGAGTTGCAGAGTACAGCACTCCATTGCTTGTCTGTTGGTATACTGCAGCTGTCTAGTTCACAAATGTCAAATTTGTTTGACGTAAGACGCCGATTAATTTTGCGACATCTTGTACGTACCGACTTCGAAGTTTAAGCATATTCACCCTTATAGTCTCTTGTAATGGTCAGTGCATTGAGTTAAGGCAAAAATGGTTGTATCTAAAAATTAGACCTTCAGCGTCCCTTGTACTCAATGCTAAGACGAGACGGGCGTGCACATACTTAAGACTACACGACACATGTATTTATGCGAATTAAGTCCAACAAAGGTACCCAAAATGTTGCAATTTTGTACGCTGGTACTGCTACATCAGTGTGTGGTAAATGAGGAATGCTAACCATTACAGTTTAATGGCAATTGGGGTATTGTCGTGAGCATTTTTTGTTCACATTATGCTTCAATCGATGTGCAAGATTTTGCTCAGAATTTTGGTAGTCCCTTACGATAAATGGTTTTTCGAGAATAGTAAACATTGTCTTCCTCAACAATACCCGGTCAGGACTTCAAACCGCCATGCTTAGTACTGTGACGACTTATATTTAATCCCAAAAACATGGCACATCATCTTTAAGACTGTTTCTGAATTACAGCCTAATGGAGAATAACGGCACTATTAAATATTCCCCAAAACTCACATGAAAAGCTCTCCGCCACTGAATAATGTGCTAGCACACATTTCCTAAGAACGAGTAGTAATTATTTTCAAATATCGAAGTTTTCAAAATGTAATTTAAAATTCAGTGATGTCGAACTTAGATAACTCAATCGAATAAATCCAATTGGCACGTCTTCACATTGAAATGCATTCTAATATTTGCGACGCTAAGCTTCTAACAAATCGAAACAAATATATTTCACAGATAAACTTTTATCCACAATCTACCAAAGCGTATCCAGACAAAACGGAAAAAGTAGGTATTTGAATCACCGACTAAATCCCATCGATAATGCCAAACCGTATGCACGGATTTTCACAGATTAAAACTCATCCGTTCTCTCTCACAGAAAATTGTCGCACAATCAATGACTGGAAAATTTTCCAAATCCAATAATCTGCAGTTGAAAATTCTGCCACCCATAAATTCTTTATTACCCCGAGACAAATGGTACTGCAACATTGGTTGGGGCCACGGGTGTGGAAGTGGTAGTGGGCGGCGCGGCTTGGCGTGGCGTGGCGTCGAGCTCTGTCGAAACGAGAAGTTGTTAGAAGTTTAATCCTGTAACCGAGTATTGTTTTCTCACAGTTCCTGAATGCCCCTCCTTTCATACACACAACCGCATTTACAATCATCGCATCGATTCGAGTAAACCCAATAAAATGAAAAAGATATAACGATATTGATTTTATTCGTTTGCTTACAATACACAATTCTCAATGGGAGCATAAAATATTGGGTTTTTTTTGTATTTTTGAGATTCCACTCAGACCAAAGAATGGCAATCGAGAATGGAATACCAAAGAATGAATTCCTGCATAGATCCGTATGGATGGCTTCGTCGAAGTTTTTTCCAAAGTTCGTGCTGTGGGAAATATTTGGAACAAGCGAATGTTGTATAACTGGTTTTAAATTACATTGGGATGCGTTATAATGCAAGTATGATACCGCAGCTCACGGCATTTAACCACATTCCCTAAGTGCCACGTCTTAATAAACACGTTCTAAAAAGGGATATGTGAATATCTATTTGCAATCGACTGACTTTGACTTAGTTAACCGATACTAAAATTATGAAGTTTGTAATAGACCCTGTGCCAAGCTCACTACTCCTAGCCTAGAACCTACTCTCTGTAATATGGGCATTATTTTAAATGTGAAGGCCATATAGTTTCAAAAAGCTACGGATTAGGGAATGTTAGAGTAAGTGCTGCAGATATGGCTCATGTTTGCAATATGACCCACCAAAATGTATCGCAATAGGATAAGCACACAGTGTCATTGTGCATTAATCTTATGCATTATGCAACTGACTGTCGCTCGTTGTTACGTGATCACTCGATAGGTTTGTGGTGGCGATGGTGGGATGAAGGTTAGCGTGGACAAATCAGACCTAATGGTCATTTCCACAACGCCACAGTGCATTTGCATTTTAGTGAAGACCCATTGAAGGAATGTGGAAAATATTGTCAGAGTTAAATTGACGGAGTTACTCGGAGTGATAGGGTGCGAAACATGGCAGTGCGCGCGGCACTCAATGTTGAGCAGCAGTTTCTGCGAACGGAAAGGCTTATGCTTCCCGACCATCACCACTTCCGACGCGTACCTTGAATGCGATTCCACCAGGTAGGCGACCGCTTGACAGACCCATGAGGAGGTGGTTGGACCAAGTCTAAAAACTCGCCCGCTTGCGCTTGGAAATAACTCTTGAAGAGTTAGATTCCATAGCGGAGGATCGAGTAGACTAGAGATCTCTCATGCGTGCCTTACCTCCCGCGAAACCTTTAGCTGATCTTGCCGATCATTGAAGATGGTAATTTTTAGTGTTTTTGGATAAACGTGGGGGAACATGATTTAATGGTGGCATAAAATTGTGTAGTGCTCAGAATAGAATATTAACGTTTGAAACGAAAATTATCGAATAGAATATAAAATAATAGCGAAATAGCTTGGCACAATGAATCCAGTGCAAGATGTGGTGTGCACTAAGTTGGATAGAAGGCCCATATTTCACCTAGAGCTGCCTGGTCCGTATTTAGAACAGGGCGATCCATATTAGCAGTACAATAAAAGCTCGATGATTCGGAAGGGTCAGGGGGAAGGGAATTTAGGTGAAGTTTATTCAGAATAAACGAATATTGCGAATTAATGAGATTTTTTTCATGCAAACGAACAATTATGTTATCAACACCAAACAGCACCTAAATGTGGATTACCGATATTCACCCCAATAGAATTTGTTTGACTGATTTTTCCAGACTTCTAAATGCGAATGAAATGACTCCTCGAATAGAAATTTTGATAATTTGTTTCGACTTCTACATATTTTTAATGTATGTACACGTATACATACGTGTTCAATCATTGCGTTATTTAATTGTTGTTAATTTAATTTAATTTGCACATACAAAAATTAAAAACCAACTCTCATTTATTCGTTTATACGGAAAAAAATTATTTTCCGAATTAAAAAGATTTCTCCGAATTATAGGGCTTTTACTGTACGTTTTTGAAAAATGTTAAGATTACTTTGTTTCTTTTTTTTATGTATTTTGCTAAGTTGTTTTCTGTTTATAAAAAGAAGAATACTGAATACTTTCTTTAACAAATTGAAATAAAGTGAATTGATGCAGCACAGGTTGTTCCCTGATCCCTGATCGTATCCCTGATTCCTGCTTCACCATGAATAACAGTATTTGCATTTTAGCATGGGTGGAGCAATAATGGCAGCAGTCGAAATGCGTCACAAACAGAGGTATTCTTTATTTGATCATACAGTTCGCTACACTTAAAGCGGTACTAAATCTTAACTTTGACAAGAACCCAATTTCGATTATCCCGTCCAATGAATTAAGAATGTATGATACAAAAAATAATTCCTTAATTTGTTTCCTTTCAGCGAATGACGCTGCTAACGGCACAGGTAATGCAGCTATAAATTAACATATCTAAATATCTTTATCTTTATTAAATATCTGATCAACCGTTTTGTTGTTAAAATCAACAAGTCTAAATTTAATTTTTTTAAAAAAATTACGAAATGTTTGAAAAATCAATTGTAAGAGCCTCATAAATATGACACAATCCAGGTTCAGTCAATATGCTTAACAAATACGATTTCTCATCTCCTCAAAAAGCTGTTCAAGTAGGCATATTTTAAAAGTAATAATTCGGAATATTGAACAGCCCCTTGCTGGGCTGAACTACACTTTTATAAATGTGGGAGTTGTTGGGCATTATTGGGCATTATTTTAAATGTGAAGGCCATATAGTTTCAAAAAGCTACGGATTAGGGAATGTTAGAGTAAGTGCTGCAGATATGGCTCATGTTTGCAATATGACCCACCAAAATGTATCGCAATAGGATAAGCACACAGTGTCATTGTGCATTAATCTTATGCATTATGCAACTGACTGTCGCTCGTTGTTACGTGATCACTCGATAGGTTTGTGGTGGTGATGGTGGGATGAAGGTTAGCGTGGACAAATCAGACCTAATGGTCATTTCCACAACGCCACAGTGCATTTGCATTTTAGTGAAGACCCATTGAAGGAATGTGGAAAATATTGTCAGAGTTAAATTGACGGAGTTACTCGGAGTGATAGGGTGCGAAACATGGCAGTGCGCGCGGCACTCAATGTTGAGCAGCAGTTTCTGCGAACGGAAAGGCTTATGCTTCCCGACCATCACCACTTCCGACGCGTACCTTGAATGCGATTCCACCAGGTAGGCGACCGCTTGACAGACCCATGAGGAGGTGGTTGGACCAAGTCTAAAAACTCGCCCGCTTGCGCTTGGAAATAACTCTTGAAGAGTTAGATTCCATAGCGGAGGATCGAGTAGACTAGAGATCTCTCATGCGTGCCTTACCTCCCGCGAAACCTTTAGCTGATCTTGCCGATCATTGAAGATGGTAATTTTTAGTGTTTTTGGATAAACGTGGGGGAACATGATTTAATGGTGGCATAAAATTGTGTAGTGCTCAGAATAGAATATTAACGTTTGAAACGAAAATTATCGAATAGAATATAAAATAATAGCGAAATAGCTTGGCACAATGAATCCAGTGCAAGATGTGGTGTGCACTAAGTTGGATAGAAGGCCCATATTTCACCTAGAGCTGCCTGGTCCGTATTTAGAACAGGGCGATCCATATTAGCAGTACAATAAAAGCTCGATGATTCGGAAGGGTCAGGGGGAAGGGAATTTAGGTGAAGTTTATTCAGAATAAACGAATATTGCGAATTAATGAGATTTTTTTCATGCAAACGAACAATTATGTTATCAACACCAAACAGCACCTAAATGTGGATTACCGATATTCACCCCAATAGAATTTGTTTGACTGATTTTTCCAGACTTCTAAATGCGAATGAAATGACTCCTCGAATAGAAATTTTGATAATTTGTTTCGACTTCTACATATTTTTAATGTATGTACACGTATACATACGTGTTCAATCATTGCGTTATTTAATTGTTGTTAATTTAATTTAATTTGCACATACAAAAATTAAAAACCAACTCTCATTTATTCGTTTATACGGAAAAAAATTATTTTCCGAATTAAAAAGATTTCTCCGAATTATAGGGCTTTTACTGTACGTTTTTGAAAAATGTTAAGATTACTTTGTTTCTTTTTTTTATGTATTTTGCTAAGTTGTTTTCTGTTTATAAAAAGAAGAATACTGAATACTTTCTTTAACAAATTGAAATAAAGTGAATTGATGCAGCACAGGTTGTTCCCTGATCCCTGATCGTATCAGTGATTCCTGCTTCACCATGAATAACAGTATTTGCATTTTAGCATGGGTGGAGCAATAATGGCAGCAGTCGAAATGCGTCACAAACAGAGGTATTCTTTATTTGATCATACAGTTCGCTACACTTAAAGCGGTACTAAATCTTAACTTTGACAAGAACCCAATTTCGATTATCCCGTCCAATGAATTAAGAATGTATGATACAAAAAATAATTCCTTAATTTGTTTCCTTTCAGCGAATGACGCTGCTAACGGCACAGGTAATGCAGCTATAAATTAACATATCTAAATATCTTTATCTTTATTAAATATCTGATCAACCGTTTTGTTGTTAAAATCAAGAAGTCTAAATTTAATTTTTTTAAAAAAATTACGAAATGTTTGAAAAATCAATTGTAAGAGCCTCATAAATATGGCACAATCCAGGTTCAGTCAATATGCTTAACAAATACGATTTCTCATCTCCTCAAAAAGCTGTTCAAGTAGGCATATTTTAAAAGTAATAATTCGGAATATTGAACAGCCCCTTGCTGGGCTGAACTACACTTTTATAAATGTGGGAGTTGTTAAAATGTGACGGAGATGATGGGTGGCTTGATGGACAGAAGGGCGAAATTATAAAAACTCGTTTTGTAAGGCGATACCTTAGAAATTAATAATGGCATCGTGCTTAAGAATGGATACACTTTGTGAATTATTTTTAATAAATGCTCACTAATGCTCTGACATAAAAGTCGTTAAATTAAATGAAAACATTTTCATGCTTACTCACCAAGTCTCAAACAGTCAGCACTACGGTTAATCCATCAATTAGTCGTTGGCAAACAAATCCAATGAAAACAGAATTCAACCTCGAGCAAGACTCTCCAAAGGACCAAGCATACTGCCTGCGTTTTTCGAATCCTCCAGGAATCAACAGAAAAACTCTTATTTATCACTAGTTTTCCACTTTCCTTGCAAAAAAGTGTACACTCCAGCACACATAGCGTCTCATTCGTCAAGTCAGACTGTGAAATAAACACAGACAAAAAAAGAAATATCCTTAACAAATGTCAGGATTTTCCTTAAATCGCACGAAGAAACAAATCTACAAAATGCACTTGTACAGTGCATCCTTGACGTGTACTTGCACAGCCCCAGCAATTCACACAGCGCGACACAAGAAAGAAATCTCTCTCATTTCATCCTCCTATGTCATTCAAAAAGTTTTAATCTTTAACTATTTCTCACAACAACTGGTACCCCCGACGAATGACGGAAGGAAATAAACACCCAAATTAAAGACAGATTCACTTTCTGCTTTTTTTTTTGTTCGCACTTTTTGTTTTGTGTTAAGGGATAATACGACTAATATTTGTTGTCCTTCTCGTTACACCCTTCAATTCTACTGAGTTCTGTCATTTAGGTAGACATTGAGGAAGAGAAGCGCTTTAATGAGCTATTTGTATTTCCTATTTCAGCTGGGGTAGTCCTTCAATTAAGGGCAATTAAGATTCATCTCACAGCGAATTGTTACAATTTTCAGTAATTGCTGTGAAAAGTGTCGCAAATATCACTCGTAATTGTAATTGCTGTCTTGAGTGGGAGTTTTCTTCTGCCGCGTCCGTGTTTCAGCTGAAGTGTGGCGCTGTGCATGGACTGCACGGCGTATGTGGAATATTTTTTGAATAGAATGTGGACATTTTCATGTCGTAGAGTATTTCACTTGTCCTCATGTTGAAAATATGAAATACTGAAATACAACGAATTTTCTTTTCACAATTCTCATCCACAAAAAGGACACTACCTTCGCTTGAATGCAATTCTTTGGAAATGCGAATCTGAATTCCATCAGAGAATAGAATATGATGCGGTCCACATATGTACATTCCAAGTGGTTGCCAGCTTTCAGATACAATTCTCTTGGGTGCTTGTTTTTTTCTTTTCTTCCTCCGGCGCACTTAAAGTTATTGTATTCTCCTGCATTCATGCATCAACTGGTCACAAGGAACGTCCAGAGAGACTATAAATTGTGGTACACACTCATGCATAAATATATGTTTGTATGTGTGTGTGTGGAGATGTACTTTGCATACATTTGAGGGTTTTATTTTCTGGTGCTACAGGAGTAAACCGAGTGCAATTTCTCAGTTGTGTGCGCTTCTGGCGAATGCTTGAGTCTTGAAGAATTTAGATCTCTCAAGGAAGCTGCCTGTGGAAAATTGCAAGGAGTTTCTGCTGGTTTTTGATTGACGTGAGATATTTGTTTATGGTTTGCTAGTTTCTAGCTGAAAATTCATTCACCATTGATTTTTAAGAAGATTGAACGAATGATTCGGGAATAGTTTCGATAATGCGTTGTCAGGCATGAGGAGTAATTCCATTTATATTGAATGGAATTACTACCCTTCATATATATATATGAAGGCGATTTTGAAAGAATCGCGTGTAACTCGTTCCTGCAGACATCCCTTTTCCATGCTTTTTTCAGGGTACTTGAATTTAAAAGATTCATGAGACCACTCCATTCATCCAGAGCCGTCTGAATGAACTTGTATGCATCATTCGTTGCAAGAAAACTCGACTGCCAATTAGCTCCAACTCCGACGCACACATACATATATACATTTAAACAGTGCTCCTGTGGCTCTTTCACTCTTCCACTTTTCCGAATGTACACAAAGAATCAAAGACAAGTCTGCACATTTCCACTAAAATAAATAGCAGAATACACACACACCCTGATAACTTGCACCTAGTCGCAAATGCACATCGTGCATACCTACATAGCTTCACCAAGAGAAGCCGAGATGAATTTTACCAAAAACAGCACACTCAAATGAAATATGGGCGCTCCAGTGAATTTGTTTTGCACGATAAAGGACATTCTGCAACATCATAGTCGTTTGTTATTGTAGTGAGTGCGACTGCTGTTGCCAGTCGTCGTGTGACGCCTGAATGAAAGTCAACGAAATAAAGGTTTCAAATGGAAAATACCTGCAGGCGGGCTCGTTACACGCTGCATCCAACGTTCTCTAATTCTTCCATTAGCGTGCCAGCTGATGTGGTTAATTTCTTTGGTAGGGACGACTTATTCCCACAAAGGATGCCATGGTGAGCCCCTTCATATCTGTCATTTGACTGCTGGTGTGACTGAAGGCGAAAATGTAAAATTATTCTAATAGAACACCTGAACGGAGAAAATGATTTCATGCCATTTCAACGGCTCGCAGTAAATACACACACGAGCAAGCACATACTCAAGGAGATGGCGACGACGGCAGCACTTTCAAAAGCCGTCTAACTTTTAATGGAACGGATTCTTTAAGGACATTATGCCGAGAGTGCCTGGGATTGTTGTATGCGGTGGCATATCGGGCGCTTGTCGTACACATAAATGCATCCGCGTTGCTCTAAGTTTCATTAAAACAACTGTATTAATATTTATACTCATTTGCGCTGAGAGTAATTCCTGTGGGATGTGCAACAGATGTTGAAATGCGGCGCGGCGCGGCGTGGTACAAACTTTTCACCACAAAAACTCATTAAGCCCTCATTAAACTTAGATGAATGTTAATTTTTTCATATTAGTATTTTCGAAGCAGCGAATTCTTATGTTTGTTTCTTGTGTAATCTTAACTGAAGGACGTTATTGTTATGAAGTCATAGAAGGATTTTCACAAATTGCTGTCAGTTGGCGTTTATGACTTGTGTTTGGGGGGTTTGGTTACTAATAGCGGGTGCTTTTTGAGTTGCCGTATTCCAGCGTCTTCAAAGAAACATCATTTTGTTAGACACTCCTAGAATTGATGTACTCGGAAGCAGAGATTATAAGTGTTTTTATGTGGTAGAGCCTTATGAGTTTTGTTATTAGTTCGCATTTCATTGAAGATGTACATAATTTATGTTTTTACATAACTTATGCGTTCATATGTTCCAGTTATCCATTTAATTAAAAAAATACAATAATTGTATGAAATATACTACACGTGCTTAATGATGCTGAGGCACATTGAGCTCTCAGCCTGTGGACAGATTTTATCCTCCGTCATACGTGCTTCGTTAATCGCTCCTCCCATGAAAGTGAAAGACTCACAACGGCACAGGTTCATTTCATAGCACCACCTCGAGTCGTTGATACGCTTCCGGGACAATAACTCATGAAAACATTAGTATCAATTTTTAAGCTGAAAATCAGTCATTTGTACAATACCTCGCGGAGTTTGGGCTTACTTTTTCTATCATAATTTCGATGTTCACTCGTTCTTTTTGGTAGCCTAGTTCCATTATTTTGTTGTTTTCTAGTTGTTTGTCGTATATTTCGATAAGCACATGATGAGTGCAAACATATGCTCAATTCTGGACTGTGGCACTGATCAAACTGCTGTACTTAGTACTAGCAAATGTTTTGGTACACATTTATGTTAATTTGTTGCGATTCAGTATTATTCAAAGTCATTTCTTTCCTTTTAATAAGTACAGTGAAACTTCTCTAGAGCGGACACCCGCGGGACATCAGAATTGGCCGTTATGAAAAGATGTCAGCTCTAGGAAGGTACCATTTTTACAAGCCATTTGAGCAAAAACTTGCACTCTCAAGTCTTGAAACACCGAACAGTGTCTCACTCAAGTGTTAGCTTGGTGTAAATTCACTTCCAAAACACATGAGTTAATGACACTAGATACGACTCCACAAATTTATCAAACGCAAAGCGGATGTTCCCACCAAAATTGCTGACGATATGTCTACATGTAGTATAAATCGAATGCACCTCAGGTCACCGCATTTCAACAACATAAGACGTAAAACAAAATTCACGGTTTCTCAAGTCGATTCACTGTTTCTAACGTCTCCACCAATGCAGGGTGTTATATTATGTATCCATATTAGTATACAAGTTAACACCCAAAATGTTCACATCCATATCCATCAGATTTAATGCACGCGTTGAACAATACGCTGACGCATTATCGTTCCCACGGCATCGAATCGAGCTGCAGTCACTCCGATAGGCGTTTGGCTGACGAGAAGTCTGCACCTAATACTGTTTACATTTCTTTCCTAATGTCCTCCATGTGTCCTCCATGTTTCTTTCCAGTAACGGCGGAGTAGGTGGTCACTCATCAATTGCAGTAGGTGTGCCGTGAATCATTTTTCTCTAAAAAATCCGTTTGTTATTCTTTCGCAGAAATGGAGGTTTGGTAGTGTCCACTTTGAATGAGTTCAAACGCATGTCGTTATGCTTGAGCATAACTCGTTGACCGACTCTTCAATGGTGAATATTTTCTCAGCAGTATATCGCAGTTTCTGCGAACATTTCTTGCTTACGTTTTCCACAACTCCAGGCAAATGTATTCAAGACTTTTTAAGTCGGAAACCTTCTATAAATGTCACTTGTCAAATAGCTGCCAAGTTCAATTGGGTGTGTTAAATGCTCTTTGAGAATTAGTGATTATTTCGTCTGCCAAAACATTTTCGCTCCAGAAATTTAATGTGATGAATCCAACACGGTCAACATTACACGCATTAATGCCCGCGTTACTTTGGCGAAGATATCCAAAGTACCTCATTTGCAGACCATGTAGCGCATTCAAAATCAATGCAGGAATATTAAAATCAAAGCGGGAAGTACTGTGTTGTATTCTGTTCATAGACAGCCGAGTGGGTAGGGTCCGGACATACTGATTAGATCCAGGATTGTGAAACATTGCCGCTCACCTGTAACAGGAAATAGAGGCAAAATGCTATCTCACCCTTTGTTGGATCACTGGGCATATGGGATTCCATCAAGGGAACCAATGATGCTCTGAAATAACGGCCTACATTCGAATCTCGCCTTCGATGGCCAATACTATTTCAGAGAGAGCGTCTGTTAAACATTCAAAAGCATCAGTTAAACTAAAAGTCTTCAACAATATGTTACTATATATATAACGTCTGAAAAAACCTGGACCTTTTTAACCTGCAATGAGTGAGGCTCACCAACAGTTTTATGTGTATACCGAACGGCGAAGTTAAAGAAGCATTTTCAATTCAGTTGCATACTCTCTCAACGTTTCAGTGACTCTCGAGGAGTGGAGCCGTGAATTATGGACGTTGTTCATGTGCTATATTTATAGTTTCAAGTTAAAACGTATAGATTTCACTCATTCTGTTAACAAATCAAGCCTATGAGCTGCTTGTTAAAATTGAGGGGAGTACGCGTAAACAAAAACCCGCATCAATTGCCTCTCGTTATGAAGTTCCTTTTATGCTAGACCACTATCGCTTCGATTAGCTTGCCATTACCATGAATTCAAGAACAGCCCATTGAATGGATTTTTTCTATAAATTTCAGATTTTTTTTACCTGTCCCCTCGCTATCTCTTCCATCGTCATCAGTAAGCTGCTTACATTGAACGGGAAAAAAATATAGTGAAAGCCAATTAAATTCGAATATTCTCAACTATTTCCCTCGATAACAAGCCGTCTGTCTTGCTATTCAGCAGTCTATTACCAGAAGCAAGAGTTGATGGTTATTAAAATTTTTGAAAATGTTATCGCGCAATTACGCGAAATTGATTCTCGGGTACACATCCCATCCGCTCTCGGTTTCCACACAATAACGCCCATTGTGCATCAATCAATTGAGAAGATATATCCTGGTTTTGATAACTCAATGCTTTCACGGAAATCAACTAGTACTGCGATTTGAAATCATCATTTCTATCCAACCAATTGGATTCGGAAACGTGCCAACACTCAGAAGCATAGCTGACTGCGTCGATGGTGGAACTGGAAGTAGGGTTTCCCGATATACACAATAATGATGGTGATTATAACGACGATGATGATGATTATTGTGGCAGAGATCTGTAAGTGGAATATAATTGGGCAGACAATTTTGTGTTTGATATCACTTGAGATAGATTCTGTGATGCGAACTCAGCGATGCGATTGCCATCAATTGCACTCAATTGAGTAAAAAAAAAACGAACACGAACCGAATGCTGAGTATTGAGGGAAATATTTGATATTGATTTTTTAATTCATTTGGAACTTATTATCGTTATCTTTTCACTTGTGCACTCAAAAGGCTTGAGAGTTCGCGAAAGGAGGAGGTTGCTCATTGAAGGCTAATTGAGTTCCACGCGAATAAATTTGAAGTTGTAGTTAAGGAGAACTTCAAGCACCTCGAGGCCTTTTTTCGCAAATGATGGGGGAGCAATGATGAGCTCCTTTGTGGGATTTGCTAAGCAGGATGTATCTTGAAACAATTACGCTGTTTTGGGTTACCCCAATTTACTACGAACTGTAGCGCCATCCGTATTAGTATTATTAAGCTTCGTACGCACGCTTGTGTTTACGTAAAGTAGCCTCTTTCATATAAACAATGCACTGTATCTACTTCGGTTGTTTTCATGCTATTCGACGGAATGTAGGCACCACATTGCAGCATATTTCCATGGTGTCCAGAGAGGATATTATTTTGTGAGTGAATGATGAACAAATACGTCAAACCAACCAAAATTCAAAAACAAAGGACACACTTCAGTTCGTCATTCTGAATTCAAATCGTCCAAATTGACTAGTGTTTTATTTCCATTTGAATGATAGAAGAGAGATACAATGTACGAATTTTTTGTTCAACAAATTATGTGAAAATATTGTTTAGGAGATGATTGTTAAAAAGCAGGTGTTAAGTTTCCTACCTAACGACACAAAAATTGCAAACAATTTTTACTAACACAATTGACACAAATAATTTTAAAATACCGCCCCCAGCATCCGGGAAGCATTTGAGTTAATTTAATTTGAAATTCTCATTCTGAAGTTGATAAACCACTTGAACACAAGTGACCCGATTGGGAGCAATCGCTTTGAATTCAATTCTCAAGTTCTGAATACCCGTTTGCAACTTGAACAATAAAATCGTGCGTCAAAGGACATGGATCACGGAGAATTTCACATGTTAAGCAGACGGGGTTAACAGCTCTCAGTTCGAGTATCATGTCTATCTACCGTTTCGACAGATAGACAGTTTGCTAGTCCCCACGTCATCCATTAACTGCACTTATCCCTCACGTCCTCCTCTGGCTCCTTTTAAAATTCATTAAGAACAGCACTCAATTACAAGTACACACACTCGACTAGATCCTCACTCGGGCAGACATGAACAAGGGAGAGATCTGCCCTGTCTCATTCTAAAAACAAATGACATCGAACCAAAAAGTGCAAACAAAACACAAGGATCAGTACCAGAGGGTCATTCAGAGAGCAAACAAAGGGACGACGTCAACCTCACACACACCCACACACCCACACACATTTGACTTTTTAATTGAAAAATAGCTTCCATCCGTCTAATTGAAGGAATATTTTAATTCAAATTGAAAACACTGAGACACTTCTGTCTCCGATGCCCTCCCCACCCAAGGGATCACCATGCATTCAGGCAGCTTTGCTCCTTTTGTCTCTTGTGGAGAATGTACGTATTCGCAAACAGTATCCGAACGGACACCAGTTTGACCGGAATTGAACTGTTTGAATTTTTGTCAATTTAATGATACACCTAGTGGCAAGTTTGGAAGCGGCTGAAAGCAGCAGGAAGCAACGTCCTCTCACTCGTCGTCTGCATCGATTGCTTGCTTCAATCTAGGTTTTCTGATTTGGGGTTTTTTCGATCGGAATGTTGTCCCAGAAATCACCATTCTCCTGCCCGCTGATGCTCCGGTATTCGCTTTGAACAGAAGATTTGAATAAGTTGGACTCAAAAAATAATTGGAAAAGTTTGTGTTTTTTTTTCGAATGAAGACGGAAGGATAGGGTTTACTTTGGCAATGAATGATCCTGGTACTCTCTATTGTGTATTCAGTGAAAATAGATGTAGGTGGCAGAAAGGAGAGGCATCCCATTTCGATTTCAGCACTCACATGTCAAATGATGGGGCTGGGATAGGTATGGTTATGGTGATGAGAAAAACTTTTGTTGGCAGAGTTTTTATTGGGTTCAGTGGATATTTGGGGAAACATGAAGAACATTGACCTGTTGGAGGGAAGAAGATAATTCATCGCCATTAAGGCAGAGTCCATCGTAAACTGGAAAATGTTGTTCTTGTTAGTAATGGTCGATTTAGGAATATTTATAGGCGGACTTACGAATGCGTTCTCGTAAAATTTGTGAACGAATGTCGCACAAAGGGATAATGAACAGTGAAGGTCAGGCTGAAAGTAGACATTAATCTGAAATCATCTGAAATTCAATCAAATCAACATGGGCAGGAACAAGGTGTAACTTTTACGGCGTGAGTTTCTGTCAGAGAATCGAAATAGGAAATACAAAACTAATCAACTTCATCGCACCTTATAAGAGAGGTTAAATGGAGACAAATGTGGTGGAAGGCAAACTCTACAAACTGCATTATTTCTGTTAAAGACAATGTAGTTCATCCTTTGGACAGTAGACAGCGGTAGGGTCTTCCAAGCTTGGGGGAAAGGTTATAAGGTTATAGAATCATAAAGTTATAGAATCAGGACACTGAATGTACCAGATGATAATTAGAACAGTCATATAATAGGACACGATACTGTAGGAATCCTGCCAAATAAGATGCATCGTGTTGCGTCTTAAGCTATATTAAGGCATATTGGTCACAGCTTTTTGGAAGAATAAAATTACATGAGAGGGTGGTATGTAAGAAAAAGGCAGATACCCGAGTAATGTCGTGTTCAACCTTAATGATGACAGGTGGGAAGCTGATAAAGGTAGCCCAGAAAGCAATGATAGTCTTTTCAATTAACATTTTTATCAGCTGTCAAAGTCACCACGACATCCAGTTGCCGAAATATTTAGTAAGGCTTGCGTTTTAATCATGCATCGTTTCACGCTTGCCAAAACAGCGGAAATTATTAAAAAATTGTCTTGAAATTCCGACTCAGCTGAAAATTCGTATGTGTGGTGTGCTCAGCTCATCATGCCTTCAGTGTGACAGCAATTCGTCGCGTCGTGGGAAAAGCTTGAGCGTGAGTACACTCTTATGAACCTTAGGCCCCCAACTAAGCAGAAATTGGTGGGAAATGAAAGCATAGCTTCCGCAGTGGCCATTATCGAAAAACACCCAGAAATGTTGATTATTGGCTTATTAGCTAAATTAGGTATTACTAGACAGGCAATGCGGTATATTTTGCGGTTGGATTTGGGCTTACCGCCGTATACAATTGTACAGAAGCAAGAATTGAAAGTGAACGAAAATAGACAATACAATGGAAATGATTGCCAGGGATTCGGGTTTTGGTCAAAAAACCATCTTCTCGGCCGACGCCCATTTTTGCGCATCGATATATCCTAGGTGTGATTCCAAGAAGGCCGCGGTACATGCCATTGTATGGGCGACCCAACGCTCAAAATTCTGAAGGAGAAATTTGACGAAAGGTTCATATCATGGCGAGCGTTATTCAACCACTAGATTATTTTTAGATGAGCTAGAGATCAATATTCGAAACATTATAGTCAGAATAATGTCGCACATATTTGACAGTGTGGTCAAAAATTCCACCAACTGCTTGAACCACTGACAACGAAGCCGAGGCGGCAAATTGGATGGTTTTGTATCAGATATACGTGAACATAGCTTTCTTACCTGTTCACTCGGCATATTGCATATGCCTGAGTACAAAGGCTGATGCATCAAAACGACATGAAAGAAAGTCGAATTCCACAGTTGTTCAAAACAAGCTAACATTCTATGTTTTACTGTGATTTGATGATCGAACGAGACGCGAAACAATTTCCGTTATTGTCCCACGTTTTCTATATTTCACACTCACTTACGCGTCTGGCAAGTTCAGTAAGCAGGATAAATCTGCTCGACTTTACTCTTATCACCGCAAATATTGAGTCTATATGCATAAGGAAGGCATTCTCTTTCAGTATGCAGATGAATTTACAAAAACAAAAACAAATAAATTAAAATTAAATAACAATAAGCTTATTAATTCTCCAGAAAATTATGTACAATACATTGCATTCGACGCTCGTCACATTGTTTTTAAATGAATTAAGCTTTGCGTTTTCACCAGCTTAAACACTTACGCACTCGCATTAAAAAAGCCACGTTTATGAACATAAATGTCCATGATATAACAATTTTTATTTTCATTGGATATTCATATTCCACCCTCGTTGCCGACAGTGTCCTTAATTTATTTTCAATACACGAGATTTTATTGTCGTGCAAACAGTATGGCATCTCAAAGCCAATACTCTCATTACTGCTGCGTATCAGTGTACGCAATTATAAATTAAATTAAGAGGTACTGCATATACATACACCTAAGTGCAAAATCGCAGTCATAAATTGTTAAACAATATTTTTTTTTATTGGACTTTTCTTTTCACAAGGGATTATTGTCATTATTTTAATAGCAGATTTGGTAAGTGATGACATTCATTATTAATATTTCAATAATTTATTGCATATGTTTATATGCATAATACACAGCAAGACATTGTGTCATGAAAAATGAGGATTGATTGATGATTGTGTATAAGCAGTGGTGCAAAGGCTTGTATGATTTAATCAACCGAAATATGTAGATACTAGTGGCTTCTGACAAAGTGGATCGCTATAATATAATATAATGAGAATAATATAAGCTATTCAGTGGATAATCGTGAAAGCCTACAAAATAATCTCCGATTTGCCTTACAAAATTGTCACCACGTGAAGCTATAACTTGATGTACGCTCAAGTGCAATAATGCATGAATACCTTTTAAAATCAGTTTTAAATTAGTCTTTCCATGGGAATAATATAGCATGTAACCAGTCACATATAGATCCCAGAGGATTATCACCTGGCGATCAAATGCATTTGGAGCATTTACAAAGGGGCAAAAGACTTTGTGAGATATCCTTGCTCCCATGAAGGACCGCGAAATAGACTCAGTGAACTTTTTCTGGCAAAGTTTATTTTGGCAAGCCGCGGAAAGTGTCTTACTTGGTCTAAAAAAATTTAGTGAAACGCAGTCTTTGAGACTTTATGTATCCCAATGGATTTCGAGTGGCAATATAGATACTGATTACTGATACGGTACTGATTAATGGGTGTCGCAAAACTTACGTACGATTTCAATTAAAAACGAAACTCAATTTCAAGTCTTTAGATTGTATCATTAAGTTCATATGATAGGGTTATCTATGGAATGACACATCGGATAAATGGCCACCACGATTTTGCGGGCACTCTTTTGTCGAAATTTGCATGACCATTCGGCATAAATGTGGCTGACTTTTGTTGATGGAATGGTGTTGAGTGTTAAATCACACGATCTAGAGGACCGATTCTGATCTCCGAAACGAGAGAGTACACGACCAGGAAATGTTTCATCCGGTAATTGAATTGTTTCACGGACTGTATGCCATGTGGCACCGTCTTTTTGAAATCAGATATTGGCCTCTTTAATGTAATCCAATTTCAGCAGATAGAACTATGTTATCATGTCGCGAGTACCAGTAAGAATCACTGCATGACCAGGATCGTATTCATAAATGTATCGTCCAGTGATGCTGAAATGACGCCAAATGTTCATAATTTTTGAGATATTGTTCAATTCGCTAACAGCAGAAGTCAATTTTCGCTACTTTTCAGGGGTAGTTGTTAGCATCAGTTGGCTCTTTCAACAGGCAATATCTACCATAATGCACGATGTTAATTGTGAGTCACACCTTAACGTCAATTTGTTTGCCCAACTTAATTGGACATTTCTTTGTTTCAGTATTTGACAAATTCAACCATGGAAAGGTACACAATTGAGCAGCGCGTTATGATTGTTGAAGCCTTTTACGAAAATGGGGGTTCAAATCAAAATGGGCACTTCGTATTTTTTTGGTCAGCGAAATTTCAGCAAACCAACTGAAAACTGTAGGAAATTTGAAAACACCAGTGCATGCTCGCCCAGTTCGTTCTGCGGTTTATGGGCTGGCGGCGTCATCGGGTCGTACTTCTTTTAAAATGAGGTTGGTCAAGCAGTTACTGTGAATGGTGTTCGCTATCGCGAGATAATAACGCATTTTTTTTGGCCACAAATTGAGGATATAGATCTAGACGATATGTGCTTGCCAATTCCCACACACAGCCAACGAAACAATGACTCTTTTGCTCGAGAAATTCAATGGTCATATTATCTTACGTCGTTGCGATGTTAATTGGCCGCCACGATCATGTGATTTGACACCGTTGGACTTCTTTCTTTGGGGATATTTAAAGAAAAAGTGTACGTCAATAAACTAACAACAATTAAAGCGCGATAATTCGGCACATTAACGACATTGAACCTCAATTATGTCTCAGAGTCAAAAATAGCACCATTAGCTTAATTTGAGCCTAAGCCAACACATTCAATACAACTGACGAATCGTGCTACAGACTATATTTTTTTTTAAATTTCGAACTGCTCTGATGAAATTTTATGCGAATGATGATGCAAATGAGCAATTCGAATGGTATTAAACTGTCGAATGACACTACACGGACTAAAACGCCGCCAAAATACAACTAGATAACGAAATTACAGTCTTGATTGCTTGCAAATAGGAAGGAGATAAAAGCAACTCGAAAGTGGTCGTCATCGCCAGCCAGACTAAGTTTTGCCAAGTTGATGTCTGGTTATCCTGCGGACTCTCACAAACAGCGCCGGTATTTTGGACAGATCACGCATTTCGATTTTAACCACTAAAAGTTGAATTCGATTGGGAAGCGTGACCTACACTGTCCGTATAATTTAGTAGAGAGTAAATGCTGCAAGTGTTTTTGTGTGAAAATGATTTGACAATGTTACACCATTGTGTAGTGCTCAAATAAAAATAAAAATTATTCAATGCGAAGAGAAAATGCGCTTACGAAGAGTGACCAAATTACAAAACAAAGAAACGGCTCAAAACGAAAACAGTTAAATTCCCTGCACACGGAAATCACAGAACATGCTTACATAACCGCGGGGTATGAGCCTAAATACATGCACTTATAGTCCATTCCAACTAAACTTGTTCACTGAATTTGTAATTAAAGAACGAAATTGACGGAGGGAATGTAAGCACTGTGTATATGCAGTCTCAATTGCATATATGGACGTCCAGGCACACGTAGGGCAAAATATTAATTTGTGAATTTTTGTTTCCTGTGGAACCAGCAATTTGCACTATTCTCTTACTAAAACAATTCGCTTTTGCAACACACAGCTACCCCAAGTATCGCCATCCGATTCAAGAGCAGAAAAAACTAATTACAATCGTTTCAGATCCTTGAATTAAAAATGAACGTCATTTTCATTTGAAATTAAAACAGAGAAAGGTGAAAAGTGTCAAAGTATTAGCATGCCCTGACACTTTTTGTGATAATTAGAATTTCTCCCCATATAGAGTCCCAGATCTGTGCTGAAATAACTGACCTAACTCATTCAATATTCAGCCGGGAAAAAAAGAGGACAGCATTAATTAAATATTCCCCGGGTGTAGGGCGTAATTAATAAAATCGAGGGAAATTAAAAATCGCACATTTATTGACAGGAAATTAAAACGAAAATTTCAATAAAGCCAAATGAAGAGATATGGTGAAAAGGAGTCTTTAAGTGGCACGTGATGTGAGTGCGTATTCGGTTTTCTATTCTCCTCGAGGGTAGTAAAATTGATGAAGGTATTGACCGCGATAACGCTGTGCAATTATGTCCTCATTTATTGGGCACGAATACTCCGAAGTGGATAGCATTTATATTTTCTTTTTCCTTCTGCTTTTTTTTTCTTTGTAATCTCGTTTTAATTTCCATTCAAGCAGAATATTGCTGGTATCCTTAGGGATAAATGTGAACAGTCGACTAAACCGGATAAGGCTTTTAATGAGAGAAAAATTAGCTGGCACCTTCGCATTGGGGAAAAAGTTCCTCCGCCTTTTTCGATGTCGCAACAGTTCGTCTTCAAGCGATGAACGAAATTAATTAAAAGTTGATAATGGTCTTTAATTTCGGTGACAGATTTCATTTGCCCCAAACCATGGTCTAGCAGTGTATTAAGATGACAATCTTTTAAGAGTTTTCGAGAAATTTTAATTTTGTTTCGTCGAGAACTTTATTTTGAGAAATTATTGGGTGACTATAGATTAATAACATGCTGTGGCTTGTTCTGCAGACTTAAGGATTTTCGAAGTTGCTGGAATTTAAATTGATTTTTGTTGGATCTGAACCCGGGATGGTAAATATTATACGGATGACGAAATGCACGGAAGATGTCCATGTAATGATAAACTAAGATCAAGGAAAATACCCTCATTTATGTGATGTGAGCAAAATTGAAATGCAGATACATACTTATGTTAATGTTTGTATTTAATAAAGATGTAAATGTACATATATTCTAAAGATTTGTTACGTGGCATTGTTACGTGGCAGTATTATCTTCTGGATTTGATATTATGTATACACATATTTGCAAATTCAAATAATGACCAAACTAAATTGTTTTGACCTACAATGAATAGTTGTTGCCACAAAATTGACTTCGAAATGAAAAGTAAACTTTGTTGCACACATTTTCCTCAGGAAAAAAAACCCCAAACCATTTGCATAGAACACGAGCGCGTGCAGTGGCTTTATGCAATTATTCATTTAAGTGTATCTGCGACACAGCATGTAAATAACTACATTACGCATGGATACATTTGAATACAATTTGTCTTTCCTGTTGCACTTTGTTGGTATTTCAAATTAAATAACATACGTGTCGTGTGCGAGTTGCTTTTTATATTTACTAGGAAATTTAATATAATTCCTGATGAAAAGGTTAACTTACATATTTATTGCTTTTTTATTCACCTTATGCACATGATTAAACTTGGCGCGTGGAGTTTTCTATTTCTAAAAGAAACTAATGTTTGTCTCCATTTGACGAACTACTGACATGGAATGTTATGCACCGGCTTCGAGTATTTCGACATCTACAACATGCTCCTCATTCAACCACACTCTCTTTTTGGATTTTTTAACAAAGCACTCAATTAGCTTATTGTCCTCGATACCAAATAAAAATATACAATACAGTCGGTTGGTATTTTGAACTTGATCTCGATACTGATGTTGCTTGCATTAGTAACTGAGGAGCCGAGACTTAAGAAGTCTTAGATTATTTCTAAGTTGCCACACTGTGACATTTTGGACAAAACTTTGATGTTGTGCGTCCTCCAGACAAGCACTTTTTGCATTTTGATGTACTCTCGTTTACGTGTTATTACTCTACCAGTAACGTCAAACTCACTTGCCTATGCTACTGTTGGGACTTTTGGAAGTTCGTGTCACATACTTTAATAAATTACTAATACACATATGAAAACTGGTTCAACCCATTTTATTTTACAAGGAATTCAACAAATTTCTCTTCATTGCGGATAGTTCTACAGTCAAAGCTCTTCTCAATGCAAGTTTCTAATATAAAACCTTCTAGTCATTTAGTTATACATTTGTTTACCTCCAACCTCCTCATCCTACTCCACAAAATGTCTTTTAATGTAAATGTATAATTTAGCTGAATGATCAGTCTCCTCTAGTCACTTATAAATTAAAGAATGATGTCAATACTAGGAAGTCTAAGATTATTGAAAAAAAAAAATTCGCACAAATTTCAGCATAAACTAGATTGATAAAGCAAACTAGTCCTTAAGTGTGAATCAAACGTTAAACGTCAGAAATTATAATATTTAAACAAATAAAAAAAAGACTTAGCCAGTGAGTTTTTCACGAGTTCGTTACAGATCTTGTTAGAGCAACGAATGCTAGCCATCGTCACCCAACACAATCTAACGTGCTTGGCAGGATATATAAATTAAATATCGCGGGGTCTACGCTGTCCTGCTCCAGCCCAGAAATCAACTAATTGATACTGGATCTCGATCTGCAATTCTTTGGAGTCTTTTCCAGTAACCTGCCACTGTATTAATGTGTAACATATTGTCGTCTTCCCTGGTCAACCGCACTGATAATGATCAAATTGTCTTTTGTCCGTCTATAGCTGGAGTAGTAGAAGATATTCAATCTGATCATCCGGAATGAAATTCAGCAAAATGTCGTGCGCGGATCCTGAATTGTGGGAGTCTTTAAGAATAAAAAAATTGCATACTGTGCTCATTAAGTAATTGAGTGCGTATCGCGGGTTATGTCTGCCCTCACAAAGAGATTAATAGAGATGTGGTCTACTTGTCACCGAAATACTTATCGATCATTTGATAAACTGCGAAAAGTTTAAATACTGAACAAATCAAAAATACGAACAAATCTATGAACCTCGAAAAGGTGTTTCAACGGAAAATGCCCCCCAACTCCTTGTGTTTTCGAAGCTCGTTTGCTCTTCAATAAATGTTACCTTGGAGACTCTTCCATTCCGAAAACCTCACCCCATGGCAACTCCAATTCAGACACCATTTCACATTTCAGCGCGAGTCACGAAAGCAGCAGGTTGATTACATTTCAAATACATTCAATGGAATGAATGAAATAGAATTCTCGTTGAGTGCGACTCAGACTAACTCGTGGGGGTCTCTTAAAAGTTAATACGCCGATACAACCAATTGAAACTTTTTAATCTGCGTTACATCTCAACGCAGGCTAATGCCTCATGCCCATTCCCCATGCAACTTCTCTTCCAGTGAATGGCTGTCCTGATTTGTTATTCTATGCTGAAGCATTAAAATTTCATCGAATCTAGAGTGGGTGACTGCGATGGTGTGTGGGTTTCATTGAGCAATTTAAATGCCATAAAGTTATCAAAACCACCTCAACCATAACTTTGTCCTGACACAACGCTGTGGCTCCTTGAGACATTAACTTTGTTAACTTGCGATGTGGAAGGAATGAATTAAGTAATGCCGCGAACGAAGAATAAACCCAACAAATGTATTTTTTTTTAATCCGAGAGAGGGGAATGGCGATCACCTGTATGAATGAAATACACACATACACCACGAGACGCTAGACTGACAAAATCAATTAGGAATGATATCCCGTGAGGTGGAAGACTCAAAGGTCATAGGGACTACAATAATCCCTTGTTGGACTCTTCCACAGTACATAAGCGCATTATGTTCCCATTTTCTTATTTTCACACATTTCAAGCGAATGCGAGAATTTGTGAAAATCATACGACGGGTATGGCAGAAAGAATACTACACGTCCTTGAGCGGATAACAGTTGGATTACTGAATTTTATGATTTCCACATAAGCACATAGAAAAACACACACAATCGAGTGATGTTCCCCCTGATTTATTATCCGAAAGGATAACTGCTGAGAGCGTTCCCAAATTTAAAAAAAAAAAAAGAAAATAATACAAAACTGAGGAGGAAATAAAACCGAACTCAAGAAAGTGTACACGTGTTTCTAATAAAGTGTTCGGATATTCTCTCTCGAATTATACGTTTAATAATGATCCTATTTATAGAGGGTTTCCCTCCGCCTGGTAACGTGAAAATAATACGGAAACGCACACATAAACATGTATTGTCTTCGAGCTCGTGTACTTGTACGTATTTGGTTTTGATACTCGTGAAAAGTTCAAAGATGCATGTGTAGTTGCTAACATGTTCCTTTGTGAATTTAACTTCAAATTTTCAGAGTCGCGGTTTTATTGTGGGGTTCTGATTTTCGGTAATTAGTGTTCTTCTACCAGCAGTTTTGTTTACTGAAAATTCATTAAATATGAGAGTAAACAAGACTATCTAAACTTAAGAAACGTTCGTCAACAGTTTACAATTCATCACTTTATCAAGTCGTTCACTTTTTCGTACTTATTCACTGAGCCTGAGCAATAGCAGCTTTCTATCGCTGATGGTCCTGGATACGTTGCTTCCAGCCATCAAGGCTAAACTGTATTGCGTTCAGGATTTTCTTCTTCTCGAACCAGGAGGCTCGGATTCGAAGGCCCTCTTAACTGGAGTATTGGAGTCCATGAGCTCGATGAGGCCAAGCCAGCGCAGTCGACGGATTCACCCTTTCAAACGCAGGGTATCATTACTTCATATTTGACTATCATCTTTGGAGTTCCAATAACCCAGTTCTTTGGGTTAGTATGAAGCGAGGGTGGTAGGAAGCTCAATTTTGTGAACTCACAGTATTGCCTATTGTCTGTCGGGCCAAATCCAATGTTCCAGCACGTTCGGCAAGCTTAAATGCTCCATAATAAAGCGGCAAGTGTGTTTACAGCTGGATATCATTGGAAACTTTGACAGCTGTTGAAACTTAAGTGTTCCATTTCTGTAGCTCAGAAATTTGTCTAATTTGTGGAAGATATTGTTTTGCGTATTTACAGCTGCCCGCCGCACTATCTTCTCTAGAATGAGTTTGAAGAAACCACAAGACAAACCCACAATCATATCACCTTGCGAGAAATCTGTTCAGGTTTCGTACGGGCCGGGGGTCTTTGAAGCTGTGTATGAGAGTAGTTTGAATGATTTAGAAAATGTTAACAAAACAAACAAATGTGACACTATTGAACATGCTCTTTTAAAGATGTTTTGTTTTTTTCTAGGGAATTCATAGAAATTTCGCAGATATTCATGATAACACACAGTGATCGATTACACCGATTGCGGTTGGTTGGTAATCTAATTGAAAGTCAGTTCAATTGACTTGTGTTCATTGTTGTGGAAAGTGCAATACATTGTAAAAGGGCGCAGATTTATGTATGTATATATAATATATAAAAAGGTTACTGAAATGCGTCAACTTGATTATTTTAAGAGGGAGTATCATAACCACATTCGCAATGCAATGTTCCCTCAATCACATCATGGCTGACCACATTTGAGGGTGTGTGGTGATTTGCTATTCAAAAATTCCCTGTTAAACAATACTTCTAACCTTGTGCCAGTTGCATATTGTTGCCACAACTCTACGCATCGTATATTTAGCATTACGATAATATGTCATGCCAATACGTGTTAAGGGTTTACTGATGATTTTTCCCGGTATTCGCAGTGGTAACCCACTCCATGCGGTAAAGCAAGAATTTAATCCATTAATCGCGCTATATGCATTTATCTATGCAAAATCGAATCCCCTCCGTCCCGTCGATATCGAACAGCAATATCAGATTAATCAGTTAAGTAATTCCACTTCTCGTCCTCTATCGGAATTACCGCGAATTACTCAACCAGTCTCAAACAGTTTTGTCCAGTTGGCGTTAGCAATTAGTGTGATACAACCCCAAAGAAATTAATGAAATAGAATAAAAATTAAATCGGCCAGATGGTGGTGTTAGCATTCGTAGTCGAATTGGATTTTATGTCTGGCAGAGGCCGTCTGATCCCAACGTACAATCACTCGTTTCTCTCAGTCGCAATGCTGCGAATATTCGCAACGCAGCCAGTAAAATGAAATTGCCATTAATCAAATTTTAGAATCACAAGTTCCATTCAGCGCCGGGGAACCTTGACTCTTGTGAATCATAATACATACGTAAAGCTCAAGGAAATCCTCAGATCTGAAGGATTTATCCCGAATCGCTTTCACAAGCGTGTGACTACATGGGCTAGGGATGGCATATAGAGCTGCCGGAAAAGGAAACTGCAATAAAGTCAAAGCTTGTGCGAACAAATATGAACAATCAACGGCATAGTAAAAGTAGGCAGGAAGGAATTAATTTTGTTCAACATGTTTCACCAGCATTTCCTGCGGCATAGAAATCGACAATGGTTACTACATTTGCGATGCGCTTACGCTTATGTGGGGCTGGAGGGGTCCCATCCGTGACTTTAATTACTTCAAGTGGATGAAGGCGTATTAACGAGTTTTATTCTGGTGGAATAAAACTTTCCAGCAACGCCAAAGTGATCTGGTCACTCATCAATCGCAATGCGCTGCGCTTCTATCTAAAAACTATCCGCTACTCGGTTAAGAGGTTCGAAGATTCAATATTTGCCTGTCTCAGAACACAGTAGACCATCATATTTAGTTTAATTGATTAAAGATGGCCATTCATCCGTAGAAATGAAGTTTGGAACGTTATTTTTTGGACATCTCCGACTCCATACCAAATCATCACAGAGACCATTCGGACGCATGTCGTGATGAGCGAGCATAAATCCTATCATTCGGTTTGTTGACCGTCTCTTCTGTGGCCATTTTTCGAGTGCTGGCGAGTATTATTCTTTTGACTCTATGCAGGTTTAGAACGAATTTGCCTGATACCGTTATAGCAACGTGGCTAAAGTGGGTAATCGACCCACCGATTACTACGTTGGGTAACTAGGGTCAATTCCTAATACGAACAACGCTCATTATTCAGAGTTCCAACTCTCTCGTCTCCGATCCTCTGTTTTACCAAATTGATGCAATGGATCTTATGGCAGAAACCCTTCATTGCGTCATGTAATTTTCTCGTCGTAGTTATTAAAATGCTGTAAAGTTTAAAATTCTGCCCAATTATCTATAAGGAGCAGTAAAAATAACTTTCCTTTTCATAAGCAACAAATTGTATAATTAAATAGATACTTGTTGGCACTTCACGATTTCCTGTATTTAAATACTTTAATGCAAACATTTTTCATGGCGCCCACTTGCAGTAAGCTCCACAAATGAACAACTCCCTTAATTCATAAGAAAGAAAACAGAATAAGTGAGTTGGGTTCATCCAAAACATTTATATTGTACGTCGTCATGTTCGATTGTAAAATGCTCTTAAAATCACCTTTTTGTGAAAGGTGACGTGACAAAGAACCCGACATCGCTCCATTAAAATGTCATTAGACGACATGAAAACGCCTGCAAAGGAACATGTCGAGTTCAGAGTATGTCGCAAGTATGTGACAACGGATTCCGATTCGTTGTAGTCTGCTGTCCTTATTGATTTTTTCTTCAAATATTTCACATCCTTCAGATGTAGGTATTCTTCTCAGTATCGTGTAATTGGGGGCATATCTATTCACTCGCTTCAATAAATTACACATCCTTGAATCAATGACCGTTGAAATATCACATACGAACGATATTGATATTGACACGTGCACATTGATGGAAAATCAAATCTTCACGCACGGCAACATGTCGAAATATTTTTTATTAAATTAAAACTCTGGTGGCAAGGGCCGAAGCCGTTGAGGAAATTTGATTTGATTTCAGTTCATAAGGGCTTTGTTTACATTTTTCTGACAATCTCTTCAGTCTCTCCAGTCAATCTAGAGACTTAAGTAAAATTGGCTCTGCTACATGCCTCTGGGAAAGGGTAAAGTTGGCATAGACAGAATGTTGTCCTCGATAAAAAAGAGACATAACTTCAACTTCTGTTGGAAAATAAGAAAGTGAAAGTGGTTACATTTCAGATTTCCGAAACATTTAACTTGATATAGCGTTACGGAAATAATATATTCGCTTTTCCTGTGCTCTTGATTGAACATGAAAACGGATGAAACAGTATTTCACTTATTCTAAATAAGTGTTGAAGTAGAGAAAGAGTTATAGAAAAAGAAAGAGGCTGCCAGAAAGAATACATCCCATGTGTCTTCCAATATGAAAGACCATTTAAAACTAAGAAAAGAGGAACAATAAACAACTCGCTGATTCATCTTTTCTTCCGATTCACAGTTTCCTTGCAACACATCTTACTTTAAAGTGAAATCTACAAAATCTCCACCATTTGTCAGACGAATAATCCTGTCTGTCTTAACGATGCAATTATTCGTCTCCGACTTTAGTCAACATTAAAGTTGAAAAGCGAAACACCAACATCTACGGAATACATGCGAACCTCTTACACAATTGTATAGAATAAGAAGCATTAAATCGAAGCACATTTACATTTTATAATTCTCCAGCGAGACATAAAAATTCTTTGTTACATATTTTATGAGGACCTCATTTCTCAAGTCAATGGTAGCCTTTTCTGTTATAATTCTGTTCAATTTTAAAAGTAGCAAATAGGAAGAGGGCATAAAGTTTATAGATATTTTACTGATGCCATGAGATTTATTGGCCAAAAACAATAACCCGGCACACATAGGGCCAGGCTAGGGGCGATATTTATTGTTCGCGGATAGGATTTCACTCCCTACAGCACGGAATTGAATTTTGTTCTCAATTGTTGCGAAAAAATTAAATTGTTTATTTGAGTGAATAAAATCGAAATGGATTTAGTTTTATCGTGAATTCTTTGTGCCCGGTCTACAGATTCGGTTAATTTGGTGATAAATTTATTTTGTGGGCGGAAGCGATTAGAAATGTCGAAGTTTTTAGACTGTAAGTGGAATGTCCCTGAATATTTATTTTTTTTCATTAAGAGACTTACTAACAAGGGCTTGTTGTTGGTGTCCTTGTAACCAATGTAAATTACTTTGTGAGGCGTCGGCGGATTGACTACATTAGGGAGCATTCTTAGTGACATGCAGCATCGTTTTATCTTCAACCCTATCTGGATCTGATTAACATATATTATGGGCATGAAGATATTACTCTCAAACCTTCGCTCAATTAGCCTTGGATAAGCATCTCAACTGCATTTGACCTTGTCATTGAGACATGTCCTCTGAAGAGTGGTATAATTCGTAAATGTGGAAGAAGACGCAACTATTGAAATTCTGGTAATTAAAGACAAGGAACCCGTATCCTAAAGTTAATAAACTCTATTGACATGTTGTATGTTGGGCTTGTTTTCATCCCCTATGGAAAATATATCCAATATATCCAAGCTAATAAGTTTGGAGCGCTCGCAGACTGTAGTTGATCTCATATTTTGCTGACATTGAAAATGCATTAAATTTATAAAAAAAATTACATTAAAAACTAAATATGAATAACAAAAGACAAATTAAATAAAAAAAAACATAGTTAAAACATGGACATAGCACACAGCTTACTACAGCAATCGACAACAGTCTGCAAACATAAGCGCAGTTGCAACGCTCAGAGCAGACTGCCTAAGGGTTTTTCTCTATTCGTGTAAAGAACAGCGTGCACGCAAAATATTAAAGCTCAGCAATCGATCAGTCAGTTAGGCTTAGGTAGATACTCATCAGATACATATTCATAGAAGACAAAGTCTCAACGTAAAACTGAATAAATTGAATTAAAAGCAAATAAAAGAAACAATTAAGGTAAAGTATTGTGAGCAAACAACTATATGTCCACAATAGTTTTAAAGTATACGATATAAATTGTAATCAATTATAATATGTATTAGCTATGTTAATCCATAATAATTATGAATAAAGGGAATAGTTTATAATAGAATTGGGGATGTTATATTCACATGTACAACTGTGATTGCGATTTTCAAATCACAGTTTTTTAGAAATGCGATTTTAGGTTGTGAATTCAAAGTTCTTATATTTTAGTGTGATTCTAAGAATCTTAAGCTAATTATTCAGTTATATATAGTCATATATTACACTATACGGAATCTAAATGAATCCACTACTCCGTCTACCCATTTTTCGTTGTTTTCTGTGTTACGACGTTCTGTTTTACAGACCTATTTAAATCAACTGAATGAAGTTCAAACATTTACTACTACATTACGTTCTCGATAAAAGCAATACCTCGATCTTGGCAACACCTTAGTTGAATTTTTTATCATTATTGACGCAGTTCACATATTAGTTGTGATAATCGAGAATACACCGCATTATTCTATCGACCGGGGTTGCCGCTGAACAGTTTAAAATATTTACATAAACATTTACAACACCAAATTGAAATATCAATTGCGAAACTAACATAAAAGCGTGTATTTAAACAAAATAAGGTCAAGTGATGAACGTGTTATTCAAACATTGGTAACATTATGTACAATGGATAAAAGAGTAATTTCAGGCATAGGTATATATAATCAGATTTTGCACACACGTACACTATTTCATTCGTATCTGCCACACTTCATGACGTGAAGTATGAAATCGTGTGTGTCAAAATATAAATGCGGTTGCAAATGAGAAAAAAATAAGGAAATGAAGTGTATGCATGATTCCAAACTGCGATTGAGGTTGAGAAAAAAAACAGCAAATTAGCCGAAAGTGTGATTTCAAACTGCGATTGCTAACGTGAAAAGCTAAAAAGTTAATAGCAATCGCTATTTAAATCATAGTCGGCCACAGACTGCAAATAATCACTAACTGCGATTTTTTCGCAAAGATTAAAAAATCGCAGTTAGTGATTATTTGTTCAACTCTAGTTTCTGTTGAAGACTAACCCAAAATAATTATAATTTTATTTAAAGCTAGCTGTAGCACGCTCGCGTTTCTACACACATACAGTTTTATTTATAACTAGCTGTAGAACGTACGCGTTGCTACGCTCGTTAAAAAAATCATGTAAAATATCATGCATCATGCACATATACACATAAGTAAAGGATGATTTTTTAGCTGTTATCTTTTTGGCAACACTGGTTTAAACAGCTGACGCACGTTTCGTGTTTTGTTTCACCGTCAAACATCTTCAGTTTGGTATATAATTTAACCATGAATCGTCTTACAAACGAACAACGCTTGCAAATTATTGAATTTTATTATCAAAATGCGTGCTTCGTTAAGAAAGTTCATCGCGCGCTTCTTCCATTTTATGGTCAGCTCATATAAATAAGCAGAATTGTCGATTTTGGAGTGAATATCAGCCAGAGGCATTGCAAGAGCTACCAATGCATCCAGAAAAAGTTACAGTTTGGTGCGGTTTATGGGCTGGTGGCATCATTGGATCGTACTTCTTTAAAGATGATGCTAATCGTAACGTAACTGTGAATGGTGAGCGCTACCGTGAGATGATATCCAACTTCTTTTTGCCCAAAATGCAAGAGCTTGACTTGCATGACATGTGGTTTCAACAAGACGGTGCCACATGCTACACAGCACGCGCAACAATGGACTTATTGAGGGGCGAGTTCGGTGAACATTTTATTTCACGTACGTTCGGGACCGGTCAATTGGCCGCCTAGATGGTGCGATTTAACGCCTTTAGACTATTTTTTTGTGGGGCTATGTTAAAGCTCATGTCTATACAGACAAGCCCGCTTCAATTGACGCATTGGAAGACAACATTGAAGCATTTATTCGTGAGGTACCGGCCAAAATGTTGGAAAGAGTATGCCAAAATTGCAGTCAAGGTCAACATTTCCATGAAATAATCTTCAAACATTAAATTATATGGACCGTAATATCGATTCAAATAAAGATTTCATGCATTTTTCTGAATTTTATGTGTTTTTTTTTGAAAAACTTTCCTATAGCTTTTAAAAAATCACCCTTTGTAAGAACAAAAAAAATCAACATTTTCGATTGTAACTAACTAAAGTTTTGCATGAAATAAAGGAATAAAAAGTTTTTTTTATGTATAAAGAAGGTTCTGTGATGCTTCCGTTTAAATAGCCACTATATTTTGAATTTAATTTCTATTTCGCTGGTTTGCGCTCTCAACTTATACAACTCAGTTCCATAAAATCAATTTTAGAAAATAACTGTACATTATCCAACAGAAGTTCCACCCATGCAAGCGAAAATGTCGGGATTGTCAAAACATTTATATTGTACATGTCATGTTTGACTGGAAAATGCTCACAAAAATAACTTTCTGTACAAGTTGATGTGACAAAGAATCGCAAAATGTTCCATTAAAATGTCACTGGAAGTGAAACCGCCTCCATAGGAACATGTCGAAACGATAACGCCTTCAGAGCAAAACGAGTACAATGTGACAGCGCATTCCGAATCTTTGTAGTCTGCTCTCCTCATTGATTCTTCTTTCAAATATTTCGTAAGTAAAAATGTAGGTTTTCTTCTTGGTATCGTGTAATTGGGGCGAGAATTATACTTATATCTGTTCACTCTCTTCAATAAATTTCATTTCCGTGAATCAATTACTCTTAAAGTATATGAAGACCTTTAATCAGTTGCGTATATTTATCGGAATCACTTTAATTGGTTTCATTCGCTTTGGGCCACAAATTGGGCTATCAACTGTCAAGTTCAGACTTTCATTCGGTTTTTAAAACAAAACGTGTGGGATTTTTGTTTCAAAAGCTTTCCTGGTGGGTTTCCTTAAAAACTTTGTGGCATCTTTATTCAACCTTGTCCATTCTTACAGAGATATTGAGTAAAATGAGGTAGTAACATACAATGGTATAGAACAATGAAGTGGGGCTCAGTAAGCATAGGTAATTTAACATAGAAGGTCAATCATATTTAATTCGCTTTCATCTGACAAGGCGCAGGTAAAAAATCTCAAATTGTTTGCAGGGCAAAATTTGTATTTATTTTCTAATTTCATTCAATTTGCATTAATGAAACATAAGATAAGAACCACTCGTGTTGTGTGTTGTGCGTGCTATTTTTCTTCTCTCCTCTAGACTTGGGCCGAATCCGAACTGCGAATTTTAATAAACATTCCCTAGACGAGTATACACTCTGAGCATTGTTAATGAGTCGAGTCACGAGTTGTTCGTGTTGGAAATTGAACCTAGGCACCCTGCTATTCCCTACGCAACGTCTGCTACGTTCCATATTTTCACCTCTTTCCTATTTTATGGATCCATTGTTCAACGACGAAACATCGCCTCGGTCCATGCTCTTCCCCTCATCGATCATAATGCAGTCGAGATTAATTTCAAGTGAAGCATGCCCATATGCTTAATTACCTAACAATTACGTCGCGTAATATACACAAATGTATCTATAGCAATTCCGATAGATTATCCGAGATGCACTCACGGACCAACAGATTCAAATGCCTGCTAATCCCTTAGAGGTGATAAATTAACAAGACTCTTGGTTTTACATCCGCCAGACAGAGGCGCTCCTAAGAGGACTGCAGTTTCGCTTAATGGTGCGTAATTAACTGAAAAAGATAAGCAGCCATTTCCCCCCCCGCCCTTCTAGACCGAAATGCCCGTGATTTGCTAAACAAGCTAATTGCATGTTAAGTACTCCATTGGGCATTTTGCACAAGGCTACTGCGGTGTATACATTTTCTGCTGCATAAATGCAAAAGTAATTTCTTTAAAGTAGACACAATCCAGATTGTGTGTATCTGATTTTGGGGAACATTTAACGTGACTACGGTTTCATGTTCTACCTATTTTGCTCATTTGCTCACTGGAATGTGTTCAAGAAGTAAAGAGGATTGATTTACCTCCTATCGCACATCATTTGCCGTTTACCTGTTCACTAGAAGCACTGTACTCAAACTTCGCGTGACTGCGACACAGAAATTCGATATCAATCTAATGGCGTTCTCTTCCTGCACTGCCATTCCAGACTGTCATTGTGAGTTCAGAACAATTCTGTCAATGACATGCAACATATTGTGGGTGGAGTAGACATAAAAGTGCTAGAAAAGAGTACACATTTGCGGCAACGGATCAAGTTTATGTGGTGAGACTCTGTGGTCTTGTGACATGGTACCCATTAGACCTTCAATTCACGCCCATCCCAGATTTGATTTGACGTAAGTAGTTTCAATCTGTTCCATTCGCACAGTCTTCGGGGTATTCATTTCAATTGCGGTAATTCAATTACTAAGTTTGAAAAACCCATCAGGACTCTGGGGTGCCGTATCCCCTTGAAGTATTGCTGCACATCACGCCACTACCTGTTGAGGCGCCACAAGTATGCGGTAGAACGTGTTGCATTTCTCAAGTGATTATCGAAGGTGCCGAGTGCCTCTGAGGTCCACCCTTTTCGTTCATGCCGTAATTTATTGAACTCGATGATGAATATTCTCGCAGGAATTTCGTTCAATGCAACACCCACATTTCATGGGCTCGAACAGGCGACCTCAGACACTGCCTCTTAAGAAATTCATTAAGAAGCTGCATCTTCTATGAGGACAAGCAACAACTCCCACTTCCGACCACTTCAAAGTTGCTGCATTAAAAAGAAACTAAAAATTCACCCCTCGTCGTTGACATTTCCAGTGTGACGGGAGAGTGCTTTTTGTCGTTGATGTTAGCCATATGCGAGTCGAATTTAAAAATCAGAAAACCTGTTGCTCTCACTCTCAAAAGAAACAGGCCATGAGAGGCGGAAAAAAAACGCCTAAGATACTGATTCCAACGGAGCCGGAGCAAAAATAAAAACGTCGCCCCCAACAGAGACACGAGAACAAGAGGATAATAGTCATGCATGTCAAAATCTCTTTCAACAGACCGAAGTCAAACACGATTCCACACTTAACCCACCTTCAAACTGTCGCACAAGTGCCCCTGGGGCTATGACTTGTCAATGGTCTACTACTTGAAGGAAGATAGTTTCTGAGGTTACCCAAGTGTTATTTACCCCCAAGAATTGGATTCAAAAGTGAAACACATAAAAAGAGAAGTCTTTTAGTGCCTAGGCCGGATGGCGTATGAGACATGGGGGCTTTCAATTATATTGTTTGAATATTAATAAGTTGAACCCTGGCATACTTGTGTTCAATGTTTTGTCGCTATGGGTGCGAGTATCGCAATTTGATTCATGTAACCCACTTTAATGCTGCAATGTGTCAAAGTTCGTTGACATCTCTTGAGGTCTGCTTCATCTAATACGGTTGCTACATCAGAATGTACTTGCGGAATTCAACCTGAAGCGGCAGGCTGTGTAAATACCTCTGCCTGCGACAGGGTTAGCAGTGGGGGGTTGTCTTTTTTCCTGTTTTTCCTCCTTTTGAAACATGTTGACAGAACATGTCAACTCAATCCGCCAAATTGCGTGGTCTCGGGAGGCATTTTGTGTCAGCGCCTTTGATGTGGTTTTTGACGTTGTATATTATGTCTGAAAGTGAAATCCAATAGACACTCTAACCCTCACAATCAGGATCTTATCAAAGCGTAGGTTGTTTCCTTGAATATTTCAATATAACGAAAGTGAAGCTTTCTGAGAAAATGTACATCAAGAAATATTAAAGCATGATTAAATCAACAAAACCGAAGTATGCGCACTTGTGCTCACAAATTGATAAATATGTAGTATCTACACTGTACAGTCGTGATTTTATTTTGGACCCGCTTCGTTGGAGTTGGCCGTAGAATTCTTTGGTTACTGCTTACAGCTTGGATGACAACTGATTAACCTGAAAGCATAAATAAGCTAAACTATTATAAATTCGTCTATGGTATGGATAGGCTTGTGAATGTGGGTATGAAATGTTAGGATGATTAAAAAATAAACTAAAACAAAAAAATAAAAAAAAGTATATTTACGGCATATAGAATAACATCCCCGATGGTAAATATAATATTATTTCATAAACAATCACAGTAATCTAAGTTGGATTTATCATTATGACTACACGATAGCGAAGTTCGATTTGGATTGCGAAGATTTTTGAAAAGAAATAGTAAGGATTTTCGGGATATGTCAAGTCTATATACCGTTCGTTAGTTAGACGGTATTTAGAATATACATCATATTCATCTATTATTTGGTATTCACCATACGATATATCGTATGATACACAAGTATTAGATCTGAATGAGGTCAAAAGAATCTTACGAGATATGCTTTGAAGAGCTGCCTAACTATGACGATCAAGTTTCAGGCATAAGGCAACATCAGCCATGTTTATTTGCGATATTATTAATAATCATATAAATTCACCAGAATTTATCACATGAATATACGATATAATATATAATATACTTGCTCTTTGATAAAAAACATAGAGAAAACTATGATTGCAATGAACCCAATACCATGAGCCTAATACCAACTTAACTTCATTGTATTTTGCAAATAACGACGTATACATCTGTGTTATAACATTAAAAGTACATGAATAGCCGCATTTGGTCTACTCAATGTATTTACTCCTGTGTTTGATAATTATGCCTCTTCCATTAATATGGGTGTGGAAATTTCGAAGTTGTTCAATATTTGCATCCATGTGGGTTTGCTCAGATATAATAAGTGCCCTTATTATATAATTTCTTTCCTGAAGATCAATTTCGCAGACCTACAGAAATCAGTAGGACCTGTTCGGGAATTCACCCTCACTCATCTGCCTTCCCTGGAGATATTTATTAATTTTAATGGGCCAAAAGCGGTAACGAATAAGTCCGTTTTATCACTATTTATAAATGAATTCTCCCTTCAAATGACAGATTTCGTCATAAAACAAGAAAAGCTTAAAAAAGTCGAAATTAAATTGAGGTGTGATTCCCCGATGGTGCTTTGGTGCTTTGATCATAGTTCTGCAATTGATTGATAGAAATACGGTTTCACTGGTGGCTTCTAAACATTTTAAGGGCCGATGTTGATTTTGAATAAAACACAAATTATTTAAGAAATTATTGTCATTTCTTTTTATTACATACCAATATTGTATGGTTCAATTATGTATGGACAAAATATCGGCCAAATGGGCGCCGCGACCTCGGCGGCACTCCTCCATCCGATGCCTTTAATCTGCCGAATTATCTTATCATTTAGCTCTTGAATTGTTGCTGGCTTATTGACGTCCACCTTTTCTTTCAAATAACCCCAAAGAAAAAAATCCAGCGGTGTCAAATCACATGATCTTGGCGGCCAATTGACATCGCCACCACGTGAGATGACACGGCCATTGAATTTGTCGTGCAAAAGAGCCATTGTTTCGTTAGCTGTGTGGCAAGTGGCACCGTCCTGTTGAAACCACATATCGTCCACATTCATATCTTCCAATTCGGGCCATAAAAAGTTCGTTATCATTTCACGATAGCACACACCATTCACAGTAACTGCCTGACCGGCCTCATTTTGGAAAAAATACGGCCCGATGATGCCGCCAGCCCATAAACCGCACCAAACAGTCACTCCTTGTGGGTGCATTGGTTTTTCGACAATCACTCTTGGATTATCATTCGCCCAAATGCGGCAATTCTGCTTATTGACTAATCCACTGAGGTGAAAATGTGGACGATTAAATTTACCGAAAAAATCACGAAGTGCACCATATGCATTTTGATTTTAACGCCCATTTTCATAATAAGCCTGAATAACTTTAACGCGTTGCTCGATCATGATGGTTCAAATTGAGTTGGTCTGAAATTGAGAAATGTCAAGTGAAATGCAGAAAAAAAATTTACGTTTAGGTGCGGTTCACATTCAACATCGGCCCTTAAAATTTAACCACCCTTATTGTCGTCTGCGTGGTGCGTGGACAGTTATACTCTTTGAGCATTGTCAGTGACTCGAAAGAGGTGGGGCCGTGAAAATTATTTCTTATTGTACCAGGAATGTACTTGATTGTACTTGGAATCAGTATACTTATAGATATGGTAAGAGTCGTCTTTCCACCTTTTACGGATGCATCACGTATGTGCTAACAAATGAAGCAATTTCAGGAGTACAATAAAATTTAATTTATAAAATCGTCCATTTTTTTTAAATAACTTCGTGTTATACTGAAAAAAGTACGCAGTTGACCCTTTTTGTCCGAGTTTGACTTTGAGTTGCATTTTTAATACTGTTATTAGTTATCATTTCTTAGTTACTAATTAAATTGAACTATTTTCTTTTTTGTTATTTCACACAAACAACTAATAAGACTAACACTAATAATAATATTGGTGGTGCCACAGACCGTTGAGGGCAAGTGCCTACCTTCTATAACAAACACTGTGTGTGCTTTTGTTCTCTCAGTGACTCGAAAGAGGTGGCGCCGTGAAAATTGTTTTTGTCGTACTGCGAATCGAACCTAGACACCAATGTTGAAGTGAGTAGGAGTCGACGCACAGAGCCACAACGGTAAGGGCGCCTTGAAGTTATTAATAAAAAAAATTTAGTTCTACCCCTCGTACAACATTTTTTTTCAATGTAATTACACACTTACAGAGGGTGTATGATTTTTACTGTATGCAAAAATACTGTATGTGGATACGAGTATGTTTTGTTTGTAATGAATCTGGTTGATACTTTTCTTAATTGTATTTTTTTATGAAACACTTTACAGCTACGAATATCCTATTGTTGCTCTGTCTTCCAGTTATGTAATGGCAGTTGTCATGGTCCTTATTATTGCCTTTCATATGTTCTCATCTGAATCAAACAGATAGGTAGTAGGAGTCAACATAGGTTCATCTGCGATTGGGGAAAATTTAAAAGAGGCGAGCGTTTTCCAGACTGCAATTGAGTAGAATAACCTGCATGGTTCCATGTAGTAGATTTTGGTAAGACATCTAAACTAGCACAAGCTTAATCTAGACCGTTCTACGTCTTCTCCATTTTGCAAAATGTCACTGTCACTTTCTCCCAGACCCAAACATTTTCTTTTCAGTAGAGCTGTGAATCTAGGCCCTGACCATCTACGGGCTGTAGCGCCATGCATATTATTATTATATTATTGTTATGCTTGTGTATATTGAGGAATTAAAATACACATCCAGGCAACAGTAAGACGATTCAATTCAGTAATATCGTGTCAGGTCATACAAATTGATTGTTGGCTTGATCACAGTCACAACTCATGGCATCATAAAATCAGGTTGATTAAAATAACAAATCCTATGATTTAGGCAAGAATGAATTTGCTCATTTATACAAGTAAATACTTGAATTTGCATTTTCCCTTCACATATCAAAATCTTCATGTCAATCTTTGAGTTAATATATACCAATGAGTTAAAGTACTGTAACACAGAATATCTAATGAGTCCCTAAGAGGCTTATAGAATTTGCGACCTTGCTTCACATGTGATCCAACAGAAATTGCCCTTAACCGATTACGCTTTCGGACTTTATCGTTCACGAAGCAAAACACATCAGTCTCAAGTGCCTGCCCATGTCCATGCACCGGGGAATGCCCCAAATGCTCTTCATTCATTAACCACCCACCCACACTTCCGTAGTCGTGTGTATTTCCTGAAGATTCCAATCAAATTACCTTAAAATATTCGAGTTTCACGAAAACAGCCTTGGTGACAAATGAATGTTTATTGATACCAAATACATTCTTACGCCTCGCCGAGCCGGTGCGGGCCAGCGGCCAGGAGCAGGCTCCCCGGCCCACGGTTCGTACGGCACGACCACAAATCGATCCAATAATAATACGCAATAAGGTCATTGCTAGGATTCCAAGAGAACATTGCCCGTATAGCGACGTCCTGAATGAATGTAATAAAATTTGTGTGTTATTCGAATAATGAATGGTGATGAGGTCTCCTCCTTACCTCCTGCAGTTGAGCACTCATCCTTAGATTGATATGCTTGTGTTATTGATTGTAGTGGGCCTATAAACAAATCCATTACTCGTTGAAATACACTCAATTGTCTGACCATGGCGGCCAGCGATGGCATAACTCGATATATAAAATTGGAAAAATGATTTATTGTTGTCCGAATTGATAAGAAAGAGGAGACGTGGATATATTAAATCCTAATGGAAATTCAGGCTCCTCATCAATGGGGCAGGTGGCTTACCTGCCGGCTCTCTTCATATCAACTGAAATGGCTACGTAACGCATTACGGTGAGATACCATTGAGTGGGCAGTCGGTAGTGTACCATCGATTGACTCAACCTTCATTTATTATTTTATATTTAGAATGATGCTGGCCATTCACGAGAACTTGGACTCGGGGTGTATTATCTGGTCTTGGCGCAGCAAGGTTTGTGGTGGTGCAAGGGGGAGAGTAAATACTAAATAATTCCCCGCACGTGTGTTGCTTCGAATGGATTATTAAGTTTTCGTAAGAATTCTCAAATAGAAAATTCGTTGAACAATGAATATACTTTGATACGAATTGGGCCGGAGGTGGTTTGCTTTTTTACTGCATATGGAACGGAAACAGCGTTAAATCGGTCCTATTTACGGGATAGTTTATAAATAAAAATAAGTTAACGACAAGTGACTAAAAATTCACATGCACATTTTATCAAATTCGGATCATATTTCTGGCAAGGAATGGGAATAATAGCTATTAGCTATGACCAACACAGTTTCTACAGCAACCACTTCTGTTGTGCGTGCTATTGTTACCTCACTAACGGAGGAGATCCACAATTTAATCTCAGCTTCAAATGCAGGCGGTGTAATGTCGGTTCAACTATGCTTAGTGAGGAATGTAAAAATGAAAGTTGTCGTATAAAGAATCGACAATGATGATTTGGCGTTTAAAATTGCTGACTCACTGTACCTATTCATGCCATAAAATCTGTTACAATTATTGTATTGGAAAATGTTTAAATAATGCTGTGACCAGTGGGCATAGTGGCACGAATGGATCGTAGACGCAGATCTGGTTAATTCTGTTTAAATGCTCTCCGTGTGAGTCTTGCTGGCCATGATCTTCAATTCTGACGGCCAGTTCTTATTCAGTGGATTCAGATCTGACTGGCAATCTGCTGTTGGTTCAAGGCAGGGAATACTGGCTCCGAAGCACTCCTGTGTAGTTTTGGTTATGTGAATTGGAGCACAATCCTCTTGGAAGCTCAATCTGTCTCCATTGAAAGTGGATTTGATTGGTCAAAACTTTCACAACCTTTTTGTGACAGCGGGGAGAGAGACCCCACTAAACTATTATGGAAGCGGGATGATAGCCACATTGAAACTTCTTCTTCTACGACAAACACGTTCACCTCTATAAGCCATAAGCAGAATGCCATGACGGTCATTGTCCGCGTTCTACTGCAAAAGTCGATTGCACGATATTTCGAGTGGTTTAAGCAACTTAGAAATAAACATAACAGTACTATTCCCACAAGATTTTTTTACCTATAAACTCTGGAAATCGCGTATCAGAGGACAGGACTAGGAATAAACGATCCTTCAGATCCAAGGTTTTCCGTCACTACAGACTTGAACTCTTGATTTTATTTAAAAGCATTATTACGAAAAAATAAATTATTCCTCCAACACACAAAGTTTACTGCTTAAACAATCTGATGATTTAAATCAGATGATATTGTTTTCGCAATGTCGATTCGATGCAGATATGATGCCGAAAGGTGATCGACATTTGATTTCGACGTTTTTGTCCTTGCTATTTTCGGTATAAAAGCTAGAATGCTCAGTGAAAGATATCATACAAGCGCATTACTACTGCAGGATTAATTTTAATAATTTTAATTTTAATTCTGAAGAATAGTGTACATTTTAAGTAAAAAAACAGATATTGTCACACGGCCGGATGCTTGTTTACAGGCATTGTCAAACTAAGAAAAATGGTATGTGTTTGATTTCGACACTGATTTGATTTGTATGGGCTGTTTACTACGGCGCAAAGTGGGTTGGTTTGTGACCTGTGTACCAATTTCAATCAAATTTCGAACATATTACCAATGGGAAGAGTTCGTTAAAAAAACTTAAAAATAAAGGCATAAATTATTATTATATATTTCATTAAAAAATAAATAAATAATTTTTTTGATGCGAAAAATATCTATCCTTGATGTTGAATTGAATTAATATCCCTGATGTTGAAATGAATTATCCAGTTGATAGTTGCATTCTTTCCAATTTATTAGCCATGAAATTATAACGTTTGTAATACGACCAAAGTAAATCTAATACGGCGAAACAAATTTGACCATAACACCAAAATATGTAAGAATATGCAACTGAGTTTTTCTGTGCTGGAACTTGAAAGTACTAGTCACTACGAGCAGCTTGGCGTAGAAAATTTAAAACTCAATAAGTATTCATCAAAACTTTTTGTTAGTGCCTCTGTTTGGGTCTACTTATAGATTTTTTTATTTTATTTCTATTTTAGATAGTCAAGAATATACCAATAAAATGCTATACAAAGATACAGAATTTATTTTAAGAGGTTTTAGAAAAAGACATGTAAGTAGACTTTTGTTGAAACTATGGTTCGCAGCTTGAATAAATATTTTGTTAATTTTGAGGGCATGAAAATAAGTGCAGAGTATACTAGTATTAAAAAATACTTTCAAATCATAAGACCGGCTTATCTAAGCGTACTTAGACATACAACAAGACATTTGTTCCGCTCTCAGACCACTCTTTGACGAACTGCCGGACAACCTCGAAATTATGGCTGTCCATTGTGACGTTCTGTCCAATACGTCGATGTTGAAGCATATAATTCCGCTTACCCATAGATATTCACTCCCAGACCCATTTTAGCCGCTTCTGTTTCAATGATAGCAAACGCATTATTGACGGCTCGTTGTGCTCTGCCAGTCACATTATTGTCATCCGCGTTTGATAACAGCCTTACGGACTTCTGAAAAATCGAGCCTATAGCGGAGGCGGTTGAATTTAGGGCAATATTCTCAATTAGACCTTTCTAAAAAAATGAAATAAAAATGTACTTGAAATATTAAATAAAATATTCAAATTTTTGTTTCATAATTTTCAAAATCTATGTATGTAATTTTGGTAAATATTTGTTGGAGTTCTTCCTCTCATGTCTTAACACTGTATTAAATCGACATTTGGTATTTACCTCCAGCTCAATCTTCCATCCTTTATGCTGTGGACTTTTAACTACAATTAAATCATCTTCACCATCAAACAAAAAATAAATCAGTCTGCCATAAGCGCCCTGAACCCTCTTTATGTGGCTGTTAAATGCAAGTGCCATATTTGAACACGCCTATGTTAAAATTAAAAATATTTCACTTCGCATGTGTGTACTTGTACGTTTATTTTATGAGCAACTCCCACATTGTTATCCCTTTCATAACGCACACGTGCCTTCCTTCCACAGACGTGAGTACAATGAAGATGTGATTTTGCGGAGTTTCCACCAGAATGCTGTCAGCAACAGCGAAAAGTAATTTTCCTTTAAGGGAGATCACAGTAAACTTTCAAATACCATTTAATTGATATCGCTTGCGGGGAATATTGATCGCCATCCCACCCGCAATCCCTTATCACGTTGCCCACAAATCGCCTTCAAGTGCATATAAGCTCCCATTGTCCTTTTTAAAGATTAATCGATGTGTTCGAACATTCTTCACACATTTTCTGAACTTAAATTACCATCAACAATGTCCCTTGTCCAGCAAAAGAGCTAATATGGGTACAGCTGGAAGGCAATACATAAACATTTCGCTCACACAATGAAATGTAATTCCTATGTGCCGCTCGGACAATAAAAGATTCACGTCGGGAATCCTGATGGCTGTGTTCAGTCGTTAGGTTTTCCTTTCTTGTTCTTTGGTTTATTCCTGAGAAAAGGTCCAATGTGCGGACAAGAGCCCCTGGGAAGAGGAAGTCAAGAGAGCCGTTCGCAATGCTTTTTTTTCAACCCTTTTTTTGTCTCTAAACCACATGGGGCGCGTGTGTGTGTGTGAAGTGAAATGTAAATAATGTCTTCCAAGGAATTCGTACATTAGTCTGCACCTGTTTAGAGCACGTGTACATGCATGTATGTGGTCAGTTTTCAGTTATGGCTTCAGGCCACAGAACAAAGGGATCCCTTTTGGTGAAAAGAGTTCGATTAAAGCTCGATTGAGTTGTAAGTTGTTTTGTTCATATTGGCAATGTGGTTTGTTTAAACAAAAAAATATGACGCGATCTCTTCTCACAGGCCTCGATCATACAATGCACACGTCAATGAAACCGACATGACACCAATTTGAATTTTTATTCACTGACAATGCTGTAAGGGTATGACTATATCTACGAACTGGACATTAATTCACCTTGGATTGACTGGCTCAATAGAATCTATGGCCCAAGGAATAAGAGATTTGACGGCTTCTGAAAGCGGCCGCGAAGTGCAGACCGACAGTCATCAGCTGTTTGTTGATTTCTAGATCGGATACGCCAGCGATCATGGAGACGAGCTATCGTCAAGCTACGTCAAGCTTTGTCATTCATGCCAAACTCTTAATTCTCGATCAGGATCATTACTGAACTGGTGGAAAATTTTCGGTGTAAAACCGGTGTTACGATCTTCCAAGAATACATAACTTTTTGCACACACATAAATATATATCGAGACTTCTACAAGTGTTTGATGGCCTTGAAATAGATGCTGCTAAATGGGGTCTGGCGGGGGCAATGCGATGTATTTGTCCTCTTAGGAGCCACGGGCTTCCAACTTGGCGTATATATAGGGAGACACTTAGCCAAAGATCGAGCTAGCTGGAGAGGCTTGTTGATGAAAGAAGATATGTGGTTTACTTTAGGCTCATGAATATGCCGTCTGACGGATGCCAGTAATCCAGCTGTGACGTACATACAAAATCGACTTTCCCTAAACTCAGGACTGAATTTGGACAGAATCTGATCTAGAAATGGACAGTAGTCAAATCTTCACGGATAGCTCCAAGACCAAGGAGGGGCCTGGCGCTGGCGCCTTCGTGGAGAGCGACAACATAAGACTGCACATCTCGTTAGGTAGCGATGATGAAGACAAACCAAACGCATGCTCCCTAACGTCTGCAGAAATCCGAGGCATTGTTATTACCTCTTGATAGAAAAGGCTTCATACGACTTACCGGCGTACTAACGGGCCACACCTAAATGTGCTTGGCCTATCGATGAAACCCCATGCGTCGCCTGTGGAGAGGACGACGACACTGTAGAGTACTTCCTCCGTCAGTGTACAGCCTTTGCTAGGATCAGGTGGCAGCTATTCGGTGTTGATGATTATGTAGGCTCCTCGACGCAGAAGTGCCTGCTGGTATTCCTCCGGAAGACCATGAAATTACTCTTCGCCTGTTTGGAGTCTGCATTAAACTATAGGTCCTATCCACTCGTGATAGAACAATAGAACGCTCAACAAATACATTTCCACCTAATTTTTGTTGACTTGAAAGGATGTCCAAACTATTGCCCATATTTTTCACGTTTTCAAAATTCTGTGTATTTTTTGTGCTATATCAAAACTAGAGTAGATTGACATGACGCTTCACCAAATGAATAGATAAGACATCCATAGAAAAACAAAAACAACATTTTTAATTTAAGTTTATCAAGAAAGAATGGGAATGTAATCAATGTCCATTCGAGCTCAGTGACGGAGGTGCTCAAACATACCTCAAAAATGTATACATTCATATATTAAATTTTGAAATGTCAAATATTTTCATAAAATCCCAAGGAGGATGCCCGAAGGCGGACCTACTTAATATTTCGGATGGCCAACAAAATCAATTTCAACTCCGGTGATTGATTTTGGTGTCATTTTGGGTGGAGCAAGCTAATATCATTGTCCCCCCAAGTCCATAGCAGAACGCCCAAATGACCATGAAAAGTGAATATTTTTTCACGGCGGAACGTGGCTTTCATCATATCTAATAAAATGCGTCCCCTACTTCGCCGTAAATAAATACATTTTAAGGTCTTCTGCCCACTACAACGTTCCATTAACTCACGAAACACTTAAAATCGTTTACACGCGGCCGTATGGCAGTGACAGATAAATTGTAAATTGTAAACAATTCGATCTATTGGCCTTCGTGGTAGCAAATAGATTTGTTCAATCGTTCAAGAACGCGAACGAAGACTTATCAGTGTACGTCATTCTCCTCCGGCAACCATCCGTTGATAGAGCATCCTCCGCATAATCATCCACACCATCATAAAGAAGCGTCGTCTAATAATCACGGAAATGGTAGACAATGCGTCAAATACCCCAAAGGCTTGCTTATTTTGAATTCGAATTTCAGCTCACATCCCCATTGCAGTGCAAATATTTGATCGTCTTTTTGGAACGCCAGATGGTAGGAGAAAGACTACACTACACTCCCCAAGGCGGTAGATACATTTTCATAAAACCAAAATGTTTGTATTCAAAACGTATCGCCTGGCGAAAAATGTATGCTGGGGGTTGGCTGAGATTGCGTTTGAGTTTCAAGGTTTACGGGTGGTTGCCTCATTGGAGGCGTTCACCAGAGACTGGCGCATTTCTTCCGCGACATCGTTTCTTGTGAATGCGAACAGCTCACTGCAATGTATCTGCAGGTGCTGGTGCTGCTGCTATTGCCACTGGTACATTCTTCCGCTTATGCTCCTGGTGCTGTTCAAAACGAGGAGAACTAAATTGAATTTCAGGAAACACGTTAGAAGGTATTGTCAACGGAATCGGAAGAGAATTAACAAAAGAAAACATTTTTCCATGAAAGCGAATACATTATCATTTCGGGACAAGTGCCTGCTGGGGCGATATGCTAATGCAGACGTGTCATGAAAATCGGTTTCTCTCTGCCATGGCTGGGTGTAGTTACTGACACCTTCGTTGTCACTGCTTCAGACGAGAACGGCAGACGCCAGTCACCAGCTACTGAAGTCGATTTTAGTTGTAAAAAAAAAAAGATTTCTTTTCTTCGCTTTGCTTGGCTCAAAATTGGCATTAAACCAGCAAAAGGATGTGTGGCAGACACTGACTTGAATAAATCGCTGGTAGGTGGTTTAGTATGTGTTTTATCTGGAATTATTAAGAGACTCGTAGCGTGGTTTAGCGATAAATAAAGTTGTAAAATGGGGGCATAAACTTTCTTTAAATTTGAGAATAAGGACCTTTGGGTATCGTTTGCCCATAAGTTTGGCCACATTTTATGCCCAGAACTTTATATCAAGCGGACTGCTCCAGTCTGGGAATGCATACATACATAGAGTCTTAAAAGAGTATTAGTCGCGTAAAAGTGTTCAGTTTGATGATCACATTCGGGCAAGGAGGGCATACGCGAGTAATGTCTGCTCTACATAGAAGTGAGTAATATATTGGGGGCAGCTAGTCCAAAACGATGTAAAGCCTATTGTTTCGAGGCTTGGGTTTTATTACAGTGTTCTCAGTTGCTAAGGAAAAAAGGTTTCTGTTTTTTAGTTGATAGTTGCATTTTTTATGGAAATTATGGTAGCAGCGGAAGCTGAAAAGAAGCTTCAAAGAACATTAATTGCAATGTTTGCATATAACAGAGGCATTCAAAAGTGATGTATTATGGATATTTCAAGCTAGTACAAGCAAAAGGGTATTTCATTTAGCGCTCCCTATCTTTAAATTTAAATAAACCAAAGTGTGTCATCGGCATTTATTATTCGTTTAAAAGGCATTTCGGGTTATCTTGGCTTTGGAGGGCGCTGTGATGTGTGACTTATTCGCATAGACCTGCGACTTCAGAAAACCTCACAAGAAGTGTAACAGGGTCAAATCTCTTCATCTCCACGTGAAATAAACATGGCCTCGATTCGTTTGTTCAGATTTTCCAATGCGGTGTGATCTGTGCAGCACATAGCGCCGTCCTGTTAACACCAGATGTCATTGTTGTACATATCATCCAATTCAAGCCAAAAGTATTTGGTAATCATCGATATATAGGGCTCGCCTGGCTAACATCGTTTTATGTCGACTATAAATGGGCGAAGCACGGAATGCTGTCTGAACGTATCGTTTACGAGTGTTGTTGAACGCAATGTCCGTTCATAGTGATTTTCCAAAACAGAGTGAATAAATTACAGAAAATTAGATAGAGGTACATAGCTTCAACAATATAGCAGCTATAGACTGTCAAAAATCGGAAGTCCAAATTGGAAGACTCTGTAGTTTACGAGATATACTCATTCGGAAACAGTGAGTTTTGCGAGTGTTACTATTCTTGCGAGAAAAATTAGCCAATAAACTGTAATAAATTGATGAATCCATACATTTTCATCAGCCGTTTACTAAAGTTAAAGCTCCACAAACAATTTTTAATGTATTGTATTATTAGAATGATTTTGGTAAAGATAAGAAGTATTATTATATGAATATTTCCATCAGGATATACCTTAGAACGATAAAGAACAGGTACTTAGTGAGATGGGCCTTCGACAGTCTGGAACTCGTAGTTAATAGAATATAGCACATGTAGACATTTTTCGAAATCACTATGTGAATGCGGAATCAATTATACGTTTGAAAAGTATTCTAATCAGTCAGATGGGTCATATAGGATAGACGAGGACCGAGGCTTACAACACTCCGGTTTTAGTCTCATCACAAAGGACTTCACAAAATCTAAGGGGCCAAAGTACCAATCAAATAGCAGAAAAATGGAGCAGTTCCATTCAACCGATTGTTCGGTAACTACCGGAATCGTGTTGCTGTGATCAATGGGTCGGCGCAGATGCTCCTCGGCAGTTCAAGAAATCCGGTGCATGATTGGTGAGGCGAGTAGTTTCTGGGTGGTATTCAGGAGTAAGATGCCACTCCAGTTTTTGCACTCGCTTAAGATTCTCCTTCTTCTTCGTCGCGTCGGATTCTATCTTATGCGAATATGCCGGAGGCGTAACGTCTTGCTACGACACCTCCGAATATTCTATGCGTCAATCTGATAATTCAAATAAAAGTTAAACTTGTTTCTTAATGATTCACCTATTTTTGAAACAAGTGCATTCAATAGTGTCAAGTTTGAGAAGATGACCGTCTATTGTAAGAGGAGAGTTTATAGCGTCCTCTTCAAGGAGGAAGGATTTGCTTGCGCCATGTGTCTATCAGAGTATATCAATGGCCACATGAGATGAATAATAAAATACTTAAACCTCTTGTGAAGAAACAGACAGTAATTAAGGAGCGTCCATCAATGAACTGTGATCTGAGTCCCAACCCGCTTGTCCAAACGCATCAGTATATCCCAATCCAGTGATCAATTAAGGACAATTAATTCCTAACGAAGCACCATAGGAAGCAAATGTATTTGAGTGGATAGCTCGCTTTGGAATCTTGTCAAATTTAACCATATTATCGCCCACCTGTTGCGAATCCTATATTCAGTTTCACAATCAAATCAGAACCGCTAAATGCGAATAGTTACATAAAAGCAAAATAAACTCAAACATATAACGAAGAGGCAGAAAACGGGGAGTTTGCACCACTTTATGGCGTCATAAAAAGGATCAGGTGTAAGTGAAGTTTCAATAAAAAGCTTTCCCACCTTCTAAAGCAATCTGTTATAGAAAAACCAATAAACGGATCCTAGTTACAGGAAAGTTTGTTATACACGTATGTCATGCGGTTTGTGCATGTTGTTTTCTTCTTATTGCGGCAGTGAATTGCGGATATCGGGTTCGGGAGTAAAGTGGTTAACAGGTGTTCTCTGAAAACTGATTTTAATTGATGTAACTGGAAAATGTTTCGAACGGATAAATACTTCATACAGATGTGGTACTAAAGAGTTTACTTTGGCTAGAAGGTTGTAGCTAGTTTTGCTATTGATAAATGTTATGATTTGATCAACAGAACCATACCACATTTATCTCCGTGGATGGACATTCATGTTCATGCAAACCCAAATTCATTATGCTCATTCCATAAATGAGAAAATTAATTGAGTGAGGTACAGTGCAAAAAGAAATAATTTCAAGAACACATTACAATTTATTTCTCTTAAATAAATATCAGTATTTATATAATGACTTCTTGTAATGCGAAGCTGCGGCTTTATCAACCATCCCACTCGATAAAATCCTCAGAGCATCGAAATTAATTGCATTGAGAGCTCAATCCGAATGAGGAATATTGGATGCGCGAAGTCGATTGTACGGAACCCAATGAACTTAATTAGGCTCATACACGAAACAATAGTTCATTCGCCGAAAACCATAAAAGCACGCCTGTAAAATGTGTTAATTGAATATCCATCTGATCGGTCGCCGGAACGGTGGAGGCTTTATCCAATTGAATTTGGAACCGTGTGTGAAATCAATTAGTTCATGCTTACTACAGCTTCAGTTCGGTTGGCATGTTTCATTCAAAGCTGACGAAATACATGTGTGTGTTTTTGTTCGAAAATATTTGGAGTATTTTATTTTTAAGCCGTGGTATTTATTGTGAGGAAAATATGGCGTTGCAATTTAAGTGTTTAATTGGCGATGGTTACTACAATTAAAGACACTAATGATTCAGTAGGTGAATGGAGTTCCAAATTGAAATTTAGAAATTTGACGAATGTTAGCTAAAATTGGATTTGTGCGTTGGTCAATTTGAAAGCTCGGTTTGGAATTTCACCTAAATTTACGAATTGATTGCTAATTTCGTTATTTATTCTACATTTTAAATTAAAGGATCATCCAATTCGAAGTCCGTGGCTTAGCATTCGCGTGTGTTTTATATGTACGTCAACCGAACAGCCATTCCAGACTAACAGACTGTCTTTAGTTAGTTTAAGTCTTGGGATTTTACAATGTTTGGTAGGCAGTTAAGTTCAGTTAGACCAAGGTGTTGGGCTCATTGTGCCCTTGCTGGGAAATGATTTACTCCCATGAAACCCACTTCAGTCATAAAACCATCTGAGGATTTTTCAGTTCAACACTGCATAAGTCCTCCGCTCTATGAAGAAGTTCTTTTCCAGGAACTGCCTTCTTTTCTTTGCTAGGGCTGGGCAATCGCAGTCAATGTTGGATCGATTCTGTTTCTTCCTTAGCTCTGTTTCTTCCTAATTTTCACACTGCCCAGGGAGGACTCCTTTTCGACTAAAACCGATCACAGCTGTTGATCTCTTTTTGCTTATCGTCGGCCATAGAGTCCTTTGTCTTTGTTCCATTACTCAGACAAAATTCTGATTCTGTCCATGGCTTCGTCTTCTAAACAAATTAGCAGCACTTCCATCCAGAGCTTGTATTGGGTACAATTTCGATATATGTATTTGCTGTGATTTGTAGTTTAAAATGCTGTTGGGGAACTTTTTTGAACTTTTGTAGCTGAGTTTAAACTAAAAGTGGACTTTAAACATCCACTGTGAAACTGGGCATAGGAAAACTTCGAAGGAAATTGTCCCGAAATTTTCAGAAATAACCAATATTCATTGAAATCAAAGAAAAATTTAAACTTCTTGATATAACAAAAGTTGCGCATTTTATCAATTATAGAGTTTTCGCATCGAGAAAGTACGCAGATCGCAAGAGGTAGTAGTGTTGATGGTGGATAATTCTCACTCGATTACTAATAATAGTGCGTGGCTACCAAGCGAAGCTTCTGAAATCTCGCCGGTCTAGGTCGACCTAGAAAGCAGAAGTAAGAACGTACGTTCTACACTTACCGTTATTTTGATTACAGTTGGTACTTCTATGTTTACACAGTCATTGGACACGCTTCGTGAAGAGTGTCTTCTACTGCTTAGTCGAATAAGGAGTGCCCCCGGTGCCATGGTCAACTCTTTGACCATGTTAACATGTTACATCATCATCCTTGAGTCTAAAATCAGTTTGTTTGTGAGATAATTGTTTAACTCGAGATCGGTAAAAACAGCTGTCGGGCGATGCCTTCTTAAAAACAATCTACTTTTAGAAATAATGGGGGGTGAAATTGCCACTGTGGAGGACGAAATTCGAAGGAGGATTATACATTTTCGCACTTCCAGATTAGTAGCCAACAACACAAGAACAATAAAAATAAATATTTTGTAATTGTACATTCCAAACTCCTTGGTCCTTAACTCAAATGGAAAAGTTCAAAACCGTGTCTAGAAACAGATCAATCTATCTAATAAATCTTCAAAGTACATCGAGGTTCGCTCGGACAGCAGATTAATTAACAAAGGCCTAATAATTTAATCGCATCTTTTGCTATTCAATGCGATTATTTCTGTCAATACAGCTTACATTCAACGGGAAAGAGATGATAACCCCCATTAATCATCTATTTTTGCCAAAGTTTAACGGCTATCAATGTTTGAGGCATAATCGATTTATCAGCCCACAAGTAAGGGTTGAGTTGAAAGGAGGAATCCTAAACCTATTTTTGAATGGGATTTGGAAGGTACCTTTAGTCCTTTTTTCTCAATAATTGCAAATACCTCCTTAGTGAGGGCAAAGGACATGCAAATATTCTTCTTTTTTTCATTTTAATGAAAAAGAAGAGCTTTGCTAAATTTATTTGTGTGAATGTTGATTTTTTATGATGCCAATCAGATTTGATCGCTGACTTGAGATCCACAAAAATGCAAACAGTGCCGCAGAAGCAATTATATCCCTCTCAGATTTGAATTTTAAAAAAAGTTTGATAAATAATTCGGTGATGCGGCTATGACCAAGGAGCACCAAGCTTGTGTGGCGTGTGACTAACACTCCGTCCTAAAATCCATTAAATTACGTACTTCCACTCAGTATTCCGAGAAACAAATACAAACCAATCAACGGCTCAGCTGTCGAGAATACGCCCAGTGAAAAATTAATTATTTGATCTGAAAATTGATGACACCTACATAAAACACGATTAAGCGTTATGAATATTCCGCCCACTGAAGCATATCGTCCTCGTTCACTTGACTATCACACATTTTGAGGCATTTCATTGCCACTCTGGTGTTACATTATAGAGGCAAAACAACCTCATCACCATACCATGCGGCACATGGCTCCCATTGAACGCACATTGCTGCCAGAGTGTAATTTAAATCAATTTCGCCAGCTCGCACAGTCAACTGCTTTCTGTGCAAACATCCCGATAAAAGTCCTAACACCATTAGACGCAGTTAAGGCCACGCTGGTGCATGAAATTCCCTTGTTACCGGGATTTCTCAGGCATTGCAACTCGTGGGTAATTATAAATTCAGAAACACCTGCAGTTTAATTAGGTTGCACTTTGTGGGAACCTGCGGAGGCTCCCACCAACAGCGGTCGCCTCAGCTCCGCGGGGCACACACCAATGCACCGCGTTTTCCCGCAATTTGTAATTGTTATCGCATCCGCTGTGTATTGGTGTAGACACTTGTAAATTGGTTTTGCCGTGTTAATAAATTGTTGGTACAATTTCAATAAGTTCCTTGCCGGAAGACGAAGAGAAGCAAACACTTGCAATTAGACTAAAAATCGATTATCTGAATATTAATTTTATTTTACTAAAAAAAAATAATATTTTCCTTAAAAGCTTTCGAAGAATATCGCAACGGGTGGAAGGGGAATTCTATTTGGCATTAAGCACTTTTGACGCACTCACAGGAGGTCTTGAAAGGAATTAATTAATTTACTTGCTTCCACGTGCCGGATCGATTTTTCCTAATCCCCTGGGAATGATCAAAGAAAATGTGCTGCCTTGCGATATAGATAAAATCCTTTTTTTTCAATTTAAATTGAATTCCAATTAAAGTGATACCATGTTTAGTGTTTGTATTGATTGAAAGAGTTTTTCCTCGAGTCTTGTTTTCTTTTTTGCTCATTGGAAGGGTATTGGCTTTGATGTTCTGCTAAAAGCTTGGATTTAAAACGAATAAATTTAATTAAAAGAAAAAAAAAATGCTTAGCCGAGCCTTTTTCTAGTGAGTATCTTGTTATGTAGGCTTTGATTTTATCGTGAAAACAATTTATCTGCATTTAGACTTTTTGTGGATACACATAAGCCTCTTTAAAGTTAGCTGCTTTTGGTAAGAGTATTAAATGATGATGTGTGGAAGGAGAAAAGTATGCACACGTTTATTGACTTTGACAAAGGTTTGATTTTCTTGTTCGTTATTTCTGATTGACATTCTTAATAAGAGAGGGCATATGTCTGTTGGAGAATACATACACACGAGTTAAGGTCGATCTATACATGCATCGTTCAAAAGTTTTACGTTGAGTACAAAACGCCACATAAACTTGCTTTTGGCTGGTTGGTGGCACTCCTGATTTTCAATCTATGTATGTGCCATCAATTGGAAAGTGAACACATCCTTTCAAAGGAATAATAAACAAAATCTCTAAAAGCTCTTTATCAAACTTTGTACATGTGAACAACACAATTAACGTTTTTGTTTTATGAAACTGGCACCAGAATGTGGTGTTCGTTGCAGGATAGGAAAACGGAAAGGTAAGAATTTAAAATTTAACAATAATCACTTTTCACAAAATCTCAGAAGATAGCTAAAAGAGTGTATTTCGAATTCATCGATTTGATTTCAGTTTCCATGGAAATGCTTTGGTTCGTTAATTTCTAAGAACTTCAAAAATATGTTGTGTTCAAGGGTGTACGAAATGTGGTTGATTTATTCTGAAAAGAAGAAAGCTCAATTATGGCTTCATGTCATAATCAATTAGTTATAATATAATAATATTATGGGTAGTGCTACAGCCCTAAGAGGGCCACAGCGTAGTTTCCCAACAACAATTCGTGTTGTGCGTGCTATTGTTCTACCACGAGGTGAGGGATCTACAGTTTTATGCCGACTCCAAACGGTCAAGTGCGACGCCTAGTGTTAAGTGCGTAGTAGTCGACACACAGACCCACAACGCCCGGCTGCCATATCAATTCAGTTATAAAATTTATATTTCATTTTGGCGAATAACCAATCACCGGTCACCGGCATTATCCATGAAAGTGGTTCGGGGAGCCAAAGCATACACGAGAGATCTCCAGGCTACTCGATCCTCTGCCATCGACTCAAATTCATCAGGAGTTATGCCCAAGCGCAACCAGACGAGTTTTTGGCCTTGGCTCAACCACCTCGTCAAGCGGTCGCCGATCTGATAAAATCGCATTCAAGGCACACCGCGGGAGTTGTGCTGATGGGGACATTCCCGCCATGTGACCAAACCATCGAAGCAGAACCCTTTCCGTTCGTACAACCAGCTGCGTTGAGTTCATTGCGTACTGCTGTGTTTCTCGCTATATCTCGGCGAGTTACTCCCACAACAGGACGAAGAAATCTCATCTCGGCAGCTTGTATTATAATGAAAAGGAAAACACGCACCCTTAACGAATTGCGTTATTTTCTGGAAACGTTGGTGATTTCGTTCGTAACTACCTAAAAAATGTTATTATCATTCCTGTCCTATGCCCACTATCATTGTATGTAAATGTTTAGTAATGATTAACTAAAAATAGAAACGAGATGCATTCGAAGCGAATAAATCTATTTTGGTGTTGTCCCTCTTCTGTCTGTGATCGAAAAAGAGCTTATGATTGTTTAAAGCCGACTTAGTGTTAAACAAGCTTAGGAAAGCTGTGCAATTAACTGCAATTGCGGCCAGTGTTATAAAGGGTAGTTAAGGGCCGATGTTGATTTTGAATAAAACACAACTTATTTAGAAAATTATTGTCATTTCTTTTTATTATGATAATATTGGTATGGTTCAATTATGTATGGATTCAAATATCGTCAAAATGGCCGCCGCGACCTCGGCGGCACACCTCCATCCGATGGTTCAAATTTTCGATGACGCTGAAGCATAATTGAAGTTCTTTGCCGTTAATGTGCCGAATTATCTCATCCTTTAGCTCTTGAATTGTTGCTGGCTTATTGACGTCCACCTTTTCTTTCAAATAACCCCAAAGAAAAAAATCCAGCGGTGTCAAATCACATGATCTTGGCGGCCAATTGACATCGCCACCACGTGAGATAACACGGCCATTGAATTTGTCGCGTAAAAGAGCCATTGTTTCGTTAGCTGTGTGGCAAGTTGCACCGTCCTGTTGAAACCACATATCGTCCACATTCATATCTTCCAATTCTGGACATAAAAAGTTCGTTATCATTTCACGATAGCGAACACCATTCACAGTAACTGCCTGACCGGCCTCATTTTGGAAAAAATACGTCCCGATGATGCCGCCAGCCCATAAACCGCACCAAACAGTCACTCTTTGTGGGTGCATTGGTTTTTCGACAATCACTCTTGGATTATCATTCGCCCAAATGCGGCAATTCTGCTTCCGATTGTACGCACATTTGGACGATTAAATTGGCCAAAAAATCACGAAGTGCACAATATGCGTTTTGATTTGAACGCCCATTTTCATAATAAGCCTGAATAACTTTAACGCATTGATCGATTGTCAAATGAAATGCAGAACAAAACTTGACGTTTAGGTGTGGTTCACATTCAACATCGGCCCTTTACATGCCTTAGCTAAAGATGTTTATTCTAATTCAATGATATGAGAACAATTACAAATACTTCCAAACAGATGTTACTGTTCAAATTTTCAGCAATTGCTTTGAAAATTTAGCTTCTGATGGATCCTTTTGCATTTGTCTACTCTCTTTCCAAAAAAATGAGACTTTCAAGCTTGATAAACGCATTTCATCGGCGGCAGTAGAATTAGAAATTATCAATGATTTTTTTTTTTTGATTTATTCCAGTTCCTGTTATCACATCATGTGTGGAGCGTTTGGTGACACCATGCCAAGATCTGTCAATGCTTTGTTTGCAATTGTTAAACAAATGTCTTGATTATTTGGAACAGTGTGAAAAAGTCAAAAAGTGTCAATTGCATTTAAGTAGTTTATATTTTGTTGCGTTTATAATAACTCTCTCATGTTATTATTCGAATTTTATTTATTCATAACAACATTCCACCGACTTCAATAAATATTTGAAGAAAATACACAAATTGGTGTGGCCATTGTCTTGCACTTAGCAACATATATAGGGCAGTTTGTTGTTTGCTTTTACTATCTTACCAATTTAATTCTCACTTAACGAGTTAAGCTGGACCTACCGGTTGCCACGATTCGAAAAGCAGTTTGTAAAGTCGTTGTATTTCATTACCGACAATGACAACAGAAATTTGTGAAAAAATATTCAGCAGCATGGTGGAAGGAATGTAAGGTGTGCCGCCATATTTTTGTTTTGTGACGTCACTCAGGGTCCATTTTTGACACGGGACAGTTGTATTTCTTAAGGTTGCATCATAATTCAATTTTGTATATTAAGAAATGAAGAATGACAAACAGGAAATGAATTTGCAAATTGATGTAAGATAAATGGATTTACTTAATTTAAAATTGGTATTATGTAGGAAAATACAAGAATGTGCAGTAAAAGTTTGCAGTAACAATAATGAGTAGGAAAATGTTGAAAAGAAATCCGTTTTTTGTTTTTATGTGTGTGAAAAATGTACAAATTGCGGCATGGTCCCAATAGAACTGTCCAGCACACTTTATATTCCTTACACCATGCTTCAACGGTCCGAATTTCAAAATTATAGTACGGAGCCAGAAGTACAGACAAGCTGCCAGGATATCATAGTTTTAAGAAAAGCTCTGAGTACTGTCAGTAACTCCACAGTCGGGAATTGAATTAAATTGAAATTGAATTATGGGCGCCACAAGGTGAAGTGTTGTCAGAAAGTCACACATATATGGTTATTCTTACCATTTCGGCAGTAACTAGCTCGGGGATATTTTCCTGTTTCCCGAGCTTCGGCTTACCTTTCGAGGGCAGTGACTTTCAGAATGTGAAGGTTATCGACAGAGGTTACTCACGTATTATCACAACGAATTGCGTATAGCCTTGACAGAAAATGACGAACAAATGCGTATTTATAAATAAAATAAATCTTTTATTTAAGACAAGCTCCTTCTTGCTTTGTTCCCAGAAAACAATTCGATTTGTTTATTTATCAGATTGCAATGAATTCAATATGTAGATACGTTCTGTCAAGGATAATGTGATTCTTCGTCTGCAAGAACACGTGCAAACTGAATAAAAAGTTGCGTAACTGATAAAGGCCTAAAGCACCTAAAACGTACTTATTCATTTCCATTCATAAGACTGGGATGGAGGTGTACCTCTTCGAACACGTGTTACTGCAAATTGCGTTTGCCTCTAGAGGCAACTGGTTCCTACCATGGTCTTAGATGCACGTAACTCATTTCACTTTGGCTGAATAGAGAGGCTTGCGAACATCAAATGCAGTAATGAATCTTGTGATGGAATCACAATGGCACATGGAATGTTTAAGTCCTCGCTCTCGTGCTGTATTCAATTAAAGGACTATTTCGCATTCATTTTCGATTAGGGATGCTTGGATAAGTAATGAGTAGATTTTCAAAAAAGGAATGGATGTTCATGGAGGACTAGAAGTTTCTGAGTTCGTTTACCATCTCATGGGAAGAGTTATTCCTCTTGGATTGGTTGGGTAATTAGGTGGATGATACTTTCCTAAAGATCTTCTAGAAAGTACTTGCTTCGATGAGTAGTAATCATGGGATGGGAGACATGTTTGATTTAGATTTGGTGAGAACGCATAGTAATGTGAGTTCGTTCTCGTGGTTCTATGTATCATCCCACTTAGATTGTTTAACAAAGCATTTCACCAACATTAATCGTTCATTCCGCATAGATTATAATTCTTATTACAGGAGATTAAAATCACAAATACCATTATAAAGACTAATGCTTTCATCTCATTATTAGACCACTTCAAACATTCCGGAAAAAGACTCCCACTACGAACTCTTCTGTTTAAGTTCATCAGATTGGAAGCCTCAGCAACAAATCCAGTTTCAAGGAATGATAATTTCAAAACACCAATCAAATTCAATTTGATCAATGCCAGTACCGCATTGCTTGAAACTCATGGACGTGATGGAGATTATTTTATTTCCTTTTCATCGAGGACAATGTGCAGACCCTGAAATAATACGCTCGATTTGTTGAAAAACCTTCCGTAAACAATTGTCTCTGTCAATTAATCAACTGAAATAAGTACAAACAATTCAATTTCCTTTTCTTTTCGTATTCTTTTTCTGCAAAGAGTGCTTATTTCCTTTGTTGGTCATAAATTGTTTGATTTTGTATCTATTGCTGATGATTTGAAAACTCATCACACTAATGTTGGGGGCTTAATAAATGGACACTAGTTGAGAATACAAGCTATAACCTATACGATCCATTTCCAGCAGTATCTTTGACTTAACAATGATGAATATATATATGTTTACAAAGCTTCACGAGGAGTATGGATTCTGTGCATAAATACGGTATTTTGAATAGTCCCATAGGATCACTTGACTAAACCATGGAATTGATCAAAGAGGGGTTTTTTGCAACAAAGCTATAACGGGTCGTATTGAGTGTGTTGTGGCACCGATTTTGCCATATCCATTTGGCTTTAGGGATGTGAATTTACAGCGATGTTTGGTTATTTTTCATTATCGAAGCATCATGAATCAGTGGCACCTGGTGACTGTAACTTTTCGTATAAAGCTTTGAGTACTTGTCTGTTGTACTGCTCTAACTCAATGATGACCCATAAAATATTTACTCCCGTCGCATAGAATGCAAACACGTTTCATCCTATATTCACGTGGTCATACCGTGCATGGAACTTTGCGGTTTTAACCTTTTTTTTCTTAATTGATAGTGATGAGTGAGCAAACAGCGATGGGAGCATAAAACTGTACTGTAAAATTGCCCGGCCCGACGTCTCATGATATCTTTAATTTCATCCAGGTCCATACATCGACTGCCTGTCAGGATCAGACACGCAGCAATTCATGTCATCACACAAGACGGCACCAACTGCGCCGCTTACAAAATAATCCTATGATCCCTGACATGGAAAATCCATGATCTCGACTACGTCGAAGACGTCTGACTGCTATCTAACATCTTTGGCGGCGTCCAGGAAAAATTACACGACCTCAACGCCAGTAGAGCTGAAAATCAACATCGCCAAGACAAAACTGATGAGAATGGGCCCAAGATGCGAGACACCTCTTGTGTTAGACGGTAATCCAATCGGGGATGTCAACTAATTCTGCTACCTCGTCAGTACTTTGTGCAAAGATGGAGGTAAAGAAACTGACGTTTTGTCTCGTACATGGAAAAGGCCCAAAAAGCTTAATACTCGCTTGGCAACGTCTATAGGTCCAACCAGCTCTCCACCTCACTCAAGCTTCGGATATTCAATTCTAATGTGAAATCCGTATTCCTACCCTCTTCGCAAGCTTCAGGTCTTTGTCAACAAATGCTTGAGACGAATCCTGGAGGTCTTCCGGTCGCAATGGATCACGAACGAAGAGTTGCTGCGCAGAGCTTCACAGAAACCCATCGCAGTAGAGATCAAACGTCGAAAGCAGAGCTGGATATGTCACACCATACGTAAACCGGGAGCAGATATTGCCAGCATATGCTTGAACCCCACAAGTGCGTATTCGACGGAGACCACGCCTAACTTACAGAAGGATCGTAGAGAAGGAGCATGGACGAGCAAATCGTGATCGGAATTGATTAGGCTGGCCCGAGACAGAGTCGCAAAGACATCGTAATAATATATAAACTTCAAATACACCTCAGCTGCTTAGACGAACTCAATATGAATATGCGGTGGTACAGAATGCAATGACTCAACAGCGTAACATTTGGGTGTACATATATACTACGCTAGTTTTACCAGCTTCAATCCCCGAATGCACCAACTTTTATAAGTTGCAGTTCCAGCTCTTTCGTGATGCTGATAATGTTCAAAGAGTAGCTTCTCTAATATCGCCGTTCGGAGGCGGCAGGAAACTGTAAGCCCAATCCACTCATGATAGAACAATAGCACGCACAATACGAGTGGTTGCTTCAGAAGATATTCACAGGTCTACTACATGTTGTGTATATGAAACGACCAGACACAAGCCCCGTAGTTTCAACAGAAAAAAATCTGGACTTCATCTAACGATGAGACTTCACTTTCAGACAATCATATAAGCGGCTTCCAATCCTGCCCTACTTCCCTATAAATTCATACCCCGTTTTCGTCTTGATTTCGAAATAGCAGCGACATTACGTGCCCCGTTAGTAGTACGTAAATGCATTCTCATCTTATTGAATTTATTGCTAAAATTTCTTATGAAGGTGCATAGCTCCGCATCGCCAGCGGCATACGAAACTCCTTCAATTTCCCATTTCAACGAGTATTTACCCAACAAACTACAGATGAAAATCTCATTTCTCAGAAATTTTATTTCCGCATCATTATTAATGAGATAAGTTCGCCATCAGAAAACATAGGCTACAAGCGAACTGACTGAACATTCAAAATTTACGAGACAACGTGTACGAGGGCACAACACTCCTGGCATCTACAACTCAAACAGATGGGACTGCTATCGCAATCATCATCATGTCCTGCTTCACTCATTACAAATCCAACTTTCAACCATTCCGTCTGCAATTGTAGCCAGAGACCTTTGTGTCCTCTGTCCTCAGAAACCGCCACTAACCAGCGCCAAAACATCGGGTGCCTCTTGCTCTCTCTCCGTGTATTCCCTCAACCAGAGAATTAAAAGAATATAAAATTTGCATAGCCCTCAGGTTGCTGCTTACCTGAATGATTTGCATATTTTTTTTTGTGTCAAAAGGAACAATAAAAAGCGAAAACAATTGCGAACCACACAAAATACAAAGAAGTAAAAATTGGAATACCAGACAAAAGATTAGAGATGGGAAACCTTTGTTGGGGCTGGGAATATTTCAGGCATTACATCAAAATGAAATTTTCCGTTCACAGGGAACACACAGTCGACACTGGAAATGTGAAATGTTTTTGAAACATTTACATAGGATTACAGTCCTTCATTTAATTGAATGTTTGTTTTTAAAGTCTGGCCAAGATATGGCGCGTTCCCGTTGATGCGCCTTTTTCAGTGCGTAGGTTATCTGCAAAAGTTTTTTTGCCTTTATATCAAACATTTTTGAGATGTCGCTGAACGTTTGTGGATCTGGAGAAATTTTTGCAAATAGTTATGCAATGCGCGCCTTGGTGTCGTAAAGTTGTGTAGAGATGCAGCTCGTTAACATGTTGGCATCAGCTGTGTGCCACAGCAGGAGCAAATTTACATCGCAAATGTTCACTAAAACTTAATGAACTCATGGGTGTTTTGAAATTTGTAATTAGTCATGTGACATAATTGCAGTGACACAGTATACTTGGAGGTGCAGTGTACGCCTGGGGGAGCACATACCCTTTGCCGTGTGCGTTAAAATTAGCGTACGCGAAAGGTATACATGTATCATTAAATCGGTTACAAGTGCGCAAAGATACATTTTGCTACAAGAGTGGAATGGCTGATAATTAATAACATGAGAAATTAACTTTGAAGCAGCCACTGAGATTTCTTACGGAATGCTTTGATCTAATATGACACGTTTACATCTTGGGATGGTGCGGGGATCATTGTACAGACATACATCACATCATCACATATGTATCTATATCAGTCATATTAAATACATACATATTATGTTTGGTATTTCGACATAATTTATGTTATGGGAAAAAGAAGCGGACCTAAGTGACTAACTTGGGGAGCATCAAGTTTTTCTCGAAAATGTTTCGAAAGTGCTGCACAAACACTGCATTGGTGATTGTCCAATTAAGATGACACCTATGTTACTGTCCTTATACCGGAGATGCCGTTTTCCTGACCTTCTCGAAACAGGATGCTCAAGTCTGTAGATCATCTTAGCTTGGGCATTGATGTCCAGTGAAGTCGATAGACATTTGCGATCCAGACAACGACTTCTTCTCCAATAACCTTCCCCGCAGGCAGCTTTAGAGTGTACTTCTGCTCGACATTTGTTCTGTTATGCTTATCGGTCTAATATTACAAAGCTGGGAAAATAAGGGTTTTGCAGAACCTTATTCCTTAAGGTCCTTCGAGTCAGTTTCGACAACATCGGCTGCCAAGGGCGATTCTACGCCGGATCTCCACTAAGTTGTCATTTGTGGTGTTCACATTAGGAGATTAGGAGGGTAGACAAACTCTTTAACTACCTCAAAATTGTAGCTGGCGAGCGTTGTGTTTTATCCCAGGTGGTATGTGATGTACATATTCTTGCATATACAGGGTGGGCCAAATACGAGCGCATTCTGTCACCCCACACCATTTTCCAAGATCTTGTTGATAGTAAAAATAAGTCGGTAGATATGGCTTTGTAACGCCCATTGTTGACGGAAACGTTGTTCCCAGCCACATTTTCGATGTGCTTCATTTCGGCCATTTTCCAAGACCTTGTTGATAGTAAAAAAAAGTCGGTAGATATGGCTTTGTAAAGCCCATTGTTGACGGAAACGTTGTTCCCAGCCTCATTTTCGATGTGCTTCATTTCGGCCAAAACATCTTTTTAAAAAACGCACTGTTTGGACTACACAGGATTCACTTTGGAAGTTGATGGCCCTGAATTTTCCTCATTGACTAGTTTGATTCCGTTTCCTCATGGCTTTTTGGAAACGTGGAAAACGCGTCGGTGTAATCTGGGTAACCCAACAATTTGACTGATTTGTAGATTGAAGATAGTGCCTTTCGTGTTTACAGTAGAGATAACTTGAACTTGATCATAATGTCATCGAGAATGGTATTCGGTATTCTAATCGACACCTATTTCGGTAGATGGATGTGACTGACTGGTGTGGACTTTGGTGGTTTGTGCGCAAGGTTGCTTTGTTAAAAGTATTCAAGCCACAATATAATGATGCTTATTTTTTATAATCGTATCTACGCATCCACTAAAGATTATTTTAAAATATCTCAAGGAGACCAGAGTCCTAATTGCCTGTCTAGGATCGAACAAACTTTTTGTAAAGTAACCATCTCTCTACGCTTTGGGCATAATAATATGAACACAGCGTCCTTAAAATGTCCCATCTTGAGTGCATACATATTTGTTGTAAGCATTCAATTTCAATTATCAATTCTAAGAGGCGGCAATTTGCCATTCATTAACCCAATCACTTATTTATCGATCGAATATCTTTGTTCTTTTCATTTACCAATCACTATGAAGTTTGCTTTTTGCAAAGCAAATAAAAAGAGAAAAAAAGTTCAAATTGCCAATTATTCCTACTTAGAAGAACATTAGCCCCTTGCCACCAATTAAGTAATAATTTGCAGAACAGAGTTGCCAAAAGTTTGAAGTTTGACTGATGAAGTGGAATTTTTAAAGTTTGAATTTTGAATTCTGTTATGCGGCTAAATCAATGCTTTTATCTGATGCTGTTCCACGGGTATTTGAGTGAATGGCTCCTTCAAAAGATGAATTGTGCTAATGAAGTGAAAAATTCGGGGGAGGAAAGGTGGTGGTGAATGTCTGAAAAAGATGTCGAAAGGGTTTTTTCTCGTTTTTTTTTTTTGAGAAGATATGGTTAAATTTTGTTAACTTTGATGAATCTTCCCTTTATCCATCGTGTAAGATGAAAGAAATATTTTCTGCAAAAAGGAAAAGTACTCTAAAGGTAGATGATCCTTATTCGCGCAGCAAACATCTGCCGATTAAAGCGATACTGAGAGTTTACACTTAGAGAACGTAGTGTTCTGTGTGGTCTGTGATCTATCCTAATAAAATAAAAGTGTTTGTTTTACTTGTGTCTCCAGATGAGATAAACACTAAATGTGTGCAAGTACAAAACAAACTTCTTCAGAGAATGTTCACAATTCATCCACGGCTGTTGCATGTCCTAAGGACTTGTTTCGGTTCTCGTCAAAATAACCCAGGGAAACAACCCCAAGATAAAGGACTTAACGACAATTACAATCAGCAAAGGCTCAGTCGTATAGTGGTCATGTGAATGCAAACATTAGCATATGGAGAAACAAGAACGACGTAAGTGATTTACTATTTTTGAATATAAAAATGTGTAACCCCCAAGCAATACAGAAATAAGAGATCAGTCCATTTCCGAGCACAGCATACTGCTCCGGCATTGAATTTGTTATTGTCACACAAATTTGAGTCACTCTGTGGAAATTCCCCGGGGAGCCGTTCTGCATTTGTTTGCCGGGTATTCCGACAACAATGCATCGGTGTTGTTGTTCGGTTTCTTATATTCCCAACGAAAACGGAAAAGGAAACCCAACTATAAACACATTCCATAGAATAACCCAATTCACCCTAAGGACTCCGCACAGCAAAAGCATCAGCACTCCCTCTTGTTTTTGGTGATGCATCTCATAATTCTCATGCTCTGGGAATTTCAACTGATGTTGCATATATTTTAATGTGCTTTCTTTGAAGCATTGGGATGTATTCAACCCATATCCCTAGAATACAATTGAGAGCAGCACACTCGCCCACATTCTTTGAGGCAACTGCAATTGTACAAGTCCTTCAGGTCCCAAGCTTAGGAGTACAATTTCGAGCATGGGATAGGCTTTCAAGACCCGTTGCCTCAATTTAATGGGGAAACTTTAAAAATGCTTCTATCTCCTATCTCCTATCTCCACAACCGCAGAAGAATTGTATGCCTTTTCTTTTATACTTTTTTTTGAGTAGAAAAGATTGCACTTTCGCTGGAAGTTACATTATGTGAGTGAGTTCTTAGGTAATGTGTTTTTGAAATGAAAAGTTACGCACACTTATTCTGCTACTGCGAAAATTTGATGGGCTATCCTTTACGACGTTCGCATGCATCAGATGCGTAACAATGAAACTGTACGAAAGATCCTACCATACACAGTTATTTTTAAAGATTTCGTGCATTTTTTTCTCAAGACTAACTGCGACAACTAAGCGATTGAAGTAATTTTCTAAATGGAATTTGGTAAGACTTAAACAGAGAACTTTGTGGCTTCCACAAAGAAGATGCTGCCGTTGCCGCTGCTGGTGATGCGGCAGAACAAAGAGCTCTCTATTTGGCTTGAATTCAATTACTCGACATAACCAAAGGGAAGACGGTTTTTTTTTCTTTACATCAACAAAGACTACAACGACACCGACACAAAAAACGAAGGAATACTCTCCATCTGATTTCATACGTAAGAATCTCCTATAATACATTTGGATTTGTCTCTCTTTTTGTCCTCCCGCGGGCAGTATCTTTTCCTTGAAAGGAGGGGAAAAGTATCTTTTAAGGGAATTCGTTCTTGTTATGCTAATGCCCTGCTTCTCAGTCTCGGAGATCTGTGGAAAAATCAGATCCCTTCATGGCATCGAGGATTTACCTTGTTCTCATTGCAGTATCATTATGACAAACGTCGTTACGTATAATGTATGGATCCCTAGGTTAGGTTTGCAAAGGCCCCTCACATCACAGCTGAATAAAAACATTTTGATTTTAGATTACACATGCCTCAGAGGAAACGAATTTATAAACTTCTCCCCTTTTACTCTTTTGTTCGCAAAGCATGTGGATACATTGGTGGAATATGCAATTTAGAACTTGAATTGGAGTTCAAATATCACAATAAACGTGCCCTGAGGTTGTGTTTTGCGGTTGAAGAGCATTTGGTAGTTTCGTGTGAGTTGGTTTCAACAACCGTGTTCATTTCTTGTGACAGATAACTCGCTAAATTGTAAATAATATTGGTACCTCAGGGGAGTGTTACAGATTGATGGGCTTGTAGTCGTGTATGCACATTGTAGCTCCTCGGGATGACTTTGATAGCGAGAAGTTGAACGATTTTTCACCGGTCGAGTGAGAGTACTTTAAGACAAGACTTTCGGAAAGATTAGCAATTGAATGAGGCAGATCACATCGAGCGTACGAATCAGATATACATATTATTGCTTCCTTCCTGATCAATAAGGATAGACGGAGTCCTTTTTTTGCTCTTCCGTATGAACTCGAAGACTGTCGCTGTTTGTCCAACAAGAGCACTCTGAACTTTTCGAGCATTCATTGTCACATCTGTATATGTACACATTTCGTTCAACTGAGATTTACACTTATTTCATTCCTTTGAAATTGATCCTTTACAGGGCAATCGGAATTGTAAACTTTCTCTGAAGGTATTTCCTTTTTATACTCTGCACCGGGTAGATGCAAAAGATCAGTCTTGAAAGAAAGTACTTCAGACACTACCGCAGTGAAAAGCGATACTATTGTATGGGGATACTTCTCTAAAGGACGTCAAAGATTTGTAAGGTACATCAATGAATTCAGTCTGCGATAAAATCGGATTGAAAAAAATAACGTGAACATTCGTTTTCCACTTGTGTTCAGTGCGGAAGAACCAAGCTTATTTATGTATACCTATATTGGGACAATGTTGACCATCACAATCATACTAGCGAAGAGACATGAGTTTGGGGATTTTTGTCTGAGAAGTGGGCTTTCCTTTGAGTTTTACGACGATCGATACAGGTTTGTTTAGCGAAGCCAGCCTTGCACCTTCTCCTGAGATATGTAAAGAGTGTATTTTTTAGAGGTATAGAACCTTAAGTTGGCAACACTATTTTAACTGGCGGCCATTTTGTCAGTTTTCAAGTGATTTACTTTTTGTTTAGTTTTTCATTTCAACATGAATAGATTGAAAAATTGTGCAAATTTATTTTGAAAATCATGGTCCATTTCCACCATACTCAGTTTAGGTTGAATGGATACGTTAATAAACAAAACTTCAGTATTTGGACTGATGAGAATCCTCAAGTGTATGTTGATACACCGTTACATCCATAAAAACTGACTGTTTGGTGTGCTTTATAGGTTGATGGAATAATTGGTCCGTACTTCTTTAAGAACGATGCTGGCCAGAACGTTAGAGCCAATGGTAACTGCTATAGAGCCATGATTACTGACTTTTCATCAATAGAACAACCATGATGCGTAGGAGCTGTGGTTTCAACAAGACCGCGCAACATTTCACACAGCACGTGCCAAAATTGATTTATTAAAGGAAACGTTTGGTATCAGCATAGCTTATAAGCGATAGCACGCTAATGCAACACCATCGCATGAGATCGCAGCAGTCAGTCTACACACAGTCATTGAGCGCGTAGCTTGTGTAAAGTTAGAGGACAGAGAAAACCAATAAAATTAAATAAAACAAATAAAATTAGGTTTTATTATTTTTTTTTAACATTGAATGCTTGAGGAAGATACTCGATGATATGAACGATCCCAACGCTTTTTCCTTAAAATTTATGAGCAGCTTAATCATTTTTACACAGAATTGCTGAGAATTAAATAGGTGCCGGCAAATAAGTTGTTTTGGTTACCTACTATTAACTGCAGTCAAAACTCTAAATGGGCAATTTAATACTGGGTAGAGATGGAAGTGAACATTTTAGATGGTCCATTCCTGAAGAAGAAATAATGTAAATGGACTAATTCCAATTCTTATTCAACAAAAACTATGAAATAATCAAATTCAAATAATCAAGAAGAAGAATCATGTCTGTTATAGCTGCACAAACATCCAAACTTTATATTTTATGATATTATTACAAATATATCGATATTCACCATTTTAGCGCAAGTCATTCTTCTCAGAATTTAATGGTATGCACAAGAACCATTTCCATCGTACCAATTTATTTTCCCTAGTTTGAATTCCATTCCAACACGTCAACACCCATTGAAATCCATTCCAGTGATGTTGTCGAAATAAAATACATTTTTCGAATAGATGCTGTGCCCACAAACACAATTGGCCATATGTTAGATTCACTGATGTGAACACAAAAAGGTAACCACCATTTCTTTGATATCAGCATGTTCACCTTGTTTCGACCAGGAACAAACGAAACCAGTGAATTCTGAAACATCTGTAATCTCAGTGTATACGTACGAACGGAAGGTGCAGTATAATGTACATGGTGTACTATCGTCTCCACAACAGTTTATTGGACAGCAATTTGACACGTGGAATAGGCATTGAACTGGAATCATTTTGGGCAGAGTTGGTATTGTGTTAAATGCATGAGTAACTACCGGCTATAAGTGAACAAAAGTCAATTCGATGCCACACATACTTTGGGCTTGTGGAGTTCCGATAACGCACAATCCATCGCATCGACGGGGATGCATTGTGGGCTTCACTGAAAATTGAGAAATACATACGAGCAGGTCCTACTACAGTTGGTAACAACAAGTGAAACACGAGGCTATCTAGAATAGCCACACCAAACAATAAATGCAATGTGCAACTATGTATGCATGGAAACATGCAGCTGTGATTCGAAATAGAAGTTCCTGTCAGGTATACAGGTACATTTGTACCACCATAGTGTTTGTCTGTGTCTGAAATGAAATATTCATGCGTTTGAAGGATGTGTAAGAACATTTCAAGAGATATCAACAAAGTGCTTTCTTTCAATTTTTCATGATTTTGTCGTTGATCTGGGTTCAATCGGTGACGAAGTGGATATAAAATATGACGATCTCAATTACCTTTCTACTTTAATTCGATCCAAGACCAAACTGTATCGACTGGAGTCGTATTCCGATAGGCATTAGGTGACTGACAGCAAACTGCATGTGCAAAGAAATTGCACAATGGCTTGCCCCCATTTCTCGTTCCTGCAACTTTAACATAACCCAGTAGAGGCTCAATCTAAGGGAGTGAATTCCAATGATGCAGTACCCGTAACGACCTCCTGAGGCCTGCTTAAATCTACACAAGAAAGTCACTGGACTAACGTGGACGGAAGAAATCATGAAAGGCGTCTTTACAACCCTAGCCTTTGTAAAGTACTTGAGTACAGGTTTGGATCATTGAGTTGGTTAAGGCCTCTTCTACATGTTACTGCAGCAACAAGGGAATTGTGTGGCAAATGCAAGGGTGAGGATATATACATGGTATGTGCGCTTAGACGTCTCACCTCCTTTGCCATCACATTTCTCTAGCTAGTCAAGTCTGTTACAACGTGTAGTGAATTGTAATTCAATATGAAATGATTTGATACTATTTTGACATGAACCGACCTCTGTTGATTTTTGCCTGTGTGCTTTCCCTCCCAGCACTTTTCATGAATGAATACCATCGATTATCGATTGTTCACTTTCAAGGGATAGTTCCCAACACTAATTAAAATTGTGAAATGTTCAAGTTTCTTTTTCCATTCAGACGGGTTCAACCACAGCCATGATAACCAATTTCCTTTCGTATGCTGGACTCATGATGATATTTTTAATATCTTTCATAAATAAATCGATTCATATTTTCCATCGGCAATCATTCCAATGGAAGAACAACAATCAAATCCAATTTGCATCCTAGTTCGGATTTGATATGAGTCCTCCGCCATTACTTCCTTATCAATCTTCCGCCACATGAATATCAAACATTGGAATCGCCCGCCCCCTCAATTGACCATCGTTTCCCGACTGCCGAATCCTTCACAGGCACACTGATGTCATCCAAATAGGAGTCAAATATCATTCCCCCCCTCTCAGTAACAAAGGTCATTTTCACAAAAAGTGCAGACACCATGATATTAATCTTGTCAATGAGTGCTGCTCCTTTGTATCGTCGTCATTGGCCTATCCTACCGAGGATAATTTGCAAAAAGGTCCGAAGCGGCGGTGAGAAGAGAGAAGGTCAAAACGAAGATGTAGATATTTGAATTTTTCATAGAACCAACTCAGTGTTTATCTTTTTAATAGCGTGGTCGTAAATTCTCTTGGGCTTAACTGACCTGTGACAGCCGGACAACAGATTTTGTGTGCTAACCCAAACAAATCACCTCAGTTTGTCATAATATTTTGCTTTAATTTGCATTTTGATGTGTGAAGGCGGACATTTTCGGATGATTATAATCTGGTGTCGTTAGAATTAAGATGAGAGCTGCTAGCGTGAATAACTTGTAATTTGAGTGACTTATTAGATATACATTTGTTATGGTTTGGTGTGTTTCTGTTTGGCTATGTGAGTGTTTGGCTTTGAACAGGTAAGGATATGCTTGAATTTTGTGACGGTGGCGTATAACTGTGCCATAGATGTATGTTTTCCTGACAAGTCTTTACATATATAAATTCTGAAGTTGGCGAACTCGATCAAGTTTATTTTAATAGACCTATTTAGATTTTCGAATATTGATGGAGTTTGTCTACAGCGGGGCAAACGTGAACTCCCCATTTCGGTCTGTCGACACAACTGCTACATTGAGTCGAGAGTTGGACGTTAAGCAAAACAGCAGAGCAGATTCTTGGCCTTCGAATGAAATATACATCGAACACATGGTCACGTCTGTCAGGAAGGTGAATGGAGGGGAAGACACAAACGCGAACTCTACGAGCCGTACAAAGTTGTGGATATTGTCAAGAAGGCAAAAAACCGACGACTTTTCGCCCGCATGGACAACAATGCTCCAGAAAAAGATCGAACCTCCGGTACAAAGACCAAATCATCGCGGACATAAGATAGCTTGGTGTGGACGACAGAAAGCATCTATGGAAGGCAGCTACTGCTCAAGCTCAGACCCTAAATGAGTCGTCGGCATGTGTAGTATATATATTGTTCTAGAAGATTTGTGGGTTTAGTGATACTCGTTTCCGAACATTCCGGGCTATCTATCATAAATTAAGTAATTTATATTGGTCACCAAGTTATACTGACCATATTCATGCATTGGTTGTTCAACCTTCACATCGCCTACTTTATTTGTTAAAAGATCAACTAATTAATTTTTTTCTTGGATGACATTTCAGAATACCTACTAGCTGGAATTTTAGGCGAAGGAATACGAATTGCGGCACTGCTGGAAGTGGTCAAATCATACAAATCTAGAAGTTACCATAAGTCATGACCTTCCATTGAAAAGAAAAAACATTTTAAATTAAAGCTTCTGAATCGAAAAAAGGTCATAAAGTCAACATGGAGAAACCAAATGTCAAATTTAAAGGTTGGACAGAAAAGAGAACTAATGTGCTACGGTGCACAAGTATAGGGAGGAACGTAGAAAAGCTCGTACGTTTCTTTATAAACAAATATTGATTAGGCTACCACAGATACAAAAAAAGAGTGGAATGTTACTCCTTTTCATCTACACACTTAAATTGAGTATGAACTAAAATCTTAAACGAAGAAGGTAATGGATTGATTAAAGTCTTTAAATAAAACAATGAGAACGCGACAAATTTGTTTCAATCACTGGGAGAATATCTCTAACAGATACAACATCGCGATTGATCTAATCGAAAATAGTATTTCACAGTGAAGCACCATTATTCAGAACTTTGTACGGGATGTGGGACAGACAACCAAAGTAGTGAACATTGTACAAGCGGAATATTCTACAACACGTCTGTATACAAAGAACTTAAGCAGACTACTTGAATAATGACCATAGTACTGTCCAAATTTCAACGATAATTTGCGTGAGAGGAGAATTTCTCAAATTGAACTACATGACATATCGCGAAAATGTTCCGGTACGATGCGGCCTATGCGGACTGTGGAGAGAGCGAAAACGTAATGCATTTTCCTGGTACCTGCACTATCCTGAAGGAAATGAGAAGAAACCAACCACCATGGAGTTAAGCTAATGACGGTGGGTGATGTGAGTCGTGTACTTAATGATAGTGGAAATTGGAGTTCACTAGCGTCCTATTGCCAAATTGTTCAAAGGTATATACAAGGATTATTTATAAGGATTTTTAAATAGTTATATTTTTTCGATTAAACATTCAAAATATTGTATTATTTCGGCAGACTGCCATGCTTAAATGTATATTTGTAAACAAAATGTTATTGTGGTGAGCTGTTTTGTCAGAACTGTAGAAATTGAGCCGATTTTGAGTTCGAGCCAACTGAAGTGAAAAGAAAAATCTTGAAACAAATTATATAAGAAAAAAAAATTCAGCATAGCGCGTTTCATCAATACATTAAATCCAGATTTTCAGGTATTAACTATATTATGAGCGATCAAAGAAAATAGCCCAGAACATTCCGGGATATCTATCGATCAAAGAAAATAGCCCAGACTCTTTTTAGATGAAATAGTTTTTATTAAATAATTTCTGCAGTAATTGTTAAGTATCTCATCTCTAAAGCCTCTGTTGTTGCCTGCAGCAATACGAGTACCGAGGTTTTGTGATGCTGCAATTAAGTGTATCGACCATCATACGAATTTAATGCCAAAGTGCAATTGCTCCTTGCTCTGAGCGCCGAAGTAAGCAACTTTAAATCGCTCATTCATCTGCGACATACAATTTAACAACACGTTGTTGAAACAAATGAGTAAACATTCAGATCTGACAGATGTCTTTGTCAGAAATATGTTTTAACCCTTATAGTGTAACCCACAAAATATTTCAAATACCTGACCAAGCAAGGGACAATTTTCATTGTTCATTGTCATTGTCGATCCCTAAGATAAGTTATGTGTTTTTCTTTGTATACCATTTTAAATGATTTAACATCTAGTCAAGTCATTGTTCCATAATGTGAATAAAGGTACATTTATACACATTATCGATCATTTCGATTTTATTTTGTCATTTATTATATTAATGTCACAACGGTTATTTCCTTTATATTCAAGTGATTTTTTCACTTTTAAAATGTTGAACTCCACCATGGACAGTGATAGCGGTCTTCTCAATTTAAATGTATGGTAGTATATTTTTATGTTGTTTTTTTATGTAGTTTGTTGTTGACTTAACAACATCCATTTCCTATTCGCTACGCGCCTCACTTCAATTTCAATTGTGCACATGCTCTAAGCAAAGAGTTTTCAAGACACATAATTGGAAAAGTTTTCAAGATTTTCATTTGGAATCTGCAAAATTACTAAGACTACACTGAACATCCAGCCACCCACGCAAGAGCGTATGTATATGCAGAGTAAAATTATTCACGTACATCCCCTAGTTCGACGTTATGGCAGCAAGTGATATGTTTGGCGTTGAATTGTGTGCCAAAATTTCCATCTGTTAACTGGATGTTCAAAACAGATTTCTATTTATTTAAGTGCTTCTTCGATTCGGTTTACTTGGAAAAACTTATATACATATTTTTTTAAACTGTCAGACCCAACCGAATGCCAGTGACAATGTCAAATCAAATATTGATATATTAAATCGAAGCATAAAGAAATGGACAGCCAACGCATCTCTATCGATCTACGACATTTCATGGCTGCCGCTGAATCCCTTGGGAATCAAAGTACGGAGTGTGTAACAATAAAAAATCATCAAATCATCTCAATGAAAAATTGAAGACGTAGAAGAGTCGCTGTGCGGGGAAATTGTGAGGCTATCATCCAAGGCAACAAAGGACGTGAGGAAAGTACACGAATTTGAAAAATGGAACCGATCATAAAAATAACAATTCCGTTTATGCTTTGAAGATAAATGAAGTGATTTGAAAAATGTACTGTGCATTAAGCGATGTTTGAAATGTATTTAACGACCTTTAACGAAAAAAAAGAAATACAGCTCTTGCTTTATTTGAGGATGAAAAGTTGTTCGCAATCAACATCGACTGATTTTTATGAATTATAATACTTAAGGATGATATCTTTTTGTGAATTCGATAATGTGCAAGTGTATCTCGGATTAAATTAAGTGGCACAGTTAATTTACTGAAAGTTTAGAAATTTTATAGAATTTCTTGTATTAAAGGTATCGCACGTGTAGGCGTTAAATAACATGTTTCTGAGAAAATGTGGAAAACAGAAATTAATGCATAGAAGAGGGATGAATAAAACATGGATTGTCTGTTGACTACGGAGAAAGGAATTAAGTGACTTGTTTCAAATGAACTCGATTCAAACTATGGTCTCATCGATAAGTATGTGGGAGTACACTCATGCGAATGTTATTCTGACAATTTGGGATAATTTTTCCTGGAAGCTGTACACAATACGAGGCAGTGTTGACCAATGACCTAAGATTGGTAACTGAATTTGAGGAATTTTACGAAATCAATTACACCTCAGTACCTAACAATAACAGGCAATTGTCCTCAAAGCCATAAACAGAAAGTCATTCGCTGCTAAATGAATACATAGATATTTTCTCTTTACGCCTACCTTTCTTTTTTCAAGGTTACCTTTTATTTTTAGAAATGGTACGCCATCCGAGATGTCGTCGGCTTTTAATTTCGTACCTGGAGTTAAGATCTCATATTTAGGCGATTCTGAGAGGCCGGCCATGGCGAAATTCATCGATTTAGTGGCCATGAATTTGACATTTTCATATCGGGGTCACATTATTTTTCCATTGTGTACTTTGTAAAATGCATTCAAAGCTTGAAGTAAGTGTTTTTGGAGTTGCAAATTTCAGCCTGAAATTTGTGTGTGCTATTAAAATTGTAAATTTGCGTTGTATCGAAAACTTGGCAGAGTTCCGTATCTTGATGCTCATTGCTTTTTAATATACTAGTCGAAAACTACAAAGCTGCACTATTAGTGTTTCGCAGTCCATATATCGATGTTTTGTGATTCTGGCTACAAAATTATTATAACCAGAATGCGAAATTATTTTCATCGAATGTTCTTGCCAAAGACGATCTAAAGTTTTTCTTCAGATTTTTAGACACCTGAACTGAGTGGGATTATCAACTATATTCCCACGCATATATTTTGATATGTGTTGGTAACTGATATCCAAAAAAGAATCAGGAGAGGAGACCAATTCGCATACGCATACGAGACATCCCCCATAAGCCATTTATGACCAGGTCCATTTGGGAGAAGTTTAAAGCTAAGTTCATGAAGGGACAAGCATGGTTTTCAAGAGTTTTGGATGTTATTTCTGAGTACAGTGTCTTTTTGGTTGATAATGACATTGGCGTTGCCAGCTTCGCAGTACTGTTGTGCCACAAATTAGGTGACATTTGCAATGTTTTGCTATTACGCCACTTGAGCAAAAAAGCAACACTCTTGAATCAGCCACGGATCGGTTCAAGTGTCGTCAATGACCCACTATAGCTTTCCCGGAGAGAAACGAACGTACCAATAGCAATACAAAATGATACATATTCTTGCGATCGTATACACAAACGAGTGCAGTTATGGGCAGTTCATAGCCCTGATGCTGTAACAGTAAATCATGTGCAGTTTTGGTTTCGCCTGCTGCGGCAATTTCTATGTCAAAATTGCACCAGGCTATGGAAGGCCAATTATCGAAAATGTCGATATACTCACGCAAATGGTCGAGTATGACCGTATATTACTATTTCGACTGCCCAGCAGCAAATCACTGCATAAAAAGCCGTTTTAAATAAGGCTGAATACAAAAAGAACCTCGATGTATGGGTACCACATGAGTTAATGCCAAAGAATCTCATGGATCGAATTTCCATCTGCAAATTACTGCTGAATCCCAACAACATCGCCCATTTTTGAAGCGGATGGTGACTGGTGATGAAAAGTGGATCACTTACGACAACGTCAAGCAAAAACGGTCGTGGTCGAATAGGGGTGAGTCGGCGCAAACGCCCGGGATTGACGGCCAGGAAGGTCTTTTTGTGTGTTTGCTGAGATTGGCAAGGAATCGTCTTCTATGTGCTGATATCCTACTGCGAAACTCTTAATTCGAACCAGTACTGTTAATAATTGGATCGCCAGAAGCTCCTTGAGCTTGGTTGGGAGATCCTTATGTATCCAACTTATGTTCCGAAACTAACACTAAGTGATTACCACCCGTTCCTGTCCATGGCGAACAATTTTGCTGGTGAACAGTTCGCCTATGGAGGCTTGTGAATTATGAAACAAAACTCTCAGTTGTTTACCAGTAGGGACTATGGCTTTTTCTTGTTACTACAGCTAATATTTTTCATGGCCAAATACTAACGAACGGCAATTTTGACATGGTATGGTGGAAGGAATATCAGCTTGTCAAACCGGCCATCCTTTTGTGTTGTGACGTCACTCACGGTCCGTATTTGACACTGGAGAGATGTATTGCTTAAGCTTGCATCACAAATAAATGCCGTATATTAAAAAATTAAGAATGGAAAAGAGGAATTATATCCAAATTGATGTAAGATGAAATGACTGAATTCATTTATAATTGTTATAATATAGGAAATGCAACAATGTGCTGTAAAAGTTTGCAGAAACCATAATGAGTAGTTGAAATGTGTGAAAAATGTCTGTTTCCGCCTTTAAGTTTCTGTTGACATACAAATTCCCCCGATGACGTCACGCAGGGTCTCAAGAGAACTGTCCAGTACACCTTATATTCCTTCCACCATGGATTACAGGAAGCCGTAAAATAACGCCGTGAGAAATATGACCGAATTCTGACATTCATTTCGCCTTGCGAATTGAAATAATGCCTATTTGACGGGGTTGTTTTCGTTGTTAACTTATTTTTGAAGAGAAAAACGACAAAATGTTAATCCGATACATTTAAAAAAAACGCTAATACAGCGTGAGTGTTAAATACGTACGATCTTGTAATAATGATTAGTCGTTAACAAATAATCTGTCAATTGTTTTTCGTGTGTCTAATTTTTCAAAATAACCTCTGTCCGAACAAAGTTCTTTAATAAATTACAGTTTAGTTTTCAAATAATGGTTTTATGTAACAATAAAGGGTAAAAACATCAACTCAAATGCAATTATGGCATGAATTGAATTTTATATTCAACATTTAAACACTGTAATCCGTTTTATTGATTTCAATGTTTCTTTCAATAGTTTCTTTTTTAGTTTAGTTTAGCTACAGGTTAAATTATTCGAATCGCCCATGAACCTTTGACTGCACAATAAGCCAACAAAACAACGCTTCCTCCGATGGACACATGTGTATCTGCAAAGTATAATGGAAATGTTCACAAACACACAAATATGTATCTGCATGCACATTCATACGTACATACATATTTTAACAATTGTCCAGGTTTCATCGAATTTACATTTTTGATATCTCTGTCAAACAAAATTTTCATTTATCTGTCCACAAAGGGTCTGGCTTCATGTTTATTCATGGGAATTATAGTTGAACCTGAAAACTCTCAGTCAAATCGAAAATGGCACAACACACATTGCACTGCACATGATTGTGTGCGGGTGTACCTTGAGAAAGGATTCCGCGCAGATATGTTTAAACTTTTATGGATTTTTCTTAAATGAATTTGATGTAACGAGTGCAGAGGGTGAAGAACGATGTGTGTTTTCTGATGTGGTTTATATTGATCATTGACCCGACGTTGCGAAAGAGGGCGTTTGTTTATTTTACGCATGGCTATGGTACACTTCATTTATTCAAAATCGATTTCAAAATTCTTTGTCATGCTGTTGCGAAGTAAACAACCTTGTTATTACATGCAGAGCTGTTCTTTAGGCCAAATAATTCCTAGTCAGCGGGAGCACGCTTTCAACATGAGAAGTACATCAAATTTCTTCTTATTTAGCGGGCGTCCGGTGAGGAACTGGGCTTCTGTCAACATGCCTCTCCAACTAGCTCGGTAGGCGCATCTAGTTTTGTAAACTCAGATGATTGGGGTCCCTTTACAGCTGGACACCCCATTGGAAACAAGGTCTTCCTCTGCCACAATGTCCCTCGAGGTTGTACTAGAAGATTTTCCGCGCGTTAATGTTAATTTGCTCTATATGATCTATCTGAGTCGTAACATTCGAATTCACTTGACTAGGTCGACGTCGTTATACACCTCGATTAAATCTTCTCCTCCCAACTCCTGCGCAAAAGGGATTGAATGCAAGTCGAAGGATTTTCCTCTCGAAGCGACCCAGAATCTCTTCATCCGCATTGGAAATTGTCCATGCTTCCGCGCCATACAGCAGGACTGAGACTATTAAAGTTTTATATAGAGACAGCTTGGTTCTTCAAGAGAGGGATTGTCAACAATTGTGTTAAAAAAGACATGACATAATCGAGTACATCACAGTTAGGTTAATTTAAATTGTGTTTCTTCAGAAGCTTGTTGGTCGAGCGGTAATTCCATCCGTACTGTATGCCTAGAGGAAAAATAAGACAAACGCTTCCAAGCTGTCAAAAGCATATATATTACTATTTCTGTAGCATGAGGTTAGGTGTACAGGCGTGTTTATTTGATGTACTTTTAAAAGATTTCAATAAGGAGGGTATATTTTTCCAATCAATTGACGCAGAGCGAACGATTGACGCTTTGTTTGAATAGAAAACGAACCGATCGGTTTAGTCAAGTAAAGAAATATACAATATCTATGCTATTAGCAGGTATCAGCTTGGCGAATTTTTTGATGGGCCTACATGTGTACATGCGTAAATCCAACTCTCCTAGGCGCCAATGGATTCTGGATTCTGTTAACTAACAAAGTTCTGGAGGAGTTGCAAGCAGACCAGAGGATGAACGAAAAAATTCTAGGATTTGGGATGCTGCCAATTCACATGTATCACACATGGATCAACTGCCCGTACATACGCACAAAATTAATGATTCGTGTGGATTGTGGTTCGGGGCCATCATGGGTTCGTTCTTCTTAGTAATCGACGATATCTTGGCCGTCACCAATAAACGAGTGAGGTTATTATCATAAATCTTTAATTTTCGCTCAAGATGAATGATGCGGATCGGAGAAGGATGATGTTTCAGAAGCCGGTACCACACAGGACATTCTGCTCTCTGTTCTGTTTAATGCAAAAAAGCCACAACCGACAAGGCCCCCAAAGTCTGCATAAACCGTGCCGTCGCTCAAATTAAGCTTGATCTACACTCGTGTATGCCAGAGTCATTTTAGCCTCCCGGATTTGCGCCGTGTTGGCCATTTAAACAAATAGTATCAACTTTGTCTCCTGTATAATTGGAGTGGTATTTTGTTAGTACTGGGACTTTGGTCTTCGGTAAAGCCGAAGGCTTGTTCCCACACCAGGTCGAGCATAGGTGAGTATTTGCGAGGTAGGTGCCATGTAGAAGATTACCCTTTTGGAAGTGCATGTCTTCTGTTTGTGATGTTACGGATGGAACTGAGCAGATCTACAAACGCTGAAAAAGTCCAATCCCGCACGTAGCTGGACATTGATGGCGAGAAAGGTTTTTCCGTAACACTTCTGTTATACTGACCAAAATAATATCCCAATACCCGAATACTTGAACGAGTTCAGCGATACTACCAAGGCGGACTGTGGTGCCACCCACGGAAAAGGGAAGAAAAACTGCTCATAAAACCTGAGCCACCTAATTAACATCACTTTAATAATTCCTGAATATGTAACTGAAATCAATATATTCAGGAGTTAATAGGTATATACGATTATATGAGATATCGGTCTCTATTACGTACGTTGATAAATATTTTCTCTACAGCTGCGATTTACTGTATATACTGTAACCCAATCCTCCACCGATAATGTGATGATATATCCTGGAAGTTGCTCTCATATCATTTCGACTCCTTGGCGACAATTATACCCTCGTTAGGTGTACCAATCAATACAAATGGATACAAGTACGTACGCTTGCTCGGCATTATATCATGCAGCGATCTGGAAAAGTATCTTCACATGTGTGGATGGGTGTGTATATCCTTGGGAGCTTATGAAGTGTGTGTACATACTCTGAAGGGATATAATACCTTCAGTAGCTGTAATTAATTGTTTATTTTGCAAGTCAATTTCCTCCGGTGTGCAATACACTCTCGGATCGTCCGCTGCTAGCTGACCGCAATCTAATTACGCGCAATATAAACAACTTATTACCACCTTAATGACCTGTCAACCATAAATATGCACCCATCTCCGTAAACAGCGGAAGCTGTGCATCCGGTGAAGATACTTGATTCCATGCGCCCCCCAACTAAATCTGATTAGCCTTAGGGAAATTATGTGCTTAACTATGATGTGTGATATGGATCGCTGGGACCAAGGCAGTGAATGCTAACTTTGTCAGACGGCATCTATTATGTACCCAAATTCAAAAATGTGTCAACCTCTCAAGAAGGATAACGAAGTGTGCTCGTATAATTTATGAGCATACACACAGTCGCATGCACACGGGAGAAGACACGAGGGGTATGTATGTAATTGCTACTTCAAAAAATCAATTATGCCTGATTCTGTTGCTGAGGACATCTTGAAAGACGTTTGACAAAAAAGAAGAATCCGATTTCCTTATTCCAGTTCAATGGGGCAATCAGAGTTTCAATAAGTTTCTTTGACATCACTGAATTGCATGGTGATTACACAAAAAAAAATTCCTTTGTCGCTGAGCACGGAATGAAATTTGCTTGGTGTAACGATCTCAGGTTGTTCACTGTTGCCACCATCTTCAGCTGCGCCCTGCTCCTCTTTCACTCACTGCCGACTTATGCCCTGATTGCTACGAATTATTTTTGAATTCAATTGAATTTCGGATTAAGAGGTTCTGAGTCTGTGAGGATATTTGTGTGTCTGAGAGCTTCTGTTACGCTTCAAGATTTCGACCGGAATTTTTTCAAGGGCTCCCAAATATTTCTGTATCTTGTCGACGAGTTTTTCGTGTGCGTGTACACTGTGGGGAGAGGAAGAGATCTCGGCTGCGGTGTTGGAAAAATATTGACTGAAACGTGCCAGATATTAAATATTACTCCTTCGCAACATCCTACCTAGATGAGTTACAGAACGGATAAAATGTTAATCACACTCACACCCAGCGTCGTCCTCGTCGTGGTCGTGGTCGTCGTCGTCGCGGAGATTGGGCTGGAGAAAAACCAACAAAAGCTTTTCGTTTAATACCGCAAAGCACTCAAGGCAGAAACGCCTTCGAAGCCCTAATGCAGCCATAATCCCCACCTGATTCATTCCCACATAAAACGGAGAGCTTGTTCGATTTGTTTGGTTATTTGCTGCTTGATTCCTTCGATTTCAATTAATTACAACATTAGCTCATTTGTCCTATTAAGATCCCCAAAGGATTACGGATGGATAATGGATGGAAATTACTACAGACAACTGTTTACTCTTTCTCTGGCTCTGTGTATTTCTCTTAGCACTGTGCACATATGACAGCCTCCCCGTAGTTGCGGATATGTGAGTGTGGCCTTGTCTATTTATACAGTCCCACCCCTTCGGCTGTACGCCTCTACACACAAGTATCCCCATTCGGTAATGGTATTGACGATGGCAAAGGATTTTCGAGCCATGGTCTTAGTTAATTTATCTATCCAATTTGAAATCCTGATGGGATGTTGATGATATTTTTATGGGATTAATGATTTGTGAACGTCCTTGAAGATGAGACTAATCAACAAATCAATAACATTCCCTCTGACAGTCTGGAAAAGGGAACTGGCATAATTACCTTAATCCATGGACTGTCCTTCGCTTCATCGTAGATTTCGAGCATGCACTAGCATGTCAGCCGAAAGGTGCGAAACTTGTGTCTACCCAATTTCGAAATTGCTGCACCCTTTCTAGTTTAAGAAGTGTTTCCATGATGCCAAGAGGTGTTGCCTGGTCGTCAAGTTTTGTGAAAGTTTACGAATGCACAAGAACAGCAGACTTTGGCAGACTTTTTAATGAAATTTTATTACTTTCAAGGGCGAAAACAGGGAAATATACTGAGTGATGAAGTGGCAAGATATATAAGAATGCAACTTTCGAACGGAGATGCAATGATTGACTATCTTGGTGTCTGAACAGATAGAGCCAACTATTAATGCCGTGAGGCTTACTTGAGCACATGAGTTGTTGGGTTAACTTTCACAAGTCTCCTTATATATGATTACTCGTATAATAGTTTAAATGCAATCGCGCATTTTGAGCTCAACATAAGCGTGTTTCAGTACAATCTACCTTTCCTTGCCAGTCGTTTCGTGCACGGACATTGTGTGTCCTTCCTCCTCTTTTCCATATTTTCAGCTTCGATGTTATTTTTCATTTTTTGCCAGAAGTTTTCTGTCGCGGGGGTAGACACACAAGATATCTCCAAAGCACTCGATCTTCCGCCATCGACTCTAACTCATCAGGCGTTATGCCCAAACTCAACCAGGCGTGTTTTTGGACTTGGTCCAACCACCTCGTTCTAGGTCTGCCAAGCGGTCGCCCACATGATGAAATCGCATTCAAGGCACGCCTCGGAAGTCGTGATGGTAATGACATTCGTGCCACGCGACACGTGACCAAACCATAGAAGTATAGCCCCTTCCGCTAGAAGAAGCAGCTGCTCTACATTGAGTTCCTCGCGTACTGCTGTGCTCTACCCTTTCCCGGCGAGTAACTCCTAATAATAGCACGAATAAATCTCATTTCGGCAGAAAAGTGGGATATATAAACAAATTGTTAAAAAGCCCAATGTTGATAATTCGAACCACCATAGGTATTTCTATTAAGGTCCTATATAACACACTGAAGACGATGATTTTTCTAAGGTTCGAGATCTACACATCTGTGAAATATAGAATGTATGAAAGCAGCAATTTAGCGTGCCACCACCAACCGTTTGGCTACACAGATAAAGATTCCAGTTTAACATGTGGTGCTCACTAAACTGGACAGAAAGCCCATCCATTCCTTAGAGCTCTCCAGTCCACATTTAGAACAGGGTTTTTTAGCTTTAATTATTCAAAAAAATAACGAATTGAATTAATGGTTTTGTTATTTACAAAAATGTCAAGAGTGTGAGGGGTTTGTTCATTACGAAAAGGACATCAAGGATAACATAAACACAAGTTCCGTTTGCAAATATATAGTAATAACTACGCAAATATTGTCCTCAACCCTTAAAAACATTTATTTTGCACAAATTTCTTCAAGATAACACGTCTAATAATTGCTATTTCAATTCTCCTTTTGATAATTCTACTGTAGTTTAAGCATCTTCTGGTTGTAGTCTCCTTTAAGGGTACTTCTTGCCTCTCACTCGTAAATTAAGTACACGTAAGGAGAAGTTCCCTAGAAAACCAAAGAGGAGCCGAAGAGATCCAATGAAAACGAAGAAAATTCCGTAGAAAGAAGAAAAATATTTCAAGTGCTGCAATTGATTTCATTCTGAAGCACCCTTAAGCGTGAACCACTATAATTTTTAATTTTCTCTTCTTCTTCTTCGTTATGTTTTTTTTTGGCTCGTTCTCTTAATATTTTTTCTAAGTTTCACTTGGTCTTGGGCTGCGCGAGAGGGATGATGGCGTTCAGAATTTATAGCATCTGGTATAAGGCGATGAAACGAATTGGTAAAGTTTGCACCTCTTCACCTCTGACAACGACACTTAAAGTGTTTTGGCTATTAAGCACAGGAGCGAAATAATAATAGAGGACGAGTGGCGGCAATAACACGGGTGGTGGAATTCCATTAATAATCTTCGGTTAAGTACTTCGAAAAAAAATGTTTCTGTTCTCAACTCGGCGAGCGGTTGTGTTGGGTTTCAAAGTACAAGTGGACTGGTATTTAGTGATAATTCTATAAATTTGTGTGCTGTGTAGGGGAGAGGTTATGCAGGTGAAGTTTACAGCTCTATTTTTTTAATGCAAGTAGATAAATGGCGCGTATTAATGCTGCTTCAAGTACACTACTGGCTACGCAGTTATTCTGAGAGAAAGACAAAGGAGGCAGGTGGCCAATGATAGTAGAGACAAGAATAATGAATAAACGTTTTTATTGTTCGATGTCATCGGAGTGCGACGATATCAATTGGCCGGTCAAATATTCACCGTCTGCTTCGGCCACAACAGCGCATTTAATAAGAGACTGTGTTCAATGCGTTCCTCGTTGCGACTTGAGTTGTAAGCACACAAGCTTGACGGAGCACGAATTGGATTCGTCGAGGCCACTGCTTTCAGAACCACGTGAAAGAGTGGCTTGCTACCACGAATAATTGAGTAGTTGAAGCAGGTGTTTGGCCACCTTCCAAAAATCCGCCCTTAGCCCTATCTACAAGATTTCTCAATCAATCATGTGAGCATTTCAAAACGTACGTACATATAACATCCATATGTAGTGCCTTATCGGAGTCACTTCTCCATCCCGAGAAAAGATCAATTCTCCTAAATTGTAGACATTTTAATAAATTGTGTGTAACCCTAACCCATTTAAAATGAGCATTCGAGACTGTTACCAGAACCACAAATTTCTTCCCAGGACCTTTAACTCACCCACAACACAATTAAAAATATGTCAGCTTTCATCAAAAAGTTTGCGATTCCCCACATCCTTATGCCGGGTTTTTCGTCAATAAAAATAATGATCGATGGCATCCTTTAGGGTATAGTGGTAGCACTTGATGTGTAATTGGAAAAAATGATTTATTAGAAACTCAAGCAAGCATGTTTTCATTCCATTAGATGGCTCAAACCAAAAACAGACTAAGGAGTCTCGTTCAAGGCTGTTTAACACCATTAGGTACATACACATATCCTAGAAGAGAAAAAGAGACAGTGAGTAAAACGAGAGATAGTGTGGGGAAGACCAAGAGTGTGTCATTGGTGCAATACATCATTGTGGTTGTTTCGTTTCGCTATACAAATATTTTCGTTGCCGAGAACTGTTTGCTTTTATCCTTTAATTTATACTCTCCCCTATTATCATCCGTCCGCCCACTAAACTAATGACAAAAGCTCGGAACTTATTATCCAGAGTACGATGATATTTTTGAACAATCTCCCATGGTGAGAGATGCCCTGGCCGGGCATTGAAGTGGGGGGCGCGCGCGTAGCGTGAAGACTCTAAATTTCGTAATATTTCCAACGAAATTGATGTCATGATAAGGGAATATATATACATTTTCATGTTTATTACACTGAACGAAGTTGTGGGTGGTAATTCATCTTTTTCGTGCGAATATCACTAGTGGAGCGGCCGTGACGTTCGTGTTATTTGTGCAAAGGAAATCTTTTTTGATAGATGAGTGCACAATCAATTTGCGTCTTGTACTAGTGAAAGTGAAAAGTGGATTTTATTAAATTCAATGTAGCCAGAGAGACCAAGACAGTCGTAATGCCTTGTGCTCGGCTTAAGTGGGCTCTTGTTTGGACGGTTTGCGTGGTATTTTGAATAATTTACCGAAAACGTTAAATGTTTACTCTAAAGAATGAAAATCTCGGTCGATGGCTGATGATATCTACGCACCTGCTAAAGTGCATAAATGGCTAATGGAATTGTTCGAGATAATTGGCAGCCGTTTTTCATGTTGTTGACAATTCGTGAGGGGACATTGAATAAATGGAGCTCGTGGTCGTGTTTAGTGTAAGCATTGTTATCATATTAGATAGCGGTCATCAGTGCGGTGAAAAATTGTATATTTCATAAGCTTAACGACCTACTTCGTTGTCATGTTTGAGCTTCTTTCAGACCCAATTTTTCAATTTAAGAAAGGAATTTGGAGGCATAGTTGTTGTTAGTTTAAGACTAAGGGCAAACCAAAGAGATGTATCTTGTGTGCATTTTAGATCTTAGTTCATTAGGGTTCCATACTGTAGCAAGATTATTCGTAAATAAAAAAACAATTTTATTATTATTTATATTTTATGTTCACTATTTTACATCCTCACTCACTGCTACCTAATTTACGACTGAATGGTTTACAATATTGAGCTCAGTATAAGTTGTTTCTTAGAACTTAATTTTTTACTTGATTTTACAATGAATGGCTACAATACCAGAATAAAATATCACCTACTTAAGACCGCACGGGTTTAAGTATTGCTTTTGGAATTCAAAAAAAAAAATATGGAAGCATTGTAAAACAAAAGAGGTTTTTGGTTTCTTCTCTTCCTTATAAATAAGGTGGGGTTAGCGTTAAGCCGTGCTCACAAAGTTGTATATAAATATGCTTAGCTATCGGAAATCAAAACAAGGAACGGCCCCAGGGAACAGAGTGAGAAAAGAGGAGCCGTTGCGTGAGCACATTGGTCTGCAATGGCTTTTGGATTGTAGTGAGTGGGGAATATTGAACTGGGAAGAATATTCCATATTCGTCACTGAACGTCAATGTGCGTCCAAAGGCAGGCTTCACGGTTTTACGGAAAGTGATGGGAATGTTGGCTACTGAATTTATTGAGGAAAGGGCTGCAATAGGTTCACTTATCAAACGTTTATTAAAATAGCCATAAACCAGAGATAAATAAGATGCCTTACATCAATGAAAAACGACATATGATAATTCTACTTGTCATAAGGAAGGATGGATATATATATGTATATATATTGTCTCCTAAATAATACGAAAGTAGAGAGATTTTCAAGTTTACCTCTCGCATGACTTAGACTAGAGCAGGGACAGGTATAGTTCAGTCTAAGACATACATTATTGGACAAAACTAAACCACCCCCTATGAGCAAATTGATTATTTTTCTTGTATCGAAAAACAGAGAGAAGCGAGGAAAAGGGCTGTAAGGCTGTTTATGCTTTGATAAAGTTGACTATGGTGTGTCAATTATAGTTTGTGTATCATTCTAGTCGAGAATTTGGATGAGATAAAGCTTCATTTCACTTTACCGTATTTTCGGTACATCCAAAGATTGCCCAATCTTTTACTTTTTTCGATGCGCCCCTAATCATTGAAAGAAAGCTTTCGACGTTTAATGAAGTCTCATATGATGCTTATAATTTTAACAGGCATCACTAATATGTATTTCCACATGATATCTCGTCCGTCCACTCTAACAGTTATGGACAGCACTTTTCTGCGATTCAGCCTTATCACCTGCGAGCGCTGAACTCGGTTCGCTCAGGCTACTTTTGATAAATGTTCTTCATTAGATGCAGTATGATTTCATACAACTATCATAGTAAACAAATGAGGCTTAAGTGACCTACTGCCTAATTGCAGCCCTCTCCCAATTGTCCTCAGGACTGTTTTCGGTCGCAGAGTTAGCAGGAATACTCCTCCCAGCTAGATATTTTCAATTGACCAGGTGTGACTTAAAATTGACCAGTTGAGACTTAAAATTCTCAAAGAGTGGTTGATCCCGAAGGAAAATTTTGGTGGATTTAAAAAAAGTTTAGTTTATCTGCTTAACGCCCTCATGAAATAAAACAGACCCCCACTTTCCTCTCTGATCACATTTTGTAACACAGTCGTCAGTTATAAGACGACTTTGTAAATTTATGTACATAAATTTATGTACATTTCTTTGAAATTATGTTGTAAGAAGAGGCTTATACGTTAAAAGTAGTGCGTAGTGCTACGTTTGTTAAACAAATGAGAAAAGTGATTGGATCTCTTACACGGCCAAATTTCTTCGCATCAAATAAAAGTGGTCAAATTTAAAATGTTGATAGCAGACAATTTTTTCTCGTTCTCAGTTCTCTCTCATTCTATATTCTAGATTCGATGTGTTTGATATTAACATACAAAAAAAAGAGAAAAATAGCTAATTGTTTACAGAAGTATGACCAATTGCTGACAATAACTTACTACAGCATACCATTTCATACTCCCACCTTTCGAACCCTTATCCCCTATTCCTCCATTAATAGATCAAGCTTCGAATCTGCTCCGTGAGCACCATTGGCTTCGCTGATGAACTCAAGTTTGTCCCATATTACCCCTTCCAGTATTTTAGCCATCGTGTCCAAACTGCAGAGTGGTCGCAAAGAGCAGTAGTTTGGCTTTGAAACTTGTTCGTGTCGAAAATTAAAGCAAAACATAGTAGTCGCCAGGGAAACAAGCGTTATGCATAAAAATGAAAATACCAAGCCGTTCTCTCATGGCGTATGGGTGCGTATATATACCCTTGACCCCCAAAGGCTGCCAAGAATTTTTTTTTGTTAAAATTAAATATGTTTGCCTCCAGATTGGTATGAGTACAGATTTTTTATCCTTCATCGAACTGTACTGTTGCACTTGATCTGGATAACAATCAGTGGAGACCAGGGCCTAACCTTGGTCAAGTACACACTGATATGCCTTCCTTTTGACAGCGGTTGATACTCCTCTTCACGTTGAATCCCATGAAAAAATAAACGAATTTTCGATTGGTGTAATGTATGTTGTTTCCGAAAACACGTGCTTCTGAAGCCCTAATACGTCCCACATAAGTCTTCCACAGACATAGTCGTCTTCACTTTAAACCCATGAAGTGTTAAGCATTTATCAAACTCATTGAATCAAAAGATGTACGAGTAACTTGCTTGCGGGTGTGGCCAATAAATTTCGCCCAAAATCCTTTCGCTCGCGACATGTACACCAATTCACAGAAATGAATCAACCAGAGATTTAAGGTAACGAACAGGCTGGAACAGGAATTTGCCTCCAAGCTGAGGTGCGAGGTAAGAGTAGTCACACACACCACGGATCAGTTGCTCTGCGGAGGGCAGTTCAGTGAGGTGAATTTATATTTTTGAGAATTATGATGTCCCAGGATGTGAATTCGTAAGCACACACGCATGCGAGTATGTGCAGCAGAGAAAGAACAAAAGCATCGCTTCGTTTTGGGAATGCCGTTCACGAGTGGAAGTACGTTAATTATTTCTGAAGCGGATGTAAGCAGTGAATACTAAAGCGAATTAGTGGCAAGCATAAGCGAGAGAGTAGTTAAGTGAATAATTAAGGCAACGATTACAAAGGTGTTGAAGCGAGGCAATCGAGCAGATATCGATCAAATAACTTTTGAGTCGACGCGGAAAGGGTAATTGAAAACTCTCATGAATACTTGAAAGATCGCAAGACGTTGAAAATGAGTTGGGATACTCCATCAAGTCGGTACGTTTGGACCATGACGTGGGACTTGGGACGTGGGTACGTGATTTGTTTCAGGGAACACTATCGTTTTTCATGCTGACTGTGAGTGACGTTTGCATGGGGTTGCATAGTGAATAGTATTTGTCGTACATTACGACTCACGTCAAGAATCACGTTTAATCTAATATGTAGAGTTCTGATTTTAAAACTATAGCATCAGCAATAGAGGAGATTTATACATTTCGTTGGTATATCTCTGAGGCAGCGATGGCAGTGTAGTGCTAAACTAACTTCGCATAAATCAAGTTCAAGAACGTGCCAGGGGTGCATAATGAATGCAGTGGCTGCCTGCTCCCTGCTGCCTGCGGAGGAGAGCTTATCGCGAAGGAGGACTTTTTGTAGATTTGTTACGGCATAACATGGATTGGTTTACGATGCATCCCTAATTCTTTTTCTCTTCAAAATTAAGACATTTTTATGGGTTGACACGTTCGCGAAAAAGGTGAAGGTGAATGCAAGAGGTATTGCTGCGATTTTCAAGTGCTTTGCTCACATGTGCAATTTAATTCACGTTGTCCTTCTGCGTACATTTGCACATAAATGGGGAAGATTTGATTGGCCTTGCATGCAGAGAGGAATCTTCAGCAAATACTTAATGCACACATATCACAAAGCTGTAAAAGGGAGGTCACAAGGATCTATGGATGCTAGTGGGATTCCGAATCGGGCGCTATCCCACTGGAGCATATAGATTACCGGCTTCATCTATTAAATTGTCCCATTTGCGCGTTTTCGAAGAATCTTCGGCCTGCAGCAATGTTGTACATGGTTTAGCCATCTTAGGCGTTGAAAACGCGTCGCCTAGACTCATGTCGCTGTAGAGTTCGTGGTTGAACCTGCCCCCAAATGCCATAAACGCAAACATGACCAAAGATTGCCCGAGTATGCTCTGCAGAAATTGTACGGACTTTTGGAAGATTGTGCCTCTTGTGTTGGCGAGTGAGTTCTGCACGATATTCGTCTTGACTAAACCGACCTTGATGCAGTAGCGAATATTCTCCACCGTCATACTGCAAATCCTGGGGAGTTTGGTAGAAATGTCAAGACTAGATATGGTTCTGTAGAGCTCGACCATATTCACGCTCTTGCATACGGAAATTCAAACATTGATGGATCGATCTGAATTTCTTTGGCTTTTTTTTTGCTGGTTCTGCAGCAGTGTAAACATTTCTTCGAAACGTCTTCCCCGGCATGAAAACGGATTGATAAGAATTTACTTTGTTCAGTTGAAGTAGTAGGATTCTCGGTGATTTTTCTTCGGCCGGAGAGAGCGCTGCCATTAGAGAGTGGATGCACAATAGATTCTTCCTCCACCTTCTCGTCTCTATAGCTTCTGCCATAGTCATTATAGGAAAGACATAAACTAGAAACATAAGGTTTTGAGATCAGGATCAATAGTACTTAGGCAATAATTATTTTGTGATTAGGAATCTTGCGCCATCGTAGACCATTTACGATTTGCATGTGCAATTCTTTCAACCTTCAAGAAATGTTTTACAGTGGCGGATCTTCACCTCGGAACTAGTACAGAGAGGCACCCCCATGCTTTGGATGCTAAAATACCTCGCCATCTCGTCGAGAGACGATAAGATCAAGCACAATATCTGTATCCGATATTGCAGTTTTTTTGGCCACGACATAGTTATGGTCTTTGCTATAATTTCTGACTGAAAGCGCTAATGCGATAAATGAAATGATAAATGGGTATTGAGATCCTTAGACCATCGCCGGTGCCTCCGCCTTCACCCATCACAGAGTACTATCCAGCGGAAGCAGGTTAAGAAAATTCTGGAAGAGGAGTTACATGTCATGAGATCGGTGTCATCGGGTATGAATCTATATTAGGATAGTGCAGTATCCAGAACTGAACTGAACTCCGTTCTGGCCGCTGTCTGTCAATCTTCTGCCAGAATTAATCGGCAAAAGATGAAGTAGAATTTTCAGTGCTATGAAGAGGATTGTTCTACGCTCCGGTGATACACACGCATGTCATCCGCTGCACTCTATCGAGGGGTTTGCAGTTGATGTTCCTGTCGAGCGCTGTCCACCAAATCGCAATATGGGTCTAATTACAGATGTGGATAGGTTTTGGACCCTGCGCAGCTGTAGTCCCAATTTGCACCCTATAGCCTTTTTACAGCAGTATAGAGCCTTGAAGGCCTTTTCTGTTCTTTGTTTAAGGGATGGTCAATGCCATGGATTTTATATTTCCCGGCGAAGAGGACTAGATCCGTTTTTAGTGAATAGACAAAGCCGCATTCTTTAGTTAATTTTTCTAGTTTAAGGAGATCTCTGATCGTGGATATATATTACCCAGAGACTGTAATCGTCTACGTAGACAATCACCTTACATACTATCCTTTCTAGTGTGTATAGAAGTTCATCCACTGCTACGTTCCACAAGAAAGATGAGATAATGTGAGGATATCACCCTGTGGTGTACCTCTATTAACTGCTCTGCTGATTTTGTTCTCACCGAGCTTCGAGCTGATCAGATTGTAAATAAAAGCACTGTGGGCTTTTCGATCCAAAGCATGTCAAGTGCTAAGATAATTAATTTGGGTTCTATGTTCTTCATAGCTCCCTCGATACTTCAAAAAGTAGTAAGCGTGAAATGCTTATGTTCGAGAGATTTTCCTATTACGCCTGTCAACGACTAAATGGTTGTATCCACAGAGTTTTCCTTGTTATAGGCATTCTAACATATCGATGATGTCTGTTGCGACAGTGCGGATTATGTTGATCAGATGATCGACTCATAGGAGAATTTTTATAGACTTTTGTGTGACTCCAGTTATCGCACAATCTTTTCTCCGTCCCTATCTTACAGATCAGTTGGTGTATGAGTCTACAGCTGCATTAAACAGTTTTGCAGACAGTTCATCTATACAAGCAGCATTATTCGACTTTAGTCCCGAAATCGCTGTATCGATCTCGCCCATGGGGAGAGCGGAATTCTGTTCCATCATTGTCCGTTGTGTTGAGTGGAACTTACTAACTGTACAAGCACTTGTTTCCGAATGAAATTACTCAAGCAATGCTTCCCCGGCAATGCAATAGTCAATAAATTACTGCAAACGAACTAGCTTTGCTCACTATGTCGACAAATGGTATAAAATGCGAATAAAATCAATCGGCAGCTCAAAATGTCAAGTTAAACTCTAATCCAACTCCCTACTTGGCAAACAAAATTATGACTTCCAGGCACAATTCTATTTTCATTTGAGCGTTTTATTAGATGAAATTGCCTTCATTCCACATCGCCATAAAGTGTCATCATCACGTGATAGCACAGCTACACAAATGACTGCTAGCGCATCTGCCGTTGATGCTGCTGCTGCAATGTCGGATGCCTCGGAAACTATTGCACAAATCATCAACTTTGACTCTAATAACATTTCATAATTTTTGATATACGATACCGAAACTACATCGTTTCTCATTTCTCAGTGCAACGTCTATCTACCAGTACATTTATTATCCCATTTCGTTGAAGCCAACGCATGCTGTTGCCGTTGCTGTTGCTTTCCCTCTGGACATGTCCGCAAACACCGTAAGACTTTTGTGAACCGTATCACCCCCGAAAAATCCGTGGCACCATGAAGATTTATGAGATTAGCGGTGAGCATGGTGATTTGACCTCCCTGTATTTTATCTCGGCGTTGGCTAACACTCGCGCTCGTACGCACGTCGAGGGTAGGATAATAAATCCCTCTGGAGCCGTTTTCATGCATGTAAGCTTCGTCCATTTCAACAACAACTCTGTTGTCGAAATTTTCAACTGAAGCTCATTAAGTGTAGACTCAGCAGCGGCTGCGGTGGCCGCAGTGGCGGTCGCAGCATAGACGCTGGCAGGCGACGAGCCATATGGTTTGTTTTGATCGGGTCATACGAAGTACGAACCTACGTCCATACGAGGAATATATGAAACATCATTGTAGCTTCACTTAAGCTCCATGCAATGTCCTTGTCGTATGATAACGTTTAGTAATTAATTACACCTCGTACTCCAAAGACCCGCTGGGAGTGGACCCTGTACCATGCACAAGGTTGCACGCTGCTGCGGACTTCGCAAACACTTGAGTGTGTGTGTGTGCGCAAGCTGTAAACGGGTATGAAATTCATTGTAGGAATAATATTTATCAAATTTCTAGTCCTCGCTGTGGTGACTGGATCCAACAACAACAACAACGAAAGATGTCGACCAGTACAAAGGACGAGGACAACGAACATTTTTGAACTTTTACTCTCCCACAGCTGTGCGGTATTCATTTATCCTGCTGCATAAGGGTTTGCATAATATTAGCTCAGATCCCTGCATCAGAACTCTAAGCACTTGAACTCTAACTCGACTAGCGGGTGCTGCCATGCAGCCATGGAAAGTGTTCGAGCACGGTATGCTTAATTGGAAGCGGGTTAATTGAGATGACAAATTACAGTCGTCGCTGATATAAAAGGACGGACGGACCGTCCCAGCTGGTCGTCTCCTGTCTGTGTCCTTGGCAAATTAATGGGGAAACTTCTAAAATCAACTGTAATATGATTTCCCTCTGATCTCCCAGTATGATTATAAATTCGTCCAACGGAAAACCCACAGAAATCAATATTCGTGGATGAGTGAAAAGGGCCACCACCGGGAAGCTGAACATGATTGGAGTGCATCCTTAAATTAAATTTACTTGCGTGGAAACGCACACACACACACACACATTTCGAATCACGTCGTCAGAATGCAGAATCCCTTCAGGATTATTTCATTCAGTTGCCTGTGTCCAGCTCTGTCCAAGTGGGCATTTGGGAGTTATTTCCGCAACATAATATTTTTTTTTTAATTCCGGAAATATGGCTCCCAATGATGTGGGAAATATTTGAGTCCAATTTTCCTCCGCTCTGTTTGTCTGCATTTTCTTTTTGCTGTTTATATTCGTATTTTCCCAGTACATTATTAATTTTTTACTAATTTGCATAACAATTGCGAGTGAGTGCGATTGTGTAATGGGTATTAATCGCTTCTGCCCAGCCCAAGTCCGGGGGTGGCCTGGCCTTTCATAAATTGTTAATGCCTCAAGAATACGGGATATCACTTGATTACAGACAGAGGAGAACGCTGTACTTCCTGCACTGTGTCTTGCACTCTTAATAATGTGAAATTTTTTTAATTGCAGTGAAAAATGTTAATGCTGTGGTTTTAATGGCCAGTAAGCTGTCTGCATGCACTTAAAAATATTAAAATATTACGTTCGGAACCGCGTGGGGATGTGTGTGCGGGAGCATGGAATAAGGGCACATTTTTGCAAAGCAACGTGTGGAAAGGGCAGGAAGAAAGTAAGTTGTGGCGATGTAAGCACATATTTATGGGATGGTTCTAGTGACAGTGGATTTTCGGTCTGCGACGGAAAATATTGTGTCTGGGTGTTAGGTATGGCTTGCACTTATCTTGATTCTGCCATCTGCTCTGCATTTTTGTTTTAATACATGATGGTGTATATTTTCGTTTCGTAGTGGAGAGGTGCATCGAATCCTACGCTGGGAGTTGTGGACACACTGACATTGCTGAAAAGGTATAAATGTCTAGACAAAAGTTTTTCAAACTTCGTAGTCGGCAGAAAATGTAAGTTCACCCAGACTCATGAAAGAACAATAACAAGTACAGCGCGAGTGGTTACTGTCGAAGTTAGGACCAGATGCACATCGGACTAAAGCGAGACTCATAGTTTCAGTTAGCAATTAGGATGCTTGAGTTAATAGTCTGACTTATGTCCCAACTAGTTGATGTTTGTTTACTTGGCAGTATGAAGTTATAGTGTGCATGGAGGGAATATGTAGAAAAGTATGTGGTCTCTTATTCATGCAGCTTCTGCGGAAGTCATTGTATATGACAATGCGGGTATGTGTACGCCACTTGCACAGTGTCCGGTTATGACGCTGATGAGCGTCCTAAGTGAAGGTCTGCTTAGTCTGAGCAGACACAGCGATCGCTTAAGATTTATTGCTGCTTGCCATTTGTGATTAGTTGTTTTAATGGCGTGTTTCTTAAGGAGATGGTTCGCTGTAGCGATCGGCCTAGAAAGTGGATCTCCTGCTTGTGCTAGGAAAGATGCTTTACGGCACCTTGCGAGTTCGTCGGCCTTGCAATTTCCCGGTATGTCAAAATGTTCCAGCACCCACATGGGGCGAATTTCGTTAAGAGACAGTCTGCAATTAAGGGAGGATTTTGAATTGAACATGACGTTGTCCAGGGGCTTAATTGCGGTCTGGCTGTCCGAATAGGTGCTGATGTCTTTTTTGGATATTACATTGTTCTTGAGCCAGGACTGTGCCTCCTTTATCTGTCTCAAAAATGCTACAGTGGTCAGGAGCTTCTAGGAGAGAGCAGTATTGAGGTATTTGGTCCATCGTCCGTCTTGGCTGTATCCGTGTATATTTGCAGGCGACCAGCTAGCGTCTGGTTGTCAGACATCCACTCCGATCTCGAAGGAATGTTGATAAAGAATGTATTCTCGAAAATAGCGTGGGTAGTAGACGCCAGACGGTCGTTGTCATTGGGAAGGAAGTTGAATTCGTTAAGAATAGTTGATTGACCGATGATGAGTTCAGACCACAGTCGGAGTGTTCTTAGTCTCGGGACTGTGCTCGGTGCTAATTGTATAATTTCAATTAATTACTTCAGTGGACGGCGAGCGGTCTTTTTTTTAGTGTGTCGACTCCTACGTTGGCGGTGCGATCCTCGAACTTAGCAGCAACCAAAATTCACGGCTCCACCTCTGTTGAGTCACTGTTCGCTGTACGGAGGAGGCATAAAACTGCATATTAGTATATATCAAGTTAGAGGTCCAACTCGGACTCATATACATTAATGTATTGCATGGTGCAATGCAAAGCGATATCAAAATAGTCAATATCTGTATCGAGCAAAATGTAAATAAATCAAATCATTTTTGCGTGTTTAATAATGTTAGGGTAAATGCGGTAGATTGAAAGGCGGCAGATATATTGTCCGGACGATACGTCGAACTCATGAGATAAATATTTGCATCACCCACAAAAGGTAACAATTGTAAAGAATAAAAGTTCTGCGTCCGCCCAGTTTCTGAGGTTTGCGAATGCTCTAATTTTCACGATCTGAATAAGAAAGCACGTTTTTCAAAACAAGGAAGTACTTGTGTACTCTAAGCGGGTACTCTAAGCTTAATATTATGGGTATTTTATATTTAAAGCCTTAATGCAAAATGGCATGTTTAAGAAACAAATCAATAAAAATTAATAAAAATGTGTACAAATAATTTGAAAAAAGAAATTACTGTTTCGACCCAATTTTCTGCCACCGACGTTAGTTGCCATGGCACATAAACAAATGGCGAAAATACTGCGCGGCGGTTCTCTTGATGTCGGGCAGTGAACATAAGGATTAAGGATACAACAGCATTGTGTCTACCGCTGACAGTAGTATTAGTGATTGATATCGACGAGAGAGCAGACCAAAAAAGCAGCAGCCGCAGTCGTAGAGTTGATCTGGAACGTAACAAGTGGGAATTACGCAGACAAAGTCTTGCTTTAATATTGAATAAAGAGTTATTGAATTAAATTGATCAATTGCTCAAGCTCCTTCTTTTCAGACCCACGGAATCCTTCAAGTGTTTTATGCTGACCATTTTCATCTTCCAACGCCCCCCAAAAATGGATTTTCACGCACCTCTTAATAAAATTTTCTTTCAAAAATCTATACAATCTAACAGAATATAAATCAATTTCACTTTTGGTGCTAAATGCTAAGTAGATCTTGAACCCTGTTTGTAATATAAACAAAACAAGTGGCCGTGGCCAATGCAGCAAACAGAGTTCGTGTATGTGTGTGTCTTCAATTCAAAAGGCTCTACTTTTCACTCTCTAGATACACTTAGGTTGATTTTTGTTTTTTTGTTCGTCTATAAGCTGGCCAATGTAATTTATTTCTATACACCATCGTAAATCTTTGATTTTCACTTCTCCCCCATCAATTCTCGATACACAGAGGGTGAGAGCTTGAAGTAGATAAATCGTTAAAGAAAAAAAATAAAAATAAAAATTCAATAGAAAAAACACAGCAACAGCAGTTTCCACATCGCCTTGATTGAATCAAATTGATTTTCGTTATTGTATTGCATTTCTTACACTTTTATAGCCGAACCCACCTACACGGTGACTAGAGGCACCTGTATCTTTAGTCGATTGTAGTGTAAGGGACGATTCTATTCTGTTGTATTTTTTTTTTCTTGTGTTCTTTTTTTTTCTTACTTCAGCGTGAAACAATAGAATACAAGTGTTAAATAAATTGAATGACATTGTGTCTTCAAATGAAAGAACTGAAACGGAATCCCTTGGATTTGCGCAGATAAATTGCTGTATGCTGTCAAGTTGATCTAATCAAAGTGTATATTAATAAATGGGCGTGGATCTAAAATACCTTTAAATGGCGAATATACGGAGCAATATTCATGGCTGCTTCTTTTTCATGCGTTGTCGTAGTATCGTTATAAACATACAGAATTGAAGGTGGTCGATTGAATTGATTTTAATCCCGTTTTTCTATACACTGCTAGAAGAAGGGAGTTAATGGACTATCTTTAACAGAAGCACATTTTCAATGACTGGGCTCAGCTTGGTTAAATTAGGCTTATTTTAGGTTTTGTGACAAATAAGAATTTGTTGTAAGAGCCTTCCTTTTTTCTTTACTTATGGAGCTCGAGTTGTAATCATTGAAATATATATTTCTACTCCCATGCTCAAGTGGCTGGTTATTGAAGGTCCCAAAAGTTCGTATACAAATGTAATTTCACCGACTGTGTCCAATCCTATCATAGATTCTTCCTTGAATGAAAAAGCGACTAGTCCTGGATGGTATTACTGGTAGTAACCATTCGGCTGCTAAAGCTTCACATAGGCTACATTCTGGAACCACGGTTGTTCAGGAGCCGCTCAATCATTGTGCTGTTTCATTCGGATCAGTTGCAGTGACCATCCTCCTGAGAGCGTCTTGGTGCCTGTGACCTAAACTCAAGGTCACAGGAATAAGTGGAGTTTGTCACGACTAAGGAAGGTAGTCGTGTGTTACTCTGAGATGTAAATAGTATTTGATTCAAATCCGTGTGGAGTTGGAGAGGTTTAAAATCGAGCTCGCATTTCAGTAAGGTGGAAAAAGTGTCTACAGCATGAACCCACTCATGGATTTGATGCTTAGGTGTTTGGGGAGGTCTATTTCCGAAACTAGTGCACTTATTTAACTTATAAATTATAAGTTTAACTAATGTAAAAATAATCAAATTTCAACACAACTGAATATATCCAAGTTACCACTGCCGATGGCAATGAGTGTAAAATGTTATTGTTCAAGGAAACAGACATGCAATGTGTGAGTTAGTGAGTTGTTTATTTGTGGGTAGAAATACAATTGAAGGGATGTACTGAAAGGTACAAAAGAGTACTGACACGATGTCTGTGATTCCATTGAGTAAATGGATAAAATAAATTGAAAAGTGGTGCAAAAAGGGAGTCTGAACACGTAGGTCCTGTGTTTATTACTAACCAAAAATACTAACCTACTTCCCATAAGTTTACCGACAATAAAATATGAAATTTGTGCTTGTTCTGTGTGTGCAAGAATCATCATTATCTGTGAAAACCGATAAAAATGGTCCGACCATCGCGTTTTTTATGACAACTTTCATAAAACCCCTTTTCACGAACAAAGACGAAGTTATTTAAATACATCTTAATACATAAAGGTTTCAAAAATCATCAGACCTATACACATTACTGAACCGACGATGATATGAAATGTCAAAGTTACTCCTGAATGCGAGAGACAAAGAAGCAGCATCAACAGCATTCGCTCTGTTGCGGTGAGGACGTGGCTGGTTAACAATAGGTTAATTTTATGACTGACAGACAAGATCTCAAAACAGGATTGCAAACAAAGAAGTCCATAACATTTGTTAGGTTTTGAATTAACTCATCAAAACAAAGTTCCTTCTTTCAGCAGCAAAACTTTGACAAGTGAAAGAAAAACCAGAGATAGAGACAAATTCCCTTTTTCCTCCGTCGAGCTGTCGAGGTTTTACAGTCCTTCACAGCCGTCCTTGAGTCCCCGAGTATGCAAATTATCTCCATGATGAATAATTAAATTACATTAAAGCTAAACATATAAAAAACAGATAAGGACTTAAGAGTGAAAAGGATTTCGAATGTCTCATTCTCGAATGATTAAATTTGTGCAGTCTTGAGTGTTGGTCATCCACATGAGATCGAAGAAAAATGCTCGCGTCTATAATCAAGCAAATATTCATTGACGACCCGGATTATGCGCCAGACAGCCATGACCAGAAAAGGTCAGCCTCCAGTCCTCTGTCTTTGAATCAGAGTGATGTACACTGTGGGAACTCTCAGCGTGAAATTTGTTGACATCCTCTGTGTTTTTCCATCGAAAATAAAACAGAAAACAAAATCTTTCTTAAGTGAAAGTACAAATGGGGTCGTGCAATGAGGGTGAGCGTGTTTTTCATTAAAAATTCATTTAAAATCGTTACCAGACACCATCAGCTCATGGCTTTAGGTGAAAGTGGGTAAAATGTGGAGCGGCGAGTGTGTGAGTCGTACTAATGAACGGGAACCAGTGGGTTATTGGTTGTAGAGCAGGATGACGGTCTTTATACATGACCTACTGATATATTTAGCTCAATGTGTGGAATTATCGCATTGGGATAGGATAAATGCTTCGGAATGCATGATTGATGTATGAACTTAAAGACGAATTTCACTAAAAAAGAATGCGACTCATAAAAATCAAAAAGTTATTCGGAAATTGTATAAGATAGTTTTAAAAGAGTCTTTGAATCGTTTAGAGAAGAAGTGTCGACCACTATCCATTGCGAGAATACAGCTACACGTCTACTGATCCAAAACGCAGACTCTTGGCTGCCAAAAGAATATTCCTCCTCGAGTCAGATACCGCAAGCTTGTGTTTAAGTGAGATAAGCTTAGATACCTATGCCTGTAAAACGTCAAAAACCTAGAAATTTCGCAGAGGCTAATAGATTGATGCCATATATACTGTATAGCCACCAAAGATGAACAAGATCATAACGTTTTCAGCACTGCTTGAAATCCAACGGTTGAAGGACCACCTGCCTCATATCACTGGAAATGCCCAGAGAAATTAACTGTCTAGATAGAGCTTCGTATGCTCTGTCATTTGGAGTCGGTCACATTATATGACGCTTTATTGAGAATGACCGAGAAAATGTTCATGGAGAACTTGATGTGTTATGTGCCACATGTCATCGTCTTGTTGAACCACATCCAAGTCGAGCCCAGAGATGTGCTCCGACATGACCCGAAGGTGGGCGGCCCGCGAATGAACATATGTGTCCAAATGATGTCGGTTACCGAAATGTCGCACAGTGCAATTCTTGGAGGGTGTAGTGGTCCTTGGTGTATCAATGATGTGGCTTCAGAGCACTTATAGAGACTATTCGATTTGTTAACATGAACATGTAGCTATGTTGATGGAAGTTGAGGGAATGAAACTTACTGTGGGTATTTTTAAACATTAAAGTAACCGATTCGACTGTTCGTGACTCTGACCTAAAAACAACATCAAAAGTACATTTTTCTCGAAAATAATGTAGATAAAGCGAATGTAATTCAAATTCATTAGAATTATGTTCCATTGATTATCCTCTGTATCCTAGACTACGTTGAGATGTCTTCAGAGAAGGAGCAAGGTCATCTTTATCTGTTTGAATTTCAACTTCGGCCTAGACGCCACTCTTAGACAAAAATAGATGTAGACTAAACTTATCTCCGGCCGGGCTTCAATTTAAATCCCCTTAATTCCCTACAGTCCGCTATTTATATTCATGAGCCCAATAAAAATAAAGAAAATACTCAGTAGATTTCCATTCAAGCACACACATCAACCAGAAAATATATCCTTATCAAGATCGAGCTAACTTAAAGAGAGAAAAATTAGTTAACCCGACGCAAAAGGAAAATATAGTGAAAAGAAGAAACCGAAAAAGTGATACTTCGACGCCAGCTGGTATTCAAAATGAATGAATAGAACCTTGAAAGAGGTGATGACAAACTCTGGCAATCCGAAGCCCCCACAGGGGCAATTTAATTCCGCGCATAGTTAACGGCAACCACGGAAAGATATACGCGAAATAGGAAATGAAGAGCGGGAGGAAAAAAAATAGGAGAAGAACTCAAGAAATCATCAACTTATTTACAGCTATTGTCTGAACACAAGGGCAACCCCCTCTTGTGTGCGTTCGTAGCTTATACTATTTGGAGGAAGTCCCTCATCAGTCTTTCCTTCATTCCATCTTAGAACAATTTAAATGAATCCACAAAACCGGATAAAGCTTTTAATGGGCACAAAATTAGTCGACGCCTTTGCCTTGCTCGGCGGAGCTCTTTTTGGCCTCTCCACTTCCTCTCCTTGTCCGCTGCCACGCTACAAAGTGAATAAAAAATTAATTAGGAGTTGTTTGGTCTCCCTGTTGGACTTGTTTTTTTGTGTGTTTTTGTTTTTTGGTGCCGCCTCTACGTTACAGAATGCAGATGGCAGATTTGGATACTCGTGGCTTTTTATGTCAGTTTTGTGTTCCCATTACCATTATTATATTCTTCTTTTTTTCTGCTTATTTGGATCTTGCGTATATTTGTGTATATTCACGGTGATACACGTTCGTAAGTGTGTATCTTGATTACAAGCGAGACATTAAGCAGTTTAGAAGCAATGATGATATTTGCTTGGCGCCATTTGATAATAGCTCTGTTAAGCAGGTCATTTTCCTGAAGAGAAATTAAACAATAAAAGAATTTTTTAGTGAGGGATGTCTGGCGGTCTTAAAAAAAAGATGCGAACAGTTTCGGATGAATTTCGTGTAATGACGGCTGTACAAGTGGAGAGGTGAGGAGGATCATTTCAGAAAAATTGCCTCCTCTTCAATGCCATACCTTTATTTTAAATGAAATGAAATTACCCAATGGCGCCTTGAGCAATCAGGAAAAACATGTAGATGTCGGCAGAGATCTGGTACACCCATGGTGAGAGGGACCATTATCGGGAATTAAATGTATGGTTCTGATGAATCTGAATCATTAACAGAAGCCAGAAGGCAAGCGTTATTTGAATATGTATTCGGCAGAATTACGAAACATCAGGGAGATCATGTTGCGATGTCAAACATGAAAAAAATGTTACGTATTCGCCACAGTGAATACCTTCGCATGAAGAAATAGTTATTTTCAATCTCTCAGCTAAATAGAACAGACTTTTTCATGCAGTGTTCTGGCTACGCGGAGGAAGTCACATCAAGGGACCTTACTCAGCGAAATTAAAGACATCAGCATAAACCAGCTAACCCGCTCTGTAAGTCAATCCAAGGGGGCTAACATTGGGTCTACACTGGCACCAACATAGCGGGAATGAACACCAATGTTCCAGCTAAGGGTGCCTCCTGCTTCGAGAAAGCGTGAAAGAACAAACATCTAGTATAAGAGTCAACTATTGGCGAGACGTGCTGGTATTTTTGACAGGAAGAAGCGTGTAATACAGGCAAGTATGAACCGCAGCATGCTCACAGCATTCTGGTCTGTGGTCTGTGACCTGTGAAAACACATAACACTTCAAGAACAAATGTTATATTGCCGCACCTGTAACTACTACAAAATTACAGAACCCTGTAAACCAGTGATGAACCTGTGCTTTTCGTTATCATCTCCATGAAGAACAACAGTCATCGTAGATTGCCTTCACACGGAAGTCCATAAAATACACAAAAAAACACATTCAAACTTGAATGGGAAGGTGAGACTTCTGGACTAGACCCAAACAAACATTTAAACATTAATTCTTATCATTTAGCCATCATCAAGTAATCACTTCAACACTTAATTTTATTACCTTTTACATTTTATGACCTTCAATGTGTATTTTACTACCAATTCCCATCCGAGTATATGCCTCTTCGCTGACAATGGAACGACAAACGAGATTCTAATGATCCTTCTCAGCTCAATTTCAACCTCACCAAGTTTAGGATGAGATCTGTGATGTATGTGTGTACATACCTGCGTAAGCAACCACACAAAATAAGTGGGCCACCACACGCTGTGGCTGTCATAGGTTGGCACAGATGCCATGCATCCCTAGGACGTCTATGTCTGGATCAGATTTGATTTTATGTTTCGTTAATCCAACATTAAACGGAATTTTATGCCTGTCCACAGAGACCAAGGCATTTGTGCGAATATTAAATTCGAGCAAAGTTCATAATCCCTATATCCACCTTCATTTCGCTCTCTCACCTTGACTCATAACTCAATAATCCTACCAGGTTGTAAAGCAACATCCTTTGGACCCTTTCCCATTTGGGCCTGACTGGGCATTTCATAAACACAAATCCAATTCGTTTTGTTGTTCTTTCCTGGCTTCGCATATAAATCAACAGCAAACCCTGCCAATAATTCCATAAAACATGCAAATATTACCGTAACCTCAAAAAATAAGTAACCAAGAGCCAAGACCGTAAGCGGCAACAACAACGACGAACGACGGCTGCACACACAAACTTGACATGGAAGTGTTACAGTGGAAATTGTGTGTAAGCGCACTATAACGAGGGAGTTGTCTGATGGATACACAGAGGAGCAGAAACTTTCAAAAGCATCCCCATTTTCAACCTGGAACGTCCCATCAAAACGGCCGCACTTTTCCATGGCCGTACGCCTTTCCTGGACTGGAATGACTACCAACCCCTCATATACCGACATTTTGGAGACTTTCACCACTGGAAATGGAATTCGAATGAAAGTTAGGTGAGAGAGAGCGGAATAACACAACGAAGAGGAATTCACAAAAAAACGAAAAAAAGGAATGTGTGCAAGAACCTGCTGCCAAGCCTTACCTACTTTGGCACCGGGATCCTTATTTTCAGTTGGTTTTTGTATCACGCTAAGACAACTCGTCTCACGGGTCTCACACTGTCTGGTTGCTCCCACAACTCTGATACGCCGTGCGGTGTCATGTAGAGCAGTACAATTCGTTTTTGTGTTTCCATGAGGAAGGATATCTTGTGTGGATTATACGCAGCAGTAGATTAAAGCATAACGATAAAAGAAAATACAAAAAAAAAAGATTCTTTCCTTCACGTTGTTTTTTCGTAATTGATGATGGTGCGTGTGTCGATGCGGTTTGTGTGCTTGACTATGGGAAACGTTTAAAGTAATTACAAGTGCCGTTCGCTCGGTGGGTGGTGTAGTATATATTGGCTGGGGAAGATATTAATAAGAGCCACAACAGAGAACCTCTTAATAATTTATTCCGTTCTATTTCCGGTTCCGAGTTCAGTGCAATTCTGTTTTGTGGCAATAGAAAGAGAAGTTTAAACAAGATATCAACTCTCATGCTATATATGAATAGTTAAGCGTTGCATACCCGCATCCAGAGTGGAATTTGTGGAATTTTCAAAGGATAACGCATAAATTAATACTAATTTCAAAACATATGTGAAAAGAATAGTTGTGCATGTGAGCGAAGTGTATTAGCAAATTGCAAAGTTCAGTGTAGGAGTTGGAGTAGTAGTTGGAGATAATCTACAGACCGCTGCACCTGACTGCCCTGTTTTGAAAAGGTAATTAGCACACTACACTACACTTTATTCAACACTCAACTCTTTTGGCATACATAAGTTATGAACATTATGAATGTACATATGGATGAATGCAAACTCTGGAATGGTCGGTGGATATGTTTGACTGAATAATTCATTTTGAATCGTTAGCCCTTGACTGCCGTTTGGCATGACTTACTTGTGATAGTGAACGCCTGTCTGTGGGTGAGGTTTCCGCACGAATGTTGTTTTAATGTGTACCAAAGTTTACAACCGTTTTCCGCTTCTTTCATTAAGAATATCCGGAATACGTCAAGTATCGTGATTTGTGGGCAAAATAAAAACCTTAACGATTTTTACAAATGCCGCTTCAAGGCCATCCCGACGGAGCCGCAATATTTCGGTAATAAAGTATTGTACAGTATACTTTTTATGGTCGAGACTTCATGCAGGATTTCACCTTGTTAACAGAAGTAGAAAATAATTCGAAAACATGTTTTATGGTCCCTACAATGAGATGTTATGCCTTGTAAATTGGATTTCATGTTTCTCAACAAGGAATAACCTTGACGTCTCTGTTGACTTGGGTGCTCACTAATACGTTCGGTATATCGACAGCATGGAGTGATGTTTTCGAGTAACTTAAAATGTCTCGACTTTTATGGGAAAAAATCAGGAACAGAAGCATTTCCTCTCGTATGAACTATGAAATGACATTCACAGGACCAACCCTCATTGCTTGGAATACATTGTAGCACGCTGGTTAGTATCACCGTGGTACACATTTTTGTGAGCATACATGTTCATAAACTTGGATTATTTCTCACACATGTATGCAGGAACTGCAATTAGATAAAATTTAGAACACCTTCTCTGCTTTTGTCGTACACTGGTCAGAGAAACTTTCTCCACCATTAAATGATAGATGCAGACGTGCTCATGTCCCTAGATCATTCGAATTCGATGAAGGGTCCGATGGCAGCAACTTGGGGTATTCCATGATTGTCCTATGTGAGTATCAAATACTACTCTCTACCCTAACTCCATATTTGCTTCTGATGTTTGCGGCGCTCCAGCTTCTAAACGGCTGTTCGAGTACGGATGAAAGTTCGTAGAATGATTGCTTATGTTATGGATTTGGGCATAATGTTTGACATCAACTCAAAAAACATAACAGGCAAGTGCATTAACACTTCGATTGACATCCATTGTTGTCAGTAAGTTTTCTAAATTTGTTCTTGGGGAACATATCAACCCAGACACTTCATACAACATTTCTGCGATCTATGACAATACCGTTGTGTGTCAGATGTTATCGTGTCTTGTGAGTTAGAACTGAATAGTTTTCCAGGGGATATTTCTGAGGTACTATGGAATCGCTGATCTTATAAGGCCTTCCAGAAGACGTTGCTGCTAGTAGTTTGAAAATTCAGAAAATTGCTTCTTCGTCGGAGATTAAATAGAAATTCTTAAATCTCTTGATATGTGCACAAATAATGTTCGATTAAGTAACATTTTTTGGACGCAATTTTATATATGTATATTCCAAATCAATGGAAAGAGCAAACCAGAAACATTTTCTGTTCAGCGATTAATACAAATAGGTTCAGACGGTGATGCGGTGATAGAAGAAAATTAGGGTCATGAATATGTACACAATTTCTACAGACTTTAACATATGACACTATTGAAGCGCCGAAGTAAAATACTGATCTTTATCGCCGGTTATGATACGAATATATTTTTGTGTGCTTATTTTTATTATTATCGTGTTCTTCGTTCTATATCGCTCGGGGAACACAGCAGGGTGTCATATTCTTAATGAATCCGTCATTAAATTGACATCACTTTTTAAACATTTTGCGTAGCAGATGACACCTGAGTTTGTACTCGAGATGGATTGTTATTTGAAGAATAAATAGCTGCTTGACTTTTGTGTATGCCATTGAAAGAAAGCAGGGAACAATATTCATCACGACGCTGTTTCTTTTTCAACACAACTGACATTCAATTGATTTTGTAACTAAAATGAGTTTTCGGTTGCTCTTTCTTTTTTATGTTGAGTTCCGTACAAAATCAACTATAAGATTTACGTCCAACTTAACTGATATTTTGTTTCATTTCTTCATTTGAGGGACTACTTGATAGCATATCACGAAATCAGGTACACTGCATCGTCCGTCTGGTCAAAAGAAATGTTTTAAATAACGCTGTCAAGCAAATGTAAGGGGAGAGTGGTAGAAATCTGCTGTCTCAATAATACTTGATGTCTAGTTTTGTACAGAAAAAACGTAGTAGTAGTAGAGACAGGACTTCTCCCTCTCTTGCTCCTTAAAATGTGTTGATAGTGTTTTGCATATCGTTTTCTCAAGCCCAACGGACAAATCAAAGAATGCCATTTACATTATTTCGTGAATAGCCGTACAAAATTCGTGCGTTACTGTCAAAAAGTCTCTCAAATTGATCGATGGACAAGGTCATTAAGCTGTGAAGTTGGCTATCTATATACCTTATTTCCGGGTTTGCACTACGAAAAGTCTGAATGAAGTTTACGCTTTCTTCTGATTTTTACTAGTATTTACTTAGTATTTCGTAAGTGCCTTAAAAACGACTTTAGTCACTGGTGCTGTGCACATGAGACCCCGATTTATGCAAATTTTGGCATTTGAATCGCATGTAATTTTCTGCTTGCAACCAGTCAGTCGCGCTTCATCTACATACATTTTTTAATCACAATTTTATGGGACGCAACTGCACTTTAAGGATAATTTTTCCGTGTGACTAGTCTTCAAGGGAATTATATGTCTCAATTTCTACAGGACCTTTTTCCAACACAGAACATATATGCAAATAAATCCAAAAACAAATTAAAATAAATTTTCATTGTTGGGTCAATTATAATGAAGGCACTTTTTGATACTCTTGCAAATGAGCATATACACACTGAAAGGGGGTCTTCTCCCATAAATCGTTATTCGAATGACACATAACACGCCTACAAAATACAAATAAACATTTTCACAAGTGCTACGACCAAAATAATGAACCATTAAAAGTGCATGAATTTCTGATGAATGCCATATCAATGTGACCTATTATTTGACCTATGACAACTGAAATGTCGCCAACACGATGATGACAAGAGTACATATAATAATGGAACGCCCCCATAAACATCAACGTCGTCGTGCAAAATTAAAAATGCATAAAGTTGATTTTGGCAAAGCGATAAAAGGTTTCTGTTTACAATGTACACAGCCCACCTCTGAATTGGTTTGTAAAATGAAATACGACCCGTACCGGGGGTTGAAAATTAATGCAATCCGGCATTTGTGCTTCTGAAGATAATTTGATATGATCGAAAAACAGAAGTTCATTTATATAATTAAAATTGATTTGTGAGGGCGTGGATTAAAAAAAAAAAGAATTTAAATTTAAAAATGGGTGCAAACTGGGGTTCCCTTTTGGGTCCAAGGGAAAGCAATTGTATTGTACTTCTGCAATTCAGTCGCATCCACGGCATCATTGGAGACATATATATATTTTTTTCAAAAATAAAACCGCAAGTCGCACTCTCCCTGAAGATTTGAACGAAAATGTGCGTGTCGCAGATGTGTCTGAGTTTGTTAATGTTTAATGAGATACATGCAAGAAAGTATATCCGTCTCAAATAATAGAAAAAAAGATTCGTTCTCATATAACAGAATGTTATTGTTTTAAAAGAGACATTTATTATGTGGTCTCAAATGTTTGTGGACAGTAATAAGTGGTAAATATTGGGTTGGGGACAGCATTCCATTTCGAGTGGTTGCACTAAACAATTGGATTCTAAACTTTACTGAACCTCCGAAAACCGAAATTGATTAACATTCCTTGCATCGCGGTCGTTGGGTATTGTGGTAAAATGCTTGAAGGGTATGAATTCCATTGTCTGGTTTCACGTGAATAGAACGAGAAGTGAGGAAAAATAGGAGACATTACGCGTATGCTCCTGCGATATGTTTCACAATATTTCCGTTTACCTCCGGTTTCATCGCACACATTTTGATCCCATTTAGCAGGTGTTCAGAGTACCAAACTCAAAACTTGTGTTGTAATCAAGCTTGGGTCGTATGGGGTGAATTATTGTGGGTACCTTGTATGGAAAATTTACAAGTTTTCCGTCCCCTGAATATGTGGTAATTCCAAAGATATTTGTGCCTTTTTGAGGTACATACCGAGGCTGGAATACTTGTCACTGTCTATAAGCGCCATATGTGTAGTTTGTGAAATTTGAAGATTTGTCTTTAGTGATTGTAGAAAGGATTTGGCTTCAAAGCCGTTCTAATGCATGGTTCATAAGCATTTCAATGTGGTTGAAATAAGCTGTAGTTCCTGTCCTATAAACAATGACAGGTTGACTAATGAAGAGTGCAGTCATATTCGAGGAAATGAATTGGATTAGAAGCCGCACACATTGCAACATGGAGACATACGAAAAGATACCCTCATTTTGGTTTGATGCTGCCTTTGATTGCCTTTGAAATGATGGTGCAAAGTTTGGTTTAATTTTTAATAAGAAATGCAAGCAAGCCAATATTCAACTTGTTGCTACTACACAAAATGTCTCATGATATTGGGTAAGGTCACAATTAACCACGGTTTCCATGCAATTAACTCGTTTAAAAGTTTACTGCAATATTCCATTGTCTAATCAAAACTTTGCAGAAGAACAATCTGATTTTCAGTTCGAATACATCAGATACCAATAAGAAGTATTATACAAAATTCGGGTGGGCTACGATCCAAATTGTACTGTACCTGCCCAAATCCTATAACAATTTCAACGAATTGAATTTCAAAAGAAATAAATATAAAAACGTCTATGAAGGCAGATACTTCTAAGTGGATCGGATTTAGAAGAAGGTACGCACTTCCGGGAATTGTTGAGACTTATATTTCAATAACTACTGATATTATTTCCTACTGATTTGGGTTTGTTATAAATTTGGAAATGTCAGTGGTCAAAACCGAAGTTAATTAAAATTGATTTTTCTCTAATGAATTCGTAAAATATGCATAGTTTCTATATTCTTAAATTGGATATGTGGATAATCCCATTCAATGTCCTGATACGGCATCCCTGTGTCAACCATGGAACTGTCACCAGGGTATATATGTACTATATAGGCTTGTCATTTCAAAAGTAGTGAAAACAAAAAAAATTTTCAGATATGTTTCAAAGAATAACAAGCTCCTGCATCCATCATTTAAATGCACGGTCTGCTTAAAAAATGCCTGCCGTTAGTGACTCTCAAAAAGTTCAAATGACTCAAGAATTACCCCCAAGCTGACCAAGAAATGCGTAGAACATACACTGATTGGGTGGTTGAACATCAGCGATGAAGCTATTTATTCTCTCAGTGACACGATTTTTTTTCCTTCGTCTTGTACAGCCCATGCCGTGAAGGTAACGGCCGCGCGACTTGAAGAGGTCTATTGTATCGAAAGGTTGGAGTTAATTCAAAAGATGTGCTACTATCTTCCTTTATAAAAGATAGTTTAACCTGTATCGAAAGGTTGGAGTTAATTCAAAAGATGTGCTACTATCTTCCTTTATAAAAGATAGTTTAACCTTTGTACTTTGTAGTAGAATCTCCCTAAGGAAGATGCGTTTCCTCAACTAATGTAGTGCCGGACATTCATATAAAATGTGGTCGGATGTGTCTTTATCTCCAAGGCAAAGCCTGGGACAGGTTTATTTTGTTAAGGTGGTAGTTCAGGCAAAGTATTTTCTTAAAGAAATAAAACCAGATTCGTTGTTTGGATTGTTTCGAAGTTTGTTTTCACATTTGTTAATCAGCGTTGTAGCTGCTGTCCAGTTGACATTGCAGTACGGTGCGGGACCTATGAATATCTGCGGACTGGTTGTCTGTAATCCCTTCCAGCAAATCAGCCTAGCTTTACATCGTGTGTCTGGCAAGAGATTGAAGTGCGTCTTAGCAACATATGCTCGTTTTGGAGTCCATTATGTTAGAAGATAGAGCTTTAAGTGCTGCCTGTGTGTCTGAGAAGTGGGTACAATAACAAAATCGTGCAAATCGTCTTTGATAATCACGACTAAATTCGTTCTAAAATTTGAATATGCTGGCTAATAGAAAATATGGCGTATATTTATTGTTTTATTTGCCAAAAATGTGCATACGAAATATAGATATATTGTGTTAGCGCTCCAAGAAAATGTTCCCAAATTCGATTTGGCAGTCAGTGCGTTTATATATTAACGATAGTAGGGACGGGAATGTTGTTTCTTCTAAAACAATTTTAGTAAAATTTGCCATAAGAGAGACAGAACTTGAGAAAGACGATAATAAAGTTCATTTACCGATGTCCTCCCAGGGAAAGAAATAAATTAATAAAAAATCAGTTTGCAATTTTTTTGCTGCGTTCATGTCCAAGATCGACGAAGGTGATATCTAAGTAAGGAGTTTAGGTAAACACGTGTATGTGCACGTTTTCTGTAACGTGTTCTGCGCGTAAGGAATATCTGATTTTCTTTTCCTAATTGCTTCATGTATGTAAAGAACGCCATTGCGACTTTCTTGTGTCGCACAAAGCTGATATTTTATATAACAAGCTTATACGTTTCGACAGAGAGACAAAATGTAATAACAATGTATAGCAAAAACAATAAATGCATCTACCCACTACGCCGGCGGCCACAGGCGGACATCCTTGACAAAATTATCCAGAATGTAATCCGCTCTTCTATGCAGAAATTGATTGTATCGCGAATTGAGTGACATGTAGCATAGTAGTTTTGAAACTAGAGCACTTGCAGTCGGAGGTTATTAAGTCGGACAAAACAATGTATGTCCCTTGATCTGTACCTCTGATCTTGCTCTCATCTTTGAAAAAAGATGGGCCAGCCATCAATTAATCTGGATTTTATTCAATCCAGATGCATAAATTGCATTGAGTGTGGCTTCCAGCTGAACGATTATCCAAGAAAGCTCTCAAGATTTACCAGCATTGCCCCAGTTATGAAAGGAAAGACAGCTGAGAACAAAACGTATATACATCCAGTTGGTCGAATATGCTTTTGGTCACGGTTATTGAAGTGTCATCGTCTGGTAAATAGCACAGAAACGATTCAAGGAAACTGACCACGTTTTACATTCTTTTCATTTGCTTTCCATTAATTTTCGAATGTCAATATAATGAGTAATTCATTAATTTTATTCTGACTTGTCTTGGTCTTGGACTTATGACTTAGTTTTTCATAAAAATATATTATTGAGTAGGTCATTGATGTTGCTTTCTAGCTACAATAATTTGAACTTTTGTGCAAATTGCGTTGATGGTCGTTTTTGCGAGCTTGTTCTGTGTAATCTTTATAAGAAAGGCATCAACGAAAATAAGAGTGTACAATTTAATTGGAAATATTTTTTGAGGATTCATTGGATTTCATTTTATTTTATTTCTTAAACCATTGGTCCGAAATAAACTTGTTTGATGATACACTTAAAAGCCATCACAGAATCCAACATAAGACGTGCAAAAAACTTCAACAAAATCGGAGCAACCTGCGCCTACAACTTGTTGAAGCCTTCAATTTGATTTGATTAATTAGTATGTAGGATTGTGGCGGCAGTTAAAGTCTTAACTTGAGTAAAATACCTTGAAACAAATACAATTTGCAAACCACTTCATGTCACTAGCTATACGAACTTACGTAATCATTGACCAAGAAAAAAAACCAATCATTCGTCTCCACAGAAGAGGCTGTCATATACAAAAAAAAAAACACAAAGCATCCAGCAATCTGATGCCCCTAAGTATTTGCATTAAGTTAGCATTACAAAAATGTTAAGCCCTAGAGGCCCAAATAAAAAAGACTTTCATCTCATCGCCAATGTACCTAAAATGAAATAAAACCTACGAAATATTTTCAGCACAAGAAAGAAAAAAATTTGTACAGAAACTTGTAAAGTATACAATTTTAGTATGCCTCACCCGAATTCAATTTGAAATAGGTACCCTCAGCATGATATGTAAATGATCCCAGAAGAAGCACCCCACGGTGCAAATAAAACTTTCCTTCTTATTAATTTTCGCCCTCTTCACAACAGATTACGAATTGTTGAACATGGAAAATGCCACGTGAAAACTACCACGAAAAGATGGAGAGCATCTGAGTGAACACAAAAAAAAAATAAAAATAAAAAAAATGAAAGAAACGGAAACATGAAGCCGCACAATGAATGAATTTTGCATATTTAGCATTTTCCCTCATTTTCTTCATTCTTTTGGACTTGGCGTGTGGTTGTTTGTGAGTGTCGTAGGGTGTTTGCATGTATAATGAACCCCATTCAGGGGGTCGGAGGTGGAGTCCTTGAATATTCTTCCTCCTCAGTTCTGGTGTGCTTTCATGCCTCGTTTTTAAAATTTAAACTTTACTACCATCAGCATGGTCTTCGCACTCAGGGTGCGAAAGATCACATCAAACTCATGTTTCCTCCTCTTTATTCCTCTTGTTTCGGTGAATGGAAAGTCTGTGGCCGGCTGAGCCTTTTGTTTCGAATCAATCGGCTTCGTACGAGTGAGCTATGCAACAACCGTCAATTTACCGGGTAACATACAATTCTCCCATAAGCAGCATAAATACATAGACTCTATTCTATTCATCGCTGTATTTATTTCGCGTTGTTAGTTGCACGATCATGTGAAGAATGAAACAAATTTGCCGCAGCTTGAGCATACAGCATCTCCAGCCAATGGCACGCGCATTTCACACGAGTGAGGGACGTTTGTGAATACACTACACCATTCGACCTCGGTTTTTGAGGGGAACATGGCTGTAAATGTAAAAGGGAAATTCGTTACACAGCACGTCAAGTAGTTGCACATGTACAATATGCAAATTATTATCCGTTTTCGAGTGCTGTACAGCGCGAAAGGATCGCAACATTAAACTCATAAAAAAAAGTGTGCACAGAAGAATAAGAGAACCAGGATATGCGTCCATTTGAGAATATTTCTAAAGGATAAATGCAACTACATGCACAGAGTAGCGTAATGAGATGCTCTTTTCAAATTTTAAATTAATTTTAATGGGCGGTTCTCAAAACATTGGGGCTCTGCTGCTGCTGCTTCTCAAATGGTGGAGGGCCCATTTACTGCACACACAACTAATTTAACATGAGTTGATTTCAATGGAGTATCCTTCGAGTGCACTGCAATTAGTTGCAAAGGGATGCTTGGTGTGTCTGGAGATATTTAGATATGCAGCAGGGGACCCTACAGAACGTTCTTGCCGTAATGGTGGTGCGGCTGTGGTTATTCAGAGGCAGCAAGTATTCTTATGAATGCGAATGAATGAAGGTTATAATTTGGAAAATAGAGCAGCAGTTGTGCGTTAGTAATTAAGATGATGAAAAAGACGTAACATCCAAAATGATGAAGCTATACAAGAAATTTTGTGAGAAACAGAAGAGCTAAATATATGAACAACCCGTTAGTGTTGCCAGTGATACAAATTGCAAAAGAGTCTACAAGCGTACAAAGGAAAAGGATACATTCAAAAGTTATTCTTGTTTATTTGACCACCAACTTTGGTGGTTGTGCATATAATTATTCCGAAAAGTAGTAATTTATTTTGTATTATGAACTTATCAGACATTTGCGACCACTCTACATCCTTACTCTTAAAAATTCTTCCCGTTGATCAGCAATCTCTCTACTGAATTACATCCAAATCACTGCAGCCATTGAGGAGATGGAGGTCCACAAACATCCAATTTAAAAGCATAGATTCCAGGAATTATTTCATTATTTTTTCGTTCGTTCGCCAACAAATGGCCATTTTCTTGTAGCGAATATTTCCACAACTTCAAGCCAAAAGTGTAAACACATCAACATTTCGCTTGATAAATATTTATTTCAATCTTTAAGATGCGGTCAAGTCATTGAGTTCTCCTTTTCCAACCCCAATTGATTTCCAGGAATTTTAATCATCGAATTGATATGCCCACACATAGGCCGACAATAAATCTCGAATGCCTAACTTATTTATACAATATCGCAGAGTGAAAAAGTTCACTCTGGCTCATGCCAATGAAATCAGACCTTCAACCAAGGGCATAAATCACAACCCAACAACCGAAAATTACGTATTCCGCCTGGGTGGGTATTCCCCGGAACACCTTCGTATCTGCTGCACCACTCACCACCACTTTGTTGGCACACTTTTACGTAGCGCGCCGCTGGTAGTTCAAGTAGTCGTAGCCCCATACAGACACACATCCGCATCCACACAGTACTTCTGGCCCCATAATAAGAGGCGATGTTAATCATTCCCGTACATTGCGATGCCATGGACCCATGAAGACCATGAAGATGTGTCATTATAACTTTCCAAGAAGGCGCATGAATTTTTCATAGAGACGCACGAACCTTCGATGTTGATCCCCAGTAATAGACTTCTATAAATCCTGAAGACATTACAACTGACCTCTGTTCAAAACCTCATTCAGGGAGTTAACAAATTACACAAGCTTTTTTTTTTAGGGTGGAAACCGCTTCCGAGTCCTTGAGCTAAGGTTACTGTCATGTTTCAATTGTAGTTTATGCCGGACGAAGTAAACTGCGTTGCTGATTACAGGATTGTATCTATGATACATGACCAAGGTGTGGGTGAACAGATAGTTGTGATGGTGATATATAAATGTACGAAGGACATTTTACTAATGAGCGAGGTCATAATGTCGACTTAATGATTCCAAGTGGGTTCTACTGAAGGCAAGCTGTCCACTTGTGGTTATTGAAGGGGTGCGCCGAACTTGACATGAAATGCAATTTTCATGAGTGAGTGGAAGTTAACATTTTATTTCTGCAGAAAAAGTATGCTTTAAAGATACATACTCGGGAAGGTGTGTCGCAGTGACATTAGACGTTGTTGGGTGCAGCCATCTCTCAGGAAATCAAGTGACTAGCGGTCACATAGCTTAATTAAAAAATGGGACAATTCGAACACTGCAATTCCATTAGAACGACAATTCTATTTTAAGATTCGACAAATGCAATGTGCTAATGAGCGCATTCTGCTGCTTCAGTGTAAGTTGATTGTTTCCTTATTTTTGATTTCCATAACTGAAAAGTAGTTATAACCATCTTTCGTAAACTAGTCAGTTCATTTTGAGGTCCAATTATTTAAGTTATTTTAAATGAAAATTCGCATTTCTGATCACGATAATGAAATTGCGGATGTGATTTGGGGAGACCAGTCAAAAATTGTTTGGGTATATACTTATGTAGGTGCTGTATTTTCGAAACAAAAACATAAGCAAACCATCAACCAAATGCCAAGATACCTTACCACACTTTTCACATCTAACGGCCGTTCCCGCAGTTCAACTATGCCGAACTTGCATCTGTTTAAGCACATATCTCACAGTGTCATATCAACGGGAGTCATGAGAGGATAGTTTCAAATTTCAGGGGAAGTCCAGTGCACTGCAAGAAGATATTTATTTATTCGCCCTTCCAACCTAATTTACTACGCTAATAAAGCGCTGGTACACGTTATTATTTGACATTGATATAATATCGGCGAACCCGAATGTGTTAGAAGTTACTTAGACGCTTTTCACAATGAAATTCTTATCTGTGACCATACCGTGGATCACATATAGCAATGCTTTTGTCGGACACCTTCTCTAAATACATAAGACTGGTCCTCTGCACTTGTGCACATTGAATGTCAGATTTCAGTTTGAACGCGGCATCTAAGTCATCATGCTCGCCCTGAATGCTTGTCCGGTATAATCTTCTTTTCCTCAACCCACTGTTTCAGATCTCGGAATACTATCTTTCCAAAAACAAGACTGACAGAGCAGCATACAGTGGTGCCTTTTACATATATGGGAGGACAGACAAATATCTGTAAAATCTAGACTAGTGTACCGATTTAAATTAAACTTGGAACATATTAGAAATGAGTAAGAGTTCGTTTTATGATCCAAAAACTGCAGAGGTAGCTTAAAAAAGGAATACAAATTTTATTTAAAAAAAATCTGATCTCTGATGTTGAGTAAAGAATAACAATTGATAAATAGACATAACTTACATTTTACTTGATTTGAGTATTTATTTTTCAAATAAAATTGCTTACTATATTTGAATTTATATTATTTAGTCTAATAAGGCCTGCGCTTATTTGGATGTACATCTTTCGTTTTTGGTTCAGGCCTTAAATTTGTAATCCAGGGATCTGATTACATCAGCATTTATTGAATAACATCTCATTAGTTGACAGACAGGAACATTTCCAAGTATTATGAATTGAAACTTGGCGAGGTGTTGTTGTCCGTTGTTGCTTTATTATATCTACCTTTATATGCATTTTCATTTCATTTTCAACCAACTACTTTTGAATGTGTTCAGAACCCAAATATCAAGGTAATTATAAACTAACATCCGATCCCGGAAGTCATAGATCTAGTAAATTAGTAATTACAACCCAATTAGTCATTTTAATGTCCATTGCCACATTAGGAGGGGGCATAACTTTAATGACACCATAATTAACAACAGATAAAACATCCGCATTCATAATAATAAATATTTTAAAACGGATTCAATTCTATTTTGCATCCAAACCTGGTGCAAAAAATACAAAATGTGCACAAAGGCCAATTTAAAGAGCAACTGAATTCATCATATTGCTACTCAGGTTGTTGTCGTTAAGGTGGACACTGGAGGTAAATGCTTTTCACCCCATGGATAGAGCTTCTAGCTTTTAGAAAAAAACTGGGTCTCCCGCTGGAGGGCCTCTTGGATCCTTTCTCTACAGACCAACAAACATTTAAACACCCCTTGCAAAAGTATACTTAATTAAGAGTATGGTTAATAAGATTGGTAACGAAAATAAAAAAAAATGTTTATGTATTTCGAAGCTCAAATGTATGCCCTTCCATTTTTTTATTTACTCCATACATACATCAAAGTATCAGAAAATATTTAGCATCAAAATTGCCACAAAATACTTTTCTATAGATTTCAAATCTGATTCAACGAACAAAATTTGTCCACGGGTCGATCAGGACGGTTTCGTTTTTTTTTTCAAAAATAATAAGACGAATACTGTAGCTTTCTAAAATAGTAGCCACAAGAGGTAGGTTAATGGATCTAGAATTAAAGCTCTAGTGAAGCAATATTAAAATATTAATTCTAGTGCACTCAGTTCTAAGCCACTTAAAATACTCATAACACCTTTTTAAGATTTTTCTTCCAATTTGGAAGCTTAATTAGCATATTAGTTATTCCAAAAAAATGTTGAAAAAGGTTATTGTAAGAAAATACATGAATTTCAAAACTAAGAGAAATGGTTACTTCAGAACGCTGTATGTCGCATATTCCTTGACATAAGTTTCCCAAATTCGGGCAAAACATAGATTTGTAAGAAAATAAATGAAACAAATCGTTGTCCCTAGTCTAAAGAAACCAGACACACGTGGGTTTCTGGCTCTCTACCTCCGTTTTGAAAAACTGAGACTACCCGAACATCTCCAATCTGTTTACTCAATTTAATCGAAAATCCTGCAATCGTTTAGGAGACTGGGTTCCACAAACACACTAGTCAATTGGTCAAACCATGTCCATGCAATTTGGTATCAGGCTTTCGTGACTATCTGTGGTCGCTAATACTTTTGTAAAAAAACGCGGACAAGCAAGATATATTTTGAAACTTACAAAATTGTGAATGTTTATGGTTTCGGTGGTATTATTTATATTTTAAACGCAAGGTAAAAACAGAATGACTGTAAGGACGCTACCGAGGTAAACAAAATGTGTTCTCATTGATCGTCATACCACTCCTTTTTTACCGTACGTCCTGCTCCTGTAAACAGAATTTACCTGCCAAACTCACTTGTTTACAAACAACATTTTCCTTGAGGCTACGCATCCGGAGCAAAAGGACTTCAATCACTCAATTATTCAGCGCATATTTACTATAGCAACCCTCATGGCTTTCATTTAACGTCGCAGCTATTTCATTCTTAATTAAATATCGATAGCTAATGGGAGCCCCTAATAAAGAATATTTCCTTTTAACGTCATCAATACTTGGTCGAAGTATAATATTGATAAAGAGCCAATATATTTTTATTTACTTAGGACGTGAATACTTCGCAGGAAACCAGTGAAATCATATTTTTCCTCAAATCTATAAATATTTTTCTTTTTTGTTCACAATTTGGTCCTCCCACACAACGACTCATTTAAGCGAAGCACCCATAAATTAGCGCTCCTTTTTGCAAACGAAAATAAACAAATAGAAAAGAAGAACAGAGGGTGAAAAGGAACCATTTAATAACCCGTCACAGGAATTTCAAATGCCTTGTATTTATTTTTTTATTCTTTTCTGCATGACTGTAATTTGTCCCCAAATCTAAGCAATCATCTGACCTAATCAACTCTGACCCACAATGACTTTGTCATTCGTGCTCACTCTTTGTATGCTTATACATCGTTTTAGTTTTCCTGATCCCTTCGCAACAAGTCCTCCATGGACTTGCTTACACTATTGTTCCACTTACTCTGGGTCGCTTAAATTTTATATATTTTTTTTTTAGAACAAAGGCGACGGACGAAACTGAAAATCGATTTTTCTCTAATTGACTTACACAGTAGTCAAATTGGGTTGTGCAAGCAGGGCAATGAGCAACAAAAAAATAAACAGAAAGAAAGAATGAAAAAAAAAGTAAAAGGGCAGCTCGTTCGACCCTTTAAATTACTTCAAAATGACTGCTAAAAAGGGTATCAGCAAGGGAGGCGACTAGGTGAGGGAGCAACCATTTAAATAAAGGTTTTCGGGGACTGCAAACTGAATGCGGGTCACCAGGCGACGTGTTTAAAGTGCAAGTGTTGCTTTCGTAGCTTTAAAGAGTTGCCGATAGGGGTAACGTGGTATGTTATCATAGAAGTATGGCATCTTTGTCCTGTTGGCACAGCTTGCATTCCCATATCCAAGTGAGAATGCATAACAACGAGACAACAAATGTATGTATTTAGTTTCAAAATGAAATGTATTGCTTTATTGGATACCGTTCAACGCCTTCAATGGAATTAAATAACCCAAACGGTGCTCTTGACGGATGAAAGCCCTTGATCCGATTAACACACACTTAATACACCCACGATACTTCACACATTTCACGATGGCTGAAGCGACGAGTTAACAGCTACTTACGTTGGCGATTGAAAGTAGATGAGAGTTCCGGATTTGGAATTGGATTTATTTTCAAGAAAAAACAAAAATACTTGTCTTCATGCGAGTGCTGTGTGCGGAACATTTCATCGTGTTCTAATTATAGTTTCCAGTCAGTGAACCGAATGCCATAACATCACAAAGGCTTATCGCCCAGCTAAACAGAAAGAAAGGAAATACATTTGATAAATGGTGTGGGCTTTGATGTAGTCCTCACAGAGGAAAGAGAGTTACGTATACGTCATGCAGTGATTGTTTTCTCCTGCGAAAGTGTGTGTGTGTGTCGTACTTGTTCCTTACATGACCCAGCTATGGGCCTGGTCCCAGTTCTTGATTGAATCTTTTTCTATCCCATCGTTAGCTTCCACCCCTTTTTTGTGTCGTAAAAATCACACTGAGTCTGATAATTATTAATGATCAATGAAGGCCCATGGGTGGTGATTGACAAGCCTTGCGTGGTGACTGCCCAGTGCGATGGCGATGATGAATCCTATATTTTTGTTTTATTTCAATTAGGAAATGTATTTTAATACTATTCCGCATTAAAGGATAATTAGCCATCAAGTAACCCTTCTCAATCACTGCCTACTAACTTCTGGCTCTGCTAATCGTCTTTTTTCTTTGCTCACTTCGTTCCTACCAATTCAGTCATGCTGCAAGATTCCACGGCCGTGGGGAACAATACGCTTACTGTCTCCTTATTAACTTCTTCCCGGTCGTCATTCGTCTTCTTCATTATCGGTGTAATCTCGCCATCTTTCATTAATTCATCATATTTTCCGTCTTCTTCGTCATTCACATTATTATCATTATCTTCGTTATAACGTCTTCTTGGTCATTATGCTCAACGTTTTCCTCGTGTCAAACATCATCATCAATGACTTTCGCTCTTCTTAAATGTCATATTCAGCGTTAATGCACACGATTAAAGTGTCCGAAGAGGTTTTTTTCCACAGAGGTGTCTTCGACTTCATATTGCTAGGTCTGTTAATGGTTAATAGTCGTCCTTTGTAACTGATACGTGCATTTGACAACAATTTGTGATTGTATAACCCTATATACTTGAGATGAACTTAAGCTACATGCATTGATAGTACGTTGCAGATCGAAATTTCGATCGATTGCGCCTGCTTGTCTCACCAACATATGCTTTGGGAGTCAGTCTTGCTCCTTCTTTTTCGTTGCCCACGCACTGTTTCCTAGTAACGTCAGTCTTTGTCATTATTGTTAATGCAAGGAACTTGTATTCTTAAAGTGATATTAATTAATGGATTACTAGTACAACAACGCTGGAACATTTTACACAAAAAGATCAATCTGTTCCTCATCATTGCATCCTCTGAGGCAGGTGTGTATATGGGTGCCCCGAAGAACTTGCCGCCGTGGCTCTCTTAGCCCAGCGTATTGGGTCCGTTGTGGGTTTTGCTGTTCAACACCGCTTAAGTCCTCCAGCCCTACAAAGAAATGCTTTCCTAAGAACTGCCTCCGCTGGTTTCCTTTGCTAGGACTGGGCATTCGTAATAATCTGTTAGATCGGTTTATAATGGCAGACAGAATTGACTCGAGCTGAATGCAACTGAAACATTCGGTTTCCGGTTTCCTCCTCATTTATAAGATTTGTTTTCATGACATCTGCAATTACGAGAACGCTATCTGGCCGGGCTAGTAAAGGACTACATATGTTGTCAGCACCGCATATGGTCTCATAACTACGCATACTATAATAATTCAAACACCAAAATGTTACGTAAACCATCTCACGAAAATATTTTACAAGCTTTGCTTGTAGACGATTCGAAACCATTTTGTATATCATCAATGGACAATTAATTGACCGCACTACATGCGCCCCCATACAATGGCGGATTCCCCAATATATTTCTCTCGTGTGCATACTTTTCGCGTTGTTAATTTCATAACATGTTTGTCTTATGACCCGCTGTGCCTATATACCTTCTGCTGACCTTAATATATTTTCTTGTTTCAAGTAAAGTTTCGTTTGAACATATTTTTTGTTGCGACTACAGGCAACTTCATGCTACGTTCATACTTTTGTGACAGACTGTATATGTTGTATACGATACATGTTTTTCTCTTTTTAGTAGATTTTCTTAATTAAAAGTGTTTTTTTTCCGTTCCCGGCATTGTTTACAGCACGCTTTAACCTCCCTACTTGTTCATGTAGTCTTGATAGCTAAATCGCTGTACTACAAGTTATTGGTACACAATGGATATATGTTGGCCTACTTGTGGTTCCTTTCTGCACTCAGTAACTAATCTAGCTTTAATCCTGTTTTCAATCCTGTCAATTTGTTATCAGACAAATCACGGAAATAAAAAAGGCTGTAACACCGACTTCTGCAGGAAGAAACTACGCTTTACTACCTCGGCACTTGTCCAGTCCTTGCAAGGACAAGAAAAAGCACGCTAGGCACCTACAACTGCTCCAGTTACATAATTGTTTCAAATATTAAACAAACAGTCACATTGTCTCGAATATTATTTTGCTCAATCAATTCCATATATCACACTTTCACTTACTTTTATCTTTATTCACTGCAACCATGAGTCAATCCCATCATTGTGCGCACATGCTGTGTACCCAAATGCACGTGTATTTGAGTAGTAAGACTTTCGTTTTCATCAAAACTTCAACGAACTAGAGTACTGTGTCAAAAGTCATAAAAACTTCTTCGAAAGAACAGAAAAGCTAGCAGCGCCCACAAAGAACGCGTTAAATATAACGATAAATATGAGAATACACGTATGCAAACTATGCAGCAGGTGCAGCTAACATAATTCGTTGTCAGCATGAATAACTTTGCCCCATTTATCTGTTGTTTCATAAGTTACTGCTCTACTGCACAAGTGCAGGAGTGCACTGTCCCAGTTTTCTCCAAACATAAGAAAAGAACACTCCTTCATGCATATCTCGTGATGTGGAAGTAAAAAAGCAAAAATAAAAATACCCGCGGTGTGTACGACGATATCTGCAGAATATTTGTTATGTACTTCATGAATTTCGTTTATGAATGACACCCTTTCCCCCCTCGACCATGTGCACCCTGGATATGAGTCCGTAGCCGGAGTAGTCAACGACTATTGAACAGAAGTAGGCCAAGTTGATGAGCATGTTGTTCTTGGAGCGCGCTATAGTAGGACAATTTTTTTGATTGTAAAAGAAAAAAAACAGTTACACATACGCAACGGTAATCGATATTCAATTTCAATTTCTCTCACAAAAGCGAAAAAACAAATACATATCGCATCTTTTTCATCCGCAGGCAATTTTCCACAACTGATCGATTACAAGAGACCGAAACGACGAGAATTTGATTCCATCCTATATAGTCCCTGGAAAACATGAAACGCGCGCCTGAGTGATACTAAATGAATCGGAAGACAGGGCACTTCACCAGTGGTATATTGAATCCATACCCTCAATTTAAGGTCAAATACTAACATTCAACGTGAACCAACGACTGCAGACACGACACGACCGACGAAGGAGGAAGCACAGAAGAATGACTGAAAAACAGAAAACCATCATGAATTCACAGGACTGTCACTTGCTTCATTTGTTCCTGGCAGCTGCAATTTTTTCCTTTGCCATTGGTAAGTGAAATCAATTTTTTACTACCCACATACCTTCACTCATTCCCTGCCCTCACACCAAAAAAATATATTTATCTCAACCCACAGCTGGAGAGCTACGAATCTCAGCATCTATGTCTCTTCTTTTTTTTGAATTTTAAAATGCTTGACTTTGGATTGATATTTTCACTACTCATTCAAACGGCATATCCATTTGCCGACATAAGCGACCTTAATAACGACAACCAGCGACGCGGCTCACAAAGATCATTTGAATCTTCGATGCATGCACGCTGTGGGAGTTTTCTCCATAACTTCAGAATTACTACCGAACTGACTGAAGGAAGTGCAAAAAAAGAGGGAGATGAGCCAGAAACAGAACATGAATTCCACTGGGAACAATCTCATCAAGACGAAGGACGAAACGCAAGAAGAGAAAAACAAAAATGAAATGAACATCATGCCATCGAAAGTCGTGACATTTGCACAATTTCAAATTTGTTTGCTCATCCTGGTATGACCGTGACCGCCACCACATCCTGCTGACATGCAAATTGAACAATGATGATGCAGCACGTTACATTGACTCCTTTCTCGTAGTCGCACAGTGTGTGATTGGGTGTGTGCTATTCCCCATTCTTGCGATTCTTTCGCCTCGTTTTAGTCGTCATTTCTTGCAATTTTACCAAGTACATTTCATCGGGCTAGAACTGATCAAATATTTGTGGTCCCCAAGGGCTTTATAGTATATAAGTTGTGGTTGGGCAGAAAGCTCACAATGTGAATAGCCTGCCGCTTTTTGGTTTCGCTTCAAGCACGGAGTGTTTACCATTGGGCTTAAATTGGAGTAATTTGATTTGAATATATTTGCATGGCTTATGAATGCGGTTGTGGACATTTCAGTGTGTGTTAACCGAATAAGAAATGATTATGTTTACACTACTTTTCTTTTCCACTCTTCATGCGCATCCAGCTGTCTATGGATTTCTCGAAAACTCCCCTCAGGCAAGGAAGTATACGTGATACTTAATTATGAAATTCATGAGAGTTTACTGATTCCCCGGAGAAAGAAATGCTCAGCGATTAGCATTTCCCGGGAAATGATTGCCTGTGAAATAGAATACGCGTTTTTCAGACACGAATGATCCCAGCTTTGAAGGATTTTTCTCCCGAATCAACTCGAAAATCCTCAACCACGTGAAGTAATCTAATCTAAAGTCCTAATGACAGGGCTTTCAAAATTAATTTTTAATGAAATACTTGACTTGTGAGCTGCAGGGATTTTTGTTCTTACATTTTCTTCCAAGATTAATGTTTCAGTAGAAATGGAGATTAGGACTTGTCACCGAAGTCTGGATAATTGCATTTTTTTGTTGTTTTTCATCAGATTGACTTATTTGCCGGTTATGTTTATTTAACTGAGCAAGTTAAATATCCTTAGCCTCAGGGATTAAGACGTTCAAGCAGAAGTGTCCTGAAGTATCAGACATTACGTAGATAAATATATAAGAAACGGCTAATAGCTGACTACAATGTACGCCGAGAGTTCCGTCAAAGCTTATGAAGGGATCTATGCGAGCAGTTACATATTTTCAAATATTTCTTGTGAATTTACTAAATTTAAGAACATCACATTTTGAAGAAAGTCATTAGCATCGGAGTCTAATCAAAACAACAAACATCGCGCCAAACTGCGTGCTGGTTTGTCGTCTGGCTGTGTATTGACTGTGGTCGCTTGTGGGCTGAAATGTATAATGAGGAATACATTGAGAATTAGATGATTGCCAGGCATTGTGTGTGGAAAATATTGATTTGTGATATCTCGTACATCAAAGTGAGTTTTTAGATTTGAAAAGTTCGAAAGTTTACCTCTGAATGCTGGAACCAATTTAAGAAGAGTAACGTTTTTAAATCATTTTAATGGGCAAACATTTTTTTGGCTTTGTTTTCCTATAATATAGATACCCAGCTCTCGTATCATGACACTTGTATGGAGACCCTCCATGGTTGCAGACGTATCTACCCCGTTGATTTGTTAACCCCAATCAAAATATATTGGGCAGGAAATGTTCTGACGTGAAAATTCTATTAGTGCTTATTTTAATAGATGAACATTATTTATAGCTATCTAGTTATCGCCACTTAATTCTGCATAACTTTGGGTTGTGGTGTTTCTCATCCAACTCTGGGCGGTTCACGGCCTCTTCACTCTCAAAGTCAGAATTCGCCGTTCGGAATCGGCCTAAAATTGTAGGTTTCATCCACTCATTTTAGAATACTAGCATGCACACGACAAGTGGTTGTTATATAAACTAAGGCTCTGTACAGCTTCTGGACATTTGTTATACTGGATATTCGTATATTCGAAAATGTAAGTTAGAAATAGTTATCTGTCAGATTACTTTAAGCCAACTACAGATAGGGTACCATTTTCTAACTTATGCCATCAACAACGAAGACAACACTTATTTTGACTTGAATATTACTCTATAAGCAGCATTTTCTTCATAAGCGACCTTATTTAAGTATAGTGAAAGTTCTCTTTACTGACACCCCTCTATTTGGGACACCCCTCTTCCTCAAGGTCCCGGCATGAAGATAGTCCTCTGCATGTATACTGAACACCGACATGAACTTAAACGCCTATTGAGGAGTCATACCCCTAGTAACGGGCACACCAGGCAAAACCGCATATGGTAGAGACAGAATCATTTTGTATATATGTATTCCACATGTACACCAATAGCTAGACACTTAAGTCAAAACTAACAAACAATGAATACTTAAAATTACATAACCAACTAATGGCGAAATTGAGCGTACACGATTTTATTCTAATGGCTAGTAACAAAAAGTTAGTCAGCGCAAGTTAATTGTAATTGGCAAATTCCATTACCCCTAAAACGGACACCTCTACATAACGGACATTCGTGATGGTGCCGCGGGTTTCACTGCATTAATGCAAAACTTTGTTTGACCATATCGCATGTAGACACCTTTTGTGATTGAGTTGATTGTATGTGCATATAAGCAATAGCGATGCGGTCGCGATAGTAGGAAAAAAATGATGGAATCTTAAATATGGGATATATTGAAGCTTTCTCGGAAATCCTCATCGCAATTGGTACATCAGGACCTAAGTGAGCCGCCAAGTTCGCCTACACATCTGTTGCTATAAAGTACCCAAAACTGTGTGCTGCCTTTTTTTTCCAAATATTTATAAACAAAGCTTGAAGTACATACTTTTAAAATAAAGTACTCCCTCAAGTTTGCATCTTTAAGGGCTCTTACATCGGAAACAGCATGACCGACTTTGGAGATAAATATCTCCGAAATGTAGATCTCAATCAGAAGGTTTGAAATTAAACCAATTTTGCAAAGATTTGGTGCGACAAGAAACATTCTTGCCTTAACTTCACCTATATGTAACCCATTGCTAAAGCCATAAAAATTGTTCGAAAAAGTAGATGTAGAGGTGCTTCAGACATGACAGATGGATGTGTCGTCTGTCATCCATATCCTTGCAATCCATGCAAAAAATTTTCTAGCACTTAACCAATACGAGGCTACATTATTGTCAATTACTCAACCAACTATATTTGACATATAAGGGAATTGTTTCGATTGGTCTAGCAGTGCACGCGGCACTCCTACTACTCCCCCTAGTTTCACTTTTATTCCTCACACAACATCGCTTATGCTAACAGACGAGGAAATCTGCATCAAAAACGTCTCATTTTACCTTCATTCAAGGCACTCTTTTGTAAAGTCATTCTTTACATTTGCACCCTCTATTGTCTCGAAGGATCTTTTATTTAAGCCCCACTTCAGTTCAAACGAACCGACTCAATATAAGAACTTGTAGTTATGAACCCTATGGCGTCTTATTTAAATAAGGTTCATAATAAGTTTCTAAGTAGTGCTCTTAATGAAGGTGAATTTCTTACTTTTTTATAAAAGTACACGCATATTTTTTCAGTGGAACATAGTTCATTCGTAGTAGTGTACAACTACGAGGAGCAATAAACCTAAGCAAAAGGAAAAAAAAACAAGAAACTTCTAAAAAGGAAAACTTCTCTTTCTTTCACAGTTCTTACCTGCTAAACTACAAAAGCAACAAAATATGAATTAAAAGAAACTTTAATAATAGAGCTAGCAGGAAATTTCATATTACATTCGCATGCCTGAAGAGTCATTATCGCACAAAGTCCAAACGGCCCTTGTGCGGGAAGTAAATCCCCTTAAGTAATGAAAGGATAATGTAATTGAATGCTGTACGTTTCCTTCCCGTCGCTATTGATGTGCCCTGACCCTTTTCAACTCTCTAAGAAATATTGTCTATGCGAACACAGACTGGGGAGGATAATGAAACTTTTATATTTTGACGGGTTCATATTGCTTCAGGATATTAGGATAAGCTTCTTCACATGGGCGATGCTAAGGCAAGACTTCTTGTCGACTGCTGTTGGGTGAGGAGAAGACGAGTAGCTAATTACATCGTCTGTGAGCTAAACAATGGGGTCTCTTTGTCTACTTGCCAATAGGAGGTTGGTTGGTTCTTCTCGAAAAGCAAAGACGAAGTAAATTAATTGTCGAACAGGCAAGTGTTGTTACTTTTAATTATTTTGACTTGCTGCTTGCCATTTACTAGCTTATTAAAATATAATATTTAACTATTATGAATTTTGCTAGTCACCAATGAAAGTCGTTTGATGTGCCCAGGAACCTGCTGTCGATTTGAATATTTTAGCTTGTATCCCGTAGTTCACTATTCTGTGAATATTTCCGAAGCGCTTGTTTCGGTGTATTTATCTTGCGAGTTAATTATTTGCATTGTGAAATTATGTTCTAACAGATGACAGAATAAACCTCCCGCATACTCTTGAATATTTAATATCCGCGATGTCATTGATGTCAGCGATTAATATTGTAAATGGATTTTTCTCAATATGGCCGGTTAATTAGTTGCTAATTGGCTAATTGGATAATGAAGGGTAATTAATCGCTTCAATTTTCAGGTTAGACGGGATTCATTATTATATTTTACGTACTAATTGATGGGCTTGCGAGAGGAAATTTTCGAATTTTATGATTCGGTCGTCCCTATGCCACCACAAGCATGGATGTGAACGGATAATGAAATTCAAATTCACAAAGCGGCCAAACGTTTTGACGAGGATATAATAAGTTATAAATTTAGCATAATGCTGGTTCATTTATATTTTCTGGATAGCGCCGTTTTTCTGCTACAATAAATTATCCCGAATGATCATAAAATAAACCACCTTATTGATGGCAATATAAAAAAAAGCTCTGATTAAGATTGACTTCAAAATTTGTGTATCATTTGTAAGACTAACTGTCAGAATAGCCACTTGGCCACACATTTCGACAGAAACTGCAATCCTCAATTCTGGCTGATGATGATGATGATGACTCCGGCTTGTGGGGATAGAAAAATCATTTAGCCCCATCAAAGAAACATCTAGAGGTGGTAAATCACACGATCTAGTCGGCCAACCATCAGTACATTTTCTCGATGTCACAGGTGCATGGGATTGCATTTTCGAGGCGATGGGTAGATTGTAACACGATCTAGTTGACGTCGAAATAACATTAATTCATAGTTCATGCAATTGCCCAAAGAAATAACATTGCAATATATCTCTATATTGATCTCCATTGAATGCAACGTGGCTGTCCAATGACAAAACCCACATGAAAACCACATCTTACACTTATTATCTGTCGATGAATTGGTGTTTCCTCAAGCACTCGAGGGTCATAGTCTGACAACTAAGGCATATTGATTTAGTTGACGCAGCCTTTAAGGCCTTTAAGGCAAAAATGCCTTCACTGAAGATGATTTTGCGTTCAAATTTGTCATCTTCTTCATACAAGCCTAGAACACACTTCGCTTCCCATGATCGTGTGTCTTTAGTTCTCTTTTACATGTAGGCCAAAATCCTTTCTCATAATTCGCCATTGTTTAGTCTTAATGGTCTCTATGATGAAAGAACGACTCTTTTGGTTAGTTAGCGACGGACGTTTGAGCGGCAGCAATATTCACAGCACTTCGACGAAACCGGTTGTCTGACTTGCTCGGAAACATTTCGCAGAGACAATTTTGACTCAAATATATTCCCTAGACTATTAATTGCTTGTCTTCTGGGACAAGCTTGTTAACGCTCATAACATTGCCGTCACCTATTCGAAGTTTTGATTATAAATCTTAAAGATTTTGTCAACTTCCTTGTTCGTAAACCGCATCATGATGAAGTTGTTATTGTTATGTGGTTTTTGCTGAATGACAATTTTGACATTGACAGCTTGATTGTTCGTTAAGGGTGTACTCACCGTGAAACTTCAAGCTTGTTTGCAATATTTTACTGCACATTGTGTACATTTTTTCACATATATCTACCGATTACTATATGAATCAAATCCTTTTTTCTTTTTTTATATACGACATTGAATTGTGATGTAAACTAAATAATATATCATAAAATAAATGAGCTATAGATTTGACAAGTTGTGCAGCAAGCCTTGTTCTCCTTTGGAGGGCTTTTTGACATAGTCTATAAAAAAGGTTGTCGAGAAAAGATATCAAAGGGAGCAGGGCTAGAAGCTGATATCGGATTTTGAATCTGTATCATGTTGCATGAACCACTCAGCAACAGAAACAAGAGAACAAAGTCAAGTCATCACTTGCAATCGTTTTTTTGGCCAAGAGAAGCATCAGTAAATCAATAATATATGCTGGCAACCAGTAGTAGAGCCCGGACCCTAATAGTCTTGACATCTTGTGGTCTCTATAAAACTCGACTTCTGGTCGATTGAATAGTCAACAGGGTAAGCCAGGGTTTGCGCAGTCGGCTGAATTCACTTAGTACCGATATATTCTGGGAATTCACAACATCAGTGTGCTGGATAAAGCTCCAGGACCAATGGGAGAGATATAAATTTGAGGTAATCAGAGACATGGCAATACCTGGTCCTGATTGAAGAAGAAATTTGTCTTTTCGAAAACGGTAGGGAATATGTACATGGCTCGCCTGTTTTCACTCTCAGTTTGTGTATGTTTCTCACTGACCATAACGACTATAGGTCGATCGACTATCAGTTCCAGTCCTTTATTCATTTGAACACTGTTTCATAATTACTTATTTGCACATACCGCATTTTTAAAAGAATCTGTAGGAATTAAACACGTTTATGTACATATGACAATAAAGCACTTTCTCAAGTCCATACAAACAATAAAATAAATCAATACTTGCCCCCACATAATCCCCGCACAGTTGAGGCTCCAATGTCAACTGGATCATACCGCCTGAATGAAATTTGATTTAAATACAAACAGAAATATCCACAAACTGTCCTCTTTACCATTTCAATCCCCTCAATCCTGCATTACCCTACTCAATTATTAATATTTTATTTCCGCTTCATCCTTTTAGACCGGACTTATGCAGACATGTTCTCCACCCTTGATCTCTCCAAGCACTACCCACGTCCAGTTTCATCGTCAGCATCTTCTTTATCTCATAATCCTGTGACACACATACAAGAACAGTTGAGCATAAATGTCACGTCACAGCTGGGTACCCATGCTTACCTGCCATGCAAAGTAAGTTCTTGAATTATAATCGTTCTACTTTAACAGAAGAAAAAAAAAACAGACAGACACTTTGAAACACTGATAACTAAAGACTAATACGATGTTACATCACCGCATCACTAGCATTGCCTCAGCGCTCGTTGCCTTATTAAATGTATTTTCCTTCTCATCCTTTCAAACAGGTGCAACAACTCGGAAATAAACCAGTTTCCTGGATTCGTGTGCGAGATGGTCATATCCTTACAGTTGACAGGTAATTAAGAAACTTAATGGTTGGCTTATGCTGAACGTAATTAGATTTTGGCTACCATTGATGGAATGAACACCTCACAACGGCACATTGTGTTCTGTTAGGTAGTAAGTCGTTTGCCGACTGCTGTCCCCCGGGATGTTGTTGTGCAGGCCATCTAAGTGAGAATCACATTTGTTATTGATGTGAAGCACAGTATTTACCATATTTTAGAGAAATACTAAGCATTTGAGTGGTTCATTAATAAACGCCTGTGACTGACAGGACATATAGCACTGAGACCGGTCCCTTCCGTCCAGTTGAGTTATTCCCAGGAAATTATGAGGGTTTGCCGAAAATTTGAGAAAACTCGAAGCTGTTCCTGCTGGGATGTCATGTCACACTCAATTAAATTGTTTTTCGGCCACATGTGGGTGGCGTGTAGACAAAACGGACGACACACGAGAGAACAACTGGATCTATCATATAAATATGCCAAACACGAGCATGGTCCAGAGGGAGTTCGGAAGTTGTGGGTGCAATTTAATTTTCGGCTTGGCTGCACAGTGGGTGTGCAGTTTCGATGATTTCCCCTTTTCACTGCCTCAACTGAGGTATGAAAATCTATATCATTTATTTAGTGTGAGTCAGTGCTGAGGAAACTCAATGAAGTTATTATTGTTTATGTGTGGGGCAGACTAATATCCTTGAATTATTCTAGAACTCTTCCATATCTAACGTAATCAAATGAAATTTCAAATTAATGGTGCGACAAGTTTATATTCGGTGACTAAATTAGACTTAAACGCAAAATTGCTTAGGCTTGGAATATCAAATTCCCATCCTTAAGATTAAATATTGAATAATGATCAAAGAGCTGTAGATTGAAATGTGTTAAACTCCATTTCATGAGATTTCTCTCAATTAGGTTGGAATTTAATGAGCCTCAATGTGGAATTTTAGTTGTCCTTGAAATAATTATTAAACGACGTCCCTTGCTCATAAGACAACTTCATGTCGCCTCATGTCATGAGAGGTTTTATCGAAATGAATTGATTATTTTTTACGTGAAATGATGAGGATTTTAGTAAATGAAAGGCTACATGAAACTATTATCTTCTTATTTTATGTCGATGCCATTTATTTCGAACTTCGAACGTTAGTGCGGTTAGCGTGGTGCTTCTCTTTAGTAACTTTAAAATCACTTGAATAAATGTTTTTCTTGTGAACAGTGTTATGCTTAATTTTTCCACGAAAAATATAAAAGATCAGCCGACTGTGATAAGTTCTCTATGCTTAAATTGTTAAAAGCAATCAACGCGACTACTCAGTATGTTTTTAACCTTCGAAGAGTTGATCATGTCTCGCATCAACGTCGTACATTCCTTGAATGTAGATTGGAAGTATTTTTATAGTATAGTTCATGCGTTCTAGTCTTCAAAATCATTCACCGGAATCAGCTTAACTACAATACCTTTATGAAAAAATAACTTTCTGTCGGTCGAGTCATAATATCAATATATAAACATTCTGTTCATGCATGTTAAGCATCAGGCAGCTCACTCTTTCATGCTATACATCTCTAGAATCATCTACCTCCACTGATACGATCGAATACCTAATAAAGACAGTTTTCCTCAGCTGGTTTGTCTAATCTCTCCAATATGACCTGAAATAATTTCCTAAATTTAAATTTTAATTTGGTCGCAAGTAAATTAAATTCTAATATAGTAGATCTATGCCCCTACATTTATAATTTCCTTAATATAATAAAACTTGAAATATGAAAATGTATGTATATACCACTTCCACTTTATGTGCTTTAAAAAGATTATAATGCTCACGATATTTGCATTTTAGCTCGAGCTGCTTGCGGTATGGCAGCGTCTTGTTGGTACCACATTCTCTATAAAAAATGTATTCAATTCGAGAAAATTGTTCAACACACTGTCACCAGTCACTCTTACTGCTATGTATCTAGTGGTCTCAAAGAGATCTGACCGAGACACGTTGCCAGAAGTAATGGTGCAACCTTTAATTACAATAACAGGGTGTATTTGTTTTTGATAAATTAATCGAGGGTTTTCGGAGCCTTCACTGCAGCTATTCTGCTTATACACATATTCAGCGAAGCTGAAATGTGTGTTCAAATTCAAAGCGTAAGTTTCTCCGCATTTTCATCACTAAAAATATGCTTAAATATGCATAAACTAATAAATAATTAAACAAAAGAAATATAAGAAAAATAAATAAATTGTACCACATTATCGCAACGTTCGCTAATTTGAAATAAATACCAATCGCTATACTTCTGTTAAATGTCAACTAAATGCAAATTGCAAACACAAAAGACATGAATTACTGACAGCGAACTATAGTCCTACCATTTCTCTATTTGGTTTTGTATAACGATTTGTTTTGTAATCAATTAATAGGCGTGGGAAAGGTAAAGTACGGAAGAGTGCAATTGAGCTAATGGAAGTCATGAATCAGTTTCGCTTCACAAAGTCAAGTAGCCTTCATATTCCGTCAGGTCGAGAACCATGAGAGGCAGTCATGTGGTTTCTTATAAATAAATAATCCCAGCACTTAAATTTGAACTACTATCTTACATCAATAATTCTACATCATGACTGAGACTAGATACAGTACATTTTCAAAAGAATTAATTTTACACTTCTGTGCAAAGTTTGACTGACTATTACCCCTTCATGTCGGAGAGTTGAATATTTACTTTGGTTGAATCTTAAAAAGTTCCAGAATAATTGAAAATCAAAACTGAAGAGAACGTTTTCCAAAAACTCATTCACTCAGCGAAGTGAACATCGGTGGATGATGGGAGAAAGACCAGTAGCCAGTCGCAAAAATAACTATTATTGCAGTGCATATTAAAGTCTCACCGAACGTACTAGTTGTTTTAAAGCAATCCTCAATTTCGATCCGAAAAAAAGGAAAGGAACGGCAATCCAAATACTGGCAGAACCAGAAGCTGTTTGAAGAGTTGAAACGTGGCCCAAGAGTGCTGGTGATGGTGGCTAACCAGTCCTTTATAAAAATATTACAATAGATGTATGGCTGTAGGTGGAATGCATGGGTGGTGTGTTAGATGCTCGTGTTTGTTGGGAATACTTAATGGTTTTCCAACACGCCCACATAATATGTTGGTTGTTGGGGGGGAGGGGGGGAAAGGCAACAAAACATGAACGAAACTCGAAAACAGGGAGCACATTCGCAAAGGGAAAATAGAATTACTCGTGTCGGCTGTAGGTGTATGAAAGATCTTCAAGACAATACCGAACAACGCTGAAGTATTGTGTGGGAAAAGAATTTGTATTTTCCCATGCGATACAAGAATTTGCCAAATGGCGTATGGGTGTTTCACCAAAATTGACGGAATCTTTAAGGTTTGTTGGGAAGGATGTCGAGGGCCTCTGCTGAAGTGAGCTTGTGGTAGCTGTAAGTTTTATTCTAGTCGTAAATGCTCTAGGAGATACTTTTGTTTTGATTTCGAGATAAGCATGAAACCCACGTAGCTTCCGTAATGAGTGGAAAGCTAAGCAACTTTGAGATGTTTTCGTTGTAATGGAATTCTCCAGGACCACTTGGCGGACGAGTACATAGAATAGGGATTTTTGTTTGAAATCGTAATAAAATTATTGTGATTGCGATAGTACGAGAAGGTCGTGAAAATATTTATGCGCGAAGTTAAGGGATGCTCTCGTAATGTCAAGGTTCATGTTTTCTGTGTTGAACATTTGCTGGCTGGAAAATCAATATTTTTCACGTTAAAAATTGACATGGAGTTGAAAATTTTGAACTCAGAAAATTCAGAATAAATGACGTTGACCTGCGGCCGAGCCTCAGGGAATTACGATGTTGGTGAGCCGAAGGAGGTGGCTGCAAGGGTGAGTTGAATGTTGATATACCTGCAGCTGTTTTCAATATGTCTAGGGGATTGAGAGAATTACGGGATTCTTTAATTGTAAATCACTGGGAAAGGGCAAGGATCCATGCTCACAGAAGCGACGTTCTGTGAAAGTTTCTATAAGTAAAGGTCCCCGTCAAATTTTTGAGGCACTTAATCAAGTTCCACTTGCACCATGAATCGGTATCATTCGTCCAAAATAAAGTTGACTTACGAGGGTAACCATATGTTAATGAGGACTTCGCCGTGAATACAGAAACCACATTGTAGTCCCCATCCTTTTCAAGATTAAGTAGGACAACCGACATTTCTTGAATTCCTCAGATAATTCATAAGTCAACTTCGTCATCTCTCATACCCATCGTAAAGCACACACACAGACATCGGGTCTATCTGTCGCCACTGATACACAATCAAACTTATTAAGAGCATTTACCCCACACAAGTGCAAGTGGATTTAATTACTTCCTCCCCATAGTGATGGCAACCTTCGCACCATACTTAATGACAACGACAATTACCCGCTAGAGGAACATAAAGCATAATGTTCATCCGCAGGAATGTGCTGTGCGCGCCGCCCTTCACGAAATCCACAGTCCATGAAAAACTGCTACACACTTGACTTTCATCTTGGTAAACATGAGAAGCGTTGCTTGCGGTGAAGGTCCTCCTTGTCGCTGCCTGTTTAAAAACTTTCAAGGCAATTCCGTTCCTACGCTGCCGAGCAACTTTTTACTTGAATGAAAGATCATCCTCAAGGACACAATCCACTTTGGATTATTTTTGCCTTCGTCTTGTTTGCTCTCATTCGAAAGCTAAATGTGCATACCATTTTCAATGTCTACACGCTTACGTCCCGAGTCCTCTGCAAAAACAACCAAGCTGTCCCCCCCCCCCCTCAAATGCGGACGAGTCTTATATCCAAAGATCTGCTCCTTCTGATAGTTACAATTCCAAAACAACACAAAGTTTCCAAAAACTTACAAATTGCTGCTGGGGTTGGAGGGATTTTAGATTTTCACAGTAGGCGGCCTACGGCGGGGTGGGTCACACAAAGTAGATGGAAATGCTAAAGTGCATGCTGAAGGTCGGGCAACTGAGTAAAGAAGTTCCCGGTCCCAAAGTCATAAAATAGGGGCACTTTATGGGTTTACACTTTGTGTTGAACGATACGGATCTGACCCCCCACAAAATGCAATTGTCATATATTTTGCTGGCTGTAACATTGGTCTCTTTTTTCCCATTGCAGAGCTGTCTTCATTGCTGACCAGAGATTCGTTGTCCTGAACCAACCGAATAAATTTTGGACATTGCAGATTAAATACGTCCAGGCCAGAGATGCTGGGGCATATGAATGTCAAGTGTCGACGGAACCAAAAGTTAGTGCAAAAGTTTATCTCGAGGTTGTGGGTAAGTAAATCTTTTGAATTATTAACAGTGTTAACCCCTACGTTTATGCTTTGATATCATTTTCCCTTGATTTGCGAATAATAATCTACTCAAGAATTCCTGGGAAATCCTTTTATTGAGAGAGGATGTAAGCCATTGGTCTTAAGATATTCGCATGTACATACGTTTTGAATGAATACGACTTAATGAGATCTCGATTTGATTAAAGAATTTAAGACAAAAGTATACAGGTAAAAGAGAATTTGCACATAAATTCGTGTATAACAGAGTTAGAATAAGAGTTTAATTAACTTTGGAGGTGTTAAGTGTGTAATTCTTTGATCTTCAATCCCTGAAAAAAGCCAATTTAAGGTGGAAGTGAATGTATTTGACAGGCCAGGGAATCATGGTTATGTCAATCAATTATTTCCCCCACTGAGCCAATTTGGAAACAACTTGGAACATCTGTAATCAAGAAACCCGAGCTTGGTGTCAAAGCTAAATTCGGTTCTTAGCCCAAGCCAAATTATCTTTTTGACAAACAGCCGCTTCATGCTTTAATGGAGTCATTAATTGTAAGAAGCAATTTCACATCCTCGTCACTCCACTTGTTTTCTTCCATGCAATGAATAAATTAACATAAAGTTGCACCATTCAATTTCCACCAAATAACCCCATTGATCCCCAAATCAAATCTGTTTGCTTTCCTGCAGCTATTTTATTTTGGCTGCGCAATCAGCCCGACGCCTACTATTTTACTGTGTATTGCTGACGTTTAAGAACAGACCAAATGACGGTCGACCTGCGTTAGCTCGATTTGCTTTTGAGTTATACGAAAACGCCCTTTTTCATGCTGTTGTGTGAGTTACTCGCTGTGATGTGGTGAACAAGACGGTATTACGCTAAGAAGTCAATGTTTAACAGCCTGCATCATGACTGTTTCGATGCGTGTCATAAATGACAATACAACAGGTGGGCGACCACTTGTCAGACCCAGCACGATGTGATTGGACCAAATTCAAAATCTCGCCTGGATGCGCTTGGGAAAGGTGATGTAAGAGGTTCGCTTTTCAATTCTAATGAGAGAACAATCATTTATTTTAAAACTTCATCTTCAACGATCGTCTACCAAACCTTCAAGGGAATACTTGGCACAAAATAACTCTCGAATATATTGCGCCTGAAAATTTCTATTGTCGTAAGCTCAGTTTAAAAAAAGCATTGCTTGATTGGAATCCCCCGAGGTTTAATTCATTCGTCTCGTGCAGAGTACAGTGATCTAAAAAGAAATTAATGAATTACGTCCCATTCTCAATGACCTCCTTTGATGGTTTCCACTCTTAATAAATCATATCGATGGCTGTCATCAGAGATCGTAAAGTGTCAAGTCTCCCTGCTCTGAATGAAAACAAATCCCACTGACATTTTTTTGGCTATCAATCACTAGTGTACTGTAAACTCAGTGTCTGCGGGCTGAGTTGAGAAAGTTGGGGGGGAGTAGTATTTTTATACACCACACACGTTATAGAAAAAAAAAACTGATATCCTAGCTTGGGGTGGACAAACTCAGCAATTGTTCATTCTCCAATTACGCGAGATATGCACATATAGCAACAGGACACAAACAAGGGAAGTAACTTTGTTGGTAACAGGTCCTAACGCATTTGCAATTTTCAATTTGCCGAAAAATATAAACACATGATGATGATTGTCACCAAGGTGGTATTTGATAGGAATATTCTGAATTATCCACAAAAGTGCTTTTATTTTTTTAAAAGGGAGAAATACTTATCGCGCATGTCCAATAGAAAAGAAGGGAACTGTCATGTTATAACAGTCAACCTGAAGTTTCGATGAAAGATGGTGCCTATTCAATGTCAGAGAGATTATTAAAGGTCCTTCAAACGTTAGAAATAGAATGGTTCAGAAGAACTGAAAAAACAAATTACATCCGCTTCCTCTGCAAACGTCTTTGGAGAAGAACTCAAGTCTCCATGATTTCAATAAAAGTATTTTTTATTTATTGATCCGACATATACTTACTTACTTATCAGGCCATCGACCCTTGAAGGATCTTCTGCCTTCCATCGCTGACAGTCCTGGCTACGCTGCGTCCAGTCATCAATGCTAGACCTTGTCGAATCATGAGTCGACTTCATTTAAACTTTTGTCTGAATTGAAGGATCATGCTCTTGGCGAATTGTCGAACTGAGAACGCGATACACAAAGAAGCAGACGCGATCTACAAATTCACGAAAATTTCTACCAGTAGCTATCAAGTGTCAATGTGCTCATATGTACAGAACTTACATATATCATAATCAAGAACATACGCAGTCTATCTAACAAGTTTCATACAAATCCGAACAGCTGTTTTGGATCTAGAGCTATACAAACATCCAAAGAAGCGAATCACTCTACATCCCGTCATCGTCACACATTATAACACCTCACGTTTGTAAATTAATAAAACACGAGTTGAGGCAAATATGCGTCAAATCTGGACACAAAACAATTCTAAAAGTATTTCCAAAAGTCAACTTACATTTAAAAAAATACCCATTGCTTCTGTTTCTCATAAAACTTCACACTCCTCAAGGAATGCAATGTCCGCAAAGTATGTCTGATTAAAATACAGCAACTTAACTTTAATTTGCATCTCATTTAAACTCAGTTTCGCATTCAAAGATATCCTCTAAAAAAACAACAGCTAATGCGAGAACAACTAGGGGCAAATAAAGTTTAATTGAATGCGTGTGCCACAGATGAATCAATATGAACGTAACAACACACCATAAGCAAACCCCCTCAGCTTACCGAAAACTAATTTCATATAATAGGTACAACCTCATACGAGATACCTACGCACTCATGAATAATCACAACCAACTATCATCAGAAAACATGCCAAAGGACAGCAGTAAACTTTTATGACATGTGGGCATGCAGTTCGCCCCCCCCTGGGCCAGAACACCATCACAACACGGGGAACACTCTCAAATGAGATTTTAATTATTACCGCAATAAAAACGAATCACTCGTCTTAATCTTAAGAAGAGCCTCCACTGGAGTGCCTCTCACTCAGCTGACTGACCGGTCTAAAAAACAAACACCAGGAATAGCAACTAGAAACACCGTCGAGTCGTTGCTATTTTTTGCCATAAAACGTGCAAACTATCCTAAGCCCAGTGCCATAACCGTGCGGTTTATGATCGAACGTGTAAAAGACACTTAGGCGCGTCATTTATAGTCCAATCCACATATAAGACCCAAAGCGTTCACCCATAAAACCACCTCCTCTTTGATCCGTCCTTTGTCTGTCGAGTGTGTTTGTTGTTTGTGTGCATGTGCTTCAAGTGTATCAAACATATAGCAAAAACGAAGAAAAGCTCTGTAAGGAATCCAATAAAAATACAATTTGCAGTTGGACTCCTTTCAAGTTCCTTGTGTGCGGATTCCTGTGGTCGTTATCGGATTTTTGTCCCTTCCCATAGCGCAAACCCCGTTCGCATAACCTTTCCACTTGATATGTTATTTTTGCACACAGGTGTTATTCGTGTGGGTGTGGGTAAGGAGATTAGGATTTGGTTTTGACGTCGCGTCATTCGGATGTTTGCACACGGCGAAGACATTTCCTGGTGATTTGTACAAGATGGTGGAACTTCTGCAACGCATTCACCGCAGGCACAGCCAACACAAACACACACTCCGGCAAGCAGACAGACAGCAATTGACATCTAAGCATCACGATGACATTCTAAGGAGGAGGAGGATTTCATCCAATTTGGAATTCCTTAGCTCAGAGACGGTAATCCTCATTGCAATGGGAGCAAATATTCATATGTGTGGACATTAGGAAATGAAAACGACATGAAAGAAGACAGGAGAATGTCTATTTGCTTAATAGTATGCTGAATGGCTATCGATTTAAGAAAGCTGAGGGCGAAGGAGACGTTACGATTATTTCAGTTCAGTTCAGAGATTCGAATCCGAGGCTCTGATCACCTTGAGTGGGTGGAGGGAAATAGATTTCCTTCGCAGATTGAAAGTGAATGAAATGAATTCCGAAGACAATGCTCAGATCCAGTAAATTTCATGAGGACACCTTGATGGCTGGTGTTCTCCCACATCGACCATGGACCCGTCTGGTTATCTGTTCCACTGTGGCAAACGAATGTGCACACAACACTGACTGGATATTGGCTTTAAATGTATAATACATTGTGGCCATTAAGCATCAATTTGTTGGGATTAAGTTTATTTTATGCAATATTCGGTCCAGTTATCCGAAACGTACACATTAAGAGATTGTGGAGGCTCAAGGAATGCGAAATCTGATATTTAATGATTGTAATGTTGGTTGGTTGGTGGTCTGCAGTTGTACAAGTGTACAAAGTGCGCCGCAGCTGACTGAGTGTTTATCGCAGGAACGTGAATGGCATGGGTTTTGTTTGGGAGAAGCAACAAAATCTTGCAATAGTTTCCAATGGAGATTGAAAATAGTTTATTATTAATATTGTTATTTCGATAACGTTCTATGTTCCAAGGAGTTCAGGTTTTCGCACCGGATAAACTCATGAGCACACAGGACACCATTCACTCAACCATAGGCTTTCCCTTTGGCCCTTTGGAAGAACGAATAGTTCAGTTTCGTATTTCAGTGCGATGTCGGAGGATCAACATCGTTGTTAGGACTTGTGTGATGATATGTAGTAGTAATCAAATGGTCTTTTGGACACTTAGATTTAAGGAACTTCGGTAGCCTCTAATCGGTCCTTACACAAATTTGTTCCTCATGCAGCTGTGGTTGATTGGTAGTATTAAATACTCAAGCTCCTATATAATCTTCCATTTCAGTTCCTCGTACAGAAATCCTTGGCGAGCCTGATCGATATGTTAAGGCCGGAAGTATTGTTGTATTGCGATGCATTATCCGAGGTGCTCTGGAGCCACCGACCTTTATCATGTGGTACCACGGATCCGAGCAGCTAATGGGCGACTCGAACCGACATCGAATGCAAATCGACAGAAACCTTCCAGCTGACGAAGGCGATGCCTTAAGTACGGTAAGTGCAATATCTCATACACACACACACATCCCCATCCCCACACGCTCTGCCAAACAAAATCGTACATCACATCCATTTTGTAGTAATCCCCAACACTCTGGCATTCATACCAAAATCCATACTAATGACCCTAATGTCCGCCCTTTGTGTTTCTCTTATGTGTATTGTCCACAGATCGGTTCATTAATCATTGAAGTGACGAAAAAACGAGATTCTGGAAATTACACATGTAGTCCGTCGAATAGTCCCAGTGCCACTGTGACGCTGAACGTGATAAATGGTAAGACCAACTGGCCATTTGTAAGTGTATACAGATGTTTGCTGGCTGGATACATTTGTTATTGCTGCCATTCAATTCGTTTTATCGATTTTAAAGAATATAACGCTGCCACATGTAAACAAATTCTCTACCAATTTACAGGTGAACATGCTGCATCGGCCATTATGTCATCGGCAAGCGTTCTCGAGCGAAATTGCATCTACATCATGCTTATGCTGGGACTCCTAACGTTCGGTAAATCGTGACATACACATCTGCTGCTTCGATAAATTGCGTACATTTTGAACACCTTCAATAGCGTATTTCCAAACGTGTAAATATATAATAAATATACATTTTAGAAAAAAATAAAAGAAAGTAACTAAATATAAATAATATGAAAATTAAAAGACAGATTAAAGATAAACGGAAATTAATTAAAATAAAAGAACGAAACATCATACTTCTTTTAGGAAATGTACATTATAATAAAGAAAATTAGTTTTTAATGGTTAACAAGTAAATACTGATAATTCAAGTTCTCTCGAATAAGTTTATTTAAAATAAATTTGATAAAAATGAAAAAATAAAATTATGTATATGTAATAAACAATGTAATGTGATGCTAGTCATAAGATGTACATAATAAAAATTCTTCAAATACTTCGTGCTTTGCTTTCGTTTTGTTCTTATTTTTTTTAATTTTTCCTCAGCCAAGGAAAACATGGGATGTTTAAGTTTAACTATTCTACATCTGTTTGAGACGTGATTGAAGTGATCAGAAGTGCTTGTGGTGTGCTGCTGTCAAGAAGGACTGCAGTCATTTGAGAAGCTTGGAATCTGTAACCGGTGAGATAATATAATGCGATTGACAATCTCTGATATGAGGCTGATGAGGGAATGTGGGCGAACATATTATCACGTATCAGTCACATTCGAAGTGGCAGATTAAATTATAAACGCTTATCGGCCACTAGATAACCCAAATCAAAAACATTAGACCCATGAATTGAAGAATAGTTATAAATATGCAAAAACCTTTCATTCAATTAGTAGCTAAATTTGTCTGTGAAATGTTTTTAAACCTCAAGATTCCAAATACAATCTCGTATTATGTACGATTTGATAGTTCACTTAACGGCGAATTATAAGCTTTTTTTCTGGGAGGTAGATTGTCGTGCTCACGTAAACTGCGAGAGAATAACTTTTAAAAGCTTTACATGGTTGCTAAGCAATTACATCAATTACGTACCTGAACTGCTGTAAAATTGAGTAGGGCTTGGTAAAGATAGGGTTCAGATATGTCATCGATTGACGCCCCATACGAGAATGCAAGGCTACCAGCAAAAGGAATTTTAATCAATTCTCTCCAAAGCCTAATAATACATTCACACCGCACCTAAATCCAACATTTCGGCTAATTTCAACATTTCAACCCATATTTTCAGCATTTCATCATACATTTTACAACATTTCGAATTTTTGGATTTCAGCGAAATGTTCAATTTCCTCACTGCATTTGCAAGTTTGTCAAATCGAACAAACCTCTTTCCAAATTTAGCGCATCATTTCAAAACAATCAGCATTTCAATCATTCAATCCCAATAAGAATGGAAATATCAGTAATCAATCCAGACACTAGATGTCATTTGAAATGTTGAAGTTCCAGTGGGATTTCCAATTCTTTTTTCCCGAAATGTTGAATTTGAGTGCATTGTAAACGTACTATAACGCTAGTGTTTAAATGCGACAAAATATACAGAATAGTTTTGCCAAAGAGATTCACATACTCTTTACTGGTTTAAGGAAAAATTGCATGGACAAATAGAAGATGTACGGTCTTTACTCAGGTATCGATGATACCACTGTTGAAATCAGTGTTCAGTTTTTAATCAGTCTTTAATCAGTTTCGGGTGGCTGTTCGTCTGCGAGTGATACTTTACAAACTATCGCGAGTTCTGTGGTAGAATGTTGAAGATTCTCTTAACCCTCACATGGGCTGCGCAGGTGATTCATATGGCATCCTTTAGTGCATTTATCTGTATTCCAGTACGTACAATACGAGTAAATGTGATTTGGTGTTTGGTGGCAAGTGTGTGTGTGTTTGGTTGCAGTGGACATAATCAGCACTGAGTGCCGTTTAAATAAAACAGCTCGAATTGAGATGTCTTGTACCGAATTTAGAACCATCGTGCGTCTGTCAGGAACATTAGTAATTCTTTGTTGATCCTTTCGGAGATCTCGCTTAAATATTCAATGAAGGGCTTGCCTAGAAACCGATGCATTGCTGTAGCATATTCCATTAATATTGCGAAATGATTGATCAGCAGTTCTCCCCAACGTTTCAACAGACTCATATTTCTCTATGGGTTGATTTATTTGGGTAATGCTTCTCAGCAAACACTATTGTTGTGCGTGCTTTTGTGCTCTAACTGTAGTTTCCAGTTTTATACCAACTCCGAACGGCCAAGTTTGAGAAGCTTTTTCTAGACTAGTTATACTCTTTAAGCATTGTCAGTCACTCGAACGAGGTGGGGCCGAGGTTCAAGTACGTAGGAGTCGACGTACAAACCCACAACACCACGGCCGCCACGCCAACATAATCTTTGCTTGTTCGATTATCCTTGTGTTGATAATTGAATACCGAGATTGGAAAAAGCGTTCAAATAACGAGTTATTTTTAAATAAAAACTTTAATTCACCACACTAGTAAGGTTTGGGAAGGTAATCAATTGTTTGAAACAGCTCCTCCTATCCACTCTACTCTCAAGACTGTGACTTGCGAGACTGCTCTCGAAAGTATCCTAGGTGCGACTGCAGTTAAAAGGCAGTTTATCTGTCCCCTGCCCCCCTATAGTAGTATGCTGTTGCCAATACTGGCCAAAAAATATTTGGTCATAGCACGCTTCCGTGTTCATCCTCATCATCATCCTCTGACCCGCATGATCCACTACAGGAGTCGCGGGGTAATGCACGCATGACAGATTGCCAGGCCACTCGATCCTCCGCTATCGACTCGTATGTTATGCCCAACCACCTCGTCCTGGGTCTGCCAAGCGGTGGACTACCTGATGGAATCGCATTCAAGGCACGCCTCGGAAGTCTTGATAATGAGGACATTCGCGCCACGTGACCAAACCATAGAAGCAAATTACTTTTCGTTAGAAGAAGCCGCTGCTCTACATTGAGTTCCTCTCGTACTGCCGGGTTTCTCACCCTATCCCGTCGAGTAATAGCACGAAGGAATCATATTCCGGCAGCTTGTATTCACGATCTTATTATTTCGGTCATTACCCAAATTTCATGACCATAGGTGAGAGTTAGAACAAATGCTGAATTGAAAACCGCTAACTTGGCCTAAGCCTAATCACGGCCTTCCTGATTACAGATCTGCCAAGCTGTTTTAAAATTGAGCCAGCATGTCCAATCCTACAGGAAAGTTCAGCATTATTCCTCTCATCACTCGTGAAAAAGACTCGAGATTCTTGAACTTCTCCACCTGCTTCAATGGGACTCCACTAACATGTAGAGTGCACTGAACAGGATGGAAATTGCATAACCTCTGATTTGTCTACGTTAACCTTCATCCCAGTATCTGCACATACGGCAAAAAACATATCGAGTCATCTGCAAAAAAAAGATGACTAGCCTCGGCTGCGCTGCAACATCCAGTCAAAATATATAATGAAAAGGAGAGGTGACAAGACGCACGAAAAGAACTGCACCCTAGTGAATGATTATTTCATTCAACTTGATCGCATTAAAATTCATTAAAATTAATTTACGAAACAAAAGGAGGTATACTTTTGGGTTAAATCCAAAGGAAGGAGTATACGGTCAATTCGTAATTTATAAAAAAGGGCCACATAAATTCAACGAATAAGATGTGTCATACAGTCCATGAGATTATGTCCTGCTGTGTGGTGATTTGTAGAGTTTAACTGAATCGCAAGTCGCGTAAAAGTCAGAAGTACTATAGAGATTGCCCACCTCTCATTCTCCTCCCACTTACAACGTTTTGAAATGACTGTTTTTCTAACAGTTTCCCGGACCTATTTTCACATTTTACAAGTGTGCGTAGTTATGAAAATGTCCAGTGGTTTATGAACAGCTGTCAACATTTTCAGTGGACAATGGGACAATCAGTAGTTAAGTGGGAAGCATTGAAACTCACGCATAACGTAATTATTGCGAATAGTGATGACGTTCAATTGCATGTGTCCGCTGCCCGTCGCATCAAATTCGTTTGTTAATGAAAGCAGGTGTATACAACTCATAAGCTGTATAATACTAATGACGCGACACACAAATTGGTCGCGCCACATTATGCCTTTCCCTTGGGAGTAGTGTTGAAAATAATGTCCACGCACATTTCTAACAATAATCAGTGTCAGACATCCTCAACTTGTCAATATTAATACATTGGATTGCACGCAGTGGTTTTTTGCCATCATTTTTCGGTCAATACTCTATAATATAGGCATACACTTCCTGAGACATTTTATAATTCTTCATCTTGTGGTGGCTATGGTCAAACACACAAAGTTCCTTATCCCAACTCCCATCCAAATGTCGTTAAGACCAAAATCTCTTCTAATTAACTTGTTCAATTCGCTTAAATCATTTGGCTTAATATGCAATTGTCGGTTTTTGTCCAACTCTCGCAGTAGATCGCACCCCACCACCTCAAGCAAAGGCAAATCACATAATTTCAAAATTCAATCATAAAATTTTCTAATGCTCTACACATTCATTGCAGCAGCTCCCCAATTCGATTACAACCCCCAAAAGGATGTCCCAGACGATTGCTCTTTGTCTAACGAGCCATGGGTTGGGGTAGGCTATGGGAGAGAGTGCCTGTGGAGAACGTCGACTGATTATAGGATACCAGAAAGTGGTGGCATAGAAAATGTACGCCATAAATTACACCCCTATGTGCACCCTAGAAGGGACACCTTTAACCCGTAATCGCACATCCTCCGTCTGTACACTGCGATCGACTATCGACAATCTGTGCAGCAACTGTGCTCTGCAAATGAATATCTGAGGGCGGGGTCGTCACCGAGCTGATTTCCTTGTCGCTGCTGTTGATATGCATGCTTGTAATCCTTTGCTCCGAATGGCTTATCCCTTTGCTGTCGATGATTATGTTTCGTATAGGAAGCTGGCAAGAGACCATTACCAAGGAGGACGAACGGTTCAATGGGAATGCTCCATAAAGGTCATAAAAGCAGTAACACCACCATCGCCAGCCAGCCAACACCACCATCGTTGGTAGACGTAGAACGAACCACCACCATCAGAACCATCAGAAGCATCGGTACCATCACAACCATCACCATCGTCGCCAGCTGAACCCTGAGAGGCCTGTTAAATGATGATTTATGAGAAACGAAACGCATGACAGTGGTGGTGAATTGTTGAAGAATCCTTTGGGAACGTAGTCAGATAGCTTCGTTAGTCGTACGTATGTTCAAAGGATATGTGCTGCCATATTTTAAGTCCCATGTGGTTTTTGGCGATTACGTGGCAGCCCGGTTTCAACGCACGCAATCATGTGTCAGACAGAGTTCGACTTGAACAATTTTATTTCGTTCCCACAGACGTGGATGTGTTACATCACATTATCCGAACGGCTCCACCATCTGATGCGGTGGCGTATGCCTTATTGATGTTTCCGTGATGGGAGCCCATAGTAATTGTTTCTAATAGATTTGACATAGTATTGCGCAGCATTCGCTGCTCGTTAATTCATTTAAAACGTGCATCAGGCTTTTCTGACGGCTCAACATTCCCATCAGCGAGACTCGCAACGTCTGCGGCCAATTGAAGTGGCAAATTGAAATTCATTCCCGAAGGACACAGTCCGATTGACATTTGATTGAACGCGAAAGAAATGCTCTCGAGTTTTGAGCACAACTTTTAGGGTACCCCTAATTATTTCCTATTTACGCTGGATTGTCAATATTTGCTTTGCGAATTTCCTTCTCCAATTGTTTCTGTGTACTTTAGTTGTTTTTTTTTTTCTTGATTTTTTTCTCAATTCCCCTCTGAGTGAAGTCAGGAGAACTTGCCGTGTCGAAGAAATAAATGAAATATTGAAACAAATTTCCTGTTGAGTTGAGTATTTCACTTGGTTCTGGTTGTTCTTGCTTTTCGTTATCCAAACAAATTCAATAATTGGGCGGAAGTTAGATGGGCCAATGAACAGGAACATATTTGTTGATATTATTCCAATGCGCGCAAATTCACGCGCTGTTAGAAATTCAGGCCGCAATAGCAATTGACATGGATGGGCTAAGCAGCACGTGGATGACCTACGCTATCAGCGTCCTTGAGCTGACGATAAAAAAAAATATAGGCCCACTTTCCTGGTGGTTCTACTTTAACCAAAGACAAATTCGAAGCAAGTTATCGTTACATTTTTATAGAAATGGACACATTAGTGGGCATCGCAGCACATCTGCTACCAATTCTGGGAATGCGGGAACTGTTGAGTTAGTAGTTTTATCCAAAACCTGCATTTTTGGTGCAACTACTTATGTATATGCTCTTTTATATGTCAACTTTATTACAAAAATGTATCTCTAAGGCGGTTTGCAAGTCACTTTCACACCGCCGATGCTCCAAAGGATGTAAAAAAACACCATTTTGGTCCACTCTCGAATTTTTGAACAATCGTTTTTTTTTTGTTCGTCTGAACAATGAATGATATCCCAACAGATGATGGCCAGGAAAAAATTCTTAAAGTACTCGGTTTACTTTTTCCTCATTGGATGTGCGCCATTTTCCAAAAAAATTACAGTAATATATTGTCAAAATCCGTCATGCGCCTATATGTATCAGTTATTATATAAAATCAAACAAAAATTGTCTTGGGATAATTCCAAAATTACAGCAGCTGTTTGTCCGCGACTGGACACTGAATAAACGGAGACGTCATCGGAAAAACGCTGCACAAACGCCATTTGAAATTGATCGTTTCAAAAAAATGTTTATATACATTCACTTATATGTATAAAAATATTCTTTATTGGAATCTCGACTTATTTTGTAGTATTTCTGAAAAAAATTATCCGAAAAAAGCTTATTTTTCGAACTCTAGAGTGGCCTAACGCCTTAATAGTTTTAATAGTATACGCGAAAGACTGATACACCAAACATTTTGTGGGAGAATCCTGATAACGAATATATGGGTGCAAGACAGTTGCGTGTCGAGTTCACCCCACCAGACGCGCAAATGGTACAGCACGGTTTTTATACAGTAAGCTTCATAACATATCTGATACCATAACTTGATGTATGATGTGTGATAACTTCATACAATGATTTTTATAGAAGCTACATGGATGAAGAGGAAGCGGAAGCCACAAATTACAACCTCTGCTCATGCGGCGTAGGTACTCACACCTAGGGGACTACTATATTAATATACTTAGCAAACTAAATAGCGTCAGAATAAGCTAGATAAACCACTTTGTCATAAGTACCACCCGGTACCAAGTATGGGAGTAGTCAATCAGTGTGGTATGACAATGGGCCTACTTTGGCCTAAACGTGACTGCCTTCTTTAGTCAGTCATTCCAACCCAGCTCTGGTCCACTCCCTGATAAATCGAGTGTATCATCATATCGAAAATACTTATTAAATGTTGCAATTAAAGGGCTGCAAAAGCTGGGTAGGACCAGTTTGGTAGAGGACCAGATTTTTGTCCGCCATTTCCAAATTTTGAATAAGTGCGGTCTCACGTCATGAGGATACCATTGAAAGTTTTACTAGTATGTACCACACTAAAGCTTTGAATGGAAATTATGTGAGGTATGAAATATTTTACAAGACTTGTAAACCCACACCCAAACAAACATTGCATTAATAGTTGTATGTATTGCAAAAAGTTATTTGGAAAAGACGTTTTTTTCCTTGGCTTAAGACTGAAAAACGATGTTTTTTTTATTTGGCCAGGAATTACAATTAAAAGCTATGTCCAACGATTTTGCGGACATACACGTTAGGGATTGTGCATTACATGCGTGCATACGAAAGACTTTGTTATTACCCAGAGGCATGGAACTGTTGTCCCTGTAACAATTTCCGGATGATAACGTGTTGCCAGTATGCACCTTCCTATATTCCCTATAGAGGTGGCAATTCTCTTAAAATGTGTAATTAAGATAAAGTAAACTAAAATATTAATTTCCCGAGAATCGTTTGCACTGCACCCAGTCTAGAATCTGATATCGTTAAAATGTGCATCGTTCCCTTCCGTTGGGCAAATAAAATTGTCTCCTAACATATCCCCTCGATTTGAGCATGGATTTGAAAATAATGTCATCGTCTCCTTTCTGCGCGACCAAAATATTTGATATTCTTGCATTCGAAAACATTTCCACACACAATTCCGTACAGCAGAGGTTTCTCCAGAGGGAATCGGAACTGGGTGCTCTTCATTTGCATACCACATCCATTGAATGCTGCCCATAGCTGCACCATCGCTACCGTCCTGCTATGAGACGAAAAGCGATACGAATCGAGCGGATTTTAAAACCAATTTCGTGTACCAAATAACGTGGTACAAATGGATACAGTGTTGCCATAAGTGAAAGGGAAAAAGAAATTAGAAATATGTAAATGAAAGCATGAACAAAGGAACGTTGAACAGCTCTCGTGATAATATCAGATTAAATTAAAATAACATTTGGCAATTGGTGCAATGCGAATTCTTGTGTTTTTTTTTGTGCATCATAAAGTCTGCTAAAGAGAGAAAGGCAAATACAGACAGAAGACACGTATGTAAGTTCTAATATGTTCCTCATAGTTCTCTCACTAGTGGAAATAACCTTCTGCCAAAATCGTATGCCGCGGCGCGCGATATGTATAATATCTGAGGATTGTCCGTGATTGAATTGAAACAATTGTTCATGGTGTCGGGAATTAAACACACCATCAAATTCATGAAGATCATATGGGGACTTAGCAATAGAAGAGTGAAAGACGGAGAATCTATCATGGAGTTCATACTTTCTTCTCGATGCGTAACAACGGGAGTGCTGTTGCAATTTGGACAAATCAACGGCTCAGGGGATATGTCAACAGGCTAAATTGCCGTTATTGGAGCGAACACAATCCACAAGTGTTCGACCAAGTATCAATGCAACCACAAAGATTAACTGTTTGGGGCGGTATATGGCAAAGCATCATCATCGAACCTTATTTATTTTGAAATGAGAAAGGAAAACCCGATGATCTCAGATATATATGTTAATCGATTTTCTGTGGACAGAGCACGACGACACGACAGTGGTCCCAACATGACGGCGGTACACGCGTCAGCTATAATACATGCTACACAACGCTCAAAGTTTGAAGAAGAAATTTGACGACTGGGTCATCTCACTGGAGTGATCAACAATTCGCCGTCGCAATTATGCGACTTGACACCACTCGTTAATTTTCTCTGGGGCTACGTCAAAACCTTAGACTACGATGGACAAGCTAGATGCCAATCGCAATAAGGCAACACATATTGGACCGTGTATTCAAAAATTGGACCGACCGCTGGAAGCATTATCAGCACCATGGGCGAACGTAGCATCAAAGTAAAGCCAAGCTAAATTTCATATCTGACACCTTCCTTGTTTTATTTAAACTAAGCTCGCCAGTAGTCGAAATTAGACGATCATCATACTTATTATGAATTCCGTGGGAATTTCTTGTTCCGAACTTTTCTCTTCCCGGGAAAAAAGTCGGCAATTTCCATCGGAATTTTTTTTCCCGCAGAGAATTCGAAGCATGTTTATTATTGGAACTATGAATTGTGTCGATGTCAGACTGAATAATATCGGATTTTTTCCCAATTAGGGTAAAAGTTCGGGGGGAATTTTATTCATAATATATATTATATATGAAAAAAAAGGGCGAGATAGTTACGCCACTTCTATTGCACTTCGAAAAGCTTCTTATTTTCATAAAATAACCTAATTTTGTACATGAGTTTATCAATTAATGAAATAGATAAAATACATTGTGCACATCTGCTCGAAATTGCCTTTCCTATGGTGTAAGTATCATGCCATTCGGTTAAGTACAACGGTGTATAAGCGTACCACAAAAATCGGCAGCACGTATTTATGTATAGATTCTGTTTTCTAGTGTTCCTATCTGGTCGCCCAGTACTTATTCTATAATGAAGTAAGATCTGTGAAGTTGACAATAGAATGCAATGTCTCAAACGTTCGAATTCTTTGAGCGTTAAAAAGAAACCTTTAAAGTCGGCGCTCATTTGAAGTTTCCATTCAAAGTAACCCGATAGGGAGAGCATTTGTTTTACCATTCAGATATTTATTTCGCCAAATATGTGGTATCATTGATGACAGCAAACGTCCCTATTGCCCCTAGTATCTACATATTTTGAAAAGCTTAACCGTCACACGTTGGCAACACTTCTCTGCACAAATGGCGCAAAGTTCAAATCTTGCGTTAATTTTGTGTTACCCTTCGTCCATGTGCAAAACAAATTTCCTACATGTTCCTATACAAAACTGAAAACCATTATATTAGATAACGTTTGCAAGCGGCACAAGGATCTGGTGAGTCATCTTGCAAAAATAACAAATCCTTATTTCATTTATCATACAACAACATCATCATCGATTCCTGCCTGTGCACCTCAGGTTGTATGAAGAAGAAATCCTTTTGACCCAGAATCGAACAAAAAATGACTTTCACGTGTTTGCTTCGAAGGCACACTCTACGTTTCAAACGTTTTACTCTGCAGAGAGATTGAGAGAGAGAAAAAAAATCTCAAGAGGATTATCGAAAGAAACTGGCAGCGCTTGGGGGAACCAAAAACGGTTTTGAAGTTGTCTAGAAGGAAATCCCTTTTGGGATTGGACTATTGGACTTCATGCGACCGAAAGCCTTTATTTTTTATATTCTTTGTCTCCTCCAGTGCGAACACAAGAAATTGGATATTTGAGTCAATTGAATCGATTCGTAAGTATTTGATTTCATTGACTTCGTACTGGTCAAGTGGGGCTTTAGTGCAGATGTTTGCATAGCGTAAATAGTCGGAGTGCCGTAGTTCAGAGCGAGATATTTTCCTAAGGCCGTCGATGACACAGATATTGTGTGAAAATGATTTTTCCTGGCTGATAAGTGGAAGAGGTAAGGTTTGTCGAAGCAACCGAGGAGACATTTTCTTAGCATTGGGTCATTAAATTGTATTTTTGAATTGAAGTAAGTTCAATGCAAATGAAGGAACATCTCTGTAGAAGACTAGTCGAATGCAGATGAACTGGGTAGCAATGAGAACATTCTCTTCAGCTGAACAGACACTCTGTCGGGAGCAATCCATTACAGGTGGTACGCTTATCTACATAATAGGACAGATAAATGTTGGCACGAAGTAAGAATCTACATAATGAGAGTGTAGTGCAATACACAGTAAAGTATATAACAATTCGAGATGCGTTTGCCTATTTGCCAGACGATTGGATCTGTGATGGCGATTTGGAGTGCTTAAATGTCTTTTAGTAATTTGAAATTTAAGTTTATAGGACGCAGGCATTGTGTATGGGGTCGGATTATGTTTCTAGGAGTGAAAAATGCTTCGTATTTGAATTTTGTCGAGAGGCTTCCAGTGGACTTACATCACCAAAGCAAGAGAGAAATCCCTCAAATTCTGCAAACTCAGTCAAATTAGGAAGAAAATTAATGCCTCCCTGGTTTCTTGACGCTTGAGGTATCATTTATAAGAAGTGTATTAATTACACGCAACCAAAAAAATAGCACATGTAGGTTTGAGTATTCACTTTTTACGTTAATCCACAAGGTCTCCCCATATATCCTGGAGCAGTATTGTAGTCTCAATGATTAATTTGTGGTTGGCTTAATGGAGTTGATAAATTATTGTACACATACACACATCAACGAGATGAGAAGCATTATAAAGCCTTTATCTTGGTCTCAGTTCAAAGGGGAAGCATTAATTTGTTTGGGGTTGACTGAGCTTAATCCTTATTAAATTGCATGTGACACTTTTCGTTTTCAGTTAATTTACATGCACAGGATACTGCCCTTGGGTTCAGCCGGAGAAAGGCATTTTTTTGTTTTTGTCGAGTAATTGCTTAAATGGAGTTGTCATTTTTGTATTTCAATGACCTCTATGGACACTGTAATGAAATATGACCATTGCCCTATGGCCTTTCATTTTGCTGTCGTCAGTAGCGATGGATGTGTGCATGAATTAAATATACGTATATCCTTGTTCGTATTCATTTTCGTTTCGCTTAATGGATCACGCAAGGGAGCTGTTGGCTAAAATCAGTCTTAATTTATTTATGGAGTTCTCAAAAATCGCCAACAATATGTATCACTCAAGGGAAATGCCAGCAGATGTACTGAAAATCGAATATTTTTGTTACCTGCACTATTGCCATGCCTTAGTGTACTCCCGGATCAACTTTCTCAGAAAGTCGTTTGATAAGAGGAGGAAAAATGGTGAAATGATATTTCCATGGATATAAAAGAAATTATCCGAAAGGAGCATACTAGAAGATGGAAATAGAAGAAAGTGAAATGGTATTAAGCCCTTATATCGCCGTGTGACATATCATAATCGTTGGTGAGTGACGTTGAAGAAAATCTACAAAAAAATGAGGAACTCAGTAAGCTACGAATTTGTACTGTAAAGTATAGCATTGTATTGAGATAAAATAAGCAAAATAAATCTTTCAAACCTTTTCATAAACGTGTATAATAGAGGCAAGTCTGTTGCTCCGACTAATAGTGTTGAATGTAGACCATCAAAAAAGCCGCCACTGATGTGCTAGGTTTTACGACACCACCCAAGAAAAGCCCATGGTTTGACAGAGAGTGCAGGCAGGCACATGAAGCGAACAGAGTCGACTGATAGAGACACGGCTTCTTAGGAGAAAAAAGTAAGAGCATGAAAAACGCCCGTCGGAGGAGATGGAAAGGTGCTATGGCAGGAATGTTGTCCAAAACATTTACCAAAGGGTGAAACAGTAATCATGGATCTAAAGTTCGGACAGAAGACTGCCCGGACAAAACTGGACAACTTGTAGTAATGTAGATACTGGAAATCTGGAAAGGTCACTGCCTGCATAGAGACACAAGCCTGAATAAGGGCAAAACGAAGTATATATTGTCCTCAAGAAAGGACGTATCTACAACATCGACGTCTTGGACAAAGCGACACAATGGGCAGCTATATCTTTGAGGTAGTCAAGAACGTCGTCTACCTCGGCTCCACAGTAAACAGTATAAACAACATCGACACCGAGATCAAACGCAGACTTACTCTTGTCAACCGCTGGTTCCCTGTTTTTCTCTGGGCTCATAGTGCAATTGAGTAATGAAGTCGTCTCTCGAAGGACCGAGCGATCCTGATCAACCCAGTCTTGCTATACACAGAGCCATGGATAATCTCAAAAGCGTATGAAGAAGTCTCTTCGTCAGAAAAGTTCTGCGTGTAATTTTTGGGTTTGTTAGATTTGATGCGATCGAGAGGCTGATGAGGCTTGATGGTTGTGCCCCAGACTGTAGCGCCACACGAAGAAGATGAAGATTATCGATTGTGATCGATTTTCCAATCGGCAATTGGAGCCTATGCAATATTCTCCATACATAACTTATTTGGATCCTTAGTAAAAAAAAGAACAAACATTTTTTTCAAAAATTAATTTTTAAAACCTATGAAAAAATCAAGTAAGCCATCTATTCACTAAATTCTACAGAAGTAGGGCGCTCCAAGTATTCTGGCTTGATTGCCTATGAGGCAGTGTCCAGTTATTAGCGCAGGCCATATCGTTTTCGACGACCTGCTTTGTTTCCGCCCATCTACGGTTGGTGTCGTATATACCGTTTGTAACTTACAATCAATTTATACCGGATTTTGATCCGTCTTCTACTGAACCATGGCTGGAAGTTGAAAGGACATCCTTGCGGATTCTTCATTAGGCCAAACGTGTATATGTATATAAAGGAATGCTCTTTCATGGTACATAATATTGGGGAAGTAAGCTCTAAGTAGTAGAATTGTTGGGAGGCCATTGCATACGGTTATTAATAAAATAATCTATCCCTTTCAAATTTGGTTCCTCGTACAGGATCTCATGACGACTGAACTTCTTGAGACTCTGGTGAAATGTACTAACGGAGACAGGTCCGATAATACTGCCTCGAGAACAACCTCTCTCATCGTTTCCATCTGGGAAGGACTCAAGATCAAACATAGTGGTCAAGCGTACACCATAACCGTAGCATGTCACCGTGGCGTAATATAATACGTTTCATTCGACTGTGATTCAAGCTTCTACTTTACACATACTTTCGCACTGCGATGCATACAAAGTCAACAGCAAATTCAGCACAACCAAAGACACAAAAATGCACCCCTTTCAGCGGACTCCTTGAAACTGGTTCGCCTTTAAGAACCTCTAATTGGTTGACCTAGAAAATTACGACGCAACTCATCAAAAAGTGTTCTTTATCGTTACAGAACCTCCGTCCGCATCTTCGTGCTCGTTTGCCGAAATTAAAAGTCAAAATTCGGCCAAAAGGTCTTGCCTTCCCTCGACTTTCTTTCATCATTATAAAACACACTCAGACACACTTCTTCGGTGGGCTCTAAAAATTCGCTTCATTAGCAGTAGCTGTAAGTAGCACCTCTGAAACGATCATTTTCAAAAAAAAAAAGGGAAGAAACAACACATCTTACTTTCGCACAAAATCACTTTGCATTTGGCTCCTTTTGTTGTTGAGGCCCGGCCTTGTTGTCAGATTAGGGAAATTTTTTTCTCATCTGTTTTCCGTCTGACATTGTTTCATGTCCTCATTGTTTTTAAAAGCAACAATATTTTTGCATAAAGACGCTGGGGGTGAGTTGGCTGCTTGCTCGCCTATACTGTATTATGAGTCTTTGTCTTGTGAAATCAGTCATTTTTAACATGTCTGGTGGTGCCTACGGTTCGCAGATGCGTGCTGCTTTTGATGTATGATGTGAGCTGTTCCACTTCTTGTGCTGAAAGTTAACTTTTTTTATTTTTTACTTTTCTGCCTCCTTTCTTTCGTCGTCTTTTCTGCTTTCAATTGTTTTTAATATCCCTTTCGTCAACGACGCAGATTTTTCATACCGAGCCAGTCCAATATGTGTCTTGTAAATGTGTGTGCGATGTCAGTCGGCCCTTAAATGGCACCTCGTGCGAGTTAAATTTGTTTTGCTTAGAACGAGGGCACTGACTCAGCTGACACATTGATATTTTTTCTATGAGAACATTCGGTCTGATAAGAGGGGGGGGAGGCGAGTGACTATTTGTCAGAAGCAGCTTAAGCCGGTTTTACAATAGCATACAAAATTTGACAAAATCTGATTGCCGGCTGTCGTAGGCGGTTATTAAAAATAGACCTGTCAACACATTCTATTTGTGCTTACCTTCAGTACATTGTTTCGGAAATTGCTGCTGCATTTCCTTTGTAGCATAATGAGGGTTAAATTCGAAGCTGCATATGTACATAGTTTGCCTCTGACTTTAGGGGGGGGGGGGCCAATGTATTTCGCTCGAGGCAATTAACTGACAGGAGGTGGGAGTATGTTGAGTAAGGAGAACATCTTAAGAATTTCACTGGGGTACCCAACACAGCATCAGAGCTTTACTGAGACCTGCCCAGTAAGTCAAATCGAGCTTTAAAGCGAGCGTAATCTGCATCAGTTGATGTAGCAAGTACGCCCAAATCTCCACAGCGCCACCCGGAAAAGAAAAATAAATAAAATCAAATGTAAGTATGGGACATTTAAAAATATTATAAATAGTGTGAAGCATTAATTTTTATCAGAACCAACAACAGTAAATAGCAACATCACTATTATCGCAAACTTATCCCAAGACTATATACGTGAGATAAAAAGTAATGGATAAACTAACACTAAAATGACGACAGCAGCGGGGGCAGAACAAAACTACGACATCACTAAAACACTAGTATTTTATACAATATTCGAAAGTGGGTTAACCCCAGGACAATAAATTCTTATCGCCGTGTCCCTTGTCGTTTGGGCGTTCACGCTTCGTTGGCTTGATAAAATGTGAATTGGTTTACGGGACACAATGTGTTTGCCCCTTCAAGCGTTGCAAACAACCGAACACTTACCCACTTTAGATACATACCCTTACCTAAATACATATATTCTTGTGCACGTTTCATAGTGTTTCGTCGTTGGATTGCATTGCATTCAATATTCAGTGCACTATATCCTGTGGTTTTACTCACCAGTACGAGTATCTGTAAGACTGTGCAGCACTTGCTCTTCCTGCAGCATTTTCTATTCGCGATTTTCCTCTTTTAAAGGCGACCCAAGAATGCACAAGATTTGGGTAATGTAAACTTTGACTGGTATAAATCATACTAAGGAACGTGCCAAGAATTCTCTGATGACCGCAATGCTGTTGCAAAATAAATAACACTTAGAACTTTGCTAGTCTGAAGTGGTGGAACCTATTTATGAGCTGTTCGCAGAAGCAAGGCTGCACAAATTTAATTTATAAAAGCGAGTTACACTATCAAAACAATTTTATGATTGGGATTCTGACAGTTGGAAAACCAACAGAGAAAACTTCCAAACTGTTTTTCGGAATATGTATATCCCTTTTCGTTTCTGAAACGAAAAATAGTCTATTTTCTTAGTTTGTTTATCCTAGTTGATTCAGCAGAGTAGCGGCAGTAAAAATGCAACTCCATCGAACATTTATTGTTTGTCTATTCAGATTTTGTTTGATTGTTGTCTTTTCCATGCAGACTGCTTCGAAAAGTGCATGCTACAAAAACTGTTGTCCCTCTCACATATTCTTGACTGGTACTCCGTTGGGATTAAATTTGCACACAGATGCACTCCTATCGAAGAATCGAACACATACACCAAGTCAGTGTCGTGAATTTTGTTCGTTCCTGTTCGTTTGTGATTCTTTCATTAATTCTTGTCATTTATGTCAAAATTCTCGACAAATTAATTGTGTTCATCTCTCCATGAATGCAACTTCATAGTACTCTGTTTCGAAACAGTCACTCTGTAGTCGGTTCAGAAGAATGGTGGACAATGTGATACTTTAACAACACTGTATGCGTCTGAAACTGGACGGTTGTGTGAAATTGCCATTTTCATCATAGATGAAAGAGTTTTGAGTTTCGAACTGAGACACCAACTGCCCACGGTTAGCTTCGATTAAAGTGTCCTTGTCGCCCTCAGCATAAGAAAGGGAGTAACTCAAAAGTGATGTTTTCGCTTTGTAACATCAAACAGGACCTCTCTAGTTATTCTAATTCTTGAAGAGCTTTGATTTCTCGAATAGCAGTCAAATACAAATCATCTGTATAATATAATATTTAAAGGTGTGTGTTATGCCACAGAGTTTTACGAGACAAGTAAAGATAGATGTATAATCAGGGGTGAATTGGTGTCGATATTGTATGAACATTTTTTATAAATTGATAATAATTAAATTGATACCTATATAAGTGTCACATAAACTCCATCATAATTTTCTGATTAAATTATTGTTTAATGATTGTTACATTGATAATAACACTACACAATCGGAAAAGGATGATTTTGATAATCAACCATCACACATCACTTAAGACAATTCCATCCCAGTACTTCCAATGAGAAATTTGGCGCGTTTAGAGCACCTGCAGCGAGCATTAGAATTAAGAACAATTGTAGTTCAGAAAATTGTAAATTTAAAATAAAATAAAAAACGGTTTAAAGTTCGTATGTCGCTTGAGACGAACAATGCAGTGGCATATCTAGCTTAACAACCCCAAACTGTCACTGGTCACTGTCATTTGCTAGGACACACTGACATTAAATAGAAAAAAAACGTACATATCTCTTGATTAACGATTACAATTCACAATATTAATAGTACTATTTTTGTTAACCACAGCGCGGTGAGCCATGGTTCCCCATCTCCAATGAATAGTTATCTTCATACAAGACTTTAAAGATATTAGTCCTGCATTAGAAATGCTGGAGCTGGAATGATAAACGAGTTTATGTACTTATACTTGTTCACGAAAAAAAAAAACACAATTTTGTTTGAGTTTTAGGCAAATCAATATTTGATGTTACATCACTGAGCACCACTTAGAAATGTTAAGACTTTATTACTTATCCGAGCAAGTCTGCTGGCAAGGATGATTGAAATTTGTACGCTTTCCATGGTCGTTTAACCCAGCAAACTCTTTGACGTTAAGTGGTAGTCGCAAATTCAAGTCGCCCCTATTAGTGAACAATCAGTCACCTATAAGTCAATGAAATGCAATATGTGTTTTCTGTGAAAGTATGGAAAACTACAGTCAGCCTTTCGAAGACATCAACTTGGGGAATTGAGCGTCCTGACTTGGCCCAACATAGGCACAAAAATCAACTGACTAGAATTGAAGAAAAACGGCGACAGATACAAGGTGAGCAATTGTCCATCGAGGTAGTGTGATTGGATCCCGTTCAACATTATTTTGTTGGACTGTACTTAAGCTGGAGGTTAATAAAACGGCAGGAAACTATCAGTGCCTCCAAATGAAGCATAACCCATGCGTCAGAGTCACCGTAAATAAGACCTCTCGAATTGTTAGGAACTTTTCCTAGCCATGTATACTTTTCCATGAAGTATTCACCTGTCTAATTGGACCAATAGTAGGGAATGCGAAATATGTATGTGGTGCTTGTCGATTTTTACGTGGCTCGTGTACGTGTCTCGCCGGGTGGATAATTAAATTCAAATATATTTTTTGGAAATTTTAAAGAGTATATGAACGGCTGTCGTTTTTTTATGTACTATACTTGACTCTTAACGGACATGTACGAGGGAAAAAAATTGTAAGTGGACCGGTCCAAATAAAATGGAACCACTACAATGAGACCACCTCCTAATGTCCGAAGGGTGGTTTATCTTGTCAGGTTTTACTGTATACACTTTCAACGGAATCGGCTAACTCGGAAGTAGTGAAGCCTTGAATTATGAAAGTTGCTTCTACCGCGGATTGAACCAACTATCTTCAGCGTTGGCGTCTACGCACATACCATATTTTATCTACGTTTCAGTGTACAGTTTCGTACGGTTGAAATTATATACGCCTTCCAACTGGAATTTCAAATATATCCTGACTCCATACAGTTTATGCTTCTAAAATTCAGGATCACGCTTTCATGCTATCAAAACAAACTGTTGCGCATTCGATCCCAAAAATAAAGCCACGTGTAAATGGGTAAACGATATGCACACAAATAATTGGATGAGAACCAAAATGTCCTGTTCACAACGTATAGCACCTTGGAAGATGATTTTGTTGACAGACATAAAATCACGAAGCCCATTTTCATAAAAATGTGTTGTGAGTTTGTTGATTGGATACAAGTTGCTTACGATATTAGGCGGTGGAGCTTAAACTAAGGCTGGCTGACTGCACAAATCCAATTTCGGCAGATATTCTTACTCCAATAAATTATGGTTTTCAAGTGAAAGTAAATAATTAGACTAAGATCACAGATTAAAAATGTCGTAAAAACGCCATCCACCCCAAAGGAGGACGGCCACTCTACCCTGTTTGGCATCGCAAACAGTGGGCAATGGATATCCGAAGTTTCCTGTCATATGTCACATTTAGGCACAAAAAATTCGTAAATAAATTTATTGAAATGCTAAATAACCTCCAACTCACCATCCCCAAAGGATTCTTATCCTCAATGATAAATGTTCGATGTGAAATTGTAAACTTGTTCCCAAAAGTGAAGGCCTTTATTTGCCATCACAACCCCAAGACACATTAACTGCCGTTCGACCACACTTTAAATCAAAAGATTTTACATCGCTCCATTAAATTTTGGGACACATTCACTAGACCCAATAACTGTCGTTTTAATGGTTTCTGTGCCCCTGGATGAATTATATTCGCAAACCTTCTTCTTCGGCTGCCATGTCGAGACCTGGTCAATAGAGAGATCGTCCGGCCCGACCCCATTTCTGTTTTGCTCGCTGTGTTGTGAGCAACAATGAAGTTTTGTACCGGGCATAGAACATTCGGGAAACGTAACCACAGGAAAATAATTAATGGTGTCCTGTATTATTTATGGATTTCTGGGACATTGAAATCCTGTCCCTGTGTAGATACGGATGTCACGGCAATGTGTTTGCTACACAACTCAATGCTGTCATTCGTCTCTTGCCATCTGATTCGCCACAATGAGCCAAAGGAGATGCCCATCATTGGGAAACCACGACTGCCCCCTCTCTACCGTCCGCCTACGAGTACAACAAATCCGACATCAACAACAGCATAAAGAAAGAACGTACAGAGCGGCGAAAAATTCAAATTAATTAAAACTTTTAATAAAAGTCGTAAAATCCATCCATGCAGTTTGTTATTATCTCTGGCATTCAATGATACATGGCGACGGGGATAAAGTTTACCCATCAAGTTCGTGTTTTTGGCTGCTCCTGGTTATGATAGGGTCCCATTTTGCCCTCCTGCGTTGGTCCCGTTCAACCTCCCATGTCATCAGCCAGAAAAGTTCGATGGGTTTTAAGAGATATGATGGGATAATAATCGTTTCATGCAGATGCTTCTTCTTCATCCTGCATCGTCATCGTCCTTCGATCGTTGTTTTGGGTAAAAGTTGGACGAGTTTAAGTTAATGCAGATGTTTGCGGATAAAAGTTATGAATGATGTCGTGGTGGAGGGGGTGACGTTACGGACAAGTCTACTTCATGTCGAAGACATAATCATTTTTTTTTCCCTTATTTTATTCCAGTTTTGTTGCTGGCTTCTCTTTTGGTGGGTTCATCTTTAAAATGTGTCATGTTGTGACTGAAGGTAATCGCTTGCAAGCATAATCAACGCAAGCCATTTTTGTTTTGTTCTTTAGTTGTTGTTTTTTTTTGTGGCAAAGTCTGTGATATTAGTTTTTCGCTTGGCTGCGAAGTATTGAAATGTTTTCATTAAAGCTTCAGAAACAATTGAGTTGTTATGTGAAATTCTCTTGGATGAGACAGCTTGCCAGACATGACCTTATCAATGCAGAACTGTTTTGCTATCAACTAAAAGGAGCTTAAAGCCGCTATGTAGCATGTACTCTGTCGATTTCGTAGTTGCAGTGTAATCCTATTATCAATTGAGATTTGCTAGTAATTTAGGAATCTTAAATTAAGACTAATGGTCGTTGTGGAGTAATTCTCTCTCAGCGACTTTTACCCCAAGTGAAAAGAATAAAATATGAGGTATACATAAGCAGGCGTAGCGGTCTGCTAGACACTAATGTGAAGTAGTATTCGTAAGTACCTTGACCACCGCGCGAGACATGCTTTATTTAATGTGTTTTGGTTGTCGAAGAAATCCCTCAGTTGCTCCTGATAAGATTTCTGCCACAACCAGGTTTATAATATACTTTAATATGACTGTATGAGCGAGTATTTACGATAAGATTCTCTTCAAGTCATCGTTATACAAAAAAAAACGACTATACCCGCCCCATAACGACTACTCCTATGGTCTTGGATGCGATTAATGGTCACGCACTGATAAAACCAACGCTCACGTTACGTGGACCGTTTCCATGCTCCAAGTTAAGTATTAATTTGTGCGTAAAAAACCACAACCGAAACCAGGCGAATCTTAATAAACACTACTATAGACTGCACACGTTAATTTCAATGGCTAAGAAGTGATTGACTGAACTCCACTGTGGTGTACCACCAGAAGTAACGCCGAACATTTAGGTCACCCAAAACAACTGCACTTATACTAGTGAAGGCCAATGTGGTTCTGTCAACCAACAAGGTCATAGACACAGTTTTTTCGGACAGCACGCAGTGTCATTCGTATCGATTGTTCGTATTTTGGAAAGTGTGAAACGATCACTGGCGAGTATTATTCTGAGCTTTTGGATTATGCGATACTGATTTGCAGCAGAAACGAACGAAGGAAAAAGCACTCGTTTTAAGTCACCATGCCAATATTCCATAAATTCGGCTACGAATTGCTGCCCCGCAAACTCTGTTTCCAAATGAGTGGTCAGCTCTGAAAAATAAGCCTCTTTTGAGGGCCTTGCGAAGATCCATTACTCGGAGGGAATACAGAAATTGGAAAAACGTTAGACTTAGTCTAGTCTGCATCCGCAGAAACCCATAATCCCATAGATCATTCGCTGAATCTGAACGTAGAATCCCCTATAGATGTAAAGAAGATGCCATTGGCCAAAATGGAAACTTGAGCTAGTGCAAAAACTGGAGAGACATCTCTCTCCTGAGTGCTATCCAGAAGCAAGTCGCCTCACTGATCCTACACCGAATACCGCCATCGAGCTCATCCGGGAGCTCTACCGGAAGCCTTCTTGAAAGATGCACCTCAAGGGTAAGGACAGCTCCTCCCTCGCCAACACCAGAGGAATCCAAGGATCCTTGACAACTCCATAGAAACCCTTCCCAGCAGAGATCCAACGTCGAAAATGGAGCTGGATAGGCACACCCTGCGTAAGCCGGAAACGGATATTGCAAGGATCGCTCTTACTTGGTCCCCACAAGGAGTACGTAGTCGAGGTCGCCCACGCAACTTGGAGGCGTACCGTGGAGAAGTTGCCTTGACAAGCCGGAAAATTCTGACCGGAAGTGAATAGACTGGCCCGAGACAGAATAGCTTTAATAAAAGAGTAACTGACTTATCAAACGCGCCACATACGTACATTCAGCTGTGTTTAAAAAAATGTTAAATACATTTTTGAGATGCTTCTGAGACGTCTAAACATCACTAATGCTTTTTAAAGCTCATAAAGCCCGCGAACTACTGTTCTTGGAATATTTCCAGATTGTGGGTAGATATGGAAAATGTTCAAATCATCATGTCAAATAATTACCTGCACTACGGGAAAAAAACAAGATGGCTCTGCTCTGATGTGCTAACAAGTGTCCGTGAAAATATTTTAGCATTTTTCTCCAAACCAAGTTTTGAGTGAAGAGAATTAAAATAAAAACGTGGAGGAGTAGTAAAAATAATGCCCAAGTGCTTTCGATCGCTGTTAAGGTAACTTTTTATGGTTCCCAATTTATTCCGGCTCCTAGTCATTTATCATTGCGAAGACTTTTCCCTGACCCTGGTCCTTTTCAAACCGCTAAGTGATATTGTTAACCCTTATGTGATGCCACTTACTCGTGGGTTTCGTAATGAATAAAGAAAGAAAATAAAAATAAAAAACGCCATAGCCATTGCTTCCTGTTGTTCATCTTTATTTATTGCCCAGCCTGTGTTTAACAGTACAAAACAATTTAAGTACCCTTACGCTATCGCCGCCGCCGCCGTCGGAGGTGAACACTTTAGCTATTATTTACCTTTGGCTTCGCAGCATCGCAATAAATAACCTGCGTCCTGTTTTCAGTGGAAAACTTAGGATTTAGTACTCTGCCAGCATGCTTAAGACTGAAATAATTTTCCTCTACCGACAGATACACAGCTACCCACAGTGATTGCCGATTACTCTCAACCGTCCATCCATTATCCTTTTCACTTTGGCAATTCCTCCTGGATAACTACGACCACCATTGTCGTCGTCATTGTCATTCCCATCGTCATCTTCATAATCAACATGAAATTGAAACATCAATTACCTGGACTCTGATTGCTTGTGTCAATGGAATGTTTGCATCAGTCGTTGATATCACCGAAGGACCTATTGTCATCGGCATGCTACGTACGACTGAGGTATCTAAGGTGCTAATTCCGGTATTCGAATGCCCGAAGGGCTGTATTGATCCTTGAGTCAAGGAATAATTAAGTCAAAGTTATTGTAATGGTCTATACTTTCCCAAGGTATGCACGACTAAGTGATTGTGCACCATGACAAGGTTTATCTTCAGCTGCTCTCGGCTTGAACTATGCGCGTCCGACGTCTGAGTATGATGCAAGGCTTCAGTGCATGGTTATGACAATGGAAACAATAGATTGGCTAGCTCTTGACAGAGCGCTTATCTTAGGTTGACATGCCGCAGGTGAAGACTTTAAAGTAAATGCATCGCTTGGATGTCTTCCGCAGTCTCAGGATCAGGGACCGAGTATTTCCATTTGTTAAAGGGAAACCGCAATTGTGTAGAATGCATTAGTGCGAATGCTGATATCAATTAATTAATCTGAATGAGCTTCACCGCTAATGTTGTATGGCGCTGGTCATTGTGAATGGACCTATGGATCCTATCATCAACGTGTGTAATAAAAGGAGCAGGTGCAACTGAGGCTCCTAAGTGACCTGTCTCAAAATTCCACTAACGCTGGGAGTGTGTCCTTTGAGGAGTAATTAATTGTGTGCATATGTGAGACAGTGTGTGGTGAGAATAATCTCAAAATGGAAATCCCGTATGCAGAACGTGGATGTGAAGAGCGTAGGAATAATTTGGTGCATATGATGGGTCGTCTGTCACTGCGTCGCATGAGGAGATGTACACAATGGTAGACGTAGCGATTAATAATTATGGACACACATATACACATGTGTGAATATTTCCTATTGATACCATGCATTCAGAAATTTGCTTCAAATCGATGTCGACAGGGATAAGGTGATACTGTTGCATTCACTAAGAGGTCCGTTAAATTAATCACATTACGGTTTGCAAATGGTTGTGTCGACGAAGATTGTACATATATAATAATAATAATGTAATATGTGTAAAGGGGAGAAAATTTGACACCGGTAATGTTGCGCAGCCTGATCGGAGCAATCCAAGGATTATCAGTTTGATGCAAACGACGTGGAATAACCATTGACCAGATAAGAACGACCGGCAAAGAGATTTAAACGAAATGACAACTTTTGAACTTACATTCATGCGATTATGTATGGAATGGCACATCATTCAAATGACTGCTTCAGCTTCGCTGATAGTGTTTCAAGCGGTCCAATTTTCGATAACACGGTTCACGATGTCCAACTTTAGTTCTTCAATAGCGTCTCGAATTTTGGCCTACAGCCTGTCAAAGTCATTAGCTTTATAAGCTAAGACTTAGCCTCAGAGAAAACATTCGAGTGGTGTCAAGTCGCATGATCGCATAAATATCGCTAGCGGTGAGATGACTCAGTCTTCCAAAATTCTCCTTCACAATTTCGAGCGTTATGTCACTTGTTTAGCATAAAGTCTCGTAGTTTTGGAGCCACATGTCGGATATAATGATCTTGTCGACCTTTGACCATACGAATTCAGTATACATGGCGGAAACGGTGTCTCCTCTCTCATTTCGAATGAAATATGGTTAAACAGGCAATGTTTAACGGACACATTTATACTCGGACGTAAGCTTTCCGATTGTAAACATCGACGTTAATCCAAATTTTGGGTTCATCCGAAAAGATGATTTTTTGCCGAAGATTCGGATCTCCAGCCAACATTTCCAGTGCCCAATTAAGGAACACAAGGCGCACAGTTGGACAGAATGGCCAACAAAATTTGTTATCATGGTGAGTCGAATATCAATGCACGAGAATCAAAGCAAAAATATAATGAAACAAAAATAAAAATGTTGTTCATTGTTTGGGTTATTAGGTTCTGCTATTGCAGTGTTTGTGTGTATGCCTGATGACCTTTGTTTTCCTGAAGATCCTGAAAACCTTTGCCTTATTTCCACAGTTCTCAATAGAATTGTTAGAAATGTTTGGTATTGGTAAACAATTCAGAAAATGTTTGTTTATAGGACTGACCAAAATCACATAGTTTAGTTAATATTAATATTAATATATTATATATCTCTCTCTCTATAACACTCCTTTACATTTCATAACATTTCATAAATATTTGGCCACATTTAAATGAAGAGAAAACCTGACTCGTTTCATTGTTTTAACTTTAAGAATTTTTGACGATTATGGTTGGGAAAGATTTGTAAGAACTAGGTTTTTGAGTTTAAGTACAAGGCCCAAGGCGGCAAAAGTTCAAACGCGTGTATCTCAAAGCCGCATTTTTAAATTTATCCGAAAATTTTAAACCGTCTTACTTGAAATCTTGAAGACACCTATCTTGAAGAATTGGATTTCACTATAAAATTTTCACTTCTCACTTTGCGACAAAATCTGACTTTGGCCACAAATTAATTCATTGAAAACAAAAGCAGCCTACTTCTATATAAAATCCAATCAAAAAATTGGGTTATTATAATTCGAAAATTATATGAGCTATTTGCACAGCGGCCTTGATGGAACCTAGTCTCATTTTGTAGTATTTCAGAGGAAAAAATTCTAAAAACGGCAATTCTTTCGGCATCTGGACTGGCCTGACCTTATAAGAGCAAAAAGGCAAACAAATAATAACATTCATGTATCAAAACGGAAGATTTTCGGGTGAAGAACCACTGAGTCTCCAAGTCACTAAGGAACAACAAATTGTGAAAACAATGGGCCATCAAACAAAATCCAAATAAAAAAAAAATGTTTTGATTTTTTTCGAGTTTGTCCCATTGTAGTCCGGCTTCAATCCTTGCATTAGCACAATCTTATACAGATGTAGGGTCAAACCGCAAAATAAACCACAATTCAACTGATCGGCGCTGGTTTGACTTCTTTGAAACAGTTCTCCCGCGTTGGTGTCTTCAGATTAAAAAAGAGTGTATTCATGCTCAAAATATTCATAACTGAGATGAATTGCCTGCAGCCAATGAAACCACGATGACAACCGACATCACTATGAAATTCACGGTACGCGCCGAAGTGTCGACAATATTTTTCAATAAATAATTTGCGCAGGTTCAGCAATTCTGAAACAATGCATGCTGAATTAACAAGCCCCTCTGAATATTTCCGCTGCCGGATGTCATTGGTAACTTTGTCAACTACTGAAACATAGCAATTTGAAAACTTATCATTGCTCTCTGCTCACCATTTATATCAGTGAATTCAGAATGATAAAAATCAACTGCATGTTAATGATATCAAAAGAAGTCCTACTCGAAAGTCTTCCCAAAGAAACGCTATGGAAACTAGATTGTGGTCTTCTGCGTTTAGTTCAAACAAATCTGACATATTGTGCTTACGACGTCTCATAGTGTCTTCGGAAGAATCTCAGCAAGAACATCAGTGATGCAGCAGAGATTCAAAACCATAAGTATGAAAAGATATTGCCATCGCAAATTACAAGCATGACATGAACAAGATTGCTTGATAACAACTTATTCACGTAACATATATTCATTGCTTTAGAGGAACATTTCCCAGTTAACACTGCCTGTAAGAGATCCTCGGCAGGAGAAAAGGAACCACTCAACCAGCACCCGCAATACGGTCTCCAATTAAAATACAATTTTCTCTGCTTATTTTTGCGAAAAAGATGCCACTTCGCCTTTGCTACTGCCACCGAGTGCATATGACAATTTTCCAAAAGCTAGAAAGACTTTCGCATTTATCTGCATTCTATCTACCAGATTCCACTTCCTTCTTCTTGTTTCACCTCCGATTTAATATTCGCGAAAAGTAATTATATGCATGTACATCCCGAACGTCATATTGCACTGGGATGCTCTAATTAAGTTTCGCCTTACCTCCCTCCTCCGAAAAACTACACTCGACAGTCTAAGCCATCTGTGCTCACTTCACTCGCTTTGAATGAATATGTGTGCGTGTGATGATAATCCTTTTGTCGTAGGTTTCTTTTGGTTCGAAACACCCCACCAACTTCTGGCTGTACTCACACCCCCCTCCCTGCTCACTATGTGATGACATTTCAATGCAACTGTAGCCTCTAGCTGGTTTTAATTATAGTGAGTAATTATTTTCGCGTAGCATCTGGTGTGTCCTGTAAAAGGACGACGATCGTACTCTCTACATATTCGAAATAGGAGAACCCATTTTCCACCTAAACCGCGAAAGGTACGGACGAGAGTTCACTAAAAATTCGCTTTTAATTAAATGATATATTGGAAGACGTTATTATTTTTTTTTGTTTGGCTTTGACGTTGGCTTAGCAAGAGTCCAGAAACGAAAAAAAAAACTTAAATAAAAAACCTACTGTTGATGGATTGATGCATGGCGGGGCTCAATGACACTGCCTATATGGGTCACAAGTCGGTTTTTGGTTTTCAACATATTTGTGTGAAAATTTTAATGAAAAATTTTAACCGCAAAATTAACAGCTCGACATACACAAAAAACAAAAAAATTATGTATAAATAACTGGAAATTTATGGGATCATAGCCACAGGGGCTGATAGACCGCACCAAAGTGGCATAATAATTTAATGGCTCCATAAAGCTGGACGCTTGTCTCTTTTTGCTGGAACGCATGTGTCGACGTGGAGCACTTTGAAATGCGTTGTATTCTTTGAAATAAACGGCTGAATTTATCACTCATGTGAGTTGAGGTTAATGGGCTGGGATTTGAGCGCTCCGTCATTTTTTGTTTGCTTTATAAAGCATACTCCCCAGGAGTGAAGGAGCGAAAAATTTCCGAGTGACAAAGGTGATGTCAATGAACACTGAGTCTTGTGGAATGTACTTGCTTTTTAATTAAATTCGATAGGGTTTTAAAATTGAAATTGTTGGCATTTTTTGGTTTTTTATTTTTCTTTTTTGTGAATATTTTCTCGATTGTTATGCTTTAAAGCTTAAATGTGTTATGGTGCAATGAACATTTTGTGACAAAGACGACTTCATAAGAAGTGATTGTTAACGATGAGGTAGTTTCAAAAGCATTTGGAGTGATTGTGGTGAAGTGAGAGAGTGATGAAGCTTAAGGCAAGCGACAAAGGTAATCAATCTAAATTTAATAACTAATGCTCAACCTAGATGGTGGAGAGAGAAAGGCAGGGCTAGGGTAGGAAGTAATGTGATTGGAGGTGGATGGAAAGTGAAGTTCTGCTGAGACTGACATCGATAGTGTATTCCATAGATTAGCCAAGCATAACATTCTTGACACCGCTGAGTTGAAGCTGTTATTAGTTCGATGTGGTCTAATGCGGAAGAGGGCTGATTACCTTAGATTCTAGATTGTAGATAAGATGGGTTGGCAAAAAGTGTGGGCCATCTCAAGACGAATAAGTTTAAGGCGATCAGGGTAAGTTGTCATATATTATTAAGAACGCTAAGAGTGGAACGTAGAAATCTAAGCCGGTCAGCTTCAATATTACGAATGTGAATCGCGAAATAAGGTTCGAAATGAACCGATAACGGGTCTGACGAATTGGAAATTTTGTGGCAACGGGATTCGAAAATTATTTTGACTAGCAAAATTTGCTCTACTTATAATGTTGTCAATATGGAACGAAAGTTGAGCTCACGATCACAGATTACGACCAAATCGCGTAAAGATGAGGCTGAAGGGAAAAATTCGTGGCAAAGAAATTAGTTTCTAAGTGGTTGCGATGGACATTTGCGGGAGTATGCAATGGCTTTTCATTTGACGACATTAAGATGAATACAACTTTTTTGACAATCAAAAAAAAATCTATTTATGTCATAAGATGGACGAATTGATTTTCATGCCGTCGGCGTAAACAGAAAGATGAGATTCCATAAATACGAAAATTTATGGACCGAGGTAGCTACCTTATGGTACGCCAGATGTGGCTTTGATGAGTTTGGAGATAGACGATCTAAATTTTACTGCTTATTCTCTGCTTTCCAAGTAGTATTTGATGCATTTGATGAAGAGGGGCTGGAGTTACGGCTGTCAGTTTGAATAAAATGCTTGGTGTGAGATTTTATTTATATTTTTACCTCTTTGTCATCTTCAAATGCGCATCATGTTAGAGACACAAATTCAGTTGTCGATCTGCCTATCAGGAAACCGTGTTGTTAAGGTAATTTGAGATTGATTGGACAGAAAGCTGCAGTATGTTCGTATTATGAGGTAGCAGAAAATATCATTAGAAACCACTCGTTGCCTCAATGTCCTGTCAACCCTGTTAGGATCGTAACACTCTTACTAATTTTTTGTTAAGAGGAAATTAACTTTTCATTCAAATTATATAAACGAAGGTGGTTTTTAGGAGTGTTAATCATTAGTTAATGGGGGGTCTGAGCCTAAGCCAAGTTTTGTTCACAAAACAACATTCTCTTCTCCGTTTAAGCATACATTAAATTGTGAGCGTTAAAACCGCCACCATAAATTGTAAATTGTAATGCATGACTGGCCATGACCAATATCTCGTGTGGACTTTGTGGTAAACACGTTCATGACTATTTTAGGAAATTAATCAGAAAAATGTCACATTGCTTTTGGAATGTTGTGTCCGTAAATTCATTGTAATATATTTTTAAGAATAAAAGAGAATTATCATGAGCACACAACAATTCCCGGAACTTAAGCTAGATTTCCTGGCAAACATACTAAGAATTGCACACCAATCTGGGCTGTGAAATTCACAGAAGTGTGTGCAATTCATATTGAAATCCCAATTAATTACTATTGCTTTAGCAGGAATATGGTAATGCCTTAATGCCAACATTTACATCTAACTGAAAATACAGTTTAAGGTCATCAGATTAATTCCTTATTTTCCTTATTTAACACTGTGCTGGAGCACTCAGACTCAAAAACTCAGGCTTCGCAGAGGGTTTCATCGCTTAGAGTAATCACATTTATGTAGGTGTTTGGATTTAGGATTTAGGATCGCAAAGGTTTCTGCTTGGAAAACCGACACAAATTTACCTAACGAGGTGTAGTGAAGTGCATCAAGAGCCAGACGTTCAAAGGAAGACCTCTATGCATCCCAGACAAACTGATCTTTGAAGCTTAGTGAAAGCGAACAAGATGGATGAGCAACATGAATTTTATATCAAGTCGACGGCTCTCAAATGTCATCTTCTGTTATTCACGTGATATGGTTAGACTAATCGGCACCCATTCATTTCAGCAGAAAACATAAAAAGCGCCAACCACAAGACAAGGTTAGTAGCGCAATTTGCTTGGGTGCGTCTATTTAGATAACCTGACATGTGACGATGAACTACGATGTACATAGCATGTACGTTAATCTGCGTAGATCCCCGATGTCATTGTCGATAAATCGCAATCCCCAAGAGGCAATTTAAGACCACATTAAACGCTGCGGAAAACGTTCAATGCACTCACTTCAACGTGTTAAATCACCGAACAGATAAACTGCCTCCGCAATTGATTACCTTCCCAATTCATTGCGTAAACTTGATCGATAGCATTCGCTCTATTCCGAAGGCAACAAGCCAACACTTAACATGTAATTGAAGAAATGATTGATTGCAAGTACGGCTCATTGGTTGACTCTGGTGTTTTTGGTGCGCAATAAAAGTTCGATGTCATTCCCCCCCTCCTCCGACCAAACGGCATTCATTCCACTTCTTTGATGTGGTTTTGCTTTCTGCTCTGTCACAATTAGGCATGCAGCATGTGCCGTAATCATAGAATACATCAGCATTACGCACAATCCTAAAACTTCTCTAATTTCATTCGCTTACTCAGTATAAAAGTGTGTTCACTTAGAAGCATCTACACACGTATGTACATTATCAAATTTCACTTTAGTTTCGCCTAATTTGGTATTACAGCTCCTCTTGTATCATCCTGTTTCGGATCGGCTCGGCGGCGAGTAGCGCCTCCCTTCTAAGTCAATTCTCATAAAATCCACTTTCATTATTCATTCAATCATCCAAACCATTAAACGCACGCCGGCCACTGAGTGTACTGATGCTGACTGACCGTATATAGTATAACATATCGGGCACACAACACACAAGAGCACAATGCCATCTTGTGTCCCACTACTACTCTCTGGTTCGACTGGTTTAGATTCCAGATTGTCAAAATGGCCCTCCGTATCCGTAGTCCTTTTTGCGTGCTTTTAGTCAAAATTAATTTATCATCAGAAGCTTGTGCAGTCGACGGCATGGCAGCTATACACGATGATGTTGGCGACGTTGTCGTCGTCACCATCATTGCCGTTCTAGTTATCGTTGTGGTGCCTCCTTTATTGTTGTTGCTATTCATATATGAATGTATGCATGTGTGCCAGCACATAAGTACACTGGTGGGTGAGAGAGAGTGAGCAAATGTGGTGAGGTTACAGGGTGTATGACGCGTCAAGAAATTCCTCTCTAGTTACCGTTAATCCATATTGAGTGCTGCCATCAAATCCCAATGACCGCACATTATGACATCTGTGCTCACATAATTAATCATTTCAGTTCCGCTCCTTCCTTCGCAAGAATGTGAAGGATTAGCCGTGGAGCATGATTTATCCTTGCCACAATCCGATTAACCATTTACCAATAATAATGTGGAAGAGTTACTTGCTATAGGATTTCTGTATAAGGATGTGTCCTCCACATATGTGTGACCTTTGAAAGTAACGGCATAAAGGTATACTTCGCGCCGTCTCTCTGTGGTATGGGGATGCACTTGAGTCTTTAAAGCCGTGCTAGGCAACCAAATTTCGGCTTTGATGCGTCTCCCATCACCGTGTCGATTATCGCACCCGAACTTGTTGTACTCAAGCATATGTACTTAAGTTGTAGCATAAATGCAAAGTAATTTAAGCCAGAGCAGTGACCCACTTGAAATGAGACTCCACTTCAAAGCACTGCCGTTGTCGTTTCGAAAACAATAAACCGAAATAAAAAAAATGCCATGGAAACAATATCATTCAATATTCAATTCGCGCGACTGATGGCCCTTTAATTTCTTCTTTGAATTCGCACCCCATAAAGTGAAACTTTTTTTTGCTCCTTGCCAGGATATGATAATCGATAAATTACTTATGAACGAATTTCTTCGTCGTCCTTGCTCATAAAAAGAATGATTAATCGCTCTTTTTAAAGCATTTAACTAGAACACTGAAGAAGAAGTAGCTAAGAAGGTAGAATAAAAGAAAACACTCAGCTGCAAGAGCACGGAAAGAATACGAGGTACAACGTAGTAATCATTGCAAGGAAGACAAAAGGAAGACCGCTACGACTGCCGCAATGTCTCGAAGTAATTACTACAGTCTGTCGCCTTAGGATATAACATCAGTATAATGAGAAGAAATGCATTTAGTGTGAAAGGAGGAGAATAAGAAAAAAAATAAAAACAATAAAATTGCAAGAGAAGGATACTAGCGAATAATGTGCACTAATTGGGATTTTTATAGAAAAAAAAATCGAAATTCCCAATGGGCGACGTGATTTTACTTTGTATTGCATTATCAATCTTCAGTGGAAAGGAAATCTCAAGACCGACAAGTCCTCCAGATTTTACGTGATCGGAAACTGGTATGCCGGGGTGGTGGCAACTGGCCAGCGCACTGTATATTGCAGTTCTTATAAGTCGCGCACAAGGTATGTCACGTTCACGTTTAGCAGTGTGGTTGAGCCGCCTATGAAAGCGAATTTAAGACTCAAGAAAGAAATTTGATATTCCATTGTCTGCGATTTGGCGTCCAGTTCTGAGATCACCTTTCCTACTCTTCCAGTACGCGTATAGAAACTTCTGCTCAGCTGAACGTCATCTATAAGATTCTTGCCAGTGTACTGTGTCTTTTAATGCGAGCATCATGGTTCGAGAAGGTGAGGAAACCGAACCACCGCACAGTAGTGGTACAACACAACATGTCATAAGTGACAAAAAAGTTATTATTATTTGAGAAAAATACTGCTAGGATTGAGGTGAAATAAATGTGAGATAGTTACTTGAGTAAGTTCAATTCATTGTAATGTTATTAAAATGGTAAGTAAGTCTTAGTCGCTTTGAAATGGAATGTGGTAGTACTTGGTCCATAACAAAAAGTGCGATAGAGTGACATCGTAAAACTTTTGTCATTTGAAGATTGTGTTATTACCTTTAAATTAATGCATAATTTAAATGCCGTCACTTAGCGCAACATCCTTGTTTCATCTCTTACAGGTATCAATCCGCCCTTTTCAGGACGTAAAAAGGTTTTTCGAGTGTTCTCCGAAAATACTGCCAAACCATATACACATGAAGAACCCGGAGCCCTTATAACTGATTTGAAACTGACTACGAACGACGGCAACGCGGCCCGATCATTTTTTTAACTATCCAGCAAAAGCCGTTCAAATAATAATACAACTGTTTTAAAGACATTAACATTAGGTTTGAAAATCGATACCATGAAATTCCTTTCTTACAGCAAAATTATTTGTAAGAATTATTTGCAAGAAAGTGTTCATAAAATTCTGCTGCACGGTGCTGACGTCATTGAAAGTTTTCCAATTCCTATCGGCCAGCTGTCGGAAGACGTCTTAGAAGTTCGTCAGATATCTACTGCATCAGATATCTACTAATGTGATCCACAAATTTGCGACATCTACCAACCGAACATAACAAGATGCAACCTCCTGAATTTTTGGATATGATTTTGAGCCAACTTTAAACACATAATTACACAAAATGGACCACTGTGCACAGCTTAGAGACGAAGTAACCGCGGACAGAAGACAGCCGGATGACTGGAAGCAGAGTGCCCAGGACTGTCAACGATGACATCAATTGCTCAGGCTCAGGCCCTCAGTGGGTAGCAGCCCTTAGGTTTCATACAACAGTCCAGAGATCCACAGATACCTGGATTGACTCATGTCGCTGGTACAATTATTTGTTGAATATTCTTCTCCAATTGCCACCATCAACGCAAACAAGAACACAGATTGCACCCACACCTTTTGCAATGGGTATGTCCAAGTAATAATCACACGCTTGGCGCTACAGTCTGACTTGGTTTTGAGCTTAACTCCCACAGCAAGCACTCTTGGTGTACTTGAAATTGTTCCAAAGGAAGCTTTTTCTAGACAAGTGTACTCTTCGAGCTCTGTCAGTGACTCCTGAGATGTGGGTCTATGAAGAAGCTCCAGCCCACTCTACCTTGGTGCTACTGTACAGAAGAAGAGTTTATCATCAAATACCAGGCTAAATGTAAGATAATCCCCAAATGTAATTTTTGTTAACAAAAATATTTGTTGAAATGTGAACATGTCCAAGTGAACACATAGATGGAACACAATACGTGTTCAATAGCAGCTCAAATCTGTGCTTCTCTCATAGAGTACAAAAATATATTTAAACAAACAATGTAATAGATACGAGGACATACTACATACGAGTGGTGAAAGATATGAAAAATGTCTATTTGCATGAATGTATCAAAGTTTCAGTAACAAATTTTAACATCCAATATTCCTACATCCTCCAGGGTTTAACGACAGACACAATGTGCAGGCATCTCGACATCCAGCAAATAAAAATGTTCATCTCCGGATCATCGTTATCTGTTCACGTTTCTATCGCTGAAAATAAATCCCTCTCAAGTCGATGGATAGCTAAACGTAAAGGTGTGTCCCCCTTGTAAACTACACGCAAGAAGACACTGTCGTTATCCTCCATGTGCGCTACGAAGCCCCGAGCTATCAACGAACATCATAATTCCATCATTTTCTCATTGAAATTATTCGCTTTGAAATAAAAGGCAAGAACCCGGTAGTTACGTTCTCCTACAAAAAAAAAAATAAACAAAAAGACAAGAAATTGAATAGAAGATGAAACTTACTACAAGAAAACTCAGCAAGTCCTTAATTTCGCATTTTGTATTTTTATTGCAGAGCATGGAAAGTTTTCTCGTATTCTGCCGAAGTAAATTTCTGCGCTTAATATTCTCATTTGTTATCCTGTCTGACATTGTTTCTACTTTCTTCCAGCGGTTTTAGTATTTCATTTTATTTATTTTATTTTTCTTCGCTATGCCTGTTTTGTGGGAGGAAATTTAGAATAAAAATATTCACGGAAAGGATGTGTGTTATGATCCCTTGTTTCTTACAATCATTCATTTTAATATTCTCACATGCCGTCGCTGCCACCACCGGCACCGCTGCCACTGCTGCCACCGTTCCCACACCACACCCACTAATGCCATCGACCGACCGAGCGACGAGTTCGCACACAGCGTTCGTTATAAGAACGTGTGAATAAACTGCGTCGCTTTGGTTTGGCAGGATATTCATATTGTTATACTTTTGAGGATATATTGAAATTTGTTTGCATTTTAGGAGCAATGAAGCAGTATGTTTAACAAGAAATCAACCTAGGCAGCAGTTTGGATATTCTGACAAAATCAACGAACGCTGTGCAAAGAGTGTAGAAAAATTTGTTGAACACATTGTACGTGTGCAAGTGAAGGTATCCTAATGGTGAATTTATTGGAAGCTCGAAGGGAAACCAACACCAGACCAGCCAACATTCAGACGGGGGTTTATTATAAATGGTTTCGATATAAAAAGGGGCCGCCACTGGGGGAGCTCGCACTGCCACCGCCGCTGCCACTGCGGCTGATTCTGCTGCTGCTGCTGCTGATGCTACAGAGTAAAATGAAGAGAAACGGTTTCATTTTGAAATCTGTTTAAATCCGTAGAAATGTTCTTGTGAGTGTGAGATTTGAAAGTCAGTGTTGACATAGCGCTTAGGGGATTTTCTTCCTTTTTTGTAGGGAAATTGGTTGGCGGAAATTAATACGCAAAATACACACCAGAAGAGAAAAAATATCAAAAAAAAAAAAAAAAACGAAAACTTCGTACAGTAGGTAGACACGCAACACAGAAGCGATAGCTTAAAATTTTCACGATTTTGTTTTGCTTCTGGTTTATAACTTTGGTGTAAATTCATTTTTGGGTTAATTGTTTTCGTGTTTTTCTGTGTTTTTTTTCTTCTTTTTACTTTTTGCCGCTTGCTTGTGTTGGAATTGCTTCCGAACAATTATGAGAGTGTAAACAGAATGTTGCTTTAAATGGCTTAAACATGCTATGTCCTTGTTACGATAAAGATCAGCAAACCGAATTGATAGAGTGGATAATACCGATGCGAACGCGAAGCACATTAACAGTGCTGTTGTCGGGTTATTAGAGTATAGACAGATAAACAGTACTGGCGGTTCAGGTTCGATTCCAGATGTAACAACTTCCGAACACATTCACGAAACGAGCATAAATTTGTGGGAACCATCCAAGTTCACCCGGATAGGAGAGCAACCCGACAATAAAGAAGAAATTTAATTTTTAATTCTAATCTTAGCCGAGGTCTTCAACTTAACCTTTGAGTCATGTTCTTATGGGCATCTATTTTGGGGACGGGGTCTTATGCAGAAGGTGTTACAGTAGGCGTTGACATTTTTTTGAATAACGTGTTGACGGGCTAACTTTCGCAGTATGAGAGTAATGGGTTCAAACTAATTGGGGCAAGTAATCTGCAGACCCCACCCATCGTATTCCCCCTCCCGGCCATAGTGACGCTAACCAACGAATCGCGAAAAACGACTTACCTGCCATTGACTCTATGACACAGTCGGTAGATTGAGCTGGAGAGATGGAAAAAGTAGCGGAGAGTCTCTGCATGTTACCCTTAATCTTCAAACAAATAGTTAGGTGGCTGAAGACTGAAAAAGAAAAGAAGGCCAGCGGCAATGACACGGCCCAAAGAGAGTTGAGAGTGGCATCCGCATCGTCAACTAGAGACCCCAAAATGATTCATAGAAGATATTAAATGCTTACATAAGCATTTACTGATCGTTATTTTGGTAATTTTTGAAGACCAAATGGTTTGCAAAATGAGATACAGCAATGTTTCATCACTTAGATTCACTTATTTATATTAGGAGAATACGTGAACCTAGGAGAGAACCATGGGGCATGACAGATGTCGCTAAGAAAGGACTTGAAAGTTCAGAGATCTGAACGAGCATTTTAGTCGCGCTTGGTGCAGAATGCAGTCAACTCCTACAAACTGGTTTGATGCCAAAAACACTTAAAATAGACAGTTTATCAAATGCCTTACTAAAACCGTCGATATGACATCGACTTCAATACCGACACAAGTTAGATGAGGTCAATGGTTAAAGACTTGCAAAAACCCCGTTGACTACAAGAAGTGACAGTTCCATAAATGAATGGATAGGTGAGCTAACTGGTAACTCATAGCTAACTAATCCATAACTGATAACGTAAATGGCGGAACATTTTTGTTAATGATGGCTGGCACAATCAAATTAGTTTTCGGACATTACTCTTCGACCAGATCTTTCAGACGAGGTGGTACATGGGTCCTAAGAGACAATACCCGCATTGATTGCAATTTTTGAGCCGAGAGTCCGATCCCACCATGACTTCAGTTTTGATATTGATAACTTCACCTCGTCTACACCGAGGGACAGAGTTGTCGTTTATCATCGTCCACATTGAGCGGAACATTCTCTCCAAAAATCTTATTGCAGGAGTTAGAGTATCACTCCTGCAGATTGATGATCTCTCCTCATGATAAAAATTGTTAGAATCGACCAAGACTCTACTGCTCCGTGTATATTTTCGTCCACCCCGCTGGTTTCTATTCGATGCTTTATTACATATCTTCGATAGGGTTAATTTACTTCCTTTCTGAGACTTTCTGTTCGTAACTTGACTTTTTCTGTTCGCTCAGTAACAGCTCTAGTAGCTTAATGTAGACTGGCCTTTTCAGTTTTGCGTGTTTTTTGTTTGGTGGTAAAACCCAGGACATCATAAGCAGCCTCTGATGGCATTTTATTATAATGGATCTGTGGAAACGAGGAATCGGCTTATTCGCTTTAATTCTGTAGACTTTGACTTAGAACAGACTCAGCTCGCCCAATCAGTTGTGATGAAAAATAACTGACATAGAACAACCGGAAGCATAAAAGGCACTATCTTCGAGCAATTCATAAAAAAAACTATGAATATTAATAAAGTTTATTGAAATGATGCAGTTCATCAAACTTATGCCGCAGCTGTACTACAAGGACGCCATAGTCAGCATATCTCAGAGTACTTGTAGCATCCATTCTACTCTATTCTCTCTTCTCGAATTTCCTGTGATCACTAAGAGGCTTACAAACTTCCATAGCAGAGTTTTTGTGTGCATACATTTTGTTCGTTGTAATTTGTTGATAAGATAAAATAAGTAGCATCTTATATGCAGTTTAAGTTACGTACATTCTTTTTTTCGCTAATACCAAAATCTTCATCTATTAAATTAAGTCACGACCACAAGGAACGCAAGTTTAAAAAGAAACCTGATATGCATCTACATTCACATCGCCTCCTTTTACTCACTGCAGACGTCAACCAATTATTCATTTCCTTTGCGAAATTTAAATTTTATGTCAGTCATTCAAGCATTTCATCTCAAAAGAATTCATATACATATATATCAAGTAAGACATTCAACTATGCAAATTAACCGCAGAATTTATATTCCTCAGCAAATAAAGTATGAAAAGGAAGAGTCACAGGAAAAGTAAAGATGACAACAATTAATGAACCCCATCGCGGTTCCACAAACAACATTAACAGTGGCAAGACAAACAAGTTCAAAAGTTAAGGTCCTCCCTCCACTTAAGGGTGGTATTTCATTTTTACGATTTTTAAATTGCCCGATAAAATTTCAAAACCGCATAACATCCCATTTGCCTCTATCGCAACATTTGCTGAACTGGTCCCTCGTCTTTTGTTCAGCTTGCTACGAGTACCACCGCTGCCATGACTACTGTGCGCGCGAGTGTGTACGCGACGCGATGGCATAAGAAATTGAATAAAAAAAGTTTAACGCTCGCGTTAAAGTTGCGACGCGAAAGATGAAAGTTTATACCCAACATCTGAGAGACCGCACGGCGGCGCTTGAGGGGAGTAAGGATACAAAAAATTAAGACATATTGGGTGGCGATGTCTTGTGCTGTAGTTGAATTGGTGTGAAAACGGGATTTAATGTCAAATCTTCAGAGTTTGATTTATCTGAAAGGACTAGCTAGTTCGGGCAGCATGTCGATGCGTACATATTTTATGGAAGCCGTCTTAACAATTGACACTTTGCTAAATTCGAATCTTAATCCCACATAAACCGATGATTATCGTGCTTGAAAATTCAATCCACTAATGTGTTAAGACAGCAAAATTCCCTTTCGGAGCCCTCACATCAGCAGCGGGCGAGTGCCACCACCCAGCATCACTGTCAGAGGAAGCGGGCAAAATGCTTACTAAACCAAATTCAATGATTTCACATTAATTTCTCCAATTTATCCTTCAATCCCACTGTGGCAGCAACCGCTGCTTATGCTGCTTTTGCTGCTGCCATCGCAGTCCCACATCCTCTATTGGGGTAGACAAACAAACGAGAAACCAATGCCAGCGAGCATATCCAGCGCGACAGAGGCAAACGATTGGAGCAACCACATGTAACGAGCATCGATTAGAAGCCCCACTAACCACCGCCACCGCCGCGCCGTGCCACTGCCATCAACCGCGCCACTATGGTTTTGGAAGGCACGAGCAAGTTTAGCTGCGATTTCAACTTTGAGTTAACAACGGATTGGTGGCATGACTTGAAATTTTACATCACTTTTAGAAGAGGGATACCGACTACGCGTCAGCGGGTGATGTCGGAATCCCTACTGCTGAATACAGATTCACCGATATGATCTGAATGGTAGTGGGGGATAGGGGGGGTCCCCGTTTATGACCTCCTTCTTTTCTCACTCGGCAGACAGTTGGTGCACTTGAACGTTGCTGGGGAATCCAAATTTAAATGCGAATTCAAATCGAACCCCCGTCCGTCGGCGCACATAATTCGAATACTCACTTCACATTTGTATCCGCGCGGCTTCCGTCAATAAAAGGATTACGTTTACGACATGTAAAATCGTTTCGTCGACAAAATGTACCCACCGCAACCACCCCCAGGCCCGGACTAGCCCCTTTGTGCCACGAAAAATGAAACTTTTTTATAGGGCAATTTAAAAGTTTACAGTTTTTGAGTATACTGTAAAATCAAAGACATGAAGACGAAGCGGAGGACGCTCGTCCTGCTATGAGAGACGAGAATGGAAAACGAAGCTGAAAACCCGCCCGAAAACATGTGTAATTCGATTTTGTCGTCATCGTTGTCGTTTTGTTGTTCCGCCCGGCGACGACGCTACCCTTGTGTCTCATAAAACATCCTTTTTCAACAGAATTGCACAGTATTCGAAGGAGTTGACGTCGTCATAGCCGCGCCGCACCGTAGCCATTGAAATCGGCCAGCCCACCACAGAAAGCACGAAGAAAAGTCGAATTTGAATGCAACACAACATTTTACTGAAATAATAAAGGCACAAGATTTTATTTTTCCCTCGTTTGGGATTTCAGTCATTCATTCCCACTCGTGCTCCTTTTAGTTTAGTCCCTTTTATAAATTCTGATTTGAAAAGCATACAGTCGGGAAGGGGGGAGAAAAGGTGAAGGTGAAAAGATAAGAGTAAGTATAGGGTTAAGGGAAAAAAGATTCGAATCCTTTTTCCATATGCCACATGCACACTGTTCGACGGCGATACCAATGGGATGCTGAGATGGATTTATTCCAATGAGGGGGTAGTATTATTTTTATTTACTTCTTTTGTACTTGAAGGATATGCGAGAGGCGATGTGCATATGGTGAATGTTATTATTAGATGCTTTGGACGGAAGTGGAAAATGCTATAATCTAATAAATTTCGAATAAAAAGGGTACAAGCGAACACGAGACGGAACAGGGTCTGGCTGGGTATGAATGATGGGTTGCTGCACAACTCAATCTCTTTCAGGACCAACGATGCGGTGTTGTCGGTATGGACGAGCAAGGAATCTCGGTGCGTATCGTACGTTTGAATAATTGATATTTTTTTTCGTGAAGAACATGCTGATGTATTGTTATGTTAAATAGAGTATTATGGTGCACACCATACGTGATAGTGAGCCCGGTTCTGGAGAGTGAAGGTTTTGGAGAGATGAAGCATATACACAAGTGTCCACACTTCGCCTTGACATGCTTCCTCGAGATGGTTGTTTCTTAAGAAGCCTGAAGTTAATTAAATAATGCACACACATTTTGCAACTGAAAGTGTCCGAATTTGAGGCCACCCCTATGGGCAGACTAAGGATTGTGCTAATAGCAGATGTCAGATTGAAGTGACGAAAATGGATTTGCTAGTATGTTGGGGTGATTTGAAGAAGGTTTATACAATTTGGGCGGATTCGGAATATTGCAACCCAGCTGTCGGGTTCGTTGGGGCAAATGTGTTCGACTCAGTATGTCCCTTTGAATGGGGGAATATTACGCATTGCCTTAAATATTTAAACTTTCTTAAGATTATGATGCTGCTTCCGCTGAAAAAGATATGATATGCTCATTCGATCATTCTTGAATCGTCTTCCAGTTTAGGTTTTTATTGAATATTCCTAACAATATGATGTTGCAATAAGTGTGATTGACATGACATTTTGGAATTAGATGCTTTATGGCTGGTATGGGCCTAGCTTTCTGCAAGACCTAGACACAGAGCATAAGAGTCCATGTGCATACTAATATCCCATGGCGCCCACGGGAAATAGACATGGGGACATCTGAGCTTTGACCCCTTTAGCAATTTCAGAATTTTGTGGAGTGCGCTAAAAGGGATCCATTCTCTGACCGTGACCTGCGACCAATATTTAATCACCAGTCTATCGTTAAGTTTTTTTGATTTACGGTCACCTTGAGCAACTGCTGAGCTCTGGTTGTGATACTTTCTTACTTTGGCGTCATTGTTTAACCCAGTATCTCTCTGGTAAGCAGAGGCATTAAAACTTTACAATTCTCTAAACTAGACTTAGATCCCATAGGTGATGCATTCGTTGAAGGACCATATCGGCGCTCCTCATCTTCTTTGGAGTCTTACGGGCCTCGGTCGCTTGAGTGTTTTGTTCGTATGGGTTCCAGTCTCTTGCCCAGCCGATGGAGGTTTACATTTCGGTTTGCCAACCTTCCTCTCAGTGCTAGCAGGCGCTCTGACTGAGTGTCTTGCCCTGGGACCATCTGGATGTGGTTCGGTCCGATTATTTTCGCTTTCCGCCTCCCTCTTCGTATGGTTGTAGCTACATTTCACTGAGATGAGGGTTCACCAATGTTGAGATTGTTGCCTCCAGCCCAAGGATTACGCTCGCTCACCGAAATATGTCCTTGTCAGTACAGCCATCTTTGTACATCTTGCCAATGCGGACTAGCTAGAATTTTGCATTCGGTATGGATCTGTGCTTTGCGGAACTTTGCGCTCTTTTCTTTTTCCACGCTTTGCCAAATTGTTTGCTGAATTACAGACTGATATGTTACTGGAGGCTGATGACAGATCAACGCAGGCATCCGTAGTTTACTGTCTGATTTTCTTTTCACCGCGTTCGTCGATGTCGTTGGTAATTCCGTCGCGTCGGGTTTTTGTTCGTTTGCTTGTCGCCACAGCATTGCCCGATCTTCTATGGTGACAGTGAACTTACGCCAGCCTAGTCAATTGGCCTTGTCACAACCTGACGATGGAAATGTGAAGTATCGGGCAATTGTCTGAGCATACAATTACTCGTATGCCGTTGTATATCATTGCCAGACGTTTAGGATATCCACACACTCAGATTTATTATTTAATTATTTGTCGCATATGAAAGGGACCCAGAGAGAAGGATAGGTAGCAACATTAAAATAATTATCACTAAAAAATTCAATGTTAGAAATTATGTTTAATATAAACATTTCATCAAAATATCACATTTTTTATAACTGCGCGGAACCTTCAGGTTGCCTTCCACATAATTTGCTAACCAGCTTTATTTTTGATTACAGTTAGTTAAGCTGATAAGTATTTTCTGCGTGATATCCTGGCATTGGATCAGAATTCACCGATCCGGTTTCGCAAAGTTGATTCATATTTTCTTTTATTTTAATCATAGCGCAGTGATTTGTTCAGTTCAGCAATTTTATTGCTTCATTGAAAATATTTCTGTTAGCATTGCACTGCTTTTTTCGATTCATTCACATTTTTAAAGCGGTTTACCATCGTTTGTATTGTTTGAGCTGAATCGGCTTACCAAACGGAATATCCGATTTTATGATTTTTTCATCGTTTATACATATGCGCTATCATCAATTGCCGTATGATAAAATAACAGACAACGGTGGTGAGGGGAAATTGGTTTCTTTTCACGTCATTCTAAAAACAGCTTTAATTATTATTTAGTTCCTTATACACACATACGTCGTTTCTTTATATGTGGCAAACTTTATATGTGGAAACAGACCTAATCCCGTTATCAATTAAATCATACAAGTTGTATTTTGTTACATTCGCATCAGATCCGTCCGGAATTAAACCCATTTTAAGTCATGAACCTATTTTATTTTCGTATTATTTATCAACAGGCACGTTTCGGTAACAATAACTAATCTACAGCGAAAGACATTAAGAAGAGAATTTCTTCTTCATCGGAGGAGGAGAACATAGTTTGCGACAAATATAACAAACAAATATTTAAGCATTTCAAGTTCTCTCTCTCGTTGGTGTCAAAGGTTTTTAGATACGGCCACTTTGACGGGCGATGTTCGCTTCGGTGTGACCAAGCCTTAAATTTACTAATTAAAAATAATAAAATTTAGGCATTTTTTTTATGTACAGATGATTAAACTTAATCGTGGCATTAACAGTTTGGCAGTGATTTTAAAAAAAATGTTACTTTCCGATGACATCTCTCATAACGAAGTGGGTCCGTTCTGTCCTGGAGTAGCAAAATCTAGCATTGCGAGCAAATGGGCGATCTACTAAAACAAAATAGTTTGGTGGGTTTACATTCCAAGTCCAATTCATCAACCAACTTTCGCTACCATTCCTTGTTTTTCTGATTCGCTACTAGTTGCATAAACATGAATATAAATCGAACAAAGGTGGAGAGACTCTATTTTAGTAAAACTGAGAAAACTGACCCTTGAGGTCGATCAGAAATGAGTTGCTTTAATTAATGCTGCTAGTGAACTGGTTAATTCTAAGATGTTTTCTTTCAATAGTTCAATAATTTCACAGTTATGCGAAGATTATTTGTAAAAGTTTGAACAACATTTTCAGGAAGTCTTTCGTTTCTTATTAGAGAGAATCTACAATAGTGTAAGAAAAATGTGCTCTAGCACATTCCGATTAGTCGTTCTGGTTCTGGGAAGCCACTTGTTTTCATCTTGATATTATGATGTGAACTGCACACGATGCTGCCTTGAAGTGTTTTAATACTGAGATATTTATCGGGAAATATCATGCAATTTGCACATGATATGGACTTGTAGCATACTAATCTCATTGTCGTTATATTAGACAAGGAAAGAAAACTGAAACTGTTTACATTTAATCACATGCTTTGTTTATGATGACAAGTTCTATAGATATGCAGTGCGGTGCAATAAGGCAAAAACAGCTAGCCAGAGGTCGAACCAGCCCTTCATTGTTTCTTGTAGTCCAGTTCCACAACGAGCAAGGCGTCTAGATCGGACCCATGAGATTGGGAAAGCCTAAAAATCCGAAAATTTAGCGTAACAATTTAATAGGGGATTTTCCTATGCACGCGTATTATTTACTCCTACGCACTTGGACCTACCTGTCTAGGTTAGATTCCTGGTACGACAAGAAATAATTTTCATGGCCCCACCTCTTTCGAGTCGCTGACAATGCTCTAAGAGTATATTTGTCTAGAAAAAGCTTTTCAAACTTGGCCGTTTGGAGTCGACATAAAACGGCCCTTCCACTCGTTATACAACAATAGCACGCACAACAATGGTGGTTGCTGAGAAGCTAGGTGCTGGCCCTCTACGGGCTGTAGCACCACCCATATTATTATATTATATAATTCGAAATGCCAGATTAAAAGAAATATACACCTTTCGATATGAAGTTGGAATAGGCAGAAAAGACACGAACATTTTTAACGTGAGAAATTTTATTACTTACTTAAGATTGAGGAACCGAAAAATATGGAAATTGAAATAAAAAATGTTCACGCAATAATGAATGGCTGAAATTTTATCTTTTAGCACACTTTTGCATACATATGTTATCAAACATACCCAGCCAAAAATATATACAATTTTTATGTACGTATGTAGATGAAGCCATAAAGTAATCCCCCGGAGGGCTACAAAGCAAACTAAGTTCAACGAATACTCCTTGATTTTTTAGGTAATTTTAAGAACATGTACATGGAAAGCGAATCTATGGTGAGAAATTAATAAAAGTAATTAACAGAGGATGTCAAAAAAGAGCTTGTATCGTTCAGGAACTTATTTCGGATAAGAAAACTTATGATAAGTTCATATTATTGCAATAGATTTACTTATATGCAGTGAGACTTTAATACAAATATTGAATATAAATTCACAAATTTATAAGAACACAAAATTATCCGTAACATATGCAGTGGTGGAAAACTAATTAGAAACACTGTAAACACTGAACAGACATTTTTAAAAAAGATTTTCGTACATTTTTGATTTAAACTTTATCTTAATTTTTTTAGTATTATAATGTTATCCATTAAATCTGAACTTGCGTCAGCCCAGTGAAAGTGCATAAAATTGAATCATTGATAGAATGCAAATACACTGTATATGATTGCAAAGTACATGTACTTGTATTCCTGACAAACATTACATCATGTATAGTGCGACCAGAGAAAATAAATTTTAAACGAAGCTGCTGGCACCTAGCTTTATGTCTAGGGTAAGACTTCCTATGCATTTTCTCAGAAGTGTAAGCTTATACAGTAAACTCTCCCTAAGTCGAAACTCTCTCTAACTCTAACTTTTTCGCCATATTCTAGCATTCACCTGAATTTTCAATACAAAAACATTCTCTACAAGTCAAACTCCCTCTAACTGATACAAATTCTCTCGATTATTGGCTTCCTTTTTACCCCTCAAGTCAAATTTGTTTTGCATAAAACAAAACAAAAAAAATTTCTCTTTCACAATTCATATTTGGTTATCCGTATACATAACTATACAAATTAAGCAACTTCCAGTTGTGTGGTAATAAAAAAAAAAATAATGATTATACCCCAGAATGGGCAGAGGTTTTCCGATTGGAATTAAACTCAACAATATTCACCTTAGAACTACCTTAAATAGTACGAGTACAGGTTGCTGGCGTGGGTACCCAGGTGACCGATGCATTCCTCGTTGGCGTGTGTATTCCCCAGACGCTACGTCGGCACATTCTGCGTAACTATTTGGTTGCATTTGCCAATAACCGCGTGTGGCATCATCGTGTATGCGTCGTGTTTCTACTTACATGCCTACCTAAAAAGACAGGGCAACAAAAACATTGTTATCCTTTTCCTTGTGTTGTGCATTGGATTCAAAACAGTTTTCTTTTCAAAGCAGTGGAAATCTGCCTAGAAAAAAAAAGATCTTGTTTTGTGAAACTCCAGTTGCAATTCGAAAACCACTTGGTTCTAGGCAGTTCAACAGACCGGATGCAGTTTCATCATCAGATTGGAAGGTGATTTGTGATTGTTTCTAATTCTATATGTTAGAGAGCATCGATGTTTTTTACAATGTAAACAATTTCGGGATAAAGAAAATTGAAAACGTTAGATCTTGGCTTTATTGACGAAATTGAGAAGGGACTTAAAAACAAAATAAAAATTGCAAAGTTCCTCGTAGTACACTTTCATCGATATAAGGAGCAAGAGAAGAATTAAGGTTGGGGTATGGTTTGGTATGGCATTAATTTCATAATTTAAGAAACGTAATCCCTCTAAATCGAACAAATCATGGTATCCCGAGAAAATTCGACTTAGGGAGAGTGCACTGAATTTATTAATTTTCTTAAAATTCACGGAACAAAACTCATAAGCGCTTTATTAAGACTGGCTTACATTCGATAGCGAGTTACATAAAGTGTGATGCTTGGAAGAAGCTTTTACAAAATAACGACAACGGATTGTACAATAAGCTGAGTACAGAGATTTAAACTGTTTAAACGTGATTCGATCATTCTGTTATATTTCATTAAAGAAGGATTTGATTACATTATAATCTGTGTTTTGAACGAAATCATTGAAGGGATTTTCGAAGTTTATGCAAATGCATGATCGTAATAGGGTTACCAGGAAAATTATTTAATTAGGGACGAATTCTCTTGCAGAAGTTTATTTGGCATTTTTAGGAATTTATTTGTTTTTAAATCTTTTCGATATGATCCAAAATGTTACGAAAGCGGAATTAAAAAATACAGATTCATATTCAAGAAGGCCTAATAGGAAACGATTCTAGTTAACGTATAGAGAATGGATCCGCTTTATCTAAAATAGTATATGCAATCTAAAGTATATGTGATATGTGCGTGAACTGAAAATGAGAATTTCCGAGACGTGAGTCCAATTGTGCAATCGGTTGGATGGGAGAAACTTTTTATGTTTAGAGTTAGTTTGTTATTGTTGCACCATTCGCTGATGTCGTCAGACTTTAGTAAAATAACAGTTATTTACATTTTTAATGCTCATGCCATCAGATTGTTGATGAAGGCTCAAGTGACTACCTTGAGGTGTTCCTGAAATACATTCTATTGGCTTGCAAAACGTATTTCCAATTTTAACTCGGCGAATTTGATTTAGGAGAAAATATTTTATCCAACGAAGGGACTGGCAGTGAAATCCAAACAGTTTAAGCTTATTGATCAATAGTGAGTGGTTCACAGGATCTGCCTTAAAGAAAAGAGTATATATGCATCAACCTGATTTTTCTTTTCGATCTCGTTGATCACAAATGAAGAGTATGGGAAAGGAAGGTTGGTCGTACAGCGATATGTGGTTTTTATTTTCGAACTGAATTATGTTCTTTACAATAGTTTTGGAATTGCTAGTCGGTTTCAGATCGGTTTCTTTTTCATGATACAAAAGTTGAATTTATCAAGTCGGTATTTTTGTTTGAATGCTACAATTATACAAACAATGGTAATATTTCTGGTGTTGCTGTTATCAAGGAGTTGCGCGTATCATGGGTTGTTGCTTTTATTGACTGAATTTGCATGCGAAATATGTAATAAGGTTTCATTCATTGGAAGACGAGATATCAGCCCTGCCCCCACTCATCCAAAGGTGCGTTGCTCCGAATCGAAATCTGAATGAAAACACCGGTCGGGCCCATCTGCATGCAAAAAATGTTTATAGAAACGTAAGATTCAGCGAATAAATCTTATCGAGGAGTTCTTAAAATTGAATATGCATTGAAGTCACTCGAAACACTCGTATCTGTTAAAAATTCTGAATTTGAAATCATTATTGTGGGATGTACATTAAATCAATTTTTGACAAAGTGATGTCGCTGAGGACTATTTTGCATCAACTTTAATGTTTCCACATCTGACGTGAATGTGTATGGAATATGGATCTGCTGTATATCTCAATGATGTACGTCCGTCAGATTCAGAAATTTATTTCATATTTGCAACAAAAAACATCAGGGTAGTCTGCTGATTTATTACCATTCAACAACTCATATATTTTTGTATGTACATATTTTCATAGTCTCAATGGCAAAGTGCGGGAGCGTACTGAATTTACATCTCGATAGCCACTCAGAGCGGCGTCTCTTCGCAGTAAGATCAATTAAGTTAAGAGTCTTCGCATTCATTTAAGAATGTATTACCCGGCAATCGAGGGTAAGTTATAGGCCAACTAAAGCAGAAAAAGCGAGAATATTAGCATTTTATTCCGGGGCACAAATACACACCCCACCAAGCTATCGCCTGGGTATATCAGAAATAACTCAATTATGCGTACAGTTTCCGCTGGTTCACGTAATCATGTTAGCCGGATATTCAAGGAAACAAAATGTGATTGCTTCCTGTTGAGTTAGTATGAGTTTTTGGTGTAAACAGTTAACGCCAGACTACAATTTTATTTTCAACTATCGCTCCAGAGACAACGACTTGTTTCATCGAAAATAAATTCAGATGCTGTCGCAAGTACAACTGAAATACAGTCCACAAAGAGAGGTTCCTTCCAATGAAAGTTTGCTTCTTGGATTCTAAGCGCTACCTTGGGAGGTGGCAGCAATATTCATTTGAAACTTTTATTCCCTGCATCTAACACCTGTTGCCAGGCACAAGCTAGCTGAGTTTCTTGGAAATGCCTCACAAAAGTAGTCCAGTCTCTGGAAAGTACAATCAACAATGTTGCACGACTCGAATGTTAGATACACAATGAACTACGATCCACTTCCAGAAAGCTGCAAGAACGCTTTAAGCTCCCAGTGAATTTGGGCGGGTAAAAGCTTCGCAAATTCATCGGAAAGTTCGATTCGAAAAACTTCCTGAAACTACGTCATACCCAAAGCGTGTCCTCACGCCACAACCAAACACACATGACCCGCTGCTCTTAGAAATTAAATACAATAGAAACAGTTTTCGCATAATACACCTCATAAGATGCCAAAGGTCCTCTCACCGCCTCAGTGATATCCTTAAATTACGGACGAAAGCCAATTTATCGATTTCAATTTTAAGAGACATCCTCAGACGGGCTCCCTCTTCAAACACGGAGCTGGTGGCTGAATACAAATCTAATCTGATGGCGTAATTGATTAGATATTCCGTCTAGATGCCACCCAAGAAGGACGACCGAGAAAAAAGGATTTCAAACCCCGAAATCACCTCCGGAGCAGAGAGTGGTAATCCGAATACGAAGGTCACGATGGGAGAATATTATTTGGACACACATTTTTTTTCCTGTCCACAAATGACCTCTGGTCGGGTGGGCTAAGACCATTGGGACCTTTGCACAGATTCTTCGAAATCCGTCGAAAACCCGCCAAAGTGACCTGCATTAAGGGATTTCATGTCGAGCACAGCCGGGAATGTGGGTGAAGTGCTCGACAGACGTTCATTCGATTATCAGCCTCTTTGTGGAGCACATAAACCTCTCATCGATTATCACCTTCCTCTCGGGAATTCGGAAAGCAGCTGGACATTGTTTGGCTATTACGCAAAAATGTTAATGCAGTATCGATTTACATATATGTACGTTTGTACAACAACATGCCAAGGGAATGTGCTCCTTCGACACACCGACTTCGTTGACCTCTCCTCTCCCATTTAAGCCCATTCCCCCCGGACAGGCTTATCCATTTGCCGATTTGTTTCGGGCCTCAGTGTTTATGTGTTCAATTTGCTGGTGCCTTCGTCGGCTTCAATATCTCGATTTTAATTAATTGCTACAATAGCTCGTTTGTCTCATTAACCACGCCCGACCCTCAAAGGATTTCGGCTCCCTAATAGGATAATGGATGGTATTTGTGCCACAGATTAAGTTCTAGTTCGCATACCGCTTTGTTGCCTTGCGGCGAGATGATTTTGCGTGCGGGCTTATCCGAGTCGACTTGGATACGGTCTATGTCTGTGCCTGTGCAAAATGAATGAAGCTCGAGGGCGGGTCGGGTCTTCTTGCGCAACCCAATTCGTGCAAATGGTATACTTAATCGGCAGTCATACAAATTGATTTCTTCGTGACAGAGAGAAGCTGAGGGAAGATATTAAAATGGTCGATGACCCACTAAGGCAATCTACAGTTTTCACACAAATTCACACTTTTGTGCCTGTCAAGCAGAAATATCCTGTTTGAACTGTGTTTGCTTCACATACACGTACAGCCCCCCTTTGAAGGCGCCTGCTTCCATGAAACGACTCAATTTATACAAGCGATTCAGTTTTTGTTGCCCCTTTTCGCTGGGAAATCGCTCTCATTTCACGAAGTAAAAGTGGGACCCTTTAACAGAGGACCTTCTGTCCCAATCCTTTATGTTTTTCTTGTTTTTTCCTACTTTTTGCTGGAAAAAGGGATCCGGAGTGAAGAAAAGGCATTTTAAAGGTGCTATATAGCAAACATAAAAAGGCCAGATCTCCGTCGTTAGATCGTCGGCTGAGAGTCAATGTCACAAGTTCTCTATTGCGGCTGCCAACGATAAAGACTGCGCACAAGGACGGTGTGGCGGTTACAATTGTCCCAACAAGGTATTCTGCCAAAGAACATTTCGAATTTTTAATCAAACCCATAAAATTTGGGTTTATTTGTGGTAGTAAAACATTTTTTTACGTCTGGCATGCTGCTCGCCGCGGAAACATTGCCGAAAGCGCTACAAAAATTCACACCGAACGTCCTAATTTGACGGCGCTGCTGGCCAGTAAGCTTCCTCTAACAGTGCCATTGAGTCCGATGGATTATTGCAGTTGAGGGGGTAATTTTAATTCATTAATTTTGGGGAGAGTATGGAGTCATCAGGCTGGAGGATTGCCTCATGAAAGATTTATTGCGCATTAATTAAAAGGTCAGGGTTAAGCACGGGAAACAATTTTGATATTCGAAAGGGAAATATGCCACAGATTCATGTTTGGGTTGCCACATTACGACTGTGTGTCCTGATTAAATGGTAACTGCATATGTGAAACGTTTTCTATTTTGAAGACTTCGAGAGAAGCGTAAGCTTGAGCTTTTTGAACGAGCTGAGGGATAATAAATAATACAAATTTCCATATATGTAGATTCTTCAGATTTAGAATTACTCACCGATTCGTGATTGACTAAGCAACTGAAACACGCTGCATCATGAATCACTTGGATGAACAAGAGTTTGGCGATCGCTGTATCACTGGATAGCAATGTAATGCTGGAGCTATACATCGACAGACTCGTTTAGTCGTCTTGTTGTTGTAGCTTCTTGGTCACGTAACATTCTCATCTCGTTGTTCAGGTGGTTAGTAATGTTGATTTTAAGTTTTTTAAGTTTTTGCTGTATCGTTTTATTTCGACTCTAAAGCTAAGGGAGTAATTTTTCATTAGTCATGGGCCATGGTGCATCAACGGCAGTCCTGTTGTTTGATGTCGACGTTAGAATTGGCAGCGTTGGCCCATATTTACATGCCGTACATAAGTCTACATTGGTTTAATAACTTGTAGCTTAATAGCTTATTTTGTATTGACAGTTTAGATTTCCTTCCTAGAACCCAGTATAGTTGTCTAAATTGATTTTAAGTATGGTTGCGTCTGTGAATAATATGTGGTTTCCATGCTAGCTTGTCAATAAGAACGACTTGGGAATTATTATGAAAGAACTTCCCTGTTGTTTAATGGAATGGGTTTTCAACAGGAGTTTTTTTTGTGTTATATTCGACTTCTACCGTTTTTTAGTATTTTGTTTAGGGTCTGCCTTACTTGATATGTTGCAGTTAAGAGGCAGTTGTGTGAGGATAGCATTACCGAATGGCATTAATGAATGTTGCTATCATTGCGGCCACGGTAGACGGCTTAGAGATAGCCGTGGTTTATAGAAGAAGCTCTGATAGTTCATAAGTTCGAGCTATCATCGTTGTACTGCACGTAAAAGTGTCGATCTTTCAGCACTAACTGAAGTTTGCATTGGAGTCCTTTGTGCCACGCACAGTAAAAGGCTTTTGCTAAGATGGGGGGCGTCGTTGGTTGAGTGCCTGCCCCTGGTTAGAGAGGTCCCCGGTTCGAATCTCAGTTAAAGCAAAGTGAATACACATTATTCGGTCTTTAAATCTAGTCCAGTCATCATTTGCCGTTGCGATCAAATTAAATGCACTATCACTGGAGTTGTCGTTCAGTGGTAGTATTTTGATATGGGTATCACAATGGACCAACATTGTCTAAGTGTACTGGCGATTTTGCTGGCACTTAACTTAACCTAACCCAAAAAGATTTTGCTAAGGCAATATAAAGAATGGCACTTGTTTTGTATTGTCTCGGTCATTTAGAATTTTATTTGTCACAAGATGCACCTGTTGTATTGGTGCTTGTTTTTGACGGAAACCAAATTGGTGGCCGGATATAAGGTTTATGTAGGGGTGGGTGTATATGTAAAAATGTAGCTTATCAGTAAATGTTGTTTTAAGGCTTTGTTTTAAGCTAGCCTTGTGAACGCTTGTTTTAGCCCATATGGTTAATAAAGGCTAAAATGCTAGAAGCAAGCCGTTCAAGTTTCTACAAGTAGGGAGATGCTGACCGGCGCTCTCTGAGCAAATATGCAGGTTCAATCTAATTCGATAATACAGCCTTGGCCCGCCCATATACCATATTAAGGCCTAGTGTCCCTTGTCAGGTTATGAACTTCAAATCTATCCAGGCTTCTCAGCTATTTCTTTTCATTCTTAACTGATTGATGTTTGTGAAAATAAATACTTAGAAAGACAAGAATACCATCGACAAAATTGCAAAAATGAATGTTTTTGTTAAGTTTTGTTCAGCAGCTTAGATTACCACCCAGACTTGCAGTTTTGTGCAACATTGAACCTCTTAGTCAGTGGGATTATGACACATGCTTAAAGTCTCAAAATTCTTTAGGTGTATGTTGGTTCTTTTGAGAAACGAATCTACAATGTCCATTCCGTAGTTAGATGCCAAATTGAACGAACTATCGGGATATTGCGCTGAAAGGCATGTCAAATTAACGGAATCAAAGATTTAATCCGAAGACTGTTACCCCTGCTGAATAACTGCCGGTCTAAAAAAAAACTAACTAGAAAACATATTCCATAACTACAATAACTTTTTTCTATCGACTGAAAACATTTGTTACAAATGTCATATTCGAATTTGTATGGTGCCTGTTTTGACGATTCAATCGAGGATAGTCGATTGAACCAAAACAGGTGCTTCCAATGGTCGATTGTATCGTGTGAACTCGATTGTTTCAAGTTACATACATGCTGGTACCCCAGGCCTTTCACCGTCCTGCGAAAAAAAGTTTCAGTGCACAGCACGGTTGTTAATGGAACTGTCGCCCTATCGTAATGTGTGACCAATCCATTCCAACTTCCGTCATTCTATGTTACTGCCTACTGTTTCCTGGAATATTCTAACAAAAGTGCTTTTTGGTGATCTGTGATATAGTATCGGTGGCGCAACAATGTGAGGTGGACATAGGCCTAGTTTCTACAGCAACCACTCGTATTAAGTTAAGTCTAAGAAGCTTTTTCTAGATGGGTAGATTGTCTGTGACTCGAGAGTGGTGGAGGCGGTAGTTATGATTCTTGTTCAGCAATGCAATGGTTTGGCAGTAAAAAATCCGACATTTCATGTCGTGGGACCTAATATATACTGTAGGCCATATAATCTGTAATAAGGTACAAGCACAAATCTGCAGATAAGGTTTATAATATAATATAATATAATATAATATGGGTGGCGCAACAGCCCGTAGAGAGCAATAGCACCCACAACACCAGTGGTAGCTAGATAAGCCAGGCCCCGGCTTATACAGCAACCACTGGTGTTGTGGGTGCTATTGCTCTCACAGTGACTCGAAAGAGGTGGGGCCATGAAAATTATTTTTGTCATAACAAGCATCGAACTTAGATACGGTAAGTGTAAGCGTGTAGTGACTTGATGCCACGCAACGCCACAGGCTATCACCAGATAACATTTATAAAGAGTTTGTTTAAATTGTGAAGTTGTCCTTGCACACACTTTGCGTTTGTGTCTTCTCATTTCATTATTCATTTTAGTTCATTTTTATTTACTGAATTCATAACAAACACTTAAATACTAGACAAAAATGCTTAAAACTAGTTGGACGATCATTGTAACTACTTCCAACTTACTGGCCCTAGGCGGGCACTCTAAGCTAAACTTAATCTTAAACTATGTCTTTCGACTTAACCTAACAATGCATTTTTAAAAGTAAATAAATTTAACTGTAAATTAAGATTAAGAAAATTATAAAAAACTTAATATTAGAACTGATTTTACTAAAACTTATATACTAACTTACTTACTACCTTAAACTAAACATACATCCATATATATATGTGTATATTATGATATAGGAACATGTATATACATATGACCTTAATATACATGTGTATACACAAGGGTACACAAGTGTACACATGTGTAAACATTTTTTTTTTATATACATATATACAACTTAACAGTACCCTAAAAAACTACCCTAAGATATGTAGGTCGGCCATAGGTTGCGGCTGATAAAATTGCGTTTAATCAACTGCAAGACAAAGACCGATACGCACTGCCCGTTTTTAACCCGAGTCTAAAGGGTTCGATTAGGGAGTTCCCTCACTGCACAGCCACCAGAATTTTCTGTGTTGCATTGCAACATCCCTAACATCTCGCCTTGACACCGCCGTACTGAACCGGAGGAGACCCTCCTCAGATCGTTGTGCGACGGAACGGTCGTGGTTGAGTCGCCCATCCACAGTCGAACGGGCGATGTGGAAGAGGAGCGGTACCGCATTTTCATTTTGAATCAGGCCGTGCTTATCGAAATGGAGTAAAGCTTCTGGGGAACGAAGCCGTTATGACGTACTCTTTCGTGGTACTGAGGATTGGGGTAGTAAGCCCCAGAGATCAGGTTATTGGCCGAGTTTATCGCTCTGGCACTATGGCCTCGAATCAGTTTCAACAGGAAATTGTCCACTCGTATCAGGTTCGCTCCGTTGTATAAAACCTCATTGGAGTAGAATTTTCTGTACTGGGACTGTGATGTTCTGTAAAGGCGAAGGCAAGCCCTCTCAAACACCCGAATCTTTTCCATCAAGCTTGCACTCACGTTGAACCACACGGGACAGCCATAGGTGAGCATTGGCCGGATGAGGGCCATGTAACAGATTACCTTCACCCTAGAGGGTTGTAAAACAGTCTCTTTGTAAGAGCGAAAGCGCCTCGGGCTCGGGCTAGAGCAGCATCTACATGTTTGTTAAAATATAAATATTGATCTAGCCAGATCCCCAGGTATCTGACTACAGTCCTTTGCGCCAGTGGTTGTCCATGTCGCCAAACAATTGAGAACTTTCGACAATTCTTTTTGGTATCCGCCGACGCCTTATACAATGGGGTCTTGAACAGTATGGTTTCCGACTTCTGAAAGTTGATAAACATCTCATGCTCCGGTGAATGTGCATTATTCAGAACATTGTTAAACAGGATAGCGTACATATTAACAACATTTAGGCAGAGTTGTCTTAGCACTGACCTTTATAATTCAAGTGTGCCCGTCGGTCCGTTCATCTCACGCTATAGTGTCTTCTCTTCCAATGGACTATTCAACGTTTGGTGGTCAAATTCGAGTCAGTCAACAGCTGCAGGTCAACGATCCTTCGCGAAATCGAGGCTATTAATTAAACGTTGCGACTTTCGTACATATTCAAGTCTAATTCCCTGGGGTACGTAACTTCAACTAGAAAAAGAACTACACAACGGCACTCATTTTGGGATCAAATCACCATCATCACTCGAGCTGTCTATAAATAGTTGTGAAAACAATGAGTAAAGGTTGTTTTCCATTTTGGTTAGTGGACAGATAGCATAAACCGAATGGATGGTACTAGCGTTATGCGTGCTATCGCACCTAACTTAATCACTCCTGTTAGTGAAGAGGATTTACCAGTTAAACACACAAGATAATTTAAAATACAATAACTACTGGAGTGTAATAAGCTTATCAGGCCGTAACCATCTTAAGCCATCAAAAGCAATTCAATTACGCTCATATGATCTATGTATGTATGTGCGAATAAAAAAACAACCAAATCAGGTGTGCAAAGATGACCCAACCACGAATGCTGTCAATAACTGGATTGACGGCCAAGCTTCCTGCCGCCGTGCCACTAATTAATTGCAATCATACGGTTGACCACAGGTTCCGTGAGTAATGCCTCGCCAACCGCATATATGCGGCCGCTGTTGTGTCAATTACGTGAGAATCAATTAATCTCATACGTCTTTGGGCAAAGTGTGTGCGCCCCTTTAAAGTTAAACTGCATGTCAATTTAAGATAATTAAGATCCAATGAGTATTACTTGCTCACTGAATCAGAAATTGAACAGCAAACTTTTCCTGCACGTGCCACAACCATAACGTTTTACAACGACCACCGCTCTGTTATAAGCAATAGAAGTTTTATTATAATTTAATTACGGCTGTTATTCGGCGTCGCCTTGATGTTGCTTTTTTACCGAAAAGAAAACTTGTGTAATGTGGCCTTAAAATATTTATAAACGAAATCACTTGGAAGCGAACCGACAAGTGGAAGGCACAAACATGAAAGGACAATGTGAAGCACAGTGGCGGGAGGTGAATAGGAATTTTGTTCGGTTAGTTATTCCGGGAATGACCAGTAATTCTTCGTGGAAATACTCCTCCGAATGATTGAGGTGAATCTTTCCACCCATGATGGGTAATAAGGATGAAAATTGGCCAATTTATTTGAATAGCTTTTAAGTATATAATCTTTCGACACACGCGCCGGAGATTCTGCTCTGTTTTTAGTTTCAAAAGTGAGTAATTCTAAATATCAAGCGACGAGCTTCAAATCAATTATGTTTAATTTGCAGCAAACGTTATCTCAAGTGACGTGGGTTAAGCGCAAACGGTCATCATGTTAACTAAGTGTCACTTGTTGTTGATCTGGGAGTTGGCATCTGGGTGAATTAAGGTGCTGGATACTAATTTTAGACTTATGTTACATATTTACTACAAGCAGCGCGTTTTGATGTTCAATTGAAATATCATTATTCAAAAATATCAAGAATATGTTAGAGTACAGAGATTTACATTAGCATTCCAACTCTCTAGAAAGGTCACCAGTTCCGTACCGGATGGAGATCTTCCATCATGCATGGATCATGCTTCAAACACCTTATCACAACAAAATGATGGCCCACTCTCGATCAAAAACGTTCACACTCAGAACGCGGTTTTTCAATCATTACATATATTAAATTATTTTCTAATTCATTTGAATTCATTTGCTAGACAAACATATTTAAAACTAACTTAACTATCTTAACAAACGTTCTTAGATCGTTTATATCGACCATATACGGACACTCTAAGCTATTCTGAACTAAATTAAAGTTTACCTTTTTTCTTTCTTAAAAACTACATTAAAACCCATATAAGTTGGCCACCATGGTCAACTACCCTGTCACTTTGAAAAGCCAGCGGCGGCGAAGACTTGATTTGGTGTAATCACAAGTAAGATTGCCATTCTTTGGCAGACTCTCTCCTATCTCGAGCAGAGATCGCTCTACTGAACAACCTCATCTTTTCCATGACTCACGTTGAACCACAGTAGACAACCGTAGGCCACAGTTGGCTGGATGAGGGCCATGTAGCAGATTACCTTAACCCTGATATCAAGTTGGCTGCTGTAAAACAACCACCTTCCCACAGCAAAGACCTTTTTAGCTTTCCTCAGAGCAATAACTATATGTTTGTCAAAATACACATATTGTTCCAATCAAATGCCATGATACCTTACTACACTTTCCACATCCAACGAACGTCCTGCGGGTCGACAATGCCGAACTTACGCCAATTTGGCATTTATACCATGGTTTGCCATGCCATGTACAGCGGTCGTTAAAAGGATAGTAAGAATAAGAAGTCACGATGCAACAAACTCAGAACGCTTATCCGTGTCATAACCGAGCACTGAACCTGCAGAGTCGACTCAGCGCCGCCTTCTCCCGAAGAAGAAGTCACTTTTCTTCTTCTAACAGTCATCTTCACCAACTGCCTTGCGGATCGACTGGTAACACAGCGGCCCTACTCTGGCCCTAGTCTTACTAGTTGTCAACCACTCTAACGTAACCTAACCTTGTTAGGCGTCAGGCCTTCAGAACTGCTTCAGAAAGTCAATGAAGCTCGTATTCATGCACCGTGTTCCTTCCACACTCAAATAGACCTAAACTACAGACACACCAGTTAAAATGAATCCATTTGCAAACAAAGAAATTCTCATCCATCCTCTGAATGAGCGATCATTTGATGGACTTCGAGTCAAGCAAACCCTTACATTTGCATTAAATTTCAAATGACGCTCACCCTTTTGCAGAACTTTGCAGTCAATTATGGGTTACTGTCCGTCACGGCAAATGCAAAACAGGTCACACAAGTTTCGAATGCACTGCCGTGTCGTGCAAACCTTGGCCACACACCCGCGCTGCGCAACAGCAATTAGTTACCCAAATGGGCAAAATGACTAAGGCCGGGTCTATATTCCGCAGGATGTTGCCTCCCCTTTAGTCACCCACCCACTCTCAGTCGGTATTCTGCCAATTAATACCCACATTGCCACCGTCACTGCCAGCGTACGGTTAATAAATTAAATATGTGTCTCATAATGAAGGATATCCGTTTTTTGGCGGTCGATAGAGCAGATCCCTGTGATGGCGTTGATATATGTATGTACGTGTCTTCGTTGGTGTACACATTGGCGTGAGCCCATTATTTACATCCCCTGCCAGGACCAAAACTCCGTGTTTTGTTACTGGCTGATGCCGCCGTACCACCTCCACCTCCACACAATTTAATTTCGAGTATTAAATTTTTCAAAAATTGCGAATTTACGAGACACAACAGCTTGTCTTCGCCAATTTGTGTTCAATCCTGCACCCGAAAGGATTTACTCACGTAAGATAATGTACTTAGATCATTTAGCAGGCACATGTACATGAAGTGTATGCTGTGCTCGGTTCGAGCTCTGTGCGAGTTAAAGAGCATCCTGTCATGATGGCTGTCGTCGGCGAGCATCGTTGTGTCCTTGCGGCTGCTGGGAGGCAGCGGGCCCTTTCAATGATTTTTGTATGTGCATATTAGCGTACTAGGATGCTCACTCTGTTGCGGTGAAAGGACTATACACACTTCGAGTACACACAGCTTGTTCAAATATGATTTATGATGAAGGGTGGTGTTCTTGGATCCTGTCGTTCCTGCGGCTGTGTTGTTTTGATTGCACATATGGCTATTTGGGCACGCATTATGTCGCCCTTGGTGGTACTAACCACCACGTCGAGCGACGATGGCGACCAACGTTCTCTTTCGCGTCCTAACCCACCACGCTTGTTGGCGTTCGTATTTGACACCGAATTCCGTTCAGTTACACATCTCATTATTTGCTGCTGCTCCCAAGTGAACTCCTGGTCTCGTCCTTGCGGTATTGTGAAAGCTTCTCGGCTTTGCTCCCCGACATGTCATGGTGGCTATAAAATTGCACTCCAAAACGCCAGCACAGTACGGAGATATGTTAAGTCTAGGAATCTTTTATTGTTCCCAAGCACCCGGGCATGTGCTGGTAGGGGCAGGTCTGCGTTCTGATATTCGTGCCCACCGCATTCACTGAAATGCACGCAAAACATACAGAATTTGAGGGACAGTGCCTGAAATTCACGACTTCAAAATCATTCATCGGAATGACACTGAGTACATTTTCAAATACGGATGAGATGAACAACTGATGCGTGGAAGGAATTTAGCGAGCAGAGCTATTTCAAAAATATTTCCACTCACAGATAATCGTATATTTGCTCGGGACATAGAACAATAATTGTCCGGGGGTGTTGGCACGGCTGGGTTGCCTTCGGTTTGTCTGCATAATTGCTCCTGAAGTTCAGTTCATTAAGCAGTGATTTAATTATGTAGAGGATTTTGAATTCTGAATTTCTTAACTGAAGCAAAATAATACGCGCTTGACTGGCGTTCCATTTGATTTCATAGAGTGGTCGTTAAACTTGACGAAGATGTCAATACATTAGGCGGCCTGTTAGTGTATCATTTTGTTTAATTTCCTTTTTGTTATTGTTATTCAATTCGAAAACCCTCGCAGTTGTGAATTCACGCGCTCGATGTTGCGAAGCCGAAATAGTCGACGAACGACTTTAGCGTGATTTTGGTCCTTCGAGTTAACTACAGTTGCTAAGGACGATTCTGCGGTAGATATCCACTAGGATATCATTTGCGGAACTCGTAGCTCGTGGTTGATGAGCCCGTTATCTGCCTGTGACTGTCTATCGTGGGGTTTTGTGCTAGGTGCTATGCGAGGGATATGTTCCTGCTCGATAGAATATTGGGTTTCTCACATTTAGCTCGATTAACCAGCTCTACGTTCGTGTCCTCTACCAAAGCAAAACGTCAAGGCGCGGCAATTTACAGTTGGACTGATTTCTAAAATATTGTGCCTTCTGTGTTTACAGCTGCCCGCCACATTATCTGCCTCAGTACCAAATAGAAGAAATCACATGACAGCGCATCGTCGCCGTATCGAAATTCGGTGCTGGTTTCGAATGGTTCAGATAACCACTAGGATGTTTGACCGAACTGAGTATAAATAGTAATAATGGTCTACAGTCGATTTGGCGGCTCGGATGCCACTCTGGTACGTGCCGATAAAATGCTTAAAAAGTGTTAACAGAATTTAGCCGTTCACACAGTTCTCTGGACAGACATTTGGGGTATTCAAACTGTTAGGGACGAGACAACGGAGTTCCGGAAAACTGGAACCGGATAGTTCAGGTATTATCGTATAGTATTAGCATATCACAGATTGTGACCATCAGGATTTGGTTTGCAGTCGATTTCTCAGCTCTATTGAAGAAAAGAAGATGTAAACGTAGCAATATCGCTCGCTTAATATGTATTATACAAATGTTACAGATAGGATCAGCTAGAAATAAAAACAATAACTTTCACATTTAACTCTTCTTTACATTTTGTGTTGTCGAATCAACATATCTCAAGCAACTGACTGCCTCGATGATCTCATGGTGCGGACTCCACACACACACGATCGATTCTTACATAACAACAAACGAATAAATCACCTAGTTAGAATGAATGGTATAACCAGAAGGTGGTTGTTAATTTGACCACACTTATGAACAGATAACGATAAATTATAACATGAACTAAAATGAGAAACAGCATCAGACAAGGTCTTTTAAAATTGCGAACTTTTATTGCTTATGAGGAGCTCATGTTTAGCAATCCATTGACGCAGGCCACAGAGATCACTATGTAATTCGACTGCTGGCATACAAAAATTTGTGTCATTTTAAAGCCATATCATCTTTATTAGTTTAAGGTTTTGATAAACCATGGATTTAAAATACATATATCAAAAATAACAAAGGACCTAGCACTGAACATTGTGGTACACCTACCTTATTTTCAAAGGATCAATTAAAATACCATTCAATTTAACTGGTTGAGTTCTTTCAGATAAATATGAAGAGAAGCATTTGTGGATTACTCCTCTGAAGCCTGACATGTACTACTTATCGAGCAAAATTTCATGTTTAACCATTTCAAATTATTTGGTGATATCTATGAATAGAACTAGATTCAAGTACTAGATACTGTCCTTACGCCATCAAGGTCATCAGCATTACAATATAAAGACGACTATTGAAATGCCGCTTATTAAAAGTCTTCTTACTTATCAGGACTGCGCCCCATGAAAAGTCGGCACCTGACAGCCTGTCTTCTATCATTGATCGCTTACCAGCGTGTTGCGATTATTGTTTTCACATGCAAAGTAGCATACCAAAATTCAGTTCTAGTAAGCCTAAGTAAGTCAATCCGACTGATATCACTGTAGTGACCTAAGTATATATTTACCAAAAATAACGCACGTCAATTTGTCTACGCAATCAGTCAGCGCCTTATCGAGCTGTCACCTTTAAAACAACACAATCAGACAGTGCTCTAACTAGTTGTCATCTTCATAATACTCGTCTTCGGCCGCCTTACGTAACACCAAATCACGTTCCCCTAATTTCAATTAATCCACTCAACCTTCAATTAATCCAACAATGTTCGAAATTAATTTGTCTGTATGTGGAAGCGTGCTTTCGACAGCCTTCAGGTGACTAACAATGCCCAGATTTTCTACGGCTACAGATTTTCAAAATCACAAGTTCTCCTTTCGATTCAAAACCATTCGCCGAAGCCTAATTTCTTAAACTGTCTTGGCATGTTTTCTTATAAATTTGTAAGAATCTTTGCGCTACACAAGAGGTTCGAGTTCATCCAGCACCCATTCCAAAATCATTGCCACTGTCGATGTCGTTTTACATTCAAAATCAGCCGTCTAATACCTTAAGCCACTTAAAGATTAATTGTCCTCGAGGAGGTGCCGAGGAAGAAATAAGGATTCCCCTTCAACATCCATCTACCTATGACTCGGCATTTGCTGCAAACTCCATCCCAAGGCACTCCCTTCAATCCTATCATCATTCTTTGTTGACGGCAATCGCATTCACAAAAATTAAATTTATTTTCCGCGATTAAGTGATAATTATTGCGGATCAATTTCAATTTGTCAATTGAAAAGTCACACAGTGTCCCGGCATTGAATAGCGTCAGCTAGAAATCGCGGACCAAAGACCTGCCGAACAATGGCCGTGGCATGGGGGAATACAACTTAATTTCAGACGAAGTGAACAACATCTCGCTTACAAATGCTGAAAATGGAAATAATAATGCGCATAAGAATCGTAAGCGAAGAAAAAAGGAAGGAATATTTCTAAAGAAGGATATCACTGTCAATGGAAACCATGCTGGTGGCGAGACAAAGGCAAAAATACAAGAGGAAAGCAAACGACCGAGACGTCCGCCGGTCCCCGATCAGCGTCCGAACCCACAATGGATCCATTCAGCGTCTTAATTAGGCAAAAGGAAATTCCAATTGCTTCAATCCTGCTGTTGTGCGCCCGATTTTAAGCTCAAATCCATAAAAATTGAATTTCTATTCTTTTGTCAGAGAAGGCGGCGGTGTTGCAGATAAATTATCCATTAATTCGGTTCGACAGTATCGATATTATTGCTGAGTCTAAGTATGTTTTTAATTGCATTCGAAGGATTTTTCTCTTGTATCTCGTGTCTTTATTTACTTACCGCCTGGGGGTGGGTGGTGACATTCGTGGCCTTCGATATTCAATGAGGTGAACTGAATCAATGGAAAAAACAAACGGTATCGCACTTGTGGGATTTTATCATCGTGGACGATATAAAAATTAATTTCAATTAGTATCTGGAGGTCGTCCGATGGGTATAATTTCGTTTATGTGGTCTTACTGTCTTCGTCTTCGACATTTAAGATTGTCAAATCATAACTCATTTGAATTGATTCCAAGTTCATTGGAGATTCTGATTAATTTGTGTTTATTGTGGTAGAGTTGGCTTTCGTTCAATTAGAGTATTCCAAAATTGAGACAATAAATTGTATCCAACAAGCAGTTTGGGAAATTTACCAATTATGTCTTGAATTCTTTCTTCAATTTACTCTTTAAACGATTTCAATTTCAAAGCCGTATACGACAGCATTCATCGTAAGGAAGTATTCGATGCGATATATGATCCCGAAAGGGATCCCTGGAAAACTGAACCGATTTTGTTATTTACGCGATACACCGTGTTCAGCTCGAGGACTTCGGAGCCGTTTGTACCGTTTTTAACCGACATAATGCACCAGGGTCTTCGAATCCGAACCTCCTTGTTGCAGGCGGAGAGGATGACCGAATCTCCGGTATAAAGTGCTATGTACGACTACTCTTTGATATAAGCTAACATAACGAGGCAAATAATCGCAGTCTCCTTTGAATGCTATCCGACATCCTTTAGCATTAACATCAGAAGATTATTACTATGATGATGCATTCCGAAGTACATACATGAGTTTATTGCGACTCTACAGGCATCAAATGCGGAAGAACTCATGACAATTGCTGATACATTGAAGTCATTGTACCATATAGTGTTTTTTTTTAATCTTAGGTTATTTTGACTCTGACAGCTGTTTTCCGCTCCAAATCTTGGCAGAAAGTCAGTATCATACCTCCGCGGAACGAAATGAGTAGCTTTACGCTTTAACAACGTTGGGAAATATACAGTGCGTTTTTTTAAAGAAGAAGTTTTAGCCGAAATGAAGCATTACCACCAACGCGACTGCTGTACGTTAGTTTGTGGAAAAAGTTCGTGGGACTGGTATGATAGTGGATAACACTCATGATCAACGCAGTCGCACAAATGAAAATGTGGCTGCTGTGGCTTTTTCGGCATAACGTTTCCGTCACCGGTGGGCGTTACATACCAGGCTTTTTTTTTTTACTAAAATTGAAGACATGGATTTGAACGGCGTCTGGTTATTGCAGGATAGCCATAATAGATCTTTTCCGCACCAAATTTCTCATGTCATCAGCCATCTTGGCGATGTCAATTGGCAAGGTCGGAGTTGCGATTTCCCCTTTGTGGGGAACCGTGAAGGACCGTGTTATGCCAACAATCTGGAAACGATTCAAGTACTTAAGGCCAGCCGAGGCAGCCACTTGAACGACGTTGTTTTTTCATTATTAATGGGAATGTTTATTCTTACTAATAAAGCCATAATACATGGAAACAATTTTATTTTGTTAATTGTATTGCATTTTAAAAACGAAAATTCTATTTGGCCTGTATACTTGAGAGAAAAGATTTTTAGTCTTGCTTGCGTTGATGGTTCAACCGAGAATATACAGCTCAATAGCGGCATGAGCCTATACAACATGAAGTAGAGTGCATGGACAACTTGTATTCTTGTATTCTTTAACTCCCAATCTGTGGTACAACGCGTTGATATGCGTTGATATTTAGAGTTGTTTTGCCGTTTAATCGTGCACTTATTCCATATTTTAAAGCGATTTCTTCGTCCCTGTATGTATTGCAACAGCTTAACTTTAAACTAGTCCAAACCTTCATGAGCGAATATAAATTTAAGGTTGTGCTCTTACTATCTACATTTTACTTAAAATGTTTTTTAATTTAATTTAGCTTCTTTTCCAGATAAACCATATATCCCGTCATCTTCAAAGTTACATGGCAATTCTCGGAAAAAAAATATCAACTTCTCTACTCCAACTACTTCAGCGAGTTCCAATGCCAAAGGCAATGCATATTTCATAAGGCAAGAAAATTATTTTATTGTAGACGAAATGTTTGCGGTGAGCTCCCCAAGTGTGGGGAAGATTTTGGTGAATCCAACTTTACGTATGTGACATGGTGGAATTCGTAGTAGCTGCTCCGGGAGGAAAATAAATTTATATCAGCACCGAAAAAAGGACACCAGGACGAATAATTCCGAATAATAAAACCCAAAATACCGTGACAACATGTTTTATTCATAAGTGAGAAGCGAGAAAGGCGACACAAAGTAGGAAGGAGCGGGATTTTGGTGTTGTTTTTTTTTCTCGTCTTTCGTTGAATAGTAGAATGAGTGACAATTATCGTAAAGGACACGAAACTTGGATTATATGTAGGACTTGTGGGATATGTAGGCCAACAAATACGTACACTGAGGAGGAAAAGTATGCAACCTCTAGGACTTGGAATTCTGAACTGGGGTTTTTAGACGATAGCTCGATGTATGGAATTTTAAACGAGTTAGCAATTATTGGGCCAATTTAGGAGCGTTGAGAATTTGCCAACGCGCGTGGTGCCTGTTCACGCACCTATGCGTTCAGTCTTTGATACTGTTTGCATTGACGGCATTTGGAAGAAATTAAACCACGAACTGCGACAGGAGTCTTGTTAGGCGCCTACGGATTCAACGTCAAAACTGGCTAGGCCATGTAGATCTCATCGACAACAGCGCTCCAGCCCGATGATTCTTCAACACCGCCCTAAATAGACGGAATAGAGTGCACCCACAAAACCGATGAAGCCTACAAGGAAAAAAGGACCTCAGCCAACTTTACGTGCGTAGTTGGAGTCTGCTGGCTAAAGATGGAGCATGGAGAAGCTTGTTGGGTGAGGCCCAATTCTAAGCCATCAGAAGAGGGTGATTCTCGCACAACAAATTTAATTATTTTGCATAACCGTCTAGTATAGATGATCCTTTCTGGCATTATGACCAAGGTAAGGCAAAACAATCGTGTGTCATCCACGGTGTAATCATCTTGAGATACTCGAAGACCAGCGCAATTACGAAACATTCCAGCCACCAAAGTTTTCCCGCGTAAGTGCTCGGAGAAATCAACTCAACACTATTATTTGCGAATTTAATTGATGTATCACGAAACTCTTGCGTGCGAGTGTACTTGTGGGAGACTGCGACTTGGAATGTGGCAAACAGTAACAAACTTTTCGGATTTACTGAAGCACGAAACGGAATCACACAATTTGTTTTGTCTCTCCTCAGCGGATGTCCCCACACATGCATGCCTTTTTACACCACATGTGTTTGAGTGTGTGCGTGTAGGTCGATTGGCTGAGTCCATTTGTAAAATAGAAGAAACATTCCTTTGCTTTAACTTCTGGCTTACTTTTTTGCTGTTGCTGTCAGTAGTCCTCGACCGTGTGTACTTCACAAATACGCTCTTCCGGTTATATTCCAAAAACATTTGATTTTATTACCCCGAGCTGAGCGCCCAAACAATGTGTGTTTTTTCTTTGGAAGGAGCGGCGCGGTGTGGGAAAGTCTGGCACAGCGATTAACATTGTAATGCGATAAATAAATTTTATTTTCATTGAAATGTTCGAGGACAATAAAATGTTATTATCCTCGTGAATATTTCAACTTTTGCCATCTCCCGAGAGAGTGCCGGTATGTCGGGACGACATCCTTGAGACGGTCCCTTCAAAACGCTTCACAATTTTTCCGAGAGTAATTTATTTTTCCATCCGCAAGAGACGATGATGAGACGGGGAACGCGGTTGGGGCTATTACAAATTGAAGGTGGCATAAATAATTGTAATCCCTTTCGAAATCACTGAATTATTGCGGGAAATATTTATCTCCAGTCCGGTCGGCCGTTGCCGTTACGAAATCAAAATATTTTAATTAATGCGCAGCCATTTGCCGCTGCACTTCATTGTCGTCTGCTCGTTTAATTTGAAGTAAAAATGTACTGTGTACAGGCATCGGTGTACACACAAATCGTTTATCTACCCATTCATAGGCAGGCAAGGGATTCAGCAGAAAATATCCTTTTCATTAAAAGCCCATTTATTCCGAAGCTAATAATCAGCGCCAGGATTAAGCACACTAAATTAGGATGACCATCAAAATAAGGACCACGCAGAGGGAGAATAATGGTGATGGCAGGGGATGAAGGAGGAGGCAAAGGGCGGGAGGCAGTTCCTTGTTTTTTTTTCGTCTTCTTTTATTTTGTACTGTGGACGGAATGTTTGACAAGCGTAACTGACCCACGATAAGGACACGAACAAGCCCAGCACAACAGGGACGATTCTTATCGTCCCGATTTACCTTGAGCTCCTCACAGCAGCCGTCCTGGCTAAATGGCGGGTGGTGGGGGGGGGGGGGGGGGGAGATATCCAAAGGCAGCAGCAGGACGAGGACGGGGCAAAGAATTACGGCTATGCGCTTTGTTTTTCTATGCCGTTGAGCAAAGGGACTATTCTGCGGAAAAGAAAATTTGTGTCTGCAGTTAGAAATTCGCTTTTCCTTTTTTCGCATCCCAAGGAGCGCAAATACGTGTACCATCTACACGGAAACGCAGTCAAACAAAAAGGAGGACCCCGGCGAAGCCGATAGAGAATCTTATGTCGAAGGTCAATGCTGATGACTGGCACAGGCGGCTGAACGACAACGCAGAAATAGATGAAGATGCTTTGAATGGAAAATCGATTAACTTCGAAGGATGAAAATAAAGTGAAATGTATTAAGGACAGAAAAGAAAGCGTTTTATGGACCAACGAATTATCCTTCAGTCTGCGACGTCGTTTTCTCTGTTCCCTGTTCTCTGTGCTTTGTGTTCGTTAGAAGAAATTTATGATTTTGAATGGCAGCTTATTGCCTTCGGTTTTTCCTTTCTTTCTATTTTGCTCCTCTCGCTTGGTTTCGTTTTGCCTCCTTTTCATTTTTGTGGCTGTGGTTGTGCGGTATAATCCTTGGCCGGCACACAACACGTTCAACTGATAATGGACCTTGATATCATTATGAACGTTTCGTTTTTTTCGATAGCTTATCTCAGTGTCGTGGTGTAGCTTTGATATTCGTTGTCTGTTCTTTCTTCCTTGCGATGGTCCTCTTCGTTTTTTGCGTCCGTCGACTAGGATAACATCATAATGTGATGGTTATGGCTACACAGTTTATTAACCTTTTGTCAGAATAGGCTAAAACTGATACACATAGCACACAAAAAGAAAAGAGAAACGAGAGAAAAACATAAATAAGAAGCAAAAGAAAAAGGAAAACATGAAGACAAGAAGACACTACTGTCAACCGCAAGTCCACACAAAACATGGGTTGACACTGAGGGACAAATTGATGCAGGACACAAAACTTGGGAAAGTGCTACCAAACCAAAACAAAATGGTAATGATAACAAGATCTTGGTGCAAATAATTTCGTAAATGGATAAACAGATAAAGGCAATGGGAGGCAAATGGAGGCGGGCGACCGGTAGTTGAGTAAGGGGTCAGGGATTGTGGTATTTTCTTTTCATTTGATGGAAGGAAGTGTCATTTGATCTTGGACACGTGCGGGAATTTCATAAATTTCTTGGCTTGTCCTGTTGGTTTATTTTGTGTTTCCTTTGTGTCATTTTTCATTTGGTTTCATTTAGTTATGGTTATTGGCGAAGGTGCGACCACGTGGTAGGGACGTTACATTTTGTTTTTTGTCCAGTTTGGCTTTCGTTCTCGAAAAAGAAGATGAAAGCCAGTGCGAAAGCTGATTAAGTAATTTTTCTTCTTGTTGCTTGGACCTGCAAGATGAAAAACTGTTAAGATGTCCCTGTTGATAAGTTAGAAAAAGCCGATGGATTTTGCCCAAAACCCAAGGGCTCTGTGTGGCTCTTACCAACATCTGCTACAGATATGTTTGAACTTATTTTTGTATACGACTTAATTTGCAAATTACCCTGTATGAATGTATTGTAGATTGAAGCTCATTACTTTTGCGGCACCGCACCCATTTGCTTGAGCTTAATAAACTTTTTAATTTTAAGACCAGTGGCGCTTTGTTTTGTACCGCTGTCGTAGTGAAGACAGAGATAGTACCACCTCCTTCGAGTCACTAACGCGGCTTTGAGACCACAACTTACCAACTTCAACCACAATATGGCCACTTTTCCAATCCGGAATTTAATTTTCTGTGGTTAAAACTCCATGTCCGTAAGCATTTAATCCACTACTGCTTTATTTACAGAAGTCCAAACTTGGATAGCAATTCAACTTTTAACGAATTTGATGCGCTATCCGATTCCATCTCAAGAATTGTATCCCTGTATCCTCGCACTGAAATTGCCATTGCGGACGATTTCAATGTACAAAATTCTAATTGGCTTCGACATTCAGGCCAGACAAAACCCGAAGGAAGGTATGTCGAAATCTTTGCTGAGCTAAGCAATCTGACTCAGCTAGTAAATGAGCCCACACGAATACCTGACATCGCTGGACCTGTTTCTCACCTCTCACCCTGATAAAAATTCTGGTGACATACTGTCGCCTCTAGGCTCGTCTGACCATTGTGTCATATCAGCTAATTTTTCGTTATCACCACAAACAGTTAGAGAACAAATTCCTAAAAGAACAGTATGGTTGTACGAGAAAGCCGATTGGAGCGGACTCAACAATTTCTTTAGGAATTTTAATTGGGCACTATGCTTCCTCGATAGTGACGTGGATGCCGCTGCTGATATGATCACAAACATTCTTCTGCTGGGGATGAGTTCCTTCATTCCGCATAGAGTGAAGAGTATCAAGCCCAAAGAAAATGCATGGTAAGACTCGAGCTGTAAAGAGGTCATCAGGTTGAGAGAGTTGAATTTCCGGGCATACAAAGCCAACCGTACTGAGGAAAACCGGAATAAGTTTAAACGGGTCAGAAATGACTGCAATGCAACAATCAGACGTGTGAAATTCTCTTATGATCAAAGGTTGAAGCAAAAAGTGCTACCATGTCCCAAAGGTAGCAAACACTTTTGGTCATTTGTAAAAAACATAACGAATTCCGCCTCGTCTTCAATTCGCACGCTCATTTACAATGACATTCCAGCTGTCAGCTCTTTAGACAAAGCCAATCTGCTTGCGACGCATTTGGCAGCCAGCTCAACACTGCCAGATTCCAATATGTCTCCACCTGTACTTGAGAGCGTTGATTTCACCATGGGACAAATCCACAAGAGTACTTAAAGATCTCGACGTGCACAAATCCGCTGGCCCGGATGGTATTCCCCCTATACTTCTGAAGAGGTGTTCTTCTGCGCTGGCAAAACCATTGCGTAAGCTTTTTCATCTATCCTACGCTTTAGGTCTCTTTCCGAGCAGATGGAAAACAGCATTTGTCCAGCCCGTCCCTAAAAAGGGCGAATCTTCGTCACCCACCCCGTACCGACCCATAGCACTTACGTCCCTTCTTTCTAAGCTCATGGAAACGCTGATAAATTGTCAGCTTATGAAATACATTGAATCGCGGAAGCTTCTTAATGACCGGTACGGTTTCCGTAGCAACAGGTCCACTGGTGATTTGATAGCTTATCTCACCGAAAAATGGAACAAATAATGCAGGCGAAAACAAGATCGTTGCACTTGATATCTCTAAGACATTTGACAGAGTTTGGCATCAGCTCTTTTGTCGAAAATGCGTGCATATGGTATCGATGAATCTCTTTTTCTATGGATTAGAAATTACCTTTCGAACCGTTCAATTCAAGTTGTTTTGGATGGGTTCAAGTCTGATATCCATCAAATAAATGCTGGTGTTTCCCAAGGCTCTGTTCTGTCTCCGACACTCTTTCTCATTTTTATTAATGATCTCTTGCCTGCTACTTCTAATCCAATCCAATCCTTCGCTGATGACAGCACCCTCAGCTTTTCATATTCGTTCCGAGACTCACGACCCTGCCCTTCGGCCGTAGAATTGGAACGGCAGCGTATGTTAAGCACATTGAATTCCGATCTTGACAGCATAATTAACTGGGGAAACAACAACAGAGTGGAATTCAATGCTTCAAAAACTCAATGCTGCCTGTTGTCACTCAAGCGAACCCCTGTTAATCAGCCATTATCCATGAATGGCGCTTGTGTCGATGAAACCGGAAAGCTTTCCATCCTTGGTATGTTTATCAACAGAACACTTAGTTGGAACGATCACATATTTGAGGTCGCCAATGTTTAGGTTTCCTTAATCGATGAAAGAAATATTTCACCCACTCTGATTTGGCTTTCATTTATAAGGCGTATATCCGACCCAAACTTGAGTACAACGCTCATATCTGGTCTGGTGCCAAGTGCAAAGACCACCGTGCACCTACTAGACAGAATCCAAAAGCGAGCGATAAATCTTATAGGAGACAACAATGTCGCAAAGTCATTAGACTCGCTCCAACATCGACGCACCGTTTCTTCTTTGTCCGTATTTTATCGCTTTTTCAACAAACGATGGTCAATTGAGCTAGCCAACTGCATTCCTCCTCTCCATGAATTCACCCGCACTACTGGCCTCGCCAGGAATGCTCATCAGTTTACCCTTAAGCCTACTTTCGGACGCACAGTTAAATTCAGAGACACGCTCTTCAACCGTAAAAAAAAAACTGCCATGTCCTCTTATTCATATATTGGCAATGAATTGTGCTCTCAACCTGTGGGACAACGCTAATTGACACAACACGATTATTTGCTGTGGAAATGAGACTAAGTCTACCTCGAACGTTGAACCTAAAGACGACTAAGAACGTTGATTTCGGTTTAAGGAACACATACCTATTGCACCAAGTGCTAAAGCCGTGAAAAAATAAAACAAAAACTATCTTTATTTCGGTCTCTTTGGCATTTTTATAGCCCCTAGCGCTGGTAAAAATTTGTTCTGTGATGCCTCAGTTACGTACATGCTTCTAACTTCTACGGTCACTTATTTCGACAGAATAGATTGCTTTATCTTGTTCAATATTGACTTTGAGTTCCTCAAACGACGCTGACTTGTTGGTTTGGACCAATGTTTTATCGAAATCCCATAAAAAAAGTCTAAAGGCGTTAAATCCAACGCCTATCTACAAATCGACAGGACCATTTGTCGATATAAATAATATATATCGATATTATAAATAACGCTGGAACATGTTTCTGTAGCGATTTAGATTGACTGTAACGTGGCGGTTATTCTTCTGCGTCCTCATCATCACCTTGGGTGTGATCTTCAGGAGTAACAAAGTGGGAGAGAAGAAATTACTTAATCTACTTTCGTTACTTGCATCTTTGGCCTGGACACAAGGCGTTCCACGTTGATACTTGAACTGCAGGCTTTGAATTACATATAGACCTCCTTTGGCACGTATCAGACCACCAATCATATCAAACATATCCTGATTTAGCCAGTAGGTGAGGGTAGTGAGCTTAAAACTTCCGTGCATTCAAAAGCAATGTCAACGGTGTAATGCTGAGCACTAGGCTTTGCACATTGTGCCTTATGTTCTCCTGAGTCATGGACATAGATCTATAGTCAAAATACATTTTTCCCAAAAGTTTGACATCACACACGCAACAAATGAAACAAATAAGGACTGGACTAGAGATGTGCCGAACCGCAACTTTCTTGCAACTCGGTTATTATATTTTGAATATATTTTTCGTACTTGATATCGAGGTATCTAATTTAACTATATTTCACTTTTAAACGACAGCCAAGTTTTGAATTTCGAATGAATTAAGCTAGATATTACTTCTTTACACTGACATGTATCGACTTTGTTGCATCATGTCCAGCTCCAAGCACTGATTTTATGTATGGATCTATTCATGCCAACTAGGGTAAGCCAAACAGTCATTACGAAACTATTTCTATTGGAAGAACAAGTCTCAGTCGAGATTGTGCTTCAACCTAATATAATAACATTTCACTCCAAGCTTGAAGTACGCCATCTCCTTGCCATCCCATTGCATACAGATAGGATTATTCGATTTTGCTGCCGGATGTAACTTGATACGATTCAAATAGTAGCTTCGCCGAAACCAGTAGCATGTTTTAAATTGGTACCTAATCCAAAAAAGCCTTCATTAGACTGACTAAATTCGAGGTGTAAAATGATTCGTATTGAAGTTCTGCTCGGATGTATATCTGTTTTATTCCAACTGTAAATATGAGTGTGACTTCCGCAGTTGGGCTGATGACTAATTTTTATCTGTTACCAGATGATGAATTCAATCAACTTTTTGTTGGTTTTTATAGAGGCAGTAAAAACCGTTTCAGTCTACTTCAGTGAGTTTCAAGGTGCCTTGACCTTGCATACATTCAAACTGAACTCCTGATGATTGCGGTGATATTCTTTTTTGCTAATTTTCTGCCGGAAAATAATTTTCCATAAGAACGAGAAGAGAGGAAAACTTCTCGTTTTGTCAAAAGTTTTCATCATTTTTCACACTTCCACTGATAAAACTTCCGTCCTTCCCAAGTAGGTAATATAAATGGCTGTGCTGTCTCATCCTCGAAGAAAACAAAAGCGCACTATACAACACTTCTGTTGTCCTTTAGCTATTTTTCTTTTCCCATTTCAAAGCAATACAGCAGAAAAATCCAGCAACAGGAACGAAGCGGGTGGACGGTACGAAAAAGGCAAAAAAAAAAAAAATAAAGAAACTAAAATGAAGACAGAAACTGTTATTTTCGTTATCAAAGGTTGGACATTTCATTAATCTTCCTTCCATAGAATTTATATCCATCTTTTGGTTCTCCTTGCAACTTAAGTGTTATTCTGTCTTTTTTTTTTGTTTTGTTTTGTTTTCCTTTTTGCTCCCCTTAACGGTTTTGCTTATGATTGTGGGAAAGTTCCCGTTCTTCTTCGGTCCCGTCAAGAATGTAGCTGGCATGTTATGCTTGCCAAAAGAAAAAAAAAACCGAAGTGTAATGGTCTTGATAAATATCAGGGCTAGGTGATGATGGGGTGTTGTTGATGACTTGCATTTGAATTTATAGAAAAACATGTAGCTGAAGCTTGAAATTGGAGCGACTTAGGGATGGAAAGGAGTGAAAAAGTGATCAGAAAGGCACTCAGATGTCTATCAAAGGTGCTACGGGAATTAAGAAATATAGCAGAGTGAGGTTAATACATCAAAAGAGTGTGGCTGAAAAGTGAACAGAATGCAAGAAAGAGTTTTAGTTCCCCTCCAATGCTTCTTAGAATACACACGGGAGATCCGTTAAGGTAGCCACATAGGTACACTACTATTAATGCTGAATCAAGTTAATTGCTTAATGTGTTAAGATTTTACTGTCTGTTAAGAACCGTTAATCGTTAATCGACCAATGCTGAACATAAATAAATATCATTCGTTTCTTTTTTACCACGAATTGTAGTCTGTTAACTATGATTATTCGCTAGCTTGGATTACTAGAACCAGTGCATTCTCGTTTCATACAGACAACGTAGTTACTATGCCAATTCAATACCTGGGCTTGTTTAAGATGTGTCAAATTGGTACGCTATTATTTTTAAATATAGTGATGATAAACTGCTTACAAGAAATATTTATGTTCGTAATTCTGTTTGTGCAGAAGTAGATATAAGCAATAATCTTATTGCAGCAGTGGCAGACCGCCCACTTCCTTGCTAATTTATCGGCTCTTGCGTTGACTGGAATAACCAAGTGTCCAGGCACCCAGCATAGGGTAACTATTCAGAGAGACACACTACCCACTATCTCCTTTAGATATATGTATTTCATATTTTAATGCGCACATCGAGATGTAGAAAACTGCGTTTCAGCTGTTCAAATTCGCACGTCAAGGTATTTTGGTTCAAAGCGACTCTCGAGATAATTTTATTAAAATACAAAGTGTGTCCCATAATTTACTCAGAATTTTAATTTTGCGTCATTTAATTTTACAGTAATGTCAACGGAAAAAAAAGATAAAAATGTGGCATCTTACATTGCGGGGTTAGTAAAAATGGAGCGCTATTGGCGAATCGACTTCGACCGTCAGAACCCCCTGGTGGCATTTTTTTACTAAGATTCTCACACGGAAATTTGACAGCTCATATGCGGGAAGAAAATTGTATGTTAAAGTACATATCAAATTGTTAATTTCGGGTGCTATTAATGGTGGAATACGGAGAAAAAGTGTGTCATTTGAACTAGTTTGTTACAAGCACTTGTCAAGCCCTCTGAAGTGATAGTTTACTTGGAATCGCGAGATGAAAAATGTAGAAAAAACATAGAATATGTACATATGTATGAATGTACGAATTTTCAACTGAATGTCACTGCACCAAAGTATTGTTTTAATTAATTTCTTTAGAAAACTTTCAATATAACACTTAATAATCATATAATACTTTTTTTGAAGAATGATAAGCTAACACTATCGCAACTAACTATCGCAAGTAAACTCTTGACAGTCGCTAAATACCAAACTTGGGCAAATGCACTAGATATTCAAACATTATTTGAAATAAAAAATATTAATATTCCTAATTAATTTTACGTTTTAAATCACCACCACATTTCGAAATTTCAATGAAAATCCCTGTCACATAACGAATTGTCAGAATAGTGTTTGAGAATCTGAGTACCAACATTTTCCGCCAGGTTTATACATATGTCGATTCGCCAATACGAAAGAACAGCGCATTTTCATATTTAAAAAAAACAATGAAGGTTTGTCAGCTTCTCTCCGCAATTGACAAACGGACAGACAGGCACACTGGAATTATAAAGGTTACGTTTGCATTATACTTTTAGTTTCACATTACATTTGCTTTTCGAATGAGAGCTACTCATCTCTACCGTCCCTTGCAGACTTAAACTCAATTTGTTAGCACGCTGTTCCTTTCCAAACGCGAGCACAGGATCTGCAGCAAAAACTTGAACTCTGTTTTTCAAGAGTGGAAGATACCAACAATTGCAAGCCGCCTTCCAACGTCAGCGTTTGAGAAGCATTTTCTTGATTCTCAGTCTCCGGGAGATGTGGCAGTTGTCTATACCAGTTATTGACACACGGACATTCAGATTAGGTGCTAGCTCTGAATCAGGACCAGGGCGTGTACGTAATTTATGCAAGTAAAAATTGTAAGTGCGAAACTGGATAATTATACACCTTACGTGTTTTTTAAAAAAATCGATTCAGCCATTTTATACGTATAAAAGTATTTACGCAAGAATCCACTTACTCTCAAGGAATACATACATCAGATCAATCAACAGCGAGCAATCGTATCGACCAATTAAATTTCAAAAGGCTTCTCTGCACAAAGATCAACAAAAACCACCTTCCTGCCAGGCTGCAAAATCTCAGCCTCGCACTGCACTCTCGGGCACTCAGTTCTCGCAATTCGCCGCAAACATTTTTCCCATACATTTGAGGCACTCCATGCCAGCCGGCAGTGCATTGGAGCCTCATCAATTGGTCATGCCCCAGAGGCTCTTACCACATTTCCACTCAAATTACGGAATCATTGCCGGCCTCTCCAGAGGGAATCGAAAAAGACTCCAGCCGACGACCCCAAACTAAAACACTGAAAGTTGTCTTTCAATGGAGCCATTAAAGGGAAATCCCATTTGAAAATTCCTCCGTAAATACCCTGCATGCGAAATGGCACGCTGTTCGCAGAAAAATTCTTATGAAAAAAAGAACACACTAAAAAACGGAACAAGATCTACCGGGTGACATATCCGCGAGTGTTAGACACACAAATCATAGGTTTTGCTCGGTTGGGATTCTTTTTTGTTGGAAGCCCTAACTCATTCGGAATGCTCCAGCGTTTCTGGCATTGCTCCAGGAAGTCCGGGAAAAACGAAAAATCAATGCCCTGCGACACACCAGGACGCTGTGTCTCGGGCCCTCAGTCCTACGTGACATCCCCGCACATTGCATGTGGTGCGATTTTGTTGCAGTGCAATTAGACCGAATCGACGAGATTGGACAATTTTTGTTCCAGACATCACTTTATTTTATTTTTCCGGACGGACAGAGAATGAGAGGAATTTTTAGTCAAAAATATTTCGTTTAGCACGGATCGACCATTACCAATCAATTGGAATTCATGTTTATCACTTGTACGTTGGCGTTATGAGCGCTGTGCTGCAGCCCCGTCGTGGCCTGTAACATTGTTTGATTAAATATTTTGTGCATGGTCCGGGTTTTGTTCTTTTTGAGAATGCATGATTTGAGATTATGTATTTACTTTCGTTGCCCCTGTGCTGTCCGAGTGTTTGCTGATACTGCTGCTAACTGAATGGACCAGAGAAAATCCTATTTTCAATTTAGTTGTTGATTGATTTGGTTTAATCACTTTACTGCGAAATTGTTGATACTTTTTTTTTTTAAATAATTCCTCAGAATTGAACTGGAAGTTCGAAGGAGATAACATGAAAAAAACCTTTAGTACAAACTTCGAATTGGATAAGCCGAATTGCGTGTTTGACACGGGCTTGCTTGTTAACAGAAACTTGCAGATCACATCTCATTGCTGCTGATTGGAACCCTTTAAGACCTTGGGAAATTCCAAGCCATCCAGGATCTAACAAAAATCTATTTTTGGGCTTATCAGGATATCAGGTTGGCTGAGCACCCCATTAACGTCAACATGAAGTGGGAGGTTTTATTCTCCCAATGGGCATTACAATGAGTACAACTGGACTTAAGTGAGACGTCTGTTTATTCACTCACCTAACCAAACCAAACCATACCATTCAGTTGAGCAAGCTTCACCAGCGGCTATATTTTGTACTCACGGAGACCTATTTCGGTTGATGTGGTACCCAAAGAGAAGAAGAAATGAACATTATAACAGTATGTAATGGAGTTTATCACGACCTATGAGTGATAGCGTGTTAGACCTTGAGTATATGATTCAAATCGTTGTGGAGTTGCAAACATAATTGGGTGCTGCCACACAAAGAGCAGCAGAGGTCTTAAATCCCTTATATTTCACCAAGTAGGATGAATGTTCATAAGCATTGGCACTTCAGATTCCTACTTCAAGGCGTTGGTTCAGCGAACTGCACGCCAAAGTAAAGGGTATCGTGATATGATCCTATAATGACCGAAGATCATGCAAATCCTGACGTGAGCAGACTTAACTTTGACATACCTACATCACAAATCTCGCGTGAAACGTCAAAATAGAACACTGAGATCCCAAAAAGGAAACAACTCACTCAGTACGCTAAATGCTCAAGAGGAGATGAAGAATCAGAAAATTTTATTCTCACATAAAAGCTAAAATTTAAATTAAAATAATACAATTTTAAAAGAATTTTTGTAGTAATAAACCAAGAGCCATTATTTTTGGAAGCGTAGCAACCGAATATTTAAAATTAAGTAATAATAATACATGACATTCACGAAATGAACGTTATTTTCGTTCAATTTTTTTCCGGTACGGTGACCTGTTTCATCTTTTCGCAATCGCGTGGTTCACTGAATTGTCATAAATGCCTCCCGAGGCATACAATTCCTCTGACCCCTCGGTTCGATGGCATTCTTCCACCGACAATAAGCTGCCTGTCTTCTCAGAAAATTTCCAAATTTGTGCAAATCACTGTGACTGTGAAATATGAAATGACATATTCTTTTCAGCATTGGCTTATATGGAGAGGGCGTTAGGTAATTTGTCCCATTGACAGCACTGACATCAATCAGGAATCCTCCAACGGTCATCGCCTGCCTAATGTGCCGTGGTGCCACACTCTCAATGTTCGGCCTTATTGCACGTGTGTCTCATGAAGGACTCCATCAAAGGGAGCCACTTGTGTTATGTGATTGTAAAAACAATTTCACTTCAATGCAATCATCAGCAGAAAGTAACAAAAATATTGTTCCTCCACTTCAGTGTATAACACTTGGCCCTCGGAAACACGAAGTGGAACAGAAAAAAAAGGAGGAAATTAATGACACGTTGACACACAAAAGAATAATGAAGATGGAACAAATTAAAAGATCTTTTATCATTCCCTCCTTTTCATGAGGTATGCGGACAAGGAGATGATTTCAAGAAGGACACAGACGCATTTACAGTTCGATTCATACCCGTTCAATGCCCCATTGTCCGGACCTAATGAGCGACCATGATTAATTGCTAATCCGATGCCGTAAACCGGAACTTTTGTCCCTTTTTCTACTTCAGTTTGCAGGAAGAATGTCCATCTTTTCGCCCTCGCCGAGGCCATTTATTTTTTTGTTTTAACCTCCCCCAAATAAGATTAAGTCCTCTAAATGGAAATTAATGAGTCCATGCCATCTGTTTAAAGCAAACAACAACAAAAAAGAAAAAAAAAACAAAACAGTAGCCTTTCGAAAAACCTTGACTGTAAAAAAAACAGGCGGCGAAAAAGAATGATATTCTAGAGAACACATAATTTCCCCATTCAATGACGACGGTGGTCTCCTCGTGCGAATGGTCATCTCATCTTCGACGTTTCAACGGCTGCCAAGCTTACCCCCGACTGACAACTGAGCGCTTAACTCTGAGCGAGTGAGTGGAAGGCATCCAAATTGGCTCCTCCATTGTTTCGTTCTTCAACCAAATGAAAATTAAATGGACTATTGTTATTGCTTCGTGCTCCTTTGTCGGCCGGAAGTCAATGTGACGCCATTTTCCTTCCTCGCCGCTTTTTTACTTTTCACTTTGCCCTCCACCTCCTATTGTTATTAATTTCTCTGGATTGACTACCCGGGGCCCAGGACTCCCATGCCAACTACTTGCCGCCGGCGACAAGGATAAACTTTTCAAATTTTGCCGCTTGAGGTGTGGAAATGGGTTTCATGTGTACACTTTTGACACTCCAATCCATCACCGGACGATATCGCTTAATCAGAACTTGATTCATTTAACTTCAGAGAGTCTCATACTCATGTGGACTTCTGTGTACACACATGCTCGAAGGAAAAAAAAGAGATTCCATAAAGCCCCATTATTTCCCATCACATCAAATTGGCCACCACCCCCCTTTCGAGTTCAGTAAGTGCGAGGCGACGACCGGAAAAATGGAAGAGAGACAGCCAAATCGCAATAAAATCAGGATCGCAAGCTGACACCAAGAACTCCAAACAACGAACTGGAAGGGTTTTCCTGCTCGCTATTCGCTTCACTTTTTCTCTCCCATATCAAGGCGGAGATGGAGAACATTTTCCCAAGGTACATATTAAAGGTTTATTTCATATCCATTCATCCGGGCCAACATCTGTTGTTGAGTTAGGACCGAGCGCTCTGTTTTCGTCTTTCTGGCGGTTCCCAATTTCGATGGTCGTCGTTCGACCTAAAAACTTCTCGGATGGCAAACATACTTCCACACGGAAAGTAAAATGAAGTTTGCTAGAAAATCACAAAACGAAAGAGTAAACGAATCGAAGAATTCACTGATGTCCCACACCCACACAGTCAGGCATGCATACATGCTGATTCACTTGGATGGGGGGAACATCCTCTGGCAGCAAATTAAAAACAAATACGCCAAGTGTATCCCTATGTGAGGCTGAGAGTTATTTAAAGGTCTTTTATTGGCGAATTCGAGGCGCATTTTCTTCCCTTTTCCTTTTTACATCCCGACCAGCAGGTCATATTAAAAATTTGGTTATTTTTCTTTTATGATTAAGGACGTGAGGGATATTGTGACTTGACCTTGTGACGACTGACCTAGTTGATAGTCAACGGGGAGGGTTGTTAAGGATCCCTCCATAGTTTTCGTATGACGAGGTGTTGAAAGTAGGGCAGGAATGTAGGAATAAGCAACGTATGGCACTACGTTTTCTTCGCATTTTTATTGCACTGATAATTAAATAAGAACAGTCCCAACAGATATTACGTTATTGAAGGTGCAATGTAACCCAACCACATTTTTCAGCCGCTTCCACCAACTGATTTCTTCATAGTTCTTATGTCTTATAGTTTTAACAGTGATTTATATAAGCCGGGGGTTTGGCCAGAAAATTGTTTTCTTCGGATAGGATTTGTGCCAGATCCCGCATAGGATATTCACAGTGCCACTTCTACACGGAGCTTACTCTTTTGTTGCAAAGAGCAGAGCACTATGTGTCCTAATGGCATTATACATGCCCTTCACATTTAATTGATCCAAACAAAATATTTTATTTCAGATAATATCAAGAAACGAAATAGAATAAATATACAAATTAATTTAATACATTATATGATAGGTAAGTAAGAAATATAAATATAAATCAAAATAAATATTAAGTTTTTTAATTATCGTACTTTTTGATTGGGTATTTTCTATCTGAATCGGTTGGCTTCTTCAAAAACTTAAGACAGGACATTTTCCTGTTGCACCAAACGTAGACACAAGTTTTAAGTTGTAATGCTCAACCGGCTTTAACAGCTGAACCGTACTTCATTTAATAAAGATCAACTCTGACCGAAAGCTATGCCAAATAGAGCATGTACGTATGGCATCTTTGGTATTTCAAATTGTTCAAAAGCATTCCACTTATCGATGGTCAGTAGCAATGCCGTTTTCTTCCCATGATTGAAACTTTTCGACACTAACATATTTTTTAAAAAGGACAAATTGGTCGAAGTGCTCTTCATCAGACATATCGAAATTAAAGCGATTCTTCGATGCAATGAACTTTTCGGATGCACATGTGTTCCCATCATAGTAGCTGGTCGAGTGTGGATCAAACGTGAATCAAATAATATTTGAAATGAATAGTCATTTTTTTAATATTTATATAAGAAATTATTCGAAACTACAATGGTCGTTGCAAATTGAAATACAGTCAAAAACAAAAGAAATCATAGATCATAGAATCATAGAATAATAATGAGATGAATAATATATTCACAGTTCAGGGTGTTGATGCATAAAGTGAAGAACACAATGAAAAAATGTTTAAATGGTGTGCTTTTGCTACAGCTGTCATCTACATTTTTTTTTCAAACTTCGGTATAAGAATTTGTTTTCGGAATATTTGTTTGTACGGAGGTTTTTCTCCGGTACACGATACACAGCGTCAAATTTCGGCAAGGTACCGGTAATTTCGGTAGCTTAATTTATAATTATACTTCTGTATTTAATAGCTGTTTAAAAAATTTTTAAAAAGACAGATAAGTGTTACCTATGCAGTGAAGGAGCTCAAAAACATTCTTTTCTGTTTTAACGTCATCTCCTAGGAAGTTTCTCCGCACTTCCTTTAGAGGAAGACATATACCAATGAAGCTTATGAAATCTTCTCTTATAGATAGGTTACATAGACTGCAATATCGGCAAATCCGCACGATGTGGAGTATAATTGAGTTTTACCAGCTTCCCCCGTAATTGGAAAAGAGTTGATAAAAGCTCCATCGAGTTCTTGTTGTTGAAATACATAATTGCGCTCATTTTTGCAGCCGCTTTGGCTCAATCGATGCAATCTTACCTCAGTTTCACATCCACCTTGGCTAAAAAACTCAGTCTTCATCTAACAATTAAAAGTCCGTCGTTCCAGGTTGCACTTTTTGCCTTCAATAGCCAGGACCTTTTTTAAAAGCATTCGATTTGATTTAGCCATGTTGGTTTATCATACGTTGTAATGTCTGCAAATATGAGGGCATCAAGGAATCAGGAGATCAAGAGATCAATCAAGAGATACGGACTAAGTGAGTACCCTCATCCTCAGCCCATCTTCGACTGAAACAATTTGAAAAGATCCGATCCATTCCAAACCGCAGATCTAGTTCTGTCGTACACATTACACGTTACATTCCTTTATTTCATAGTTTGTAGAATAGTTCTGCAAAATCAACAACAAATCTACAATTGTCTAGGCAGATTTTTGTTTGGATTGCATAAGACCATCCCCATTGGTCTAGATGTCTTTCCCCGTAATGCTTTGAATTAAGAAAGTGTTATTTACCATTGACTAACCACTTCGAAAACCTGCTTGATATTCCTTGAGTATTTTTTGCTATTTATCCAATTCGGCAATCTGTCATTCAAAAGGTTTATGAACTGCTTGTTATACCCGTTTAAATGTCATCAGTATGACGCATGGAGACTGCGTTGAAATGTTGGTGCAACAGTAGGATCGACTTTGCCTTTTTATAAATCAAAACCATTCAATATTAAAGAAGTATACAGTTTCTGCATGTATGCACCGACATTTTACTTACCGTATAAATTTCAAATAAATCTAATCAGAATTCCCGACTATCAGCAAAATTGCTGGAACGTTAAACAGGAGCAATAACACCGTTTACTTAATTTTCGCTCAGTCTCCTATGAATTCCTATCACTATTCACTGCCAATCATGTGTTAAAATGTCCGTTGCAGCAAACGTTTTAAAACACGAAATAGAAGCACAAATTCCAAACAAAAGCCTAACTGAACAGAAAAGTCACGAATAATTTCCTTTGAACCACCACGTCCTGCTTTGTTTGCTTGAGATAAAAGCGGTTTATCTGTATACAACCATGGAGACTCTTTAATTGATTTTGTTTCCTGCTTTCTTTTTTTTCACATTCGTAGCTCTGTTTTCCGCAAAACAATCGTATACCGTGTCGAACAAAAGACTCGCACACATGCACAAATATGGTCAAAGTACTTACGAGGCATTGAGTAGATAAGGCTTAATAGTGGCTTAGCATTGTTTTTGTGGTCATCGTACTTCGAAGGACCATAGAACCATACAATGTCCTTTTGTTATCGTATTTCGCTTTCAACATGGCATCAAAAATTAGCATTTAAATTATAAGCGTTTGGGATGTTTTTTCCTCTGTATTTGAAAATACAAAAAAGAGCAAAAACAAATCCCAATGCCCGACCACCACCAAGTGGATATCGTTAGTATTCCACTTGTAATCTAAAGGAATAGTGGGCCTGAACTTGTTCGGGGTGGATTTGAAAACCATTCAAAACATATTGTTTTCTGATTCTTGGGGCAGAAACTTTTTGAGTACCTTATAAACTTTATGTGGGTATCTTGATTTTGATGACGATGTCTGGAAGCGAATCGAACGATCTTAAAGACGTCAGCGTTGTTTAAAGTAAGTTAAATGCTTTGAGGACGCAATCTAATTAGCGAACAATAAATAAGTGCGTTTTCTTGACGTCGGCAATATTATGATATGAAGTTCGCTGGTCATTTAATAAGTTAAGATTATTCGAATGTGATAGTAAATGCTCAAAGTCACCGGCACAAGTTTTGTTTTGCCTTGTTTTTCCAGTAGAGGGTCTAGTGAAACAGTAGTAACCTCCAGTGAATGTAGGACAGAGCATTGCACTTGTTTGAGCGACCGATTACGTCTGCTTCGTCTGATGGTTTGAATACCAACCGAAGAAACGTTGACGACTTATGTTATCAACTGGGAGATTCAGATACGTGAAACATGATATCTATACTCATGTTCGCCGCCTGAACAGATGGGACAACAAATAAACGATGAAATGAGTTTTTGAATTCTCAACCCATGTGAAACTATATAGCACGTTCGATTTAAAGCTATTTAAAAATTTAATTATTTTTTTACAATTTGTAATCTCAAATTAAAACTAGGCTTAAAACTAATAGCGAACTGCTTAAATCGATGTAATTGCGATTTTTAAATCACTGTAATTTTAAACTGTGAATTCAAACATTTTATATTGTAATATACAATCTGTGAATGCTCAAATTCACGATGATGTGATTCACTCCTGTCCAAAAACTCACACCACATATCGCTCTTTGATGTCAATAATTCTGAATTCTATGAATATGCATTTTGTGTCAATAAAAGTGGAAAAATGTAAAAAATAGCTAAGGAAAAAGCAGCAACACAATCGCAGTTTAAATCACAGTCGAACGGGAACTGCGATTGTAATTTCGACTCTCTAAATAAATCGCAGTTAGTGATGTTTTGCCCATCTTTAGTTAATAGCAGTCATGTTAAGCACTCCACAGAATAAATTGTATGACCATATTTTCCTATTGCTAGAAACGTTATAGATAGTACTTAACTTGTCAACTAAATATCATACATAAACCAATAATACACAATAAAACACATAAGTCCAACCGATATGATTTCACGAAAATCGAATACATCAAGTTTTTTTTTTCACTTCACCCTCACACACAATTGCTTACCCTACAGCTACAGACGGCGACAGTGTTGGCAGATATTTAAGATTAAACACAACTTCTAAACTTTGATATAAGATACAAAAAACAGCTTTAATATACCAAATCTCAAATCCAATTCAATCAAAACGCACGTGAAATTAATGTGTCATTGAATTGATACCGCGGGCTGCCAGTAAAAGTCCCGCTGGTCATATCGTTAATACTCTTGTGTTTGGTTTAAAGCATTCAAAATAGTTTCCCAGTTTTTGTCCAGCCTTTAAAATGAAATAATCGAAATTCAAACACATTTTTCATCGGAATCTGTTATTCAAAACAAACCACTTTATGCAGAAATAAATATTCAGGCGTACGTACAAATGAGTCAGTGCATGGGAATTCAACTAAACGACACCCGCTAATCGGGGGCATTCCACGAAACTTTATTACGAACAAAAAAGATAGCATTTAAAATCCTATTTAAACCCTGACTAGCAAATATTCTGAAAATTTCACCGAAAATGTGTGCAGAGGACTAAAAACTATGGATTAACCCGTCACGATTTTATGCATTGACACCTTCGTGGTATTCCACGACTGCAGAATGTATGGCTTAGTGTTACATAAACACACACACAATACAGATCTCCTAACCGCGATTTATTAGAATATCCCAAAAGCACGTCACAAAAAGTACGCAATTAAAAACTACAAAGAACAAAAAAGTACAAAATTCATGCAATGTCTGATTTTAATGAAGGCTTTGTATAATATCCACATCCGTATAATTTTCCACAATTTATGTATCCTTGTAACCGATGGGTTCGTTGCTCTTACTGGAGAGTATTTTTAACTCAACAATCCACAAGCACTTGAAATCCATTTCGTGGAAATCTGAGCGACAGGCGATATGCTTGACAACAAAACAAATGCGCAGACAACACGTGGTGGAAAATAATAAAATGCTGCTGTGCACGAGCACGCTGACATATGATAGGCTTGTAGCAATTTGATTTAATGAGAAAATATTGAAGACTTTGATGATATATTCTTCAGATCAGTCACAAGACAGCGAAGTAAACGCACTGCAGGGAGTTTATTTCTTAATTAAAAATTTATTTCTTGTATAAGTTAGTTTCAAATCACCCTGATGAGGTCAACATACTATCGGATGGTGGGGCGAGCGCATGTAGCGAGCCATTCTCTTGAGAGTTGTCGTCCACTCCGATACATTTTAATGCCGATTGCAAATGGGAAAGTTTAAGAAGTCTTTTTCTAGATGGGTGTATACTCTGTGCATTTTTTCCGGCAGTCAAGCACATTGCCCGGTAAGGATTTGGGCAGCCATGCGGCAATGAAGGTATCGGATATACAGGTTATGCCGACAAAGCGTCAGTAAGATATCCTTGACGAACACGTTAACACTATGCATCCAAGGAAACGAAAACATTCTTGCGAAGGAATGACCTCAGCTGAGAGAATCTATAGCACTCCCATGTGCATTCACGCCCCTTAGCTCTACGAAACCTTGGGCAGAGCCAATGCTCAATGGCTTGGACTGGAAATTGGAACAACAGCTGAGTAAAAAGAGATCAACATCACTGCTCAGCTTTAGCCGCAAGGATGTGCGCATGCTAATAGAAGTCCTTACCGAGCACTGTGCTATAGGCACGCATGCATTACAATTGAGCATAACACACAACCAATTGTGCAGGAGCTGTAGAGATGAAGAAGAATTAGAGTCAATCCAACATCTACTCTGCGAATGCAAAGCCCACCAGAGAAAATAAAGCAGTTCCTGGGAAGGAATTTCTTCACAGAACGGGAGGATTTGAGCTGTGTAGAACTGAAAAACTCCGAAAAATACATTAAGGAATCGGGATGGTTTTAGAAGTAAAATAAGGTCTCACGATAGATAATCATCACCTATTAAAGGCACAATGGACCTAAAAGGTCGGTCTAAGTGAACCACATACCTATGCTCTGCACATAGTCAAAGACTCAAGAGAAGAAAAGCAGAGAATTACACTAGCTGTTCATGGCGGGAGTTGAACCTAGCAGGTGAATAAGATATACGAATTTTTGTTGTGAAATAATCGAATATTTTGACCATCGGTGATACATACAACTTCCTTTCATTTTTTGTTTCCACACCAAAATAACTTTTTTGCAGCAAATAAATCGCCAAGTCATTTTCGCATATTTTCGTAAGACGTAAAGCGCTGATTAACAAGTACTTCTCCTATTGATGCAAATAACTGGCCGGAAGTCGGACGGAGCCAAGTCTTGTGAGCAAGCGGTGAAGTATTTGCGAAAGTATTTCCCAACACCACGCTTTAATCGTTTCCTACGACTAGACTTGCTGTGTATTGTAGTGTATTATCATGAAGGACAAATTTGTTGTGTTTCCTTTTTTATTTTTTCATATTCTGGTCGTTAATCATGCAGCGCGTGAGTAGACTCAAGCATTTGTCGTCATACGCCGCCAATGACATTGTACGGGCGGAACTACCATCGATAACTACAGCCATTTGAAATATATTTGACAGATAAATATGTGGCCGCGGGGCTTCAGGCTTCATCCAAACACTTCCTCAAGTCAGCACGTTGATGGATGTTAACATTTTTTGTCTTCCCCATTGTAAAAAATAGCCCCGCTTTCGCATTGCTTGAAAGACTCACCATGTACAGAACGACCAGATAGGAACGAAAAGCTAAATAAAAACATATATGTCATTATATGTGGAATAGTCAAAGGGCAGGCTCGTCTTCGCTGACAGTGCTTCAACTTCGTCCAATATTAACATCTTTATTCCGGTAATAGCGTCTTGACAGTTAGCCCTGAGCTCGTCCATTATTAATTGGCTCTTAAGTGTAGACTAAGGACTTGACTTATCCCCACAGAAAATAATCTAGTGGTGTCAAGTTGCATGAACGCGGTGGCCAATTGACGAAGTCTTCCCAGGAGATGACCCAATCACCAAGTTTCTCGTTTACAACTTCGAGCTTTGCCTATATGGCCTGTGCCGTATGGTCTCGTTTACAACTTCGAGCTTTGCCTATATGGCCTGTGCCGTATGGTCAGGTTATGGAGCCATGCCATAAATCGCACCGAACAATCAGTTTTTGCATGCTTGATGCAACACTTATAGATTGTGAATAATTCAAAGTTAACGTGGTACTAGAGACAAAATTGTGGCAATATCCATTTACATAACCATCCATTTGCAGTGAGCTATAAATTGCGTAGTCAAGCTAGATGGCATGGCGTTGAACAGTGTTGTCCGACGGATATCCTCCTTTTTCGCACAGCTGACCATAAACTTGTGATCAGTAAGAATGTGTTTAAAGAGTGCACTTGCATTCGAACTCCATTGGTCGCCCTTAAGCAAATACCATCTTATCGATTAATCAACGGCAGCAAAAAAAAATCGAAAAGTGCTCACTGTACCACATCGGCACAGAACTGTGGTCAGCCTTGCAATGAAGGCACAAAACTACAGCATACCGACGCATTTTCGGATGGAATCAGAAAAACCACAACCTTTGCTTGGAACATGTACGAAAATCTATAAAAGTCATATGTGCTAAGATTTGGTAAGGGTATCACATCTGAAGCCATTAAGACCATGCCATGCCGGTTGTGTATACCCTTATCGTGCTGTTGGGGAGATTTCTATCCGGGCTTAATTATTCTCTTTTTTCTCCCCACGTCCCACTAACACAATAAAATGTATGTGCCGTCTCACCCTATTTCACCGGCATTGTGTGTGTGTGCGGAGGTGTGTTGCCTGATGAGGGAGGTATTTAAATACACAAAACCGAGAGAAGATAAGGCTTTACAGTGGTTTAGTATGGTTCTTTTGCGGTTATTGTTCCTACCCCAAAGACAGGATGATCAGGAGCAGGACATTTTTTTTGCTTTTCGTTTTCCAAACAGCACTAGGAATTTGCATTTAAATTGCACAGTGGTCGAGAATTTGCTTTTCCAACCACCCAAAGTGGTTATGAGGAAGCAATCTACCCGAACGATTTCTGGTTTCTGCTAGCACTCTGATTGTTGCCAGCACACTCCGCTGGCCATCGGATAACCTTTTCCCGTCTAATGTAAATTCACTTAAGGGTGCATGTTTGAGTATCATATTTTGGTTTTGTCGGAAAATGCTTGATATTCTCAATTGGTTTAAGTTATTGAACAACTGACCAGTGGATGCTGTGGAAAACATTAGCATCCATGCCGTGGTGGAACTGCATGATGATGTTCTTATGCTGCTAGTGAACATTACAAATTTTTAGATAATCACCACTAAACGTGGATGAACGCACTGTATCATATGATATATTACTTCGAAATATTCTCTATCCTTGACAGGAGGATGATTGGGTTAAGAATGGTGGGCTGGATTGGGCTAGCAGGGCGACCACTATCAGTCTCATCACTCTAATGACCGAACATCTAGAACACCCAGTCGTTGGTCAAAAGAGGAAGGGACCTCCAGTTTTATACCGATTCGGAACGACGACATTTCGGAAGCGTGATGTAGAGAGTTGTCCTTTTTGAGCATAGTCAGGGACTCGAAAGAGGGGAAGCCGCGAATAAGGCAAGCCACTAGAAGATTCAACAACCCTCAGTATAGGAGACGAGTGTACCTACCGAAAGAGACGAATGTAAAAAGAAATCGACTTATTTTATTAGATTGATCTATACCTATCTAAGAAGCTGCCATAGATGAACTGGGCTTTCCAACACCTCCAAAAAATACCCCATGGTTGGACAACGAGTGCAGCTAGGCACATGCTGTGAAGCTGGAAGCCTTCTCAACAACGCTGAAACGAAGGGTAAGGGCTATCCGTGAGCGCTAGGAACAGAGATGAGGGAAAAAGACCAGCATCTCAGGCGGATTGATTTTAAAATCGCACGAAGAAATAGTTGGAGAGGCTTTATGCCAGGAATGATGCCTGAAAGTTGTAATGGATGGAATAATAAATAAATAAATCAATTGCTATCGCAGTCGAAACTGAGAATAACATCTGCAGAATGTTAATTGACGGTGTGAACCCAAATGCTGTCAGGCAAGATGTTGCACTCAGTCGGTTCCCCGATATAGGCGGGAGTCAAGGTAGCAAGAGAGACTGACATCCAACAAAGCTGTTGGCGGGATAAAACTATTCGCAGAAGTTTTTAAGGCAGCAGAGGATGATCTGGTTGGGCGGTGCTCCATTTCTCATGTAAGACATGATCGGAGCATGTCCGACGGAATTTCAGTAAGGTTTGCTCGACGCACAAGAAAAGTAATCCTTTTGATGGCTCCATCTATCGAGGCGTAAGACGTCTTAACATCGCGTTAAATTTTTTTTTGCTGGTTTGTGTTCTCGCCTGAAGGTGTTTATGAACAGTCTAACAAATTCATATCAATGCGGCCAGAGAATTCCACAGTAAATCAGATTTTCACAATATGGCTTATGCTGGAAAATCGACACCCACTACGTATTCGTTGATTTCAATGCCGCATATGACGACGTCCCGAGAGACGGGCTATGCAGCGTCATGTCGAATTTTAAGAACACACTTTAACTCGAATAACGACGTACGAAAATAATATAGCTGCCTCTCCAATGATCAAGCTTATTCTTTACAATAGCTGCTCTAAGACCCTTAATATCAACAGCGGATGATGAACCACTTCTCTATTCGAGACAAATTCTCTGCAAGGCATCTAGAGGCGAAAATGCAATCAAAAACTAAGCGGCAACCGATCCAACGCGTAAAGCGGCTAGGTCAAGTAAAGCGCACAGTCAACGTGTATCCAGCTGAAAAAGTCGTCCACTCCGAACACGTGGGATAACCCAACAGAGAACGTACACGTTCCTAGACATCACATTCTTCTCAATTTGGTCTAACAAATACCGATTTAATTAAATGGTAAACCCGTCCAGTCATTGCCATTCTTTAACAAAACAAAGCCATAAAAATGATTTTGTAATGAAGAGAATGTTACCACATCCGTCTAATGAACTTGCACTCATCTGCATCACTGATATGGCAGCACATTTCGGCCAACGACCCTCACCCATGCTACATGCACATAACTCATTTCAAGCAGTAAAGATCACTCAATGGCGATGTTGAAGCAGGGTGTAGTCGCTCGGAATGCGAGTGGTACATTTTCTAGACCAACCCACCGGTTGGCGTCTGATAAATGTAATTACTGGTTGAGGAGCAACGAGTACTATCATGTGGAGGGTGAATTGTACGTTGAATGTGCCAGGGAACTCTGCTGCCGATGCTTACATTCAGAAGGATGTCATAAAAAAAACAAAGTTTTCTTCTCTTTCGCAATATAGTTCCTCTTTCCCGTGTGCCAGAGGATGCTGGCTAAATTAACTGCAAATGAATGTGAGGCATACCAAAGATTCTCGTTTTATTCGCATTTAACGATGCAAACTGAGAGTTGTAAGTCTAGTTGATAGTTACCTGGGTGTACCTCTGATTTATATTAAACTCTGAATGTCATGCTGTTTAATGGCTCCATTGGTGGTGAGAGAAAGGAATGTCCTTTCACATGTGCTTCATACGAGCATATTTTAGGGGGGCACAGTTAGTCGTTAATGGGGCATGTCGTGATTTGATTTTATCAAAATCCAGCAATTAAGGATTAGCTTGAAGGTGGGGCGCTGATGGATAGACTTTAATGTAGGCATTTGAGAATGTGTTTGAATTTGTAAACGTCTTCAGAAAGCTGAAGCAGGATGTTATATTGTTATGAACGGGTCTGCAGTCAATAGAGAGCCACAGCTATTGAGTGTATGAGACCTGTGAAGTCATTAACTCTAAAGAGAATGTGCCGTGGATTATGAAACTTGCACGTGATCTGCCCTCAGCGTAGGAGTCGATGCACCCACTATGCCCATAAAACAGGATGCGCGGTTGCAAGTGGGAAATAGAAAACTAATAATATACTAGGTTCAGGTACAAATTACTGAGCGGGTACAGAGGACCAAATATTGAACGCGGAATTTTTCTCGAGAAAAAAATCACGAGCTTCTTTAAAGATTCTTCGCGATTGTCCATATCTCCGCGCTATAGAGCCGGTGTTACATTTGTGTTGGCTGGGACGTTGAAAAGATCGCATCCCAATATCTAAATCATTTTGAACATTAAATGCATCGTGGGGTTCATTACCGACATTGCTTGAGCATTGAGAATTGTGGATTGTCAGGAATGTCAAGACAAATCTCTGAGTGCGGTCTCATTTAACTCAAAACCCTCCTTGAATTGCAGCCAATTTCTTTACGAGATGGCCAAGTATTTTAGCATCCAAAGCATGTGGGTACCGCGACGCAGTGATATTCCAAAGAATTATGAAGCGGACGGACTCATTAGAATGGGCACAGTCTCTGTACTCTTTCCGGATGAAGATCTGCTATCCATGCCAATTGCCACCTACTTCGAGTCATTCGCTTAGGACATATGTTCCGGAATCATGATGAAACAATTCTCATTTTCCTTACATAACCTCATGAACACATACCCCTTCTTATTTCAACACAGTCATAGCCTATGACGTGCATATACATTTCATCGTTTCTAGGGACCGACGACACCTAAGGCACTGGCAAACCAAAACTCGACATTCTTTCGTTCAATCAATCGAGAGAAGAATTCGGGATTTTTCAATTCTCGTGTGCTCGTAACTCAATTGAACAGCTGACATATCAAATAGCCGCACGAGTTATGGACTGGTTCGGGTTCGGGTATTTCACTTACTTCAAAATTGACCACAAACATCTACTCGAAATGAGCTCAAATTCTCTCGTTTGCCTGCAGTGGCGATAACACTCATTCCAGACTGAATCGGACCTCTAACTTCATTTAAAAGAACTCACCAAACCAATTTGAATGCCCATTCTTCCACCCTCTGCTCAAGGCTGAGACTAACTTACATTCCCATAGAGAAAAATTCACATACCCTCGTATCATCCAGGATTACGTGGAAGCGGAAATAGTTCACTTTATTTGTAATTTCCCGTTCGTGCTGGCCATAGTTGCCACGCATATCACAACCTATTCTCCAATGTGTCGGTTCAGGAGTCAACTTTCGCATAGTGAATTTTGCCGTATGACGTAGAGACTGGGCTGCGCAAGCAGCGGCATCGTTACCAAAGGGCCAAAGGATATAATAGACAAAGGACCAGAATGTATGGTACACAAACTTGTAAAATTGGTATGAATTCCACGGGGGGAAAGGGCGCCCCAAAAATCTGGAACTTTGCCCGATATGTATTCATGCGTTGATTACCAGCCAGCCGAACTAGTCGGTTACTAGAGCATAGACTGGGGGAAACGAGGTTTGCCTTTGTTTTTGCTTTCCTTCCCCGAAGTGGATCTGTTTTCTAAAGAAACTCCATTACTGTGTTGGTGGATGTTGGATGTAAATCAGAAGGGCACTCGACCACTTCAGAAACTGAATCTAATTCAGTTCGGTCCTGTCTCCTAGGAACTTCAAGTGTGGCGACCTAAAGTGTCGTGCCTCGTGTTCGTCAAATTGAACTCCCTCGCTATTGACAATACTGGTTACATGCAAAGATACCGCCTACCCACCTGCAAGACTTGCCTTGCGTGAAAACTTCCTGTTTACTGAGTGTCCTACAAATCAAACGACAACTCAACCAAATGACATTTAAATTGCTGGCCGCCACCACGCAATCATTTGTCGAGTCATCGCTTAGGGTTGCGTGTTTCCAAGAACGCTTTCATGTAAATTTTTCAATTCGACAGCTTATTTGACAACATAATGCCAGAATTATGAATGAGCATCATTTAATAAACCCACAATCGTCCAAGTTCGAAGTGCAAATTAAAGCGTCAACAAAAATATGAGTCATGTCAAATTGGGAACTTACTGGGAAGTGGGTGCCCACCCCGGAGTAATGCCGTATACACAGCCAGGATATGCGACTTTTATGGGACTTTACTGGTTTAAACTTCAGCATCATGGAGTGGGGAGACAACATGCGATGTGAGGGAGAGAATATATTGCAATTGAGAAGGATACGGGTTGGGTCAGGGGTTTCCGGTTTCATTACTGCCACTTTTGACTTGTGGAATTGGAAATATTCAATGGATTAAGGGCACTTTAAAGAAGTTTTAAGTTTTTTCTCTCTGAATTCGATGGGATTTTATGAAATGATAATTTTGTTGTAGTGAGTGATTAATATACCAGCAGTCATGATGGAATTATGTTCGCTTATTATGTGTGCAATGTAATGTGTAATGGCAATAAATATGAGTAGAGCTACAGTCTTGCGCCTACTTTCTACAGCAACGACTTGTTGTGTGGGTTATATTGTTCTATTTTAAGAAGACTGTTCTATACACTTTTTGGGCATTGTCAGTGGCCAAAAAAAGGATGAACCCGTGACTTACGAAAGTTTCTTGTGTCCTTAATGAAGCTCAGAAATTCAAATACCCAACGCTAGTTGCGACCCTCCAGAGGAAATTCATCAGGCCGTATTCTACAGAATATTGCTTACTCTTGTTTCCGATGTTTCGGCTGATATTTATAAAAGCGTTAACTCAGGAAAACTTCATAAAGGGCCTGAAATGCGCGGATTCATTTCCACACTTCAAAAACGCGGCTAACGACTAAATTTCTGAAAATAGATGATGCTACAAGTGCTATAATATAATAATATGGGTGGCGCTACAGCTCGGAGAGGCCCAGGGCCTAGCTTCTCAGCAACCACTCGTGTTGTGCGTGCTATTGTTCTATCGCGAGTGGAAGGGACCTACAGTTTTATGCCGACTCCGAACGGCCAAGTTTGAGAAGCTTTTTCTAGACATTTATACTCTTTGAGCATTATCAGTGACTCGGAAGAGGTGGGGCCGTGAAAAGTATTTCTTGTCGTACCAGGAATCGAACATAGACAGGTAGGTCTAAGTGCGTAGGAGTCGACGCACATACCCACAACGCCACGGGCCACCACAACAAGTGCCATAAATTATATTAATTTAGGAGTTCCACAAGGATATGTAGTGTCTATGTTCACAACAAAAATTATGTTTTTTAGTCTAACAGCTCAAAAATATTTTGGATCTAATGTTTACTTTCGATCGTTCTTCGTATAGTATGTGTAATAATAAACAAATTTAGCTGTAATGTCAAATGATTTCAATTTGACGGTTTACTTATGATTTCAAGGTTGACTTAAGTATGAAGTTGCTTTTACTACCACAGCTTAGTTAAGCATATTTACCCTTACTTCGCTACTACGTAAAGTTTAATCATTTTAGGTCTTATAAAATGCTCATTACGAGGAACAGTTTTATGCCGACTTCGAACTGCCATGTTTGAGAAGCTTTTTCAAGGCAGACTGTTATTGCTCTTTGAGCATTGTCAATGACTCGATAGACGTGGGCCGTGAACATTATTTTTGTCGTACTTTGAATCGACCCTACATACGCAAAGCATTAATGGTCCTAAAAAATATTTCTGTCTTAAGACAGTATAGAAAAAACACCGTTTACACGCTAGTTTTGATTTATTTTCTGACTTGATGAAATTTTTACTGCTCTAAATCTGAAATGTTGACTCTTCGACTACAAATTTAATAACTTAGTGTCAGTTTCAAACACCATGACTTAACCTTTCTCTCATTCAGTGTTTCTCGCTTCAAAAAACGAAAAAGTTTATATCTCGAGAACGGTGAGTCCTCTCGAATTAGGAGTAGTCTTATTCGATTCAGTTTGAAAAACTTCCAGTTTGTTCACTGTTTGTGTTATTAGGATCCGCTGTTGCTCTGTGTTCATGCCTCAGGACATAGCTGTCGACAGGTGCCAGTAAAACGCAAAGGAATGTTTTGTTTTGATATGTAAAAGATTTTACAAAATATTAAGCCTTGATCAGAGCTCTGCGGAGTTTTTCATCTATGACCAGCCAAAGACACATGGTATAGTTAATCTTCTATCTCTCTATAATTTTCAATATTCTATCTGTAAAAACAAAAGAACAAACAATTAATAAAAACATAAAGTTCCAATTTCCTGACCCTCCTAGTGTCATTAACGAACATTAAATGAAAAGAAAACCAACCAGAACAAGAAATCATTAAAACAATGGGCCATCAAATACAGTGAAAAAAAAACCACTTTTTCCGATTTTTCTGGGCTTCGCCCATTGTGAGTCACTTTCTTCTTTGGGGTCGATCTGCTCAAAGCAACGAATGGTCCAGAAGCAATTAGCTCGGATGTTGATTCCTATTAAACTTGTCCTAACCGTCTTTCGGTTGCCTTCGAAACTTATGTTCTTGTTCCTAAATACTGGAAACAACAATTCGACTATGTACTAATCTATTTCTATTATATTTATGCTTGTATCTAATGATACACTAACTTCTGTCTGCTGGCGCACCAGTTTTATGAATATCGACTTATGAACCTGCGTCCAATCGGATTGTACAGCCATGATGAAGCATTTTTTTTTAAAAAAAAATATTTTAATACCAGCTAGTCATGAATAGAATTATATGGCATCCATGTGTACATATTAGTTGAATGATGAGATGAGATATAAGTCGCACTACGACTTAGATCCCATTGTGATGAAGATGTACAACCTACGCGATAGAGTTGAATTGTTTACTCTCACACAAGGTTCCAAATAAATTTAAATTGTCATTATTTCTTCTGGATTTGGGAGAGCAACAATCGAGGTGGATTCAAGCGACACTGAGGAATCCATGCGGGAGAGTATAAACCGAAGAAATAAAGATGTGAGAGTAAATATGATTCTGTATGATAAACGAGGCAATTTTCACTGAAAAAAAGTAGCTAAATGCGGTCCCTAAAAGCCCAGGATTATACGATCTATGTAAATAAGTTTATCCCTAATCCAAGTTTATGATGGAAGCTAACCGAAAATTGATTTAATTTTGCAACACTATGCGTCTGTAAAAATCCTCCATTGTGATTCATGCGAAAATGTCCTTTTTTTTTCTTTGGCAGGCCTGACTGTGGTCAACATAACCAGGCTATAACATTCCATTGTTCCTTGTCCAGTGAAATCCCATCATTCCTCAATTTCATTCCATTCATGTTACACACTACTTCCCCACGAATGTGTGTGACGCGCAGAAAAAGGATAATTTCCATAAAAGTTCACACAAAGTATTTGACATTCACCAACTAGCAAAGTTGAAAAGACCCGAAAATATGCGAACAAAAGGATAATGGGACGTGTTCGTTATACTTAGATGGCCGCACATAACTTATTATTTTCACGAGCAGACATCATCAGATCCTGTCCTGACCTTTTTTTTATATTCTTACATTCGCCCAACTCCCTGCATTGTCTGCCTGCAAAAGACCAACACAGCAGATGTCCAGAAATAATGGATACACGTATGTGTGTGCATATGAAAGCATTTGTGGGAGCGGGGGGCGCTTTATTGGACGTGAGTGACAACCCTTTTTTTGCACGCCGCCGCCTTAGAAAAGGAAGTCGTAAAATTAGGAATTCCACTTTTTTCTCCATTTCGAGCCGAACAGGGTGCTCACCCCCCCCGGGGGAGGTGGGAGGGAAGTTTTGGCCGTGCAGATGCAAATATGTTCCCCTCTCTTTATTATTTTGAAGATAATAATTCCGCAATAAAATAGCGTTATTAAATTTTATTTGCAAAACTTAGTCATCGGTGGTGGCGCTAATGGGTGGCGACGCACGGGAGGAAAGGGAGTTGTGGTGGTCGCGCAGCGTTTGATATGAAATCGGGCGACAAAAAAGTTAGACGCTCCAGGCTGGGAATCATTTTTTTATGTTCCTTCCGGCAAATAAAAATTTTACGTTCGTAAATACTCGGTTTTGGAAAATTGATCTGAAGACACAGGAAGCGTTGAAAGGACTCTTAAGACCGGCAGCGTCTCGCTTGGAATTGATTGAAAAAACTTAGTTTACCAACAATTCCGTATTATTTTTATATCTTTGCATGTCTGGGGACGGGTATGCTTTAAGCTGATTTTTATACAACCGCATCTCGGTCATGTGTGCTCGTATCGAAGAGGACGAATTGATGCATGGTGCCAGGGGATTTTTAAAATCAAATGGATTTCCTATCATCGCATTGCTCAATCGACTGTTGATGTGTCCTATTTTCTTTACAGCATCTCATATGGGTTATAAATTGGGTATAAAAGAGAAGTTTTATTTTATGACTAGTTTGATATACTCTAAGCAAGCGAAGTCTATTTTGAACAGAAAATCGTTGGGTAGTATTTTAGTATTGTGTCTGTGGGGCATGCCAACAAAGGACATGACCGACACCAACGTCGGTGTAGAACAAGTGCGGTGATATTTAAAGTGGTGACGATGTACGAGCAGTGTGTATGGATGTACATCTAGAGAAACGGAGCTGGAATATAGCCCTCAGCCTTTCCACCTTTCTGTAGTTGAGTTGAGATTTTGAAATAAATGATAATTTTGAATAAAAGATGTTTTTTCGTCAAATAAGCGACTTCTTTCTTAACATCTCCTTTAAGCTCGATTGAAGCTTGTCAGACTGGCCCATCTGAGGTTTGATATATCAAAGAAGTGCGTATATGTATGTATTAGCTTTAACTGCACTGAAGGGCATTCTCATTTCCTGAGATGTCAGTGACCTGGAACTCAGATTTGGAAATTTCAAGCTGGCCTTCTAAAGACTCAAACTCAGTCCGGCATTCCTGTACTAGTTTTGAATATGGAGCAAAGGAGTCAATAGCTTAAATGGCATATGGCAATTTTCTGCCTTGGCATGGTACTTGGATGTATTTTGACTTATGAAAACGTTTCCCGAATTGCAAATTAATTCCGCATGGAAGTCACTCCAGTTGTCTACCAATCTGTAGGCTTCGGAAATGTTCAGGAATGCTGAGAACACACCCGCACCGACTACCCCGCCGACACCCCTCTTAGAGCCGTCCGTAATATAAATTTCCGGCACATCTGTCCGCTATGTCATTCCATTCTTTCGGCCATTGCAGTGTCGAAGCCGTTTGATAGATAGAGTCTTGGGTGTGTTAAGGTGTTGAGGCTGATTCGAGATCTTTGGGTATAATATCGATAGCGCTCTGATCATAGGTTTTTTTTGTCCAGCACGCAGACGCTCATCTCTGAGCATGATGACACATGATTGTAGTGTCTTTTATGTGTAAGCCTAAGGGGAGAAGTGTCGAGCGTAGAGCGTAGTGGGGTCTGTTCATGCTTTGTATCTTATCGAGTCTTATTGTAATTTTCCCACCGTACTAGTGATTCATATGATAGAATCGGACGAACTTTCGCCTTATACATGCGCAGGATCAATTTTTACGACTGTAGATGTAGGGTGTCTGAAGAATATTCTGGCGCGGTGGTGATCTTAATGTTCGGCGCCACTTGCGCTAGAACTCCGTACATAACTTCGTGCTTGAAAATTAATGTTTCAGAGTCTCCGTAGGATTTATTAGGACTTTTTTCCGCAAAAAATAATTATTATATTTGTTTCTAAATATTTTCGTTGAAATTAACAAATTGCTGAATTCAATGGCTGTAGACAGGCTGTAGACAGGGAGCATTTAAAGTTACTGAGATGGAAAATAAAGGCTACATATGAATGCGGTAAGTGTCATGTCTTATACAATGGCAAATTGCCAGAGGAGTTTGAGGTCCCAAGTGGAGTTCGTCAAGGGTGCTTCCCGCACCACTATTGATTCTTGTGGTTATTAGCGATGTATTACGTGCATTATTTATGGAAGCGAATTATTTGATTCGATGTATTATTACATCATACCTTGAACACTATGCTGACGATGTGTGTCTACATTCAAATCGGATAATGGACCTTCACTTGATGGCCCACAATCTAGAAGCTGAGGCAAACGATGTGTGGCTCAATATAAATACAGCACAAACTAAAACCCTTACCATTTCTAACAACGCACTCAACTAAACATTGCCGGCCCGGAAGTCTAACAATTCAATAAGTTTCTATATTTGGGAAGTGCGGTCTCGGCTAACCACAGTTTCATCGAACTGGAGGTGTGCAGCAGAATCAGTAAGGTTAAAGCTGCGTTTGGAATGCTAGAAACAAGCTGTTCTGCTTCAACATGCGGACACCATTACCACTCGAAAGTTGCAAGCTGATGTTTCAGGGACATCCTTTGGCATTTTTGGCCGTGTTTCAGAACTCCGAACTAACTATACTAACTAATTAACTAACTAAGTAACTATTACTTTTTTCTAAATTTCTGAGTCTGATAATTACTGAGCTCATATTAGCGTGAGTACGTCAATGCAATTCAAATTGACTAATGATGATAACATGTAGTTGATGATAATGCTTGCTATGTACGAGATTTCTATTAAGAAAGTTCTGACAATAACGAGATATATTAACATTACAAAGGCAAGGGCTATGAATTAGTTTCATCGACATCTTGTTTTCCAAATAAGCCAATATCATCATGAATGGTTTTCTTTGAATTACAAATAGCCTTACAATCAGAGAAGTTCTCTGGAAACTATTTGCTCTAATCCTGCCCGGTAACAACAATTATTTCCAAGAAAATATTGCCCTTTTGTGACGCATGTTTTCTTGAACCGTAACATACCGACATACAAATCTGGAATTTCTTTAGAACGGACATCATTTCTGTGAATTTTATTTCTTCGAGAAGGATTCCAAGAAAATTATAGGAAATATCCTCAAATACTCAGGAAGTTGACATTGTTTATGTTCTTCTTATTTTTCTCCACTTGGGTGCACTATGCCGCTGGTTTCATACTTTCATTGGTTGGCAAGAGTTACTCTGCGTTTGATCTGGGTGATGTTGTTTTGTACTGCGGAGCCGAGGTAGATGAAGTCCTTAACCACCTAGAAGATATAGTTGCCCATTGTGACGCACTCTCCAAGACGTCGATGTTGTATGTACTTTCATGAGGACAGCGTAGACTTCGACATTGTTATGTTATTTCCATTTATTTTCCAGATTCGATTCTGGGTTCGATATCAAAGTTATATAGTGAATCCCGCTTAAGTGCAAACCGCTTGACAGTCAAAAGCTTTGAAAATGTATATCCTTTAATCGTAAACCAGACTTTGAAATTCGCGTATGGCTCAGAAGCAATGACGACATTTTTTGTCTCTTTTCAGTCATTGCAAACGATGTGGGGGGAACTGGACAACAGAGTCGAAGTTTGACTCTGTTGTCTTTCTGGACAAGTGAAGAAAAAATGCAGCAGTAAAATTAGAGATATTAGTTCGAGTCTAACCGTCGTGAAAGCACTGTTTCAATTGACCAGGAAAATTGCACACAAACCCGTTTGGAACCATTTGAACAGGGCTGGATACAAATAGAAGCCCGGCACCACATGTCGACCATTTTTTGAAGCGGATGGTGACGAAAAGTGGATGACTTACGGCAACGTCAAGAGAAAACGGTCGTGGTCGAATCGGCGCAAAATCTTTGACACCCACTCAAAAAAGCCAATTAATTACAAAACCGTCCTTTTAGTTTTTTTTAGTACGAAATCTTATCTTTGGGTAGATATAAACTAATAAAGCAGACAACTTGCTTCAACAATTTGTTGCGATTGCCATGTATGTAGAACAATTTGTTCAAAAAAAGATGTAGCTGTTGCTACTCACAATGTCAAATAGAAAGCGACAAGTTCTCAAAATCGACTGCACGTGTGTTTTAGGCGTTTTCATGCATACTGCATTCCCGCAAGTATGTTTCAGACATTCTTGTATGGTTTTGGTTTGAACTAGTATGTTCTTGTATCCTCTGATCACCTTCTGAGCTTCTGATAATTGATATTAGACTCAATTAAATGAAATCAAATATGGATTCTTTATACGATAATTTATTTTTATTTTTATTTAAAAAAAAAAGTAAATGAAAAATTCTTAAACTCCTATTCGTTTTACGAAACGAATCTTAAAGAACACTGCCACAATTCGTTGGTTTTTTTCCAAGCCAGCAAACGCCTCATTAATTGTTCTCTAACTAGAAGTGAACGCCATGTTTCGCTTGAAAAAACAGTCCCATCGTCGTTCTAATTGTCTAATTGTCCAGAGCATCACAAAGATGTGAAACTATGGGTGAACTTGAAGTCTATTAAGCATTGCGGAGTGTATCGATTCTGGTTTCATCACCGCTATTTGATTCGTGGATATTCTTTAAAGTCTCCTGATTTATGACTTATTAATTGCCAGCAGAAATTCGCGGTTGCTAGGAGACTTATCCCTCGATGAATGGCACCATCAAAGTGTTTTGCATCTTGCCATGCAATTAGCACATAGAACCAACGACCTTAAAAATATTTTAATGGCACGCACATATATCCCCATTTTCCAATTCGTTAATTTTACACTGCTCGGGAGCTATGGGCAATAAAGTCTTTAAATTCTGTCGGTGTATTTGTTGTCTCCTTGTCTGAAGCACCCTGCTTTGTGATGTATGACATCGAACAAACACAGATCGGAACACAGCGGGGTGCAGTACATTATGTTATTGCGACCCATATCATGGTCGCATTTAGTTTTGTTATACAATTTTAAAGCGTGGCAATCGATGGGAGCCCGCAGCAGGACTTAAGACGAACATTCATTTGTGTTTTTAGCATCCGTAGGCCAACCACCCATTCATCACACAAATCAAGCAGAAGAAAGCGTTCGTTCCACAGTTAAACTCGTTCACGTTCTCTGTTGTCCAAAATATTTTAATAAAAACTCGAAAAAAAGAAACGTGGTTTTATTAAATTTTCATTTAATCGGAAAATCTCAATATTTAATTTAATTTAAATTTTAATGTTAATTTTAATTTATACATTTGTTAACTATTTACAAATATTCTTTTTCATTATTTTTAGGCTCTTAAATGTATTTACTGTCTTTTGTTTCGTTTTATTATTTCATTGAATTTAACTACTCTTCTGTTCATTTTCGTGTGGTATAAGTATTTAATTTTGATTTTTCGTTTGTTTTATTGTTAATCATATTTTTTCACAACTTTTAGTTCGTCTCTGTGTTTTTTTCGTTTAATCACTTAGAAAAGAATGAATATTCATTTAAATTATTTATATGTACAAGATGTTTAGTTCTTCCAACTGGAATACATTCGATAAGCTAGTCACGTTTTTTGAAATGCCAACAGTAGCAGTATCAGTAGCAAGTAGAAGAAGTTGTGCCTGTTAATGACCGCCGAGGACATTATTGCCGACGCTGAATACTCTCCTGAAACGACAGATTGAGTGTTAGATTAAGTCGAATTGGATAATTCAATTGGTGTCTTACCACTCAGAACGTGCAGATCCACCGTCACCGGGGCGCTGTTTGATGGACTGCAGGTGTAGTTGCCTGAGTCCCTTTTCATGACATACGGTATGATCAGCGACCCTATCTGAAGGAAGAGATTGGAAACAGAAAGACCATTTAGTGATCATTATTCGGATGGCAGAGGCATTTGAATACACACCCTTACCGTATTCTGTTGATCCGTGTAGTTGCCAAAGATATTCCGATCGATCTGCATGAACCAGCCCTGTTTGTTGTCGTTCATGATCTGCTTGGATCCCTGGAACCAGATGATGTACGATGGTGGCTCTAGCGACCCCCTAACAATGCAGTGCAGAGCGACTTTACTGCCGGCTTTTACGAAGCGATTATGATCCCCAATAAGTTCTGTTCTTGGAACTAAATATACAAGACATAATTGTTAGAGCCTAATTTTTGCAACTGCAATGCATCGGTATTACCAACAACTTTGAGGTACACCCGTGCACTCATCTTGGGTTCTGTGGAAACTTGACACTCATACCAGCCCATGTCATTCTCACCGACGTATTTGATTTGCAACGACCAGGTGTATTCGTGCTCCCCTTTGAATATGGACTGAAATCTTTGATCGGCTATGAACGTTGTCTGATCGACTGTGAGGATGTGATCGTCTCGAACACGGACCCATGAAACGGGCTTGTTTAGCAGGCGACGGATCTGAAAAAGTTTGAAAAGAAAAATCGTTAAATTGCTTATCTGTAGCACTTTAGCGAGTGTTTGCATAACGCTACCCTTGAAGATAACACCAAGAGGTCCACTGACTTTCTAGATCAGCACAAACCTAATTTCCATGAACAAGTCATTCAAATGCCCTTCCTTGGCTATCTTCGCTCCCTGCCATGAATTTTCATCAGTTCAGGCTCATTTGAATACTTGATTTGAAATTTCCATTCATTTCTCCAGCTTCCGTTGTTCCCTTGTCAAGTCGTTGTGCAATGCTGACCAATATACTATTTGTATATGTGGGCAATAAAGTTTACTCACAATCAAATTTGTCATTCTGTGATAACAGGAAAGGTGGTGACAAGTAGTGGAGCTTGTTTGGATCGAACGCGTTGCTTTATGTGTTCGATAGCAGAATAGCAGAAGTATTTTATCCACTCATATTGGAGAGCACGCACAACACGTGTGGTTACTGTAATCAATCGCTGCCTGTAGACCCACCCAGTGTACATACATGAAAATACGTTTTTTTGCAACTGAAACTTGTTCAGCTTCCAGCTTTAAAGATTATATTTCAATATCTGACTCGTAAATTGTTTATAGAAAGTGTGTGTTTTTCTGAACAAGGTCGAGTTTATTTGGTCACAATTTGGGTTTGGATGGCGTGTGTAAAGAGTAATTCATGTTTCTTGCGCAGTAATTACCGAACAAATTTACAGTCATCTGATTTAAATGAATCATTTTGAACATTTTCCATATATTAAAGACTAGTCGATAATCAAGCTGAATTAGATTAACAAACCAACCATGGAAGTCTTCGGCATCGTTGTGAAAAATGACACATTGTAGCTTTTCCAGCGGTTTCACTTTTAAGTTTCCCCGGAAGGGTCTACGCTAAGGTGTTGGAAGACCGTTCTAGGAACGCTGATAGTAGGGCGGCATGCCCGCTTAAGTCATTATGGCAGCTGGGGACTATATGGTCATCCCATTGAAAGTCTTTATCTTTTTGCAGATGACTTAGGTATTCTCACATCCCAGATGAAACCCGCTAGAAAGGTTTGTGAGGGTATCTCGTGGTTTTTCCATCTCTCATCTATGGTCATGAAATTTGCGCACAAGTTGCCGAGATACTGCCTCATCAACTCAATATTGAGCACCTGCTTCAGTGAACAGAAAATGTTATGCTTCGATGGATTGGTCACGTGGAACAAATGTCCGCTTCATTATGACTTCCACTGCGTGCCGTGAATACGGTTCCATCATCAACCACTTTGCGTCCATCCTTGTCCAGGACGAGGTGGTTAGACCAAGTCGCTTGAGCATCACGCCTGATGAGTTAGAGGCGATGGCAGGGGATCGAGTGGTCTGCAGATTTCTTCTGCGTTCTATAGACCCACGGGCAATTTAGTAGACCTTGCATTATAGCGATGATGATAATATTGCAATGAAAAGACTAGACACGGGAAGCTCACAATGGTCGTAATGAAGGGTGGTGTGGTAATTTTTCCACACAGAGAAACTATTATCAAACTGAGTTATACTTCTGACGGGTGCCGAGATGAAAATGGACAACCAGTAGTAGAGTCGCAGTCAATGTTGGGAAGTTGGAACGGCAATGAGAAGCCAAATAATGCTGCCGCTCCAACTAGACTATAATAAAGTCACGATAGACATATCGACACTAAATTAGGAACTCCGCTATTGGCAGTGGACGGTTCGCTGAAATCTTTAGAGTAGCTGTAGACAATCTTGTCTGTAATATGCTGCATTCGAGAAAAGAGGCGCAGCATTGATGATTTGCCGGGAACGTCTTTTAGGGGAAATATTTCGAATGACTCAAAGGCTTCCCCTATCTCGACTCCGGGCCAAGCTTCACAACGAAATATGGACTCAATGCCTTATTTCCCCTACAACTGGGTCTGCCCCAAAGCATTTTCGACCCTCTGGAGCTGTTACCAAAAAAATTCAAAGGTCCACTACAATGCCAAAAGCATTCCTAAAAATGAGAGAATTGGAGAGCAATCATGGTTTATGTGAGTATGAACTTAGAACTGTGTCTCAAGCCACCACTCGGAACATCGTACGTTCCATCACTGACGCCTGAAACGATTAAAACCACGTGAACACAGAACACACATATTTATCTTCCAATTGCTATGCAAAGTCACACGTGGCAGTACATCTGAGTGCTGAGAAATATATGATTTCACACCCATTTCCCTCAACTTTGAAGCTTAAATCTATTTTTCATTCGATTAAGTATCCGATTTCCGGCAGACACAAATATGACGCGTAACTTATTGAAATTCAGTATACGAAATAAAAAACAACTTATTGATACTTAGTTCCAATCGTGGCGTGGCAGAACTGCTCCGACGACAGCTCGAACAAAATCGGAAATTTGAAAAAAAGTGTATCCTAATTGCTACACGCACGAGAAGATAAAAAGCAATAACGGCATCAGAAAGCAAATAAAAAAAGACCGAATGATAATAATGATCATAAATATGAGGATAAAAAATCGATAAAGGAAGCAAATTTTATGTGCCTTCGCGCCCCACCAATCGAGCATAAATCCCCCAATTCACCTCTTGAGCTAGAGTTCATAGCCAGCACGATGGAAAATGGTGATGGAATTCAGAACATATGAGCTTTATAATGCCTGCGCCTTTGATACATTATATTCCTTCAGCATCTGTATCCGTTCATTCATCATCCAAAAGTTTTTCTACTTTGATACATCATATATTTTCTTTTTTTTTCATACCTCCGTCAATAAAATTGTGTGATTTTCGAGAACAGAAGTTGCTTACAATATCGGGAAAAAAAATCCGGATACATCCCAGAAGCCTTTAATTTGGTTGATGCGAGTACACATGAAGTGCCAGTGCTTGAGGGATGTGGGGATTCCATCTTTGTCAGCGTCATCTTACTTTTGCATCACTGATGATGTTCTGATTATTCTGGTTTATTTGCAAATGCGCACACACACACACACACACGCACATTCATTCATCGAGTTACTTTCCGTCCGTGCAGCATGCGGCATCTGATGAATATCATCTGTCTATCTGCGCGCTGAAAGAGCGAAAGAACTCCAACAAGGACAACGACTGACTGGTGCGAGAAGCCGGAGTGTGCGAGGACAATTTAAATATTCTCATTTAGAATTTTCAATGAAAAGCTGAAATTCAATTGAAGATTTGATTACAACCGAAAATGTGAACAAACAGACGCAGCAGCCAGCAGCGCCAGCGACGGCGGCAGCAGCAGCAGCAGTACCGACACATTTCTTTTTAGTCAAACTGTCCTGGTTTGCTCTTTGAAGGAGGATGTGGAGATTTCGCAGATGGATGGAAATATGTACGTGTCTATGTACAGTTAACTGTTCGTGACAAATTAGCTAGGAAATCTCATTTAAAATCCGTATACCACCTTCTGGAATCATTGGCGAAACTTGGTGAGGTGTAAAGGCAGATCGGATAGATAGACGATGAAATGGGGCCTAGTGAAATTGAATTCGCTGAGGAGAGAACGGAAGAATGTGTTTGCCGAGGTGAACAACATCGGGATTGATAAAGAGATACAAATTACTGGCGTACAATTTTCAGCTGCTTACTACTCAGAATGGAAATTAATTTCAGCTTAACTAGGACATCTGTTCTTAGTTTGCTTGAATTTGCATTTTCCTCTGGCATCGTTGGCCTTAACTTTATTACCATAGCCATCAGTGTTGATTGTTCTGCGACGGCATCTTTTCCAGTCCAGCGGCCCGTTGATGGGAGAATGGTGGGTGGTGGGGGCGTGAGAGAAAAAGAATTTGATTGGTTTTCTAAATTAAAAGGTTCCTCGGCTGATTTTGGTTCCAGGGCAAACTAATTAGATGAGAAAAAAAATATAAATTAAATGAGGATAATGATGAGCTTGGTGGTAAGGCCATGTTAAATTACTTTTTGTCCTCTTGCACGGTCGTTGCTACTCCAATGGTGCATTGCGTTCATCGTTGACGGGAAGTAAAATATTGGATATTAATTTTCTTTGTAAAAATGTTTCTCTCTAGAGATATAGAAGCGTTGGCAATAAACGGGGTCCAGTTTCGAATTTAAGAGAAGAATATCCGTGAAATGAAAGGCATTCAAGGTTGGACTAAGGTGGTTGTAGAGGGGGGGAGTGGGGTTATGTCCATTCAAGAGACTAGTAGACACAAGATGGTGCGCTGATCACGAGGCTGTTAAGCTATTGAAGGAAAATTTCGTGAAGCTGCAACCATACTCTTGCCTGCAATACTTTCAACCGAAAAGGAGCACACGTAAAATATAGATTTTATTGATTTAATCGAAACATTCGTGGTTTGTGGGTATCGACTCCTACGCACTTGGAGCAAGGGGTCCAGGTTCGATTCCTGGTACGAAAAACAATATAATTTTCACTGCCCCACCTCTTTCGAGTCACTGACAATGCTCAAAGAGTATAAATTTCTAGAAAAAGCTTCTCAAACTTGACCGTTCGGCGTCGGCATAAAACGGCAGGTCCCTTCCACTCGTTATACAACAATAGCACGCACAACACTAGTGGTTGCTAAGCTGCTAGGCCCTGGCGCTCTACGGGCTGTAGCGCCACACATATTATTATTAATTGAAATATATACAGCAATAAAAGCTCGAAAGCACCCGCCCCTGCTTCGAATCAAATACATGCTATGTATCCTAATACTTTCCGCTAAACGAATAAATCAGTCAGTTAAAAAATTCGATTATGTCCTTTGCCGTCATTGATCCAATTCCATTTAGTTAAGTCCCCATTTCAAACCACTCAATGCTTCTTAACTGGATTCCAAGCTACCTCTCAAAGAGGATTGAATCTGTGAAACCCGGTAGTTGTGAATCTACAAAGAAATATTGTGGTATTATCCAGTCCGCAAGGCAGTCATTTGGGGCCCCTACCTTTTTTAAATTCTTCAATCAGATTCCTTCAATTCTTAATCATGTTAACTTTCAATGTTTTTCGTAGTACTACAAATCAATGCCGACATTGATCCAAATCCATTTAGTTTGCAAATTAAGTCCCCTTTTTCAAATCACTCCATCTGAATGCCACAAAGAAGTAACCACTAATCTTCTCGTAATTCAAATTTCGGATGGTCATGATTCAAATATCATGCAGGCGCATTCATAGCTTGTAAAGGGTGTTCCTTTCATTCATCGCAGATTGCCTTCCTCAAACTAGTCCTCAATCCAACATTCATTACTCCATGTACCCTATGGAATATCCCGACCCTTATCGTTACTTAGGAAAGAAGAAAATATCATACCCATCACAGAACTTCCACAGGTGCATCTATATGCTTGATAGTGTTTTACAGGTCTCCTATCCATTTATTCATCTGCTTAATTTCCTTCCCTTTCCGAGTTTCGAAGTATATGGGAAATTAGCATACCCTAGTGTATAAACAAGAATAAGTCTGTTATTTTCTTTTTCTATTTGAGTTTCCCTTTAAAACTTTCAAATACCCCTCGAGCAGAGTATTTGCACATTGCCCAGTGCCGGAAGGAAACACACAGCTGAGCAGCCCGTAGCTCAAATATTCCTCAAAAATACATATTTCCGAAATCTAACATCTCTTACCTCATAAAATCAGTACTTTCTTTGAGGTTGTACAAAATATCCCCTCCGGCTATTGAAACCATAGTTCGTACGTTTTCATCAAAACCATACGCACACACAGAACGTCAGTCCAAACAGCCGTCTGTTTCCACCTCATGGGAGAGCAGTTTTATTCAATCTTGGCTAGGAGTCCTCAGACAGAAGGCACTCCCGTGCACACCGACCCACCCGGCTTTTTGGGGGAAAAGAGAAAAGAACGTCTTAAATGGATAACCCCAATGGGGTCATCCATCGAACTGCGACGAAAAAGTTAGGATCCGGAAGTACGAATACGAGTACATTCAAATGAGTGTGGCTGAGGTACACTCCGAGGATGTATGGGTGAGATTCATTTTCAATTTATGTTTTCTTCAATTCAATGTATGAATCGCCATTCGGAAGAGACCGAGAGTTGGGGATACGCTACGAAATTAAATGACCAACCGGATGCAGTCAGGGCAAATTTCCGTCCAACGCACAATAGACGGCAAGATGGTCATTATATTGGCTTCTGATTGGGGAAGTCGATTTTTCCGTTCGTTGCCTCTTCCCTCATCTCATTTCGTTCTTCCGGAAGGAATATTTTCTCATCCTGTATATAATTGGACATTCATTCTTGTATTGAAGTTGTGTTGTAATTTACAATGGAACGAAATGAAGCTGTTATGGAGGATATCTGATGGTACTTTCGTTCTATTCATTCGAAAGGCAACATAGTTTATTATTGTGATACATCGGAGAAATAGTAGAGCTTTTCGTTTGTTTTGTTGCAATCTGGCTACAAAAGAGATTAAAGGAATTATGTCTTTGATTGTGTATAGTTGTCGGAAAGGTATTGTCATTCATGTATTTCCAACTATAGGAAAGAATCCATTCGAGAGAGTTGCTACCCAGCTATTCCAAGCACCAGGTCTGTGCTGCTCAAGGCACATTTCAGTGTAGTCCCAAAGATTCAATAAAGCGGTCTTTGCCCTATTCCTGAGTAACGGGATATTAGGGCAAAAAAATGGACATATATCCCCTTAACAACCCTACGGATGTACACATCGATTTTCAGACTAATCTTGACCTTGAAAGCCACCCCTGAAACCTTGATGTATACACGCTGAAAGACACCAACTCACAAGCTTTAACAGGAATACAGAGATTTGCATGCCTGGGTGTCACAGCAGCATTGCAACGGCTGGTTCCCAAGCTTTACTGGTCATGCATGTATACTGTACATACCACAAGTTGAACACTTCGCAAGCAACTGCACTTCTCCCCGGTCATTTGAGCAATATCGGCAATAGAGATCAAGTCGAACCTGGTCGTATGCTGCGCGAATAGCGGAGAGCTTAAGGTTCTTAGCACGATGTACTCTATAGCTCTAGGCTGGGTCACGCGTTATAGGCAAAAAGCCGGCATTGAGGCAGCGGATGAACGACGACTCACCTCTTGTTGGTGTCAAGAAAGGTGGAATGATACAGTCACATAGTTAGCATAACTCGGATCTGAGACCACTCGGATGCTGTGGCCCAAGTTTGACAGACAATCTCCTTCAATGTCACAAAAAGTTGCTCGAGATAGTAGTTGAAGCACTAACTGGCCATAATCATCTGAAGTGTCATGAAATGAAACACATGACTTCATATGCAGAGGCTGTGTACTTCTCACGTACTTCCAAGACCTAGAGTGTGAAAGCCGAATTCATCTCGGTTTTATCTCGGTATCTGTTCCAAATCTTACTTATGGTCATGATATTTGGGTAATGACCGAAGGAATGTTGTGGGAGTTACCCGGTGTGATGTAGTAAGAAACTCGGAAATGTTGAGCAACTACTTCTTGGCAGATACTGTTCGACCACTTCTATGGCTTGACCACCTGGCACGAATGTCCCAATCATCACGACTTCCGAGGCAGGCCCGGAATGCGATTCCGTTTGATAGGTGTCCGCTTGGCAGACCCATGGTCAAGTGATTGGACAAAGCCCTACAACTCTCTTCATATCCGCTGAACAATATTCCTGATGAGTTAGAGTTGATGGCGGATGATCGTGTGCCCTGGAGATCTCTCGTGCGTTCTATATCCTGGCGAGCGCTTTTGTGGTCTATTCGGACCATTGAAAGTGAAGATAATGATGACCTTATGTTTGCATATTATGCTATTGGGAAATAGCATTAGCATCGAATATTATGTACGAACACCGGAAACGGAACACAGGAAATTTAAAACACGTAAAACAACACAATATTAAATTTCTGGACACCAAACATTTTTTCTTAAAAATATAATAGATACTAGATTTATTTTAGTTCTTATCTAAAGATTACCTTTGATTTTGTATAATTTTATGAGACCAAACAAATTAGACGAATTTTAAGAATGGTTACACATATGACGTACTCTAAAACTCCAACAGTTGGTCTGCTAAGTATTATGCAGTAACTGACAAGTAACTGTGTGAAAAATCAAAAGTGGATCTCTGCAGATTGCAGAATCAGCTCGGCATCACGTCAGTTCCAAAACGCCAAACGTTAAATGATGCACCATCGATGCATCAGAAACTGTTAATCCATTACCGATTGCCGATGACAAACAAATCTCGGAAATGAAGGGAAACACAATTTTGTATATTAAACGCAGCTTCATAGCCACCTTGAAGTTGATTGAGGGCTAATGATGTTTTTTTTCTTGCATCTTGTTTACATTATATGTTCGAGGAAATTATAAATCCTCCACTCTAGATGGCCTCACTCAAGATAATAATTTACCTAGTCTCGATTGCTTATCAAGTACAAACGGATGTCTGCTCAAAGAAAGAAATCCAAACAATGAGCGTTATTAACATCAAATTTAACTCAAGGACGTAAATCAATTCCACAAGGCCTGGGAATCACAATAAACAAATTGGAGCTTAGGCGTTTGCAATTGATTGTACCCGTAACATCCTCACAAATTCTTTTATCCCCGCCCCAGGAGCAATATTTTGATTGACACTTACATGACACGGTAAATACGCATGACTTCCGATTTGTACTGTTACATTCGTCTCCTGCACTGTGAAATTCTTCGGTGGTGTATTCGCATACGATGATTCCAAGTACAGCTCATCCTGATTCATGTGTAGCGCCTCGGGTGGTATAAGCTGCGAATGGGTGGGTAGCGCCGATGAAGTTGGCAGGCTGCTGCTGCTGGAATCGCTGACGATTGTGGTGGTGAAAGTTTGAAGAAATTCCGCGTCACTTATTGTGCGATCTGTGAAAAGTAAAACAAAAAAAAAATGCCATTCACTCATTGTATGAATATTAAATTTATCACCCCCAAGGCACGTCAAACAACACTTGAAACAGTTCACACTCCCATAATCGGACTGGCACGAGCCAAAAAAAATCCGGCAACATCACAAGGGCCCTTAACAAGCAATTAATAACAGAAATTTCTCCACTTATCGGTGAAAAACTTTTTGAATCGTCAATCAATTCCGAAGTCATCAGGGTGTGATTTGTCCCACGCAAACCACACCCAGTTCTAAGAGCGAAACTTTTTTGTTAATTTGAAAACGCTCCCCGAAAAAATCAAAGTGGCTCTCTTCCAGAGGACACTCCCGCGAGGATTTTGCACAAAAAGTTTGTTTTTGAACACAGGAAGCAGCTAGGCCGTCACTGTGGTTATTTTATTTTATTTTTTTTTTGTCAAGAAGAATTCCCTAATGACTCGGCAGTGAATTTTCAAATTTTCACACAGCGAACTCTTCGGTGATGGTGTGGTGTGGTACCCCCCGGGTCTCAGGAGTTTACAATCCTTCAATTGCGGCTAAGAAATTACCTCTCATTTTGTGACGATAAAAAATTGCCGCTATCCTCTGAAGGACCATTGGTGTTCGCTACAGAGAATTGCCACTGAATAAGCGCACCTTGACATGGCAAAGGGAACGCTTTGTGCTTGTCATACTTCAACTGGTTGGATCTCATGGAGGGCAAAGGAAACGAAAAGTTCATCGAGGCTCTGTTTTGTTTGAAACAACTTGATAGCTGTAAAATTGGATGAGGGAGTGACCGAAACGGAACTAGAACGGGGCAATGGAAAGCGCTGACAGGATGGAAAAGTTCTCCTTTTTTGTAACAAAGCCTGTGCGAGAAAGGTTTTAACCTGAAGATTAACTTAAAGCAGATAGAGAGATATCTTATATGTAACAACTACATCCGGAGGCACTTGGCAGTACTAAGAAGAGTTTCTCAATATGTGGATGAAGGGAAAATCGCGGCATTAATGGCCGCTCATTCAGAGCGAACAGTAGTTATTTTACCAGCAATAAACATAAAATATTAATTGAGTTAAGTTTCTTTTTAATAAATTAATAATTGTCGTTAAATCTAGATGCTTAGAGGCGACTGGAGATATTGCACTCACGAAAAGATATTCAATTTAAAGGAAATCTTTCGAATATCATATCCGCCATAATACGAGGGCTGTTTGACAAGTCAGTGTGATGACTAATGAGTTATGTGCTTAAACAATTTGACCGCTTACCACTGGATTTTCGAAGTCATAAATATTTCAGCACATAACTCATCATGTGGTCCTTCGAGCCGGATTTGTACAGCTTTCTACAAAGGAGATACCGAGTAGAAGAAATTTCAAAAATCGAGTGTTCATTTCATTGTATCAATGATTGATAATAAGACATAAACCTCCTAGCCGTTGGAAACCTGCACAGGATTTCAGCATGCAGAGGGGCAGTGATGTGATTTCTTCAATCTAATACTGAAGAAGACGGGCTGTTGTAAACACAGAATTCAATATCAGTAATAAAAACAAACATCAGCTACAGCCGCCATACAATCATGAGTGCTGTCCACTAGCACACCAGTCTCACGAAGTTTTTGCACAAACTTGAGTACAGCAGTTGCGGAAGATGCTTAATTTCTATCAAAACTTCTTCTGTTCAAAAAACACACTGCTTGGGCTACACAGCACTCACTTTGGAAACACGACATCGAAGACGCAATACAACTTGGTCTTAGTGACTGGAAACAGCCGTGTCCAGGACCGTCATCGATGGAAGGCATATATAGCTCAGTCTCAGAACTCTTCATGGGTGGCCGGTCTGACAAGTAAGTAATGACATTCGCTTTTCACGCTCAGACGTTACTTATTTCTTACATGGGGGTTCTTGATTGTAGTTTTCCCTCAATATACATAAATGAAGTAGTTTACTAAGTTATTATATAATACCATATCTTAGCTGTAAAGGTACATTGTATCCTAAAACTCTAAATATAAATTCAAACTGTAATCTCGTAATATGTTACTTGAAATTTTAAATGGAATTGGATTGAAACGTTACTTATTCTCGTAGATTTAATTCTCCAGTTATTTGCACGTTAAGAGCCGATGCCCCGTAATCACATTTATTTTAATAAAACATTTTTGGCGTTAAGAATAATACTAAATTCTATTATAAATGCCCAAATTTGCATAGTTGACAATCATCCTGCATGTCTGAAGACTTTTTCAGACGACCAATTTTTCATTAATATTTTACACAACTGCCTACTCCTCGTCAAGTATGCAGCATGGCTCATTTAACTGAATGCTTTTATGTCACCACAATTCATTGCCCACTTGAGCTTTCTCATGCCATTGCATACCATCGTTAAGACCATTAAGATACTCGTCATAATTACTCGTACAACTAACTATTCACAAGCAGCCGTACAAACTGATGCACCTGACAAAACTTAACGACAGATTCATTAACTGAAAAGCGCAGGTCAAGGCCTTGTTCATTTAAAGTTCAAAACGTAAATTAAACTGACAATGAAATTAATTTAACTTTGCTCTCGGATTGTTATTGTTGCACACCGCTTGGCCCATCTCCTGTCCCATTATTCGGATTTCCTTTAGATAATTTTTAATTTAAATGCAAAAAGTCAGGTGAGAAGTGTCGTATTTTTTTTTGTTCAACAATGATGACCGGAGGGAGCTTTCACCAAGGACACTCAGTATCCGATACTGGGAAATTTTTCCACGAACTGGGGCCAGTGATAATGAGAATAACGATAATAGTGCGGAAAAGGAAAAGATTTATTTACAACAAAGATTGATTTATTTCGCTTTTATTCAGATCTACGAAAATGTACGCAGCATTGATAACCGCATGCGTAATAAATACTCGGTTTAAATATGTTATTACACAATTTAATGTGTAAACGTGGGCGTATGGTGCAGCACTTTTCCTGCGGGAGGCGCACTGAAATTTGAGTGGGGATAAATTACGCTGTGAAGCCCACTGCCATGTGATGTGTGGGTGTTAAGAGCTATTCAATGTTTTTTTTTCCAAACAACGTGTAGTGATGTTATTTGAGCAATTATACATATATGGGATCAGTAAGAAGGCACACCCCGAGCGTGTGTAATTGTTAAATTTTCAATTTAAATTTAGGATTTTAGATGCCTCAGGCCATTGCCATTATTGAACATGAATATTTTAAACTAATGATTTGCATGGTTGGGGAGAACTGCTTTAAAAGTTGCAGCACCGTATCGAATTATTGTTTTGCCAACCAATAGGTAGTGAAGGTTTCAGTGGGTTGGATGTTGATCTGCTGAATGTCAGGCACTGACTGACAGGATGGGCAAAGTCAGAAGCGGTTTCTGCTTCACCGACGTGGCATCGCGTTCGCAACAGCTGAAATCGATCACCATCTTCTCTGATAGCCTAGCGACAATAAAGACCATTACATCAGACATTGAAGCTGGTTAGTCTATGCAGGTAGAATATTAATGAGATATTCTTCGTAAATTCGGCGACCCCTCTGCTGGCTAGCGAGACATACTGAGATGCAATGTAATGAAAAGGGGCCAGCCTCGCGAAAATGGGTTAGGATTTGGAGGAATTTTTAGCAATCCCGTATGCGCACACACCACTCTGTTCCGCAAGGAGAAAACTAGAAGACAAAATCCTGGATGTAGCCATAACTCGCTGGCTGGATCTGAGTATTGGAGCTACAGTAAGAGCTCCAGGGCCGATGCGGAGGAAGAAGAGATCAAAAGCCCAGCCAGAATACAGCTTTTAGGAAACCACTTCTTCATATAACTGGAGGACTTAAGAGGTGATGAACTGAAAACATACACAAATCTGGCTGATTTTAGAACTACAGTAGGCCTGTTGCCAAACATGGTATCCGACGACGTTCTCAATTAAGCAGCATGAGAGCAAACAAAATGATAGATTTCACTTACTAGACTAAGGTTTTTCGAAAATGAACTTCAACAGTTTATTCACCAGAAAGTAGCCACCACCGACAGTGTTTGGGTAGCCCCAACTGCTGACGGCTACTATCTTCCTGTATTTTTAGACTGTGGAGTTCAAATAAGTGCTGAAATACAGATAAGTAAACATTTCCGCCACAGATCATGGACTCATGACCAGGTCTCATAGAGCGCACATCAATCCCGATTGGCTTCAAAACCTGAGCAAAGAGCAACTGGTTTAAGATACTTCCCTAGTCCAGCGGTCGTTATTATGACGGTTAGCACAAGCTCATAAATAATGAATTTTTGTTTGATTGCAGTGCACAATTTCCATCATAGATTGTGGCACAGAAAATTATACTAGTAGCTAGTATCGGATGTTGTGGCAGCCTACTGGTAGTAACCGGTGTCTGAATGTTTATCATGACTAAGGAGGCATAGCGTGTCCGATTCCGAAACGCCAATGGTTGGTTTGGAGTTGCAGAGTACAACTGGGTGTGTGGTTTTAGATCGGTTTCACACTTCGCCAAGGGAGAGGAAAGTGTCCATAAGCCTTAACCCAAAACTGGTACAATCCAAAATCGACATCAGAGCTGGAGATGAGCATTGGAAGTGTTGCATGCTTACTGTCACCACTTAATCATCTTAAACTTAATCAGTTAAACATCTTCTGCAGAAGTCGTTTATCGAATGACGTTTTTTCTCGTGGCGTCATCTACCTAGAGGCAGTGAGCTGAAATTTTATGACAAGACACATAACTTAAGACATAACTTAAGATCGACCGAGATCTATTCTGGGCCAGATCAATTTAGAGGTTTAGCGTGTAATGCTTGGCAGCCATGTCGTGCAGGTAAGTGCGGTCACTGTTCGTCGTAGCTTACGTTGAGTTACAGGCGGCAAGTAAGGGCAGTGTTTTTGCTCGGCTGTTAGCCTGTCAAGCACGCCCGCTGAACACTTGCCTAGAATATCTGGAGATCAGAAGCGGAAAAGCCCTTCTCCTTAGGAACTTTACATAAGGCAATTGACCGGACCGTTTGCCTAGAAACCGATGACCGTCCTAATTCCGACCGAAAAATCGTCGACTCTTGGACAGCAGGACAGCACAATAGAAGTGACTACCATAAGTCACTTCCGATAACTGGGAATGATTACAAAATATCGTACTACTCCTGCTGCAGCATCTTTCTAGTCCGGGTGGACCAGTGGCAACGTGCACTGGCTTGAACCAGAAAGAAGATGACATTCATAAAAACCAAGAATATACGTAAATCTCAAATTCATAGCTTAAATTGTGTGCATTCTTTGTTTTCTGACCAACCATTCAATGATGTCGGGAATAGAACGTGATATGATAGTAGTCGCGCAGTTTTACTTTTTATGCCACGCCACCTCCTTTTGAGAGATGATGTTCTGTGAGGTATAACTGCCACGTGAGGACATTCGGAATCAACAAAATGAACCAGCTGACAAGGGTTTCAATGTCGGTTGATTTTGTGTATTTCTGGTCCATCGTTCAAGCATAGCTGATGACTGAAATAACGACTTGAGATACATACACAATAATTCTTCCCCAGAGCAGTATTTAGCTCTCCCAGTTTTGAAAGAATTTGTTTTCGAAAAAGTCATAAATGCTACCCCAGCTTCGAGGTTTCTGTAAATTTAGACCAGCATTTTATTTGTGTATTTCCTGTACGTCCGGTACGTCAACTTCAAAACGACATTTAGATATAAACTCTCCCATTCAACTCCACAGAAAGCCTAATGCCTGCCATTAAGAGAAATGAGATTCAGTTTTCGTCCCAGCAAGAGTTACATAAGTGGATACGTTCGGGTCCCCAAGAAGTTAAGAACTTTTATAGATCATACGAATGGTTAAGTCAAGCTACTTGCTACAGAATAACTCATTTTACGAGCTCTGCCTACATTCACACGTACGAGCATGTCGTGTGGAAGTTTATCTCCCATGAGTGTCCTTGACTATATTTACTTCAACATTTCAGGAATGGAATGGCTTCCATTGTAAACATCGTCATGGATGTGGAATACATTCAAACGGTTTCTCCGCTGAATATTTTTAAAAATCAAACAAAGCCAACCAACGAGATACTTTTACATTTTTGCTTCTCTGTTTTTTTTTCAGACATCGTGTGGCATCTTATTAAAATTCTTCGGCCTTCTCCTGCTCTCGGCTGAATTTCATTTTTTTTTGTGGAAAATAAGTCCCAAAACCTCACGTTTTTTGTTTAACTTCGAATGAGAAAATACCTTGTTCGGATAGTACACATGTATATGAAACGTACCTGTTCGCAAAAACCAATCTCCTGCTCGCCTGTGCACAGTTGTACTTTTTTTTGTTGGTTTTTGTGTGTCTGGTCCCCCTGTCCTGTTTTAATATACCGCAACATGCAGCTTGTTGATTTCCTCCTTGTGTCCTTGTGTTTTCGTGAACACAAAATGATTATCTCCCTCAAAAATTAGGTCACGTAACAGAGGAAAACTTTTGCACCCTCTTCGGCATCAATTTTCAAAAAACCTGAACGAGAAAATAAGACTGAAAACAAAGCCGCTGCTTTGGCCACTCCCTTACCATACATCCTGCATGACTGCTGGTATCCTTCAGCGAGTAAAATACACAAAAAAAAAATACGAAAAAAACACGACAACATGACAACAGGAATACGAAAGAGAAGTGAAGTCGACTGCTTATGCATACGAAAAGGAGGCACATGTCCTCAGCACTAAACTTCTGTCAAAATACCGAACTACGGTGTGGCGTGCGGAAAAGAGAAGACTTCCGACGTCATATCCAACGCTGACATTCTAACATCAAGCTACAACGCTTCCTTACAAATCGTTCCTAATGCACGAAATTACGATGTCTTGTCATCGAGGCGAATATAAGCAGCGACAGCGACAGCGACGATGGGGCCCATGAGTACATTTCCGGCGGTAGAGAGGATGTGTTGTGAAAGTAGGTGGACACGAACATGAACATGGCTTAAATGGAATAATTGGTAGGAGTGGCTCATTCGTGTTCTACCAATTTTAGTTGGGAAGTTTTTTTCTTGTTGCTCCTCTTGCCGCCACCACAAACTGGGGCGAGCTCGCTGAGCTGATGAGCAGGAGACTCAGTGCCCAGGAGGAGCAACTTGAATTGGTGGTCGGGTGGTTGGATATTCGGGCTGTGTCCAAAGGATGCTGTAAGAAAGTTTTTGCCCCAACAGTTTTTGGTCTTGCAAATCGGAAGCGAGAGAATGTCATAAACAGATTTTCGACAATTTCCCTTGCCCTATAACTTTTCCCCGAGAGATTGCCGAGTTGAAGGCAGGACACGAAGGTTGAAAGTCATTGTTGTCTAGTTGTGCTTCAGAGAATACGACCAAAGAAGAAAGAGCAGAAATAGAGTCTAAAAGACAAACCGAAATGAAAAGCATTTGCCACCGAGGGACGTGTATATCTGAGAACACTGGAGCGCACATGTATAGCATAAGCTGCTTGAATGGAAGTCATCCCCATTATGATTTCGGTCGACCATGATGACGGTGGTCACAATGGGACCTACGTACATAATTCTCTCAACCCCAAAACTTGAATCAGTGTTTCCTTGTCGTTTAGACTTTTGTTCGTTGGCTCTTGGTGGATGTTACTTTATTCAGCGTCGACATTCGTCTGGAGTGAGTGTTTGTGTGTTTTGTGGGCTAAACAATAGAACCGGCGGAGTTTTGTGAAGCACACCACTTGGGGTCAGAGCGTACGAATCCTTGAGGAATTCTGTGAACTGCATTGGATTTTACCTCTTGTGTCTCAGCTGCGGGGCATGAAACTCGCATGCTGACTTCAAGTGAAAGTGTCTAGACGCCGAATGGAATTTCAACACTTTCCATCAGACTTTGACATTTCATACGTTCATTCTTGATTTGTGTGTGTTTTCATTGTAAGACGTCTACTACGAGTATTGATTCGACTAGTCGATTTATGTTGCTTGCACTGACTTCGATTCTCTTCTCATTTTTCTCCGCAGTGTACGTTTGACGTCAGATGGCGATACGATAAGATTGACTTATTCCCTATGACGAATTTCGCGAACGCAATTTAATTAAATTGAGTCCTGGAGACATGAAGATTGTTTTCCATGGCAAATGCATGGTAACAACGTCTGGGATTGAACAAGTACTTTACATAATTAATAAAGGATTGGGTGATGAAGAAATCGCAAGAAACAATTTCAGAAAATTTCAGAACCTCCTATAGAAATTATTTATTTATTTTTTCATTTGAATGGACAAACATTCAGTCGCCTATGTCCAAAGGGAGTCCGATTGGAGTGCACCACACTCGCTCTCTGTATTTCAAGGCCGCTTTTACCACTTCGTTGCTCTCTGGACAAATTGCAACAGCTATATGATGCTGAAATGTTAACGTGGACAAATGGTATTTTCCATAACGCCTGTTCAATGTACTCTACATGTTATATGGAGTTCCATTGAAGCAGGTGTAGAAGTTAAGTATCTCGGGGTTTTTTTGATCTATCTTGTAGATTGGCCAAGCTGCGTCAATTCAGAAGGATCAATAAGGCCCAGTTTGGTGTCAAAGCCTATTTTGTGGATTTTTCTTTTTTGTCCATATCAGGCTTAATCGTAACCCTTGATGAGTGGTCACTTGGACCTACCTGTCTAGGTTCGATTCCTCGTACGACAAGAAATAATTTTTTTACATTCGACAATGCTCAAAGAGTATAACTGTCTAGAAAAAGCTTCTCAAACTTGGTCGTTTGGAGTAGGGATAAAACTGTAGGTCCCTTCCACTCGTGATAGAATAAAAGCACGCACAACACAAGTGGTTGCTGAGAAGCTACCCTCTACGGGCTGTAACGCCACCCATATTATTATTATATGATGAGTTAGAGTCTATGGCGGAGGATCCAGTAGCATGGAGATCACTCGAGCGTGATTAATCCCTCTGCCCCTTTGTGGATCATGATGGCCACTTTAAATTAGCAGCGGAGCAGATTATTGTGCAGAAAATAATTTCTTCTTCTATTTTAAGAGAAGAGCAGATTGCAATTGAAACCCAGCATCTTTGGTCAGACAATCGGTTAGCAGTTCCCACTTGAAGCAATACCAACGTCACTCAGTTTCAGTACTCTTTAATTTAATTTACTCTACGATAGTTACCAGCTGCGATGAGAAGAGCTTTTCTTAAGGGGTTATGCCTCTTAAATTTTCGAAAAATCGTTTTTAATAAGTTGTCTCCTAAGATCTAAAAAATGATGACCCAAAAAGTTATGTCTGGGAAAAAATCTCGTACTCGGTTTTCGAATGATAGTACAAGACCCCATGGTCACCTTTTGTGAGAGCTCAGAACTTCAAACGCGGGTATCTCAAAACTGCATTTTTTAAGTTGACCGTAAACATACCTCAGACAATTTTAAACAGATTTACTGAAAATATTGAATAGACAGCGAACTCTCGATAAGTCGAACCTCCATATTTCGAAAACCTCCTTAAATAGACGCATTTTCACAGTCCAATGAAAAACTCTGTGTTTTTGCTTTGGATAAAAGTTAAACAATTTTCGGTGGGGCCGTGAGAGCAGCGTTGTTGCCACTTGTTGCTTAGGAGCATTGTCCTCCGCAGCAACCAATTGAGTGGCAGATAACAAGTTATTTATGCCATCGAATCGCTTGGCCCAAATTTCCTAGAACTCTTCGATTTTGTTTGAGAACTTTGCCACGCATCTTCTTAATTTCTCCAACAAAGCTGCTTTGAAGTGAAGCCGAGAACTTACTTTGTTGGTCTTCTAAAGTTTTGGTGGCAATTCCTTGTCAATTTCTGTTGGCATTTGCTTAATTAAGACCTAATGTTATACCAATTTGTTATAAACTTAATGTAACTGTCAAGACTACTCGCAATGTTGTTTAACATCACCAGTCTTTATGCCATATCATAAAGCCTTTAGTAGACTTACGTTTATGTCCAAACAAGAAGTAATCAAATATCAAACCGGCCATAATTGCTTCGGGATACTTATGCACAATTTAAACACCAACTGTAATTTACATTCGTACACAATTACTGATTTGACTTCATCTTAAATGGCCAAAAGTGATTGAAATTAAAACTTACCGAAACTGAACACAGTTATGTTAAAACAGCACAAAAAGTTATCCAACTTCAAAATGCCCATTATTACTGGTAACTTTCTTACTTTTTTTACTTATTGAATGATTTAAGTGCGAGCGAATGCAAGTATTCGCAAAGTACGAAAGTAAGGAAGTTATAGAAACTTAACGAAACTGAACGAAGTGGATTGACCATAATGGTCACAGAGACCTTTCTTCACGCTAATTATTTGTGGGTATTTAGACTCATCTTGATCGTGAATGATATGTTTATAAAATATAAACAACTTCAAGATACAACGACAAACTGACTAATGTATAAGCAAGTTTACGGAGGACACCCATCGCTGTGGAAAACGGCCAAGTACTACATGTGTTGCTATAAATTCTCGCGTCGTACACAGTAAAAGGCGGGTATTGGTGGTGGTTCCCTTCGAAGCCCTTAAGAGATCCAATTAGCACTGTACTACTCCACTCAAAGGATTAAAGTTAAATTCATGTAATGTAATTTAAATAAATAATTCGTTATCCCTCCGATAGAAATCTCAATGTGGCCGCTTGAAAGAAAACAATTTGCCTCGTCATTGCATGGTTGGACATCGTCACATAGCCTCTCTATCGCTACCAGGTAATATCTACTATGGTCGCTTGTCAATGGGCCGCCACGATAGCTACAACCCCAGAGATCCAACCCCTTACCCAAGCAAAAAAACATCATTGGAATCAGCTGGTCTACCTGAATTGCAAATGTCTATTTTACTTTCCATCAGGACCACAGGCAACATTTCAGGTCATGTGGCCTGCGTGCTTAACGTCCGAAGGCTAAGTAATAACTACCAAGCAGTGAATAATTACTCATGCACGTGGTGAATGTTGCTTCTCCAGAATGTCTCTGAGGAAACTGTTGGATATATACATGTTCATTTCAGGAAAGTGAGTAAGCAAAAATACGATTGAGGATTAATTTTCTAGTCATGCTTTTCAGCCTTAATGAGGCCTTATTCAGATATCAGGCACGTTGTAAGGCATTCACATTATACGTCTTTATAGCATAATTCTTCTAGTATCTCTGGCGGAGACAATGTGATTGCATAACCCAGAGTATATACCGCTTTGAATTTGGGATATTTTTCTTAACCAACAGATCCAGCAGAGTTTCTGCAGTACGTTGCTAGCTTGCTACCCCCGTAGCCTGTGGAAAATCACATGCTTCATTGAATTTTAAATGAGTTGTTGGCGTCAGTCGTTTGGAATATCACATTCAACTTTCCGGCCATTTTATCCCATTACACGGCTGAAGACGATGTAGGTCGGGAACATGTCCCCTTCAATTGCTTTACCATCTTACGTGGACGCGTATGGATTCTTCATACCAATACACGCCACGATTGATTTTTAGCAATAAACATTCGCAAACGATTCCTGTAGCTCATACAAAACATGCTTGAAACTGTTGTGAACAAATTTCGATCCAATTTGCAGCCGCCTTTCAGCAGAATTCAGACACAAAAGAGAACCCAGACAAAGGCCCAACTAAATCAATTTGTTTTGCAGAAGAATAAAGCGAGCCATTGACCGGAATCACAGTACGACAAACTTTTGTCCGCATACCATCGCATACATTTCAAAGAAATTCCCCAATCATTCCGCCCATCTTCACTCGATTTATAACAAGTTCAGGGATTTCCAAATTTCATTTGAGCGTTATTGATTTGCATTTACAAAATTTCCGAGTGTGTGATGACATCAGCACTCTGTCTTCTTCGTCGGGATAATCCCATTTCACCGATATCAATGTGTGTATTGAGTGAATGAAGCATTCATTCGCCAGCAGGAACACGTAAAGTACACTACATGGACAGCTTTGCTGCTTACCATAGAAGACAGCTTAATTTCGTCTATACGATTGGCAGGATAATAATCCGAACCGTAAACAAACGTATTATTCGTAAGACTTATTTAGTTTCATTATGTCCTCCCAAGCCCCAGCCCCACTGTGTGTCGGCGAAAGGCCGAGTATTTTGAAGGTCACTGCTGGAGACGAGGCGTGGGTGTGCCACCCACGGCACAGCACTTTCGTATGCCATATCTTCGGAGTTTAATCGAAATCCATCTAGCAACGCACACAGTATCTCTCAATAGCTCTTTAGTGTATAATTAATTCCCAACCTTCTCGGCATACGAGTCTTAAGATTTTTCTTTAAAGGAAAAGTTAATCAAGCTTTTGGATGGCGTGCCTGCGCCATATATCTACATCCTCTCATGGTTTTGTTCATGTCTTGTGTACTAAATCATATCTTAAGCATCTCCAACGTTATGGTAGAACACGTCGATGCTGACGAGAAAATGCCTCACGAATGTACCTCACGTAGAAAGCGTTCGAGAGTCCTGGCATCGTCTGTGCCAAGTTCTTGTTACGTGTGTTCACACATTTGTACCTACATGTGGGTGTGTATTTGGGAGACCGTGTGTGTTATTCAAAGTGTTACCCTGACTTGTACATAATTTATCCTTTAAAGCAGATCCTTTCAACCATGTTAGACCCATACAAGCACACACTTCAAGGTGGGGTCTGCCTCGTGCCACTTTACCGATAAGCAGGCGAGATGAAAGATAAACTTTGTGAAAGGCAAAACCGAGCACGATGCAGACACACCAGCAAGCGAGCATGCAAGAAGAACTTCAGAGGATACGAGGAAGACGTGAGTGTGAATCCTTGTTTCTTGAGTAGTTGCGTAGTTATGAGATAATCACAGAACAAACAAATAGACCGCCCGAAATAGGCCGACAAGCATGTTCGTGATGGAAAAGTGGAAAAGGTGAAACATGTTTTTGACGGAAATACGGGAATGTGCCATTGTGTGTGTGCTTGTGTTCAGATTCCTATTTGGAGCGTTCTTTATGGGAATTCATTCTTCGCTTCAGATTATCTTGTGTGTCAATGTGGATTGGAAACTGGGCCAAGGTCAAAACCAGACGGGAGATGGGTTTGCATTTTTTAATAAGGGCTTAATGAGTGTGGATAGTAATCGACTGCGGTTAAAAAATATCCTCATTTGCACGAACACGCCATTGTTCAGAATGTTCAGAATACACGCGTGCACTTTATGACTTTATGACATGACACTTTGTGTTGTGAAATCAATTTTAAATTGCCTTGTTGCCCTTTACCATCGGTATAAAATGAGGTATCCATTTCTGTTGACAAACAAAGGGAATTGAATTCTGAACTCACTTTTTATATTGTATCTGATGTACGACTGAATTTTTTGTATAGATATGCTTTTAATTCGTATTTAAATTAACGAAGTGTTTGGCACACTTAAATACGGATACTTGATACATACATAACTTAGTATCATTCAATTGAAGCATTATCGTATGAAAATTTAAATGTTCTGCGCTTAAACAAATACCATCTCTACAGGAAACTACGACAAAAGCAAAACCTTCAATAAAATAATTATTAATATAATATATAGAATCATATATAAATCAATAATAAAATCGAAAAACAAATATAAGTACACTGTGGGACGAAATAAAGTGCAAACACGAATGTTTCATTTTTGATATTATTTTGATGAAAAAACATTGGATATATGGATCAAGTCGCATGTCATGACATTATTTGCTTTCAGTTGAGCAAATTATTACCGATAACTGGTTGTGTTTAACTGCCATCAGCTGGCCTCAAATAATATCAGTTCTGTAGCAAGTGCGCTTTTTTAATTTTGTATGCGGAGCATTGGAAGATTGACATCATTTTTTTTTGCGTTTTGAAATCTTATTTGTTGGTGCATAGATTTTATTATGAAAACACTAACGTCTGAAGTGAAGGAAAGCGCGAAATCGCAGCATGATGACGGGGAAAACCCCTGTCGTCAGCTGGAAACATAAGACAAGACTTACAGCCCAATATTACTACAAGGCCAGTGCAACGAATGCTCCGAGAAAGGGGTTTATACAATGCATATGATGAAGCATAGCATATGCCATCCAATATTTTTTAAAAAAGTGCCTAATCTTCGCCAAGTAGTATTTACCTAAGTCACACACATTCTGGCTAAATGTGAAAATTAAGTAAAAAAATTCCACAACCAGGTACCGAGTGTAGCGCAGGCTATCTGAAAGGCTTAAAAAGCCTTCGGGTATAGGTTATGAAAACTCTATAAGCCACGGAAAGGTGTCAATCAAAGTCTGGGTATGTTTCCATTTGGTGTCGGCAATCTCATCAAATTTGACTACAAAATTATGAGTTCAGCTTATGTCAACATTATTAGGGAAATGTTAGCTTTTTCTGCTTCGAAAATGTCTTTGGGAAGTTCTGCTGTTCACCATAATGACCCAAAGCAAAGAGTTTTTCTTTCTTTAAATTATGTACTGTTGATGTGTCGCATTGGAGCTCAACCTGAAGGAAAACGCGTAGCTGCTTACTTTATTTCTGGAAAAACTTAAGAATTAAAAGGGAAGCAACACAATTAGTCTTGAGCATGGCAATAAATAAATAAGTGAGTAGTGGAAAACCAAAGCATGGATTGATCCTAAACAAGGTGGAATCGAGTATTTTCTCCACTAGAAAATATGGTCTGATTAAAAACATCAAACACATCCGATATCCTTCGGCGAACTCATCGGAAGATGGCTGTAAATTGATTTTTACATATTGTTCAACAGAATATGACCATCAATGTCAATCTGGTAGACGGTCAATAATGACCAATAGACTGTGTGCATTGTTGCATGAACTTGTATTCTACCTATTTATCTGACTAACTAACTTCTGATGTAGCCTTTTGAGTTTTGTTGGAAAAATTAATTCAATGCATACAATATTTTTAAAAGAAAAATGATACAAAACAAATTATTCGTCTAAACGAAATTTTGTATGTGAATGTTTTTCTTCAGCTTTAGTCAGTATTAGTTTTGAATTCACTCTCTATTATAAATCACATTTGAGCACTTCTTAGTTGATATTCTCCCTGCAATATTTTTGGCACGTTCTTCTACACTCCACAGGGAATTCAACTGAATCTGTTCTCGCTCTCCTCATCTCATCCTCCAGCAGTCACTCTAAACAACTTCTAAGTCCTCTTGTTTATGATTTAACCACTTCTTGCTTGTATAAAGATGATTAATGTTTATAGAACTGAGCATTTTTCATGCGTTCAAAGATTTGGTAGATAAGCATGGACTGAAATGCCCTATTGCGGACAGCTCGCTTAACGAGGAGATTCTCATATCAGTCTAGAGGACACTCTCTTGACCGTGCTGAAAAGATAACATCAGCTGTAAGTGTTGAAATAAAATTCGCATAGATGGGATAACGCTATATGATATTTGGTAATGCATTATTTGCAATGTATGGGGAATTTTTAAGCGTTTGGTTTAAAATTGTCATTACTTTAACATCGAAACAAAAGTACATACTTACAATTTGAGTTTTAGTAGATACATTAATGCTTGCCATTTCTTTAAAAAAAATTATTTCATGGTGATCTTGACCACGACTACTCTAGTCACTTCTTAGAGCATATTTTGGCTGGTACCTCACTCATAACACTTGTAATGTTATCTTTCAAAGCTGTAATAAACTGTGGCTTATCGGCGCTTAACGAAGTTACTCACTCGATCTCGCTGGCCAATTCACCAGTCCAGAACGATAGGCAAATCATTAACAGAACTCATTTCTCAATTGGTTCATTGCTGTGTGATATGGAACGCCCTCTTGGAACTATATGTCGAGTCGATTCAGTTCCGGTATTTCGGTAAAACAAAGTGTTTTTGAATGAAAGTGGGCGCCATTGACAGTAATGTAATTTTCATGGCCATCTTTGAAAAAATACGCTCCAATCATACTGTCGAACCTGAGTTATTCAATCGGACGCAGTTATGAGCTAAATAGGTAAATCACACACACGGACGTCTCAAATAACTATAAAAATACAATACTTTATGTATCGCGTAAGGAAAAGAAGTTTATTTTGGTCAGTCCATTGTCTAAGGTCTGAGAGCGCGGTCATTTTGACGTTTTGGAGAAGAAACAAATATTTTTCGACCAGATTTTCATTATACGGCCACAACTGAAGACCATTTTCAGTCTCCTGACAAAATAATTTGGTATGCTTTCAAGGGCTTGAAAGCAAAATCTCATTCGTGACGTGACTATACGTGATTGGGTATCATAACTCTTTCGTGGACTTACTCAAATATTCCAATCTCAAAGATGCTATATCTTGGCCGAATATGTATACAAAATATTATTCCAACACAACACCATGATCAAAATTAAGTTCTTAAGATTATCCGGAAGATTGAAAGAACCACCACGAAATAACCAACTATTGCTCTAAAGTCTTTTGTATACTTTCTCAGAATCGGAGAGATAAGGAACAGATGAGTAAGGTCGGTGTTTTTTACTATACATACTTCTATTTGTCGAAAACTGAAATTGAGAGTAGAAATTGATGTAGTCGAAAAAACAAACCACGTTCGAGTTCAACACGTGGAAGTACATCTTCTATGTATATTCAAAAATAGTTTCATCAGAAACATTATACGCTACAATTAATTTGTATTGAAACCGAAAATAACTTTTAACAGAATTTAAATTGTGGTTGAAAATCTCAAATTTATTTGCCCAACTTCTCCTTTTTTCGATAGTCGACAAAATCTCGACATGATCAACTCTAGAGTTGAAAATCGGATGTTGAAATGGTCATCTTTGAATGAATAAAAACAAAATCGCTATAAATGTCACTTTTCTTTATTTATGTACGTACGGTTAACACTTGATGCAAATCATTTTGAACAAATTCGAAGTGTGTTGCTTTGAGTGTTTCCTATCAACGGAACTCTCGTGGTAAGCACTTAGCGTGCACAGATGTGGACCATCGGCTGGAACTTGGGAGTAGAAGAACAAGCGTCATCAGAAAGATGTTACGTTTGCAGTATGAGATGATCACGCACGTGAAATATGCAGAGCATCGTTGGCAATAAACGTCAGTAGAGTAAGCACCCGAACGAATGTATATTATCAGCATTTAAACGGCTTTCACGACACATGTGCAGGGCTGGCTTAGAGCCCGTATAGAACAGAATACAGCAACGTACAGATACGCACATATGTATGTCCACTATATCGGAATAAATATATCTGAAGTAAATTCCCAACCTTGTAGTAGATGAGAATGACAAAAGATTTTAGAAAAATTACCTTAGAGATTATAAACCACTTAACCAATAGAAAAAAATTCAGAATTATCAAGAGCGCGTCAGAGCAATCCCTGGCATCACCTGACAGCTGCTTTGAACGCGGTCTTTAAAAAGAGGTGCACAAATGATACAAGTGACAGCACAGCACTCTCGACTTCCACTTCTAATTCTTTGAATCGATTTATCGATTTAATAAAACGCTTTATTCGAATTTATGTACAAAACGTGCTGCCCCTCCATCCAAGAACTGCTTTCTGAACCCATCTGAAAATGTCCTCCAAGTAGATACTTACTTATACATATATTCATGCCTGTACATATATGTTTTGAAAATGTTCAAGCCCAGCATTCTTAACATTTTCTTTTTCAACAAACATTCCCGTGTGACCGCATAGAGCGATGTTCTTTTCATTGCAAAACTCATAACCCGTAAGCATTCATTCGTAGAAAGGAATGTGTGGATGTGTGTGTTTGTGCGTGTTGGTCGTTGGAACATTTGTGCACAAACAAATATGTTATTATTTACCAACACATCTGTCAACATTTTGCAGAGAAAATGTGCCAAAGAACTGACACACAAGGCCCAAGCGAGCCCACATAAAGGTCAGGCTTTTTTCTCGCGAGGAATATGCAAATAGGGTAGTTCCTTCCCTTTTCAGTCGGTTTCCTTACCTTTTTGAGTGCTCCCTTGAGGGGCCGCTTTAGCGGCAAAGAATGAGCTTTCAACGTGAAGTGTTGCCTTGAAACCGGATCTCCCTACACAGTGAAGTGGCGGGATTTAAATTCACTTGTTTCAAATGGTACGGGCTCCTTCGTCTTTTCCAACTTTCTTCCTTTACGAAAACGTCCTTGATATTTCATCAAGTTTCACGTTCACTTGTTCTGTGTCACCCTTGGATGTTATATTTTTGTCGCGTGCTTCCGCATATTTAGGCCTTCTTTTGCACATACACACAAGAGAGAGTGAGCGTCGCAGAAGAAAAGACGAACCGACATGGCGAAAAAATGGCAAATTTCCCTGAAGTATATTCTCGCTCTGAGGGCGCTCACTCAAATTAAGGACGAACAAAGGATATCACTTTCATCGCACACGAAAAACGCATTTCTTGAGTTTCATTTTTTTCCTCCTCTTCTTCGACAGATGGCTCACACATCCACAATCATATGAACGAATCATCTCGTCTCGATACAGGAAATACTCCAGAATTGTTTGACTTAACCTGAGCAACGACTTTGATCAGAATCCGCACGTGGTATAGGGAGCAGAACTTTTTTTTTGTTCGTACTATCCGTATTTCCGTGTACGATGACGACGACGACTACGACACGCACCCCAAAACATGTTGAGCCTCCGTATCCTTGGGGTCCTCGCCTCTGCGTGTTGTTATCAAGTGAATAAATCAGAATAACGATTGTCATTTTTGCATTAAGGTTTCTTCTAGCATGGATAATATAATTTCTCCATTTTGGTCGTGTACGTACGTGTGTTAGAGGACGGACGGATGGATAGAAACCGAGAACAAGAAAAAAACGCTGAAGAAATGACAACAAAAAAAGAAGAAAGTCAACGAAATTGCCAGAGAAGTATGGAAATTCTTCACAGAATTCCTTTTCTCGTGACGTGGCCGGGGTGGAAGAGGGTCGACGGGATTATCTTGTCAGGAGCGTTTAATGATATTGATACTCGTGTGGATGCAGGGGACATCCGTTTGTTTTTTCTCTTTCTCTCGTTAAAATGAACGTTGGAGACGCATGTTTGAGTTGAGCTTTGTTCCCTTGTCATCTTTCGTTTTGTTTTGTCAGATAAAAATCAAATTGCTATTGATGTGATGTCCTTTGAAGTGATGCCTCCAGCAAGGCGGCAGACATTTTTTGCATCTGAAGTCACTTTGATTTGTTACATTCGCAATCACAATAACAGTTTATATTCTTGTCATTTCCCATTCCCTGACGCAATCATAAGAATTGTGTGGGCACTTCACGAGAATGATGAGTCACGGTCGATTAATACACTACTAATGTGTGTCATGTGCGGTGTTCATATTGGCGCACCAGATTGGCAGTTCTTTATTTAGCAATATGACAATATGGCAGCTTGTATGAGTGTGCTCAATTTAGAGAAATCTCAAAAAGTGTTGAAATACATCACTAAAGGCCAGAAATGCAGAACATGGGAGAGCATTCCAAGTACCTATCTATCCCAATTATCATTAGTGGGAGAATGAATCTTTGGTATTTTCGAGAATGGGCCTGTTTGTGATCTCTGGTAATGTTGGCGTTGGCAGCACCTGAAGAAGGTGTAGCCATGAACTGTGCACCTGTATAGCGACATGAATCTAGCCAGCAGACGTTTATGGATTCAAGGCCAAATGTGAGCCGCATAGAGCGCATGCGCAACCTGGCTCTGGTACAAAGATTTTTTGATTTCGAGTCGGTGGGACAAAGTAACAGAGGAATTCTAAGGGTAAGGTGGGGTAATCAAACGAAGATATACGTCGTAACCAACTCGGTTTCAAAACTAGAGACAGCCGGACGTAATGCGGACTGTAGCCAAAGAAGAATAAAAGTGACTCCGGATAGCACTCTGATATGACCAATTTTCAGACAAGTGACAAACACGTAATGCGAGCATTTGCTTTTCTGATCACTGTAGACTTGTAACCCCTTACTTGAATAGCCAAGACTAAGTTGGCCAAACAGCTGACACAGTCACAATCAGATCCAATTCTGACACCGAATTTCGTGCCATCAACTTTGTTGGTCCTTAACACTGAAAACACACCGGATAAATAAAAACGTGTTTTTTGTTTCGTGAAACAAGAGAATATTGTTTCTTATGCGACTACACACGCCAAAGAAAACGAAAAAAAACACACATTTTTATTTTGAAGTGCTTCGGCGGGGGTTGTCGAAAATACATGCCATTGTGTACAACAACTGACCTGTTGTTTTTTGCAAAACAAAATTTTAATTCTGTAGCTGAGTCCGACAACAACAATAGAAGCAAGTCGCAAATTCCATTTTACGTATTTCATTTGCATTTTCAACGCACACTAAACGAAACAAGAAAACAAAACGTTTTGTTTTGTTACGTTCTGTTTCGCTTGGTGTTTCCACGTTTTTTTGACAATCGAATCAAAAACTTTTTGTTTGATCCAGTGTGTTTTCAGCCTAATTTGCCACGTCGAAGGAACAATGTACGTGTCTAACTTACACAAATACCCACACTTGTCAGCTTTTTTAGGCAAAATCGAGACCAAAAATTGATGGTATATATCATGCAAGAAAAAAAACCGCTATGATATACTTGTATCAGTATTTTTTAGAAAATCAGAGAACAGAAGACTGTATCAGGTGCATGGAATGTTAAATACATACATCTTAAGTGTACATCCAAGAACGTGAACTTGTGAATCGTCTACTGTACGTATAATTCAAACGTTGATTGAAGACATATGGCTATCTGCATTTCACACAAACGAATTTCTAATTATTTATGAGTAAAATAAAAACAAACAAAAAATAAGAAAAAAATAGCATAGTCACAGCATGAGAGGATGCGGAGTCCACCTTCTCTGTACTCGACTCATTCCCCAATTGTCTGTGCGACCCCAACGACGTGCTCATGCATCATTACAGTCTCAGTAACTTTACCTCCAAATGATTTTCCATTTGTGAATAAGTAGATTAACTTTCTGTTGATCCACATATGGAAGCATAAGTGCAAAACCTTAGACCATGTGCGCCTAGCCTTATGGGCAACAGTCAATTTAACCTAACAAACAATCCATGATGAAAGGGCATGAACTTGAAAGAGAATACATATTTTATTTGATGTACGACGAAAGAGAATAAACATTTGGGGGGAGTAAATATAGATGAAGATAAAAAATGCAGTGTCCTTATGTTGGTATTATTCGTTCCAGGCTTATCAACTGAGGACACGTCAAATAGACCCAATTTTCATATATTTCATTTTATTTTGCCACTTGTCACTTGAGGAAATTTCAAACAAGTCTGTTCCCTTGCAGCACTGAAATTCAAAGTTTCTCTATTTTTAAATGGTGATATAAGTGCCTCAGAGAAAGGACGAAAGGGAACGCTCTAAAAAAGTAAGTGCTTCAGTCCACTACTTTGCAGTATAAGCTAATCAGCAGTCGTTTGTTTTAATTTACAAATCTTACCGTCTGTGCAAAACATAAAAATTTGATAAAGAAAATCAGGCGAATTCGAGAAATGGCAGTTTTTACTCTCTCATAAGTGCTTTCTTTTTTTCACAAAGACAAATGACTCACTTTTTAGTGAATTCAACTGTGCGTCACATGTACGGGAACAGATGTTTTCAATTTCAGTAATACAGTAGAGTCTCACTTATACGAATATGAGGCAGAACAGAAAATGTTCCGTATAAGTATAAATACTTCTATAAGTATATATTTAGTTGTTGGCCATTTTAGTAAATAAAGAAAAAAATCAATCATGAATAAATGTCTGTCAAGGCATTAAAAACAACAGAAACAAATATAATATAATAAAACAAAATAAATTGATTGAAAACCAAGGGCCATCTCTTGCAGCATCGGTCCGCTGATCGGAGCTTTATCCACTCGCTTTTGCTTGAACCACAGAAAATGAGGTTTTTCTAAATCCGCAAAACTGACCATCCTGCATCCGAGATCTCATAGGACTACAACTTGATCCTGCTGCGACAAAAATGTCTCCTTTCCTTTTGCTAAGAATTGTCGCAAGGGTAGACAATGACATTTGTAACTTATTGTTGATATTAGTTATTGATTTGTTAGGGTTTTAGTCAACATCTTTAAGTATGTTTATTTTGTCTTTAAAGTAAGTTGGGATCTTGTTTTTTATTAATTTTCAAATACAAAGAACGGGGAAGTAGTAAACGACGAGAGAGGCAAAGGGCTGAAAGGAATGCGTCACTGGTACAACAGAAAGAAAAGATCTATGCCGATTCCGAATCGGTCAAGTTGGAGAAGCTCGAGAAAAGACCGATTTTTTTCGTACTGGGATTCGAACATACAAGTGCGTAGGAGTCGACGCACAGACTCACAACGCCACGGCCGCCACTATCTTACCCACGTTATTGAAAAATCGGCAACGAATTTAACGTGAGTAAAAGCGGCCGTGTGAGGCCGATGTAAAGCAGAGAAGATGGTAAAAAATTGGCTTTTCGACGTCTGTCCCTCTGTATGCACAGAAACTACGCAATGAATTTTAATGCGGTTTTTCATGAATAGTTTTTGCTGTTTTGTTGAAATAAGACGATAATTGTTCATTTCTGAAAACTTTCATCGAAAATGCTGTCTTGGAAAGTGCCGGCTCTCGTGTCGCAAGGTTGCAGATTTCGAGGGACCTACTACAAAGAAAATCACCGATCGCATATGTCTAAAATACTTTGTCTATATCATAGGCACAGCTTTCTATAACCATTTTAATATCTATTTACATACAATGCAACCGTATGAAGTACTGGTGGGTCGCTAGCAATTTCATAATTCCAATTATAAACACTGAAGGTACAGATATCCCGAGTGCATTTCGCTTTCTTTACTTCCATTTTGTTAAGGGTACATCAAAAAGTGTCAAGCAGTAACTATTAAAGTGACTATTATTTGAAAGTACTTGTTACTGCATCCGCTTCTTCTGACTTTATTCATTTAGGGATTTGTTCATTGATTCGATTCGCCGACAACTGACACATTTCAACCAAGTACCCTAATGTCAAGATGTCAATAAAGATATGAAAACAATCGACGGATCATAACATTATCCAAGTGCAACACTTTAATTCATTCATCGCCTCGGTCCTCAAACAGTTCCTTTTACCGTAAATGCAAAAGTGTCAATGTTTTCAAAGTCACCTCATTGCTGATGCGATTCGGACGTTCAAGTGACAAAAATTCCTCGTAAAATAAACTCTTTTGATACACGGTTTGGTTTTTATACTTTTTCGATTTTATGTCGTCACTTCCGGTCGATTTTCAGAATGAATGAAAGCTGCCAATATTCAACTGAACAGCCACACATCTACACATTGTGGGATCATATAAAAAAAAGAACGAAAATTTATCAACTGCCGCTCTCTCCAAAAGGTGTGAAATTCGATGTTTTATTTGGAGCAGCAATCGTAATGGTTAATGTGATGTCGTAAAATAAACATCAACATAAATTCCTCGCTTTTTTATTTTCTCTTAATGCTAACGTTTCGTGTACGAAATACATGAAAGAGCTCATACGAACCTCATATCCTTAAACGTTAATGAAACAGACAACATCTACTTAAGACCTTCTGCGGAAATGACGCCATAAGCAGCGTCGTATTTTTATTCGTAAATTGGCCTTGGGAGTTTTTCCAAAGGAATTTTCTGCAATTTCTCCACACGTCTGTATATTTGGCTTTGAATACTTTTAATGAGTGTCGCCTGAAAGGAAGTGGTTTAAGGCGATGCCTGGTATGAATGCAGTTCCTAAAAGAAATTGCCAAAGGGATTCTCCTTCAATCGATATGATTTAAGAAAAGAAACGTATGCAAGGAGGGAGTCGTTGAAGACGAAAGCCAGTTGTTGAAACTGAAAATGTGGTTAGCTACAACATGCTTTTGGCATTTGGCTAAAATACATTTCCATGGTGAATAAAGAGTCGGCTCACATGTTTGCATATATTGTTGATCTTGATAGTGGGCATCTTAATTTGAATTCAAATAGAAACGAATAATGGTCAGACTGGAAGTGATTTGACTACATAAAATGCAACAAGTGGTTATCATAAGCAGCATTAAACTTTAAATGCGGTGACATTAGAAAAGTAGAAACTAATTGTTATTTGTTGCTGTTTGATACACATTCGTGTATTGTGAATAAGAGAAAACATAGTGAAAACGCTCCATAGAATTCGTATCACTTATAGTCATCAACAATCGTCGCCTCGCACAGTTATAGTGGAATTTAGTGCGACTACAACCTATGATCGTCAGGCAAGGTCCGTTAAAAACATAAGCTCTTCGGCCCCTATAGACAAGCAGGTGGTACGTGCTAAGGGTAGACAAATTCACGTTGCACCACAATTCGCACAACCGGGCCGAACGATTTTGCCTAATGGACGCAAATGTTACAAGAACTACAGTGTGAACGCTCCTGTGATAGTCATTCAGAGCGGTCGTATGGTAGTTTATTTTCCAACTTGTTCTCTTGGTCGAATGACATGTGGTTATATGTGAATACTTGTCGAACGACTTCAGATCATTTTTCCACGTTTGCTTGTGATTTTGGGCGGAAGGAAGGAAATTATGTTCAAAAAGATAAATAAGTTTGTTTGGATTTCTTGGAAACTTATCGTGTTTTACATTCGTTCTGTTTCGGAGGAATAAGAAGCACGAAGTGGATAGAGTACTATACTCGGTGTAGTGGCCCACCCTTAGAGCCTTTGAACATGTGCATCAATAGGTATTTTTTGGGGGTATCGGCTCACATTAAGAGGAAATGGAATGCGACTAGAAAGAACATTTTGGAGTCCTTCATGCATCGCTGTGTCTATTCTTAACTCAGGAGAATTTTCGTTTAATTCTCTCAGCTGCCAGTTGTTGGTTTCATGTTGATGATTCGAAACTACCGAAGAACATATGTCAACCATGTAGTACAATAGAAACGTAAGCCGTCGTACATGTGGTGCAAGGGTGGAAGCAGAAATATTACGCCGCAAACCGTGCCAGGGAATCACAAAACATGAATTTGTAATGCCCCAAGGTAAAATAATCCCACATATAAAAGCCGCCTTTCGGGACGATCTCAGTAATGGGGACAAGACGACTATTGTGTCTTTATTTTGAAGCCACATTCATGTCATTATGTATGGAATAGCACGTCATTCAAATGGCAGCGTTTGTACCAACCACCTGAAGCTTAGAAACCAGTGCTTCAGGTGGTTGGTACAATGTTTGTACGGCGTTATCCCGATAAAGGCGACTCAAATGTTGGCCTTGAGATCGTCTGAGGACTTGATGTAGCACCAGAGCGGGGACAAGTCGCATGATCACGGCGATCAAATTTCTCCTCTACAACTTCGAGCTTTGCGTGAGTCGCTTGTATGCCATGTTGTCGCTACATGCTGTGTTGTGCCATAAACCGCACTAAGACTCAATCTTTGTGGAGGCATTGACGTTGGCGCTTGTATATTGCGTTCGCTCCAGTAATGGCAATTCTGCTTGTTGACATAGCCGCTGAACCAATAATCCAATAATGGGCCTGATTTGAATGATTCATTGGCCAAAAATTTGCATCTCCGTCCAACAACCAGCGCCCAATTAGCTAAGTCATGGCGTTGTCAATGGTTGTATGGCTTCAATTCTTGCGTCAGTACAAGCCGGTGAGGTTATGGGCGCCGCCGAATTAACATATCTTAGATACTAGCCGCTACAGTCAATCTCTGTCTGCTTCAACAGAGTGTACTCAAACTCAAACTTTTTCCCGGTGCGATGAATTGCATGTACTTTGAAGCCATGATAACAATCGATCCAACGATGAAATTCACGGTGCGTATTTCCGCACGTTCAACAAGCTTAAATAAATGAATGCGTAATGAAATGTCAGACCTTATTGAATATGTTGGCAGCTTGATGTCGTTGGTAACTTTGAAAGCTACTGAAACATAACAAATGGCATCTCTTGTCCCTTTGGGATTTCTAAGAACTTAAGCCTAAACATTCATGTGTGACAACATCCGTGTAGCCTAGAATATGTCTTTCAGTCAACGGAGACATCAAACTAGTCTTAATGAATGTTGATTCCACCTCCCTAAAGTCATCATCAGCGACGTGGCTAAGATAATGAAAAACGTGAACTATTTTATGATGAGATTAGACAAAGTCATCCGTTTTGCGCACGCTTCGGATTACATTTATGGTCTTCCATAATGCAAAAGGATATCCTGACAGTGTACCAGCGTCAACGTACATAGCGTCAACGTACTCAGCTGTTAAGAAGCTGGTGTATGTCTGATACCACCAATAACGTGGATGAACATATTCGGTCTGACGACAAAACTTATGCAGACTCACAACTGCCATCAAATGTGAAAGGAAACTACACTCTTAAAGTGGGACTCTCTTATTCCAAATAGGGCCATTCGACCGAAAAGTCCTTTTAGTGCACTTACTCCCTCCTCGACTTCAGATAAAACATCATCAGGACTGAACACCTCGATGGAGTAGAATGAAAATGTACCAGATGCCTGGGAACAAAAGCGACCCATGCTTCAACCACTTAGACGGTAACCCTAATTTTGCTCAACGGTCAAGCCGGTTCGATATGATTACCAGCAGTTTCGCCCGACACTCGAGCGCAAATAGTAAGTAATATTTGGGTCACTGCATTAATTACAGACACACTCTACCCCCTCAGAGGGTTATTTTGGAGGGGGGATTGGCAAGTTATGAAACCTCCCAAGCAAACTGTTTCGAGTATCTTTGTCTGGTCTTTAGTTTTCTTTGACTGTCGACGACAAACTTCCTCAATATACTTAGGCTGTCACTCCACTGACTTTTGTAACTTTAAACTTCCTCTTGTACCCCAAAACTTCTCATCTCGAACAAAACTCTTTGCTTCCTTCTTCAATTCAACAAGAAAGAAAGAAAGAAAAAGAAAATGGAAAAAACGAACAATGGAGCAAAGTATTTCTGTCGACAATTGACGGGGAATTAAATGAATTTCATGCAAAAAGTATTCATCTGCTTCAACATGGAAAGTTGAAGTCTCGTGCTTAAGTGAAAGCTCCAACTCTTACTGGATTCACTGAACCGAGTGCGAATTGGAAACTTCTTTATGCTCGGACTTCGTTTCACTGGCTCGCTCCTTCCATTTGACCGTTGCGTTGGAGAGTACTTATATTTACTGCACTGCACAAGTCCATCGGACACCCATACCAACAACAATTCATTACCTTGTTACGTACTATCGATTTGCTTCGCCTGAGAACACATTTCAAACGCCAAACTGCTAAGGTCAGGGCAATTGACCCCAGTTAACCTTCAGCATCAATTAGCATTCCTTGGAAGTTTCACTTTCTAGTCGAATGCATTTGTAACAACGTTCTGCCTTATCGCCTACGGCTGTCCCTGGGGACTGAGGGATCAAATATCCGTCTCTGGAGGAGTGAACAACACACAAATCTCGTAATACGAGTACACGAGACTGGATGTGGAGCTGTGGCACCTCCTCCATGTGCACACACTGTTGCTGCTCTCCGTATACGACTTGTAAGACGTCAAATGTCCTTTTCGATTTGTTCTCGTGTGCCCTGCCCTTTGGTGGATTCAGTAGCTATTTTACGAAATTCACTATTGTGCTCGTACTTTATGCTGATGAAATGTTGATGGACCTTTTCTTGTATTCAAATGAGATTCCCTACAATTTCGGGACTATGGAGATCATAACGGAGGGTAAACGCGCCAGGCGAGTACCTCGTTCGGCGAAATTGAAAACTCCAAGAAGCCATGTTCGGCTGCATATCATGAAGTTCCAAATGAAATGTTGATTGAAGCATTCGCGGGCGGTTTTATTGCTGCATTTGTTGCTATAAATTTGGTGCAATCATAACTCAAGTGTAATGCTGGACGCTGAACAGAGAGATGAAGATGTGCCTGAAGTTGAGTGGGTTTCCGGTACGAATTGGCACAATGTTGACTGTCTGACTTTGATTGCCAAATTTATGATTCATTTGTTTGTGGATATAGTGCTACAAACTGCAATGGTCGTTTTGTACTGATTCCATTTAGATGAACACGATGACATGACTTTGTTGTGGGTTGTGGTCTTAACGACCTCAAGTCATTCTCAGGAAAAAACTTTTCTACCAGTATGCCTTCTTGATCGGATTGGATTTCGGACCATCTGCGAATAAAGACAGCTGGATCGAAGACGGGTGAAGGGGTCTACGCCAAAGACTTCAATATTACCCTATCTTTGCAAAACATCAAATATTTGTCAATAGTTGACGGTTGTCCACATCATGTGAATGGCGGGACACTTATATACCGGCAAGATGTGAAACAACATCTTCTTTTACACCAGGAGGACATCCCGCTACAGCCTATCAAATTCGTAAGATTCATAGAATTACATTGACCCACCACAAAAAGCTAGAAAACAGCACTTGGCTTAAAACAAAGGAGATATGGACTGCACTCAATAAAAAAAATAAATGGACACTCAGTTGTTTTGCTCAGACTAAGTACTTAGGACTCTTATTGGTGTCATAAGAAGGCACTGCGCTATTGGCACACACGCCCGCAGGATGGGTGCCCCATGATTTCTGCAGAAGCTACATGGATGAAGAGAAGGTAGAAAATACACAACACCGATTCTGCTCATACAATGCCTTAGCTAGTCGTAGGTACCTGTACACAGGTGCCAACTGGTTACATGTATGCGACTAAGTGAATCCGCGTGGTATCACAATAGGCCCGCATTGGAAAAAGGTCTTAGCAAAATGAGTGTAGTCCGCATTGCAGAAATTCATTGACTATACTGGCGTGGCCATATCAAGCGCATGGACACCAACCATCCACAGGTGTTCGAACTCAAGCCAAAAGGAGAGAAATGCCTAATAAGATTTTATCAAATGGTTCCTAAATTCAGGAAACACAAGAATGCCACAGGCTTCTAAACCGTCTCCATTGGAAGTGGTCATTAAAAATGTAGGTCTCATCTATTCGCCTTGCGGTCGCAGCTGGGCTTAGGTGGACTGCTTGTTATTGCGCCAACCATGTTTCTTCAGATCTATATAGGAATGAACAAAACAAAGCCAAAACTATACATTTAAGAACTGGCGCAAGCGACCAACATCCATTGTTAGAAAGTAAGCTTAACAAAAGCAAGATAATTGATTCACTGCTCTAAAGAACGTCTGAATCGATGTTAATGTCTAAGGCTTCCGCAGACATAAAAGAGCAGACATAAAAATATTTGCCAAGCAAGCAAAATGTATGTCCGCGCAAGTGGTAATGTTTTCAAAGAAACATAGTGGTTAGAATCACTGCCAAACTGAAGAGTCTTAGTTCAAAAATAATAAAAAAATATATTGTATAAACTTATAATGAAGTTCCCCGTATAATGAACTAATTGCAAAGACACAGCTTTCTTGTTCTGTTTTAAGTATATTTCTATATAATGAAGTTTTTTCCTGGTCCCGTACGAATTCATTATAGTGAAGCTCGACTGTATTGAAATACATGTCTATTTGTACTATTTAGCTTCATAGATTTCCTTCTCAGAACGTATGGATTTATTAAAAAACTAAATCTGACGCCATATCTGATATATAAAAATTAATTCTGTTCCAAGTTCACTATAGACTCGCTAAGTATTCAGTCGATGTATAGAAAGGTCTAAGTTATATGAAATGAATAAAAATGGATAAATTTAATTCAAATTAGAGCCTACGTAAAAACGTGATATACATGAAATTAGCTTTTTCGTGAAATAGTACATAACATGTATTCCGTGAATTAATTTCAAGTGAATCTAATTACAGATGAAATTAACATTCGTATAGATCTACATAATATGTTTCTCGTCACTCGACCAGCGAGAGTATGAAAATCTGCTGGTTTTCCATCACATATCTCATTTTATAACAGATACCTGTTCACACGTATATTCAGGTACTTTAATAATCACGTGACCTTGGCGTAGTGTAAGATGTACGAACGCGCCACGTGTTCACGCGTAATTAGATTTACGCGCAGAATCATAGTCTTGTCAAACATCTTCATTCCAGTAATTCCCGTTTTTTTTGTAATTTGGTCAAAATCTCCCATGCCTCCGTTCGTCTATCGGTCACACTGCACACAGTTTCTACATTTAGCCGAAGATGTATATCCATGTGCATGAGCATTTTATAGGATTGGGTTCTTGGAGTTGGTTACTGTAAATGTACCATTTCCACAAAGGAGTACAGCTGTACCGATGGAAAATTAACAAAGAATCATCCTTAAAATGTTTGACTTAATACTTTAAAATGCACTCGTATCAAGCAAGGGATCGCTGGTCATTTAATAATCTATTTTTGAATAATGTGGGAGTGAATACAATTATTCTTGGATGGATAGTGTTGTTAATGCGATAAATTGTTTATATATTTTTTTTGCTTTCGTAATGGTGGGGATATATTCTGCAAGGACTATTTACATATTGATGTGAAAATGTTCAACTTAATGCACATACATTCAACGTGATCTATACATAATTCGGTACGCAATGGTATGACACATGCAGAGATATGTATAACAAGACTCTCTGTTGATGATCAACATGTCTGGAAACTTGTAATCTTCTTAATCCGATCAAAGCTATGTATATCGAAAAAGGAATATCATTGAATTTTAAATGGTTCGCTTTTGGATACAAACTTGACTATTCACCCTTACAAGCATTCACTCAATTATCACAAACAAGCCAAATTGATACTTCGATTCATGTTCCATCATTCAATTTGTTGACTTCAAACGTGTCATCAAATAATGTACTTATTGCAAGCGAAAATGGAAGAAAAAGTTGGGCTCCATCACTTATCGCTCTCAATTTCAAAGTGGATACTATATTTACATCCTCATCCTTGTCTGCAGCGCTTACTCCGGTAAAAGTTCGTTTCTTCTTTTTTTTTCATTTTTGCCAAAACTTTTATAAAAGTAAACGTTTGGTAAGTAAACAGACATGATGTAAAAGCCATTACGTCAAACTCTGCAAGCAAAACCTAATCGACTTGCCAACCAGTCATGCATGTGTGGGTATTTACATCCATGTTGGCCATAAAATCATTAAACCCTTCTGTTTACGTTTCGTTCTCTCGTGATTGTGGGTCGCTTTCATGATGTATCCCAAATGAGCTAGGTTTACCAAGACATAAGGTAAAATTATAGTCCCTTTCATAACTTCAAGGTTCAACGTACATACCCACCTCGAAATGTTTAATCTCTCTGGGGTTCCATTAAAATATTTTATTCATAGCGGAATCAACTTGACAATCATAAAACCTATACAGCCCGGCTCCACTGCAATACTTCATTTCGGAAAATTTAACGTTCCCGACATTTCCGTAGGACCATTTAGCAAATACCAACCTCTAAGCTAACTTAATCTCGCCCATGAACACAATAGTGACACAATTTCAATGGGCAACCATACCCACATGCCATTAACCAGGCATCCCAAGGAATGGAATGCCAACGGGAACCGTAAAACATGACTTAATTGTACGAAACGGGCATAGTATCTTCATTCGAATAATATACTTCTTTTGCATTCATTTTCTTTCTAAGGACACTTTTCTGCTAGCAGTTCCACTCAGTCCTTGAGACACAAAGTTGAGAAAAGTCCAACAACAAAGAAGAAAGCGCCGGGGAAACTTTGCGGTAAAAATACATAAAAAGATAAAAACAAAGGAAACACACAAATTAGCAGCAATATCCTTTTCGGGGGAGTAATCGCACACGTCTTGCAGAAACTTTCTCAGGACACGTACATGCACAAGGTGTGGAGCTCCCTCTCTCTCTGTGTGTATGTGTGTGTTTTGGATTTGAAAATTTCCTTGGGCCACATCCGGTTGGTCTATTAAAAAGCAAACAACAGCAACAAAGGATACAACTTTAACTGCAAAAAAATTGCTTAACGACATCCTGTGCTGGTCCGGCTTCTCACCCAAATGGCAAACCCCGACAATGAGCTGAGGAAAAGTCGACGAAAGCCCGCAAAAAAGACAAATGATATTCAAAAGACACAGAAGATGGCGACAGGAAAGGAAAACCTGCTGCCAGCGCAAAAGGGAGGAACAAAAAAAGAAAGAAAAAAACGCCAAACAAGTCAAAGATAAACACCGTGGCGGTGGCGACGCGAACAAGCTCACTTTCACTTCAACAAAAGACCATTGTGCACTCGCCGACGCTTATCTAACATGACATAAGTGCTTAATTAAAAGAGTCCTTACGCGCCGTTTTCAACAACCGCAATAAAACATTTCACTGCCATCGTCGTCGTGCTCATTTCTGCCCCAATTGACAGCTGCAAGCCAAACAACTGTCCTTGCTGGCAGCCATTGTATTAGTTCGTTCTATTTGTTTTCGTTCACCAAGGATCAGCAAACGAACTGGTCAGCGTGTAGACCTAGGATACCACTAAAACCAACAGAGAAACATCTGAATCAGATAAAACGGGAAAAAAACAAAAAAAAAATGGCTGGGGGTGGGAGGGTTGGTGTTCGCAGATAGATTAGTTGAAAGCGGATCCTTGATTTAATTAAACAATTTCACAACAATAATCCTTGAAATCTGAGAGTACAATCAGAACTCGTTTTTATTCATTTTCGTGGGTGCACATAATTTCTGGTAGCGCCCTCTTCCTCTGTGCCAGACATACGCAAACGGATAGGGACAGCAAAACAACCCAAAATCCATGTTCAAATTGAATTCTGAATTATTCATAAGGACTTGGTGATGGTAGTCATGCAGAGGTGTGGTCGAATCCGCAGGATAACTCCCAGCATCAAGCGGCGAGGGCGGAATAAAAACAAAAAAAAAATATAACGTATATATGCACAGTCAAAATTAATGTGCGGACTAACGACAACATCGATGTGGCTACATGCAGAGCGGAGACCGAGGAAGCACAATCCAGCCCCAGGAAGCCTGCCAGAAAAAAAAAAGACAAACAAAGAGCGCACGAACCAAGACAACGGCGGCGCGGCGCCCAGTGTCCCTTAACAAAGTTAGCGAAAGTTAAAAGAAACTCCTTAAAGATTTGCGTAAACATTTCCATTCTTTCGATGCGATGCGCCCACCCTCCGCGGCATCCGAGGACGGCCTTCCTGATAATAAAAATAAACTTTTTGCCATCGCTTAAGATGGGAGATCCCTTTCAGCCGACTACAACCAAAAAACAAAAAAAAAAATGAAACAGATATCCCTCTGAGGTAAACTGTACCTCAAACAAAATATATTACTGGCTTAAGAATTCAAGGCAAGAAAATTAAATTATCCCTTTTCGAGGCGAAACTGATATCGGGAAAATTGAAATAAAAAAAAAATAACATCCAGAAGGACGTTGACACAGACGGGAGGGTGCAGCATAATTCATTGATTATTCGAAGGATGTTCGCTCAGCTGTATCCCCAACCACTCTCGGCGGCACAAAGGCACATCTCAGAAATAAAGAAGAGATTCAATTTATACATACATAAGTACACTTGAAAGAGAAAAGGATTCGATTCGATTCGATTTGATCGGTGCTTTCGACTTACCCGTCCCCAGAATGACAGCTGTTAATAATGTCAGATAGATCCTGGATGTTGGCATATTGAAATCTAGTTCCCGGCCCGTTTTCTTCCTTGCTGCCCCTCTCCTGTTGGTGCTGTTGCTGGGGGTGGTGTGATTAATCCCTTTTTGGTTGTTTGTTTGGGCAACGCTTGAGATAGAAATCCAACATGTGACCAACTTTGAGTGGTACTCAAGTGTTTTATGGCAGCACAGTTAGCATTGTGAACAGTGTATCCCTTCTTTCTGACCACTTCCAATTTGTCATCGAACAAGCACTAATCACTACACATTTTCATTGAGCTCACGCCACGGCTATCAACCAAGCCCGTTCTTACGTCCTTACGAGTGGTGAAATCTCCGTTGGCTGAATAAAAACCAGAAAAACACACGAACCGAATCCGTTGAGGGTGAACAGAGCAACCGGCGCGACGTGCTAACGCATAAAACGCAAATATCACACTGAAGTGTGTCTTTCCCCCGAAAGCTTCTGATCCACTTTTCGTCATGGGCAATTAGATATCTCGTGGACCGAATACTCCGAATCCCTCCAGCCTCCGTGACGTCTCTCTGGGAGCGTGGAGCGTGTATTTGATGTCACGTGGGGCATAACTGCGCCAGACTGTTCTCAATTTATCGAACTTTTTCGAAGGAGCTTTCGTCACACGAAAACTTTCGCATCCCTCTCCCGTGCCGTGCCGACCGCGCTGTGTCCTTGTGCGGAGAGTTCTACATCCTGTATTTCACACTAAAGGAATCCTTTTGTTTAGATTCGCAATATTTTTTTTTGCATTTATGGAGGGATATGGAGAATAAAACGAAAACGAGAGAAAAAAAGTAAGCCACAGCGACGAGCTGCTGTCATAATTAACTTGAGCCTGAATAGGACATTTGTGCCTTCGTTTAGTGCGCCGCCTTAAACCGAGGAAGAGAAGAAGAAGAAGAAAAAACGAATATAACTCAAAACTAGGACATTTTGAATTCAAATATGGTTGTTATTGTGAATGGTGAATGGTCTTTTCCTTGGGTTCTTTCATTTGACGTGGCATCCTTCTTTGGATATGCCTCAACACACGTGTGTGTGGCGGTGCGATTGCTGTGGTGGCTTTTGAGCATTCAGCCACATTCAGTATGACCCCCCACTGGCTTTCCATTAAAGAAAAAATCATTTTATTTGGCACAGAGTGCGAGGGTATTTTTCGTTTTTTTTTCTCATTTTCTTTGGAGCCTTCCCGCCAGGCTTGGTTACTCATCTTCAGCATCAGCACTGGTATTCTGCTATTCACACTCATTCCCATTGATGGGCTAACGAGTGAATGTTGGGCAAGACTTCTCATCCGTTTTGTGCCGGATAATGGCGGTCTTTAAGCGATGTAATTTTAATGATGTGCAGTTGATTGTTGCGCTTTACTCTACCAATAGGTACCTTGTTGCGTGCACAATTGTCGGTCGGTCGGTTGGAATGTCAAAAAATCATTTTATTTGGCACAGAGTGCGAGGGTATTTTTCGTTTTTTTTTCTCATTTTCTTTGGAGCCTTCCCGCCAGGCTTGGTTACTCATCTTCAGCATCAGCACTGGTATTCTGCTATTCACACTCATTCCCATTGATGGGCTAACGAGTGAATGTCGGGCAAGACTTCTCATCCGTTTTGTGCCGGATAATGGCGGTCTTTAAGCGATGTAATTTTAATGATGTGCAGTTGATTGTTGCGCTTTACTCTACCAATAGGTACCTTGTTGCGTGCACAATTGTCGGTCGGTCGGTTGGAATGTCCTTGCTACGGATTTGGTGAAAAGGCGAACTCAGTTGTCCCACTGCTCCGTCGATGGGCTTCCGTTCTTTGTGTGACAGTCCAAATAGATTTTGTTGGGTCACTAATAACCGATGTATCTGGTTCTAATTGGAAAGTGTCCGCCTGCGTCTATTTTGTTTGTCAACAATGAACATCTGTCAAATGAACAATTCAAAGAAAAACACAAAAAATCAAGTGGAAAGTTGACATGAAAACGTTCGAAAGTGTCGGAAATGAATTTTGCTGAGTGGACTGTATTTCGAACGCAGGACAAAGGCATCGTTTCAAACATAGCCGGAAGTCGATTGACGAAGCTGTCGGATGACTGAACGACTGGGCACTTTTACTCCGATTCCCACGGATATCGCTGTCAAAGAGCAGGAACTGCTGCTACCCACAGTCCACAGTAGAGCTTCAATTGACGGGTAAATCGATGGGCGATGGCTCTGCATAGTGGTTGACATGTCCCCCGGGGGGTGTTAGGAAACTTTCTCGTAAGTCTTGTTAGTGCGTGGTAGTAAATTTTGTATCAAAGCTGCTGAATTTTGACTGTGAATCTACTCAGCAATCAATCTCTAAGGACAAGCATTTTGTTGTTTTTATTGTTCAACACATTCGTTAGCAGTTAACTGCTGAGGCAAAAACTAGTGTTCAGTGTTCACTGTTGGTGTAACACTGGCGAGGATGCTGCGAGGATTTGCTGTGTGAGAAATGAGGGTCATTGGGGACACTGGCATGTAGAAAAAGTGGGATTTGGCAATTGGGACGGGTTAGTCACTTTTTGAGTTTGCTGATGTAGATGCGGGCTTGCTGGATTTGAAATTACATGGATCCCCTATAAATTTGCATTCGGGATTCTTAATTCGACCCTTCCATCCATGAAATGTATCTGACCGTGGATGTTATTGTTTCTGTTTTTTCTCACAGTAACTGTCAGCAGTTCGGACTGATCGAATTCATGTTCTTTCAACTGATTGAAATTGATGGCAAGCATTTTTGCCGACAGTTCATGATCGGAAAGAATAAATGTATCCAAAATTACACTTCTCAGTATCCAACGAGTATTTAGTAAACTTGTGCCAAAGTAGAGTGAGGTTGTAGGATGAGATTTTGGTAACAGCTTTTCGGACTGTCCGAGAGGACCTTCAGTAAATTAGTAATATTTTAAAAAGAGCATTTTTTTTAATGAATCCGCAACATGTATTGTATTTATGCATAACCATGGACCCTCAGCCCGAAGTAGATAGCAGATAGGAAAGGTCTTATAGCTTTGTGCAGACTCAGAGTGGATGGAAGAAAGAGCCGTCAGTTATAAATTATAGTCGTATCAGGAATTGTACCCAGACACACCGCTACAATGAATAGTCCGTTAAAGATATTGCACGTATGATCGACATAAGCCCATTGCCAGCTTCTGGTGTTCGAAAGCTTATGAAAAGTCGCAACAAAGCGTTGAAATTGTTACAACATTCAGTTTAAACAATTGTTCGTCTATATGGCTTCAAACTGATTTGCCAGCCATGGAAATGGATGCGGCTCATTATCCTATTGCGAGAGAGAACTAAAACTCCCCCAAATGAGATGGCTCTCCAGGTGGGCCACGAGTCAGCTGAACTAATTTCCAGGAAGCGATAATGAGGTCATTACCAAGAACGGGCTAATTGAGCTTGTCGCCTCGAGGCAGGTAAGTCGGTGTGCGACGCTAACAAAAGGTATCCAGTGCTACCTTGATGGCGCTAGTGTGGTGAATGTGAAGTCAAGTGCTTGTTGAGTGTTTACATAGTATGTAGCAGAATTCCTCAATAATACCGACGTAGAGAGAGGGAATTACTCGTTCTCGCGCGTATAATATTGTTGGCAGTCGATCATAAGGAGTGGACGAGGACAGCCGACGATGTAAAAACTGAGTGTTCTTAAATAAAGTATAGTAATTAAAAATGATTCGATTGTTTTCTTAACGCCTACACATAGGTTTTTTTGATACAGCAGGGAAAAGAGGTCTGATGTTGCCAGAATGTTGATTGAGCCGTGCACGCCAATGTACTGAATCAGTATTTAATGTGGCTATATTATATACAGCCCGTAGAGGGCCATGACCTAGCTTCTCAGCAACCAATCGTGTTGTGCGTGCTATTGTTCTCTCACAAGTGGACCTCATCTATATGGATTTAATGGTTTATGGTCCTAGTCCACGCAGCTTCGGTTTTCTTCTCCTTCTTGAACCAGGAGGCTTGGATTTGAAGGCCTTCTTAAAGGTATTAATGTCCAGGAAGTGGCAATTAATCCAACATACACCAAACAAAATTATGCAGTGAGGCTGATTGTTGCTGACTTTGCGGATATATGAACGTCATCAACGTCGCCGTGCAGAATTGGAAAGGTTTCAGGTTTCTGTCATATTTCTTGAAAGTTTTCAGAGATGATTTGTGTTCTTGCACCTACAAAAACAACTACTTATGGTGCGTGGTGTACCGATATTTCTTCTTTGCTCTCTTGGACATAACTGAGTCGTCAGTCCTTATTTTAATAAAATATCCTTGAAATTTTATATGTAGAATAGAAATAGACGACTGTTGTATACAAATAAAAATTCTAATTACACGCGAAAACAGTTTTACGTATTATGGCGAACTATGCTTTACATATAAGTGAAACTTTTACTCGTATATAGCGGACATCCGTTCTAGAAGGGTAAACGTAAGTTATTTATATAAATTGACAACAACTTCTTCCATTTTCTGTTTAAGCTAAACGATTTTCTCGTTTTTTTAAGTAGTCATTTGAATAAATGCACTCTCAATTTCATGCATAAATAGTGTCACTTTAGTTCCAAATCACATACAAGTGACTAGTCACATTCTCTGCTTTTCCTGTGAGCTCGTCTTCATAAACGTTCTTTGTAAACGGGTTAGAAAACACGAAAAGTCTTATCTTCACTCCATGACATTGACGAATTGTCCGTAAAGAGAAGTGTCCATTATATATGGGCGTCCGTAAAGAAACTGTAGGACACGTTCGCTACTCGCGATCAATTTTGGATTTCAGATTCAATTTGGCAAATAAATGAAAAAGTCCTGTAATGTCCTTTACGCCCAATAAGTCTAACAAACCTTTTCACTTGCGATACGTAATTTACTACTTGCGCATAAAATGAGTGGTTGCTGAGAAGCTAGGTTTAGGTCTAACGCGAATTGAAATCGAGCCTGTTTATAAAAAGCGCTGATTATTGATGCATATATGATGCCAATGAGATTTTGTACGTGCAAGGATATTAATCATCTCTGAAAACTTTCATGAATCATTACAGAAACCTGAAACCTTTCCAATTCTGCACGACGGCGTTGATGGTTTTCGTTGAATGCATGAATAGGAACAGGAAGAATGTGCAGAATCTCCCATGAGAGGAAAGTGAACCAAAAAATCCTTGACGCAAGAAGAAGAATTTTTATAAATGAGGAGTGTCTAAATCCTCTCTAAATTCCACAGCAAAATTGTTTGAGTTACAATGATTTTATGTGAAAACTAAACGTTGTCGCGAGCAGCGTACTAAGTGTTGAAACCCAGAAGAATATTCCTGTTTCCTCCGAAGAAGCCAACAGATAAACAAATCACAAAACAGGGAAACACAAAAATAAAATGCATAACTTTTTCAACGTTGGGAAAAAAACACGGAAAACCTCAGCGATCTTTATTGATCGAATGCTCTTTATCGTTTTTCTGATATGTTCCGTCACAGAGGACGCACACACATGCATACACATATGCATTCAATTCCTGTGCTAATGCCAATCTCAAATTAATACGCATTTGATTGAAATTTTCTGTTTCCATCGGACAGGAACATGTTGATTTTGATTCGTTTCCAGCCTTCTTCAGTTCAGTATTTACTCGTATGTTCATTGCTTTAGTCGGCCCTCTATATTATGTTTCTGAAAGCGCTGTTTTTGCGACTGTGTCTGTTTTTAGCGGACATAAATCCAATTCTACGCAGTTCCCTCATTGATGTCTTTTACTAGAATGTCGCTGTTACCGCTTAGTATGACGAAAATTAGAAAGACAAACGCTGTCTTGGAGGTGCATTGCAGTTTATTTAAAGTACTTTCTGAAGTCGGCATCGACTTTCCCCGGAAGCGTGGCATTCTGAATAACGGCACTGAGTAGGGCTCAGAGCGTCCACGGTTTCAATACAGTTCCATGTACCATATTCATTTGTACACATTCGCGACAGTACCTTTTTTGATGCGCCGTCTATTTCCAGGGCATACAACTGTTTAAAAGGGGGAGTACAGCGATGCCCAATAAAGAGGTATGGTTTCATATCCTTCAAACAGAATCACATACAATGGCGATGACAGAAATCACCCAGCACTTGTAACAGCCGGAAGGCGTGAAACTGGTAAATGTATGGCAGGAGAGATATTTTTAACTGCTAGTAGTTTATATAACAACTACCTCCGTTGACAAAATACTGCACAATTCAAACCAACCAACGCAGAGCTAGAACTGCAACCCAGTCGTTTCACTAGCAGATTTGATGTAAGCAAGTTTGACCACAAAACCCAAAATACTTGATTAAACTTGTGGTAGCTCACACCTTCGACAAAGGCATAAACATTGTTCGTTCCGGTCTCAATTCACTCAGATGAAGCTTTTCAACCTGGCTTGTCCCATTTCACCTTGTGTGTGAATCTGAAAGCACACCGAAAATTGAAAAGCAATCAGTGTACACATCCTAGACCTCCCATACTTAATCTAATCTCCCCTGATTGACTTCTCTGTATACTCTGAGGATCAAAAAGAATATACATATATGCACGTACCTGAGGTTCAAAACTAATCAAAATTATAAAAAGAATATAGCTGACTTACACTAATTAAAAACAAAGATCGTAAGTGAATCCCTTTGTCGCACCAGCCGCAGCCTTAACAGCATCCACATCCAAAGCTCGGTTCATCCCTGAGCGCAAACACAAACGAGGAGGCATTGTATAAGTCATAAATCTACACATGTTACCCTGTGCTGTTGTGTTTGCTTGTTATAAACGGATTAATCATGAAAAAAAAGGAAAGGACGAAACGAAAACCTTCCTCACTTTAAATTCTAAGGATTTCACCGCACAAATGATGTACAGCTTACACTGTCACTGCCGAGGAGTGGTACGCTCCGAGCCCTCAGTAATTCCCAAAAGCCATCCTCCCGACAGATTCCTATAGACTGGTGTACCTCTTGTAAACACGTGGCTACGCAGGGATATATATAAATGTGCGCTCCTACAGTATCAATGTCGTATCACAGAGCACATATACAAAACCACGGATTGAATACAAAAAAACGCAAAGATTGGTTTGGCAACAAGAGATGGGGTGGCAAAAGTTGAGATTACTTTAAACAATTCTTTCTTCGCTTTCCTTCTGGTTGGTGTACGTTCAACTAATGATAATCCCTGTATTTGTGTTGTTTGCATACTGATTTCCGATTCTATCGCATAAAACCCTTTTCAACGGCACCCGCCTTCTCGCCCCACCAGGCGATGACGTCAATGTCATCTGCATTTTCAATTCGCCTTGCCACATTGGGAAAAGGACTGCCAGTGGCTAAAATTGGGGGTGGAAGTTGATTATTTTTTTTTCTTGCGAGGGGTTTTGTATTTTTTTGAAAAGGGAATTTTAATTTCAGCTTTTGTTGGGAAAAATATATTCCCCAAGGTAATTTTTGAGTACACATCTTGCTGGCGTTTTGTATTGAATGTGTGTAGCGAGACCTCATCAGGAATCGCTTTTGAAATTCTCTCCCCACACGGCCACATTGCAGACAGTTCAATTAACAGTGAATACCATTGTACCTTCGAAGAGAAGAACCCATTCCCAGGGACGAAGCACGGCTCTCGGGCTGGAGAATTGAATGATTTAGGTTAAATTCTTGTACGTGATGGGATTATAGAAAGATGAACCTCTCCCAAGAGTCCGCATTTTGTTCTCGTATATTTTTTGCTATTTCGAATTTATTTATTTCTATTTTACTGGCTTTTGAAAGGCGTAATGTTTGCTTGGGACTGTGCCTCGGAGATATGTGTCTTGTGTCTGTCCTTGCCTCACATGATTCAATTAAAAATCACGTATACTTCAATGAAGGGATTTCCTTAATGGGACCGAGGTAGAGACAGTCTTAGTCGAATGGGGACACTGAATTGCCAGTGCCAGTCACGTACCTATGAAGTGAAGGTGGAGCTTGTTATGGAAGTAAAGTGTCGTTCTTGGGTAGGTACGGTGCAGTATAATGCGGCTTACTTGGAGATAAATAAGAGACTGTAGTGCTCCAATTAAGGTGACTTTTAGTAATTTGTATACAAGAACTGAAATACCATACGGCGGTGAGGAAGAGGTAAGTTTTTCATCATTTCAAAGTCCACTTCCTAGAGATCACGAGTTGCGGAGCAGATAAGGAAATAGTTTTGGAGGTTTGCAGAGTGCTTTTTTTCTGCTGCTAGCTGGGTGAGATGATTGCTTTTCTGTTGGTTTTTATATAACGCCAATGCTCAGCCAGCTACCAATATGATTTTGAAACGAGTATCCTTCTATTAATCCATTCAAATAGGTACTTAGTAGAACACACGCAATTCTTCAGAAATAAATTGTTTGTCAATAAGTAATAAAATACGACCCTGCAGGTTGACTAGGACTAAGCTAAATATGTATGTGTAGAGTTGCAGTATTCAGCACCCAACAGACGTGCAAAAACATACGTCGAGGCAAAAGCGTCAACAAATCAACAAGCATCCACAAGTCATCTTATGACCGATGGTATGCTTGCTATATCATCTTCTCCATGATAGACGCTCCCCCACACAGGCCGCCTACTTAAACGGATCCAGTAAACATAAAAAAATTAAAAAAAAAATACATAACTTTATTGGACTCGAGTCAAATTCCTCTCTAACTCGAAATTATTCCACAGTATTCCGAACATCAGCATTCTCACCGAATAGACTAATGCAATCCCGATAACCCAGCTACGATCCAAGAAGCCAACACTCCTCGCGTAATTTTGGCAAATACTGATAGCAACGCTGGAAGCAGTGATCAGTGATCAGAAGCAGTGCCAATATTCCGGGCAACAGATACATGAAATTATATTCAAAAAGCAAATATCACACACCGTTCTTAAGTTAAAGTATTAAAGTTCGCACCATCTTAATTAATTTTATAATAATAATGTTACAGCCCGTAGAGGGCCAGGGCCTAGCTTCTCAGCAACCAATCGTGTTGTGCATGCTGTTGTTCTATCACGAGGGGAAGGGACCTACTATTTTATGCCGACTCCGAATGGCAAAAGTTGAGAAGCATTTTCTGGACAGTTATACTCTTTGAGCATTGTCAGTGACTCGAAAGAGGTGGGACCGTGAAAAGTATTTCTTGTCGTACCAGGAATCGAACCCAGACAGGTAGGTCCAAATGCGCAGGAGTCCACGCACATACCCACAACGCCACGGGCCAAATTAATTTTATGTTTTATTTAAAATTACAAAAAAAAGGACTGGTCTTAATGAATTACTCGTTAGTTTTATCCCATAATAGCCATAATGATTAATTCCTGTATCACTTTGAACTGTTTTTAATTACTTTTGCGTGAAAGAGTGATAGTTCCCAGATATTATAGTAGATATTTTGATGTGAGGTCATTATGCACTCTTTTCCTGAGAATCAGTTTTGCGAATTGTAACAAATTTAACATCCCTCAATCCGTACTGCATTAATTATTTGCCCAACAACTGACATGTTGGCCTTGTTTCTACCCCTGTGGTATTAAATGCGGCTGTTTTTATATTGAAGTGAATCGCATAAATATCCAGTCGCTTTAATTCTTACTTATTATTTTTCAACTGGCTTTATTATAAATGCTAATTATTTTAAGTCAAATGCTAATTAAAATATTCTGAGGATTTTGCGTTCAATTTTACGAATTTAATGAGTTAAACGCTTCAACTCGGCCAAATCGTAATAATATTATTCGGAATTTGCATTTTTACTTAATCAAATTTAAAACTGTAAATCGGTTTTTTTTTGTTTTCAGAATTAAGTTAACATTCCTCTTAAATTTAAATGTTGTACATCTTTGAATCAGTACTTACACTTGCAGGTCTATAGACATTCGATAAGTGCATTATTTTGTATCACTTTCATAAACATATTCAAATATGAAACCCTTTCCTAAAATCGATTCATATTTCGTATCACTTTAGAAAAACAGAAGTAAATTTCAAATGAATTCATTTTAAAATTTATTCACTGTCTTATATGACCACTTCGTGCCGTTGCTCCACGTCTAGCTTGCTCTTACGGGATAAGTTGATTTCTTACATGGGCGAGTTCGTTGCATGCAAGCACCTCACAAGGGTTTGTGAAGGGTATGTAGAGTGCGCCGCGACAACTCTGTATCTATTGCGAACGCAAGACAGCTTAGTGTTGATGATTGGAAGCAGCGTTCCCAGGACCGATGAAAGGCAGTTTTAGCTCAGCCTCAGACACTCTATGGGTCGGTTGATAAGTAAGTAAGCTTGTAGTAGCATCAGTATCAATTTTTGCAAATTATACAGATACTCGTATGGCGACTTATTGCTACATGTCTGTACGTGATGCGATATATAAATTTTTTTCTACACATCTCTCGCAAAGTGGATGATCATTAGTAGTTGTGAGCAAAGTATTTTTAAGTGGAGAATAAATTTAGAGCTGTTCAGAAATAAATGAGCAAGGAGATATCCAATTTCCATAACATACTTTTACAAAATTCGTAAATACACAATAAAATGGCGGCAGGTGACATTTATTCATGAAGTGTGACATAAAATTGACTGTCAAAATTGAAAACATATTTCTATTTCTATTTCTATACTTTAAAACAATTTATATATCAAAAACTGATAGTTGTATCCGTACACGCCTGACTAGGCCCATGTCGCTGAACAGCTCGTATAGTTCATGGTTGTATCTTCTTCTCCAAAAGCCATCAACGCAAACAGGACCAAAGATGGAACGCAGAACTTTTCTCTCAAAAGGACCAAGGACTTCTTCATCTGCTACTTCCTCAAAAGTGTTGTTATATTACTGGCTGTCAACGTGTTTTACTCATATTAGAATGAACAAATGATGATGGCTATCTCTTAACTTTAAATGAATTTAAAAAGATTCTCTTGAAATCACTGACTTCAATCAATTTAAAGTGATTTGACTGCTGTGTCAACTCCTATTTAGTGAATTCTATTGACTTTGATAAATAATTTCAATCTGTAATTGCTACAAATAGAATGAATTAATCATAGACTTCAAAATAATGGTGAATTAATTATTTTTTAACTCCCAGTATTTCTCGACTATGCTTGCATCTATCAAGGAACTGAATTCTTGATTTCCATTTCTAGGAAGGTATTCTAAAAACGCCCGTAAGAGGTTGTCAAACGAATTGTGGCAATCGGACGGAGATAATATTTTCAATATAGTCAATAAATAGCTGCTTTTACTTCAAAATTGATAGATAATGATATTTGAAAACACTTTAACTCAGTGGAAACGGCCTATTGAGGTTTTAGTAAGAATCCATCCAAATCAAGCTATTTCGGTTCGGTGGGAACATGGTTTAACAATGAAATTTGAAAAAAAAAAAACGTTCTACCGAATTCGAATAAGAACTCTAATTCACTCCACTACCACGGTTGGGGAAGATTATCAGCTGTTTGGAAGAGGTCACACGTATTCACTGCCAGGGGACGAAAAATCGTATACAAAATGATATCGCCTGTATGATGAATGAATGAATTAATCGGGACAATGGAGGTTAGATACATATATATATATATATATCCTTGCTCATTTATTTCTGATTCTGACTGTGAGCTCCTAAGTCCTAACAAGCAAGAAGTGTTTTATTTGACAGTGAATATTTGTGACACTAAAGACCTTTTTTTTTCCACTTCGACTTAGAAATGGGTTGTCACCGAAGTGTAGCTCTGAGTTTAGATGTGGTAAAAATAACCTTAGTTTCGTGTGATATATCATTCAATAGGGTGCGGCAGAAAAGCCAAAAATGTGGTCTTTATTTGGAGTGCAAGAAAAACCAAGATCTCGTTACTTTACTTATGAAAGGATTACACGGTAGCAAAACCTACGGAATAATCTGACCACGTTTGTTCTCCAGTACCGTGCTTTTGATTCGTTTATATTGAGAACAGGAAGGTTAAATCGACAGTGTTGAGACTAAATTATTGCATCTATTTTCTAGGACTATTCAAGCAAACATTACATCACGTTAGACCTTAAAGCCTCTAAGAAAAAAATACATTTTAGCAGCATACCTGCAAGTCATGGGTCAATCCAAATGCGTTATATAATCTGTGACATTGCTTGTATTTGTACAAAAATAACATTCAGTTTTGATTAACCCTTCTGTTGAGGAAAACAACCCCCGATGACCTTCACATTGTTTGCTTTTAGGAACATTGGTATGGAATGTAAGCACAAGACAGAACTCTTCTTGATTCCATTTTGCTTCCAAAATTAAAGTCGTAAATATTGTATCAGATATTTCCAAGTCAAGACATTCACATCCTTGGTCCCTACCGCAATGTACTCATCCCTCACTTATTGTTGAGTACTGTAATGAAATGCTCTCATTCTACAGAAATCAGTCACTCGAATCATGAGTAAATATGTCCATGACCAATGCTAGAGGACTTCAACAATAATACTCCCTTTCTCAAAACTAAACGTATTCGTAATAATAATTTGAACTTGTCCAACCGGAAAGGGACATTTTAAGGAGGTTAATTCTCCCGGCTGCCATTCCCATCTGCTTGGGGAGGCTGCTCCCATGCTTTGGTCCCTTCACAGAACCATTTACAATTCCAATAGTGTTTCAAATGGAGTCCCCTTGTTTGGTCGATCACACTACTCAAGTATGATGTGAAAGTAAACAGACGAGAGAGCGCCCTCAGTGCGTTTGTTTTTGTTTTTATCTTTCATCCAATTCTGCGTTGGAAAACAAAAACACGAAGATTTAACTTCAGCATGACTGAAGTATAAGCGAGACCGACTAGCGGCTTCAAGCGAGTTGCCGCGAATTAGACTGGCTGTGATAGTGTGCTGCGCGGTTTGGAACCCCCTTATTATGCAGTCACCGACGGAATGAAATATATTTGTATTCTATTTAATGTTAAAGGATGACAAACGTAAATATGTCCACGAGAATGTATGAATGGGAGAGGGGCACGAAGAGGTGTTCCCGCTTTGTGATGCCATCGTTCACAGAAAATGACTGGTGGTGTGGTGAAGCATTACATTACAATGAAGCATTAAATAATTGAAATGGCGCACCGTTTTGGATTTGTGGAACGCTGAAAATCGATAAGCGTAACGATTGTCTGCTGGTGATGATTATACGTACGTTTATTTGGTATGGACTGAGGATTAGAGAAAAGGAGGTTATGCCTTAATTAGAATGTATGAATGGAGGATCCATAATTGAAAACTTATCAAATAAATCGAAAATCATTCATCCAGATAAAGGCAATTATTCTCTTAATAATTAATTCAACATGTGCTAGCTATATGTGTGTTGGAATATAGGAAGAAAATAATCCTAACATAACCTCAACACATATGATTTTGTTTTCGGGTACAGCTGGATCCCGACAAAAGGATGAACATTACTGAGGCATCTCCGAAAATTTCAGCTGTTCCGAAACTTTTTGAAATCATTACAAAGAAGATTTATTTTGCAGTCAAGGAGCACATATTTTAAAAACAACATTGATTTGTTTCTGGAAGACAAGTTAACATTAAGAGTCTGGATATTTTACTGACTTCAGCAAAGCTTTTGACACAGTGTATCACACCTCTCTCCTAAGCTCTAACTCATGCCAACTGTTGTAGTAGGTAGGTGGTATGTAACCTTATGACTTTCCGCCCGTTAGTCATTCTCAAGATTATGTGAGATTTCAAATAGACTTAAATATTGTACATATGTAATTGGTGACTATTCTATATGTGGGATTGTCTTTCTGTGAATAAGGAAATGAGAATCCTTGGCGTGGTAAATTTACATGCATGCTCATTTCATTTTGAGTATATACAAGGTGGAGCAAAATGAATCATCCTATGGGAAGATGTTATAATTTTTGCAAATGGCGTCAATCGTATTTGACATTTGTGGACTGTAGCGTAGTACGTACCGTAGCGCTATACTTAGCAGGAGTATGAACAATCATCTCAACAATTAAGAGTACGATTTTGTGTCGAAAATGAGCAACGGGGAGTATTTCCATTCAAGCGGTGACGTCTACGTATTTAACATTATCCTACGCTTTGAAAAGAATATTTTGATACAAACAGACAAACGTCACTTTTCGAAAGTATTTGACTGTGATGGCACATGATGTCTACCCTGTTCATCATCTGAAATCCAATAAGTAAATTAATTTTCTCGTATCTTACAAACCCAGTCTAAACTGCTTTCTATTATTAAAAACGGTCACCTTTTTGTGATGATAATGAATGGTGTACCTCAGGGTTTTATTCTTCGTTCGTTATTGTTTTCACTGCTCAGCAAAGACCTTCCAACTGAGCATGAATATTCAAACCTACTTAAGTTTGCTCTTGGTATGGTTGAATTTTCTAAATTAAAGTTGCTAAATTAAAATAGAGTTTGTGCTCTATTACCAAGTGGCCTATTAAAACTGGACTTATTTGACATTGTTGATTAAACATGTTACCTGTGTTAAAACTCTGACGTGTTATACACCCCTCAGCGACTTCAACAAACCTATTTGCGCTATCAATATGTCTGTTCCCGTACTTTCTGCATAAAATTGTGAAGACTTTCATTTTTTAAGGAGTGGGGGAAAAATCTCTCAGAGAGAAGCAAAAGGTCTGTTCCCGTACTTTCTGCACAAAATTGTGAAGACCGCCATTTTTTAAGGAGTGGGGGAAAAATCTCTCAGAGAGAAGCAAAATCTCAAGAAAGTACGGGAACGCAGTTTTACCAAATGTGTAAATTATGTCATTTGTGAAATGTCAAATAAGAAATGGCACATACTGGTTTGAATTAAAGTGCTGTGTAAAAAATGGAAACTTTAAAGAATTCTGCCAAAAAGTTATTTTGGACATGATAACTGACGACGACGATGTGATGGAACTAATTATTATTGAACCGGACATTGAAAAAGAATTGTTACTAGCGTCTTCATCTAAGTCAAAAAGAAAGTGTGTGAGGGATTATTTAGAAACGACTGTTCCACTCTACTCTGAAAAGGAATTCATAACACATTTCCGTATTAAAAGATCTTTATTTCCTATGGTTTGCTGGTCATGAAGCATGTAGTTTTAGAGATTTAGCCGACTGTTTTGATCTTTCATTATCATCTGTTTCACGTATCATCGACCGGTATACAATGTTCTTAAGCAGTCTCAGCCGAAGCATTATATCGTGGCCCAATGATGAGCAAAAACAGGTGACAAGTACATTTTTAAAATTTAATGTAAAATTAAAGTTTGCCAGATCAATCATAGTGTCAATTTTGACATAGCTCTGAGTTGTTCGCTGGCTGTGATTGCTGACAAAAGTTGTGATTGTGATTATTTTCCTTCCCAAAAGTTGATAAAAGCAATCAACACGTCCGCATGGTATGTGATCATCACATTGATCATGTATCCGAGCAAATTCGGCGCGTCGCGTTAAATTGGATGCGAATTGGACGCATTTTTAACCAACATATCATGTTCAAGTCATTCACCAGAAGCAGCCTAATTATCTTTATGGAAAGATTACTGTCTGCCGATCGAGTCCTGATATTTCAATTAACTGCTCGGTTCATACTTGTTTGTCGCACAGGAATTTCCTCCATTCATTATGTTCATCTCTTGAATCACCTACTTTTGCAGCTACGTTCTAAGATCGAGTAAGGCCAATTTACTACTAAAAGAACATAGTTATAAATGTACACTGATAATTGAACATTAAAAGAAATAAAATGAAAAAAAAGAAGCTGTAAGAGGTTGAACCTCACAATGCGTAGGCTTCTACGGTAGGTGGGTTGAGGGGATTGTCACACTCCTCGGATAACTTCGCTTCCATATGCAAAAACGTCCTTATTTATGCTGAATGGAGTCCGTAGTCAACTATGAACAGGCAAGTATAACGCGTGTAAAATTAAGACCTACCTACGGGGCAATTGCATTCATCAAACGAACAAGAAAACGACGATGACTAATAAACTAATGACTAATAAAAGGAACGATGATCAAGGAATAGATACAAACAGAACAAGATAATAACAATAAAAATATTTATTTGAAGGAGATTACGTATAAGAAGAAGCAAAGTCCTTAGTTAAATATCCGCGAACAAGCATGCAACCCAGTGTACAATCAACAGTATCCCGTACGTTTACAGTTCGGAGAAACCTTAGCAATACTAGATGTTTGGATAATTCTTTGACTCGCTATATGTGGATCGTTAGATAGCAAAAAACCTAATGCCCAAGCAGTATTATATCGTATGCTGATCGTAAGTGCGCTGCTGAAACCACTGTGTGTAGTTTTTTCTCGTGAAAAATTTGTTTACAAATATGCAGGTGTATAATTTTAGAACAACCGCCACGCTCTCGACCGAACGTATTCAATCAACGACCGAACGTATTCCATCCACTTCATTAGTATAGATGGGTAAGACTATCAGTTGTTTGAAACACCGCACATATATTCATAGAAGAACACTAACAAAAATACTTACATCATAAATAAAGTGAAGTAGAAGTTGAATAAATCTTCATTCACCGATTCCTTGGTATGAACCTAGCCCTTTTTCGAAAACTATGGCTCCAAATTGTATATTCATACCGTGTTTCCATTCCACAGATATACAAACAACTGGGTATGCAATTTCTAAAAGTAGAAATTCAATGAATTCACCCAAATTCGCACTAGACTGAATGTGGTGGCTATATATGCAAGTTGCGGACATGGAGCCAGTCCATGGTGTAGTCTAAGCCTAAGGCTACACAAGTCTAAGAATGGGATTGGGATAAGAATTCATTTTTAGAATAAACTCTCTAGAAATAAAGTATACCTACATATAGTACAATATGGAACATTTTAATTATTATCTCGTGGGTTCATAAATAAGCAACAACTCCCAAAGCTAAGTCTATTTCTACCTCGAGCGCTACTCAATGAAGAAGTAGCTTCCTTCCGTTGCTGTTATCAATTTGAGTTTCCTGGTATTTCTCTTTATTTCGATGAGTCATCATGAATTGTTTCCTTTTCGAGGAAATTGCATTCATCCTATGTCAGGGAAAATGAAGGTTCAAAGTCGGCTAATGGTGGATGTGGATTCTGGAAGCTCCTTGTTATCCTTTTTTTCATAATTGAAATGATAATGGTTGCCATTAATCGCCGATCCAAGGAAATACTTCATAGGTGCAAAAGAAACCTTTTAAACTCTCCTCAATACTCGGAATAAGTAATAAGGCTCGCCCCTAACCGATAGCGAAGAAAATATGGTAAGAAAATGAGAAAAGTTAATTATGTGAACCTCTTCGTATTTTAATTCCTTCTCATCATTTACTTAAACAGTTGCCAAGCATCATTATTAGGGTTTAATGTCATAAACCTGGAAGGATCGAATAATGAAGAACACATTCAGCGAATTTTATTCTCACTTCCTTTTCAATGCCTTCGCTTTTCGATACCTTTAAATAACATTCAATTTGTGGGTCTGAGCAAACACTTCCTATCACACGCTTATGGACACCTCATTCGCAGGACCTTTAATAAAACAAAAAAGAACCAGCTTCGCCATCACACAATTTGTGGTTCGTCCTCCTTCGTCAACATTTTCGAACATCGTCTCCATCGGAAGCGGCGTCTATTCGCTTTCACTGACATTTGATGTCCCGCGGAGTCGTTTAGAATCGGATGGTGCTGTGTCGCAAATTCCTAACCAAAGTGAAATTTTCAAAGCACAGCAGGAGGCTTTTCGCGGAACAAATTGTAATAACTGCCAGCTCCACCAACGCAAGAATTAATTGGTTGATTGATATAAATGAATGACCTCTCACCTAAATCACTTTTTTTTGCTAACATTTTGCCATCAAGATGAGGGGAGAACACGTGTAATCATTATTCTGGGGATTCTTTTAGTGTCCTTGGGGCCAAAGTGACTGATTCATTTGGGAGATGGGTTGATGATGTTGTGGATGATATCTTGACCAATGTTTTCTCTTTGATGAACTGCGGATTTTGACATTTTTGTGGAGAAGTTAATATCACTCCGACTACACTCATTTTCATACTTTGGTTCCTCGACTTACAGGAGCAACAGGAATAGAATAACTCTTGACAATCGCAGTTTTGTGGGCTGCACTATAGCAGTATGGTTGCGACCGAGTACCACTTTGGTATGTTGTACAACCCAAAGACGAGAGGACATTGTTAAAGGTGCGAGTAACAGCTGAAGAGTTAGTAAATAAATAACATGAATGCAAAACCTTTCATTTTGTAAATGATGATTCTTATGATCCTTATCATTACTTTAAGTAGATGCTTACTAGGCGCCAGATAACTACTGCATATCGCATTTAACATCACGGCTTTTAAGTATCTAGACGAAATCGAGTTGAAGCACAGAATACAAGGTACTGATGGTAAACAAGAAAATTTAATGAAAGTGGGATAAGACGGCCAAGCTGGGAGATGTATACAACACCCTATGCCCGATCCACAAGATATGATAAGTACAAATTAGCCTTTTCCACTTAATTGTCGACATCAAGGGAACACGGGGCTATACACCACCATGTCTAGTTTTGACATTTCTGCCGAGCTCTATCACGGTTTGGACCGAACTCACTGTGAATAATATCAAAATTGCTGTAAACAAGGCGATGGACCCTAATATGACTTCATCAAGATAATTTCCGAGAAGATTGCGCAAACATTTCCACAACTAGAGGTATGACCTTTCGGAGGTCCTTGGAACTCTTAGCCTAAGCGAATGACGTTGACATGATTGGTCGAATTCAGAGAACCGTAAACAGTTCTCCTGCTGGCATTGAGACGGAGCCATTTCTCAAACAACCATATTAAGTATAATACATTAATAATCACAATCATGTATTACCACGTGTCCTTCATCACTTCGAGAGAGACAAGCTTTGAGTGCGATCTATGCTTCTATTTACTATGATGGCATATATGGAGAGAATATTTAACCACTATATACAGCGAAATACGTCTACGGAGGTTCCTACTAATCCAGTGCCGAAATATATAAGCTACGCAGTAATGATCATATATTGTGCGCACAAAACAAAGAAAAAATTTTTATGGCATTTTGGCCACATAAGGAAATATTTTCGCTTTTCCGTTATTCTAAAAACATCCTGTTTACAAATTGTTATGAGTAAGTTACGCTCTTACTGCCTCGAAACATGGAAGCTATTTGTACCAAAATACAGCAGCTATAGAATCCATCTATGCGTATTCAAGATTTCATTGCACGTTTTAACCAACACAATTTACTCATTTCGGCGACTGACCCTGAAATCAGCGCCATACATCCACTCCACCAGATACATGGACAATCCTTCAGATTCAAAAAAATATCAACAAAAAAGTCGTTATTTATTTAAGTCAAACTAATGATCCTTAAATCGACCAATGTGCGCCATATAATACTTAGTCCAATATAGAGCTGTTCAAAATATATGTTATTATTTAATATTCTAAATTCAAATCATCTATTCGATATTTAGCCTGTATACACAAAAATATATCAGTTTATTGACCCATAAAGTCAATTACTCACAAGCCAAACCAACGTCATTCTATCAAGGACCGTAGGCGTCATTTCGACAAATCTTAGTTCTTAAAATGTCAACACTTACATACATACATTGTTCCAAAAAAATCCCACAAAGCATTCCACTTTGCTCCAGCTCACATCTTTCTTCAAGCAATTCATCACGAGTTACGAGCAGAAGTACATCTAAATTACCCACCACTCCTTCACCACTACCCTGCGACTGTGGCTGAGATATTTCAGTGGCTTATGACATCAGCGCCACCCTCGTCTGCAACCCTAGTCGCCTGACAAAAATATGTCCAATTCCTCCACTCATGGCACATTTATCGTACGTACCCCGTTTGTATCATGCTGGCATCCACAAGCCTCAGCGTGTGTCGTATATCAATTCATCCCCACCATTATGGCAGCGTGTGCCCCAAACCACCTCGCTCCTATTAGGCACGTAATCCATTGATCCTGTTTATAAAAAAATAAAATTTTCGAAAACAAGCATAAACAGTGCGTACAAAATGCGGACCTCTACTCTCGACAATGGGGGGCGATTGCCACCCCTCATATCATCACTCCACCCACCTATCGGTTCGAGGAACTACAAAAAAAAAAAAAAACAACATAAACAAAACAAAACGGAGAAAAAACCCCTGAACTCGGCAAAACCCATTAACGTACATTCATACGAAGCGTACATCAGTACGCTTTGGTGTTGTAGGCCAATGGCCACGATATCACCATCCCACAGGAAAATATATTATTATTTTTATTATCACCCCGGCTACCGACTGGTGGCTTCCTATTGTATGCTAATAGAATACAAATAACAATGAATCTTCTTTCCGCCCGGTCTCACTGTGTGCCACTAAAGACGGGAGAGAGAGAGCGCACACACGTACTACGTCTACGTACTCGTTGCCTGGTGCTCGTCAGCAGTCGGTGGAGTGATTTGTCGAAACGCCCGCCCACACGGCACACACGGCCAGTCAGACAATATCAGTAGTCGTCAGTAGTGCTGGCGGTGCATGGCACCGACAAACACATCAGCTCACATCCACACATTTCATTCTCGTGCGCACCCTATAAATCAGGCAGGAAGTATACAATTTGAATTTATGCCCAAAATCGAATAATTCATGACTTCTCGGACGTACTGGAAAACCTCTTGGCCGCTGGAATTAGCTTCCAAATAATTTCCCAACCGGAAGAGTGTTCATTTCAGTTCAGCGACCGCCGGAAAGGCTGGGTGGCTTGCAAAGGATATTCCTACTTTTGTTTTTTATATATCCATCTATCTCCCGATAGCCGCCTGATAGGAGGGAGGAGGGGGAGGTGGCCGAAGGAACGATAAAATGCAACAGCCTCTCAAGGATTCTCTATGAGTTCTGGCGCTGTCATATTATACCTCCACCATCCGTATTTTGTGGGGGGCACAAAACCCCCACCCATGTCCAGATGAAGATGAAAATTCATTTCGAAGCGAGCAAATAAAATTCCTTGCAATGATCCTGTCTATATAGAAAATTACTCAAGTGGATATTATGGCTTTCGTAAGGAATCTGCTCGTTCTGCTTAGCTTCTACACAACAGATATCCATCTACGTGTGTGCGTGTGCGTGTGTGTGTACATGTGGAATGGCTTTAGTCACTGAGGCTCGCTGAACGGAATTACGGAGCAAATCGATTGTGTTGATTCACTGAGGGAATGTGGCGCGTCTCCCAGCTCAACTGGCCCTTAAATCATCAACTGATTCTGTTTTGGTTGCTTATAGAAAGAAGGATTAACGAGAACTCCTTGGGACTTGCTGAAAATTTAAGGCACATAGCACTTTCTTCAATTGAATTAACTCTCATTTGCCACCTTGGCGCGTGAGTGAACAAAAGAAATTCTCGAGAGTCTAAACATTAGAAATGCATTATGTTCTGTTCAGGACGACTGTGCCCATAGTGTGTATCAACAAGGAACTGTCCTTGGGGGGTTAATCTATTTCGGTGCCAGTGGAGGCATACAATGGATTGGTCTATTGGTCGATACAATGTGATTACTTAGTGTTGGAATAAACTTACATCACATGGCATACAGCTCCACCCTTGAATGGTGAAGCACAATACATAAGGACCTCCTAAGGGCCATGAGCGCAAGTCTCAAGAATCCTTTAATCGCAATAGATTGTGAGGAATTCTGGGAATTCTCTCAGTTGACTCATGTCGTAGAGCAGGCACTTGTTTATTGACAAATCAAATGTCTTGAGGAAAACAAAGCTTTTCAAGAAAAGTCGCAGGATATACAAATTCCCAGAATTCGTCGCCTTTGACAGATCACGTCAAAATATTCAAGTAGTCCTTGGAACTCTTTCATCTGACATGGCCTTGAGATATAGGCGCATCAGTGTGTGTAATCTGTCGCCCCCAGACGGCGGATGCTAGCAACTGGGAATGTAAATCAAGGATGTTTATTGAACATAAGATAGATAGAGATACGTGACATGGACTAACTGAAAAACGCAATTTCTAGGAAACATGAAACAGATTGTTTTCAACCTCATTTACCATCCGCACTCTGAGGATAGACTGTCGTAGCTAACTGCAGGATATTTGCCGGTGACAAAGGGATGAAAACCGCACCTCAACCTCAGAATGTTGTTTGATTGAAAGTTCGATAACGATGTGGCATTAAAATGCGATGCTAATTGGATTTAAGTGCGGACTTAAGCACCAGATTATATGTTACAAAACACAAACCGAAAGCAAATTTGCCAATTGGTCAACTCGTTAATAATCGAATTCTAAATAGATACGGGATTTAGCTACCTATGCTTGATCCGCATATGCATTGAAAGGTTTATCTGGCTGTGGTTAAAATTCAACCACTTTTCGTCAAAACCCACTTCATCCTCATCAAGATAATAACATCATGATATTCGCGACATCATGACGTATAATTATTTCGAAGCAATATCAAGACTTTTTACTAATAACTACTAATGACAGGGTTTCGCTCATTGTAAACACATCTTGGGCCGCTTTTACACACGCTTAATTCTTGTGTAACGCACACATTGAACAAATCGGCGACGAATTTAGCGTATGTAAAAGCGGCCTTGGCAGTCGATTAACGCAAGTCTCGATTTACGCAACTCCTTGATTTTCGCAACACCTAAATTGATTGTTTATCATTATTGACGCAGTAATCCCAACTTTTCATATAGACAGAAACTCAATAATTGCAACCACCCCAGTTTCGTAATCGAGAATGCACTGTATTTTAAATCCAATCAGAAAACGCTCAAAAACAATGAATCCCCTAAGGTGTATTGGAAAACTATTAGGTCCTCGCACAATAACTATACAGTGTGGGCAAGCACGTGTCACTAAGCCTCCTACAAGAGGCACACTACAAGGTGTAGTCCTTTTACCCTTTCTGTTGAATGTAGCTATGGATCGGATTCTTTAGAGCCTCATCAAGATGAACGCTTAAGTTGACGATTATACGGAACATTTCTAGAAAACGGGATTAACACAAAATATAAAGGCTCAATTTGGAAATAGGTTTGTTCGATTATACAAACTTGCAAATGTAGTGACGAAATTCAACATTTCGTTGAAATCCAATAACAAATGCTGAACATTTGTACTGAAATGTTGAAACTAGCCGAAATGTTGGATTTAGGTGCTGTGTAAACATGCTCAATTTACTAATTTCTGTGGATGCTATGGAAATGGGAACTTCAAGGGAGCACGCCTAAAAAAACTCTGCCCAAATAAGGGGAACCTTTGTATTTGAGTCTACAGCTATTGCAAGCCAATCCAATTTTTTTTGTTAAACCTTGAAAAATCAGGACTTACTTCCGGGCACAAGGAAAACCGATTGTTGTTCGCGCTAGAAATCACATATCGTAAACCAAAGAATGGAGACAAGTGATTTTTTGTGATGAAAAAAACCTCAATTTAGATAGACTATACGGTCTTTATAGTTATAAGTGAGAATGAGACGCATGTTTTGAGGAGGCAGTGTGCTGGTATGAGAAGCTTTTAGTTACATGATATCATCTTCGTTCCTCCAAAACTACTCTGTATCTACTGTAATTTCGCAGGAATATTTATATTTATATTTTATTCACTAGATAATGAGTGACCATATAGCAATGACTTGTTCGCGTCCAGCTGTCAAAATAATCAGTAAGACTTACTAACTTCATCATGCATCGTTCACGGTGGCGAATGTGCGGAATTATTAAAAAAAAATCATCAAAAGGAGAAATTTGGGTCATCTCACGGAGGAGCGTTGATCACATGGCTACTTAACACCACTCGATTATTATCTCTCGGATTACGTCACTTCCTGAGTCTATACTAACAAGCCAACCCATTTGACGAACTAAATAAAAAAAAATTTTTTCAAGCCGACAATCCTGACACAGAATTCCAGTCAAGGGAATTTTTGGAGTCAGGAGATCATGTCAGTCGACAATTACACTACCAACGAAGCACTGGACTGAAAAACAGCCAATAATAGAAGGGACATATCTACCTCTCGCAACATATTCAACCTTTTCTGATATACAATATCCAGATTATATATCAACCTGTTACTCTACATTGGCACTACACACCGTCTTTTTAGGCAAAAACAGACTATGACTAGTTTCGCCAAACTCCGCAGTGCGTCAGAGAACATTGAATAACTGGAGCATCTTATATGCACTGCCCAGTTCCGGTCAAAGCAACGAGGAAGACAATCGGTAGTTAGTTCGTTGACTCCCTACGTGACAATCATTTACCAACATCATCTTGCGCATGCCTCAAAAGTATTCCCTCTAAACGGTAGTAATGTTCAAACAACACTCCAATGCATAGCTAGTTAGTGTTCTATATTCCAAGTTGGTCTATGTATAAAAGCAATTTGTTCTATTAGAAGTCGTCCCCTTAGTCACATAAACAAGACAAAAATATCTACATGGCGCCCAATCACCTCGTCCTAAACACACTTTCTTCCGTATCCTAAAAACTTAATGGCCCCAGTTAACCCAAAGTCATTGGAACTTTAAAGCGGATGAAGGTCAGGGTCCTAGGCAGGTCCATACAAGTCCCGAAACTAATGAAGCTGCATCTCAAAATCCATAAAGCGATGCATACACTTTAAGCTCGTTACTAATAACCCAGCATGAATAACTTCGAACTCGGGCGATGTCAAAAGTCACCCCCATTCTTCGTCCCGCTCGCTCTCACTCTCACTCTCACTCTCTCGTGTACGTTTTTCGATGTTGGCACATCCACCATTCGGCCATTACGGAATTACGCTCTATTTGAATTCTCGGTGAATTCAAATTGCCCGACAAATCCTGGCGCGGTACCAAATTAAGGAATTAGGGAATCGTCATTCATTAAAATGTCCACCCATTTCCTTTGGGAAATGGCATCCACCATCGATTGCCGCCACTCGTCCGCAAATAGGTGGTGGCGGCGTATCTAACAGAACCAAACCTCTTGCAGCTGCATGTGTGCCATCGGGTGGGGAGATGGCTGGGTGGAGGAGTGATTGAGGATGCGGCACACAGACGTGAAGACCGAGACCGAGAAATCTCTAGCGTTGCAAGTTTAAAAGTCAATAAAACGCCATCCGGACTGTGTAACAGCTGGACGGACATTATTAGAGAGCCGTATCCCTGCATGTGCGCTGGTGGATGTGTATTGGTGAATGAATAAGTTTTGCATCTGGCATACCCTCGGGGGCACCATGGTGGGACCACTGTTCGAGGGGGGGAAGCCCGCAAGGAAAAGATTAGGTGCCTGTGTAATGGGCATAACAACATTTGCGTCAACACAACTGTGTCTAATGTAATGCATACAAGAGTCGTTGTCCTTTATGTGGGAATCCTTCTTGATTAATTATAATTTGTAAATTCTACCCGCGTCTTGCATCTAATATCTTATGGCTCTGAACACTGGAATGTCCCACCCCCACACCCTGCACTCACACAGTCACACGTAATGCAGAGATAGAGGGAGAGAGCGAGACATGTGTAATTGATGGCTTCATGGTGGGTTTTGTTGGGGATCAAGTAAATCATTATCCTTTCTAAATTCATTTGCTGCTTTCCGCTTCGTTGTTCTTGCTGCCATGCTATGCATAGCGAAATGTGTTTATTCCCTTGTTTCTGTTTTCAAGTGGTGCTACTGGTGATGATGCATTGTGGAGCGCAGGACTAGCGTACATGAGTATAAATTTGATATCCTTTTAGTTTGAAGTTGAGTAGTTTACGTTTTTGACATTAAGCCAAATATGATAAATAGCCTTGTGTGATGTGATGCTACAAATACAACAGCTGCTCGCTACAAGTTGCCGGTGATGTGTCCTGCTGTGTGGATGATATGGAGTGTGTTGTGTCTCCTCCGCTCTCGCTCTCCCTTTTTGGGGGATTTCGTAATGATAATTGTTTGTGTTGGCACTAGATGCAATTACGGAGACAAGTGCTCGTGGACGAGAACGTTTTGTTTATAATGAGTGTGTGTCGGGGTTTCTGAAGTGACGGAAACAACAGCAGAATTTACATGTAATTGAGGTTTTCTTAGCGAGTGAAGTATTAGCGGTTTTGTAATGCCAAATGTCAACGTTCCTTTGCATATCTTCAGGGTGAAGATTCTTGCGTCTTTTACTGCTAATAGTGTAGTTACTACTTTCAAAAAGTGATACCATTTCAGCATTGTCGAGAGAGGTGGAGCCGAGAATTATGAAAGCTAATCGAGTCGGGAATTGAACCTTGACACAGGTACAACTGTAGTTGCGATTTCTAATCACAGTGATTTTAAACTGCGATCTTAAACTTTGAATTGAAGTTCCTTAAGTTGCACTTTATAATTTAGGAATGCGTAAATTGAAGACGATGTGATTTTCACCTGTCCAAACACTCGCATCAAATCGCATTTTTAAGTCAATCATTCTGAATAAATGTATCTATGATTCCAAACTGCGATTGGGATTGTGAAAATGTAGCAACTCCGTGACAAACGCTGTTTAAATCATAGTCGATCGCAGACTGTGACTGTGATTTTTCAATCACTGTGAAAAAATCGCAGTTGGTTTGGCGCAGAAACCGGCGCAAACACTCCACGGCCTAGAGAGCGTTGACCAAATTCGTTACATGAAGAAAAAATGTTGCTTAACTTAAATGGCGTCAATCGTCATAATGGTTGAAAATTTATATTTTGTTCAAGCCTTTAAGCAATGTCACTTCCTTCCAGTAAATAAATAATCGTGGAAAACACAAAAAGTCATTTCAGGGATCTAAAAACAAAAAGCTAAGAGTTGAGCCTCAAAAAGTAGTGAATATGTCGACTTCTGTTGGAGATGGAGCGGGTTATAGTTCTCTATGCGTTTTAGGTCGGAAAACTACGAAGGCCAATCTAGACCTTCGATTTTGTTGGTATGTATCTACCTTTCGATTATATTGCTTGTGTGTTTTGGATCATTGTCCTCCACACACATGGCTTCTCCTCTTCGGCATAATGCAGCTTAAGCGACTTAAATATCACAAGCGACTCAAAATATTTAATTCCAAAGATCGCCATTTTCGCAAACCGAAGAAGCAGCATGGATGCAGTATTTTGGATCCATTCTTTTATTCTCTCTGTCAATCGACGGACGGAAGTCCCTTCTGAACTCTACATCCGTCACAGATATAGATCCATACCCGAAGACACCGATCTCATGACACCCGAACTTTCCCTCGAGAAAGGTTTCTCAAACAGCATGCCCCCATTTTACTGGAAGTTTGACCACTAGACTTTGGATGATCCTCTGCGACTCTTCACAGAGATCGAAGATGGGTGAAGACGTGGGTTCTAAGGATCAAAATATTCAATTGTTATTCTGACTACCAAATATCGTAATTTGATCTGACAGCCAGGCAGCGCACTGCAGAGGTAAAATATTAGGGTGCAGTCACATTCAACTTAAGGACTGCCTAATTGCTGCCTATCTCTTAAAGAAATGGCCAAGTATTTTATCATCAAAAATATGTGGGTGGAAATTGTGATATTCCAGAGAATTGTGAAAGGAAGATCTGCCATCTATGCCTACCGCTACCGCACACCGTCAACTGAACCACGAAACGCTTGCTCATACAAATCGTAGATGGTCAACTGGCTCTGCAAAAGAATTATCTCGGTACTCAGTAAAACGTTTCTATACGAAACAGCCTGATGAGTAGGCCGAAACTCATAACTCAGAAGTCTTACCGGCGTCATAACCAGACACTGCGCTATTGGAGCTCACGTGTCCAGAATCTGCCGCGTACCAAGCCACGCCTAGCCGTCCCCTCCCGAAAAAGAAGTCACCTAGAAACCTACACCTTCATCAACCTGGTCGAACAAGTAGCAGGTAAGTAACCTAACCTAAGCTCGAGGATGCTTTGGTTGCCTTGAATACTGCGTGTAGGTGCATAATGAAATTATTTACTGAATAACAGACATTTCATTTATATTGAGCAATTCTTTGATGTGAAATTCCTGTCACATCAAATTCTCGGTCTCACAACAAGCTGATGCTGGTGAAAATTCCGAGGGGAAATCCTTGTCAAATACGAATGCAATCACACACATACATCTGCAGCAATATTTTCTCACACACGCTACTCCCAAATTTCCATTCCACAGCCAGTTGCAAACCAATGTGATTCACATCAATCCAGATGACTTCAACACCAAACATTAAAATATTTCAATCTCTGTTTCAACAAAATTTCCATTTGGGGCAAGTTCTACAAATTCATGAAATTTCACCCAAAACCTGTGCGCCGAGGAAAAAAGTTATTTTCATGGAAAATTGTTTAAAATGTTGCGTCGTTGTTTAGTTCTAAATATTTCATGAGAACACGAAGCAACCACTTTTTCAATTAAGGCCCAGTTCACCGGAAGGCTTAGAAATTTCTTATCAAACAGCAACCACCACCCTCTGTGCATATGTCCGTATGGCTGGATGTACACTGCACAGATATGTTCACGTTGTCGGTACAGCACATGAAGGTGAAATTAATGTTACGTAACATTTCCACTCAAACGAAAAGCCACCGGAATAAATTTAATCAAAATATGTATTTACCTTCGACATAAGCACGGCATGAATGCAGGTGCCGAAGTAAGACGCAGCTCCGCGATGCACTTTATACACACAATCGTACATATGGTAAGCTGGTGGCTTCATTTTATTTTTTTTATTCGGCTTTACCCTCGTTTCGTCAGGTCGATTCAACACAAACAGAGGAAACCAATATTTTATTAAATACAATAATATGAAATAAGGTCCCTGCTGCCACCTGCCACCCGAGAGATGGCCTGCCTGCTGCATCCTTTCGCCCAAATGCACCCCAGATTAACTATCCTTGTTGAGTGAAGTCTTGCGTGTGTATGTAAGCTTCCGCATCCACCCCCAACAAGACCTGACTCCGTCACAGATACTCCCGCTTGACCGCCTCAATTTTCGCAGTACCAATAAAATTCGGATTTCCTTCGTTCTCGTTTTTCTTTAACTGCGTCGGCACCAGCAACCACCACCGCTGCCGTCGTCGGCGCGTCGTTTCGAAGGACGAGCAACGTGAATCGAAACCGGTTGATCTATACCCATGACTATGGTGAGCTATAAATCCTCTGAAAGAAGGATAAGTGGATGACAGCGACTCATTCGGTGGACGGGGTGATAGGGACCATTATTGGAATTTCTGAAATTCACCCTCTGGCCTTTTTGCGCCCGGAGTGGGCTCTCATTCGGAGCCATGCGTTAATATTGCATGTTGATAGGAAGTATCTCAGCCCTCCAGAGGTTACGCTATGTGTGAAGGACAGCCGGAGATTGGTGTCTGTTAAACAGTTCGAATATGTGCAGGAAAAAAAAGCAACAACATTGAAATACAATTCTCATTCTGTGTTTTTTTTTTGTTCGTTTACTTCGCTTCAGAAGTGGTTAAGGAATTTCATGAGAGAAGGCACGATGACATGTTAAACATATTTAACCAAAGATTAACTTTTAACGTGGTGTAATTTGTTCAACAATAGCGGGACGCCGTGCCATGTCCTTGGCGTAATTTATGGTGTGGGGTCTGCTGTGGCATTTTCTACAGTACTTATGCCTGACTTTGACACGGAGTCTCCATCGTCTGTCGTCATGTTGAAAATAAAAAAAAGCAAAAATAAATAAATTGACGGCAGGACGCACGCGGAGAAATTGGTTTTATCCTGATTGATTTACGAGGTCTGCTTCTCGGCGATATTATTCCGTTTGATGTGTTTTTATAAGAGTCTCAATAAATACTTACGTGTTGGATAATGGTCTGCTGCGGGAAGATATCACAATTATTTTTTTTTTTGCCCTCAGATTGCCCTGGAACCCATAAACAGATGGACAGGGTGTGGGGCTTTTCACATGGCCATGCATGTTTACCATTCGTTATGATTACGTATATGTAGCTGTCACAGCTTTCAACTTTTTCAAGGACACTTTGACTTTGGCGGGAGGCCTAACACTTGAGGACTAAGCCTTAAAGTATCGACACGGGATTGTATTGAAAAGATGGCGCGGTACACTAAATAAACATCTTCGCATGATGGTCTGATGGGGAATGTGGCTTATACAGGGTCATCGATTTTGGGGTTTCAAAAGTAAATTGAAATAAAATGCGTTCATGATTTAGATTTGTTGGATCTTGCCATTATAGCGACTCCTTGGAGTGCTCCCAGGACTCGATTTTGAAAAGGAATGTTCGATATTGATCAATAACTGGGGCATATCTTGACGAGTTTGCGAATTGTGTGCTTAAACAAGATCTTTTGCACAAATAGGATGATCTTGGCGGCCAGTTCACATTACCAAAACGCGAAATATTTCGTTGTCAGCTGAACGTAAAAACCTGACCGCCTTGGCATAGAGCGTAGGCGTGGTACAACATAGGATGCAGAGGGTGGATAATTTTATTATTGTTTTTTCAGTCTTCTTGCTCAAACAATTGCAAAATACTTTAAGCTAAATACTTCATGTAAGTTCTGCTTGTTCACTGTACCGACCGACGGGCTCAGCAATAAAACACTTTCGTATAGTTTATTGCTGCACTGCTGGAGAATTCGTCTTCTTTCCTTGGACATTTGTTTAATTCTACTAAATTCTTACAAAGCGGAAATCGCTGACGTCGTGAGAACCGATGACATGGGAAAAGTTGAAGTGGGAATCGTTGAACCTTATTAGCTGGCATTAAAAAATGCTTAATCGTCAAGGTTGTGCTCCCAGGAGAAATTGAAATGTTATTGGTTAACTTGTATACCTACTTATGTCTTTCAACTCCCTCGGAGGGCATAAGCCGTCAATCACGCCTGCGCCATTTCATTTGGAGTTTTATAACATGTTTGAGCGGTCCCCAATGCACTCCCATCCTGTCCGGCAGTGTTCAGTTGGACGCGGGTGTTAGAAAAGCTAAGGGCTTTAATTCTTGCTGTATTTATTTAGAGCCTCACATTGTTTGCCTCTGCATGTAGATTGTGGACCATCAAGAGAAGGTCCCGATGTGAAAATAGACAAACGTCCTCAGCGTAGTCAAGGTGCTTAACCCTGGAAAGATAAACTGCGCCTCAGAAGGGCCCGCGAAATATATATATTGCTTTCTTTTTTTTACCGACGCTAGAAAACTTGTTTGTTTTAAGTCAAATCAGTCGTCGATGAACACTTGCGAGAGACGGTAGTTCCGGTTCGGTAAAGACCACCGTTTTTTTGTATGGCAATGCGTTGGGCTCTATAAGAGCGCTTTCAAAAATTGATCCTTCTAGGGTTAAGGTAAGATATAATAGTCCATCGAATCCCATAATTTGTTTCAGTCAATGCTGGACGCAGTATATTGCTGATAACCACCAGAAACAATAGTGGTGACAGTATGCACCCTCTACTTTGGACCTCAAATTCCTCTAACAACTTACCATTGTGTAAGACATGACCACTTTCATATACAGCCTTTATACTAGCTATGCCTTTTCCCGAATGACCAGATTGCATTTCGGTTCAAGCTATCGAAAGCCTTCTCGAAGTCAATAAACAGTAGATGTATCGGAGACCTGTACTCAACGCATTGTTCGATTATGATCCGTAATGTGTTTATGTGGCCGATGCAGGAGGATCCAGAGGGAAAATCTGCCTGTTCGACTTCGAGAGTTTTACTTAATTGCTCTTCATTCGTTCCAGAACTATTATATAATAATAATATTGGTGACCTACAGTCTTATGCCGACTCCGAACGGCCAAATTTGAAAAGCTCTTTCTAGACAGAAAAACTCTTTGAGCATTGTCAGTAACTCGAAAGAGGTGTGGCCGTCAAAAGTATTTCTTGTCGTACCAGGAATCGAACCTAGACAGATTGGACCAAGAGCGTAGGAGTCGACGCACATACCCACAACGCCACGGGCCACCACCAGAACTATTAGAGTTATTATTTTGGCTACTGACAGAAGAACTCATATACCTCCCTAGTTTCCACATTTCATCAAGTTTCCCTTTCTACTCCAGCGGAAAATGTTCCTTCTTTTTAGCTTTGCATATCATCGGATGCAGAAAATCTTGAGATACATATAAAGGGTGATTTTTTAGCTATTATCTTTTTGGCAACACTGGTTTAAACAGCTGACGCACGTTTCGTGTTTTGTTTCACTGTCAAACATCTTCAGTTTGGTCTATTATTTAACCATGAATCGTCTTACAAACGAACAACCCTTGCAAATTATTGAATTTTATTATCAAAATGCGTGCTCTGTTAAGAAAGTTCATTACGTGCTTTATCCATTTTTTTCCAGAAAAATTGTGTTCAGCGACGAAGCTCATTTTTGGCTCAATGGGTACGTAAATAAGTAGAATTCTCGATTTTGGAGTGAATATCAGCCAGAAGCATTGCAAGAGCTACCAATGCATCCAGAAAAAGTCACAGTTTGGTGCGGTTTATGGGCTGGTGGCATCATTGGACCGTACTTCTTCAAAGATGATGCGAATCGTAACGTAACTGTGAATGGTGAGCGCTACCGTGAGATGATATCCAACTTTTTTTTTTTGCCCAAAATGCAAGAGCTTGACTTGTATGAAATGTGGTTTCAACAAGACGGTGCCATATGCCACACAGCACGCGCAACAATGGACTTATTGAGGGGCGAGTTCGGTGAGCATTTTATTTCACGTTCGGGACCGGTCAATTGGCCGCCTAAATCGTGCGATTTAACGCCTTTAGACTATTTTTTGTGGGGCTATGTTAAAGCTCATGTCTATACAGACAAAGCCCGCTTCAATTGACGTATTGGAAGACAACATTGAATTATTAATGAGATACCGGCCGAAATGTTGGAAAGAATATTCCAAAATTGGACTAAGCGGATGGACCATTTGAGGTGCAGTCAAGGTCAACATTTGCATGAAATATCTATCGATTCAAATAAAGATTTCATGCATTTTTCTGAATTTTATGTGTATTTTTTTGAAAAACTTTCCTATAGCTTTTAAAAAATCACCCTTTATTTGGCTCAGCATGCCCGCAGCCTTGTTGTTTTGAGGTACTTCAGTGCTGCTATTATTTCACTTTTAGAGGAAGGTCCAGTGCGAATTTAAGGGATTTTGTTGCTACGGAATACGATTAGAGTTCGATATCATTCCGCCATCATATAAGTTGTTTAAGACCGTAGCTTTCCATCTAATGAGCTCATCATCTTTAGAAATTAGAAGGGTACCATTTAGACTCTCGACTGGGTGCTGTTTGGAGTTCCGACCAGTTACCTGGTGATGTTATAAGCAGTCTCCCTGTAGCACCTATTCGCTCCTTCTTCATGCAGCGTCATGCACGCATGTATGCCTACCCCATAAGCTTTCTCATTCGAAAACACTTCGCGACTTACAGCGAACGATGTAATGACCACAAGTGGACAATTAATACAAATGCATCTTATGTACGTGCGAAATTATAAATACAAACACTCCGCTGGAGTCAATTAACAGCAACTTGTTTTTCTCCGAAACCATTTCCTGCCAACAAAGGACATGTGAAATGTGAATATTTCCGTTTCCCGCAATATTCCTACAGAGTCGAAAATTGCTTGCTGAACGAATGAATTAAATGAAATGAAATGCAAAAAATCGTCTATACGTCGTCGTTGAGGGGACAATTGTAGCAATTAGATGTTTTCAGAACTGTCCTCACCGAACGAGCGTCCTTACAGTCGCAGTTCTCAACCAACCGTGAAAATGCCCGGTTGCAATTTAAAAAAAATAATAACCACCAAAAGTGGGAGAGGAGAAAAAAAGAACAATTTTATTTTTAACACACACACACACATTGTCATTGCCACCGAAAAATTGAGGACAATGGAACACGAAACTGGTTGTGAATAGCTTAAAGCACTTTGTGGCTGCAAGCCAAATGACCGTAACGCCATGCACTTCTAGGAAACGTGATATTTCTGTGTCCGATTCAATGCCAAAATTGAATATATTTTGTCGGCCGTGATTCGTGAACCAGACAGTGCGGAGAAATTATTTGAATAGCAAGCATCGTTGAGATTCCAGTGCACTTCGTTTAAATTTCTGCAAATGCGAACGCTTCTCGGAGTCCCAACTGAAAAGACGATATTTATTGCTCCAGCAATCTGTAAAATAATCAGCGACGAAAAAAACTTATTAATTTTAGTTCCACTGGAGCCAAGAAAAGGGCTGCTACATCCCCAAGAAGTGCTCGCACGTTGACCTATTCGCCTTATGTGGCTACCGACACACTTTAAAGCCCTCCATAGTTGGTGTTGAAGTGTGTTTTTTGACACCTCCTTGAGATTTATGTCTAGTGGCGGCGTTATAGAGAGGTAACTCCAGATGTGTTTAAGCACTCAACTATAAATCTCCCTTTTCGTGTGAAGTGGCAGTGTGACTTACTCCCGGTGGATGGCTAACTTTCGCACAAAACTTGTTCAAAATCCACTCATACTGGTAATCCTACGAACCACCGTTTCACCGTTGGTTGCTTATTTAAGCCACTGGGTGAGTATGTGAACCATTTGGGGAATTTAAGCATTTTCCGCTTTGATTTTAATAAGTAAGCAGCAAGTTTTTTGACGATATGGTTGGGAATTATTTTTTAATTTCCAATAATATATTTTTAGCGGAATTCACTTCTCGCCGCTTTAGGAGTGCGTCAAATGCCAAATCCGCTCATTTAAATTCGCAGGAGCATGTATTATGACTGCTTTGCCGAGGCGAACATTAAAGGCAGGTAGGCACATGAGCATTTTTTTTTTATAGTTCACACATTTTCTTTTTGTTTAGTTTTTACAAACTTTCATTGCTTATTGTTGCATTTTTTTCCTTTAACCTGTTATTCAAAAGAGGTATGAGTAGTCAGTGGTTACCGATTCATTAGGTAAACAAAAATGTTTCTCCAAGTCTTAACCACTTTACAAATATTGACAGTCGGTATCAAAAATATTTCGGATTTTTCCTTGTGTTTGTTGCATTTCTTTGATTTGCTTTGATTTGAGTTGATGTGTGTGTATTCGGTAGCGTCATCTGTTCTGATAGCCAAGCAGCGATCAAATCTCTTAGCGCAGTCACTTTTTAGTCCAATACAGTCAAACATATGTAAGCCGAACATCTTTAATGAGAATTTTCTATAAGTCCAACAAATATTCCAGAACATAGACCCAAGACTTAAATTTTCTCATATTTTACACTTTATAAGCCGACTCTCTGTAAGTCGAAAACCTCCTTAATTGGAACTTTGCGTGTTACTTTTCGTAAAAAAAAACTCCAAGGACCCATTCAAATCATCAATATTTTTATCGGATGCTCCATAACTCGAACATTCCATAAATCGAACACAATTTTTGTTCCTATGACTTTTCGACATCCGCAGGTACGTCTGTACATCCATGTATTTCCGCCTATCTCTTAACGAAATGGGCTACTGTTTTAGCATCCAACTTATGCCGGAAGTCGAAGCAAGGTAACATTCTAGAGATATGTGTTACAAACTCGCTATGTAGGGATTATTTCCGTGTTATTTCCGGATGGAGACCTGCGCTAGTACAAATCATCTACTGAAGCTTGAAACGCTTACTCTCACCGAACGTAGATCAGGACTGAGGAACTATTTCAAAGCAGTTATGGCCTGCTATTGATCCAAAACGCTCATGTAGCCTGATCAGAATGAGTACCGAATACGAATAAAATGCAACTGCTGCTCTTTACCAAGAAGAGAATTATTCCTGAAAACCCGTCCAAATATAAAAAGTTCAACTCATCAATGAATCCACAATAACTATGTTTTGTACTTGACTCCAAACTTTTTTGGGAGGAAATTACGGATTGCCATATAAAGAAGGAGTTGTGGCGTTCCACAATTGCAAACATGCATTCGGAAAAAAACATGAGGTCTTTTTACCATGCAATCATACCCATTGGCCACATACCATGATAGTAAGACCCATATTGACTGGTACTTTTCCACTCTGATGGAAAGCTTTATAGAAGAAATATATTCCCACCTGAGGGCTATCCTATCCCTCTGACCCCTTGTCCTATTCTATAGCAACTATGCTCTGAGGCTCATATAGACATGTCTGCTTAGACAACCAAACACTTATGCTTTCATACCAAAAGTTTGAACAGCAGCACAGTAGAGCAGACAAACAGACTACTTACCACCAACCCTAGTCCTGGAGACGATATTTCATCTACATGTTCCGGACCGAAAACAACTGCATTAGCAAATGCTACTAGCAGAAGGGGGGACTTCTTCGAAAAGTCTAGCAAAGAAAATGAGGCAGTTCCCAGGAAATCACTTCTCCGTAGAGCTGGAGGACTTAAGCGTTGTTGAACTCAAAAACCTCTTAAGATTTATATTCGAATCTCGGTGGTTTTAGGATGGAACTAGGTCTCATGGTAGTAAACCATTGAAAACAAGGGCACAATGGACCCAACACGTTGGGCAAAGTGAGTCAAGGCGTAATGTCTTCAGGGCAACCATACAATTGAAATGAATTCCAGTGTGACTGTGATTTGACTGGCTGACTTATTCCCCTACATCTTTGATAAGATTGCAATGGAAGCGCTCATGCCACTGAAACCATATCGATTATTATGCTTCAGAAAATCCTCGTGCCAAAAGACAGCAAGAAACTATCAGTGAATTGCGCTTTTTCGAAAGCATTCCCGAAAGTTGTTAATGCCTTGATTGAAATACCATTACCCGCAAAAAAGATTCTTTCACCATTGCGAAGCTGCACACGCCATATGGCTTCGGAGCTCATTTGTGCAACCGTCTTAAGTAAGCATTGCTTTAGATTAAATTAATTTTATGACTTCTACGGCATGCTGTATTGTAGTTCAATTAAGACGTTGCCACTAGCATAGCCACCGTTGGATGGATCTGAAGTTGCACTTCGTTCGCTGCGACCTTCCACCTTTAGCCCAGCCCCTTAAGCAATTAAAACTTTTCAGCATCTTTACACTATAAAACGATCCACAACGGTGTACTGAGTACCTATTTGCCATTAAATGGTTTCGCATTACATAGTTAAAGTCAGTGTTGCTGTGTGAGTTTATGCATGGGGTTAAGGCGGAATGGAAAGACAACATACAGAAGAGCCGTGCAGCAGAACGAGAAAAGAGATGCGGGCAACTACGTGTGCTGGGATAGGTCTTATTTAACAAACTTTAATTAAAATTGAATTTTTAATTCAACTCTCGATGCAGGCAGCGCTCACACTGGTGCGGCTGTTGGGTACGTAATATGATTTGAGTTTTGTTTTTTTTTTTTCTTCTGTGTACTTTGTGGATGCCGTTTAGTTGTGTTCACTTCTTTTTTGAAACTCACTAAAATAAATTCCCTCAAAGAAGTTAATTTGCGAAATGGATTAACTTGAGCGAAGGGGGATGTCGAGTTGGCGGTTTGTTTTGTTCATGTGCATGAGGTTTCCTGCGCGAATGTGTGTACCTTTTGCACCGGAACTTGTGAAGTGTGCAGACAAGTTGGCGAAATGCAAAACTCGCGTTCTTACTGGAGTTGCGTTACCAATGTGAAATACTTTTTGGGGTTTGTTATGCAGACATGGTTGACGTTATGAATCTTTAAGCGGCATGCAAGTTTGTCTAAAGAGTTGGCAGAAGTCTACATGTTGGCCGCTAGTCTCACTCGTACATTATTTTCTTAAGAAATAATTTTAAGACTTGGTTGTCCGGAGCCAAGACGCAGCATGAGAAACGAGGCACCCCTTCACGTTGGTCTTAGAGTTCTATAAATGTCAGTTCGCGGGAAATATTGGGCTGAGAAAAGAGGTTTTTTTTGCATGGAGAATGAGTCGTTTGTCTTCACTCAGCCCGAAGACGAGGAATGAAAAGTATTGCTGTCTGCAATCGATTAAATATCAACAGAAGTCAGAAGCTACCCTTCTACGCAAAAGAAAGGATTCCCAACGAGAGGGTGAATCAGAGAGGACATGCCATGGATGTCTTTGGATAGCGAAACGGTACGGTCGTTGGTTTACTCGTGGTAGAAAATCGACTTAATACTTATTCATCGCTTGTTGAAATTGCGTATCACGCCGGGATTGAGATAATGGAATTGGACACTCTTGTGAAATTGATCGCCCATATTTGTCGAACGATTGTGACAGATTTCTCACAACTCGCTAGTTCGCAATTTTAGCTTAGGCTCCGGCTCAAGATCATTGTGGAACTTACACTGCCGGCACATACATAGTTAAAGTTGGAAAGTCAGACTTCAACTTAAATGCTTCTGTGCCCGTTCAATAACAGTCAGATCGAAGTAACGAAAAAATCGCAGTAGTGACAGAGTGAGGAAAACTCGGCAGTGCGCGAGGCTCTGAATCTGAATAAAACTCGCCCGTGATCGTTTCACCCTTTTCGCGGTAATCAATGTGGCTGATAAATGCATTATCCAAAAAAAACTGTGTCCGTGACCTTGTTGATCCCACCTTGGTAATATTTTGGGCGCGTTTACCAAGTCTCTTGATTGTTCCCTGGTGTCTGGTGCGTTGTGATGGATCCATGTTTCGATCACGTTAACAAAATGATTAACAATCTCGTCAAACAAACATCGCCAAGCACTCAGTTAAAGTGGGCTTAGCGCATTTAGAACATTTCTCAGACGGCATGTCCAAATATTCATAAGAAATGTGTAACCGCTCAGTTGAGATGCCTACAATCTCAGCCACACCACGCAAATTCTCGATCGTCCAATATGATGGATTTTATCGACGATTTCTGACGTGACGACTGCTTTCGGCTTCAATTGTGATTGTAGGTATACAATGGAGATCAATAAACCACTTTCCAACCACTGATATAGTGAAACGGATTTTTCAAGCTTTTCCTTGATTTCGTTGAAGATTTTCTTACGCACTCGGAATTTAAAAAAATTCAACCAAATCTGGATGGTAGTCTATTAATAGATAGCATTTAATGGAAGCATTGGTGCATTCTAACTCTTTGCAGACCCACATTCTAAATTCAGCCATTCCCAACCCTTCTCCAGAAACATGTCGAATTGAATTGTCTGAGCATTATTATAGAAACTACATCCTACACACACATCACATCACTGTTGCAAATGTACTCAATTGCGTTCCATCAAGATTTCGCTGGGAGACTAATCCAGCAATTAGTTATGCTTGTTAATCACGAGCTTGAAGGTGTTGTTACTTTTAAGACAAACAAGGCACTTGCTTAGGCAATTCATTCACTCACTATTTACAAGATGAGCTAATAAGCACCTCCACACCCAAACCCCACTTCGTCAAGGAATAATTAAATACACTTACAAGTCGAAAATATGCACATACAAATGCGTCATTAAAATGTTCGCTCAGGGCGTGTCGGAACAGCCCACTTAAACAGCACAGAGACAATGACCAAGTAGCTTTCGACAAGGTCGGTGTTCATCAACAGCAACCGGTTCACCGTTTAACCGCGCAAACAGAAAAACGAAAATTAAAATCGATGCTGTCAGGCTCTCCGCTATCTAATCCAACATTCTGCCCTCATCTAGGCGAGTATGTATCGCTGACGAATTTGCATATTTAATCAAAATTCCAAGGTGAATCCTTTGCAAAAATAGATTATTTATTTATTCTCGCCTTTCCAGGCACATGTAGCCGCCTGTGTAGGCACAGATCAGGGTGGCGGGGGGGCTCCTACCAAACCAGAGCAGGGGTGGGACCGGTGTCGTCTCGTTCACACCTTTGAAAATGTAACTGTTCTCGTGAATGAGAGACTTAACTCCTGCGAGGGTAGGATTGCGTTTTCCACGAATGGAGTTCCATTAATGTAAGAAGACAGATAAGAGTGCTAAAGTAGACGACAGCCACGAAAGCCTCCCTGAGGCTCCTATGTTAATCAGTGGGAGGAAAGACAAAGGACCTTGATGTCTAATTTTGATATACAGCTACGTAAATTAGTTGCTTAGCATTAACAGTGAGGTGAACGAGGATTGGGCGTGATTAAGTGCGTATCTTATTACGCACTGTCTCCGCGGTGCATGGTTGTCTGACATACACACTTGCACTGATTCTGATGCTTTAATTAACAAGGTGGTGCCGATTACAAACCGTATTCAATGCAAGTTGGAGTTCAGTAAGTCTGCAGAACATAATTCGATTTCAGTAAATTTGCCAACGGTAATAATTCATATTTATCCTACAAATAGATTCGTAGAAGCCAGTGTCTCCCGACAGGTTAGCCTTGTATTTGCATATCTTCAAAATGTGCGCCAGGAAATTGAGTTAATCGTGTTACCATCCAATTTGACACTTCATGCGACAGACATATCGCCCCTTTCGTCGTTTTTTTTGGGCATAACTCTGGCACCGAACTCAGTCAACGAGTTCACGTTGACGTGACGAAACTTCTTCCATGTATTCACTGGCATGCGCTTTATTCAATTACTTCTAAATTTTTATCGTCACAAGAATCAGAGTCAGGTTGGCGACAATGACGCGGCGAACAAGAGCGAAGCCGTGTAACTGAATTAATTAAACCGACGACTCTGAAAGGGTTAGGGTCGCCCACGCTACCCAACATCCAACAGATAATGGCATTGAATTCGATGAGATAACGCTTCAGAATTACAAAAGTACATTCTTACATCCATTCCAGAGGAGGCAGTGACTGCTTTCAAGGCCACTTCATTGTTTGCCATTTGTGAGATTTACCCAACATTCGGGGTGCAAGAATGTAGCAAGCTCTTGTGAGCGACACGAAGCATTACTCCCGTCCTTGGGACCGAAAATTTGCATAGTTCATCCCCGCACACAACTATCCACATCTGCTACAGAAACATACAATTCGATCCCTTAATGCATGTGATGCTGAAAGATTATCATATGGCATGCTGTCGTGCTTAACGTCGCCGACTTGGTTTTCGTCGTCGTCATCATCTCCATGGCTGTTGTTGCTGTCGCCTTCGCTGGCAGATGGCATATGTTGTGTAACATGGATCATAGGTGATGGTGGTGGATGAGAAATACATGGCAGACGACAGAATCCCACGAAGAAGTGTGCGCCAGGGTATATTTTTCGCCGCTGCTCAGTAAACCATCTCTTTTGCGTTCTTTCTCTTAGTTTATCCAAGTGCTTCTGCGAAAATTTATGCCAAAGATTCCTGCACTCTGTGGCAAGGAAGTCACTGGCAGACACGGCACTGATGGCTTGCACCCTATCTCGCCGCCGACCCACAGCGTGTGGTGTATTATTAAATTTACATTCTTATGCGGTCGCAACGAAACCACTTTTGCATGTGCATGTGCATGTGTACGTATCTGGGGCATGTGTGCAAGGAATACTTTTAAGATACACGTATGCCAGACAAAAGAATGAGAGACAATACCTATGCCACCTGCACATGACGAAAATCTCGTTTATACTCTGTCATTCGAATGGATAATGCTTAAGTGAAACTGACTGGGATGATGAAACGAAAGCTCTGCACACGCTTGGATGCTTGAGTGCCGTGCGTTAACTGAAAATGTGGTCTGCCCCTCCCTGTGTGCAGGTAGAAATGACTGTATGAAGCCATTCAGTGACTCTCATTTGAATTTGCGACTGGATAGGAATAGGGTCACTTAAATGAATGCTGCCATTGGAAAAGTGTTATTGCATGCCTCTGCCTAGTATGTGTGCACCACTTCTATCAGTGGCAGTGATTAATTCTTATCGTCGGGGTAGCCGATTGTTAGTGCAACGCATGGAGAAACTGATTTAAACACAGCTGGCTATTATCGTTAAAGTTGAGGCCTTCTGGATTTGCTTCTGGGTATCTAATAAATTTTGTCAAACGAGCTTGAAGAGTAAACAAAAAATGGATTCATTGAAATCACTTAGAATTTGGCACCAGGCGTGCGCCACTCTAATGTTCCGCAAGGCTCTGCTATCTCTCCGATACTATTTTCTGTTTTGATCGTCTGTCTACTAGTTTCAATCCCATACACTACTTCCTTAATAAGTGTATCTTCTCTCAACTGTTCGTTTTCCTCCAAATACGCACGACTGAGCCCTTCGACAGTGTATATGTATTTTGAACGCCAGCGTATATAAACCACTTTGAATTTCGACCATGACAGCGTAATGAATTCGGGTAAAAACAATCGAAAGGAATTGAGTGCTTCTACGGGCCCACGCAAAATGGACGCAAGTCAACATAAACAATCACAATCGAGTGAGCACTCTAGGATTATACCCGCTTCGATCAGTCTGGGTAAATTCCGGTTCCGGGCACGTAATTGATTAGGAACAAAATCAACCACTCCCTTCGTATATTCGAATTTTATGCAAGTTCATAGGAGCATTTATGTACACTTTAAGACTCGATGATGCTTTATATTGGTGGCGCTACAATTCAAAGTAGTTAGTGGACCTAGGTCTACCACTCCGTGTAGTGAGTGCATTTGTGAAAATTTAAAACTTTGAAATAAATTCTTTTTTGCTCTCCTTTTTGACTTGACTATGACTGAGCACTGTGTCGATTGAGAAGCTAATTAGACGATGCACGAATGTTATTATTCGGAATGCCGTTCTCGCAGGGCGCATCAACACTTAAAATCACTTTGGTGCCAACCGCACTCCTTAAAATGGGTTTGCATCCAGAGAATTTTCTTTCTATTAATATAATAGAATAGAAATAAAGTGAGAAATGTTGTTTTGGATCCACGCGCGCTGTTTGAGATGGCGCAGAGTCCTGTTGAAACTTTTACGTGTTCACAGCCATCCAAAATATTCAGGCGATAGACTTCAAAAATATAAGGGAGAAATAATTGAGATCGTCAGCAGTAAGCACACAACCGGAGGTGTACATTTTCGAAAGACAGTAAAGCTCAATCATTTTGCTTGTTCACATATTGTTCGATTGGGATCGCAGCCTCGTCGGCGAAGACCATGATCGACAACATGCCTCTTGTGTCTTCTTCTTTTTCTTTTGAACGACGGATTTATGATCCGAATTTTGGGATCACAACCCTCCCACTTTACTGCATCCCTACTGGCCCGCCTGTGGGGTTCGCCGATACGACCTCAAGAAATATCGGCAGACCTCGCTATCTCGGATCACTTTTTTTTTTTTTTTTGGTTACGTCCAAGGATGTGGCAATCTTCGAAAGATACTAATAGCCCGTGCCATTAGCATGCACGATTCGCAAACCCAAGTTCTCGATTTCGGGAATACGCCTACGTACTAACCCACACCCTGCACTCTTCTACCACTCTCCCCGCGGAACTGCCGTTAGGTATTACTTCGCGGGGTCACTTCATCACTGAGGTCGATCAAATGCTGGTGTTTTTGCATTTGTGTGATCCAGGAGTTTTTAGGCCTGCCTCTCTTTCTCGCTTGTGTTGGAACGTTTATTGATATTGCCTTTTTAACGGGGTTCGAGGGATCTCTCCTTTGAACATGGCAATACCAACTGAGCCGGTCGTGCTCAATTTTCTTAGCGATGGGTTCTTTGACGTGAAGACTTCCTCGGATCCTGGAACTTCTTATTCTATCGAGCTTTGTTACTCCCGCTGTCATGCGCGGCATCTTCATCTCAGTTGCCGTTAATTTGCTCTCATACTTTTTGTACGCTGTCCAACATTGTGAACCGTATGTGAGCGCCGGACGTACAACTGTGGTGTAGAGCCTTCCTTTCAGCTTAGGGGGCATTTTTCGGTCACAGAAGGTGGCTGAGTTTTTTTCGCGCCACTTCATCCACCCTACGCTTACGCTATGGTTGATATCGTCATCACAGGTTCCTTCGCTATTGATCATTGATCCCAAATATTTGAACATTTCGCACTTGGAAGCACTTTTCCATTTAAATAAATATCAGGAATAAGCCTGAGCGGATCGGAGAAAGGGCAGCACAGGTACTCGGTCTTTTTCTGGCCTCTTGTGTGTAAACAAAAAAATATCCTTTTGCTCTGTCGATCATATTCGTTTTCTGCTTCTGTTGCGGTATTAGATCGTGTGTCTTTTGGAACTATAACGGCTCTAGTTCAAGCCTCTGAGTATGTATTGTATCAGTTCGCTTAACTTTTCGAATTAGCTATTTTTTCCATGTAGTATCCTTTTCGCCTGGCGGTACTTCTAGTTTCGTGCTAACGAGCAATGTTTCGCGGACACAAAAGATGTGTACACGTCAAATAAAACGCTATAACACTGTTTCGTTTGAAATCCATGCACGCCTCATGCACTCAAAGCTAGTCATTCATGGAGGTATTAACGTCAGTCACCGACCGAGTAATGTACTCGTACAAATAACTAAATAAAATAGTATTATTCAATAACCCAGTCACTCACTTCACAGAGCTATTGGAAAATACCAACCCATTGTTACAAGAACAAAAAATAACGCAAACGCGTGGGTGTTTTCACATGGAAACAATAGTCCCAAATGCCGCTTACCTAGAATCAAATTTCGCCCACCCGTCAGCTTGTTTCAAATTCCAAACGACAGTAACGCGGAAGTGTTATTGTTTATTTTCTATTCACTAAAAGAATATAAAATTTTCCAATTGACAAATTTCATAGCCCAGCGCAAACTCCATCGAAGCGTCCTCGCCCGAGTGCCAAATTGTCAGCGGCGCTCAAGTACCGTTGAATTGCAATGCAGGCGCCAGTTTTGGTTTCAATAAATTTGACAATCCAATAATATTCATTATAACCGCGCGAAGCATCCCATCAACCCCGAAAGCGATACAACCCCGAAAACGCCCTTGCGCTCGGCCACCCACCCAAAGTGATTCGATTAAAGTATTGTTTTATTGAATCACCAAACAGAAGTGGGTATTTTCTCATCTTCGCTGCCTTTTTAGTTCCTGTAGTTCCTTTCGGCTTCTGTTATTTTTTTCCTGTTCTTTTTTATGTATCTCTTTCGCCTGGCAACGCAATGACATCATTTAGGATTGTTTATGTAATGAAGATGGCGCCATTATACAAGCGCGTCCAATTAACCACCCCCTCCGACCGAACAATCCACCCTTTAGGTCTGCCGGGACTGGGACTCGGACTGCGGCATACAAGCAATTTAATGTTATCAATGTATCTCACTCAATTAGTGCGTCGTTTTTCGACATCCTATGCAGTTGGTTTCGTCCCACGCCACTGGCATGGCGTTGTAGCTGGTGTGGTGTTGTTTCGTTCTTTATTAAATTAAATATTTGCCCTCTACGTGCAAGGAATACAGCACGTATATAATTAAATTGAAATCTGGATTTGTAAATATTTGATTCGGCTGGATCATAACGCTGTAAGCTGGGCCCTGGCGGAGAGTAGGCTGTGGGCTGGTATTTTGATGTCCTGTCGCTGTCCGGTCGCCATGGCGTGAGGGGAGACACACGGGTGGGATTGAATATTTTTTGGACAAACATGTTGTTTGAATTTCTAATCCGACTGCAGTGGGAATCAATGAAATTAAGTTTATTAATGGGCAGGGGAATGGGCGCAGGTATTTGCGGAGTTGGGAGTTGTTTTAGGGTTTTCATGTGCGATTGCAAAGCTAACGATGTCTCCTATTGATTTACAATTCAACTGAAATAGATGCAGGTGGATTGAAATGTTAATTAATTCCGAAACAACACTCGGCAGCCGGAGCCAGAGAATTGGGGAATATGTGGTCGTTGCACGTGGGTGGGCAGTAATTAAAAGTGCACCATTACGATTGTATGCACCGCTCCACCTATGGCTGGCTTTTCCCACCACAGCGAGGGAGTTTTTGCATAAATAGTGCTCAAGGGATTACGGCTGATGATTCGGGTGTGGACACAGAGATGATGGTCATGAGTTTCGCACTTTTTCTCCGGATTTTGAGAGGCGAGTCAACATCCTGTGTGGTCAGTGCGGTATAGTGGTTGGTCTGCTGTCATCAGTGGTGCGTGCAAAAAGTCAGGTCCTGCAGCAAGTTGCTGCTGATGGTATCATTCCGCCGTTATTCACGAGCTGTAGTACTTCATTCTGCGGCACCGTTTAATCGATTGTGTTGGTACGGTTTTGGCACATCGTTAATTGTCGGTGAATGCGTCGTCTCACTTCAGATTTGGATGTTTGGAAGATGGTTTATGGCATACATGAATTGGCTGGGTACGCTTATGGGAACTGTAGATGTGTACGTACGGGGTAAAAAAAACTGCAACAAGCCTAACACTGATATATTTGCCAAACCAATCAGTATATTACAAATTCAGTATATTTTCCAAGCTTAAATGAAAATGCATGTGTGACCAAATACAGCAGCTATGCTGTACTGAGTAAGCCCATACTAGCTATTGAGAATTAAGGCCCAACATAATTGACATAAATAAACTCAAGCTGGTGTCAGCAGCGAAAGGAAAGTAACCACAACCATAGTCAAAGTTCAGAGTGCCTATATTCGGTTCTGGCAATCTGCTCAATATTTCAGAAAAAACTGTCATCTACGTTTGTAGAGTTCTTTTCATTTCGCTCCTCTTTAAGCAAGCAAAAGTGAACGAAACTTAACGAAGATGTTATTATGGTGATTATGGCGCAAGATTTCTGTGTATTCGCTCGTGTGATTGAGGTAACACAAGTTACGTGGATTAAGGTTGGGCTTTTATACCGAAATCTCGAGCTATCTGGGAAAAATATGCAAACGAAAATTATCATGAATGAACAGAATTGTTAGGAGTTTTCGTGTACACACGTTTTGAGATTTCCGATTTGAAGTCAAACTTTCCCCAATCCAGATCATACGCCGTCTATCTACCATGTTTCATCCTATCCGATGAGTCTAAAGTCAAAGTTTACATTTCATTGAAATTATAATATTAGTAGAAGTCGTATCAGCACCGAAAATGTACAAGAGTTCATTCTTGCAGATGCACAGCGGTATTGGCATTTTAAATCCAGAAGTTTTCCACATTCATACACCAAAACAAATCAATTGTCTGCCGCATTGACTATAACCATTAACCAGTGGTTCGACCCGAAATCATATTACAAAAAAAATCGTCTGCCACCGTCCCAATATCTACATCATCCAGTTACTCTTGTTCCTGAACAATCACTCGAACTAATGAGCCTTATTGCTAAAGACAATTTCGGTGGAATAATCAGTATTCACTTGTTCTCTATTCCACGAAATCTCTTCGCTGTGCGTAGTCGAGCCTCAGTTTACGGGTCATTGCCCTTTTCCAGGCATTACTAAGTGGTAGGGAGTTCTTCGGAAAACAAAGATGCTGGGTGCAGAACTCTCACGTTCTCTCACGTTGGGTTAAGTGGTTACACGATTTGTCTCAAATCGGGTACAAGTAGCGCAGACCGTGGTTGTTTGGGTTAGGTAAATCCAGCCTGTGGAGTTTAGGAATTTGATTATGTTAGATATGCTTTGGTTAGCGATCTCGGAGAGGTCTACTTTTTGTGTACGAGGGCCAGATTTTCCTAGAGACTTTGTATTCGGATGTCCACTAGCTAAGGAAAGGAAGTGTTGATATATTGCGTATTTGAGGTGGTTGATTGGGGGGCCCACCATCTTAGTGGCGTTGCAGGAAGCTCCTTGCATGGCCAGTTCGTCGGCAATCTCATTTCCCTCTATGTTGCTATTGTCTGGGACCCAGAGGAGAGTAATATTACACCTGCTATTGTACTGTTTGAAGACCATGTTACACTTTTGCACCAATCATGAGGAAGTGTATTCTCAGCGGCTCTTATGGCTGTCGATGCAGATCTCTGCAGCTCTACCATAAGGGCAGCTACTACTGAGGAGTTAATACGCTTCTCTGATCGCTAGTTCTTCGGCCTGGAAGATATTCGATTGATCTAGGAGGAGTTACAGAGCTCTGCTATGTCCATACGGTCTTGCTGATCGCTGCACGTGACTACATACTTAATGTAAATGGGAGGAGGTGTAGGAGCACGTGCAGTGCTTCGGTAGGGGAGAATCTCATCATCCCGGAAATTCCGACTAATGCCGATCTCTAGACTTTTTTGAGTTTGACTAAGTTGTATGTTTTGCTTAGGACGGGCCACCATACTAGTGAGCCGTAGGTGAGAATGGGACGAATAACAGCTGTGTACATCCAAAAGGTAAATTTGGGTTAAAGACCCCACCTTTTGCTGAAAGTTTTGCTGTATGCGTAGAAGGCTGCGCTTACTTTCTTAACCCGGTTTTCTATATTGGACTAACAGTTGTACTTGGGATCCAGGATGACGCCTAGGTACTTAGCACTGGAGGAAAGGGAGGTGGCAGTACTGTTGAGCCGAGGTAGCATAAAGGTTGGTATCTTAGTCTTCCTGGTAAACAGCATCAGTTCCGGTTTCGTAGGAACACATTCTGTAGCCCAGGATTGAATTCTAGATGGAGCTCCATCTGTGATTTCGCTCATCACTGAGGGGAACATACCCGATACTAAGATTACCACGTCGTACGCGTACCGAACTACTTTGATTCCCTTGCTTTCTAGCTCAACGAGAATTTTACTTTTTGTTATTGTTATCCGCCGATAAGAGTGATGAGATAACACCGCCTTACGGTGTACCCCGGTTGACTGATTTGGTAACATGGCAATTACCCAGTTGCGACTGGATGATTCTGGTTTCTAGCATGGCCTCAATCCATTTGAGGACGAAAGTGGATAGATCTCTCCTTGCTACGCACCACCTCGTGCAATGCCGTTTCTGTGGATTTGCTCTTGAGGTAGGCGTGTTGATAGTTTGATAAGGCGTTTGCTTTCAGGAGCTCTAGAAACAAAAATAAATCAGGTAGATATGATTAAAATGAAATTGTAAGAACTAAGTAAAATAGTGTGCACGACGCCCGCTCCATGTCTATTGCTCCTAGGAGACTCTCTTGGGACTTGACTGCCATCTTTTTTGCATTTGAACCAGCCTTTGTCCCTAGTTAACTATAATATTGCAATGTCGAGGTTTACTTGGTTTGTTGCAGTCACTTCAGTCTTTTGAACTACTATCTGCACCATCTCAGCTTGCGTTTACAACGTTTTGAGCCTCTAAACCACTCCTGGTTGCTCCACAACTCAACTTGGTTTACCATTTGGTCAGGTGTTGGTGTATGCAAATTAAAAATTATGATATTGATTATTGATCCAGAGGCCTTCTAAATTCATGACGGAATACATTTTCTTTGGTTGTGTTACCAGGATATTAGATAATCTGTCTAATAATCTGTGATTAGTAATATAATAATAAAAACACATACAAGTGCAGGGAATTAATTTAGTGGTTTACCTACAGTCAAATTCAAAAGTAGGTGTAGACGCTGGCGTTCCAATTCTATGACCGAAGGGCGGGTTCGTGATTCTTGGAAAGAATATGCAAAGCTGAGGGTGCTGTCATCAGCGAAGGACTGAATTGGATTAGAAGTAGCAGACAGTAGATTATTTATAACAACAAGAAAGAGTGTCGGCGACACAATTGAGCCTTGCGGTACACCACAATTTATTTGGTGAATATCAGAGAAAGAGCTTGATGCCAAACTTTGTTAAATGCTTCTTTGAATTCTGATCTTGACAGCATAATTATCTGGGGTAAGCGTAAGAACAATTGATTGGAATTGACATGGTCACCAAAATTGCTGCAAAATGTCTAGGTTTCCTTAATCCATGTGTATGTCCACCTTAAGCTTGAGTATAAAGCTCAAACCTGGTTTGGTCCAATTCCGGAAATTCAGCAGTAAAGGTAAAGGCTGCGAAAAACAGCAGCCTACACTTGGGAAAAGTGTAAATCCACCACTGACCATAGGACCGCGGCAGCTGACCAGTTCCTGGATATTGACTGTCAAACTTAAATTTCTATCAATACTATGGACCTAGAATTGATGTATTGGCAGTCAGTGATAATTTCCTATTGAATAGTCCTAGTTCCATCTGCAGAAGACAATGGCGCTACTTCTTTAAAGACAGCTCTGGACAAACACATAGTAGTAAATACACGCACAATGGCTTTGTTGGTCTCGACAGCAGACCTTTTTTGCCTCCATAAACGACTGCTAATCGCTGAGCTAAGCAGAAGCTAACGGTCGATCGTACTCGTAAGTATCGACCTTAATTTGCTTCAAATCAGATACTTTCTTATCAGCCACAATCATCCCAAATTTAAAACAAAATCAATATCAAGAGATCAACACCGATTCTCCTTAAGCGCATGTAAAATGCCAAATCTTCTCTCACTCGGCCCCACAAAAGACCTTATCAGTAAGCAGTTTATTGAATCAATAACTTCTACTTAAGTGCAATGTAATTGCGAAGAAAAAAAGCTAGACAAGCCATTGAAACAAAAACCTAAGAAATCTACGAAACCTATATCCATCCATCCCGGACCCGGCGAGTGTCTTAAAAACTAAGATCCACCAGTACCGCCCAATTCTCACTGTCTGCGTTCAAATGGCAAATGGCAATCGAACCACACCACAAAGGCCATGGACTAAACGCTTGCAAGGGAAAAACTTTTATCCATTTTTTCGCCCGCCCAACAATATTGACTCCTTTAATCTAACATTCACTTTCCGAAGAGTTTAGAGCAGAGCTTGTTGGGCGCCAACTCGACCCCAGTCCTACTGCGCTGGCAAACAAAAAAACAAACACACAAACGCCGGGGGGTAACGAGAATTGATGTCAGAGTTTAGGGGTTTGTATAGAATGCAATAAAATAATCGTTTCGAATGTTCCGTTGCTTTGGCGGTCCTTTTCGGCGCCCTCACCCCGGCCCGCGTTTATCTATTACACAGAAAATAAGAAGGATTATTGTTATTTACCCTGATCCACCCCAAGGTTCGATTGGGTGAATACAGTGGGTGGTGCCTGTAGAAAAAGGGACCCATTGAAAAAGGCAGAGTGCTCTCGCTGTTGTTGTGCGAGGGATCCGAAATGGATGTAAGTTTTGGCTCTTAACGCTATTTCCTGGTCGATTACATGATGTTGCCCACAGCAATTTCCGGGTGCATTTGACCGTTGGCAGAGGGGTAGTTCAAACTTTGGCTTAATGGAAGGAGTTATACGGCTTTTAAGATCACTCGTAGGGAGTCGCTTATTGTTTTAAGTAGCTGGGTTGGACAGTTACCGGCAACGGGGAGGGCAATGTGTTGTGCGTTGGGGGATGTGGCGAGGGCAATTTAAGAGTTTGGAAATTTTGTTTGCGAAACTTTAGCTTTCGGTTTGCGAAATCCTTTTCGTGGACAAATATTTGCGAAATGAGGTTTTATAATTTGTTTCAACTGCTGTGCTGGCACAGACACGCTGATGACGGCGATGAGTTTCTGGTTGCACTTGTAAGCGTTCAGACTGAAGTCGATTTTGTAGTGTCATTGCTGAAATGGTTTCTGAATGAAGACGAAATTGCTGAATTAATTTCAACTTTGAATTGAGTTATACCACAGCCATGAGCGATTGAAGTTTGCCTACTCTACATTCAACTTTGTGTCAAGTTCTGGTGTTCATCCTAAGAAGAGGGTTGTTACGCTGTGTGAACAGAGTTGACACAACATGTTTTTTGTTTTCTCTGTTAAATTTATGCATCTTTGACTGCTGTTTTGGGGGAATGCAAGGCCATTCAAACTGTGGACATCTGATTTTTGGTATTTAATTACGGATGATTATGCGGGAAGTGAATTGCTCTTGTATCACGTGGAGTCTCCCTTCCAATTGTGTTTAATTTAATGAGGATGTTCGACACCGCTTTAGAAATTCAACTCGACTAGAGTTTCTCACAAAACATTCATATCCTCAGGAAATAAAGTGAGCAGGAATGCGCTTGGATAGGAAGGCAGCAGAATAGAGTCCATGAGGAGTCGAGACAGGTGTTTTTGAAATCAAGAGCAAAATGAGTGCAAATAATGAGTTGCTAATGTTCAGGCGAAGAATGTTTGGATGACATGATGTTTGCGGAGTCATAGTTCCTAGAAGGTTGTGCGGATTTGGATAAAACGCTGAAGAAAGATTGATTTGTGTTCTATATTGACTATATGCTGCCTTCCCCAACACTTCGATTCGAAGAAGCCACAACACGCGTGTTATTAGTAACTTCACCCTCGCAAAAAAGCATTTCCGGAGATTGAAACCTATAACATCAACGATCGAGAGCTGTAATATTGGGTTTGTTAGGGAGTATCTACATCCGGGCAACCGTGAACTAAATAAAATAAAGGGTGTTTCTATATCTGCGGATAACTTTGAGTTGAAAAACAGAACACAGAAAATGTACTATGATATCAATGAAATTAAATTTATGTATTCGTAAGCGTTGCTCCGGCGTGAGTCTATTCATGATGAATTACCGAGCCAAACTAACATCTAAACCGCAGAAAACTGTAAAATTGAAATTTGGCAATCTGTTGGCAATCTAAAGTTCTCCTCATCTAAAAAAAAAACAACCCTATACAACCCTATTTCCTACGCAGAAATTACTACTGCGGTTTATCCAAACAACTTTAGTCGACTAAGCTGGCTCAGCCACATTCCGTGCATGACACAAAGCTCGGTCTTCCTGATTACAAATCTTCCAAGCTATTTCAAAATTGACTTAGCCAAAATACCGTCTCCGGGTGTTTTCTTATCTCGTCTTGACAATAATATTATAGTTTGGCTTGACGGCTTCAGAAACCTTAGTAAGACTGACCATGAGTTACAATGTTGAAAATAAAAAAATTACCTTAAACCTCAGTCACGACTGCCAATCAAGGTGAATTAAATTTTTTTTTCTATTTGTCAGTCTTGCGGATGGATTGTCAAATGCTGACACGACAGTGAGTTTAATAGACATTTACCAAAGATACCGGTAAATTTACTTAAGTGCGGTATTAGTTCCTTCCAATGTGCTGCTAACTCAGCCAGATTTTTTAAGAGTTGCATCGCTTTTATAAACATTGATGGGAGTACAAAAGAAACCACTCCCTGCCCCTGTGAAGGAAAAAAAAGACACAACAAAAGAAATCTGATATCCTCACCAGTCACCACCTCCTTTTACATCCCATCCTACTATGCTTGTCGTCCTTGTCGTCTGCGAGCATAGTTAAGACTGTCAGCGACAACTGACGCGTCCTTTCCCGTCCGGCAGTATGATATCTTCTGCATTCAGTGCTGAACAACAATATCATTGTCATCCAATTGCGACTAGCGGGGAAAAGTAACCAACTACCTTTTTTCGACGATCAATGAATACAAATCACAGCGGCGGCACACATATACACTCTAGCACCACTCCTTGCAAAGCTTGCCATGATGACTTCCCTTTCACAGTGCACCCTACAAATGATACCCTTGATGGGGTGTATTCTTTCCACGTTTTTAATGGGATATTACAATAAAAATTAATATATATCGCAACGACATTGAGCAAAATGCTCATATTTTCGCATACAATGCAAAATCATATAGCATTCGTATCCTCGTTAAAGAAGGACGCGAACGCGGCGGATAGGCGAAGAAGGGAGGCAATGCCTGGAAACCATATGCGTGGCACAAGTACGAATTGCAAGGACACTGGATGGTGTAGTTGATGTTGGGCTCCTATCGTGCCCGTATTTATTCAGGCTCTGCCGTTGGAAAATAAAATGAGTGAAAAAAGAATTCTCTATTTTTGTACACATTTTTTTTTGTCTGTTTCGTGTGATGATGAGATATATAATTGAAATCTTCATTTTAAATATTCTCGTTTTTTTCCCAAGAACTGTGTTGCACAGCATGTCCTTGTCCTTGATATGCACTTAGTTTTATTTTTGTTTTTAATGGAATTGAATTCGATGTCAAGATGTGCGGTGGTGGCGAATGTCCCATGCGGGATGGAGATACTTTTTACTGTGAAATCACTTAAATCATCTAGAGATTTTTTTATACAAGAACATAACATCCAGTTTTCTGTTATTAAATTCCACCCGTCACTGCAGTCAGACGTGTTCGCCTTTTGTTTGCGAACAGCTGCACCAGCATGAGACGCTCTGCATGTAGACTCACGAAGAGAGTGCACATCTGAGTAAAGCTTCATTAAGTCAGTGGGTGGTAAAACGCTGCGAAAATCCCCGCATAACATCTCATCCGTTAATCCGTAGAAATCTTCCAATTCAATTTCAATTTGATTATGCATTCGAATTTCATTTGAGAAATTTTTATACATGTTGACAAAGACATCACGTCGCCAAGCCAGAAATCCCCCACCCCCGGCACTGTCGATGTCGCAAAATGTCGCACATACATCAAAGTTACGTAAAAGTTTATCACTTCATCTTACTTAATTTAAATTCAATATAAGTTACCCAACTGGACGCCAAAGAAGCGCCATTGAACTCTGGCTGTGGACAGTCAAATTGAATACAACCGAAAGGCTTCTGTACTTTCACTCAGTTAGTCAAAAGTTCAAGTCTCGATGGCAAAACTTTTGAAAAACCCAATTTTCGAACTCATCAACTCCGAACACAAACAATGCCATCGAACTCGTGCACATTCTTTTCTCTTCGCATTCCTTCCTCGGACAATTCCTGTCTCTGTTCGGCGAAAGCTTTCGGTTTCATTCCCACAAATGGTGGTGTCGGAACCATGGTGTTGGAAAAACTATTCCGAATTTGAAATATGCAGGAACCTGTTGTCAACACGAAATAAATTCTTGGGGCTAGCCATATTCTCTGACCACTAGGTCGCGCAGGACAAAGTTACGGTTCGGTGTAGGGACTGTCATTGGCAGTCCACCGTAGACTCCAAGGCAATCGCAGACAGACTGTCCACCACGATGCTTCACCGAAGGGTGGCCTCTCCACAAAACTTTTCCCACCGACTTGCTAGCGAACATTCAAATTTGAATAAGTAATTACCAATTATGGTCGTTTCCTGCCAGAAGCACTGCAGCCGAAAACCTCGCCCGCACAGCGCGTAATAGCGTGGGTGTGAGTGTGTATTCGATGCTGTGAATTTCACACCACTTAACCTAATTAGAAAGTACTGTGCGACAGAGTTGAAAATTAACACAGCGGTTTTTCTTTTCTATACGTGACCGCGCCATGACCAGATATGACACGGTGGTGGTCGGATGGTCCGATGGTGGCAGTGTATTCCTCTTTTGGTTATTATTACTATTATTCGAATATTTAGAGAATTTTCAGTCAACCAGTCTTTTGGTGTGTGAAGTAGTTTAGCATGTCACAATGCCTTACAATCCAAAAGTAGACTGGTAACATTGGCAGAGTTTTTTTATGATTCCGTCAACAGCATTCCAGCCACAATAATTTTGCTATGTCCGTTCGTCCGTCACGTTGGATCTGACACAGTTTCATAGTTTCTATTGATATGAAACTATCGCCATCAATTCTTAGGATTAGATCCTTTAAGCAAATGTTTATCCGAATTTTGTGCACGAAATTAGCGACGATTTGACTTTGCACGGGTGCGGTTTAGATACTAATTTGGTATCAGTGTAGATATTTGAACATTGCGTCCGGACGATTCTCTGGCTCCCTGAGATAGAAATCTATCCCGATCACGGCTAAGACGCACACCACGCTCTACTGAAGCCGTCGCAAACTTTTTGTAGTAGTCCTATTAAAGAGGAACAATTCCATGTTTAATTCCACATACATTATTTTGTAATATTTGAAAATAATACGGCCGCTTTTACGCGATCAGATTTCGCCGCCATTTTTCGCGATCAGATTACAGCCATTTATTGAAAATTTCCCGAGGTTAATATAGCAAATTTCTCTCATTCCCACACATACGTTGTCTCTTACTCGCATACACGTTACGTGGTTCAAAATTCTGATACCCAACGTTGACGCGAAACCTCACTCGAAAGCTGATACGATTTCGCATTCCTGACACGCATTCCAGCACTCTTCTTGATTTCTCCTGACATCAAATATCGCCATATTTCAACAAATTAACACAAAACAATATTTAACTCATATGACATAAACCTTGATCTTGATCACAAAATCTGTTGACAAAAACCATATTAAATTCAGTTGCGTAGTTTAAAAGATCTAGGCGTACATCGGGACAGACGGCTATTGTTTTTTACTATGTACGGATAAAGACGTGATATGTGAGGTTGTTTCTGGTGTATTTAAAGTGTGATTGAATTTGAAAACGTTGCCGCATCCCTTAGAGTGTCAATCAGTAAATTTTTCTAAATGAAATGTGAGATTTCAAAATGTTTGAAGCAGAAACCCATTTTAGAGATATCAAACCTTAAACTGAGTTACGTGCTTGTGGAAATAATAAACAGATAGATTCTTTCACAGAAATTGGGATTTTAAGTATCCATCACAACTATGTATGTATGCAGTTTTAACACCGAAGTAGGCTTACATTATGGCAAGTCGGTCAAATTTCTGAATTGGGAACTGTCGAAGCTCGAATCATCAAATCACCAATTTAGTCCTCGAGACGCTCTTAACATCATATTTTACTGAGGATAAAAACCAGTGTCAACCCCTGCAGTAACAAATGTAAGAAGAACTTCCACACAACTCATGGGTAAATTACCAGCGTGTGCGAGGGATTTAATAGGATTAATAAGGCCGCTCAAATATGCATTTGCAAACGCATCAGCAAAGAATGGCGTTACATAAAATTTGTGCTTCCTGCTTCACCCTACTTCTGGCGATTGTGGGCGGCAGGTGTTAAATCCAAGCGATAGTATATTTTTGAACACAAGGATGCATAATATTGATCCATGATTTGATCCTTGTGGTACTCCAAAATATGTAACTCGGATTATCGCTGTTGTAATGGCATCTCACATTAACTCTAAAAGATCTTTGTTTTAAGTATATTATGTACACAGAGCCAGTATTCCTTGAATGACTAATGAATGACTAACATTATGGATTGGATCTTTGTGGTTCTTTTTATAAAGATTCATGTATTTCAATCCCTGTACAATGGATCCCCTCTACACCGGACACGGGCATGAGTTTCAGCGCCCATTGAACAGTTGTACCCCTAATAACGGACACAAAAAGCAAACAAAAATATGGAAGAGACAGAAAAATATTGAATGCATTTATGACGTTGGATCACTTTTATGCAGTGAATGTGAGTAACCGACTCACTGTACTCGCAAATTCTCGAAACACCTTTCCCGTTATTTTCTCCTTTTTGAAACCGCACTGTTTTTCGTTTTCACATGCTTTTTGAGTCTTCTCATGACCACTTCTTGCATATACTACTCAAAGCTGGCAAGATTACAATCCCAATTAATGCTCGAAACAAATTCTTAGTGAAGTCCTTTGTAAATAGGCCATACAACTGCAGGCTCAATTATTCTAGGAACTTTAGCTGGTTGGTTTTTGGGCAATCTGCACACATTTATTAACATTTATTCTCTTTAATGATACCGCTGGCTGCCCACTATAATTATGTCCTTTGCCTTGAACTTTTTAAGCACCAAAAGTACGTTAGCTTGGCCTTCACTGAAAATTAACCATTTTCACAGACGAAAAACTCGAGTTACCTTGCCCCTTTTTCATGAATTTTTGCCCCAACAACGCGTCGGTCCTCACCCTTCTGCACATACATTCCAATGTAGTGTGTGTAAGTTAATTCAAAGCGCAAAATGAAATTGCAGCAACTGCTGCCAGTCCTCGTCTACCTTCAATCTGTGAGCCTTGACATTCCACAGTTTTTTTTTTCGTTTTAAATGGAACACATTATTCCAAATGAATTCTAATTCCAGATGTCAGACTTAACGGGGAAAAAAATGAAAAAAAATCTCACATTCAATACGAGATTAAACTGAATTCTACAATTTTAATTAAAATCGCCAATTAAAAGTCGGCCAATGTGCGGAAGGGGCCGTGGGAAGTGTGAACAAGAAGTCATGCAGGCTGGAAAAAATTGTGGTTAATCGAATTTTTTGGTTGATGGTGGTAACATTTTGCGATTAATTAGTGTGCGTTCCCGGCAAAGTGTCAGCGAACTAGAGCGTGCTACCCGGCACGGCGATTACCTACACTGGTCTGGAACAAAGAAGCGCCAAACAATGCAACAGTTGCGGCTGCGGTATAACGCTGGTGGCGCCTGTGTCGCCAATGGTTTCGGTGGCCTGCTGATGTTTTAATTGATAGTTAGATCCTTACGGGTGATAATTTGTGAAAATTTGCGTGAATTTTCAATTCTGATGCTTCCCATTGCATTTGTTGCGTTATGAAAGTCGCTGGCCTGCGTTCAGAGAACGGGAATCTGCTTGTTTGTGTGTTTGTGTCAGTGGAGGCAATGCGCAATTTGGAGGTTCCTCTTCCCGTTGTCGTGGTGTGATTAATTGAAGAGGTGTCTTGAATAATTGGTTTGTGAAGCCGTAAAGGAATATTTGCCCGATGCAAGCGCAATAGGTGAGAGAGAACCATTTCGTGCACGCATGCACACATTTAACATCCGAAGCATGCTTTAATGGCAAGTTTGCGGCGGATGTATGTTCAGTCATGAGATACGAGTAAATGCTGAAACTAATTTTGATGATCAAGAATCAATTGAATGCATGGGAGCGTGCACTTACATGGTACACGCATAAATTCTCTTTTGCATAAATTATCCAGATGGTTTACAGGTGCGATTAAACAATAGGTGGGCTTAAACGTTCGGCTAACCCCACTTCGAAGTGTAACGATGTGCGTTAAGCTGGGCATTCAATTTTGGTTTTTATATACATACCTACACAGAATATGAAGTTAACATGCAGAATTTCTGGACCCTCGATGCGGAATGTGAACTCCTCTAGTCAAGTCTCAGCAAAAATGATGCCAGTTAAGCGGGAAGGGGGTACAATTTCTGTGGGCATGTTTAATATCTGAAATGAATGTATTTAATGAGAATGTGTATTTAATTGCACACCCGCATTCGCATTCGCCAAATGCAAGCGATGAATGGCTAGTGGGTTATTTAGTCGGAAGAATACGATCTGGGCGAAGCCTTATTCAAATAACCACCGTTGAAATATTCCGGTGCTGTGGTGAAATTTCAATTATCTTCTCGCGTTATTCCTGGCAATTACAACGTTAAATAAAACCGCTCAGTTGGGAGTTATAATATCGCGTCGAGGGTCTTTTGCGGTAAATTATTTCTTTCAAATACCAGGATAATAGTGATAAATGTTTTTACTAAAAATTCAAATGAGCCGTAAACAAAACATTAGTTATTTGGACATTTTGGAAAATTATCTAAGCATAAATATTTTCGGTACCTACGCATGCATATGTATGTACGAAGGTGGATCCGCACTGATTTTAGTAGTAAGGGCCATCTAGTGGTTTTTTTTAAATCATTGGTTATTTTGGCACTGACAGCTGTTTCTCGCTCGAAGAAGAACAGAAACTCAATATCATACCTCCACGGAACGAAATGAGTCATATTTCCAAAGTGAGTGATGTGTAGTCCAAACAGTGCGTTTTTTGGTAAGGTGAGGACTCAAATCGAACTATGAGTGGTTTTAATGCCACAGCTCTGTTAGCTTAATTTTTCCCGATATACTTCAATTATCGACATGTTTACTCAAATTGAAAATACACAACACAAAACAATATTAAGTAATATAGACATAAACCTTTCTCTTGAATCACTCTATCTATTGATGAAAACCGCGTTAAAATCTGTTTTGTATTTTAAAAGATGCAACCGTACAACGGGACATATGACTATTTTGTTATATCATCTTATACTCCTAATAAATCACTATGTATGTAAGTATGCAAGAATTTTAACGAAAACAAAACCTTGCAAGTTATCTGTTCGTTGCCGGAGTGGGTTATTGTGTTTCTAATGCTTTTTGCAGGTTCTGTGTTCAAACCTGGCTGGAGCTATTCTTAGTACCTTTTCTGTTTGTTTGTATGAATAAACAATTCATATTTTCCGAAGTATAATATTTGTGTCCACCAAGTGCTCGCTGCCTGGCTTTAGGAAGTGCCGGCCAGCCCCAAATGAAGTGTCTTTAACACATTTCTGTCCCCCTCTCAGCTGTGTTTTTTTACAACTGCGAAAATGTGTGTTGTGTGATTTACCTAGGTTGACTGTATGATCTCCTATCGGTCAATGTCGCCTACTGACCGCCCATAATCTAGCTATATCATAACAAGTTCGCCAAAGATAACGGTTGGTTTGGCACGGTTGTACTCGGGCCATATTTTCCTTGGTGTTAGCTTGTTACTGTGGTTAATCTAAGATTTCCTATTTCAAGGATGTGTTTAGAGATATTAGCTTCTAGTGAGATGTGGACCTCCTCCTCAAGCACGGAATAGCATGTCTCTGCCTAGCCATTTGTTCGGCCTTCTCATTTCCTGGGATGCAATGGTGTCCTGAAACCCACATAAGGGATATTTTGAGCCGACCTTCTAACGATGTTGGCTCAGCCTGGCATTCCTGTACTACTTTTGAACACTGCTGGGCTATCAACGCATATGGCTACTGATTTTTTGGGAGTATTTTGACTTAACGACACGCTTCCCGAAAGGCAAATAGTCCCGCCTTTAAAACACTGAATTTGTCTGGCGTCCGTAGGCTGTAGACATGTTCATGAGTCAACAGTTTGATTCATTAAGTTTGGGGACCGTGTGTCTGTTGACGTTGAAAGATCTGGTAGTTCACCATAGGGTCTTGCTGAGCAACACCCAGACACCCCATCCAAAGGAAGAAGTTGAAGCGTCAGAGCTTCTGACATGGTGTAATAAGTATTTGCGCCTACTTACGTACCTGCGACTCATGAAGGGTGTGCATTTAAGCACTAGCTGCCTTTCAATGTTGACTGTCCTGGACATGCTGCTCCCAGTCACAGCGGCCAAGTCGTCTTGCTTCCGCGATGCATGTTAGATGTCTAGGTTCAATTCATCATTCACCATTTACAACTCTCGTCTGTCAAGGCTGCACCTCTTTCGAGTTACTAACAGTGCTAAGGGTGTTAGTTTACACTGACCGGAGTCAGCATAAACTTTAGGCAGTTGTACACAGCACAGGTTCACCTAACACGTACTAATGCTTGAAATCGATATTAGACATTATAGTTTGGAAGTTATTGAGGGACGATCATTATTTTGTATATCAAAGTGTCATCCGAATCTATAATTACATTTGACAATAAGCCTACGGCAACATTTTACCATAGGCCTATATAAGGAATAACTGATGCACATTCGAACATATATCGATTAGTATTAGAAACTGACTGCAAACTCTTCAGACTCCCAAGACACAAAAAAAAAATACTTAAGCCGGGCAGAAATCAGTGTCAATAAGCTGACCATCCCTCCCAATTACTAACGAAGAATGCAAACGGTGTCAAAAACAACCAAGTTTGTTATTTGTTTCTGCTACGATGCATTTCAATTTGTCCGGTCTCAGAGAGCTTCGTAAACGCCAAATGCGGGACCAGTAATCTTCTAAACCTAATTCAGAACGTACAATCTGCATCGAAGTACTTTTTCCCCCCCACCAGCAAACAAACTGAAGTGACCTCATTACTCATCTAAGACTATGAGCTAAGCATAGAATCCTGCCTCGGAAAAATACGAAACTCATAACCAATCCATTAGCCAACAAATTGAATTTTATGAAAGCCACCGAAACAGCACCCACACATGCCGTTTAGATGGTCTCTCCCCCGTCTCAGTCCCGAGAAGGACCTCGTCAACTCTTAAAGTCTCGTTAAAACACTCAACAAATATCAATCAAAACCAATCACTTCCTGTGGTTATTCCAGAAATTACGAAACACCGCACATGCCGGTATCTCGTTCTCATGACCGCCTCCTTATCCACCTCCAGCCAGTGCTGCCGCCCCTCATTGCTATGCTACGTTGTGATTTCAAAGTGAGTTTCACAGAGAGTCGTCATCTTGAGTGGAGATTTCCCCTGCTTATGATGTTCGTACAGCAGTCTTCCAGTCTTCCTCGAATTCTTCAGCGCTCCAGTCGTTTCATTTCTTTGGCCATTATGATAAAAACTTCTATCCAAGAGTCGTAAAATGCAAACTGTGTTGAATTTCAAGTTTCCAGTCAAGAAAATCTTCCAAAACACCACCGTCCACCAGTCCCTGTTTCATTTAACTTGTTTTTTGGTTTTTTTTTTGTTTGCGTTGTGTTGTTACTGGTGTTGTGCTCTTGTGTTTCTGTATTTTTGGATCGTATTTTGGGATGGATTTTAAGGATTATTTCTTCGTTTCCTTTTATAATTCATTTCATTTTTTTTCTTCGTCGTTCTGCTTCCTATTTTGAACACACCAGTGGGGGGAGCCTTCGCCCCAGTCTGTTGTACTCAATGACAGTTCAACGGAGAGGGGAGCACCGTAAGGGGGGAGGGAGAAACAATTCATCCAAATAGAGGATTCCGGGGGTGCTGGTGCAGCTAGTGGACAATAGATACTAAATAAGCGTTCTGGTAGATTGTGTTATAAATTTTCAAGAGGGATGACGTGAGTAAGAAAGTTACCCCCTCGTCTGATGGTCGTTTTCGGGAACATGCCAGACACCAACTGTCGAATGCGAACGGACAAGCGAACGGTCGGGTGGTTCCAACCAGGGGGCGTCTGGGGAACGTTAACAAAAACATACAATCACAGTCATCCATAGAAATTTTAATGTCCTCCGAGATTGTATTCCGAGCAATTTTATTGCAATTTGTTTTGTGCACGTAAAAGAATAAAATGGAAATGTATCAACTGCATGATGTATCTTGTTGTGTCTATTCGCTGCCATTCTGGATAACATCGTTACGCTGCCAGAGAGTGTATTTCTGCTTAAGGAAGTACATTTTAATTGTATTCCGAGCAGATTTGCTTTTTATGTTAACACGCACACTGGTACTAAAAAGTAGACTGAGCTAAATTAGCCATCTACGGCAAATCATTTAAATTCGTAGCTGCACAGCGATTAGATTTGGGACATTTCTGTTTCTGTTGATGTAATTAGTAGTCAGCGGAGGAGGAGCAGAGGACTCTGCATTCATGTGAGAACTGTAGTCTATACCAAGCCTGTGATTACAGAACTTTCAGTAATAAGCAGAAAGTTAAGCATATTCTCACTTGTGCTTTAAATTGGTGACATTTCGTATTGCTTGGTTCGTTCACATGGAGAGTGTAAATTGGAAGTGATGGGCAAAGTATTAGTCGACCGTAAAGCTTAGTGTCTAGCAAATTACTCCATTAATACCATTGACATCGGAGCTTATGCTCATTAGTCGAATGTTAACTGGCACCAGCGCGAAACAGTGCTTCCGATTATTTGTCAATGAACTGCAACGAATGATTTTAATTTTAGAAAATTCAATGGATGTCATGTTGAAGCTAGTTCCGAAAAACTCGATAATTCCCGATCTCATTGATGTAACCGGCAGTAGCTGAACTTGTAGACACTGACCCTCTCTAGGCTATACAGTAGAACCACATCTTCCTAAAGTAAATTGCCAATGATTTCAGAGTCAGCGAACAAAAGGCAATATTTAGGTATTTGGAATAGACGTCTTCGATTCGTCTGTGTAAATACGAATCGGATCATCCAGCGTATGATTGTCAGATATCCAATACGATCTGGAGGAAATGTTGGTGAAGAATTTCTCTTGAAGATAGTTGTAGAAGGTAGAATCCTATCGGTGTGGTTGGGAAGGAAGTTGTATTCGTTAAAAATGGCTGAGTGACCGATGGACCGGAGTCGGAGTGTTGGCTGCTACTTGTTTACCGAATAGTTCTAGTGGAGGAAGGTTGAGGAGTACTTTAAGTGCATGAGTCGAAGTGCTTCGGAACGCTCCGCTGATACACACGTAGACCAGTCTTGGCACCAACCAAACTGGGACCCGGTATGAGAGATATGAGATAATGAGACCAAGAAATTGCACACTGTCGGTTAGTTACATAGTAGTACCGCATTGGAAATTATGAACTTATTTTCTGACGGTAGTGAACCCGGACCTCAACCAACAAGGCTCTCTATTCATCTGTCTTTCGACCCATAAATGACTAGCTGCGTCCAATTGCACACAGCAAGTTGGTTGAGGTCTTTCCTATTTTTTCTCACTACGTGTAGAAGCCTCTCTCTATTGTCCTAGAGGCTTAGTGTCGAGGACTCTTTGGCCTGACGTCAAGGTGCCTTTTATATCCTTGGGCGTTGCATTCCCAGAAACCTTGCAATAATAATAACGAATAATATGGGTGGCGCACAACTTGTGTTGTGCGTGCTATTGTTCCTATTACGAGTGGAAGTGACCTACAGTTTTATGCCGACTCCGAACGGTCAATTTTGAGAATCTTTTTTTTCTAGACTTTTTCTTTGAGCATTGTCAGTGACACAAAAGCGGTGGGACTGTGAAAAGTATTTCTTGTCGTACCAGGAATCGAACCTAGACAGGTGGGTCCAAGTGCGTGGAAACCTGGCAATACGCATATATAAAGCTCGTGGTTAAATCATCTACTTCAAAAGTTATCAACGCGAACCGGGCCAAAGACCGACAAGAAAGATAATGACTTATTCATCCGCTTTTAAAATCATCCAAACCCTTTGCGCCTTAGAGCCAGACTGAATGATTAACTTATTGTATAAATTCAGCACAAAAAATTGCATAAACCTCACGTTGCGTCCCAACCCATCTGGCAGCAAACTATCAAGCACTACTGTTCCATCGCCGTAGAGGAATATGCAAAAGCACAAGCAAACCAAACACAGTGTTAAGTCCTGACCTCGTTATGTTATCCTTTTTCGAAACCAGTAATGAGAGATCGATTCTCATAAGGATGCGGCAAAAGGGAACGGTCAGCGTATCAGTGCACATTAAAAGCGACTACTGAAACAAATTAATTTGATTTCTTTTCGGACTCCCGTTCCCCCGCCTCCGCAAGGATATCGGGAATTAAAAAATAATAAGCGATTTTATTGGCCTGTTCCTGGTAGGTCATATCTGAGGTTGGCCGAGGTCGCCAGCAACCGCAGAGTCAAGGGGGCGAAAGGGTAAGTGCGCTTTTATGTAGCGTCCGCCAGGGCATATAAGCATGTACAGAAAAAAAAAAGAAAATGCAACCCGAACCTTTACAATGGATTAACGGTCAATATGTTTTGCTGTGTTAACCCGTTAATATCGCAGCGGATATAAATTACCTTGAAATATGCTATAATTGGGCTATCTTCGGGCGGTTTACTGATGTCCGTACATGCATTTAAGCAGCTGGATAGAGCCGTACACATGTAGTGCAACAGACTTCCCCCACACTCGATGGATAAGCACGTGGGACGGGACGATGGGACGTCCAGTGATTTATGCGCGCAATTAAAATTTAAAATATTTGCTCGTGTTTACATGAGAAATTTACTTCACGAGTCCTCAATTGATTTTCTCTTCGAACAAATTGAGTTAACGCGTCCGCCAATTGCTGGGCATACACGCTTGAAAGTACACCGTTGGCTGTATGGCGGTTGCTAACAATTTTTCGAGCTTTTTTTTTTTGTTTCTTTTTTGTTCACCTACTTTTTTGCGCCGGCAATCAATCATGAAATATCTGCATGTGACGGAGGGGCCGCACTAAACCATTTTATGAGGTGTTTTATAAAATACTGAAGTAATCTAGGCAAATAGGCTAAGTGCCCTGGCCCCTGTAGGCAGCCGACGAATTGGAGTGCTGGCAGAGGGAGGGAGCTCTTAACAATGCAAGTCGATGAAATTAATCATAAAATACTGTTGCCCATGGCAGAGCTTATTGGATTTCCTAATCGGATCATAAAATGACTCCCATCATAAAGCACTGCTCGTTGTGTCAGTTAAGGTGGAACTCAACCACACGCACGCACACTTATTCACTCACAGACCTATTTTCTCCTTGTTGCTGCAAGATGGTATCGAAGGAATAGGAATAGGAGTTTAAAATGAGATTGTGGGGGCGGCCTAAGAATGTCATGGAAACCTTTAGGGGTGCTGGAGAGAGAGCGACTTCTGTTCCTTTAGGATAGCGTATCAGAACAGCCGTAGAATAATATATTGGCCTGATGCAGATCTCTGGTTTGGGGGGTAAGTGCAGCCGCAGGCTGTTCCTAGAAATATTTCGGAGAGCTTGTAGGTGAGGCAGGGCATCGCCTTTGTTGTCGAATGTTATGAATTTACGATGATTGGCATATTGTTTGAGCTTTACCATTAAGTAAGTTCATCATTGAAATCAAGATGAAAATATTGCAAGCAGAGAATGTACACAAACTTGTTAATTTTGGCTCAAGAATTCACTTCCAATGAATTTGTATCACAAAGTAACAATTCAAGTGCCACTCTGTAGGAATGGGAATTGTGGATTGTCCTGGCAAGCATAACGTAAAGTGCTAAAATTTGTCTAAAAAATTAAACATGAATAAAGACAGATGTGAAAATGAGTCTGGTGAGGGATGACTTTATGCTAGGCATGAAAATTTCGCTCGGGTGCAGTACCTCAAGAAGGTGTTCTTGGGCTTTCGTCCTCTATTTAATCATCTTTGTATTAGTGCTCCACCACAGGTCGAAGGAACCGTACTAGGCCAACGATGTTGCCATTTGGGTATCAGTTAAGCGGTTTAAAAGTCTGTAATAAAATATTACAACATGCTTTTTTCGATTATATAGGCACAGCTTAATTCTTTTGTCATTTTTGAGCTCATTGTGTACTTCAAAGTACGTGAAATGACGTGGAGTAAATATTAATTTTTTGTCGTTTACTGTGAAAGTTTCGCAAAGACAGTACATAAAATCATTTAAGCTTGGTTTTGTCGTCTTAATTTTAATTTTAAATATGTCCATTTTCGTTTAGCAGTTGGTACTTGGTCTCACAGTATGTTGCATGTTCTTCCAATTATTTCTATGTTAATACGTATGGGCTAAGCGTCCTTTGCGGAACGTCTAATTTTGCCACTCCAAAGGGCAGACCTAATGCCCTTTTCCAAGCTTGCTAGTCATTCCTTTATTATAAAGGGTGGTTAAATTTTAAGGGCCGATGTTGAATGTGAACCACACCTAAACGCATTTTTCTGCATTTCATTTGACATTTCTCAATTTCGAACTAACTCAATTTGACCATGGAAAGATACACAATCGAGCAACGCGTTAAAGTTATTCAGGCTTATTATGAAAATGGACGTTCAAATCAAAATGCATATCGTGCACTTCGTGATTTTTTCGATCAATTTAATCGTCCAAATGTGCGTACAATCGGAAAAATCGTGCAAACATTTTAGCAAACCAGGAGATGTGAAAACACCAGTGCATGCTCGTACAGCTCGTACTGCAGAAAATATTGCTGCTGTTCGCGATAGTGTGGCTGAAGAGCCGTCCACCTCAATTCTTCGTCGTGCCCAAGAATTGCACCTCTCACGCTAGTCGTTGATGAACATTATGCATAAAGATTTGCATTTACTCGCTTAGAAGGTGCAATTGACTCAAGAACTAAAGCCTCTTGACCATTTCAAGCGTCGTCAATGGTCAGAATGGTGGCAAGAAATGGCAACAGTCGATGATCAATTTTCGAAGAATATCATCTTCAGTGATGAGGCACATTTTCACCTCAGTAGATTTGTCAATAAGCAGAATTGTCGCATTTGGGCGAATGATAATCGAAGAGTGATTGTCGAAAAACCAATGCACCCACAAAGTGTGACTGTTTTGTGCGGTTTATGGGCTAGCGGCATCATCGGGCCGTATTTTTTTCCAAAATGAGGCCGGTCAGGCAGTTACTGTGAATGGTGTTCGCTATCGTGAAATGATAACGAACTTTTTATGGCCCGAATTGGAAGATATGAATGTGGACGATATGTGGTTTCAACAGGACGGTGCCACTAGCCACACAGCTAACGAAACAATGGCTCTTTTGCGCGACAAATTCACAGGGCCGTGTTATCTCACGTGGTGGCCGCCAAGATCATGTGATTTGACACCGTTGCATTTTTTTCTTTAGGGTTTTTTGAAAGAAAAGGTGTACGTCGATAAGCCAGCAACAACTCAAGAGCTAAAGAATGAGATAATTCGGCACATTAACGGCATAGAACCTCAATTATGCTTCAGCGTCATCAAAAATTTGGACCATCGGATGGAGGTGTGCCGCCGAAGTCGTGACGGCCATGTGGCCGATATTTTGTCCCATACATAATTGAACCATACCAATATTATCATAATAAAAAGAGATGACAATAATTTCCTAAATAATTTGTGTTTTATTCAAAATCAACATCGGCCCTTAAAATGTAACCACCCTTGATAATGTATACAATTAGGCCAATAGGTCAATGGTGTCAAAGGCGGCTTGGAAATCAAGGAAATGACTCACAAATTATTTCCTGTTCTATACACCAACCAGTAATGTTTTGTATTATGAACATATTACCCACTGCTGATTTACCTTGCCCGCTTGATTTTCCTTCAAAAGCCTTCAAAGTCGTTAATCCAGCCCCTCATTTATTACTATAGAAAACAACTATGAATAGTTGAAAAACTATATTCCTGGGTAGTTCGCTGGGAAGACATGATGTTTGTGAGTTCGTAGGTTAGGTTATGTTAAAGAGATTGTCACAACTGGAGTAGTTATGACATGCATAGATTTTAGTTTGATCCATTGTGATGCCACTGTCCAGTAATTGAAGGATCGGTTCCACTTTAATCAAGGGGATTAACTAACGCCTGAGAATTACCTACTTGTATCCTTGTGAATTTTACTATGTCCATAATCTTAATGTCTGACATTCTAGACTGCTGAATAAATAGTTGTCTTTCGTCCTTTTTCTTCCTCTTTGCAAGGGCTAGACAAGTGTCGGGGTAGTGAAGCGTTCGACAATCGTCGTATCACCCTCCATACCTCCACCAAGAAAATGTTGCTGTGTTCACAAGCTTGTTCGATTTTAATTGCCAATATTTGGTTCTAACAAATCACTTTAAATTGAAAAGTGTTCAGCTATAGTCAACACATAATGTATAGAGATAATTCAAGATCCGTCTGTGGCGGGCAAATTCTGGAACAAATTAATGAAATGGAATTGTGTGTATTGCGTCACACACGACCCTTCCGCGATATTGGATCTAGGGATTTATATTTATTAAGATCACAAATGTCAAAATTTGGATCTTCAAATATTTTGCTCTAAAACCAACTGATTTTTATCGGATCCGAGAATTCTGATGCTGGAGCAACATCGAGGGGAGATGGCAACATTCCCCACAAATGTCAGTTGTCCATGCCGGTCTGACAGCCTTTGGAGATGGGATTAACAACGTACATTGGAAGAGCTTGAGTGCCCTCCTCCCAGAACATGGTTCCACAAGAGAGCGTGTTGGCGTCAAAAGAAATTTTGCTTTTTCCCAACCCGAAAAACAGATTAGCTCTAATTAACTCGAAATAGAACTTGGCACACACTAACGCTGCACGCTATCGCTGTACCAACTCATCCAATCACTCATTAATACCACTTAACCATCAATCAACTGGATAACCGGAAAGGCATGGAAACAACCTATTTATGGCCCTTAACCTACACAAAATCGACCTACTCACCCACAAAGTAGAAGCACAGCTCGGCGAAAACGCACGCAGAAGTCGAATGCGAATGTAAGCCTGGCCGCAAATATACCCATTCAACCTCCGTCAACCTGTTTAATAATTACCGCAGCAGCAGATATAAGCAATCCACTAAGAGGGTAAATCGCCTTGCCTGTCACTCTCTGCCTGTCTCTCAATTATTCCTTCAGCCCTCGCCAGTGACGGTGTGTCGCTTCCCACTTAAACTCAAACCATCCGTCGACCAGAATAACCTAGTTTACTTTTAAATGCAATTAACGTTTAATGTGCCGGCATCTTTGAAATATCCTTTTTCATAATTCATCCCTTTCTATGGTACCGTCCCGCCCCATCAAGCCCTTAATGCGCAAAGTCGCCCTAGAAAAACAGTTCAGAGGAGATGATGCTGATATTCGATATGAATCCACCCGAACTGTCATTAGAGGATATCGTATCTGGAGCGATGCGAGGTAAGTACATCAGTTAAGGTCGCCTTGCTAATGGCAACTTTGCAATCCCGTCCCGTCCCGGCCTTAATTAGCTTCCGTATGTCAACCGTAGCCGGAGGTGATATGTCTTCCTTCAGAAGGTGAAATGGGGCTAACAGATATGCCGAGGCAGCCGAGAACTTGTTAATCCAAGAAGACGTTTTCTGAATTGAGTTACTGTCCTCGTATTTCATAAAAGGGTCCGCTTACTGCAAGAGCAGAAGGGATGTTTCTACTTTGACTTGCTTGGACACTTAAGGATATGCATGAACTTTTATCGGAAACACAATCCGCAACATCACACTCCATAAGCAAAACTCCTTGCAACGGGCCTGAAAACATTTATAATGTTCAAATATGAACTCAGCGTAACAATACGTGCCAAAAGTTTACGCTGAAAGCAAGAACACGCCGAGGAAAGGGGCCACGAAAGAAAGTAAACAAAGCACACAAAGAAAAAATAGAAACAGTAATGATCTGCTCTGCTTGGAGGAGGGGAGAAGGCGAACAGAAAATAAGAGCAATATCCTTGAACTACATATGATAATCGTAATGCCAACAACAACAATGCGAGCATAACAAGTGCAGGACAATGACTATCAGTGTGACGGTAACGATGGCGTTGATGACAACGATACCGTCGACGACATGTGGCATAAAACTTTTAATCCGACCGATGTGCATCTCTGCGGAATGGGAAACTTCGAAAAATGAGGGGAAACGCCTTGTGGCTTTTGGGAGAACTTGGAGAGAGGTACTACTATAGAGAGCGATTTGGCACGCAGGACTGTTCCCAGGCACTAGGGGACGGTTCGAAATAAAGCTTGATTCATTGGCGAAAGCTCAACGTTAGTTGAAATACAAAAAAAAGGAGAATGTTGAGAGAAAGTTGGAGAGCTTTTGTGTTCTCATTGGGGAGGCATCAATCAACAAGTCGTCGGTAATCACTTGAGTGAGGTTAGTGAGGAATCTTCCAGCCACACAAGTTTCTGTGACACCCTGTGAATCTTTTGAAATCTTACACTTGAGAATCTTAGCCTCGTAAAGTTGTGTCACTCAGTTTGATTCGGAGGCGAGAAGTTTGTTAGAAGAAGTTAGTGGCAATACGAAATCTTGTGCTTGACGAAGCTCTCACAGGATGTATATAAATACATCTGGCTGTGCACATCTCTTGAACTTGGGTGTCTTATGAAAATCAGACATGGTCAAAAAAAAGTTAATAGTTGATAAGTGGGCACCTGGGTACTCAGACAGGAGTAGTTTGAAGTCTGTCAGAACTACATTTATGAATTATATCGTTTATGAATTATAACATTTTTGAGAGAATATGAGAAGATGTCCATTAGAGAATTATACCAAAACAAATCACAGTAAGTGCTCAGCAATCAGGTTTTAAAGTTAAACACTGCTTTTCCACAGCCATGGTGAACCTTGTCGAAGAAATAAGACAGGATTATGACAGAGATTACGTTTCACTTCCTTGTCTGCTGAATTTCTCGAAGGCCTTTGAAAGAAAAAATCATACAATTGTTTTGTAAATGTTGCGATAAAATTATTAAGTATCTTTCCTTCCGGTAAGTTGCAAATATTTACTTCGTGTGAAAGCTGCTCATCTTTCTCAGAAATCAAACATGGTGTGCCACAGGACAATGGGTCCCAACCCATTATATTTTTCATGTTTGTAAATGACATACCGTCTGTATGCAGGCACTCCTCGTTACATTTAAATGCTGACGATGTTCAAATTCACTTAGCCCAACCGAACTCCAACTTAAATTATCCATCACTCCTTATTAATGATAATCTAAAACGCATCTATTTGTTTACAGTTCCAAATGAATTGCTATTGAAACAAACAAAATCTTAAGTCCATGATGATATTTAAATTTAAGTCCCTCCTGGTCGTGGCTATACAATAAATTGTAATTTGTCTAGCTACTGTCACACGAACACGATCATTGGCCGTATCTACCAATCTATGTTTGCTCCTCGGAACGTTCGGTAATCAAGAATGTTGGAGAAGTGCCTGACGTCGATGGCAACGTGATCAATCTGGTTGACGGTTTGACGGACGGTTGACCAGGTCCCTTTATGGATGTTGATGTGTGGCAACTGCGTGTTAGCTATAGAGAGATTACGCCATACGACAAGGTCCACCAGCCTCAGCCCGTTATCGGATGTGGTATCCAGCTGGCTGTATTTTCCCATATTTTTAGCAAAGATGTACTCCTTATTCAGATTTGCATTGAAATCTTCAGCCCATTCCACAGCAATTGTTGAAAGTTGCACATGGCCAGGCGTCTACGGATCCAACGCCTAACGTGGCTGGGCCATTTAGTGCATATGGACAATTCAGCTCCGGCCCGAAGAGTCTTCTATTCTTAACCTGTGAGACAACGCAACGCACGTTCATGTCTAAGGTGGAGCATTCAGGCGGAGAAGGATCTCAACGAATTTGGCGTGTGAAACTTGAGATAGTTGAAGAGGCTTATTGGCTGAGGCCTATCTCCACTCCGGACTGTGACGCTAAATAAAGAAGGATCTTGTAATAAAATCCCGGCATATGTGCATAGCATTTTTTATCTCGCTATAATTCTTTAATCGTTTCCATATTCCATACCGTTACACCTGTCGAATTACTCGAATCTTAAAAATGTAATGCTTCTTTATTTCTTCACAAACCAGCACTCACCTAATTCTTTCCTCTGACTATTTAAATCTAAAGAATAAAACTAAAATTAAAATTACTTTAAGAATTTTAGAAGTTTTCCGTTTATTTCCCAAATTATTCAGCTGTATTATGAAAATGAGCGTTCTGTGAAAATTTTTTTTCTTGTACATCGAGCAACCTTATTATATGCTACTCGACTGAATAGACCACCTGCAGCCTGTAGTGAGTACAATATTGCAGCTGTAGCGGGAAAAGCGCTAGAAGCAGTGATCCAAAATTTGAGTCGAGGACACACGAAATTATATCCAAAAAGTAAATGTCAGAAATTGTTCTTTCGGGCCATAAAGTGTCCTGTGTTAATTTGATCATCTCTCATCTGCAGTGGCCCACATGATCTACTCTAGGTGATCACATGATCTACACATGAACTACAAAATACGCTCGAGAGATCTCCAGGCCACTCGATCCTCCGCCATCGACTCTTACTATCCAGGAGTTATACCGCAGGGGATCTAGGCGAGCTTTCGGCCTTTTGTCCAACCACCTCATCCCGGGTATGTCAAGCGTTCGCCTATCCGATGGAATCGCATTCAAGGCACACCGTGGAACCCGTAATGATGGTGACATTCGTGTCACGTAACCAACCCTTTCCCTTTTCGATCGAAGAAGCCGCTGATCAACATTGTGTTTCTCGAAATCTATTCGCCTTCCTGATTAAAGATCAAAACATTTACAAAAGCACGTAATAACGAATCACCCACTATTTCGCTTTTTTGAAAGTAAGTGGTAATATCATGGACGTTGACTAAGACCCCCACCCAAACCTATCAGACACATTCCTCAAAATATGACAAGTGCAAGTAACTCAATCCTAAATTGCTATCGCCCTTGTTCCAAAAGCCAATTAGGAGCAATTTCTTCTCTCTCAAATCAGTCGTGAACAAGAAGCTCCCGTTGATAATGACTCTTCACTTCTACTACTCCACACAGCTTCAAATTATTTTTTTTTAATTAGTTCAATCAATCCTAATCCTCGAATATTGCATTCCAGTAATTGCGCAAATTGACACGCTCTTCCGCCGTCTTAAGTGTTTGCAAATCAGTTTCTGCACGACACGACGGAACAGCAGAATCGAAAAGAAAAAAAAAACGAAGCAAATTCGCTCCGAGACAAGAAAATCTCAACTCTCTCTCACTCTCTGGCACTTCTGTCACCCTTCGCGCTCCCGAACGACCGAACTGTGCGAATTCCACAAGCACTTCCATCAAGCGTCCTCCCTCATGCAGTGCTGACTTGAATCCCGTGGATCCCGTGCGACCCAAAGAATGGGAACGGGCGCAGAACACAAAATTCAATCTTTCACCTCACTGAAGCAGATTGATTTATTCATCCTTTGGTAAGACGAAGTAAGAACAAAGCGACGTGAAGGCAGAAAAAAAGTCATCTTGCATCCCTTTGAATTCATCCAACAAGTACAGATCAGGAGCTTTAATTTGAAAATGTTGCATGACTGAGCAGGAATAGCGCAGCGGCCTCGGAGGAGGCAGCTCCAAGGGAGCGCACCAGAAGCAACGTGGCGAAGACGAATAATAAAATTAGTCAAGGCAAAGGAACAGTGCCTTAACTACTTCCATGTAGGGATCTCTGTGTCAGTCCACGTTAAGCACATCGCAACTTGAAGTGGATTTCCTTTCGCAGGAACACAGTCTGTCCGTTGCTTTCAAATTAGATCTCTCCGTCTCTTCGCCGCACACCACAATATCCTTGCCTCCGAAATCTAATCTCTCTCCAATGGAATTTAAAATGCGATAAAACGACGTGCCTACGTGTGTTTGAGTCGCACATAGCTGGAGTAGGGAGTAGGATCAGAGAGGCCTAGTTAGTGCATCCGATTGCCAATCCTGTTTAGTATTCAAAGTGTTCGGTGATTGTAAAAGTTTATTGGGTCGCAGAGGCATCGTCCTGTTTGTCTTCCTCGCTAAGCACCACCAAAGAGAAGGAGAGTAACCTCTTTAGCCGGTAGCCTCCATTCAACTGCGACATAGCACCGATTCCGTGTGTATTAGTGCGCCTGTTGATGCCTCTGTCAGTGGGTACATAGGTGTTCTACCCCCAGTACGAAGCACGCGAAATGAGGCCGCATCGCAATCAAAGCGAAAACGATTTGACTTGACAGGCGTCTTTTTCAATTAGTTTTCACCAAATCCTGTGAACGCTATCAACAACACACACACATCCATTCAGCTCGGATTCAATTAGTCCCCGAATGGGCGATGGCGTGGAGCTTAGTGGTGGCGCTGCTGCTGGGACGACCGGACTGGGTGTCGTATAATCAATGGTTTGGCGCTGGCTGTCGACTGCACTATCTAAAATATCGCCAGCGATGCAATTACAATCCGAGCACTAATTATTAGCTAACCCGGCCACTAGGTCGTAATTTGAAAATTTTCCAAATAGGGGCTCTTTTACAATATCACCACAGTGTGGCAAGCAAGTTTGCGTTCGGTGGTGAATGTGCATACAGTGGATAAGTTTGCTTGGAATGCGATAGTTATAAAATGGACGGAAGGTTCCTGCACGTATAAAGTCTGTATTTACGGCTACAATGACTAAGGTGATTAGCCCTTGCAGAACATGTGACCAACTTGGGATTCAGAGATTCATAAATCCATTGTATTGGCCAAAGCTGAGATGTCTCCATTGCATAGCCACCTTAGCCGTTGGATTCACAGACACATGACGCTGTACAGTCCACAATAGTTACTAGTTAAATCTGTCTCTCCAGAGTCTTCACCACAAACTGGACCGACATTGGCCCGCATAACTTTTCTATCGAAAGGACAAATAATTTCTGCATCCATTTTGGAAATTTTTCTGATTTATGGCTTTTACAAAGTCAGCTTTGTCTCTCAAGGGAATGCTCTATAAACAATTGATTCTTGAACCCAAAGAAACAGCGGTTGGCCACAGCTACTTTGCCTTAAATCATGGTATCTCGAGTGGTCTGTTAACTTTGCCCGATCACATGTCGTCGCCATGTCTAAAACCTTTTTCGGCATGGTCGTAGATGGTCTGCAGATTTCGTCGCCGACGGAGCAGCGATAATCCTTTATCAGCCTGTACAACCGAACTAGTTCTTACTAGACTACCGGTTTTACCCTTCCGACTCAGTGTTGTTAATTTGGCATCAGGGTTCGAGGAACGGCATTGGCATCTATCACCGTCCATCGGCATTTGATGGCAATTTGTAAAAATAGGCAGTCTAGTTAAATATTTATAAGTGAACATTATGTGTACGGATTTAGCCTCATTGAGCAGCATTTGCTGAATTTCTGTCCATCCATGAACACAGAAGAGGATCAATCACATTCCAAATTGTATGTCTTTCCATTCAGGGTATTGGTTACGACGCTTGACGCGAATGATTGTGTGTGACGGAAAATTAAGTAACATGTTATAGAGGTTACTCGGACAAAAATATACTTTATCTTTCAGGTTTTCATCTGCCGAACATACTATCAATTCATTATTAGTTATTCCCAACGCGTGTCCTATACCTTGGCTGGCATTTAAAAAGACCAATTGTGCTGCATTCAGCTCAGCCCCCATTGGGGGTAGCCAGCGAAAGACAATGGCGAAAACACCAATCTCTAGCGCACACAGCCGCACACATCACCAGCAATTGTTGACCATACCCTCCATTCTGCGGTTGTGCTACCGCAGCAATATCTGTGTTGCTTCGATTCTCTGCACCCATATTGGCGATACCCATGGGGGGTTGATATAGCCCAATTTGAAGCTGACATTAATGATGGTAATTGGACTGGAATTGTTTTAGGAGATACGTTACTCATCCACGTAATTTGTGGATATTGCTGTGTAACACCATCATTCACCACCGCCACAAACGGCCGAAACCAGTTCGCATCGTGTCGCACTGGCAAAGCGAATGCTCTGCGTCTTCCTACTGGGTGATGGGGAATCCCACCCGTACGAGATTGTAACTTTTTTTTTGTGTGTTTCCGCATCTCGTCCTGGTTGGGTTGTGTGGGCGAGGTTGAACAACCTCCTGCTGGTTGAAATGAATGTGCTGTGCAACGCTGAGTCAGCTTCTGTGAGTGAGATTTTCCAATTTGGCTAAAAATATCGAAAAGGAAGTCGAAGAAAGTCCCAAGGATTGTGAAATGGAAAAGGGCACAGATGAGGAGCTGCAGCAGTGACTTTGATGAGCAGATTTTAATTGAACACATCGTTTCAGTTTTTCGGTCATATGAAGTCGTATTTGGAGAGCAGTGACGAAAGAAATGCAATCAGGTTGCGAAATTGACTTATATGCAGTCAGCCAGGATATTGCCTGAAAGTTCATATAAAACCATCAAATTATGGTTATGTGAGGACATGCATTCCGCCACAAGCAACGAATGTGTAATAATTGCATTCAAATCTGATTTGAAGAAGGACTTGGAATGCACATGGTAACCACACAAAGGATATGGAAATTGACAGAGAAATGAAAGGAAATTTGCTTCTTTGCAAGATAGAGTCAAATTCAGGTAAGCAACTGTTTGAATCTAGAGAAAATCGAATCTGAAAATCGAATCTGTCCTGCGACAAATGAAGTCTGAGCGATAGCTGACTTCCAGCATTTCCAGCATTGACGGTCCCGGGCTCTTTGCTTCCAGCTACCTTACTTCAGCTATCACTTGGTCTCTATACGCTTCGTCCAGGAGGCTTGGCTCTCTTAGCTGGAGTATTGATAGCTGAGCCAGGGTAATCGATGGAATGCTGTCTTCATCCACTTCACTGCACCGACTTACTTCAGATATATGACAGCAAGTACGTCGATTACATCCGTCATTCGCATATACCAACCATTTTAGTCCATTGTCAGATCAGTCTTAGTCAGATCTTCCAGGTCATCAAAGAAATTCTTGCCCAAAGCTGCCATTTTCGTTCCATTAGAGCTGCGAAATCGCAGAGCAAATAGTGAAGAAGTTATATGTATTTTCTCTTTGACTACTGCAGAGAATGACTATGCAGTAGTCACAATACGAATCTGAGACAGGGTATTAACGAAGAATTTATGTTATTTCATTAACTAAATAAAGAACGAGACAAGAACAGACGTAAGTATATTAATGATCAAACATATATGAGATTCCTGACAGAGAAGTGCTTAATTGAAAGCACCATGTCATGAGCATCTAAAGTACCGGAGAATTATTGTTTGTTTCAAAAAACCAGCACTGATAAAAAAGTGTAAAGCAGCTACCAATGAAGCTCAAATTCGGACGAAGTTTTCATCTTCAAAATCTAATCTTGCTTCTCGCTCCTCTTTCATTCGCGAAAGCTCACAAATCTTCATTTAAAATGTGTCAAGGCTCCGCTAAATTTCTACAGTCTCTTCCATAGTTTTCCTCGTCATTCTTCTCGTCTTTTTTCACAAATTACATTAGTTCCAAAGAATGCTCTCACAAACATTTATCATATCCCATCCAAGCAATGTCCTCTTTAGGATGTTCACCTTTGAGTAGCTCTTGACTCACCGCAACGATGTCCTTCAAATCGATATCCCATCGAGCAGCCGCCGGCCATTTAAAATCTGATCTTGACTTCTGGGCCAACAGGAAATGAATAAATATAGTCGCAGCACCTAACGCCCACACATGACAACACAGACCTGGGCCCGACCGACCTGTTCACCGTAGATATAATAAAATATTTATCACACAAGCCAATAACCAATAAAGATATTAAATCGATATCTCATTCCGTAACCAAACCCTTGTTGAATTCCGATCTCAGTGTCGGTCGTAAATCTATAAATCGCATCTAACGATGTCACAAGCACGAACATTGGGGATGCCCAGCAACGAGCAACGGCTACCTCACCACTTCCGTGTAATAATTTTCAAACAATAAGGAGGCGGAAAATCCATTTCGGGCGGGCTATCCATTTCCTTAAAATCGGTTTTGATACGCCGCACATTAATCAAGGGTTAAATGGATTTGATGCATTATCACCGCAACACCCCCATCGTGGTGGTGTTGGATTGCTCCGGCACATACTAAATGTCTTTCGCCCTCACTACCGTACGTCCGCCCGGTCGCCGCCCCATTGCCTTCCATTCCACTCATCCGCATGAAACTAACCGATGCCTGTGTGTGGTACGCACCCACTCTACAGTCTACTGTCTACGTCCTGTGCATGCATGTGTAAGCGCTGTGTTCACTCGTTTTAGGTAATTCCATTCAAATAAATGGTCTTATTGACTATTTATCAGCCGGATCCATTAAATGACAAGTAACAATGTTTTTGGACGTGTGTATACGAAGGCTAGTTCCGGGCTGGCCGCAAAAAAGGAGCCACTAGAGCCCCACTTGACTGTGCGAGATGGGGTTGGCATAATTGAGTTAATAAAACGCTTGGTAAACATAAAAAAAAACCCGTGATGGACGATTGACTGTCGGTGATTTTCTTATTTGTCTTAAATTCAACACATTTATAGCGAGTTTTATTTATGGATTAGATAAACATTCAGCCCTAGTGGCGTCGGGGTGGTTGGGCGACTGCGTGTGTGTTGTCACCGCATTTTTGGGGCGGATGTGGGCGTAATCGGCATTTGAATAAATTTATGAGAGATAAATGTTTGATTGTTTGGATGTCCTACGTAAGCGAAATGTAATTAGATGTACGATTTGTGTTGCAATAAATTCCGAATTTTATGAAATTATAAATCAGGACTGACCGTACCAGTAGCCTGATGGAGAGATTCGGATTTTGAGGTAGTGAGCAATTATCATTTTTTGTTTAACATGCGGTTGTAAAGCGGAAAGTAGGCTAAGCATCCGCAGTGGCAACTCTCTAGGACGAGGTCCCGACAGAGATTAGATAGCTCTCAGCTCCTCTATTTTGGGGAAAGCCATTTAAGGAAACTGTGTGAACATCTGAAGTGAAGCCACGCCGCACTACTCGACACGAACCATTGCGGTTTCCTGCTTAGCAAGTCGACGACGGACCAATATTCAACAAATCTCGGAATCTCGAATACTAGCAAAATTTCAAATCTCTGTATCGATTCAAGAGTCGCATACGATAGCCGTTCGACGCAGTGCCAGAATTAGGGATTCCGGGAAAATGGATTCGACTGTGTTACACAACTCTAAAGCAAACCGATGCACAGTGCAGTGTTGTTTGGTTCAAGGATTTCCGCATCATTTCAAACCAGGACCGGATTTTGTGGAGGATATGCCTTGTACTGGAGAAGGTTCCGCTGAAGCATGTGTAAACACGGAAGGCACTATATTTGGTAAATCAACTGCTGTGTTGGCAAATGATGTCGATATCGTCTCAATGTGACAATGTATGAGCTTTCTTGACTATCTAAGAGCTGCCGATACATGGTGGTTTCACGATTAATGAGGACAAAATCAAAATCATTGAACGCTTATGACAAAACGCTACGAATCAAGTAGTTAACAGGCAAAGTAGTTAAGGAGTTTGTCTACAACGGATCACATGTGAACTCCACAAATGAGAAGCTTCACTAGATCAGAGTCGCCGCAAAATATGGAACGATAATCAGGATAGTTTGGATTATTTGGTCAAGTCTGCGAGATAGATGAAAAAAAAAACATAATTGCACACTCTGTGAGCTGTACAACGATACGAGTGTAGCCCAGAAAGCAAAACTCTTTCATCTAAACTGAGTCTGAGAGGACCTTCGAATCCAAACTAACTTGTTCAAGAATGAAGCTGTAAAGACGTGGTAATGACGGACACAGGACAACGTATTCTTAATGATTGAGAGTAGCGTACACGGGAGAATGTAAGATGAAACGCAGCAATAGCTGAGGTTAAAACCAGCCGTGGGTCTAGCCTAGCCTGCGAAGTAGACATTGGACAACCGAGCGGACCTTGTTCTACGTAGGGTGTTTTTATAATTCCACTCGCGTACATTTTTGCAGCTGCTTTTGGTATGGTATGCATTTTCAAAATGTATTTGAGAATTTATATAAAGCAAACAATTAAGCGTAAAGTTTGGGAACGAGTCATGAAAGGAACGAGTCAAGAAAAATGAAAAGAATATTTACAAATTTCTTGAATTTAAGTATATTTCTTTGAATTTCTCTGTGTGCCGATAGCGTCAGGCACTCGGTCCTTTTTCTGATAATTCAGGATCGCTCTCTTAATCCTGTTCCTTTACAAGCCGGGCCATATCATAGTTAGAGATCCATCCATCATTCCGAGGCAGATCGTTTTTACATAACGACATTTTTGTATGTGTGCTGGTTGTTTGTTTTTGTCTCAACTTCCAGTCTGTTTAAGGTGTCAGGATGGAGTTTTAACTTACGTCTCAGCTAGGTTGATCGCTGAATACATTTTTTCAGCAGACAACAAGGTTTGTAGGGACAATAGGCGTGGTTAGGCAGTATATCCACTTGGCCCGAACCCCGCCAACTTGCCTTTGTACGCACAAGCCCTACCTGCCTTAAATGAATGTGGATCAGATGGATCTGAAATGTTATCGATTTTTCTTTCAACACAACACGATCGTAAAACAATGGCCCAATTAAACCACATCTGCAGCCCGCTTCAGGTCCTATCTCATCAGCCTTCATGTCGCGGATATAACATGCTCGTTAGTAGCAGATAAAGACTCCTAAGACGTACAGCACTTGTACATGTCCCAGCCCCCCATAACCAAATTACTCGCAGATAGATGTCTCTTGAAGCACAAGCGCCACACACGCATATGTCATCAAATCTGTGCTTGACATTCTCAGGCACAAAGCAGCCAACATCATGCTTCATTAAAAATCACCCCTGTGTCGCAATCAATATCAGAGCAGTTGCAGACATGTATGGAGGGGACACAATTAACATGACAGCAAAGTGATTCACTCAACCCTAAATCTTCCCTGCATGCATATCCTAAACCAGCAAAACATGACTCGCCATCAGCAGACCGCTCTCCCTCTCATTGTCAGGTTATCTGTGTTGGGGTGACAGCCGTCACTGAAGTAGATTTGACAAGCCATAAAGGTCAACAGCGACGTGGATGCAAATTCATAACTACAAAGTAGTGTCAAGAGCAGCACTAAAACCATTCGTTCTCCCCTGCAGAGAATTAACTCCCATCACAGAATAAATATACGTAATTAAATATATTGCAGCGACTGTCATCACTTCCCAGTCAACATTCACAATTTGCATTGCAAATTCCGTTAAAACGCTGCGAAAATAATATTTTCCACACCCATACCGACAGCCGGCACCGCCAACGCCACCGCCACCGCCACCGTCACCACCATCGCCACTACAACGCCATCATTCCCCATCGCTGCTCCGAAAAGTATGTTTTGCTGCCACACGCAAACAGCACTTGGTCCCCTTAGCCGTACGTCAACAGAGTATCCCGAATGCGCCAGGTTACAGGAGCGACGTCCGTGTGCGGCAAGTTGTAGCGCAAACTTTCGCCAAACGAATAATTAGATGCAGCAAGGACGACTGTCGAATGCTGTAATTGCGTTGCATTTATCCTCAAAGCGGGGGCTGCCAGCGAAGACGGCCGAGGGTTGTTTTCTCATCTTCTCACTTCCCCTCTCGTCGGCGCTGTTCTTAATTAAGAATGAAGTTTACGCGCATAATTCTATTTATTTACTTTCTTTTATTCTCCTCGTTAGCGTGATAAGGTTGCTTCACATCGCATAGAAGGACTCGAAAGTGTTTTGCTAAAGAGACTTAAAGCCACGCTATGTGTGAAAAGTGCTCAATAATCGCGACAGACTCTGCCTTCCACTGTCTGTTTCTTGGCGTTATGAGTTGCTTAAGATTATCATAGAAAATGGGAGCTTTTCAGAAAGCCTAGTGAGACGGCACACACGGAAAATCCCACATGCGCAGTGCAACAATAGAATTCACTTTAGTTTGTGTTGGGGTAGGTTGTCAACCTGACCTTAGATACGTTCTTTAAAATACCATAACTTCGGCTGAATATGGTTCAAGGGATGAAAGCAGCTGGAGGAGAAGAACAGCTTTGTGTTATGATAAGAAATCCTGGAAGAAAAATGACATAAGGTGGAGCGAAGGACTGAGTATTGTTGCCACCAAGGGTGCTGTACACTGTTGTCAGGAGGGCATCATTTGAATTTACTGAAACGGAACTCGGTTCGGTGATACTGGAGATTTTTGCCACGTTAGAGTGGGATGAATAATAATACCCTTTTGAAATACGTTTTGCGGGAGTATCAGTATCGCTTTTGACGATTGAATAACTTTTTGAAAGAGACGATAATAATAATAAGAATGTGGGTGGTGCTAGAGCTCGTTGTGGACCTTTGCCAAGCGTCAACAACAACCACTTGTGTTGTGGTCCCACTCGGAACGGCGAAGTTTGAGAAGCTTTTACCAGACAGCTACCCTCTCTGAGCATTACCAGTTACTCAAGATAGGTGAAACCGGTTATTGTGAAAGTTGTGCATGTCGGAAAACGAAACTAGACTAGACTCCATTTGTCGTGGTGCATTCACTTGGGGCCTTATTTTGCTGTTTCACTACCTCTCATTAGGGCTTATTAGTTGGCAATTTGTTGACATAACGCCACGCACGAAACGGATTCTATGACCTGTTTTTGACACATAACAAAACATTTTTGTGTTTTTCGTGCCACCGATCACGAGGTGGCCTTTGTATTCGAAGTGGGCCATCTAGTGGTGACAGCTGTTTCCCGCTCGAAATCTTGACAGAATATCAGTATCATACCTCCGCGGAACGAAATGGGTGGCTTTAGGCTTGAACAACGTTGGGAAACATTGAAAACTTATTTCCAAAGTGAGTGCTGCGTAGCCCAAACAGTGCGTTTTTTGAAAAGAAGAAGTTTTGGCCTTCAGTACACTAGTTTGTGCAAAAAGTTCGCGAGACTGGTATTCTAGTGGACAACACCCATTGTCCCCGTGGTCGAACGGCCTTCTTCGAAAATGAGGCTCTGAACAACGTTTCGGTCAACACTGAAGACATGCAGGATGGCGCGCCGTGCCACACAGCCCAAAACTCAATCGATATTTTGCGCACAAAATTACCAAATCGGAGTCCACCCTGTATGATATATAATATCATTGGACGCTGTTGACAGTTGTGAGTCTTGTTTAAGTCTTCATATTGAACAGAAATGATTTATGTTATCGGTATAACGTGTTTCTTTCATGATGCCACAACGTAACAAAAACAAATAATTTCATTTATTTATTTTCCTAATAGTTTTAAAGCTAATAGAAACAAAAGTAAATATAAACAGTTAGATATAATAAGCTGTCATGCAGCAGCGGTGAACATTTACAGTGTGGCTTCATGTGGCTTGGTGTGTGCACTGATACCAGGAACGTATTACTATTATGTTAATGAGCATTGAAATAGGATAATAGAAAGGATTCTCGGAATCGTTTGTGGAGGTAATGTGTAATCTTGATGTGATGTAACCAATCAGTTGATTACATAGTTCATTGTTACACGATACCCACAATAATACAAATGAATATTATTACTTCGTTAACATTTTTCAGTTGTTTTGCACAACGAGGAAATCTAACTGCTTGGTCGACAAATATAGTTTTGAGCAGTTTTCGACAGTATTGCGAATAAATTTGTGTCAAAAATGTTCTTGTAGTGATATGAAATGATATGAGTCCTCACTCATTATGCTTTTGTCACGAGTGTAGATCGGAGCAAATAATCATCTCGATATTATCGATCATCATAATTACCTCATTCTGAAAATAAAATACAGTCCATTTTCTTTTCTTTTGTGTTATTGAAGTAGGAGTGCAATAAATAAGAATTATCAAAGAAAACGTTCGTTTATTGATCCTTACAATGATGTACTACAAATTATTATATTGAAAAAAAACAACAAAATGTAGTGGATTTAAAAAAATGGCTTAAAAAAGTAAGAAATACATACGGTTCGATGATGGGACCAGTCATCTACTTCAATTCCCCTACATTTGGATCATTCGCTATTCCGAAGAAAAACTAACTCATCCTACTAGTTATAACGTACGGAAGATTTTAAAAATATGCTCCTCTCAACAGTTGAATTGGTCGCAACCAAAACAAAGCATGAAGAAGTGAAGCTATAGTCAGTCGACCAGTACATTTTGCAATTGACCATTAACAGCAATTGATGTATGGGGTCTAGCTACTACGCAATAGGCTCAGACCAGGGCTGGCCCCACCATATGTGGAGGATATGTAAATGCAAAGGGCGCCCAGCGCTTGGGGCGCATTGTGAAGTCTAAATAATTATATGCTACCATTAATTTGTCACTTGCTGACTTAAGGTCTTAGAAAATACCAAGCAGATTTTGGTGTAAATGCGTCCAGATAAAACATTTAATGATTATGTTCAATTCACTGATCGTATTGCTGGTAGTCTTGAAATACCATATAAATTTGTAGACTCTCGCTACCCCGTCTCCCAAAAATGTTTTATTCTGAGGAATGTTCCGAAACTATTTTAGAATCAAAACAAGGATTTGAGAGTTTTATTCCATAATAAGCGATTCAATCAATTACAGAAAGGTTTGAGCAGCTTCGTGGATATAACACAACAATTGCTAAGACTTAGGCCAGAGACTGAAGAAAGTGATGCTAACGTAGTGCTTACACAGGGTTCACATTTGGTTCGGGCCGGTGCTGGATCATGCCTAGTCGTCATTTTTTTTTGTGTCTCGGGAGTTTTTTTTTCACTTAAGTTGCATAAAACTGTATGTCCCTTCCTCTCGTGAGAAAACAATAGCAAGTACAACACGAGTGGTTGCTGAGAAGCTAGGCCTTGGCGCTCTATGGACAGTGAAAGTTTATACTTAAGTTCAGCTGCACCTTAAACCGAGTTCAAATATTTGGTTTAATTCGTCCGATTTCACGGTGAAATCTGAACTTCGTTTGTCTAATGCGATCGAAAAAAGTATGGCAACACTTTTCATTTGGTGTATGGATTGGCTACAATTTTTAAGGGCTTTCCGATGTATCGATTTCCTATGCTTTTTAATTTCAAAACGCTTTTGTTCATTGGTCATTTCTGACAAAATTTGGTACTCTTTTTTTTCTTTTGGTCACATAGTAATTTTTTTTCCAATTTGGTCATTGTTTCTCGAAATGAAAAAAGAAATAATTTTAATTTTTGAGATTCAAAACACCCCGGCTGTGGTACGAAATCAACATCGGCCACTCTACCATTCTCAACGAAGGCTGTCTTCGAGAAAAATTTCTCCACCAGCATTCCTTCAAGATCGGATTTGATGTCTGGTGCGTAGGAGTCGACGCATATACCCACAACGCCACGGCCCACCACAATAAAAACTAATAAAGATACACACGATTAATATCACAAATAAAAAATGGCTAGAAGGCACCACCTGCCTTAAAACAAAAGAAATTTGATCATAACTTTACTCTCTGTCACTCAGTCAGCTTTGGCTCACCATACCCTCATTAAGGACTGTGATACTCGGGTGCCTGCAAATGATTCAATTATTTGTCTTTAGAATTATAGGTGAATACATATTTTTTTAATGACATAAGTAGCACCAACAGATATCGTAGCGGTATGCTATTACCCAGTGGGGTGGGTTTCCATGCTGCTGGACAAGAGTAGCTGTATTAGTAAGTTGTGCAGCTTCTGTAGTACATTACAGCAGTATCACACCCTACTATCCCGTCCTTCTGACTAAACACGTTGACAAGATAAATTATCCAATCATGCAGAGGGCTGCAAAACATTAGTATTCCTCATTTCAATCATTCCATTTTCAAGCACATATTTATGCAAGCAGGCATTTTTTTCAAAATCAATTTAAAAACATTTATTCACATACTCGTATGTTAACATGTAACGTCACAGATAAGTGGTGTTCGATGCAATAAAATATCTCTCAATGAATATTTGAAATTGGTATTAGGTTTTCTAATTCGCCAAACGAGAAAAAAACACAGGCAATCACACCCCCACACTTGAATTGAAAGCGTTCACATTCCATCATCAATTCCCCTCACGATGAGAGGCAAGTCTTCAAAAGTAGCCCATCCGCATACAGATTAAACCATCATTATCATGTTTCAAAAAATAATAGGAATATTTTAAATTTTATTTTCCACACTATCACTAGAATGAACGAAAAAAAAAAATAACAGACTCAAGTGGTCTGCAAAACCATCCACTGAAGCATCCTCCGGATTTCTGAAAGCTAAAACCCCATCCCCCATCGAGAATGTTCACCCAGCCCCAAAAATCCGGCCCAATCCCAAATGGCTTTCCGAAACGAATACTTGTATGACTGAGTGCTCATATTCATAACATGACTTCCAGTGCAGTGCAAACAAATTTAATAAACGAAGCAGAACACATGTTTCACAGACTGCATCCCCGGCAAATCGGCCAAATGGCGTTCTTCAAAAAATTCCAAAAAGCAAAAAGGAAAACAACAAAATCCACGGAGCCTAAGCCGTTCTGGATGCAGAAACTATGCATAGAAATATGTACTACATGAAATGTGGTGCAAAAAATGAGACTTAAAAATTCAAGCGCACACGAGGATTGAATTTACATGACAGCAGGACGGAAAGGAAGGGTTTTTATTTATGCATTTACACGGAATGTTGAGTGGGTAAGCTGAATTCCGTCAGCAAAGAGCTGGTCGTCGTCGCTGCAGTGATGTAGACCACGCGATCGAACATTTAAGATGATACAGGATGGAACATGTAATCCAGTCAATGCGCGATTGTTTCCACCATAGGATGTGGCGCCTCAGTTGGATTCCATTGCAATTTGCCACGGCTCTGTGGCACAGCGTGTGTGCAGTGAAATGCAACAATACAAAGGTACCTGATGGAAACGTATCTATGACTTTTTCCGTGAGAGACGCGTACTTTGAAGCGCTTTGTGGCTAGTTTTTCCAGTCAGGTGGCTCCCAGATCCTAGGCAACAGCAGTAATGAGTCGATACGCCACCCAGACCACACCTAGCCGTTGTCGCGGGATCGTTAAGTTGTGACTTGAATAATTCATTTAGGTCATGTATAAGTTATTCGCCCTGGAACAACCCCATCGTCACACTCGCACCGTTCGTTGCTTCAATTCAATGCTTGATTTCAAATGTCAGCACACAACACCATTTGTGTCAAAGAGCCGAGATTTGATTCACTCACCAGGGCAACCCACCTTCGACTCACTGACTACTAGTGCTCCTCCTCCGTACAACCCCATTTTCCCCCGTTTCAAGTGTGTTTTTAAGATTTTCCACTAGCACAATTTTGATCATGAATTATTCAATGAATTTCAAATGATATTTAACACCGAAAAATGTGGAAGAGGCAACCCGCCAGCCTCCTCGGCACACATCCGTGTATCCACAAGAGTCTCCGCGCGGTGACACCACAGCCGAGTTGGCAGGTTGGCATGGCGTTGCCATTATGTCGCAATCGAAGGGAATAATTTTTGCATTCGCACGTACCAACTGCGTGTAGTTGTGTGTTGTGCCCTTAATCTCGGTTTTTGGCGTGTGCGTATGTGGGTTGCTGCGCCTTTGCATGAACATGTCCTTATTAATATTTATGAGTGACATGCGAAACGCCATATAAATTAAACAGGATCAGTGTAAAATTTCTGGATTTCCATTTTTTTCGCTTTTCATTTCAGTCTCTAGGTTACCCAAGTGGGATTTGATATTTTTCCTCCTCTTTTTTGGGACATTTGGACTTGGGCCTTAAGCGTGTTTCGACACCCGGATAGGGTTTGTTGACACAAGTTTCTATATGCATGTGATGAAATGTGAGCCGGTTGACAGCAAGGTGATGGAGGATGAAAGGTTGGCATAGACTTGTACAAAAATGTGTGACTTTTTGGTGGCTTATGTACTCACCTTCGAGATTGTTGGCTAATCCTTTAGGGTATTTTTAGATTTGAATATTTTTCTCATTTAGAATGTGGCGATATGTGGCGGACTAACGAATTGTGGAGAGATCGAACCTTAATACCGTCGTACCATGTCAATATTGACTGTTCGACGTTTGATCGTTTACGTTGACTGTTGAGTGATTAATATAATTTTAATAATAATTTAGTATAATAATACTAAAATGGGTGGCGCTACAGCTCGTAGATGGTCAGGGCTTGGATTCTCAACACCCACTCGTGTTGTGCCGCTTGTGCGTGCTATTGTTCTCTCACGAGTGGAAGGGACCGACAATTTTATGCCGACTGTCGATTATAAAGTCGCATACGACAGTATTCATCGCAAGGAGCTATTCGATGCGATGGATGAATTCGGTATCCCGGGAAAAAACTGATCCGGTTGTGTTGCAACAGGCCGAGCATCCTGGTTCGAGAAAAGCACCGAATTTTGAGAATTGGTAGATGATGATTATATCTAGGTTGGGTTAGGTAGTTGGGCTGCCAGCGAAATCGCCTGCACACTTAGACCATTTTGGTCCATTGTGATACCCATAGTCAGACTACTACCACTGATCGACAAACTCCAGTGATAGTGTCGTTAATAGCAAATGGTGACTGAATCAAATTTTAAAACCGGATAAAGCGTATTAACTTTGCTTTCAGTGGTGTTTGAACCGGGGACCTCTAACCAAGGGCAGGCACTCAACTAACTGCGCGGTGTCACAAGGGACTGCTGGATGCATATTTTAAAATCGAACTAATGGTTGGCTGGCATATATATTTAGTCTTGCCTCACGCTACATGTTCAGTTGAAAAATGTTTATTGCTATTCACGCTGTTTGGTGTTGCCTACTCTGAAATGGATGGAATCATGGTGAGTATAGATTTGCAGTACACATGTCTTTAGTAGGATATATGTGTACATTAAGGTGGCGCTACAGTCCGGAGTGATTCTGGGCCTCAAGCGTCTCCAGTCAGCTCGATCTTTAGTTAGCTGCCTCCAGTTTCGTACGCATAGTTCGTTAAGGTCCCTTACCACTTGTGTGGAACAACTGAGTAGCTTCTTCCTCTACTTCGTCACCCAGGTCACCCAGGGGTGGATTCGAAGATTTTGCGGACTGGGGCATTGGTTTTCATTCGCTCTACATGACCTGCCCATCTCAACCGCTGGACCTTCACTCTTCTATCTAAGTCGATGTCGCTGAACAGCTGATATAGCTCATTGTCGGATATATGGATCGAGGTTGACATTGCATGAAGTATTCTCCGTTTCGAGTTACGGACCATGTTTTTTTTGTAAACATAAGTTTATCTTTTATTTATTTATTATTTAAAATCAAACGCCTATTGTAAATCAAACAAATGAAAATGTTTGTTTTAAAAATCTTTTACAAATTAATGATGAATTTGAGCCCATGGATTTTGCAGAAATAGAAGAAGATATACTAATGGAGAAAAAACTCAAACTGCTCAGATCAATCGTTCAGCTTCAACAAGTTCAATTAAAAGATGATTCTTGCGGTGTCACCTTAAGTTGTCTTTTGACTTAGGTTAGGCAGTGCTGAATTATTTTTTACGTTTTCCCAACACAATGTGAAATTTGTCAAACATGTCGGCGGCATTTTCCATGCCCTCCATTAAGATTATATTTCTACTGACATTTGTTATGGTACGTTCTTGCGGAGCACTCACAAAAAACAATTACTCTTTGAATGCCACGATAACTTCAAAAGTGCGTTAATGGCCAATCCATTCTCAGCATTACTTCCGCCAGTCAGTGCATAAACGACATCAACTCTCAAACTTAGGACAGCACAAGTAAAGTAACGCAGGATCATGCCACTATTTCACCATGCAGCACTAAGAACTGTCAAAAGTTTCCCATGGCACGACATAAATGCTCGCCATTTACACTGAATCATTTCCACATTCTTATTTCTTGGTTTTCCACCTCCCTGCTGTGTGATAACCTATCAGTTACACAATCCATCTGCTTCATCCCCCACCAACCGCCTTCGTGCGCCGTCATCAGTGTCAGAACAGTGCAGCAATTTGCACGCTAATCCATTGCCTGTCGAGGCGCTGTGCCTGCATTTTACAGTTTCTCTCTGGCAGCTGCCGGTCTTTTTTTTCTATTCGCTTTTTTTTTTCATTCTTCATCATCGTCCTTCTCGTGCTTTTCCTTCACTCAACAAACGCGCCGTGTGTCCTGATTAACTCCCCAAAAGCTTTGGGGGAGGACGTCTGTTCGCAAGTTGCAGAAGTGCAAACGCACCATCAATCATGCCGCGGGGTAGCATGTAAGGTCCCTAAACTAGGTTTGAGACGGCACAGTTGCACAGTGCCACGTTGGTGCTCGTACACTGGCGACGAGCTAACAAGGGCGAGGTCTCAGGAAATATTGTTTAAAGCTGCTCGCGACTTGATTGTGCTGTTGCAGTGCGACTCTGGCCAGCCATACATACGTACGTACATACATACGAGCACGAGCACGAGTATATTATTCCATTATTTCTCCTCACAAAGTCATCAATCTAACAGATACGAGCAAAAAAAAAAGCCGAACAACGTACCCGCAGTAGATTAAGAAACACTTTGCAACCCTTTTCGTGTTGATTTGTTGGCGGCGCGGCATCGTTTACTGTATGCGAAACACAATATTATGTCCCAAAGGTAAGCCGTAAATGATGGAAGAAGATTTCCCAGGACACCCTGCTTCCGCACGCAGACTTCATTTGGCTCCCGGCCCGGAGAGGCGCATATGAAAAGGCTCTTATCGCGTATCTGCGAATGCTCGCGAAAGTGTTATAAACAGGATGTGATTAATGACGGCAGAAAAAAAAGCACAGCGACGACCTGCAGCCACCTTTCAGCATTACACGAAACACGTGAAGGAGTAATTGGTCCGAACTGGTGAGGGATCCTAACTCGACTGCGGAGGGGGAGAGGCACTCCAGGGATGAAGTCATCAGTGTGTTCACGTCAAGTCACCTGGAAGAGGAAATAAAAAGAAAACAGCATAATCACTCATTTTTAACATTCAGGAATCGCTGAATTAATTGAAGCGTTCCCGATTGGGAGGCACGCTACCCTGAGGCGGCACAGATATGTTTGGTTAATTAATTATGCCCCAATGTGAACGAGTGAGATAAATGAATTGATATTTATTTGGAGTGGCAGCATTGACAAGGCGGCTGCTTGGGTGGTACTGTTTCCTGGAGCTATTTAAATTTGCTCGGGAACTGCTTTGTTAAGGTACTTACAGCATGATTATCCATCGAGGGTCCAACTTGATGTCCTACAAGACTCTTATTTTGCAAGTATTGCTAAAGCCAACCGAATGCCGGTGTCTGGGAAAACTTAAAGAATGAAGCGGTAGTGAAATAGCAAAGATCAAGAAACGAAAGAAAAATAATCATCCCCAATGGGAATCGCAATGGGGCCACTAGGACCTAAGTGAGACCTAGTCTAGCCCAAGATATCTTAATCCCTGTCACCGTGTCAATCAATCTCAATTTCACCAAATGGAATATTTTTCGTATAACCCAATACTGTGCCTAATGCCCACCATCGGCACTGATGGTACTCTCATGTACCACTTGAATGGCACCGATGCCTAAATGAAACCAATTATCACAAAACAGACCTTTATTCATGATGGATATGTTAAACATTCGCTATTTCGCGCTGATAACGATCGGGGACCTTGTGCAGTGATAATACGGACATCAAGCAAACCATCCGGATGTACACGGAAATGCTTTCAAGTAAACATAGCCTTGCTACAGGGTTTCATTAATAGCACTTATGTATTCAGCAGCAGGAAGTGTTTTTCATCAAAATGATTTTGACAATATATAAAATCAAATTTCCCCATTTTAAACATTGTGTATCAGATTTCATAAGACGTGGGAAATTTCTGTACTAATATGACAATCTTGCTGCGCCGGAAGTTCACATATATTATTCAGCACTGTCAAAAATGGTAGAGAACATTGCCGTGTTTGAATTAAGGTTGAATATGACAAATCAATAACGGAGGTATTTTTTTTTGCACCAGGTTGATGTGTTCGTGTGAAGCTTTTACACGACAAATTTTATCGCCACGTGCTACTAGCCTAAAAAATAGAAATGTTTACATTTTGCTTATTTGTTAAAAAAAACGTAATTTTCTTATTGTCAATATGACATTTTCAGTTTTTTGGCGTTCGAACTCTGCAGTAAGCAACATTGAATATGCTGTCAAAAATACAGTTAAAACCAAAAAAAGCACTTCGCGATTGGCCTTGATCCGTGTTGATGGATACGACCAAATTCGGACTCACTGGAATTTGTAAGCGCTTGAAATAGATTGCGCCACTCGTAATTGATTACCTTCAAGTCGGTTTCTGCAGCTCTTGTTGTAGTAGCTCTGATTCGAACTTGTTCTATACGTGTTTCATTTTGTTCGGTTGTTTCTACTGATTTTGACTACTGCTCTCTCAAACTATTTGACTCTAATCGCATTTCAAGTTGTTCGGGGGCTTCAGCTGCTCTTGACTGGTGATCTCTCAGCCGGGCTGACTCTAAATGCACTTCACAAACAATACTCGAAATATCACGAAAGAATATTTTTTACGGAGATGGGTAGAAACAATATTTGTGTTTTACTGTACACAAAAATTCGACGACACTGTTCCACAATCTTAAGTCATATCCCTCATCGAAATGAAAGTTCTGCAGAAAATATGGTTGCCAGCGTTGAGGGAGATCGAAATCGATTGATTTCATATCGAGCTAGGCTTACATTTTCACCCTTAAAAAATGCACGCCCACCAACACGGCTAAACCGGAATACAAAAAAGGGACATTTAAGTTAACATTAGTAAATGCCACCTAATCTGCTCCAGGTACGCATCGGATAAGGATCATTATCTTGCAGCTCGGGAATGCTGACAACTTGAGCTATCTATTGATTACCAGCAGATTCCTTGTTGGAACGTAGACGAATTTAAGCCAAACGGCTGAGCTAGGACGACATGATACACAGCACAATCATGCCGTCTCCAAATCAATCATGCACTTGTCCTTATTCTACTGAATATCGGACACGAGTTTAGATGTGGTAAGTATGAAATCATGGCCCGCCTGAACCTAAATTGACTGACCGGTATATGTGGAACACTTCGCAGAATCAAATTTCTATCCTCTAATGGCACAAGTACGACAAAAAATGTTTACGGCCCCTTCTCTTTCGAGTCACTGACAGTGCTCAAAAGAATGTAACTGTTTTCTCAAATTGGCCGCTCGGAGTCGGCATAAAACTGTAGGACCCTTCCACTCGTAAGAGAACAATAGCACGCAAAACACGAGTGTTTGTTGAGAATCTAGGCACTGGCCCTCTATGGTGTAGAGTTGAGCAAAAGATAACACAAACTGCGATTTTTGCACAGTGATTGAAAAATCGCTGTCGCAGTCTGCGATCGACATTGATTTAAATAGCAACAGCAATTGAGTTGCTACATTTTCACAATCACAATCAGAATTATAACCCCTGCGGCGATGTTGATATTTTTCACAATCATAACCACGGTTTGAAATCATACACGCCTTAGTGGCTCTCTTTCAACCCCATTCGCATATTTATCCACAAAGATTATATAGCACAATATAAAAATAATATAAGAATTCGAAACATAAAATCACTGTGATTAGAAAATCGCAGTAGTACGTGTGAATATAAAATCGCAACTTTGTCTAACTCTAATAACAAGCTCTGTAGTCTGAATTGATTTAATTAAGACACAAAACACTTATACAATATAGTCCGATAGGGGACAAGGAAAAACGGCCCAATGATGGCGCACAGCGGTACCGAGGGTATTGTAGTTAGAGTAACAAATTAAGGCTTTAGTTTCGCCACCACTGAGCGCAAGCTGTTATCGACTACGCTCTACGACTTTTTCATGCCAACTTGTAACAGACAACAAAACCAAACTGGCGACCAAACAAAATCGGCCTGTAATATAACATTTTTTGCTTTCACCACAAATAGGGTAGGGGCACAATGGACCAGGAAGTGTAATCTCCTCCTAATTGATACGCCCAGATGCCGAGTTCAATCTCCAAAAACACAGTGTATTCTCTAGATGTAATGAAACTCCGCAGTTCTGAAGAAGGACTCAGTGGTCGAGCTTGAGTGATTGTAACAACGTCAGCACACTAATCCCATTCCCAACCGAAGTAAAACAAAAATTAAAAGACGTTCTGCTGTCCTAAGTCCTGAGTCGTCGACGAGGACTCTGTTGCTTCAGCAGTGACAGATCCAATGATTGCATGCGGAATTGTTGAAGAAATCCGCACACCTACTTGGAATGGGTTTTAAAATTCAAAGACGTTCAAAGCCCCTCTATTGATACAGTGTGTAAGAGTTTGGGGCTGCTTTTGTCGAAAGCAATCTCCATCAAAAACCCGGAGCCTGCCTCGGCACACAAACCCACACGCTAAAGGGTTTCGAAAGAGCCCAACTGAAGTAGATAACCAAACGCAATTTTACACTGATTTCTATTTGCTGAGTCGACTTCAAATTGAGGATCAAAATTAAAATCGCCCATGGGAACGGAGCCAAGAAATGAACTCGATCTGGTTCTGTGTACACCAGTCCGTGTTTGACATTCGGTAAGTAAATACCATTTTTTGCTTTTGCTCAGCTCTCCACACGCACGTGTGGCCGCCGCCGCCGCTGGTGCACATTCAGAAATAGAATGATGTATCTGCAAATATACATATGTACGAGGACATGCACTTTTATATTTCACTGTCTTGACTTGATTTTATTTGCTGTTATCCTGAAGGAAGCTCCGACGCTGAGACTGCTTCCTCGTTTCAATTGCCTTTACAAAGTTTCAACAAAATCGAATGTAATTTGAAAACTTTCTCCTTTCAATTGGTTGCATGTTGGCTGGATGGATGACTAGTGCTGCCACGGCTTCAGCACCACCGCCACCCCGTCTGCTAATCCCCCACACTAATGCAGCAACAAAGAGCTGCGATAACAACAAGCGGCGGCGCTAGTCGAGTGAGAGGAGCAACAATATAAGGAAGGATGCGGACTGCTGCTCTGCTGTTGAAACTGTGTGTTGTTTGAGGATTTCTTGAGTTTTGCGCAAAGAAACTTATTGGCCACCTTAATCCAAAGAATGCACTTTGCCCCCGTTTGGTGTTCATCCTCCTATCGGCTCATCCTATCTCTTGTCGGGCGAAGCAATGGGTGTATGGGGGTGCGTGTGTATTCACTGGACTGTTGAGGCAGAGAATACATACTCCTACGGTGGGTGCACTTGCTGCAAATTGATGTTGGATCTTGGACTTTATTGAGTGCACTCGAATGGCGGATGGAGCATGTTGGAGCGGGCTCGGGTGGCGGTAGATAGACGATAAGACCATCACCGCCGCCGGCTGAATACGAGTGGTGCAGTCTGCGGATTACAGTGCAATGATACAGGCACCACCCGTTTGCACACAGACTATTTGGCAAGCAAGGCAGCAATAAGAGCGCGAATGAACTTGGCATTGTTGTATTTACCATTATCCTGTTGCTGATTGGGAAGAGTAAAAATGCTCGCGGCACTCTACAGCGGGGTGGCTTGCATTTCATTTTCCATCCCTTTCATGAGACTTTTCTTTCGCCGTACTCGTCTCGAACAAGAAATCTGCAGCGGGGACGGATATAAGCACATCAAGGAGATGAAAAAAAAAGATTGTATGCACCTTTCTGAAGACGGCGAAGATTTCTATGCGTCAGGTCCGAGTGATTGATTTTTGATTCATTCCCTTACAAAAGAACGTGAAAGGATGGATGTTCCTAGCAAATGGAGCTTAGAGAATCTATTTTAGCCCCAGTCGCAGTGAAAATTTCAGCTTTGTCTTCTGGAAATTGGGGCGTACTGAGGATTGAGGGCTGGGTGGAGGACTGGTCAAGCACTCACGTTGAGTGGCGACGGTATTCATGACTTTGATTCTTTCAACCGAGAATCGCATATTTATTGCGCATAAGTAATGGCGTAAGTGAGTGAGTGCCGGACGGTGGTAGCATCTCGAAGGATCCCTCGAATCAGTGCAGCTGTTGAAATATTCATGAAAATCATCCTGAAGATGAAAGAGAACCGATTTTACCACTAGTTTCTGACATGTTTAAGTGTGAGTGGATTTTCTGCATAGAATGTACGAGTGGAAAACATAAGGAGCTTACCGGCTCAATGAAGGGGAAACTCTCTCTACGGAAATTATGATAATACATGGCAGCAAGATTCTACACAGAAAAATACCGGTGTTCGAAATGATGGCGATGGGTCTGTTCAAATTGATATGCATGAGACCACTTTGTGAGCAAGTAAATCCTTTCATCGAGCTGTTCTCGTGCTTTGCTTTAGGGACACTTAAGTTCAGGTAGCTTGCGGACATGAAATCACATCAGTCGAACGGACGATGGACAGGGGATACACTTTCGCTAGATTAGTGTCGAAGTTATTGTGAAGATGTTGTAAATGATGCGGATAACACAACTTGCTGGTAGCCTGAGGGAACAGCAATAACTTGTCAGTTAATTATTGAGGGATGCAATAAAAGGGGGGACCTTCGATCCTACCTGCTCCAAGAGAACAAGAGAAGGGATTGATGTTTTGTTGTCGAGATCGAGAGACTGAGAAAACAATAATGTGCTACCTTCAAACAGGTCAATTGGGAAGGGATGTGACGAACATCATTTGAGCAGTGATTTGGGCGGCTATTAAAAAAACGTGCTTGTCAAGTGGAGGGAACGCCAATAGACCAAATATTGTTAGGGGATTGAATTGGATTTGTTCGAGAATTCTGCGTTAAATCTTTGGCCCTGTTTGCGTTGTATGGGTTGTACAGCGACATGAATCTAACCATGTGTCTACGGATTCAATGTATTAGATGGCTAGACAATGCAGAGCGCATGGATAGCACTACTCCAGCACGAAAACTCTTCGACTCTACGCCTGTGGGAATTTGATTATCTCAGGTGCATTCTTCTAGTAACTTTGGTTGCAAGCAATACGATTGTATGGAAATCGGTGGTATCCGGTTTGTGTTTAATACACTTGTGGAGTCGTAACTTCTTCCATTAAATGATGTGTTTTGGAATTGAATTGTCACCCCCTAGAAAGGACACCTCTACATATCATCACGGTCCCGCTGGTGTCCGCTATGGAGAACTTTCACTGTATTTTCGTTTTATCTTCTGGTAAGAATTTCTAACATCACCCCTGAGATTGTACTTCTCAACATCCTTTATCGTTCACTTCTCATGGCCCTTCTTTTTATTCCTGAGAAATTTCTTCCGCAAGACTATGTACACGGCTAATATGACCTCTCACTTCCGCAATAGAAAACAGTTAAAATGTCCACCCTGCCAGGAGATAGGCTCGTTTCTGGTGAATTGATTTGTCTCATTGAAGCTGTGAGTGCTGCCGTTAACCTCAGGTGTCGCCCACTTTGTCCCAGGATCCGGACATCAATTCAATTCAATTCAACTTAATTCAATGAATTTTTATTTCGGTATACAAACACGACGAAGTCTTCTATAGTACAAGATAGCACGGGCCGAAGTGCAAAACACGTCGAAAGGATAGTGCACACCAGATAGCTCCTGATGACTTGAGCTCCAAACCCACTATTAATCAATCAGTTGATCAACTCTTCCGCCAATAATCTTCAAAACGAATTAACCTTGGTACAGTATCACACTCTCCCTAGAAGCTGACAGCGACAGCTCAGGGGTTAAATGTATATCGGTCCAAGGGGCTCGGCTCCCAGATTTGAAATTGAAATTTCTTTGACACATAAAAACACATTCGTTCAGTTGTCTTGAGTTTCGTTAAGTTTTGCTTTCTTGAGAGGGAAACAAATCGCTCTCTGCTTGTACCTAACTATCAGTTGGTACTGGAATTGTGCTTGTGCCCCAGGAAAAAGCTTGTGTCCCAGCATATGGCTTTCGAGCATAATCCCACATCATACATATGAAATCATATTAGGGGTTAACCGTTATTAAACTAAATTTTATTCGTCATGTCAATTGATAAGAGTCCAAACACGCGAACTCATATGACCTTGGCGCACAGCAACCATTACAATTGAATGTACCACGTGACCATGTTACGCCAACGTAGGCTGACCTCCAGCCACTCCGATGGCTATCTAAGTTCACTCGATGAGTTTATTGAACTTTTAATTCAAAATTACTATTCTCTCAATGATCCCTGAATTGTGCTCAGTTCAACTGTCATCCGCTTCCACTGACCTTAATTCGCCACCACCCCGACTGTCGTTAAAAGCCTATGCATTGAAATAGCTGCCATCACCGAAAATCTGCATGACTTTAAATATTCGAATATTTTTACCTGCAACTCAATTAAAGCAGCTGCCAAATCCCAAGTATCATGATGCGCATTCAAAATCGATATTTACCGAGCTCCGTAAATTTATTTAAACAAAAAAACTGTCCAATCTCATTTACATAACCATAGCCAGAGCGCACTCATTGGAACCATATTCTCTGGCTGACGAACTCCAGCATGCCGTGCCATTGGAAAAAAAATCAATCAAATCAAATTTCACAAGTTACGTCCGGAAATAAAATCAAAAACGTTCATCCAAATACGAGACAACACAAAGATCCTTCACTGTTCACACACACAACCACTCACGGCCATGTGTGCCTAGGTAGTGGGCTGTATGACGCGCTAACGCAAACTGTATGCAATTTCAATTTATCTCCATTTAGTGTGTGGCCACAGCCAGTTGGTCACATTTTTGCATTCCAAATTGACCAGAACATACCAGTTTAACTCCATCGACTGTCACCCATGAAGACAGCCCCCTGCGACGCCCTCCAACACCACCCAGCAAATCCAGCACTGAAGAGGGAAAAAATATAAAGCCTGCCTTATCCCATTATATGATCCGGCATGGACGGGTGGGACGATGCATGCTGTGTGGCTCCAATGTGACAGGGAAAGTCGACAGCTTACAGGATGGCGCATATGTGCAGCCTCCCCGCCCCCACTCGAGCGCTGCGAAACCAAACATTTGCATAGAAATTGATTTAATTAGACCATGCATGCCATTGAATTCAATTTGAAATGTAAATGTGCGTAAGGACTATCGGACTCTGATGGGAATTGACGAACGAATGCATAAAAAGTGCACACGGAAACTAATGAGAAACTAGAGTTGGTGTGCAAACAGACACTGGAATGAAATGTGGCTGCAGACGAAAAGCCGAGAGCAAGGACGATGCGCAGCAGACAGACAACAAGAACAATGATCCCGCGCTGAGTTGTTGACGACGAAAGATGAATGAACCAGTCTGTGCCGTATGGTCATTGAAACCGTTTTCCGCATGTGGCCACCCATTCACTGTGCTACGTGGTTGTCTTGTGATTTGCCTTGCAAGCCGCTTCATACGGTCGTACGTTTGTCAAGGATGATGTGCAGTGTAATTTAAGCGTGGGTGCCCTTTGAATTTCACCCGAACATTGTCAGATGTCGGCAGCGTGTCAACTTGGTTGCCATCCTGTCGTACACGTGTCCAATCTGCACAAAACTATACAAATTTAGCTGTCAAAAGCAAAATGCGTCAAGCGTTTGCAACGCAACCATGTCAACAAATTTGAAGCCCAGGTGGTCCAAGCCAGCATCCGAAGCTGCTGCGCCCCATGCCATGTCCAAATCAACGTGCGGACTTTCCCAATTAATCTATTTCGGTAATTTCAATTAAATTCATGTGTTCATTCCAGTTAACCTAATCCAATTTGACGCCACTCACACAATAGGCATTAAAATATATGAACAATAAAAAAAACTTGAACACACGCTTCCAGTTATCCATCGAATGAGCCCTAGAGGCGTTCAGCGTTTCGCCCACCCACACCCAGTCACCACCAGTAGCAGGCTGCTGCAATGACAGCGAACCCGGAACACCGCCAGATGTCACCAGTAATTAAACGAAATTTAATTTATTTGACATTTTTGGAAAATTTATACGAAATACACGTGCGGCACCCTCGACCAGTGCACTACGAGTGCAAACACGTTCGGCGCACGTTCCTTCGTGATTATTGTTGTTAAGTTCGATTAAAAAGAATTTACATTTCATTTAATTTGGCGGTGGTGACGCTAAACATGGAAATAATCAGGAGATGTAATGTAAAAGCCTGCATGCTGGCTGATTACCACATCGGCTTTAAGCTTGATTGCTCAGCACGATGATGGATTCATTCTGCTCTGGTGGTACAGTATATCGGACAGGTGAAGACACTCGGACGTTGTTCAAATTTATTGATAGCTTAATACAAGTAGTAACTTAATTGCAACTCAAGCAATTTTTTAAAACTTCAGACTAAAATTGGGTAGCAGAGTGGAAAAGGTGACAAAAATGTAAGTCATTTTCAAGAGAGAGAGAGAGAGAGTCGGTGGGAGAGCATACTACAACACGTACACTTACATCCTGAATGATTATCATGTTGCCTACGTAAATATACTGATGTGAGTCATTAACATCATCTATTGTTAAGACAAAGAGCAGTGGACAAATGTGACTGCCTTGAGGAACACCTGGGTGGACAATCATGCTTTTTGCTCTGCGTAATGTGATTGTCAATTTAAGTGTCGTACATTTGAGACCGATTTCATGTGACAGCTACATAGGTGTCGTTTCATGTATTTTTGTTCAGTATTTGTATTTGGGACCAATGCAATGCATTTATCAGCGCATACAAAACCAAAAAGGTATAAATTGTAAACAATGGTATGCACCAAGATGTGGATATAGTCCGGAAGGGAAAATTCCGTCGACGGCACTGGCTTGGCCATCTCCGGTGGGACGAAATCATTGTGGACTCAACGGCTTGGAGCGTCATCTATGAAGTGTCGCAGACTCTCCATTGTCCTCTGGTCTGACAAGTGAGTAAGTAAGTATCGTACCCAAATGTGGGGATTACGAACAATTTGAAGAAAAATTGGTTTTCACCACCGCCTTTCGCCGCCACCGTCTCATGTAAATAACGACACACACGATGCTGGTAATTTGCCTTATTTACATTACATTGCGTAAAACGTACTATGGATGACGTTGCGATTTAGTAGATTTCCTTACGGACATAATTTGCTGTTCCCTCTTTGGGCTCGAATTAGGTTGCCAGCAGACATCGTGAGCAAACTTACGAAACAGAAAGCTACGTGAATGAATATGAGCCAATCAGTATTGTATTCATTTTTGGCCTTAGAAGATGTTCTTTGTTTCCTCACCTTTCCTTTATTGAGGTCCACTCATCGCAGCAGTTACCTTTATACCACTCCTTCATATTTCATGGTTTGTCTGTCGGTAAGCTATTAGATATTCAAACGATTCATGATCACCGACATCAACTATTCCAAACAACAATGTGGAGAAACTCTACTAACTGAAAAATATGAAAACAATTGTATATTCCCACACTGAAACCACCCCCGACCACGACAGAATAGATAACAAGTCCATCCATGCGAACGCAGATTCTTTCAGCAACTACTGTACACGCCACGTGAACACACATCATCCAGCTCTGATGTCGTATGAGAATTGATTCAACTAACTGAGCAGCTTATGGAGATATCATTTGAATCGGATTTGGGGATAACCACCGCCGGTATTGCTTTCAGCTTTTATCACGTTCTACTGCACACGGCAGCGGTCCGCGAGTCCATAGAGCCCACAAAAGCCGCGATGCAGCCAGTAAAGGCCACAATATAATCGCACTTTCCGCCCATCATACAGTACAAAATTTGGGTTAATTCCACTCAGTATCATAATTTCCGAATTCTATCCCTTTTGTGTGTTTTGTGCAGCTAACTGAACCACGCCGACGCATGCACAAAGGTTTTGCAGAGATGAGCCATTCGCAAAAAAAAAAGGATTTGTAATACCATCGATTAGCGCTGATAGGATACCCATCACGCTCGTCAGCAATCCACCGGCCGACTTATGCGAGTCACTACTGCCGCAGTGGCATACTCGGAATTGCTAATAAATTACCACGAGCAAGATACGGATGTGCAGATATTAAAAACTATACGAATTTCCAATTTGTTCTCGATTCTGGTACCGATTTGTCGGTCAACACCGCCCGATATGCACGAGGCTGCAGCCGAGCAGAGATGAGGCGAGGCCGCTTGTAATTAATTGATTTCGCTGCGCATTACAATTATAGCCGCAATAATACTGAAACCAAATTATTTCATTATCTCATATTATTTTGTGCCATAAAACATATTTTATGTTCGTCCAGTTGAATGGCGTTGTTGTTGATTTCTTCTCGTTGTTGTTGTTTATTTTTCTTTGTTGCGTGTTAAGTGTGTATTTTTATTTTAGCACGCGTGTGGGGATTTTACAGAAAACTAATGGGCGCTGCGCGGCGCGGCGTAGGGAAATTAAGAGGAGTAGATTAAGCGAATCCAGTGTTCAGTGGCGAATTAATATTGATCTGCATAGTTAGTATGCGGAGGGCGATAGGACTAATATTTTCAATGGTCATTTCATGGATCAAAGGAAGCGCCGATAAGCCGACTATTAATTGAATTGGAATATGCTATTAAATTTACGGTTGAAGGATATCAGGTTGAAGTATGTTTGTTAATCGATTGTGTGTGCTAACACAGTAGTGCGCACCACTGGGCAGCAGCTGCCCCTTGGGTGGTGGATTTTGTTATATACACACAGTCGTCCCCAGAAATGATTGGGGAAATTCAGTAGCAGATTATGGAAACAATATGCGTGAAGATTTAAACGAGAAACTCCTCCTCAAGGAGGAGAATAATTAGTCGGCAGACTAGACAAACATTTGCATTCACCGAAATAAACTACGTCAGCTTTATCGCTTAAAGTGTCTGTATATTTTAGTTCTGGAGCACAGAATATTCCTTGCGATGCAAGAAATACATTTGTCAACATATTGTAATCAGTCACTTGAGAAACATCTGTCAAACACGTGACGCATCGGGTTCAGAGAAGGAATTTGGGAAAAGGTTAAGGAGAACGAAAAGTATCCGCTTCGATATCCTTCGAAACCAACAAACACTGCAGCCTTCGAATTGATTTTATCGAATAGAGATATCATCATCTAAGGCCGCACTTACACCGTCAAATTCCGTCGCATCATATACCGCTATTTATCGAAAGTAATCGTAACATGCTTTCACACGGTCAAACTATCAAATTTCGATAGCAGACAGATTTGTCTGTGTTTCTCTCTTTCCCACACATACTTTGTCTCTTACTCACCCATGTTTCCTATACCCAATGCTAAAAAACAATGCAAAATAGAGAGGAAAAGTGCGAAAGCTCAATCGAAAGCTGATGCGATTTCTGCACCCTTACGGCACAGGAGACCCCAGCACTTTTCGTTTCCCTTTCTTACATACCACGTAGTCGTTGCGATGGTGGCCTAAGCGAAAAGTGACCTAAGTAGTCAAAACAAGGCTGCTTAAGTACGAGTTATATTTATGCACCGATGGTCGCTAATATGGGTGTGACTGCAGTCCGAGCTTAAACTGGGGTTAGTTTCTGCAGCAACCATTCGTTTTCCGCGTACACTCACGAGTGGATGGAACAAAAAAACATTGTTGAATGAGTATCTGACGAACAATGAGATATCCAGACAGTCCGGCCGCAATCAAGTCCATGGCCATTGTCGTTCTTCATTCAAAAACATACCTCAATTGCCGCACAATGGAATATGCAAAACATGGCATAAATTTCAATGCATTTTGGCAGCTCAAGAAAAAAAAATGCAGAATTAAAAAAACGTACTATAGCTATCAAATAAAAACACAACAGTTATACAATGTGTTTTATTTTTGAAAAGAAAGATTTGTTTATGTCCCCATACACTTTGAGATCTATATTATTCGGACAATCAGCTGCTCTTGTTTGCTTATTCTGAATTTTGCAATTAAAGTTTACCATGCTATTCCTTAGTGCAGCAGGCAAATCAAAACTATATGAGAAGTTTTCTTCAAAAGTTATTGATGTGCTGTGTCTTCCAGAAATTTCATATTCATGTGAAGCAACAGTAAGAACAGCAACAGTAGCACGAGTAAGGAAGACTAGATGCCATTAATTTAGAAATCAGTCTTAAACGCACTACTTTGTAGTGACTGCTCATTCTGGCTTATTTGTATTATTGGAATTATCATCATCATCATCGTCTTCTGACCCGCATGATCCACTAAAGGGGTGGCGGTGGTAAACCACGCACGAGAGATCTCCAGGCAACTCGATCCTCCGCCATCGACTCTAACTCATCAGGAGCAATGCCCAAGCGTAACCCGGCGAGTTTTTGGACTTGGTCGAAACACCTCGTCTTGGGTCTGCGAAGCGGTCGCCTACCTGATGGAATCGCATTCAACGCCCGCCTCAGAAGTCGTGATGATGGGGACATTCGTGCCACGTGACCAAACCACCGAAGCATAGCCCTTTCCGTTCGAAGAAGCAGCTACTCAATGTTGAGTTCCTCGCACACTCCCCTATCCCGGCGGGTAATTCCCACAACAGCACGAAGAAATCTCATCTCAGCAGCTTGCACTCGCGATCTTATTCTTTCGGTCATTACCCAAATTTCATGACCATAGGTGAGAGTTGGAAAAATACTGAGTTGAAAACCGCTAACTTGGCTTTGACACCAAGCTCGGTCTTTCTGAATACAGAACTACCAAGCTGTGTCAAAACTGACCTAGCTTGACCAATTCTACAGAAAAGCTCAGCATTACTCCTTCCATCACTCGTGAAAAAGACCCCGAGATACTTAAACTTCTGCACCTGCTTCAATGGGACTCCACTAACATGCAGAGTGCATTGAACAGGCGTTTTGGAAATGACCATAACCTCCGATTTGTCCACCTTAACCCTCATTCCAGCATCAGCACATACGGCCACAAACCTATCGAATGCGCGTTGGAGTTCCGTCTGGGAAGATGTGAGGATAACCAAGTCATCTGCAAAAAGAAGATGACTTACCCTCAACTCTCCCAATGTGAAACATTCCTCTCCTCGGCTACGCTGCAACATCCAGTCCATATATACAATGCAAAGGAGAGGTGACAAGACACACCCTTGGCGAAGTCCGGTGAAAGGTGTTGATTTAGCACCATTTACCCGAACACAGCTGCTACAGTTTGTGTATAGAGGCTGAATGGCCCTCAGAAGAGGACCATCAATCCCATACTCCTGCAGGACACTCCAGAGTTTACCTCGAGGGACTCGGTCATATGCCTTTTCCAAATCTACAAAACAACTGTAGATGGGTTTGGCATACTCCCAAGCCTTCCCAAGTACCAGAAAAACTGGTCGGTTGTACTTCTGCCGGGACGAAAGCCGCACTGTTCATCCTCCATCCGCGGCTTGACCATAGCTCCAGAACGCGCTTCCAACACCTTAGCATAGACTTTCCCTGGGATACTTAAAAGAGATATGCCCCTGTAGTTGCAGCAATCTCTTTTGTCCCCCTTCTTGAAAAGTGGGACAATCATCCCAGTTTGCCAATCGCCAGGTGTCTCACCACGTTCCCAGGCCACTTTAATGACATGAGAGAGCCATAAAACTCCCTCTTTACCCATTGCCTTAAGCATTTCTGGCCGGATGTCATACACACCGGCGGATTTGCCAATTTTTAGCGATTCAATCGCCAAAATGACTTCCTCCACTATTCTCCGCCCCACTCAAGACTACGGTTCTGTCATCCTCAGTGCCCTGTTCGGGATTGAGCAGCTCCGAAAAGTGCTCGCTTCATCTGCCCAAGACGTCCGCCTCATTGGAAAGCAACACCCCATCTTTGGATTTGACTCCTTCGATGATGTTGAATTCCTCGGAGTCGGCGAATGAAATTATTCAAACTGAATTCATAATGAATTACTACATACTGAAGAGCGAATACAAAAAACATTTATACTCACTAACATATTTTCACCTGCTCAGGAACTCATCAAATTGACTAGTAGCTGCAGAAAAAGACCTATTAGCACGCATAAGAAGTTGCCCAGCTGAAAACAGACGTTTATGTCATGTCTTGCAGTCAAATACCCCACACTGCGACTGCGACGAGCTTGCTAGGTGTGTTCCAATCTTCTTCTTAAAATACACACAATTGAATTAATCAACCGCAAATTACTAGAAGGCACCACATGGCTACTAAGGAAATATGGCCAACTCTCTATCTCTCCCAATAGTCGCTCTTTATGCTCAGACAGGACTTTCATGGGAATCATAACTGGGCACCGTGCAATTGACACGCAAGCTCGAAGGATGTGTGCTCAAAGCAAAGGCCCCGCTGATCGTAGGAACTCATTTCTAGTGAACCTCCGTTTTCAATAATTTTTGAATTTTTTGAACGACATCAACATAAGCCAGCCAGCCAGTATCGGAGAATGGTGTTTGTCTCTCTGAACATTTCATAATGGGAGACTTTTGAGAATAACTTCCTTAAAGCGAAATTGGGCAGAATTTTGGAATTTCGCCACATCCCATAAATCTTGTCGACTAAATGGACGTTTATTTCTTTTTGATCCAGATCCCCGTGACCATCTCAAAGTCCTTGTTTCATATACAATTTTTGTACTTTTTTGTACTATCTAAATTTATTTTTAAGCTGTTGTTGTTCACTTCTTGAGTTCAAATTGTATGTTTTAATTGCGGCAAATGTTGTCCCAGAAGTGGTCAATGGTTTCGGGCTTATCGGTGTAGACTAGCGACTTCACATATCCCCATCAAATAGTCAGCGTTAAATCGCACGATCTTGGAGGCCAATTCATGGTTCCGTAACGTGAAACTATACGGTTACCAAACGTTTCCTTCAATGCATCAATTGTGGCACGAGCTGAGTGACATGCTGCGCCGTCTTGTTGAAACCACAGCCCCTGCACATCATGGTTGTTCAACTGATGAACAAAAAAGTCAGTAATCATGGCCATTGACTGTAACGTTCTGGTCAGCATCGATTTTAAAGAAGTTCTTCGTAGTAGTGCGCGATACGAATTTCGAACAGAACCATGATTTTGAAAATAAATTTGAACAATTTGGAAGCGTTGTTCAGGCGTCAGTCTATTCTAGTTGAAATGCCAAAGTAAATCACTTGAGAGCTGACAAAATGGCCGCCAGTTAAAATAGTCAACTTAAAGTTCTATACCTCTAAAACAAACACCCTTTACAAAATTTGATCAGACATTTTTTTGTAATCTTACCAAAAGTGACCACCGTGGATCGAAGAAGACGTTATCTATAATGATAAATAAAAGTAAAAAAATAAGTCCAATTCAGAAATTTCGAATTCCTATTTCAGATATACCATCCAACTGTCTTTCAAGTGAAAGTAATTTTCTTTAAGAAATCAAAGTAACATCAAAGTTTTCAATACAAAGCAAATGACAGGCAGTTGGATATGTTATCCAAAACTCTCTTATGAAATTTCGCCTCCGTTACCGAATCTCACTCAGTTTCAGTAATTTGGAAAAGTTGTATCTGTTTTGGTATCACCATCGTCCCCAGGCAGTGCTTACAATGCATGGCTTACTTTCATAGTTATGACCCAGTTTTATCATCCAAATCGCTTCTATGATGGAACGCAGAACTGTGTCAAGGTACCTAAATGAACTCATTTAGGACATGCCCGTAACCAACATTTTAGTCAAGGGCATTTGTCCCTTAAACCAATCTCTCGCAAATTTCCTCATAAACACCACACCACCATAAGTTAAGTTATGTGTCTGAGTTGCACGAGCTACGACCGTGCTCCAGACAAAATTATTATTCACTCCCGAAGTGCATTTCCAGAAGGGCAGTCGTCTTCGTCTTCTCTGGTCTTCTTCTTAATGTACATTGTTTGTTTTTTGCTCCTTCCACTCTCGTTATTGCCATCTTCGGATTGAAAAATGAAGCTATTGCCACAATGGCAGCAGCAGTGGGTTGACTCAGTCGTTGAACAAGAAAAAGCGAAAAGAAAAACAAAAACGAAGAAAAACCGACCCGTTTAACACTGAAAACAACTAAAAGTTTGGCCGGGACGTGTGTATATGCATATGTATGTTGAACCTCTTCATACAGTCGGTTGGTGAATATACACTTTTCATGACAACCAGTGCAAGATGACCTAGAAACGCAGACGGGCCATAAACCATTGAACAAGCACAAACAAACCGGGCGACCAAAAGCAACGCCACCAGCATTGTACATTGGCACCACGCAGGGGACCTGCAACCGGAGCTTTATGGTTCATAAACCAACGATGTAACGTCGTCTATAAAAGCGTTTATTAAGACAAGAAATGCTCGTTTAAGAGCTGCTATTAGAAACTAGCGTTTTAAGTTCACTTAAATTGTTTCATGCACTGGATATAAAGTCGCGTGTTGATGGCTTATAAAATAAGAAGCAGTCAAGGGTACCTGTGAGAAGCTACTTCAGTTGGGGTACAAAATATACACGCCACACACCCGGGTACAGAATATACACGAGAGCGCCTGCAGTTAGTACATACATCACAGTATTGGCTAACAGAATAGCGCTATCAATCCATTTTCTAGGTGTTGCGTGTCTCTGAGTGTTTTTTACTTTACATGTGATCGAACGGTCGATGTTCAAAGCGTTGCATAAAACATATTGCTGGTACATAGCTTTAGTTATGACAATGTTCAAACATCAACGATTTAGAATCAGTATCAGTAGACTTCAAGGTCAGCTACTTATCTGTATAAGATGGATGATAAAATCAACACATAATCATTTGTTGTGTTGTAGATTGCGACATCGCAGATAACTATGAAGCGAATGAACTGGTGTTTGTATTTTCACTTAAACACTTTGGTTTCAGAACTGAGCTGATAGACACACCACTTGGATTCTGATAGATGGCGACACCGATTAGTGGACTTGTGTTTTGTTCAGTCCTCTTCAAAATAAAGAAGTGAAGATAAAATAGAAAATGGAAGCTTTTGGCCAATAAACAATTGGGAGTGAATAGCAAAAGACGTGACAAATAGAAGGTGCAAAAGACTACTGCACGTGTGTGATCGGATTGTCGGTAAGGTGGCACAGCGGCATGCCGCAGCATCCATATTTAGATGCTGTTTGGTGTTAATAAAATAATTGTTCGTTGTAAGGCCTTGCATTAATACACCAATAGGATCACATTTTAGTGCATGAAAAAAATCTCTCATTAATTCGAAAAATTCGTTTATTCGGAATGACCTTCCCCCGGACCATTCCGAATTAACGAGCTTTTTCTGAATTGGAACTTTGTTGCAGGTAGATTCAGTACTGATAAGGCGGCACGCTGAGTGGTTCCTCTCGCCTCAGTCGTTCGCCACCTATTTGCAGACTGACAGCTGATTAAGCTTAATACCCTAACAGACTTTGGGCGGCCAAGGAGATATAGATTAGAAAAGAAAAAAGAGACAGGAAAGATGGTGAAGGTGTTGAACGCCCGTGCAAATACGGCCAAAAGACGTCGAAAGAGGGAGCTGACCTATCTAACCTTACCTCAATCTTAATCGAAACTGAGTTTATCTCTTAGCCGAATCACCCTCCTTCCAGTGTTGGCGATTTGGCTTGTTCGTAAAGGAAACGAAGGTGCCTGATATTGTTGGTACATGTCCACCAGCGCCATGCTGCGGTACATGTCCGCCAGCCCACCCCTCATGTCCCTTGGCGAAAGTGTGTAGGAGATAGACAAAATGTTAGCCACAGCCTACATTATTTTTTCATTGTTCACCTCTTTGTAGCTGCTTTCACTGAAGTGTAGGAATACTCTGATGCCTCTAATCTAGTCTAGAACTCGTTTATAGGCAATTTATGCCCCGATCGACAAAACTCTTATGCCCAGTTTCACAGTTAAACTTAAGTTCAGCTGAACCATGAACCGAGTTCAAATTTATGGTTTAAATTGTCTGGTTTTACAGTGAAATCTGAACTTCAGTTCAGTTGAACTTCGTTTGTGCAAAATGACGTAGAACTGAGGTTTAAAAGGCAGTGTACTCTCGTTTAATGGAAACTCATCCCCAGTTCCCTTGTTCTGTCCATGACCGTGTTCTTCACTTATGTCAGCTACAATTTGTTAACGCTCAAGATAGAAAGCTTTCTTGTCTTGGTAGCTTCTGCAAAAGTCGGTATGAAGAAGCTTTCACCGGTGCACAGGTAAGACTTTCAGTCAGATATGGAGAAAATGTCCGATCACAGAAGTATGGCGCCCAAGTCCGCGTAAAACAACTCCTTGAAAAAACCATGAGATCATGAAATTATTAAAAGCTAGTCCACGTGCTTCGAACAACATTATTCTTTTGAAAATAAAGGATCTTGTATCCTAATCGAAGTCATGATCAAGCTGACACAGCAACATTCATCCATATTCGTGCAGTCATTTAGAAGATAGAGCTCCGCAAACATCTTACTCATTTGTTAGCATTTAGTTGATTGATTATAGACTTGATCTAAAATGTTCGGTGTCTTGACTACACTGTGGAAGGAATTAGAAGCACACTTTCCAAAACTGTTTGTGGGATGGATGTGGAATATATGTTTATCTGGTCCCCATTTTTTATACATCAAGTTCGATAATATTTAAGGTGGCTACCAATCATTGCTTTCACTCATTTATCAATGTAGTCTTCTACTGATCGGCAATTGATGGTCGACACTTATTCTATCCCCAAATTTTAGGATCAAACGTTTATCAGACACTTCAACCAAATATGACTTCCTATGAACGGCTACAGATCCCACTGTGCAGACAGAATTTTAAAGAAATGCAAAGATGCCCAAAATAGTTTACGGCGAAGATATGCCCCGAAAAACCCAAGTGGAATGAGAAAACGAAACGATAGCAAACTAGACCATTTGCAAAATGTGAACAAAAAAAAAAAATAAGTGTGGAAACTTCTGGTCGGGTAAGTACAGGCCACCAGAAGAGACAACCAATAGACCCTACGCCCCCATTCCCTCTTCACTTGGCCATAGCACGTCCCAAGAGTGAAAGCATGATTTGCTGCACTTTTAATTGCATTTCCCCGAGGGAAGGATCCCTGCTTCCAGCAGTTCTTCTTTTGTGAGTGTACGCATTGCATGTCACAGATGGAACTGAAGCCAGCGACAGCAGGTCCAACATTCGTCCCGAAGAATATGAAAGAAAATGGAAGGGCCAAGTCCAGAGTGCAGAACGGATGCAGGTAAGGTTGAAGAATGAAAAAGTAAATGAAATGGAAACCCCAAACTCAGACTGCACTGACATACAGCCGGCAGTAGAGAGGCACAACAGATAAACAGATGAACATATAAAAAGTAGATGAGCTAATGCACAAGATAAGGATGTGTGTCTGTGTGCAGGACGACAACGACAACGACGATGGTTGGCTGGTCGACCAGAAGTGTATTGAATGCAGATGTCTACCCTTCCGGTGGGTGGGGATGAAACTTAGCTTTATTAATTCCACACGCCCAAGGACGAGGATATTTCATTTTATTATGGCAAAACGAACTTACCCAGGAGGTGATGGGAACGTGGTGATACGCACGTGTGCTACTGACACGAGGATTTATTCATTTGGAACGAGCGTTCTTGTAGCATGGTGCTCTCACTCACTGTTCGTTGGTCTAGTTTCAGTGAAAGTTACGATGGTGGGTTGGGTGGTTTTCTTCTGGCATTTGCTTTAACTGCTGTAAGATGTATTTAGGGTTTTACACTTAACGCCACACTCACATGGAATCGATTCTTTAATGCGTTCACTCGATTGTTTACTCATTGCTGGGCCTGTGTAGTTTCGCACACATTTAATGTCGGGGTGGTGACTAGAACTGGATTGGTTTCGAAATGCCATGGATTTGATCGATGTTTCTGTTAATCAGAGGAAACAAAGCTATTGCTATTCAGATCCACACGTTCAATAGATTATTATTCAATTATGTCGAGGAAGAGAATTGCAGACTGGATCTAGTATTATCATCTTCATGTACTTCTGCACTTCTGTCTTCTGCACGTCTGCTTGTGTATTTCTGTCTATGAAGCTCTTCTAAATTATGTCATTAAATTGTATTGTTTTCTCTTAAGAGTTTTAGGATTTAGCTTGCAACGACTTGAAACTTTCGTGATTGCTTCTTTTCCGGAGAATCGTTGTGTTTCTTTCGAGGAGGCGGTTTCACGCTTGCTCGGATTTATTTCGCCATCAGATTGGATAGATGACATGTGTACATTTGGTATACATTTCTGGACTAATTTGCGCACAAATTCAATATTAAAATATTTACTCACAGCGTCTCTTGCCTTTCATCGAATTGTTTAACTTGTTTCAAGCGACAAACTTACAACAAAATCCACAACATGGTGTTGGACAATCTCCGGGTCAAGGTTCGTCATTCGAATCGGTGACTATTTGGACATGAAACTGATCAGAAAAATGGGTGACACGGTGGCAGCTGTCTTTCGCGCAATATAAGAGCGTGCAAGAGGCGTTCTATCGTTTTACTAAGCTGCTTTCATTTTATAACAAACGTAAATAAAGGCACCACAAAGCAGTATTTTGGCATTGCCTTCGTATTTGTTGTAATGGAAAACGACGCTAGCAACTCCCTCGATGCATTGTTTTTCGGCCATTATGGAGCCATGGCATCTCAACATGAACGACAAGTAGCCTACTTTTAGGCGTTCAACATTCACTTGCTAAACCAATCACCCGATCTCAGAACCAGCATCGTTTCAGGCACTAGGCTTCTATAATGATCATTTCGTTTTCCCCCTTTGTTTCGTAACACGTTTACTGCGAACTACTAGTATAGGAACTAATAGTGAGGCGCCTGGTTCAGTACTCTGTTCGCAGATGAATCACTAACTTATAGCAGCTCGAAGTCATCACTGATCGCCACGTGAAGGGTATCCAGACATAGACAAAATGTGACTACTACACCAAATGGGGTATTCGTATGAATTCTGAAAATCGGCCACTCCAAACTGATCCTTAAGAGGAACAACCTATGCGTCCATCGCATCTATCTATTGATGCAAAAGCAAAATGGATTGAACCAGAGGACAAAGCCGTTGCTATGTAAGCAGCTAATTCGGCCGATCTTAACATACGGTTTACTTGGACAACGCTATCTCAACACCCTTACACTTAGCTTTAATTTCAAATATTAAAAAAATAATTTTTGCTCACAATAATTTTTTTAAATTTTTAATCCTTTTGTTTCTTTATGCAAAAGCCGCTGTAGTCAATATTTGGAAATTGAAATTAACCTTTAGTAAGGTCTGCAGTTCTACAAGTGTCCAACCATGGACCCAAGTTGTTTTTATTATAATATACATATTATATAAATGACGATTTTATTATGCAATTCATACGTGGGCTGTCTTAATAACATCTCTTCTATATTATTTTTTTAGTAATCGATTACTTTCTTTTTTGTTTAGTGAATTCCACAATTGGATAGATATCCTACATGTGTTAAGTTCCATGCTGTGATAGCTGGTAGCATGGAACTTGACAACCAACTCAAGATTCTCCGCACACAACACTGGACTACTCTATGCTGGGTCCCAGTTCATAGAAACATAATCGGCAAGGTACCAACTGATGAACTTGTCAGTACGGGACCACTCGGATGCTGTGGGCCAAGTTTAACAGCAAAACTCGACAGACTCCATCAGTGTAAGGGCAAAAAGTTGCTAGTTATAGTAGTTGGAGCATTAACTGGCCATAATCATCCGAAGTAGCACGAAATAAAAATAGCCAAGCACTATATCCACAGAGGCTGCGGTGACGAAGATGATAAAGAGGATATTTACTCCTCAGAACCTCTGTCCTTACCCCAGTCTCCGGCAGTTGATACATCCCAAGGCTCTAGGATCTAACAAAAATTCCGCAAAAATATCTTTTCAGACTTATAAGGTATTACGGGTGGCCGGCGGTGATCCATCAAATAAACAACTATTCTTCGACAAGCGGTGGGCTAGAATGGAAAACCCAGTTGGCTAGCCGCATCTTGAATAGCCTTTGCTTTTGCTTGAAATGCGCTACAGTTGATTTCTGAGTCAGTGCCGTCATTAGTTTAGGAGCCGTTGATCTTTATCATAGACCGATGCGTCTCCTTACTATTTCGTACTATTTTGAAACCAAGACTTATTTAAACAATTCCATTAACCTTAATTTTCAGGTTTATTATGCGCGAAACACAATAGGGCTTTGCTGCTGGCGTTTTCATTCAACAAACCCAAATCATATGCTATGCACAAAATACAGCTTCTCGCTTTTTAGAGTGAAATGAGAGCAATGTCATAAGACGTAAGAGGGCAGTTTCACGTAAGGATTTTTCGACATTTTTCGACATGAGTTGTCATTTCAAAGCGCGTTTGAAACTCTAGATTCGTAACGTGAAAAACGCCAGCAGCAAAGCCCTATTGTGTTTCAGACATTATTATCCCCGAATAGTCACTGGCATGACGGGTACGAGGAAGGTTTTAAGAGGATAAATTGCCCCTACGGGCATCACAGAGGGACCATCAGGAAAAGTCGTGGCTTACACACCTACCCAGTTGCATAACCAATCAAGATTTATTTCGAACTGTGTTGTTTGTATTGCTATATGCCTAGAAAATATGTTCCAAGAATAGGTTCTTAGTAAATTTATTAAAAACCACAACACTCTGCTTTCGACGTGATTGAAATTCGACTGCCAAGATCTGCTTGCTTCCAGTCCCAACACTAGTTTTCTAGACTAGCCGCAAGGCTTTGAGAATATTTACCGCAGCTTTGAGAGATAACGATTCTCAGCGTGGACATATAACAAAACTGATTAACTATCTAATTTCTTTCTCCTGCAATGTTCAATTCATTCAGAAATGTCTCTAATTTTTATATAATAAGTAAATAATAGTTATATTTTTTATATATATTTGTTAAGTTTAAAATCTTAAAATACATCATTATAAAAAATCCAAAAATACTACGTTCTAAATTCTATTAATCTTAATTTATCAGCATTGTCGAAAGAAAAACCTTGAAACCAGAATCCATTCCATCTGTGGCATCTTCAAAACTCATTCCACCCGTTTCGCGGTAGCAGCTCTAAAATTGTCAAAAAATAAAGAAAAATGCAGAATATAAAAATCCAATTCCACCGCCAGCTCTCACTCTGCCACAGCCGTGCCGCCATGAAATATTGCATAAATTTGAATAAAATTAACAGTACCAGGCTTCCAGCGCTGCCCCCCCCCCCTCGCACACATTCGCGCCGAGCAAATTGGCAAAAATGTCGTATAATTAATTTTAATTAGTTTCTGAATTTCATGAGACCTGACCTCACTCCCCCATGGCGCATGTGGCAGGCTGCCTGGTGCAACGTAACGCTTCCACCGAATCAGGGAACTCGTATAAATGGTGAATCGCAAGTGCTCTCATTAGCACTCTGGTCGCGCTGTGCAAAATCGGTCGAACTAATTTCAGAGCTTGCCGGCTAAAAAACAATAGGGATATACCTACACGCAATTGATGCTATTCCACGCTCGTTGCTATTAAATCCTCGCGCTGCTTTCACACCCGCACCGCCGCGGTGGTGCCGTCAACTAAGGGTCGTGCGTCGTGCAATAAATTTCATTATCTCTCGGTGAACAACGTCGAATCGCTGCAAACAATTTCCGACACGACTGAAAAAAGATATAGCCCAGGAGTCGAACCCACGGAACGGAGGCGAAACGTTGACAAATCTCCAAATTTATTTCTTCATATTTGAAATTGAAACAAAAACGGCTTTAGTGTCTGTAGGCTGGTGCCGGGGATGGTCGGATGCCGTGCGTGGGGGTCTGTGGACTGAGAAGGGTAAATGGTTCTGGGGGGATCATTTATCATAAAGAGGGGCACCTATCAGGGCAAACAGCCGCCTCGAAAGTGACATCGGATCGATAATGGACGCCTCTTAGTCATGTCATTGCCAGATGTATCGCATAATATGAGTTACGAGCGAGTGTTTGAATCCTTTTTGCAACTGAACTAAATAAATGTTCGTGGGGCATGGGGTGGGGTGGACACATCGTTTTTTTTTTCCGGGGGCTTTTCGGCACTATTCAGAGGCCAAGGGAAAGTAATGTCTACCATCGATATGAGCAACAAGCTGAGAATCGAATCACAACTGTCAACGTAAATGATAGCATGCGTGGGCCTCAGTTCCTCATTTCCGTTCGCCATCATCGGCTGCTGAGACGTGCCTTATGCTTCGTAGTGGCTTCCGTCGGGGTATGCGAAGTCCGTTGATATTTTTTTTCATGCGATTGAGATTCATGAGCGAGACAATGTTTGACCCATGCATTGAATAAGCTTATTTCGAACAGATCTAGAGTCTCGAGGGAGGTGGAGCCAACAGTCGTCTACACATTTTCCAGTCTATTGCTTCTTATTTTAAACGTATTTACGTTCGACAGGATGCAGTGCACTACCACTGTGTTCACCCACAATTCGCGTGGTCTCATTACACACTAATTTGAAAACCACACGTTAATTATGTTCACACGAAATTCCAACCGCTCTTCAGCAATGTTTAAAAGGAACTCCATTCAAACTTAAATCCTTACTTCATAATTTCCACAAGCATTTCGACTTAAATGAGTTTTTCCTTGAATAACCAACAATCAACCTTCAAAAGTTGAGGAACAAAAAAATTAAGTGTAACCACCTAACCTCAACCCAGTTAAAAAAGCGAAGAGTGCCTCTGCTAACGAACTCATGAAAACAAATTCCACAACACTGGTAGGTAAAGTTCATTTTTTTTACTCCCTGACAAGAAACACTTAAGGGCTGAGTTCTGAGAGAAGCGGAAAATGTTTCCATTTTTTTTGTTTAGTTATTTTTTCTTATTTTTTTTTTTCATTTTCTTGTGCGCGTATTTTTTTATCGCGGGGAAACTAATTTTCCGGCTGCGGTTGGCCAGCGCTTAGTGTGTGTAGAGTTGGACAGCTGCAACCTTGCAAATTATAACTGCCATTTTGAGAATAGTTTGTTTATCTTTTTTACAACTGAAGGTTGTTACCCTGTTAATGACGGGAATTCATTATCACTGGAGCTGGTGTTGACATACACGCTATAAAAAATTGGTCTTGTGGGAGTGGAGGCAAGCAATTATCAATGATTTGTCTAGTCGTCAGAGTCAAGGTATGTAGATAATATTCAGCGAATTCCCCCGACTTTTGCTGAGTATGGATGGTATAGTAAGTGTCCCAAACATGACACATTCTCCACATTTTTATAAATTAAACAACCACTCTTCCATTAATTCTCTTTCTCTTTTTTAATAGTTAAAGCAAGGTTATATATTATATTTATAAGCAAACAACTTAAATGCATAAGAACTGAAATAAACTTTTGTGCTGCTACTGTGCAACACCCCATTTTAAATATGGACCAGGGACCTGTAGGGAAAAGGGCTTCCACAGGAATCCTTGCTTATAAAACTCACCGCCTCACTGCGGTTTCATTGTTCCAAACCTTTTTAATGTCAACTAATGCTGGTTTCATTCATACCTCCAATTTCGCGCGCCAAGTTGGTTGAGGTCCATCTCCATCTGGGTGAGCCACCTTAGTCGCCGGCGTTCGCTGTTGCGTTTTGCGGAGTTGGTTGGTTTGGTTGGCAAGAGTTATTCTGTGTATGATCTCGTTACTTATGTTTGTGTACTGTTCATGTAGACGAAGACCATTGTGACGCTCTATCTAAGACGACGATGTTGTTTGTCCTTTCTTAAGGCCATATGCTTCGCTTTTCTCTCATTCATCGCCAGACCCATTTTAGTCGCTTCCGTCTCAATGTCAGCAAACGCCTCATTGGCTGCTCGCTGTGTTCTGACAACCACGGCAATGTTGTCCGTATATGCTAACAGTTGTACGGACTTCTGGAAGATCGTGCCTCTAATGTGGACGTATGAGTTTTGATTTTCTCCAAAAATCACATGACAGTGCGTCGCCTTGTCTAAATCCATTTTCACATTGAAGGTCTCGGTGAATTGGTTATCGATATTTACGAAGGAGCGAGAATTCTGCATCGCCATCCTGCACAGCCTGACAAGTTTTAGTAAAAATGTTAAAACTAGACATGGCGCTGTGTAGCTCGTTTCCATGCACACTGTCATATGCCGCCTCGAAATCATCGCATAGGTGGTAAGTATCGATTTGCATATTTTCCACCATCTACCGAGTGTGAAGACCTGCTCTATTGTGAAATTTCCTGTCCTGAAGCCACGCTAATATGGGCCTGTCAGATTGTTTATGAACGGCTTCAGGCGAGTACACAAAATGGCAGAAAACACCTTTCATGCGTAGTATTACAATGTACCATCATGGTCTAAGTGTGCTGGCGATATCACTGGCAACCCACCTACATAAGCACATTACAAATGATTATGTATATTATACAGAGCCTCGATCTGTATGGAGGGATCACTCAATCATACTCTGTCTCCCTATATCTCTCTCCAACTTGATCTTTCTCAGATGATATGATTGGATATCGCCATGCTGTTCAATACATTGTCAAGTTAGTCTTCAGGAAGGAACATAATAAAACTTTTCGTATCGAACGAACATGAATTTTAGCACCTATTGAACAGTGGTACCCCTAATAACGGACACAAGAACCATTACGTCATGCATGCTCTTCATCTACATGTGTACAATGTCCGAATATTATAAACAGTGAATGTGAGTAATCGAATTGCAGGTGTTTTTCAACTGAATACTGAGTACGTGCATTTTTCAGTATTGAGCACACATTTTAAGTCTAATAACGAAAAACGCGAAAATGGCTCAGTTTAAAACCAAAAATGGAAGTGAATTTCATTTGTCGATTTCTCTAAAGAACTTATATTACCCTCCCTAACGGACACCTCTACATAACGGACAACCATGATGGTCCAAAAAAAACAATATTATAAAGGGTGATTTTTTAAAAGCTGTAAGAAAGTTTTTCAAAAAGAAACACATAAAATTCAGAAAAATGCATGACATCTTTATTTGAATCGGTAGTACGGTCCATATAATTTAATGTTTGAAGATTATTTCATGCAAATGTCGCCTCAACATTTCGGCCGGTAACACACGAATAAATGCTTCAATGTTGTCTTCCAATGCGTCAATTGAAGCGGGCTTGTCTGTATAAACATGAGCTTTAACATAGCCCCACAAAAAATAGTCTAAAGGCGTTAAATCTCACGATCTAGGCGGCCAATTCACCGCTCCCGAACGTGAAATAAAATGTTAACCGAACTCGCCCCTCAATAAGTCAATTGTTTCGCGTGCTGTGTGGCATGTGGCACCGTCTTGTTGAAACCACATGTCATGCAAGTCAAGCTCTTGCATTTTGGGCAAAAATAAGTTTGATATCATCTCACGGTAGCGCTCACCATTCACAGTTACGTTACGATTCGCATCATCTTTGAAGAAGTACGGTCCAATGATGCCACCAGCCCATAAACCGCACCAAACTGTGACTTTTTTCTGGATGCATTGGTAGCTCTTGCAATGCTTCTGGCTGATATTCACTCCAAAATCGACAATTCTGCTTATTTACGTACCCATTGAGACAAAAATGAGCTGACAATAAAATGCAAGAAGCGCGCGATGAACTTTCTTAACAGAGCACGCATTTTGGTAATAAAATTCAATAATTTGCAAGCATTGTTCGTTTGTAAGACGATTCATTGTTAAATTATAGACCAAACTGAAGATGTTTGACGGTGAAACAAAACACGAAACGTGTGTCAGCTGTTTAAACCAGTGTTGCCAAAAAGATAATAGCTAAAAAATCACCCTTTATATATATATAAGCCAGTGAGTGCGGTCACATTTAAATCATTTAAAAACCTCCCTGAATTGCCCCCAATCTCTCTACGAAAGGCCAAGTATTTTATCACCCAACTATCCAAATATTGTCTGTACCGGGACACTATTACATTCCAGATAATTGTGAAGCGGATGAACTCGCTGGAAAGGGCATAGCCTCTGTACTGGACGGATGGAGATTCGCTACCCATGTCAATCATCACCGCACAAAGCTTCAAAGGCTAGCACAAGCAGATCGTATATGCCCTACTGGCAGAGGATCACTAAACAATTATAGTCTACTATCGATTCTAAATACTCTCTTAGCCTGATCAAGTTGAGTAGACCGAATCTTAAAACTTTGATCGGCGTTATATCAGGGCGCTGCACTATTGGAACTCACTCGTCTAGATTAGGTCTTTCATAAAATGATTGCAGAGATGAGGAGGAGGAAGAAACAATTGAACATCTACTCTGTAATCGTAGCACTCTTTTCTCGTGATGAAAGAGTCACCAATAAGCCTTCTACTTCAAAAATATGGCTGAACATTTTAGTGTCAGTCATCTTCATCGCTTTATCAGAAGCACTAATTGGTTTGCGATATAGGCAAGCAAAGCGTCTATAATGGCCCAAGTGTGACTGCTGTCCAACAGCGTAGCCTAACCTTGCTAAACAGTAATCAAAAATTGATGTCACTTCTAGACTGTCTGTATGAGTTCTCCAATCTCTGTATCCTGAGTGATGTGCTATTTCTACACTTAGGCACAAAATCACTTATAAGTATCCACGATCATATTGAAAGAAAGCACACATCCCATTATATTGTATCTCGATTCGTTTTATTATTTCGTTCTCTTACACATATCTACTCGTAGCATCAAGGCCATTTTCGATTTCAAATAAATTAAATAAATAATAGTTCTCCCATTTTAAATACAAAATAATTTAACTAAGTCCTAGTTGAAACGCTTAATCTACGTGAAAACATTGTGAACATATGATCGACCAGCCTTCCCAAAACTGGCGGCCAATCACATACAAAATGTTAAACCAGTCAAAGAACAGAAATTAGGCTTAATATCCAGTTAGACTTCGTTACATTCTAAGAACAGTTGACTGCAATCCATGCCCGATCGGCCGCGTCTGCCGGCATCGTACAAATTCTCGAACTGGCTTTGGCTTGTTCGCTCAATGATTAGACTTGTTGCATATCTGCGAATGAAGGCAAGCGAATTAGAAAAACATTTTGGCGTGGTGCCTCTGTGTTTGCACTTACGTTCCCAGTTGACAGAAGATACTGGTTCCACCGATCTCCTTGACACACTCTGTATTCGCGTCACACATGTACTTCTGCATGCACTTGTCCTCCGCATTGCGATAAGTCCTCACATAGCCCTTCAGCAGTGAGATACCAGCAACGGCGGCATCGCTCATCGAGTCACGCTTGCCAATGGAACGAGCGGCCAGCGAACGATGCGAGAACGAGGTCTTAAGGGCATCCAAGAGGTTCATAACAATGTTAATAAACTGTGGACGGATAAGAGGAAATTACATTGAGTCACTAGACCACCGAAGCTATTTGGGTATTTATCTAGGAAGTTATGTCAAATTCAGGCGATTAACTCAAGATATTAATAATTAATACGTAGATACTTTACGGAAACATTTACAAAGGACCATTTAGCAAGTAGTTTGTGCAATCATTGTTAATTTGAGAGATATTTTGTATTTAATTATTCATAAGTGTTGTGTTATTGTTGCGTTTACCTCGCCGGCTTGTTTGGCCATCGAATTCACTTGTTCCGGATCTTTGGTGCCAAGAACTGTTGATAGTACCGCGGCTATGATACCCTGTAGCAAGCGAGAAACCATTTACCATAAAAATAATTTGTTTGTTTGTTTTGATTTCTTTTTAAATAAATTGTTAATAAAGAAGAAAATTATGATAAAGAGTAAAAAAAAATAAGATTTTGAAAAATTTTGAATCCGAGTGTCTATTATCGGTCACTGTAGATCTATGGAGTGATGGGATCGAACGTGGTAACAGCTAAGAAATTGAACATCCTAGACTAATGCAGTGCTTCTGGAAACGTGCGTCGGGTCAGACGAAGAGTGAGTGAAAACTCAAAGAGATGTGGGATGCAACAGAAAAAAGCTCAGTTGGCTACAAATGCGAAGAAATATATTCTCGATCGAAAACTAAACTTTTTTAACACAAAATTGAGGAGAGAGAGTTTTCTAGGGGCACATTGACGAACATATTGATATCTTAATGGAAACAAAAATGAATCAGACATCAGACTGGGGAATGAAAACTTGTTGCTACAAAAATAACTGCAATATGGCTTCTATAACTGTACTAAACATAATTAATAATTAGTCGCAGCGATAGTCGGAGTGGAGTGGACTGTGTCATATCGAATCTGAATTGCAATTTTTTGAGGAAACTTGCGGCGTGATAGTTGCCCCATTCGGGGAATGAACCACTGCTACATCTCTCTCCAGTGTCTCGCCCAGGTTGCTACAGAAGGCCATGACTGCAGCGACACTTGATGGAGAACGATTTAAAAACATTTCCGACCTGAATAGAATCATGGATGCAAGGAAAATAAGAATGGGAAGAATTCGGATGTGTATATATATTTCAATTAGAGAATGAATTGCATGGCTTCCATTTTTACCTACTGCCAGTGTACACAGTTGGGCATGGGACGAAGCCCTATAGAGCCAGAGCATGATAGCTTGGTCTGAGAATTAGAGCAACAATGGCCGACGCTGATCAAAAAGAGATCAACATCATTGATCGGTCGTAGTCGCAGGGAGTACTCATGCCCGGACTTCTTACCGGGAATTGTGTCATATGTACACATGATATGCGTCTGACCACACAGCATAACGACTTTTGCAGAAGCTCTAGAGATGAGGAAAAAACTGAACTTATCCAAAAACTGCTCTGCCATTGCCCAGCCCTAGCAAAGAAAGGGAGTTCCTAGGAAAGCACTTTTTCTTAGAAGTGGAAGACTTAAAGACTGCAGTATGTCTCACGGCTGTAAGCCACGTCTGTAAGCCACGTCTGTAAGGCCAGGGTATCCTTTTACATACCCTGTCGAAATGAGGAGAAACCGCCCACATTTTACCACATGTAGGAGAAATTTGCAAATTTGTAAGCCAATTTGGGACATTGGTTGACTGACAAGGCTGGAAGGTGTAAACCAAAGGATTTCTGCATCAACTTGAATTTCGTCAAGCCTGAGCAAATAGATCGATCGATAGATAAACTCTCAACGAATGACAGTTTGCTGCTACTTTGGCAACATTTCTGAAGAATGATGATCTTGCGACCGTTTCAAGATGTCTGACTTTAATTTGCTTGAAATTGATTCTAGGTATGTATATGATATTATTTATTCGAACAACAATTGATACGTGTCCTTATTGGATACAAAACATCCAAGAGCGTGTCATTGAAGCCTGTACAGCTTTGTATTGCTGCAAGAATCCAATATAAATAAAATCAGGACCACTGCCTAGCATAGTCCATTAGCCAAGGGTTTGAGTATTCAGACTTATGCTACTCTTAGTAGCGATATGATGGGCTGCGGTTAAAATAACATCAACGGCCACCTGCTCAATCGTGTGAAACGAATGACCTACGTACGCTTCAGCGGAGCGTTAAGGAAAACCCCACATGCTCCTTAATCTTCCCCCGATAGACTTAATCAGCAGGCAGATATCGGACGGCATGGCGGTTAAACTGAAGTTGCTCCATATTTGGAACGAATTCCTTTGTGAACAGATTCATCATCTTCGACAGATTTATTTATTATACTTAGAGACACCGGTGTCCTAGCAAAGCACCTATTCGAGAAGAACTTTTCAAATAGCATCCTCTCTAATCTCTCTTGAATGTAGAAGACTAAGATTATTCCAAAATTTCATGAAAATGTAGTCTTTTGATTTAAAATAACAGCTCTTGTTGGATGGCCCATTATATGGCAAGTAGTTCCTTATTCTATAGTAGCAATAAAGCTATCTGGCTCTGACTTGATATTCACAAAATGTATTAGAAATAAGCAAAGTAAGTAGAAAGAGAGTTAAGCAAAGTAAATCAAGGCTATCTATCATCAATCGCTACACAGCCCCTATTAATCAGTGAAAAGAGCCTCCCGTCTTCCCTGACAAAGCCCTCAGAGTGGTTAAGTTCCTTTTCGTTATGAAGCATTTTAAGCAGTGTTAGTTTAAGTGATGCTCGTTCTCTTACGCATATAGAACAATAAATTACAAAATATAATCTGTGCAATTTCTCTATATACATAGGAAGTACTAAATAAGAGACTAAGACTAAACTACAGTGTACCACAAATGTCCGAATAAGAAATTAAGTGATCTCTGAAGTTGCATCGTAGAATCAAGTCACGAATGGTTGCATACCTGCATTGGTGATCCGCCATTATCGATCTTGTCGATGCCATCGCTTGGAGCTCCACCGCCCAACAATGTGTTGATGATCTTCAAACCTGCAACGACACAACCACAGATCATGACATTTAGACTAGCGCTCTTTCTCAACTTCATCGCTGACGGACTTACCGACTGAAATCACATTGGTCCATGGGGATTGTCCAAATCCACCGGCGTTGTCCGAATCGTCTGACTTTGTGGGTGCCCCAGCTCCAGCGCCACCATTGAAGAACATTTGGAGGACAGTCGACAGCATGTTGGACCACGAGAAACCGGCACCGGCAGCATTGTGGTCTTGAATTTGATTGCCCTCAACATCGTCGTCCAAGTCGTCTAAGGCAACTTTTTTCGAATGGTTGGGCTTGACGGCGTATTTCCTGACTTCTTGTTGATCGGGGTTGTAGATGGGGTTGAGTTGGTTTGATGATTCTGCTGGATTTTGTGCGGTCATGCCAAGGCGACGTGGCATTACCATGTCTGTTTGTGGATATGCAAGGGTCACCATAACGCAGTGGAACGACAAAATGGATAGATATATCCATCCGGTGAGATTTCTTTGACTGATCATTCTAAAAATTGAGGGATAATGTGGATATTGTAAATAAAATAATGTCAATTGAAAATAAAATAAGAAATAACCATTTGATGAAATCTTTGATTGAATGATTTAAGAGCTGTTGCTGTGCTACTGTGAGCGCGCTGACCTATCCAATATTTTCCGACGACACAGCAACATGAACAATATCGACAGTGGAATATGAACTATTTTTTGTCTCTTCGAGAGAAAAGTATTGCGCTTGAAATGAACGATATGACTTGAGTATACCCAAGCGCAAAAGACTTTAATGTACATCAATTGGAAGGAAGATGAGAACGAAATTACTCTTGTGAGACCATTGTAAGTTCGTGGATTTCTCGGTCCATATTTATTTGAGAATGACTTTGGCCATCACCATCCACGGCGAGTGGTATAGGTCCTTGATTACCAACTGACGATATGTGGTTTCAAGCCGTAGCTCATGCCGTATTTCAAATTCTGTACGAGCGATTCCAGGGGATGGTCATCTCACGTGTAGGTGATTTTAACTGGCCACCGAGATCGATTTGACTCCGTTAAACCTTTTCTGGTGGAGTTTTCTGAGCAGATCTATGGGAATAAGCCACATACCCCAGTGGCCCTCAAAGCCAACACAACTCATGCCATTGGTCAAATTCTGCCTGATTTATGCGCATGAAAATTGGACATTTCGGATGCAAGAAGAGAAGCTGCAGCGGACATTTGAGGAGGTCAACTGAATACTAGGCCAGAGGAAATCTCGCGTAATTAAAAGGGATTTTTGTGAAATAATTTTACCACTCCATCAATAAAGCAATGCGAATGATCATTACTTCAACTGTGGATGGATGTCGAAGTAATGACAGAAGGGTTCCATCATATGATTATTCACCTAAGTACGTCTCAGAAATTTATTTAAATCCATTCGGCGTAGACTATTCCGTCTAAGGTCAATGGATAAGATCGCGACTTAAATTGTGCTCTTATTTTGTTACGGTATCTCTCCAGTAGCCGCCATGCCATAATTGATAGATGCGTCGGCTCCTACGCTCTGTTTTCAATCCATGACACGAATAACTTACAACTTCACCTCTTTCGGGTCATTGGCAATGTTTAGACATCATAACTGCCTAGGCAAACCTTCTGAAAGTTCCTCCGTTGGGAATCGGCAGAAAACTGTAGCTCCTCATCACTTGTGATAGAATAATAGTGGTATAAGCTAGGACCAAGACCACTAGGGACCACTGTAGCGCCACCCTGTCCAATGACAATGCTCAGAACTTAGAACTGTCAAGCAAACAAATTCAGAGTCGCTATTAAGACTTGGGCATAGCTTTTAATTTTAAAGGTATGACATCAATAAAGGCTTAAATCATGTAATTAGGAAATCAGTTGTACGTCATTGCAATCGACACCCAAAAATTGTCAGCTCAGCAATTACAAGGACGAGTCTAATATAACATTAAAAATGCACCCCATATTCTCGAGTAAGCTAAAATCTGTAACATCTCTACACTGGTCCTCTCCATTGTTGAGCAGACCTTTTTCGTAACAGCCACCCCGCACAGCATCGAATTAAACTGACAGAAAGCTGTTTTCACCAGACAGTGGCTTACAAATCTACCAAAAAGTCTGACAAAGGTAAGACCATACTTTGTAGTGTTAAACAAATTAGAACTGATATCAGACGAAGTGTAGAGCATTACAGTTCAATAACTAGTGGTCCTCTATAGCATGTGATTCTAAGACTACGGCCACATTAAAGTATGGCATGCGCGGTGTTGAGCATGACTTCAGTGCTCCTGTGATCAGTGCCCCACTTCAGCACGGAAGCTTGGCCACTAGAGCAAATTTAAATCAAACAAAATAACAAGATCCATAACCGAGCGCAACCGGAAGTTTAGAGCAAAAGTTGCATCAGGCCAAACGATGTAATTAAATCAAACCAAATTTTCTCGAACTGCATTCACTGCCAGTCTCACTCAAAATTCAATTCAAACTTGTTTCTTGTCCAATTGTCGAACACCCAACGGAGCAATTATGAATAATTCATTCCGGACAAAACGTGAATGCACATCCGTAACAGGGGCACTTTCAAAACTCATCACACGTCCCATCTTCCGCCTGGCCATCGGACACCGCGACCACATGCGGCTTCATTTGTGCACCCCACCTCACCGGTCTCAACGGAATTATTACAAAAGAGCTCGCCAAGCGTTCACCTAATCGCGCTTTCTCGAGCCAATGGACGAGGCCCAAAATGTTAATGACTTGCAAATTACAATAAACTCTGTGCTAATGGAATACGATGCCGCGTATTATTCGTTTCCAGTTACGTGCAACACGTTCGCGGGTCCCCTGACCCTGTGGCATTCACATCAGCAAGCACCAAGGCTCAGAACTCTGCGCGCGAGGAGAGTGTGCAATAATACATTTCTAACCGGCGATGACCATTAAACTTCCTGAAAAACTTGTCTAATCCGTTGGGTTACCTTTCGTTACACTTAATCGACATCTCAGATGTTCCCTGTGCATTCTCACTGGTGAGTGCCGAAGACCGCAGCCGCACAAAAGGCAAAACAAAAAACAGGTAGCCCAACCATTCCACAGACAGAATGTATTCTCTAGCAAGCGTCATACGCAGAGGTGCACACAACAAGTTCCGTTAAATTAATGGTAGCAACTAGAAAAGTGGAAAGATACTTGGGTTGGCACGTCTTCGCGTTTCCACCTGTGCGCCAGCAGCAGACGCAGAAGTCATTGGACTTGCAATGAACACGAACCGACGACCGACGAAGAGGCGGAGGAGACTGAAGAGCAAAACATAAAACGCGGAAAGAACCTTTGGCCATGTGAAATGTGCACAGCGAATTAGTGGCTGATCTAGATACGAATGCTCGCACATCCATGCGATACGAGTGCTGTTTTTATTATTCGAATCAAAATTATAATAGGTGCGACCCAATTCCTTGGCCATGAGACGATTAAGCTGCCGGCCGAGGCCAATGTAACAGCAAATGAAAGTGGTGAATTGAGGTTCTACCAAAGTGAGACGAGCTCTGGATTTACATGATCACTGTGACACGCAGCAACAAGCCGAGGAAACGGCGGCCTAGGTCTGTCGTACAAAAGAGAGTTTCTTCGGAAGTGTGTGCGCGTTTGCCATTTGATTGCGAGTAAGAAGATCTGCCTTATGAATTAGATGTAATTTTCGTGTACTACATTCCACATGGATTATTGCTGGACATTAGGTGGCCTCATTCGCCGCCATGCCGCGTCGCGACATTGGGAAGTGATGGAAGTCGCTGGAAACTGATAGAACTTTCGCTGTCACAAATGGCAAAAGAAAACCGAGTTCACAACGGAAGTTGTCGCCATAATCAGCGTGATTTGGATGAAATGATGCGATAAATGTAAGGTTTTGCTCGGAGAGTGTTGATGATGTGCGATGTAAGACCTGCTTGGCTGGTTGTCTAAAGCTGGTCTGTCCTTTTAAATGGTGATCTATGGCGATCTCTCATGTGTGATGGAGTACAAGTGATCGTTATTTTGATTGTCTTCTATACGTTTTTCTGTTCAACAGCGTTTTTAGCGATTTGAGAAATTGGGATGTGATGGTCAGAGAGTTGCCCACGATCCAAAGTGGCGTGCGATCGGATGATGGATGAACTGATCGACTGATCGTCGTAATGGAGATGCATGGAGCAGTGGAGGCATCAGTCGGTTGAATCTATCAGAAAGTTGGATGGAAAACTATCAAGCTGACAGTGACGAGTGTACCCTTTAAGCATTACATCAGTGACTCTGCTTCGAGGAAAAGAGAGTATTCGAATCGAGTGATACTCAATCCCATAATTGGATGGCCAATGAAGATAAGATGAAATCCAGCACTTGAGTTTGGACGTAGGCGCCTGTATTATGGTCATGGAACTACATCGCCGGCAATGTATAGTGAAGAGCATGTTCAACCACTGCTTTTCAAGTGGTATATATCCCCCGCACAAGGTACCATATATTTGATGAAGAATTCAACCCAATTTCATCACCAAGACGTATTTACTTTTCCTCTCAGGTCAGGATAAGACATTTCCAAAAAATAAATCATTAATTTCTCCGCCTCTCCCAAAATGAGTCACACCCGGTACCTGAGTGCCAAAAACAAACAGTCATCGTCAAACAAAATTGAAATTCAAAAGTATGCCAATGAGAGGAAAGACCCACAGAGTCAGAGCCAGAGCCGAAGCCAGAGAGTCACACTTATGCCTTGTAAAATGTTAATTTGCGTGTTTCTTTTTTTTTATTTGTTTTGATTTCCATGAAACAGATTTCTTTCATTGGATGAGTAAGCCTAGGTATTCATTTCTTTTTCTCTCGAATGCTTTCACTTTCGTTAAGACAATCTATTAAATGAGTATTTAACCATCTCGTGATGCGGTGGTAATGACCTATTTCGAGTGTACGTGTGTGTTTGGCTGTCTGTTGAAAGCATGCTCATTCCCTGCGGTCATTATGTGAGGGCAGTAAGGTAGGATATCAAGATGAAAGAAGAAAGCGAAAACGAATGTAGTGAAATTTTTCTGTATTTTTTTTTTATTTTGAAAAATCTCCCACATCTCTCAAGAATCGCCGCCACGACGTTAAAGGTAAAAGAAATCGAGATTGAAGGACACAATCGAAAGTTTCTTCGTTGCCTTTGTGGCTCTGCTGCGTCAGCGAATGTGTTTTTCTCATAAATACGACACTTAATTGTTTTTTCTTTTGTGGAGTCATCAAATGTCGGATAGCAGTTTGCGTGGATTGTATTGTGTGTTTAGGTAACCTGTCTGCCTGTCCAATCGCTTTCTAGGTTTTGAGGAATTAAAAATTCCCAAATTGTCGTGTGTGTTTCATAACCTGCCAAGCTAAACCTAAACACACTTAATGCACAGAAGGAGCCAAAGAAACGAAGTGGAAACGCGAAAGTATTTCAGTTTCGTTACGGTAGGCAACATTTTTTTTCTTTTCCACAAAGTGGTCAGCGAACTTTTGCCGGAATCTGTTTTGTGCGTTTTTTTGTTTTAATTGAGTATTCGGTCTGCTGCTGATTTAATGAACTTCAGTTGGAACGACCTGAAGAATGTATTGTATCTATGGATGTGGTGCGTATATCATTTAGATAAGCTGGCCACAGATTTTAACAGTTGGTGGCAATTTGCATATTTTCTATGAAGAAACAATCAGCGTCCAAGAATTGAGGAGAATTCGGACAACTGTTAGGGAAGATTGAAAAATGATCGTTAGAGTAAGTGATGGATGGGACATTTGTATTTGGTGGAAAGCAAATTCGCTCGCTAATCCAAAAGGCAAGCTATGTCTCTTCGACATGAAATAGTGTTCGTGGCTATTCTTCGCTGCAGAAATGGAGCACTGCAGCTTATGAGTAATTGGCCTTCAACGCTCATTAATGGAGAATTCGTCAAGCAATGAGCTCTAATCAGAATCAATAGTTCAATGAGCCCTATAAATTGTGCTGATCATGCCCTGCCACCGAATAAAATGTCAATGAATGCAATTCATACACATCTTTAGATCCCCCACTCTCGTCTAACACCACCAAATGATTGACATCAGCTGCCTTAAGTTCGCACACCAACTCTTTCGTATCACTCAAGCGACATCCATAGTTTTCCTTTTCTTCTCAACTATTCGCTGAATTTTTCTTTCTTCACTTCATCTCTTCTGTACGCATGTCTCTCTTTTTTTGTTTTCTACAAAAGGCCTTATTCCATCGCATGATTTGAAGAAAATAAATTTCTCCTATTCACCATATTGTCCGTGTAGTTTCACAGCGTGCCCGCTTCTATTGTATGTCAGACCGCTTGTACCATTTCAGAGGCACAATTGTGCGACAAGAGAAATCTATTTTCCAATTTGCAAATAAGATGAAAATGAAGAAGCAACAGGCGAAGAAACCAACCACAGAAGGGAGCGATAAGTGCACTGAACGCATTTACGTCACAGCACACAGTGTGTGTCGGTTTTCTTCGACTTGCACATCATTTCTCATTGCTCGCCCCTGACAATACAGAATTCATTCAATACACGGTCTCATTTTGGTATCCACACGCTGTTTAGTGTGTCCGTCCACACGATAGCACTCTACAGTTACGTCGATGACGGCTCAGGTAGACCGAGGTGGAAGGGAAACAACAACAAAAAAAAACTTTCTCCAACCAAATGAAAGTATGTGCTTTGGTTAAGGAGTCAACCACCGCCGCACGTCATATCCATTGTGGGGGCAGAAAAAAAACCAACAGCAAAACAACGTCGTGCGCCTTGTTGGGTGTGACCAGTGACTACCTCTTCTGATCGGACAGTCCATACATCAGAAATCGTCAAGCCACACGAAATTTTTGTTTGTTTTTTCAATTAGAACTATCAGAACCCGTGGAACACGTTCTCAGCTGAAGTGGGTTAGTAGTGTCACAAAACGGAATCTCAAGCTAATTTGATGCAAGAGCCAGCACATTCTTCGTGATTGGTCAATTTTGACCACATACACACATTTAACTTTCTCAAGCGCTCTAGAATTCCTCAGCGGTCTTATCTCGAATGAAGATGTTTTCTTTTTGTTCACTTTTCTCACCTGAGTTTGTTGTTTAGTTGTTTAAAATGTTGTTTTTCAGACTTTTTTTATCCACTATTTCGTATCGAAGGGTATCCTTTTTAAAATCACTTCACTGCTGGTTTGTTAATCAAAATAAAATACTGCAATACACTTCCGCTAGTACGATCCAACCACGAGTAACTTTTTCTTACATCTGAAACGGCGATCGCCTTGAACTTGGCTTTATATACTCTGACCCATTTTTCTTTTCTTTCTTTCGCTGCCGATGGTGCCCAATGCTGCAGGTGTGAATGGTCGTAGACGAGGAGAGAAAATCCCAAAGAGACTGCACAATGTGTGTGGTGAAGTGTGGAGCGAAGAGTGCCGCAAGAAATTGTCATTAGGAAAATTAAATTGAAAAGAAAAAGACGATCGCATGTTGACATGATAGTATGCCTATCGAGATACATGCCATACCTTCACCATAGATGACGGATAATGCGTGTAGTGTCTCCAATTATTGTATTTCATCGGGTTAATTGTACGAAAATAATGATTGTAACGGATTGTAATTTGCGAGAAGGTTGTAAGTGTTTTTTCTTCATTTTTTTTCCAGAGTAACTGTGGAAAAGTAAGTCATATGATAACTGTCACATCGGCAGCGATTAATTATATTCTTTCACAGAGACCGAGAGATAAGTACTCCGGAACTCCGGAAATTGTGTCAAGGAGAGAGTGAGTTCATAATACTGCCAGGAACCGTAACTCGGAATTCGATTGCCGATTAAACATCTAGTTGATGAACGCATTCTTTCTACGTGGACGAGTGTGAAGAAGTGATTATTCTGGAATCCACCTAATTGCTTTGTTGCGAAAGAGCTTTGGCACTGTTTTGCACAGATTGGTCTCCAAGAGTAAAACTGAAAACGATAATGACTTAATCTGGTCGCAGGCTTCGAGCGGTTGAACAAGAAAATGTTGCTAGAATAAATGAGCTAGGATTCCATGCAACAACCATAATTATGAAATAGAAAACATATAATATAGGTGGCGCTTCCACAGCAATCAGTCGCGATGTGTGTGGCATTGATCCATCATGAGTGGAAGGGATCCTGTTTATAGCCAGAGAAGCTTTTGCGAGACAGCGTTAATGGATTCTCAGTGCCATGAGAGAGGTGAAACATGTCCAGGTGACGGCTAGATGAAATGCTCTAGAATATATTAGAAAATAAAAATTAAATAAAAATGTTCAATATTAAATACAGGGTGACCAGATAAGTGTGAGATATAAAATTGATTCTAGCTGTCAAGCTACATTCATGCGATTGTGCAAAGAATAGCACATTCATCAGATGGCCTACTACGCTTTGTCCCTCTTCTTCTACTGGCGATAAAGTTGGTTGAGGTCCTCCTCAATTTGTGTGCGCCATAAGTTTTTTGGCGTTATTCCACTAATGCGGAATATCGCGAAATTCGCGTTATACTGTAAGCGGACGGTCCAAAATTTGATAAGTTGGTTCAATATGTACAGCGTTAATCCGCCAATAGCGGACCGAATGTCGGCCTTGAGTTCGTAAGCGTAAGCAAAAAACTTGACGCAGGCCCAGAGAAAATAATCGGGTGTCAAGATCGCAGCGGCCATTTAATGAACGCTCACCCATCGCAACCAACACCATAGTCGGAAAATTTCTCATTCAAACTTCGAGACTTCTATTGTTTCTATGGCATGTAGCGCCGTTGTGTTGGTACCAAAGCTAGGATATATCGATCTTGTCGAGCTCTGGCCAATGGCGGTCAGCTAAAAATGCCCCTGGTCCGAAAAATGACTTAATTTTACGAAAGAAATGGCAAGCCTCACTGAATATTTTCACAGCTCAATGTTATTGATTACTTTAACAGCTGCTCAAACATAACAATTTCAAAAGCTATCATTGCTATATGGTCGCCTTTACAATCAAGGCTATTTTTTAATTCTGCCGGTTTACTGGTGAAGTTCACTAAATTGTCCTGAACCATGCTTAGGCACGGTTTACTTGATCATCTTTTACAATCCTAAACAGATTGACGTTTTGGGGTATCAGTCGCTCCTTCTCACTTCTTTTCCGATCTGTGCAGGTATTAATATTTGGTTCCAATAAAATTGCCATATACGAATTGGCAATAATTCATAAGCTAGGCAATGGACGTTGCGCAGCACACTTTGCAAGTATCTCCGATGAATACAAATTTTGAACCTAACCCAAACTTGTTTGCATATTATTTCCCCTTTGTAGAAAGAGTTGTCTAGGTCTTGTAAAATGTCGAATGCCACAAACACACTGCTTGACAGCTTAGAACTTTTATGGAATATAAAAAGTTAATCAAATTCCAGACATCGTAAAATTGTGGATGTAAACCCGATATTCCCTATTCTCATTATGTGGATATTTAATGTGGAATTTAACCAAGATAAAGGTAGGGCCAAATTGAACTGACCATCTGCAACGTGGTGTGGTATTTAAGAATGCGCCTCGCTGCTCCATCAAGGTCGGAAACGAACTCACCGAGACTTTCGGTGACAAGGCAGACAAGGCGACGTGCAGGCATGTAATTTCTCCAACAGCATTTTTGGGAAGATTTGAAGCAAAGCTCATCGGGAAACATTAAAGACACGATCTACCAAAAGTCCGTACATATGTAGCATACGCAGATGACAATGGCGAACTTGGTGGAACACAACTAGCGGCTAGTCATTGTCTTCATCGGCTGAGCGGTGGATATGAGAAACAACATAAGTATTGAGATCAGAAACAGAATTACTTGTTCAGGCCTTTGAACAAGCCATACATCATTCTAGTATTCGGGTAAAGCAGAGACAATATGACGACATAGAAAACGGATTAAATTCAAATTGGCTAAGAGGAAATACGTCTGCATGCTATCGCTGGTTATGATTGTGTGAATGACATTCTATGAAACAATGAGTAACCAGGAATTTGTTGCACACTTTCTATCACTTATTCATCCATGCAGCTTCTACAGAAATCGGTTGCTATGACACCTAATCCATAGCACATGGTCCTGTGCGAAGGCAGGCTTCGTTTGGGTTACGTTACTTTCTTTCGTAATCAGTTTACAGGTAACATGGAGCATACCAATTTTGTGTTTGAGCTTTGTTAAATTAAATGAGGAGGCAGAGCCTGCCTTACTGGTTTGCTGCACAATTTCCTGTGATGTCTCTGTCTTCTGGCACACAACAAAAACAACAACAAACTGCTCCTTTAGAGATTGGCGACAGTCTGGCACCAGTATTTACCAGACAGAATTTTTTGACTGATCCTAGTGCCGTGGATACGCCCCCCACATATGTAACATTCAATTTGCTCTGCGACAGTGCTTCACGAACTGTCATATTATTTTCTTGTAAAACACTAGTGTTCCTTTTTGAAAGACGAATATCGGGTTGTTCGGAGAAATCGCAGCTACCAACTCCTAGAAACGGTGGTTAGTGTCTCACAGCGCTCGCTGTGGTAAATTTATTCAGTGCAAATCGAAAATTTAGAAAGGCGTCTAAAGGTCTATTTATGATACGCCTCCATTTAGCTTACGTTTTTGGAATTTCACTCATCGATGTGATAGGTTTTTCAATTACTTAAAAGGCAGTCAGAAATTGGTAAAGATATGTAGTTTTAAATCTCGGGTAGTAAAAGCAATATCGGGGTGCCACAAGGTAGCAATTTGAGGCCGTAACTATTTCTTTTGGTTATAAAATATGTTCATGAAACCTTCAATTAAAGTGCAATTTTAACATTCGCAGACGCATTAATATTGTATTTATTGGTCAGTTTAATTTAACTGCATTCAGTTCCCATCGGATATCCATAGACTAGCGGAATTGATTTAGCTCTAAGGCATTCTGTTTAGACTTAGAGCTAAATAATGCAAAATATAATTGTTTACTGCACACTATACTACATATCCAATTGTTTGATTTCATAAATGTTCTTAGACTTAAAATGATCTCGGTGTAATTTTTGATTCTAAATAAAATTTTTCATTACATTATGACACAACGATTGAATCGGACACCACCGTGGGAGCTTCGCCGACCATCCACCGTAGGACCGACCGACATGAAGGCCATCGCTGAACGCCATCGAGCGATTCTAATGGGTAGAGTAGTTCAGTTTTAAGGTTACTTCGGGCTGAGTAACTTCAGCATTTGAAATTAAATAATATATATAATAAAATCTTTAATTTGTATCTAGAATAAGTCCATCTACTACGTTAGACCATATTTATTCTTCATTTCCTTTGAAGAAGTTCCTAAATATGACGGTAGATGCAAAATAATAGGCCTGCAAACCTTTAGTTTCAGGCAGAAGGCAGCGTCAGCCATGTTTATTCGCGTCATTATTAATTTATTATCGTATAAATTCAACAGAATAGTTAGAGAATGTAGTGATCTGTGTATTCTGTGATAAAAAAAAAGTTGTCACATATAGATCCGATGTCTCCTGTGAGCAGCTTTATTAGTGAACACCGTGCATTCAATACGCACTTACAAGCCATTAATGTTCATTATTGCGTTTGTTCACAGTGAACTGCATTCACACGAGCAAATCGCATTAATTTCTTACTTTTAAGCGATTTCACACTCAAGTACCTCCGTTACTGTGCATCTTTACATAATCCCTAGGTGCGATACCACACTCACTGTCTAATTACTCGCGGCCCCTGCAAGTGGCAGAATAAACGTACCCACTGAAGCTAAAAGAAATCATCCGCACACTTACACGCCGACCCATTGATGTGTGCATCCATGTGTGAACCCGTTTCTACCAGCAGTAGTGCATCGCAAGAAAAACAAAAAATGCAAATTAACATCAGATCAACGAATTAATTACTTCAAAAGAAACGATTCGATACACACACACATACGCACAACCACTCGACTGCAGTCGACGGTGAGTGCGCACGATTCTGTCTCTGATTTTTGTGAGCATTTCTTTTCGGCAATTATCGTGTTCCTAAAAACATCATGTCGCTGCGATAGTGACAATTTCAAAAAATCTAGATAAAATATTTTCTCTATTACAATCGTATTAGCATGCCACCGCTAACTGTCTTGAAAAGTCGATGTGGTCATTGGACGAATATTCTTGTTTTGGGCTATCAACACCACCTTTTACCTCGGCTATGTATTTGCGGATAGAAAGTGCACGACCATTTCCAAGCGCGGCGAACGAAAAGAGCTGCCCAGACACCCAGTAAACTGGTACAAATCGTGAACCTGCAATTTGTGAATAACTGGTTGGCCATTGTGAGACACTGTTCTTGTTAGGGTTCTCTTTTGGGATACACTTCGGTTCACCTTCTTCCAGACAACGAACGGGAACACATTTCGTTATGGCAGTTAACCGAGGATGATTGCCTAATGGATTCATTAATTATGAAGCCAGTTTTACTTAAATTACAGTATTAGTCAAAACACGAATTGAATTCCTTAGGACGTGCCTACAAAAAGGGGGCTGACAACATCAGATTATGATCAAATTGGTCTTCGAGATATCCAGTGGAAATCCCAGAGAGTAGTAGAATCTGCAGCCAGTATGTGAAAGGTGCGCGTTCTACAGTCGATGATGCAATAGCAGAATTAATTTTGTGCAGACGCCAGCTGAAGCGATCCCGAATGATTTGGAATTTTTTAGTGGTCGTAACTGTGGGCCAAGGTTCTTTGGCTGTAATTGATTTGTGATACAAGTGCAACACTTGACATATCGAATATAAACTCAAAAGGAATGTTGTGTAACACATTGTAACAACCTCGTTGTCATCGGATCTCAATTGAGAAGGAAGTGGATTAATCAGTTGAGACGTGGAACGCACGTTTATAATTTAACATCTTAATAAACGTCTACTCTACTTGTTTGTTGGTGGAACCTGGTGCATTTTGAGCTACCTTCAGACTTTAATATTCTGTTTTAACACCTATTTTCGCTTGCATTGCGATTATAGCCAAGTTATATACTACGAAAGCCTTCCATTTTCTTAATTTTATATGAACTTGGACTTGATCTATTAGACGGTGCCTTTATATAAATAAGCCAGTTATACACTATTGATTATCTGACTTTATTTCAAGGGACATATTTTGTTACCCAACTAGCATTACCGACGACATCGTCCGAAGGGGCCTTGAAGGGCGCTGTCGTAAGTAAGAACTTGTTCGTTTTATGCTTTGCTTTGATTTTTGAGGCTTCATTGGTCTTAAAAAGTGACAAGAAATAAAGCCGCATTCCACATTGGATCTTAATTGTTAATTTTGCTGAATTTCCCAATGGGAAGCTCCTAAAAGGCTTTTTGAGTCTAACAACGACATTCAAATGTCAATTACATCGTTGAACTTAAGAGACTATTGCGTCCGTACTTCTCTAGACTGTTGTACCATCTCCTTGATCTGATTGTCTGAGTGTCGCAATCTGATTTATTTTATTCAGACCCAAATTTACTTCACAGCGACTGAAAACCTGCATTGAATTGAAACGAATTTGTTGAAAGTATTTATCCAATTTTGTGTCGATAATAATATCACCAATGGTCGTCGTGGCTTTGGCTGAAAGTGGGTTGCACTCGGTCACTATTCGGCATTGGTGAGTAGTGGCTCCTTATTCTTACCTCGTCGTAGTCAAAATCACGCCCTAGCTTAAGGAATGCTCGTTAGCTACAATGCAAACCGTGGCACCCTATTGTGACACTATTGTACCTTAGTAGTAACTTAAACATCATTCACTTTTTGAAGGCATCGGCTCTATCTCATACACTTTCTCAGGTCCTGAACACAGTTATACAGCTCGCAGAGATAGTCTAAAGGTCGTGACTAGTACATATTTTTAATGTAATCTCATTTTTTGATTGGTTGGCCATCTCTTGATGTTGATTCTTTGGAACACAATTTCAAATGGAAAGACATGACAGAATTTGCCCATGAAAAAAGAGATCATAAGACGCTGTTCAGAGGGTGATTTCAGGTGTGTTAGGACTGACTTTGGAAATACTGATTGCCTAGTGATATTCTGTGTAAGATCTTGACACTGATGGTTTGATCTATATGATTCCACGTGAAGCCAAGGAACAGAAACTCCTCAAAAACTTCTATGAAGTCACATATACATGTAGTTGCCCATTGAGATGTTCGTATATAAGTCGTCAATGTTGCTTATATTTTTCGAAGACAACAAAGAGTTTAAATGGGGTTTAGTGATAATTTCCAGAATATGTGTATGACAACCGATATTTTCAGTTAAGCAAAGTTGTACTTCGTTTTGCTCCCCATAAATGTTCATTATTTGGTCCCTGATAATGTAATAGAGATTACTACATCCTCGTCAATGACTCATACTTTTTTAAAATGTTGACCAAAGAATCGTGTGTACTATGTAGAGAGCAGGAATGTGAATTTACTAATTTCTACTAAAAAAGTGTGACTAGCATTTGGCTGAAACCACTAGTGAGGACAGAGCTAAATTAGTTCACCCGAGAAATGTCTCTTCTTAACAGATAATATCACTTGATCGTGTTCAAGAGGGTTTCACGTGACGCTATTAAAAATTAATGGAAATGGCTTTACATTTCAGCTTGTTGCAAGCCTCCTTAGAAAGACCTCCTTCCGAATGTTCATAACTAACAAACCATCACGGGATTATGGAAAATGAGATCGGCGATGAACTGGCTAAACAGGAATCAGAAAAGCTACTCTTAGGACCCGAACCTGCGCTGGAACTACTTGCGTCCTTGATTAGGGCTTCCATCGATGGTTGGGCCTCTCGGGAGCACAGCAGGAGGTGGAATTACTCTCCTTGATATACGCCTGTGGAGAATACTTCCGTTGGTCAGGTCAGGTGGCAGCTATTCGGTGTTGATGAGGTGAGAGCTAATGATCTAGGCTCCTCTCCTCATCATCAGAAGTGCCTGCTGGTATTCCTTCGGAAGACCAAAAAATGTCTGTAAATGTAGCTTGCTGTCTGGTAGTAAAATGGATACGTCTTTTGACTCTGAGTGGTCTAGTGTAGTGTTAAAAATGTATGACATTTAAAATTCGCTCGGAATGCCAAAAAGTTTCCTTCACTACTAACAGATTGTAATTGTTTTCTGTTAGCACTTGTGTTCAAAAACTCCATTATTCCACTACACATCACACAAGTTCTTTACATCACAATAAACCCCCTCACCAACGCGTACCGCTGTAATTGCCACTTACTTCATTCAGGCCCTCTGCAAAAACCAGTGAGAAATGTAAGCTGCGGCCTGTGGCTCAAGTTGGTTGAATCTCATTTTTACCAGAGAGCAACATTCACTGGTTTAAACCGCGCGCATGCACACAGCCGCTACATTTATTCACTTCAGCCGCTGGTCATTAGCTAAATGACTTTCTACTAAATGGAGAGACCAATTTCAGCGTATCCATCGTGGTTGCGATGGTCAATCGACATTAACGAATGTTCTGTAAAAGTCCACAACTAATTTAATACTCATTTCAAGGAGACGGGACCTCTGCGTGCTTTGAAATTCACAATCAATGATGTTACATCCAGTTAAAGCCCTCCAGGGTCCACACAGCTAAGCCATTCAAAAACAGCTACTTCTGCCACACATGCCCACCGGTCTTACAAACCGAGACCGGTGCAAATAAGCACACATCAACGCAGCCCGCCAGTAGAGGAGATGCTGTCCTCTTCTGCAGCGCTGAAACCTCTTCCATGCAAGACCGTCGACCAGGACAACCGGACCGGGACATGCCTAGCGCCCCACTAGGAAGGGAGCTGCAATAATTCATCAATAATTTTCAATCAGAGCACATAGTGCATGTAGTGCACGCTTGCAACGTGCGTTGATTGCTATTTACAAATCCTTTGTGGGCTTAAGCGGTCTATGCGGCCTAGCACTCCAGCTACAAACAGCGTGTCCCTGGCACTATCTGTCGGGTGCGTATCGGGTGCAGGGTGGAAATGAATGGACGGCATCTCATGGCGGGCGGTGGCTGAGGTGGTCCTTTGCAGCACCGTCCAACAAGCTTTCCTATTTGTTGAAAGTAATTGCCGCCCTCAATTGAGTTTTCCGTCGTAACGAGGTCGTTGTAACACATGTTTCCACCTCGTTACTGAAAATTCTGCTGGTAGCCATGGTGGAAGCACTGGCATGCGAACAGCGTACAACCCAGACACTATGGACTCACCAACGCACTCAACCCAGACCGTGCATGACATACCGACCGACATCCGTGCGCAACATATAAATCACGGTATCCTGCATGTGTTCCAATATTGACAAATTTAATACTGCCAGCATGGACTCCATGGAGGCAATAATCCTCAGCGTAAGCGCACGTTAATATCATCTTTCTGATGTGATGCTTTCCATGCGGCGAGGAGTGAAAGGCAACGAACGTCCGGGCTAAATCATGCGACAACGGTGCTATTTTACCAGGAACGGTGCTATTTTACCCCTCAGAAGAAGTTGTGTTGGCACACGAATTAGAGATTGCACATGAAATGTGAGGTCTGCTGGATGGAACTTTTGATGATTTGCGATGATGAAAAGATGCTCCTGCTAATTTATCCTCTGCAAATTGGTTCAAGCTTGTGCGATGCGATGTGAATCGGATGTGATAGTGCTGCAGCACATCGCATCGTCGGAGGTAACGTGCACAATAAATCAGTGCACGGACAGCTATGGAAGGGATGCGTAGCTACAGTCTACGCACAGTTTGATGAATGGAATGGAGTGTGAGGGCGACCATTTTGCATTTTGCCGCACATCTGTAGGTACCTTGTGATGGAATCAGAATATTTTTCATTTACTTTACTTGGAATTCTTGAATGGATCATGGTACCGGATGGTCTCGATTTCTTGGTATATTGACGTGCTTGATTTCCCGTACCTGGGGTGGTCTATTCATTGAGGAAATCGATTCCGAGGAAGTGTGCGACTTCTGTAGTGAATTCTGCTTTAAGGTCCAATTAACAATTTTTGCAAAGCGTCGAGAAGCAGAGGGAAGCACGGATAATTAATAGCAGCTGCTTGTCCACAGAGAGAAAGTTGAAACAACTGTGGCGCTCACATTCCTAGCAGAGATCCTCTACTACGACCTGTAACACCGTATCCTCACTCTCAGGTGAAAGGGTTAATTAGGAACTTGCTTCAATCTTCTTCAGGAATGCAAATCTCATGCTGAAATGTGTACAATACACATTTGTTTCCGTTCTAAAGGAGCTGCCAATGAGTCCTAACTTTGTGAAATGAGTTCCTCTGTGGAAATCTCCTGTAGCTGATATTTGGCTTTCAGTGTCCTTGATTTTAAGCTTCCGAAGATGACATTGTCTGAGTCGATCATTTTTCCAGGGCTTTCCATCATACCACGACCACGAACAGTAAGATTGGTCTCACTATGGGGGTGTAGATCGAGTGGGTCACTTTCGGTTGTAGTCCCCACTTCGATCCGAATATACGTTTGCAAGCGTATAATGCATTTTGTACTTTTTTAGTTCGTTCTTCGATGTAGAATTTCCAACTAAGTTTCCTGGCGATGAAGCCTCACTTGGTTTGATTTGAGATTGGCAGAGAAGTTTTTTTTTTGAGTTTGATATTTCTAAAAATGGGACGTGTCGCCTTGTAAAATCCACCTTTTCTGTTTTGTTAGACTTAACGTTGAGACCATTAGGTGACAGTGGCTAATTGACAACATACCTCTTTCCATTAATTCGCATTCAGGATATGCTTCTACTTTGATACCTGACTTATTAAGAGTGGTTGCTCTTGTGTTAGGATCCCAAGATGGGGTAATAGGTAGGTTTGTGTAGTTTACGAACGAACAAATTCAAAAAGAGTTAAGTGGACAAGTTCACAATGTCATTGTATGTTTGTTCATTTAGTTCAGTAGTTCAACAAACTCAGGTATGCCTTACTCTGCATACAAGTAATTCAGTATATATGCTTTGCTCTGTGTGTATATGGGCATTGTGCACATTAGGTAAGGACTGCTTTTATTGAACTACTGAAGCACAAGCAAATCGAGCATCGTTGCGTTGCCGGTGGTATATGTGAAGGGGATTTTAAAAATGTATATTCACTTATGGCGAAAATGAGCTGTGAACTACATTGAACTAAATGAGCTAGAATAACGAACTAGTTCAATGAACAGAATTGAACTAAACTGACTTTGGACTGAACTAAAATGCACAAGCGAAGTATCCTCCTTGATGACTAGCTTGTACAGCACCCACACGAGTGGATGGGTCCTAACCGACTCCGAACGGCGAAGTTTGAGGAGCTATTTTGTGAATTGTGAAAGTTGGTAAATTCAGGGTTTACCTGACACCCCCGGCGAAGGAGTGGACGCACCAACTCACTACACCACGGCGACCACGGACTCTTCATTTGGATCACTTAAAAAGTGTGGTCAACATTTACATAAATTATGTAAAACATTTTTCGAAACCAATGACAAGCAATTTCACTGTATATTCTTCCAGACCCCTATTACTAGCTAAAATTTGAATATAGGCCATACGTCGCAAGACCTGATGCAGTAATATTATCTAGCCCATTGTACCTCTCAAAGACTGTCTCCATATTGTTGCCAATGTCGACTGTATGACATCTTAACAGTACGAGCTATTCATTCGCCAGAGCAATACTGACATGTTTCACAATCAGTGGAATGTATGTACATATTCCCAAGAAGAGCATCTACCTAATTCGCTTAAAAAAGTAAGTTATAGTGCAACTAACGACGACTCACAGGTGGTGGTACTTTAACGCAGGTTCGAAACACTTTGGCGGCGCCGCACAATGGTCGATTTAGGGTAATTAGCTGGACTTAAATCGGATTTAACTTTTCTTTTGTTTTGCTCTTTGGAAATATGTTTTAAAATCAATTTAAAATCATTTTCATAACTTCAGGGGGTGGTACCTTGTCATGTCGGGTTGGTAGATGTCTCAAATCGCTTATTTTTGGATCTGAAGATGTTCACATGTTGTGAATCACATCAGTATTTGTTGCAATTTGGGACAACTTTCTTGAAAATCCGCTTCGAAAAATGTTGTAATCCTTTTGACGAGCTTCTAAGACATCTTCCGAAAGCTGCCCGATGGGGATTGGAAAACTTTCAATGACGTCAGCACCGTGCAACATAATTTTGTGGACACTTACTGGGATTCTGTACCAATTATATTTGGAAACAAATAATTTTGCGGTGTCCAAACAATAAGTTCGGAATTTCATGGTATCGATTTTCAAACCTGATGTTAATGTCCTCAACACAATTGAAAACCATTCTACCAGTCTTGTGTCCAAGCCTACTATTTCATTGGTTTCATTGGTATTGGTAACTGTACCACCGCATTTAGTTCATAGCGACTAAATTGTCCCTACTATATTAATAAAAATACATTCAATTTAAAAGTACTTACCAAGAACATATTCTTGCATATATGCTTCAAATAAATATATACCTCACTTTTATTTTACTATACCACTTTAAGAAAAACTCCTTATCCGCGAAAGGAAAACTCGAGAGTAAAAAAAGATTTATACATTGAATTGGAAAGCTTCCCTTTGCTAAAGTAAGAGAAGTAAAATTATTTTATTTTCTGTTTCTTGTTACTTGGGTATTTGACTTCTAAACTAGTGGTATTTTTTCTAAAGGAAAGAATTTTGTTCGACTTATGTCCAGCTACGATGTACTAAATCGACCACTGTGCGCCTCATTGAATGCCCAAAGTTTTGTGCTTTGTCTGTCTCACTATCTCTAGATCATTGCATCAATGCCCATGCCTATCATCTCCAAAATATTTCTGTTAAAGTCATAATGTGCTCTCAAATGTATGCTTTTGACCATCCGGAGAGATTCTTTCACTTATTTTATTTATTTTATAAAACGTGACCCTTGCAGTATCCGCTGCAGAGACTGCTTAACTTCTGCCGACCACTTACATTATCTTTTGGGACATAATTTCACTGAGCAGACCAGTGAATCTGTTTCACGACATCATTTTGTACGAGTTAGAAAGAATAATACTGTCAAGAGAAAGTTTCCCATCGGAATTCGCAAAAAGCCTACATGTCTCATTCTTGTTGAAAACTTTATTCCCACGACACGGAAGCTTGCGAAAGTTTAACGCTGGTAATTATGAGAAGCACACTTCCACCAGACCATGTACTTCTGATTCTTTGCGGGTTTCGATCTCAAGTGAGTAATGAACTTTTTTTTTTTTTGGTTTTTTGGTTTTTTGGTTATCTCGATTATACTTAGAAAAGTAATGGTCAACTAAAGTAGCGTTCTGTGCATGTCCATGATTTCGCTTTCAGATAAGTTGATGGATGGGGTAGACAAATAAAAGAATTTGGTTTAAACGGCACTGTCCCTTTTGTCACAATATGATGATACGAGTTTATAGATACGAGTCATTTTGTGGATGTTCTTTTTCCGGGACAGAGCACATCTATTGCTATGTTGGTCAGCATGGTCACCAGATTCCTTGAATTCCGTCAGTCAAATGGCTTAGAACTTGTGGTGGTAAAGATTGCATTAAATGCTTTTTCTAGCCAAAAGGTCAGTGCGACACATTGTCTACGGGAATGACACTAAATCTGTGTCCACATTCAAAAACAAAACAAGTGCGGTCTTGCCTTCGTAAGTGGAACGATCTAAAGGGTGGTTAAATTTTAAGGGCCGATGTTGATTTTGAATAAAACACAAATTATTTAGGAAATTATTGTCATTTCTTTTTATTATGATAATATTGGTATGGTTCAATTATGTGTGAAACAAAATATCGGCCAAATGACCGCCGCGACCTTGGCGGCACACCTCCATCCGATGGTCCAAATTTTCGATGACGCTGAAGCATAATTGAGGTTCTATGCCGTTAATGTGCCGAATTATGTCATCCTTTAGCTCTTGAATTGTTGCTGGCTTATCGACCTTTTCTTTTAAATAACCCCAAAGAAAAAAATCCAACGGTGTCAAATCACTTGATCTTGGCGGCCAATTGACATCGCCACCACGTGAGATAACACGACCATTGAATTTGTCGCGCAAAAGAGCCTTTGTGGGTGCATTGGTTTTTCAACAATTGCTCTTGGATTGTCATTCGTCCAAATGCGGCAATTCTGCTTATTGACGAATCCACTGAGGTGAAAATGTGCCTCATCACTGAAGATGATTTTTTTCGAAAATTGTCATAATAAGCCTGAAAAACTTTAACGCGTTGCTCGATTGTGTATCTTTCCATGGTTCAAATTGAGTTAGTCTGAAACTGAGAAAAAAAATGCAGAAAAAAACTTGACGTTTAGATGTGGTTCAGATTCAACATCGGCTAAATATTATTATTATTATTGTACTACGACCTGATGAAATGAGAACAGAACTCACTAACTCTAGCAATATCCAATGCCTGATTCCATGTCTTATTCGATTATTCAAATATTCGATCAGCTGTCCGGGTCAGAGAGCTCGGATGCTGGTCGCATGCTGTGGGATGCAGACAGCTTTCTAGACTCGGATGACGACAAAATTAATACAATAAGTTTCTATCATCATCACACTCATGAAGTAGAAAGTAAGCATTGCATCACTTTCAGTTTTGGGCAAAAATTATGCGCATTTTTTAAATCAGAAATATAAAAATGCTGCATATAAGTGGAACAAACTTACTTTAAAGCGAAAGTTCTTGGTCACCTCATCAAATCATGTTCAAATATTCAGACGCCGAGCAGTTCATAGTATCGGTAAATCCTTGTCGAGTATGTGCAACGTTGTATGTCAGAAACTGTAAGCAAAAACAGCCTCCCATCCGTTTGGTCCACTGTCGATTGAAGGACTCACATCATCCAGGACTTTTGATCAAATTGATGTGGACTTCGCAGGGCCTCTCAATTGTTTCGATAAGTCAAGCGATAAGTTCATCGCATACGTTGGAAATTTATTGTTGAACGAACTCCATGGTGAGACGTGTTTTCGAGGCGCCTCATTCATTCCACATGAAGTACAATTAAAGCGGTTGTTGCAAAGGTGAGACTAAACTTCGAGCAATTAAGAATGCTTGTGACTGAAGCGGAGTAGATATATAGCTAATAGTGGACCGTTGAGTAGAATATCGAAAACTAAAGAAAGAACAGCTGGATGGCGCCGTTAGTTGAGTGACTGCCCCTGGTTAGAGGGGTCCTCGGTTCGAATCTGAATCTGGTTTTCAAATCTGCCCCAGTCACCATTTGCCGTTGGGATCAAATCAACGGCACTATCATTGGAGTTGTCAGTCAGTGGTAGTAGTCTGACTGTGGGTATCACAATGAACCAAAAAGTGTGCTGGCGCATTCGCTGACAGTCCAACTACCTAAGCCAAAGATAGAACGAAGAGAGGGTAACATGAAAAGAAGACTGCCGAATAGGTTAAGGTAGGTTAAGTTAATTTAAGGTTAAATAGTAAGAAGGGGTCTCCCTATCACACCAGCGCATTTGTTGGCAAGTCACGATGGCATCACTAATTTAAAAGAAGGACGGGATTCAAAGGGTACGCAAGCAGCAGTTGAAGAATACCAATATGTTATGGAATCGATGGCGAATATGTACAACTTGAAAACTATTTTTCACTTCAGCGAAGGCATTTCTCGAAAGGAGCTCATATCGCTCTTGTCTTTAATTCTGGTATAGAGTTAGTTGACAGTTAGAAAATTTCGCCATTTGGAGTCGGCATAAAAATGCACGTCCCATCCACTCGCGATCGGACGACAGAATGCATAACTTGAGTGGGTGTCGTATAAGCTAGCTCCAGGTGCACCTCGGACTATCGTGCCAAGCATATTATTATTATATTGTGTTAAGAATACACCGTGAATAGTGCCACGTCGGAGCAACGTTTACAAATTGTTAAAATTTATTTTGAAAAACATGGATGAAGTGATGGTTGACACGCTGCAGTCTGCGACTAGCGATACAGAGACGAGATTTCCAACTTTTCCATGCAACACTTGTACTCGGCAGTCAACATTCGAAGCATTGTTTCCTAATGTACTGTCAAGAGAATGTGAAAATTGGACCTACAGCCCCCGCGACCACATGCCCGAAATCAGATATAATCATTCATGTCATCAAAATATCTGTCAAATATCATTTGTCTGTGTATTATTTCAATTTAAAATTCTCACCCTCTAAGAAAAATCACGCTTTGTTGTTGATAAACCACTATTTCTTGACTACTCCATGGCAACGCATCACCATTTTCTTTCCATGACATGATTACATCTCTCCTTTGCTATCCACTGTAAAGGTACCTCTTGTCAGCTTAATTGAACGTAAACGATGTCGGAAGCCTTAATTTGTTGTCAAACATTTCAGAGAACATCAATGAAAGACAATGAACTCTTTACGATATTTGTTTATGTGGTGAATTACATGACATCCATGTAAGTGGCGGATTTTTTCGGGCATAATAAATTCATGATTTTACGAAAATTACATTATCCACGCTTTTATAACAATTTCACATTTTTTTTACTCCCCCTTCCATCCAATGGATACATCCTCTGCTGTGACTGACACCACGCTTTGAAAAACAACATCACAAAAGCCTCAACAGGCAATGTTATAGAATACGGCTTATTCAATGCTGGCAGGTCATACAAAGCCACTATTTGACCCGCACAGGCTACCGGCTAATGGGTAATCCTATTCAGAAAATCATGTATCTCTACCACAACCAAAATTCGCATTCAATGCGAACCATACAATCTGGCTGGCTCTTTGCAAAGCGTACACCGCCACCGCACTTCCGAGGTGTTAATGAAACGAAGAATGGGGGGAAAAAAAGCGTGATAATCGAAAAGCCACCGGGGCCATCGATGCGTAGATTATTGTCACCTGGGCTCGCTGTCAGTAATTTTAAATCCACCGCCCACCACACGTTGCTTGGTCAACCGGCAACTGAAACAGCCTCTCTTCGGTTTTCTCTCTACCACCGACCTCATGCTGTCTTCTGTTAATTTGTTGTCGTTCTGATCTCCTTGACATCTTCTGGCCCGAGTGGCGGGGGGCGAGGGAAGATTATTAAATTGTAACGGAGCTTGAATGAAAGTAAAAATAACTTATTAGCACGTCCTCAGCGCAAATTAGATTCTTAAGAGTCGCCAACACCGAAAAAAAAGAAATGGAACGCGACACAGTCTAAAGTGGGCCAGCACGTAGTCGCCAACCGCTTGTGTCTATACTCGTGGACAAGGCGTAATGGAAATGTGTTCGTTGGAATTCTATGAAAAGCTAATTTCGTATTGTTGGCATTGTTATTGTATTCGCTAGATATTGGACATTTGTTACACGGCGAGAGAGTTGAACACACGTCTAGGGAGACTCTGTTGAGCTACTTTGTTGCCCTTTTAAGGAGTACTGGGTATGATTCACGCAGTTTCCAGAATGCATGCAAAGTTGAGTTTGGTGAACTTTTCATAAGTGCGGCAAGCCAAGCTGTAGGAAGTGTGTACTGCTGTTAAGGGAATTACGATCTATACCTCTTCAAATAATTTCCTCATCCGATAAACCTGCTGATTAAACAATCGACTAGCTGCTACTGTCTGACCAGACATTCGACGGCACAGCGCTCTGGAGCTCTTCAGCTTATTCACTTAAGATCGACGAATCCACGGCACGCGTCCAGCGACCAGTGCATGACCAGAGGCAGTTTTCAGAAGACACATACTCTTTATTTCGTTATAGTCGCATTAACGTACGGGAACCATGTCTACTTCGCTTATTTGCATTCACAACAAGTTCCGCTTTGAAATTCACCTTCGTCAGCACAAGACAGGAGGGGGGCTATGCGTGGAGGGGGGCTATGCGTTCGAGTAAGATTTGTCAGGAATTGTTTGCCTATTCGGGTTATTATGTTTGCTTAGGTTGGACAGGACTAGATTTTTGTTGACATGACGCAACCTGCATCTATTTACCATCCATACACTTGCTCGATACAAGGCACATATTGTGTGTATAAATGTCTGGCGGTTTTGGTTATGTCAACTTTCATATCTTATGTATGTTTGGGATATTTAATAAAGATATCGTCAGGTGAACTCTAAGAGCAAACACTTTGAAAGAAGGACTTACTGTGGAGCTATCTGAAGGCTTCAAACATTTTGAGAGCCACTTGGTACACTTTGTGCAAGACAAACAGTGACAAAGATCTTGGCGTCAGTAAAGTACAGTGACGGCGTTACAACGCATGGTATTAATTATAAAAGTTACAAGAAATAGTTATAATTTGCCTTTTATTTACCAAGAATTTAGTCAATTGATGATTTTTGTTGCATAGCTTGCGTAATTGGCGTCATGGTGTCATGTTTTGTGTTGTATGACGAGTCATCATGGAAAAACACCACACTTCAACCACCTCTCTAAATTATTCAGCGGTATTTCGAATATCAGCGTTCTTTGAAAAAAATGTTTTTCATACATTTCGACCATCATATGGTGTGCATCACCAGCCTCCCGAGTCCGTTATTGGTTTTAACGTTCGCAAGTTCCAGTCTGAGTATACGTTTTTGGATGAGACGTGACAGAATAGACCACATCCAGTCCACAATGTGGCGACTGTATTTGATCCAGGCCTTGCTCTTGGACACGCCAACATTATTCGCGTAATTGGACAAAAATGATTATATTGGAAGCTGCAAAAATGAACAATGTACTTGTTGCACCTTGTTTTTGCTAAGGCCGGGCAGAAACAAATGAGATGCTCCAGAGTTCAATGCTGTTTTTTTTTTAGTTTCTGCATCTACCAGTGCGAGTTAGGTATAGTCTATGAGTTTGAACCACCAGACAGTGGTCTGTAATGAGTCCCACTTGTATGCAGTAGTTACTTTTATTAGCGAGATTTGTAGATTAGTTCTGGCAATGTTATATAAAACCTTGGTTTTGAGGCATGAATTGGTGATCTTCCATGCATTGTTTGCTGTTATTGGTAGTTCATTATCGAGTTTATTAAAGAACGATTTTATGGAAGCTGCGGTGTTTAATTTTTCAGATGTTCTTCAGTTTCCTGGATTCATTTCCCTGCATGCCCATGTGTCCAGGCAACCCAGTGGAGTGAGACTACGTTGTTACTACAAAAACCCTGTAGCACATCAAAGCAACTGAGTACCATTTTGGACTTTATTGTGTTATTTTCAAGTGCTTTTAGCGTTGCGATTTGTGCTGCTTTTCAGGCTTTTCGTTTTATGGATGGCAAACAGCTCTGCTTGAAAGATGCTGCTTCTTTCGTGCAGTTTGTAACAGTTTTTGAGATCTTGCAATGCACGAATATACCAACTCCATATACAATATCATACTGTTTGGAGCCATCTGTGTAATCATTAAAGGAGCTTCATTTCGGATCAGTGCTTCCGTTTAAATGTAACGGGTGATGGGCTGTTGGTAATCTGTATTAATATTGGCAATATAAATAAAAATGCAATGCCCGAAGGCATTACATTATTTGTCTCTTATAGACTTAGTGCCAACTGAACCAAAACGCCTTTGGCGAATTGTCTAATGGGAAGTAGCTGTAAGATCACATTAAATTAAGCTGTCAATTTTGTTTTTAAAGTCCCCGTTATTCCAAGGAACATGGGGCGTTGTAGCCTTTCAAGCTTTACCTGAGAAGATATTTTTTCCATGGCTTTCCACCACACCACGACCCCGTACAGTAAGATTGGTTTTACCAGAGAGGTGGGTGGGGGGAATGAAGAAATTTGTCACTAATTAACTTTAAAAAGAACCAGTAATGAATCTCATGTTACGTCTCACGTCCGTTCACAAATTGTGATACACGTTCGTACATGTGTTCGCGCTCTGTCATTAGTATTGAATTACCACCGCTCTGAGTAAGTGATGCCCACTCCTTCTAAAGTTGATATATTTACATCAAAGGTAGTATATTGTTCTGCTTTATTTTTCAGTGTTCTATTACTGTCAGCTGATATTTTTGACCCACATCGACAATTCTACGACCTTCAGTAACGATGCTCATTTCTGGCAGAATGCTTTTAGCAACAGAACTGCTGTACATGGTCCGATGAGCAAGCACGGACAATTCAATGTCTGTCCGAAATCATGGGCAATCAAAGATTACCACGTTGTTCAATGTTCGAAATTATTTCTTTTTGTTTGCCCGAAATACGCAAGCATTTCCACTAAAACGACTCTACATGTCACAACGCATGCGAATCGAACCAATTTATGAATGAGTTTGGAGAGTTGTCTCGTTTTGGACTCGCTTTCTCGATTATACGCTAATTCGCACGTCTCCGATAAGGCGTCGTCTCTCGCGTAGTATAATTGACGGAAGCAAAACAACACCTAATCCAACTAACATTCCGCTTAGACGAGACTCAAAAATTGAATTTATGGAAATGAGAGCATTATTTTGAATGCGAGTAGTCGTGCATGTCACTGTTCGGCTGAATTGTATTTAATATAATAACTATAACAATATGAGTATCGGGTGCGGGATTGTCATGCGCATTGCTTCAACAACAACCACTTCTACCGCGCAATTAACTCTAGTCACCCAACATTGGCGTGTTTGCACCCACTGCACTACGGCTTTAAAAATGTATTACAAACCAAATATTGGCCTCTCCTCCAAATTCAAGAATTCTAATACAACAATATTGGGGCTACGGAACCCATGTCTTGAAATATGCTGCCATTAGTGCGTTGTTTGAAGCTGTTCAAAGAAAAATTCTTCAGAAAAATGTTTCGAAGCCGACTTATGAAAAATGGACTAGGTGGTAATCATAGCTAGGATAATTGTTTAGATTATTGTACTAAAGTGATGAGGATTAAGCGACACTAGGCAAAATTACTACAATCTATTAGGAGATCCAGTCGGTGTTATTTTTCCTGCAATTAAAAAAACATAAAAGTACAAAAAGCGTATGTATCACCCGCCCTGCACCTGCACCTACATAGTGCAAAGTTCAAGAGAGTTTTATAACTCACATGGTCACAGATCCACCTCCTTCTTGTCACTGATAACGCTCAGAGAGTATGATTCTCTCGAAATCTCCAACTTCGCTGTTCCGAGTCTGCATAAAACCATAATATAGGTCCTTTCCAGTCATGAGAGAACAATATTACGCACTAAACGAGTGGTTGTAGAACCACTGTCAGCAGTCAGGTAACGCTACCAATACTACAATAGTAAGTCGCTCTTTTCGTAGCCTATACAAGACTTTGTTGCCATTGAAGTGCTTTTTTCAAGCGGGGATTGCAGTTATCGCAGAGCTGTGTCCTATCTTCCATGTAATGGATCTGCGGTTTCTCATCACCATCTTTAGTGACCTGCACGTTCCACTAAAGGGGTCGCGGGGAAAGTACGCAAGAGGGATCTCCAGGCCACTCAATCATCGGACATCGACTCTAACTCTTCAGGAGTTATACCCAAGCGGAATCAGTCGAGTTTTAGGACTTGACCTAACCACCTCGTCCTTGGTCTGCCAAGCGAACAACTACCCGATGAAGTCGCCTTCAGAGCACCTTAGAGCTTGGAACTATTTTATAACGAAGCAAAGAAAATCAGTTTCCTGGTCGATATCATTAAAGGATACTGTTTGATGAGAGAAAGTGCGAGAAGGCGCTACACCAAGCGATCTCTGGAGACGTTTTCTGAATGACGAGGAAATGGGGAAACGTCGCACATCTTCCCTGTACCTACCAAGCTATGGCGTCCCAAAGGCACTACATCTGCGGGAATCTGTTTAACTTAAGTACATATCTATAGTCTACTACTATTCACTGAAAGTTAAAATTGTTTCGTACTATCGGATAAATGGACTAAACTCAGGCGCATTGAGTCTATTCTGATTAAAGTGCATTCTCAACGTAGGTCAGTTCACTTACCACTGTGTTAGAACTAAGAGAGTAAACCAATGCTGGTCAATGAATTTGAGAATCCCTACAACTCCAGGGAAGTGGTGTGGTGCATTGGACAATTGCGTCCATTGATAATAGACGTTCCACGCTAAAATGCTCAATTCAATTGCTGGTGGGTTTCAATTCTTTCGCCATTCAAGGGGGTTTCAGTTTCCCTTGGCAGTGACTATTGTATATTGTGTCTCTTCGCCAGCAAAATAGAAAGAAGACTAGCTCCCTATGATCATAGAGTGAGAGCGAGTACAGAAATCAATTTCAAATTGAATTCCACTCCAATTTTCTCCAAAGGTCTACGGCTTCTTCACCCACTTTCAGATTGAATGTGATCGATTTCTTCATCAAGTCGGGCGATTCAGTCTGAAGAAAGGTATGCTCCGGAGTCTCTCGATGGTCCTTTGGATAAAACCCAATAACAGATTTTTGACAATTTACCAAAGCCATCTGTACACATCTGGTTTATCGTATTCTCGCCTAACACTCAAATCGAGGGCATTGCATCCATTGTCTGTCTTCAGAACCAATATAGATTTCAAAAAATATTCCCACACACACACACAAAGTGGCATTCAGCAAACAATTGTCCCCTCAGGTGACAATAAAAGCAACAACCCCCCGCCCAAGCACCTCTCAAGATGACTTATCCACCCTTATTGTTCCAGGGGATTACAGAAAGAGACCAATAACATATGCAATTGCGTTTTTACCACACCTCTATTACCCACTCAATCCCATCCTTAGCACACACAGTCCTTTTCAAAGCCATAAAGACCAAGAAATCCTTCACAGAATTTTCAAACACAACATTGCCACCGGAAGGATCTTCAGCTACGGTCTTAAGTATGTTTTCATTTGAACCAAATTTCGCTCAGCCAACAAGTCACTTCATGGACGGGCAATATGGTACACGCTACATACACGTATGGCTGTGTGCAGCGTTCACCCCGAGGACGATGACGAGGATGAGGATGTTTTCAGTTTTCATTTTTTTTTTGCTGTATTTTGCTGCGTTTAAATCAAATTGGATTATGTGTCGCTCCTTTGGCATAAAAAAATACACACGGTAAAAGGAAAAATTGGTCGGATTGTCAACATAAAGGATATCTTGTATGCGCGCTCTTATGGTGTATCTGGCTGGCGTCTCACCACTGGCATTGGTAATTTGTACGGTTGTGTGCGGGTCCCTTCTACATCTCTAGCCTCACCTCTCACATAGCCCACCTACTCTAAAATAAAAATCCCTTTTAATCTTTTCTTCTTCGTTTTTTTGCCGTATCTTTTCGATTTTTTTCTTCGTTTTTTTTTAGTTTATCCTGCTACGTTCCACGGAGGAAGCAAATGGGCGTACACAAGGTAAGTAATGTTGTTGGCAAGGAAAAAGGAAGAAAAGACGAAGGAAAGAAAACACCCCAGAGCTCACCTCGAAAGGGACGTTAAGTAGGAGCACAAGTGTAGAAAAAAGGATAACACAAAATGTTCGTTCACCTTTTATGATTTGTTTTCCTTAACAGGTCGTCAGTATGAAAAGGATTTATATTAAATGTATTTCCTCTTTGCATATATTATGTGCGCCTTTCTTATATCCTCCGCTTTCGCGTCCCTGGCTGCTCCTACGCAGATTGCTGTACACACGTCCTTCGGCATTGTACCAACACGTACGTACGTATATAATCGCGTATAACCCTTTCGCAAATTGCTGCCGCTGCTGCATGCTGCGGAAGTTACTATCGTCCTTTGGCATTTCACCAACGCCGCCACCCCCCATAGCTTCGCTAGGCGTCAGAGGTGGGCTTTAAGAGGAGCGTAATGGAACGCAGGAAATGGGAAATGGATAGGGTGCGGGGAGATATTCCCTCACTCGCATGCCTAGATCCGGTCGAGACGACAGCACGTCCTTGGATGTGCAGGGGTATTCAATAGATTTACGCACACATTAGGTGATAGACACAGCCATTGATAGGTGAACGCACACACACACACAAGCAGGTCCGTTTTGAAGGACAACTGCCCGTGCCTTCTTTCCCGGGAAGGAGCGCTGGTGGGAATGCGAAAAAAATGGAATGAATTTGAAACGGATTTAGGGCGGTTGGAAATGGAGGGCTATGAGGTGAGAAAGGATTCTTGGGAAATACCCCGCGTATGGACCCCGCCTTGAATTGCTATGTATTCAGCAATAAGTCATTTTGTGAACCCCGCCCCCGAACCACTTTCCCATGAAAAGCTGAAGTAAAACAATCTCAATCCGTGGGAGGCCGTTAACCGGATTTTCGCAAATGGGTACGCTCTTCGCGTGGATGGAGCAAAGCAACTCCAGTGCTTTACGTAATTGGATTAACGTTGATGTTATGGTTGGCGGATGTTTGCAGGTTCTGCTGGGTAATGGCGAATATGTTTTAATTCGTTTTTGGGGAAGATCAAGTCAAATGAAAATCAACATATGACCATTCATTTTCAACAACAGAGGATAATTAAGTGAGAAAGGACTCCCTTCTGAGAGACTCCATGTTAGCATGAGAGAAAGTTTCATACGATGCGGTTTAAGGCGGAAATGTTGTTTTGTGAAATCACGTACTAGAGAGATGATTGATGATTTAACAGCTTCACAGGTTAACCTCTTGTCTGTTGGTGAGTTTGATGGATAATCACCAATTTGTTGATGGTTATTCACTAACCATCGAACGTTATCGCGTATTTAAGCACACTTTTTTGCATACATCAGTAAAACATGTATTGGGCTCATTCATGTATTCCTGTTCTCAATAATGTCAAAATTCATTAAAAAATTCCCACCGTGAAGCTAAGCACTCGTAAATTTATCGGACATCTGGCATTATCTTGAGGACTGCGTTCGCGAGTTACAGCAACTTAAAGTAAGTTTCGCTTTTAGGTATTTTAAAAAGTTTTATCAGTCAAGATATATGAAATTTCAACGGAAAGTATATGGATTGAAAAATCAATTCTTACGATTGTATAATCACAACTAGATTTATTAAATTAAATTAACATGATGTTTTACATTTATTACTAAAAAGCTAGGTAGGTAAGCTTTTTTAACGTCTTACACGAAACTCAAAAGTGGAGAGTTCTCCAAGGGTGCATACTGTCACCACCATTGAACTTATGCGATTCAATGGACTATGACATCTTACCTTAACAATTTGACTACGCTGACGATGTTCGGATAATGGACCTCCACTAGATGGCCCAGAATCTAGAAGCTGAGGCAAATAAAGTTTGGCTCAAAATAAATACAGCCCTTAGCATTTCTAACACCCGTGCCAACAGAAGCTTGCCGGACAGAAGTCGAGACTCGACAGCGTTGGATGTGTGAAGCAGAATCGGGAAAGCTAAATCAATATTCGGAATGATATCCAATCTAGAAAAGCAACGATATCAGTTTGAGAGCTTAGCTGTGACTGTTCCACTACAATGTGGAATTTCGCAAACAAATGTTTAAGGAACATCCATAGAATTGCTTGACCGAACCGTGCCTTCAACAAGCTTTAATTTTATCTGGGAACAGCATACGGCCTGGGTCACGAATCTATGGGAGGTTAGTCTATGAATACCGGTCAGGACTAAGACGACATTCAGAAAGCCATTTTTTTTGTCAACAATTACAAGCAGTGTTCTGACTAATTAACGAAAGAGAAGAAAATATAACTGAAAGCAGTACCAAAAATTAAAAATAGGTTTTTTTAAAAAGAGTGTAACAAAATGCCAAAACGGCTAAGACGTGTAATAAAAGAATATCCGAAACAACACGAATAGCAACGTCGTCTTGCTTTTGTAAGACGAATGTATATACTACTAACAAAATAGACTTTTATCCCAGGTTCAACTTGCTTTTTATAGTTTATGACATGTTCAAGGATGTTGTATGAGTTTCAGTTGGAGCTAATGTATATCAAATTTTATTGAAATTTCTCGTTATTGTGACAGCTAATTTGTTCAGCATACTCGCAAGGGCTCAAACTCAAGATTGGCTACACGCATCGGTAGTTGCGTGTAAATCTTGCTTCTCAGTCAACTGCAGAGAGTAGTAAATGCTCAAACAAACCATTCAAATGCGGACTCCAATAACACACCGTAAGATACGTTAATACGTTAATATGGGACTTAAATCAACGCCAACAAAGCATGTCGTTAGTGGCCCTATGGTTTGATGAGTGCAGAGATCCCGCCATTTTATGGCGACATCCGGCTAAGTTTGACATTCATTCTATTGACACATTTCACGGTGCAGTGATGGGAACGAAAATCGTACATTATTGAGAAATTAACGTCAACAATTTTCGTTTAACAACTTCCTAGACTGACTCTGGGATATATTTGAAGACGATTTGATATCTGAGAAAGGGAGTACACTCCCACATTTGGGTATGAAAATGAGCTCAGTCCTCAGATTAGAATCTCTCGGTCATTTTCATCCACGACAGGCAATCCTCATTGAGAAAATGTATTCGAACCACATTGTTGTCGGTTTTCAAGTCATTCAAAAACACCCTATCCAGTCACAGTTGGTTATTTACGTAAATACATGTGAATGCCTCCCTTTTAAAGGTTCATGCAACAGTCCATGGCAAATTCAGTCCCGCACAATATGAACCTAATGCAACATCAATCGTATTTGTGGCCTTCAGAACGGACCACCCCTCCCCTCGCATTGCCCGGACCCAAAATAGAGGTCAGGTGTAAGTCTCTAAATGAAACAACTCCATTTGAAATGCACTCATGTGTATAAGACCGCTTCCACTTGAACGATGTATTGAATCGGTTCCCATTTCAAGTCCCTCGCCCAGATTTCAGTGTTCATGCCCCTGTGTGTCTGCTGACTTGTGAACACAATGTGGATGGGAATCTGAACCGCTTTTGAGTTGCTCTTCCTGTATCCTTTTTCCCTTCGGTGTAGACTCAACCCGTCATTAATCCAGAGAACACATTTATTATTTAAAAGAAAGCCAACGACGAAGAAAAAGCATTTCCGCTTTACTTCCTCCTGGTATCCTTCAAATTAAGGTTGCATCCTTGAGTGGCTTCCTTCATATCTTGACAGACAGGTCAATGATTAGTAATGGTTAGGATCTACCATCAATTAGGGGGAGGAAGCGAGGTTACAAAAGCTCCTTCGGTGAGTTCAAGAGGAATTGAGTTAAGCCATACGATGGGAGGAAGTTGTGCGATGACTGGGGTAGCTTAACTCGGGCTGATAGTGAAATCTTCAGTGCCTGCCCGTTGTTGGGCTTTTGGTCGTGGAATCTGAAGTTCAAACGCATACACCGGACTTGAGAATTCAGTTGTGACTTGACTTGGCTTGGCCGGTTCTCTGCATAAGCTGCAGGATGCTAAATTAAGTTAAAAAGCAGTAGCTTTGATTGTCAACTTCGTCCACCGAAGAAATCCGACAGATTTTTAGATCGATAGATCTACCGCGTGAGTACGTATCCAATTACATGGTTCCGCTTCTCGCTTTATCCAGCTTAATGGAACGACAAACTCAATTACAGATGTGTACAGCCAAGCGAAGGCTTCAACCTTGACACAACTCCGCTGGCAAACTGATTGAAGGAATTCCACGGATTCCAGTAAAACTTTCTCCAAAGTCGCACTCAATCCCATGCCACTTTATAGACGACACCACCCGGAACTACATCTCCCCTTTGAAAACCCACAAGATACATCAAAAAAGTGCAAAAAGAAAACGTTGTCAATGGAGCACCCAAGAATTCCCATCAAAGATTACCCGCCCTCGACGGTCCCCGTCAAGAATATCCGCCAGCCCAAGCCGACTGACTCCGTCTCCTCCAACCAAGGAACACATTCACAGAACAATTTAAATATCGCATTAGCGTAATGAACCATTCAATTCGTGAGCAGAGAGAGAGTGGAAAAAAAGAGGAAAACAAGAAATGAAATTCAAAACGCTGATCTGAATGTGCGATGTTCTATGATCTCATCCCCTGGAAACTTCTCCACCATTGCCTTCGTCAACATTTGGAAACAGCTAACCAAGTCTAAGCATCCGTCCGATTGCGGGACGAAATGCGCCGGGGGAGGAGTGCACAGTGAGCCGAGGGAAGGCCCTCAAAAACGAGGTCTTTTCCACTTCATCTCAGTTTGGCATCGCACAGGTGAGGGAGACGAACATTGAAGTTAGACGATGATGATGTCGATAATGACGTTGGTGATTATACTCACGGCATGGAGGTGGAGATGCTGTCGGGATAAGATAAGGACCTTCAAGCCCGAAACACGTTGATACAGGCGACGCCGCAGGCATGTCTGCGGTCTGTGGGTGTACGTTGCGTTGTTCTCGGGCAAGGCTCCAATGCGAACAAAAGGGATTAATTCACTGAAACCCAAAAAGGGTATCTTAGACAAGTTTTGTAACCGAGACATGTCAAGGGACACAGAATAGACAGAGATGTCCACCGATCCATGCCTGTGTCGAAGCGGCCGCCCGCACCCCTTCTTGCCTGGCATACTGTGTTAACCCACGAACTCGTTTCCGATGTAGGCACGTCACGTCGTTATGCGGTTGCTATCTGCACAGTTTTACTTGTGACATCTTCCAGGAACTGAATTCACTTGTCGTAAGCGAGCATGGTGACGTTTTTACGTTTCTCCAAATTTATTTATTTTCCTTTTCTTTTTTTGTACTCGTCTTTTTTTGTGAATTTACTTTGAGACAACGACGGCGACATTCGTAAAAGTGATGCACATACCCACATGCATGGCTTCCCCATGTCGACGACAACGACGGCAACGAATGTTCACGTTTGCCAAAAATTTTCATTTCATTGTTTACCCGTCGCAAGTATTTCGTGGGGGTTGCGCTGTCTTTTTTGGTTTCGTTTCGGGTGGAATTGTGCAAAAGGTAGATTTGCACGAGGATTACCATATCGCACATGTGGAATCGAATCAAGGATTCTCTCGGATTGTCTGGGAGTGGATGCGGGCTTACGGCTGGAAGCGACAAACCTCCCTCCATGCATCGCATTAGTGCCCGATAACGGAAATGTGAATGCAAATTTTCATTTCGGCATTTTCGGGCGTAATGCTCTCCATGTTCCCCCAGCTATTATTTTTCACATCTGAGGCAAGAACTTCAAGGACGTGGGCTGCGCTGCGGTGCGGTGCGGTTCAGGCTGGCTGGCTAATGAGTTCGTTTTGAATGACTTGAATCGCTCCTCCTTAGCTCGAAATGATGCCCTTTATGCCGGAGCATACGTATGGAAAGTGCACACACAATGGATGCATGGTGCATTGGATTGCTCCTGGTTTAGCATAGTTTCAGCGGCTAATTGGAGTGGATTGAATTCCATTGGATTCCGGCAGTAATTGTGTGACATTCAGGTTCCTGCAGAGACATCGTGAGGGGCTGACGAGCAAGGACGATGGAAGAATCGAAGGCGCTCCTATCCTCGTCGGGGTGCAGTTCATTGGAAATTGTGCACGCGGTGGTGGTGAAAGTCTTGTCTCCCGGCGTACTCCGGTTTAATGCGATCGATTTCTGAAGTATTTCTCCGTGGTGAGACTCTGGTTCGCCGGCAGTGCGCCAGCTAAGGCTGTCGAAGTAATTGACTACACCGCGAGTACATAATCGAGAAAATTAGTCGGCTTGCCTTATGGGTTGTTAATTACTCGCTCAAGGACTACCGAGAAACCTTGAGTAATTGGAATTTGATTGCTTTATAATGAGTTGAATTTGAGTGTTGTGCGCATTAACTGCGTCACGGCATCAATGCGGCCGGGGAACCTTCTTGTTGAATTTCAGCGTAAAGTCAAGAATGTGAAAAGGAAGTCGCGGTTTTTTTTTAGTTTGATTATAAGAGCCAATCAGACATATCCTTAGGACGTGGTAATTGAAAACTTTCCAGACAATGAAACCGCTAATTCCCGTGGTTAACGAAGGAGCACTTGGGTACTTCTTAATATTCATCTAAAGTGAAAGGGTGGGTGTTTTTTTTTTTGCTGGAAAAGGCATCGTTGATAAATCGAGGTCAAGTGAATGAGCATTCATTTGAGCATAGAAGAGGTTGAAGTCTGAAGAGTGGCGCTATTCATCAATCTTCTATGGATCTTGGTTAAATAACCGTACAAAGGAGTACTTCAGTACCGAGATTGAATCACTTCTTTCTAAAAACTAAACATTTTCTTCAATATGACTATCAGTTTATGGTGTCAGGCATCCATAACATAATATAGGCTCTTACTTATTTGTTCGGTATTCACTTTTGATGACGACCTAAAGCTCGAGCACTGACATTGAGGGCACCGGTGGTTTGTGTATGATCGTATACCTGTGACTTCAAGAAAAGTCAAACGTTGTCGGATCCCATGATCTCGTGGCTATTTCATGTCGCTTCTGCGTGAGACATGCTTGTCCTCATGTCCTCAAGAGAGCGATCGGCACGTTTCGCTCGCTTAATGGAACCACATGTCACTATCACCTAGTTTGGGCCTAGAGAAAATTTGCTTGTCATCGTTTGGTGGTGCTCTTCGAAAATGGTTATGCATTGCTCTCGTTGTTCTCAAGACAGAGGGATGATTCCGCCGGCCTACAACCCATACCAAAACATTGACTTTCCGCCAATGCATTGCCGCATGCTGGATCTCTCGGTAATAACGTAGCGAACACACTACGCTGTTTATGGTCGGTTTCTCAAGGCGTAGAGAAATAACAAGTAGAAAAATAACAAAAAATTAAACAACATGGCCGCAGTGATCTGCCAAAATCGACATGTCTCTATTTGAAATCCCCTTAATAGAAGAAAACACGTTCTTGTTACGGGGATCGCGGGTTGAACGTTCAGGAGAAGAAATGTATTATTCGGGACGAAAAAGAAAAGTGGCATGAATGATATACAACAAAGTGGCTCATGAAACAAAATTTGTTCAAATTTACATAAGCTGCGGGGCAATAAAGTCGTCGCGTATGGTCATTCAGAGGTCCATTTATATTATACTATGTTTTAACAAACATGTAGATGCTCTGGCCCGAGAACGAGGCGCGCTCGCTCTTATAAAGAGATTGTTTTACAACAGCCAACTTGATACGAGGGTGAAGGTAATCTGCTACAATGCTCACCTGTGGCTGTCTCGTGTGGTTCAACATGAGTGCTTGATGGAAACGATTTGGATGTTTGAGAGAGCTTGTCTTAGGGCTCGTGCTAGAGAAAATTGCAACAGAACAAACCTGATACGAGTGGACATTTTCCTGTTGAAATTGATTCGAGGCCATACTACCAGAGCGATGAACTCGGTCAATAACTTGATATCGGGGGCTCACTTCCCTAATGCTCTCTATCACGAAAAGGTACGTCATAACGGCTTCGTCCCCTCAGAAGCATTTCTTCATCTGGACAAGTACGGCCTGATACAAGACGTAAACGCGGTACCGCTCCTATAACACATAGCTCGTTCAACTGTGGATGAGCGACTCAACCACGACCGTACCGTAGCACAACGAGCTGAGGAAGATCCCCTCAGTTTCAGTACGGCGGCATCAAGCCGCCGGGATGTTAGGGATGTTGCTAAGCAGCACCAGTTCTGGTGGCTGGGAAGCGAGAGTACTCCATCGTCGAATCCTTTAGACCCTGGGTGGAAAGGGTAGCTTAGATCCCCTCATGGGGAGTAGTAGGCTGCTGTAAACTATGCCCGACTTACATCCAATGTATATAGTTACGTATATGCACAAAAAAATTTTTGAGTTGGTTATATTAAATTAGTTTGCAATTAAAGTTTAGTTTTATTTTGAGGTAGAATATAAGTTAGTCTAGTTATTTTTCTTTTAAATTTTTTGTATTGTACAATTCTGAAGTCATACTAGATTATTGACCTCTTAAACATATTCGTTATTATGTTAAGTCGAAAGACATATTTTAGAATTAAGATTAGCTTAGAATGCCTGCCGAGGGCCAGTAAGTTAGAAATAGTAATATTGTTCGTCCAACTAGTTTTAAGCGTGTTTGTCTAGTATGTAGTTTGTTCTGAATTTGTAAAAAGAAATCAAATCTCATTTGTAGCAATATTATCAAAGATTAAAATGAAAAGACACTAAACTTTTCGACACCCACTGCACGGTGTTTAACTCAATTCCAACTCCTTTAGAATCCTCCGTCCGCTTAACTTAGTTAGCATCACTCGCTTTGGTCAGTTAAGAGGAACGTTGTTGTAAATTTAAAACAAATATATATATCTAATATATAATATATAAAATATATAAGTCAGATCATATATGTATAGTTGCGGGTTTGTTTATGTGCGTCGCTGCGACTGCGCCAGTTTATAACTATTTGAATATATGATTATATTTTATTTAATTAACTATTTATCTAACAAAATTTGTTAATTTCATACCATTTATTCTAGAATATAAGTTCCGTACTCCTTGGAACCAATTACCGAATGTGTTAAAGCCTTTAAAAAGAGAGTCTATAAGGGTTCAACAAGTGTGAGTTTTAGCTGTCTAAAATAAATCAAATTGTAGGATATCCTGATCTGGAGCTGTGCTTCTTTACTCAACTTTCTTACAAAAACTGTCTGAGACACTATACTAAGTGTCTCTTCCCGCTATCGCCACCATCAATTGAGATCGAGGGCATTCCTCAACATCTGTCCACTATTAACGATTTCCTAAGTCACAACAAAGCCGGCGAAGCAATCAAAATCATTCCTTGCCAAAGCCAATCCCGCTTAACTCGGCACAACTGTCGTAAGAAACTCACAAAGGGTAAAACAATCGCAAACACGACCGGAATAGATATTCGAGGGAAGAAAGCCAAACCTGAACGGGAACGTGCCAAATGATTCATATTAACCCCCATCTGTCATTACGCATCATATCGTGATTATTCCTGGCTGGCGGCACATCCACTGCCACCGCTGCGCCGGTGTCTGCCTGTTATGCGATACCGACCAACAATAATTATCCAAATAAATATGCGAGTCACATATTTGATGTTTTTGCAGTTTGAAATTAATGCCCGACTCACTCCAGCTGCACCCTCACTTTGAATAAGCACCCGTAGGAGCACTACTCATCCCGGCGACGACGCCGACGACGACGGTGGCTGGACGCTCGGACTACTTAGTTGTGCTGCTGGTGTCTGTCTGCAGCGCTCTACTATGTTTCAGTAGCGGCAATTCAACACAGATGCTGCCGGACAAAACTTCATTAATTTAATGCCGGGAACGGTTTCGGTAGTCTTGCTGCCTCTATTGGATCTACTCGTGGCGAATCTGGTGTTGTTGCTGGTGCTGGCGATGCCTGCGGTGGTGGCAACGGCGATGATACCAGTTACGATACTCGTGGATGGAAACGATAGTGTGCAGGAATATTCTCTCTGCCGCCGCTACTCTGTGTGTATCTAGGAGGCATATTAATTTCGCTTGTAATAGCTTGGAACTGGGGCTGCTGTGGCCAGCATTGGACGTGTAGGTGCCCGGTTAAGATTAGTCCCTCGGTTATGGTTGTGTAGATATCATTGGAAAATTTCTGGTTTTTATTTCATAATTTTTGCATGAGCTCAACACTCTCGAGTGTAATGCGCATTCGGTTTTAAGTTTTGTTCTCTTCTGGTGCTGTTGCATCTTAATTGCATTCGGAGTTGGATAGCCCACGTATCCTTGTGCTTGCTTGTCCACTGCATGAAGGCACAAATGTTGCATTTCGAAGAATGCTTTGGTGGCGGTTGTATGTTAAATTTTAAAGAGTGACCATTAGTGATTGAGTTATATGGTCTTCTCGTGATTTACATTCGCTGATGATTCCATTTTGTTACATTCGTGAAAAAAGATTTTTTGTTTCGATGAGTTACCATAAGTCCATGCACGTCCGTCATAATTGAACCTTAAATTTTCACAAGCCTTTGATAGTACCTCATTAACTTAGGTCGTACAATTTAACAGCCGAGACGAATATAACATGTCGAAAGAAAATGCTGCAATGACTTGGTCTTTATACCGGATGTTCAGTCTTCCTCTCCCTCGGATTCAAAGACCCTCTTAGCTGGAACGTTGCTATCCATGTCCTCGATGTGGCCGAACAATGAGCAATGTCATCGGATTTTTACCGATTTCGCGGTTGTGTCTTCTCGTCCATTGGCCTTTCTCGCAGACGGGACCATATCCGACGTAAAATTTGTATTTCGAAGGCACCAAGAATCAGATCTGCTGTTTTGTTTAAGACTGGAGATTTCGGCTCCATATGGCAGGATAGGTAAAATAATTGTTTGGTAGCGCCGAATTTTGAGTCCTTCGAGTTAGCAGTTTGAAACTATTTGTATCGACAAGCCAAGGGCTGTTCTACATCGGATATCCAGTAGCTTGTCGTTTGTCAAGTTCTCGTTTGTGCCGAGATACACAAACATCTGTACAACGTCAAAATGGTGGTTGATCGATCGTGATGTCATCATCAACATCATCTTCTGACCCGCATGATCCTCAAAAGGGGTCGCCGAGGCAAAGCAAGCACGAGAGATCTCCAGGCAACTCGATCCTCCGCCGTCGACTCTAACTGATCAGGAGTTATGCCCAAGCGCAACCAAGCGAGTTTTTGGACTTGGTCCAACCACCTTGTCGTCGGTCTGCCAAGCGGTCGCCTATCTGATAGAATCGCATAGTTGACGCGCCTGGAAAGTGATGATGGGGATATTCGTGTCACGTTTCCAAACAATCGAAGCATAGATGTTTCCCGTGTTTCGTGTTTCCCACCCTATCACTGCGAGTAACCCCAACAACAGCACGAAGAAATCTCATCTCTTCAGTTTGTTTTCGCGATCTTATTCTTTCGGTCACTACACAAACTTCAAGAGAGTTGGAACAATTAATTCGGAATTAAATACCGCTAACTTAGCTTTGACACAAAGGTCGGCCTTCCTGATTACAGATCTTCAAAGCTGTTACCCAGCTTGGCCAGTCCAGCCGATTCAAGTCTTTGCCCCGAACACTGAACATCGAAACACAGACATATATATGCAACCATAATGCCCCAATGCCGAGAACCGGGGAATGCGGCATTTAAGAAACCGGCGATGGAGATTCTGAAAGCTGAAATCTCTACTCTAGGTGAAGTCTCGACAGAGCCAGAAATCGATGATAGAGCAAAATACAATTGCCTTGCGTCTGAACATACCGCATAGGGATTTCTGCAGAGGCGATGAAGAAGTATAATCTATTCAACATCTGCTCTGCGAATACCCAGCCATAGAAATAAATAGAAGGCTACTCTTGAGAAAAACACTACTTTGTGAAGCACAATGATCCCAATACAGTGGCCTAAATGAACCACGGGTAAACTCATCACGGCACCCGTCTACACTGTATCTACCCACTACTCAATGCTACGTAATGCTGTGATTTCTTGATCGTAGATCGCAGGGCTAGTCTACACATGACCTCAACTTCCAGTCTGGCCACAGTCAACCTATGCTGAACTACGGAATGGTCTCAATCGGGTCTAAATTTCTTAGTTTATGTCTTGGCCGTAATGGTTAGGCAAATCATTATCATCATCATCATCATCTTCTGGCCCGCATGATCCACTAAAGGGGTCGCGGGCAACTCGATCCTCCACCATCGACTCTAACTCATCAAGAGCAATGCCCAAGAGTAACTCGGCGAGTTCTTGGACTTGGTCCAACCACCTCATCCTGGGTCTGCAAGCGGTCGCCTACCTGATGGAATCGCATTCAACGCCCGCCTCGGAAGTCGTGATGATGGGGACATTCCTGCCACGTGACCAAACCACCGAAACATAGCCCTTTCCGTTCGAAGAAGCAGCTGCTCAATGTTGAGTTCCTCACGCACTGCCGTGTTTCTCACCCTATCCTGGCGAGTAATTCCCACAACAGCACGAAGAAATCTCATCTCAGCAGCTTACACTCGCGATCTTATTCTTTCGGTCATTACCCAAATTTCATGACCATAGGTGAGAGTTGGAAAAAATACTGAGTTGAAAACCGCTAACTTGGCTGTGACACCAAGCTCGGCCTTTCTGAATACAAAACTACCAAGCTGTGTCAAAACTGACCTGTCTTGACCAATCCTACAGGAAAGCTCAGCATTACTCCTTCCATCACTCGTGAAAAAGACCCCGAGATACTTAAACTTCTGCACCTGCTTCAATGGGACTCCACTAACATGCAGAGTGCATTGAACAGGCGTTTTGGAAATGACCATAACCTCCGATTTGTCCACGTTAACCCTCATTCCAGCATCAGCACATACGGCCACAAACCTATCGAGTGCGCGCTGGAGTTCCGTCTGGGAGGAAGTGAGGATAACTAAGTCATCTGCAAAAAGAAGATGACTTACCCTCAACTCTCCCAATGTGAAACATTCTTCACCTCGGCTGCGCTGCAACATCCAGTCCATATATACAATGAAAAGGAGAGATGACAAGACACACCCTTGGCGAAGTCCAACGCCCACGGTGAAAGGTGTTGATTTAGCACCGTTTACCCGAACACAGCTGCTACAGTTTGTGTATAGAGACTGAATGGCCCCCAGAAGAGGACCATCAATCCCATACTGCTGAAGGACACTCCAGAGTTTACCTCGAGGGACTCGGTCATATGCCTTTTCCAAATCTACAAAACAACTGTAGATGGGTTTGGCAGATCGTGCAAAACTAAAAGAAATTAAACTCAAACCATAACATGCTGTTCAAACTGTTTTAAGAGGTTTGACGTCGTTGGGAATGAAGTATACCAGATCTGGGCAGATGCATTTAAACATCAGTTAATGATCAATCAAACCGCACTACTTTGCATCCAAACCATTTTACGCGTAAGATCCGCTTTCATTAGTTTGCTCCATTTTGTATACAAAATGTGCCGTACTTACCCCTTTAACGGACACTCTTATGCAACATAGAATTTAAGGAACGTATAATCCATAAAAGACTTCATTGTAATATGCTTTAACAGCGATGAACGACGTGCACATCTCATCACCTATTTCAAAAGGTTAACTACCAGTCGGAATAATGTTTCCGCAGAGAATACGAAAACTGTTTTCTTGAGGAAATAAATTCACACACAATAGAAGTAAATCTCTGGCGGGGAGATATTCATTCTACAGTACAATCGCATAACGACACTCTTCAGACATTCTTCTATCGAATTTGAGAGAATTTTGAGATTTGCCTTAATAGGAACCCTTAACGCATTATCCCTTGATCGCCCTCCAGAGTGCATCCATCCCGTCCCGTTCCAGGACACAGGAACGTGAAAGGAATTACCTCCAGAGGAGCGATACACTGGCACACGTACCATATCGCGACTTAATATTCCTTCGTTATAATGCCTCTCACATGTTTGGCTCTACATCCTTAGGATTGCCTTAATTGAATACATACCTTTGGGAGAGCATCTCTGCCTTTTATCCCACGATGCGTCCCAGCTATCTGTACACTTTTATCTTTTTGTCCTCTCTCTCTCCAGTGTGCAGTGTTCTACTCTAAGTCACAGATGAAGCCAGATATAGAGGCGACACTCACAGAGCAGTCCCAAGGTGAACGGGCAGACCATGGCGCACGATAAGTACACTTCAATTCGTTGTCATCTCTTAAAGTAGACCTAAGACCGGTCTTTAAAGTTTTATCAACACACCAACACCGAGAAGGTCTAGTGGCATACGAAAAGGAACCCAAGCAAAGATATTTTATGCAGTTACGTATTCCGTTTATGCTCCTGGAGTGGTGTGGCTGAATCAAAGCACAAAGGGTAAAAGTGTGTGAAAAGGTGAAGACTTAAACAAACGAAGAAGGGGCATCTTAAGTTACCGCAAAACTGCTCTGGGAGCACTTTCAACAGTGCAGTAAGGATGAATTTAAGAAATTAACGAGGTGTCCTTGACAGCACGAAGAGCAGCAACCTTCTTAATGCGGGCATTAGGGAGTTTTGTTCTGTCTCGGTGTTCCATTAGCATGACAAGACTTAGTTTTCGGTATTTAGGTCGCTTAACAGGTGCTCTTTGAAATGTGGGCGAGACTAAGTAATTCATTATGAGGACGCATAAGAGAATAAACCAAGGCTGAATTGTGTAATGGAAAGAGCAATTAAAGTGAGGCCTTGCCATGGACTTCAATGAGATGACTTAAGGTAGAGGAAGTGCAGATTTTGTTCACCGGAATGTGTATGTCTGAGGGGATTAGTGCGTCGTTTACATTGGGTGCTTGACGAAAATACCAAGTCATGACATGTATTTTAAATGTTAGAATTATGTGTTTGCGGCCGTGGCTTAGTGGGAAGGTTTGCCGATTCCAGGTTATGGGTCTAAGCCACGCGAAAAACGTTCATAATTCAGGGCTACATCTCTCTCAAGACATCGACAGTTCTCAGAGATATACGAGGGTCGTTTGATAAGTCAGTGACTTTTTGAATAAACATTTTCTCGGCAAATAAGTGTTTTATCTAACAAGTGTCACGGTAAAGAAAATATATCTCGTCTCTGCTTTCGACTTCAAGTTAGTCGCACGATGTTTGTGCGTCGACTGCTTACTGCGATCGTCCCAGTAGGAGCCCAGGATCGCACGTACATAGCTCAGCGTTTTTTCCAGTTTTTGATTCCCTTCTAAGAAATTAGTATAGGTGCTAGCTTCAGTGAGGAAGCCATTTATTCAGATTTGTGTACCGGAAATAGTAATTTGTGCTGAATTCGGAGATTATGCTGGATCGAGTAGCAATTCGTAGTTTTATGGCTTTTTGCCATAGTGACACGTGTGCATCCGTGCATTGAGTTAATGGAACAGCACAAGTTCCTTAGACAAATTTCTGCTCCATGTGTTTCATCAATCAATATCGGATCTGTTCAAAAGATTTGAAGGCAAACAATCTGCATGACGGGGAGCGTCGTTCATCCCAAACAATTGTGATAACAACCTTGTTGGCCAACAGACCCATCTCGACCTTCTATGGTGTACGTTTACCCGGATGAACTGAGTGTTTCGATCATGCCTTGGTATCTGGCGTGATGTGAACTGGTCACACAGTTGCTTTATGGTCGACGGTCGACTGTGAGCAACCGCGAATCCCATCTCGCAGATATTTCGAAATTTTAATGCAAAATGTGATGTACCCGCTTAGATACATAGATTTTATGGATGATCTCGATCACGGCGACAACCTTTGGGTTACCTTCACCTTCGGACATTAAATCATTCATTATTCGAGACTTCAATTGTATTTGAATATTCTTCTTGGTATCAGTGATAGCTTTTTTTAAAAATTATGCCTAGTCACAAAACGACACTCACTTTTTTTCCAAATTAACGAGGTTGTCATCTTTCAAAGGTTATCAAGCCCACACTGAATGACACCGCTTGTTCAATACAATTAATAGGTGGCAGTTGACGGGAGCAGTGTGGCATTCAAAGTTACTGCGCGAGTAATTCAAAGGTCACCGACTTATCAAACTGCCCTCACAGGATAAAGAACTTTTTCCATAGGTACGGGTAGAGTTTGTCAGATCATTTCGTCCATGTTGTTAATATAAAACTATTTTCAATTTACAGACGGTAAGCACAAATTAGCATCGTAAGTGATAGCGTAAAACAACAAACTGAAATTCGAATTGGTATTCCCTTGGTGCAACAATGAACGTGTTGCGACCATGTTCATGGTCCTCATTTTCAGTCGACTATTCAATATTCGGTGACTACAGCTATCCGCTTACCTATATCTACAAAAAACTAAACCTGATTAAGATACGCTCATGAAAGTATGTGGGAGAACTCTAGAAAGTCAATTTTACGCAGCTACTTTTAGACGTCAACTTGACATCCATACAAAATTTATCAGACCAAAAAAGGCTGCTTGCTCGATAAGGATCAGAGGAGTTATTCTTAGGACCCAAGCCTACGTTGGGACTACTCGCATCCTCGGTTATATCTGCCATCGAAGTTTGGTCCGCTCGCGAACACAACCGGAAGTGGCATGACTGTCGAGTGTGTAGACAAACCAAGCGTGTGCTCCCAAACGTCTGTAATAAATCCGCAGCATTCTTGTTTCCTTTTGACAGAAAATACTGCAGATGACTCACCGGTGAACTAACGTGCACCTACACCGTTGCCAAACACTTAAATGTGCTTGTAATAAGCAATCAAATCCTCTGCGATGCCTGCGGAGAAGGCGACGAGACTGCAGATCACTTCCTCTGCCATTGTCTCGACTTTGCTCGGATCAGGTGGCAGCTATTCCGAGTTGATGTGGTGAATGCTGATGATGCTGGCTTCTCATCACAGAAGCGCCTGCTGGTATTCATTCTGAGAGAAGAAATGTAGGTTTCTGCATGGGAGCACAAAGGACAAGTTTTTAAGTCTGAGTGCTCCAGTGATGAGTTTAAAAAACACATCAGATAAAAACCATAAACGGTTGAGTATATGCCATTCACATTGATAGGAACTTGAAATAATTCGCAGATATCTCTCTCACCACATGTCTTACAAAATATTCTCGTTCCCATTGAAAAGCCACTCATATCATTTTTCCTAGTCCAAGAACGATATTCTTTTAATCAATACAGTTTCTGCCTGAGAAATACTTCAATGATTGAGAAGACGAAGAACTATGTTTATATTACGAACTTTGAGTAGGCGCATATTCCCACCGTTTCAGTTCATCCATCTATAAATGTACATACAGAACCATCCAGCCCTTGAAGGTCATATCAGGACAGATGTGCAGGAAATGAGAGTGAGGAAGTCGATTCTCGACGAGGAAGTGATCTAAAGTTACTTTGCCTGAAAATAAATACATACATATTTGTATTAAAATATCAAATAACTTAATGTTTCCAAAAGCAAAAGCCCCACAGAGCACTCGTCGACAAATAAATCTTAACATCATCTAATTGAGGTGACATTAGTCTTGCATGTACATTTAAGTTGAATACGACAGCCACCTTCAACCTTTTGGTCATAAACAAAATGTGTGCTCGTGTACTCACCTCGCCTGCAGACTTCGAATATCTTATTTGCGTTCAACACACAGATTCGAGTTCATCGGCATGTCGTATTCACCTAGTGCCACAGTCATTTACAAAATGTGGACATCCATTAAGGCGTAATCATCCGTAGCATCCCAAAATGCCTTTGGAGCCTAAATATGTTAAAATTGTTTCCAAAATACCATGGGAACCCGCTCTTCACCTCCTTATTGAGGAGTCTTCTCGAAATTAATTCAAGGAAACACAACGCCCTTCCCGTCCCATACGGCGTACCCATCTCACTCGTAGTCAGTGCCAACAGACCCCCGACCATAAGCGCTTTCAAAGAAAATGACAGAAATTATTCCCAATTCCATTACCACTGCCGGCGGTTGGATGCCTTCCGCAGGCGCCCAATCTCCACGGGCGTTGTATAAAAGAAGCCCCGAAAAACAACATCCACCCATCCGCCCGACCTGCACCCTGCTGTCGGTAATTAACAGCTTTTTAACCGCATTCGAAATTAAACAAAATTCCATTGAACCGAAGTGCGGAATAGAAAACGGGCCAATGCGGGTGGAAACAACTTCATTTTGGTTACCAAACCGAAAAATGTTCCCTCTGCACGCTCTTCTCTTAATCTTCCACCAAAAAAAGGAGAAAAAGGAATACTCGAGGAAAAAACAGAAACAGCCAAACCAGCCGAACACTCTGACTCGTCGTCGTAGTCGCCGTACTCGATTGCGATGAGGAGGGCTCTCCTCAAATGGACCTCGAACGCTCAGCTCAATTTTCCTAATGAATTCAAATTCTACAAACATTTACCACCAAACAAATGGAGTTCTCTGCATACGGGCGAAGTACTGTGGGGTGGCGAGCAGCGCCCGTGGACGGGGGTGGAAAAACCTCAGACAGTGAATTGAGTTGGTTTAATTATTTGGAAAAATAAAACCGAGCAACGACCCAACACGTCTCTCGGGAGAGCGAAATTTTAATGAAAAAGTAAGCATACACGGGAATTTGTACAACAGTCTTTGGGAAGGCGCGCTGTGCGGCGCAACCATGGAATGCGCCCACCACCGAGGCATGGGAGCAGATTGTAAGCAGATTTGTGGCGTCCAGTTCATCGGGGGCTTAATGGCTTCTTGGACAAAACATCCATTAGTGGTAATGCAGCTCCATTCAAGTTTAATGTGCGTTAGTCTCTCTCTGCACGATGGGCTGTTGCAACCGTGTGTGCGTGTGGAGTTACGTATGAGTATCTGGTTTGTGGGCTCATTCGATTCGGGCTTTAATGTGGAGTTGTACTTCCTTATGACACTGGCTTCGAGATGTTTTATATTCCTCGAAGTGTGATGAAGTGATCGATCATCAAATTAACTCGACTTGGATTGCACCCGTCAGCACTAAGCGTGGCCTCAGGTAGACTGACATATTGACCAGTATTTATGTTTCTGATTTTGGTATGCTTAAATGCTACCATATCCGGTCTACACCGTCAGGTAGATCCATTCAGACCACCTCGCCGACGGCATAGACGCGATATGACTTACGAATGAATGAAACAATTCTCTCTCTGTAATCAGAAATGCACATATTCGGTGCAATTTTTAAGACCATTTCCGATGAGACTAGTTCAAATTAACACCAAGTGCAGCGCCATCTCTGATTAATCTAATGAACCTTGTAGTCACATCTTTCATCGCTCTTCACACCTCGTTTACCGCACGTAGACGCTGGATCAGTAGACATCTGGTCAAGCCGTGAGTTTTCACATAGTGAAAATACTTTCTCACAGCGCAGAAAAGAGTGGAAGAAACCATAAAATTAGTACAATTTGAGGTTTGTTGAAATGAAGGCATTTGTATGGCAAGTATTATTTATTTGTAAGAAGAAAATAATTTTATTTGAGAGCCTTTCCATCCGGAGAGTCCGCTAGCCATGTTAATTAAGGAATAAAGTTACGAGCGTTATTTTGAAGCCAATCTCGATTGACGAGCGTTGTATGGCAAAAATTTGTACGTATCCAAGGCTTAATGTTTGCGTTTATTTTAACTTCATAGTTCAAACATTCAAGGGGAGAATGACCGTCAGCAATCACGACCTACATAAGTACTGTCGGTGGTGCCTGCTTTCTGGTGGGCACACGGATGTGTACATTTTCGACAGACCTCTTTGGCAAGTAAACTCGGTCATTTTGCTTGTTCACAATCACATGTTACCCAATTGGGAACAGAGCCTCGTCGGAGAAGACCATGTTCGGCAACAACTTGCGTGCAAGCGAAGTACCTCCTTTTTGCTATCCATTCTGTTGCTTTTTTCCTGCTGCGGTGTAAGATCTTGTACCTATTATAAATCTAAAGGCTTTAATCCTAGCTCATTTTTGAGTTTCCGTTCCCATTAAGCTCAACAGCCAACTCTTGTCACTTCAAGTCGGGCCTTAACCTTACGAATCATTTTGTTCGATGTTGCTGTGCACTTTCGAGCACTTCCTTTACGCTCGGCGGTACTCCTATTTTCATTGGAACTATCAATGGTTCTCGACACAAAAGATTTGTAAACATAGAAATAGCTTCATTTTGTTCCATTTTGAATCTGAGGCTTTCTAGCCAAATAAAGCGCGATCAGCGTTATCGTTTGAGATCCATGCTGATAAGTATATTTTCCTTCAAGCTTGGAATAAAATCCTAAAGCACATTCATCAGGTATGATATGAATTGTCATTTGGAGAATTTTGGTCATGCTTTGCTGGAGTTTATTTTTTGGCATCTCCTTGTGTACCACTTAAATAAGCAAAAGTGAACGAACCTGATGAAAGTGAACGAGCGGTCATTATAATCAGAATGAATCATTTCCGTGAATTTGGTTGATTTCTAAGTACCAGTTAATATGTAGTCATGGTCAACATTTACATGAAATGGTCGTTAGTTATTTAAAGCATAAAGAAGTTAAAGAAGTCCTGTGTATCTCTAACAATTCATATCCAAATACTTCAAGAATCACCCGCTTAACTTCTTTTTTTACAAACCCAATTAAAGGGTAAAATTATCCATAAACTGGTAGCACTACTCAATGCCCTGGAGACTGCCCAGCGGATTCCATTTCCAGAGTGCTTGTGGCAAGCATTAATTGGCCCGCCTCAGGCGTTTTCCATCTTCTGTTAATCGGGTGCGATGTTGCCAGGTGGCCGCCGTCACTCTTCGTGTCTTGACTTAGGGCAACATTTCTGAGTGGTGATTGATATTTGTCGTCGGTGGAGGTATTATGTAATTTTCACAGTTGTTACTAATAAGAGCTCAATTGGTGCCATTTTATATACTAACTGAATCAGCTTCGTATTCTGGTAGCAATAAGTTCAAATTATTGTGATAAATAAGAGCAAATCGACGATTTGGCCACAGCGTCATCATTGGCCGATATACTTTCGAGGTAGTTAAGGACTTTATCTACCGCGTCGGAATACAAATGTAGTAGTTCCGCCTCTTACACACTGGAATTGTCCGGCACATTGTAGGTTTAGGAAATATTCAGGAATTCCGAGAACACATCTTAGAGCTTAGAGCAGTTAAAATCCCTGCCCATCTGCCAGCTATGCCATACCGTTCTTTCGGGGATTCGGTAGATTTCGATTTCGGTGTCAATGCATGCTCTTCTCTGTATCTTGTTGAGTTTTGCGATATTGTACTTTTTCGTAAGGGTCGGCCATCATAGTAAGTTAGAATCGGGCGAACCTCCGTCCTATGCGTTCATTGGATATACTTCGGTTGGAGACACCACTTTTTACCAAAGGTTCTACTGCATGCTAAAAAGGATTTCTTAACCCGCTGGTCTCTGTTCAACTTACAGATGAGCTTGGGATATATGGTGTTATCAAGGTCCTTAACACTGGAAGAAAGAGAGAACGTTTGATCCTTAGAACGGGAAACGTTGTTTATTTTCTTGTATTTTTGTGGCGGATAAAGTCCTTGGTCTATTCGAGAGAAAAGTTCTGCCTGGTTGGAGGCGGCGGAATAAATTCAAATCTATTTCCTTAGTTTCCTTAGTACTCTTTAATGTATATTCTGCTTCCACGAGGTATTGTCCTGCTTTAAAACATTACTCTTCGTTAAAAAGCAGGCTTAAGGTTATAATCTGATGAGTATTCCCATAAAATGGGTATTGCAGCTAAAATTCACAATTGAGCACTATTCACTAAAATACCAATAAAAGACGCAAGAGAGGAGACATTACGGCGATGTCTTCTAGAAGCAAGCTTCAAGGTTAATCTAAGACTTGGAAGCCATAAAACCACTCTACACAGGCATCAAGTGAATCATAAGCTGCCTTCTAATTTGACGTCACATCAGAAGGGGTAAACTGCACAGTTTTAGGAAATCCAGACATTTTGCTGCATTTTCTGTGAACTCGAATATGATGTCGATCCAAGCACCGGCTTTCCAGTACCACGTCATTCCCAGTTGTCCACCTTGACCTTGCACTATTTGAACTTCTTATTGGCGATTTCCATCAGTTTCTGACGAGTGTCGGATTTATTACCAGAATTATGGACGATTCTAGACGATTTCGGATCTTAACTTTGAATGAAGCTACATCGTTATCCAACGCCGATGACTGTGAATTGCTGTTCGTATCATATCGTTGTTGGCGCACATGATACCTCTGCGTCCATGTGTCCGAGTCTTCTGGTTTGCGTCTCTGAATAGTGATAATTTATCGTCGGTCTGAGAAGCGCGGCGGGAGTAAGCACGCTGAACACGATTACCACTCTCATCTTTACCTTGCGTGGAGTAGAGTAGACACGTTCCTCCAGTTTTTAACCGACACGCACGGCAAAGTTTGAAAATCTTTTCGCTGACAGGAATTCTTTGCGCATTGTAAGTGACTCGTGGGAGGTGGAGCCGTGAATTGTGATAGTTGATCGTGTCCTAACGACTCAGTATACAGCTTCGTTAAGCTGCCAATGCATTTAACATGCGCTGTAGCTCATGGTAAACCCTGAAAAGGCAAAAGAAGTGATTCATACTAAAAATAAAATAAAAAGGAATTTCGAATTAATTAAAGTACTCTTCCCTCTCAAATTATAATACAAATTAAAATTTAATTAAGTTCTCCACTTCTTTATTATAAACATTCTGCCGTATCTTAGATTTATTTTAACTTTCAATAACCAATCCACACAACCGACCAACAACATATAAAAAAAGGAAAACCAAACCCCATTAACTTTCCAACCATGGCTGGCTTCTTCATTGCTTTCTGAACATGCAATGGATACAGTTACTGGACTTAAGTCGATCTCTTAAAATAAATTACAACTTGCTACGCTCTTCTCATTTATTACTTTTTTTATTTAATTTTATTTTTATTTTAAATTTTTAATTTTATATCAACCTTCAGTTCATCTTTATTTTTGCTTATTATTTCATCATAATGCTTACAGATATAATATGCTAGATACTTAGTTGTGGATATACAATACATAAGAACTGTAATACATCGTCTCATATTTAATTTATTTACAAAATACATTTGCGATCCCCTGTTCGGGCGAGAGATAAAAAGGACTTTCGGGAGACGGGGAAATAACAGAAAATCAATTCTCCATGTTCTCTTTCAGATGTGTGGTTTTTTTGTTTTTTGTAAGATTGTAAAATTAGTTGTGGTTAGTTATTGGAGGTTTTATTAACATTAGTGTATTGGTAGTGGTATCCTTATGTGATCCTCATGGCTACATACATACATGCGTATAACAAATCGCATCTTGCTCTAGGTATACGGCCTAAATTATTCATTGGTTTTACATTTGTAAATTATATTGGGTTCCACTAGATGTGAGGGTGAATGCCCTTGCTTAATTTATAATGATGCGCATTCCTGGATTGGTTTCGGTTCATTTTTGAGGAGCAAAGGGCGTGGATCAGGGATCGGAGAGGCGAAGATATTTTATTTATTTCATTGGCGAGCCCTCGCTTAATTGCATGTCAATGAGTGGTCAATTGTCATTCTCGATATTTATTTACAGAGAGGTGAACATGCATCTGGTGGACCATGATCCGAAAGCAGATTGAGGGAGGGTGGGTGATTACTGATTAAAGAGAACGTAACATGGAATCATACATACAAAGCTTATGCAAATACATACGTACACAATCACGTACAAAACACATGCACACGAGAAACATAATGCTGTTAATATTATTTATTCCTTAAGATACACACAAATATGGTTTAGGACCCATAAATCTGATGGGTGCTGCTGGTTTGTTTACTGGTTGAATGGTTAGTTAGTTGTCGGTTGGGTCACATCACATCCAATGCGTGCATAGGTGAATGCGAATTGGTAACTTTGCATCTACACGATGTTGAGTGATTATTACACGTAAACGGATACGTATACGCACAAGTCCTTGCACACGCATATAGATCTGCAAGGAGGCTCTCGCTTCCCTTCCGACAGATAATCCTTTTGCACTCCTAGTTGATGGTGATATCCTGTGGTAACAAACGGCTGTGATGATGTCTCAACTGACCAAAATACATCAAGAAGCTAATGACCCATAGGAGAGTGTGCAGCAGCATCTGGCACATGCTTCGGCTACTGTTGCTGGTCCTGCTGCTGCCGGATGTTATCGCCGATGCAGAGTATTCTCCTGTGGATGATTACAAGCCAAAAGGGATATCATATTAGTAAAGTTTGCCTGCCGTTAAAATTTAAACATAAATATTTCTTAGATGTTGCTGTGCATGTGGGAAGTGATCCTATATTTATCTAATGGAATTCGAATTAATGTAGGACAAAGGGATTCCTCCGGCTCCTCCGCTCGGGCGCCGGGGGTCTTTGTGCACGCTTGGATGGAACACAAGGGTCAGCGGTGGCGAGGAATTTCATTTTGATTTGGGTTAATTTTTGGGATTAACTTTGGGTCATTATGAAGGGTTAAGAATTAAGTAAGAAATAGAGCGCACTGTGTACCATGAGTGAAATTAAATAATCGAACATTTCGCAAAGTGCTCCTAATGGTTGGAATAGGGGCGGGGGATATGTGTGTAATTGTAAACTTTTCGGGGCAACCTTTAAGGAATTCAATTAAGATGTGAACACTTTTTGTGGGTAGTTGGTTTGGCATAATCGAAAGGCAATGGGTTGTGAAATTGAATAAGGGTTCGCACATGGGCGCATGTGTGTCCCTGTGCACATGTGTGTGTAATGTCAAGGGGTTATCCCAATCCGATGAGATTGGCAATGATTTAGATGGGAGAATGATATGAGTTTGTTGTGAAGTGTGTTCGTCTTTCAAATCGTTTGCTATGCCCTCCAAGGAGGTTGAGTATAATGGTTATTTGTTCTTGTTTTTCTGATTCACATGCTTCGGGGATGGATGTCAGTTTATGAACAATTCTGCATTTTTGGAAATTTGTGGGGCAGTGGTGAATTGTTCAGCTTCGGTTATGTTTAAAGGGCTGAAGCGGTTATTTTCTAACGAAATAATGCCGAATTCAGCCGGCCACAGTTCCACTTAGAAAAGGGAAATAACGACTTGAAGGTTGACATTGTTTCGCTCGGCGCTAGGTGCAGGAGCAAGCATACACCTTGCAGCATATAGCTGTGGAACGAGAATCTACGTCAGTTGTTCGTTACATGTTATCAGTCTCTGATAACAGATCAGTTAGTAGTTCTGCAGACAATCCGGCCTCTACGGCCAAAAAGAAATAATGGCCAGCAATCAACAGACAAAGAGTCGACAAAGAGCCGATAGATCGCTTAGGCAAGATGTCGACAAAGAGCTGGACAAGGAACAGAACATCTGCGTGTGCGAGCGCAATACTCAGAGTTTGGGGACAACCATCCCAATATGGATGAAGCCTGAGCCAAATTGAGTGTAGGTTGCAAACTCCATAAAAATGGTATCTACTGGAGGAAAAGGAAGTATGATCCTCCTCGGCAGAACGACGCGAAACGGCGTTCAGAATACCTTAATACATACTAGCCAAGCAGTCAGTGGTCATACTAATAATGAGAGAACTGTTGGCCATCAGGTGGGCAAGAGGCTGGATCCCTCACGAACAAAACACTTACGCAACCAAGGTCCCACAACGAAACGCATAAGACTCTTAAGATAAGCAGCGGCGATATGGTTAACCAACTCTCCAGTGAAGTCGAAAATAACAACCTCACTCATGGGATCTCAAACCTCTGTAAGGGCATGCTAGTCACCCCTAGGGAAGTGGATTAGATAGGGAAGTGACTGTTTGCGATAATGGCATTGTGCACGATCAAAATGGTTATTTACACACAGTTAACATAGCTTGTTGCGCCAGGAAAACAGTCTTCTTCAATATCTTCAGAACGTTCCAAAAAGTAGTCTGAAACTCCTTCTGGGTGGAGAAATCCTAAGCTTCTGAGCATCTTGACGGACAAACTGCAAACTTCCTTTTGTACCCATATATGCTTACGGAGGCCAAATCTGTCGGCTCAGTAGAAATTGCATCACGGTGACTCATTTGCCTTAATTTTTTTTTTGACGGTAAGTAAATGCGGCATTTTGGTACACATCTAACCATAGTTTAAAAACTACTTGTTATGCTTGCGAGTATGTTGAACTTGTGGTTTAACTCGTTGTTGCCTTTAGAAACAAGTATTGTATGCACGAAAGGGTCACGGTTGTGTTCCAAGAAGCCGTTCTTCTCTTTTAGCTCAACACCATTTGTATTAATTGTTTTCATATTTTTAGAATGAAAATGGTAGTAATTTCATCATGGCTTTGTTCGACTTAGTTCACCTCTAGGCGATAGCCGTGTACACTCTCTAAAGGGCACCACGAGGAGGCTGGATATCAACTTGACTTTTACAGGCATTTACAGGGATCGTTGCTGGCATCTCGCAAACTTGAGAGCAATCAATATCTTTGCAATGGATGTGCATCCAGGCCCTGTGCTCAGGCATTTTAAATTTGGAGGTGTTTCAAAACATTGTGTATTTTGTGTCATAAATGAACTTATATAGCGCTTTTTGTAGCAAATCCATTTGTTTGTCACTTTATGTAAATATACTTATAAAAGGCTGACTTCCATTGCAGATGGTCATGGGACGTTGCTTCCAGTCATCAAATCCAACCTGTGTGCCGTTTGCGAAAACATCGGCTTTAAACCGGATGGTGGATCGGTCATCCTCTCCTTCTCGAACATGGAAGCTCGGATTCGAAGATTCCCTTTGCTGGAGCATCGCTGGCCACATACTTAATGTGCACGAGCCAGTGCAGTCGACGGATTTTTGCCTTCCGGACTACATACACATCTTTGTACAGCTCGTAGAGGGATATGTCCTTTTCTCCTTTCGCCTAACTCTCACAAGGAGCCATTCATTCGACGTAGATTTTTTCTTTCGAAGCCACATAGAACCAATTCTGCTGCTTAGCTGATCGTCCAACTGAACTCCAGGAGTTTTGAGTCTAGTTGTTTCGACAAATCGTAGTAGCACCGGTTTCCAAGGGCGATTCTACATTTCGTGGAGTTCACGTTTACCCCGAGGTAGACACGCTCCTTCACTACCTCAAGATTGCAGCTGGAGATTGTTATGTTTTGCCCCAGGTGGTGTGTGACGGTATATTGCTTGGTCGAGAGCATATATTTTGTTCTGTCTTCACCTAAAGACCAGCTCGTTTCGCCTCTTCTTCATTCGCCGTAAAAGCTACATCACGTTGGGAATGCGAGTTTACAGTTGCACTATCTTCTCCAGTAGAAACTGAAACGAACTGCACGGCGCATCGCGTGTGTTTTAGCGTGGAGCGATACAACCGGATAAGTTTCCTTGTCATCCCGAATTCCCGAGCATTAAAATTTAAATACAGTAGATTGTAAATTGTATAAGGAAAATGCCAAGTCGAATCCACCACTGCGACTGCTTATTGCATCAGTTTGTGTCAGTCGATAGCACACAAAAAACCGCAAAAAAAATTGCAAGCTCTTCATGTTAAAAAGGAAATGGCAAAAAGCGAAGTCCTATTTTGGCACGATTAAACCACCGCCGCGGCGATGTGATGAACTCACCGAAGTCGACGTCCTTAATTAAAATCACAATGCCCCATTACGTGGCCCCCAGTCAACACTGACTCAGTAAAGACTCTCCGCATTGACCGTGGAGTTTGGTTATTTTAATTGAAAAAAAAGAAGCAAAGATGCACATAGGACTACAATAAGTTCGTTAACACAACCATGTGGAGTCGACTGTCATTTCAGGATTGCAGAGGCGAAAAAAATAAAATACAGAATCAATCATTTTTAATTTCAAATTGACCACCGCTGATCCTGCATTGCGTCCTTGTGCATACACGCACGCCACTCGGTCGCCGCCGATGTGCAACGACCTCCAGGCTGGCCAGCAGCCTGATGTGGCCTTTATTGTATTTTTATTTGCTTACCAGTGAAATAATTGCATTAACACTCCGCCCATGCTCGGAATCATTAACGCAGAGAATAAACCAAAAACCGTTAAATAAAATAAAATTAAAATATAATCATCGTGTAAGAAGATCGTGTTCAGTGCATTTGGGGGCGCAATAATCCTACGCGGACAATCAACATTTTTCTGGCTTTACGGGATATTTTGTGCTTATTACTGTTTTTTTTTTTTGGTTTTCAGTTTTCACAACGTCACGTTAAACAAATTTACTTTGTCAAATTTATTGTAAAATGTTTCAATTACTTTAATTGAATTGGATTGCATTTCACATGCATTTATGTTAATGAGGACGTGCGCACTGCTCCGCACGCCATACGACATGTAGGGCAAGGCAAAACAATAATGGCATTAAAGCACACATAAGCGAAAAGGCGGCGACATGGGCAGGCGGAGGTAGGATTGCATAGTGGTTTGCAGAAGAAATGCCACGAGTAATCAGGAAAACTTCAACAATTAATTGAATTATGCACTGCTTCAGGTTTTTATGATGAGTTTTTCGGGAAGCTGGAATAAACCGGGTTTGACTGGCTTTCCGGTTAGTCGATTGGGAATAATTCTGACTTTATATATCCATCCATACATGCATGTATGTATGTAAATAGCAAGTTCTGTTCAACCCGCTGCTGTCGAAGCGGAACGCGTGCAGAGTGAGTTATTTTGTATGGAAGCAGAGTAATTAATTACATCGCGGTTTGGATGTGGAACTTCTTGAATGGAATTCAACGTATTTTCAGATTCAAATGTGAAGTAAAAGCATTTGCCATTCTTGTCATTCTCGGAGTGGAATTATTGGCTGGGAGGAGGACTGATTCCGTCGCCATGGCGCTACCTATTTCCACGTGCTCTGTGGTAAAATATCTACAGGAACCCACCCATTTTAGTAATTTTATTTAATCGTCAATGGATATGAGGAACCAAAGCATAGTAGTTCATAAACGGGATTTTTTTTTCATATTTTGAACCCTGTCATGTAGTATAGACAACATTCTATGTTTATGCTTTTAACGAACGTAATACATTTTTGAACGGGTTATTTTTCACGTGACAGTTGGATTATTGGGGACGTCGTCATGTCATTCTCTATATAATCGGGATTATGTTAAGACCTTGTCTTGCATTCTTTGATAGGTTTGAAACATGGTTTATTACAATGATTCTATGTTTGCATTTAATACTTAAAGATTCAAGCCGAACGGATAAGAGTCGCTAGTTCAGTTGAACCTTAAACCGAGTTCAAGTTACTCGTCCGGTTTCACAGTGAAATCTGAACTTCAGTTCAGTTGAACTTCGTTTGTGTAACGCGATCAATAAAAGTGTGGCCATTTGGTGCGTCCATTGGCTAGAATTTGTAAGAGATTTCGATATAAAGGGCGGTCTGACCATAATGCACGATGTTAATTGTGAGTCACACCTCAGCGTCAAGTTTTTTTGCCCAACTTAACTTGATATTTCTTTGTTTCAGTGTTTGACAAATTGAACCATGGAGAGGTACACAATTGATCAGCGCGTTGAGATTTTTGAAGCCTATTACGCATTTCGTCCACTTGTGTCCACAATCGATAGAATTATGCGCAAATTTCAGCAAACCGGGTCTGTGGGAAATGTGAAAACACCTGTGCTGCTCGCCCATTTCGGACTTCTTGTGGCCAAAAATTGAGGATATGGACCTGGACAATATGTGCTTCCAACACTTTGGTGAAACTTTCCTGTACAAATCGAATAAATAATTTGAAGAATTGAAGTTTAAACCAAAAGTGAAGTTTAAACGTCACTGTGAAACTGGGCATTGGTGCAACTGGCAATTTCACTAGAAAATTAAAACTTATTTTAAATTTCACAGTTTATGTTAATCCGTCATTAATAGTGGTGATGATGAGACAATCGATACTTGCGTATTCACTGAATATAGTGTGTCTATTTATTTTCCAATTCAACAGTTAATCTGAATTAGCACATGTTAATGGGACAAATGCACGAATGTTAAGCACGAATCAGTTTTCAATTTTTCAATATAATTGTCTTTTTTTTTTCTTTTTCCAAATTATAATCGAGTTCTTGGAAAAATATAATGAATACGTACATTACATATACAACATCGCGTTAAAAGTATCGAACATTTCGAAGAACCTTGCAGTAGCCTCGTGAGTCGTTACCATATGCATTAACCAGTGCTGGCGGTGATCAGCTGACAACAGCATCGACAGGTACATAAAACGTCTCATCGTTCACGGCAACTGTTGACATACGCCGGTTTGGATGAGATCCGCACAGAAATGTTGAAAGTAATGGGTAAAATGCAATTGTACCCCTCTCTCGAGTCATTCGGGTGGTATGAGAACGCAGTGATAAATCTGGCTACTGTCAAACTCGGGTAATTGTCCCCCTTTTCAAAGGGGAGGACAGGAGAGACTTCTCAAACTACAAGAGTGCATCCCGTTTAAGTCCACGCTAAGGTATTGGAGGCGCGTTCTAGAGCTATGGCCTAGTCCAGGATGGAGGATGAACAAGATTGTCACTCCAAGAATGGTACTCAAGAAGGTTTGGAAGTGTTCGAAATCGATCTACAGGTGTTTTGTATATTTTGAAAGGACATAAGACCGAGTTCCTCGATATAGAGGATTGCACCTCTACTCTTTATATTTAATATTTGGATGATTTAGTTATCACATCCTCCCAGGCGGAACTGCAGTGCTGAGATTAGAGTACAAATCAGTGGTTATGGTAATTTCCAGAACATCTATTTAATGCACTCTACTTGTTAGTTGAGTCGCACTGGAGTTGGTGAAGAAGTTTAAGTATCTCGAGGTGGGCCAAATGGGCCAGCCTCAACCGATCTGGGTGATACCGATGCAGGTTCCTGGTCACCCACGGGCCACAACCAATTTATTATCTAAATTTGAAAAGGCCGGTAGTGGGAAACATACGCATTTTGCAATTTAGTTTTATATATATATATGAAAACGAAGATTGGGTATTTATGAGCTTATAACGTGGAAAATAGCGAACACTGGAGTAGGGACGTATCCTAAGCAAGTGGTTCTAGCTCAAAGCAGTGATGGCTCGCTTGCCGGTGGTCAAATCACAACTCCCTCGACACAAGATTGGACATGTATACAAGACAACCAAGATAAGAGCTAAGATGCATGTCACGCTCTACCGTAGTTTTGCCAATACACTACACTCAGGATTTTAGTCGTCTCTTTCGACAGATGTGCCTTACCTCGGGTATACTTTTCTCACTACCCGAAGGGGGAAAGTCTATGACGATGATGAAACAGAGTATTCGAGAAGACACACATGGCCCCTACAAACAGGAAAATTATGTGGTGTGATGGAAATTACGATAAAAAGTGCAAAATGGTAGAAATGCGTCTTGTCATATGTTAAAAATGCATTTAATTCGCACAAAAGTAATTTAAAAAAAATTATCATTGGAGTCTTTAAATGGCAAGCATTGATTGATTAATTCAAATATTTGCTTTGACTTCAACATTTAGCGTACTTTTTGTACATTTCAGTTTTAGGTCGTGTGTCAATTGAGATAATTCGGTATTAAGGGGATAATTCTTGACGGTTCCACCAAAATCGAAATTAATGCAAATTTATTCTAGCTATTCTCATCACTCGCCCACAGCGGCTGTATATTTTGTGCACCGAATTTAGCGCCTCATAAGTGTCATAAATGATCCCCTGGATAGCATTTTAACGCAATTGACACACGGTCTAACCGCGGAAAATTGGTTAAAAATTAAACCTAATCCAAATTGAATTCCATTTGTTTTTGTTCTTTTTGGCCGACATACTGTTCTGCTGCAAGTGTGCAGGTCTATACAGGAATATTAAAAAAGTGTGCATATTTACCATTCAGAACGTGCAGCACCACAGTTATGGGTTCGCTGTTTGAGGGACTGCATGTGTAATTCCCCGAGTCCTTTTTGCTCACCGATGGTATAATTAATGATGCAATCTGTAATTGAAATTGAAGGATACACAAAATGGTTTTCAACTTTTCCACCTTAACTCGCTCTCTCACTCCCACTCTCACTTAAAAACAAAAAAAAGATTAAAATAAAAGAAAAGGAACAACTCGGCGGGCCAGCCGAATTGGGGCACATCAGTCCACAGTCACACACAGGACACCACGCCTTATTCGCATACACCCTGCGTACAAGCTCGACATCTGGCACTTACCGTGATCTGTTTGTCGGTGGTGACATTTCCAGCGGCATCTCGTTCGATTTCGGTCCGCCAACCTTTTCTGTTATGCAAATAGATTTGCTTACGATTGTGGTACCAATTAATAAATAATGGCGGCTCCAGAGCCTGGCTAATGATGCAGCGCAACTTCACTTGGCTCCCAGCCTTGACATGTCGATTCGATTCGCCAATTAATTCTGTTTTCGGTTCTAAAACGACAGAAAGGGACACATGTATGTGCTATGGATGCATGAAGTGCAATGTAGTGTGAGATACATGCCACGGTTATTCGTGCATGCAACTCTGACACAAAACAAAGTAGCCTCGTTGGGGCGGACATCAATTACCGACTATGTTGAGACTGACGATGGCACTAGTTTTCGGTTCGGTGGACACTTGACACTCATAGGTGCCAGCATCTTTGGTCTGCACGTACTTGATTTGCAGGGACCAGCGTTCCGGGTTTGGTGTGTATATCGATTGAAAGCGCTGATCTGCGATGAATGTCGTTTGATCCACGGTGAGGATGTGACCATCCCTCACCCGCAGCCAGGATATGGGCTTCTTCACCAACTGCTTCACCTGCAATTGAGGAAACTATTTGAATACATTTTAGTTGTTCCCGGTATGAATGGAATGGAAGTGACTGCTCAAAAAGTTATCCTTTGAGTCGACTAGGGAGTCGGTGGTCTCGCCTTTTGTGTGCAGTCAATTAGTTGCGGAAGTTCGTAAAAGTTTAATTAGTTCGAACTAACTGGTGGTTGGTTGGTTGGTTCTGTTGGATTTATTCAGCTCTGACTGGTGTTTGTGCTCGCAGAGGACACCTTAGTTACACATTCGAAGGAGTTAATAAGACTTAAAACTTCAGCAGAGAGAGAGAGAGAGAGAGGGGAAACTGTTTCAAGTTTACACACGATATGGCACCCTGGGGCGATGCGGCATTTGGATTCGGTAGCACTCTCTGGAATAGGACTCTAAGTAGGGGCATTGCCGGAGTATTCTTGTTTGTTGAGATTAGAAGTCGCTTATTCACGGGCCATAGGGCTCTTATGTAAGCTTAATTGCAGTCAAGTTACCTTTGAGCGGATGACGTACGAATGCAGATGAACCATCCTGGGGTGGCATGAAGTAGAAGTTAGCTTCTGGAGTTGAGACTTCATTTCCACTGATGATCGGATTATGAACTTATGTCGTAAGTTCTTGTACGTGTTTCCGGTAAGTTTCCCTTGGGCATTTCACATTTCAAGCTTGCTTTCAAACGTGTAGGAGTTTGTTTAACTGGCATTGCTGTGTTTAAATCACCATAGGGTATTAAATTCTTGAGAGCTGCTTATGATAGGCATTAAAGGGGCTCTCTTTCATGTACGGTTATGTAGACTTTACTAGGGTGATATGCATGCAGCGATACAAGGCCTGCATCCATTGACTTTCTGGACGATTTTGAACCAAAATGTGAGCACTCGTTTGACGGGTCGAAAACGATGAACCACCATTGAAGTAAAGGGTTTGGCAGGAAAGGGCTCACAAGATGTGAGTTGAGCGCACTATTGAAGAGAGGTGAACTGGTTCGTCAATTGGACAACCATGATGTGCAAGAGCTGTGGTTGCAACAAGACGGCGCAACATGTCACACAGCTCGTGCCGCAATTGATTTATTGATATACCACCACAAATATTGGAAAAAGTCATCATAGCGCGTTTCATAACTTTGACTTAAATCATTTAATCTGAATGTACCCGTGGATCAAAATAATTTACAACAAAATCCGGGTTTTTGGCATCCGGACTCGAACGTTTTGTATGAAATGTGTGAGAGTCTTTCATTGAAAATGAAAGAAATATTGTTTTTTTAGTGGGAACTGAATTTGGAAGTTGGTTGGAGCTTGTCGGTAAATTTGGTTGTCCAGAGCTTGTCCTAAATGGTTGGACTTCCAATCACGTACAGTTGTCTTCCAATGGAGTTTTAAAATGTTTAAAACACTTAAATCTGTCAGATACGAGGCGTCGTTGGCGGCTACAAACGAGAGATAGGAAGGTTGGGTTTGAAGGCTCATCTCTCTCTAGGGATGACGGCGGAAGCGATGGAAAACTCTTTAGCCAACGGCGGGTTCAAAAGCTCCACTCGGCTACTTGCTGCGTTCTCTTTTTAAAGCTTCTCCAACAGATTCGGAGATCTTGGAGTGGGCGGCGGAGTGGGCGGCGGAATAGGCGGTGGATGAACACTATAGCCTTATAGTCATCAAAAGCAATGCAGTTGCTAAATATAGGGGCCTGGCCTCGCAGTCGGGGGTTGTGCGTGAGGATAACTTTTTGTTCCGAGACGGCCACAAGCCTCGGATTTGAATGGAAGTGCAGTGGAATGGGCCGGGCGAAAAGTGAATAAAAACTGCGACATGTACTATGGTGATTGTAACAGAGAGAGGCGAGATTATTTTGCAAAAAGGGATTGGAAGGGACCTACAGTTTAATGCCGACAGTTATTATTGTCTAGCAGTTATACTCTTTGAGCATTGTCAGTGACTCGAATCGAATCGAACCCAGTCAGGTAGTAGGAGTCAACCATAAAATTATCTGGAACCCTGATCAATCAACCGACAACCAGATTGATAAAATTTGGATCGGCGTTAGGCACTCCTCGAACGTTCCGAGGAACAAACATCGACCCGGATAATTTCCTTGCTGTACCCAAGGTAAGAACACTGATATCGTGAGAATAACTGAGTCGAGAAAGAACACCACGATCGGAAAGCTACAATCGCAACGGACTGACTGATTTGCCGATCGAGTCTCCCAGCAACTCTCTCTAAGTTCGCTAAGTTCGAAGCTGCTTGCACAATCAATCGAAAAATATTGGAGACGCTGTCAAGCCATCGTCGACACTGCCACTGATGTTTTGGGTTTTACGATACCACCCAAAACCGATGGTTTGATAACGATTTCGTGAGCTCTACGACAATATAGTGCGGGTACTACTGCAGAAGGAAGGCAAGACAACCAAAATACTTGTTTTTTTTTTTTTTATAATTTGCGCGCGCTCCGGGGATTGCTAATACCCTTAAGTGTCCGGGGCCAAGACACAGCACGGGCCGAACGTATAGAGGGAGACAGGGAGAGGAGGTACCTGTGCACATTGGTCTTAAATATCTGCGGGTTGTAGTCTGTGGGAAATATAGGGCTGGGAAGAGCATTCCAAATTCGCGTAGTACTGCCGAAGAACGAGTCTCTAAATTTAACTGTGCGTCCGAAAGTAGACTTAAGGGTAAACAGATGAGCATTCCTGGCGAGACGAGTATTGCGGGTGAATTCATGGAGAGGAGGAATGCAGTTGGCTAACTCACTTGAGCATCGTTTGTTGAAATAGCGATAAAATACGGACAAAGAAGAAACGGTACGTCGATGTTCGAGCGAGTCTAATGACTTTGCGACATTGTTGTCTCCTATAAGTTTTATCGCTCGCTTTTGGATTCTATCTAGTAGGTGCAGGGTGGTCTTTGGGGCACCAGACCAGATATGAGCGTTGTACTCAAGCTTGGGGCGGATATGCGCCTTATAAATGAAAGCCAAATCAGAGGGGGTGAAATATTTCTTGCATCGATTAAGGAATCCTAAACATTTCGCAGCATTTTTGGCGACCTCAAATATGTGATCGTTCCAACTAAGTGTTCTGTTGATACACATACCAAGGATGGAAAGCTTTCCGGTTTCATCGACGCAAGCACCATTCATGGATAATGGCTGATTAACAAGGGTTCGCTTGAGTGACAGCAGACAGTTTTAGAAGCATTGAATTCCACTCTGTTGTTGTTTTCCCAGTTAATTATGCTGTCAAGATCAGAATTCAATGAGATTAACATACGCTGCCGTTCCAATTCTACGGCCGAAGGCAGCAGAAAAGCTGAGGGTGCTGTCATCAGCGGAGGAATGGATTGGATTAGAAGTAGCGGACAAGAGATCATTAATAAAAATGAGAAAGAGTGTCGGAGACAGAACAGAGCCTTGGGGTACACCAGCATTTATTTGGTGGATATCAGACTTGAACCCATCCAAAACAACTTGAATCGAACGGTTCGAAAGGTAATTTCTAATCCATAGAAGAAGAGATTCATCGATACCATATGCACGCATTTTCGACAAAAGAGCTTGATGCCAAACTCTGTCAAATGCCCTAGAAATATCAAGTGCAACGATCTTGTTTTCACCTGCATTATGCAAAGATGTGTTCCACTTTTCGGTGAGATAAGCTATCAAATCACCAGTGGACCTGTTGCTACGGAAACCGTAGTGCCGGTCATTAAGAAGCTTCCGCGATTCAATGTATTTCATAAGCTGACAATTTATCAGCGTTTCCATGACCTTAGAAAGAAGGGACGTAAGTGCTATGGGTCGGTACGAGGTGGGTGACGAAGATTCGCCCTTTTTAGGGACGGGGTGGACAAATGCTGTTTTCCATCTGCTCGGAAAGAGACCTAAAGAGTAGGATAGATGAAAAAGCTTACGCAATGGTTTTGCCAGCGCAGAAGAACACCTCTTCAGAAGTATAGGGGGAATACCATCCGGGCCAGCGGATTTGTGCACGTCGAGATCTTTAAGTACTCTTGCAACTGTACGAGTGCGGAAATGGATTTTTCCCATGGTGAAATCAATGCTCTCAAGTACAGGTGGAGACATATTGGAATCTGGCAGTGTTGAGCTGGCTGTAAAATGCGCCGCAAGCAGATTGGCTTTGTCTAAAGAGCTGACAGCTGGAATGTCATTGTAAATGAGCATGGGAATTGAAGACGAGGTGGAATTTTTTATGTTTTTTACAAATGACCAAAAGTTTTTGCTACCTTTGGGACATTGAAGCACTTTTTGCCTCAATTTTTGATCATAGCAGAATTTCACTCGTCTGATAGTTGCATTGCAGTCATTTCAGGCCCGTTTAAACTTATTCCGGTTTTCCTCAGTGGGGTTGGCTTTGTGTGCCCGGAAATTCAACTCTCTCAACCTGATGGCCTCTTTACAGCTCGAGTCATACCATGCATTTTCTTTGGGCTTGATACTCTTCACTCTATGCGGAATGAAGGATCTCATGCCCAGCAGAAGAATGTTTGTGATCATATCAGCAGCGGCATCCACGTCACTATCGAGGAAGCATAGTGACCAGTTAAAATTCCTAAAGAAATTGTTGAGTCCGCTCCAATCGGCTTTCTCGTTCTTTTAGAAATTTGTTCTCTAACTGTGTGTGGTGATAACGAGAAATTAGCTAATATGACACAATGGTCAGACGAGCCTAGAGGCGACAGTATGTCAACAGAATATTTATCAGGGTGAGAGGTGAGAAACAGGTCCAGGGTGTTGGCGGAATGATCTGCGATGTCAGGTATTCGTGTGGGCTCATTTACTAACTGAGTCAGATTGTTTAGCTCAGCAAAGATTTCGACATACCTTCCTTCGGGTGTTGTCTGGCCTGAATGTCGAAGCCAATTAGAATTGTGTACATTGAAATCGCCCGCAATGGCAATTTCAGTGCGAGGATACAGGGGGGATACAATGTTCAACATGTCCACTCGAATGTGAAAATTGGTAATGCCACTCCAACAAAAATAAGTATTGACCACTTAACCTACAGAGCTTAGGAGTAACCGCACTAATTATTTCATTTTCTGACGGAAAATTGTGTAAAACTAGTGTAAGTCTATACCAATTGTTCTGAATTCTAACTATTCTAACTGCTGCCGCTCTGGTGGTACTCTACGTCTTTTGTATGTTTATAAACGACAGTCTTTTATCACGTTTGACCAAGAAAATTGGACAAAAACTTGGCTTACCCTAAATAATTCACCACCGCATCGCACGTACTCCCTACTCACTGCGCCGCGGGACAAATCTCACATTACTGTCTGCGGAAAACATCCTTGACTCGAAAAACATTTCACCGGTTGACATGTGATAGGATGTCCCTCGAATAAACATGACTTCTTCCAAATGATGGGCAGCTGGTGTGAAGATGGATTAATTTGACGGCATTCGCCCACTCTCTACCAGATCGTAATAGGCTCCACAAAGAATAATGATCAAAGTTCCAGGGCATATCCTGAGTTGTGGCCTTTTCTTAAATTTCTGATTTGTAATTCCACCCACTAGAATGGGCATTTACGCATTACCCAACACCGTTGTGCCTAATGCTCAAGACAGCGTCCCACTCTGTCATCAATCCAAATCCATGGACTCCCCCTTCCGAAACAAACACAATCTTGACTTCTGACATTCGTTCTAAGACCTTCGTAATTGAGTGCCTTCATACACGGCGGATACGGTGGGACTACTTCATGCATTCAGTTAATTTCTTCACGGCAAACCCCATTTCCGCATGCCGAGGTTCCTGCTGGAAATTCAAATGCCACCAGTTCATTGACTTATCGTCTATCCATCTCGAGGTATTTAATTTCTCTTCCGGAAGCTCATCGCCCCTAATTCATTTTGGGTGACGGCACACCCTCGCGCTAGTGATTTACCATTTGCCGCCCGAAGGACTCCATCAACCCGCCATTCCACTCGCGTAGGCAGTTTATCTTCGGCCGCAATCGTGTCTTCTGCGTCGCTTGTCCTCGCCCCGAGGGCCTGTTGCCCGACTGCTGAGATTTTATTTGTAAATTATGAACGAGCGAATCTATAGCAACCGCCTTATTGAAAATTTCCCAAAAGTACTTATCATACTTTTAAAGGATCAACGAGTTAAGATTTCGCTTTCTTTTTGCTTCAGTTTTGCTGGCTGCCTTTTTTTGCTCATCCCGGCTTTGGCGGAAACGTCTAAGGATTCCTTTTTTTGCGACTTCGCCAGTGGGTACCTAGATCCGCTCATCCGCTTCACCCCGTGCCACACACTGTGCCACAGCGCTGAGAGACAACAACTTTAAATATTAATTTATTCGCAAAGTTCATAAGCTAAGCAAATCTTCTCCCACAGTTGGCGAGGCAGGAAATGGCACCTCTCCCGGGCGATGAACAAGGGGCACAGGATCAAATGCAATTTCCCGCGGAAGCAACGTCTCGTCCCATTTTCCCTTTTGCGCCTTGGCGAGGTTATCTATTTTGTTGTTTCACTTTTTTTTGTAGCCACCGCGCCGCCCTGCGAACTTGACGCGAAACAACATTACGTCCAACGGCCGATTAAATTTTGTTGTGCATATTAGCTCGTGTCTATTAAGTGCTCTCCTCAGACAAGCCACGAAGGAGGTGGGGTGGAATAAAAATTACATCAACCTTGGTCTGAGGGTGGTGTTGATTGTGCGGCGCGACTTGGTTGAAAAGTTCAGAGCCGCCGCGCCGTAAGTACGGACGAACGAGGGATTTAATAAAATCAAATTGATGATATCCCGAGCCGGCAGGATCTTCAAGCATTCTGTGCACTCGTCGAGTATATCGAAATGAGTTCCTTATCGTCTGTGAGTCAGGAGCCGGGGAAGAAGTGCGAAGGAAAAGAAAAGAAATATCCAACACATCCGTCTACACGAAGGCAGAGGTGGGGGCAGGCGGTGACGAAGGTCGTGCAGTGGCAAAAGGAAATATCGAACGCCACGACACGGCCCGTCAGGACCGACTGGACGATGCTCTGGACGATGGCGGAACGTGGCATGTAACAAAGTCCTTGTCGCATTGATTCTCATTATTATTCCATCTACTCGAAGTGACAGCAGGGACGATGTGGGTGCGGGTGGGCCCGAGCGGTGCGATGGTATTACAATGATGACAAATAAAATGAAAAACATCCTCCGCACTCTTAAATTCCCGTCGGTCTCGCGCTCAACCAGATGACAACGGGCGGAAGCGAGATGAAGATAATCTGACGGGTAAAATGCAGTTTAGGAATTTTCACATCTGTCGCCTGAACATTGCTGGAGTGGCAGCAGAATTCCCAACAGTGTCGTAGAGTGGAGCTAAGAGGATGACTTTAACGGGGTTTAATGGGTTTAATAAATGGACAGAGATCCTTAAGCTTCAGCACTTTCGGCCGCAGACATAACTGCCACCAATAATGACGATGGTATTTCGCCCTGACCGGCAAGGATTTTATTGTCCTAATGATTAGAAGTCATTGTGGTTGGATGGGGGGGCGGCGAGGCGAGGCGTCATCTGATGGCACGCCATTTGTTTATGAGCTGCTACCAGCGTTTTTATCGTTTTCGATATTTTTATGGTGCGCTCGCCTTGTTTTTAATAACCAGTGATAGATAGCTGCGTGAACAGCTTTCGGCTTCGTTTCGCTACGTTCTCAGATTTTCTCATTGATGGGTGGCTGTCGGGAAGATTGAGGGGATTCCGATATGGTTGGAGGAAGTGGACGGCATGTTATTGGTACAAAAAAGGGATCCAGGCAGGACATGATAATCTTGAAGGAAGTAGGTATTTCACGCATCACGTGTTTGAATAGATGGTTGAATAGATGTTCAAGAGCCGATCGGTTCCTGAACTGGATGTTATGTGAGCAAGGGACTCCACTCACTGTCTGTATGAATTCTATCAAGTTGTACTATAGTTCCTAAAGAGAAAGAATGGTGTCTAGCCTTGGTTAGGTTAGGTTGGCTAAATGGGTAGACTAGGGGTAAGCCACGTCTCACTCACACATCCTAATAAACCCAAAATGAGATTTTAGAGACAGATTTGTTAGATCCTAGATGTCTTAAAAGAAACGTTATCCCAGTGTTCAGTCTCAACTAAAAAGAGACTGGGGCAGAGGTTTTGAGGAGTGTCCTCTTTTCACAAACACATGACCCTGAGCATCCGAGTGTTTCACCTTTTATTTTCATCCTCTATGATCCATTTTTTTCTTGATATTCGCAAGAGCTGACTTGATGCATAGGATTGCCTGGGATGGGTCGCCCTCGACCTTTTCCTGGCCAGTTGTGTGACCTGGGGCCTAGGAGCGCGTAATTGAGAGCTGCGCGTTGCGAATCTTGAGCTCTTCGACGCAACCTGCGAGTAGCCTCGGATTGATTTCTATTGTCGAAATTGCTTTAATGGCCGGTAATATCAGCCGGTGCCATTTTCAACATTGATATCATTGTGACCGCTTCCTTGACTGCGAGAACCTCCGATTGAAAAACACTGCCATAATCAAGGAACCTGATGTAGCAATGAATGTTTATGCTAAAAAGCGAACCACTTTGAACGCGCTCGAGGCCACCCGTCGAGACGATATTGACGTTGAATAACGCAGCGCAGTACCGAGATTAAACGCAGAATAACTCTTCCCAACCGCTGTTTCTTTGTGTTCAAGAGGCAATTGAGTAGTAGAGCTCTCTCTCGAAGGACCAAGCTAACAGTATATAAGACCCTCATCATCCCTGTCCTGCTCTATGGCGCGGACTGTCTCAAGAGCAGATGAAAAAGCCCTTGGTCTTGTCGAGAGAAAAGTTCTGCTTTCCATCTTTGGTCATGTTTGCGTTGATGGTTTCTGGAGAAGAAGATACAACCATGAACTGTACGGGCTGTACAGCGACATGAGCGTAGTCAGGCGTCTACGGATTCAGCGCCAAAGATGGCTAGGCCATGTAGAGCGCATGGACAACACTGCTCCAGCCCAAAGAATCTTCGACTCCGAACCAGTGGGACAACGCAATAGAGGACGCCCACGAAACCGATAGCGCCAACAAGTGGAGAAGGACCTCAACCAAATTGGTGCGCGTAATTGGAGACAGCTGGCTAAAGATCGTGCCAGCTGGAGAAACTGGTTGACTGAGGCCCAGGTCCACCCTGGACTGTAGTGCCACTAGAAGAAGAAGAAGAACGCCGCGCTGTGCATTTTGGACCGAGTAGTCAAACATTTGACGAACCGCTTGAAGCAATTTCAGCAAAGCCAAGGCGACAGTTTGAGTGGCTGGGTGATTAATTCGACTTACTACTTGATTGTGAAGGGAGTGCCGCAATTGCAGAGAATTTGCACAAAGTTTAATCCAATTCTTCGTCTCTGCAGCGTCTGCAGAAGACATTGTAAGGCAGAACCATTCAATGAATTTGCATTGGAGCAGTGCCCAGTAATGACACCGATAAGAGTCCTAAGAGACGTGCTCATTCCGATCTGCTATGTGAACTACTTTTATTATGAAGTTTCCTTGACTCCAAGGTCTAAGTCTATAAGCTGCAAACGTCCAGTGCTATCAAAGTTAACATTACCCGCTAAATCGACCAAATTTGATCTGATTCGTTTTCTAAAGTCACATGAAATTGGACCATTTTCCCATGACACCTACTTCGTACATTGCTTGAGCTATCGCTTAGGTTTTTGCTGGATGGAGTACATGAAGCTTATCGAGCGAACTTGGACCGAGAAAAATAAAGCATTAAAAGCGAATAGGACAAGCCAAATGAAAAATTCGCCAAAATTTCCACACGGCATGACAAACCCAAAATGTACCAAAAAATTCGTGAAGTGTTCCCAAGTGCCAGTCAGTCAGTAAAGTCAAGCACTCAACAGCAAGCGTGTCGGTGTTTATATATATACATAAAATAACATGTAGCAAGCTTACAGCCACATAGAGCTGGCTTGGTTAAAACTAATTTGAGATCTACAAAGGAATCCACAAACTAGAAATGTGGAGAAATGCTGTTGAGTATGAGTCGAAAACGAGTGCAGTGTCCTAGATCCCACAGCAGCATGGACACTCGGATTCGATTAACAACGTTAGAATAATACGAGAGGAAGGGCAAATTGTACAAGGTGTATTGTGCAGTAAATTGTTGATAGGACTGATAAAAAAAAACACGATTTGAAAGCCGAAGGTTCAGGTTTAGTAAAAATGGAGTGTCACAAGATGCAACCACATCTCCCCAAACAATTCGGGGAGGCTGGACCAGTTGGTTACGCTCAACACACTGGACGTCCAAAAACAAGCCAAAGTAGTTGGCGAAAGTCTTGGAACATCAACTCGGCATGGTGAAGAAGATATACATATTTCATGAAGCTCTCTACATCATGTACTCATAATATGTAAACGAACAAGTGGTTCCAATAGGTCCGCTACAGGTTCCCGACAGCCGAAGCGACAAATCAAGGTCAGTGATCTCATGACCTCAGTCTTAGATTTCAACAAAAATACAAATTCATTATACCTCAAAGAGAGGAATTGTATTTCGATAAATGGCGACACCGAAAGATGGTGCACAGATAGGTCGAAATCAGAAAGTCTAGTAGGAGCAGGCATTGTGGGACCCAGATGTTACCTACACGCGCCTTTACCCAGAGCGTCCACAATCTCTTCGCCCTAAATAAAGCAGAACATTGCATCAACAATAGAAAATACACTCAATTCAAAAATATGGGTACTCTTAGATAGCCACGCAGTACTAAAATCAATAAACAGCTTCACATTCAACTCCACCAATGCCACCAAACATTTTATACGCTGGCAACGAAAAACAGTTTAAAACTGATATAAGTGCCAAGACATTAAAGCCACGAGGACAACCAAAAATAGGGAGCAATACCTGCTATAGTTGGGCCCTTCCGTGTTCCTGGATTTCCGCAACATAGACAAAAAACATGTCTTAAACAACAGTTAAAATATATGCCGCACCCAATTCTGGAACAGTCAAGAGACTTACACTACAAAAACTTCATGAAGGTCGATCCTAGGAGAACAAAGATGGCCCTAAGTCTGAACAAGCCTGACATAAGGATACTATATGGCGCACTTTCTGGCCACTTCTCATGCAACAACTACACTTGCAGAAAATGGGGCAAAGCACCTCAGAAAACTGTTGACACAGTGGACAATCAAAGGGAACTATGGAATATCTACTCTTCGAGTGTCGAAATCTGACATCAAGTAGAGAACAGACTATCAGGACATTCCATCGAGAGGGATTATCAAACTTCTCACGGTAGGCCTAAGATCCTAGATCAAGAAAGGGGGCACAGTAGATCTATCGTCGTCGAAATGCTGTGTGATTGTCATAGTCACTACCCATTCTCTTCAATTCAATTCAAACATAGTTCTCTTCTACCATAATTAATTCAATGTACATATATTTAGTAGAAACTCAATGCAAACTGGCGAGTCTCGAAATACGACTGATTCACACATACGTCTGAACCGAACTTGACGGTGATGAGATGTATGCCAAGATGAGCGATCTGAAGAACAAAAGAAAGCCCTTGTACAGCAAAAATCCATCCATGGGCAGTTAAGTGAGACTACAAAAGTGTATGTCCCACTTCGAGCCCACTAATCCAAAAGACTGCTCTTCCGTCGTTTTTTTTTTGTGCGAACGTCCTCCTCAGCTAATGATGTCCATTCAATTCACCTTGAGTACGCCTCCTCCCCCAACCCCAGCCATGTCTTAGATTTGGGCTTGGATTTGAACAAAGGACTGCGTGAGTACTCGTTAAAAGCAAAACAGGAACAGGCGAACAGGAAGCTGGCGACTACACTCCACGCAGCGACAGTAACAAGAACATTCTCCAGAAAGACATGAATACTGACAAAAGGACAGCAGCACCGAGTGTGGTGGGGTGGAGGGGGGATGAAAATGAGAAGAAACCGTGTATTGAAACACATTTGTACCTAAATCAGCCAAGCACACCAGCAAGGAAAGGTGAAATCGGAAATGATGTCCTAATTTTTAGTGCATTCCCACCGTTCCTCCCCCCGTTAGTCCTGTGAAGAGATATGAAGATACTTACATTGCACGGCAGATAGGCGTGGGTGCCAGCTTGACTGGTTATATTTAGATATCCATCCAGCGATGATAAAGACGGCGACAGCGTCGTTGTGCGAGGAGTGGTGCTGGAAGTGGTGGTGGTGGTGCTGCTGCTGCTGTTCGCGGAGGTGGACAAAAACGGCAACGTCGAGGAGGACGACGGTGCCGCCGCCGCCGACGACAAAGTCGTTGCTGGTGACACAGACTCAGACAACGATGCTCCTGACAGCGATAGCATGAATGATGCTGATGATGTTGACGGGGGAATGGCTGGAAGTGGCGGTCTTGTTGCCACTTCTGGTCGGGCTTGTATTACGGACGGCGGCGACTCGCTGGATGCCAGTCCGGGGTATACCCAATTCAAGCCATTACCGCGAGTGATTACTCTTGCCGCCGTATTTTGAATGGTTTCCGTTAATTGCAATGGAAAAGGAGTTGGATTCGAGGCAAAAGTGTATTGCGTTGCAGACAACGCTAACTGTGGCTCATGCTGCTGGTGTTGGTAGTGCTGTTGGTGTTGTATCTGCTTCTGTGACGAGGGAAGTTGGCCATAATCAGTGCCACTCCTCCGTCCATTGTTATTCCTGCCCTCGATATCATTTAAAATTCCCCACGTCCTTGCTGTTGTTGTCCTTCTCGTCGTCGTTGACGCCGCTGCCGTCGTTTTCAAAGTCGTCGCGACCGTCGCCTCTGTCGCCTCTGTCGCCGTTGACGTTGTCACTTGCGTCAATTGAATCTTTAACAAACTCGACGATAATGATGATGATGATGGCAATGGCGATGGTGATGGATCCTTTGTTACTGAATGTGCGTTGCCTGACACAAGGGTTGTCAGCTGGGCGCTCGTCTTCGTTGCTGGAGTCGTCGTGATGTTGTTGGCATTCGCCTCTGCTGCTTTATTTGTTCTCAGAAATTGTTTTTCATTTGCAAAATCATCGCCTCGCACTAATGATGGCGCTACTAATGCCGCTGATGTGTCTGACTGTGCCGCTGAACCTGATCCTGACAACAACTGGGTTGAGGAGCTCTCAATAGCGTTTAATGTTAAACCTGAAACAAGAGGAGAGAGATGGAAATTAAATTTGAAATTCATGAAGTAATTTCGTTCAGTATGCCAATTTGAGAGGGGCAAAAATGAGAAACAAAAGGGTACCTGCTGATGGCAGATTGGGAATTCTTCTTTCAGATTTCTATGGCTTCCTAGCGACAAATTGGGGCATTTTCTATCGTCGCTCGTTCGTCGTCGTGGACTGTATATGGTGTGATGGAGTAGTTAGTTATTTTTTTCGATGCAAAGCCATGGCAACTCTGTGAGGTATTCGCAAATCGAATTAATTAAATTTTGAAGAGTTCCTGGTTCGAATGGGGGTGGGACAAAGCATGAAGTCATTGAAAAACTTCCGACGGGATGATGTTCAATTAAGAGTAGTGGGCCCCCATCGAGGATTAACATTTCAACGCGCGAGGTAATTAAATTTTTATGGAATAAATGATTCCTTTGTCGTCTAAATCTTAGCACCTGTCAGAGTTTCCCGAAACTTTTGACAACCCGCCGACGCGACGCTGTGGCGGTTGAGTGAGATATTGTTTCCTTCCGAGCAAGGTATTCCCTTGGGGGACTCGATGACATGGGTTGAGGTAAAAACAAACTTTTCGATGGATTCTTGGAAGAATGCAATGTTAGTTTATTTTTCCTAGTGTCAGAGGAATTTTCAAAACATCTCACCTCGTGACAGGACTATTTTTCTATGCCTCCGCAGTGCTCGCAACCGACCCGAGAGCATTGTCCACATTTTCGGAAGATGATTAATTTGATATTCTTCTTCTGACATGAATGCTCTCGTCCCTTAGGATTTGATATTGGCTGGGAGAGCAATATTTTGTGTTTTGTTTCGATTCTGATGGATTGATTACACGTCTATGTTTTCATCATAGTTTCAGTCATCCTCTGCTCACAAGTTATGATATGATTCCAGGAAGTGGAGTACATCAAATGTCCGTTTTTGTTATTGACTCTTTGAGCTGACTTTTGATGTGTACCTCTTGAATTCTCAAGTGAAGTTAGCAAACCGATATTGCTTCGACAAATATTAAGGAATATCAATATAACAAGCCAACGAGCCCTTTTGAACCATCCCATGTCATATCAAATTTAGCAGTCTTTTGATGGAGACAGGTCGCCTAGAACAGAAATCATGTAAAGATTTAAAGGGGATGCAATCCATTATGTTGCACAGGAACTTTGATTTGAATAGTTTCCATAGATACTCGACAATATTCGTACACACCGCATGCAGACATACCTTGACTGACACTTTATGTGCATGTACATCCGTCACAATTTTAGCTAGTCGTTTCGTTTTGGAATCAAGATTAATTTAATAAAGGGACGTAAAAGTAAAAGCGATTAAAAACCTGGCCAGATTCTGGAAGTGTGAGTTCGGTGTATGTGACACTACATAATCCAACTCCTTTACAATTACGCAGCCTTGAGAGTGTGTTTTTCACACTTTCCGGGTTCACATACGAAGACAATTCTTCCCTCTCTCTACGAATGTGCGATTCGACATGAACACATGATTAAATAAAGCTGGTTAAGTTATTGCTTTTCGTGTAGGTTTCGTATCTTTGCTAAGTAATACTGATTTCGTAAGTACATTGTCAGAAAAAGTCACTAATTTATCAGCTTTTGAAGTTTAATTATCTGAAGAGGAGACAGAGAGACAGACGAACGGATGGTGACACCGAAATTAGAAAGGGTCTGGTTTGTTGACGAAATCTTATAAAATTGGATACTCCTCCGTAAACAAAGTATCGGAGTTTCGTTGAATTACAAGAGTTTCAAATATGTTTCAAAAGTCACCCCAGGTTAAAATTAAAGCCTTGTGGTCTTACTTTGTGTGATAAACAAAAAAGTTCCAGTTGTCAAAGTATTCAACAAGTTTTTCCATTTCGTCAGGTACCGTTTCATGCTTGTCGAACTGAATTTCGTCATAAGTCGTAAGGTCAGTCGTCATCACTGTGCACAACATTCGAGAGTTACACGAGAGAAATGAAGAAAATAAAGCCGCCTTAGCAGTCAGTATGGACGATGACTCAGAAATGTCGATTTGGCGCTGAATTTTTAATTCGCCATAACCGCGAAGTAGCACTCGTATAAGATTGTGCGGGAGAATGAATTGAAACCTGAATACCATAGACAACGGATTACGGACAAATTTTTTGCTCAGCGGGTATGTTAACAATCTAAATTGCCGGTTTTGATGCCAATACAAGTGTTCGACGAATGCATCCACAAAGATTGACTGTTTTGTGCGGTTTATGAGATGTTGGCATCCGAAATGGGGAAGGAGGCACGTTACCGTCATTGGTATCTGGTATAGAGCTATGTTAACCGACTCTCTGACAACATCAAAATATTCGAGCTGTAGTTGCACCAAAAAAACCACACAAGCATTGCGTCGCTCGAAGTTGTGGAGGAACAATTTTTCTCGTGGTGAGCTTTCATCAATTGAAATCCTCAGCCATGAAGTTAAGAGACTGTCCGTAATTTAAAAATGTTTTTGAATTGATAAAGACATGCCAGACAGACATGCCTGGTTGTCAAACATCCAATCCGATCTGGCAGCATTACTGGTAGACAATTTTTTCTGGATGATGGCTTGGCATGGTAGGTGATGGGTGTCGCTGGGATGTTGAGTGGGAGATGGTGAGGACATTTTCGAAATGTCTTGAGCTTAGGGCTGTGCTGGATGCTTGAACGTAGCTTCAAAATAAAGCCATCAATAAAAACTCTCCCACTGTTGGTGATTTACTTAAATTTCTTTTCCTAATCTTGTTACCTGGTCACTCTGCAGTTGCATGGTATTCCATTTAGGAATTGTTTGTCATATTTCGGATCAACTATTTCTTTGCTCACATTCTTGCAACGGAAGTTGATCCATAAGCCTACTAAATATGCCCATTTCAATAGATGCTGACATCATATTCAATTTGTACTAATGTACAAAGCTTGGCAGTCATTTTTACCGACCGAATAATGTCCAAAAGTTGTTCTCTAGTATTCCTTGTTCCTTAGAATGCCCTGATTTTTGTTTCTGTTTTTGCAAACTCTGTCAGTAATCGTGGAAATAAGATCCCACTCATGGTGTCAAAAAATGTTAAATGATCACATTCAAAAGGCAAAATCAAGAAGTAATCTCGAAGTAATCTGTGTACAATGAAACTTCTCTATAGCGGATACACGCGTGGCCAACATTATTGTCCGTTATGTAGAGATCTCCGTTCTAGAGGGTAATGTATGTCATTTATGGAAATTAAATAAGATTCACTTTTGTTTTTGTCTTAAAGCGCGTGACTTCTAAATTTCATAAACAAACTGCCGAAACACACAACTTAGCGGTGTAAAGTATACGATTCCACAAATTAATTAAACATAAGGCCCAACGAGTTGTAGACATTCGACAGCGGATGTTTACATTAAATTACTAACTTATGTCTAGATGGAATGATGGAAACATACATAAGTCGACTTGACACTTTCCAACACTGTGTCCGTTATCAAGGGTATAACTTTCCAATAGGTGTTGAAATGCATGTCCATGCGTTCGGTATTCAGAAGAGTCCATTGCAAATGGGTAGAAATACACTGACAGCCCAATCTTCATTTCGGAAGGGTAGAAGGGTGTCCATGCAGAGAAGTTTCACTGTACGAACAAATTAAACGAAGTATTGATTAAATTTTCCAAACGCCTCAAAATAAACAAGGTACTGTTTGCCATTCCTTTGAAGTCTGATGGGAAGACCACAAGAAAATGATGAAACAAATAAAAGGTTCCATATTTTTATTTGTTTTTCGCCGGCAGGTGAACGCCATTTCTCGGTCAACACTCTTTCGGCGAAAGTCGCTCGCTGAAGACAAAGCGCTCTAATATCCTCTGATTGAAATTGAAATCAATGCGTCCCTAAAGGGCTGCCATAATCGTTAGCAAAATTGCTTTAGACAGAAAGTACAAAGGAAACCACCCCCCGAACATGTCTTCCATGAATTTCAAGACAATCTGAAGATTCACTTATGGCAGTTCAATAGACTGAGTACTTTCCATGGCAATTTTTTCCCGTCTGAAGCACTCTATTCAGCCTTAATCCTTCAATCCGCTCTCATCCGAGGGCACTTGATTTGAGAAACAATGCCACTCGCTCCCCAAAGGCTTCGCCCACGCATTGAACCCTCAATTGATTTCATTTCGCATTTTGCCGAACCAATGTTTCGTGACCGTGAATGTATCCCCAGATAATGAGGCTTTTGTCAACAGGCACGCACAGAGTTCACGGCCAGGAGACGCGTCTCGTGACATTTTAAAACGCAAAAAGAAACCTCATCTCCTACCTTTTACAATCTAGGCAGCACAATCTCATTTATTTTTACTGGTCTCCTTACATCCCCTTACATGAGTCATAAGCTGGCACTTGAATTATCTCCGCACAAACAAAATCCCCCTCTAACGAACCTCGGGAAAGTGTCGAAGCAACCGGGCTGCTTTCCATGCGCCCACTTCTCCACCATTTCATCATAATTTCATTCCCTCTCCTGGAAATAATAAATAATTTACTATCTCTCTGCTAGATGTTTTTATTTATGAGCCTCCATAAAAGACGCCGGGCGCTGTGGGCCGAGGGCGGAAGGCCGGGTGAGCCGCTTTTGGTCTGGTTGGGGAACGCCCCAGCCACTCCAGTCATTAGAAAACTAATTATGTATGTGTAATCCGCTGGACGGCTTTTAGCATCGTCAGCATCGCACTGTGTAATTCTTTACGACCTTCTGAGGGGCTTTGCCTTCTGCTAAATCAAAGGAAATGTACTGCACACATTATCTACGGTCTGCTGTCGGAGGAATGTATTGCCTACCCCGCTGCTCGGCTGGCCATCGTGTCAGTTCAACTATTTCGGCACAGAAACTTCATGATCCGTGAATTTCATCGCAAGACATTCCATCCAGGGCTTTGCAGAGCTGGAAGGCAACAAAGTTTGCCGATTTCCCCCGCTCTCCGTCGCCTCATCCTCTTCAGAGAATCACATTTTTCCGGAAGATACCCGTACTACAACCTACTTTCAGTCGTTGATTCGGTTATGAATTGGAGTCGACCACGGGCGTTCGGGGAAAGGGGCTACTGGCAGATATGATTGACGAGATGTATGAAAATGGCATGCATAATGGGGTCAATCGGCACGAATGTGGGCGGCTGGGTCCGGAATGTGTTGCGTCTGACTTTTTGTCAGGACGTAATTAGGGAGACATTTTATAATTAATCTTGCGAGAGATATCGCACACCTCGGTATAACCCGTGAACGCTTTGATTGTGTTCATGATTAATTTACATTTATCGGTTTAGCCCTTGGATGACTTTGAACTACGCGTCATGGAAGTGATTTAATTTAACCCACAAAAATGGGCCACAAGTGTTGGTTGCGATAATGGTACTACGATTAACAGAAAAACGTACCGTGCTGGTGTTCCATATTTCCCTTCTGAAGAAAACACTGACGACTTACGCTGGCACGGGGTAGTACAGTGGTGATTCAACAATTTACTAGAATTAAGATAAGCAAACAGAGAACAGCACTTCCTAAAGATGAAATGGTTAAAGATGCAGAGTTTTGAACTAAAAAACCACAATACAATCCACAGAAAGATTACCTACATCTAACTCTGACTCGAGAAAGGATTTCCGGACCAAGACTAGTGATTAGAAAAATGGTAGCAATGGAAGAAGTATTCGCTTTATACATACAGCGACTACTCAAAAACGAGCGCGAGCAAAGGCACGGTGTCCATGGGACTTAGACACGACTGTAGATGCTTTCAGGTCAAGGTGGTTGCGATAAACAAAGCAGCAGTAGAGCTCTGAGTGACCGCATTGTAACCATCCGACCAATCACCATGTATTCCGATAGACAATGGGTGGCATGGAAATATGTCAGGAAAGAGTTAGCCGACTACAGAAGGCAGTCCCACCTAGGGCAAAGCAGGCCCATTGTGATACCAAGCGGATTGACTTCTCCTAATATTGGCACCAGTTGGTGCTTACGGCTAAGCGGCTTAGCTGGTTTATGCGGCGCAGTTGTGTAAGTACCTACGACTTGCCAGAGTGCTACACGAGCAGAGTAGGTAATTTGGTTTCAACCTCCTCTTCATCCAAGCAACTTCTGCAGAAATCATTGGAACATCCATCCTGTGGGCATGAATGCCAATTGATCAGTGACCAGTTATAACTGCTAAGTCTAAGCAGGCTGAGTGATGACCATATTTCCTTTGTTTTAAGGCAGGTGGTATCTTCTAGTAGTTTTGAATAGTGTGTATTGTGAGGAGATGAGAGGCATGGAAGGTGCAACTCATCCTTGTGTTAGAGTGATTTCATCGGCTGTGTAATTGCCCGGTATGCCACAAGGTCACAGCACCCACATGAGGTGTGTGTTGAAATGCTCAGCCATCTCTCTCTAAGAGACAGCCTGCAATTAAGGGATGTTTTTGAATTGAACAAGACATTGACCAAGGACTTATTCATTTTGGATATTACTTCTGGTTGTCAGACATCTAGTCCTATCTGGAAAAATGGCTTGATGTAGTAGACTCGGACCACAGTCAGAGTGTTTTGAGTCTCAGGGCTGTGCTGGCAGCTATTATATAATAATAATATAATAATAATAATAATATGAGTGGCGCTACAACCCGTAGAGGGCCAGGGCCTAGCTTCTCAGCAACCACTCGTGTTGTGCGTGCTATTGTGGAAGGGACCTACAGTTTTATGCCACCTCCGAGCGGCAAAGTTTGGGAATCTTTTTCTAGACAGTGGGGCTGTGAAAAGTATTCCTTGTCGTACCAGGAATCGAACCTAGACAGATTGGTCCAAGGCCGTAGGAGTCGACGCACATACCCACAACGCCACGGGCCACCACTGGCAGCTATTAGTTTGCCAAATATTTCCAGTGGCGGAAGGTGGAGGAGTATGTTAAGTGCGTTTGACGGAGTCCTTCTCAGCGCCCCACTGATACACACGTATGCCAGTTTCTGCACCCGTTTGAATGGCTTGCAGTTGATAGCTTTGTTTAGTGTCCTGTCCACCAAACAGAAGCCCCTTTACAGAAGTGGCGGCCTGACAATCGAGGTGTAAATCCAGTAAGCGATGCCTGATAAATATGCGTGACTCTCTGCTGGTTATTTTTGGATAATGGTACTTTAAGGAGTGGCAAGTCGGTTTTCGTAAAGGTAATTTCAGAGTTGACCACATTTTTCATCAAAACTTTACATGTTTGCTTTTGTCGCTTGTATTCTATTTGATAGACCGAAACACTTTGTTCTAGAAACTGTTGCAGAAAAGGTTTGTCAACAAAAGTGCTCAATGTTGTCAAACAGATGCACAATAATACTTGGCAGAGAGTTTGTTAAAAGTGATTCAAACGAAATATGGTGTAACACAAGACTGACTTTTGAGTGCAGCTCTTTTTGCATTATTTATGAATGATATATCAACACACCCTCTTGCCGGTGTTCCGATGACAGATTAAAATATAAGAGTTATGCTCTGTGCAGATGATATGCTTGATCTGGCTGAATGAGCATTTACGATCGATAGTAGGCCATAATTGTTTTGTGATGAGGCATCCTGTCCCAGTAGACAATCCGGAAAGTGTACAGAGACTGTGTCCTTTCTACCGAGCTCGTCCGCTTCAAAAGTTTCTGGAATGTCACAGAATCCAGGCACCTATATGATTTGAATGTTAGAAAATGTGGCCATCTCGTTAATAGATTAGCGGCAGTTCAGGGAAGCCTTTGAGTTGAAAGTGACAGCGCTCAGAGATCAAAATCGATGACGATATTTGTATTTGATATTGAAGTTGCAACACCTTCATGGCGTCAGATCGAAGATCGGAGTTCACATCGAATTAATAAAATCATTGAACTCTATATTATTTCATTTAGTAGTTTTTTCCCTTATCACCATTAACATGAGGAGAGAATTAAAAGTCATGTATAACAGTTATCCGACTATACAGAACTTGCTTAGATACTATCATAGACAGCTGAATGGTGCCGTTGGTTGAATGCCTGCCCTTGGTTAGAGTCAGTGAAGTTAGAGTCAGTGAAGGTTGGAGTCAGTGAGTTTGCCGGTGGGATCAAATTAACGGCACTATCACTGGAGTTGTCGATCAATGGTAGTAGTCTGACTATGGGTATCACAACGGACCAACATGGTCTAAGTGTGCAGGCGATTTCGCTGGCAGCCCAACTACCTAACCTAACCTAACCAATATATTATCATTATCTTCCCATTGTCAAAATTCGCTGTTCCGTCCACCTATTGATTACATACATGTCCTTATAGTTCTTGGAAGCCAAGGAATCTAATTATCTGTATAACAGACTGCATTTACCTTCCAATTTATGAGGGACTCACCGAACCTTTTTGTTCATGACACACGACTAGAGAGAGCTCATCGAACTGCCAAGCATTAGAAACACAACATGGTCCCTCAGCACAATTAAGTTATAAGTCGCATCACTTTTCTTTTCCATCTCTGTCTGTATTTGAATTACTCATCAACTATTTTTGATTTGGTTACGCAATCAAGCAAACATCTACATACGTTGTCACACCCTCTGCGGTTGGAATGCCTTTCTAAACTCCACATTTTTGTGCTTCAATTCAATTACTGACTCAGTCGTCTAGACCGCATTGGCTTCATTTTGTTTGGACTTAACATTCATTCACTTCGCCAATGATTTGATTAGGCCCCACTGCAGTAGACAGATGCTCATACATAAATTACACTCAGAGTCCCGAACTACATGCCCGTGAAGCAGAAGCCATTGAAATTAAAATTATTCGTGCTACATACTACACTTCACTTTGCCGAACTCAATTTCAATAGACGCGTAGAATTGTGGAATTCAAGTCAAAAATTCGAATAAAATAACAGCCAACATCGAATAGGTATTTATTCAACTGGCAGTTGAAGGGATGCTGACGAATCACAAGTAACAAGCGCAATGGGAAGAAGCAACCACTCAAATAAAGCAGACATTCAAATTTGTAGAATCTTCTTTAAAGGGACCTTTGTGGCTCATTCAATTTAATAGAAATGTAAATCTGTAAGAAGGCATGCCTCGAAAGCAGAACCGAACGTCTTTTCTCCTCGGGGGGAAACAAACACGAATACCCAGACATCAAAATAAAAACGAAAATGGATGCAGACGATGCAGAATCTAAAAATAAAACCACTCTTCAGGGTATTTGTCAGCACATGGAGGGTGATTTGTTAAGCGCTTGGTTTTAGTTGTCAACAAAACAATTCACCAGTCCTAAACGAGAGATATGTGCACTGCTCACCGAAAACTTTCCGCAATTGGTCCATCGGATCGCGGGCCGTGGTGTATGTAGTACAAATTTTGATTGTAAAATAAAACTTTCCATGATAAAATGGCAATACTACCTGAGCATGTTTGGCTTTGAAACATGTCCTCGCAAATCACGAGTAAACTGTTAAAGTTAGACTACAGAAAAACCAAGACAAGAAGAGAAAATTCATCCATTACTGCAACTGACTGAGAGTGCTCATTAACTCTTTCCAATCTCAACGCGATAGACGACAGTCTCTGGGCATACTACAAGGCTGTGTTGTAGAACCGATATTCTTTGTTTTTCATTCACTTTTTATACTGCTTAAGATGATTTGCCATCAGAACTCTTTCAAGGTGGTGGTAATTTTGGTAGTGAGCATACACCCTATTATATAGCACGTCCACAAAAGCGCGTTCATACCTTCTGAAAAAGCTGTAGAGGTACGAGGGGTGTTCAATATATTCTCGGTATCGGGGTGAAGCTGTGGTTGTATATATAAATAGACAAGTAACACTATTATTTTAGTGAATTCATGTAAAATTTCATATAAATGTGATTATTAATTCGCGTTTTATCTCTAGTTAAACAGAATCATAATGACAACTGAGACGATGATGGTGAAAATTGAGCATCGCGCTGTAATTAAATTTCTCACTAAGCAAGGAAAAAGTAAAAAAACTATTCACGAAGAGATGGTGGCTGTTTACCAGGATTCCGCACCTTCATTATCAACTGTGCAAAAGTGGTCAAGTGAGTTCAAGAGAGACAGAGAGAGTATTGAAGACCCCGCTCCGGCACCCCGGCTACTGCTTGTACGGATGCTTTCTCCCGTACAAGCAGTAGCCAGGGAAGTCGAAAATCTTGTTCTTGAGGATGCCCGAATAAAGTTGAAAATGATGGCAGAGATCACCAAGCTTTCAATTGGTACCATTCACACCATTCTTCATGACCACCTTAACCCTTGCAAGGTGGGTGCCACGAAAGTGAGAATCACATGCTGTAGAGAGCTTTTGGAGGTGTGTAGTGAGAACGCGGACGGTGTTATGGATCGAATTGTTACTGGTGACGAAACATAAGTACACCACTATGACCCTGAAAGCAAACAAGAGTCCATGCAGTGGCATAAAAAAGGAACAGACCCCCCGAAAAAGTTCAAAGTCACTCCGTCTGCCGGGAAGCTCATGGCCACAGTTTTTTGGGACTCAAAGCGAATCTTGCTCATTGAGTACAAAAAAAAAGGTGAAACCATCAACGCCACATCCTACGCTCCCACTTTGCATAATTTGCGGGAGGAAATTAAAAAGAAAAGACGGGGTAAACTGGCAGCGGGTGTGTTACTTCTTCATGACAACGCTCCCGTTAACAAGGCGCGAGTTTCGAAGGCTGCTGCGCGAGATTGTGGTCCAGACCTTGCCCTCAGTGATTATTTCCTGTTTCCGGATTTGAAAAAATGTCTTCGTGGAAAAAGATTTTCGGTTGATGAAGAACTCAAGTCGGCAATAAATGGGTATTTTGCAGAGAAAGAGGAAATTTATTTTTTTGCGGGTTTAAAAAAGCTTATCTCAAGATGTACCAAATGCATTGATGTTAGGGGAGATTATATTGAAAAATAAAAACAATTTAATTTGAATTCGCATTTTCCTTCATATCGATGCCGAGAACATATTGAAAGCCCCTCGTATATAGCTGGTAGTGTCCCTTTTAACATTAATTATAGACCAAATATGCAAAGTTCGAAAAATTCTGAAAAGACTGTCGATTTACAAATCAATACGTTAAGTCTTTACATGAATTTATAAAACGCATGACGTATTTCACATTCACATTATTTGTTGAGAATTTTGGGTGGATCTCTATTTATTTAAAAGCTTGACAAGTTGCAAGAAGTAGAAGGAACCATGAAGCAGTAGTACCAGGGCCAGCTTTCCAAAAAGCAACCAGTTGGGTACAAGCAAAATTGTAATTGACGTAAGGATACAAAAGTCAAGTCAAACCCCATCAAGCCTATGTACAGAAATGATGCACTGTGACCATGATAACCACTCAGTTTCGTTAAGTTTCGTTCATTTTTGCTTGCTTAAGAGGGATCGAAATTTGTTGTTCTCTACATACGTGAGTGACAGTCGGTGTTGAAATTCTGAAAAAGTTCCCAGCTGTGTTTATTACATTCATCGTAAAGAACTATTCGAAGGAACCGTCGCCTACACTATTTTGGCCCCATCGCAAGCACAAGAAAATGAACATCAATTCTAAGAAAGCGATGACATAAAGAAGGAAGTACGAATGCCGAAACTCGGATGTAAAGATCAAATGGTCGCAAACGCAAGACAACTTGGTTTTGATGAATGAATGCTAGGAAGAGAATTGAAGATGATCAACCAAGAAACTTTAGTGCGGACGTTTTCTTCTCTCCAATCGCGTTGAATGCATCTTCTTCCAAGTGACAACAAATTTATCCGCTTCCACAGGATGATTAATTTTCTTTTACAAAGTGGACTGTTTACTGAGTCAAGAAAAGTAGACGAAGTTCCTTAATCATACTTGTTATCAGTCATTTCTTTACTACATATTTTCTTTATTCATCTCTCTACGCAAGTTACACGAAGCAAACTTTATATTTGAAACTGGGTGATATACGAAAGAGAACAAGAACCGCTGCGTTCGACAAATCGTATAACCACAAGAGTGCTGCCGCGTCGCCCTTATAATGTACAGAAGGCTATCCAGATAAGCCGTTGTAACAAGTTTTACTATTTTCTACGAGCATTGTGTAAAGAATGGGGATTACTTTTTAAATTTTAACCACAGTGTTAACAATTCTGGAAGCAAACATTTGTCCTAGATGGATTACATTTTAAATGACAGCCGAAAAATAAGGCTATGCAAACTTTCGTTTATTTTTAAATATACCCAAACGTGAACATACTGACTGACTTTTATTTTTATCAATATATGTATAATTTGGGCTATATCTTATATACACCACAAAAATGCAAGTGAAAAAATCTCTCACATTCTATCTCACTTTGTCATGAAATGTGTCTCAGGATATACACAAGGTCGTCGTGAAGGTGACAAACGTCACATAAAGTGACTAAGATAATACAAAAATGACAAAATCAAGTTCTAGGAATATGTTTTGTAGACAGCACGTCTTCTTATGCAAGAGTATCCATTATGCGTCTATCCACTAAGCCCTTATTCATAAATCTAGCAGCGTTCGAACACATATAGCTTATAAGTTGTGTAAAATAGTTATTAGCAAATATGTTCATATATGTTATATGTTCATCAAAAAAAGGGGACTGAGTTGATTTTGTTGAAGGGGCTTCGCGGCGAACTGAATAAAATTCCTAGCCAAACTCATATCATAGAAGAAGGAGCTCTTAAAGCGATGAGCCTAATTAGTCAGATTAGGAATCAGCGACGTCAAATTACTTTGAAAAGTTCTCATATTCGTCGATATTCAGTGAGCAAAGAGTTATGACCTAATTTGTTCGAGAACAGAACCATTGTGGCTCGTTTAGATTCATCAGAGACTAACAACACAGACTGCTGCATCAATAGTGCTCGACGTTCCAGTCCCTTCCACAAAAAAAATGTGTAATTTGACGAAAAAGTGGATTAAAAATGTTAGATTTAGTCATCCTCATAACGAATCAAACATTTTAAGGCCCTCTACAGAATATATATTTACATAGGGACATAGACATCTTGCTTGAACAAATATATAGCAAACGTTAACACTTGTGCAAAATTAAGCACACATCTGTATAACTACATCGAGTTATCAAATTAAAACGAAAAAAGGGAGAAAAAAGCAATTAATTGCCAGTGTCCACAAATTCCGCACAAGTACTCCACAATTTTACCACACGTGCCAACCTAAATTCCCGCAGTTTTGTCTTCCAGTGAACCATGAAATTGAGTTAGTACATACTTTCATAGAAATATGCAAACAAATGCAAAAAAAAGCAGAGAAGAATAACTCATCCACACCAAACAGTTGTCCATGCGGGAAATTCAATTGCATCATATCTTGTTGCTTTTATGAACAAAATGAAAATAAATTTCGTATCTCATGAGCGCTGGTCATGATGCAACAGCATATGAATTTAAACAAAAACAAAAACAAATATTTTCGCACAAAAGTTTTGTTAATTGTCCATTGTGATTGAATCCATAGACTAATGAGGTATTTTTTAAGGGTCGCTGAAGTGTTTCGGTTCAATTGATTTGATAGTTTCAAAGTAAGGGGTTGTTGGTAAATGACAATTGTATAAGTTTCCTGGAAATGATGGTGGGCATTAAAGTGTGGAAAGTGGTTACCTATTAAGATTGATTTTATAAGACTTATTCTTTAATGTGTTTCTTTAAGGATGACAGTTAAAATGCTAACATCGGTATCCAACTGGTGAACTGTGTGCACTAATATGTTCCATGAGACCACGATTCAAATGAAAATTGTATGCATTAAATTAAGTGCTGGATATTAGCGCAAGTCAATTGAATTTGACGTGATTGTCAACTCGTCAGGAATAAAGTGGATATGTCAGGGGGTTCTACGACGCAGCCTGATGGTACGCCATATGACTGCCGTTTATAACAACCAGTGTGGAAGCAGATTTACGTTTTGATCTCATTGTTACTACACTAGCAACATTTTAAACCACCACACATTAGGAGAAGATTATCAGCTTTTCGAAGGACATACCAAGTTAAAAAAATATTAAAATACACACTTAGCTATGTAGTTGGTTCAGCAGAATTTTATGATCGACAGCATAACATGGCAAAGTAACAGCTTTTGCAGATGCGTTATTTGCGTCTTTACAGCTAACTCTGCATTGAATCTTTCTGCCGACATTAGTCATGACTTAGAGTCACTCAGTCATTGGTTAAACTGTGATGTTCAATAATGTGATGTTCTGTGAAATGCTTTTGTTTTGAGAATGTAAACCATTTTAAGTATCTCGGTGCGCTGCTCAACTGAAAGATGGAATGGTCCGAACACACTTAATCACTAAAGAAGTAACTTACGGCGGCTATCAGACAAGTCTATTCTCTAAAGTCTTATAGTGTTCTCATTACAATAAGATTTTCATATATCACAGAAAGATGCCATTAGACTCATTTGTAAGAAAACCCGTCATCCGTCTCATAGCTCTGCATCATTTAAAAACCGACAAAACATTTGCATTGCTATATATACTCTCAATTCTTTTTAGAAAGTGCTCCAAGGCTGATCAATAAGCTTCCTTATATTAAAGGGTAAATCATGATATTTTTAATTTTTAATACTTTGGCTTGATTTGTTTTGTATAGTTACATATAATATATACAATGCATACAGATACAGGGTGGGCCATCTAGTGTTATCACAGGTTATTTGGCAATGACTACTCGAAGTCTTGATAGAAGGTTTATATCATACCTCTGCGGAAATGAGTCGCTTGAACATCGTTGAGAAAACGTATTTCCAAAGTGAGTGCTGTGTTTTTTTTGAAAAGAAGTTCAATCCCTGATCTGCAGTCGAGGCAGCCACTTGAACGACGTTGTATTTCATAATTAATGGGAATCTTTTTCCTTGATAATACAGTCATAATACATGCAAAAAATTTAATTTTATTCATTTTATAGCATTTTTAAAAATAAACTTGTATTTGGCCCACCCAGTATGTGTCTAATGTAGACCCCACTCCCACTCATTCAGTGGCTTTTGTTAAGAAACTTATATGGTTTTGCTGTTTTCGAATCTATAGATAGCAGTTGCCTCAGTTATATATGTAACTAATTTAATTATATCTCCTGTATAATCATTATGTAAGACTCTGTAATATTTAGGGAGTAAATAATAGATAATTATAAATAATCTTAGGTAGCTATAGGCACGATCATTTTATTATTTGGAAATGGGTACTCTAGGAAAAAAGGGGACATAAAACCACCCTGTTCGACGAGCTGAGCCGTGCAACCACAATGCCACAACCGGTTTCCGAAGTGCGGCTGGTCTTTGTTGCTACCTACCTACTACTTGCTCACACATTACGTAAAGAATAATATCATGTGTCCACCAGCTGAAACTTATGGCAAACACTTGCCCCGAGAATACCGACTGGTGGATGCACAAATCATTTTCTTGGAAACTCTGAATCATACTCCTAACATAAAGATGCCTGCAAAGCCAACAAATCAAAATCCAATCATCCAAGATGCCAATAAAGAACCCAATTAAGTTTCCATTTATCTATATAATAAAGCATTGCCGCCAATCCTTTGCGCCAAGCTATCAGCTCAACCGCAACAGAACATCCAGAACATAAAACAGTTTCATCCGAAAATCCTCAAAAGTCATCTCCTGCGTTGACAAGGACGAATCGAAATTGAAAATTTCAAAATAAATCAGGATGCATACATAAAATTCAAATTGCCATCATCTTGTCCCCGTTCTGAGGACACTCTCTCAAAAGTGGTCCGACACCATTCCTTGTCCAAATGAGAGTCGACGTACAGAAACCACTTTCACCCCTGTCCCCACTTCAGTTGGAACATACAATCCCACCAGCACATCGGGCAGAGACGACGAAATACCAAAAATGAACCCTAAAAGCTTTTACAAACGATCTTAAATATATTTTAATTTAAATTTTCCCCCACATTTCGGACTGAGTCCGGATGAGTGAAACTATTAAAATGCAAATTGAATTCAACTTCCGTTTTGCCGGGTTTCTTTTTCCGTGTATTTTTGTTTCTATGTGGGATCCCATCCCATTGCAAGCGACTCACATCTGGACCAACGATCGTCCCGTCGACTGTCCGGCAGTACATGCCGAAATTATTTATATTTGTTCCCCTATCGGTGCGTTAATTTATTCACGATAAATATGCGAACATTTTTTTCAGCAAATACTCGGTTGTGACTAGTGGCGTCGACATCGGCCACGTCTGCTGCGGGACAGTGCTAAAAAATGAGGCTTTTACATACGCCATCAGTTTTCATGGCAGTTTGCGAGTTTTTTTTTTTCGTAAATTTTTCAAAGTTAATTGTATTAAAAGTTAGTGTGGCTAGGAGTGCGATGGTAAGGGGTGAGTCTGCTAACAAATTGGTGGAGATTAACTTCCGACCAATAAATGATTGCCGTTGAATTGGCTTTCGCCGCAGCTCTGGCGGAGAAGTAGTTATGCTCCGGAATTTCCGTTCGCTAATGGGATAAAGAGAGTTTAGAAAATTAATTGGACTTTATGGAAGAATGAAGCGAGGGTATTAGATAGTTTAAGAGATGCAATTTTATTTGATTACGGGTCGTCTGATGGAGGGTTGCCTTGGCGAAAACGGAATGGTGTCTGGGGTCTGGATACACACGCCAGAGGTTTCATTTTTTCGCAAGACAAATGTGAGAATGGCCTTGGAGCGCGCCAGAGAGGGGTGATAATTGAGTTGGAGCAGTTGGCCTTAGTCTGATTTGTAGTTAATTCGCTCGCGCGGATGAGAGCACCAGAAAAGCCATCGCACGTATGGCATTATCCGTTGCTTGGAACAAATTTCTCAAATGAGTTTGAATTTTAGTTAATTCTGATTTTATGGGAAAAATGTATCACCATACCACAGAGATCAGTGAGGCATCCGCGAAATTTAAACTCGATTTTCTTATGGCTGACTAAGACTTATGTTTTCTCACACAATTAAGGACACGACGAGAGGCTCCTGCTAGCATTTCTTCGGAAGACCATGATATTTCATTAAATGTAGGTTGATAGCAGTACAATGGATCAGTTCTTGGGTCTGGGTGACCCAGTGTAGTGTTCGACAAGAAAAATGCCACAAGTTAAATGTTAAACTTTTCAAGAGTGATTAATTATAGGGGAATTGAAGGCGAACAAAATGCAGGATTCATAAGGAGACATAATGTTACCACTTAACAATTCGGTTTATTGAATACGTATGTACACGAGGATACGTACTTAACACCTTCACCAACTAGACACTAGACACATCTTAGTAGTTTTTTATTAATTTGACACGATCCTAATAACGCATGGAGATATGGTAGAAAAGGGTCAACCGTAATGGTTGAACGTAGAATTAATAAAGTTATGTCAGAATCGAATGAAAAGTAGCCAGAAGCATCGTCAAATTTCTAAGAATAATGATTGCATTTATGACCACATCATAGAGATTTCTTTGTTCTCACTTGAATAAGCAACAATTTACGAAACTTAACGAAATTAAACGAAACCAAGCGATGTGATCACATAATAAACGCAATGTACCATTTCCTTATATTCGCTTGACTGTTTAAGTTGATTCTAGTTTATTATGGTTGGCCGCTGAGTTTTCAACAGATGAGATCTAAGTCTACTTACGTTCGTGACCGCTTGAAAATGTCGATGGTATTTTCTAGAGCAATGTTCAATGTTCGATCTTTACCACAGTTTGAGTTGAGGAGAAAATTCAACTACGAATTGCAATCACCTTGGAAGCAAGGTTTAACAAAATAAAGCTGATCAGGTGTGGCATGAGTGCAATGTCAGACTATATACTTTAATATAATTACATATATAACATTATAAATTTGCGTGAAAGGACTCCAGTGCGTAAAAGCCTTATTCATTGAATCGAATACCCTATATTTATGTATACAAAAAATGCTGTCATAAGACAGGGATGTGTTCTTTGCCTGAGAGTTAGCCTCAAACGGATAGGAACAATTGCTGAGTATGATGGCACAATGGTAAAAGTCAAACGTAATAAATTCAACAATAAGACCTGGTTTGGATCGGTCACAGTTTTCGACACCGAGTCAGGACTGCGGACGCCATTGTCTAAGGCGAAGCACACAAGTGGAGAATGATTTAAGCCAATGCGGTGTGCTTGCTGCATCCCTGTCACTCCAATGCATCCAATGCCAACATCGTTCAAGAATGCTACTTATGAGAACGTAAAGCATTTCTCCGTACTTATAAATTTTAATCAATTACCCTTTCGAAATGTAGTGAAATACTTCGCGATGAAAGAAATATTTTAAACTAAGTTATGACAAAAAAATTGACTACGAATACGGTTCAAGTGGCTAATATGGACAGTCGACTTTTGTGTCACCTTTTCAACCATATTGGCTTGGATTGCTAATAACGCTTCCAACGTTGCATCCTAAGGACGATCGATTTGACGTATCTCAGTAAAAAAAATAGTCTAATTGCGTCAAATGTGGTGGCGCGTGGCTTGTCTAGGTTCGACTCCTGGTACGACAAGAAATACTTTTCACAGCCCCACCTCTTTCGAGTCACTGACAATGCTCAAAGAGTATAACTGTCTAGAAATAGCTTCTCAAACTTGGCCGTTCGGAGTCGGCATAAAACTGTAAATCCCTTCCACTAGTGATAGCACGCACAACACTAGTGGTTGCTAAGAAGCTAGGCCCTGGCCCTTTACGGGTTGTAGCGCCACACATATTATATTATTAATGGCGTCAAATTGTACGATCTAGTTCGCTAATTCACAATGACTTAAATTGCATACTCAGTAGGTCAAATATGATCATTCACGAAGAACTTTCTTCACGGAGTTCGAATCTTGATAATAAAATTCCAAAATTTTAAAGTTTTTCATGTCTAAGTATTTCCATGGTGTAATGGTAATCCTAACAGAGTTTGACTTTGACACACGTTACGAATCAACGGTCAAAAAATGAACACTTACAAATCAAACATAATCAGCCGTGAGTTGACGAACAACTGTATGGTAGCACATAGGCAAATAATAAAAACACACAAAACAAAAAACAATTGGCAGCATGCCGTGGTATACACGAAACTACCATGAACACATAGACGAAATTAGACATTTGTTCGTCAAGATAAGGGTCTCCTAGAAGGGCCACATAAATACCGCCTCACCACTTCAACAAGAACTTGCACCAAACAGTCACGTGGGAAACAAACCTGCAATAATTTCAATAATATTGCAAGAAACAAACACTCTGTTGATTCCATTCCAAAAAAAAAATATTTTCCCTGTGAAACAAATCCCTTCTTGAGAAGATGTGCGCCCAAGAATTATATTAAATTGCTTGCATGAATAGTAACCCAAAGATAAAGCCTAAATAAACCTTAAAAAGCGACGGTCTGGTTTTCGAATCCAATTAACTTCATTATTGACTATGAAATTCATTGCTCTCAAGTGATTACAAGGAGATCAATAGGTTTTAAACTTCGGGAAATTAACCCCACTTTTATCCAATTCCGTTTTTCTGCTTTATCACATTACGGAGGGATGATTGCTTTATATAAAAATCCAGCAGAAAAAAAAACCCACCTTTCGACATTCAAATTGTAATTATCATCACAAATTGGTTGAATCTACTTTCGAGGGATCCTTTATTCGGGATTTCGAATGAAATTCGGAATTCTACATAAAAACCTCTGCCCAAAATGGAATACTCACAGGGAGTCTTATTGCCAGGTCAAGAGAGGACCTTGACTTTGGTGAGGCTGGGATCAAAGGATTCCTGTTGATGGACAAAAAACACGGTAAGTTGTGTTTAACTGTGGTGAATTATGGGCATGGTTCCACACAACCGTTCGCGTTGTGCAGGGAACCCACTTTTAAATATGATTACTCGTAACCTAATCTAAGGAATACAAGAACAGCCGTGACGGAGCAATGTGTGACGTTATCGCGGGAATTTCCATGTCAACAGCTGTTTAAAGGCGGAAATATATTTCCATTTTTTTGCACATTTAAGAAAAAGTTTTTTTTTTTAATTTCTGTGATTATCATGCATTTACAATCATTAAGCATTTCGTTAAATATGTAAATTAAATTCTTTCACTTGCAATTGAGATACGTCTTTTATCGAAAATAATTTGTGATGTAAGCTTAAGAAACATTCAGTGCCAAAAACGGCTCCGGAATGATGTCACAAAATAAAAAGATGGTCGTTTTGATAAGCTGCCCACTACACCTTGTTTTTCTTGCATCATGTAGCCGTCAGCATTGTCAGTAGTCCCAAACAGAGAAGTGGAGCCATGCACTATTCATGCAGCTGCCAATTTCGACATGAAGCCGCTCGAAGTAATACAAATGAGGGGGACTTTTCTGAAGTCAATCAGTGCTGATGTTTCCAAGTTCGAAGGTAGTTGAATTGAACTGAAAAATGATGTTCAACAAGAGCTAAGGAAATGAGAGTATGTCTGAAAATATTGACGTTCTGTAATATCGAGATATCGCACGAATTTTGTGTTTGAGAGAAACGGATAAATGTTGCAAAACACTTTAGTTGAGAATTTTCATATAACTATAAATTCAAGGAGAGAAGCAGAATATAGGAAACGTGTCAGGTCATTCTCACATAAATCAGTCTTTCCAGTTAAATTATACTAACAGAGTGTAGAGTAGGTACCTAGAATGCCTGACGGAGTTAGCACCTCGCCACCCACTTGAACTTGCACTAAATTCTGATGAAGATGATTTCGATGAAACGAGTGATCCAGCTGGAAGTAACACAGCGATAACTGCAGCTGAAGCTATTCATATAGAAAGGAATAGAATCAGCTGAAGCCAATATTATAGAATCTAGAGTATTCTGATATATTTGTTGAGCTAAATTCGTGAAAATCTGTACACAAAGCATTGAAAAATAGGAAGGAGCAAACAACAGTAGTAAGGATTCTTTACTATGCAATAAAATGTATACAACAACTCAAACGCTAGGACTCTAGTACAAGTGCATTAACTTGATATTCAATAATTATTGGAACAGCCCGGGCAGTGATTAGTTCACGCATTCCGGACTGTATTAGAAAGAGTGAGTGTTGATATGGTATTATGTATGGATATGGATTAAACTTCGTAAAGTGTACTGTGTCTCTCGGTAGAACGAAATAATTAAGAGTCGGCCTGTTTCTAGGAGCGAGATTGTTCAAATTACCGAGCGCGTAATTTGTAAGCCATTCTGCAGTATAGTTAGTCAATAAGTTTACGCTGTGAAATGTCATGTTCCGTGAGCAGTTTTCTCAAGTAATGCCACACACATATTCTCTGGTAGAAGCTTCCAAATCCGTCTCATCAGTATTTAAAATCTTATCCGGCTTAAGATTCAGAACTAGAAAATGGACAAAGAACTTCTGTATACAATTTGTTCACACTACTGATTGTTCACTCAACCGATATCCTCCTTACGGAGAATGTAATGTATGTTGAATGATTATGGCCTGCAATAGCTTGCCAGAACAATGGCTTCTTTATTACCAAAATATGAAGAAGATTGATTCAAAACGGAAAAAAGCAAGACGGAGGTAAACGATACGCTTCTTCGTTCATCGAAATCATTACCTGCGTCCGTGATGTTTGTAAACTTAAGTTAATTGAATACACAGAGTTTGAACATATCACCGACACCCGTTCCGCGATGTATTGCAAATGTTGTATGCCATACACTGTGTGAGGTGGTTTGGTTTAGATGGTTGGATGGATCTACTGAGCACTGAGCTTTCTATAAAATCAAATTGTAAGACTAAAGATATCACATTTTTAGAGAAGAGGCTTAACAAAAACAAGATTCTCTGAAACAATAGTGCTCTCGCTGGTACGGTATTATAACTCAACTGATCCCATGATTTTGAAATGAATCGCACTGTGGCCGCCGCATATGCATGTGTGTTGATTCTCGGTACAACAAACTATTTTCATAATTCACTGCTCCAACACTCTCAAGCCTCTCACAATATGTAAAGAGTATAAGTGTAGAAAAAGACGAAAAACCTTCACAGTTTTTATCTATTTAATTTCTGAGAAGCTTCACATTCTGAGTTGCCGCTGTCATAAATGAAAATGAAACTGCACCTCACTATCCTTTTTTTTACAGTTTTCTTTATTGTAGCTTAAAAAATCGTACAAACGGAGATCGGGTACAGACTAGCCTACTACTGAAAACACACTATAAATTGCAAGAAATGCATCACTATAACATTTTAAAAGACTTTAAAAGGAAAAGCCACAGAAAACCGTCATCAACTTCCTCTCTTTTGTGTTCACATTGTTGCAATTCAGCCGTCGGCTTTAAAGGTTCTTTGTCATTTTATACTTGGGAAATTTGCTGTGAGAAGGATTTAAGAAAGAAGAAGCTACTATAAATGGTATAACTAGGAAGAATTATACTATATGTTGGGGGTTATGTCGGCATAAATATCCACCACCCTGTTTCAGCTTAATCCACCGCACAATGAAAATGTTAAGTCCCTCACTGATTGAGATAATTTCTTAGAATGGATGCTGTTGTGGTTTTGTTATCACGGCAACACAATGCAAAACAAGAGGCTTCTCGTTGACTAGCTCTGAGAATCGACAGCTTAGTGGCGTGCACACAATTGAATGTGTGCACTAATTACATCACGTAACGATCGGATGGAAAAATCAAAAATGAATTCAATGTTTTTCGTTTCAAAGAAAATGTGAGTCCCATGTGTCCTTGGCTTAGACATGGTGTCTAGGATTCCTTTGGAATTTTAACTGATTTTTAACTTGTTTTTGGCACTCAGACACTGGTGTGCATTCATTTGTGCCTCAATTCGATTCAAAGTGTTCGAGGCTTTCTTAGGTACCGACAAAAGGAATCGGTCCCACAAAACAAACATAGCCCGCACTGTAAAACAAAAAGGAATCAAATTTCCATTAATAAATAGAGCAGATAACATCTTATAGCACTGGAAAAAAAAAACTACAAATCCAAGTGCTACTCTCCAAATAATTGCTGATACATTACGGCCAGCAAGGCGACACCAAAATGTCTGCATAATAAATCAACAAAATGACCAATTACCCTATTTGTAGAATGATTCATCGAGTTAATTTATACATTCATTGACGCTGCTAATATTAGCTTGCCTCTTCTTTGAAACAACACCATTTTCGGAGCTGTCATAACATGATTGATGTACACAGTTGTGACTAATCATTACCTATTTTTGAACCTTAGCAAAACTGAGGCACATTAATAGCCTGTGCAACCATACAAGAGTAGTAATGCCAAGTCTAAAAATAAATTATTTATGCAATGTCAATTCAGATTACAATAGCAACAAAATACCATAATTTTGAATTTGTTAAGTTGCAGAATAAATGGATGACAGGTACAGTCCCCGAATTTACAAAATTTCTTAACTCATGGCTGCCCCTCTCTCTGTCGAGTGAGAAGAAGATTCCTGTCTAGAAAAAGCTTCTCAGACTTCGTCATAAAACTGAAGATCCCATGCACTCGTGTTTTAGAAAAATAGAGTTTAGTTCTATAGGGGGAATAGTTAAAAGGGAGAGTTGTTGTTTTTGGAATGGAATGAATTTGGTTTTGTGAGGATTGAGCATGAATGTATTTTCGTCGTCCCACTTAGTTATTGGGCATAAATCCTAGTTAAATTTAGCATCTGCATTTTAGCATCAACTTGAACCAAGAGGAGAACTCAGGTTGATTTGAACATCATCTGTATGTACACGAAATTTGCAGTAGGGCAACACTTCAAGAACATCGTTAATGAACATATAAGAATAACGGCCCGAGAATAGAACCTTGTGGTATACCACAAGGTTGCATAAAAAAGCTTGTAAGGTACCAGGAGATAATTTAAATTGTGGGATTACAGCAGTTGATTTCGGTGGTGGACGGTATGTGACATGCATTTGAAAAGACAAAGGTCGGCAGTTACTTTCATCAAGGCTGTAACGCAGCTGTGTCCTTTATGGAATCCTGATTGCAGAGAATATAATAGACTGTGTCCGTTAATGAGATCTTTAATGACGCGTCTGACGATAGATTCGAATACGTTTGACAAAATCGGAAGAATAGGCCTGAATATCGCCTCTTTGTTTTCTCGGAAGCCGAGGTAATCTTTGCTGTTCTTCTTAAAAATGTGGTTGGGTGATGTAAGTAAGTATAATTGGAAGCACAACTTTTACAAAGCCGGGTGTGAATATTACCCGGACCGACAGATTTTTTTCTTTCTTCTTCTTCTCTGTATGCAGAACATTGCACAACCGACAGAGTAGGTTTCACGCCTCCTATTCACTCCAATCATGTGTTGTTTGTTAAGTGCTATTTTGTATAAGCCCGTACAAAGGATATACACATACTGAGAGACGCTACGAAGGAGTGAAAACAATATTTAGATCCTCAGGATTTATGCCATCATCGTTAGGTCGTTTGTTAATTTTAGTTAATATCACGGACCTGCTTTCAAAGAAACAAGATTAAACTCTTGCTTGTAATAATAACTCTTAGCTGAGCGCATCAGGAAGTTAGCCTGATTTGAGTTAGTTTTCTACATGGGGCAATGACGATAAGCTATTTAGCTTAAGATATATTGGTTCGTTGGTGTTGAGGAAGGATAAGTTGAATGCATATATTGCGCTAGTCAAGAAAGACTTTGGTTCAAATAAAAGTCTTTATAAATAGTAGTGCTATTTGGTGTCAAAAGTCTAAAAGAAATACCACAGACATAATTGGGGTGCGCGACATCCGGCGGAATGTACTTACTACCAGCAACACACTAGCACACACTTATGTATATTCACCATTTAAGTTTTCTACGTTTTTGATTGGAGCATAAAAGGTGTACCGATTTAATTCTGCTCTGAATGCACAAAGCCCTACCAGTCCTAAGGGAGTGATCTTCCCGATAGGGATTATAGCCCTTAAGAGATATAGCCAGATCGTTTTCTCCAGAGTCGAACCATGCCTCGGAATGACATATGATATCGTTCAAGCTACTTGCAAAAAATAAGTTTAAACTCGTCGAACTTTATCACTAGGCTTGAAGACAATCAATGCTTTTACTTACATTACATAAGTTGTTCCACGCTAAAATCTAAAAAGTGGAGGAACCCTTCATAAATACACATTCTTCTTAAATTGGACAGAGCAGAAAATGGAAGAACAAAGGAACTTTAATATCTTCAAATTACATGAATCAACAGTGAACTCAGTGAATCAGTGATTTTCAAAACCGGCTTCCATATTTGGCTGAAATCACATCCATAAAAATTAATAACAAAGACGCAGGCTCACATGGGTTTCCATCAGAGCTCTTCAAGGCCGGTAGTGTTGTTCTGAAAAGGAGCTTCCACCAGGTCACCAGAATGCTGAATCTGGAAGAACCGAAGCATGACCGTCGACGAGAATACCAACTTCCAATGGTCCATCTACAAATCTTACGCCATGTTAAATCTATCGAGGTACGGGTTTCAACGTCTAAGACTTATTTGCGTCGCACTTCTGACTTCCAGAATTCCAACCCGGCAAATCGACAATATAGATTAAATGTCAGTACACCGACAACTCTTGGAAAGGACTTGCGGTTTAAAATGTGGGCTTAAATAGTTTAAATATAATCTCTGCATCGATGTCAAATAGGCGGCGGCATCCCTCATAAGAAAGTCTTAAATATTCGATGCGATGACTGAATTCGGCATCGCGTGTAATTTGAGTTTGGTTCAAAGATTCGAAACCTTCAAGGAGATCCATTGTCGTTTGATTTATTCAATCTGATATAGCAACAGGCAGCTATAAATACGGAAAATCTGCTGTCGGCTATTTTTTAATGATATACTCATGTTCAAGGGTCTACGACTGACTTAAGTTAATGCGAGTGGTAATGATCAAAGGAATGAGAGGAGTTATGCTGGTGCACTATTCTTTTAACCAGCCCAGGACTGTAATATAGAAGAAAAGCCCCACGTGAAAGTCCGTTTAACATTCGAGCAGTCCTGCTGATGAAACAACTGCAACACAACTAGGTACGTCCAAAATTGGACTTAGGGATGAACGGATGAATTATCCTTTAGCATTCCCAATGAAATACTTTGAGTTGTTAACATTGCAGCGTGGTCCCAGCGTGCCATTTTAAGCGTTGCGTGTTATAAACCATTTAGTTCTCAAAAGTTAAAGAGGTTAATGTTTTTGCGATACAGAGCAGTAATAGTACTACATTGTTATAACTAGACCATCGAATGTAAAGAGTTCTATAGGGCGCAGTAAAAGAACATGATTAACAGTGATGGACCTAAGATACAACCTTGTGGCTATGTAGGCAACTCTGATAGATGATAGAAGAAATGAGTTTCGTAATTTTTTCTAAGTTCAAAGTGACAAGATGCACATTTGCTTGAGCACATCAAATCCCACGCTGTGTCTACCAGTGCATGAGTGTGAGAAAGTGGATTTTCTTAAGCGGCCGTACAACAGTTTCCTTTTAATTTGATGTAGGTTTACGCGGATGGGTCAACTAGTACTTGCAACTAACTGATGAAGCAATTCTTCACAAGCAATTCTTTAAAGTGAACGTTGATGAATAAAGTATAACCTGTCACTGGCCAGAAAGCCGAACCACTTAACCTCTCTGGAGTCATGACGACGTCCAGATAAAATCGAATTCCCATCCCCGTAGAAAATTGCGTAGTTCCCCGCAAAACTTATTTCCTATTTCTTGGCAAACAGTATTGTCACAGCAGCCATCCCCTGACAATTTTCCAAATCTTCTATCAAAAAAAAAAAAAAAATAGAAGACCATGCGTTATAGACAGGACAAAAATCCGACCTTATTTTTTTAACACACACACACTCCCATTCCACACAGCGTCCACGGAGAGCGCCACCTTTATTTACCAATTCAAGTTTATTGCCCGCCCCCTCTACGTCCAAAGTGAAACAAGATTACAGCCCTAAGCTGTCCACGAGAAAATTGCTTCAGCAAATGATAATAGAATTAGCCCACTGGCTTCAATCGCCACCCAACAAGCACCCGGCACCCGGCACCAACACTCAAATCCAACTATGTAGGACTATCGTGCACACTATCTCTCGCCCAGTGGAGATACTGATCTTCCTTTTTTCTATCTCTTGGATTAACATCCCAAAAGAAAATCCGATTTAAACTTTCCCTATTAAAAAATAACGAGAAAAATATTTTTATGACTACGGGACTGTCAGTGCGCCTTGTTGTTGGCAGAAACAGTTTACCCTCAACAAGGCATCGAAATGGAACGTTCCAAGGTCCTTTTTTAAAATTACTTAAAGGCCACCATACAGTGTCTGTATGTGTGAGTTCGTGAGTGTGAGAGAGTTAGTTTGCTAGACCTAGAGCCAGTCAGAACATGAACAACAAGACAAGCGAACCGAACTGTGCCAACTTCAAAAATTCGCCACACAGACAAATTGAGGACCAAACACGAAGGACAACCGACGCGATGAGGAAGCAGAAAGACGAAAGAAGAAATACGTGGTGAACTGAATGGGAAAATGTGAAGCATCCTTGGAAAATATTCTTCGAGTACTTACCCGGAACATATACGAAAATAATAAATACTGTCAGCCATGCAAGGGATAGCATCCTCCTTGGATATATAAGTTAATGCAGCGATTTCCTGTGTGTCGTGCTGTATCTATGCTCCCCTACAGCCAAGGGGATTCCGCATTCGTAGAGCAGAGTAGAGCGCACTGAAGGATGTGTCCAACAGCCAGCAGAACTACCACCAAATAGAAATGTAAACATAAATTATAGGTGGCCAGCTCTTCGTCTCGTTCGTTTCGTTTCGTTTCGGTTTTTTGGTGAGGCTGCCAAATGGGATAATCCTTGCAAAACACTTTTGCGTACGTGTGTATGTGTTTTCAAAAAAAAAAAACAAAAAAAATGAAGGAGGAAGTGCAGAAGGATCTTCCGCAATGTGTTCACAAGCCAAGAACTAACACAAGCCGGACAGAAGCACACATCCGAACACAAATTCAATGAAATAAAACACAAAAATCAAAGACAAGCGGACAATCACCGATAATGGATTGCGCTATCACTTCAGCATGCAAATTCGAATGGCCACACAAGCAAATACAACTGCGAATACAATAGAAGCGTGAGTCCTTTTGCGTGGTTGGTTTATTTTGAAGACACAAGAACGATGAACGAATTTAATTCACTTGTCATTCACATTTTGCACATCAATCAACGACCCGCACTGAATCACACGAAAGTTGTCAAACATGAAGGATCTCCGGTGGTCGTGAATCCTTCTAGTTTCGAGCATTTTCTCCTTGCCACCACACCTGCTGCTCGCCTGCACTAGAGACTGACACTGATATCCTTTGTCTGAACTCTCGTGGCGGTGTTAATTTTGTGTAAATTTGTGTAAACAATCGAAGAGGTTTCCCCTAATTATTATTATTTGCGAGCGAACTGTTCGGATGAGACATTTTATTCCATTCGGTTCGTGCGACGCAATGACATCACGGTACACCGGCAAAATCACAACTAAACCGAGATGATGATTACAGAGGCTGCGAGTCTCTGGTCTGTGAACCCACGAACGAGAAGCCAGCCAAACAGCCAACCAGCCAACGCACCCCCGACGGACGGAATCGCAGTACACGAAACAGGATACAGAGCGCCAGAATGGTTGTTGTTGATGATGATGATGATGATGCAGGATGTGTTTCCTGTACCATGTTACTACGTAGGTGCTTGATGGGCCACAAAAGGGAGTCAATCGGCGGTGGACGGCATGCCAGAGTTGGGTGTTGTGCGATGCGATGGCAACGCGGCAGTCTGTCGGAGCACTGTTGTGCAGAACGAGCAGGGACATGCGCAGTTGGTGGCGCTCTTTGCTCTCAATTTGCCAAGAGTTCAGAACCTGGATGCAATTCAGAGATAACGAGCAATACAGGATACACCGAACAGCGGCAGCAACACAACAGAAGACCAGAACACCAGAAGACCAGCAGAGCAGAAGAGCACAGCACAGCTAGGCAGCAGTTAATCACCCCAATTGTTCGGCTCGATGTCATGCGGTTTTCCAATATTGGGTCAAGCGAATAAATTAGGATTAATCGCCCTTATCTTCGGTTCGTTCGGTTCTTCTTGTTTTCTATGTTTTCCATTCTTTTTTTTCCTTTTTCGTGTGTCTTGTTGTTTAAATTTGTGTAAACGGTTGAGTGGATTATGCACACATTCATACGCTCCCACCGCCACCGACAGGGTACGGGCCGGGTATAGGTCCTGATCCCGGAAATTAGGTTAGGTTAGGCAATGTGTGCCTAATAGCCCTCGTTTATATGGGAGCGATATCTCTTCTGCTGCTTCTCCCCATTTCGCACAGCGCACTTGGATGGGTGGGTGGCGGTGTGTGTGTATTTTGGGGTGTGTATCCTGATTTAGGTCGTTATATTAATTTTGTAAAAGACACCAAAGTTGTACCACCGCATTACAAGGTGGTGGCCGCACCTGATTACGGTCTTATCGGGAATCGGTAGGTGGCACTGTGGTCATTGTGGTGACGCCATTGAGCCAGGACAACATTTTCTGGCAACCGGTTTTGGCCTACAGGTCCTTTGTGCGGCCGGCTTATGCTGGACACGGAAATGTTTTATTTGGTCACTGCAGATGTACTGGCCCCGTCGTCGGTCGCCGGGATGGGGACATTTCTGTGTGGGGAATTAGTTATGTACGTACGGTGGACGGTGAGTGTGGTGATCATTAATGGACTATGAGTGTCATTTTGCTGTTGTTGTTGTCGCTGTGATATACAGGAGAGGACAGGGTGGAGCAGGCAAGAGCTTGCCGTCAGTATCAGAGCAGTGAAAGTTAATTAGGTTATTCCAATAGAATGTGCTTGCTATGGCAGAGACATCATTATTTCTTCTTCTTCGTCGTCGTCGTCTTTCACATTCATTTTTCTTTTTCGGTTTTTTTTCTTCCGTTTTTTTTTGCTGTTGTTGTTGTTGTCCTTTTGGCTATCCTCTTCTTTGCTTATTGCAAATCACATTAGGACAAAATTAGATTCGAAGGAGCGCCTTGGGACTATGAAATGTCAATTAGGACATCTAAAGGAGAAATATATTTTGGGTACATATTTTCCACAGGGTGATGCGGAGCGGCGCGACGCGACGGCGTGAGTGGTGTATTCAATCATAATTCATTTGGGGTGGACCTTTCCGTAAAAGGTAAGCACGGTGTACGGTGTTCACCCTTAAGGTTGAAGGCCCTTGTTAATGTCACCGGTAATGATATACAACAACTGGGAGGATGTGAGATCCTTTGTGTCGCTTGGCAATTATTAATATTGCATTTGGTGTAAGTGGCTATTGAGAATCAATTGGAGCAGTTACTGCTAGTCGTATTTAACAAAAATCATAGTGCCACTTCCCATAGGCTCTAATGAGTATTCTGCGAAAGATTCGTAAGCAGCCCGAGGGTGATGATAGAGAGATTTGATTTTTGTGAGTGCCACTTATCATCAAAGTCACTGATATACCGAAAGACCCTCGTGTATGGACACACATGTAGATAGGAATGATATACATAAATTAATTGTTGTGAGTTTGAGTGGATTTTTTTTTAATGTACTGACATAACGTGTCCACAAACCAAATCTTTATTTTACGGTCTTCTATGCTGTGACCGAAAGTACTGGATGGCGCAGTTGGTTTAGTGCCTGCCCTTGGTTAGAGGGGTCCCGGGTTCGAATCACAGTGAAAGCAACGCTTTTATCCGGTTTTCAAGTATGGCCCAGTCACCATTTGCCGTTGGGGTAAAATTAACAGCACTATCACCGCAGTTGTCGATCAGTGGCAGTAGTCTGACCATAGGTATCACAAGTGTGCTGGCTATTCCTCTCACAGCCCAATTACCTACTTACCGAGGCTGCAGCTGGTAGTACAATGGACCAGTTTTGAGTTTGAGTGCTCCAGTCAAGCGATAAAAAAAAACCTCAGACATAAAAAAAAGCTCTGACCGCAATTTGTGTTCGAGGACAAAGGATAAAAAAGCATTTGGCGGTTTTAAGATATTTGAGAATATCCCTTAACGTTTATCACTTCTTCAAGGTCGGAAAACTCGTAACTACCTTGCAATATTTTTCTGTTTTCTGCTAAGAAGTACAATACAGTTCCTACTACTTATCCCTGCAGCTTCTACTGAAGTCATTGTAGGTCTTCTGGCTTGATGGCCTATGAGTCAGTGGCCAGTTGTTACGCCTACACTTTTTTCTATTTCATTTAGGCTTAGGGATATATTTCCTCCCTTCTATGGTTAGTGACGTTTAAGGTGTTTGTCAGCAGCAATGATTTCATTGCTTTCAGTGAATGATGGGGTGTCTCCTGATTATGTGTCATTCTGGCAGGCCCGAGAAATCGGTGGTAACATACGGCTGAATCTGTGCCTACATCTCATTTGGATCCCTCGTGTAGATTAATCAATAAATAAATAATGGATTCATTTCTTGACAAATTAAAATCATTAGTATGCAGAATTGTCCACTCGGTCTACATGATCTCTAAGGCTTGTACAGCTCGTGGTTGAATCTTCTATTCCTAATGCCAACAACTGAATCAGGACCAAGAATCGAAAAACTTCTTCATACGCCACAAAAATTAAAATTCCCAAATTACATCTTCCTCGTCACAACGATCAACCGCTCCCACTTTCTTCCAGCTCTAAGTACCTAGGTACCTCATTAGATCTCAAATTCAGATGGAAGCTAGTTAAGAAAGCATGCATAGCTTTTTACGCCTTCAGTAGAACCTTCGGTAAAAGTCGGGTCTAAAATCAAAGTTGATCTTGCGGTGGTGGTTCACCCCAATCTAACATACATATCGCTAGTGTGGCCAGTCCCTTATCACAAAACTCAACAAGGTACAGAGAACAGCAAGCATAAGATACACAGGTGGAATGCCATAGCTGGCAGATGTGCAGGGATTCTAACTCTACAATCTACACCGACAGCTCTAAGATGTATTCTCGGAACTTCTGAACATTTTCAAAGCCTACAGTCTGCCGGACAATCCCATTGTGTTGTAAGTGGAGCTATTTGCAATCCGCCGAGGTAGACGAAGTCCTTAACTACTGAAACTACCGAAAGTATATCGGTCTACAGTGACATTATCGTCGATGGTGCGCCAAGTCGTCGATGGTGCGCGTAGCCTTGTCTACATTCGCAGTATCGACTGCGACTCTGCTACTAGTTGTCCCACTTCATCCCGACAGGCTTCTGTTCGAAGTTTATACCCATTAAATATTTGCTTTACCCCTTGGTAGAACTTTCGGACACCATTCCTGTCGTAACACTTCTCCATTTCCTCGATGGTGCTTCTCGTGCTCTCCCTTTTTCCTACTGAGAAGCCAGTGCCCTTCCCTTCTTTTAAGTTCGTAGAGCTCACGAACTGCTCTCGTCTATCTGCGCAACGTCGCCTGATATGCTGCTTGCTTCGCCTGCATTCATTGTTAAACCGAGCGTTTTTTTCTGGGTGGCATTTTGAAACCCAAATCATTTTGGAATTGTTACGCATGGAAAAACCAAATCAAACAAAACAAAAATATTTTACATGATCATTTTCACATTAAGTAGCTTTTCGCGGGAAGGATTGCTCACGCTCAACCATAAGCGCAAAAAGACGATCACCGGAGAATTTAATTTAATTCAGAACTTTTGGACAGTTTCGATATCAATTTGATGTACGGACAACCGCATTTGGCAAAGAGTGATGTTCCAAATGATGTTCCATTCCATGCATGGATCGCACAAACTGCAACCTCCTCTTGAACATTCTCCAGATTTAGCACCAACGGACCAATATGACTACGCTGTGGTCCCTGAAAGAAGAGATTCTTTCGAGATAGCTGATCCTTCCTTTGTTGTGGGTTCAAGTTGTCCGTAATGGCTTGGTGGGAGGTAAGGTCTTTCCCCTTTTCTCGAACCAGAATTCCCAGACCATCTTATGAGGAGCTTCGGGTCCCATGTGGCCGGGCCAGATCCATATATTGGTCCAGATCTTAGAGTTCGCGGTTACACCTTCTCCCCTTGCAGAAAGGCACTGCCGATTTTTGCTTACCTTTAGCTTTCGACTCCATATGGTCGGAGGTTAGATTAGTTAGCTTATTGTTGAATGAAGTCCTCGACAACAGGCGGGAGACACTGTGCTGTACATAGATTGTGTATTTTTCAATAAGGCATTGTAACTGCCTTCATTCATAAAGTGAAGAACAACACAATTTAATTCATTCGTCATCATTTTTATAACGTCGACTATTCACTCGAGGAGGGTTCACTCCTTATGATCCACTTTCTGCGCTTACACCCACGTGCCAGTCATCTCTTCTGCTTCGATATTGCCTTAGTGTACTGCCACGCATCGAATATGAGAAGGAAAACGGCTTCAAATCGGAAGTTTGCGTCATAATTTCCAAAATATTCATGACTAGGCAGCTCTTCCCTCAAAATTCAAAATCAATAGTCCGCGTTGAAACTGATAACGCATAATTAACTTCCCTTGCAGACCGCAAATGGAAACCCTTCCTCAAAGTTTCACAAAGTTTCAAACGCAAAACCTCAATCGTCTTAGGGACGAAATTGAACAGCAGTTAGCGCGGCATGCCCCAACTCCACTGGCATGGATTTCCAAGTGAAACTATCGTCTTCCTAGTCCATCCGACCAAAAAGGACACACATCCACCACCCGCCCGTGCGGAGGAAGAATGATGCCGCGGCCCTCAATATCTTTCACCGTTCTTCCGAAACATTTCACAAATTTTAAATTTCGACATATTTCAACCGGAATTTCGAAGATTCCAAGGTCGTGGAGGTTTCCCCCCAAACCTCTGCGACGGGGTGCCACGGTTCTTCACTGAAATTCTCGCCCTCCCGCCCCTCGATCATAACCATCCAATGGAATCCCCATTCATGCATAAGATATATGAGTTCACGTTAAGGCTTGGAGGGCGTTGTGGGGTTAGGCGAAGGAAATAAAACGCTTGTTTCATTTCTTCTTCTTTTTTTTTCATTTCCGTTCTTCTTTTACACATCACAGCGATATGGGATGGTGATAATGATGATGGTGATGATGATGGCGATTGCGACGGCGATGGCGATGGCAATGATGATAAGACCATCAACGGTGTCCACAACGAAGACTGAGCACGGTGACGTGAACCGGATGCCGCATCAATTGACATTACTCACCTACGTGCCGTGGACCATGGGTCTCATCTTCATCCGAGTAGCCGAGCACACATTTCATTTTAGGACATATTGATACGGAAGACGTAGTCGTACGACCAGACCATCAAAATTCTTCGATGCCCGCGCGTAAGGATAATAAAGCACACTGTGTTTATGACGAAGCCGACACACTCATCCATTAATGCAAGGTCACCCACATCCGAGCACAGCCGACACATCTTTCGCTCCATAAATTCTCCCTCGGCGAAGAAGCGCGCTTCTCACCCCACTTCCCACCTAGGGCTGACATGGACCGGTCGTAGCTGTGGGATGGGGTACCGGCGGCGGCGGTGGCGGTGGTTGGCTGGTCGGACCGTGACATCGGTTGGGCCTGTCACCCGGGTGCCGCAAACTTAGTAAGATCCAAGTCATTTATCATCTTTTTTTTGTTTCAATCCAGGCGGCCGTGATGTCGGCTGGGTTGCGGCAGGGTTTGAGGGTGTAATTTGCAATCATTGCGGCACACCCCTCATCCACTTTCTGATGCCTATGTATTCCTTTATTTACGATAATGTGGTCAATTGAGGTATGCTTTATGGCACCAATAAAGCATGTCTCCCTAATCTTCGGTTCCGGGGAGCAAAGAGGAGCAACAGTGGATAAGGCGAGGCGAGTCGAGGTGCTTCGTTGCGTGGTCATATATCTTCCGGCCGTGGAAAGTGAATAAATGCAGGCAATCAAGCGAACGACCGCGTCAGTGTAACGTCTCCATTTGACAGCCGTTCGCTGTGCCGTACCTGTCGGCAAGGTGTGGGTATATAAATAAATATCGGCTCTTTGTTTCATTGAAATTGACATAGACCGTCGGGTGGGGGTACATCGCTTCAGATTGATTACCGGTCCAATAATATTTTCATTCCTCGCTCCGTCCCGTAATTGGCTGTGTGGTTAGTGTCTGGTGCGGTGCTAGGGGTGTCGTTATTTATTTAGTGTTTTATGGTGAGAATTAATGTCTGCCGAGACTTACACGTGCTACGTGTTGGATCTGTTCTCAGTAATTCGGCATAAGTTAGTTAATTCATGGTGGGATATAAATTGCGGGGTGGGCACGTGAAATTTCTTGCGATAAATTCGCTTTGAGCATCGAATGGGCGCGGTTACTGTGGGGAGATTTATCGCAGACGGTGAGGGTAAGGTGTTCCCGACAGATACGTGCTAGATCATAGTTATTACTGGAATTAGTGGAGCAAACTGACAAACAAGCCCGTGAGGCTTGCGATGTTGACTCTGGGTTACACGTCACTGTCGGGCCGGTCGGTGGGGGTATTTACGAGCCCTGTTGATTGTTCAATCGTAAAGTTAAAAGATCCCGTTTCGATATAACTTACCAGACAGTTTGAACAAGTGCCTGGCGGCTGGGGACAGAGCTAAACTTTGCTTTGCGGGAACTGCGTGATATATGGTCCAAGGGGGTACTTGAACTGCTGATGGGGGAACTTGATTTGTGGGTATAAATGGGGTTGGCTTTGCTTTCCATATTTTTTTTCCGCTTATGTCAGTTTGCAATCCACTAGCAGTTCGGATTTCGGTTGTTTTTATCTTGTTGTTCGACACTTTTCTACTCCAAGCCAGTGAGCATATGCAAGACACGCTGCTGTGTTTAATGTGGGGCACGCAAGTTCACCTAATTGGAGAATACTAGCAAGAAATCGAACTTTCTGAAGGGGCTTGTTGCACGCCAAGTTTCACTGCAGACTGTGCCGTACAAAGAAGAAGAATATTAGCAAAGAAGAAGAATATTCCAAAGAACCCCAAACACCTGAGTCCTATAAGTTCTCTTCGGTGAATTGAGAGACCCCTACCACCTTAGGTTGGCCAGATACAAACGCTTTTTTTTCTACTCCACAACTCTCAGACAGTTGCTTATGTGCTTGGATGCGTACAAATTTATTCATTATGTCTTGGCATTAACGGTCCTAAAGTTGCTGTCACCGACTTGGAATTTTGGTAATACATCTTAATTATTTGTAAACGTACTTCAGTCGCGAACTTCATCATGATGCAAAATTAGTTTTTTACTGAATGTGTTGACATTGGCAGTTCTGTCACTCTTTCAAGGCAATAATAGTCTTCCGAAAAATGTTGGGGGTACCTCCCATCCATCATTCGTTTATGAGGGTGCATGGATGGACTCGCATTCAAGACACACTTCGGAAGTCGTGATGATGGTGACATTCATCACACGTGTCCAAACTATTGAAGCATCCTCCCAATCACACTTCCTATGTCGTTACACCCACACTCACGTGGGCATTAAAGTCCCCCATTGGGATATATAAATCCATCTCAGCTACCCTGTCAAGGGCAACTTCGTTCTGGAAAGCCTTATACTCTGAATCTAGATTTGGTGCAGGTGTATGCACCAGAGCCACAGTTAACCTTTCACCTACTGTACACCCCAATACCCTGCCTGCTAACCTAGGTCTTGTGAGCAACCCCACTTCCGACCCCTGCAGACATTTGAGTTGCAACTCAGGAAGATTTTCCTCCCGTCCGAAAGCTTCACAGTTCTCTTCCCTTTCCACTTTGTATCGTCGAAGAAATAATCACGATACCTGGCAACACCCTCAACTAACTTTCTTCTGAGCGATGTGACGTTCCATGTGCTTATCCTAGTCGATGCCGCAAAAATAAATTCGCACATCCCAAAACCTGTTGCAAGTGAATTTCGAATTTGAACTAGATCACACCAGTGTTCCTTCGAGCGATGGCAAAATTGAAAATTCAACACACTCCCTGTCTTAATTTGTCACGTCAGCTCAAAGTGTTACCCGGACCATCGTGTCTGACACCCTGTCCTAATTTGTTCTGCTTGCTATTCATGGTGATGGGCTCCACACAGATGCCAATCCCGCAACCCACAAAACTCATAATCGCCTTCATCCTTTCCCAAATAAACACTCCCCTCCCCCCTCCGACTCAACTACGTCATTTCAATTTCCATTTTAATCCCTCACCTAGCATCTCATTAAAGTTTGTAAGTTCCGCGTCCAACGAGGCGCCCTCGCTAACAATGCATTCCCTTCGAAAAAGAAACAAACGTAAGTTGCAAGCTAAAACAGTTACAAACTTGCACAATGCAGGCTATTCACGTGTATCTATTTCAGAATGGATCCACGTCATCGCGGTCCTGCCAACAACGCCGTCATTTGTCGGCAGTGCGCTGGCAAGCGCCCAGTGGAAGCGCAGCTCCATCGGAATCCCGCGCTCTAGATATGTGGCTGTTAAACAAAGGTAATACCACTGCCACCTCACGTTGAGTCTGCACACAGCTTCTGTGCACAGTTAGCGTCGTTTCCATCCCACACCAGCGCCGGGAAACCCGAGCAATGGTCCATCAAGGAGCCTTTCACTTTAAATTTTATTTAAATCAACTGAATGTAACCCACTTTCTGCTGCGCTCGCCTTCCATATGCGGCACCGGGCGCTCCGCCTCGCGGACTCAATCTACAATCTACGGGCACTGGGGTGCTGTTCGTTCAACTACCAACACCAGCAAAGTGGATCCTTGTTGAAATGAGTTCGAGCATGGAACAATGGTCACTCGGCTGCGCTCATCCATTATTGTTTCCATTCGTCATGTAGTTGTGGCACATGCCGACCATGGGGCTCCAGCGCCAGTGAAGGCGTCATTGTTCAGCACGTTCAGCAGGTGATGAAGCAGCAGCCTCAGCTTATCTGGACATGCATCATGTGTGTGTGTCTGTGCGCGGCTTGGTGGCCATAATTAAATTTAATTTTCCTTACTTCCGCAACGAAACTTGCTTTATTGACGGAAATGAGAAAAATTTACCGGGAGCAAGCGAGGTGTTGGAGGAAAAAAACACACACACACACCCGCTCACAGCCATTTACAGAGTTTCCTGGAAAATGAATTTTAAATGGACCAACGTCATCACCCCAGTCGCCGGCTGAAACTAATGAGTGCAAGATGCCTTGGTGATGAGCCGAAATGAATAACAATTATGGGGGGGATGCTTGTAGCCACGTGTTCCATTAAATATGGTTAAAGAATTGTTTGCGGTGATCGGGTTAAATTGCGAGACAATGCGCCACCTTGATTGCGAAATGCAAACACAGGAGGCTGGGGGAGCAATTAAGCAATGCGGTCTGAAAGTGAATGGATTGGTCGTCCAGACATTTCATTATGACGTCCTGCTTCAGTGAGGACGAAATCCGTCGAAATCTGGGGAAAGGTTTCGAGAAAATCTATTAAAATGGAATAAGGTTGGGCAATAAATCCGGTTAAGGTTATTAAGTCTCCCAAGTAAAATATACGACAAAGGGTTGTAGGCGCGGTGTAGGCCAGTGGGGCCTTCGTCCTGGTGGAAGTACAACCGACCAGCTTTTCACTTAAAGAATGGTAAGCGAGAAGTCTTCGAAGTATCCCAAGCCGATCTACAACTGTTTTGTAGATTTCAAAAAAGTCATACGACCGAGCTGAGAACTCTGGAGTGTTCTGCAGAAGTGTGGAATCTGTTCAGTCTGTATACAGAAACTGTAGGATCTGTGTTCTGGTTACCGATGCTAAATCAATACCTTTCATTGTGTGCTTTGGACTTCGCCAAGGGTGCGCCTTATCACCTCTCCTTTCATTCACCTTTCACCTTTCATTCCAACACTACCCTGAGAGATGCAAGTCCGTGTCCGTTATCAAGGAGGTTGCGAAGTGGTTTAGATACACGAATAGCCCTATCTTCCCCAGGCATCTTCTGCAGTGGTATCCCACTCGGATACGAACACCTCGCTTTAATTTGGAAATAAATAAATATTGCAAATACAAGAATACAGAAAAATATTCCACATACGCCAGAGACAATTTGTATTTACGTTTTAGAATCAAACATAAAAATAAAACTTTGAGCCCTCACCTTTCCTAACATAATCCTCAGACTAGCAGAGTCTCTGCTAGTTGCTAGTTGCCTCCTAGTTGCGTATTGCCAGTCGCATCAGTACAAATCAAATTTTCAGGGATATCAAAATTAGTTCAAGTTAGATGGAGTGGTCAACTCAGGGAGTGTCCACTGTATATCAGCACAAGGATATGGTACAACACTTCGCTCATTTAAATGCACAGCAGAATGTATACGGTCGGCGAACAAAAGTAGTTTTGTCTGAGTTGTTATACAGTTTGATCCAAAGGGTAAGATTCGAGAGATTTTCACTTAGCTGCTTTACCGAATTTTGTACCTACATGTATATACAAAATACAGTACAAGTATGAAGTGCGAGAAGCAAACGGAGTTAAGTTTTGCTCATCGAAAAAATGTGTATACAGCAAAGCGGAAGAGAGGCTTTTTCAAGAACTTCGAGAAAAAGCCATAATAATCTCAGCAAAAATGTCAACTCATTCGAACATATGTCAAAGCATTAGACATATGTTTACATTTAAATATGAAAAAAACTGAAATTAATACATCTTCTTCTTCTTCTAGTGGCACTACAGTCCGGGGTGGACCTGAGCCTCAGTTAACAAGATTCTCCAGCTGGCACGATCTGTAGCCAGCTGTCTCCAATTTCGCGCACCAATTTGGTTGAGGTCCTTCTCCACTTGTTGGCGCCATCGGTTACGTAGGCGTCCTCTATTGCGTCGTCCCACTGGTTCGGAGTCGAAGACTCTTTGGGCTGGAGCAGTGTTGTCCATGCGCTCTACATGGCCTAGCCATCTTAGGCGCGGAATCCGTAGACTCCTGACTAGGCTCATGTCGCTGTACAGCCCGTACAGTTCATGGTTGTATCTTCTTCTCCAGAAACCATCAACGCAAACAGGACCAAAGATGGAACGCAGAACTTTTCTCTCGAAAATACCAAGGACTTCTTCATCTGCTCTTGAGACTGTCCAGGCTTCTGCGCCATAGAGCAGGACAGGGATGATGAGGGTCTTATACAGTGTTAGATTGGTCCTTCGAGACAGAGCTCTACTACTCAATTGCCTCTTGAGCCCAAAGAAACAGCGGTTGGCAAGAGTTATTCTGTGTTTAATCTCGGTACTGATGTTGTTTGTACTGTTTACCTGGAAGCCGAGGTAGACGAAGTCCTTAACTACCTTGAAGTTAAAGCTGCCTACGGTGACATTCTGGCCGAGGCGTCGGTGTTGTGCGTCCTCTCTCGATGACAGCATGTACTTCGTTTTGCCCTCATTCACTGTTAAACCCGTTTTTGCAGCCTCCGCTTCAGTACCAGCAAACGCTTCATTGACGGCTCGCTGTGTTCGACCAATCACGTCAATGTCGTCCGCATATGCTAGCAATTGTATGGACTTCTGGATGATCGTGCCTCTGGTGTTGGCGTTTGAATTTCGCACTATTTTCTCCAAGATGATATTAAAGAAATCTAAAACCTTTTTTGACATTGAAGGTCTTGGTAAGTTCGTTACCGACCTTGATGGAGCAGCGAGAGTTCTCCATCGTCATCCTGCACAACCTGAGGAATGTCAAAACTAGACATGGCGTTGTATAGCTCGTCTCCATTCACGCTGTCATATGCGGCCTTGAAATCGACGAATAGGTCGTGGATGTTGATTTGCATCTCTTGGATATTTTCAGGATCTGCCGTAGTGTGAAAAGTTGGTAGATGGTGGCGTTCCTCGGTCTGAAACCGCACTGATAAGGACGTATCAGGTTATTCACGAATGGTTTCAGGCGCACAAAACGGCAGAGAAGATCTTGTAGGCTATGTTTAGGAGACTTATCCCTCGGTAGTTGGCGCAGTTGAAGGGGTCTCATTTTTTCTGGATCGAGCAAACGATACTGAGGTTCCACTCATCGGGCATGCTTTCCTCCAATCATATCTTACAGATGAGAAGTGGGGGCATGTACTCTACCATCTCATTTTCAGCAGTTCTGCAGGCAGTCCGTCTGCACCAGCAGCTTTGTTCGACTTTAGTCTCGATATAGCTATCTTGACTTCGTTTAGGTGGGGGGGACGGAATTCTCCTCCATCATCGTCCATTGTGTGGAGTGGAACATTCTGCCTGACAGCGGTATTGGTGTCCTCCTCGCGTTTAACTGTCTACAGAAGTGATCTTTCCAGATTCTCAGTATCGACTGCGACTCTATTACTAGTTGCCCATCTTCGTCCCGACAGATTGTTTCACCCATTGGTAGAACTTTCGGATATCACTACCGTTAGTTTTTAAAGTTAGTTGTGTCTTTTGTGATACGTGTTTTGTGTGTCTAAGCAATAATTATCATCGACTTTTATCGATTTAAGATAAGTGCACAATTTTACGCGAACCAAATGCTGGACATCCTGGGATTGGATTGGCTGTAAAGTATAATGTGTCATAGTCAACAATTACTGGAATAAAATTAAGTAGCTACAAAGCAAAGAGAGAACCACGTTTCAGTTTCAACAGTTTTTTAATGGATTTGAAAATCGTCAGTACTGAAAAAAAAATCCAGAAATTAGAATCCCTCTAAAATCCGTTTAATTACAATAGTTCACAGGGGGGTACTGTATGAACTAGGCTCGGCTGTCGTCGAAATTCGACGTATGTTAATATAGATTAGTCTTTAAATATAAGTAAATATAAGTATACTATAAATATAATAAATATAATTATATAATATTTAAATATAATATTTAAATATATAATATTTAAATATAAGTCACTTAAATATTGAACATGCGACGAAAATGAAGCGAACGTGTATGGGCGTAACAAATACACAACATGATTTATTCGCCTGCTATGTGAACACTCTTTCTCCTTTACACAGCTGAAACGAACGTGCATGCGCGTTGCAAATATACAAACACAAAAGCAACAGTTATCGTTTGCAGAGCAAAAATGTCGTCACTCGTTACTCTGCTTCTCTTATTTCCATTTTCATACAAGTAGGGAAACTCTTTTGCAATCGTAGTAAAATATACACAAGCTAAATTCCTGCGATCTGTAGCAACGACATGCATACCGAAAAGAAGGAAAAATGAAGAAGCAATTTATTGTACCAATTGAGCTACGTGGAGAAAAACTGACCACAGATGAATTGGAATTCATGCTGTGCCAGTATGGTGTTGTTCCTACAATAATCAAGGACGATCCCAAACCACAAATTCGGGATAAAATGCTGAGTGACTTGGAATCTGTGGAATTTTACTGATGCTTCCGAGTTAAATGGTTTTGAAAATGTTTTGTACTATGTTTTGTATTATCCAAGTAATTCAAAATAGCATTCTATAAACAGAACATTACCCTCTGAGCAGAGCTATAATGTTACCGAGTACTCATTTATTCAGTTTTAATTATCAATCGCCTACGGAACAATGATATGATTGCTCTATGGCTTATCCACTTCACTTCATTGAGGTGCTTAAAATGCGTGCAAACACAAATTAAATAAATTGCAGTAAACTGTCAATATTACTCAGTGCGAATTAATTTACAATGCTCATCGTTCAATACTTCACAAACAAAATCCGCCACAGCGCAAAGGTTCATTAAATGACTCCCAATAACTGCGGCAAGTGTATACAAATTTATGCGAACTATCGGAATCAATTCGATTCTATCAAACATGACAGCAACAACCTGTCAGACGAAATTATAAAATGCGTTGAAAAAAGGAGAAAATCAAAAACAGAACATGCTCGCATGTCAATCCAATCAACAAAGCAATTCGAAACGAGTACAACTGTCAATTTGATTTAAATCGTCCTCCAGCCAAACCCTCTCACCAAACAGACCCATAAGCACACACGTCAGCCAAAGAGATCCACGAAACGACTCCATCGATTTGCAGTTCCCTCACCAAAGTCGATTTTGGTTTTTATTTTGATTTCTTTCCTCTTTTTATTATTTTATTATAAACTTGCGGATGGGGTGGGAGCGAAGCAGTGCGAAAAAGACTGTCGCCACCGAACGAGTACGAAGGATGTGCAACTGACAGCGGATGAGACAAGTTTTCGTCAACGCCCGCACGGCATAGCGCATATCAGTCGAACACATCCTTCGATACAGTGCGCGTATGTCTGCTGCTCATCATAAGCTTCACGGGGGAGTGATGGAAAAAAGAATAACACGAGTACTTATCGACATACATACATCCGCATGGAAACATGATGAATTTCCTGACGACGAACGCCAGGATTGTACTCTGACTACGCTGGCGGTGGTGCGACTTGTGTACAGAAACAAGCTTCTGTCATCATTATCTTCGTCGTGTCGCCACCCGACATCCCCTAAAAATCTCACCCACTGACCCAAACACGAGCCAACAGAGTGAAGAAACGGAATCTCCATCACCAACAACATCAGCGGGCGAATATAATTAGTTTAATGGAATCCGTCAATGCCAATCCCAAGTTGACAACGCGTAATGTTCGCCGACCAGATTACAACTTTAATCCGGCGAGCTAATAATTTTTGTCACACTTTTACAGCCACACTCTCTCGCAAACGACTCGGCCCGGCCGCACTACTCAGTGTTGCCTGTGGCTGGTCACCATTTCCTGTTCGCCATCTTCCCCCTCCCCATAGCGACGCTTGTCATTTGTCGGCCGGCGGCCATTGTACTCATTGATCGTTGAGCTTTGGGGGGGATTCTCCGGGAGTGACATGAGAAAAAAAGAGGAAGGAAAAAAAACAAAACGAAACGGATGACAAGGGATCGGAACAATCCCTGTGGGAATGAAGAGGACGGGGGCAAAAAACCATATCCTGATCCATTATGCACACAAGAAGTCGCCGTAAATCATCGGCTAACAGAAGCACAGCAGCACAAGCAGAATGCTTGCAGTGCAAGACGAATCAGAAAGATCCCTCCTAATCAACAGAGGAATAGGGACATCGACCGAGCATATGGAGGAGGAGGCGCACGATTGCCGGTGGGTGATAGTGCGATGCGACTGAAAATGAAACGCCAGACTCCGGCAAATCCAGGAAACTTCTTCCTTCATTCGGAAAAAAAGAAGGGATAAATGGGGCACGCAGTGAGAGGGAGTGGTCCTTCTAGATCGCACACATTCACATACGCAATTTCACTATTTGCCACGGCCAGGAGCAGGAGCATTTTTTTCTTCAATCCGCTCACAGGCAAACCCGTATTTTTTTTTTCTTTGTAACAAACCGTCGTCGTTGGTGGCAAACCCACTCCATGGAAGAACTCTCTCAAAAGCAATAAATTTTCCCGACACACTGCGAGAAGGATGAGGATGATAAAACTAACAAAAATTGTTGCAAAAGAAAAGTAGCAAGGACGACTGCAGAAACAGAAGAAAAACCTGCGAAAAGGACTAAAAGTGAAATCAAAAGAAAATATTCCAAACGAACGACCCACGAAGGCATCCTCCAATTGGAATTGAAATATTCCTAGTGTTCACCCACAGCCTTCTTATGGTACACCACCAGCACCCATTCCGTTCCGCACTTACGAACTAATATGTATAGATGAACGGGAATTTATCGTTGGACAACTGTAAGTTGTCCGGATATGAAGGGGCTGTGCTGCCCCCTCGACGCCAACCGGATTTTCAACGAAGAATGAATTGTTTGAAATGGTTTCTCTTTTCGGGGGCTTCCCCGTCGATGATAGCCCTAATCCTTTGCATTTTTTTCGAGGGGATATGCTAATTGGTGAAGATAAATCGTTTGTATGCAGATATTGTCGGCCAATCTAATGGGTCGTTGAAGAAGGGATTGCTGGATGTGGAACGGGAACGATGGGAGGTGGTACGACTGAAGGAGATTGCCTGAAAATGTTTGTTGGATTTCTCTCATCGTCGTTGTCCTCTTGTTTGCACACATCGGTGCTGGTCCTCGTATACTGGTGTTGGCGGTATACCGAATTGAATTGAAATTGAAATTGAGGCGAACCTGCTTTTAACAAAGACTCTATGTAAAAGGGAGGCGAATTGCTTTTTGTTGGTCAATAAAAATCAATGGTAATCGTTGTTAGTCCTTGACCCAGTAGGAAGGATTTGGAAAAGATAGAATTGAATGGAGTGAATTCACTCCCCATCCCACCCCAAACCCTAACCATTTCCACTTAGTTTTGGTTCGTTTCCCAAACTGCTGGATCCAAGAACTGATTTTCTTCTTATGCCTTATTGCATGTACACATTTTACGGATTCAAAGTGCCAGATCTCGAAATTTGATGGGTTCCACTTGAGGTCGGGTTCGTTTTCCAGAGACAAGGCAGCTTCAATGAGGCGATGTTTATATTTTTGGTGGTTGAATCGAGACGTGCACTTACAACATGATATTATGGCCCACAAATTCATGCATTAAATGCAGTCGGTTTGCATTTACTTCCGAAGTGGTTTCAGAATCAGAGCTGATTGTTTTGGTTAGAGCACTTGTCCGGGTAAAGTGGTCAAATTTGATTCCAGTGAATCTACTTTCTGATTTGTAACTCACATTGATAACTCGAAAGAATTGAAATAGGAAATAGAGGAAAAACTGGGGAAAGGACTATTGTGAAGAGAGATTTACTAGTTTGAACAGGCAACCAGCAAAAAAGTTGCATAAACTAGTTTGAGCTCGTAAAGAAAGCGTCAAGTAGCCCCCCTCCTAGCACCCAAACACCATGTGGCGCCTAGAACTGTTCAAGAGGCGCAGTCAGGGCTCCTGACTCAGGGACAAACTGTAACAAAATGTAATTACCGAGCAGTCTACTTTGACGCAGAATTAATTAAAAACTGCCAGGCTAAGAAAATTAAATTTGATCTGTATGTATAAAAATGTTATGTTGGTTTGTGTCGGATCCAAAAACTCGAAAGGTTCTGCACCGAAAGAGTTCACATTTTGGCATAGTATACAATCCACTTCTAGTATTGTTGTGTCAATAACATATACATTCATAACAAATGTAGAAAAGTTCTAAAATGATGCCATGTTTTGCCGTCTTACGTGACATACAGTGGCGAGCAAAAAAATTGGATTATTTTTTTTTTAATTTAGTAGCTTTATTTTTCACCAGTTATTAGAAACAAATGGCTTACAACTAGGCTTAGTACTAAGGTAGGTATGCAGGCTCAACACTAGGGGCCCAGCGAATTTAACGTGACGTGGTGAAAATTGTATCATTTTACAATACATGTGGCGTGCTAAATCTTATGATTGAATTATAATTTATTATTTAAATATGGTTTTTATTTTATAATAAAATGATGAAAAAACTTATATATATACAATATATTTCAAATAATACATTTCAGTGCGACTAGCCACGGTGCTGTCCAGTGTGTATTTTTGTGGAACTGTGTTATGTCGGGGGTGAATAAGTCGTGAAATAAAGGCTTGGTGATTGCCATGGTGTGAATATATCGGTGACTGCGCTCGGGGGGAGTCGTTGCAGTCGTTGCAGTTCCTGTATGTCCGGTTTGGGGTGAATGACAATATTATTTAGCAGTTTACTGTGTAATTGAAGGATGAATTTATCAATTGACAAGATCTTCGCTTCTTCGTAAATGCTTTTTGTATGGATGAATTTCAGTGATGAGGCCCTTCAACAAAAACCGGGCATACAGGAACACAGACCGGTGCGCATTCTTAAAATCTTCCGTTCAAACAGACAGATGTTCTCCATTGCTGTGAGTTTTATTATGAACCATCGGGCATCCGTATGTTATGACTGGTCTGATAAGTTACTTATAAATAAGCAGTTTAGTCCTCTGACTAAGACCAGTCTTTCTTCGGAGCAGTGAATGTACACAGTGGCTGTACACACATATTTTTAAAATTAATTTTTTTTATATTTTCTTGCAAATAGCGTCCTACGTCAACTATACAGTTGCAGTATACAAGCAGACAACCAATAGAGCGCTATAACCCGCAAGAGCGTGGAATAATTGGGCCGTATTTTTTTGAGGACGCCATCAGCGTCATCGCTGTTACTGCCGAACCCTACAAGGCCATGATAAACGACTTCTTACTGTCGGAATTGCGAAGTTTGTTGAGCATATGATTTCTACATGACGGTTGTTTGTTAAGAAATCGTTTCCTGGTCGCGGAGTCTCCCGATTTTGGCGATTTGGCATGGCCAGCAAGATCGCCCGATTTAACCATTCCAAACTTCTTTTTTTGAAGCTACTTGAAGTCGTTGGCTTATGCCAACAAGCCTCAGACAAATCGCAGAAAAAAATAAAACGGCCACCAATGCAATGTTGTTTGCACTTAAGAGGAACATTTTTAAATGCCCAAATAAAGATTTTCATCACTCAAAATAGTTTAGGTCAAAATCAAAAAGGTCTTTAATTATAGGCATAGCACAGAAAATCGTATAAAAATGTAGACGACCCATAATAAAGGTGTGTAAGGCACACACAATAAAATAAGTCAACTTGTTTTGATGATCGCTTTATTGCAACCTACTGCAGCATGTCTATTTTGTACAAGCGAACATATGAGTGAATAATTTGATAACATGACATGGGGGATAACAGATTATCATAGCATTAACTTAACTGCATTTTTGATGATACGATTTATGAGTACATAAGTATATAAAAGAAGAAAAGTGATTATGTGTGTGCACATAGTGAGTAAAGGGTGTCACAGATATACATATTTTTTTAAAATTAAATTAAATTGAATGGAATTTAATCTCCCACAACTGTACACAGATGGGGAATGAGAACGTTATGGCAAAAAATTACGCCAAACTATCAGAAGCGGCGAACGAAACACTGATAAACATTGAAGACAAGTGCTTGGCTATGCCAGATCCCACCTGAGCTGCGACCGCTTCATTTGGTGTGAATTTCCGCTGTGAAAAGAGTTACTATACCAATGATCTTTGGTCATACGTCCAAACAAATATTCGCATGATCCTGACCGATACATCATTTCAATTCAAAATTTCGCAGCTCCCCATACGATTGCTGTCGACAACTATCATTTAAAAGCAATCCATTTCGCTGTCACTTAAATGAGCAAAACTGAACGAAGCTCAACGGTATTCAACGAAACTGAGCGAAGTGCACTACAATATTTCACTCGAAAGCTCAAGTTGTCCACAATACATAAGCTTTTATCCAAAGTCTATGCCTACAGCTCACAGTAAGACTAATGCCACGCTGACACTGTCATATAATATTTAATGCACCGTTGCCTACGATCTAGAATCCGAATCCAGTTGGCTAGTAAATTCTCTGAATGCGTGCCCGAAATATCTTACGATCATGAAATTATTAAAGCATGACCCATTCCCCCATAAATCATGTTAAAGAGTCCAGCCATCGTTTGTCCCTTTAAGGGAATCCCCTGAAATATCGCTAATTTGGAGAGGGATCCACTAGTGAGAGAATGCGTCCAACTTAGTTTCACTCCATTTACTTGGTTAAATAAAAGTTATTATGCCTCCATAAATGTATCATTCCCATCCCCGGAGACGCAAAAGGCGACCCGAAGAATCTCTAGGCAAGAATGAAGTCAAACAACAACAAGAAAAAAAAAAGAAACACCAACCAGGGACATCACGCAAACAACATAATATTCGACTTTTTATGGCAATATAATTCTCCTACGTGTTACGTTCGTATCTATGTACTGCTTCTTTTTTTTCCTCCCTCTGTGTGGGAATAGGGGGCGGAGGGGAGCAGGGGTGCATGTCTGATGGAGGAGGAGGTATAATGTGAGAAACCGACCACAAAATGCTGCATCAGGGCCTGGGGTTAAAGCAGTTGTATTGTAATTGTCTCTTGTCTGGTCTGGTCCGGCGAATGACTCTTTGTACATGGTGATGATAAGCAAATATGGTTTAACGTGGTCTATAAGAGCAAACACACCCTCGCACGCTCGCATGCATATCGTTCAACCTCGATAGATGTGGAGAATTGTCCTGTCACCTGCATATGGTATGTGTACACAGACACAATCAAACATGTAAGCTTCGGGTATGTCTATCGACTAGCAGGCGACCGACGTGTTATTGTGCGGTTTGCATTCAATGCCGGGGGCAGATAGCTCTCGTTGAGGAGCACCCATGCTTCTGAAGTATTTGAGCCATAGAGTGGACAACAATTTGCGAATCGGTGCGGGTTATGAAATTGGATTTCAACTTAAAAAGCGACAGAGACATAGTTGTAAGCAAATGAATTTGAGGTGTCCTTCACCGATGACAGAGGGTGTATGGGAAGTTTGATTTATCGTCGAAATGTATTGGTCCCTGGACTGAGTAATAACAACTAGGTTTGATGCAAGGTTTTTTTCGTTGGATCCGTAGTTGCCTTTGCACAATAACGTCACTGTTCATCAAGGCGAACAGCACTGCTCGCCTAAATTCAATTAATTCCAGTGTAGACATGTATACAATTCTCTTCTCTTGCGCTCGAAGATTAAAGTGGTTAACCGTTTCAATTGCACCCTTTAAGGGAATGTTGTTGGAAAAAGTGCTGGTAGAGTTTATGTTCCCAGGGAGATAATTTCTTTCATTTTTGAATCACAACAAATTGTTGTTTTTATAGTTTAAAGACGTCGCTTGATCGAATGAAGTCCTGTTTCAATCATTGGATGTTGTGGACTGTGGCTGTCTTGTGCATGCATAACAAGTGCGTCGACGCCAACTGGACGATTGTGTCCAGAGGCGTATTTATAAGTCCGTGGACCTGGACGAGAGAACTACTTCGACAGGAATCAACTAAGCAACAACTTTACGAACGAAGAACTTGACAGGTAGCTCAATCAAAAATCAAAATCAGTAACTGTCGATGCAATTGGCATTGGTGTGGCTTCTACATGGGTTAGAGAGGTAAGTCATGCTAGGGCTTGCGTATTGTCTTCTGTCTCTCTTCTTTTTTGATGTGATCAGTGATGGCCGAAATCGGAACTGGGTGATGACAACGTGTAGAAGTTTCCTCAAGGGGCTAGGCATTAGTAAACCACTGTTGTACCTACTGTGTAACATGCTTACTGGTAGAAGGTTCGTCGTTAAGAATGGCAATGTGACCTCTGCAGGTATATTTGAAGTAAAAAATGGTCGCCAACAGGGTGCCGTTAATTCGCCGATCCTGTTCAACATTTTCTTGAGCGATCTGATAATTTCTCTTCCTCATGAATTGCGTACGCCTACGACTTGATTGTGTACAGATCAGGTAAAAAGATCGAGGACATCGCAACTCTCGAGCAGGGTGACTTCGACTCATTTATGAGAAGTTGCGATGACTGGAAATTGAATATCAACTTTCAGAAGTCGGAAACCATACTGTTCAGGACCCCGTTGTATAAGGCCTCGGCGGATACAAAACAGAATTGGCGAAAGTTCTCAATTGCTGGGCGTCACGGGCAACCACTGGCGCAAACGACTGTAGTCAGATACCTGAGGATCTGGCTAGATCAATATCTATATTTTAACAAACATGTAGATGCTGCCCGAGTCCGAGGCGCTTTCGCTCTTACAAAGAGACTGTTTTACAACAGCCAACTCGATGCGAGGGTGAAGGTAATCTGCTACATGGCCCTCATCCGGCCAATGCTCACCTATGGCTGTCCCGTGTGGTGCAACGTGAGTGCAAGCTTGATGGAAAAGATTCTGGTGTTTGAGTGGGCCTGTCTTAGGGCTTGCCTTCGCCTTTACAAAACACCAGAGTCCCAGTACAGAAAATTCTACTCCAATGAGGTTTTATACAACAGGGCGAACCTGATACGAGTGGATAATTTTCTGTTGAAATTGATTCGAAGCCATACTGCCAGAGCGATGAACTCGGCCAATGCCCTGATCTCGGGGACTTACTAGCCCAATCCTCAATACCACGAAAGGGTACGTAATAACGTACATAAGGTATAGTCAGAGAGACAACACGGCTTATTGCGCGGTTGGATGTCGGCCTACATTCGTATAAGATTGTGCTGACGCGAGAATTGAAACCACACGACCATAGTCATGTCGTAAGTTCGCTCATTGGGCTCTGAAAATACTGGTCGGATCTAGATTTTGACAAAAAAAAACCATTTTCTCGGACAAGGTTAATTTTTGGATCAGCGGCTATGTTCATAAACAAAAATGGCTTTACTGGAACGAACACAATCCACAAGTGCTCCAGCAAGTATCAATGCACTCACAAAGATTGACCATTTATGGCATCATCGAACCATATTTCATTCGAAATAAAGCAAGAGACACCATTTAGCGATCAACAACTCGTTTTCACGGTCAAGTATAGAGCTTTCGTCGTGAAGGACAAATTTAGCAATTGGGTCATCTCACGGCGAGCGTAAATTAGTTGCCCGCCTCGATCATGCCACTAGACGCATACTCGACTTTTTTCGCTGGAACTGCATGAAGTCCTTAGTCCACGCTAACAAGGCAACCACTTTGGATGATGTCGAGACGAACATTCGGTGGCGGAATGACGCCACACATGTTGGACTGAGTCATCAGAACTAAGATCCACCGCTTGAAGCATCGTTCTTATCTACCACAATGTACCACCGTCATTGACGTTGAAAACGGCCTGCATAGGCTCAGTTGACTGGGCGATTCTGTTGGTATTACTTACGTACGGTAATTTACAGACGTGTGAAACTACCATTTCCAGGATTTCCCTGCACAAGACATCATGGGAGATGAGCAGAAGCTGGCGCTGTTAGGCGTTGTTGACCAGGACTGCCCGTGATGTGTTTGGGCGTGTCCTTCGATTCGTACACTTTCTAGATGAAGCAACCCCGTTCAGACCCTCCCACTCGTGAGAGACCACAGAGATTGCGTTGGCGGAAGCGTCTATTCTGTGGCAGGAGGACTACTTTACATCAACCAACTTCATACCAAGGTGAACGTAACCCTCTACATTTCCCTCATCCGAGCAGACATGGCGTACCTAGGTCTAGAGTGGTCCAACTTGAGTTCATTCTTAATGGAGAACAAGAGGGCTTTATATAATGCCTTTATCAGCACAGTCATACACCAAGGCGTAGATACATACATACATATTACATACATACGTGGTTAAGGAAGCAGATGAAGAGGCTCTTGACCTTTTCGAAATGTTCTTCGTTCGACCTTAGAGCATACATAATTGCTTTGATCGGAATGGGAAGTGTAGATTCTATTACATGTACAGCGGAAATCGATTGGGCAGGTGCCTCTAAAGTGGCTATGTCTTGGAAAACGCCTGAACAACCTCAGTTTCCGCTGCGAGTTTGTGTGACAATGAAAAAGAGGACAACCCAATTTACACGAACAAGAAGGAGAGACGACAAGAAGAATTACTAAAGAAATGCCGAAAAGAAACCCTTTGATTTTATCCGAAGAATATGTATACCATGCTTGTCCTGTTTTCGTTTCTGTCATTCGGAGAAGACGATTCAAACACGAACTCCATGGGCTGTCCAGCTGAATGAATCTAGCCGGATAGCGGATTCAAAAGATGACTAGGCCATGTAGAGCGCATGGATGACCCTCATCCGTCACCGAGTCAGCACCAGTGGGACAACGAAATAGAGGACGCCCACGAAACTGATAGCTTACACAAGCGGAGACTGACCCCAGTCAACTTGTCGTGCGTTATTGGAGGCAGCTGGAGTAAATCCTGTCAGCTGTTGGTTGAGGTCCATGTGCATCCCTGACCGTAGCGCCTTCAGAAGAAGTAAAATAAGGAATTCTTTGCTCAATGGAAATGTGATTTCCGACATGTAAAAATCAAGTTTCTGTCAATCGTGCAGACAAGCATCTTACAAACATCACGTTTGAATGATCGCCTCGAATCCATTCCACGACAACATCTGTCACCAGACCTCGAGCGTGCGACTGACACAAGACGAAATTCCATTTCCATGCCATCACTCGAAATAATTATTTTGTTCCGTGAACTATTATCCCTCCGCCAGCTCACACTCAGACACCCCTAATCTACACCCACTATCATTCATCTCATCAACCCAAGCCATTCACTAGCTGGCTTATCTCAAATTAATGCGAAGAAAGGACACCGCATAATGACAAGAGAGAAAAAAAGGTTTAACCTCCATCCGTCAAAGAATGAAAACTTTCCGCACCTCTCCCTCGTGACATATCTTATCGAAAGTATTCCCCGAACAAGACAAGACAAGAAAGAAAGAAAAACAACCCCGGATAGGGACACACAAGAATACAAACCAAAAACCTTTTCGAAGAAGGAGCGTTTTACCTGAATTATTCCGATTTAGATAAACGCTTTCTCACTTCTCTACAGCTCACAGCCTAGAGCCATCATTCTCCCAAAACATTACTTATGCCAAAGTTCTTCTCGTCCTTTCGCTCCATTGCTTCAAGACGCACACTGACACACACACAGAGAAACTGATACAGAAACAGAAACAGAAGTAGAAATTCAAATTATTCCGAAGGCAAATCCCTGGAAAGACAGCGGAGCAGCAGCTCTGAGTCTCCTAGAAACGAATTCGTTACGCAACCAAGAGTGCCTTCCCACACTCGTCACACCGTCGCCGCCGTCTGCGTCTGCCTCTCAAAGGAATATGATGATGATGAACACCGCCGGGGGATGGACAGCCCTTCAGGGCGCGCACATAACTCAACCGAAAACTTGTCATCTTATTGTTGGCTTGTAATTATTATTTATCGATAGGCCGTCGAGTGGCCCGGCCGTGGCCGCCAGCGGCAATGGAATCAACATCAGCGTCAGCGGTGGCATTGGCGGGTGCTGTGTAGAAGATTACGAGGAAGTAAAAGTTAATTACGAGGCATTATTCCTACTCAGTCGGAAAAAAGGAGACGGCCACGGGAAACGGCATTATTTACGGTATATAAATTAATTCGCACATCAGGAATTAATTCACTCCCTTCTCGGTTGATTGGGTCAGCAAGCGATAAATGTCCGACACCCCCGCCGCAGCCCACCGCCGAGCCACTCGTTCGGCTGTCAGGGCCATCAAGGGGATGATGGGCGGCATCGCGCCGGACGGCTTAGTGCGGGTCGGGTGGGTCTGTCGGTATGTGGGCCGCCCTCTTACATCATGAATATGTATGCATGTATTGGCCCAATCGGTTAGTTCGGGCCGGGACTCGGGAGGAAGTGATTTTTATTTTTCGCGAGTCAATGACAAAAATTAAATGAAATTTATTGCGCGGCCTCTTGATTGTTGTGGCGGTGCTGATGATCAAATGATGTATGGCCGACTAAATAAGAATCAATGGTGTCGAGTGGCGAGGAGCGAGGGGCGCGTCCCATCGTTTTTGGTGAAGTCAATCGATAAATTTAATTGGGAATTATAGGGGCTGTGGGCCTGAATAAATCAACTCATTTTCGGCTCGGTTTTCAGTCGGAGTCTTATATTTCTTTCGTTGGTTTAATTAAAAATGATGCGAATGTGCGAAATAGTGCTGAGTGCTGAGTTTGTCGCTCGCTGAGTGTGTCAACATTCGGTAATGAATGGCACTTATGAGATATGAATTTATTAGCCGGGGAGAGCCTAAAGTTTTCGACGGGAGACGTTTAAGTGGATTAGTTTTGCAAGTTTACACACGCCGGGGATTGGGTGAATACATGTCGATTGGTTTACAATGTGTCTGTGCATGGTGACGATGGGTGGCGGTGGGTCGGTAGTAACCTTGTTTCAGACTTCAAGGGCACTTGTCACGAAAGTGCTTGTCTATTGTCACTTGTGACAGAAGACGATTTTATTTGGAATTGCAAGTGCTTGGATAAAAGAGCATATCAGAGAGAGTCACGAAATGGCCGCAAATATTTGATGGCTTCGAGCTCAGTTAATTGCAATACAAAAATAGGCACTGTGCAGCGTTCAATATATTCTCGGTATCGATATGAAGGAAAATGTGAATTCAATTTAAATTGTTTTTATTTTCTATATAATCTTCCCTAACATCAATGCATTTGTTACATCTTGAGATAAGCTTTTTTAAACCCTCAAAAAAATAAATTTCCTCTTTCTCTGCAAAATACCCATTTATTGTCGACTTGAGTTCTTCATCATCCGAAAATCTTTTTCCACGAAGACATTTTTTCAAACCCGGAAACAGGAAATAATCACTAGGCTCAAGGTCTGGACTGGGTGGGTGTTGGATTTCTTCGAAACCACAATCTCGCGCAGCAGCCTTCGAAACTCGCGCCTTGTTAACGGGAGCGTTGTCATGAAGAAGTAACACACCCGCGGCCAGTTTACCTCGTCTTTTCTTTTTAATTTCCTCCCGCAAATTAAGCAAAGTGGAAGCGTAGGATGTGGCGTTGATGGTTTCACCTTTTTTTTTGTACCCAATGAGCAAGATTTCCTTGGAGTCCCAAAAAACTGTGGCCATGAGCTTCCCGGCAGACGGAGTGACTTTGAACTTTTTCGGGGGGTCTGTTCCTTTTTTATGCCACTGCATGGACTCTTGTTTGCTTTCAGGGTCATAGTGGTGGACCCATGTTTCGTCACCAGTAACAATTCGATCCATAACACCGTCCGCGTTCTCACTACACATCTCCAAAAGCTCTCTACAGCATGCGATTCTCACTTTTTTCTGAGGCGCTGTGAGCATTCGTGGCACCCAACTTGCATTGACCTTTGAAAGGTTAAGATGGTCATGAAGAATGGTTTGAATGGTACCAATTGAAAGCTTGGTGATCTCTGCCATCATTTTCACCTTTATTCGGGCATCCTCAAGAACAAGTTTTTCGACTTCTTTGATGCTTTCTCCCGTACAAGCAGTAGTCTTCAATGCTCTCTCTGCCTCTCTTGAACTCACTTGACCACTTCTGCACAGTTGACAATGAAATTTTACATGAATGCACTAAAATAATAGTATTACTTCATAAATAAGTCAATTTATATATACAACCACAGCTTCACCGCGATACCGAGAATATATTGAACGCCCCTCGTATTTGTGGCCTCATATTTTATTTTCTTTGCTTGACATACGATTTTCGCTATTTGTGGACCTCCAGTTCCTACACGGATCTTCGGATTTGAATAAAACTTGATGGATAGATTGCCTGAGACATCGACTACTAGCGAGTGATGCAATTATACAAGGTTGTTTAAGGACGTTCATTTTGATAGATCACGCGTAGCTGGCCTCTCTGTAATATTATTCTTAGCAAGTTTTGTTTGACTAATCGTCGTGGAAAGACGCGCACCTTGTGTGACTTTTTCTAGACAGTTATACTCTTTGAGCATTGTCATTGACTCGAAAGAGTTGAGGCCGTAAATAATATATTTGTTCGTATTAATAATCGAGCCCAGACACCGAGGTTCAAGTGCATAGGAGTCGAGGCACACACAGGATGATACGCGACCGAATAGACCACATCCAGAGCGATAAGCCGGCTACGACCCAGGATTGGAAGCCAAGACTACTCGCGTAATTGGACTCAGTCCAAACAGGATGGATTGCGCTTAAAATTATACAAAATTCAACTACCTCTGATATCAACTCTGCAACATATGGCAATTACGCACCACGCAGTGTGTAAGCAGTTATTTTTAAAATGAAATCGAAGGGATCTGCTGAACACTTTGGCAGGTACTAAGGAACCGATGAAAATAATGTTTGCGATAATTTCTAGGGTAGCTTGAGCAAGAAACCACTTCAATATTACGAGTAGAGTGAATTAGAACATCGCCACAGGCCTTGAAGATCTCCATCTGCGGCTATGTTGTTCGTCAGCGTGCCTACTTCTTCAAAGCAAGGTGGAAGGACTATTTTAGAGACTCGCGTTGGTAATATTTCGATCCCTATCAATCTCGCTGGAGACGTTTTGCTATCTCTCTGGATAGGAAAAGGTGCATTACATCGAGACAATTCGATGCACTAGTCAAAAAGCTACCACTTCTGGGCATTTCGAAGGATGACTCGATTAGGAAATTGAATTTCCAAATGGATGCTCCGCAGTGTCATCGTCTGAATATCCACTTATATTTGAATATCTGCTAAATCAAATACTGTATCGAGTTTTGAATGAACACTCTAGAAATGTATGCGATAAGGTCCTGAAAGAACCTAGTGGAGTATAAGGCCATTGCATGGTGCTTTTACTGATCGTGTTTTGGGCAACAACAGTATGGGAGACGACAGATGGTCATGACAAGTCAAAGAAACATTGGAGCATCTAAAGGTTGCTATTTCTGGTTTTAGACATGGATTGACAATAAATGAATTCAATCTACAGAGCTCGGTAAATTTCTAAAGAAAGGGCCTCTGTCCTCAGTCAACAGAGGTGGAATCTTTTATAGCTTCAGGCAATGTATCCATCAATTCTATTCCAGGACCGTACGGATATAGCCTTATTTTAGGTAGGTATTAATCGCTTTACCCCAAAGGGCTTAAAATCGGCATTCTTTTCTAATCTGACTCCAACCTGTGCGGCCCCGCTTTCGATGATAAGTGCAGTTGAAATCAAATTATTTTCAAATCCAACAAAAATTGTCGTGGCAACATGTAAGTTTGAGCACCAATTCATAAACTCCACCCAATCCAGCTTATCCTCTTATCATCCAATTCAATGGCACTTATTCGTCTCGTCCAAACAACAACCCAACCAATCTCCTCAACGATGCTGCAACCATTAAAGGACGCTTAACAAATGTCTTCATAAAACTGAAGTATCGTCATCTAAACGCCGCGCTTCAGCAATCCCAGCGAATGCTGTTGAGTCAATCAAATACCGCCGCGGCATGCCCACTAAACGAAATGACCAACATTCATAACCAGAGCATACACAAGCGCACACATCACCTCCCCAAAGTATCGCTCATTACATCCAGCTGCCGCTATGGACGGGCGGTGCTGCAACGTCGTGAAGCTGTAACGAATCGAAGAATTAATGGTCCATTGCATTCTTGGCAACGTCCCATGTCGCCCGGGGGGTATCTTTCATCTCGATAGCTGTCAAGTAGTTTTGCGCGACCACAATCGCTTGACAAAAATGAAAGAATGACACCCAATGTCGCCGTGCCGTATGAAATTATCCTAAAACGCTGCTTTTGGTCTGGCCGTTCCATCTGCGCTTTTACGATAACACTCTACGAATACGCTGGATTGCCTTCGTCGAAGTCGAAGCACAATCGAAGGAGAAGGACATAAAGGAATATTGCCTTACAATGCATTTCTCAATCCAACCGAACTACCGAACGGTCTACCGAAGGAAAATCCAAATAAAATTGTCAAAAGGTCATAAATCGTCATCGCATGTTCAGCTAGAAATTTATGGTCTCCCGCCCAGAGCCCAGTGGCGGCATTGGAGCGACGCGGCGCGGCTGTGGACAACTTGGTGAGGAAACAAGGATTGTTAGAGCTGCTAAGGACCATGAGGAAGAAAAGCGAACTCGTTCGCTGCTTGCCGACAATAAAACTCCTAGTGGTTGGCATTTCCCGAACTTGTGTGGTGTGGGATATCCTGAATACGAAGACTATTGGATGCTTGAATGTTTATTTTATTCAGAGTGGCAGAGGGAGATACAGCCGAGGTCTTGAACTCAGTTTTTTCTCTTATTGCCCCCCTACTTCTCCACCCGCCGCACTTGACTGGGGAATATTTAAAAGTTTTTAATGGCATTTCGATTTTGATTTAAAATATACGAGTGTCTGAATGCATTTCGAGTGTTTAATGGAAGCCGCGTCGGGCTCTCTGAGATATACGTACTTTATTTTTCGATTTCTCAAGGACACGAATGACACAGAGTTTGTATGGAATTTTAAGTACGTCCTTCGGTAATGGAGGGTGGATGCCTGAATTGGCTGAATCTTTTGAAATCTTTTTTGGCCCACATTCGTTCATATGTCGGTAGGTACACACTTCACATGCGAGGGGGTGGTGGTATTGAAACACTGAACGTTCTGGCGTCTTAAGGACTTGGTTCCCTACAAAAAAATAAATTGCTTAAAAATAAAGTTCTGACGCGTTAATGTTGCTGTGGGGTGGTTGTGAGTGCTCACTTCCGGTATCACGTTCCATTCAGAAAAAAAGCAATAAAACTATAGAAGCATACGCTCAGCGTCACCTATAGCATCCGTCCAGGGTATGTGTGAACGTCTGAAGGTCTTTTGCATCCTACCATTCGGCTGCGGCCCTATCGATAAGCGGAGAAGTGCATATTTAGATTAATACGCACCATTTTTTGTCATTTTAAAGCTGCAATCGACATGGATTTTACAGTTGTTTCTGGCCTGTGTCGAAGATGCACTGCAATGTGATTTTTTTCACTCTGGTACGGTGGGCAGCAATAAACACGGAAGGCAACAACTTCTACAAATCGGTAAAAATGTTGGCGTACGCAAATGACTTTCACACAGTCGCGACTTCCCAACATGCTGCAATGGAAGCTTTTACGGGGTTTCAAGACAAGTCGATACATGCTGACATCACGGTGAATGAAGAGAATACAAACTATGTGTTTATTGTCATGAACGAAATACTCCTACAACTAGCTAAGGATAATATTAAAGTAGTGGCATATGTTGATGAAATGGTGATTCTTGTGTCTGGAAAATATCCTACCGTGATCAGCGGGATCAAGGAACTTGCCTTAAACATTTTTGATACTTGGGCTGCCAGTTGCGGCCTAAGTATTAACATTAAGACAAATGTAATACCAAACTGTAACCTACCCTGCCTAAACGGTCAACAACTGTCTATATCACCCAGCGCAGAGTACCTTGGAGTCTATCTAGACCCTAAACTCAGCTGGAAGAGCAACCTTGATCAACGGATCAAAAAGGCATGTAAAGCGTTATACGCATGTAACATAACCTTTTGTAAAAAGTGGGGCCTAAGTCCGAATGTGGTAAGATGGATGCACACTGCCACGTACAACGGCAATCCTCATTTGCGGATCATTAGTATAGTGGCCGGCTCTCAAGAAAAAAATACATACGAAAATAAACAAAAGTTACCCATAGACCTCCACATACATAACATAACTATAGGCTACACATAGCGCAGTTAGACTCAGAGAATCTAAGCTACGGACCTCAAAAGGATATGGACACGGTTATATTCTGGACTCAGTAGTAGTTCTAACAATAAGAGAAGACTGCAATAGTGCGTGCATTAACTTCATCTCGGATGTGAGAATCTGGCAGGTATCTTTTCAGAAGAGCTGAATTTCTGTATCGCCTTAAGCCTACCGAATGTCGCCAGTATCTTTCAGGTAAAAAACTTCGCCATTAAGGAAGCGTGTGGTCTTATCAGATCAATCGAATACGCTCGATACATGGAATAGCTATCCTCCTATCAACCAACATATCCTCAAAAATAGTCCAAGTTCGCCGCAAAGAGCTGCCTAGCTTAGCAGATAGATTCAACATAACCATACAGGGACTGAGGAACTTCTAAGTCGAACCGCACTGACATCGCAAGAATAACAACAGAAACACCGCAGCTGTAACGATACCTCAGAAAATTAAAGACTAACTCATTTCCTGTGCAACTGTCTAGCGCTGACTAGAATCACACAGTGAACACTAGGCAACCCCTTCTTCGAATCCCTCGATGAAATATCCAACAAAACCATAAAGAAATTAATTAACTTTCTAAATGCAACACGATGGTTGTGAGAAAGCATAAATAACCTACGTAACTATAAACGAATAGAGCTTTGGTACTAAAACGGCACTTAGTGCTAATTGGGTTTTTACAGAACTGCCACTACACACACGCATGTGGTGTCGAGCAAGAAATGATCCATCTCTAGTATACCTACATCTTAGTGGAGATCTGAAGTAGACTCGGGCAACCGTCAAATCAACTGGGCTCAAAACTCTTGACTCGAAGGACCAAAATCATTCATTCCCATTCATTCCCTACAAAACACTTATCCCTGCAATATGGCTCCGAAACCTTGAGACTAAGAAGATGGCTCTCGTACCTGCAAAAGAAAAATTCTACATCGGATATATGGTCCTGTCTGCGAAGAAGGTGAATGAAGGAGAAGACATAACCAGTAATTCTAAGAGCTGTAGTCCAGAAGGCATTAATTCGATAGAGAGCATGGAGCATGGATAGAGACCCTATGTCTGTGGATAAGAGGGTCTTCGAGTCCGAACCTCCTGGTTCGAGAAGGAGAGGAAGACCCAACCTTCGGTATAAAGACCAATTTATCACCGACCAAGTTGGCCTTGACGACTAGTAGCGGCTTGTCAACCGTCAACTATGGAAGCCAGATATAGTGCAGGACCACGGGTATTTTACAATAAAATTCAAATAATTGTTTTTCTCTTCGAGAAATTTGAAAATTGATGAAACTTTCATTTTTAAATTACGCTACAGTCTGCAACTTATGTCTCTGTAATCCCAAGTGACACAATTAAGCGTTAAGCGTCCTGAATTTACATAAAAAAAATACAAAATTAATTCGATGCCGCACCACCCCGGTTCCCCTTCATTAAACATCTCTAACGCTCCCCCATTTACATACGCAAACACATAAAGATTGAAGCAGGCACTCAGAGCAATTTTCCGGTTTTTTTTTTTCGTTTACCATCGAACGCATAAGCCAGTCTTAAGCGACTTAATGAAGGTGTCTCGTAAAAAGCGCGCTATAGCATGACCCAGTCGCACCTGAACTAATTTACTTTTACATCACTCACCACAACTAATCCCCCATCGTGACAACATCCCAAATTTAGGGCGATCGTGATCATAACTCAACCCACCAAGACGTTAAATATTACTCCCATCCATCGTTCGTGTCAGGCGGTCCTAATCACCAGCGACGCCACTATGCGGACCATCCCGTAGTATTCCAAACGATCACCATTACCGGCTAAAGTCATCCAATTCGACGGGGAAAAAAAATCCAAATTACCCATCAAATAGTTTTCATCGCTGTCCCGAGTGCCAAAATCAACTTTCGCCCTGGCGTGCCTCATCCCGGCCCTCCGTGCTCCCATTCAATTTCCTTTGAACGGCGAAAACGAAAGAGCGTACACAGGACGAGCTCTCGCACTTTGACTGCGTCTTGTATCCAACCCCACGGGGAGCGGCGCTCCCCCCCCCCCCAATTCACTGAAAACCGGTTAAATTGAATAGGTTGTGGTGACTGGCAGGGCTGATGTGGTTTCTCTTCACTCGCTTGCTGCCGCTCGTTCGCTGTTTCGCTTCATTTCTCCCACATCAATTTCATTTAGTGGCAAATATTTGCATAACACACTCTCTCGCCGTGGCTGCTGCAAATCGAGCCACCATCCCTCGGTTGCCATCCTCTCTCCCATCCCATCGACGCTCGACACTGGGTTTAAGGAACGTGTCTATCGTTGCGTCAGCAGCATCATCCTCCTCGGCGTTCACCGAAAACTCAGAAACACATCAGCTCCCAGGTAGGACCAATGATGCTGCTCGAGATACAGTGCAGACACTCACACACACACACAAACGCCCCCTATTCACACAGCGGGTGAAGATGTATCATTTAATAGGGGATAAATTCCGGATGGTTACCACCCTTTATGGGGTGCATCGTAAAAACTAAGTGATATTGCCTGCAATTTGTATTTCACGGCTTGGTGTACTTCCGACAACTTGTGAGCGTGTAATATTTGCGGTTCCCTTCTTGCCGGGCGGTATGACAGTGGCACACAAGCGGAGGCCTATCCGAATCTCAGATGCGTGGTGATGGCAGGAGTTTGGCATGTATTGTGGCAAAGTCACAGTTGGGAACTGAATTAATTGGGAGTTTATTCAATGAGCCAAGGGGATGCGTGTGGCACTGGCTGTCACTTCAATTTATGTGTGGAACCAGTGAAGGGTGAGCAAAGGAAGGAACTCTTGCAGTTACAGCACAGGCACATGCTCCAATTTGCAGCATGCATCGGTGCAAGTCACAACAGTATTGAAGTGGATAAGATCATAATTGGCTTCTGGTCTTTGGCAGCTAAGTGGGGCATCAACATTTTTGCAATTCATCCGAATGGAACTCATCGCAGTGACGTTAGCTGAGCAGATGTTAAGTCGTCAATTGAATTGGAAAGCAAATGATTACTGGTAGGCTAGTCAAGCTGAGCTGTCAGTAATAGCGTCAGAGGCCATGAATTGAGAACATGAAGACATGAAAGTTGAAGTATAGGAAGGGATCAGTAGGGTTATCCATTCGTAATGAAGTTTCAAGTTCCACCCGATCGTTACAGTAAATAGGGACAAGAAATTTGACAGCAAATTTGGACTCGGATTAACTTGTCACTTCTTTCTTAGATTGAGTATTTCCTTCTATGAATGAGGCCTGATTAAACATTTGGATTGCCTAAGACAATGATCATGTGTCCACTGGTCTGGGCGAAGTTTGTTTTCCCATTCGTTAATCAGAGTTATGGCTGTTGTCCAATTGACATTACAGTACGGTTCAGGAACGATAAATACAGATTCCGTGCCAGCCCTCGCGAGCTTATCTGCGGATTCGTTGTCTGCAATCCGCCTTTGTCCAGGGACTCACTTTGTTGTGTCTGTCAAGGGATTATAAAGGGTGATTTTTTAAAAGCTATAGGAAAGTTTTTCAAATAAATAAAAACAAATAAAATTTAGAAAAATGCATGAAATCTTTACTGGAATCGATAGTACGGTCTATATAATTTAATGTTTGAAGATTATTTCATAGAAATGTTGACCCTGACTGCGCCTCAAATGGTCCATCCGCTTAGTCCAATTTTGGCATACTCTTTCCAACATTTCGGCCAGTATCTCACGAACAAATGCTTCAATGTTGTCTTCCAATGCGTCAATTGAAGCGGGCTTGTCTGTATAGACACGAGCTTTAACATAGCCCCACAGAAATAAAATGTTTACCGAACTCGCCCCTCAATAAGTCCATTGTTGCGCGTGCTGTGTGGCACGTGGCACCGTATTGTTGATTTTGGGCAAAAAAAAAAGTTGGATATCATCTCACGGTAGCGCTCACCATTCACAGTTACTTTACGATTCGCATCATCTTTGAAGAAGTACGGACTTTTTCTGGATGCATTGGTAGCTCTTGCAATGCTTCTGGCTGATATTCACTCCAAAATCGACAATTTTTGGAGTACCCATTGAGCCAAAATTGAGCTTCGATTAAACTGACCATAAAATGGAAGGAGCGCGCGATGAACTTTTTTAACAGAGCACGCATTTTGATAATAAAATTCAAAAATTTGCAAGTGTTGTTCGTTTGTAAGACGATTCATGGTTAAATTATAGACCAAACTGAAGATGTTTGACAGTGAAACAAAACACGAAAAGTACGTCAGCCAGCGACATAGCGACATGAGTGAATAAACTATTATGATTATGCAATAGGCAAGTTTGTGGATTGCGGGGAGATTATGGTCGATTTAATTGCCCATCTTAACGCACTAAAGAAAAATGTCTCCATCATGAGTGGATGGAACCTCCAGTTTTATGCTGACTCCGAAAGCGAAGTCTAAAAAGCTTTTACTAAACGGGAATACGCTAGCTATGAATGCTAGAAAAATCAGGGATTGAACCTGGCACCCCGAGCCTAGCGGTCGACGCACCAGCCCCGTACGCCACGGACATGGATCTACCCTTTACAGAAACCACTCGTGTTGTATGTCCTATCTTTACTTCATAAGTGCGAGCGGAGAGATGCATATGTTAAAGCATGATGTTCATAATAACAATAATACAGTCGAACTTCCCTACAATAAAGTGATTTTGTATGTGTTCATCTCAAACAATGAGTTTATATTTTGTAACACTGTTCTGGGCATATTGGACAACTTTAGAGCGGAATGAGCACCTGGTAGCAATGTCGCAGCTATTCCAGCCGAAGCGAGAGCTAAGGCTATATCAGCTTAGGCTCAAACCTTTGCCAGAATCAATCCGACAAGTAATGTTTTCCCAGTTTTCCCTGGCGCATCCAAGAAGAAAGTACACCATTTTTTCTATTCACTACTGTCACGCATCTAGCCCTAAAAATGCTGTCTTTTCAAGGATGCGGGTATTTTACTGACTCATAAAATCAATTGATAAGGGAATACCTTATTTTACTAATGTTACACGAAACAATTTCAAACAAGCAGTGAGCTGCCAAAAAGTGAAACTGCGAAAGAAAATATCCTTGAATTCTTTCAGATCAAAAGAACAATCAGAACCTTGTAATAATTTCCAGAAATCAACCATTCTGATTAACCGCACAACCTTGCTCATTGGACTAATACACTCTAGACACTGTGCGCAGTGAGGTATTAACTCACCTGACACCTACACACCTTTGTTAGTGGAAACGAGGACAAACATTTGAATGAGCGATGGATGCCAGAAAAACAACAAAAAGTCAGTCCCCTGTGAAACGGGAGAGTTCACAGTAAAATGAAATCAACCCTTCATTCAAGGAGCTCTCTCAATTATTTACTCACAATTCCCGCGGTGTAACTAGAACAACACTTGAATGAAAAGAACTCTTAGGGCCCTCAAAACTCCCTCCCTCCCCCCCTGTGCGGCGTACATAAGCCATGACACAAAGCTGCAACAGGAACCACAAAAGACCATACCAAAGCTGTGAATGTAAACGCCGCGCCGCGCTGATACCTTCACACAACATGTACCTACTCACAGCTTTCAATTGCACGTCCCCTCGCCACGTGCAAATCATCGACAAACAAAGTAACTTTTCCCACACCTTCTCAAATTTCCAATCATTTTTAGATTAAAAACTTTTTCCAACCCACCAAACTTACGCCCTCGGGGAATAAGTGCGTACCATCTCCCTTTCGATTCGGAACAAAAAAAAAACAACGACCCGTGTGGTCGATCTTTTAGGGGCTTGCATCGCTCCACCAGGCAACGGTGTGCACACACCGAAGTTGGATGCATTCACAGGAGACCTCTTGGGTAATCATTGAATTGAAATACTAGCAGTAACTCAAAACTATTGCACATTCAGTGACTGAGGACAATCGGCTCCTTACATATGTACATCGGTGTGTATGCACTCTGGCAATGGCTGCACATGGGAGGACGTGTTTGATGTGCTCAGTGTGTTGGCAAGAAATACAACTTTTCAACTACCAATTATACTCGTGCTATAATTTCAATTTCCAGCTAAAGGTGACGTCGAAATACGAGAGAGAGAGAGCTGCAAATATTTCTGGAAATGAAAGCATCCGCACAGCACACAACGAATTATCCAGACAGCAGTAATAAACGACCTCTATGAATGCTTGTGCTGCCACTGCTTCTGCTGCTGGTCCACTTTGACCGAAGCCATCCTTGGAAATGGTTTTGTAATGGGGTTTTGAGTTTGCACTCTCTACGGTTCCGCTGAACGCATGCACTTTGTAAAGAGTTGGTGGAAAGGTGAAAATTAAAGAAAAATGTACTGCAACGTGGACGTTGAAGGACACACATTTTTGGGCGAACCATGAAGGCACGTAGTTAAATGGTTTTCATGCTTCAAAAGAGAGATAGTGGTCTATTTTGGTTCTTTTGATGACACGTCACAAGTTGAAGTTTGATGAGAGCACACGGTACAGAAAAGTTTTTTGTGGACGGTTTGGTGTCAGAACTGTGTCGATTGATGTTGATTTGTCTGGGAACATGTAACACACATGCTGGCATGGGAACGGGGGGATGATTTCAAGAATCGGCACAAATACACCTTTTTTTTTTGTTACTAGTTGTTGCCACGAATGCCTTAAAAATTGTGGCAGACATCCACACAGTCCGTGGTGGCTCGTGGCATTGTGGGTATGTGCGTCGACTCCTACGCACTTGGACCTACCTGTCTAGGTTCAATTCCTGGTACGACAAGAAATACTTTTCACAGTCTTTCGAGTCACTGACAATGCTCAACGACTATAATTATCTAGAAAAAGCTTCTCAAATTGGCCGTTCGGAGTCGGTAGGTCCCTTCCACTCGTGATAGAACAATAACACGCACAACACGAGTGGTTGCTTAGAAGCTAGGCCTTGGCCCTATACGGGCTGTAGCGCCACCCATATTATATTATTATTATTATCCACATAGTCCGGATAGTGGCAATGGAGCTATCCAAAAATGCATAAGTCTACGAGTATGAACATCCAATTGAGAACACCAGCCTTCATAGAGCTAGGCGGCAAGGCTTAGCTTTGCTGCGAGCGATTGTCATGGACAAAATTTTGACCCCGGCCGGGCCCATCGTGATTTCACTATACCAGTAGTTGACTCACGACTTCCTTAGAAATAAGCCTTCCATAGCTAAGTGAACAAATTCAAGGGCCGAGTTACATCGAGTTACAGAACAAAGACTGAACGTTGAGATTACCATGACAAGAAAACCGTTTTGAATAGGCGGCCATTTAGTTAGAGGCTGTGAGGCGAGCTATAGAATTCTGAAGAGTGTACAATTTCAAAGAAGGCACTCTGCTGGAAATCCTGAGCAAAATTCATGAAATAAATGATATGGTCCAAGTAAGTGATCTCATGACAGTGACACTTTTCATTTGTGAGGCGCTACGGTTAGGGGTGAATCTGGGCTTCACCGAAGAAGCTTATCCATCGAGGGCGATCTGTGGGTCGCTGCCTAAAGTTTCACCACTTCGGTGGGCCAACTTAATCGCGGGGTCCTCTGTTGCATTGTTCCACAGATTCGGAATGGAAAACTCTTTTTCCGGAGCAGTGTTGTCCATGTCCTCCACATGTTCCAGCAAACTAAGGCGTTGGATCCATAGACGACTGACTAGGCTCATGTCGCAGTGCAGCCCGTGCAGTTCGTGGCTGAATTTTCATCTCCGGATCGCATCAACGCAATCAGAACCAACGATTGCATGCAAAATGTTTCTCTCGAAGAGACCAAGGACTTCTTTATCCGTTCTTGAGATTGTCTATGCGTCCGCGCCATACAGCAGCACTTAGTTTTATATAAAATCAGATTGGTCCTTCGAGAGACGGCTCTATTAGTCAATTGCCCGAAGAAGCAGCGGTTGGCAAGAGTTATTCTGTGTTTGGTCTCAGTACTGGTGTCGTTCGCACTGCTTACTGCGGAGCCGAGGTAGATGATGTCCTAAACCACCTCGAAGTTATGGCTGCCCATTATGACGCTTTATCCAAGACGTCGATGTTGTGTTTGCTTTCGTGAGAACAGGATTACTTCCTTTTGCCCTCATTCACCGCCAGATCCATTTTAGCCTATTCCGCCTCATTGACGGCCGCTATGTTCTGCAAATCACGTCAATGTCAAAAACTGACATGGCCCTGTCTCTATGCACGCTGTCATATGCAGCTTTGGGTCTTTTCCAGGTTGCGTCGGTTTGATCTGGTCGATGGTGGATTTGGCTAGCCTGAAGCCACACTGATAAGGACCTATGATATTGTTTCCATAGGAATTCAGGCGAGCACGCATAGCGGCTGAGAAGTTCTTGTACGCGATGTTAAGGAGACTTATCCCTCGGTAGTTGGCGCAGTTAAAGGGTTGTCCTTTTTGTGGATCCTTTGTAACTAGTTTATTCAAAAGACAAGATATATGTCAATAAACTAGTGATTATTAGGCAGCGGAAGAATAATATTCGAAAAATATTTCGAATTATGAAAGTAATGGAAAACGCTCCCAAAAGACCAAAACTCTGTATCGAGCAATATGGTGAACATTTTCCTGACGTCATATGTCGTACATAGCATTAAAATGTCCATAAAATGGATTTAATAAATATATACAAAAGTTACATAAACTTGCTTACTTACTTAAGGTGGCTCTACAGTCCGGCGCGGAACTGAGCCTCAACCAACAAGCGGATCCAGACAGCTCGATCTTTAGCTAGCTGCCTGCAGTATCGCATGCATGGTTGGTTGAGGTTTCTCTCCACTTGCACGCGCTACTTGAGTCACGGTCTTCCTCTACTGCGCCGTCCATCGGGGATTATTTCAAAGACTTTCCGGGTCCGAGCATTGGTTTTCATCCGCGCTACATGACCTAGCCATCTCAATCGTTGGATTTTCAGTTGTCTTGCTAAGCTGATGTCGCTGAACAGCTCTTACAGTTCGTTGTCATATCTTCGCCTCCACTCACCATCTATGCAGACAGGACCGAAAATCAACCGAAGAATTTTCCTCTCAAAGCAGTCAAGAGCAACTTCATCCCCTTTTGACAAAGTCCATGCCTATGCGTCATTTAACACAACAGGGACGATTGTAGTGGAGGGTTACTTTGGTTGTTCGAGAGAGGGCTTTGTTTATTAATAACTTTCTTAGCCCAAATAAGCAGCGATTGGCAATAGTTATGCTTCGTCTGATTTCAGCGCTGATTTTGTTGTCTGAGTTTATAGCGATCCCTAGGTAGACAAAGTCTTTGACTGTCACAAAAATATATCTGTATCAGACGTCGGAGTTGGGTATCCTTTCTCGTTAGCAGCATAAAATTCGTCTCGCCCTCATTTACAGTTAAACCCATCTTCGTGCCACTGCTGGTGGTCTTTTTTTGCAAAATTTGCCGTAGTGTGAATATTTGATTGATGGCGGATTTCCCTAGCCTAAAACCACACTGGTATGGACCGACTAGGTTGTTGATGAATGACTTTGGCGTTAACACAACACGACGGAAAAGAATTTGTACAATGTCAGAAGGATAAAATAATTGACCGAATATGGCGCTTCTTTGAATAAACTTTATTATAACGATTAAGACACGAACGGACATAAACGATGCTTCGATGTGAACGGACTTGACACATATCATAAATGGTACTAGGCCATCGACGTCAGTGTTGCTGTTGATACGATGTTCAGAAGACTGATACCTCTACAGTTGGCGCACTTCAGAGGGTCTCCTTTTTTGTGAAAAAGTTAATTAAAGCAAATGATTTTTTAGTATTTTAGTACCCTCAATAGGCGCTTACAACAGAGGTTGCGAAATTAAAACTCAGAGTCATATTGTACGCCATCCAACAAGAGGTGTCATTTTATAAATTCGCGAATTTTGCTGAACTCTCAGGATTCATTTACTATTGCAATGACTGCTATATGCAAAAGCTTGGATGTCGTTAAGAATGTTGAAGATGAACCGGTTTGCACCCCTTTACACATTCCATTTACGCATTCATCACCACAAAAGGCTTAATTATGTAAATTGCTTGCCCTCATGGCAGTATTGGCTGCAATTTGCACTTCCATCATTGTGTTCCAAAGTCTGCTCTCATTCGTTACCGACATTCAGCCCCTTGAAAGATAAACATTTCTAACACAAAAATTTCAACTCAAAACAAGTCCAAAGCCAATCAATACCTCGATCAACGTCGCATCGAACTGCAACGAAAATCCATTCTCTTCTCCTCGTGCCGAGAAACGCTGCAAACAATTTTAATCAAACTAAAAGTGCAATGAAAGCACTATACGCGCAAATGGACCGACAAATGGCATATGAATGGTGGGACACGCAACAACAGCTCGCGCTGTTTTTAAAACCATTGCATTCGTAACAAATCCGCGCCAAAAAAAAAGTAAAATCCTGTCGCATATTTAAGCTCTCATCAAGCAAACAAAGAGCACACACATCCAAAAAACACATCGGCCAAGCGGAAACATCATGCGAATACATAAATTCATGCACATATGTATGTGTACATAGCACGCTTATCACATTTAACATGTCCCGGGGATTATGGTGGCGAGCAAAGGCATATAGAAGCAAACAAAAAAAAACAAACAAAAATTGCACCCCATGGGCTACCCCCCACCGCCCACCGCCCCATGTGAATTCATTTCACATTTTTCACATGACAGCCATGGAAACAATGCTCTCGGCTATGTTTATGCTCGACGTAAAAACATTAAAATGGTATCATCCCGCGAAAGCTCCTACACACTCGTCAAAAAAAAAAAAACGTACGAGAACCCAAAAGTCCAGATGCGACTTGTATTTTAAAATGTTCACTGAACAACTTTGACGCGCGGTTTTTGCGGTCTGTTTGTTGTCCGTCTGATGAGGGAGAGCGGAGAAAAAAAAGCCGATGTGCCCAATCGATTGGAAATAGTGCGACTAACAGAGGTATTAGTTGCAGATTGGCTTAAATACAACACCACTTACAGCTGTCCGAGTTCCTGTTTGGCGGGATGCCCTCGTATGTGTTTAAATTTCTGATTAAAACTTGAATCTCGTAAGCAGAGACATAATACGTGCAATTTCCGAAAGTTCAGTAAAGGAGGTTGATTCAAAGGAAGATGAACAGGGTTGGCCTTCAGAGGGTTTTTTTTTTAAATCATTGGTTATTTTGACACTGACAGTTGTTGTGAGTTGAAATTAAGTTTTGGGCCGAAATGAAGCACTCATCGCGATAGTTGTACGCAAATTTGTGCAAAAAGTTCGTGGAACTGGTATGCTAGTGGACATCACGCATGGTCCCCGTCGTCGTACTATGCGCGCAGAGGAGAATGTGGCTGCTGTGACCTCGAAAATGAGGCTGGGAATAAGGTTTCGGTCAACGGTGAGCGTTACACAGCCATGTTAATCGTTTTGAAGTTAACCGAAGTTGAAGACATGGATTTGGACGACCTGTGGTTCATGGCATTCCATACCACAATCAATCCTTTGCGCACCAAATTCCCAAATCGTTTTATCAGCCGTCTTGGATGTCGATTGGCAGCCTCGGAGCTGCGATTTTGGACTTTTGTTTTTGGGAAAACGTGAAGGATCGATATTATGCCAATGATCCCGGAACGATTCAAGCACTTAAAGCCAATATCATCCAAGCAATCGGTGAGGTACAGCCCGAAACCATCAGATACTGCGAAACCAACCGAGGCAGCCACATGAACGACGTTGTATTGGATAATTAATGGGAATATTTGTTCTTACTAAAACAGCCACAATACACGGAAAAAATCTAATTTTCTTCATTTTATTGCATTTTTAAAAAGAAACTTGTATTCGGTCCACCCTGCATGCTCTTCTAAGAATGCTGACTGCATCCGTCAACCAAATGGAGGTTGTGTGCTATCAGCTCACTTGCAGTGTTCGCTTTTTTCGGAAACAAACATTGTTTCTGCGTAGATCCTGATTTCAGTGGCTGCGGTGCCTCCACTTAACGTGCATTGTAGCCTCGTTTCCGTTCTCTTTAATAACCTCAGAGTCTTCCTGAATAAATGCGGTTTTGTCGGAGTAAAAAACGTGCCCGCAGCATTTCCCTTCCATGTCCTTTTTCAATTTTTCAACTTCGTAGAATTTAACAAGCGTTTCGGAAAAAATTTTGTTCAGAGGATTCAGAGAGATTTCCTAGACTAGAAGTGGAGTCAGTTTCAAAAACGATGCATGCTACGATCTCAACTCTTTTTTCCCATGTGGCTACTGTCGGATGACAGAACTATACTGATGTGGTTCTTAAGGCAGTACCCTTTACGGTGGCAAAGGTAGAACGCAACAGAGTCTTCCGCTTACGTCGGTGATCCCTTTTATTGCTTATTTACGCACGGGATTGAAGGGAATCTTCTGATGCTAGCATTTAACTACTCTGACGGGAGCGTTGCTGTTGGAATTGCCATAAATCTGACGCTAACTCAACGTCTTGGGGACTCGAACAAGCACCTCCGGCCACAAATGAAATAGGTATTGAACCGACAGTTGGTTATCGTCAAAGTCGGCCGCAATCTACGTTTTTCCATCAACGCCATCTGGCTCAAGAGAGAGAGAAGACATGCTCTCCATCCAAAATCAGCCGATTCAGCAGACTGTGACCTCCCACTCTGCCATTTGACACTAATACCTATTCATGAGGTTATGATCACCTTAACGTCTCAATAACCCTAAGATAACCCCTTAATTAAGGCAACATTTCCTCTTTTCCAGCTGCCGCCACACTTAAGCGCCTCGCATGACAACTCCCCCTCCGTGTGGTAATTGACATCATCAGCAAAAGACTCCACCACAAGCGATACCGTGCGTCGCCAAGAAGTCCTTCCTGAAAGTTACTGTCACTTGTTCCGAAAAAAAGGAGCAACGAACTCCTTCAAGACCTACCCCCTCGAGTGTACTAGTCTGCCACTTCCGCACCGCGGAACCAGCTAAAGTGGCAGGCATGTCAAATTTAATTAAACGTCCCCACACACCCCACCACATACAGTCACAGACGTCGTCATTAACAATTTCCCCAAGTAAACGATTCCTTTATGAAGAAATACTCTCCGGCATCCCCATCACCCATCGCTCGGTGTGTGCGAGCACACGGGATGTGACTTCATCCCCTCGAAGTAAATAAAACATCTTGCAATGAATGCGAATGAGGGGCAAAATGAAACCAAAGAAGAAGAAAGTGCGCCTCTTCGAAACGCCATGTGATAGTATCCCCGGCTCCTATCAGCCAGCGCCCATCAGGTGGATGGGGATAGTGAATTGGAAGTTCCCCCTAAATTCACCAGCGCTCCCATTCCCTTCACGGTTTGTGTGAAGTGGAAGAGAGGTGAATAGGTTGAGTGCTCAAGAAGATCTGCTTGAATTGTGCAGTGCTAAATGAGAACGAAAGAGTGTTCCTGAGGTGTAACACACGAGTGTGTGGTTCCCGGAGGTACGTGTGAATCTAACCACCAAATAGCCCCGCACGTAGCCTATCAGAGATTTCCCATTTGAGCACACAATTTATTGCGGGGAAAACTTCGTGGCTGCGGGGGGTGCGATGCACTCTAGGTTATAATTTTCCTACTAATGAGTTTGACAGCAAATGAATTTGACTTGGATTCTATCTGAATGTGTGAAGCCGGGACCAAGAAGCTGCCGGCTCGGAGCGATGCAGTCGTGTTAAGTACATACGGTGATTAAATAGCAGTTTTGCATTAATTAAATTTTGTATTTTATTTCGGTTTGCCTGATGAATGGGTGCGGTCGTGTGTGTGTGGGGGGGAGTGTGGCTACGTAGCAACTCCTGAGTCAGCCGCATGGCAAGCCACCTGCTGTTGGTTGGAATTTGTTTGGCGACGCAACGGAAACTGATGATAAATTAACAGACGCAAAAGTTTTCTCATGATTTTCGAAAAAAGTTTCCAAATTCGTCTTCTTCTCGCATTTTTTCCCCTCCTCGGCTCTCCTCACAACTTTTGTGATATTTTTCTATTTTTTTTTTTTTGTCGGTTCGAGTTTTATGCTAAATAGTTGCATAGTTAGCAAACTTATGAATATAAATTAAAAGGAGAACCGGAATGACTGGTGGGAGTGCGGGACTGTTGGTGGAGTGAATTGTCAAGAGGTAGTGCCTCTAGGCGAGGTTGTATCATCATGATGCAGCTCAGAGTCAGAGCACGTCCCATCAGAATCAGACAGTAAGTTACCGTTTCCAGGAGAAATACACGCACAAGAAGACGACATTTATCGTGTTCACTGTTGGAGGTTGGCTTGCGTAGAATTAAAATTTAAGAGTAGCTGTATTTTGAAAATTTTCAGCAATTTTATTCATTATTCTGCTTCTGTTGGAATTATGGAAGCGAAGATAAGCATAGAAAGGTAGCGTTCTGACGACTATTCGGGCAAAATAATAACATTAATGTAGGTGTCGCTACAGTCGGGGTTGGACCTAGACTCAGCAAACAACCGTGTTAAGCGTGCTATGGTTCCCGGGTGATCCTGGGACTTACATTTTCAAGAGCGACCATGTTTGAGACGTTTCGGTCAGGTTTCTAGACGCTTTATACAACCTGAGCATTGTCAGTGACTCGAGGAAGTTGCAGCCGTGAATTGTGAAATTTGCTCTTGTCGGGAATTGAAGCTAGCATCTTCAGCTTAGAAGCCGACGCACCTACACACAGTGCTGCAGAGGTCACATGCATCTAGACGGAAGTACATATATCTAGAAAAGCATGGCTCTTTAATCTCCCTTAGGCATTATGAGACGCTGACCAAATTGTTGTCCACCTAAAGGAGTGGCCACCGTGAAGTGGGTGGCATGTCCGTGATATATAATCAATATCCTAGTATGCAACGAGGCGGAGAAGGTTCAGGATCAATGTGTGATTTGTGTTGCGCCTAGGTTTAACAATCAATACGGTTGCAAATGGGGACTACAGCCACGCATCACTTACTGCATTTTCACCTCTATTGTCATACCGACGCTAATGTATGGGGTCTCAGTTTAGTGTACAGCATTAAACAAAACTGTCTAGACTGTAAGACACTCAACCGGGTGCAAGGCCTGTCTGGCCATTTACGATTGATTATCGCACTCGTGCTTTTTGCTCTGCGTTTTGTGATTATCGAGTCTTATATTTGAGACCGATTTCGTGCGACAGCTAAATATGTGTCGTTTTCATGTTTTGTTGGTTCAATATTCGTATTTGGGGCAATGTAATGCCACTTTGAGGCATATTTTTTGATGACATTACTCAGAGCGGGGTATAGGTGATTGTCGAATGTGACTATTAAGAATACGAGAGTCAACTATCGCCTTAGCCGATTTCACCTCTGCATGTGTATCAGCGGAGTGTTGGAAAGCACTTTAACATACAACTCCACTTTCCTCCACTGGAGACATAAGTAGCAGCCAGCACAGCTCTGAGACTATTGCTCCGACTATTTTCCGAACTCACCATCGGTCACTCAACTATTATTAACGAACAACTTCCTTCCCAATAGCACTGATCGCCTAATACTTCAAGCTATATTCGAGAAGAAGTTTTCCACCAGCATGCCTTCCAGATCGGATTAGATGTCTGACAATCAGGCGCTCGATGATCCCCTGCGTATCTACACAGACGGTTCGAAGACTATCTCTCCTAGCTATAAACAATAAATTAGAAAATATTCCTCACTTTTTGACCACTGTAGCATTTTTCAGGAAGAAGGCAGAAACAATTGCGATAAAAGGGGCACATCCCTGGCTCCTGAAAAATGTAACATCCAAAAATGATATCACCATATGTTCGAACATTCAGGCCGCAATTGAATCCTTGGACAATGTCCTGTTCAACTCAAAAACATCTCTTGATTGGATGGCTCTAAAGGAGATGACTGAGCATTTCAATATACTAGGCTCGCCCGTAGTCGAAATTCGACAATTATGCTTAGTGATCATGCTTATTATGAATTCCGTAGGATTTTCTTGTTCCCCGAACTTTTCTGTTCCCATGAAACGTGCATCGGAATTGTTTCCCCGTGAAAAATTGGAAGTTACATTCAAAACATGTTGCTTATTGGAACTATGAATAGTGTTTTCGATGTCAGACTTAAAGGTGTTCATAATATCGGGTTTCCGAATTAGGGTAAAAGTTCCGACGGATTTTCATGCATGAGAGACTTATTGTTTTCATAATAGGCGGCCAATTGACCGGTCCCGAACGTGAAATAAAATGTTCACCGAACTCGCCCATCAATAAGTCAATTGTTTCGCGTGCTGTGTGGCATGTGGCACCGTCTTGTTGAAACCACATGTCATGCCTTCCAGATCGGAAGGAGCATTCTGGGCAAAAAGCGAACGATTCGCATCGTCTTTGAAGAAGTATGGTCAACTGATGCCACCAGCCAATAAACCGCACAAAAGTGTGACTTTTTCTGGATGCATTGGTAGCTTCTGGCTGATATTCACTCCAAAATCGACAATTCTGCTTATTTACGTACCCATTGAGCCAAAAATGAGCTGACCATAAAATGGAAGAAGCGCGCGATAAACTTTCTTAACAGAGCACGCATTTTGATAATAAAATTCAATAATTTGCAAGCGTTGTTCGTTTGTAAGACGATTCATGGTTAAATTATAGACCAAACTGAAGATGTTTGACAGTGAAACAAAACACGAAACGTGCGTCATCTGTTTAGACCATTGTTGCCAAAACGATAATAGCTAAAAAAATCACTCTTTAGATAACTTCGGACGATTTTCAAAGAGACTCACAAATACTGGAAGTTTGCATATGCTGAGTTCGTAAACGCAGTATTAACGTACGTCCTAAAACGTCAAGCGTTCTTAATTGCAAACCTAATTCTGTACATGAGTTTGTCAAGTTTAATCAAATAAATAAGATACATTGTGCACATCTACGAGAAATTACCTTTCCAGTGGTGTAAGTATCATGCCATTCGGTTGAGTAGAACGGCGTATAAGTGTGCAACAAAAATTAGCAGCACATATCTGTATATAGTAGTAGTACAACCTCTTCTCCAACACCAGGAAGAGATCCCCTTTCCTTGCTGATCGATACAGCTAACCATCTTCTTAAGATATACACAATTAATACAACCAACCACAAATGGCAAGGAGTCGCCAGCTGTCTTAAACAAAGAAAATGTGGCCAGCACTAAATCCTAAACGATCACTCTGTCTGATCAGACTAAGCTGACCCTCATTCATCGGCGTCCGAATCGGACACAGCGCATACGCGCATGTAGAATGGGGCGTGTCGGGGATTATTATTTAAACAACCTCAACAATCTAAATAGCATAAGCAAGCTTGGCAGTAGTCAATCCGCGTTATGGCTATCTTGTGTTGTATATTTAATTAATTTGATTGACATTTTTAGGCACCATTTTGTTTGATGCTGAAATTTATTCTTTTTTTCCATTGCGCCACAAAGTTTCTGATTGCATGTTCCGTATTTTGTCATTTGCAAAACAGTCTGCCGCACAGATTCCAAGTTGTCTTCATTGCTAATAATTTGATGGACACTCAGCCGTGTTTCAACATCATAAACAAAAGACTTGTTACCGTTTAATTGAACAAGCGAAGTGACTGATATGACCAATTGAATTTCCAGTTTCGAGTCACGTGCTACTTTGTAGAAAATGCTTTGCTGATGTTTTTTGTGGCCCAATGACAAATTTAATGTCAAAAGGGGCTTCAGTTTCTGTTTCATAATTGGGTACTTCTGCAAGATGAGTGTTTTCCTGTTCGGTTAGTCTTCTGTATTGTCCAAAGTGAGCCTCTAATGAGACCGCTGAGGAGCAAACCTGTCCTCTTAACAACTGTTTTGCTGAAACAATGATGAGCTCGGTTCGTCGGGCAGACGTTGTATGCATATACTGCCCCCTGCACTTTACGCAACAACAAAAAAATCAGTAATTGCTTGCAGAAGTTATCAAAGCAATCTCACAGCATTGACAACAGAAATTACTTGCTAACGAGACTGGTTTTCCTGTAACCGAGCCTGTGTTTGTGGGGAATTACACTAGTTATCTCTGATAGCATTGAAGCCGAAATCATTTAATGCATCAAATTTGGATTATCAGTTTTGGCAATCCCCTCCATTTGATTCTGAACACAAGCAGACATTCCAAACATTCTAACGATAAGATTAATGTGCACTTACATGGATTTCGACTTCCACTCAAGTGACGTCCGACATATTCTACTTGTTGATGAATAGATGAAATTCATACTATTTTAAGGTCATTACGTGTCTTCGGATAGTAATATGCTTGCAATCCTACAACAATTCCTAACTTAATCATGGTCCCCAACTTCGTTGCCGTACGTGTGTAGAGCGTAGAGGTCATTAGCCACGTCTGCTCTTTGCATCCACAGTTGCTCGTAACTGCATGCCAATTAAGCTTCCAACACCCCGTGGCTCCTCATCGCCGCCCAGAGTTATCCAATTTCACACTTTAAAAGGAGCAAAACGTCATCTGGTGACATGGCTCTGTGTATCTAAGGATCAGCACCTTCCCAACCAACAGACACCTTCTTTTCTCATATTTCCACCCCTCTCTGAGGGGTGTACACCAAACCATCCTTCCTATAGTCACTAAATTAAATCGCTCACTGCATATCGCGAGTGCGGAGAAAGAAAGAAAAACGAAGGAAGACACCAAAGCAACCTTTCCCAAGGCAATCCGCAGTCCGTCCAGAACTTTACCTTTTTTGGATTTTCTTTGAAATTCATTGTTCGTCGTTTTTTCTCCTCTTTTTTTCCCCGTGCGGAGATCCTATTATCCTAAAAATCTAAATGCTTCACCTGATAAAACTTTTCCGGTCGTAATTAAATGTGAACTCTGGCAGATTCGGAGTCACCTTACATTGGTACAGCATCGCTGGCAGTGGCGCTACCGCTGCTGCTTTTCTCAGCATCTGCAACGAAGTAAATTTCCGCTACATTTTGTGCCTTGCCTGTCTGGAGGTCTCTGGGTGGCGGGAAGGAATCTTTCTCGTTTGGCTTCAGTTCGCGTTGGATTCTTTTTTTTTTTTCATCTTTTGCGTCGTCTTTTTCGGATGTCAATGCAGGACTTTTCGCCTTGTTTTTCTTTGTTGAAGCAGAAGTTCCGCTCTGTCATTCGCTTTTTCTTGCGCTGCCCCTGCTCCGGCACCGTATTGTGTTGAAACAACAGTAGGGCTGCGTCTTACTGCTGTTGGCATCCTCCTCTGCAGTTTTCTTGCAGCAGTAGCTGAAGCGGATGAAGAAGACGCTGTGCAGCTCCTCGCAGTTGAGAGGATGGTGAACCGACTTAATTAAAGTTCTTATTTGTAAATTAAATTCGTAGTGAACCCTAGTCGTGGAGAATTCATCATCTCATTTCCGGTTTTGAGATCCTTTTTTCTGCTTTGCTCATGTTTCAAGAGGCATTGGCAGCGACGGAGGGTGGTCGTTTCGTTTCACGCGAGCAGTTACTTCGACTTGGCTCCCTTCTCATTGCTTAAGCGTGCCTTTTTGCGGTCTGCCCGAACAGCTCTAAAAAGTTATTCGTTGCACTGAAAGAATACGACAACTTTGGTGGAAGCTGTTTGTGCGAAAGTGGGCGAATGTCACCAAATCGAGTGTGCTGCAGAGCTGCAAAGTTTATTGACATTTTTCGAATACAAAATGACAGGCACTGTGTTGCTAGTCAGACACAATGTTGATGTTTAGTGCAGTGGTGTTTATTTTTGAATGAGACTGAAACTTCAATTGTCTTGTCCTTACAGGACTAATTATTTTCAGAGAAAAGGGCGACCAATTCAAAATCACTCTTAGATTGTTTGAATAGAAGTTTGGATGTTAGAAATGGACATCCGGAATTAGAAGGGAATGGTACATGCAATTGACAAGAGTGTAAATAGTGAACTCAATAGCCGTTAGAAATCATTTCTTTAGCGTAGCGCTTCAAAGTAGAGTTAGCAAAAATTTGGTTGGCAAAAATTCACAACCTGTCTGCTTCTTAAGCACTTTACGTTCACAGTAGCGCCAAGCGTAGTTCAACGTGCCGCTTTGAGCTACAAGGACGTAGAAGACGCGTTACTGACCTTCATCGACGAGGGTATCCTAAACGTATCACAGTGGCTTCACAATTTCGGAGAGACTGCAGACATTTGCGGACAGTCGGACGCTGAAGGGGTTATCAGAAGGCAACTGACTTATACAGCACAATAGTCACACTTATTAAACAGTGCACTCGGTCAGTGAAGTTTATTCGAAGGTGCTCAGGTGTACACCGCACAACCGGTGATCCTAGATCGTAACTAAAAGACAATTACTGAACACCCTACTGGAAGCACCACAATACGTCACTGCATTCAGTGTATTTTCTACAGTAAGTATTCTACTCACATCAAATCATTCAAAACACGCATATGTTTCAAAGAACATGATTTTGCTATCTGGCACTCATTTCATAAAACTGTCTAATACTAATAATTTCAAAGATATTAGCTCTAAACATATTGTCGGGTACTAATAATTCCCTTATGGCTGACAAAGGAAGTGTTGTGTAGAAATTGGTGGCAAATAATTTCATCCTTCCTCCCTTTTGGTAAGATAACGTACTCATAGCGTTGGAAAATCGTACTCAAATGCATCCAAAGGTAGTACGTTTAATATTCCATCTAAAGAGATTTTCTGGAGATTTTAGAATTCCATGTGTAATGTGAAATTAAAAAAAATGCTTCCCAAATAATGCTCATTTTAATGATAGTTATGTGCTACTGCAAATTTGATTTGGTTTCATACCGGATTGATGCAACCACCCTTATTTTGAGAATTTTATTCCCGTTTAAAAAGTGCTCGTAACTTCCGAACCGTATGTCGTACCAACTTAAAAATTTTCACATTCAGCATCTATATTCAGCATCTATTTATTTTGTTGAAAATTTCAGAGCCCTGCGATGTGTAGTTTCGGAGCCTTTGTCGGTCAGACACACAAACTTTCTGCTTTATAGTTAAGATACAAGGATTTTCTGAAGCTCAATGAGTTCCAAATAATTTTCTTTCAATTAGTGAATCATTACAAGCTTTCGAAATTCGAAGAAATGTATTCAAAAAATACAATTGTACTACGGGGAACGCTGTATACCTGCTTTTAATTCCCAAGCACGCTGTGTGCAATCACGTTTGTTTATAATTTTACCGTTTCGGAATTCACATGCGTCTAAAGTTATTAAGTGATATCTACCAAATCAGAGTAAAAAGCAGTCATTAAAATAAAGCGATGTGTTCTAAGGAATTGAAAATTCATCTGTTAAACCAAATTTTGAAACAGAAACACGTTCTATTTGGAGCATTTTCTAGTAAAATTATTAAGAGGATAAAAGTGATACATGGATGAAAATTCACCAAGAAGCCGCTTCAAGTGGTGTATTTCAAGACAAGCCGTTGGCCAAACCAAACAAAGTTAGCAATTGTGAGTGCGAACTTCTATACGTATAGTTATGTTTTATATGTATAGTTATTATGTAATTACTGGATCTCACTTAAATAGATGACAGTGGACAATGCAGCTAGGGCTGGGTCGGGGAAGGAATAGAATCTGTTCTGACGGAAATCGACGAAAAGGTGTTAGAAATATTCTCCAAAGACGCTCCGGATGTCGTTGGGTTACTAGTGGCAGAGTCAGAAGAAGGACTCCTTGCCGACCGCGGAAGAAGCAAATGATGGACAAAGCGTCATCGCTCACTTACCAAAGTAAACAAGAACATTACGAAAACAAAATATGGTATGGTTAACATAGGCGACAAAACACAATTTCGTCTTTTTGGAGTTTAAAGATAAGATCCGAGTCGTTGCAACAAACATTCCAGAGATTCACTATTAATTCCGAATTATTCAGTAAATTCTTAACTGGCATTTGTTCCATAATTATTGATTCTTTGTTTGAATACCCTACAGCGACGTATTCTTACAAGTTCGTTTTCATTATATCGTTATATCGAGTGCCAAACATTGTTTCCGACCATACAACCAACGACACGCCAACTGATTACTTTTCGCAAAAATGTTCACACATGCATTAAGTTACACATTTTCTTTGACCACAGCCAATAAATGTACATCAGCTACACATCGCTTAAAAAAATACAGTGCAGTAAACCAGTGATATACTATTCTTTGGAAATGAATATGCATAGGGTTAAGATTACGTCCATTGTATTGTATATTCACGAGTTGCTTATACAAGAGAGATCTTCGTTGAACCTACATACATATCAGATCCCCAACTAAACCAATAGCTCTAGATAGATACATTTGACCATCATCACCAAAGAGATGAAGGGAAAAGTTTTTAGAAACTATCGCAATTAATAAAGAATCAGAATATGATAGGACCCAAGACAGATCCTTGATGAACACCCATGAGTACATCCTCGGTGTCCCCTGATGTTTTCATGCTTTTTCTTTTATCAAAATGTGTCTTCAAATTCCATCACGAGATACAAGAAAGAAATTAATTGTTATCACTCTTCCCCCGGCAGTGAGTAGAAAAGAAAAAGCCAGGACTATGACCACCCACCTGTTTAAATTGCAAATGAAATGTAAAGTTCACGACCAGAACGTTTCCTTCGCGAAAATTCATCGAATTCGACAGCTTAATCAAAAGTAAAGCAATAAAATTTAAATTGACAGAAATTCGCGAGCAAAGAATTCTGTTTACTGAGCACAAAATCGAAGAATTTCCCAATTAGGGTGCAGAAAATAAACCCGCAATGATATTCAAACCAAATGAATAAAACGAATACTTTCTCAAATTCCAGAAATATCAAGTCGAAATCCTCTCTCTTTCAATTCGACCTCTGCAATAAAATTGCTTTCTAATTCGGAATGGCGAATGCGAATGCGAATGCGAATGGAAAACCAATCAATATTCAACCCCAGAGCAATCCTTTCGTTCGCGCGGAGTAGTGATTATCCCGCACTCAAATAAAACAACCCTAAAAGCACTTCAAAGTGCTCCCCGAAGACCCATCGAAAATGCAACCAGCTAAACCTCGCCAATTTCTTATCTCCAACTCAACACAACAGCTTAGACTGTTGTTATAACAAAATTAGTTCCTCAATTGCTGCACACCCCCATGGCAGTGGCTGGGGCCATCTCCCCTCAACCGACAGAGTGTGCTGCAAATGTTATCCATTCGCCATTATTGCACCCGCGAGGATACTCATTTTCTACTTATCTCATTGTTTTACATCGGCCGCATTGGCCGCATAAAGTCCACCTCACGTCACGTCGTCGCCCGCTCGTGGCGATCCAATCCAATATGTACGGCGGTGGGGCGGGGGTGCTTTAGAATTCATCTAGTCACAAGGACACTACCAGGATAATAATGTAATAACACAAAGCAAAGAAAAAACAAGTGACATTTTTTTTCCTTTCTCATAATTGCGAATTGTAGTGCTGGCCATGGAGTGTGGGCGGACGACGCGACGACGAACCAGCATCAATACCGACAGCAACAGCAGCAGCAGCAATGGGACAGAACCAGAAGTAGCGACAACGGCAGAGAGTTAAATTGGGAAATTTCATTAGGCCTTTGGGAAATTTTCCGGACACTTGAATTTGAAATCCTTGAAATGCTTGGAACTCGGTGTTGTCGGATGTCGGATGTCGGATGTAGTGCCGTCGGCGGAAAGAAGAATCACTGTAGATCGCCGTGTATAGTGGGTGTAGTGTTGTTGGTTTTGTTCCAATTGACAATTTGTCGGAGGTCGGATTGTTTGTCAATTAGTTTTATTTTTTACTTATCGCATCACTGGAAGACGTGGGAGATGTCGAAACGAAACACACTCGTGTCTCTGTCCCTTGAAGCGGTGTTGAGTTAATGAAGGATTTGTGTTTTGAGATGGCCGATGATTCTGGCCGAGGACGATTATAATTAGACAGCAATTGCCTTAAAGTTTTAATTGGGCCTTTCAGGGGGGGGGGGGGGGGGCGGTTTTTTTTGTGGCCAACTGAGTTTGTATGGGTTGTGAGAGAGGACAACAGATCACAAGCCCGAGGAATACAGTGGTTCGTTAGGAAACGATGCTCAGGGAAAGATGCTTAAAGGTAAGTGGGGTGAATGAAAACTAGTTTTTGTTTCGGGGTTTTTGTTATTCTAATTTGAGGACACCGACATGCAGAAAAATTACATTTGATTGAAATAGAAAGTTTTGACTTCTATTTGCTTTGGTTGCTTGTTGCCTTTGACAGAGATTTGGTTGTGATTAACAGAGGCTTTGAAGACATGGCTGTCAGTTAGTCAACTAACTCAGTTAGAAAAATGTGAATGGGATTTAATTAAATTCTGCGTGGCGTTGAATATTGAAACTAGAGTCAAACAACGTTGCTTGTTCGGCCTAAAGATGAATGTTTTGAGGGCACGGGCCAGGTCATTTGTAAGATGTAGTCGAGGGGAAAAATCCACAAGAGAGAAGATCTTTATTACCGCATCAATTATAGAACAAAAATTGAGGATAGGTCTGTACAAGCTGCATTAGAGTCCGAGGTGAACTTGTTTGAATTTTGCGCCATTTTAATAGTAACGTAAAAAATAAAAAATAACACCCGACATTTCGGGGTTAGTCAAAATGGAGTGCTATACAAAAGAACAATGCATTTTCATAGTAGAGCAATATTTTAAAAAAAATGAAGGTTTGTCAGTTTCTGTCCGCAATTTTCGTACAAAATCAACTTCAGTGATGAAGCTCATTTTCATCTGATGATGGCTGGAATTATCGTATTTTGGGTTCAGGAAACCCACAAGTAATTATTGATAAATATACAATAACGCATCCCCAACGCACGACTGTTTTTTGGCTGGGGTCATTATCGGACCATTCTTCTTCGAAATTGCGGCAGGCAGTAACAATTAATGGTGTTCGTTATGGTGACATGATAACACAGTTTTTAGTGCCTAAATTGCAAGATGAACAACATGTGGTTTTAATAAGAAGGTGCCACATGGTATATATATAGAATTTGGCATCCAGTTCTGGCGATTTAACTCCATTGGCCTTTGTCTTTGTGGTCAATGGTCTATACAAACAAGCCCGCAACCACCAACGACTTGAAAGAGGAAATTGGCCGGTGTATTAACGGAATTCATCAACATTTATGCGAAACGGTCATAGAAAATTTCAATAAAAGTCATACAGCCAGCAAAGCCATTTATTCGATGTGCAACTCCATACACAACCCCAATCTGTATAATCTTGAATCAATGAAAAATGTAAGCTTTATAATTCAAAATCTGTATTTTCTATCAAAATTACATGTTGCGTGAATTATGGGACACTCTTTCCGAACAACCGCACGCATTTTGCATGCAAGGCCCTCGACGCATATGAAACGTATGTATGGCAGCGCATGTATAGAGAATGCATCCCCATGTCAAATACTGCCATTCTCCCCAAACTTGTTAAGCTGGTGAGTAAAATGGCGGAGCTCCTTAGCTGGTCCATCAAGGTCGATAATGAACGTAACGAGACATTCAATGTTGATAACGCGCGGTGCCGTTTCCAGAAACATGGAGTGTTGCTTCCGGGGCATACCACGACCGGCAAAAGAGCGGCGTGGATAAGTATTTGCACATTTAAAATTCCTTTTGTTAGCCAGACCAGGTGAATAGCGCGTTGAAGTAACGCATGTGGGCCTTAGACAAGGCTACGCGCTGTTGTGTGACTTCTTCAACATGATCCTGGATATGATCGTGCAAGACTCACAAGCCAACGCTAGAGGCATGATCTTTCAGAAGTTCGTACAACTGTTAGCATTCTGCGTGTGATCTTTAGTTCTCTTTGTGTTCATGGTATTTGGAGAAGAAGATTCAACGACGAACTGTACGGGCTGTACTGCGACTTGAGGCTAGCCAGGTGTCTACGGAGCCAGCGCCAAAGGTGGCTGGGAAATGTGGACAACATTTTACTGTTAGCCCCGCTCGAAGGTACTTGGCGGTTCCAGAGATTTGTGTAATTGACGACACAAAAAAAGGAACGACTATAAACGCTATCATCTAATTTTGCTCCAATTTCCGCCCACATTTAATACATTTTTCCAATGCTTTAACATTCCAGTTATGCAAAGTTGAAGAACACTTTCTCCCTAAGACACCATCTTTCTCATTCAAATGGCCCACGGGGGTCTGTGAAAAAAACGGACCTGACATCTCTGAGAAGTGAAACAGCTGGTACCAGACATTTATTGCGAACTCGCGCGTAATTTTTGTCCGCTCCCGCTCCCGCTCCCGCTCCCGTTCCCAAGTTCCACGATGGTGTAAGATGACCTTAAAAACAGATTAATCCTGTTCATTCCCGCCAAACAAAGAACACCAAGAGCTGTTGCATCATCAAATTACACCGAACCACCTCACGCCGTCCTTAAGGAAAAGAAATCAATAATCCAGAAATATAGACATTTTGTAAACACCATCAAGCACAATGGAGTAGAGTCAGTGCACACACTGGAACTCAGCCAGACAAAACAAACACTGCCCTCGAGGACTGTTTACTCCATTGTCTGCTCCCCAGTTCACCAAGCCAAGCTGTGCTCACAAAAAGAGTGTATCTCCACGCATATTTTCGGTCGCATTGCGTTGCCACCCCATAACAATGAATAAACAAACATGGCAATCATTCGCCCACACTCAGCCAGCCATCGGCCCACGAATACGAGATGACCACCAATTCGACATCGGTAGTCGTGGTGTGCCCAGGCATTTTCTGGTTAAAGCTAAACTGTTACAAACCATCAAATATTTAACCCGCCCCAGAGCCGCATGCCACGACCAGCTCCTCTACGCCCGCTCTAGAGGTCTACAATATTTATATGTGCACCGATGTTGCCATCATAAATCTTTAATGTTCTATCCAGAGATTAGTACGATTTTGTGGCAATATTATGGCAACCGAAAAAAGGACCCCGACAACGACGACGACAACGAAAGGGAAAGCTGTGCGAACAAAAAAACTGTGCAGAATCCTAAACTAACACTTCTCCATTCTCACCCGCCGAGGACTGAGGCGGGCGTCCCGTCGCCCACACAATGACGACGAAAACTTAATAAAATATGCAAAATGAATTTTTGGGAATTATTCTCCGTCTTCCCTGCCGGGCCTAGGCACGTTTATGTGCGCTCAGCACACCCATGACGATTTCGATTGAAAAACCACCCGGAAAGGGTGCACGCAAACGGACGAAAGAAAAACAAAACGTTGATATCCTGTCGGCAATTACATTATGAAGGGATGAGCGTCCCTTAAGGGCATCCACCGACGAATGTATTCATTCGGACGCCTCACCCGGCCACCTCGCCGGGAGTGCCTTTCCCTCTAGTTACAGCCCACTAGGTGGCACTAACTTATTCCAAATACTCGAAATTATATTTGGTTTTATTTCACGAGGCGAACTTTCCAATACAAGAAGAACAAAATAAAAATCACAAAACAAAAGGAAAAAAGGATAGCTAGCACCCCCCTCCACCAACCGAAAAAAAACAGGCACAAGTTTAGTCGGGCCGGAAAGTTGCCCCAATGTGCAATTGGGAATCCCGGTTGTGGTCAGTCCGATTGGTAACATAAAAATCATGTTGGCTCCGGGTTCCAACACACTAATTCATGTTCTGGTGAAAACTTGTATCCCTGGGGGATGAATTTATGCAGAGTTTCCCGTTTTACCACGGCCCCCTCGCCGGATGGTGGTGTCTGGACGTGAAGGATTGAGATAATGGTTCACCGACAAGAGAGAGAGAAAAAAACGAATACTAAGTCGATGTTGGACGTGGACGACGGTACCTTGGACACCTTGACACCTTTCATGGAATTGGTGGTTTTCTCAAAAATTGTACTCAATTTATATGCAATGAGTTTGAAGTAGTTTGCCTTTGGGAGGGATTTGTTCAGAGGATTCACAAAAAGGAAGGAGTTTCCTTGAATTTCGATCAACCGATGAAGCCTTCGGATGGATTTTAAGATCCGATTTATCTAATACTCTTATCTGTCCAGAGATTCAGTTAATTGTGTGCTGGAGACTTATTGAATAGCTAGCAAGACATGTGGGATTTGGAAATTTTAAAGTGAGTAGTACAGTAAGAGGGAACGGGTAGCATATAGCTTGTCTCGGCTTACAACATCAGTACCGAGAACAAATGCTAAATAAGTCTGGCAACGCTGTTTCTTTGGATTCGATAGGCAAGGCTGAGTGATTGAGCCCTCCCTCATAGAACCAAAAACCTTATATCAGTTATCATTCCAGTCCAGCTCGACGTCGCAACTGTTTAAGCGATTTCAGAAGTTGGTGAAAAGGTCTTTGATGTCGAAAGCCGAACGACCATCTTGGCAGTGTGAACGAAAGAACCACCCCGATGACGAACCGCCAGGTCTTCTGTCGTCATGTGTGCAGGGGTTCCATACCATAGCTTGGTTAGCTATACAGCTGTCACCTTTTCCTAGTGTGTGACGAATTCACTGCCACTTCCGTCGTCGTGTATGATATTGGTTCATGACCGGTTCTCTCGTGAAAAATTCGCAATATGTTACGTAGGCTTTTGACTACATTCGCAATTTGCTCGTGATAATGTTGGTCACTCTCCACGTGCTGCATCCATAAAGGAGTATGCATAAAACATTGACGCAGAGCAGTTTCAGCTTGTTGTTGGTGCTGATTATATTGCTGCGCCAGGATGGATAGCATACCGAATACGGATCTTATCTTAGCGATTCTTTTAGCTTCGGTTCGGCCATCGGTTGACACAGTACTTCCGAGGAACTACAATTCGTTTACTGTTTCAACCGGTTGCCCAGCAATGCATATTTGGGCTGATGAGTTCGATCTAAGGCTGTTTTTTTTGTTTTCTGTGTTTCTGTGCCTCCCTCTCCACCCTTGATGTCATTTCGTGGAGGTCCATTAACTTATGTGAAAGTAAGCATAAATCGTCCCCATAGTGCAGGTGTCTCATTTTTGTCGTAAGAGTCAGCCGGATTCCTCCGTTTCCAGTCGAAAAGGCTGCACATCACTTATCACAAAAGGCGTAAGATCGGTGAAAGGATGCAGCCTTGTCTTACTCCACTTCGGATCTGGATTTTCTCTGACAATCCACCTTCATATAACGAGTGGCATTTGGATCCGTCGTATGTAGCCTTGATAATAGCAATAAGTTTATCCGGAATTCGCCTCCTGCGTAAGGCACTCGAAATTAACACTCTGTTTACACTGTGAAATGCCTTTTTAAAATCAATGAACATCAGGTGAAGCGGAGATCTATATTCCTCAAATTGCTCTATAATAATTCGCAATGTGAAGATTCAGTTCGGAAACCTGCTTGTTCGCCATCGAGTTCGAGATGTTGATTAATTCGCTCCAGTATTATTTTTGCTATAATCTTGGCTACTTAGGATCTAACGCCAAATATATCGGGATGACGTTAGATGGTATGCTCAAGTGGAAGGCGCATGTAAAGAAAAAACCTGACGAACTTGAGAATCGACATAGAGGAATGTACTGGTTACTCGGGCGACATGCCAAGTTAAGCACATACAAAAAGTTTAGCACAAACCTGTATGGACTTACGGTATACAACTCTGTAGTTGCACTAAAGCAAGTAACAGAGAATCCATACAATGATTCCAAAACAAAGTGAATGCTCTCTGGTATCTCAGAAATAATGATATGTACAAATATTTAGGGGTCGCAACCGTGGACAAATAAATAAGAAACTTTGCTAGGAAGTTAAGAACTCGACTTCATGGGCATTGTAACCATGCCATACTTCAAACACGGAACATGAAAAACCTCGTCGACTCCAACGAACGAAACCGGCCTCAAGCGAAAACATTTTGAAATTAAAACTACTGGATAGGGACACCTAGTTGCAGCAAATAACAAAGAAATCTAAAGGGGAAGGGTGTATTTAGTCAGTAAAAATCGGACACTGCTATGAGTACACAGGTATCATAGTGTCTTATTGAAGATCCACACCATTAAATCTCCCTTTTTAGGAAGTTTGACGATCATTATCTTCTTCCACTAGCTATTAGCTTCCCAAGCTGTCTCTGAAGGTAGAAGTAGTAGCTCAACCGAAATTGTGGTTCTACTTGTAGGAGCTGAACTGGGATGCCGTCAACATATACTGTTCTGTTCTGAGAAAGGTGGTGGGAATTTGGGCCATTATTACATCGGATAACTTAGTCTGCTTTCGGTACACTGCTCAGAACCGTAGGAAAATGCTCCTTCCAGCTTTTTAGCTGATCCTCATCCGAACTAAGCACAGAACCGGCCAGACTTTTCACAGGGAGATTATTAGGATGGCACACAATGAACACCTTAACGCACAGCTGATTTCATTTGCCTGCTTCAAGATCCAATTTAAAAATGTATTTACGAGTATGTTTTTATGTACTTTGAAATGAGCTTCGACGAGAATGCAAGTAAAGGTCAATTGCTTTTGCAAATGAGATCGCCAAGCTGCGGAGGGAATTCGGGGAACCAACGTTTTGATGAACTATAGTACAATGTCACCAGCATAATCGACACACAATCAACCAAATTCAAGCTCCCCAAAGGCGATGTAACTCACTGGAATGGAAAAAAGTAGTGTGAGACGCTATACTATTCGGGGTACCTGCCCTCTCAAATGAAAACCTCAAAACTCTGCCACACGGCTTTCGGACCAAAAGACGAGACTCCCTAACGAAACTCAGTCGTGACACCACAAGTCATGCCATATCAAGTCGATTGACCAAATCTTCAACCATTTCGAAAGTATAACATTCTTCCACTCACCTTCCTTTGATCCACAACAAATATCCCCTCGCTTCTTTATATGATTTTGTTGTGGCCTACGGTGCGCATTCGTTTTAAATAAAACATCATTTGTACGTACAACAAACTCGTGACGATGCACCATTGAGAGACTATCAGATATTGTTTCAAGTTCAATCGTGCGACATAGGATGTGTAACCCTCAGGCCATTCGATTGATGTGACAACGAAATTCATGATGTTGTGATAGCCGACCGCAGGGCAGGGATCAGAGAGAATTGTAAACGCCGTAAACATCCCTGAGCATGAACAATGAGGTTTGAGAAACCTCTCGGCAAGATGCATGCCACATTGCTGCTGATGGTGAGAAAACAAAACTCATCTCTTTGAATTGGCAGACGTTTCAAAGCCACCTCGTCACCAGCATTAGATGTCAGAAATGGAAGTACAATCAAAGCGTATTAGACCTTACGAACGTGCCCCGGGGTAAGACAAATCGGTTTGGCTGAATAGTGTGTCAACAGAGCCGTTTAGCGGGATGTTACAATCGATTTAAGTTGTCAGCCATTCGACGAAGCCGACGTACGTCGCAAAATAAATCATCTAAAAGAAGACTTCTCTCTGGGTCCTGATAGCATGTCAGCCATAGTTCTTAACAAAATGCACCAACTCTGTTTGCGAACAGCTTTCATTCCATTTTTCGGCTTTCTGCAGGCTAAGTGGCCAGTGTCATTTAAAAATGTCTTCATCTTCGCACATATGCAAAAGGCGCAAAGAATGATGTCTCTAGTTATACGCTTTCACCCATTCCCAAACTCTTCGAATCTATTGCGTACGACCCACTGCAAGCCCACATATTCAACAATACGGCAGAGTTCGTTACTACAGACTTCAGGAAAGCCTTTAGCAAAATCAGGCACTAACGAACATACTTCAAACTAAAAGCCGTCGGTTTCCCGGTCCATGTCTTAGATCATACCTTAAGAACTGCCACTACCGAGTGTTCTGCAGACACTCAACATCCGACCACCTTGGTCCTGTGATCTTTGTCTGAATCACTAATGATGTCGACTTTCTGATAAAAGACTCCATTCTATCCATATACGCATTTGACAGGAAAAAAAAGGAAGACAATTTTCAAGACAGACTCACTCGCATTTCAAAACAATTGAACAATTGATCCCTTGAAAATTTGGTGCGACCACAACTTTCTCGATCTAAAAGTTGGTAAATGCCAGTCGGATATTTTTTCTCGAAAAACCCTTCATATACCATGTGCATATCGAGCCTGTACACTTAGTCTCTTTAATACATGACCTAGGAATCACATGTGATATGGACAGCGTCTCCTTTCACGGCAGTAACACTAATTTGGTTTACAGATTGAACAAATCTTTAAACCAAACCATTAAAAAATCTATTTCACATACAATTTCATTCACTGTTTAACATTGAAGGGCATAGAATTTTTAAAACGTCATTTATTCAGCGACTATCTCTTGAAGAGGTTATGGCAACAACAGTGGCCTGCATTATAGAAAAATATTCCCTAGTCTTCTGACAAGAACCTGGACTTAAGATTCAAACAATCTTAAATACACCAGAAAATTGTATTTATTATTTCTAGCCTATGTTCTTCAGTTAGTATCGGACAGACCGATATTGTTAGCGTTCACTGCGTCAGACTTCATTTTCCAGGCGAATTTTAACGATAGAGCATGTAGTGCGCTTGTAATAAAGAAGATTTTAAAAATAGATGAAAATCGAAGAATTTTTTAAATTTTTTATTCTTCACTTTTTATTTAAGCATCTCAAGTACACTCCTTTTCGCTAATTTTACTTTAATTCTTCCGCGAACAACTTCACAGCTTGCCATTTTTTTCAGAAATGGAATTTCCTTCATGCCTGTCTGTCACTCGTTCACACGATCGAATATGTCGGTCAAACCACCCAAACATCATCACCCGGCCACCCGACACGCCCTTCAGCCGTCGTTGCCTGAGTTCGCACTATCAAATCTAAGACTGTACCGGTAATCTAGGACTGATCCGGTATGTTTGGCTATGTGAACGACCGACAGAACGAGTTTTTTTTTAAGCACATTTAACCCATACTTATTAATCTACAACTGTGTTCTTATTTTTCTTATTATTTTAAAATAATAATATATTATGTATTAATCTATTTGTCGACAAACAAATGTTTTTAAATTTAAAGAGATTTACATTTTATTTTAATAGAAGTTTATTTATTTAATTGGTGGTATTTGTGAATTTAATTAATGATGATAATGTGTAAGAAATTATTTAATGTGAGCAAATTTAGTAGCACCGACAATCTTTATCATGTCATTCAGAACTAAATTTCCAATGTCATTGTCACGTACTTAGAGCAGAAGTGAGCCGAAATTAATAAAGATATAACCTAAAAAGCGTCCATGTTTTTGTTGGTTTTTGCATAATTATGTTAAAATAAACTTACTTATCAAGCCGGCGACCCATGGAGGGTCCGAGCCTGAGCAATTGCTGCCATCCATCGTTGACGGTCCTGGGCACGCTGTTTCCAGTCATCAAGACCAAGCTGTCTTGCATCCGCGATTACTTGGTCTTTATACCGGAGATTCGGTCTTCCTCTCCTTCTCGAACCAGTCGGCTCGGATTCAAAGACTCTCTTTGCTGGAGCATTGCTGTCCATGCGCTCGATGTGGCCGAGCCAGTGCAGTCGACCGATTTTTGCCTCCCGGACTACATCCACGTCCTGGTACAGCTCGTAGAGTTCGCGGTTATGTCTTCTCCTCCATTCGCCTTCCTCGTGGTCGGGACCATATATCCGACGTAGAACTTTTCTTTCGAAGGTACCAAGAATCAGCTCTGCAGTTTTGCTTAGCGTCCAGCTTTCGGCTCCATATCGCAGGACTGACAAAATAAGAGTTTTGTAGAGCATGACTTTGGTCCTTCGAGTCAGGAGTTTTGAGCTCAGTTGTTTTGACAAACCGAAGTAGGACCGGTGGCCAAGGACGATTCTACGACGGATCTCCACTGTGACGTCGGAGTTCACGTTTGCCCCGAGGTAGACAAACTCCTTTACTGCCTCGAAATTGTAGCTATAGATCGTGAAATTTTGTCCAAGGTTGTGTGTGACGGAACGTTTTTTTGGTCGACAGCATATATTTTGTTTTGTCCTCATTGACCTTGAGACCAGTTCGTTTCGCCTGTTCTTCAATCGCCGTATAAGCCTCCACTTCGGCACGTTGAGAAAGCGCGACGATTTCGATGTCATCTGCGTACCCCAACAGTTGGACCGACTTGTAGAAGATAGTGCCTTCCGTGTTTACAGCTGCCCTCCGCACTATCTTCGCCAGTACCAGATTGAAGAAGTCACACGACAGCGCATCTCCTTGCCGAAATCCACTGCAAGTTTCAAACGGCTTAGAAATCCTTGAGCCGCACTGCACGGTGCATCGCATATGTGTTAAAATAAAGCTTACGCTTAATTCTGAAGACTTGTAAAGTAAACTTGAACTAATGATTGTTGGACCAGTTCATATATCCGAAAAGTTCGTATATTTTTCGTCGGTTCCGAGGGCACATCGATTATTATTTATTTTTTGTAAAAACAGCAAATTACCTTTCTCGCGCCGACCGATGTCGCCTTTTACATGCAAATAAAGCAAAAGAAAACGTAAAAGAATTCTGTCTAAACAAAATAACTATTTTAACTTCTAAAACATTTCAACCAAAAAATCACTTATATGACTTATATGACAGTCATTTATTAGGGCATCCGTTCATATAACTGAATTCCAGTAATTCATATATCTGAGGGATCATATACGTGAGACATGACTGTACTCCCCCTTTCACCGCCAACCCCACACTTTCCAATCCCACATTCAGCACATGATTGACAGAGACAACTCTGCCCTTGGCTTCATAAAACGCTGGTCTAATAAATTCAATAACCGCTAGTCAATCAACATCACTTAAGTCCGACCACACCAGCCAAGTTTATCTCCATAAATCGGCAGCCACTCAATTCTTATTGAAATTGTTCAACGTACGGGGTCTCCTATTGTCCGCCAGCCTTTCTGTACCACCTTAAACAAATCAAACCCTTAAAAAAGCCGTTAAGTAGCTGCATCCTCGTCGTTTACCAACTGTTAACCGGAAAAATCGAGTCGCCTGCCCTTCTGGAAAACGATTCCTCTCAACTTCAACCCCTATCGCATGTACCTATTTTCCTTCTCCCCTTCCACAACAAGCCTATCTGCAGAATATTGTGTTTAGCAAATCTTTCACAAAAGTCCGTCGACTTTCATTGATTCACACTCTCTGTTAAAATTTCCCCACTTTGGCCCCTCTTCACATTCAATTATTAAATTAGTTAGATTGTAGCTAGTATCAAGTAAGCTCTAAGTTCATGATTATGTTGAGTACAATAAATAAAAAAAAGTAGTCGATATCTGAAGATTAATGATGGCTAATAATGCGGTAACCTTGATACCCAAGATATGTAGCATTTTTGAGGTCTGACCTGAAAACGAAACAGCTTTCAATCATCAATCACGGCGTGTGGCACATTTTGTGAGTGGAAGTGGCGACTGCAAACACCATCCCCATTATATTCCCGCGGGTCACTTCAGGCATAAATACTCTTCACAACGCATTCAGTTAATAAAACATCATTTACTGCATCGTTAAATATAATTTTTGCGAATAAATCTTTGCCACTTTTGCAGAGCGCAGTTTGACGAATACGAGTATGATACGACCGCACTTTGTCTCCCGAACAAGGCCAATTTGTGGCTGTTTGCCACCATTAAGACCAATTAAACGAGCCGAGCCGAGTCGAGTGTGTAATCATTTTTCATTGTATCGCGAATATTATATTCATTTTGCGGGGAAAAAAAAGTAAATCGAGAGCCACATTTGCTGCTTTATTTATGCACAAACGTCACTCCGACATCAATCAAGGAACTTGTGGAGGGTCCATGGCGAATAAAATCCCAGCTCCCGATTTGCATGTGTAAACAAGTTTTGATCCCTCTGTTGAAGTTTCTTTTTTTCCTGTATTCTCTCTGCGTTCTGTTTTTTTTTTTTTTTGTTGTTCTGTGTAGCTTTTTACTGTTTTTCATTTTCTGTGAGGGCGTGAGATAAAAGTATGAAGTGAAAAATGCAAAAGTATTCAGGGTATTAAGGGTACGCTCGCATATAGTACATCGTACACACTTCACACAGAAAGCATGCAAATATGTAGATTTGCATCGCAAATTTGACTGTAATCCACTTTTGGTGAACTTTCTCGATTCGGTAGTTCACATGGGTGTTAATATTTGTGTAGTGAATTGAAGACATGCAGACATGTTGTGGCATTCCTGAAAGGGAACATAATTTACCCTAGAATTTGTTTGGGAGAGATGGATTTTGTTGAGAGAAAACGATTTTCTGTTTCCTGTGGGGGGCAGAGAATGCTCGTCGGTACGAGTATGTTTAACACAAATGGTATCTCGGTTGGTAAACATTTTTCAATAAACTGCAATATGATCGTGAACTTCCGATTGTCTCCATAAAAATTGGGGAAATGCGATGAAATAATGCATTGTAGTATTTTCCGCAACTTCCAGACAACTGCAAAGTGCAGGTACCTCTTCCACTCTGGTGGACCACATCAAATCGTTCAACTGCTTCAACTACGGCCATGCAGCCCAGTGTCCGAAGGAATGTCGTCCCATTATCCTGTTTCCATGATGGAGAACACACGAAAAAAGCGAGTCCATCAGAGTTGAGTAGGTGTGGTGCAAGCTAAGCTCGATGGTGAGTCCAGTGATGAAAAATTCGCCCGCGACTTCAGTCATCGTTCTTCAGTCTTCAATCTCAAGTCTTCAGCCCTCAGCTTTCAGTCATCAACCTTCAGTCAATTGAAAAGGAAGAACTTGACGATCCTCTGATCTCTAGTGACATTCGTCCATTTTGTGGTAGACATGAAGAAGGGATAACTTTAAATAGCTAAACAAAATTAAAACTTATTAAAGTACATTGTTTTTCAAAATTTCCCTTATAATACAAATTCAAATAAATACTGTAGAATATACAGCAGAGTCGGGGAATGTTTCACATTGGGAGGGTTGATCCCCAACCTCCCAGAACGCACTCCAGCCGGCGTTTGATCGATTTTTAGCCGGATACTGGGGTGAAGGTCAACGTGGACAAATCCGAGCTTATGGTTAATTTCTAAATGGACTCTACAAGTTAGTGGAGTTCCATTGAAGCAGGTGTAAAAGCTGGAATATAAGAGTGAGTAATGCTGAGCTTTCTCGTAGGATTGGCCAATGAAGATCCGTAATCAGGGAAGTCGAGCTTGGCGTCAAAGCTAAGTTTGCGGTTTTCAACCCAGTTTCTATTTAAAACCTCACTCACGGTCACGAAATTTGAATAATTACCGAAAGAATAAGATATACAATCTGCCGAGATGGAATTTTAACGTGCTGTCGTGGGTACTCGAGAAACTCAATGTTGAGCAGCTGCTTCTCCGAACGGAAAGGAAAATAAAGTATTGTCGTGTTTGGGCATGATCTTCCAATACACGATGGTTATAACCACGAGTTAGAAAGAGAACAACATTACGACACCGAAGCAATTAAATCAAGAACGAAGAATTGCGTATGATTCCTTGATCGAACAATGGTAATGGTCGAATTTACATTCTCTATGTAATCAATACCGGAGGGCTTTTGACGACGTTCAGATTGCAAACTGAAGTCGCCCTAGGATTGGCTAGAGTTTAGTTTAGTTTTAGATCTAGTTTATTGTTTATTGAACATATAGGAATAGCTGCGACTTTGTTAGAAAGCACAATCAGGCTTCAAATTGACACTGAACATGCAAATCAACGAAGCACCAGCAACATCGCCAAAAACAGCGCAATGGCGAAGATTCTACAAATGTATGCAAAATGGTCGTTTTTTTACTAGTGAAGGATGGCCCACAAGACAAGACAACTAGAGTGACTGGGCATATCGCTGATATTTGTCAGACGCTTCCAGTTATTCCCCGATCAATTGTAAATGTGTGTTTCGAAGCTATTGTCCGACATTGACAACTTGACCGGATTCCTAATTACCATGGGTGCACAGATTTCTATCACTTCACAGACTCGAAAGAGGTGCTTATTCAGCGTATTTTTACGGAACTAGCGCAACAAATCAAAACCTAAATAATAGAGCTATAAAAGCACAGATGTCGGTGCAAGATCTCATCAGGATGACATAGTCAACTACCTTGCAGCATTTGTTTAATTTACTGGAATTTCCACATCGTAATTTGCTATTCAAAGTAGCTTCAGTTTTCATCATAGAACGATTCTAGACCCTACTGTTTATGTCAGACGAAGTCTGTTTCGTCCATTCTGATTGTAGGGTATAGACATACGTTGGCTTCAGTTTAATTAAACTGCAAAGTGTTAGTAATTCCTTCTGGGAACTTTAGCAAAATTCCAAATCCACCCGGTGAACGTAGAGAGCGAGCGAAAGAACTCAACGAAACTGATCGAAGCAATCATATCATTTCTGTGTATACCGATGAACGAATTATTGCACGAATGTTGAATCCATAGGCAACCATATATGAGCAACCATCCATTCAAGTACTCCAGCAGGCACTCCTCCAGTCAACCTCAGATTAATTTTATTCATTCATGATCCTCAGGAAATCTGCACGCATGACGTCATTATTAACCCGACATAATAATCATAAAACAGGGAAACATTACCATCTACCCTATAAATCTGAGAACTCGTTCAGACTGATGATGGGAATTCATTGTCTCTATCTCGTTATGCGTAATTCCCAAGCATCATCACATCCGAATACTGCATGTACAATTGGTTTCAGCTTTCGGTTTACATAAAAGTTTCGTCGTCAACGCATTATTCAATTTACTGAAACTGCACAAGGTGAGGACACCAGTATTCTGAGCAAAGATGTTGGACGAGTTTTGCTGAAATCATAGTCTGTATGGAAAGAAAGTGTACATTCGATGATAAGGGTTATGACAGTTGGATACTTTACTTACAACTTTCGAAAGACTCTGAAGACTTTTTCTTGCAAGATCCTAAAGGGTGTTTATTTAGAGGTGGAGACATTATTCATTGTGACAGCTAATTTGACAGTTGTGGGTTGTTTTGAGGTTTGTTTGGTTTATCACATCATGAATAAACTCACGCTGGAGCTACGTCTACAATTTTTTCAAATTTATTTTGAAACTCGAGAAACACAAACTAGAGCCATTGTCGAAACACCATAACATGCAGAAAAAGGCACGGTTTGGTCCGGTTTATGGTGGAATCAGTGGTCCATACGTCTCAAAATTATCCAGATTGAGGACTACAGCGACACGATTGCAGACTTTTCTGTGTAGCACCATTTCGGCCGCTATTGCCGACATAAAGTCTGATGTAGTACGAAGAGTATCTGAACCTACAAATTACGCCATGTACATGATCAAACGTCCGAAGTCATATTCAAACACTGATGCTAAAAAATCAGTTAAATTCCATTCATTGGAAATTCAAATCATTTTTCTGTCTTCCTTTAATAATTCATATTTTAGGAAATGTGAGTGCTTGTGGAGCTGTACCGCTTAACTTAACGGATTTTGATGAAACTTGATAAATAGATTGGTTCTAGTAGTAGGACATAGACTATGTTCCCAATTATAATTGGAAAAAAAAGTTCAATACAAAGGTATGCCTACCAAATACACCAATACCCTCATATTATCGACTCAAATCAACACACTTATTCGTGGTGAGTAAATTATTCTTGTGCATACTCTGAAATTGATAAATAATTCAAAAGAATCGAGGCATTCCAGGAACTCCTTCTGCGGTTTATGGAAATAGTGCATCATGCAGTGCGTGTGTTGTTGCTGTTAATATTTCAGTTTAAATGAGCTCGAAGGACGCTGAGTCGAAGGATGACTCGCAGAAGTACCAATGAATCAACAACACAGCCAACAATATTTTCAGGTTGATTCGCGTACAATTTGAGACACATAAGAACATGCCTGAATACATGCACAAAGAGTCATGAGACGTTCTCATGTTTTGACAGGGGCTTCGAGAAGTACCTACATATGTATGTACACCTGTTCTGGTGGAGAATAACTACAGATTAGATTAGGTTCTGGTGGCTGCCTGTAGTCACACTTAGGCAAATATAGATCCGTTGCAATACCACGCCAATTGAATAACTCCAACTATTGGAACCAGTTTGCTGCGCAGCAATTCATCTGGCATGCGCTGATTTTGTCTCGATCAATTTATAGAGGAAATAGCCGTAACGATATGGTGGCTCCTCCTCGTTCCTACAATGATAGGAGCAAATAGTACTGCAAAAAGGGAAGATCTCGCAATACGCTGACAGATCAGAATCGAGTTCGGCTACTGAAGCAGGGGTCTTCTGTAACCACTTCGAGAAGTCCGTGGCACTAAGAGACGATTGTAGCGAGTTTCAAGCCGAAGTGGCTGAGATATACGAAGCTGCACTTGCTTTGAGAGACCACAATAAAACCGACTGACGGACAGCCAGGCGTCAATTAAAGCCTTAGCATCGGGCATTCTGGTATGAAGCTGGTAAGATTATGCAGATAGAGCATCGGTGAAACATCTTTGATGGGTTCGGCGAACCTCTGCTGGTTACCGGAGCGCACTGGGAACGAAGGAAACGAAAAGCGAAAAAGGGGTCTGAGTTGGGAGAAGCAATCCCGTATAGAAGAAAAATAACTGGAAGACAAAGCTCTACATAGAGCCAGAAATCGAAGACTTGTTTTGGTTAGTGGCACAACAGCAAGGGCTCTAGGACCGCCACTGAGCAAGAAGAGATCATCATCGATGATCGGTTATAGTTGCAAGGAAGTGAGCATGCTATTAGGAGTCCTTAGCGAGCACTGTGATGTGTAGCACTGTGTATTGCGTCAGAACATACCGTGCAACAACATTTGCAGAAGCTGGATAGATGAGGAAGGGATATAATCTGTAAAACATCTGCTCCGCGCTTACCTAAACCTAACAAAAGCACTTCTTCGTGGAGCTGGAGGGCTTAAGTTGAAAATATTGTTAAGATGAAAATACGGAGGGTTGTAGGAATTAAAGAAGGTCTCACCTTCGAACTTATCTCCAACTAAGGGTACACTGGATCCAACACGCTTGCCTAAGTAAGCAGCGGCAGTAAGTTCGACAGGACACCCATATAGCATCCTACCTGTACTATATGCGAGACGCTATCCTGTGAGCAAGCGTGTTTATAGCGCATTGTCCTGATATGGAGCCGTTGAGTGTCCTAAATGTTGGTCTGCTAAGTATAAACAGACAAAGTCTACGTTTTAGATGTACTCTTGGTTAGATCACTCTTGTGATGAGACACGTATTGCCTTCTAACCATTTGCGATTGGTAATCCTGATTGCATGTGCTCAGATGAACGAATAACTCTAAGTGAAACACACTAAACATCAGTTTCACAGAATTTCCTCTTTTGCCAAGCTAAGTTGGAAACAGAGACTTTAATTTCAAACTTTCCACACACACTTACAGCGACTTTAAAGAGCATTACCACGATAAGGTCACACATGTAATGAACACCCAATCAAGTAACGTTGACACCCTGCAGGCAAGGGTAAATGCTTCGATGACATCGGATAGCTTAATCCGCACTACAAACACTCCGACGACGACTTTTACCATTCCTGCCAAACATCCTGTATCGACGGTGCTGCTGCTTTCTTTTCATTGTTTTCGCCCCGTTATTTATTGTTTCCATATTCCTTAGTCAGTTACCTGTGAAGTTTTTCGCTAAAACCCAATTCGTTCCGTCTTATTCTCAGTCCAGCCAACCACCCCTACCCTCCATCAAAACATTCTGTTCTGCATTTTTGTGTGCGACGAGGATGCGATGTTTATTTGAATCCCGAGCAGATTGCGGCAATAATTCCCCAGTCAACAAGGGTACAAGTTTGCCGCAACTACGATTTCATGGCACACCCCGACCGACGCTCATCAGCGCCGGGACACACATAACATGCTGAAGTTTGTCGTTTGGATATTCAGCGTGTGTACCGGTATGCGTGTGTACAAGGGACACGGATTTCAGGGCAATATTTCCCTGTTTTGTCAAAGTCAAAGTGGAAAAGTTTTTTCGTGCAGTTTTTCATACGCCTAGGTGAGTTCATCTTTGTTTCAACTGTCTCGTAGAACTTTATGGTTATGTCATATTGCATTACGGGGGTCTCCCTCTTAGCCTCCATTGAAACTTTGTCCTTCGGCCGGGCCCTCGCCAATCCCCCGTCGCGTCGGTCGGGGCAGACGATTCTGTGCGCCAGATCTCACTCTCGGTACGCTTTCGACGAAAGTTCATTCAGTGCCCCCTGTTCGCTTTTATTTTCGCATCTCGATGCTCGGTTGTTGCTGCTCTTGTTGTTTGTGTACTTAAGAGGGTACACACGTTAGTAGTGCACTTTTCGGTTTCTGGGCGAAGTGACAGGATTCCTCTTGTTGGCTGGGTTGTTGGCATTTGTGTTGATTCAACATTTTTAATGGATGCACTTGTGTTGCGAAATTGATCTTTGATGGACGCATAAGGAAACGCTTAGCCGGTTGACACTTGTCGCAGGGGACGGATTTTCTGTGGACGTTCGTTCATTGGATGAAGAGAATTTCAGCGGCAGGGACGCTTTACAAGGCAAACAAGACGCTTTTAGTGTTGACGAGACAGCTGGCGTTTAAGTTTGAATTTCAGAAAAAAAATAAAATCGTTCGACTTCGCTTGGGGATTTGCTGACGAAGCAGTTGAGGAGTCAGTGTATGTGCCTGGTCCCAGTGGCGGAGTTTCCCGGAAATCGATGACAAGCTGTCGGTTACAGACCGCGGAAAAGTTGATATTTAAATGTCATTAAAAATTATAGCGAACACAAGTGGACTTAACGACGCTAACTTGGAAAGTTTTTGTGAACTGTGTGTAAAGAAGCGGAGTGGGGCCATTTCGTTTTGTTTATTATGACCATTTCGAAAACCACAGCAGTCATTTGCAGCACAGATTGGGCAGTGTTTTCGAGGCTATATACGGCGCCTGTTTAAAGGTCAATCATGCAAAAAAAAAAAAAATGATAAGGTTTTGTGGGATTGGATCGAAATGTCATCAAAATTTGAGTCAACTATGCGTATAGTTCCCATCTCCATCGCCAGATAGAAATTATGGTTTTTCCAATTTGTATGTTTCAGCGGTATACCCCGTGCTGACGCAAGAATTGAAGTTGGATGATCTGGAAATTGTGGACGGTTATGCGGATCTTGAGTAAAAATATTAACTTCTTCAAAGTTACCAATTATGGGGCACAAGTTGAGTCTATGTCAACAAGCTAAATTGCCATTATATGAGCGAATAGAATCCACAGCTGTTCTACCAAGCAATAATGCGTCCACAAAGATTGACTCTTTCGTGCAGTTTTTGGCACGGTGTTATTATTTCGTTCCAAATGAGGAATGGGACACCGTTTCTGACGACTTTCAGTGGCCAGAGCTCGTTAACATCGGTATCCTAGCTGTGTTTCCAACTTCCCATACAAGCAAAGTAACGCTCGAAGTTATGATGGAGAAATTTTGGGGACTAGGTCATCCAACCACTTTTGGACGGGCTCGAAGCCAACATTCGTAACGCTCGAACCCCTGCAAATATTGGATCGACTCATCAACACCGACGATCATCATCGACTGCTTGAAGTCCTGCCAGAGAAGTCGACGAAACTCCAAAACATTAGATCAACCTTTATTAACTTGACTTTGTTCACTCACATATGTATTATATCGATTCCTTAGTGTCAAGAAGAGTAGTGGTAAATGTGAACCTAAAAAGGCCATGCAATTCTGTTAAACAAACTATAGTCATTCAGAATTTTCTTATTTGGGCTTCGAGTTATCTTTCAAATAAGACTGAATCTTGAAAATTGCTAGTTGTCAATCGAGAATTACTGTGGTATTATCCGGTGTTCACCAATAGAGTCATGTAGAGTCACTACTTTTTAATATATTCAACAAAGGCATTCTTTCAATTCGTATGACGATGATCTTAAGATCTTTCTTCGTGCTACAAATATACACTTAACTAATAAATGGTGCCTAAGGTATATTTAAGCAAATGTCATGTTTTCTCGCCGGATGTACAGCCGCTGCACAGACTTTCTACATGTGCGACAAATTTTTGTAGTCAAAACTGAAATCAAAGATCATAGTTTAATTTTTGATACGAAACACATTCTCGTTCCGTAAAGCGTACTTGGTTGTTAAAACTAACTCAATACTCAGATTTCCATGGAAGATGGCAGGACATCCTTGTGGATCCTGTATAACGCCATTCGTGACTAGATAAAGGGATGCTTCGGGAGTTGAATATAGTCGTTAAGGCGCACTCTCTTATAGTACATAACATTGGGGTAGTAAGCACAAAGACAAGGCTGTTGGAAAAAAGTCACAGCTCGTACAATATGCCTTCTGATCTGCTAAATAATAAAATGATCTATTCTGTTTAAATTGGGTTCTTTGTACAGCACCTCGTTGGGACAGAACGTCTTGTACTCACACTGCACTGCTCATTTTTGTATGAAGGTATCAAGGCTTCCAAAAGACAACTCCAGCAAAGGCCTTTTAATACAGATATTCATCCAACCAAATACTAAGGTACCTTACTACACGGTATCTTACTTTTAACAGTGTCCTTGCTGGTCAATTATACCGAACTAACGCTAGTTTTTGCGCGTATCTCATGAAAATTAGCGTTTTACACTTCGTCGGTAAATATTTTAGATCGTCGGCGTACACTATTAAATACGGCATGGAACCCATAAGACCTGTAGTGAATATTGAGAACAAGATCGGCGAACCAACCGCCTGTTGCAGATCGCTTTCGATGTCACGGACTGTGGTAGAAGTTACGTCGACACTTTTCAAACGTGATATAAAGCGGAGTTATTGTAGTTGCCATTGAAGAAAAGGCTTGGCGCAATTGAACGTGCTTAAGACTACCACGAGGCGTTCCGCTGCACAGACAAAGATTCCAGTGGAAAATGTAGTGTACACTTAATCGGATAGAAAGTCTTCTTCTAGAGCTCCCTGGTCCATATTCTAAACAGGGTGGGCCACTTTTTTTTTCCTTTAAATTATTTTTATGTTTCTTGCTCACAAGGATGGAATACTAAATTTTTGTTTTAACTCCTGTAGTGCTGTCTGCGTGGAATGTGAATGGAGGAGAAGACACAACGCGAACTCTACGAGCTGTAATAAAATGTTGATGTAGCCCGCACTGGACTGGCTTGGTCACATCGAGCGCATGGCCAAAAATATTCCAGCAAAGAGGGTCTTTGAATCCGAGGTTCGAAAAGGAGAGGAAGGTCGAACCTCCGGTACAAAGACCAAGTCATCTCGGACTTAAGGCAGGTCTGGATGACTCGAAGCAGCGTTCCCAGGACCGTCAACGATGGAGCGGTATCTCAGGTTCGGACTCTCCATGGGTCATAGGTCTGTTAAGTAGAAGAGGTATTAGTTTTAAAGCGAATTAAATGAGATCCTGAGTGTATGCTCTCTTATCTAACCGATGTGCCTTAATTTCTTTACATGCACTCGAACAATGACGAATTGTTCGTATAAAGTACCGTATAAATTGTTGTGATGTTCTCCAACATGTTGATCTTTATTCACCGGAAAGAAATCTTCGAACATGAAATCTATTAATCAAGCAAAGACACCTCTCCGAAGTATATACCTAATTTTATCCCGGAACGCTTGTCGTTTAGTTTCGATCAGATCCTTCGGATTGTATGACTTACAATTAGTGCCTCTCTTGTACTGGTCAACTGGGTTACTGTCTCCTTCGGCAGGAGTTTGCAAGTGATGAAAAGAGTTCACGTATGCTTTTCTATAGCAAAGCGGGGCAGAAAACCTCATATTTTCTTTAGTTACTTTCCTTCCGTCTCTTGGTTCCAGGATACGATAAACAATCATATTTCATCAATCGGGAAGGAAGGTCTTTCTGCGTTTGAATTAACAACTTTCAGTGTCAGCCATAGAAGAGCAATCTTCTTTAAGAAGACGCGCCGTGTGTAGTTTTCCCCTCTCTCATAAGGCTTCTCATTCGAACAAAATTAAATTCTCCTGGAAAACACCCATTTTTCTCAATTGCACTGCCAAAATAACAGTCCTCCCATTCAGAGACTCGTGACAACTTTATCTCCTCAGAAGCGGTTCCAGCAAAAGGAACATACCTAACGAATATATAAATCTGCATACTAAGCAAAACCCTGGCGTCGTTGTTCCTTGACAACCAACCCTACCGCAGAACCGGAATATTTATATCCCTCCGACGCCGACTCCCACTCTAACTCCGTCGGCGCTCTGCTCCAGTTATGTGGTCGTGCATGCATCCCACACATGCGAGTGCGCTATAAGTTGAAGAGAAACATTTCCAAATTAGCATCGCAAGCCTTTTTCTCGTTTCACCAACATCATGCATGCGATTGTTTGCTTCGCACATGTGTTAAACCCCCGTTACGGATTAACACCCACCCAGGCGAGGCGACTGGTGGGTGCAAATTTGAACTGCACCTGCAGCCCCAACTGCAACCCTACAAGGGCACTCAGGCAAAAGCAATCATTTCCGTTTGTGATTCCAAAATTAAACGAGAAGAATGCCCCCGAATCGATAATTCTCCTTGTGCCTTACACAAAGACTCATTTTTGCAGACATTGAGGATTCACTTTCAAAAAAAAAATAAAAAAACATGAAGGACGGAGGAAAATTCTAATTACTAGGTACTCCGCATTAATGAGGACCTGCTCCGTGTCCCGACTTTGATTTGTTGGAGGCATCCTGTGAGTGGAACGAGCCCCGGCAGAGCGGCACGAGTTGGCAACATCGTGTAATTGGGATTTTGATTAAAAGGTAATCAGGAGATCAGGTGAATGAAAGCGAGTCTGAAGCGACATTCAGACACATGGGATGCGACTGTGGCGGTGGATGTCGTCGGCATGTCGACAAAATCATGTTTGTGTGTTCAGTTCGGCAAGCAAGACCTTGAGAGTGCCTTGAGAGCCCAAAAGGCATGTGAACGAGAGCGCCTGTAATGGGAGTGGAGGCACACCGAAGCATCGGCAACACAGGCTGGTCATTATCTTTTGACAACCAAGTATTCTTTGGGAGGGGTTTTGCTGTGGTTAATTGCGAAACTACAGGGCATCGACACACGATACTTTGTATCGACAAGGTTGTGCTATCGCAAGGAAATTGTCACTTTGTCTATGGTGGTCTGGTGGTCTGGACAGTTGTGAGGAGAGTTGATGTATGTATGTGACCAATTTAAAAAAGGAAGCATTTTCCTGAAGGTCAGAGTTTCGGAATCAATTCGATTTAGTCCAAACAAAATAATATAGTTCAACCGATAGTAAGGATAATACATGTGGCACCACAGTCGAATTTGCCAGGACCACCTAGCTTCTACCAACAACCACTTGTGGTCTGCGTCTAATTGTTCCCTCACGAATGAAGGGGACCCACAGTTTTTTCGCCGACTCCGACTTCGAAGCTTGAGAAGCCCTTTCCGGACTGGTGTGAACTCTGAGCATTCGCAGTGCGTCCAGAGAGGTAAATTATGAAAGTTCCTCCTGTCGGGTATTGAATCATAGACGGCCACCCATGCCAAGACGGCCACCATTTAAATATACCGGATTTCATCTGCCCTTGTCGTTAGATGCTTTGTAAGATCCGCCTATACAGCCTAGGTGGTTTTCTCTTTCGATTAGGAGTAACCACTACTGTTTTTTAAAATAAAATGAAATGAAAATATCGCACAATACATGCATAATGTCATACACAACGCCAGAGTCCATTGTTTGATTGAATTTTGCAACTGGTTCAACTTGCTAGGCATATACATCGAAGGCGTTAACGCTGTCAACAGTGGATGCAATGCTGAATCAATTTTATCGCTTATTGTCATATAATGTACATGCTTGCGGACTGGCCTTTTCAAGTAAGTATCAAGACTGCACTGAACATCAAAGATTAATACAATTCAAAGATCAGAAAGATTGCAGAATGGCGGTAAGATCCACTCCCACTGCCGCGTTGGAGATCATGCTCATTGTACTCCCAATTGGCATCCTGTTAAAGCTGTAGGCTGTAAGACTCAGACAAAGCAACAATCGACATAATGTGTAATAATCCACAATACGATAATTCCGAGGCACACCAAATGCGTTACGTCTTTTGAGCCGAATGGAAACGTCCTTGATCGCAGGTAGGGACGAATGGATAGTTGACACCGCCAGAAACACAAACGTTCTGGAAGTTTACACTGATGGTTGCAAAACGGGGGACATAACTGGATATTTTTCAACCTTACCAGCATTCTCATGCCCAGTTTCACAGTGGACTTTTGTTTGTAACTTCAGTTCAACGAGTTATTCGGTTTCATAGTTTCATTCAAACCTTGAACTAAGTTCAATTTCTAGTTTAATGGGTTAGACAACAACAGAATTTTCGAAAAATCGTTTTTTTAATTAAAGTGTTCCTAATACCGCAAAAATGATGTTCCAAAAGATTATGGTTGGGAAAAAACCACTAAGACCCCAGGCAAAATTACTCACAATTTTCTACTACTCAAAACTTCAAATGCGTGTATCTCAAAACTGCATTTTTTAAGTTGGACGGAAACAACAATTTTCAACCGATTTACTTGAAATATTGAATATATTTTGAAAAATACATTGTCTATGGATATGTACGGATTTGTTTTTACATTGCATAGCTCATTTGTTATTAACAATTATCTGATGATTATTTACGCGCATTTTTTTGTTTCTTTGGAGGTGCGCCATTTGGCCAAAAATTAATATATTGCAAAAAAACTACAGTAGTTCTATAGCAGTTTTTACATAACATTAAAAAAACATTGGCTTATTATAATTCAAAACAATATTCAACTACAGGAGCTATTTGTCCGGCGGTGGACCCTGAAAAAATGGAGACGTCATAGGAAAAACGCTGCACGGGCGCCGTATTTGAAATTAATCGTTTCAAAAAAATGTGTGCATACAGTTACTGATATGTGTATGGACAGTACAACAAATGATATAATGTCCAGGTGTATTGGCGGAATCAAAAAATGCGTAATAAATGGATAAATGGACAAAGAAGCTATTCCTTACATTACGTTACTTTTTCCTGTGCGAATATTTTGAAATGTTTAACGTTGTTCTCTTCGCACTTGTTAAATTGAATGCCCAATCTCATCGGTATTCTTTACTTTCTGAACAGAGTTTAAGTCCATTTCTGAGGAGCTACCACGTTCATCAGTATCAATATCAATAACATCGTTCTCTTGGACTACAACTATCTTATGTAAGAAACATTTCAGCATTGTTCTAGAACTCCAAATTCTCTTCTAGCGAAAGTGTTTGTGAGTAAAAGACATTTTTTCAAAGCTCACCGAACTTTCGTAACAACTAAAAGCCCGACAGATGCTTTTCAGTACAATATGTGCTATTTTCTCTGCAACGATATATGACAGCTTGAAGAAAAAAAGAAACATTGTAACTCGGCTTACGGATTAGCTAGACTTAAGTTTAAACCATTAATTTATTTATTACACCATCACAAATGGGCATTCAATTAACAAATCACTGCAGTGTAAATTAAACACGATTTCTTTTTCGTTTCCTTCTATGAGGGATTTTATTTATTAAAATTAAATTGCTGACGTTACTCAGCCCGAAGTCGACTAAACACTAAACTAACTCTACTTATTCTAATTGCTTGATGTCGTTGAACGATGGCCTTGGTGTTATTCGGTCCCACGGTGGATGGTCGGCGACGCTCCCACGGTGGAGTCGGATTCTTTCGCTGCGTCTGGCATGCTCGGCTTAAAACGCTGAGCTACCGTCTGGCTGTTCACACACTTTGCAACTTTGGGAGCGTGTTAACTTGTATTCCAAGTAGAAGTAACAGCTATTGCTGCTCGCTATCAGTCGGATAGATTGAAAAACGATCAGACTTTCCACTGACAGTCAGGCGGCCATAGACGTTCTGGCGAAACCGTCCATAAACTCCAGGACAATCACACATTGCAGTAAATCTCTAAAGGAGATATCGGTCAGATGTAACTTTACCCTATGCTGGATCCCTGGATATGGCGGTATTCCAGGCGACGATAGAGTCGATGAACTAGCTAGTGAACGGGCCTGACTACCACTGGTAACAAAAACGAAACACTCCACCGCTCTTAAAAAAGTCAAATGCTTAATACTATCAGATGCTAGATAACAGAGGATGGATTCAAATAAAAACCTGCAGAACAGCAAGAGCCTTCGCTCAATCGAAAAGGAAGATAACCCTCTTTTCAATAAACAGGAGAGACATAAGCAGAGTCGTGGGTATTATTTTCGGATACTGTCTTATACGCAACCCTGCCGAAGCTACGCGGAGAGGAGGAGCAGACGCCGAGGAATGTAGTAACGGATGCCCACTTGCCCAGCTCTGCCTGTAACTGGAAATAAAGCTACTCGGCGCACACAACTCTGACAGTCTGGCTGAAGCAGCTACCAAAAAAATAACATGACCAAATAGATTCCTTAATGAAACCGGGTTGGCATAGGCTTGCAGAAATGCTACAAATTACCAAGCCCTATCGATGGATCACATAACACAAGGGTGACTTGTGTGATATCACAAAGGAACTGTCATACTGTGCCATCATACCTACCTACTCACCCAAGGATCACGGCGATGATACGACGGCTCTTATTGGAGTGCCACAGGGTTCAGAACTGGGCCCCTCTTGTTTCTTTCTTTTTTTCCAATGAACTGAAGCACAAACAACAAAAGCCCCAAGACTAAAGCTAAAACCCTTCACCATGACACCATCATATTTACCTTTAAATCATGTATCAATTAGGCATGAGGCCCCCACCCAGAGCGACCCAATTATGCACGTAATTGCTTAAATCAGAAATTCATAACCCTCCGAGGGGCAATTTTCTGTCACTGAAGCCGCTTAATCCCGAGCCGGCCGGTAATTACGCTCACCATTTTCAAACTGTTCAATTCGTTGCCCAAATTGTATGCTCAACTGCAACTGACCACCCCTCCCCAGAGAGTGCGCGACCAGTCAAGTTTGCTGCTGTTGCTGTAGAAACGTTAAAAACTAATTAATTGCCAAGTAACACAGCCTCATTCGCTGCACCTTTGACCACGGGAACAACACAAAACATCATTAACGCATTATGCCGCCATGTAACCCCGAACACCACGACATTTAACTACGTATTACCTGATCTAGTAATTACGAAACAACTCAACTACGATTTACAGCGTGGCCGAGTCGTACGCACCAATTAAAATCAACTCATGCCAGGGCCACCCTGTGCCCGGCCACCGGAACTGGACACCGAGGACAAGGCTGCATTATAGCCACATTACCCAGGCCACTGAGCAGAAAATTCATAATCTAATGTAATTGCGATTTTATTTGAGACGCGTCCTTCCTCTCTTCGCCTTTGCTGTGGCCGCTGGTGTCCTGCCTCCTGGTTGGCCCCCAGACGGTCGTTGATTTTCGGGAGCAGCGCAAATAGAATAATCACGCGCTTGCCAGCACTAAGCCCTCACGTTCAAGGTGTGCACGCGGAGAGGATCCGCATAAGGAAAAAAACTTAAACAGGACATGTCCACGCCGACATTCGGTAGGACCGCAAGTGTGAAGCGTGAATGTGTTTGCATGCTAATGGCAACGTAGGTGTCCTGCAACAAAATTCCGCTCCCCATTGTCCGCACTTCCTTCCGCTCCGGTATGAATGTCCTGCGAAGCAGCCATTGACAGTGTTCATGGTGGCGAGTGGTAGTGCTGGGATGTGTGTGCTGGGCGCATTGTCTATTCAGGCATTGCGTCGCTGTGAAAGAGATCACCGGTCCCAACTACATTAACACGGTCACACTAAAATCCACTAATGCCGGGACGGTGGGGCATGGTGACTGTGCGGGAGGTGGACGCGTTTGGACCCAATGTCCGTGTACACCTATGCAGACTGGATTCCGGCAAGTGCGGGTGAGTTTTTTGACGCTGCTCGGGAAAGGATAGGTCAGACAGAGCGGCGACTGTAAGGTGGTCAGCTGGTGACAGTTCATACTGGGTTTTAAGTGCTTGTGAAGGATCAGAACCATTGAAAAGTTTGCGGTATGCTCGTGCTGTGAGTTTCTGAACGGTGTGCGGTGTCGCATGGATAGAGGATACAACCCTCATTACATTCACCGTTAAACTGTCACAGAAGTGTTGGCCAGGTGGAGAGTTAGGTGGCGAAGCTTTCGTGGGGGTTTAAAATTCAATGAGATGGTCATGCAGATGATGGGAATCCACGACTGGACGGCATGTGCACATACGAGAAATTTGCTCATTGAGTCGGATGCAAAATACGTAAGAACACAGCGAGACAAGTTGATAGGGTTTGATGATTGCGATGACTTCGAACATATGGCGATCACCATTGTCACTGACATTTCGGAGACTGATCGGACGCATGAAAATTGAGGCACGTACCCACTTCGCAGCTAAATAACTCACAAATTGTTCTATGCTGTCAAATTATACGATTCTTGGCGCCAAGACAAGGGTCCATGTCTTCACCGAATAGTTCTAAACCGTCGTGTATTTGTGAATATTTAGAAAGTTATCTAGAAAGAAAACATGCTAATCAGAAATGAGTTTGAAGTGTCACGTTGTTTATTAAAACCTCGTAGCGGGACTGCATACCATGCCCTGGTACGATGGTTTCTTAAAGCTCAATGACTCTTGGGCATACATTCACTATGAGGAAAAATGAAGCTAAGATGCAGTCATCCTCCTCCTTTCATTTGCTACCTAATCCCTTCTATCCTCCTCATCACATCCGGTGGGCTGCTTCAAGGTGTCATCCCGATGATCAGCTTCGTTTGGGCCCACTTGAAAAACTAGCTCAGTCGCAAACAATGTTCCGGAGCCACTTGGATCTCCTGCAGATCTCTGCTCAGCCAAACGTTCCTTACTAAGCTACTCGTAGGACCTAAAGTCTACAAGCCACAAAACCCTTCCCAAAACAAAAAAAAACAATCGAGACTCTAATCGACTGGAAACCTAAGCCCTTAAGGGCTCAAAACCAATTCCTGAAGTGCCGGCGTTTAGGAAAGCGGCTAGCTTAGCACCTAGCACTTCCAAATGGGGCACTCAATTAGACCCGGTATATATCGAAACTACAACCGCAAAACTATTGAAGCTGTAGAACCTTCTCTTAAAAAGAATAGACAGCGGCGCTCTGCCTCACGCCTACTGCAGTGTTTATAATGCAACGCTCTGAAAAAACTCTGCGAGAAGACCAACAGGCGCATGGTCACAGGGACGAGGGAAGTGCCACCTCGAACTGCATGTCAAAGCGTGCCAGATCGACGGAGTCGTTGGCCACGGACTCCAAATGACTCAAGCCGGCAGGTGCTTTAAGCATACAAGAGAAGTGTGAAGCGGACGTTGAAAGGGCATAGTCTGTACTATGCCTCTATGCACCCCCCGCCTTACATACTGGCCACAATTCGCATCCGCAATTATAGTTCTATTCATTAACACGGCTTTGATCCACAACACTAATCATTCATCTACGCCATGGTCTCTGACCGAGTTACACATGCCATCAAAAGTCGCATTTTCAAAAGCACCCTCTGTATCGATGAAGACACCATCGAGATTTTGAAGTGCAGTCACAGTGATACACATATTATAACGTGAAACAAACGTCAATAGGAACATTTGTGCGGACTCGAAACTCACCAGATTTTGGTTGTCCACATGTAATGGCGTAGTCGAAGCCAGTCCCCCTCTAAATGTTGTTCATTCTGTGTCACAGCCTTCATCAATGACATATGAACCTTAAAACGTTGTCAAATGTTTTGTTAAATTATCCGAAAAATGCACAGAGCCAGCTATCTTTAAAAATGTGACACACTTTAAGACAAACTCATAGCCCCTGACAAACTGCACAACCCCACAGAGCCACTGATTTCTTACCCCCACTCTGCAACTATTTCCTGAGTAGCACTTCTATCAAATTGAAATACAGGGGGAGGGGGACAGGGGAGGACATACCCAAGAAGTACCCACTTTGGCCGCAAGCACGTCCTCATTAACTTTCATACCCGTGCGTCTTTCAAATTCAGCCAAACACGAGTTACTCAATGTGTCCTTATGTATAATTCAGGTTCACTCCTCATTAAGCTTTTTATTCCATTTAGCTGGATTAAGAAGAGTTCCAAATATATATTTATACAGCCCGAGAGCAGGATTGATGCGCCCACCCACGGCGGGAGAGAGCACATGGGACCCACATGTGAGCGCTGGGACTGGGGCGGGCACTCACGACCCACAAGGATATCCTTTAAACACTCTCCATCGTGTGCATTCTCGAATATCCTGAAATGTCAACCTCAGAAGAGTACTCCTTTATATTATATTCGAAAAACGAATAAATATATTTCACTGACATAAGAGATACTTGCCGGTGAAAGGAGGAAGCCGTGGCAGAGAGAGGACGTCGGAAAAATCACAGTGTCCTCAAGGACAGGCGAAATACGAGAGTGCATTGGTGTGTGGGCGTGTGTATGTAACTTTTTTTTTCCCCCCTTTTTTTCCGCAGCGACTCTTACTCTGAATTTACAGGCACAACCTCAGTCGATCCTTACGTAAGAAGCAATCAATACCCCAGGTGGAGGTTGAGTTGAGATGGCACTGTCTGTTGGATTACTGGTGATGTTCCACTCTGTGCTCTGTTGCAGCAGCAGAAGCATCCTCATGGCCGAGGGAAGACTCCCTAGTACGGCTGTACATACATGCATATATTGGAATAAATCTTTTCGATTTCACAATTGATTGGAGCCGTTTAAAGGATTCTACACTGCTCCGATTGAATTGAATGCAAATATTTATTCTTTCGTGTGTAACCAGAAGGAGCAGATAGTCTCATCGTTGTGCGGCATACCTGGCGTCTGATTGCACCACAACAATCAATTAAAAACCGGTCGGCGATGTGGGACCTTCAAGCGTGTTCCGGTGATTCGAAGGAGGATGCAAGAGTTAGTTGACTGGGAACCGACTATGCCTACAGTGTAATCAGTGTTATTGTTTGCATTGCTATTCTGGAATTCGAAGACATACCGATTTGCTTAGGTTTCTAGTGATAATCTTATCTCCAAGGATGGCCGGCCTAGCTCCAGAGTCCGGTATCCAAAATTGTGTTTTGTGTGAATTCTGGCCTTAGGGCCAATGCAGCCCCCAAGGGCACACTCCAGTCCTCAGTTTTATTGGTGAAGAATTAAATCACGTAGATTATTACATTTGAATGGTGGACTTGAGAGAGTGGGTGACGGAATTTAATTTTGAGCACCAAGCCCGCGGGAGAAGGACAGTCACGAGAACGGGGATGTTCATAGGAGGAGTGCCAGTGGATTCCGATGATGAGCAAAAATGACAATTACTAAAGGGAGTTGTAAGAAATAAATGCGATAAACGGACGTGAGCGAAACAGCACACGAATTGAATATTAATTGTGCTCGATCCAATTTAAACCAAAACCGATTGTCGAGAAACTTCAGTGATTGGCTTGAAAACATTGATTCCTCGAGATATTCACCATAACAAGTAATGATATCGATAGGCCTCTCGATGAGATAAGAGTGATAGGCGTCCTAGAGAAGTGGCTGGAGAGTTAGTTTCCAGGAAGGACGACAAAGGTGAAAACCTTACATAATAACAGCGATGAAAAGAAAAGTGCTGGGCTTAAGACTAGGACCAATGCTGTGTATACTTTTCACGAATTAGATTCTTCACGTTTTTGAAAGAGCCAAATTCTTTGTTCATTTGCGAACGACATAGCTATCGTCGCTAGACACAATTGCGTTGCAGCTGCAACAACGATAATGTGAGAGGAGTTCGATGTATATATATATGGGTGGCGCTACAGCCCGTAGAGGGCCAGGGCCTAGCTTCTCAGCAACCACTCGTGTTGTGCGTGCTATTGTTCTATCACGAGTGGAAAGGATCTACCGTTTTATGCCGACTCCGAACGGCCATGTTTGAGAAGCTTTTTCTAAACAGTTATACGTGAAAAGTATTTCGTATATTTTATTATTGTCGAATCAGGAATCGAACCTAGACATGTAGGTCCAAGTGCGGAGGAGTCGACACACATAAACACAACGCCACGGGCCACCACGAGAGGAGTTCGATAGACTTACTAAAATGCCACAACAACGACCTTGCAACCAAAATGTCAGCCGGAAACGTCCATTAAAAATATACTTTCGAAAAAATGTCCAATAACCAAATGTAGTGACTCTTTCGAGGCGATTAGGAGGATAATGTTCGTGGGGATCACGACTGATGACCACTTCTCATGGCAGGATCATATCAACAAGCTCAGTTCGCAGATAAAAAGGTGCCGATGGTGTATCTCTGGAAGTATACACCAACAGACGTCCAAAAGCTAGCGCACTATTCACTGATGGAATCTCGTCTGAGGTATGGGCTACTATCTGAGGTATGGGCTACTAGCGCTGATGAATGCATCAAAAACTCATGATGAACCCAAAAGCTAGCGCATTATTCACTGATGGAATCTCGTCTGAGGTATGGGCTACTATCTGAGGTATGGGCTACTAGCGCTGATGAATGCATCAAAAACTCATCTAGATGATGAGCTAAATGACATATGTATAAATACTAACAATAATATGGTCAAGGTATTCGATGTTAGCTGTTTTTAAAGAATCATCAATCACAATCTAGAATCAATCAGGAGCAAGAGGGTTTCTTGAAATTCCTGAAAACGTTTACAAAAGAATACGACTCAGCTTCCTTGAATACCACCGACTTAAAAGCAACGATTACAACTCAGATAGTTGCTTGGGTGTCACAGTTGCAATTGGCACTACCCCAACAGCGAACTTGGACTAAAAAGATTACCACTCAACTGAAGAAAATTTAAGAAAATGGGGAGTGACTACTCAATTATATAACACATCGAATACGATAGATCTATTGTGCCCCCTTTCTTGATCTAGGACTTTAGAGCTACCTTGAGAACTTTGTTAACCTCTCTAGATGGAATGTCTTGATTATCTGTTCCTGAAGGCAATTCCGCTCGATATTTTGTATCTTTTTGATATCAGATTTGGATACTCGATGAATTGGTGTTCCATGATTTAGATTGATTGTCCCCAGTGTCTACAGTTCTCTGAACTGCTGTGACCCCTCTATACACAGTGTCTTAGGTCAGGCAGATTTAGGGCCTCCTTGATTCTCCTGGGATCGACTCATGAATGTATTTTTGGCGAGTGTGAGTCCCTCCTGACTGGTCCAGAAATCAATGCGGCATTTATTTGAGGAATTTTTTAAGTGTTGTTGTATATCCATGTTGCTAAAAGAGTGAAGAGGGAATGTCCCAATAAAATGATTTCTTGCCCACCTATTTGCTTTTCATTGCCGTTGTGGTTTTTATGTTCTGGCAACCATATTAGTTTTAACATACATTCCTCGGCCGGTGTATTGCGAAATTCTCAGACAGACATTGAGTTGAATATGAAGCCTTTTAGGGCAACAGCAACAATCGGAGTAACCACGTTTACACAAATGGATCTAAGATGGCAATCCTATAGATTTAACGACCTGTTTCGGATGTTAAGAAAAAAGTGGGTGTCTATTTGATTATCAAATAGAGGGTGTTACCAAACTCTGTCAGTGCGAAAGAAAGTTTCTTGCGATGGTAGTTGGCACACCAAGTGGTCATAATAGTCAGCAGAGGCTGCTGCGACGAAGTGGAAAAAGATTATACTTCTCTATCGCCCCAGTCTACGTCAGTTGAGACACAGAACACTGGGTGAATATTTCTTAGTCGGTATGGAAAAGAAATGGATCCAGCACGACTTGGCTTAACCTAAGCCTAATCTAAACTGCATAATATGGTATGAGGGTTGTTCCATAAGTCAGTGAATTTGATGCCAGATGGAGCTCGAAGCCAAATAGATCTGTTAAGCATTTAACTTTAGCACTAAGCTCAATGATCGACCGAATTTTGGTTTGGGAGATTAATGGGACGGTCAGCGCACCTTGTTCTTTTGATGTGCCGAGCTTAAAGGAATTCCCTTTTCCGGCGTAGGCATTTGACAGTTTCTTCTTCCGTTTGGGTTTATGTGAAGTACCCTCTCTAGTTCAGAATGCAGTTCCGTGGAGCTGAATACAATTATCGCCGACGGTTTACCACACACGACTTCATATGAAGAACAACAAATTTTTGAAGCAAAACAAAATCTTCAATTTCATTTTTACAGCGTTTCGTAACAATTGATGAATACTGGATACGCAACTATACACCAGAGCTGTACTTCCTCTTCTGTAGCCCATTGAAAGTATTACTTAAGTCCTTTAACCCCTTGAGGGGCATAGGGCTTCTAACATGTCTGTGCGATATTTCGTTTGGTGTTCTGCAACACGTTTGAGCTCTCTCCAACTCATTCCTTAAGAACTCGATTTTCCTTCAACTGTTGCGCCACGGTTGCCTAGGGCGTCCCACTATTCTGCCTGCCTGTGTAAGCTGTTTCCACTGCTTGGCCGAGTCGTAAAGGGTGGTTAAATTTTAAGGGCCGATGTTGTGAACCACACCTAAACGTCAAGTTTTTTTCTGCATTCCATTTGACATTTCTCAATTTCAGACTAACTCAATTTGAACCATGGAAAGATACACAATCGAGCAACGGTTTGGGCGGTCTATGGGCTGGCGGCATCATCGGGCCGTATATATTTTTCAAAATGAGGCCGCTCAGGCAGTTACTGTGAATGGTGTTCGCTATCGTGATATGATAACGAACTTTTTATGGCCCGAATTGGAAGATATGAATGTGGACGATATGTGGTTTCAACAGGACGGTGCCACTACAGCTAACGAAACAATGGCTCTTTTGCGCTACAAATTCAATGGCCGTGTTGTCTCACGTGGTGGCGATGTCAATTGGCCGCCAAGATCATGTGATTTGACACCGTTGGATTTTTTTCTTTGGAGTTATTTGAAAGAAAAGGTGTACGTCGATAAGCTAGCAACAATTCAAGAGCTAAAGGAATGAGATAATTTGGCACATTAACGGCATAGAACCTCAATTATGCTTCAGCGTCATCGAAAATTTGGACCATCGGATGGAGGTGTGCTGCCGAGGTACATACATAATTGAACCATACCAATATTATTATAATAAAAGGCAATGACAATAATTTCCTAAATAATTTGTGTTTTATTCAAAATCAACATCGGCCCTTAAAATTTAACCACTCTTTATTAGGGCCTTAAGGTATGTCCAATCCACTGAAACATTCTCCTTGGTCTAGTGATGTCTATAGCTTCTTGGTTCGTGCTCAGGTACAATTGTTCGTTGGAGATGCGGTTCGGCCAAAAAATCCTAAGAATGTTCCTTAAACATCTGTTAATGAAAGATTGCAGCTTTCGACTGGTTATGGTATCGACTTTGCAGAAACAGTCGGAGCTTGGTTCGAAAGCTGATAATGATTGCTACCCACGCAATCCAAAAGCCGATTTTACCGATTTAGCTGATAGCATTCCCGATTCTGCACATCCAGTTCGGTGTCACCTCCGACAGTCGATACCACACTTCCTAAATATAGGAAGCTATTCACTTTCTCCACTTCCTGTACGGCAATGTTCAGTTGGGCGCAGGTGTTAGAAATGCTAAGGGCTTTATTTTTTGCTGTATTTATTTTAAGCGCCACTTTATTTTCTCAGCATCTAGATTGTGGGTCATCAAGTGGTGGTCCATTCTCCGATGTGAAAGTAGACAAACATCTTCAGCGTAGTTAAGGCGATTAAGGTATCTTGACATAGTCCGTCGAATCCCATGATTGTCCTCCGTCAGTGCTGCATGGAGTACATCGCTGATAACCAGCAGAACCAATAATGGTGACAGTGTGTACCCTTAACAAACTCCGCTTTAGATATCATACTCCTCTGACAACTTGCCATTGTGTAAGACACAACTGAAAGTCTGCCCTTCATTACGAATGAAATAACGATCAAAGCTTCCATTGTATAAGGCTTCATGGCTGGCGACACATCCCTTCCGGTGTCCAAAATTAAAGATTCCACCGAACACGTACCGGCCCCTGCCCAATGTGGCACCCACATCTTGCGCCAGATAACTGAGAATCGATTTATATAAAATTGATTGTATTCGACTTGTGTTCGGAAACCTTTCAAAACTTAAGAACTTCGTTCTGGAATACACGCGCGCACACACGCTGCGAACAGCTGAAATGCCAAAGACGACAGTGGAAGCCGCATATTGGCAGAGATATCTTCAAAATTCACGTTGGGTTGAAATCACGTTCCGCAGAAAATATTCTCCGGCAAAGGGAACCCGTACGTAGCAATCCTTTGTGCCAGCACCATCTTGTGGCAATTCTCCAATCTCAACGTGCAACCACCATCACCACCAACGTTGTTAACGTGTTCAACATCGGCTCATAACTTTCAAATACACGCACACAAGCGAGCACACACCGACTGCAAAGCGATCCGGAATTGTCACACAATTTTAAATCATTTCCTCTCGTGTTCGGCATTCCCCCTCGGGACCGGGAACCTCGTCCTTCACAGCTTGCCTTACACAACGTGTCACTGAGACAAATTAAATATTGAGACCAGGACACGAGGCGACACACAGTATTTGTGTGTTGCACACGTCCTTCGATTTTTTTCAGTTTCTCTTTTTTTTGCTTAAAGTTCGTTCCAAGGAACCCTTAAGGAGTCTGTAGCTTAAGTAATCATTATCGTCGATATGGGGGAACATCCTTTTACCAAAAAAAAAAAAATAAGAAAACGAATCCGAAAGCGAAAGCGAACATCCCTAGCGATAGGGCTCACCCAAAATTACTTACGCTTGCGGCTGTGGCTGTGGCAGCGGCAGCGGCAACGACGGCGCGGCGGTGGGCGGGAGGACATGAAACTTTCTGTTAGCATGACATGTACAAAAGTTCAAGTGCTATTAAAAATGCATTAGAGCTACCTCCCCGCACTTGGGACAAACTTGGTGGGGTGAGATGAAACAATCATAGGATCTCATAACATTTTTCGGTGCTTCGTGACGTCCTTGAGTACGCCACGAAGAGGGCCCCCAAACTAGCAACTACTTCTTGCGACGAGAGAGGTCAGAATGTGATACAAACGACTTGCTACACGACATTGAATCAGCATCACCCACACGCCCACGCCCAGGCTCACGCCCACTCCCTTAAAAATTGACTCGAGGAGCACTAAACAAAACAAGCAAGGAGCAACGTGGAAGGTGGAGCAGGAGCTGTAGCCGGAGCATGACTACGAGAAGGTAAAAAAAAGTATCTGAAACCAAAAGAAACCAAATGAACCACGAACTACAACGGCCATGACGATGACGACGAGAACGTCGACGAAAACAAAATCACGTTCGATCCGTTTTCGAAACGTTTTTGATGGCCCTCCATGCCATGATTACATCTCTCAGGCCCCTGACAAAAGTTCAACTTGTACTTTCGCCCTTTTACACTCTCCTGTCTCCTACTAGAGGCGGACGACCAACCACAGCCAGGGGGAGAGACACAAATATCACATAATCGCACAAAAACAAAAAACCGAAAGAAACAAAACAAAACACAACCGAACATCTCAGGCCAAAAGGACATCAAGCAAGCATTGGGGGGAGGGAGGCCATCTATCCGAAGTTTTTGTTCGAAGACGATGGCTCGGATCCGGTACGGGCACAAAAAGTTCATTCACTTTGCGAGATACAAATTATTCAGATGCCCCAGGAATAGTTAAACTTGCCCGTGAGTGGGACGTACATGTGGATGTGGAAACTATTTCTCGTATGCTGGCACTGGGGAGGGAATCCGTTTCGTTTCCAGCGAAAATTTGCAATATCAGATTGTGCGTTATTGAAAAATAATTCATGTGCGAGGGCTTAAGGTACGCGATGGCGAACAAATTGGGGGTAAGTGCTTGTGCGAGTTGAGTGGATGACAAGTGGACTGAACTGAGGTAACTCAATATTCGCTGCGATATTGTGTCAGATGGATCGGAATGAGTTTGTTGAAAAGTGCATATGACTTTTAGCTCACGGCAATTGCATTGAAAATGTTCAGCGTGTCGACGCTGCATTTGAGGCCCAGTAAGTGACTGGAAGTGCTGTAGTCGGCTACTTCCACTGGCACGGGATGGGAAGGGAAGGGATGTTTGAAATGTCTGTTCTCTCGAATTCGCCCAGAAGCTATTGTATGAGGGGCGTCCAATATGTTCTCGGTATCGATATGAAGGAAAATGCGAATTCAATTTAAATTGATTTTATTTTTCAATATAATCTCCCCTAACATCAATGCATTTGTTACATCTTGAGATAAGCTTTTTTAAACAATCAAAAAAATAAATTTCCTCTTTCTCTGCAAAATACCCATTTATTGCCGACTTGAGTTCTTCAACATCCGAAAATCTTTTTCCACGAAGACATTTTTTCAAATCCGGAAACAGGAAATAATCACTAGGGGCAAGGTCTGGACTATAGGGTGGGTGTTGGATTTCTTCGAAACCACAACCTCGCGCAGCAGCCTTGGAACAGGAGCGTTGTCATGAAGAAGCAAAACACCCGCTGCGAGTTTACCCCGTCTTTTCTTTTTAATTTCCTCCCACGTAGGATGTGGCGTTGATGGTTTCACCTTCTTTTTTGTACTCAATGAGCAAGATTCCCTTTGTGTCCCAAAAAACTGTGGCCAAGAGCTTCTCGGCAGACGGAGTGACTTTGAACTTCTTCGGGGGTCTGTTCCTTTTTTATGCCACTGCATGGACTCTTGTTTGCTTTCAGGGTCATAGTGGTGGACCCATGTTTCGTCACCAGTAAAAATTCGATCCATAACACCGCCCGCGTTCTCACTACACATCTCCAAAAGCTCTCTACAGCATGAGCCGCTATGAGCATTCGTGGCACCCACCTTGCACTGACCTTTGAAAGGTTAAGATGGTCATGAAGAATGGTGTGAATGGTACCAATTGAAAGCTTGGTGATCTCTGCCATCATTTTCACCTTTATTCGGGCATCCTCAAGAACAAGTTTTTCGACTTCTTTAATGCTTTCTCCCGTACAAGCAGAAGCAGGGGCGCCGGAGCGGGGGTCGTCTTCAATGTTCTCTCTGCCTCTCTTGAACTCACTTGAACACATCTCTTCATGAATAGTTTTTTGACTTTTTCCTTGCTTAGTAAGAAATTTAATTACAGCGCGTCTCAGTTGCCATTATGATTCTGTGTAACTAGAGATAAAACGCGAATTAATAATCACCTTTATATGAAATTTTACATGAATGCACTAAAATAATATTATTACTTGATAAATAAGTCAATTTATATATACAACCACAGTTTCACCCCGATACCGAGAATATATTGAACGCTCCTCGTATGTTGCAAAACAATTTAGGCACAGTCTTGTCCTGTGGCAAAGATTTGAGCAGATCTTGAAAGTGTGGTTTTTAAGCAATATACTCTTCAAGTCTCATCTAAACCTATCAAGCCGTTCAGAAGATATGCCTCCGCACACATTCAAGCAGTGTTTATCAGTAGGTAATGCTATTTCTGGAATAAGTTTTTCCACTCACTACAACAAATCCATCTAAGGCTTCGGATATACATTGAGTTGAGACATTCTGAGACAAGCTGACACTGTTTTTCGACAGTGAGGAGGCTTATTATGACGGATTATTCGACCAAAAAAAGCATGTCCAACTCAGTTTCTCACGCGATACGGTGAACATATCCACTCATCAATTAGGCGCTTGTTAGGCATCGCGTCCAAAGGTCTGTGAAGAGTGTGAAGATTTATGTTGAATGTTTTTTTGTTTGCGCCAAGCCATTTGTCATCTTGTACTGTTTTTTGGCTGACTAGTAGCTCAGAGTTTTTTAAACTCATTCTTCCCCTGCGAAGCGCCAGCAATGAAATATTGCGTGCTCAGCGTCTTCCACTTCGTCCGCGCAGTCTGTAGGATCATCATCATCATCATCATCTTCTGACCCGCATGATCCACTAAAGGGGTCGCAGGGGTAAACCACGCACGAGAGATCTCCAGGCAACTCCATCCTTCGCCATCGACTCTAACTCATCAGGAGCTATGCCCAAGCGTAACCCGGCGAATTTTTGAACTTGGTCCAACCACCTCGTCCTGGGTCTGCCAAGCGGTCGCCTACCTGATGGAATCGCATTCAACGCCCGCCTCGGAAGTCGTGATGATGGGGACATTCGTGCCACGTGACCAAACCACCGAAACATAGCCCTTTCCATTCGAAGAAGCAGCTGCTGAATGTTGAGTTCCTCGCGCACTGCCATGTTTCTCACCCTATCCCGGCGACTAATTCCCACAGCAGCACGAAGAAATCTCATCTCAGCAGCTTGCACTCGCTATCTTATTCTTTCGGTCATTACCCAAATTTCATGACCATAGGTGAGAGTTGGAACAAATACTGAGTTGAAAACCGCTAACTTGGCTTTGACACCAAGCTCGGCCTTTCTGATTACAGAACTACCAAGCTGTGTCAAAACTGAACCAGCTTCACCAATCCTACAGGAAAGCTCAGCATTACTCCTTCCATCACTCGTGAAAACGACCCCGAGATACTTAAACTTCTCCACCTGCTTCAATGGGACTCTACTAACATGCAGAGTGTATTGAACAGGCGTTCTGGAAATTACCATAACCTTCTGGAGGATTCTGGATCCAAATCTGTGGAGGCATTTTCGATAACCGCCATAACCCGCCAGGAGCAGCGTGAGATGGTGATTCCAGTTCATGTGTGCTTTTGATACTCCGACTTCAATCGCGGGTATCAGTTTCCATTTGCTGGTGGTGTCCCATCTGGCTAGGCACAGACCTACAGATGTTGCTCCTTCTTCCTTTTTCAAAAGAAACGAAAGACGAAAAGCGAAATTCAGAGTTTATAGATCAACTTCCTACAGTCACCTAAGATGAGTATGTATCCGGTATGCACGCGGGCGTCAATAAAACATTTACTTGGAGGGTCTGAGGGTCTGAACGCTCTGCACGCTTCCAGTCATTAAGGCCAAGCTGTCTTGCGTCTGTAAAGACTTGGTCTTCATACCGAACGATCGGTCTTCCTCTCCTTCTCGAACCATCGTCTTCGGTTTCGTAATCTTGTTTTCATGCTGTAGTGACTATATGCGGGAAATCTTACGCTAACCGTCTAGATTCCAATCCCGACATGAAGCACAATGAAGCGTACATACCGCTCTCCAGTCAATGTTTAAGCACTATTTATATTTAAAAAAAAGGTTCTGTAATGTCGTCATACGGAGTCGGTATAAAATAGAAGGTCTCCTCCACTCATCAGAGAACACCTCGAACCACATACGAGTGGTTGTTGTAGAAGCTAGGTCCAGGTGTACTACTTACCTTTGATGCCACCGTACCATTCGTAGGTCATTTGCTGTCTCTCCCCCAGCAAATAACTCTCATGGTACAATAAACAGCATGTATTGGCACCACAGACGCTCTACGGTCGACACCATTAGACACTCTGGCTTTAATTATATTGCACACACCACCTTCAGGCTCAGCGAGTCTAGGTGCTGGATATCAAATAGTCATGGTGATAGCTTCACCCTGAACCTAATTCCGAGAAATCTCGTATCATCCTCAACATACTACACGGTCCCCAGACTTGAATGTATCAAGCGGCTTTGACACTCTAATCCCGCAAGAACGGAAAGGCATAGCGGACAGGTGTGCATGAATTTTAATTGGGCAATCTGCTCTGAAGGCTGCTTGTGTTCTCAGAATTCCTGAACATTTCTAAAGCGTACAGGCTGCCAATTCCAGACTGTTCCAAGCGGAACTAATTACAATCCGGGAAGCAAGCTCCTAATAGTCAAAACTAATGCAGAAAATGCCTGGCAGAGCAAGAGTTGTTAGAAGGCCAGCTCAAAATGTCCCTTAAGTGGATTCTAGGTCACAGTGACATCGCTGAAAATGAGAAGGCCATTGAACTGGAAATGCAGAAATCTGCCCTTTCGTGTTCGCTAACAGAGGAGGTGCACATCACAGTACAAGCAGTCGAGGCTAATATCTCTACGAACTTCCTTCAAATAGCTAACCTCAGAAAGACTGGCTGACGGTATGCGGTCTGTACAGGACACTGGCCGATAGGAGATCATGCCTAGACCTTAACCCACTTCATTCGTGCCTGCCCGGCTATTGCTAGAGCCAGACAGTGAACGCTTGGTAGACCCTTCATCAACTCACTTGATGAGTTTTTCTCAAAGGATGTTAAGAAACGTATGTTCTTCGTAAATACATCTGGTTGGATTTAGAGAGTGGCAGCCGAGATGTGGCATTAAAGCGGAACATAGTGCTAATTAGGTTATCAGCGAACCATCACTTCCATCTACCTAATCGTTCTAGGAACACTTCCATGATGATAAACAAATCTGGAAGACATTGCACATTATTACATTACATGTCTGTTCCCTAGGTCTTCACCAGTCACCACTGTCCAAATACTCCTTTTCACTGAGCTACCGACCTACTCGCCTTCCAATTAGTCTCTTCGACGTGATTTGTATTAGGTCCATTCCCCTGTCCGCTTAACCCATAAACATTCTTATTTCAGTTCTGAATAGAGTTCAGTTTGTGTTTGCAGACACCACTGCATCCATTGACTCTTTTATCCCACAAATCACGTTCGATCCATCGAATAGGAGGCAAACACCCTCTACCAGTCACTCGAATCCAGATCCTGACTCCAGAATCCAGATAAAATCAAATGCATCATTATTTCCGATGCGGCGACGCATTATGCCCATAATCCCTCCATATTCCTGGCCAATGGTCCTGCTCCATAAACTGTAAGATACTCGGCGCAAGGCTTCAGACACATTCAAGTTCATGTCTGTCACTCACACAACCACCACCCCGCGCATTAGTGCGTCCCACGTTGACTCCAATTATGCTGTCTGAGCCGCAGCCGCACGAAAAGTCCTCCCAGACGAGAACTCACTCCTTGTGGCGATGCGAGCAGACTCTATAAAAATCTCGACAGTTATCCCTTTAAGCGGCTCAATACAGTTCAAGGCACTTCATAGTTCATTTGAATTCCACTTCAATGCGGGGCGACGAATCAGCCAATCCGCGTATCCCACTCCTTATTCACTACGTCGCTCTTCCGCCCGCACCCACGCACGCACTCGAGGAAGATCATCCGAATTATGTAAAATATCTTCATCTTATTGTTGTGAGGAAAATATCTTCACTTATCGAATGGGGAAAATTCAATAATTTTCGGCACGTCCCCGGGATGTGCACACATTCGAGCCTTCCCACCGGAGCGACGACAATGATTCCGGGCATTACATCAGCTATTTCGCGTAGCATATCTTCAAATTTCTTCCATTCGTCGTGCTCGCTAAGCCACCGACAATGAGGAGCAGAGAGGACAATCGCCGAGGAATATCCCAACAATGAAACAGAGTACCTACTCCCATGCCACAGGCTCCGTTCGATTACCTCCATCATTTCGCTCAGCTAGTGGCACTTCATTGCGAGTTCTCAGGCAAAACTACATACACCCACATGGGGCCACCGACCACCGTGCAGGCGGCAGGAGGAGGCTTCTTGTTGACAACTGCTAAATGGGTAACGTATACTCCGCATTCTTGTAGCGTCCTCTCCAGGACAAGGATGAGACGTTCATTGCGTGCTACTGAGCAAGTGAAACGTTAGCCAGTCATGGCATTCTTCAATAGAAATCGCCGTGAGGGCGTGTGTTCGCAATTCCTTTGCAGAACTACTACCCTCGCGTCGCCAGAGAATGGTGGGGCTGCTGATGGAATTCGCTTGGCTTAAAGGAAATCCATTTAGAAGCATTCCGTTGATGGAAAACGACGTGTGGAAGAAGCGAGTGGTGCTGCAACAATGTATGCCAGGCAATTCTTAGCTCGATGCTCCCCCGTTTCTCATTGAATTCCGCTCCGCATAGCTCCCAACAACAATGGTGTCTCACTTAAGGACCTTTCAATCGGTTAATGTTTTTTTGCTGTTTCCCCAGCATCACACTTTCACGCGCACCCACCCACTTCCGGGAAGTGTGAAAATATTTTTTAAGAGCACGACTTTGTCGCTAAAACAATGGATCGACATGTGCCTTGGTGCCACAATGTATCTCGAGGGACATGGGACTGGGGTGCAATTTCGGCTGGTTCGAGCCTGTAGTTTATTGAACCCCATATCGGCCGGGGTGTCCTTCAAGTTAGCTGAAGAAATACAAAAGAATCATCTCCACCAGCAGCAGCGTCACTCACTTAAGGAAGCTATTAACCCGTACCACAGTGTCGAGTGCCAGTCAGTCAGTCGGTATCTGTTGGGTATCGATTTCTTGAATGATTTACCCCCAAAGTCAATGAAAAATAATAATCAAACCGAGCGACGAAGGATGATGACGTGAAGCATGCGAAGAAGCCGAAGAAGACGACGACGCTACCAGTAGCACAGAGCAGCCGGAAGGAGTCACTTAGAGGAAGACAACAAGGTTCTATAAAAAATGAAAGGAGTCAATATTACAAGGAAAACGAGCGTAAAAAGGAATCGAGAATAACAAGAAAGCGTATTTGTTTTGCAGTGCTTTGTGTTTTTTATCGGAGAGGGTTTTGTCTTCGTTTTTGTTTTTCTTCGTTTTTTTTTGTTTTTGCTTTTACGTTGGAATCTTTTCAAATTAAGAGGAAAAAGATGATTGTTTTTGAAAGGAGCCCTCTGGGAAGAGGAATCACTTGAGTTCGGTGTTTGGGTTTTAGGGAGGTTATCCCTAACCCGACATACAATTTGCCTCCCCTGCTGACTTCTTGGGATAACACAAGGATATCAGTTTTAAATTGCAAGTACTTTGCTTCTTTTTGTTTGAGAAATGAAAAGGAAAACAACACTTGCAATATTGCAACGGCGTTGCAAGCAAAGCAATATCTTTACGGAACGAGTTGTATCAATTTCCTGCAAGTGAAGGTGTAAATAAAGTCGACCTACTGCATTTATGAACTATTATCAAACGCGAGCACGAGGAAGGAACAAGGAACTAGGTAACTAGGTTAGTTTGCCGCACTTCAATTCAGCGAAATGAGTTAGCCTACTTGACTACTCGAAAGCGTTTGATTGTGAGGAGGCAACGATGGTTTGTTATTAACCCAATTTGTGAGTTCTGTAGTCCCACCAATAAATAAATTGTCTCTTATCATGCTAATCGTGTCCAAGATGTTTTCTATAATAAAAATCTGTCACCACTTTATGATGTTTGCAAGGTGTACCTCAAGGTTCCGTTCTCGGCCCGGTACTTCTACTCCGGCACAGGGTTTACTTGCGGAACGTCAAGGCATCCGTTGACGGTGAAGTACCTGACGGAAGGGATGGCAGCGAATACACACAATTTCATTTGAAGGAGAGAGAAAAAAAATGTAAAGTTGAGCAACTACATCCGTCGCGTATGTATCAACTGCCATAAGAACGTATGTATTTTATGTATCTGTCAACGTATCTGAGGCAGTATTCGATGTGCCAGAGCCAGTCCCAGTACTCCCAGTAAGTAGTCACTGAGTTGTTCGCTGACTTATTATTTTTCTTCCCAAAAAATGAGATAAGCAATCAACGCAACTAAAAAGCTTTTAATCTTCGCTGATTACATCATGTCACGGAGCAACGTCATAGTATCGTTGGATGTGAATCTGAAGCATTGGTAGACTACGTGGAGCGCATGAATATCAATGCTCCAACTATTTAAATCCGAGCTAAGCAAGGTAACTAGTAGCAGCCTGCCCGAGATCGACAAGAATGAAAGTAAAAGTTAGGTCAGACTCAGACACTCTGTGAGTCGCTGGCTTGTGTAGTGGAAAAATGTGCATCGAGCCAAAGAATTGATGAGAGAATTGCTGATTTGGATTCAACCGACGGATTTATGGCGTCGGAGTCAAAGTGCATCGATTCACTGTGCCGCTGCAAGTAGATATTCTAGCGAATGTCATGACATTTAATGAGCACCATTTTATCTGAATTTTAGATTAATGATCTATCCAAAAAATGGGATAAAAAATCGAAAATTTATAAATATCTGAACAAAAGCGCCACTCAACTCAATTAGTTGAAAATTACGGACGGAAGATTGAAACATACGCCTTTTTCCACTTCCATTTGTTTTTGAATTGATTGGAAAAAAAGGCGCAGAACCTTGTGGCTATATGGAGTAAGCCTGCTCCTGACTGTGTATAGCATCAGCACTGATTCGAAAACTTCCACTCACACTGATCAACCACTTAACAGAGATTTTGGTTTTGGCATCCATCTACAAAAAAGTGGCTCCCAACCAGATGCATGCTTTCATTATCAGCAAACTGTGCTGTAATGATATTTCTCCTCCCCGTTGGATTTTAAAGGAGGAAATTTAAAGTTTTAAAGATCATTAGAAAAAACCTAAAAAGCTTCTACAACTAGTTTCATCTAATCGACGAACTTTATTTTTACTTTTGTACAACGTTGGCTGAAAGACGTAGAAGATGAAGCCCGAGACGATGAAGAAGACGAAGCCGATGAAGGTGAATGAATTCAACCTCTAGATATTTATCATGTTGACCACCTGGATTCTATGACGGCGACAAAGAAGAGCATATCCTTATTGTTCGTTTGACTTTTTTTGACACAAACGACGACGACTGTCGTGGCCTGTATCACTATACACTGCAACTCGACTGTCGATTTGTTCCTTCCTCGCTTGTTGTACTCTACACAGCCACCATGTTTGCGGAGGAACATTGACATTACGTTGCCAGCTGGTTCTGGAAGCGCCCCCAATACTGCACCGATCCTGATTTGAGTGCCTCACATTCTCTGGGATCCTGTGTTGGCAGAGTAATTGGATGATGACTTCGGTGTCGACCAATGCTAAGCTTCTCACCAGATGTGCCTTTAATATCAGCTTCAGCGGAGTTCGACGTGTGGAGTCGTCTTATTCATCATTCTAAATAAATACATTCTTTAACACATTCCATCATCATATTCAGACCCGCCTGATCGCGATGGCAAAGTACGCAGTACAGATCTCCAGTCCGATCGATCCTTCGCCGCCCACTCAAAGTCAACAGGAGTTGTGCCCAAATGGAGCCAAGCGAGTTCTTAGATGGGGGCATTCGTGCCACGTGACCAAAACCATCAATAACCAAATTTCATGACCATAGGTGAGCGAGGAATATAAATAGAGTTGAAAACCACTAACTTGGCTTTGAAACCAGGCGCGGTCTCCCTGATCGAAAATCTTCCTAGATAGAAAGTTTAGCATTACTCCTCCCTCCACTCCTAAAAAATACCCCAGATACTTGAGCTTCTCCAACTGCTGGGGACCTGCTTCAGTTTGTGTTTAGAGATTGAATGACCTTTAAAAGAGGACCCTCAATCTCATACTCCTGCAGAATACTCTAGCGTTTACCTCGAGGATCGCGATCCGAGCTTGAGTTTCCAAATCCCGACACCCCTCCCAACGATCCACTCCTTATTTCCCCAAAATCGATGACACCTCTGAATCAGTGATCTCCTCTCATTACAGCAGTCTCATCCTGTGAAGTATTTTGGTACTAAAATATGTTATTGGATTGGATTTGCATTGTCAGATGCATGCAGATTTACAATAAATTGAGACCGATTGAAACACTGTGTCATCTTAGTTGTGATCCTCCGGGACTGTTCAGGCAGTGATAGAGTTGAGCAGGCCCAACTAAATTTCGTCGTTATTTTTAGAAGCACAACGAACTCATTGTGATGAGAGACAGGCACACATTCGACCCACATTGACTAGCACGTGCAAGAGGTCATTTCTTTTGTTTTATTTTTCAATCACATTACAGTCCAATGAAATCCAATTGGCGACAATAACGATTCCCAGCTTGAATTGATTTCCTTAATTTGTGGTCTGTCCTTGCGCTTCTCTTGAGTGTGACTAACAGATTATCCGAGTATTCTGTTTCCCTGCGCAGCAAGTTCCTCTGAGACCGGAAATGCAACGTGCTTGGGAAAAAACCTCCATCTCCTCTCGCCAGCGAACGTGACAACTAACTGCGGTCGGTCTGCTAATTAGTGTGAACGCTCGCACACTATCCCAAGACTATCGTCGCCAAATGCAAATATCCGAAGACATCACAAATGGATTCATTAGCGTCGAGGGAAATTAAATTCCAGCATTTCCAGCAGCTAACCTTCAAAACCCCAAAATTTCATTTCATCGCATGCACCAAAAGCTCGTTTATTAAATTTCCATTCCGTCCTTTGGCCAGAATTGAAGTCTCCAGTCCTTAATTAAAGTTTACACCCCCGAAGAGCACCCCATCTGGGCCAAAATCCAATTTGTCTACTGCAGAATGTTTCTTAAGTGTTTCTGAGCAGAAAACATTCATTACATTACAGCAGTATGGTAAAGGGCTGGGATCTCCGTTCGAATGGGGTGTGCTTCTCCAAAGAGAAATGAAGGCGGCCGACGATGGACCGTAGGACCATCAAGGGTTGTGGCGGCTGTACGATGAGGTAATCCTTTTTTAAGAACACTCAAAGAATCCGGATAATTCAACGGAATTAAGTCAACGTAATTGACCGTACGAACCGAGTTTTAAATCAAACCAGAGACCATCCGCAAGGGCGAACCTCATATCTGCGCGCCCGGGGGAGGGATTGCCGCACACTTCATCCTTATTTCGCATTCTAATTCAATTTCCTACTCGAATATTCGAAATCGAAGTCGCTGAAGTTTCCCGGCAAGGCGACGAGCGGGAATCTCGCTTAAAACTTTCGAGGCAATTTAAATATTGTTGTTCACCTCGGTTGTTGGTGGCAGGTTCTTCGGCACCCGAATCAGTGCGAGTAGACCTGTACGCAGAAAAATGCCGCCGCCGTCGGTGGAGGGGTTCCGGTGAATAAATGCGCAGGAATAGCCAATTAAGACGGGACTCAAGGAGCACGACAACCTAATGAATTCATATTAGAGGTAAGGGATGGCGGTGCGCGACCATGGAGGGGGGGTTGTTGCCTGGAAAAGTATCTCGAATTTAAAATCCTCAGCACTTAACCATGTCACGTACACTGAGTGTTAATTTGAATTATCGGACGTGATGGGAATTCGTTCATTTGTCTCAGACACCAGAGATCGTCTGTGCACTTACGAGACGGCGCCCCCACACCCACGCCCGTATGGGCCGACGGCAAGAAAAACACACAAAAACACCGAAGTAAGCTCTTGATATCGATTAATTTTACCGGCAGTCATTAGGAGCGTGTGGCCCGCCAGGAGTTCTGGCTGATTGAGGATGCGAAACACGTCAGCATTTTAACATTGTAGTTAAGTCGAGACATGTGTTAGGAGAATGTCATCATAGGAGACATTGAGATCAAAATAAACAGCCCAGGCATGCGGGTCTCCAGAGAGTGGGACAGTTTAATTAAGTACGTGGGGGGCGGGTGGAAGTACTCGTATTTTAAAAGCTTTCTTGTTGACTGACGGTCGCTTAATGGGCTTGGTTCATTTAATGTCTGCGACGAAGTGTAAAGGTGTCACAATTGATGTGGCAAAGGAGTCGTTCACATCTCCTTTTAAACTGAAACTGAAGGATGGGTGCTTGAAGAACGAGGAGGAACGTGATCGAAGGATGCTTGATGGATCTGCGCGGGTAACTATCGCATCGGATTAATTCAAGTTGGCTTGAAGAAGTGAGAAAGTAGGATTGTTGAAGTTGGTGTACATGGTGACCAGACATAAAATTGATTCTGGCTTCATTTTGAAGCTCCGTTCATACTAGTGTGTGTGGAGTAGCGCTTCATTCCATTGGCCGCATCGGTTTCGCTGGCAGTGCTTCAAACGGTCGGTCAAATTTTTGATGAATCGGTCCATTTTCCGTTGTTAGCATGCAGCTCGTCCATGTGATTGGCTAGTTAGCGTAGACTAACGTTAGACTAATTGGGTGATGTCAAGTCACATGATCGCGGCGGCGATGAACGCTCGCCACGAGATGACACAGTTGCCGAATTTCTCTTTCACAACTTCGAGCGTTGCGTCGCCTGTATGTGTCTGTTGGAACCACATCTCGGATATATCGATGTTGTCGAGCTCTAAAGTCGTTTAACATCGGTCTGTACCTAAGACGATTGACGGTAACGGTGTCTCCTTCCCCCTTTCGAAAGAAATAAGGCTCAATGATGCCGCCACGCCATAAACCGCCAATCTTTGTGAACGCATTGATGCTTGTGGAATTTATTCGCTCCACTAACAGCAACTGTCCGTGTTGACATAGCCACTGAGCCAAATGGACTTCACCCGAGAAGATGATCTCCGGCCAATATTTCCAGGGTGGATGTACGACGCCAAAAGTTGTAGCAGCCGAACAATGATTTGCGTATCGATCGCATGCCCCTTCTCCAATTTGCGCCGATACCTCAACAAAGCCAAGCACGCCTGAGGGTCACATAAAAGTTCTCCCTTTTCCCGGCTCCAAGGAACCTAAGTATCCATAACAACTCGCTTTCTCAATCTCTAACGAAGCACATGATTCCTTGATTCCGCCCACGAAATTTCATCTCTCGCCTTGCAGCGGCGGAACTCTTCCACGAAGTGCCCAAATCGTCAACTGCAGACGTCCCCGCGTTCAGATTCAAAACCGCATATTAATCACCCACTAATACTAAATCAGCCAAGTGAAATATTAGCAGAAAAACGAGGAGAAAGGGAAAATAAAAAGAGGTTCCCATAAAATATATTCCTTCACCTGAGGTTCTTTCGCTGCAAATTCACTGAGCTGGGCGGATGGGGGGGGAGGAGAACTGCTTCTGTGAAAGTACGGAAACAAAACTTCACCAAAAGTAATCATAGTTTAGGAAAACTTTGCACCATCTTCTGTCATCCTTCATCGTGGTCCTGTTGCAATGGCCCATTCATCTCGAACTGCGTGAGGCACTTTTTTTTCCCGCTCTTTCATTTCCCACTCGTAACCGGAGAGATTTCCTCCTCCTTTGCTTGGACGTTTTTCTTTTTTGTCCCTTTTTGATTCGCCGCCCCACACTCTCCGCAAATATCACACTTCGCAATGGTTTGCCTGGTGTCGTGGTAACAGCAGCAATGGCAGCATCGGCAGCAGTGCCAGCAGTAGGAGCGTCCAACGACGACGTCTTTCTGGTAAGTACTTGGTAGTTATTCATAAGTTTTAATGTCTATTCAAATATTTTCGCAGTTTTTGCCGCTCTTCGCTGCCGACAAATATTCCTCGCACTGCACCAAAAAGGACACACCAAATCTAATAGCAGTCCTTCAGCAAAGTGGCGGCGGATGTGAAGGGAAGGCCACACAACTTTAAAAGAAGAAGGAAGCACACACACACACACACACACAGAGGGACACAGCAGCGACACTGAGAAGTGAATCGAATGTCTGTTCGAGTAAGAACGCCTGGTTTTGATGTTTCAAGGCGGAAGTGAATGGCATAAAGATTAGTGGAAAAGATGAGGAAGAAAAATGAATTATCCTGCCGCAGCCACCATAAGGATACGCACACCAACAGCACTTGCTCCTGTGTGTGTGTGTGTTTGTGTTTGGTTTTTTGCAAGATGGAAAAACTGATGACCAAAGAAAATGTAGAACCTTGAAGCAATGCAAAACTTCTCCGTCTTCGTGCGGCAGCAACTTTTCAGAGCTCTATCTTGAATATTTTCTCGGTTTTTTTTTTCTTCATCTCCTTGCCTTTGTTGGCCATCCAGTTTCGGCGGAAAGAGGACATCGCCGGGAATAATCGGAACAAACTTTTGGATTTCCTGAAACTGATGGTGGTGGCGATGTGCGATTGCTACGGCAGCGGCGGCGGCGGCGGCTTTTGCTGCTCCTTCTGGTGGTGATGCCTTCCGACAGACTGGACCATTGTTAATCTTCATTCGATTTGAGAATTCACCTGCTGCTGCGTGCAGCTAAGATGACGTCGTCATCGTGGCTGGCAGTGTTTGCTGTTCGTGCAGCTGCTGTGACTGCACAGCGGACAAAATGTTCTGACAAGTATTCAATAAATTCTAAGCAGAATTGTATGCGTGTCGATGGATGAGTGGGTGGACGATTCATGCACCCCCCAACCACTGTGGCATGAATAAAATCTGAAGCGTGTGGCATTTTTCGGATATTCTTCAATTTGTCTCCTTGACTCTGTCCGCTTCTCACGCCTGCCATGCTGGCTGGCTGGCTGGCAAGCAAGCAAGCAAGCAGAAGCTAACAGAACAGATTCCAAACATAATCTTTAGATAATTTTTCCTCGTGGAATCACCGGGGAGCACCAAGGGGCTGGTGTTGGTGAAAGAAAGGACGAAGAAGGAAAAAAAAAGAAAACTTTTTAAACAAAGTTTGTCCGCCGGTCTGTGTGGCGGTTGTGTCGAAGTTTTGAGCTTGCAGATCTTCTATCCCTTAGTTTGGGGTTTTATTTCACTTTTTTACTGCTTCTCGGCCCGAATCCTTTGTTCTTCTGCTGCTGCTGCTGCTACTGCTGCTGTTGCTTATTTTGCAAAATGGTCTTCGGATTAATTTCTCTTAGTTGACAGAATTGGCTCAGTCAGTGAATGTGTTTTTTTGGTGTGCTGTTGGCGGTGGTGGTGGATAAAAAACCCCATGTTCTTGACAGATTGACATCTCGGACGAAAGATGCGGTCGTCGTAGGGGGCTGCTCCCCATTTAACCTCATTTCGGTGAGGAGTCGAAGTTTTCCCAAACAAACAACAAGAGTCAACTGTGGCGCCGCACCGACCAGTCTATGTATCACCTGAGGGATCGCACTCTTTTCCTTCCCTCATCGAACTGTGGAGTGTTCGTGTGACGTCCTGCTCCCATCATCGTTATCATCTTCTGTGTCGTTTGTCCACTCAAGTCGAGGTTCAAAATGATAGACGTATACGTATCCATGTATTTTAATATTTAATATTTTCTCGTTTTCCTTGAAGAGGTTCTCCTCATTGAGAGTCGAGTTGCAGTTTCTTTTTTGAAAGTGGACTCTCTGAGCGAAGGGTATATCCTTTCCGGTCGTCCGCCTTCGAAGAACGAAGACGTATTTATTACATCATGGGAATCAGAATGAAATTCATTCCTTTGAGAAAGCAAGTACAATGGGGCAAAGGAGCACAAGACGCCACTGCTAGGGTCGCTGTAGGAATATCATCCATCTGCTGAGCAGCGGTGCCTGCCGGGTGATGGCTGTGTGTGTGTATATCCTTTAAGCTGAAACTTAAATTGCTTTACAATTCAATTATCGCGGGTGAACGGACACACAGATGCTCTGGGGAGTGCACTTTGTGTGTGCGCGCTACTTGCTGCAGCAGTTACTGGCCATGGGACACCCCGACCGAGCCGCCCAAGCCGGCCAAGCCCTCAGGCGACTTAACAAAGTGTAAAAGTGATAAAATAATGTTTAAATAGTTTTCTTATTTGATTATAATTTTCGAAATGCAATGCTAGTGACCGCAAGTCTGCATCCGTTTTCTGTGCGTTGAAAGTGAATTTTCGGTCATTCGGTCAGGCGACGGGGTGAGGGGAGGGAGTTGTAATTTGGTTTCGGTTTTGTTTGCGATGGTAAAGCTTTTTTGCATGAATATTTCGTGGCAAATGTGGTGGGGACAAATTGAAATAGACGGCAGAGAATGTTTGGTTGGGCACGAGCTGTGGAACCGACCATCTGTCAGAGATTGGCTGGGATGAGTTCAGTTGCCATGCTTGCAAGACAAACTGATTTGATTGGGGAACACAGAGTTGACCAGGAACTGTTGGAACTGTTGCTTCGCATTCTAACTGATATTGTCTAGTGGATGCTTATCCCCGTGATGTGGTCGTCGCATTATCACAGGAATGGGACATTGCATCCAGTTGTACAGCAGAAAGGTGACAGCAAGCGTATTATCAAAATTAAAATCGATCCAGTCTAAGACCAGCCTTCATAATGGAGACTCCACAATTCCTAACGAAGTCGATTAAAAATCACAGTTTCGCATACATAGTTTCTATTAAAAAACGATTACTACGCCAACCATTCATTCACAACATTCGTTCCACTGACGCAAAGGCAGTCTCGGGCATTTGGCTAGCCATCTATTGTGATCTCATTGCCCTCATATCTTTAGATGCTCCTGTTTATTGTTTGCCTAAATTTATGTTTCCCAATCCACTTCACTCTACGAAAGTCCCTTTTGAACACACACGACAGCCATTTGATGCAAAGCAGGGTAAACTTATGGAAAGTGGGTAGCACACATGTTACCACACCCACTTCACTTCACTCTACTCGTACTATAGAAGTTAATTCTTAGTGAAACTTCCGCATGTCCGCCGTGTTACAGTGGATGTATGCGTCGACCTCTACGCCGAAAGTTCTGGGTTCAATGTTAGAATCGAACAACTTTCACAGCTCAGGAAACTACCTCTTTAGAGTTACTGACAATGCTTGGAGGGTATATCTGTTCAGAAAAAGCATCTCAAACAAAACGAGTAGTTTCTGTAGAAGCTAGTCCTGGTGAGTCTAGTGAAGAAAGAAACATGGAAAGTGTTATGGAAGACCTTCGGTGATGCACAATGTTAGAAAACTAAATATCGCCATAGCCGAGCATAGACATCACCTGATGGACAGGATAATAATAATATGGGTGGCGCTACAGCCCGTAGAGGGTCAGGGCCTAGCTTCTCAGCAACCACTCGTATTGTGTGTTCTATTGTTCTATAACTAGTGGAAGGGACCTACAGTTTTATGCCGACTCCGAACGGCCAAGTTTGAGAAGCTTTTTCTAGACAGTTGTACTCTTTGCGCATTGTCAGTGACTAGAAAGAGGTGAGGCCGTGAAAAGTATTTCTTGTCGGACCAGGAATCGTACCTAGACAAATAGGTCCAAGCGCGTAGGGGTCGACGCACATACCCACAACGCCACGGGTCATCACAGGATGCTAAGGAAATTTAAGACATGTTGCTTAAAAATCTCCAACTGACAACTAAAGACCTCGCGGATAATGTTAACATTTCAAGGCAGTATGGGTAGAATTGCGGACAGAAAACTATGGTTTCTGCATCAAGACAATACACCAGTTCACACTGCTTTGGTTCTTGGAGACCACTTTGCCAAAATCATTCCTTTTGCAACCACCGTATCGGTTTGATTTAGCAACGTGTGACTTCTGGACATTGCCATTGGGACAACGCAACAGAGGACGTCCTCGAACGAGATGGCGCACATAAGTGGAGAAGGACCTTAACCAACTTTGTGTGCGCAATTGGAGGCAGCTGGCGAAAGATCATGCTGTCTGGACAGGCTTGTTGGTTGAGGCCCAGGTCCACCCGGGACTGTAGCGCCAAACAAAGAAGAAAGAAGAAGACTTCTGGATATTCCCTTAGCTCAGGTTCCGCGAACATCGTCAGGAGATAAAAACCGAATCGATGTGCGTTTTGCAGGCTACTTCGGCATTTCATTGTTAAGTGTTTATTTGAAGACGATGAAATTGATTGGACCTCTTTGACTACCTCAACACTGACCTCCTATTGTGATGACCATTGCGAGGACGGTACAACTTGTCCTCATTGACGCCTCATTGACGTTCGTTCTCCCTTCTGTGCACGCTTAACGAACGTGCGAAAATTATTGAAAAATATTATCGAAATCCCGGCTCAGTTCTAAATATTCCAACTGATTTCGTCGTATCGTGCAAATGTTTGAGCGTGAGTACACTCATTTGGACCTTAAGCCATCAACCGGCGGAAATTGTTGAAGAAACATGAAGAAAACATTGCCTCCGTAGTGACCAGTAAAAAAAAATGTCGATTCGTAGGGATCGCCAAAGAACTGATTTTGAGGTTGGATTTGGGTCTATATCCTTATAAGACAGTGCCGACGTAAGAATTGAAGCCGGGCGACTATAGATAACGCCGTAATTTCGATTATTGGGTGCTGCAAATATTGGCCGGGGAATATCATCTTCTCGGATGAAATCCATTTTTGGCTCAGTGGTCATTCAACACGCACAATTGCCGTTAGTGGAGACAACATTACCGTCAATGGTCTCAGGTATAGAGCGATCCTAACCGACTTTTGGCCAGAGCTCGACAACATCGATATATCCAAGCTGTGGTTCCAACAACATAATCCGGACCACGAATTGGATGACCCAATGTTTGCGGTGTTTTTGCTTTCTCTCCTGTTTCGCTTCCACTCTATTTTGAGTTGCTGCAAGTTTAATGTATTCAAACCGTAACATTTTTACATCCTTTGATGGTCAACTCAAACGTCGTTTATTTCCCGCCGGTAATTGCTTGCCAAATTGCCTTTGCGTCGCATGTCATTGAATAAATTGAATAAAGCACATTATCCACAAACGGGGATAAGATATATTTAATCTGGGCAATCTCCGGTCAATTAGTTTCCTTCCGAACATCGGCAAGGTATTCAAGAAAGTGGCGAATAGAACAGCGATAGAGTGGATTGAGGACAACAAAATGATACCACAGAGGGGTATGAAATGCATAAGCAGAGTTGAATATCCGATGGGAGATGAGTTGCTTTGGAGAAGTGTTTCGAAGGGACTTTCTATAAAGGTTCGGGTGGATAAGTCACTTTTATACCTAATGTCTGATATGCAGCACAACAGACGTGAATTGGGAACGTAGCTTCGAACGTGTAAATAAATGGTTATATACGGGTCTTCTCTGCCATTGGAAGTCGATATCGATAAATCGACTGTCAAGATGAGCCGAAGATGAACTGGTCAAGGAGGGTTGATAGAGAATTTATCAGGAACCAAGAAGAAACTCAAGGAACATTGGAAAAATACACTCGCAGGCGAATGGAAGGACTTTTCAAAGACCAACCCAAGGCTTCAACAAAGTACCACGAAAATGTGTATTGGCTGTGTCTTTTCACTTATACCGTTTGCGTTCAACTATGAAGAGTGGATCAGATTTCAAAAAGGCCTAGATGGATTTTCCGGAAGCTCTAGGGGAAAGACCTTTCTATCCGATTTAGTGTATACCACATATTCCACTGCAATCTTTGTAAGTGCAACAGCATGCCTCAAGGTAGCACGTTAAACTGCTAAAAGCCTTTTCTTTACTTACTTATCATGCCGGTGACCATGGTCTAAGCCTGAGAAATGCTGCATTCCACCGATGACGATGTTAAACTCGCTGCTTCAAGTCAACAAGACCAAGCTGTCTTGGTTCCGCCAAAACCTGTTTTTCATGCCGAAGATTCGGTCTTCCTCTCCATCTCGAACCAGGAGGATCGGATTCGAAGACACTCTTTGCGGGATCATTGAACACCGCTCGGTGTGGTCAAGCCGGTGCAGTCGACGAATTTTTGCCTGCCGGACTATATCCTCATCTTGGTGCAGCTAGCAGTTTGTGTCGCAGTTGTGTGACCATATATCTATATCTGACGTACAATTCTTCTTCGGAAAACAAGAATGTCTTGCCTGTTGTTTCGATAAACCGAAGTAGCATCGGCTGCCAAAGCTCATTAAACGTCGGATCTCCACTAAGATGTCGTTTCTGGAGTTCACTTTGCACTACAAACTGTTAACGAAAGCAAACTACTTCACTACCGCAAAGTAATAGCTGCCGACCGTAATGTTTTGCCCCAAGAGGTAAGATCGCCTTTTTTGTGCATGGATCATATGGTGCTGATAGTGATAGTCTGTCAAGCTTGCGTCTTCCCAAGCATGCTTCTATTCTCCATAAAATCTTCCAATAATGGCCCCTCTTCCATACTCCTCCATCATTCCTAATGGCTATGCCGACCTCTTCAAAGCTTCTCAAGCGGCTGCACGTTTCCTCTGCTCACACTTGGTGGGTAGCCTAAATGTTTCCACATCTATTACATTTGACGAATGCTCTGCTTCAAGGACTATCCGGAGATCGCCAGATTGCTGGGTGGATTTTTTTCAGAGAAAACATAGGGCTACTTAAGTCAGCGAATCGGAGGCCGTTATCCATTGTCGTCTCGTGGAGGCTGTGGTCTCCGATCACTCCGCCAAAGATGTTTTCCGTACCAATTTTGGCATTGAGTCTCCAAGCACGATTTTGACATCGTAGTCCGGACAGGCTCCACAGGCACAACTCAAAGGTCGTAGTAGTCCTCTTGGATTCTTCTGTCCCAGGCATTAGGTTAGGGGCGTGTGCGCATATGAGGCTAATGTTTTAGAATCTGCCTTGGCTGTGGTTCACAGCCAGGCGATCACTTATGATCACCCTGGAGTGTAGAGTGGTCTTACATGCTCGCAAATCGTTGTCCTTATTCGTCCTGTGTCGTCGCTGTTGTATGTCCGTCCGTTGTTCCGAGACAGGATTCTCATTCATACCGTGGGTTGTTTTCACTTGGGCGGATTGTAAGCCATCCTCACAACCACTAGTCTGGTCGAGGTTATTATGCGCATTCTTGCCTAAGGAGTTCGCTGCATATGTTCATTGGTTCAACTTACAACCGGTGTTATGAGGGCTATCCGGTGGAAGCCGCGAGAAGGCTGCACGTCAACCTAACTTGGTCATTAACATTGCTGGCACCCCCCCAAGTTTTGAACTATCAACGAATTTGCGCTGTATGTCAGTGGTTGTGCAGATCTCGAAGTCGTTGTTATCTTAAATACTGTGTGTTTAATATGAGCCACAATAGGAACACCTATGGCAAGACATATTACCAACATCGGGTTTTTTCTCACTATTTCTATCTTTTATATGTATACTAGCGGGCGTTTCACTGTGCACTGTTTTTTTAGAGGTATAGAACTTTAAGTTGGCAACACTATTTTAACTGGCGGTCATTTTGTCAGCTCTCAAGTGATTTTTTTTTAGTTTGGTTTTGCATTTGTTGGTTAGCATAGCATAGTTGGCTTAGCAAGGCCAACGTTGATCCCAATTTTCTTAAGCGTATTTAGTTTAGCGATGAAGCTCACTTTTGGTTGAATGGATACGTCAGTAAACATAACTGCGTATTTGGGGTGATGATAATCCTCAAGTGTATGTTGAGACACCGTTACATCCACAAAAACTGACTGTTTGGTGTGCTTTATGGGTTGGTGGAATAATTGGTCTGTACTTCTTTAAAAACGATGCTGGCCAGAACAGTACAGTCAATGGTAACCGCTGTAGAGCCATGATTACTGACTTTTTCGTTCCTTGAATTTCTCGAGCCAAAGAGTCATTGTTTCGTTAGCTGTGTGGCACCATCCTGTTGGAAGCACATATCGTCCAGGTCCATATCCTTAATTTCTGGCCACAAGAAGTCCGTTATCATTGTTGAATTGCTGGGCACGAAGACGAGTCGTGGTTGTCGGCTCTTCTACCACACAAACAGCAGCAATGTTTTCCGCAAAACGGACTGAGCGAACATGCACCGGTTTGCTGAAATTTGCGCACAATTCTACCGATTGTGGACGCATTTGCTCGATTAATAATAACAATAATATATAATATGAGTGGTGCTACAGCGCGTAGAGGGTCAGGGCCTAGCTTCTCAGCAACCACTCGTGTTGTGCGTGCTATTGTTCTATCACAAGTGGAAAGGACCTACAGTTTTATGCCGACTCCGAACGGCCAAGTTTGAGAAGCTTTTTCTAGACAGTTGTACTCATTGAGCATTGTCAGTGACTCGAAAGAGGCGAGGCCGTGAAAAGCATTCTTGTCGTACCAGGAATCGAACCTAGACAGGTAGGTCTAAGAGCGTAGGAGTCGACGCACATACCCACAACGCCACGGGCCACCACATTTGGTCGATTATGCTGACCAAAAAAATCAGGAATTGCACGAAATTAATTTTGATTTGAACGCACATTTTCGTAAAAGGCTTCAACAATCATAACGCGCTACTCAATTGTGTACCTCTCGATGGTTGAATTTGTCAAACACTGAAACGAATGTGGTTGGGCAAAAAAACTTGACCTTAAGGTGTGACTCACAATTACCATCGTGCTTTATGGTTGGACCACCCTTTATTTAAATAATTATAAAGCCTAAATGTATTCTACAACACACATCGATTGATCAAGACTGTCCAGGTTACAACGACCGACAGCCTGTTCGAATGTGTTGTAGCATGTGCATACTTTTCTCTTGTGAGATACGCAATCAGTTGAGTTCGGTTGAACTACTCACGCACTTCAATTGTCCGTTCCGCAAATAAAGGGTGTCCCATAATTCAAGCAAAATGTAATTTTGATAGAAAATACAGATTTTTTAAAGAATTGATTATACAGATTGGGGTTATGTATGGAATAGCACACCGTGTAAATAGCCGCCACGACATTGCTGGCAAGTACGTACTCTTTTTATTGAAATTTTCTATAACCGTTTCCCATAAATGCGGCAGTTTGGACCTGGATTACACGATTAGGAAATGACTCATGAAGTAATTGAACTGTTTCTCTGGCTGTATGACATGTGGCATCGTCTTGTTGAAACCACATGTTGATCACATCCATATCTTGCAATTTAAGCACTAAAAACCAGGTTATTATGCCACGAAAAATAACTGTTACTGCCTGACCAGCCGCATTTTCGAAGAAGAATGGACCGATAATGATTCCAGCCCACTTTTGACATCATTGTACTATTAAATGGCGTAAAATTGAATTATGGGACACCCTTTAGTTGACGGGAGCGGGAAATTCAAAAGGGCCCTGACTTCTCAAGCGAATCTCGAATGAATTCCTTATTTTTTTAGTATTTGCTCCGTTCTCATGCGTGTCGATAAAATATTTGATAAAAATTTTTATTACAATTCTGTAGTAAATGCAGGAATTCTGCATAGCCTCGGGCCACCTTACCATTGGCAATGCTCCGAAATAAGAGTCTTTAGCACGGTAGCAACACGTGTTCAATTAATCATAACATTTCAAAAATCTCTATCTCGTTTCATTTTTCGCTCCCTGAAGACTGGGAGATTTTGGTATTTTTTTATTTATGAACATCTTTTTCCGGACCACTTCAAAGAGGAAGCAGCACCACCGCCACACCTGCGATAATTGCAAACGCTTTACGTTGAACACATTTCAAAAGAAAATTCGAAACCAATTAAAAAGTGTTTTCGGTAATACGCCGAAAATGCCTTAATTAGCTCGTGCAACCTAACCGCCGTCACTGTTGCTGGCGCTGGCGGGTGCAAATCCCCAAGCACTTTCAAATCCATAAACAGCTGGCCTCATATCCTCACATCCTCTTCATCCACCACATCCGTATCAAGGCAAACATCATGAACACAGCGTGGAGCAGAAGAAAACTCCATCATCACACATCCTGGCAAAACACATGCTTGTCTATAAAAACAAAAAAAAAAATTGCTCCTCCTCCTCTCCCCCAAAGACCTCTCCACCGCCCCCGATGGCGTTCATCACCAAGCGATGGAGCGCAACATTGTTCCTGCGGCGAAACTGGCAAAAAGGATGTAATTACAAATGCTTAAGTAGGGACCGAGCATAATTTTCTTTCGCAGTTATTTTTTCTGTCTCCCCACCGCCCCGCCACTCTCCAACTTCACCAGCCAAACAACACTCAACAGCGGTCTCTTTCTTTTTCTCCGCGCTGCCCTCTCTCTCTTGGTTTGATTTCGTGCGTTTTTTTCTGTTTGTTTTTGCATTTAAGAGGGAAAAAATGTAATTAAGAAGTCCTCATCATTAAACCGGGCTGTGGGAGGACGTGTGGCTACATGTGTGTGTTCGGTTTAGGGGGTCGGCCGCAGTTTTGCGAATAAGAGCATGCAATGTGCCTAACGTTTTTAACTTCAGCGAAACTTGTTCCATTTACAGAGCGAAAAACCGCGAGAAAAAGAATGCAAGACACCAAGGCCAACAGCGGCAGAAACAACACCAGCAGTGTGACGATATGAACTGCCACACAGTGGTAGAGCGCGAGAGCGGGATGGCGAGGCGCGGCGCGGCGGATCGGATGAAGACTCAAATAAACAGCACCAGTACAAGACAACGCACACAAAATCAACTCATTAAAAGTTGAACATTAAGGTTATGTGCTGCAGATAAACATCAATTCATTCCGGACGGAAAGGGGGCGCCTTCCTTGAACGGGTTAAATGGAAAGTCGCACTCGCATCGAGCGCCAGGGGGATGGGCGATGTCAAAGGGGTCTGCATTCGTCGCCCTGCCGGCGTTCATACGGCGCGTAACGACGTTATCCTTATTAACTTTTGCCTGTTAATTACTTTAGGTAATTTAATATTTAGGATGCTTAATTGAGTTAGCTGCCTAGGCTGTGATCTTGTTCGGGGGAGTTGAAATTGGGTTTCATTTTGCAGGCCTTTGTTCTTGGCGATTACCTATGATGGATCCGTATTTGGGCTGCATGCGTTGTTTTCTTTACTTACTTGAAGTCATGGCGTTGGCTTATTTGTTGGCAGGGACGACGACGTGTTGTGCTGCGTAATTTGTGCGTTCATTTAAGTCCTCTCAAGATGGTGAGTAGCTGTCAGTCAGTCATCCACTTTCGAGGACACGTGGCACAATCCAGTCAGTAGCCGCCAGTAAAACTTGTCATCGAGCATAAACGACTGGTGAACAAGTCAGCTTTCTCCCCCGTCTGCCGACACCCATTAGTTCCTGGCTAAATGCACCAATCCTCCAGGACGGAGCGGCGGCGGAAGCGCACCTGGCATCCGAACGCAATCTTTGCATCCGGTGCTGCATTGCGTGAAACGTCGAAAATTGCAAATTCAATATTCGCTTAGAAAAACAAAATGAAAATCAGACCAAAACTTTACACCCAAAAATCCATTCCCGGAAGGCCAGGCAACGCCACGCCACGGCGACGAAAAAAAAAACACAAAACTAAACCAATTCAGCACACAAATTCAATTTGAGTCTTATTCAGTGCTCTGGCCGTGACGGGCGGGCTGGCTGGTGTGATGTTGATGCAAGAAGCATCCAGCAGGATTCAAAAGTGGAACGGATGATAACAACAAATTCGACAGGCAGTCCGACACGGCATATCGATCTCTGTTGTCACACCCAGTGACACATTCATTTGCTCCTCAATAACGCGTGGCAGAGGAACTCATGCAAAGTTGCAAACATTTTTGACTTCTTCCTCGGCTGACACCCCAGCCCCGTTTTGGCATCACATTTCGTGACGAGAGATTTTTCGGGGTTGTCAGAACGACGATTGCGGCTGAAGAAACCATGCCGATTGCAGCAATTGAGCGCAGTGGGTTGGTGGTGGGTGCTTCACTGTTGCACACAATTCGTCACCACATAGTGCGCGACGCTCGTGCATAGGCTGCTACAGCGTTCGAGTTCATGCAAGCGTCAACGGCATGCAAGGTGGTGATGATTATGATGTCGGCGATGGTGTTCCACGAGCGAGTGGAGGTGGAGGTGGCGGTGGATCCGGTATTTTGCGAGATAGCTGCTTTCTGGAAATTTATTCGTTCCGTCATACGGTGGAGCTTCAGGAATTGGATTTTCGCAGCGAACGAGAGAGTTTCGTTTGGAATTTTAAAATTCAATTGTGACCCATGTGGGCAGACGTGAAATTGGGTAGTAGACAGGGAGCCATCGAGGTATTTCGTGTGTTGCACGAGTCCTTGACTGCGGTGTGGTTAGAGGTTTTGAATAGTTTATCCGTCGTTGGTGACGTGAATTGTTTCTATTTCGTGCTGTCAATAGTGCCATCGTCTTCATGAACTGTGATGTTATGCATCTGCTACAAGAAGCGGGCATGGCTACATTTTGGAAATGCACGTGTGTGTGTCAATTTGGTTTCTTGTGTTGTGTCACCACATGTGAGAACGCCGGCAGTGTCGTTTTGAGGACGAATGTCAATCCAACCGTAAGCATTCGATCCAGGTGTCAAGAAGTTAGAAAACGTGTGGATTGGCAAGCAATTGTGTCCCGCCTTTCGGACCGAAAATTGAATTTAGCATACATACATATGTAGATAGAGTAAGGCATAGCGTGCGGAATGCGTAAGCTGGCACGAGCGATCTGATATCGACACCAGCGTGAAGCAGGTCCGTTCGTATCCTCATTGAAGATGAAAATTGCCACTTTTCCTGCAACATTTCCGAGAAAAAACGTCGCTTCATACGATCGAGTGGCTTTGGTTCTTCAGTTAACTTCTTTTCCTTTCGCAAAATTTCCCGGACTCAGTGATGCGCAATTCTTGAGAACGCCGTGGAGTCGACTATTTTCGTTCGTTTGAGACGGACGCTTGAACGACAGCAATATTCTCGGTACTTCAACCAATCCGTTGACTCACTGGCACGTAAACATCCAGCAGCGCAAATTGAGACTCAAATTTGTTCAGTGGACTATGACTTGCGTGTCTATTTTCCATCTCCATTTACAAAATGCATGTTTCGTACCTTATAGGAAAGCAACAGTGTGTCAATGCAGGTGAAAGTTCGTCAGACTTCATTAGTGTACAAAGTGGGGTACCGCAAGGTTCAATTATTGGTCCTACATTGTTGTAATTGTATGACAATGACTTATCTAGCGTTATTCGGCACTGAAAAATCCACATGTATGCTGATGCTGATGCTCTCTACTGAGTGGGCTTAAAATGTGGTAGATTTGCTGAATGAAGAGTAACAATAAGTCTAAGACTCTTGTTATATATCGTACAGCTTTCGAACTCACAGGTCTCCCCTCTGTTCTATTACATCAACAACTCATAGAATGGGCTGATTCTGTTAAGAATCTTGGTGCAATCTTTAACGGCACTCTTTCTTGTGATACGCATATTAATGCAACTGTCACTTAAGTTTATAGTCTACTTTTTCACTTAAGCGGTTATGTCAATAAGCATAATCTTCGTTTCTGGGGCACTGAAAATCTGCGTGTGATGCACAAAGACCATGCGTCGTTTGTCTCACATCAAATAACCGGGTGCACCCTGAACAATTTCTTTGCGCTCTGCTTTCTTAACAATCTCATGCAAACACTTATTTGCTATCAGATCATTAATGATCGTACAACCGAAATACTCGAGCCTCGTGTCGGAACGTCAATTTCATTTCTATAAAGTAAAGGTCGGTCGGATACGGTGTCCCGCAGGGATCAAAGTTAGGTCCGCTTCTCTTTATTATCTACGTCAACGATTTACTGTCAGTGCTAAACTTTAGTACGGGTTATGCGTATGAGGAGGACACAGCAAATGCTGTAGACCGTTAACGCTGCTGAACATTTTATGCATTTAGACTTCAATAGAGTCGTGGGACCATGTGGGGCTCAGGGACAACTTAGCTCCGACCCGAAGAGTCTTCGATTCCGACATGACATCAGATGACGTCCGCGTCTAAGGTGGTGCACACAAGTGGAGAAGGACCTCAAGCGTGGTGCGCCTACCCGGAGGTAGCAATCTAAGAGCAAATCTCAGGTCCACCTCGGGTTGTAGCGGCACACAAGGAAGAACAAGACGGATTGCAAGTTCAAAGCTAGTTCAAACACAATCGAAAACTATATCACAAGTCGATGACCCAGTACGACATCACTAAACAATGGCACAGCTTTCGAAGCTCCTTAGATCCCCCCAACTGAACCCAGTGTCGCGAATTGTTCCCAAATGAACGTCAAAAAATAATCAAAGCAACGACACACACTGGCCCCACCCCATTCGCATGCATTAAAATCCATTTAATAGCCAAATCATCCCCTAAGCCCCCCGCATTCAATCTCAGAACCCCATAAGTACACACAATAACTTACCTCCTCCGGCGCGGCGGTGGCAGCGATGGCGACGGCAGCACCACGAGAGAACCAACTCCCAAAAGTGCATTCTCAATCCGGTTCGCACACAGAGAGAGAGAGAGCGCGCTTCACTGGGAAATAATTTCCCGGAATTCCCATCAATTGCCATAAAAAATTTATTGAAGAGAATAATGCATTCGGGATCCCCAAAGCAAATGCCAATTGATTGCCGGAGATTAGCATCCATAAACAACATTACGGCATTATTTCGCTTTGAACGTTCAAGTAAAAACTTAAATTGCTTGAATAAATCAGGACTCCGCCCGTATTGTGTTGTTCCGAGTGCTGGCTGAGATGCAGAAATGAAATGAGACGGGTTTGCAAAGGCCCTACGCCCTACGACCCACAACAAGCGCCACCGTCCTACTCAACACACACAGCAGTACTGATTCTGGAAGGGAACGACCTTGTTCGTCTCTTCTGGTTCTTTTGGAGTGGCGGTATTACAATGCATGCATTCATGCATGTACAAATGCATTGATTACCTCGTCTTTCAGGGCCTTTCCACTGGAGCTTTCTTCTTGGCGTTTTCTTCTTAACAATTCACTTGAGCACACACCACCCGGCGATCTGGCCACGTCGACGAGAGCTGCAGCCCTTGGGGAACGCACCAGCGAGAGGGGCTGCCGGGACGCGGGAGTTACATGTAAATATCACCTTGCAGAAATTCAATATCCTAGCAGGAAGCAGGAAGGAAGCGTCTGCTAGTTTTGCTAAATAAGAAATTATTATATCTGTTGTGCAGTCGGGCGGTGGCTGTTGTGGGTGATGGGGGACGGCGGACGGCGGACGATAGCGCATTTTGGTCGTCCGCCACTACAGAGGTGGTTGCCTTGTCTAACGCTTCTAACGTGGAGGTCACAGGCATGCTTTATTTAGATGCACACACGCTTGGCCCGGACTGGTTTGGTTGCTCCGGTTGCACACGTGAAAGGGACTTCCTCCGGACTGGCATGATATGGTACGGAAGGAATACACAGCTCAACCTTCTTCCTTCGCAAGTGCACGCCCGTGTTTGGATGTGCATACCGTGGGTGCTTTGTTGCCCGCTTTGTTGGCGGGCATGTTTGCTGCACAACTGGGTTGCATACCTGACACACAGGCGGAGCATTGTATTTCGGCGGTGATGTGTATGCGCCGACGAAACGTACAAGGAATGCAACACATTACGTACGGTCCACAGGAGCAAAATATCTGAGATTCTATGCGCCAGGACCTAGACCTGTGCACCGGTTTTTATCGCCGCTCCCACTGTGCTCCGCTGTTGTCCTTTCTAAGGTCTCTGTTTCTGGAACAACATTTTTTTGTACATTGCGATGCCTTTGCGTGGCGGAATTTGAAGAACTTCACTAGTGCCAATTTTTTTTTTGTCTTTTTTTGCCTCGCCGCTGCTTGCTGGTGTCGTTCTTTAGGTTTTGCAACGGAACAGCGTATACAGCAGTTTATGGTAGTAATCCTTGACATATCACATACAAGGTACGACTGGCTTTTCCTCTTTCATGTGCCATAGAGTACTGATTTTTATCAAAACAGCGTGGAGTTAAATGTGTGACAGTGTGTATTGCAGGAAGGGACATGCCATTTAGGTAGGAGTTACCCATCCTGGGTTGACTGTGGAGCCGTGCCATCGCTCTATGCCAAGCATAAGGCGTCGCAGTCGAAGAAGACGCTGGAAGACAGATTTTAGCTTCCGTTGATTGGGTTAACTTGTGGATAAGCCACTTCTCACTTACGTCCTAGTTTTTTTTTTTTTTTTTGCCTGAGGAAGAACTTTGCGTACTGTACCTGGTGAATAAGGTACCGTCCTGTTGATCTTCAAAAACTAAAAGGATTGAGTAGTGGTGTGGCGACTACTAATAGTCGTGATCTATCTCTCAAATGACATAGACCCACAAAACACAAATTGGGGAGTGTCCTCTCGTTCCTCTTCATCGTAACAAAGCCCGCATGTGTAGTCGGTCGTAAGTCCTTACTTTTATCCTTCTTCCAAGGAGATTCTTTCATTGTTGTAGCTAAAGCAAAAACGTGGGTATCCAGAGAACAAAAGAATTGAGCAACAACACTTGGATTTGACGTCGCCCACAAGTTCGACTCTGCATGCATAAACACTCGAAAATTAGATATGGTGCTAAGAGGTCACCAAAGGATCTGCCACTATAAAAATAAAAAAGACAACAAGGCACAACCCATGGTTTACCAACAGTGCAGGCTGATAGATACAGAGAAGTTTGTAGCACAAAAGGCTAACATCGAAAACCGAAATACCCCTGACAGACAGAATGGCCCTCTCAGTCTGGATGATAGTCGTAAATTTCATCCCTCAGATCTAATCTAGACGTGGTTAAAACAAGCTACGTAGTCTAACAAAGCCTTTGGTGCGGCTGCTCAAATCCTTAAGACAGCTAGGCATGCATTTTTTGGGCACCTTCCCCAGGAGCATCTGTAAGAGATGGTTAATGAAAGCATGCCAGACGAGTGGAATATCAGTATGGTTTGCCCGATAGTCAATAAAGAATGACAGCGCCATCTATCGAGGGACCACCTTACCAATGCGTACAAAAACTTCACTGCCATTTTCTGTGTTCGCCTGAAGTTGGATCCAATGGATCCTTATCAATGTGAGATTGACACTCAGCTCCTATTCGTCGATTTGAAGATCGCATATGATAGTGTAGATAGAGACGAGCTATACAGCGCCATGTCTAGTTTTGACATTCTTGCTAAATCTGGACAGGTTGTGCGGGAAAACGAGAGAGATGTCTAGCTTCTATCTCGGCCGGTAATGAACTAACGTTGACCTTCAATGGCAAAACAAGGATTTAGTCAAGGCGATGCACAAACATGTGCCTTTGTCAACATCATCGTGAAAAATATCGTGCATATCTCGCGCGAACACCGGAGGCACAATCTCCCAGAAGTCCATTCAGCTGTGCATTCACGGATGACATTGACGTATTTGGCATCTAGCCGGCAATTAGATGTTTGCTCGCATTGATACGGAAGCGTTTAAATTGAGTCTGGCATTGAACGAGGGAAAATTAAGTATAGCAACGTTTCACGGAAGGACACACAACATTAAAGCCTTGAACAAAGCACATCACAGCGAATAGTGGCAACAACATCAATTCCGAGAACAAAAGGGAACCTCATGCCAATCACTTTACTATGTGTGCTATGTTTCTTCTTCGTGTGGCGTGGGTGGACATAGGTCTCAACCAACAAGCCTAGCCGACTAGAGCAACACAACAGAGGATGCTAGCTCGCCTAGGGTGGGGCACTGGATTCGAACCGCATAATTGGGGGCAACTGGCTAAAGATCGTGTTGTTGGTTGAAGCCCAGACATTCGCCCGGACCTTGACAACACCACACAAAGAAAAATAAGACGAAGGAAGTCGTAAACATCACCTAATCCATGATTATTTTAAACCTAAAATTCTATTGAGTGTGCACAGGCATCGAGAAGAATGAATGAGCTACACTGCTGCTCAGGACATAACCTCTGCCTGAGCGTACGAACAACTCCCAGCTCCAATACGAGGTGGACCTGAGGCTCCTTTCTACAGCAACCACTGATGTTGAGAGGTATAATTCTCTCTCGAGGGAACCTGTAAATTCATGCCAGCGCCGAGCTACACATGATGAGAAGCACTTGAAGCCACTGTTTTTAACTAAAACAGACTGTCGCTAGCAACGAAAGTTCATCCTGTTCGACAACTTTACTGCGAGAGATGTGTCAAAGTGTCGTGTTCGGTAGCCAAGCGTCACGTCCTTAAATCAACGAATGATTTATCAAATACTTTTAAAATGGTGCCTACGATTACTCCAACAAATGGCAACAAAAACGGTCTGTAGAATTTAAAAGACCCTCGTCATCTTACTTGCACACCACACTGTGTTGCATCCTTCAAATCCCATCCGAATTCAGCAGAGTTCAAAGAGATAAGTCGTCGGGTAAAAAGGGGGACACACAAAACAAAAGGCTGCCCAAAAGTTCACTTCGTTCGGGGCGTCAGCATGTGGATTGTGGATATGCTTGTCAGGGTCGCTGGGAAAAGAGCATCTCTGCTTGCAGCCTGCCACTAACTGCTCCTAGTTGTATGAGATGATAATGCGGATTGTCCTCTCCACCACTAATACATTTGACGTCACATAGTACAGCACTCATGTGGGGCGGGGGGGAGGATGAGGGGTTTTGGCGGCCGTTTCGCCATAGACAGTAAATCGTTGTCGTGTATGCCGTGCTTTAAGAGAAATCTCCGCGTGCATGGGCTACGAAAAAAGACGCTCCAGAATTTCAATATCCCCGGGCACTTGAGTTAAAATTATTTTACACAGAGTTTAGAATCCATTTTAATGCAATTCACCCTCGCACGAAACGAGATAAAAAGGATTCAATTTAGAACTTTTGCACACTCTGTACAAGCGAGCGGACAAGGACAAGATGCAGCAGCGCCATCTCCATCACTAATGCCGCTGCCGCTGCCGTTGCTGATGCTGCCGACGTCGCGCTACAAAAGCAGCACCAGCAGCAATTCATGTGCACATGTTGAATTGGCCCCACAATGGAGTCTCGGGGAGATGCATCTCTCCCGCGCTTTTAAATTTTATTACATCTCCCTTTAGCTGCCTGAATTGTGTGTGGCAGGGCAGGAGCAGAGAGCGGTTAAAGCGAGGATCGCTGAGGAAATAAAATTGTCGATTAAGGAGCGCTGTTCAGTTGAATTTATTCATTTTATCAGATTGAGTATAAATAGCAGCAATGAGACTGTGAAGTGGTATTATGATATATGGGCGCGAATGCGTTTCGTCTTGAAGAAGCCGCGCCGGGAGTGCGCCCGTGGGTGGCACTATGTGGAAGGAGTCAAATGGATGTCTGGGGGGGCTATTATTATTCTTAACGTGTATCCTGTGCTCTACGCGACAGCTCTCTCGGTAATGGTGTTGATGGAATTTATTTGTGAAACGCGACAGGAAGTAGCAGCAATAAGTCGTGAGATTGTTTCGACGAGTCTTGATGAGGCCGGCAACACACCACCGGGTGCTCGGGTCCTTAAGCAACGCAAGTTAAAGCGTGTGAATGTGAACAATTTTAACGAAATCAACAAGCTTTTATTGGCAAAGTAATGTTGTCAGGGGATGGCAGTTAGGCAAATTAAATAAGCGTTTGGAAGGATGTTCGAATGTAATTTACACAGGCTTTGGATGGGTGGGGGTGCAGAAGCTCGTGTGGAGAGGTGATTTGAAGATGTTTTAGTGACCGGGTGGCAGCAGTTTAAGATCTTAAATTTGACCACAAAACGAACGAAAGAAACAGTTCCTGCCTTTTCCATCTTTATATCAGGGTGGTGCTGAAGTCCAAGGTGAGATTGATCCCAACATTTACAGCAGTCTTTCGTGGCATGCGTGCTTGTCGTTTGTCACCAACCGGGTGAACCCACAGTTCCATGTCATTCTCAATCTGTGAAGAAACTCTTCTGATCTTCAGTCACAACCTGGAGATGGCACCGCGGCAACCGAAGTTGGTGTGCCTGTAGTCGAACCATGGAACTTCAGACAAATTGTTTGTAATCCACTGTACGAGCAGAGGAGGTGTTGGATGGTGGAGGAGATCCTCCTCATGTTCACCTCTGCAACGCGGAAACGAACTTGTGGAAACAAGATGATATATTGGGGAACCATTCCATCATGTGATGTATCCCTCCTCCTCGGAGAATGACGATACACTCTGCGGGCTCTATAGCGACATCGACCTTGTATAACGTATTCAAGTCCCATGTTTCAGATGACGATGTTCCATAAGTCCATACAGTTGTTGGCATACGCTGACGACACTGACGTGACTAGTCGAACATCGGCGACTTGGTCACAGCATCAAAATAGGGTGATATACTTTTGAGACAGTCAATTGATCATCCCTGTCCTGCCTTATGGACGCATGGACATTAACAAGGGCAAATCCAAGAGCAAACGGAAAAGCTCTTGGGCTTTCGACGGAAAAGTCCTGTTTGTCATCTTTGGTCCTGTTTACGTTCATGACATTTGGAGAGAAGACTCACGAACACGCCTAAGATGGCTAGGCCACGTAGAGCGCATGGACCTTCATTAGAGAATAAAGGAATACTAATGGGCCTAAGTGGCTACCTTGCGGCACGCCTGACGGTACAAATGTACATACATTCGTCAACAAAATGATTAAATTTGACTTTTTGAGTCCGGATTCAAGCCATTTCAGGAGAAATGAGTAAACTTATTTATTAGGTATTATTAGTGTGTAGAACGATTAGTGGTAGTAGATCAACTGGCCATAAATCCGTGTTGAAGTGGTGTTATATGCTTCGAGATCCTTAAACATAGATTATCAAACATTTTGGGAATATGTGATAGCTTACAGATGGACCTTTACATCCATAACCGGATTTGAAAACATCCTTTTCTAAAATTCCTCTTCTTTGGGTGGCGCTACTGTCCTGGTTGGAGATTTGCCTCTCTTCTGCAGAGGCCAGATATGTTTACTAAAGTACTTTTATGCATTTTATGCTAACTGCTTACCGCCAATCTCGGGTCATCAGTGAGACTGTGAATCGACTTAAGGATCTTCAGTGTAGGAGTCTCGTCTCGATTAAAAACCAGCTGTACAATGTAAAACTGATCCGGTTGTATCGCGACACGCTAAAACATACGCGATGCACCGTGCAGTTCGGCTCAAGGATTTCTGAGCTGTTTGAAACTTGCAATGGATTTCGGCAAGGAGATGCGCTGTCGTGTGACTTCTTCAATCTGGTACTGGAAAAGATAGTGCGGAGAGCAGCTGTAAACACGGAAGGCACTATCTTCTACAAGTCGGTCCAACTGTTGGGGTACACAGATGACATCAACATCGTCATGCGTTCTCAACGTGCCGTAGTGGAGGCTTTTACGGCGATTGAAGAACAGGCGAAACGAACTGGTCTCAATGTCAATGAGGACAAAACAAAATATATGCTGTCGACCAAAAAACGTTCTATCACACACCACCTTGGAGTTTGTCTACCTCGGGGCAAATGTGAACTCCACAAATGTCATCACAGTGGAGATCCGTCGTAGAATCGCCCTTGGCAACCGGTGCTACTCCGGTTTGTCAAAACAACTGAGCTCAAAACTCCTGACTCGAAGGACCAAAATCATGCTCTACAAAACCCTTATATTGCCAGTCCTGTTATATGGAGCCGAAAGCTGGACGTTAAGCAAAACTGCAGATTTTGATTCTTGGTACCTTCGAAAGAAAAGTTCTACGACGGATATATGGTCCCGTCTGCGAGGAAGGCACATATCTCAATTTGTAAGGAAAGTGTCAGCTGAAACCGGCTCTCCCACCGAACATGTCGGAAAATACTTACGAAACATCCAAAGAGACGCAGCTCGTACGTTTTATGTCATTCCTTTCATTTCGGTCAAAAAAGCGCAAAGCAGTATTTTGTGAATAGCATTTGAATTGCTTGCGTTGAAAGACAACGCATAACTTTGGGTTTAATTACGAAATTTCACTAAATATTAGCAGTCTTAATGGTTATAGTCTTTGTTGGCTTCCTATCTATAACATACCTTACATTTCGTACAACTTTAAGAATGATTTTAAACTAGACTTGGTCCAATATGTTGTGGCTTGATGTTACAATAGAGTTCAATGCCAACATTTTGAATTATTTTGAAGAAATGATTTTCCAGGGGATGTATAGAATAGTGTTTCAATCATGGCCCAGAACATAATACGAACTGGACCTTACATCATGAACAGTTGAATTAATGCTTTGCCTGGAAATTAGGAAAATACTTGTATAAACTTACAAAGCTGTACGCCACCCGTGTCGTCGTGTAGGTGAGTCTAAGTATAAATAAATGAAACTCCTTGTCTCAGAAGGAGATCGCCTGTGGTCAAAAGAAAATGGTGCACAAACAGCACAAGTACGCAAGCAGGAAAAAAAAAACCGGAAGTCAGGCGGAGGGAAGCGCTTCTTCAGAAACAACTTACCCGATGAACAGGAACGAATGGGCAATATCTTTCGGGACTGCACACAGATACACACGAATTGCAGCATCGGTCTGCGACGACAGAGTGCACCAGGCAAATGCATGAAAAGCGAAGAAAACCAAATTACAAGACGGAAACTATACAACCTGGAGCAGAAAGGAAACGAAATGGAAGAAACCTTAATTAAAGGATTATATTACCATTCCTCCTCCTTCCGCCCCATCAACCCGCCAAAGTGTGTACGTATCTGTGGAAAGCATTTCTTCTCTTTATTTTTTTTCTAATTCAGACCCAAGTTGTAGACATCCTTTCATCATTGCTGCTTCGAGACTGCTTCCACAGATGCCGCGCTGTTGCTTAACAGCAGTAACAGAGGAAATCCTTTTGATGATGGTAATTTGTTTACTGCCACCGCCCCCCCACCAGCCACCATTTAAAATTCGAAAAAGAAAACATTTCTCTTTCTTAAGAACGACTAGCCGTGGGGCGAATGACTGCAAAATGCTGGCCAAGCAGCGGTTGCTTTGGGGCGGACGCAAAGAGGTACCACTCGGTGTGGTAGCTTTGCTCTGCTAACGAAGTCCTTTTAGAGGGGATCTACGTAATTCTCTTTAAAATTGAACTCCTCTACACAATGGCCCTGAGCTGCTCTGACAAACGTTGGGGCAATAACCTCCTGTTGCCAAAGTGGCTACACGCTACCGTGAGAGCTGGGCGGGTGAACAAACAAAAGGGTGTGAAAACTAGGTGTAAGACAACGCAAAGTACACGGGACCGTTTTGTGTGCGGCAAACAGCCCATGGTTCGTGGCATCAAATTATAGCCACACGAGGTGGTGGCCTTTAAGCGTGGTGCCGCGGCGTCGAATGGCAGTACTTGGGTCGTGTGCGTCAATTTGCGTTGTCGGGGACGAGAGTGTTTGATTGTCGGCAGACTCAGTGTCCCGATTGGGTTCTGCTCAAAGCTCTCTGGAGCGTATCTCAAGAAGGGTAGAAAGATGAAAAAAAAACTCTTAAAAAATAAACACAAAGCTAACTTGTTAATTAAGAGATAGTTAAGTCCATTTTGATGCTCTTGTGTTTACGAAGGCGGAGAAAACGTGGTTATGTTAGTACCACTTTTTTCACATTCATCGTGCTCCACTTTACTTTGTGCATTTATGGCAAGCATTTTTTTACAATTATGAAGGAATGAGGGTGTCTTGTTTTAAAAGGAAAGTCCGTTTGACCAAGGGGTTATTCTGAGAAATTACAAGGAGGAATATTCATTGAAATACTGAGTCGGTTTTTTTTATACACGTTTTTGTGCATGAGCATAATTGAGACGGAAATAGCTTACCCGACGACGGTGAACGTTGATTTGCAAGCGGTTGGATCTCGCTTCTCATTGTAGTGTAGTATGTAGGTATACACCAGTACAGTTCCATTCCTGTAGATGATGCAGCAGTTAAAGGTAACCTTCAATTAAACGCTGCGCATTGTGTGGCAGGTAGCGACACTTTTTTTTGTAAACAAGGTATTCAAGTGGCTGCAGGTCAAGGGCAAGCAGTCGAAGGTTCCGTCATATGCAGATATTTTAAAGGAAGTTATGATTACTAAACAATGGCTTCAAGCAATTCCGATTGAATTTACTGACTTGGAGTGACGTAGTAAGGAACGCAAAGAATATTTTGAGAAAAACAACTACTTACGCATTTGTTTGGTAACGTAGAACGAATGTCCCCATGACTTCCGAGGCGAGCCTTGAATGCGATTCCATCAGGTGGGCGACCGATTGGCAGACCCAGGACGAGGTGGTTGGACCAAGTTCAAAAATTCGCCGGGTTACGCTTGGGCATAGCTCCTGATGAGTTAGAGTCGATGGCGGAGGATCGAGTGGTCTGGAGATCTCTCGTGAGTGCATTGTCCCCGCGACCCCTTTAATGGATCAAGCGGGTAACTGAAGATAATGATCTGGATGATTGCGAGTTATACTAAAAAAAAAGTACTTATGGGACCGTCTTTGTCCGAGTTTGACTTCGAGGTGTATTTTTACTACTGTTTTCAGTTAAAAATGTTTAGTTACTAATTGCGTCGAGCTATTGGGTGGTGTAAATGAAAGCCAAGGGAAAACTCCGAGTGAACACTCATAAGTGAATTGTTTTCGTTAAAGGACACTCAATTCGGTGTGAATTAACAAAATTCCGCAAAGTAGGTTCTTTCCCCCAAGTTTAAAGGCTCAACTATAATGGGCATGATCGATCATTAGCTAGTGTCAAACGCGCATGGGTAAGTGAGCGAATACACCCACCCCTATGAGGCAACCTATAATGTCGTCCATGAAAGATTGCGAACATTTCGTTAAGCATGTGCAAAACACAAATGTTTCGTTAAGCATGATCTAGTGCGAAATGAATCGCACCGCGCATATGCGTATGTGAGAGATAGAATACAGACAAGAAAACAAATTTGAAAAATGAGCAAATCAGCTTATTTTGCTTTGGTATTCGTACATACATACACATATAATCGAACTGGAAACATGAGGAATCCATAATAAATCAAAATTAAATAAAAAAATAAAGCAAGCAACGGAAGAATTTCTGACAGGAGGCTATGCGCGCATGTGCTTATTATAGTTACTCATTTTTTTTAGCAAACATGACGAAACAGTTTGTCCAAACTTGACACTAGCTCATGCTCGCTCATGCGCATTATAGTTGAACCTTAAGTATAAAAACTAGAGTATAAAGCTGTCAAATTTATTTGTCAACATTCTTGTAAATTGATCAACAAAAGCAAGGATTGTTGTAAGCATACATACAAGCATACAAACAAAAATATATTGTTGTTTTTTTTTTCTAATATCATCCAAGCAATCCGTAAGCTACACCTCCAATGCACACCCAACTTCCTCAAGCGTTCACTCAATGCATGCCTTCTTTATTCACACCAAAATGGAGGAAACACTCAACTGTCAATGTGAGTATAGGGTTTTCGTTAAACTTAACGAAATTTACTTTTATTCACACCAGATGAGTGTTCCGTCCAAACTGCCGAGGGAACACTCACACTGAATTTTTATTCACACCACCTATTGCTACTTAGTAAGAAAATCACTTGTACTTATTAATAAAAAATAAAATCGAATACACGTATAACGTTTTTTTTCATGTCATTCCATTCATCTTAATGCATGCAGCCCTTAATTTACAATATTAGCGGATTACTCCCTATTTTTTAACAAGCTGTGTAATTTTGTGTTTGACAGCCATTGAAAGCCAACTCAATTGATTTTAACGAAAAGCCATCACCGAAACCACTGGAAAGCTTGATAATTACTATGGGAACTCCACAGTACGCACCATAGATTTAAATGGCTGAAAAGTGGTTTACTGAGGTCCGTTGGGATATATGACGCCGAAGGCTCGGGTCGCCAAAATAGGTAGTCACTTCAGAAATCGACGATAAAATCCATAGACTTATATTGAGCGGTCGGAGAAAAGTGGCTGAGGCAATTGAGTAATATAGCCTGATACCGATAATTTCAATCCTGCTGTACGGCGCGGAGACATGAACAATCTCAAGAGCGGGTGAATACGTCCTTGGTCTCTTCAAGAGAAAAGTTCTGCGTACGATATTTGATCCTGTTTGCATTGACGGTATTTGGAGGAGAAGATTCAATCACGAATTGTATCAGCTGTACCGCGACATGAGCCTAGCCAGGCGTCTACGGATCCAAAGCCTAAGGTGGCTGCGCCATGTAGAGCGTATTTACAACTCAGCTCCGGCCCGAAGAGTCTTCGACTCTGAACTTGTGGAACAATGCAACAGGAGAGGCCTGCGTCTAAGGTGGCGCGCCAATTGGAAAAGGATCTCAACCAGCTGGGTGTGCGAAACTGGAGACAGCTAGCCAGAGATCGCGCTAGTTGGAGAGGTTTGTTATATTGCTATCTGTGAGATGCGTGCGTCAAATTCTTACTCACACTCGACCACCCGAGTGCTTAGTCACTATGGCAAAAATCCATAAAATTGCCTAAGAACTGCATATTATAGCATATTCGCCGAATTTACACCCCTGCAATGCAATAAATATAATAAAACAACTCAGTGCTGGCTTCGTAGAAAGGAAAAAGCCATTTTTAACGCCCCACGGAGCAAATTCGTGGTCTTATTAAAAATGCACGGCCAATGCCATCATAAATCCCGGAAGATGGTATCAAAACCCAACTTCCCTTGAATCGACCAAGACCCTGACCGCGAATCATGAACTTCATCGTGCCTCCCACCAGTAGCCAAGCACAAAGGAACTAGGCCCAATTGCAAACTCGGTTCCCAAAAAAAAAAAAACCTCACATTGAAGCAGTCCCTCGAAAAATGAATTTGAAAGACGAACGCTTATGCCGCATGAGTTATTTCAATAAAATACTTGCTCCCTTGCCACGTCCAAGGCCACCGTCCAGGTTCAGTCCAGTTGTACATAATACCAACCATTCGCTTCCCACCACCGACAGAGGCAAAGCTACCACTGCCTTCGCTTAAGGGTCAGCACAGCACAGCACTGCACGCAATTAACTTTTAGAAAAACGCTTTTAATTGGAACCAGGTCAATTAAGTTCGTCGTAAATATGTTCCACTCTGGTTTCGTAGGCCTGCATTCATTAACTTCAACCACATGCCCGGCAATATTGCAAAACTCTGCTCCATTTTAATCGTTCATCGCATCCACCATGTCCCCCAAGCCAGGGCACAGCAACCGCACCCCACACCTGGTAATTCAATCTTCAACGCACAAGCGATCATTATGGCTCGGTGTGCGTGTAGGGGAGTGCGCTGGCTTCCTCGAAACATCCTGCAAACAGTGCAAAGGTAAATATCTGCCGGCTTAAATGTGTATCCAACATTTTAGCCTGAGCACACACAGGCAACGGCTTGGTTTACCCGCCGCACACCGTTTGGCGCCCTATCTCTGCACACCGCCCGCAGAATACTCATCCGAAACACGTGCTTCCTGTGGAATTCATTATAAATAGAAAAGTTATTGCCGCCACATGTACATTAGTGTTAGTCAGTGGTGAACTTTGATAGGTGTGCGTGCGGCTGCGGGCGATGCCAGAGACGTCAGTCATCAAGCAGTCAGTCATTGAGCCGAGCTGAGGGGCCACAAAAATCCTAGATACCGCCTGGAATCATCCCCCCGGCAAATTACCCGTTTGTGCACGTTTCTTGTTGACCAAAATGTGTACTCAGCTTCGCATGTAAGCTTGCTGTAAACACACTTGATTGTGTTAAAATGATAATGGGCGCAAATACCGTTGGAAAGGTAACGGACGGGCATGGGAGCCCATCTGCTGTTTACAAGAAGTTTATTCGTATCTGATGCTAAGTTACTTTCAAAGTCAAACCGAATGCGCGGAATGAGAAAGCGATCCCATTGAATCGGGTAATGTACACATTGCGTCTCCTTGCCGTTCGCGTTGGTTTGTTGCTAATCGCAGAAAGTTATCCCAGGCATTGAGTGGATAAGCAGAGCACAGACCGACTAATTCCGCCCGTTCTGCATCAAAACTCATAGGAAATTCGTTCACGTTGCAAACATTTGCATACATTAGTTTAGTCCACTTCGGGGAAGTTTAAGGGAGGTTATTAGCGAATTCGGACTGTGCTCAACTTTGTTGCTTTTGGTGTGGCGAGCGTGTGTTGTTTTTCGATCGTAACAAATTGGGGGAAATTAGTTTGTTTTGTTTCCTATCGTATTGACATTTTGATTTGATCATCAGTTAGTTGTGGTTGAGCATCAGTTAGCTCTCGTCACACATCGTCGTCTAGATTAGGTGGCGTTGCAATCAGTGGTAAACTTGAGCTCCAACTGAAGTGTTTTTCTGTTCAATTTCGTTGACATGTTTAAACATCTGGCTAGAAAATTGCTATTGAGCTACTGAGGAAACTAAGTCTTAGGATTTACGAAGATGAAGGTGATCACAAGTTTTGTAGAGGACAACCGAAACCATTACATAATTTATCAGAGATACGGCATGTTTTCATCGTAAGCTTATAGCGATTCAATAAAACGGTCATTACCTCAGAACTTCATACTTCATTCTTATTAAACACAGAACGCAAAAAAAACGATCTGCCTCAAAAAAAAGGACAATATAAGTGACTTTATTGAAATACTGGAATATAAAACAAAAGCTTAAACTCTTAAACATAGATTCCAATGAGAGCATTGTCAAGTTAAAAAATGTGAAATTCATTTACTTAATTATTGTCAACAATACTATCACACAATTTACTTCTTCATTCATTTTACTTAATTTATATTTTACTTTACTAGTCGCATCTTTTTTCAATTCTTAACTGTTACTGACCAATTTAAAAAGGACATTTCTTGTGATAAAAAAGAAATGAAATTACCGATTTATTTCCTAAATATAACCTTTCATTACATTCTTCAAATACCATCTTTTGACACGAATGTTGGTAGTTGGTAGTAGAGGGGGCAACACCCCCAATTTATTAGGCTTAATACAAGCGGATAACTTAAACAATCTAAACTCAAAAACCAAAGCTTAACCTAGAGAAAAAAGGGAGGACTAGCGCAGGAAAGAATGAGCTTTTGCTAAGGTGGAAATCGAAAGAGTATTCCATAGTGTTAGCCTGGCTTAACATTCTTGATACCGGTGAGTTCAAGCCGTAATTAGTCCGATGTGGTCTAATGCGGAAGAGGGCTGCAGACCTTAAATTGTATGGGTTGACGCTAAGAGACACAAATTCAAGAAGTGCGGGGCAGTCTGTATTACCAGTAATCAGTTGGTGGAGGAAGAGCAGATCGGCAGTTTTGCGACGGTTTTCGAGGGACTCGAGGCGAATTAGTTTAAGGCGATCAGAGTAAGGAGGTAAGTTGGTTCTGTCAGTCCAGGCAAGATCACGTAGAGCGAAACGTAGAAACCTACGCTGGACAGCTTCGATACGACGAATGTGGACCGCGTAATGAGGTGACCGTACTTGGCTGGCATATTCGAGAATGAGTCTGACGAATGTGATGTATAGAGATGATAATAGAGGATTCGAAAATTCTTTTGACCAAGCGTAGAATTTGCTCTACTTATATTGTCAATATGGGAACGAAAGTTGAGCTCACGATCACAGATAACGCCTAAATCGCGTAAAGATGATACTGAAGGGACTAATTCATTGCTGAGGAAATAGTTTCTATGTGCGTGCGGTGGACGTTTGCGGGAGTATGTAATGAATTGACATTTACATTTAAGTTGGAGATCGTTTTTTTGACGCCAAATAGAAAAACTATTTAGGTCATCTTGAAGAGAGTTGGAGTCAGAGGGGGAGGAGATGAACGAATAGATTTTCATGTCATCGGCGTAAATAGAGAGATGAGAGTTCATAATAATACGGTCAACATCATTGATGGTAAGTACTACCTTGTAGTACGCCAGAAGTGGCTTTGATGGACTTGGAGACAGACGGCATGAAGGTAACTGTATATTCTCTGCTTTCCAAATAGGATTTGATCCATTTGATGAAGTGAGGTTGAAAACCTAGAGCTGTGAGTTTAAATATAATGGCTAGGTGCGAAACTTTATCGAATGCTTTACTAAAGTCGATGGCTATTACATCGACTTCTTTCCAGTCTTTAAATGCGCATAATCCCTGAAACACAAATTCAGTAAGGTTCGTAGTCGTCGATCTGCCTTTCAGAAAACCGTGTTGGGAAGTTGAAAATAATGCTTTGCAGTGAAAAAAACATAGAATCGCACACAATGCTTTCGAATAGTTTAGGTACACAAGATAGCTTAGCGATGGGACGATAGTTACTTATGTCGTTTTTTGGACCTTTCTTATGTATAGGGACAATAAAAGAGTTCTTCCAAAGCTGGGGGAAACATAATTGTGAGAGGGACATATTGAAAAGAGTTGCTAGGGGTTGAGCCAGGTGTCCAGGGCATTTCTTAAGGACAATTGCAGGTAACCCATCGGGATCTGGGTTATAGTCGTCCTTAAGTGTGTTGATCTTTTCTTCAACAAGGCGCGCAGTTACGTGAATAGAAGCTAATGATGTTTGGGCGGAATTGTTCAGATATAAGAAGTAATCTTGATCGAGTTCAGTGGTATACCTCATGTAAGTGCAGCGACACTATGACATAACTAGAAATTGCAAAAGCCGATGAACTCTCTAGCCTATGCTCTAACACCGGGACGATATAATCTATCCACAGTATTCGGCGATCGCTACAGCCTACCGGACACTGCCTATCATAACCGGACACTACGTAAGTGGTATACTTACAGGACGGGACACCATACAACGATTTCTGCAAAAGTTGCATCGATGAAGAGAAAGTAGGAATCACAAATCGCCTCCTCTGCTCGTAAAGCGCTCTGGCAATTAGGTGCTCACATCTAGGGGCTATTTACTACTATTTCAACATTCTAAGCGAACTACATAGTATCAGCGTTAGCCAGCTAAACCACTTTGTTACAAGCACCGACTGGTTCAAAGTTTAGGTGTAGTCAATCCGCGTGATATCACAATGGGCCTAATTAAGTGCTACCAACCAACCTAACCTACTCTTGAGATTGTTCAAGTAGCCAAAAACATCCATTCATTGATCAGTGGATACTAAGATCACCACCAGGTTAGATGCTGCCATAAATCCCCGTGCTATGGCAGATCCATTTTATTTTCCATTTTTCTTAATTTTTATTTTGTGATTCCCTGTGCATATAGTTGTTCTTATATATTTTTCTGTCTTAAGTAAATCACTATTTAATATGTGTAAGTAATGTAGGTACTGAATTTTCTTCTGCGAATCACTGCTGAATCGCAACAACATCGACCCTTTTTTGACTGGTGACGGAAAGTAGATCACTTACAACAACTTCAAGCGAAAACGGTCGTAGTTGAATAGCCAGGATTGACGGCCAGGAAGGTTTTGCCTTGTGTTTGGTGGGAAAAGCGGGGAATCATCTACTATGAGCTGATCAGTGGCAAAACTGTTAGATCGGACCGGTATTGTCAACAACCGCTCAGAAGTGGCCAGCTTTGGCCGATAGGAGAGGAATGATGTTCCATCAGGACAACGCCAGGCCGCAAACATCGATAGCGACTCACCAGCTCGGGGATCTTGGTTGGGAGGACCTAGCACCAAGTTCTCCTCAAGCGATGGTTGTGAAACATGGCTCTTTTACGGGACAGCTATCACATTGCCATCAAAATGGTATAAATAATTAATCCAACAAAATGGCTTTGACCTAAATCTGTTTTTACATTTGACTACACCTAATTTGTTCCTGTTTTAAGTACATTACATATCCCCGCTTGAATTTAATTTTTGTCTACTAACTTTTGTGAGTGACTGTAAATAAAAATCAAACATCAAAGCTTGCTTTTTCTATGCATATGCACATATTTAATGAGGAGTGTACAAGTTTCACTTCAAATTTAAAAAATCGCTCATCGATTACTCGTTCCAGCGAATCGCTATCAGAAACAAACAAAGCAAATGATAAATTCATCGCATAAATAACCTACTGCTATCCCCATTACGGATCATAACGACAACGGCCTACATTCAAATGCGTACAATATATTCCCACACGAAACCCATCTCCATCACCCCTTCAACTATTGCATTGACAACTTATTACCAAATTTTGAAACATCTGTTATTTACAGTTACGCGCATACCCTCCCACACTCTGTCATACCCGAAACACCTGTGCCATGGAATAATGATAAATTTTCACTTCACTAACGACCCACTTATACACCTTTTGCGGGAAGACATGACCCACAACCGCCGCTGATCCTCCTTGAAGTGGGAAACATTTTAACAGCCAGCAACCACCCTTCGGGTCTCGACTTTTCACTTATAATTTAAATTACGTGCAAGTGAACTCCCCTTCCTCTTCCCCTTCCTCAAAGGTTGAGTGGGAGCGCATTGGGTGGTATTTTTTACAGTTGCGCCTGTTTTAAATAAAACATTAGAATCACTATGACAATCACGTACGAAAATGGGGAAAATTGAATTTACGAAATTTATGCTATTCTCCCGCCATGCTACCTGTTTTCGACTTCTCATTCAGTGTCCTTACCCGGACGTGACGGTTAGGCGCTGGCTGGCTGCCGGATGTTGGATGGATGAACATTTAACATTGCTGGTGCCAAAGTGGAATCACATTTTGATTTGAATGACATCATTTGTTTTTGTGTCAGGTGAATATTTGATTCCAAGTGGACGGTGGTAGGTATCTTAGATGGTAGATGGTGCTGGCGGTGGAAAGCTTCGTGGTGAGAAGAGAAGTGCATAGGATATCGGGTGGTGGGACTTGCTATCCAGTTCCAACTTGTACTAAGGTTAAGTGCACACTCTGCCGACTGAGCTTATTTCACTCAATTTGATATTTATGATATCCGTTGTTGTTAACTATATTTATTTTCGATTTATTCACTTTAGTACTCATAATTTATATGTCACGATTTGCTGGCGGTACATGGGCATTTTTTTTGCTGCATATGTTCTCTCCTCAACTGAGACTTAAACGTCAAAGGAAACCTTACTGACATGATTCGAAACAGTAATGCCTGAAACACAATAGTGCGTTGCTGCGTTCGACTTCAATGTTACGGAGGGGTGCGATGACGCACTGCGATAATCAGCTGTTCACTCTCTCTCTCTCTCAAATACCAGATGAAAAATATTGTGTCAGATTCCTTGGTCCGAATTCAAATTGATTTTGTCGTTAAAATGTAGTCAGCTGTTTATCATCGCACCAATCTGCCAAAAAATTTCCAACATGTTCAATAATGACATGCGATGGTCTTACGATTTACGATCTTCTCATCTCTCTCATTTTGCACTTACGTAGGTCGCCGCAGTATTCTGTGCATGGCCATAGAATTGTGTGCGTTGAAAGACGACGAAAAAAAACAAAAAAAAAACGACTATTGTGTTTCAGGCATAAATATGTGATGTAAGGAGTAAGAACCTTTAAACTTGTCAATCTTCCCCCAAAATTGTACTGAAGTAAATGCGGAAGAGAGGATTCTAAAGCACTTTTTTTGCGGGAGCAGGTGAACTTTTTCAAAACACTGAGTATTGTGATATTTTCCCGCAATAAAGACACTTCCCTTCTTAACTTATTTCTTCTTGTACTTCAATAAGTCGAATACTTATCTACCGATTTTCATTTGTCGATTTGTACACGTTGGACAGGTCATTAAGGTCAACTAGTGCAGTAGCAAATCATTACTGGGTACTAAGTATTCCAGAATGTGAACTGTACCAAAGCGTTACGGTCACCACGTTGGCGGTACGTGTTCAATTTCGTTAGACCGCTTTTACACACGGAACTTTTTACTCAAGATTTTCTGCAATTCCCTTTTGTGATCGCAAGCCACTTTTACACGTGTAGAAATCAACCCAGTTGAAATTCCTGCTCAAATTTTCCGCTTCCTATCCTTTCACACATGTGTCATCTCTTTCTCACATATGTGTAGCATGCTTCCAATACCCAACACTGAGAAGGCAAGAATAAAGCAATTCTTAAAAACGAAAAGAGATAAAACGGAATACGAAGGACCAATCGCAATTCTCGAGCACACGCAACTCGGGCTACCCCTTGCACGTTTCACCACCTTTCCAGACAAAATTGGAAAGTTGCCTACGAATTTAGCGTGTGTAAAAGCGGCCTTACTTGCCTATGCTGGTGTATAGCTACTGTGAGCGTGAAGAGCAATACAATATACAGGGTGTGCCAAATAAAAGTTTAATTTTAAAAATGCAATAAAATTAACAAAATTCAATTTGTTCCATGTATTATCATTTTATTAGTAAGAACAAACATTCCCATTAATTATGAAATACAGCGTCGTTTAAGTGGCGACCAATTGACATCGCCAAGACGGCTGATAACACGATTTTGGAATTTGGTGCGCAATGGATCAATTGTGGCAGGGGCTGTGTAGCACGGCGCGCCGTCCTGAATGAACCCGAAAGTAGTCCAAATCCATGTCTTCAATTTCAGTAAAAAAAAAGTCGGATAACATGGCTCTGTAACGCCCACCGTTGACCGAAACGTTTGTCGCAGCCTCATTATCGAAGAAGGCCACTGGCCACAGCAGCCGCATTCTCATCTGTGCGCACCGTACGACGACGGGGGCCATGAGTGTTGTTCACTAGCACACCAGTCTTACGAACAATATGCAGTACGATAGCAGTCGCTGTGGGTGCTTCCTTTCGGTCAGAACTTATTTTCAAAAAAAACTACAAAAAACCCATTTTGGGCTACACAGCACTCACTTTGGAAATGAGTGTTCAATATTTTCCAACGCTGCTCAAGCGTAAAGCGATTCATTTCGTTCCGCGGAAGTATGATACTGACTTTCTGTTAAGATTTCGGGCGGGAAACAGCCTATGATTTAAAAAAAACCACTAGATGGCATATTAGTTGATTTCTGGTTGGTGGTATCGTCGTCTTCTCACACAGGCAATGCCCAAAATACTGAATCGGAAAGCTCTTCTTAACACCGCTGTTATACGCGTTTGGATTTAATGTGCTAGGTTAATGGGACTGCTCTTTGGTAAGACATTAGACACTTCTGGCAAGACTTTGATGTCATTCTAGGCGGGACTTATGTCAAAAAAGCCAAATTGTATCTTGGACTGTCCTGCTTCTAAGTCCTCCGCGGATATTTATGCCAAATTACGTTGACAATGGGTCTTATCACCTGAAAAGTTTGTGATGTGATCTTGTTGCTTGTTTTGGAACAATTTGCAGTTTCATATATCAAAAGGTGTGTCACGAGTTAAGTACTTAGGCAGTACCACTATTCACTGGTGGAATCATAACTTTGGTACGACATCCTACCATTGGGCAACGCAGCTACAATTCACCTTGCTAAGCTACAAAAACGACAAAGTAAAATAACAAATCATATTCTGCAACAAGGAAGCCATCGGGGTGAACAAATGTGTTTTTTTGCGAATAGAAGACATCTATCGAATAAGACACTGGAATAGTATGAAAATGGAAGATTAAAAATACCGATTCAACATGAGGTCAACCCCCGAAAAAAAGCCCGAGGTCTACGTGATAGTCCAACATTTCAGAACAAATATGAAAGAAGACAGCTAAAGTACACATGTATGCACAGTGGACTCTCCCTAAGTCGAATTGCTCTCTAGCTTTAAGTTTTTGTTCGCCATGTTTTGGCAATTCCCTCTATTTTCCATACAAAAAAACCATTCTCTAAATCGAACTCCCTCTAACTCGAACTAATTTTGATATCCCGTGAGAATTCGACGAAGGGAGAGTCCACTGTAGGTGTAGCTCCAAAAATATTAACCTAATTATAAAAATAATAATATGGGTGGCGCTACAGCCCATAGAGTGCCAGTGGAGTCACGAGTGGAATTTGCGAAATTTAAACGACTTATTAGATAATTTAAAAAAATATTAGCAGTACAAAACTAAGAACACGTTTTCTACTTTCTGTCACTTCTTCACATTCTATAAATCATCTAAAAACTAAAAAAACGTTACCTTTAACATATAGAGGGCACTTTAAAAAAATAAAGATTTATACTGCAAAACAACCGCCTGCAGACAAACCGAATGATTTTTTTTTATATTGATGTATAAAATGTGAATATTAATGTGAAGTAAGAAAAAATTAAATAAGGAATGAAAAACAAACTATAACCCCCGAATATGTCCAGTACGTCGGAACAGGTTTTAGCACTCGATATATATATATATATATAACAGCAATTGTCAATACTCAGCCTGAAATATTTTCGAATAAGCCAGTTCATTTGAACTCTTCCAAAGACTTTAAATAAAACTCGATGCAATTATACGCACTGGTATTGAGGATAAAATCATTGGGTTATGGTTGTCAAGATAAATGTCACCACCCAAGACAAGGTTACATTAGCGATGGGCGATTGTGAATAAATTTCACAATCGAATAAATTGGCAATTGTTAAAAATTGAATTCGATTGTCGATTTATTCGGTCTCGTTCAATAACAATCGAATAATAATCGAATCCAATCGAACTTTAGAATTTATTTTCATTACCTATAACACCAAGAGAATGTGACTATGTATGGGTACAAATGTATGTATCTCTCGATTTCTTCATCTGTAGAATTCAGTGCGCTTATTGATTTTTTTCTGAAATCCGAATGCAACCCTGGATACCAAAAAAAAAACATTTTCCTTCACTTTAATATTTATTGTCAGTTTTATTTTAACCAAAGTAATGAAAATTCAAAACAAAACAAACAATTGTTAAATACAGACAATCCAACAATCTCTCTCACTAAACCGAAGAATGGGCGAATACACATACAAAATCCAACAATCTCTCTCGCCAAATCGAAGAATCGGCGAATCACGAATCACGCAAATCGCAATCCAACAATCTCTCTCAATCTCGCCGAATTGAAGAATCGGCGAATACACACATTCGATGCCGAGACGATTGGAATTGGACATACAAGAATCGCAGATCAACAATCGACTCCGTTCAATTTTAATTCGAATAATTGGAATTGTGAGAACAATCGAATTATTCGATTGTTTTTATTCGCAATTGCCCATCACTAGGTTACATGTCTTGTAGCACTTAAGTGCATTCTGTACAAATATGATGCACCTCTTTTTCCTCTCTATATCGGGGTTGTTTTGAGCTTCAACCAACAAGATTCTCCAGCCAACTAAGCTCTTGGGCAACACTGCTAGATGTCTCCAATTTCACAGGGTAAGTTGACTTAGATCATTTTCTTCTATACGCCATATGTGGCTATCGAAGATGTCTGACACAAGGCCATACCTGTAGTCAACTTAAGCTATGTAGACATAAGATCGTTCCTTTTTGTTTACTTAAGTACGGGCGAAGTAAATCGATCTCTAGGCACTAATATGTCTATTGGTATTCGAATTTAGACTCAGTTCCCCAAACCAATTATATGCACATTGAATTTTGACGACGCTTCGGCTACACTTCGTTTGATTTTGACATGAGCTTTTTTTCCCTCTTGTACAACCCATGCCGGGAAGGCAGCGCATTATCCACCAAGATAGATCTATTGTGTAGGAGGGTTGGAGTTGTCTCAGACGTACTACTTCCCTCATGAAAGATATTAAGTTTTTTGTAGTGGAGTTTATTTTTTAAACCACTGAAGTGAGTAATATAAGTGTCGAACAGTCGCACAAAATGTGGTCTGAAGTTTCATCCTCTTCGAGGCAGAGCCGACAGAGCTTGTCTTGACACGGGTGTAAATTGTTTAGGTGGTAGTTCAGGCCACAATAGCTGGTAAGAAAGCTTGTTAGCAATCTTATGTTTTCTTTGTTAAGATTGAGAATTTCCTTATATGAATAAGGCCTGATTAGTGTTTAAACGTTTGGATTGCCAGAGACCATGACCACGTGTCCACTGGTCCAGGCGAAATTTTGGTTTCCCATTCGTTAAAGAGAGCTGTAGCTGGTGTCCAATTGATATTGCAGTACGGTTCAGGACCGATGAATACAGATTCCTAGCCAGCCGTCGCGGTCTTATCTGCGGATTCGTTGCCTCCCTGTGTCCAGTAACCTAGCCAAGCTTCTCTTTGTTGTGTCTAGCAAGGGATTGAGTGAATGAGAGCGTCATAGCAACATTTGACTGTTTTGGTGTTAACTAAGTTAGACGAGAGTGCATTTAGCGCTACTTGACTATAGCCAACATAAGCTTTAGTCAACGTGGGTTCAGAAAAGGCCAAGAACTTCTTCACCCTCATCTGACTTCTATAAAGTTAATTACATTTCTTCGAAAAAGACCCCGCTTCTTAATTCGCATTGAAATGCCAAGTAATTCAGTGCCGCTCTCGTCTGAGTGATGGGTCGATCTATGCATATCGAAAGCACACTGATCATGTTGTCCAGTTAAACTTGCGGTAGCATATGACCCCATCACCAGTAATTAAAGTACTACTGACGTTGAGAGATACGTAAAGGCACAAAATAATAATTTAGTCATCAGCTAAAAATTTATTGTTTCAATTTACTGATAATTACGAAGTAAAGAGATCGGAAACGCATGTCAACAATCTAGAGCCTTATCGGAAAAGCCAAATGTATAAGCAATCAGCGGCGATCTGCACAGCCAAGCAGCCATAAGGGCCATCTCCTCAGTATACACTTCCTCCAAATTGATGCAACAGTGTAACGAGGAACTCAAAAAGGCGAGTAGCAGGTGTAATAAAGGGTGATTTTTTAGCTATTATCTTCTTGGCAACACTGGTTTAAACAGCTGACGCACGTTTCGTGTTTTGTTTCACTTTCAAACATCTTCAGTTTGGTCTATAATTTAACCATGAATCGTCTTACAAACGAACAACGTTTGCATATTATTGAATTTTATTATCAAAATGCGTGCTCTGTTAAGAAAGTTCAGCGACGAAGCTCATTTTTGGCTCAATGGGTACGTAAATAAGCAGAATTGTCGATTTTGGAGTGAATATCAGCCAGAAGCATTGCAAGAGCTACCAATGCATTCAGAAAAAGTCACAGTTTGGTGCGGTCTATGGGCTGGTGGCATCATTGGACCGTACTTTTTCAGAGATGGAGCGAATCGTAACGTAACTGTGAATGGTGAGCGCTACCGTGAGATGATATCCAACTTTTTTTTGCCCAAAATGCAAGAGCTTGATGTGGTTTCAACAAGACGGTGCCGCATGCCACACAGCACGCGCAACAGTGGACTTATTGATAGGCGAGTTCGGTGAACATTTTATTTCACTTTCGGGACCGGTTAATTGGCCGCCTAGATCGTGCGATTTAACGTCTTTAGACTATTTTTTGTGGGGCTATGTTAAAGCTCGTATCTATACAGACAAGCCCGCTTCAATTGACGCATTGGAAGACAACATTGAAGCATTTATTCATGAGATACCGGTCGAAATGTTGGAAAGAGTATGCCAAAATTGGACTAAACGGATGCACCATTTGAGGCGCAGTCAAGGTCAACATTTGCATGAAATAATCTTCAAACATTAAATTATATGGACCGTACTATCGATTCAAATAAAGATTTCATGCATTTTTTTGAATTTTATGTGTTTTTTTTTTTTGAAAAACTTTCCTATAGCTTTTAAAAAATGACCCTTGACTACTCTCGTCTGGGTTCCAGGCCACAGCAACATAGAGAGAAATGGGATTGCCGACGAACTGTCCAAGCAAGGAGCTTCCGGTAACGCCCCCGGTGAGTGGGTAGACCCCCACAATCAACATACCCAAACACGCCATCTATCGACACTTCCTGTCCTTAGCTCGTAGAAGGTGGACTAGGTCTCTAGGAAAACCTGGCCCCCCACACTAAAAGGACTGATGACCTCCTCAAAAGAAATCGTTTCATAAGCTAGAGCTCTAGAGTAAGCTAGAGTCGTGGCTGTAACCACGGGACACTGGTCTATAGGTATCCACGCTGCTAGACTCGGAATACCGTTCAACCCACACAGTCGCAGTTGCCTTGACATCCACTCAGAGGAAAGTCTGCTTTACTTTCTATGTGACTGGCCGGCACTAGTAATGCAAAGATATATCGCGTTCACCCTTCCTTAAGATCGTTAACCAAAACATATCTAACATAATCAATTTGCTATACTCCCGAGGCTGGATTTAGCTAACCAAACTACGGTCTACGAGGTGTGGCATCAAAACGACGCGCAACTGCCCGATTGTGAGACAAGTTGGTTAGCCACTTAAACCAACCAATTAACCTTAACCAATCAATTTCAAGATAATCTTGTGGTAAGCACACGATTCTAGCGACACTAACTCATCAAGAGTTATGTATGCCTAAGCACAACCAGGCTAGTTTTTAGACTTGGTGATGGGTCTGCCAAGCGGTCGCCAAATTGATGTCACGTGACCAAACCATCGAAGCACATCTCTTTTCTTTCAAAGAAGCAGCTGCTCAACGCTCAGCTCCTCGCGCACTGCATTGTTTTTCACCCTATCACGGCGAATAACTCTCACAACAGCTTTTCTTAAACTACTTCACTTTCGTAGCCAAAAATGTATCATCTAGCCATTTAATTGTCCTCTGCTGTTGCTGTAGAAGTTAGGCGCAAGACCACGTCGAACCTAGTGCCGCAAAGTGAAGAACACCCTCATACTTGCACAGAATGAGCTTAAGTTCTCCAAGGCATATTGCATTATCTTGCCTCGTCAACCATTATCTTTTATTCAATAATCCTGAGAAGATACTAGTAGTTGCTACCAACCACACACCAACAAAGTGTGATAATAAAAACTCGAAACAGCTTTATATGCTCCATTCAGCTTTGTTCAAAGCTCTTAACAGAATTCGGTTGTGCTCGCTCAACTTTCAGCCATGTACACCTCTGAACTTTAACAGGGAGTAGCAGCAGGTATCATTATCACATCGGAAACATTCATGCCTGGCAATGGTCAGGTTCTCTTTTCTCTTATCTTCCAAATAATATTCCTAAGCAAGTACGTCACATTCCTAAATTGAAATCAACACCCCCGTCATATTCAACAACGCAATTTATTCTCTTCGCTTTCATATGTGCATACATATATGCAATGGCTACATGTATATGCATTCCTGTATCGAAATCATTTAACCAAACCTACAGGAAATTGGATTAAGCATCTGCTTACAAACAGGTTCTCTCACCCTCAGATGCATACCTCGACGGGTGTACGCTTCCTTGCCAAAATTCAACGTACGCACGGAAGTCGAAGACAATGAATACGCACTTTGGTCTCAACAAACCAAGTAGCAGGGGGGTGAACGCTTGTATATTTCCTTCTATTTTTTCGTTTCTCAGTCAATCCACTGCCAAAAATTCGCTCTTTCGAATCAGAACTGTCTCAGTTGTATCCCGAGAAGCAAGCACATTCGTGTTGGTCTCATAAAAATAATATTATTTTATCTATCTTCAGACATTATTTAATAAAGCAATGGGAAAGAAAGGAGGAAACGTAAGTTATGTAGTTATATTAGTTATTGTTTTTTGTCCATGTTTTTCGTTAACGTATGATTGAATTGAATTGAATTGAATTTGTTCTTCGCAAGCGACCCTTCGTGTTCAAGGTCATGGCTTTGATGGATCGCAATTTAAAAAAGAAAATGAAGTTTGGGAGTGATGTTCTGTGAGTTTATCGATTTCTGTTTGTCGGAAAGCAACGCTTGGTGCGTACTCTTAGTGCGTCTTCCATTTCCTTGGATTAACCCGGATGGACTACCAATGGTCTACTCCGGTCTGTGTGTGGGAATATTTCGTTAACTACAAGCAATGACGACACATTTCGTCGTTGCAATTAATCTCGATGGTTCTTCTTCCGCAATTCAAAAGGTATACGCCTACATTTGTGGAGAGCCAACACCATTCACACGGTAGCCATGGATTGTATAATCTCTTGTCGCACACATCATAAATTGAATTCATCTTCCAAACTTTGCCCAAACATACCACGTACGCACGTACATACATACATACGTACATATGTATGTACAAATAATGGACGCTAACGAATATAGCCTGATAGATTGCCAAATAAAAACGCTCGCTTTCTGTTAGTAAACAAAACAGATTGTCTATGAATAGACCTCATAAAATAGATACATAGTATGCACTTACCGGTTGTTTATGCGTTTCATTTTCCGACTTTAATTTCAGAAGAAGCCAGCCCCAGCAGCCCCCACAGCTGATAAAGCAGCTGCACCAGCTGCTGGCAAAAAGGCAAAAGCCGCAGCCGTACCTGTGCCGGAAAAGGTCAAAGTAGTGGAGGCCGCGAAACCGGCCGGTGTCAAGGGTAAGGGCGCTAAAAAGTAGCCGGACGCGCTGGATCATTTTTGTCTCAATTTCGAACGCAAAGAATGTGATAACAATACATGCTTACTTTAATGAAAAATACACACCTAATGTAAAAAACAAAAACAAAGTTATTATGTAAGAGAATGTTTCTTTTTTGTAAATAAGTTATGCTATTAATATTGTATTTCCAAACATGTACGTCAACTGAAAATAAAATGGCTTTGGAACAAATGGCTAGGATAACAAATTTATTTTCTTTATATTGCACCGTTAAATACAGTTCTATGGGTGGTGGTGGTGGTGGTGTGTGTTTGCTTGGGCGTGGGAAAGCTATCGAAACCACTCTTGTGACATTGCTCCAAAGAATGCCGCCGCTCCTGATTTCTGACTTCTTGCTGTGTCCGATTTGCGAACCGCTTTGCGTGTTGGTGTCTAAGAGAAGAACGGAAATTGAAATCGCATTAATAGAAGATGTTTAAGAAATATTTTCGTGGCAGTTTTTAGGAGGACAACAAACAAAACAGAAAAACCAATAAAAACGGGGGTACACTTGAAGGCAAACTATGGTGGTTTTAATTTTGAGGATACATACACACATGCGCATATGCGAACGAACTGAGGTGTTAACTAAAGGTGTTCCGCATCAAACAAGGCGCTAAAAGCAAGCCGAATTGTATTAATGGTTAGTTAGCAATTAAACGCAACCCTGACGATTAATTCTCTGTGCCGCAATCATCATTGACTCATGTCTATGTATTGTGATGTTTTTTAATGCTGTCCCCATGGTCATGGCAACAAAAAAGCATTGCTGATCAAACGTTCGCCTGGCAATTGATGTTAATTAAGCGAGTGATGAATCATGTGATATCTGTGACCCACCACCATCACAGGTTGTCGGCGATTCTCGGTTGCGTAAGTTTCGCTCTTTATGAAGAAAGCGAGAGTTGCGTCTACTCGTAAGACTCTTTCTAAATGGGTGATTCACTTTGATATACATATTTACTATAAATAGACAAAAGCAGTAGGTCTGTTCCGCTGTGCTACGCGTTCCCACTTCCCGTACTTGACGGTGTATCAACCTCTCTCTGAGAGAGAATTTCAATTCCACCGAAAAGTGTGAATCTTTGATTTTTGTTGCAGAGAGTACGGGAACAAAACCTGGTGACGGAAAATATCAACTGTCTGATATTTACGGATACTCTATGATTCGATGAACTCTGAGGTTGATGTGTGTTTTAATTGTTAAAGAGACAATGGACAATAACAGTTCGGTGGGTCTTCTTATTCTATGGTATCGTTGGTTGCGATATTAATAATAATATGGCGCTACAACCCGTAGAGTGCCAGAGTGAAGCTACAGCAACTACCCGTGTTGTTCTCTCACGAGTGGAAGGGACCTACAGCTTTATTCCAACTCCGAACGGTCAAGTTAGAGATGCTTTATGTAGACAGTTATACTCTTTGAGCATTGTCAGTGACTCGAAAGAGATGGGGCGGTGACAATTACTTTTGTCGTACAAGGATTCAAACCTAGACTCCAAGGTTTAAGTGCGTAGGAGTCGACGCACAGACCCACAACGTCACGGTCACCAACGTGCTGGTGACAGCAGGCACACTCAGGCCAGTAAAGGCGCAATGTGCTTCCACGCGGATCTAGTAGATATATGTATACATATATATATATATGTATATCCTCTTACGTAAACAAGTTGAAGCTTTTAACAAAGCGGTAAGAACGGCTGGAGCTAGTATTGCAAGCGATAGACTGACCTTTTCTTCGGGAGAATAAGGCGTTATAAGAGCTGAGAAGGTGCATATCCCTGCAACTTTAGCAGAAGTCATTCTGAAAACAAGTCTGCCAATGGAGCTGTGTCCAGTGACAAGCCCGAAGTACACGCCTGCTCAATTTCGAAATGAGGCACATGATGCCCTCAGATCATCTAGAACTAATGGCATTAATCGTTTCAATCGCTAAAGGACAAGATCAACGTGTGTGAGCTCTAGTGCGTCACAGTCCTCTCACACCCGCATAAAGTGGATGTTAGTGATGAAGGGTCTTCTCGTTAGGAGATAGGTCCCAGTCTTTCAGAGATATTCGAATTAAAAGTGACCGTGTCATGAGACATACGCGATGCACCGTCCAGTTCGATTCAAGTGCAAAGTGATTTTTGTCAGTCTGGCACTGGAGGTGGAGTGCGGTGGGCAACGTGTTTACTGCGGAGCATCTTCTTCAAATTGGCGTACGTAGATGTCTTTGACACCACCGCGCCTTCTCAACAAGCCGTGATGGAAGGCTTTCACGGGGACAATGTATCTCCTGTCGACCAAGAAAATATCACAAAACGTTTCTATCGATAGCTACAATTTAGAGTTTATGACGGAGCTTGTCAACCTCGGGGAGACTCTGAACTGCACAATGGACATCCTAGTGGAGATCTGATGGAGAATCGACTTTGCCAACTACCGTTTGCGGTCAAGTTTGCGAGGAAGATGAATGGATGAGAAGACACAACCGCGAACTCTACGAGCTGTACCAAGATGTGGGTGTAGTTCCGAAGGCAATAATCCTTGGACACCAATGATCCACATCATAGAGTCTTCGAATTCGAGCCCCCTGGTTCGTGAAGAAGAGGAGGACCGCGTTATCGCGGACAAAAGACAACTTGGCCTTGTTGACTGAAAGCGGCGTGCCTAGGACCGTCATCGATGGAAAGCAGCTATAGCTCAGACTCAGACCCTCCAAAGGTCGTTGGGCTGATAAGTAATTAAGTGTCATGAGACTTGATCGCCTCCGATGGCTATCAGTGCATATCAGGACAGTTCTCTTCGATATTACATTTTTCTTATGAGTCAATAAAAAGCGTCCTATAGGTTCCGTCCGACAGACGCTACACTGATTCGGTAATCGAAAAGATAATTGAATATTTAGATCGTTGGAGTAGGCTCTTGGTGCCACATCGCCTTTGTCTGCGAAGATTCCCAGAGGAGCATCCATCGTTTCATAGTCAGTCTTCCAGTGGGAGTGGATACTGGAAATACTTCGCGAAGATGAATTTAGAGGTCGGTGTCCGAGGGACGAGTCTAACTATGTTGAAAACGGTGGAGTATCCGAAGTCGGCTTCCTTCTAAATTGACAGTGACTGCAGGCTGCCAACTCAACCGTTTATATCTAAAGGCGAACAATTTAATGACATGTTCTGAGCATTGTAATTAGCGCTACAATTCATCTCGTTCAAACGATTGATGAGGTTGGGATTGACAGCCTTTTCAAGCGTTGTCCATCATATTGGAAGACCATAGACGAGTATGGACCTGACTACTGATACGAAAAGGCAGAGCAAGATGCCATGCTGTAGTTCCCACTGGCATACAAAGGCATGCATACTGCAGCTACCATTAGCTCAGCACCAAAAAGGATGAAAAAGAACAAAAAGAACTGATGAAGAGGCTGCAGTATCTTTACCCCGAACAAAGTACTTCGAACTCATGGACAAACGTACCCGCATCTTTCAAGCTGAAAGTCATGCCATACGGAGATGCATCTAAACCAATCTTGACAGAAACTATACCAATTGCGGCATAGCAATAATGTCGGATAGTCGAGCCGGTATCATGGCACTGGCTTGTGTTGGAATATACAGAAGCTCAAGGAGAAACATAGTAAGACTCTGCCGTGTACCTGGCCATACGTGGATAGAAGGCAATGAAATGGACGACTCTCTTGCTAGGAAAGGAGCATCCAAGCCCTTCACAATCGCCAAACAGGCTGTAGGACATCATGTCCTCAGAGAAGAATTCATGGAACTAGAAAGAAGGAAACGATCAGAAACCTAGAACAAAGCTCATGAAATGAAACAAGCCGATTAACTCCTAGGACAACTCTGTGGAGAATTTATGATGAAACTCCAGAAAACGTACTGGGATTTTGTGAGGCATTAGCCCACAGCAGAGAATAGTATCTGGGCACGCCTACTATCAGAGGAAGAAAAGAAGTCAGTAGTCCATCATCTCAGATTCCTGAAGGAAACACGAGTGTGATGAGTCCATACGGCTCAATACAACTCTGGAAAGTACTGTATGTGCCGGGAACGCCTAGAGTGCAGAGGTAACAAAAGGGGGCACAAAAGATCTGTAGGTAGCGGTGCAATATAGGCGTTAGAGGATCGTTTTGTGTATGGAAAATTGAGGGGAATGCCAAAACATGGCGAGTAAAAATTTCGAGTTTAAAGATATTCGACTTAGGGAGAGTCCACGGAGTACACGATGATACTAAAGTTGTACCGAGTGGAATGTTGCACATCCGCCTGATATTACCATTCTTATTGACAGTCAAGCTGCAAATAAAGCAATGTCGGCAACAGAAATCAAGTCCCAACTGTTCGCATGCTGGCGCGAAGAACTCATGAATCTCAGCACGCAGCACTCGATTACGCTGGGTCCCAGGTAGCCGGCAATGAGGCAGCGGATGAACTTTCCAGGAAAGGGCTGACACTAACCCGAGAAATCCTATGCATTCCTTCACCTCTTGCAGATGTTAAGAAGAAAGTGTATCATAGAACAGCAAATGAAAAGTGGAACTCGGGTGTTATGGCCCAAGTTGAAGAGTAAGAAAAACAGACAAACTCCTACAATGTGATAAAAAGCTTAGGGCAGGTAGATGGAACGCTTACTGGCCATTATCATCTGAAGTACCATGAAAACAAAATGCGACTGAGGCTGTGGTGATGAAGACTCAAACGAGGATACTCCTCAGTCTCTGCCAGTTGAGTCTTAGAACTCTGGGAGAACACTTCTTCCTGGACCTGCACGAAGTAACCATTGCCCCCTTAACCCCTATTTTCAGGTTTATCAGGATGTCAGGATGGTTGGACAATGAGTGGACATGATGAGTACGAGAATGTTGTAAAGAGAGATATATTCCTTCCGTTGGGAATCGCAGTGGGTCTATTAGGACCTAAGTGAGACATGCTTTGGCGCGACTACACACTGACCTAACCTAAGTCCGAGTGGGATTTCGATCTTGCTACACAGCAACCACAAGCGTAGTGCCTGACAATGGTCTTTCAAAAGTATGGGATATGCAGTTTTATGCCTACTCCGAAGAGCGACACTATTTCTTGACAGCTCTACTCGCTGAGCATTGCCTGTGACTCGAGCGACGTGATGCTGTAAAATAGAAGTTGATCTAAATCAACAGCAGCCCTTCGGTGTACGAGGAGACGTATTTAATTAAAGTCGGCCTGCACCTACAGCAGCGGTGCACTGAAATCTGAGAAATTGCCTTTGAAGGGAGTAGACACCAGCTGTTCAGCGTAGGAGTCGGCGCACTTATCCATTATGTCACAGTCACAAATAATGATGTCCTTTCTCAAAGAAGAAGTCACTTAAGGCTTCGTTATTTAGACTCTACTCACTCTACAACTATTTGTCAAGGGGACCGGATTATTATTCCACTGTATGCGACTGGAGATCATATTAGAGACCTCACAATGGAAATTAGAACCACTAAGATCGAACCCTAAACTAACCTCATGCTGTTTACATGCAAGCCAAAATTGCGTGTAATCAAAGAAATTCTCACAAACAAGCGCATTCACACAACGCGTGCTACAATCGCCACATCAAAGTTCAAAATCGACAAATGCGTAATGTAACAAATTAGGCATCAAACATTATCAACGAAAAAAACCAAAAACCGATCAAAGAAAACGCATGCCAGAATGGAACACAACAAGCGATACTTCCGTTCACGTCAAAATACTTCTTCACACAAAACAAGCATTACTTGAAGGAAGAACTACTCAAAGGACCTGACGTCCTATAAATAAATAAAGCAAATAAGATATTCAAATAAGAGAGATTGTCATCAGTTGGTTGGAATCGATTCCCGCAGAGTTATCGTTTAAGACCTTACCTTCTCGGCCTCCATGGCTACTGGCTGAGCCGATGACTTACTACTGATCGCACTCATTGAACCGGGCGTAATGATGGGAAGGAGAGGAAACCATATCGACGATGATCCGTTCGAGCTGAGCGTGAGAACGTTCGGATCCTTTTCCTGGTGCACAGCTGCAGATGTAGTCTGCAGGAGATGCGGAATAATGACTCCAAGCTGGCAATGCATCTTGTGGACTGCTCTCTTCACATTCCCCGATATATGCTCACTGAATAGCTCAAAGTCAAACGGATCAATGTACTCCTTCAGTTTGGCAGCAATCGACTGGAACTCATCCATGACGCTGCGATCGTCCCTCGATGTGAATACTGCTTGCAGAAATTTGGCGTCAAAGTACAGCTGAAGGGCTGTATTTTGGCTGGATGCAATGAATTTGTCAGCAATTAAGTCCCGGTAATGCTTTAGCAGGCGTTGCACAAGCAGCGAGTCGAAGACATTCAGGACTTTCTGCGGCAAGGTTTGTGGAATGACAGCGTCTAGGGAATCGGCTATTGAAAAAAGGTACTGCTGAAGCGATATACGCGGCTGATGGGGAATCCGAAATGTCGACTGAACGGGGTTGTCCTGTTCGTCTTTCTGCTCAATAGTAACTGTTTCCCAATTCTGAAAGAAATCTATTTGCAGAGAGTGCATTGCGCAGTGCAGGTACTTACTGTAAAGTCAACAACAATTGTCTCGTATCCAATCTGAACGGACATCACCTCCTCCACGTCGTTCGCGTGCAGGATCAACTCACAGATCTGTTTCCAGAGCACGAATGACTCGTCATCCAACAGATTGCATACTCGGCTCCAGTTTTCCAGCGTTTTCTTCTCCGTAATGGGAGCTGTACTCCAACTGCTGGTGTCATGATAGGCCTGACACAGGCAGACCCTCAAATTGGGACACAGCTCCACCAGAGCGGAGAACAGTCGCACAAGGAACAACAACTGCTGCAGTTGTTTATCACAATTCAAATTCTTCACATGCGTGATCAGCTCCTGAACCTGCTCCTCACTGGTTTCCTTAAGAAAGTCCACCAGCAAGAGCTTCTCGTCGGCCTTGGTGGCCTGTTCATCGAGCAGAAGGTTAACTTCGGACACAATCCCCGCCAACTGCCGATTGAGATCGGAACAAATCTCAATCATTTCTCGGTCGAATCCCTTGGTTTTCATGAGAAGCTTCTTGATCTGCTTATCATCGCTGAGGGCGTCTTTCAAGCTCAGCGGCAAGTCGAGCGGATTCTCGATCCATAGATCGTTGCTGATGGTGTTTATGTTCATAACAACCTTATCCACCCTGGCCAAGGTACTCTCGATGGCCTTCACCCAGGACTGTTTGATGATGTCCCGAATCCGTTGATTGATCAGCGGTTTGTATTGGAACTCATAGAAGTCGAGTTTGTCGCCGAGTTCGAGTCTCCTGCAAATGTAGCCCCAACTAGGGTCTTCCTTCAGCGAGGTCGAATCTTTCTTGATTTCCTGGATGACTTTCATCGAAGAGACAAGACCGAAGAGCGTCTTGAGATGAACTTCAGCCATCTTCGAGCTGTCACTGAGCCAGGTCTCAATCGTGGCTTTGACTTGTTCCTCGTTCAGCGTCAAGGCGTCGAACTTGGGACGAAAGTTGGCGATGATATCAGGTAGCAGGTACGCAAATTGTGCATCTTGGCCGTCTATAAGAGTGATTGTTGGCAGAGCGCTCTCCAACTCGACGAGTCTTTGCGACACCAATCCATTGTTGTCCTCTGTTGAAAGAGAAGGGATTAGTTATAATGATCATCTAAAATGATTGCTCAATTCTACCAAAGAAACACTTGTGAACCAGTTGAACAGTTGAATTGAATACCCGGAGACTTCCCAAAATCCTGTCTTTTACCCTCTTTCGATTGCCACCTTCATTCACCATGCTCCCCAAAAACGCCGAGCATCTCAGCTGAACGAATGTTTTCAAAATTCCATTTAAATTGCCCTTTTCCAGCAGCAACAGACTTAAAAGGCAATCCGCAGCTACTTCTGGCGACAAATCTTCACGCTCCAAGGTCGCCAACACGCTCTGTTTTATGGTCGAATGGAATGGCTTCAGGATCTCCCACTGTTTCTTAGCCACGGGAAAATACTGCATCAGCGTGTTGTTCACGTCCAATTGCAGGCCGGTGCTTATGTGCCGGCTAAAGATGAACAGCTCAGTTGCAAGGTAAAATCGTTCGTTGTCGATGTGGCTCCATATCATCTCGGGCAGTGTAGTGAGCAGCTTAATCTGCACCACGGTACTAAAGTAGTTATTCAGTTGCTTGTTCGCTGTTCGTGTCTTGATCAGGTCTGTCTCGGTTTTGAAGCCAATCAATTGCTTTTCATTGAGACTGCGACAATTGGTTGTGATACTCTCCACCTGAGTACACAATTCACTGGAGGACTCACGCATTGTTGCAATTGTATCAGCCGCCTTGAGAAGATCTCGATATCGCTCACTAGAAGACAAAGTTATCCCACATAGCAGTCAAATGAAGGGGGCACAAGTGGAGTGAAAACCTACCCAACCATGGTACGGAGTTCCTCGCGTTTCTTCTCGACTTCGGCCTGGATTTTCTTCTGCACAATGTCAATTTCAGCAACGCTATGCTGCTCGAAGAGTGCATCTACATTTAGGTTTGCTAAATTAGCCGACGACATGGTTTATCGTTTATTGTTCAATTATTTTTGTCGATATTTTTAAGATAAGACGAAACTAACACGTAACAAATGGAAAAAATTAAAGAAAACAAAACAAAATTCGTACACGTCTAATGACAGATGTCACAAAGTGTAAAACGTCAAAGCGAGCAACAATTTGCTGGTGACATCTAGTAGTCAATTTTGATATTTCGTTTGATTGAGCAAAAATCTGGGTACCATTCCTGGTTTATGGAGTAGATGAGCGAAGACAAGAAAAAATTAAAATTTTATTGTGAACAGAAATTATTTTTTACAATTTGAGATTACAACTAGGCGACAATGTCCTTGCTTACATCGGGTTGTTCAAATCCGTGTGTCCATTTTGGTCCTAATGGGATGGGTTGATGGTGTGGTAGCCGATTTAGCCTCGATGATGACTGCTATCACTGCTCTGGTAGAAGCCAGCAGCTCGTGTTAGATTTCCTTGAGAAGTTCGGGGATTGTGCTTTTCAGATTCCTGATCGCCTTGTTAGGATGGTTGTTGATGTCTAGAAGCTGCTTTCTGAACAGTGTCACCCTGTACTGTGGCAAGGGGATGATGCGTTCTTCGTCGTAAAGCTTCTTGTTGCCGTGGTGCTTTCGACATCGTCCCTGTGGAAGTTGAAAGCATGTTGGTCTCCATGATGGTTCCGTGCTGGCTTTAGAAATGGTGTGCCATATTGGGAAGCCGTACTTTAAGATCGGCCGTATTAGCCGCTTGTAGGTCAGCAGCTTTGCCCTCTAGCTTAATCCAGTTTGCTTACGCATCAAAGGATAGATGCGATGCAAGCCTAGGTTGGCCTTCTTATGGGTCAGTTTAGAGTGGTTGTTGAACTTCAACTTTTCCGTGAAGTTAACGCCAAGATACTTGACCTCTTATCGGTTGTTACTTCCGTACCGTTAGGGAGCAGTTAGGAGCTTTATGCGTTTACATTTTACTGCTGATCTGCATCCACCTCGGGATAGCCGCCTTAGACACATAAGAACCGATTTTTCAGAATTGATGCGGACACCCCATTTGTAATCAATTATGTCTGGATTTCGACCCTTCGCGTGGCGATCAGTGGTGACTTTTGATCATTGAGCAAATATCCGCCTTGGTGCTCTGCTTAGTTGATTTGCTGCTGTCCACTTGAAAGTGTAATGTTCTGGAATGCAGAAAGCTAGAGATTTACATTTTGAGGAGGTTGGAGGGGAATCCCGTCTGATTCAGCTTGAAGATGAGTCCCTCTATCCAAACCGTGACGAAGACATTTTCCAAGTCCTGGGAGCAGGCAACGGTGACTTCGTGTTTGTTCAAGGCAGCTACAACAGCATAGTGGAACTTCATTAGAGGATGTGTTTTTTCCCGGAATCCATACTGCGTATTCGGGATGATGTTTAGGTCGGTGGACCATCGCTTTAGTTTTTGCGCTACCAGGTACTCCAGAATCTTGCTTATATTGCTAGGCTAATGATTTGCAGATGATATTTCGTGGTTCGAGCATATCCGCCCATCGTGTGTGATCTCACTGTAATCTGACGCACGTAAATGCTACCAATTTAAGGAATCGATACTGGAGAGCTTTTATACATCGAAGCAAACGAGTTAGCCAAGTAAAAAACGTCTTGAAGTAAAATTCTTAAAAATATACATCCTTCTGCACGTCGCACATTCAAATTAAACGCTTTGACTATTAACCCAAGATGCACTTCCTTCACCATCGTCAACGATCCCAATGTCACGTGCTACCACTTCCCGAGGGTCTACAGGAGCTGATGGCCGACATCTCCCGGGAGGTTCTTCGCTGCCAACCGTCCATTGATTGCATGTACAAATTCATCGCAGACTACTTAGACGCCATTATAGCAACTAGGGAAAAATCCCAAAGTAAGTTGGTCTCCTTCCATCCCACACCATCCACTCCTCACACTCCTCCTCAGTTGCGATGGGAATAATCGAGGAAGCAATTTTGAGCACGGATGAGATATACTCACAATTCCTCAAGTGCAACATCCCCAAGGACAAGACCGACAACTTCTTGGAAGTACTGGAAAAGACGTTCCGTCGATTTGTGGAACAGAAGCGGAGAATGAGTCAAGACCCCAGGTTTATAACCTTCCAGGCCGACGATTTGCTGGACGAGTTGTTGCGCAAGTGTGATCTGACGAAGGTGGAAATTCTCCGTTCACGCCCAGCCATACAGTGGGCATACAAAAAGTTTGTGGAGACTTACATATCTGCGATCGAGGTGAGCCTCTTACTCTGTGACACTCCCAAGCTCATGAATGCACATTTGTTTTGCAGGGAACCCTCGATGTAGCCGATCTTTATGCAAATGCGAATAAATTGATTAGTTCATGCAAGGAATTCGAGCAATTGGAAAAGTCTGCTGTTACCATTCAGGTATAGTTTACTATCGTCGCTTACATACACTGAGTAATTATTGTGGATGCAATTTCTCCACAGAAAACCTATCGTGGATACTACACTCGCAAGAATAAACAACGGCTGGTACAAGAACAGGTAGAACAAAAGGTATGTCAGCAACATTTGACACTTTTTTGAAGGTGATTGAGATTTGAGACACTTGTTAGGAAATGTTGCCTGAAAACATATTTTACTGTTCAAATTGTGTTAAATTACCGAAATAATGACGGTCGTAGACTAGTTGCTCGTTGCGCCGACTCTAACATTGGATGTTACATTGGAACATGTTCAAGTCCCGACACGAACAACTTTCACATCTCTAGAATCACTGACAATGCTCACTGACTGTGCAGAGTGAGAAAATGCTTAAAATTACGTTGTCACCTTTCAATTTCTGCACATGTCATGGTTGTCCTTTTCTCGGACGCTCTCCTTCTAAAGTACAGCTCGTCTACAGCTCCTGTACAGCTCGTCCAAGACTACGAACTACCCCCCATTCCTAACATATATCAAGAGTTATCAACTTCGGATGACTACACGTCATAAAGTGGATCCGAGACGTGAGAGATTGTACCTCCAACAGTGATGACGCGTTCGATTTATGTGCCAATGGTGCTCGGGGTGTTACCGTGGCAAATGAAGTCCTTAAACAATTCAAAACTACTTCGGCGGTGCGTAGCCCATTACCTTTCAGTCACCGCAACGAATCTCTCATTTTAATCTTGTTTGCTCAGTAATACCCAAATCATAACAGTGCCTTCGCGCGTTAAGTTTTTGACATTTTCTGTAGAATACATATAAATCCTTGGATAAGACGTAAAATAGCGGTCGCGCGTTATTATTTCACAGACCGTGATATCGGAAATCCGAGCAGAAAGTTTCGAGTATAGCTACTCTCCATTCGTTTTGACAGTTGTGAAATAAATCTGACTTCGTTAAGCGCGTGCGTTCTATTTCAATATCTATGGAAAATTAAGGGTAGCGCGTTTTGACACAACATTCTCGTAAGCTCGATAAAACACGCACCAACGCTAGTCAAAGAAGGACCGCGCGAACGCGATTTTTTTGATTAGACCTTGAACGTCTTCTATAAAATGGTATGAAGTGTCATTCATATGAGTCGTGAAATTTCAGAAACCACAATTTTCCGGCAAATATAAACAGAAAGTTATACTTCTGGGTATACAAAAATATGCGAATTGAATTATCGAGTTTTCGCATAGACAATAATCTAAACAGAAGATAGTTTAAGTATCCTTATTAACGATTTCATTGTTTCTCCGCGAATCAATCATACTATTTGCGAACTGTCAAGCTGAGAACGCAATACACATAGAGGTAATTTACGAGCAAAAAATTCGCAATGAAGTGTCAGTTTTCATAAATTCTAGTCGTAGTTCTCTGCGAATGATAAAACTCCATAAAGTTCGCCACAAAGTTCGCTTTTCGTAGTGAGGTCATATGAATGGCCGTTTTCTAGTCTCGTAAGCCCGATAAAACGCATACCAACGCCTGTCAAAGACAGAGCACTTGAACGCTTTTGTTGTGATTTGGCCTTAAGCATCTTCAATAAAACGCTCTATTTCACTTTATTCCAAATCCTCATTTCTCTGCTGTCACTCATCTTTACTGTTGCATTACTTTGTTGACGAACTGAAATGAACACTGTTGCCTTTTAGTCGATCATGACTTTATAAACATTAACTACCGTGAACTCTTAAGCGAACTGCACACGATCGCCTCCATTCTGCATCTGTTTCGGCAAAAGAACGCAATAAACAAAAAAAAAACTGACGCAATCCACATATTCACGGTTAAACAATTCGCAAATTCTCTCCGTGTCTCTCTGCGAAGTTTGCGAAGTTCGCAGTCTCCTCAGATGTACAGCACTTTAAGCGGAACGAATTTATACACACAACAGAAATCAGATTTAATCTGGTGTCGACTTTTAACAATCAAAAAATTCCATCTCAAATTGCTATCTCTTTTACTAAGAGCACTCCATCCTGTCAAGTTGTAGCCGTAATTGTGGCCGTTAAGCAACTCATAGATCATCCACGTAGTGTGTCGTATTGGTTCTTGTTTTATCGTTAGTTTAACAAACGATGATCAAGTGTGCTAACCTCCTTTCCTTGAATTCACCCGCAATCATCATCTCGCTGGAAATTCTCATCAGTTTACTATCAAGCCTACTTTCGGACGCACAGTTTAATTGTTCCATGTTAAACATAGAATGTACATTGCAGCCCAATTTTTGCAAGACAACAATCCACACACATTTAAAAGACCCTTGTGTGCTCTAATTATGTGTAAAAAAAGACTGTTGGTAGTCGTAACGTTTGTTTACGACTCCACTTCAAACGGGAATTAGTCGCATTTTTTAACATTTAGGCCCGGTGCATGCATGCGTTATTTTTCGCGTTATTTATCGTGTGTGTGCACCACAGAACATCCTGCGCTATACAATTGGTAAATGAAACTAGTTTGATCTTTTTTTTTCATTTAATTTTCAGAAGGTCATCAAAGTCGAGGTAAGTATGAACATTTCCAGTGATTTTATAAGGGAAATGTTAAGCTGTATGGCCTGGAACCTGATTTGGGAATTTCCGTTTACTGACGGAATATTATGGGGAGCGGTATGGGTATTCAGTTGATATAGGTTTCATCCAGCTGAGAGATATCTCATGGTGCACTCCGAATTGGAACCTTCAAGATTACCACAACTTATTCTTCGTATTCAGCGACATTTTACACCATTTTGAAGATGTTTGCCAAGTTTCGAGAAACAAATCAGCGGACTTGAAGGTATTTCTAAAAAGTATCATTTTCACATCCAATTGCCAATAAATCTCTTTCAGGTGCAACAAGAAAAGGAAAGCTCTGTGCTTAGTGACCACAAGACTTAACTTCTCGGGCGACTTGGTCTGGATTAAAGTGTAACCACAACCACCTCCTCTTCAGGCCTACAGTCCATACAGCTCATGTAAATATCTGAATTGAGATTTTTGTGATAAAATGTTTCTCTCTTAGCAAATCGATCATGAGGAGAAATCTGCGCTGACGATACAGGTACGATACGCTTGTCTCGAAGAATCTCTCAACTATTTCATTACTTTTTTTTAGAAACATTACCGCGGCTACAAAGTGCGAAGAAAATTACAGGTATGACAAATAACTTTTATTAAACGTGTTTTCTTTTCTACGATAGAGATCGAGTCAGTGAGGTCCTTCCTTGGTAGGAGGTACCTCTAAAGGTACCATAACTAAGCTTAAGTTCGGTGTTTGTTAAGGAGGATATCCGGGACTCACATAATGATTATTAGTAGGTCCATTGTCTAGACTAGCGGAAGCGTTGGTAAGAATGAAGTCGAAGAGGTAGAGATTTTGCAAAACTCAAGGCCGTTCACTTTTTTGTACACTACTGGGACTAAATTTGGAATTCGCCTTTTTTTCGTACGCCAAAATTGTGTTGATTAAAGGCTCCCCCATCGTTTCTTCTCTTCTAAGAAATTATTTAGTATAGGCTACCTTAAATTTGTAGTATCTACTGTACCGTAGTAAATACGTAGAGCAATGCTTTTTTCATTTAATGACAGCCTCATAATTCGAAATTTGCATTCCGACTACAGCCACAGTTCCAAAGGTGACGGATTAGAGGCATTTGTCTATAATCGGACTATCCGTCGCATAACATTTGTAAGTGACACATAAATAAACTCAAACAATTGAGATGAAAGTGTGTTCAACCGGCTAGGCAAGCGTTGGAGGCATATTGTATTTTAGTGAACTGGCAGTATCTAGTGTGGTTCAGTTGACGGAGTACCGGAATTTGTCTTTATTTTTAAGGTTACGTAATCTTGTCAACCTACATTACTTGGCAAATATCAAAGAGTTCTGTGCGATAACTTAGTCCATTAACTGTACGATAACTGCTAACTTACATCGCTCACAGATCATTCTCTAGGCTTACTCGCGGGCCATTCCAGAGTTCAGACATCGAATATAGGCACTTTTCCCACTTAGCATAGGCGTTAGGCGAGCAGTGTAGAGTGGAGACTAAGTTGCGCCTGAAAGCATACCCGCTTTTGTTATTAATTAAGTTGTTTGAACTCAGTAGCCCTGCAGAAAAAAATGTATGCGGCAGTGTTAAATATTAGAGCCAATTTCGTACGTGCGGTCCGACTAGAACATGTGAAGGAGGAAGCCCGCGTCGGCTGGCAATCTTGAGAATCTTGTCAATTTCCGAATGTTCTCTGACTCTTTCTTTCTATATTTTCTCACTTCCTTTGATCTGTTTAATTCATATTGGATATCGGATGCATGTAACGCACGTGAAAAAAAGAGATAACTTTTGTGTAAGAAAGGGGGAGAAATATAATAAATATCCTGATATCGAAATTGCATAATCTTAACGCGTGTAAGTATAAGAACGCTATAAAGCATAATTGCAAAGTCTGGCGGTCGAAGTCCGAAGACAATGTTGTCTTGCTACCATTCTGCTACCATTTTAGCGCTAGATAGGCATACTTTAATACGATAATCAAAATTTACCAGCTGTTTTCATTTCTCAAATGTCAATTGACACACAAAAAAAGCTCCCAATTTATAAGGTACATCAGAACAACAGAACGCACTGCCTCATGGAAATGCTTCGATATGTTGAAATACGTTGCATTACGGTGCTTTATCTCTCATTTTGTACAATAACAAACGTAAGACACAAGTATTGCTTATTTTTAAAGAAGACGGTAGCACCAACCCGGCGTTGTGTTGCAGGCATTGGTCGACTTCATAATTGCAACATTGTTGCCCCTGCACTGCACAGAATATGTTCTCGATGCATTCATGAATACAAATACTGCCGCAAGTTTGCAGCAGGTCAGCATTGTCGAAAAAAATATTCATAAACGCAACATCAGCCAAACAAAAAACTCGAAGTAAAAGGACGATGATTGCAAATAAAATGAATTGGAAGTCAAGACGTTTTCCAAAAAGAACCGAATGCCCTTAAAATAATAAGAGAATTGCCGGATAATGTTTTGAAGAACCACTTTGAAGAACTCTAACTTTCGGTTTCCCTGCAATCCTGCAACAAAACAAAAATGACTGCCAACATGATCGCAGTTTGAGTGTCGCTTTGCTTTTATGAACGCAGTTGTCGACTGCTGTTGCATGCAAAGGTAATGCAGCTTATTTACATTTATGAACGCAAATCTTGCAGGGCTGCCGCGGTGTGACGTATATGAACTCTTATGAGTGTGAAATAAAATAGTTATACAACTTTTATTTGTATTGTAAGTAAATTTTTCGAGAATTCAGTCAGTTGGACTGCAGCGACATTTCGTCTGCGATGAAACTTCTACCGTCACTATTAAGTTTCCACATGAATATTTCGATAGACTGGTTAAGTGTGAGAAGTACTCTCATTCTGAGAATTTCGGAACATACAACGTTTTGTTAAAGCATCAGTATTGACTTCTGCTGACTATTTTATGCCGACGTAAGGAGGAAAGATTTAAAAGAATATTGTTACAACCCGGTTGTTGCATCCCTAGTGGCGCATGTATTTATCATCATTCCACCACTAACGTGTCGAGATAAATCAGCTTTAATCATCAAAATCCTTTTTGTAGGTCTTTCAAATTTATATTCAACATATTTCTACAAGCTGACATCCTTAGTTAGTTCGTTGTGGAGATGAAATTTAAAGAAAAAACCTGAAAACATTTTCTTGAACTAGTGGTACATAGATCGTAATCAGACAAACCTAAATAATAACGGTTGCCAAAGGCGATTCTGTGTAAGTACTCCAATCGGATGTCTTTTTGTGGAGTTCATGTTTGCTCCGAGGTAGATTCCTTAACTCCCTAACTTCCTCAAAATGATTGTTCGTGACGTGTTGTCCTAAGTCGTTAGGGGCAGATCGATTCTTTTTCTACAGCATATATTTTTTACTCATTCACCTTAACACCACATCGGCTTGCCTATTCTTCAATATCTGTGAAAGCTTCTATCACAGCATGATGGAAGCGTGTGACGATATTATGTGCGTAGCCCAACAGGTGGAATGATTTGTACGATGTAACATGCGTTCAGTGCTTATTAGCTACTGGCCACCGAACTATTTACCCCAGTAGCAGATTGAAGAAATCACACGAAAGCGCTTCTCTGGTGCAGTCCTTGAATTTGACTACACGGTGCATTATGTGTATGTGTCCGTTCACACACTCCTGCCCGTGCCACACAAGACTTTCTGTCCGGAGAATGAGACTATTTGCAAGAGATTTCTAGTCGTGGTACGACACAACATGATCAAATCTCGCTGCCATCGCATCAAATAGTTTTCTTTACACTTGATTTGCATCCAATAATGGCCGATACTAAATGTTTATGTGCATAATGAAGAACGGAAATGAAAATTTCAACTAACCCAATGTGTAATAATTCAAAATGTCCTGTACCACTTTATCTCTTCTTACAGCCAAAACCTGAGATGGTGGATAGAGATGATTCATTTGAGCACTTTAAGGTAACCAATTGAATGTACACGTGTGGCTAAGGCTTAAATCCTCTCCCCACCCAGAGATATGCAAGGGATAATGAAGATCTAAATAAAGCCGCCGTTAAAATTCAGGTAAGTGTGAAGTCCACACTTTTGGTGTAACGATGTAACATGTGTTTGAATTCATCCACTAAGGCTACATACAAGGGATTCCACACGAGGAAGAAGGTGAGTCTAAATGTTTTTAAAGCCAGGGGAATACTTTAAAAATCTCCACTCTTCTACAGATGAATGGCCACCGAAAAAGCGAAGACCATTGATCACCGGATTTCCAAACGTTATTTGAGTTCGTTGTCATTTTCTTTTTTAAATATATTTGCATCGTTCAAATTGCAACACTGTCAAACCATTGCTAGTCATGCACATGAGGAATCGCTTCAGAGAGGGAGGAAGGGAGAAAGCCACCAACTTTATGATCCGTATTATTAAATTGTCTTTCGCAATCCTCTCTTGAAAGGACAGGTTTTATGGTTTTCCGCCTTTAACTTGCGCTGGTAGAACGTCGTTCGTACTTGGTTTGAAATGTCTGCCTATGGGTGGTCGTGTGGGTGGTGGGGGTGTACTCGTGGAGAGCTTTAAAAAGGACAGTCCCCATTCTTTTAGCCCGTATAAAGGTTGCATGGGGGTGATGCTATTTTACATTTCACATGTCAGAGGGGGATTTCTTTATTTTTATTGAGCGTTACGGGGTTGAAATTATCATTTTTTTTTTTTCATTTTATAGTGGATTTGCATTCATAGTTGGGTACTTGGGCGAAGGACATTCAGGTTGCTAGACAACGTTCCCTTTCTTTGCTTGTTAGCTTGTGTACATTTTATGGTCACTGAATTCTGATTGACCTGTAGCAAGCAAAGGGACGTGTGTTTCTATGGAATATATTATTTTTTCCTTTGGAATTTAATTACGCATGACTAAGGGCGGAGTGAAAGATCTTATAGATTTCACTTAAAGGTTAATGCTTTTACAAGGATTCTAGCCCTCTTTAATGTTGCAAAAATGAGGTCAAATCATACATTTCTTAAATGAAATGTTCTTGAATGTCAGCAGTTCACAGTGCGAATTCATTAATTTGTTCTATTAGTCTGCGGGAAAGGTGTTCTGATAAACCATTCGCCAGCTCAGGGGAAGGATATTCAACATTATGGTGTATTTTTTGGGCAGATGGAGCGAGCACTTTTCAGAGCTGCTCAATCCTGAAAAGAGGACGTAGAGTGGAATATGTGTGGTCTTGAGTGGAGCGGAGAATAGTATAACATTTAGAGGTTCAATCGACAAAATGGTTTCCGGTGTGGGTGAAAAACTAAAGAGGGGGTTTTATGGCTCTCTAGTGTGATTAAAGTGGCCTTGAAACGCAGGGAGACATCTTAACAAACTGGAGTGATTGTTCCTCTTTTCAAAAACGGGAATAAGAAAGATGGATCCATCTACAGGGCCATATCTCTCAAGTCTACGCTAAGATGTTGGAGGCGCATTCTACAGCGCGAGGGCTATCCTTCGACGGTTTGGTCACGTGGCACGAATGTTTTTATCATCACGACTGCCGAGGCGTGCCTTGAATGCGATTAAATCAGTTAGGCTACCGCTTAGCCACGAGATGTTTGCATCAACTTTAGAAACTCGCTGATGAGTCGATGGCTGAGGATAGTGTCCTGGAGAGCCTCTTAGGCAGATTTGGCGAAGCCTATTACTAAACTGCCTGATAGAGTTGAGCAAAAAATCAGAAATTATGATTTTTTCACATGTCCGTGATCGACTTTGATTTAAATTGCGATTGCTATTGAGTTGCTACTTTTTCACAATCGCAATCATAGTTTAAAATCACTGTGATTAGAAAATGAAAATCAGAGTTTCACCTGTGAATATAAAATCGCAACTTAATATACTCTACTGTCTGTACGCTTTAACTAAACCGCGTTACTTCGGCCGCCATGCCGAATTTTATCTAGAACACATTGCTGGCATTTATCATTTTGTCGACTTTTTACGACTCCGCAAGATTTCCAGTGATAATTGTTTGCATTCCTGTCGAATATTCTCCCTAAGGGCTACTATCGTTTAAGGTAAAAACCGCTTCCTTCACAATATCCATTGTCTCTCGTACTATGTATGCGGTTAGACCATCTTGTTGAAACTACATGTTCGCCAAGCCCCTTTAAAGAATTCCGACAGTAAAAGCGCCAGTAAAAGTGACAGTATTGCCGATGGCGTTCTCAAAAAAAGTCTGCCCAATCACTTCTCCCGCGTGAACGCCGCAGCACTCAGTGGCTTTGAGTGGATGTAATGACTATTCGTGCATTACATGCGGATTTTCAATGCCCCAAAGTTACTTATATTTTTTGTGGTAGTCCGCAGCGTTGTGGGAATGTGCGTCGACTCCTACGCACTTGGACCTTCCTGTCTAGGTTCAATTCCTGGTACGACAAGAAATACTTTTCACGGCCTCACCTCTTTCGAGTCACTGACAATGCTCAAAGAGTATAACTGTCTAGAAAAAGCTTCTCAAACATGGCCGTTCTCTCCACGGGCTGTAACGCCACCCATATTATATTATTGAAGTTGCTTATTGACGTTGCCGCTTAAGTGGAAATGAGTCTCGTTGCTCATTATGGTTTTCGACAAAAAATCGTCCTCTTCGTTGTTGAGTTGATTGTTAATACTCTTGCGAAGTCCATTACTTGTCTGTTTGTATTCTGCAGCTGTCTAGTTCACAAATGTCATTGACGTACGACGCCATTTGCAAAAATTATAACATCTTCCGATAAGATGATCAATTCTTATAGTTCAACTAAGGCCACAGAGCTCTTGGTGTTGCTTCGATACCCAGACCAAGCCATCTAATAATGGCTCTATCCAGAACTTTATCTTCCAGTTTTTCCTCAGCAGCGTATAAACAGCCAGAGATTCTAAAAGCTCAGATCCTTATTTCGTGAGACTGCCCACCTTTTTCGTTTTCCTGGTATCCAGTAAAGGGTCACAGTGTTCACCAAGGATATTTCATTGACGTTTTGTCTGCAAAACCTGATCAGTTTCGACATCAAAATATTCGATGCTATGGCCTTTGTTGACACTTGGCTATCAGAAAAATGCTGATCGATTTGTCGGTTATATTGTGATCTTTAAACGCAAGTTCTGTCCCATGTATCGCAGCTACGGGTGTTTTCATAAACGTCAGACTAACAAAGGACTGCAGATAGGGTCGATTGGAAGACAAATATTTTGTACTAAACCAAGCCTGCAGACATTCTGCACCGTCTGTGTGTTCAAAAACGCATGAGAAATGAAATGCGATTGTACTAGCGCAGACTTTCGACGTTTATGAGAACACCCTACTTCGGCTTGAAAAAGCCATCTTTTAGTGCCAGGGATTTCTCGGAGTACTCACAGAAGACTCCTGCACCCGCGCTCGTTTTTGAGTAGTCAGGGTATAGGGCGATCTCTTCTGCTAGTACCATTTGTTCCTGATAACCGAAGCCTCTAAGCCAATAGCGTGGCTAAGAGGAAGTAGTGCTCGGTCAGAAAAAAAGGCCAAAGGATATAGAGCGGATAGGAAGATATGTATTTATTAAGACTGTATGCCTAAAACCGTGTTGAAAACATTCCATTTTTTACCAGACTGTGAGGCCAATGAAACTAAGCAGATGTCACTCATAGGCTGTAACTGTTCGATATGCGAGAGCGGCATGCAATATCCCTTCCATGAAATGCGATTGACAGTTCGATTCAGAGAAATGGTATGCCACATTTACAGAAACTACCAAGAGTTGACTACACTCTTCCTCTTCCGCCGTATATTAATTACGAGAGAAGCTTTCTTTCATTTAATTCGCTGCCTGAACGCCACCCTGAACGCGATGTCACATCCCCAGCAAGATAAACTCGTTTGACTCTTTATCATAATTTTAATTAAAAACGACCACAAAGTCTCTTTGTTCAGCAGTGAGGATATTCTCCTTCACAAAGATTCAAGGAATTTTCCTTTCTCAAAGTGAAAAAGAACACGTTACACCGTGCTTTGTCATTTCTAATCTGTTTACTTAATCATGTGCACAGTGTGTCCCATCCACTCTATCGACCGAGAGCCACGGAAAAACAGACCGGCGACGCGATGGTGGCGGCACGGCGTATCATTCAAAAAAGGATAATGTTTACGTATGTGTATGGATGGAAATGTGTATCATCCTACTTGCGGATGGAAATTATACAAACAACATATGTGGGTGGCGCGACGATGCGGGGGGGAGTTAGTTAGAGTGATGGAAGAGTTACTGTGCTCTTTTATGGTCTTTTCATTGTTTGTGGAAAATTAATAAAAACTGAATGTCCTTTGACAAAAGCGCACATTCTGACGTGTGTATTTATCCTTATCCAATGAGCCGACACACGGATGGGGGGAGGGGGAGTGTAAGGCAACCGAGATGGAGGCTAGATTATTAGCCCGGAGTATTAAGTCCTGAGGAAGAGTTCAAAGGGTTGTTTACGGTATTACATGCTGTAATACCGTTGACGTTCTTTGAGCGAGATTACCCATCAAGACGGATGAGTCTCTATTCTTTTTTTTTTTTTGACATCCAACAGACTTTGATTGAAAGTGATTAACTGCGGCTGAAGAGGTGGGCAGAAAGGCTTACTGGCTTCGTCATAAGTGTCTTAAGGAATTCATTTCGACTTCAAAAGTGGGACGCTATGACCATGTGTGGTTGCTTGGTGCTTTTAGCTGCACATTATCGGAGACGGGACTGCACCGTTTTTATGCGAACGTTGTGGACAAATGGCCGGCTTTCTTGCATTGTTTGCCTTTGTGGAAGCGTTATCCGAGCACCGTTCAAACCTCATAATAGCACAGTTTGTGGATGTGCGTCATTAAAAAGCACTAAGTCCAAACCGAAAGAGTCTCTCCCCTTTCCTATCTCCCTCTCAATCCCATCACAATTCAATTTCTAATCAAAAGCAATCATCGTCTTTCAATTTATCCCCAAATCGAGTTCATCACATGACAAATGTTACACACGACTTGGCCCCACATGGCCCTTGGTCACTCGAAAACAATAAATGCACACACTTCGGCACACAGTCAGCACCGCATGCGATAAGAATCTCGCCGCCTCGCCAAACTCACATCCAAAGACGACAAAAAGAGACGCAGATCACCTCAGCAGCAGCAAGAGGCGGCGACACACGGCGATTCGGGGTAAAAACACCGCCTGCTGCCCATGCTCAAGCAGGCCCGCATTCGGCATTCGGCGGCATCTGATCGCCGTCACACATAAACCAATAGGTTCCACATTTATCCCCTCCTCCTCCTTCTCCGCCGTCGCCCCCTCTCGTTTTCGCCAATTTCTTCTGTGAATTAATATGTCCGCAGTCATTTTCCATAAGGAACAGCACGCGGTGGATTCCATCAACGCCATCAGCATCACAGCATGATCCTGTTTGCCTCCCTGCACCTCCGGGCTCCAACCTCTGCCCACTCCATCTGTGGCGCACACACACGCTCAGAGTTGAAAATTTCTCGAAATCATAACAATAAAACTGTTGCGGGAAATTTTTTCTTCTTCGCCGTCATACCCTGGCTCGGGATGTTTTTGTTCGTTTTTGGGGGGAGATTTGCAAATCGGATATGAAAACTACGCGGGAATTTTCTGAAGAAATCTCCTTTTCACGGACGGAGTGGAGTGGAGTCACTGCGGCGGCCGAGCCAATGTCTTCATAACGATCCCAGGCCCGGAGCCGTGGTGCAGTGGCATTTCTTTTATATTCTGCCATAACTCGTCATCAGTGTGCTGCGCGCTGCGTCCCCTCCCGCGCAACTGGCATTGGCGAATGACGTTAAACATCGTTACGCGGCCGTTGACAATTATGATGACAGAACCTTATTAAGTCTTTAGGCAGAACTAAATCATACAGACGGAGAGCAGACTCTGGAGCAGCGGCCGAACCAGGTAGCTGGACAGAACGATGTCCTTGTTGTCTACCGCTGCCATAAATAATATCGCGTGTTATCGTGACGGAGGATCACTTGTGATGACATGAGGCGGCTCCATGGTTTCACAGTAACTGCGTGTGGTCAGCGAACACGACTGAAAATCGGTTCGGCGATTGTTGATGATATTGTCGCTTCGGCATGGGTTTTTATCACCACATTGCTGGCAGGCGACGACGTCGCGGTCTCTTGATGTTCAACAGAAGTCCTGGTTGTTTAATGTGATTTTTTTGAAATAATTTTTTGTGAATTATATTCCGCTATCTCGGAGATGTCCTGAAACGAGAAATATATATGAATTTAATTGCCTCGTGCGGGGATAACGATCGAATGGATTGCCTTCTTTGTTGCGAATGAATGGAGGAGTGTTGGACCGATTTGCATTGCCGATGAACTCGTACGGAGTCGATTGAGGAATGATGATTACAATTCGTCGAATGCTGACAAGGGCAAGGTAGGGCGTTGAAATAATGCACGTTTGGTGTATGATTTGGATGACTCATGGCTGAGGAATGTCAATATATGCATGACCTCAGATGCCAAGAATCTTGCCATGGTTAGTAGTAGTCGAGACAATTATGGCGTTTAATTAATCCGAAAAAGACAAGTACACTCCTAAACCTCAGTAGAAATATAATCAGTAAGGTCGTAGGGATGTATCCTGGGCTCACATGCAAGAATAATGGAAGCCCCTTACAACGATTTCTGCTGGAGCTGCAAAAGTACGCTAGGCGACTAGGCGACTATTTAGAATCGTAGAATAAATGACAAATATAAAAATTCAGAACATAGCTAAATTCACTAGAAAAACAAACTGGGCTCTAGTCGCGTAAGGCGACTATAGTCCCTCGCTAGCGTGTCGACGATAGTTTCGCTTCATGTAAGCATAAGAAAACGATAGCGCCTGAAAGATATCGTTTGCCTGCTTCACTTAAACTGAAAAGTGTCAGTTACTATCGCTTTGGCGACTGATTTTTGGCGATAGCCATTTCAGTATCGTTTTCATACAAAACGAGAATAATTATGTACACATATCTTGTTCTTCACTTTTGTGACGATTTCAGAGTGATAGGACGCATATGTATTAGTTTTGGGCGCAAGCAGAAATGAGAATGTGGTGTTGAAATTTGAGAGGAATCAGAGCACAGATGTCATTTTTACGTGAGGGATATTGTTCTCAAGAGCCCTCAAACTGTATACAAAATGAGCGATAGGCGAGACGATAATGATGGTCTTACATGAAGCAAATCATCGACGATATCACTAAAGAGAATCGGGTGGACGATAGTCGTCTGAAAAATTACGCGATTAGAGCCCACTTGAATACGAGCAGATACTTCTTAGGTTTCAGTTAGTTCCCCTGGCTAACGAGGAATCGGTGTATCAATCACCGGTCAGTGATACCACCATGGATCCAAACAGGATATAAGTGGGTCACAACTGTTTCAGCTATAACAATCACTCTTATCTAACCTAACCTAGTAATTTGGTAACAGAGCAGACCCTACAATCGAATGGATCGACTAAAAAATCCTGCTTTTAAATTAAATTATTTACGTTAACAGTTTTTGCAAACTCAAAATGTTAATAAGTTATAAAGACATATACAACAAGCTATGCATTGACAACAAATTGCTCATATACAAGCAATGCTAAGACTCGTCTGGACGTATGGTATACAACTATGGGGTTGTACCAAAGAAAGTAATAAAAAATGTACTACAAACATTTGAAAACAATGTACTAAGAACCATCGTCAACACACCCTGGTATACAAGGAGATCTTAAAATTCCATCAATCCAAGATGAATAAAAAATTCCGCCATAAACACAAGCGTCGTCTGGAAGAGCACATAAACTCTGCTGTCCTTCTAATATTCGATGAAAGCAACACTTTTCGCCGTCTTCAAAGGACTAAGCCCCTTGACCTAGCACGGTGAATTCAACCCGTGCTTAGCTGCGGTATTAGCAAGAACTCTCAGTGGAGAATATGCCAAACGCGTCTGAATCAAGAAAGTAAAACTGCTGGATAAGTGTCTAACTTAGTTGTAGTGGAAATACATTTTATTTGAAGGCAGGTGTTTTACTGGGTAAAAATCCTTTTCGCTATGTGGGAACGGTCCCCGTAGTGTCTTTTGAAGATTTTCACCTAATCTCGCAAAAAAAGTATTGATAAACAAATTTAAAAAAATGAAATGAAGCGCTGTATTGGCATTTTTTGGTTTATGCTTTATATCAGTTCCGAATCGAACGCAAAAAAACCGAATTGTTTGATGTCTTCTAGTTGTTGAGAAAATTGAAAATTATTATTTTTGCTTTGTTTTTTGTTGGCATTTACGGGCTGTTGCTTTGAGGTTATTAGATGAATAATAGATTAAACGACTGGCAGGCGCCTAAATCCACAGTTTTTTTTTAATTGTCAGTACCCCTGTAACCCGCTTCGCGGTATAGTTTTAACTATCTTTCCGCATGCGGTAGGCGCCTATTGCATCAATACTCTTTATCTAGAGTACTCATACCAAAGTTACAAGATCACATTAATCCTCAAAAGTGAGGTCACCGTAAATCCAAAAAACAAAAATCCGCTCAAAAAGTAGTTTTAGTAATTTTCATCGGTCGATTAAACTGGCTCGACCACATAAGGCGCTCTTTAATGTGAATTGTTTCGTCCTATAGTTGTGCTGCTTTAGTTTATCTTTTGAATAATTTTTGCTCAGTAGACAGACAGTAAACTCTCTTAACAAAAATGGATAAGTATCTAAAAAAAAAATTAAGAAAATGTTCACATATTTCTAAAGCTTGGACTGGGTTATGTTAAAACGTGTACATGGTTTGCAGCTCTTGACGAGAATATGAACAATGGGACAATTACAAGTAATCATGTTAAGGAATCACGCGCTGAGTAAGTAGAACATACACACAACACGTAGATACATTGCTTAAGATGAAATTTTCTGAAAGAGCTTTAAAATTGCGAACAAGTTTTTCGCTGCAGTAGACATCTTTTAACCATTGAACAAATTAGATTTGTTTTTCAATTCAAATCGTATTTCTGATGTATTCTATACAAAAATAAAAACGGCGTCCGTTAATAAAGAAAATTCATTTACATACACAAGCATGATTGTGGATGACGATGAGGAAGAAAATAATAAACTTGTTCAAAAGTATGATCAGAAGTACTAAATAGAATGGGAATCTAACAGAAAGTGGTTGACAATGGAAGACGTTTTTCAAACTGCCTTTTATAATCTTTAGCAAAGAATGTGACAAATTTGGAACGTCATGCAAAGTCCCTTAACCACATAAAAAAAGATGCTGAGTTCAAAAATCAAACCTATATTCCAAATTACTTACTTACTATTGGTGTTTAATAAGCTTTCGTTATAAAAATTCAAAAATGTTCTTTTTTTGGTTATACCCGTAAATCTACTTCGAAAATTTCTGATATACTTCACTTTTTTTCCTACATCTACTTCGAAATTTTTAAATGGAAGTCCGAACCCTGGTCGATACTACCAGCAAAATGCCATAACATCGAGGACTAGTCGCCTATGATGTAACTTTCATTCAGTGAAGATTGTGCATTTTTTTCCGGAGGTTTTTGAACACTGCACTGGAGCACTCAGACTGAAAAAAACTACCTACATTTAGTTAAATTTCATGGTATTCAGCAGGCCCTTCTGTGATGAGGGGCCTACATCATCAGCTCTCACCTCATCAGCACCAAATAACTGCCACCTGATCCGAGCAAAGGCGGGACAGTGGCAGAGGAAGTGGTCTGCAGTGTCGTCGTCTTGATTGTGCATACTCAATACATTTGTCTGCGAGCTGTTGGGACATTCAAAGAATTGAGTTTCCTAAACCAATGGCTCTAGCTCGAGTTTTCATTTTAGTTGCCTGTTACAGACACGCCTTGCCCCTAGCCGAAGGAAGGTGGAGGTACAGCATCACCAAGGCGTCTACTGATCCAACGCCTGAAGTAGAATCAGAGATTGCGGTGGCTGAACTGTGACGCCACAGAAAGAAAAAAACATAGCAATGTGATGAACCGCTTGATGGCGAAAGCAGCGTGAACTTTAAAACAACATCTTCCTGATATTCTCCTCGTTCTTGTACTAAGTTGAACTATTTCAAAACGCTACGTGAGTCCACATTGATCCATGTATGAAAGCTCTTCACAATTATTGTTGAATATGGCGGAATTTAAAAAGACGTAGCTTCATGGATGACCCCTAACTTGAGTTGGGCTAAGTTGCGATTTTAAATTCACAGGCACAACTGCATCAACTAATATACAATTCGACCGCTATCACAGTTTAAATCACAGATCGCAGATTGCGATTACGATTTTTCAATCACTGTGAACAAATCGCGTTTAGTGATAATTTTGATTAACTTTACCCCTAATCGATGGTTTGAGACTTTGAGACGCATTAAGCCGCATGTTGTAACAGCGAAAGAAGTCGGAAAATTGGCAAAAACTATGATCCGTCTTGTACCTCATGTCAACCGAAATGCGATGCAAATTTAATCCACAGAAATTCTTTAACAAATGGATGAGCTTTCGTTTCACTTTATTAGTCACATCTCCTTTTGCGGAGCATTTTATCCGGAATTATTTCAGTTCCAATTCTTAGTGTCCATGTTCTTCTTGATCCAGTCCTCAAAGACTGAAACCCTTGTGAACACATCGGGCAGTCCGACCGAGCAAATGCTTGTCCCGTACGAAACAATGCCAATCTGTTGATCCCGTTGACGGTTCACCAGTGGACCTCCAGAGTCACCCTACAAAGCAGACGATTCATGACACAGCTCTCGCAACAACTCAATTATAGCTACTCACCGCGCAAGCACCTTTCAAGTAGAACTGGTACGCACAAATCTCCGTTTCCGAGACCCGACTGAAAGTCTCCTTGCACTCCTCGTTCGAAATCGTTGTGTAGTTCAGCATCTGCAAGGTATTCGGGAACGGACCGTAGATCAACGGCGAGATAGATCCCCAGCCGGTGAGAGTCACGGGCAGCTTGTCACCGACCCGTTTCGTCCCGAAGACGTTGATCTTGTCCACCCTTTCGTCGAAGTCGAACTTCGGATTGACCCTGACCAGGGCGATATCGCTCGAGGTTAGCTCCTCGTAGTTTTCGTGGATTTTGTACCCCATGACCTCGTAACGATCTCCGTCCTGCTTCCGGAAGTCGTATGTGCCCGCAAGTATGGACATCTTCTCCACTTTCATGCCCTTGACGCAGTGCGCAGCGGTGAGGACGAAGTCCTCGGAGATGACAGATCCTCCGCAGAAGTGCTTCCAATCGCCGTTCTTGTTGTACTGCATCGAAATCTGGTATGGAATCGGTCCCTTCAACGCCGTTCCACCGACAATGCGATTGAATTCATCGACGTCAATTTGAGACTCGGCTTCCGTTGGCATGCTGCTAGCATGGACCACGACGAGTGAAGCGATCACCACTGACGCCAAGAACCTAGCCATGGTGAGTAGATTGGGAACAGCGCAGACACTACAAACGAATGGCTCGGCCTAAACGCTTTTATTCGCTGCAATTAGTCCGCGATAAGCGAGCGAATCTAATTAATGTCACACCCGTCGTGTGCAGTATCAAGGTTCAGCGATATGCAGCGCGGGGATTAGACAAGGTTGGAGACACATTAGAAGAGTTAACCTTCCACCACCCGCATGCTGACAGGCGTTTGACGTAGATCCACTGCCTATGTGACGCTAGACACATTTCAACAGCACGAACGGGGTCGGTGGAAAAACCACGGGAGCGGGTGGTTTTTGAGTAGATTTCGGTTTCCATGCTACGTCAGGAGGGCGTATGGTGGCAGACAAGACGCTGCGTGGCCACTGAGTCACTTTCAAGCGAACGAGAATTTAATCGCCTCTGCTAGCTGATATGCGTCTGCCATTTGAATGGTTTCGACGCAAAGATTCCAAGAGTGAATGAAAATATTCATCGCAACTCCGGCAACCGAGATTCAGGTTGAACCAGCACGGCATGACTGCAGGCCCTTCTCAGCGACACTCGATGCAAATTTCGTCCAATCAATTCCGAGATATCAACCGGGGATACGGGCAAGGCGACGACGCGAAAATGTTATCTCACATGTGGGCAATTATTGGGTGGCCCAATTAACTTGAATTGAAACATCGTCGCGTCGCCATGGTGAGCGTCTAATCCGCCACTCCCCCACATCGACACAACAGATCTGCATCCGAGGAGCAACCAGTAGCTCCGACTGGATATCAATGGATAAGCGTTTCTTCTCCCCGCCCCACCCGGCATCCCTGCGCAGCCAGGAACCGTTCAAGTTCGGGGTAAAACAACAATTAACAAGTCCAAAGATCAGGACCCAGACGAGGCCCAAGCCGTACAAATTCAACTGGAGCCACACTAGCGGGCCATCATCAGCACCTCGTGCTATTGCCCACTCAATTTGATTCATTAGCTGGCCCCGATGGTGTGCTGTTAACAGTCCTTTTCTGTATTTTTTTTTTGCAATCTTGCAGCCTTCCGGCGGCTCTGCGGCGGCTCCACAGACCCACACACACACATAAACACAGTAGCCGATGTTCGGCTGCTGCATCGTCATCATCGCCATCGACAACACGGACCGCACATGGCTTAGCCGTGCCGTGCCGCAAAAACTCCCGCATAAATAAAAATATCAGATCCCCGGGCAGGGAGGAAATTTAAATCATTCCCGTGATTAAAATAAAAATCCGTGCCGCTGATAAAGAACTCACCTGTAGGTGGCGTTTTGCATATGACGATGCTTCTGTAGAGCCGTGGAGTTGCGCTGTGGTTGCACTTCGGTCTGGTCGTCGACGACGACGACGACGACGACGACGACGACGACGGAGGTGTCGATTGGGATTGTGGTTGCCACCCACATTAGTGGCAGGAGTCCATGTTCGATGGTGTTGTTGTTGCTGATGCTCTTTGGGCCGCCACATCAGCGAGCCTCTTTGGAGGATGATTCGGAGCAGCAGCTGCGCTTGTTCTCTTAATTACCTGGAAACGAGCGCAGGCAATAGTCCAGTTTGTGTATGCATGTCCCCACATCGACGGGTGAGCACTGAGCTGTTGCTCTGCGACCACCAAGCGAATATGAATTACCACTTAATTGGTGAGACGCCAAGGCTAGGCGCGTCAAAGTCTATGGTGATGCGAGTCAAGATTAGCATTTGTAATGCGAAACAATCAACCAAATTGAACATGTAGGAGAATGTAAAGGAACACTTTAGACAAGCTCCCCTTCTGAGTTCAAACAATCGCCACTTTCACGGTGGCATTGTGTGCTCAATCAAGGCGATGGTTGTCAAAGAATGTCTGCAGGTCTCAGACAATAGTTTATTTCCGTGTAATGGATCTTCTGAAATGATACTGGCTTCTGTGTTTGGAAAATAGCGGCTATTTGGCGATCAGTTCAAACACTATAAATGCAGAGGAATAGTTTCCGTCATTCCATTTTTTTGTCGGAGATTTTTAACACTACCCTGGAGCACTCAGTCTCAAAAATGGCCCATTGTATTACCAGGCAGCAGCCTACATTTATTGTAATTATTTGGTCTTCTGGAGGAATGCCAGCAAGCGCTTCTGTGATGAGATATTTTCTCCTTCTTCTTCTTTTTCTTCTAGTGGCACTACAGCCCGGGGTGGACCTGAGCCTCAGTTAACAAGCATCTCCAGCTGGCACGATCTTTAGCCAGCTGTCTAAAATTTCGAGCACCAATTTGGTTGAGGCCTAGCCATCTTAGCCTGACTAGGCTCATGTCGCTGTAGAGCCCGTACAGTTCATGGTTGTATCTTCTTCTCCAGAAACCATCAACGCAAACAGGACCAAAGATGGAACGCAGAACTTTTCTCTCGAAAAGACCAAGGACTTCTTCATCTGCTCTTGAGACTGTCCAGGCTTCTGCGCCATAGAGCAGGACAATGATGAGGAGGGTCTTATCTAATGTCCTTCGAGAGAGAGCTCTACTACTCAATTGCCTCTTGAGCCCAAAAAAACAGGTGATGATCGGATCGGAGAACGGACCAGAAAGCTAAACGAGCATCTGGAAGTAAATCCATCTTTGCCATGACGTATGTACGTAATATCTGTACTTAATATTTTGGACCACTCCTCGATTTCACCCATATTCTCGAATGTCGGCAACAAGGCTGTACCTGTACATTTGTGAAGGTTTCGATCATGGGAAACTTGACTAAGAGATCCACAAGGGGATGGCTCTTTGGGCGGATAGGAAACCAACGCCTTTCAAGATCTTGAGCTTAGACGTAATGTGCCTCCTCCATCCAAGAATGGACACAATTTTAGAATTGAACTCGATGACTTGACTCTCCCAATGGCTTGCAACGATGCAATAACATCTGGAAATGCATCTTGTTGTATCTTCCTCAAGATCTAAACTCCAGCAATACGAAATTCCTTCGCAGTGAACTCGCTCTGAAAACCTCCTAGAAATCATTGCTCCAAGAATACCTGGGACCAAACATCATAACTTTCATTATATAGTTCGTGGGACTAATAGAAAGGTCGCCGTTTCTTCAAACAAACCGTTGTCAATTTTGATCTTTCACACCAACATTCATCGCAACTTGACGCTCTCAAAATTTGAATAATCCAGCAGGGAACAAGATTGTCTAGTCCCATTAATAAGAAAGAGTTAAAAGAAACGCCACCCAATTTTGCAGCTATGTCTGCTAATACTCATGGCTTGGGAGGAATCTTATTTTTGGGATTTTCGACGATGGATATTGGAGTATGCCAGACACGAAAAACACGCAGTAGCTAAATCCTCCTCAGTAGCTATCCTTCCATACCGTTTGACCAACATCCCCGAGTTATTCATCCACTAGAGAAGGTGCTGCATTTTTCAAGTCCAATAAGACGCTTCAAAGTCATAGGGTAACTATTCGGAGGCTGACTTTGTCTTCTTTGCAAAGCAAACCAATTTCATAACGATCATCTACAAATTTCAAAGTTCTGCCGATAATATTCAATGCTCGGATGTCTTCTGTGCTCATGAAGTCACCCTTAGGAGCCATTATTCTAGACTCTTCAGTCGTGGAGTGCAGCTTGACTAGTTCATGCAATGCTACTTGGATCGGTGGCGTTCCTTTGCCAGACAGTATCCAACCTAGGAGAGTTTTCAGGGTAAGACTCATCTTGCCATGGCGTTGTTCACGCCCCAACAGGAATCTCGCTTGGTATAGTCCAATCAGGATCTTTCGTTCGCATTTTCGAGATCGATCAGATCTCGTAGATGAGGAAACTTCTTCTTCAACTGAGCCACATCAAATGATTGGCGAGGTAACTGCAAATCCTTACATGAGTACACATTTTTTAAGAAACGTTTGCGACTAGTTAACTCGCGTACTCCAAATATCAACCTACAGTGGCTCCAAGTGAAACTCATACACTCTCCTGTTAAAGATAAATACACAAAAAATTAAGTTATATGTTATACGAGTTATCTTTCTTATTAATGAGAACAAGCAGCAGACGCAATTAGTAAATAAAAAAAAAATCTAAAAACAGTACTAAAATTTCATCCAATATTCAATTCTTTATCTGTGACACGCCGATTATGAATTCTATTTGTTTACGACTTTAGCAGAGAAATTTGCTATAGTCTTCTTTACGATCATCGATGATTGGAAAAGAAAGGCACCGAGTCTAAATCCCACCGGCCATATATGGGTCGTCTACAGAGATGATGACAAGATGATGCAACATTGCGAGCAAATAACAACAAACTTGCTTGTAATCAAGTAATTGCAGAAAGCATCCAGTCCCCTCAACAGAGAGACGTTGCCGCCGACAATTCCTTTCAGCCACTGATTGGACGGACACTCATCGAAGCGCATATTTCCTGAATGAACCGCCTGAGTCACTCGTCCAATGCCCCGATCGGGCCCCTAATCGACTCATGAGATTCATTGTAACCCTATCGAAAGCCAGAGCAGACACCAATTCACGGAAACTCGTCTCGATGCCAGATAAATAATTCATTCGGCGGCTTCGCGCATGAAGCGTGTCGCTCTTTACTCGTAAATCCCATTAATCGACTAATTTATGTAAAACAAACGACCGACGCGACGCACAGTGCTATCGGGCATTGCCACTTGAGACCGGTCCATGAAATTAAACACCACATTGATTAAAATGAATCTGCGAAGAATTTTAAGCCTTCTTCGGCAGCGGAGCGTTCTCAAAAGCGCCTCCGCTCCTCAGCCCATTAGCTCGTTAAGTGAAAGTTCCCCGAAATGCTGTTCAAGCAGTCATCACTCATTTACAGCAGCGAAAGCATGCGTTTTGTTTTGAATCCGCGACAAAAAAAAAGAAAAAAGATGACCCACAAAAGTATCGGATCAAAGCAACTTGAGATGCGACAAAGCGACAGAAATGGATTGAGGTGTATCTTGACCTGGTTCTGAAGAATGAATCTTCGTCGCCCTCAAGAATATAAATACTTGCCATGCGGTAGTTAAATCGGCAGATGACTGTAGGACCTTCGTAACCATGGATCCGCTGCGGTGTCTTGTGTTGTTGTTGGCGTTTGGCGCGTGCCATTGTGCTTTTGGGGATTTTGTGAGCAGTGCGGTTCGAGTGAGGGGTCAAACAGTAGGCGTCGTCGTCCGTCAACCGGTTGCGTACAAGCGAAAGGTGTACACAAACATAACGAGAATTGTTGGCGGTGAGACGATTGCGGAACCAGTTCCCTATCAAGTGTCTATTCAAGTGCTGGCCTACATTACGTGGAAGCACGTCTGCGGTGGATCGATCATTGGCAAGAGCCATGTCCTGACGGCGTCGCATTGTGTGGACAGACTGCGACCGGAGAGGATGTCCATTCTGGTTGGGACCAACAATCTGAAACAAGGCGGCATCCGGCACAACGTAGCTGCCTACAAGAAGCATCCAGATTACAACAACAAGGGCTTCCTCATCAATGACGTGGCGGTCATTAAGGTTTCGACGCCATTCCAGTTCAACCAGAGGACGATCGCACCCATTACGCTGGCCACCAACGCTGGCGTTCGAATTGAGAACAAATATCCGGTGACCCTGACTGGCTGGGGAACCATCTCGGCTGTGAATCAGGCAACGACTCCGGACAAGTTGATGGCTCTACACTACCACACCATCACGAACAGTGAATGCCGCAGCAAGGGCTTCAAAGTGACGCCAAATGAGATTTGCACGCTCTTCGGAAAGGCTAAGGGCGCTTGTGTGGTGAGTTTCAGTTTAAATTTGTTTTATTTACGCAGTTATTTGGTTTTAGCGGGGAAGGTGTTCGCAAGTGGCTTGAAACGTATTCGTTTTTCAAGGCAGCACAAAATTTTCTTTGCGTTTAGCTTGTAACGTTGACTAGCACTTCCTGGTGGCTGTTTTTCTGTAAGCCAAAATGTCTAGTCATTCTTCTTCTTTGCGTGGCGCTACTGTCCGGGCGGACATGAGCATCAACCGACAAACAACTCATGACCGTTCTCTGTCTAGCTGCCTCCAGTTGCGTACACCAAGTTGCCTCACATGTACACCTTCTTCACATGTGTGGATTTCTTCTCTAGGAGCGGACATCCTCTTTTGCATTGTCTCACAGGTTCGGAGTCGAAGACTCTTCACGACCAAGCATCTTCCCAGTACAGCAACTGTGATTATCAATGTTTTATCCAAGGTGACCAGATAAGAACGATGAAAAAAGAAATTGAGATAAAACAACAACGGCGTGAGATATTGAAATCGATATTCGCTTTATTTTGAAGCTGCATTCTGAGAAGATGATTTTTGGATCCGGACAACACTTCCAGCGCCCAATTAGCGAACTCGTGGCGTTGTCTATTGTCGTCCGGCTTCAGTTTTTGCGTCAGCACAATCTTATACGGAAGTAGGCCCACCCGCAAAATAAGCCCGGATGACTCTTTGGTGATACCCAATTCAACTGATCGGCGCAGAAGCATTTCTTCGATACTGAAAGCTACGTTGGCTATCATTCCTCCATTCAGCCCCAATCTCTGCATGGCTACTTGCTTAATGTCCAAAAGTGTCGCACGACTGTGGTGCGCAATGAGAGATACGACCAATTGTCGGCACACTGAAGCCGTGATGACGATCAGTCTCACGAAGAAGTTCACGTTGCATATATATAAACTGAGGCGGAAGTTCGATAATATTTTTTAATAATTTCCTCATATCCGGCAAGCGTGATACGATCCACGGTGAAGTGGCAATTCTTGCTGAATAATATGACAGCTAGATTGGTAACTTTGGCAGCTGCGGCAACTTAATTTACAATTTATTTTTGGTCGTCTATGTATAGTTGATCAGTTTGATCCATCTAGAGACGCCTCTTTTACTCAATTGCCTCTTGAGCACATAGCAGTGGTTGAAGCAGCGGTTGACAAGAGTTATTCTGGGTTTGATCTCGCTACTGACGTTGCGGGTATACATTGAAATGCTTAGCCATTGAGTTGAAAGTTGAGACACAGCCAATAATTTACGAATGTTTTTGAGGAAACCACGGGAAGAAGGAGTTCTAATTCCATAATTACCCATCTATGGCAACTGCTCCAACTTCGGATTTTTCTAAACAATTTGGGTTAACATTTTTAACTCGAAGGAACAAAATCATACCACAACGACTTCTGCAGGAGCTGCAAATACGAAGAGGAAGAAGAAACTACGTTTCACTACCTCGGCGCCTGTCCAGCCAATTCAATAACAAGGAAAAGCACGCTCGGCTGCTAATCATTCAGCAGCCTAGAAGAAATGTCAGACATATCGATTGTGTACAAATACGCTGTAACCTAGCAAAGAGTAGATCATAATAGATAGGCCACTAGGTTACCAGTAGGTAGCTCTAAGGTGTTGCTGATTTTTATGGAGCAGCACAACCTGACGATTTTGCAGACATGGCGTTGTACAGCTCGCCTCTGTGCACGCTGTCATATGCAGCCTTGATATCGACTTATATGTGGTCGGTGTGGATTTGCAGCTTTTGGATTTTTTTTCCAGGCTTTGCAGCCGCTATACGAAGTTCTGGTTTGTATTGTGGACTTCCCTGGCCTGAAAGCACTTCCATATGGACCTCTCACACTGTCCACAAACGGCTTCAGCCGCTCACACAAAACCGCAAAGAAGATTTTGCACGCAATGGAGCCTTATCCCTCGCTAGTTAGCGTAGCCAGAGTGGTCTTCCTTGTGGATCGAGCAAACGACACTGAGATTCCAATCATCGATCAGGCTTTCCTTTGTGATCATGTCTTACAGATGAGCTGGTATGAGATGCGCTCTAAGAGGTGCAGCTTTGATAGATTCCAGTCTTGATATTGCAATATTGACCTCGTCTATATCGGGGGGACGTTATTCTCGCCTTCCACAGTCCACATTGATTGAAACATTCTTCCTGATGACAGTATTTTGCTTCCTCATCGCCTTTTAACACTCTGCAGAAGTGATTGCTCCAAATTCTCAGTATCGAACCAGTCGTCCACATTCGTCCCGACAGTCATCTGTCCCAACCAGGCCTGTCAAAATCAAGTCCACCTACAAGTACCAATATCAGTCTCCAACCCCTTATATCCATTGGACAATCGTTCCATCCATCTCCTCTACCACGCGCTTCTCATGTCCTCCAGATTCCACTCACCTTGAATTCCACTCCAAATCCGAATTCACTTCATGCATTCCGTACACAATTCCTTCCCATCTAATGTACACAATTTTTTCAATTTGTATTTTCAGGGCGACTCAGGCGGGCCATTGGTCAATAGGGCGCGCAACGCTCAAATTGGCATCGTCTCCTACGGTTCGACAACCTGCGCATCGGGCCTGCCGGACGTCTTCACTCGTGTATCGAACTTCCTGCCGTGGATCCAAAAGGTCGTCCAGTCCGAGTTACCGTGAAACATCAAACATTCGTAAACCAAATAAAATAAAATCCACTCCAAATGTCTGTGTTTGCTTAACCCCGTCCATGAAGTGCATGAAGTAATTAAAACTGCGCGCACTAAGAACGCCCAGCAACGCGCGCCAAGGGGAAACCAATTTGCCGGCGATTCGACGCAGATTTGAACCGCCAGGAAATTCGATATTCGATTAGTAATAGTATTCGAGTGCCCTCCTCTCGCGGCCAATTACACGCGCCAATGCCGGAGAAACAAACAAAAACGATGCGCTGCGATGCGGTGCAGCCCTCTAGCCTCGGCCGGGCGATGATGCCGGTGCCGATGCTGCTGAAGGTGTGAAATCCAATATCCCCGAGACCTAATAATTTGTCCGCCAATGATTTCATCGTTTCACGGTTCCACCGGACCTTCCTTTCAACTCGCTCGCTGGAATAGAACAATCGAACTATGCGCACTGTCCCACCGTGCCCACCGTCTCACCGTCTCACCGTTCGCGGGCAGCGAGCGTAAGTGTCTTGGCAGATAATTCAAACATCCTTGTCGTCGTTGTTACATTTGTGGGGTGGTGGGGCTGTGCCGCGCCGTGGTGCCGTCTGTCTTCCACCAGGAGTGCCTCAGCATCAGTTTTCGTTTTATGTGCGAATTGTCTTAGGTTCGGTCGGTTCTTGTGGACGTTTTTAGCGTTTCTTTTTTTTTTGGGATGTCGTGTCGTGCCAGTCGTCGACTGCGGTGGACGAAACAACATTAACCCCACCAGTTGACCTGGTACAATTCTTTCGCTGCACCAGGTTACCATCGCCGCTCTCCGCTGCTGGCCGGTCGTTGGGTATCGTATCCGATGGAAGTGGATGTGTGCGATTCGCGTTACCTGGAGTCTACTCAATATTTTCACACTTTATCGTGGCTTTGTGTGCAGTTGTGCGAGGACATTAGGTTAAAGTTATTACTTGTGGCACACGAGGATTTGTGACACTTGCACATGGTGTGGTACAATGGTGTAACTCGAGATCCCCGGACGAGACATTATGTCGAGCAATTGAAGTGGACACGATGCCATGACTTGGGAGAGGTTCCAGCAATCGTGTGTGTTGGCATTGTTTCGAGTGTTAGCTGCGCGTCGTATTATGCATTAGGTGAGTCGATAGGCAGAGGTCATGCATCTAAGGGAGAGGCTTTTGTTGTTGGTTCTTTGAAAACAACAAAAAATGCGCACTGCTTGCAAACGATAAATGCACTCACAGCTTGTCGTAATTAATCTTGCACTAGATATGCTTTTAGGGGGTCTAATATACCCGGTCCAATATACCCAACTAGCCTGACCGATTCAAATCTGATCATGTGAACGCAAGAAAAGTCCGTCTATTAGACATATTGGATGGTTTCTAAAAAAATGTTAATATAAAATATACGAGTGTCTACCCAACCTGATGGAAATCTCATTTCCGAAATATATGCAAGCTGTACGAAGCGAAGGAAAATTTCAAATGAAATAGAGAGGGTACCGGAAACTTGCAAGGGAAGTCTGACGATATGTTCCATAATGTGACCGCTAACGACAGCGGTCTGTCCGACATCCATCCAACCAAGATTGTCAGATATTTTGGACCGTGTAAACGTCGCCTTTGAATGGATGCAAGTTTTTGTTTGCTTTTAAGGGCCCACCCAGCTCGTAGAATACTTCCCGTCAGTTGCGTTGCGTCGAAAATTTGCTCTTACAAAGGTCCAAACCCATAGAATACGCTGCGTGTGTTTGTGTTCAGAATCCACAAAAATCGTTCTTGACGGATTGTAAAGACGTGTTCAATGAATACATACGTTGCGGCTGCAATCCACCTAAGCCCAATACATCAGGATAAAATGATTTAAGTAGGTGAGAAAGGAACTGTCAAAGTATGTGTGTCAATTTTTTGACATTATGCAACGCACGCAAAGGATTCTATGGGATTGAGCCTTACAGGCCGACTCCACTGGATTTTGTATGCCTTACATTTAATGCTGACATCTAAAGACAGACATTTACTAGTTTACGGACAGGCAATGGAAAAACATTATACTCTACTTCACCAAGATATCTACACGAAAGGGAGACAACTCGATCAAAACCAGTTACAAGGAGTACCCTCAAGTGATGGACGTCAAAACCAAGGTGTACTCTTCGTAGAAAGCTAAGAGCTCTAATTGCCCAAGGCTACACTTAAAACTGAAGGTGCAGCCCAATCACTGCGTCTAACAAAGCAAAAGACACTCAGCGGGTTAGGAGCTGGCACAGCACGCGGTAAGATAGAACTAGTACTTACAGCCAAAACTCGATTCAGATTTCAAATTACTGGTTCGAGCACTTGTGTTACAGGTTGACGCCAGACAAGAACGACTTCAGGGGAGTTCCTAGTGAGATGAAACAACTTTTGCTGATGATTCTTGCAGCGGACGATTACAAAGATATCATTCTTAATGGTTTAAAGGGGGTCTTAAGAGTTCTCCTAGACGCACACCTCTTAGAAGTGCAAATGGACTATCCATACTCCGCGAAATGATGTCTGTGCTTAGGGTAAATATTGGTTTCATTTGTTTCAAACTTCAATTGGCTTAATTTGATTTCGCGAATGAACTTACGCTGTATCAACGCTGACAGGTATTGCGAATATACGTAAAATATTATGTCTGCCTCCGATACGATGTATTTCTGGTTATCGTTAATGGATCATTTAGGATTAAAAGCCCGACCAAATCTCAGTCAGTGAATTCCCTCCTCAAGAAAGACCACTCCGATAATAGATCAAATCTCACTTCAAATAAGACTACACATGCGTCAAAAGAGGCAAAGTCCAAACTAATTACACACGGTATAGACGCATCACCAATCAGTCTTTGCGCATCACTGAATACCAAACAACCAAATGGCATGCCTACCACTGCTCCCCCACCCCCACCCCTTCCAATACCACATGTATTACTGTCACCTATCCTCCATTCGTCCTAACGTCCTATTGCACAAGACAATTTACACGTGAACGCGCCAAGTTTATGTCAGACATCCAACTGGACAAACAGCCAACAGACATTCGGACAAACTTTCGATTTGTATCGTCGACATCTTCAAATCGGTGCAACGGACAGTCGCCAGCAGTGCTCAGCCGTGCTTACTTGCTGTGCATACTTCAATCTCGGGTTAAGTACTTCGCCGCCTTCCCAGATCGCTCCACAGCGAAGGAAGCACCCAAGTCACCATCATCACTACCACCACCACCAGGAGCAACAGCAACAGCGGCAGCAGCAGCAGCAGCGTCACCAGCAACTGCTGCCAGACAAAGTGCATGCGCTCGCATATCGTTTTTAATTCAATATTTCATTTGTCCTCCTGCCCCCAGAGGAGACCTCCTCTTCCTTCCTCCTCCTCCTGTGCACAGAGGTCCCCCGAGTAAGTAAGACTGACTCCTCGAACAGGCCATGCAACAGAGCACAAATTAAATAAGAAATATTCTTGTGTTCGGGATGTTTTGTGTTTTGTTTGGACGCGAAATTAACCAGTGACTGTCCACATTTTGTTGTTGTTGTTGTTGCCTTTGGTGTGTATGCACACGTTTTTGTCTGCGTCTTCGACGTCCCTACGATGGCGCAGCAGCCAGGCGAACGTTGTTAAGAATCTCCACTCGTAAATTAGATGACAAATTGGTTTTAAATTGATTCTGTGTTGTCACTGGGGTCTTGGGTGTTACTTGTTCTTACTTACGGAAGGAGGAGATACCGTTCATGTACGCAAATGCGTATCGAATGTGCGTGTTGACTGCGTACAGAGTGTTCAACAAGTGGCGACACTTTTCTGTGGGTTTCTAGTTTTCTGTTGGCTTTTGGTTTAATAGGCATTTGTTCATGAAGCCACATCAAATTTTCGGAATCGTGGAAAATCTTGAAACTAATTTGGAGTTTTAGATCGATTGACGATCGCATTTAGAACGATTTTAAAGCTGCGTGCCAATGGCATTATACCCGACTAGTGGCTAAACAGTCCACGCTGAAGCCACTTTAGGGATCACATTTGGCATAACTATCCGCCTGCATTTGCAGACTGTCCTCATAACTTGACATTACGAATGTTCCTTAAGCATCTGCTTACCAAAGATTAAAAGATTGACGCTTTCGAGTGGTATTGGTGTCCACTTTCGAGATACTGCATCCATAAAGCAGCACCGATTCCTTGTTGGAGGGGAACAGTCTCGTTTCTTTTCCAGATCGTGGATAGCAGTCCGATCGCCGTCTTAGCCTTCCCGATTCTGATGCACACTTCCAGTTGGGTGCCACAGCGGTTAATCATACTTCCTAAATATGGAAACTAACTAACTTCCTGTTCGACAATGTTCCACTGGGCGCGGATATTAGAAATGCTAAGAGCTTTAGTTGCTGCTGTATTTATGCTGAGTCTAACTTTGTTTACCTCAGGGCCATTATCCGATGTGAATGTAGGCAAACATCGTCGCGCCATCGTCCATCGAATCCCATAATCCCCAATTTTTTTCTGCTGCACGAAAAACATCCCTGATAAGCAACAGCAACAGACAAGCAACTGAAACAGCAGTGGTGACAGTGTGCAACCTTGACGAACTCCATCTTGGACCTCAAACTCCGATTATGATCCGCAAAGTGTTTATGTGGTCGATGGAGGAGGATCCAGAGCGAAAACCTGCCGGTTCGACGTCGAAAGTTGAACCTAAATGCTCTCAGATTCGTTTCAGAACTATTCGATGCCTCTCCAATTTCCGCATTCCATCAAGATTCCCTTTTTTTTTAAGCTTAATGAACATCCCAAGCTTTGTACATCAGCGGAGGCTAATATATTTGGCACAGCTTCAAATAATTCGGCAGGGATGCCGTCAATACCTACCGTCTTGATTTTCTTGAGGGACTTGGTGCTATTATTTCTCTTTTCCTGGTAGGACCGGATCGAATTCGGGGATTTGTTGCGTCGGTATGTACGCGTTAGAGTTCTTGATCATTCCGCCATCCTCTAAGTGGTTCAAGACAGTAGCGAAAGGCTCTCTTCGTGAAGTTAGCCTTATCCGAAATCAGAAGGTTCCCTCTTAGACCCTTCACCTGTTGTTGTTTGGAGTTCCGACCACCAATGAGCTCCTTGCTGATATTATAAACAGTTCTACTGTCGCACCGATTCGTTGCTTCTTCAGTATTGGACTTCTAGATCGGTTGTTCTACTGCTGAAGCCACTGTTATTCATACTATACGCTCATCTATCCATCTCCAGGTACCAGCTGTGAGCCATGGTGCTTCTGTCTTTTACCGACATATGTGCTTACTTTAGTCACAAAGGCATTTTTCACAGCATTCCGTGGTCTTCCACGCTCTCCTATCTTCAGCTGCCGATTGCTTCTGCTTTTAAGGCTATATGTTCCCTAATTCAGTGACATACTTGGGAAGCCTTGAGCCTGTCGATATTCTACTTGGCTATATTAAGCAACTTACGACTGAGGCTGCCGGCACAAAATTACTTATTTTTTTTTTTTTAAAATGTAACCTATTTTAAAAAATACCTATTTTCGTAAGTCACATCATCCCGTCAACAGACTTTCACGCACACACTGTCTGTGTGCAGATTTAAGTGTAAACGATAATGCAATGCAAGTCTCATTGCATTTCGACCGCAGATTCATGTAACATGTGACACATACTCGAAGTTGCATTCCGCCAGCGATGTCCTTCTTCTCTCTCTGTGTGTGCAGTGCCTCAGTTAATTCCCAATATCCCAGAGCACTTCCAGGTCTAACTCAGATAAATTGATCAGTTTTATTGGCGCGAACAAATCTTTCATAATAACTCAACTAATTAATTGGTGATGTGTACGCTGGCTCCTTCTCCGCCAATGCAGACTCCTGGTCCTGCGGCAGATGCGGTGTATAATTTCGCCTGCCGCACAAGATACGAGAGTACTGCCGACCAATCCGTTGGTAATATGCAAAAGTGTAGTTAATTTAAATTAATTGCCTGTTGTGTTCTTTGAATCTGTTGGGTTACAAGAGGACTCGCAGATTGGGTGTAGAATATCGGATTCAATGACGACGACGATGATGATGAGGGGGGCATCATGGCGCGGCGGAGGCTTAGATATTTGTGCGACATCTGTACAAGTGGTACGACTGTGTAGTGTGTGTATCTATAAATTGATGACATGAAGGGTACTGGCTGCAGATACACTTAACCTCTATCCGTGTGACAATTGCAAGGCAATTGCTGCGATATGAATCCATTCATTAGCACTGGCCGGGTTCGACGTATCTGGTGGCGCCTATTAATTCTGCCTGCCTTCTTTTATGCTCCTTGTTTTTGGATGGATATCTTGGGCATGATGGGGTTGTTCAAATGAATTCGACTTCTTTGATCGAAGAGATGTCAGATAAGAGGCATTTTATGGTTTATGTTTGCACTCGGTCATGTCAATTTTGCCGAAAAGCAGTTGGAGAGAAAAGTAATGCAAATAACTTCCAGTAGTTCTCAATGGGTTCTCTTAAGGGGTGCGTTTGTAAATCGGAATAAGTATACCGAGCGAATGGAGCGTCTTCCTGCAAAATATTGCCTTATTCGATCCAGAAAGTACAGAAAATCGTAATGAGCTAGCTTAAAAAGACATGCATCACATATTGACAGCTCAAAGACAAATAGAGCGTTTTTTAAACCAGGCGTCCGCGTATACTCATATTGCCCCATAGGCTAGACTAAGACTCCCAGAGTCCAAAAGCGTTAACAAAACGAACATTTCAATGTCTTCACTTGTCCATCTGTAGCAAACGCTGCACTCGACATTATTATCACAGACTATGCCTCACAGGATCATTTCTTTAGTCAGGCATCATTCATTTTCCAAGAAATTCGTAAGACCCGCTATGACGAGGAATATCGTTTTATCTGAAAGCGTGAGATAATGGCTGTTGTTTTACGTTTCGTACAAGATTGTAGCATCTCTAAGGTTTTTAGGATAAAATTACTTCTGAGCAGTGTTCGAAACTTCGAAAGGAGTAGTTTCGTTTCGCTTTTCTGGAGTTGCATTTTCTTAGGTTGAAATCAATTGTTTTGGGCTTGCTAGTAGGGACACGATTTCTTTGAGGGACATACACTAAAGTCCTGATTATTCTTTCGATGATATTTTCACGATGGTTATTTTTCAGTTTCAAATATTTCCGCAAAGCTAATTTTAGTTCACCGAGGCTGTAAACTTTACACAAAATACTCGACATAACTATGCGAGGCTATCTCCTGCATATGAAGCACGTACCGCTGTCGGATTTAGTCGCAACATCGTGAAACTCATTGTTCAGCGATTGTTTCAATTCCGACCAACTTCGAACCTTGATGATTCTGCCGAATAATTTAGCGGTGCCTTTGAAGTCTTCTCCGTAGATGAGAATTTGGTCTCCACTAAACGGTGGTAAAGACTATTCGATGTCCTTAGAGCTGCAATCAGAACTCAAACGAATGTCCGGCTCTGTCTCCTCCAATTCTAGCTGTTGTCTAAGCCTCTTTCTAACCTTATCATCGGTGGCCGCATGATCACATGGTGGCATAGAATCATCTACACTAAGATCTTTACTGCTCGACAAGATTTCCTGGATCAAATTTGAAAAGTCCTCAGTCGTGAAATCGTGCACAATCTCTCTGAAGATGAACTCTCAACTCGGCCTTAGTTCCAGTAGTTCGACATTTTAATGTTCTCAGAGCACTTTTAAGTTTAGACACTCTTGCACTGTTGATCTGTCCACCAGATCCTACTTCTGAAGTTGTAGACGTATATAGAAAAAAAGAAACAACAAACGCGAGTGTGTGGTAATCCGTTTAATGAGTACATACTGCTGCTTAGTTGGCAGATCTTGTATGCCCTTGTTATATACGAATCAGTGGAGAGCTCTCGCAGTCATGCGATTGCCTGGATCGCGTGGGAGTTATAGAATCCTCTTTTTTAGCTTTAAAATCAATGAAGAGATGGAGTATAAAGATCTGAAACTTACTAGTCTTCTCCAGGATTATCACTAGTGTAAATAATTGGTCTATAGTTGATTTACCGAGACGGTACACCCCGAATGTACACAGGTTCTCACTGTATGTCGATAGAGTTTTTAGGCGACGCCTTTAAAAAATCCTGTATTACTTTCCGTAATGATAATCATCAATCCGACTGCACGAAATTGGAATTAATATTAGTTGATAGCTTATAATCTGCTTGTGGACTCTTTTTTCCTTTCCAGAAGCAGAACATAAACAAGCTATCTACTAATGTTCATCCAAATCCGTTCAGCGGGTATAAAGCTCCACACACGTGCAAGCATCCAAAGCATCCTCATCAGAGGAGGAATTGAAAGAATTTGGGCTTCCAAAATACGTTCAATGTCTTCTAAAGGGACGTATAATCTCTGCAGGCTCTACTTTTAATCGAGAAAAAAAAACACAAATCAAAAACGAGGGCCTTACCAGAAACGGTTTTCATATAGTACCTGGTGTCCAATCGAGTGTTTCTGAAAATGCCTCCAATCAAATATGTACATATATCCATCAAAAATGATGGATTAGATTAAAAATAACATTCTTGGCTAGATGGTACAAGCTAAAAATATGTACTTTACCCCAAAGCAGCCTTCAAATTAGCACGCTAAACGAAGAAGTACAAGAATTTACGTTCACTCAGAGTGCCTCCCAGCATTCAATACTCTAAACACCTGTCAGCAGATCAAATTTATTGAATTCCCAGACGTCTTAATAATGACCAATCATAGAACTTGTAACCCCGGCCTCATAAATGTCAACCGGCCGCCAACGGGTCACTAATGGGTGATCCGTGATTACAGTATCGATGAGTGGACCGATTACTGTGCCCATTGAAGCGTGTGGTTACCGCGCTGCTGCGGTATAATCCATCGCTGGATGTTGGATTAATCAATGGATTATAGGTCAATGGGTTCGAATCACGCGGTTGTGTGATATCAATCTGTTCGTACACTTAATGTCTGGAGTAAACATAGTTAAGAAAGAAATCATAAAAGTAGTACGAATTTATGTGCGTTATTGAGCAGCAAGCTCCCTAGTCAAGTCAAAGGTTTCATCATTAGGAACGCGAACCAGCGGGCTATGATTTTGTGGAATCTAATCATTCTGCTGCGGTAGAGCGTTGAGTTTTGAATTCAATTTAGGGAAGTGGCAAGGGTTCAGGAGGTTGTATGAATATTGTCAGTCGGTTGAAAGAGGTGATTTTTTTTAATGCATCACATCACCATAGTGAACCAAGGTTTATTTTTAATTCGTATAGATATTGAAAGTATAATATTCGGACGATGGAAGAATGCCGTAAACTCACCTCTCTCTCCTAGTACTGATGGTGGTCGCACTTGTTATGTTAGTGTAGTTGGCTGTACTTACGCCGTGACATCGTGGTAAAAGATGTTGTTTAAGAGCTCTATTCTACCAAACTTGTATAGACGTCTGATGCGACTGGTACTTAGGAAATTATCCCTTCAATCCAATGGTGTTGCATTTAATTCGGCAATTATACTCTTCGGGATAGGTTAAGTGGGCAAGTGCATTAACTCCTACGCTGATGGACTTTCACATTTCACAGCTTCACCGATTTCGATGCACTGACGATGCTCAAAAATCTATACTTGTCTAGAAAAAAGGTGCTTGAACTTAGGTGTTAGCAGTCTGCATACAACTGGAGGCTACAACTGAGAGAATAATAGCATTTTCTTCTCTTGCTGTTCAGTTTCGTGTTTCTGAATTATCCGTATTTTTGTGTGAAGCTTGAGGGTATTCCTGGTGCAAATATTATTGGACTAACAGTATTCCAGTTTCGTATCTTCCACTTGTTGCGATAGTACAAATATAAGCGTCAATAGACATCTGTTACGTCCACTGCAGTCACTTCCTTATGGAATATCAAGCAAATGGGAGAGCCGTAACATGTCCTATTGACTTTTGTAGGAGCTGTAGAGACGAGGAGGAAGAGGGGACGAGACATTCCATTATTTCAACACCTGTCCAGCACTTGTAACAGCTAGGTAAATAACTGAAATACAATAAGGAAAAATGTATGATGGTTTGAGCGGAAGAAATGTCGCATGTTGGTAAAGGGGGCTGCCAGCGAAATCGCCAGCGCACTTAGACCATATTGGTCCATAATCACACTACTACCACTGATCGACAACTGCAGTGATATGACCGTTAATTTGATCCCAACGGCAAATGATGACTGGACCAGATTTGAAAACCGGATAAAGCGTATTAACTTTGCTTTCACTAGGATTCGAACCGGGACCCCTCTAACCAGGGGCAGGCACTCAACCAACTGCGCCATCCAGCTGTTATGTCGCATGTAACAAATAGCGAACTATTAAGAACCTTTAAGTGGCTATATCACAGTATAAACAGCAACAGAGGAGGAATGCCAATGTACAAGAATTTTTTTAAACTGGAAGCGACTAATCAACTGACCCATTGTCTAAGGAGGCCTCGTTTACCCTGAAAGTGGTAGTCACAACAACGCAACCTAACCTACATACCTGTTCGTAAGACCTTCGCCATGTAGTATAAATGAGGCCTTGCAAGTAGACAAGTGTGTCTTCAGAAAACGAGGTGATTTTCACTCCCATCGTAGTCATGGCTTTTAAGCAGGAAATCAGATCCTTTAATCAATAATATAATTCTTTTATATAACCAGATCCTTTAACCAGAGTGGAACTATTGCGCTCAACTTTGGGGATGTGCATGCCGAACCGATGTAGCAGGAGCTTCCAGAATAAAGTCCTCAGAAGTATTGTGATTGCTTCATCAGAAATAGCGATCTCCCCCGCACCTAAAATTACTTACTGTTCTTGAAGAGATCAACTCTAGGGCCAAGGCTTAAAAGAAAAGACTTCAGGAACATGTCAATCAGGAGGTAAGAAATCTTCTCAACATAATTGGTTAAATTTTAAGGGCCGATGTTGATTTTGAATAAAACACCAAATTATTTAGGAAATTAAATTATTTTTGATTTCTTTTTATTATGATAATATTGGTATGGTTCAATTATGTATGGAACGAAATATCGGCCGCCGCGACCTCTGCGGCACACCTTATTCCGATGGTCCAAATTTTCGACGACGCTGAAGCATACTTGAGGTTCTATGCCGTTAATGTGCCGAATTATCTCATCCTTTAGCTCTTGAATTGTTGCTGGCTTATCGACGTACACCTTTTCTTTCAAGTAACCTCAAAGAAAAAAATCCAACGGTGTCAAATCACATGATCTTGGCGGCCAATTGACATCGCCACCACGTTAGAAAACACGGCCATTGAATTTGTCGCGCAAAAGAGCCATTGTTTCGTTAGCTGTGTGGCAAGTGGCACCGTCCTGTTGAAACTACATATCGTCCACATTCATATCTTCCAATTCGGGCCATAAAAAGTTCGTTATCATTTCACGATAGCGAACACCATTCACAGTAACTGCCTGACCGGCCTCATTTTGGAAAAAATACGGCCCGATGATGCCGCCAGCCCATAAACCGCACCAAACAGTCACTCTTTGTGGGTGCATTGGTTTTTCGACAATCACTCTTGGATTATCATTCGCCCAAATGTGGCAATTCTGCTTATTGACGAATCCACTGAGGTGAAAATGTGCCTCATCACTGAAGATGATTTTCTTCGAAAATTGATCATCCACTGTTGCCAATTCTTGCACACCATTCTGACCATTGACGACGCTTGAAATGGTCAAGAGGCTTTAGTTCTTGAGTCAATTGCACCTTGTAAGCGTGTAAATACAAGTCTTTATGCATAATGTTCATCAACGACGAGAGTGAGAGGTGCAATTGTTGAGCACGACGACGAGTTGAGGTGAACGGCTCTTCAGCCACACTATCGCGAACAGCAGCAATATTTTCTGCTGTACGAGCTGTACGAGCATGCACTGGTGTTTTCACATCTCCTACAGTCCCGGTTTGCTCAAATATTTGCACGATTTTTCCGATTGTTGTCGTTGTTGTCCCTCTGTTACTATCTCATTGCTTGCGTGGTTGATTCGGCCACTTCGGATTGACTATCAAGGTCTGAGGATCTTGTAAAGGTGGTTTTTAGGGGCCGATGAGTCACAAGATGGAACTTTGAAAGTGAAGTGAAGCATTGTACAAATTTTCGAATTTGACGTGGAAGATGGAGTTTTCTGTTGGTGATGTAAGATAGAATTGTCATCGTTGTTAATGGGGTACCTGGTGAAGTTTGTAATGGAGCCTTACAATCCAGACACAATAAAAGGCTGTGGAAGTGCAAACTGCAAGTACCGTGGGACGTATATGGTTGAGCTTTGGTCTGAGTTAATTTAGAGAGTGGCAAGTTGGTGGTTTGAAGCTTCCAACCTCGGCGGCTCCATGATTTCGTGTGACAGCGTTTTTTAGACGGAGTTTGGTAGTGTCTTTGGCCGAGTCTGCGAATACACGTGAGCTGCTCTGGAAATCTGATAATCTTTCCCAAACCCTTCTGGTATGAATCCGTATTGAATTAGAGTTCCAATTTTAAAAATTTCTCATTAATTGAACGTTAATGTGGACTCTCGTGAACAAATTAAGGTATCTGTCACTGGAGAATCTGCTTCCTGGAAAAATTCAAGAATTGTCCTCCATTTTTGCGGTGGCTTCCGTATGAAATCCAAGGAAATACCACTGGTAGCCTGCTTGGAGTACTACAAAACTAACGCACTCTAGACGTATTATAATATCTCTTGACGGTTTCAGTGGCGATGTCAGCTCTCACAGTAGTTGGGTGGTGAATTTAGTTACATTCGGAGCATTTGATTAAATGATGCGCTTGAGTTGAAAATGTTCAGCTAACATTTAGCGCAACGCCCACGATTTTCAAAACACCAATATCGCCCAATAGACATCTCACTCCTTCGATCGCTTCATTCTCACGAAATGCATATCATCCGAAAGCCCAACTATTTCCCCATTTACCATCAAACCGTGAGCCTTCACATTTCAGACTTTCACCAGCAAACACTCTTGTAAATTCAGAGCACTCCCTCCACCCGTGCGTCACCCCCTTAAAAGCAACCAATTGTCAAGCCCTCATCTCGAAATCGATATCAATTTCAAAAGCATCTCCTTCTCAATTGTTTTCATTTGGCTTCCATTAAGACCATCAAATTGTGTGTCGAGTGTTTACTGTGACCCATATGCATTGTTGTTCGTCAACAATTGAGTTTGTGTCGAAACGCACATTGAACGGGGTGAGAGGTCAGGGCTCGGCATTCACTCATAATTGGGTTGAGTAAATATGAATCAACCACCAACCGAATGAGAGCGCGCCCTGATTCAACAGAATGCTCTGCTCTCCTCCTACACGATCGACGTGTGCACCGTGGCGCAGAGGGCAGCCACAAAAAGGTGTACATCGTCAACTCTGATGAAATGACCGACGACGCTGATCACTGAGTCCCCATCATTGGTGGACGTGATTACAATGTTGCCGCGCTCAAACAGCCGATGATTACACTTTGATCAGCGGATCACCGGCACAGCGGTCAGCATCGCTGCAGCACGCCGCGCTGCTTCGTGCCCGTCTAATTTCTCCGCTGGCAGGCATGAGCAAATATAATTAAGAGGAGCATAATATTATTTATTTATACCCCGACGAGGCGACGACGTCTGTGGATGCTGTCATAATTTGACGTCCACTCGCGTCCGTAGCAGCAACACGCTGCCTGACCCACTCACGGGTCAAGACGCCATTCAGCGAAATGTCAATAGCTGGGATGGCTGGGAGACACCACACTCACCGGGGGTTTGGCGGTAGCTGCGCAGATCGTCCGTCGGTGGCTGGTGAAGACCACATCCCACTTTGACTCCTCCGGAGGCACGTACCACTCCGTGAACTCTGACATTTCGTCGAGTAACGCACCAGAGAGCGCCGATCGATCTTTTCGAAGTTTGTCGGTGCTCCGTCCGGTGATGCGGTGATTTCACCACCTGCAGCGCGAAATCAATCACCAAATTGAATCGGAGAATCTGTTCCGATTGGATTTGTTCACCTTGGCCAGAACGTAATTAGAGAATGTGTGTTGTGCGCAGTGCGCTACGGCCGGTGAGTGGTGGAGGCCCCCAATCGGCAGTTGCACGAGGTCTTAATTTGGGCCAAATGAGTGCTGCGTACCCGATTGGTGCAGCGGTGATTGGTAGCATTTTGTTGAACACATGTGAGGTAATTTTCAATTACAGGTCACATCTGGTTTACGGGTTCAATCGAAAATCATCCGATTAATTGAAGTCGATTGCAATTTTTCGATCAGACCGTGTGCAGACCCATACGGGGAGTGCACACTTTTCGGTGCACAATTGCGCGGCGAATTTCAGGAGCAGACGGGGAAATTGAATTCAATCGGAAAATTGATTATACAACGAGTTGCTTATCATGGGAAAAAATATTGTGACTGAATTTAATATTGGCCTGGGCGAGTTGGGGTTTTGAGTATAAAACTCACAAGAATATTGTGTGGTATTCTAAAAATACCTCATCTTAGCAGTCAAAATCATTGCATTAGCAGACAATGAAGAGCATCTGTGCATTTGTTTCTCTTTTCAATTCAAGTTGTTTCGGGGAGTCCAGTCTGTTCGCCCAATAAGCTCTGGTGTCCCTCAAGGCTCCATTCTGTGTCCTATACTTTTTTTCATAAATGTTCTCCTATGTCTGCTACTACAAATAAAATTGATTCCTACGCGGATGGCGGTAGAATCAGTGTCGCAGGTTGTAGAATTTTAATGACAGCGTATGTTGAACATATTAAATTCCGCATTTGTCAGCATAAGTAATCAGTTGGGATAGAATTTGATGCTTCAATATAGCTCCATTCGTGTATGAATCTTAGGAGGTTTTACAGTTCAACACTTCTGAAGTCATCCAGCTCTATGAAGAAGTGCTTTCATATGTCTTATTAGCATGCACAAATCCTTGCAACTAAAACCGATCAATGATGTTCATCACTTCTTGCTCAGCGTCAGCTGAAGAGTCCTTGATGTTGCTCCAATACCCAGACCAAGCCATCGGGTTACGGTTATATTCAGAGCTTTACCCATTTACTCAGTCTTTTCCTTACGGAGCTAAGCGGAATTGCTAGAGATTCTTCTAGCTCTCATCTTTTTCGCTACCTCGGAGTCTATCACCTGGAAAGTGCATGTTAAGAATGTTGTTCCGAATGCAGGACAAATGTGACGGCGTTGGTGCTAAAATCTCCCTCAATCGACATGTTTCCTTGATTAAATTGAAAGATTTGCAGAAATTGCTAAAAGGGTTCTGATTTCTTATTTCATGAGTTTGATGCTTTCTTTATAAGAGATCCTGCTTTGCGGGGTTCCATTCCGTCCTAGGCTCTCTAAGTGCTTTTGTTTCTCGGGAGGAGATGGCGCTCAAATTACAAAGAAGATACACAATAGTTTCTTCCTCACCCTCATCTCTGCATCTCTGCAGAAATTATTATTGGACTGGGCAGGACTAGTCTTGAGGCGTGAGTTCCACGCCTCAGAGATTCGGCCTACTAATTCTAATCAGACTGTGAGAGCGTTTTAGATCGAAGGTAGGCAATAATTGATATGGCTAGTAGACCATATATGACTTGTATGAGCTTCAGTAGATGACAGATATCCATCCGGAAACATTATAGGAAATGTGTCCTTTCTAGAGAGTTTGTCCTCTTCACAGTTTTCTGGAATATCGCAAGCCCACCGTACATACATCCACATAAGCTGGATGTTTGGCGTTTTTTTTTAACCAGCACAGAGCTTTCTTTATTACTATAGTTTCTGCCAGTAAGACGCTACAGTGATTTGGTAGTCGGAATGACAATTGAATATTTAGATCCGTAGAGTAGACGCGAAATGATACCCATTTGACTGCACCAACTGCATAGGCATAAGTCTCCTTAACATTGCGTCTATATCTTCTATATCTTCTAATTTGGTCCATATAGGAGTGCTTTTAGGCCAGGGAGGACCACAACATTACGGCAGATCCTGTTTTTTTTTTTTAAATGCATTTTCTTTATTGAACCGGCTTTTGTATAGGGCTAACAGATATTGAAAATACTTAATATGTCTTAGAATTATAGCGTTATAAGTAACATGCATTAACATTTCTCTAGATATATTTTCTGAATATAAAGCGTGATTTTTTAAAAGCTATAGAAAAGTTTTTCAAAAGAAAAACACATCAAATTCTAAAAAATGCATGAAATCTTTATTTGAATCGATAGTACGGTCCATATAATTTAATGTTTGAAGATTATTTCATGCAAATGTTGACCTTGACTGCGCCTCAAATGGTCCATCCGCTTAGTCCAAATTTGGCATACTCATTCCAACATTTCGGCCGGTATCTCAGGAATCAAGGTTTCAATGTTGTCTTCCAATGCGTCAATTGAAGCGGGCTTGTCTGTGTAGACATGAGCTTTAACATAGCCCCACAAAAAAATAGTCTAAAGGCGTTAAATCGCACAATCTAGGCGGCCAATCGACCGGTCCCAAACGTGAAATAAAATGTTCACCGAACTCGACCCTCAATAAGTCCATTGTTGCGCGTGCTGTGTGGCATGTGGCACCGTCTTGTTGAAACCACATGTCATGCAAGTCAAGCTCTTGCATTTTGGGCAAGCAAAAGTTGGATATCATCTCACGGTAGCGCTCACCATTCACAGTTACGTTACGATTCGCTCCATCTCTGAAGAAGTACGGTCCAATGATGCCACCAGCCCATAGACCGCACCAAACTGTGACTTTTTCTGGATGCATTGGTAGCTCTTGCAATGCTTCTGGCTGATATTCACTCCAAAATCGACAATTCTGCTTATTTACGTACCCATTGAGCCAAAGTCAGTGGATCAATTAAACTGACCATAAAATGGAAGAAGCGCGCGAGGAACTTTCTTAACAGAGCACGCATTTTGATAATAAAATTCAATAATTTGCAAGCGTTGTTTGTTTGTAAGACGATTCATGGTTAAATTATAGACCAAACTGAAGATGTTTGATAGTGAAACAAAACACGAAACGTGTGTCAGCTGTTTAAGCCAGTGTTGCCAAAAAGATAATAGCTAAAAATCACCCTTTATATGAGTTTTTGAGCTTTTATTGGGATTGTATGTATTGGGTGTTAATTGCCAGGAAAAAGTTCATAAAACCTGCGTGTTTTGTGATTGAATTCGTAATTCGTAACCTATAATAACTTAAAAATAACTTATAATAATTTAAACTATTTATACACAATTAAAAATGTAAAGATACAACAGTTTAGGAGAACGGAAGAGGCTTAGCTTTCTCTCCTGATACTGAGTGTTGTCAAACTTGAAGGTGTTGTTGCCAGTTCGTGTGTTGCGATATACCATGTTGTTCTGGGCGTCTAATATTCTGGCCACCTCGTACAGGCTTCTGGTGTGGCTTGTAGTGAGGAAGGTGTCATCAGCATCAGGTCGTCTTGTTGAAAGTTCGGCTATTAGGGTATTGGGGATGTTCTGCAGGTTGTTGCTGAAGTTGGCGGTGAGCTGGAATATACGTCTGTCGATTATTTCTATCTCGGTGCTGTTGTAGGGAGTGGATGTCCTAATGTATTTGTAGAAGTCTTGTTGACGGTTGAGGCCGGTGATGGTCCTGAAGCATCTGCGTTCGAAGAGTCGGAGTTTCTCCATTTGGTATGGTGTAATATGGGACTATACCGGGCAAGCGTATGTAAGTGATGGTCTTAGTATCTGTTTGTACAGTATCCCCTTTATTCTTGTGGAGAGTGTGTTGGGTTTCCACATGACTTTTCGACAGTAGTTGAGTTGTAACTGGGCCTTTTGGATGCGGTTGGAGATGTTATTTCCGAAAGAGAAATTTCTGGTGAAAGTGACTCCTGGGACTTCATCTCCTTGTCAGGCCGTACAGATTCACTATTTAGTTCTATCCGGATTCTTGTGTGATGCTTCAGGGCCCTGGTACAAAAGTTTCAAATTGACACACACCACCTGTTCGTCGATTTCAAGGCTGCATATAACAACGCGCACAGAGGCGAGCTGTAGAACGCCATTTGTCTATTTTTGAAATTCCTGCCAAATCCAGATTTTGCAGGATGACGATGAGGCAGCGAGAATTGCTACATATATCAAGATCGGTAGCTAAGTCACCAAGAGTTTGAGTTTGGACCAGCTGGCTATTGTTTTAAGGTCTTCTAATTGCACTCTCCATGATATTGTATTTCGAGATGACATATAATGGAACGTCATTAGCATATATGTGATAATAGTAATAATTAATAAACATCGATAACAGTATTGGACCGAGTTTGAAACCCTGAGGTACACGCATTGTAACATCGCAAATGGAAGACAAGTCATCATTGAAAGAAACGTAAGACGTCTGCTGTTTTTCCAAGTCTTCAAGTAGTTAATTCGGTTCATACCAAATCGATCTAAGTCGTAGCACCATGGAGCGCCTGTCGTAGTGCACCCCAACAGCCACACTAATCTACCGATTATTTTAACGCTTCATTTAAGAAGAATAAATGTTCAATTAACATACAAACGAGGAACATACGAACGTGAACTTAAGATACAAGAAAATCGTTTATATTTCACCCACGACTCTAACATCTTGCCGTTCCTACTAAGAAACCCTTTATAACTAGAAAGACCTCATTAGGTTTAATGCTCCACAGCATTTAGAAAATGTTTCCTATTTTCTGTGTCACCTGCAGCACTTCCCTCCCAAGTAGAAAACCACAAACCCACAAATCGGGATAGTTTAATTGCTGCTACCATCTACGAGCTACTGTTGACTGTGAGCGAATGTACCGGCTCTCAGATTTCGTCTTTTTGGCGACGATAGGGCAAAGGCGGAGATCCCTTACTGATCCATCCTTGTCGATTAAAACTTAACTAAACATCGTGAATCAATCAACAAATGTTACCATCAAAACGATCTTGCGACTCAAAAGTCTGCATAAATTGCAAAACCATGTGATCGACTCTGACGTCGGCCAATAGACGAACAGCAACTACAACAACAACCAGGCAGATTCAGAACGACAGAATAGCAGAATTTCCACCCAAATTGTATTGCTTACGCATACGCAAAAAAAAAAAACACACGCAAAAGTTTGCACTTCAATATCGTACATCTTCATGGCAAAACAAGACGTTGGCTGTGTGATCTAGCTGGCCCCCGGCAAATAGATCAAATAGCTCAAAGATTGATCTTGTCTGGTTGACACCATCTAAGCGCGAGTAACCCTGGTTCCGCCCCAGCATCGTTGGCGTCCGTTCCAGCATTCAGTGTCACCACCGTCGGTGACAGGCTCAATCCGACCAAAACCAAATTATGACTGATTCATCTGGCAACTGGCACTGCTTCGACTCTCTTCTTCACTGAAAATCGCTAGCGTTCTCTCATCGGACGCGGCCTTAATTTGCCTTAATGGAACTTCCATTTGAATTTTATTGAACCAACAAATTGAATTGATTGATCTAAATGAATTTATGTGCATTGAAGACGAGAACGACGAGCGACGAACGATGACAACGGCCAAGACAAGCACCGCGCTCGGTCGCTGCGAGTGAATGAATCTTCTTAATCAATTCAGATGAGTAAGACAAAGACCGTCCCGACCGACCACATTGTGGAGCTCCGAGCTAGAAACCGAACGCGTCTTCCGTTCACCCTGAGTCTCAGTTCGAATTAAGGTTGCATCATCGAAGCAATGAACGTCGTCTTCTAAGATTCATAAATTAAGGACCACCCTGCTCGGCGAACAGGCATTTTTCATTCGCGCAAATCCTCGATAGCTATCGCCCAAAAAAGCCTTCCTGAATTTGTGAATTCCGATTGTGCAGCCAAGGCTGAGTCCTTCCCGGCGCGCTGTGTCATAACTCACCTGACACAAATCCAATGTACTTCATCGGGAACGTCGGATGGCTGTGCACGGAGCGGCGCAGCGACAGCGACGGTGAGAGAATTGAAAATGCCACCCCGACACTTCCCCACTCTGCCGATATGAGTAATCGCACGGAACAAATTAAGGCTGCGGCGAGAGTCGTTCAAGGACCCACCACTTGGCCAGCAACGACAGCGCCACATCGACCACGACGACCGGGAACGGCTAGCAGCGACGAGGACGCGACCACTTGGCTAATACTAATACATAACTTTTCCACGTAGATGAGATTAGGCATTATGCGGCGGTACACATGGGCCTTGGGGCAGAGAGCCTTTGCAGAGACAAATTGCGGGCTATTACCGAGGTGCAGTACTCCGTGGCGGGCAATCATCGTTGTGCCGCTCACTCCGCTCGCGGCCTGTACGTGTGGAACGTGGTGGTACTGCGCTGCATTGCATTGCATTGCATTGCAGCAACGGAAGAAGACGAAGCGAGCAAGACAGTGGGTGTGTGAAATAGGGCTCTAGCGTCTATCGCCTTCGGCTGTGTATATTGGATTCGAGTTGTGTATTTACCGTTCGAATGATAATAACGCTCGTGGCTCGTGGGGTAATCAGCGGATAAGGTCAAATGGAGGAGAACTCGCTTTCCTCTCGATGATGAGTTCGAACGAGGCTCGAGATGGCCGAGAGAGTTGAAAGAAAGAGAAAATTGATTGTTTGCGCTGTGGCGGGTATCTGCTGGAATGTCCATTGATTCATTTATTAATTTTATTAAAAGATTGTCTCATCAAGTACTTGGTGGCCTGGTGTGGGGGTATTTGCGTAGGAGGAGCAGATTGAGCCGGACGGAGTGACATCACTTAGCTGACGATCGGACGGAGATGAATGGGTAGCGACATCTAGTTGTGCAACAGTAAATGAGGGTTCTTGCATCGGGTGACATGTAATTAACTTGAGTCTGAAAGCGAAAATCAAATCATTAGTCACCGGGAATCTGATGGGTTCTCAAATTTATTTGAAATTGAGGGTAAATCTAAATTTTGGCCTAGCTTCAGTCTTTTATGAAAAGTGTCCTGCAATTGCAGACTGAAACCGAACTCCGATTCGATGAAACGTTATTAAGAAAGGCGATATGTTCGGTTCGACTGGCGGTCGTAACCATCAGAGGTTCAGGTGTCATCACAAAGCCTCAGAAACTGTACCACTACTGTACTGACCATTAGCGGCCAATGAAGCTTGTCGATCGAAAACAATTAATCATATATCATTTTTCGATCTACTCCGATGCTCCGATGTTCCTGCATGAGTCAGATTTAAGGAATTTTGTCAGATTGAAGGAATTTTGTCAGATTTAAGGAATTTATCATCGATTTCAGAGAAATGGTGCGTAATTGGAATTGGGAGGTTATCGGACTCTGTCGCAAGCTGGCTATATCGCTCTCTTACAGATTGAAATCGCTGCATATGTGGAAAGTATTATATTTTGGATATCGTTGGCAGATATAGTTCTGCACCCAAAGATACCGATATCATGACATCCTCAAGTTTTTTTTTTTTTAATTTTAATTTTATTCATTAATAATTTTCGTCTACAAGATTTTTGTTTGCGAAGACTTGTGGCTTGTCTGCAGTGGAGTGCGTACACAGATAATTGCTCTTGAGTTCAGATTAATTACATTTGTCTGTTATTACACTTCGCAAATTAAGTGAAAAATATTAATTTTAATGATTTTTAACAACAATTTAGATGAGTTAGTATATTTATGTATTTTAGTGACTTTCGTTTAAAAAGCAAAACTTGGCTTTTTTAACTAAGATATTTTTTGAAGCATTTCTAATTTCGATTGGAAGTTCGTTGAACATATTTGGAATAATAACGTCCTATTTCCGTCTACCATATTCGTTCCAGTATCGCGGGATCATATACATACTTTTTTGTTTTCTCCTTGTATTGACATTTTGCTGTATATGCTATCCCCGTCTCTAATTTATGTAGCTGTTTTACTGTTAAAAGCTTAAAGTCGTTGTCGTTTCGTCGCATGCCATATTGTTCTCCATACTTGGCCTTGTATACGATTTTTTGAAGCCTTCTGTGTGTACTATTGAGACCATTGGGTTGTGATCCGTTTCCCCAGGCAAGTATGCCGTATCTCACGTGGCACTCTCATCATCTTCTGACCCGCATGATCCACTAAAGGGGTCGCAGGGGTAAACCACGCACGGGATATCTCCAGGCAACTCGATCCTCCGCCACCGACTCTAACTCATCAGGAGCAATGCCCAAGCGTAACTCGGCGAGTTTTTGGACTTGGTCCAACCATCTCGTCCTGGGTCTGCCAAGCGGTCGCCTATCTGATGGAATCGCATTCAACGCCCGCCTCGGAAGTCGTGATGATGGGGACATTCGTGCCACGTGACCAAACCACCGAAGCATAGCCCTTTCCGTTCGAAGAGGCACCTGCCCAATGTGCCCTCGCGCACTGCTGTGTTTCTCATCCTATCCCGGCGAGTAATTCCCACAACAGCACGAAGAAATCTCATCTCAGCAGGTTGCACTCGCGATCTTATTCTTTCGGTCATTACCCAAATTTCATGACCATAGGTGAGAGTTGGAACAAATACTGAGTTGAAAACCGCTAAATTGGCTTTGACACCAAGCTCGGCCTTTCTGATTACAGAACTACCAAACTGTGTCAAAACTGACCCAGCTTGACCAATCCTACAGGAAAGCTCAGCATTAGTGATTCCATCACTCATGAAAAGACCCCACACCGGCGGTTTTGCCAATATTTAGGGATTCAATCGCCAAAATGACTTCCTCCACCGTTGGACTATTCTCCGCCACGTGGGACGCTACTAGTCCAAAATTGCATTGGCGTACAACATCTGCTGGACACTGAAGACTTAGGTGAAATAGCGCCAATGCACTACGTCTTAGTTTCAGGGTAAGCTCATTGACATGAGAACTCCATTTTAAGTTGTAGTCCACAGTTACACCCAGATAGCTGTATGTTGATACATTTTCTACAAAAATTCCTCAATTGCCGTAGCTATTTTCAAGGAGCAGATGATCGCCTTTTGTGTGAAGACATCGGTAATCGTGCATTTTCAGATCAACTGTATGTTTTATGATGTGTGGTGGACGAATATGCATTACTTTGGTTTTATTTGCGTTTATAATCAGTCCATGGCGATGTTGCATTATTTTTTCTGCTACTTTTACCTTTTTGTGGCTGACTGCAATTGCTAAGTCATCCGCGTATCCGTAGGCTGTGCTGTGCTGGAAGACTTTAAGCAAATCATTCATTGTGATAATGAACAGGTCCTAATTTTGATCCTTGGAGAACCCCATAGTCACTTGCTCCTTCTTCACTGTATTCGTCCATGATTTTCACTTTTAATGTTCTGTTTACTATATAATTTTCAAACCAGTTTAAGATGTGTCCTCACTCCAAATCCAAGAAGGATTTCTCAACCAGTATCCCCCCAGATCATACTGGAAGTCTAACCACCAGAAGCAATGTTTTCCCTGTGAATCATCAGAAATGGATAGCACATAGGTGAAGGCGTGACTCGTAAGCGCGAGCGTCTACTCTTCTTCTTCCTTATCTGGCGCTAGTTCGGGGAGGACCTGGGCCTCAACCAACAAACCCATCCAACTGGCCATGTCTAGTTTTGACATTCCTTCTAAACAAATTTAGCAGGACGACCATCAAGGCTAATAAACTCACGGAGACTCTGCATATCAGAAAATGATTCAAACATGATGACGCGTTGTCATGTGACTTCTTCAACACCGTTAATGGGAACATCGTGTAAGATTCACACATCTTAGCTCTTATCTTTGTTGGCTTATGTGCATGTCCAATCTTGCATCACGGGAGTTGTTTTTTGACCACCCACAGCCGCCGACGTACTCGTGAGCCGAAACTAAAGACAGAACAGTGCGTGAGCTTTTTATTAGACGTAGCCGTCAGTGGGTGTAGAGTGACCTTATAGACAAATGTCTGAAAAGTGCCCGCGGCAGCTCTATTAAGAGCTCTACATTGGCAATGATTGTTCTTGACTACACGTTGGGGAGTTGAAGAATGGAATCTCATCTCGAATTCATCCCTATTGCTTCAAACACTCAAGAAGACCTATTTTTCCGAACCACAATAGGTAACCTTGTGTGCAATTGTTCCAGTAGCCTTCGATAAAGCAAAGCCAGGCCACCCCCCAGCCGCCGTTATGCCTTATAATTCACCCCTGTCTCTCGTCTAAAACCCACATTATTGCCATCATCAAAGTCGCATGCCATATGAGCACCCGGCGGAGGACAACAACCCAACCAACCCGCAAACTAACCGAGATGACAGCCAAGCAACCCGTTGCCACCATGATGAGCCTTGATGATAAAATCCTCATTTACGCTCCACCACCGCCGCCACTACCAACTCGGTGGGCTGCTCATCTCCAATGGGGATAATTAGAAGTCGCGCTTTTCCGGCAATGTGTGTGCTTAACGACGGAGGAGTGCGCACATGCCATCCATATCCTTGTTGGCGGGCGCATAGATGCGGGAGAGGCCAGGCTCTCATGAATATGTTCGCTCCTTGCTGTGCGACATGTTTATTGTTTGGTAATTTGAAAGCGTGCGAAACTGAGCCGAAAAAACAATGAAACACAAATGAAACATTTTATTGTCGAAATTAATATGTGCGTGTGGGGATGGCAGATGCCAATGAATAGAGGAAGCGGTGGGTGGGGGCGAGTGCCATGCTACTGCTGCCATATGATATGGAAATTATGACGAAAATATGCAAAGGATCGCAAAGGGGCGTGCTTAGGGAATCAAATGTTGCGCGTTGTAATGGGAGCGTGCGTGTGCGTGTGTGTGACTGGATGCCATAACAGGCGTGTAAATATTTAAGAGGATAATTGCGGCTGCGGGCTCGGGTAAAGTTTGCCACTCGGGGGAGAGAAAATTGAAAATTAATTGCTTGTGTGTACGTTTCCCAGGGCAGGGTGGGGGGTACGTCTTGATGGGTGTCGTCGTCGTCGAATGGTTTCTTAAGTGCGGATGTTCCGGAGGACATCTGAAGCGACAGGAGGTGAAAGATAATGACTCTCGATAGAGACTGTGACGGCAAATACGACTTGAAACTGAATCTCAACTAGCGGTAATAGTTGGCAGTTAGCAAACAAGTTGTGTCTTGAATCTTTATACGGCGACGGACTGAAGTATTTGCAGGACTTTTTTGAGAAGGCCGCGAAGGGGACTACATTTACGTATTTCTTTAACATTTCTTGAGCTTGATATCGTCAACAAACTTGAAAAGGTGATAGATTGATTGGTCACAATGTCTGCCTTGCGATGAACGAGTAATTTTGTATGATGGAATAAAAGAACCTTGTCTTGGCTTGCTCATCGAAATCACACTAAACAGTACGTCTTACGGTATGACGAGAGCGCAGTGTTCCAAACTGTAACTGAATGAAAGATCCGTCTCTCGTCCGACCACTTACAGCGAAGGGGACGCTGTTAAGAGAGTTCAACTTGCTGGATGTAGCAAGTATAGTGGTTCTAGAGCAGGAATCTAGTCAAACGACTACGCATACATCCCCTAAGTTAGCTATGAAATATCACACGCATTGACAACTTCGATCAACTCGAATAGACATCGGTTCAACTACCATAAGTTAAGGGCACCTCAATTAATGTAGCAAGTTTCAGAGACCATTTGAAGATCATAATCGCTCGCGAAGCACATTCTACCAAGAGTACGTACAGTCGGATAGCACAAAGCATTGTTCTCCTTCTTCTTAAGTGGGGCAATCACAGACAGAGATATACTTGCAAATAGTTCCTAATGCAACCTTCCTGGTTCTTGCCTCATCGCGATCCAAAACAAATCAAACCGGTTGGCTGTCATAATCACGGCGACCCTCTCTCTTAACTGAAACACCCATGTGGCAGTGATTAATGCCACATACTTACCTACCTGCACTCTTCCTCTACTAGTGAACTGGGTCCACAGTTTTAGGCCGGCTATGGCTAAAGACCAAACAATAATCGGCTTATGTTCGAACTTGTTAAATGCCAGAAATTCCTTCTTGCTCAATATCAATAAACAACAATATTTTATGTACATAGATAAAATAGAGAGCGACTCATTTTGTTCATAAGCAAACTTAACGAAACTAAACGAAGTGGTCACAGTGAAACATTCATCTGTATTCTCTTTTCCAATATCATTTACACACAGAGGCATGGACGTGACATGATTTACAAAAAAGAAGCCATTGGTATTTTCTAGAAATAAATTTTTTAAATAAAATTTCAACCACGAACGGGTGTATGCGACCGAAGAACTTAGCTCCGACTCGAAAAGTCGTCAAGCCAGTTTCACAGCTGGGCGTCCTCGTTTATTGTGTGCCTTATTAAACAAGGATCAGACGAGGTACTCTTAGGACACGAGCCTGCATTGGGACCCGCGTCATTCGTTAGTGCTTCCATCGATGGTTGGGCTGCTCGAGAGTACAACTGGAGGTGGCATGACTCTGAATGTGCTTAGCCTAAGCGATGAAACTCTCAGCGAAGCCTGTGAAGAAGACGTCGACACAGCACATCCTCACATCCTCTACCACTACTCTGCCTTTGCTCGGATTAGGTGGCTCCCGTGCTGATGAGGTGAGAGCTGAAGAAGCGCCTGTGGAAAACCATGAAATTTCATTAAATGTAGGTTAATTTAGTGATGACAATTGGAGAGGGACCTAACAAGCATGGTCTGGGTAATGGTAGACACGAGGGCAAGAGATAATTTTTTTTTTCAGCCAGCTTTGATTCCCCAATTTCAATAATATTTAATGCAATCCGTGTCTCACTAGAAATGCTCATCAGTTTGACTTCTTTTCGGACGTAAACAGAACAAAAACTTAGTGGAGTCGAGGAAGATTCATCGGGCCTCAATATTTGCCATGTCAATGTACCCCTTGCTCTCTCTCTCACACCATATCCTTGCCTTCACTTGGATCACGTGTAGTCTTAAGATCATTGCCTGAGTCAAACATACAAACAAATTCATTTGCTTTAAAAACATGGGCAGAATCGGAATTGGCTAAGAATCTTGCCAGAAGGTGATCTTCATCTTAAGTCACAATTGATCGTTACAAAAATTGCAGTCAAACTTAAGTTAGATATTTCTGTTTGCAAACTACAATGAAATGAGAGATTAATCGTGTGGTCGCTGTGGCGTAACCCACAGAAGTATGTCAGCTTCTACTCTCAGCAACTCATGTTTAATTATTAAACGAAGCGCGATAAGATCTCTTTGGTTGAGGTCCCTTCCCACTTGTTTTTTTTCCCACCTTAAGCATGGTCATCCTCTGTTGTCAGCCACAGACTGGCTTTAAGTCAATAATTTATTGCATCAAAGCGTGGTTGAGAACCACAGTGCAGTGAATAGATGGTGAAAGCGTAATGACTACCTATGCACACACGAGTTCGGCAGATACGCAGCTGCTAGGGGCTTGTGGACCGGTTAGAAGTGTAAGTAAGTGATATCAATGTTTTATTTTAATTGGAATCAATGCGATTCCTCAATTCGGTAAGTGCGTCCTGGGGGACCTGTTAGGTAGGTAGGGGTGACTAGTATGTTTAAAACAATAACTATGCTGCACTAGACCCATTGTGCTGTCCCTTTTCCGGTTTTTTATCCTTCGTCCTAGTTCACCTTACAACAATTTTCCGTTTTAAAAGTCATTCAGTAGTTTCCTCTTCCTGCTTATCCCAGCAGCGTCTACAAAGTTGTTGCTGGGCTCTCCAAGTCCGCTTGATTGTCTATTAGGCAGTGTCTGTCTCACTCTAGGAGATCCCTGGTTCTGCTTGGATTTAGTTCTGGTCACATCGTTTTCGATGATCTACAGGCATTTATTGCCTCCCATCCACGGTTGCGTTATCAACGTTTTTATTGCTCTCCACGAGGGATGGGGTGTCACCTGATTTTGTGCCAGTCGTAGACTCGCCACTTGGAGTTTGTGGATCGATTGTGTTTCCAAAACCTTAATGCCCGCCTGTCTGTCTGTGTATAATAGATCTTCCGTCGTTCAAATTCATTGATAGTAGCAGGGTTGCCTTTTGAACAGATGTTACTTCAGCATGGCCCTGTACAGATTCGATGCAGTCCCAGGAAAATCTCTGGTAACCGAGATTGTACACCTGAGCCTGTGGCATTACGATTTCCATTACAGTTACGGACGTTATCGTTCTTCTGTGGCTTATTTTAATGCGTCAGATAATCTGATTGTTTTGGGATCTTCGGGTTTTGGAACAGTTTCATATGTCATTTGCTGTGAGTTTTATCCCAACGTTTGCTAGGATAGCCTAAGTCTTAATGCTGCATGTGTAACCGTAGCCGCGAGGGAGCTGTTAGTTGATTAGGAGTGCCGGCTCCATAGTTTCGAGTCACTGACAATGCTCAAGGTGTATCTTAAGTCGGGGGAAAACTTCTCAGAAATTTTTTTGTAGGTCCTATCCGCTAGCTAGGCGATGGTCCACTTTGGACTGTACAGGCACTTATATTGCATTATATAACCACCAATCAGCCTTTTTATGTAGACTGGACCGCCATTTAGACGTGTTTCATTTACACCGTCAACTGCCCCCGATGAAGTGACGTTCTGTCAAGTCTTATTTATCCCGGTTTTTCCTTATGGAGCTAAGCGACTAAGGTATTCCAGCTCTGAGCCCTTTTTCGCGAGACTGTCCGCTTTTTCGTTTCTTTAGATTCTACTACGCGCTGGTACCCAACATAGGGTCACCAAGAATGTCTTACTGACGCTTTGTCGGCATAACCTGACTGCGTTTCGACGTCAGAAAGTCCGATGCAATAGAGGCCATGACGCTGGGCTACAAAAAAAAATGGTGATCGATTTGTCGGTTTGTGACCACTCACAATAATTCCTGTCTCGTCTATCGCAGCCACTTCGGCTTGGAAAAAGCTGCAGTCGGTTCTTAGTGCCAGGGATTTCTTGAAGCAGTCACAGAAGACCCCGGGCCTGTACTCCCGTTTGTTTTTTTAACCGTCGGTGTGTTGGTATATGGTCCTCTTCTGCTACTCCTATTTATTCGTGGCATTGTTTTCGATTCATGGCTATGGCTGGTGTTCTGTTGTGCTGTTCTGCTGCCGTATGGCTTGGCCCTCCAAAAAACCTCAGAACCTTGGACCCAATGAGGCAGCACTATTGCTACAGAATAGGTCGACGGGAAAGAGGTATAAGATAGCTGCCGTCACTGATGTCTTAAGACAACCTGCTTTTCCCAGGCAGGCCGATCCTTGAATGTTTGTTAGCTGTGTGAAAATATTTCTTCTGACCAGACAACCGCAAGTCCGGATGGTTCTTACTATGATGCCAGTCTACCTCCGTGGTTTAAGATACCTTGTTTCCCGAAGGCACGTTTTCAAGTGCAGAATGCAACATATGACATATGCCTTTATACGATCATCGGTATTTTCATTTCGAATCAGTTTAGAGTTAAGTACAACACGCCTTGTTATTTTGCTGTCTTTTAGCGTATAAGTTCCACTTATATTTGGGCAGGAATCCTCACTTCTCTTACCGGCAACAAGCAACAGCTCCACATTAGTCGAGGTGACATTTAGTTCTCGAGCCTGTGTCCAGTTGTATTAGTATATTCAGTCCATGACTGAGACGCTCGTTTCGCGTTGAAGGAAATTTCTCCGATACAAAGATGGCCACATCGCGTCGTCCGCGTATGCAGGTGGCATCAAAACGAAATAAATTAAAATTCCGACAAAGTTGCAAGTCAAGTTTATCAAGACACTGAGCACTGGCAATATTTATCTGAGTCCCAAATTATTTCTCAGGCCAACGGGCGACACATACAAGAAATCCATCTCCATCTTTTGGAGGGGGGCTGTAATTGACCCCCAAGACGCCACGTCGTGCAACAACAACTTCTCTCAGCTTCTCTCACCCCCCTCACACAGCGTTTTCGCTTAATTGTTGTCACAGCATTCATAGGCTGCACGTCTTCGCCCACTTCTTGTCTTCCACTTGCACAGTGCGCAATGCATTCCCATCCTCATCTTCCGATTCGAAATTCCGCAGATTTATGGGACTTGCAAGCCAACAAACCTAACGCCAATTTGTTGCAACTCACTGAACTTTGTTTGGCCCGGCGATAAATTTAACTCATTTCTGCCGCTCTCTCCGTCGCGCCGCGGCCGACGGGAATGCCGACACTGCTGCTGGGGGTTTCATGAAAATTATTAACATGGACGTGAAATTGATTTATCTCCACACACGATGGCCGGCTCGGGACGAACAAGGAAAATGCAGCGCAAAGCGCAGGATGCGCTGCCGTCGGTCGGGAATCTGCATCCCCGAGCACACAACCGTTTTGGGATAATCCCCAAAACTTCGATGCACACTTGCCCGTTGAATGGGGCCGGTGCGGTGCGACTGTGGGACTGTAGTAATTAATGACACCAAAAGGACCAACAAGGACTGCCACTGTTGTCAAACCGACTTCGGCTTCAACTTCAGCTTTGGCTTTGGCTGGGACTGCGGCTTAGACAACGTCGTCGTGCAGTAGGTACTCTGACGCAGGTGGGTCGATGGATAACTAAGTGTACGCTCGCTCACTCATTACGCTCTGCACAACGGCGACGAACATGTCTTGGGAATGTTGCCGATTACCGTTATCTCGCTGACGTCTTGTATCCCTGCAGAGGGACGGCGCGCGGTTTGGCCAACAGACCAGGCCCGAACAGGCAAGCGCGCACGAGATAACACTAAGTGCGTTTTCTATTATGTTCGACAGGGCGTCGTTCACGAGTTGGACGGGGTCTGAAGTGTGCGAGCGAATCGGTCGAAAGGTGTGGTGTTGACACCGCATAATAGCGAGGACCAGAGCCATGTCCGATAGCCTGGTAGGAGGAAACACGAAACATTAGACAAAAATCCAATTAACACGGAAACCGTGAGCGGTGGCGTTCGAGGAAGGCGATCGGTGTGCCCGCCGCCATGCCGCTGGACGGTGCCAAAAGACACCGTGTGCAGCGCCCTCCACGATGGCAGGCGCGCCGGTGGTCATTTATCATTTTTTTGTCGATTTTTTTCTTGTGGCGTGTTCCTTGTTTGGCCGTTGTCTCTTCACTTAAAGTGTCGCCCATTTCACGGTGCGTTACCCTGCGGTGGTGAGCTGCCGTGCTACAGGCTTTCAAGTTGACAAAGCAGAACAGAACGTGTGATATGACCGGCGGCAGCCGCGGTAAGTAGACACTGGTACACATGTAAGGTGTTCCACTGTGGTATGGGATTCCTGGGTTCAATCTGTCATCTCGGTTAATGGCTTGTAGGTGTTGGTCGCACTGAGTGAGGTTACCGGCTGTGTAGTGCGCAGCGCAGAGGGAGAGAGAGAGAGAGGGCGAACGGCCGGCGCTCTATCATGGGATCGCGTGTTATTCATCTTGTTGTGTTGATGAATGTGATGGATTTAAGAGCTTTTCGTGGACAAAGCCGTCAATGTCATCGCATCGCCGTTCAATAGGTCTTCAAGTGGAGATTGTGTGTGGTTTTGACAAACTGCGACCGTTGATTGATTGATGATCGTTTTCGTTAAGCGTTTATTCCTTCGTTACCAGTCACAGCCCACTCACTCGGTCGTTATGAGGCATGACACCAGCAAATGTCTTAGAATTGCACTGCATTCCTGGGTATGTTGTGTCACAGTCTTAGATACCTGTTTTGGTCTATCATTTCGGCTGCAGATTGAGTAGAGTGCATGTATGTGGAACTCCTTGAGTCTGTGGAATGTAGCTGGTCTGTCGGAAAAGTCAAATTTGATTGAAATATGATTATTCTTCGAAAATTTGACAAGAAGTTGTACAGTGAATGGTGATCTAGAAGGTTTGGTAGGCTACAAAATTCGCTGATGATCAGTAGCGATCCTTGGTGGAAAACGTTTATACGTCACGTTTCTGTCTTGCTAAGACGGGTATTCGACTTTTGGTAATCAAAACGATTCAAAAAATGTTACGTGCATTATGTCGTCCTTGTCAACAATGTCCTATCGAGTAGACTATTTGAAGTACACGCACATTGCTGAAAATATCGATGTCGTATGTCGCAAAAAGAGACTTCGACTTGCCAACGAGACTTGAAGGCAATTGACTGACAACTGAACTTAAAATGAATACAACAATTAAAAGCTAACAAGCATTTCGGAAATAAATTCATTTTTAGCAACTACTCCTGTTTTAAAAAGATTGGTATACTAACCAGCGTAAGATCCAGCAGCACCAGAATGTGGATAATCTGCCCGCAGTTCTTCCCAAACGAAACAGCCATAACCTTGCGTGTGGCTGAAACTGGATAACCTGGACACACTTTCCCAACAGTAGACATAAGCCACGACCTGCAAACGCGAATTTTCATATCAAATATAAAGAAGATATAAAGAAAAATTATTGGAATGCCAATCACTTTCTTGGTGACTTGTCAAACTGAAAAAGCGATCCACAAAGAGCGGGTCGCTGTCCACAAAGTGGACTATATAAAGGGTGGGCCAAATAGAAGTTTATTTTTTTAAAATGCAATAAAATTAACAAAATTAAATTGTTCTATAAATTATGGCTTTATTAGCAAAACCAAACATTCGCATCGATTCCACACGCTCATGGATTGCTTGAATGATATTGGCCTTAAGTGCTTGAATCGTTTTCCGGATTGTTGGCATAACATCGGCCCACAAAAAAAAAGTTCAAACGGTTCAAAACGCATATCTGAGGCGGCATCTCCAAGACGCCACGATTTGGGAATTTGGTGCGCAATAGATCGATTGTGGCATGGGCTGTGTGACATGGCTCGCCATCCTGCATAAACCAGAGCTCGTCCAAATCCATGTCTGTCTTCAATTTCCGCCTCGGAGATTGCGATTTGACACCTTTAGTCATTTATTGTGGGGAACAGTGAAGGACCGATGTAATTCAGAAACGATTCAAACACTTAATGCCAAATATCATAAAAGCGATCCGTGAGCTACAGCTCGAAACCATAAAAAAGGTCTTGGAAAATTGCTTGTACATATGTTGATCCATTTTGGTGTATACTTTTATGTTGTTAGCATAGGCCGCTAACACTAACGTGATTGAACAAAACGAGCCGCCAATGAGGCGTTTCTTGTAATTGAAACAGACTAAAATAGGTTTGGCGGTGAGCGAGAGGAAAGCGAATTACTGGCTGTTGTCAAGAAAGCGCATAAAACGTCGACGTCTAGGACAGAGCGTGGCAAAATTAAGGGACTTCGTCATCAGATTGCGTAATGGAACGGAGGATCAAGCCAACTTTATATAAGACATCGATCACGCAGTCCATGCTGCTGAGTCATGGTAAATCTTAAAAGGGGATGACGAAGTCCTTTGTCGAAGTATTTGAAGGAGAATATTCACCCACAAAATGTATGGGCAGACATAAGCATTGTCAGGCGGGGTCCTTAGGGATCCAACGCCTAAGGTGGCTTGACCATGCAGAGCGCGTGAGCAACTTAATTTCGGTCCGATCATCGACTTCGAAAATGTCGGTTAACATGGCTCTGTAACGCTTACCGTTGACCGAAACGTTGTTCTCAGCGTAATTTGAATTGAGTCTCACAGTCTAGGCCCCAGCAGCCACGTTCTCCTCTGAGCGCACCGTACGACGACGGGGATCATGAGTATTGTCCACTAGCCCACCAGTCCCACGACCTTTTTTGCACAAACTTGCTTACAGCAGTCGCGGTGGGTGCTTCATTTCGGCCAAAATGTCTTCTTTTAAAAAAAAAAAAACGAACTGTTTATTTTCAACTCATGTTCAACTTGGCAGATGATAATAATAATATCGGTGGCGATGCAAACCCATAGAAGGCCAGGGCCCAGCTTCTGTAACAACCACTCTTGCTGTGCGTGCACGCTATCGTTCTCTCACTAGTGGAATGGATATACAGTCGTATTCCGACTCCGAACGGCCAAGATTATATAATAATATATAATATTGGTGGCTAGCTTCTCAGCAACGGCCAAGATTAGAGTAACTTTTTCTAGACAGTTATACTCTTCGAGCACTGTCAGTGACTCGAAAGAGGTGGGATCGTGGCTTGTGCAAACTATTTTGGTTCAAGTGCATATGAGTCGACGCTCATACCCACTACGCCAGGGCCATCGTTTGGCAGATGAAATACTTTAAAATTCCTACGGATTCTGTTAATTTCTTTTGTAAAATAATTTAATTTGTAGTATAAAAATGATATAATTAGTTGGATTTTCTTAATTTTTTATCAATTTGTATATTGAATGCAAAGCACTTAGCATGTGTGGTTAATACATTTTCAAGGCTATAAATTAAGACTATAAATTTAAATTGATTTTATTTAATTTTTTAATGATATTTAAAACCTTTAGTCTTAAATAGCATAAATAATAAAAAAAATACATGAAAAAAAGGATATAACAAAAAAAATAATTCATTTTAATCGTTTAAAAACAAATAGCCCACCCTGAATTTTAATGTTTGCCTGCAACAAAACTCAGATAAAAATAATCTATGCTCGTAGACTGCAAGTTAAGACTCTAAGTTATAAGTTTTATTAAAAAAAATATTTTTTTTTTTATTTTGAGGAGAAGCCTCTTCCTTTAATGATCGTCAAAAATGAACTGAACTAAAACAATTTCTATGACTTAATTCTATGCCCTATTGCCATTTTGCTGCATCAGCGAATTATGATTTCGATGAAGATGGTGGAAGTAATTCCGAGAAACATCTGGGTGTTGATTTCAGATCCAGATGTTGGTCATTGGGTTGCGGAGTGAAACGATTGTTTATTGGATGGGGAGAAATATTACTTGGAATCGTTGGGAATCGTTCTGCACCCGGCGTATGAGTTGATGTTATTCCAAATCAGCGTGTTTGTCTTTAACTAGCACAGTCTACATGAGCTCCCAGCATATTCAAGTTTTGCGCATGGATCTCGACCGTCGTGTCCTCACATTCAGTTGACGAAGATTGTTTTTTTTTACTTTACTTGTTACTTTCACCCTCACATCAAGTTCTTGTTGCTGGCCCGAGTGCTATACATTTACTCCAGCATTTTTTCCACTTTCAGTGTTCCCTCCAATGTTTCAGTGATGGCCACTCCATTCGAAAGAAATTACCTAGTCCCAACAATTGCTTAAAATTTGAAATGGTCGCAGGGGGCTAAATCTGGAGAATATGCTGAATGGGGTAGCAGTTCATAGCCAAACTTAGTGATTTTGGACACTTCTTTGAAGTGACCACACCGTTTCGCTTATGGCCGAGTGTGAGCAATCGTCTAATCTCATTCCATGAACTTTCGCTTATTCTTTTCACGTGTTTTAATTCCTCTTGCCCCACTTTTTGTTGTAGTCCAAACTGCAGGATAAGTGTTTTTTGATAGAGAGTGTCAATGAATTCAAGTATTTAGGGCTCATTTTGGATACTGGTATGAAATTCTTAAATCATACTAATGAATTGAAGAAATATTTCCGTTCCACACATAGACATTTTTATTATTTGCGTAATGTATGTTCACCGAAGCTGTTAACTTCTATTTACTATGGAATATTTCTCTTATAGCTACAATATGATATTACTTGTTGGGGAAGTGGATATTTTTCTAAAATAAAACCCATACCAATTCTACAAAAGTACATTGTACGAATAATCTCACGCAAACCTGGTAGATATCCTAGCTTTCTTTTGTTTTATGTCTTAAGAGTGCTTCCTGTTCGTCATTTGTATTGTTTTAAAGTGCTAAATAAGATAAGATCTGGTAAACGTATAATTTCAAGTCATAATTTGCGTGGAAACTCTTCAAACATGTTAGCTATACCTAAGTTACCACTGCTTACTATAATTTTGCCTCTGTCCTGTGTGTTCGCTTATTTAATAAACTCCCGGCATCGATTAAAACACAACTAATACCCGGTTTATTTCTAAAGTCCTTAAAAATGTGGTTGTTTTACCTTAACTACGATAAAATACAATCTCTTCTCTCTGATACGTTGGTCTAATTGTTAACATTAGTAATAAACATGTTATATCAGAAGGTACTTTCATTTGTACCATTTATTTAAAATCATGCTTCTTTATATATTGAATTTATTATACTTTGTTTATATCCTCTTTTACAAGGTTGCCCCAAATAAAAAATATTATATTTGTTTTCACATCAAGTAAAGTGACATTCCACTCTATTTTGTATTTACTCTTAAAAAAAATACAGAATGTCACCATAATATGTTATAATGTAGTACTAAAAAATAAAAAAATAAATAATAAACTTATGCTGGTACGTCTACAATGGAACTCAATAACCCACATCTTAACCATTGAAATTGATTGTGCAGAGTCATTAGAGTATTTATAGAAACCTTTTCTTGATTCGGGTGAAGGTTCTATTGCACAAAAAATGATGCTTAACCAGCAAACGAAATTCACTTATTTCCATTTCCATTCAAAATCGCGGTGATTTCTGCTTTCAGTGGCTGTCGAACACACGATAATTGACGCAACTTGCTCAGAACTTGACAGAAGTCTATTGATGGATGGTAGTTTAGGGGGGGGGGTTCTTTGTTCAATAACCGAAAGGACTGTGTTTAAGTTTCATCAAAATTTATTCAGATAATCAAGAATTCGCGGCATCCTCATGTCCAACAACTGAGAAATTCAGCCTATTTAATTGGTATCAGGTAACTTCCTTTACTGATGTCTTTTAATACATGTGACATATGGCGTCAACCACGCGCCACGTCGCTCGGAGTTCTGCTATTCGTTTGAGCTCTCTCCGACTAATTCCTAAAGAACTCGATTCCTCTTCAATTGTTCTGCGCCACATTTGCCTAGAGCGTCTCGCTAATCGCTATTCTGCCTTCAAGCAATGGAATCTATACCAAGCAATGGAAAAAATTCGCACCGTCGGGTGTTTTCAATCCGTGGACGGTAAATGACTAACAAATGTATCATACGGGCAGCATCTCCCGATAGGCGGTGGTTCGAAAAATAACTATAAATAGGCACTGCAACCGAAAACCTAGTAGCTCTGTTAATAAGACCTACTCCCACCTTATCGTAGTGCTGTCTAGAAATTTATCCTGGAATTGCTAACGAGAGGGCTTCCTAACACCTTGTATACACACGGAAAACTTGAAGACCACCTTTAGCTATCACGGTATCCGATAAGGCCTTATGTATAGGAGTTATTAATAAAATGCTTTACGTCATCCTTTACGACATCGATCGAAAATCCCAATCTGCACGTAATCAGACCGTCCGCATGCGGTATAGCGTGCTGTGCATGTATGTCTGATGTCTAGTTGGACGCGGCAAGTGTCATGTCCCACCTCGACACCGAATTGGTTACCCGGAGCCAAAGAGTTCTCCACTTAGTCTGATGTAACATTTAGAGGCGTTGTTCTGGAGGCTCTGCCTTACTTTGCCAACATCGTCAAATCTCGAAGGCGTTTAGTTCTTAGAGATAAGACGTTGAATTTGTAAATATTTGCATTCTCCATTATCTTACTGATGTTTCATAAGAGTCGTATTCATATGCCGCGAGTACTGTCAACACTTTCGTTTGCTATATCTCAGGGACTGTGGTCGGTAGTTGCAAAAGCAGTGCCAGTCTTCTATTCACTAAATATGTGTACACAGCCTTTATCGATCATTGATCGGCTTCTATGAAACACTGCCCAAGGTAAGCTGGATTCTGGTGCGGTTTCATTCATGGCCGGATTCTTTTGCAGCCGCCAATGACGTCCAAAGGCGGTTGGAATTCCCGCCATCATCGATTGCATTCGTCGTTCAGAAGGGGCTCGAATAATAGCTGACAACATTTAAACGCTGATGCTGTTCAATACCGGTTCAGATATCCAAGGAATGACTCCAGACAATTACTTTCAGCTTAGAGAGGACAAATTAGGTAACATTCAACTTAAGTCGATCTCTGCCTGCGCCCAAGATCATGCAAAAACCCACCCAACCAAGCTACAGACATCATTTCTGTTTTCGCATTTAACATCAATCAGTGTCAGTTTAGACAACCAACCATCGTCGACTCAAAAGAACTAGGACATGTGTTGCCCCCTGTGCCAACGTCTTCCGAATCCAGCACCGTATTTGTTCGGGATGCATCCTTTTTAATTTCAAAACGATAGCACATCCTTTTATTTGCGAAATCCTCTCTGCACGTCCAGAGTCGATACCTAGCCCAAGACAGGCAGGCGATCATTAGCGCCAAGTGGCAAGCAATATTTGAATTGACAAATCGATTTACGGTTGACAAATTTGTATCCAAACCGAGAGTGCGCTCTAATTACACTCAAGCAAATCTTGGCATCGTTAAACGACGTTCAAAGGACACCACAAACGACCGAGACGAACGAAAGGAACGATGGCATTTGTGTGAGACAAGCGAAGGAGATCATTAGCGCGAGGGTTGACACCAAAGGAGACCAAAGAAATCGGAGCAAACGTGTCCATTGATCTGTAAAATCAACATTTCCCAACTTTTCCATGTGTCGGGGGAGACAGGGGCCGCAGAGCAACAGCGGCGCTCTGCTAATATTTGCACGAACATCATTAATTACATCCTTTTCGACGCCGCGCCGCCGGTCTCTCGTCCTTCGTAGCTCCGTAGTTGCAGTGATTCTGTGCGAATTAGAACGGATAATATGTTTGCTCCAGAGCTCGCTGGGAATACTCGGCGATGGGATGGATGACTGGCTGCACAAAGGGAGGGCGGCGATGGGGAGGACGCGGGTGTAATTAACAAAGTTCCGACCTTCGGAATTTCGGATTGCTAGACGAGTCGCTGCGTCGTTGATGTGGATGCGTGGGAATCACGTTGCCCACCGGGTGTAGGCCCCTCGATGATAAATGAGAAGAAATCAATTTTCCGTAAAGTAGTTGGGCGAGGAGCGCTCACCGAGATGGGGATGGTGGTCGTTTGTTTTTTTTTTCGATTTGAGAATATTTATTGAGGTTGGTTTTGATGAGGTGTGTTCTAATTAATTAAAGTGGCTAGCATGTGCCTTTTTTTGGTGAAAATTACTCGAAACGGTGGGAGGGAAGGATATTGATTATTTTTTTGTTCAGTCAAATGGTTTGGTAACGGTTTACGGATCCAGTTAGAATAGCATGTCTATTGATAGAGAATTGGAATCAAATGCAGTCGGACAGATGTACGAATTTAGATGCATCGGAAATGGTTGCTGCCTGGTTATGGTTGGTAGTGCATATATTGACTTAGTCCATAAAGTTCATAAAATGCTGAGTGTAACGTAAGCTTTAAGTGAGAACACAATCAATGAATTGTAGCTTGTGTTCCATGTCTTAATTCATATATGTCTAACTCGTATACACTGTCCGACAAAATAATAGACCAATTCTAAAAAGCATATTAACCAATGGAAGCTTATTTGTTGTGATTAATGTGAAAGAAACTTACTTAATGTGAAACACTGGGGTCTAAATTCGACTATCAACTATACCCCGCTCTGAGTAATGCTATCGCAAAAAATATGCCTCAAAGTGGCATCACATCTTCTTGGTGGTGGATTTGCTACATTTTATAAACAAGAATTTGCGGTTTTTTTGAGTAGCTTTGTAATATTGTTGCGTACCTTGGCTACACCTATTTAGCTGTCACATGAAATCGGTCGCAACTGTGCGACTCTTAAATTGACAATCACAATACGCAGAGCAAAAAGTGCGATTGCGACAATCAACTATCGCAAATCGCCTAAGACGATTCCACCCCTGCACTTAAAGTGCTCTTTGGGATTTTTTCCTATACATTCCTTAAGCTTTTCTTAAGAGATGGTGAGCTGCGACGCTTCTCCAATGCGATTGTATTGACCATGACTGACCCCACTCCGTGCCTTACAGCTTGTTGCCTAAACCTTTAGCCAAGAACTTCAAATGTTTCAATTTTGTAAACTAATTTGCACAACAGAAAATAGACAAGCTGTAAGTAATAATAATAGTAATAAATAGTAGTAGTATAATAAATATCAATCTCGTAATATTTCCTGTTTTTCAATCTTAATTTCTTTAATATACGAGATTGAATTGTGATGCCTGCTTAAGAAATGCATCTGTCCAGTGTCAAAAGAGAATCCTGAGTGATGATACAAAACAACAAGATAGTGTTTTTGACAAGCTGTCCAGCACACCTTATATTCCTTCCACCATGGATCCAATTTTCTTTCATCAAACATCATTTCAAAAATGAATCATTTGTTTTACCGTCAGTGTGTATGACAGTTACAAACTTGCAATTAAACATATTTAAACTGTATTCCTCAAATCAGCTAGTTAGAAATTAAATGCTTCTTCCCAAATTCAACATCAATCTTATTCACCATACTTAATTCTTGACTGTATCCCAAATCTGCCTTCTCTTAATGATAATCGAAATGGTGTCCATCAAGGTTATATTCTCGGTCCCTTAATGTTTTCAATATTTATTAATAACCTCCCAGCGGCGTTGTCCATGCAGATGATGCTCAAAATGTAAGTTTTGCCCTGCTGTGGCGCTGTGGCATGGACAATTTCAAAACAGGATGAAGAAGGCCTAATAGAGAATTCTACGTGCGATCTGTGGTCCTCTAGAGGATTTAACTACGAATGGGCTGTACACGGACATGAACCTAGTTAGGAGCCTACAGATTCATGATCTATGGTGGTTCGGCCATGTGGAACACATCGACAACTCAACTCCGACCGAAGAGTCTTCGATTCCGAGCATGTGGGACAAGGCAATAGACAGCGTCCAAGGTGGCGCAGACATGTGGAGAAGGACATCAACTGATTTGGCGTGAGTAACTAGCCAGAGATTGCTCTTGTTTGAGAGGTTTTGTTGGTTGTGACCCAGAACTGTCTCACACAAAGAAGAAGATGAACAAAATAATGATAATATTACTAGTAATTTTCTTAGTGTACACCGATTGGAGTTGACAAATAAATGACAATAATAAAAAAAATGGAGAATTTGCTAGCCATTGTGTGGGGAACGTTCTTATGAACCCACGCGCAGAGCCCTGTTTATATCCATGTCTGCCGAAATGTTCAAGTGTCCACGATTTTAATACACCCAACAGATCGATTTTTGCGTTTATTTTAACTCCACAGTCCTTTCCACAAGTTACAAGGGCAGAACGGCCGTCAGTAGCTACCGCTGTACAAACAATTACTGTCGGTGGAACCAAATATCTCAGATTAATTCTCATCAGTAAATATGATATGGTCCCAAAGACTTAGTAGGTATTTAAGTGTCATTTTGCGAAATTCGGGCATTCCACACTCATATTCGCTTCTGTGTGAATACCGACTGCATATAAATTTTGGACTCACTGTATACTTCATTCTTTACAAAGCCTAGTGAAAATAAGACATATTGCTCAAACGTTCTGCACTTTCATGTGTTTGTAGAGTTCAATGTGGGCTTGTAACCGATCCAGCTGAAACCGATCCCAGCTTCAGTCTTAAATTTAAATTATTCTTGACATTGATTTTTGGGCAATATTCTAATTATTTCTTCACTCCGTTACAGCTTAGATAAGATTCCACGGTTATATCCACTGTATACCCATTGCAATTTTATTTAATTTGCAGTAGTTGATAGTGAATGGTGGTGGCCCATGGCGTTGTGGGTATGTGCGTCGACTCCTACGCACTTGGACCTACCTGGCTAGGTTCGATTCCTGGTACGATAAGAAATACTTTTCACGGCCCCACCTCTTTCGAGTCTCTGACAATGCTCAAAGAGTATAACTGTCTAGAAAAAAGATTCTCAAAATTGGCCGTTCCGTACTTCAACTACTTCATCCACTTCAACTAGACTATATTGGTGGGAAATTTATTTGTAAGGACAGCATTAGAATTATTGAACTTCTTGCACTTTCGGTCCGATTTCTAGAAATGGAATTTTCGACGCATGCCTGTAGAAATTAACAGACTTGCTTCGGCCATCACTGCCGTAGGTTAATCCATACCTCATCCATGAGCAAGGATATCCAACCTCTATCTCTCATGTCCCTTGATTGCATCCGACAGTCTATTGTCTCATTCCACAGCCTCTGTAAAAAAGATGCCTCTCTCGAATTAATTCGAGCTTAAGAAAATTAAAAAAAAAAACGCTTTAATCAAAACGTCTGCCTCAGCATGTCTCTGTTGTTACCGCTAATTCATGACCAATGTTTTTTATTGCGCTTTCCAATATTATAGCTTCAGATCAGGTTTGTATCAAACGTTTCTGTTGAAAGTAGAACGATATCGGTAAATATCCTTCCTTTTGTCTATCTGGCTTCAAAAAACACGGAATATTCCATTTTTGTTTTTTTTTCTTTAAAATCGGAAAATATTTTGCGTCAAATGTTAAAATACACATAAAATGAAGAATTCCAAATTGCATCCATCCATTGCATCCTTGCAAAAATTTCAGATCAGCTCAGATGTGTTCTTAACTCTTTTCGCTGAAAACTCACAAGCGAATCCTATTCCACCGACATTTTAATGTTAATTCGCTTCTTTAAATTCCCATACGGAACATGATCTTTTTCAGATTCAGCTTTTAAAGCCTCCCAGCCCGGAATGTGAATCTCTGCTGTAGTATAACGTCACGTACACCGTTAATTCATGTACAAAAAATCCCTCCATTCCCAACCAATTTAACAGCCGCTGCAATCACCACCAACAATAGTCACCAAATCAAATTCTTTTCATTTCTCTCACTTGAACCCGCACACAACACCCGACCCAACTAGAAGGCTCATAAGAAGTAGCTCCCGTCGTCTGTCCATCAAGGAATTCCAATTCGAAAACAATACAATACGCTCCTTGGACCAACACAACAATCCCATTCCGCATTGATTTCCAAATGCCCGCTGCTCGAGTGATTCCCTCGTTTCCACTCCACTCAAAACTGAACGAAACTCATTGCTCAGCCACGGCACATGCTCGTTTGTGTCTAACTGTAAATAGCTCCTCCCAAATCGTTCCTTATATACAGACAGCAACCACTTCCCCTGCAGTCAGTGAAAACCGGTTCAAAGTGATATCGCACTCGAGCAGAGACTTTTTTGTTGGTACACTCGTTCTCTCACACTCCGCCAGGCCGGCACTGAGTAACTCCTCCCCATCGAGATAGATGGCAGTGGCGACAGTTATCGTTATCAGTTTATTGTCAGTTTTTTTTTATTCATATATTTGAAAATAAAAAGACAAGAAAAACGAAACACCGTTTTCTGTTGTATCTTATCGGAATTTGGTTCTTTTTTTCGCCGTTCTGCTCGTGTTATCAGTTGAGTCGAATTGAATTGGTTGTTTCGAAAGTTTATGTTATTTTTTTGTTTATTTTCATTTGGAAGCGTAGTTTTTACGCTTTTCCACTGATTAAATGGCGTGGAAAATTTCCCGAAGGAAATTGACTTGGTTTCCATTAAATGCTCCAACGCTAGCGGTGTCTCCACTTGAGGTGGATGCGGGGAATTAATTCGCTAATAGATTTTTGCTATGATATGTATGAGGAGAAATGTAATGGAGTAAGGGTGGTTTTGTGGCATTTAAACATCTGCTGTGGGTTTAAAGGAGCAGCATTAAAGTGACAGCTTTGTTCGCAGATAATTGCAAATTCGTAAAGATTGGCGAAATTGCGTTACATTTTAGATGAAGCTGTGCGTTTAAGAATTGATGCCTGGAACTGTGGAAATGATCGATTTACTTTCACATTCAAGTATTAATTCGAACAACATAGAAGTTCGAACAGAAATTTGAATTAAATTTTGCTCAAAATATTTTATTGCAATCATAGGTGAATCTGAGTTGCGACTGCCCGGATGCTTCTATTTGCTCGCATTTGTCATTACTTACTACTGCTGTTTTTTATATGACAAAAAACTATCTGCTTTTTTATTATCTTCGAAATGGCGTACCCCATAATTCCATTTTTTTTTTTTTTTTTTCAATTCATTTTTATTAACATTAATTCATACCATAACTTAAATACTAGACAAAAATGCTTAAAACTAGTTGAACGAACAGTGTTACTACTTCTAATTTACTGGCCCTAGGCGGGCACTCTAAGCTAAACTTAATCTTAAACTATGTCTTTCGACTTAACCTAACAATGCATATATTAAACTTATATAATTGACTGTGCAATTTGAAATTAAGAAAAATTAAAAAAAAAACTTAATAACAGAACTATTTTATTTTTAAAACCTATATGCTAACTTACATACTACCTTAAAATAACTTAAGCTACCTTAAACTAAACATACATACATATATACGTGTATATATACTACTATACGCACATATATATATATATGTACTTAACTATTTACAAGTGTATACACATAAGTACACACATGTACAAATGTGTATACGTTTTCTTTTTTTTTTTTTTTTCTTGTTTTTTTGTATGTTTACAACTTACACACTACCTTAAAAACTACCTAAGATAAGTAGGTCGGCCATAGGTTGCAGTTGGACTAATTCGCTGCAAGACAGAGACCGACTGCGCCCCATAAGGGGATCTGTACTACCCTTTCCCTAACCAGGGTCTAAAGGGTTCGATGATGGAGTTCCCTCACTACACAGCCACCAGAATTTTCGGTGTTGCATTGCAACATCCCGAACATCTCGCCTTGATACCGCCGTACTGAACCGGAGGAGACCCTCCTCAGCTCGTTGTGCGACGGAACGGTCGTGGTTGAGTCGCCCATCCACAGTTGAACGGGCGATGTGGAAGAGGAGCGGTACCGCATTTTCAGTTTGTATCAGACCGTGTTTGTCTAAATGGAGGAATGCTTCTGGGGGGACGAAGCCGTTATGACGTACCCTTTCGTGGTATTGAGGATTGGGGTAGTAAGCCCCCGAGATCAGGTTATTGGCCGAGTTCATCGCTCTAGCAGTGTGGCCTCGAATCAATTTCACCAGGAAATTGTCCACTCGTAGCAGGTTCGCCCTGTTGTATAAAACCTCATTGGAGTAGAATTTTCTGTACTGGGACTCTGGTGTTCTGTAAAGGCGAAGGCAAGCCCTAAGACAAGCCCTCTCAAACACCCGAATCTTTTCCATCAAGCTTGCACTCACGTTGAACCACACGGGACAACCATAGGTGAGCATTGGCCGGATGAGGGCCATGTAGCAGATCACCTTCACCCTCGCATCGAGTTGGCTGTTGTAAAACAGTCTCTTTGTAAGAGCGAAAGCGCCTCGGGCTCGGGCTAGAGCAGCATCTACATGTTTGTTAAAATATAGATAATGATCTAGCCAGATCCCCAGGTATCTGACTACAGTCCTTTGCGCCAGTGGTTGCCCATGACGCCCAACAATTGAGAACTTTCGCCAATTCTTTTTTGTATCCGCCGAAGCCTTATACAACGGGGTCCTGAACAGTATGGTTTCCGACTTCTGAAAGTTGATATTCAACTTCCAGTCATCGCAACTTCTCATGAATGAGTCGAAGTCACCCTGCGCGAGAGTAGTGATGTCCTCGATCTTTTTACCTGATCTGTACACAATCAAGTCGTCGGCGTACGCAATTACGTGAGGAAGAGAACTTATCAGATCGCTCAAGAAAATGTTGAACAGGATCGGCGAATTAACGGCACCCTGTTGGAGACCATTTTTTACTTCAAATATACCTGCAGAGGTCACATTGCCATTCTTGACGACGAACCTTCTACCAGTAAGCATGTTACACAATAGGTACAGCAGTGGTTTACAAATGCCTAGCCCATTGAGCTTGTAAAAAAGTCCTTCTAACCATACGGTGTCGAAGGCCTTCTCCAGGTCAATCAGGCAGGCACCCGTACATTGTTTCTGGCTCTTGTTCCATTGGATATCCGACACCAGTTTCGACGCGGCATGAATAGTGTCATGCCCCGCTTTGAAACCGAATTGGTTATCCGGAATAATATGTTTGTCCTCTGTCCAGTTGGTCAGAGCTCTATTTATCACCTTCTCGAATACCTTGCTGATGTTCGGAAGGAGACTAATTGACCGGAGGTTGCACGGATTCGAAGAATCTTTACCTCGCTTGGATATGGGTTGCACAATCGCAGTTTTCCAATGTTCCGGATAATGTGCATTATTCAGAGCATTGTTAAACAGGATAGTGTACATATTAACCACATCTAGGGGGAGATGTCTTAGCACAATGTTCGAGATCCCGTCGATTCCAACTGACTTTTTTTTCTTAAGTGATTCGAAGACCGCTTGGAGCTCTGTCTTCGCTATGAACGGGGGAAGAACCCCTTCGTCGGCGATGACATTATCTGCCATGTTATCTTCATTGAACACGACAAAGCCGAAGTTCTCAGATCGCCATTGTTGCATGTCTTCTCGAAGTTGCGAGTTGCTAGATTGTACGCAGTTCTCCAGGTCGTGGTTTGGGCGAACACTCACATTCACCTTATACACTTCCTGAAAGACCGCGCCAAGTACCTCCATTTTTTCTTGCGGGTCTTCGACCACAAAGAAGTTATCGTCAAGTACGGCGTTATCTGGATCAATACCTGCTGTAGTCAGTATTTGTTCATTGTCCGTCGTTCTGTGGAGCTTAAGACACGGAAGATCGCTATGCTTACTACGAAAAATTTTATTTATCTGCGGAAACATGCTCGGGTTGTTGGATTTTACAGCCCGAATCTTATTGTTCCAATGCATGTTAACAGAAAGTCTGTAGTTCTGAACAATTAATGTTTGAATGTTTTTGATGAGCGACTTCAGTGTCCTAATTTCCTCATCTCGTCTGTCAGTAAACCGTCTGTACAAGGTTTTTAATCTTGACAGGAGTCTACTTTTCCGTTGATGTAGTGCGTCAATAGTCGCATTGCGGTACAAATTTTCGTTATTTGTTCGTGTATACCGTGGTATGGTACTGTCCATCGTTCGTTTTATTGTCTCGTCCAATTGTATTAGATACCTGTCAATCTCCTCGTTTGACAAGTTTCTATTGGACGGTATGTGGAGCGCATTCGAGGACACTGCTCTCGTCATTTGTCTGGAGAAGCGTGTCCAGCGTGTCCTACTGTAATTGTAGGGATACGTTTGAACAAACTCTCCTAATTCCGCAATGTCGTTGGGGATCTTGAATTCGGCACTGAGTCCGCAATGGTCACTGAGATACACGAAAGTGTTCAAACAGTTTACCGTTTGTGAGTTTGTGTCTGTCAGCTGCAGTCTTGCGTCAAACAGCAGGAGATCCAGATAAGAGCCGCTTCTGGGGAAGGACGAGATCTCTGTTGCTTTCAAATCGAGTCTATACTCGACACTGTGCAAGCAATACCAGCTGTAAAGCTGGTCCCCTCTACTATTGGAAACTATGTTTCCCCAATAACCGTGACGGGCATTTAGGTCCCCGGCCAAAATGAAATAGTTCTCCTCCGAGTCCAGTCTTAGACATCGAAAGAGTGAATCGAGCTCTGATATAGTTGTTCTGGAACTAGGGGGGCCGGAGGAGTAGACCGACACCGCATACAGCTTCTTTCCACTGCGGAGAGAAATGCACACGATGCAGGCCTCCAACTCCTGAAACCGTCGTACTTCACTGCTATACACTACTTTGTGTTTAATGTTATTTTTAATGAAGATCGCAACACCGCCTCCACCATTGGAGTTTGGCCGGTCTCTTCTAATAACATTGTAATTACTGTGCTCCAATGTGCCTCTCTGGGTTAGCTTAGTTTCGCTAATCAGAAATAGCTCTGGGCTTTGATCGTCCAACAATCTATAGAGCTCGTTTTTTCGCGGGATCCCTATCAATGAATTTGCATTCACTGCAAGGATCTTATATGTGCTCTCCGTCTGCGCAGCCATTAAGACTGGTGACGTGCTTGGTTCTGCAGGAGCGCCAGAATTTGGCCTACCTGCTCCTCTAACCGATCCATACGCCTTTCAATGGAGGATTTCCAATCGGGCGTTGGATCGTGTGCTCTTGGCACTGAAGGTTGCTGCACTACCTTCGGCAGCTGCTGCTCTCCCGTACTCCTCTGACCAGACGCCATTTGGGCATAGGTCACTTGAGGGGTGACGGTTATGGCTGCCCCGAGTGGATTTTTCACTGGGGGCTGCTTCTGCAGAACCATCTTTGTCTTCCGCTCTTGAAACTTAGGGCAACCCCGATAGTTAGCGGTGTGCCCCGCGTTCCCGCAGAGTACGCACTTGAGCTGACTTTTGTCAGCTGCTCCCTCTTTCCCCAGTGGGCAGTCCTCCGCCTTGTGGTTATTACTGCACTTCACGCATCGGGGCTGCATTCGGCAGTTCGACGCGGCGTGCCCAAACCTTTGGCAGCGTACGCATTGGATAATGCCGTCGCGCCTTCTAATAATTTCCCATACGCAATCATAGTCAGCTAATGTTTTTATATCATTAAGCTTATCTACTTTGCTATTGGGTGACAGCTGTACGATGAAGAACGGTAATTTCCGTCCCTCTCTTTTTGCCTTGACTGTGATGAAGGGCTTGACCCCGACGAACTCGAGACCATCACACACTTGCTCTCTGAGCAGTTGGAAGATCTCCTCCGCTTCGAGCGGTGCGGCGATCTTTAATAATCTCGACTGGAGTTTTTCTCCTTTTGGTGTGAAGGAAAAGAACTCCATCATCGAACGATTTAGACATGTTTTAAGAGCCTCATGATGCTCTACTGTCTTGCAGCTAATAGAGTACTTTTCGAATCCTCTGTTTTTTTTAATTGTAAAATTACCACTACCTATGGCTCTCCTACATACCTTTGCAGTTTGTATCACGTCCGCCTTGTACAGGTTAATTGGTGGTACTTTTTGTTTCTTCTGTTTCTCTGGCTGTTGCTGGTGTACTGCTGGATGCTGTTGTTGCTGAGTCGCTGTATGTTGCTGCTGCTGCTCTTGTTGCTGGGCTGTCTTCTTCTGCTTCTGCTGATGTTGCTGAGCTGCTGGTTTTTGTTGCTTCTTTTGCTGATGTTGCTGAGCTGCTGGCTGTTGGTTCAGCTTTTTTTGATTTGCTTGACGTTGTTGTTGCTGCATCTGCTTTTGCAGCTGACTCGTTTCGGGCAACTTTTGTTGCTGTTGCCCGAGTTGTAGCACTGCTTGCTCCTCCTCCTTCCTTCTCCTTTCGAGAGTTATTCTGCGGAGCTCTCTGATCTCATGAAGAAGTTTGTTAGTCTCCTCTCTCAGATTAGAGACTTCCGATTGCTTGGCGCGGATTATGGCCTCCACTTCTTCTTCTTCTGTATCGGAGGGCATTGATTCATAGCTGTTGCTACTGATTGCAAATCTTCCCTCCCTCCCCTCTGATATGTATGAGAATACATCATCATCATCGGCTTCGGCTGTTGTCTCGTTAGATGACGTAGCCGCTGCACTTTCTTCCTCCTGCCGCTTTTGCGAAGAGTCATCAGTATTGCGTCTTTTCGCGCTTTTGGAGAGCCGTTTCTTTCTCCTTCTCTTAGCTGTGCCTTCTTGGGACACAGTTGTTTGTTGTTGTGACGTTTGAGCCACCGGTTGAACCACTTCCCCGTCCACTTCTAGGCGATCGGACTGCCCGTTCGCCTCCATTGTTGGGTTTCACTCAGTAACGATTTATACAGTGGGGGAAAAAAAAGGAAAAATGTTCGCCCCCACTGGGTTTCGAACCCGGCCTCCTTTGAGTCACAAGCGTTGGCTCTACTTGTTCGGCCACGTTCTTACTGCGGAACCCGATGTCAGTTGCACTACTTCACTTTACTATTTGTTGATGTTTGGATTTTATGAAGTCGAAACACGTGTGAACTGTTCAACGGTCTGTGAACGACCCCATAATTCCATTCTTGGTCCCTTATTGTTTTCAGTGTTTAATTATGCCCTTTCAGCGGGTTGGTGTATGGGGATGGTTAAAGCTTCCCTCTTAGGATTACTTGGAAATTCAATTGCTAAGAAAAACAAGGAATTAGGTTCTATTTGTGTAGCCACAGTCCGAGTTGGACACGGCCTAGTCTTCTGCAGCAACCACTCGCCTTGCTCTTTCTTATTTTGACGACAATAATAGCTGTGGTCTAAAAATAAAATACAGTTTGTGCCTAATTTTTGCAAGTCAATTTGCATTTTTGGAATCTTTGAGGTCATTAATGTCAGCTCTATCTCAGCTGGTTTATGAACCAAAGTTTCATGTTAGCGGTGCTATCGATTCGCAGAGGATTTTCCAGAAAAATGTTTAAGACATCATTGAGATAAGGACGCTTGACCTAATTTTACATGAAATAAATTGATAATTCCAAAATTCTCCCTTTGGGTCTCTTTTGAATGGTTAGTGCTTATATCCGTAAGTACCTCTTTTACAAACTAGTCCTGAAGACTGTACAGTATTAACTTCTTCGAGTGGATAAGCATCCATGCAGATCTGTTGGAAGATTTAATTTTCAGACGACATTGCGTTACTTAACCTCTAGATATTGATTGGAAATTTGCAATCAGGGGCCAGATTCTGTAAGCATGATCTTTGTTGTACATAGTACATACTTTTGTTCCGATTCTACGAGAATACGAGAATAACCCACTTGATATGATTTCTACAAGTTCATGTTGAAAGAACACACGCTTGCAGGATCTCAACGATCAGAATGGAAATATAAGGCAGTCTGAAAAACGAATATACTTTCCAGCCCAGTCTCTAAAATCAGATAAATATTTAAAATAAAATTGGATTTAATATACAGTCATGACTACTCTCATCAATTGAATCACATTTTTAGCATACTAATCGATGACATCTGTTTTTAAGTTTCAATATTACGATGGGTACTGCGCACACTCGCCCTCAAGGGTAATAGTATCTAGTTTGGCGACATTCAGCAGCAATCGGAACTAGTTCTACGAAGTTCCCTCACGGTGGAAGGAACTTGGGTCCATCACAACACACCAGAGACAAATGAACGATCAAGACAGTAAGAAATTTGGATCGATAAATACGACATAACTGAAATAGTAATTTTTGCGGACATTGAGAAAACATATTTCTATTTCATCACATTTTATTAAAAAAAGTCGCTGACTTATCGAATTGCCTCGCATTATCAGTTTTTAGAATTGTTTTTTTCTTTATAACAGTTTAGATACTAACTGTTTTAGGTGGCACTACAGCCAGTAGGGCCAGGCCCAACATCTCAGCAACCACTCTTGCTAATGTTCTCTCACGATTGGAAGGGACCTCAAGTTTTATGCCGACTCCGAACGGCATTGTCAGTAACTCGAAAGAGGTGGGGCTGAAAATTACTTTTGCCGTACCGTGAATCGAACCTAGACGCCGACGTTCAAGTGCTTAGGAGTGCACACACAGACCCCCACCGCAACGGCCAACCAGTTTAGAACAACTTGCAGTTTGTTTGATGTTTTCGATTTTGTACGATTTTAGAACAACAATTTCGAATGCCATTTGTGGTTGGGGAAGGTCTGGGTTGCAAACCTGGATGAATCTTGGAATGGTCGTGGCATCGTAGGCTTTCTAAAGGTCTGCCTTCTTTGATCCGTGAAGTGTACAACTTACTATGTCACTACCGACTGATCCTTGTCCATCGTTCTCCAACAAGGTGCTTAGGTAAGATTCGTTGATAGCTTGATCCACCTTCTGCCAGAAGGAATGCTCCAGCTGTATCCAATATCCAAATCAAGTTCAATTCAATATTCGAGCATATCACTGCACGGTATATTGAGACTGTTGGCGACAGCACAATTTTTCCACCTTATTTGAGGCTTTTTGGCTCAGACAGTGGCTTCGGCTGATCGAATGAGTATGCAATGTTCGAGAGAGCATTTGTTTTGCTCGTTAGCTTCTACGGAGAAATGACTTTGAAGCATACAGATCGCCTCTTCTTATTTCTAAGATATGGAAACAACAGGTACTACGGGCAGTGATGAAAGATTTCGTGCAGGATTTCTCGATGAGATTTTCCAGCTTCATCTTACGTTCCACGTGGCCAGCACTTGAGGAGCTGAACTCGTTCTGAAAGTTCTTCTTGCCGGTGGAGGAGCACCGGTTTCTATTTCGGGTTCGGCTGTACAGAGCTCCGCATTACGCTGCTAATTCTTAATAGTCCGGAGGGTCACCATGTACTCCGGGACTCCGTTCAAGACTGAGCTACACCCAGCCAGCCTGATACTTGGGAAGGGTCGTTCAACACTTTGATCCGGCCTACTGGTGAGGAAAAGGCCGCTGTGGTGTAATGGCTAGGTGCGTCAAATCCTTTGCTGGGGGTTCTAGGTCTTCCTAATTTCATGGCTACACTTCTTTAACATCACTAACAATGCTCAATGGGTGTACCTGACTAGAAAAAGTTCGTCAATCTTTGTAGTCGGCATAAAAATCGTGAGAAAACGCCCAACACGAGTGGTGGTTGCTGTAAAAGCTAGGCACGCGTCCTGGAGTACAGCGCGATCTTACTACGGAACAAGATATAAAGACGTTCATTACCTAACCCAGCATCAACCGTGTGTTCATCAATAGAGGACGAAAGAGAGTGGAAAACAAGCTTAAATCCGATGCATAGGTTCCTCTTTGTACACTTGGCCGTGTCAAGAACGGGGCGAAAGTGCAAGAACATAAAACTGCAAACTCTACACACTGCACATCGATCGATGGGCTACACGATCAATGGCCACGTCAGTCGTCTCTCGAATATCAGTCCATAGGGAACAGAAGCACTTCCAATTTGAGCTTAACGATGACATCTGCTTCAAATTCAAGCAAGATCTCCAAATGTTTCTCAAACCGTGGGCACGCTCGAAAATGTCGATGAAATTACTGCCAGTTTGATTCAAACTTACGAATTCTCAGCACACACCGCAATCGCCCACTGCCAAATCACACAGTCAGCCATTAGCTGGAAGCACATTCGTGCTTGAACCGCAGGCGCCATACGGCACGCTACCTGCCCGCCTCAGCAACATTTTGCTGCGGCCCGCTCCGTTTCATTAAGCAACCAATTCACTCTGTAATCAGACACCAGAAATCAGAAACCACCAAACCGTCTACAATTAACCACCGAACCCACCGAATGACATCTCTCGCTCGCCGCCGCGCCAGAGTGCACCACCGTCCGCAGAATTAATTAAACAAACCGAAGCGAGGAAGCCGCACACAAATAGAAAGAGGAACGAAAAGTATCAGAAAAATAAAAATATTAAATGTCCGCGATGATTTGTGCGATATCAATCTCTGTCGCAGCCGCAGAAGCGTGCTTTGGTCGCGAGCAAGCGCGCCGCGCCGCTCTCTCTGCGATTACACCGCAGACAAATGGAATCCCACAAAACTCAAGGCGAGATACAATCTCACGAAACCACAGATGAACATCATCATCATCGTCATCAGCGTCACAAAGAGCTACTGCCGTACTCGCGGAACAAAAGGACCTCTCCTCGCGCCCGCCTAGATCGGCGACCGGCGATAAACGCCGAGATCAACATTTGTCTCGGGTGTTGTCTCCTCCTTCAATGCCATTGATCCAGGCCAATCTCGGGTCCCGGCGCAACCAGAAGCTAGAGAATCATAATAATCATAAAACGGATGAAGCGGATAAGGCGGCCAACCTCAGACCCTGTGCGGGCCCGTTGGCTGTTAACATTTGACATTTGATACTCAACCCATTCCCATTTCCATTCCCATTCGGATTCCCCGTCCCCGTCCCGGTCGCCTGCATCCCCTGGCGGGGCGCATGTCTAACAAATGCGATTATGATTGCATTATTAAGAGCGAGATCCTGACATCATCATCCGTGGCCTGGATCTCTGATTGCAATCGTGTCCTGGGCGAGAGTGTGTGCCGTGATCCCGAAAGGATTCTGCGCCGTAAATGGGGTGGTACATCACCCTTCTTCACTCTGCACGGCTCTGTGATGCATTCTCGTTTATCGATTGCCGGGTGTAATTAAGGAATTAATTTGGCTCTGCCAGCGGCAAAGTGGTCCTAATTACATCCAGCAACCCCGGCGGCAGTAGCTGATGAATGGCATCGACGGGATGGTGGCGGGAATGTGTACGCGGATCCTGGAGAGTCAATTGGCGATGTGGTGGCGTAGTAATTAAAACCAACCGCGACAGGATGAATGAAACTTTATTTGCGCTAATGGTTGAGATTTCGCATAAAGTGCTGCCAAACTGTAATTACTTTCTTGTGATTTTTAATCGGCCCCCTGGTGAAGGAGATTCCGTGTGTCCTAGATATGTGTGGGAGGGTGTTACGTAAGCTTACTTTCTTGTTGGAAGAGGGACCAACGATGGCGGGGATTGAAATGAGTGTCATTAGAGTGACCACAGGGACTCGAAGGAACGAGGGTTGGAAGGGAAGAGAATAAGTGAATAACTCGATCGTAAGCCACTTGTCAATTCTACAAGTTCGAAGGGAACTAATGAATTTGATTATAGTACAGCGCCCGACTTGTGATAGCCAGCAAATCATTTGGAAACTGACCTACTGGCAATGTCAACGACGAAAATCATATCCAATTTAATCGAATGCCACTGCGAAGTACTGTGGACAGGAATCGAGAAATCTGTCCACGGTCAAAGGGACAACAAATTTCAATTCAGCGGGCTAGACACCATTCTCTAGCTCTAGCTAGCTATCTCCAGTTTCGCACGCTAAGTTGGTTGACGTCCTTCTCTACTTAGGTGCGTCACCCTATTCGCGGCTGTTGCGTTGTCCCACAGGTTCGGAGTCGAAGACTTTTCGGGCCGGAGCCGAGTTGTCCATACACTCTACATGGCACAAACCACCTTAGGCGTTGAATCCGTAGACGCCAGGGTAGGCGATGTTGTATGTCTCAGCAAACGTCTCAGTGACGGCTCGCTGTGATCTGCCAATCACGTCAAAGTTATCGGCGTATGCTCACAGTTGTACGGATTTCTGGAAGATCGTGCCTCTAGTGTTGACGTGTTGACGAGTCCTGCTTGATCTTCTCCAGAAATATATTGAAAAAGTCACACGATAGCTCGTCGTCTTGTCTATCTATCTACAATTTCGCGTACCAATTTGGTTGAGATTCTTCTAAAGTTGTGTGCGACTGCTTAGAATCGGTCATCTGCTGCATTGTGCCCCAAGTACACAGGTGTACACAAGTTTATACGCTTTAATACTACCCTAAGATATGTAAGCAGGCCAGAGTCTACCGTTAGTAGATTGCCATCAACACCGCTGCAACACAGTGACCGCAAGGGTCCAATGAGGGGATCTGTACTACCATTTTAACCACGGGTATATAAGGTTCTCTCGCAGCGCAGCCACCAGAATTGTTGATGCTGCATTGCAACATCTTCCCGCATGAATCGGGCCATCTTCGAGTTATTGATCGAGTTCATCGCTCTAGCAGTATGACTTTGAATTATCTCCAACAGGAAATGAACTTATACTCTTATCAGGTTCGCCCTGTTAAATAAAACCTCATTCATGAGCATCCAACTCTAAAATGGGACTAATTAAAGACAAGGATACTAGTCCTTTGCTCCTTCATTGCGGGGAATAGAAACATGGCGTATGGAACCGGCAGATAAAGAGGCATCACAAACGCCCACTAGCACTGAATGGCTGCTTCCACAAAAATGGAGTAGATACTGCTTGTTAAGTCTAATTACTCAATTCTCAGGCCGGCGACCCATGGATAGTCTGAAGCTGAGCAGTAGCTGCCTTCCATCGAAAACGATCTTGGGCGCGCAGCTTCCAGTCATCAAGACCAAGCTATTCTGCGTCAGCGAATACTTGGTATTTATATCGGCGGTTTGGTCTTTATCTCCTTCTCGGACCAGCTCGGATTCGAAGACCCTCTTTGCTGTTGCATTGAAGTACATGTGCAGTCGACTGATTTTTGCCTTTCGGACTACATTCACATCTTTGTACAGCCCGTATAGTTCGCTCCATTCACCTTCTTCGCAGACAGGACCAAGCTACAGTTCTGCAGTTTGGCTTATCCTCCAGCTTTCGGCCCCATAAAGTATGATTTTGGTCCTCCGAGTTGGGAGTTTTGAGCTGATGTATTTCGACAAACTGCAGTAGCACCGGTTGTCCTCCTACGTCAGATCTCCTATGATGTCGTTCGTGAGTTCACGTTTTCCCCGAGTTAGACTAACTTCTTTACCACATCAAAATTGTAGCCTTCGATCGTGATGTTTTGTCCCAGAAGGTGTGTGACGGAACGTTCCTTGGTCGACAGCATATATTCTTAAGGTGATTGAGGATAGGATAAGTCTCCTTAACATAACATATACTCTCTTCCCCGCCGTTTACTGCGTTTGACAACGATCTGGTGGATCAGTGCACAGTTTCAGTGCAGAGAGGGATAATCTGTCGTCATGAATGTTGGAAGCTCTCTTTCGTCAAAACAGTACAGGACAGGGGACAGAACACGGCCGCTTTCGCTGAAGCCTTCTTGGACAAGACCTCATATTTGTATAAATTTCTAAAATTGCATGACCTTGCGTTGTTCACATTTCCAGTCAGCAGCTCAGTAAAGTATCGGTGAATCCAAATGTTGTCAACCAAGGCTTAGACATTAGCTTAGACCGCTGAAACAGTCTCTTCCATTTTCCCGATTACCGAACATCTCTTGCTTACTCTTGAAATTTGATCGTAAAAAGTACAAGACAAGGATGCTGAAATGTGAATATTGACAATCAAATCTGAATTGGAATGTATTCAATCAAGTCTCTATTCTCCAGCCACCATCTGTCCCACACACCCCTCGGAGACGAGCTTAATTACCGAGCAAATGACCCTCAGCACAAGTACCCCTCACTGATCGGCGTGATCCAACTGAGAATGCTTTCATCGCCACCGAAACGGGAAGCATACGAATTCAATTATCTCCTCTGTCTCAGTCCATAAAAACCGTCGACCATCCGGCCATCTGGTCCAACTGAACAGTCCTCGAAAACGAGCAAGCAACTGCTAACGTATTCCCCATGGGAAAGGACTGCAACACCACTTTACGACTGAACTAAATTCGCTCTCAAAGCGACTCATTAGCCATTGAAGCGTCTTCGCACTCCCATTGATTGCACAGAAAGCCATTCCAAGTTTATGGCTTTATTGCTCCTCGGCCAAAGGTGCGAAAATATCGAGAACATGTCCTTCAGCACTCCTGTGCAACAATCGTCAACTCCATTTATGACACCATAAACGGTTATGAACTTGTCCAGTGCATTATGCGCCAGTCCCCTCGGCACTCTGACCAGCCATCTGCCCAGCACGTCAGCCACAATCGGTCGCGCCGGTCCAAGGATAATCGCCATCGATGGCCGATTTCGTTAATTAAATTTTGTGTGCGCACCTGGAGCTGCACTGTGAAGAATCGCCGTACAGGACATCGTCTTCGAGACACAAAATTGTATTATCCTCAGAACAGGATCAAGTTTTGTGCGATTTCCACCCCTTTTTTGTCGCTTTATCCTCCGGTCTTTTCCCACAAAAATTAAAGAAATTCCGATTTCTCTTCCTTCGAAGTGACCAGTGGTGACCTTAATGACCTCAAAAGAGCCTTCGCATTTGCATATCCCTGCGAGGAGGACGCAAAAGACAAGCAAAAGAAGAAGAATTAATAGAAAATAAATAAGGATTTCGGCGGCGATGGCTGGAAGTTGGAACCAGTTTCCGACGACACCGCAGAACAACAAACCGAATCCGAAGGATAACACAGCAGTCTCGAAACTGGTTCCCGGTTCCTCTGGCGGGTGAACTGGCCGCAACCGAAGGGGATTCGCATTGGCATTTCGGAAAAAATGTTTGATTGACACTGAATCAATGCGGCGGCAGTCAGTGTGGCCTTTCCTTCCGCTGCTGTAGAACAAACGGACATTAATTGTGAGGAAAAAGGATGCGATTTTTGAGGGTTTTTTCGGGTAATTCTTTTGATTTCCGTTTTATGCGCCGAGGAGGGTATCAAATCAGGTTTCCCTGGATGCTGGCAAGGATCACAGGAGGTAACTCGATCTTGTGAGATTGTAACGAGAAAACAAAGCGGGAGAGTTCCGGATCACCTGGGAGAGCAATAATCACATCGTTTGAGGGCATTGCCGGAGCGGAGGCTGGGTGATCTTTGATCTGAAAATACGAGTTGCTGTTGCTGGGTGTTCGACGAGGATGTCAAACGAGGCCATGGACGCTGGGCTGCGGTGACTTTTGAAAGGGATTCTGGGTCGAAGTTGCCTGCGGCTGATGGCCAGAGTTCAACGGCTATGGGTGGACCAAAGGGTTGTAACTCCTTTGCACTGCTAATGTCTGATTAATTGTGTTTGACAGTTTATGAGATTATAGGGCGTAACATTTATGAATTGGACTTAAGGTAATGTCCTTTGTTGGGCGAAGACCCTCTCTGTTGTGAGCGTAGTTGATGATGTTTTGATGCGATCTCGGTTGCACTTTCAAGTTTTTTTGCATTTGAATGTGCGTGGAATTGTTCCAATTATCAGGAAATGCGTAACAAGATTTCTCAGATGTTCCCATTCAATGGATGTGACATGAAGGATTTCGGAAGGAATTGTCATGTTTTCTTGTCAGCTTTCTCGGATTTCAAGTTTTTTGAAAAAGACGATGTGCTAGTCACTGATAACGATTTGAAAATATAACCGTTTTCGAAGATCGGATGGCAGATTTTAGATTTTATAGTTTAACGAAGATGGCTTCTTCAGTTTGATGCTCAGTTACTTTATAAGAATCGTGTTGAATGAGCATGCATTCGATCTCTTTCGGATTTCTTTCGAATTGAAGTAAATCCGGGCGGTGTATCAGGGCTAAGTGGTGGACTGCTCCCAACTTGCCGGGATGCTAGTAATGATCGCTGTTTATCCAGAGGTCAAATTGACATTCACAGCATTCTCTCGCCTCATCTAGATAGACACGGTGTGAGGTGAACCAACGTATGGAGCGAACGCGTGGGCATGAGGGTGCATATCCAACGTGACTAGTCCGACGATTGCGAGGAGGTGCTTACAACCCGACATTATTATTGAAAAAGCTGCATCTGATAAACGGACGGACTTAAAGAACAAACTGACGCGAAAAAGAATGAGTAATGTAAGGAAGGGTGAAGGAATGTAAGAGCATTCTACACTCCGGGAGGCAATCGCCGCTAACTAGAAAGGATCCTCTAGCAGTTTAATGCTGATTTTGCGACAAAAGGTTGCACATATTGGCATGCGGATGTGGGAAAATGATTATGGTCGAAGGTTTTCGACTTTAAAACGATGAGTCGATAAGATCGCCAGCATGTGATCCGCAGACTACCGACGAGGCTGAAGACTCTATCAATGAGGACTACTACAATGTTTTGGACAGTGCCTGCCAGGCCTGACTTGAATGCAAAAATCGGTAAGAAAAGCACAGCCTCCACGACAACAGATAAGGGCGTCCGACTCACTGACTTTGTACGTAAAATGGTAACACGTAGCACGACGCTCCCTCGCAAAAGAATCCACACATCAACCTGGCGATCTCCGGACGATCGAATCGCCAACAAAAACGACCATGTGCTCATTGACGCAAGGCATACGTTATATATCCTGGATGTGAGAACATGAAGGGGAGCAAACGTCGACTCTGTGGCGGACGTGGCGTTGTGAGTATATGCTTGAATCTCGGCGTTTAGGTTCATGGCCCTCATTCGAGTCATTGACAATGCTTAAAGAGCACAACTGCCTAGAAAAAGCTTCTCAAACTTGGCCGTTCGGAGTCGACATAAAACTGTAGGTCTCTTTCCACTAGTCAGAGAACAATATAGCACGCACAACAAGTGTGGTTGTTGGACCCCGTTGTATAAGGCTTCGGCGGATACGAAAAAGAATTGGCGAAAGTTCTCAATTGTTGGGCGACACGGGCAACCACTGGCGCAAAGGACTGTAGTCAGATACCTGGGGATCTGGCTAAATCAATATCTATATTTTAACAAACATGCTCTAGCCCGAGCCCGAGGTGCTTTCGTTCTTACAAAGAGACTGTTTTACAACAGCCAACTCGATGCGAGGGTGAAGGTAATCTGCTACATGGCCCTCATCCATATGGCTGTCCCGTGTGGTTCAACGTGAGTACAAGCTTGATGGAAAAGATTCGGGTGTTTGAAATTGCTTGTCTTAGGGCTTGCCATCGCCTTTACAAAACACCATAGTCCCAGTACAAGAAATTCTCGAACCTGATACGAGTGGACAATTTCCTGGTGAAGATGATTCGAGGTCACTGCCAGAGCGATGAACTCGGCCAATAACTTGATCTCGGGGGCTTACTACCCCAATGCACAATATCACGAATAGGTACGTCACAGTGGCTTCGTCCCCCCTTTTCTCCATTTAGACATGTACGGGCAGTAACAAGACATAAATGCGGTACCGCTCATCTTTCACATCGCCCGTTCAACTGTGGATGGGCGAGTCAACCACTACCGTTCCGTCGCACAACGAGCTAAGGAGGGTCTCCTCCGGTTCAGTACAGCGGTATCGAGTCGGGATGTGCGGGATTTTGCTATGCAACATCGAAAGTTTTGGTGCCTGGGGAGCGAGGGAACTCCAGCTTCGAACCCTTTAGACCCTGGTTAGATAGGGTAGTGCGTATCCCCTTATGGGGTGCAGTCGTTCACTGTCTTGTAGTGGATAAAATCAATCAGCTGCAACCTATGGCCAACTTCCATAGCTTAGGGTAGTTTTAAGGTAGTGTTTAAGATGTATATACGTACATATTTAAAAAAAAAATGGACATCCTCTTGATTATATACAAGAGGATACATATATGCATTTACTAGCTTGTATTTTTAAATAAAATACAGTTAAGTCATTACGTTTTTTTTTAATTTTTCATAATATACATTTGTCCTTAAATATTATTATCTAATTTATCCATTGTTAGGTTAGGTCGAAAGACATACATAGTTTAAGATTAAGTTTAGCTTAGAGTGCTAGCCGAGAGCCAGTAAGTTAGAAATAGTAACATTGTTAGTCCAACTAGTTTTAACCGTTTTTGTCTAGTACGTAAGTTTCCACTGAATGTATGAATAAGAAATGAATTGAAAAAAGAAAGCAAGACGTGTGGTTGCTGGTGTAACTATAGCTAGACCCTGGCCTTCTACGAACTGTAGCGTCACCCATATTATGTCTGTATTATTACCTATTACAGTTACAACTAAAATCCGTGGTTGATATAGTGAAAAATTAGCATCTTAGTCGTAAGTGTGATTTCAAACTGCGATTGTAAAAAATGCATAGCTCACTCACGCATTAGCCAGTTTATTTCACAGTCGATCGCACACTGCGATTATTCAATCACTGTTAAAAAACTCGGAGATACTGATTTTCTGCCTAACGCAAATAGTTTGCGTTTAAGTGTTCATAAATGTCGTCGCAATACATTTTCAAAGCCAAATCGAAATGGCTAGTCGGTATCTATACAAAGCTGCTGCAGAAACCATGACAACCAACAAAACACCGAGCAAATTGCGGCTGATTTGTACAAATACCTGTCAAAGGATGAGTACGTGAAACTGGAAACGGGCTTAGTCGATATGACACTTCTGATTCAACTTCAATTTGCACAACTCTTTTTCCACTTGAAAGGTATTTTCACTTAAACGATCTTTGCATAGCTGGAAAATCACTTAACCAGTTAATAGGCAAACATTTACTTAACCCTTTTTCTTTTAACTTTAAATTCAACTCTACATCGAGACGAGTATGCAAATAATGAATAAATATTAAAAAAAATATTATATGTATTATTCTCAACTCGTGTTTCATTTGCATTAATGAAAATAAGGACCATACAGAAGCATATAAATGCATACATATCGACGATTTATAATACAAGCCAGCCACCATCTAAGGAAATTAAGCTTAGATACCTAGAAGGTTTATAAGAGTCGTCAAGTTGAGTTTGCTTTCCTCATACCGCGATATTTATTCTTCAATGTCTTCAAAGGTATCAGCGGCATCAAGAGCACTATCAGCTTAATTCACACCGTTTTATAATTTCACACGAATTATAATCTAATTTGTGTTATCTGGCTTGTTCTTCAATATTCTACAATGCACATGCTTTGTTTATTATTTTAGCATCTGTCATATCTTCGAAACAAGCTTAATATGCTTGACTATTGGGTGGAAATAACTGACGTAATTTCAAATATTTTTCTAAAAGTAGAAGGGCCAAGTTGTAGGTATGCCTTTAGAGAAAATCAGAGTTTCAGTAATTCAGTAATTATTAAGTTAGATTTCATTATGATTCGCTTAAAGCTCGAAAAATAAAAAACGAAATATCCGGCTCAAAGGACCATATTCAAATTTGACCAATTTGTATAAATCTCAAGTGTTGTTTCTTGGTATCTCACTTTCTGAAAAATTCCATAATCCATATTGATATACTTGAAGCCCGCAGATATACAACGTACATATGCGCAGGTCTATCCTTGTTCAAACTAAATTCCCTATAATTAATTTTCCTATCGTTTCCGACTTGAAATATTTCCTTCGAGGAATCAGTATGAAAAACAATCCATTGTCCCTTTGAAAACACTTGGCCAGTCCCGCCCAACCACCGCCACAAGCCGTCTGCCCTAATTACACGCAATAATGTCTCTCCGAACAACTGACAGCTTCATCCACCCCCGATCGCACGTTCGTACGTCTGCCTCACCTGCCATTACATCTCGACCGACAACCGTGTTCCGAAAGATTTATGTGCCATCCTTTCAACACCCACAAAATGACCGTGAAATCATTTTCGGAAGTCACACAGGAGAGAACTCAATAAAGCGAATTTGGGACTTCCATAAATACACACAAATGGGACGAAGATTACCCGCCCGATGATGGTTCACTTTTGTCCTTAACTAGCAAAACATTGGCGAATAATGAGCAACAAAAACTGTGCCGTCCCACACCCTCGCTCGTGTCCGAGTCCGAGACCAAGTGTCCTGCAGTTGCAGAACAATGAAAAGGACAACACCAATGTCCGAGCACCGGCTACTAGTCCATCAGCTACAGATACAGAAGTCGTCGCCGTGTTGCGTAGGATAGTTGTAGTTGTTCCGATGAATGGAGAGATGTACACGCACCGCACATGTTCCTGTTTGGCAGATGCCACTGCGGTGAGGATGGACAAAAGGACTCAGCTCCTCAGTCCAGTGAGCGGACGCATGAATGATGTCTCAATTTTTGTCTCGTGTGGGTGTGCCACTCTCTAGTTGGCAGTGTGCCTTCGGACTTGCATATGCCACGGGCAATAAAGGATTCTTCGACTCGACTGCTGGCCGAGGTGTGCTGGAAGTCAAATAAAAAGGACATGCTCGAGAACAAGGAAACTCTCACGCCCATTAAGAAGTCAGCAGTCGGTAATTCTTAGACGAACGACAAACCGACGAATTGAAAACGAATTGGTCCCTTCCGGTAGTTGTGTGGTGGGGATGGTGACGGTAGCTGGTTGATAGACGGCCACCTTGAATGCGGGTGACTTTTGTGTGAGTTATGAGGTCCTTTTTGGTGACCTTTCTCGGGCATAGTTTTGTCGATTTTTCTTCCACTTAATGGGAGGATCGGCAATTAAATTCAGGATGTAGAACAGAAATGTTAACCGCAATTACTCGTCCTGCATCCTTTTTGTCTCTTTGAATGGGGAAAGGACGATTTTTTTTATGTACAATAATTTACGTTAAACTAGACAGATCCATTGAGATGGGATGGGGCGCAGAGGGCAGGAGTTCCTGAGCTGTTGCCTTCGCGGGTTCTAAGGAGCAGCCACATTGTTGCTAGTGCCCCTTCATCCTTCGAATCTTCGCGGGTTTTAGAACCACATCATTGTGCAAGTTCCTCTTCGTCTTTGAGGCCTTCGCGGGTTCTAAGGAACGACCATTTTGTTGCAAGTGCCTTTCCGTCCATCTCGGCAAGTGCCCCTTCGTCTTTGAGGGAGCGGAAGCCACCATTTTGTTACCAGCGCTCCCTCGTCTCTCAGTCAACCCAGCACAAGAGCCATTCCTTATCGCAGAAACGTTCCCAGGCTCACCGTCGGCTTATCACCTTCCCACCAAAGAAAACAAAAGACTTAATCTGTTTCCGTGGCAACCGCTGAGATCCGTGAACTTTGCTTTGTTCTCTTCCCATACCCAGGGTCCACATCAAACACGCTGTGTATCTCTGAAAGGCAAACATCAGCCATTCCGACCGCGCTGTGGGACGTGTTATCTGAAACAATTCCAGATACTGAATTACGCATGTTGCCCCCACTCATCTGGCTTATCGTCACAGGTGAACGCTGCACATCCATTCATGAATGTATTCTCGGATCTGCCTTATCTGCTGCATTGTCAAACAGTGGAACAACAGGTTGACTAAGACTCGGTAGCCTGTGCACACCCTTAACGTCGCCGAATCTCGCCCGTTTGTTTGCATTGCTCTCCGCAAACATCGGGCAAACACCACTTGAGCAGTCGGCGGAAGTGGTCTCCCACAACTGGGTCCCACATTTGAAGTGACATGGATTTGGAATCCATCAAGGGCCGACTCGGAAGGAAGTGCAAGGTATTTGCATTCCCCGATCGAGCCTCGCTGCACCCCCAGACAGGATCTCCGAATGTGCGTTCGTTCTCACAAACTGTCATTCGCTATGCCGTCTAGACGCGCCACAGGAATTCCGATGCACGGTTGTTTTTCATAATCGAAGCTGGAATGTATGTATGAACTTCTCACGATGGCAAGCCACAGGCGGGGAGAGAGTGTTCATAAAAAAAAACGACAGATCCCGAGAGCAGGAATGTCTCCAGATGTTGGACACAGTGGTTGGAAATAGTTTTTTGTTGGTCCCCTGGGTGACACGACGGTTGGTTTTGTTCTCACCAGCTAATTTGTGATTTTGAGTCATCTCGGTGTTGGGCTACATGCATCGGAGGAGGAGGATGAGTATTTATGGACCATTTCGTGACCATTTTCCGGTGATTGCGTCTTAAGTGAGTCAGACACTTTGCCGTTCAGTGCATTGGAGATGATTGATGTTACTTGTATGTGCATGGATGCTTTATGTAACAAGACCAAATTATAATAACATTCGCGGGGAGAGATGAATGGGAAGAGCTGCGGTTGCTAACGGATGGAAATGTGCGTTTTTAATCGCCTTTCAAAAGGAATTTACATTTTTTTGGTTGAAATTTGGTTTCTCTGAACTGGAACCCGAAAGGAGTGTCCCTCTTGACGAGTGGGGAGGTGTTAGTAGGAAATGACGACAATCTCATATTAGTTTCGATTTGGTTTTACTCAACTTCATCATCACCAAAGCCGCTTTGCGGTTGTTTTAGTTGCATTATCCACTCGGATTTGATACAACTTCTGTCATTACTGCGGAAGCAACAACCGGGCTTCGGTCGGGTTGTCTTGCAAGAAGTTCTTCCACCTATACCGATTGTTTTCCGACGTGATTGCGCCCACATCTTAGTACAGCTCTTAGAGTTCGCGGTTGTGTCTTCTCCACCATTCAGCTTCCTCGTAGACCTGACCATGTATCCGATGTAGAATTTTTCGTAAAAGGTACCAAGAGTCAGCTGTGCTGTTTTCCTTACCGTCCTTTCGGCTCTATATAGCAGGACTGGCAAGGTAGGAGTTTTGTGGAACATGATTTTGATCCTTCGAGTCAGGAGCCTTGCATGGTGACTGTGCAACCCTGAAATACGGAACGCACCATTCCAATTTAGCTTTAAAAATTAAATCCGACGACATATTTGACCACTTAAACGCAAACTATTTCGATTTGTCAAACATTTATCCGATTGGGCCTGTCGGACTTAATTGATAGTCGATCCCAGCACGCAAAGTTTCGTGACCAAACGAAAAAAATGTGTGGGACCTCAGGCATTCCTCAAGGTAGCCACATTGGCTCACTTTATTTTGTCTTATTTCTCAATGTCGTAATTGAGTTCGTGATTGATTGTAACATTTTAATGCTTTCTGGCGGGAAGATTTTCATTGCTTCCAACATCTGAATATGCACCTTGTGGTGCACAAAAAACAAACTCTCTCTTAATGTTAGTAGATGCTCAATTATAAAATGTTCCATTCATACTAATAAAATAAAAAGATATGTACTGTCTTATTGGTAAGCACTCCAAGGTAAGTATCCTGTTTGGACGTATGGCATACAACTTTGGGGTTGTACCAAAGCAAGCAATACGAATATTATACACACTTTTCAAAACAAGGTGCTTAGAACTATTGTTAACGCACCATGGTACATCAGAAACGACGATATCCACACAGATCTCAAAATTCTACCAGTCCAAGATGAAATCAAGAAATTCGCTTACAAAAAAAGGGTTTAAAAGCTATAGGAAAGTTTTTAAAAAAAACACATAAAATTCAGATTATTTGAATCGGTAGTACGGTCCATATAATTTAATGTTTGAAGATTATTTCATGCAAATGTTGGCCTTGACTGCGCCTCAAATGGTCCATCCGCTTAGTCCAATTTTGGCATACTCATTCCAACATTTCGGCCGGTATCTCAGGAATCAAGGTTTCAATGTTGTCTTCCAATGCGTCAATTGAAGCGGGCTTGTCTGTGTAGACATGAGCTTTAACATAGCCCCACAAAAAATAGTCTAAAGGCGTTAAATCGCACGATCTAGGCGGCCAATTGACCGGTCCCGAATGTGAAATAAAATGTTCACCTAACTCGCCACTCAATAAGTCCATTGTTGCGCTTGCTGTGTGGCATGTGGCACCGTCTTGTTGAAACCACATGTCATGCAAGTCAAGCTCTTGCATTTTGGGCAAAAAAAAGTTGAATATCATCTCACGGTAGCGCTCACCATTCACAGTTACGTTACGATTCGCATCATCTTGGAAGAAGTACGGTCCAATGATGCCAGCGGCCCATAAACCGCACCAAACTGTGACTTTTTCTGGATGCATTGGTAGCTCTTGCAATGCTTCTAGCTGATATTCACTCCAAAATCGACAATTCTGCTTATTTACGTACCCATTGAGCCAAAAATGAGCTTCGTCGCTGAACACAATTTTTCGGTAAAAAAGTGGATCTTAGCCCAACTTTCCAAGAGCCCATTTCGATAATAAAATTCAATAATTTGCAAGCGTTGTTCGTTTGTAAGACGATTCATGGTTAAATTATAGACCAAACTGAAGATGTTTGACAGTGAAACAAAACACGAAACGTAATAGATAATAGCTAAAAAATCACCCTTTATAAGCGCCGCCTGGAAGAGCATACAAACACTGCAATTTATTCGATCCTTGAGGAAACTAACGTCTTGTGCCCACTTCAAAGGACTAAACCCCTTGATCTCGTGCGATAGCCTACACCCGCCCATGGTTGCGGTGTTAGCAGGAACATTCATTGGAGAGTTACCTGTCAAACGTATCTAAATCAATAAATACAAACTACTGGATAAGTGCTTCACTTAGTTATAGTCGAACATAACATTTAAAGGGAGGTGGTTTTAGTGAGCCATTGAGTCTTGTCCAAGATATCCACCCACCCACGGAAAAAAAATAAATAATAATTCGTACACATGTGCAAAATAATTTTATTTTATTCTATTTTGTAATAAAAATTATTATTGAATTATGCAAAATAGATTTTTGTTTTGTTTTATTTTTCCTTGGAGTTTAGATGTAAGAACAATTGTTAAGATAGTTAAGCTAGTTTTAAGTATTTTTGTCCAGCACGTAAGTAAATGAAAAAAAAAAAAAAATTAAAAATGAATTTAAAAAAAATAATAATTTTGTTTGCAAAAAGTCTGCCATTCCTCGTATATATATCGTATATGTACCTAAGTTGGGTATCCCTACTAACGTACATATGTGCACAAGGTCTCACAAATTATAGTCAATCCACTGATTCAATACCATCAATACCCATACATGGACAATTCACGGCTCCATCTCTATCAGTTACTAATTATGATAGTGAACTGATCTAGAAATAGCGTCATGATCTTCCCTAGCCGCAGGCGACCTAAGATCGCATGTCATCGTCACTCGTATGAGGAAAATAGCACGTAAAACGCTAGTTTGCTCAAACCATGTGCCGCTAATGACCATGCAAATTAAAATCACCCTTGAACACGATGTTCATTGCATGGCACATAGTCTCGTTCTGCTAAGATCACATCTCTCCCATATTACAGTCTACTCTTCATAGTTCAAAAATCAAGGAACCTTAAAAAGAATTCGAATTAATGAAATATATTTTTCCTTTGTTAACATAGTTTATCTGAAAAGCAGGAAGGGCTTCTCTGCAGAAGACTGGTTGCAATTATAGACATAAGTTAAGTTAAGTTTCAGTGATACATGTTACAATTATACAATCAAAAAGAAACAAGTAGATTCGATTGTGCTAATAAGATAGCTTTCTTTAACTTTTTTTAAAATTTAATTTTTTGTTAAGTAGCGAAATTCTCTGGGAAGCTCGTTAAGTGCTGATGGAACTGCCACATTAAGCGTCCTTTTTCCGTACTCGTTCCAAAATCTCGGAACTTCGTAGACCTGATGTTGTCTTCTTCTTGTTTTTACTGTCTGTTGCGTCAGCGTTGTGTATGTATCGTCGTTGTAGAAGTGCGCAAGATATTCTAAATTGCATATCTCTTCGATATTCAAAATATTTTTCGGGTTTTGGACTCCAGGGTTGATTCTTTGGTTTAGTACTATCCTTTGCAGTCGCACATGCGTTTTTTGTAGCGATTGCATTTGGGGCCCTCGTCCCCACGCCAGTACGCCATACCGCAGATGTGATTCGAATTGGGATCGAAGGACGAAAACGAAATAAGTACATACTTTAATACCCAAACTAACAGCGAGTGTCTCCTTTGGCGTGTAACCTCCGACATGTGTGTTTTGTCCTCGGCATTGACTAAACCAATTCAATAAGCATTCTTCAAGACTGGGGTACTCACCGTGCAGCATCCTATCTCCGTTTAATGTATTTCCAGCTATGATATCTTTTTTGCTTTAGAATGGTTAACAATGTGGAGAACATCCTTTTTTTATTGCTCCACTATCCACGCATTCAATCATTTTTTTCTCACCGATTGACAAACGCTTATATACATATATTTTTTTGCACTCATAATTAAGACTGAAACATAAATCGCATCGTCAAGCGAGCGAATCATTTTTTACAATCATTTCGAATTACCCACAGGAATCCGGTCGACGAATCGGGCCACTGCTTTAATTTCTTTCAAATTCAAGGCCGAGCCAGTTGTTATGCCCCGTGCCAATATCCTGGTAAACGGATAATATTTAAAAAAAAAACATCCTGTGACAAAATTTGCAACGAAATACTGATCTGTGTGTCTGTTCACGACCGTATTGAGGTGATATCGAAGCGTCGTTAGATAACAAATAAATTCTTTTCGCGACCTCGCGCCCATGAATAGATTGTGATCTCCGACTTTCTGCTTCATTTTCTCAAATAAAACTAAAGTTGTGTATACACTCTAATCACACCCAATTGAAAGACTTCATGAAGAGTGCCAGCTTGTCAGTGTCTTCCACATTCTGTATCTCAATTTCGACGATGAACTCAGCCCTTCCATTAATCACAGTGTGTCCTCTAAATCAGCGGAACTGAGTAGATTGACAGCAAGGCAAAGGAAACACGACAACGCCTTCGCATCAGGCCCATAATCACCGTCCGCGACTCATGACTACGCGTCTTAAATTGAAATTTCTTCGACATTCTACTTAGCGGGTGGCATCCATCTCTAACCGAGGCCGACTGCCAGATCCAGATCCATTCAAAAGACCTCACAGAAAAGGGGTGCAACATGTTGCCCTCCGATTCCATCAGAGACCCAGTGACATCAGCCACAAGGCAGAATTAGGATGCGAGATCGCACCGTGCTTTGATACAATGGACACAGCATCATCCGCAACACATCCCACCCTTCGACCCCTAAACGGTGGCTCGCATCAGTCCGCCAGTGGAACACACAACAAAGACGGGAGCCCTGTTGCGCGTCTAGAAATGTCAACGCTCACCACACCACCACCATTAATTGAAGTTGATCAAATAAAGTCATTCCGGTTTGATTGCATTTGCGAATACAACTGATTGAAGGGATTCCATAGGGTTCCAACTACACTGTGCCACTGCTCCACTGTCCCACATCGCGGCGCAGTCTTGGGTGGTCCGCGGCCGCTGCGGTGGCGGTTGTGCCTAATTAAACTGGCCCGCAATTGGGATTAGCCACGGACGTGGGAATTATGCAAATGTCAATTGATGTTGACTCAACGGAGCGAGGCGATGGTGGTCGCAGATCCAATGAACAGTGCCGGCGATCGACGGTCGATTGGGGATTGGGCATTGGATGGATTTGCTACTGAAATTAATTTATGTTCTGATATGTCAAAGGTCTCTAGCAGGGATGCTGAACTAATTAGTCGAGTCGTTGCGAAGGATTGACAGCCAATTGGCCAGAGTTCGGCGTTAAATTGCGGACTGTGCTGCAAGGCAAATTGAAGTTCAATTAGGAACAACTTGGACGGAGAGTTAATTTGGTGACTGGGGCGGCATAAAAAACTGATCTTGTGAAGAGGGAACTACACTACACTCGAACACCGCTTGAACTCAACACCGCTTGAAAACAAGCCCTTTCGAGAATTCGAGAATTCGGTGGCAGTTTCCAGAGCGTTCCGTTCGAAAATAATAACAATTTCCCACCGATCCATGGTCACAGCGAATCCGGTTTTCCCAGTTCCTTTACCGAAAATCCGAACGATTTCCTTTCAAATTTTATTCAAAACCTCCCAAAAACCGAAATCTATTCCTCACACCATTCGAACTGGTTTCCCATTTCGTTGAATGCACCCGGGTGCCCGGGCTCTGTCTTTGGGTCGGCCGGTCGGTCGGTCGTCAATGGCCGTTTACGAGGGCTTTTTGCATTTTTTCCTTCAAATTAACCTCCTGACCTCGTTGTTCCACCGTGGGTCGTTAAAAACATGCACTTACGCAAAAATACCAGCAGCTGAGGCCACTTTTTCGTTCTCTTGTGTCCGCCGAAAACTTCGAGTGCTCGCCATGAACTGACACAAACGACGCACGATCGATTTCCTTGCGCGCCGTTGCGTTGCCCCAAACATCGTTAGATGGTGACTAAGACGGTCGCAATGATCTGCAGTCCACATAATCTGAGTGCACTATTAGTGCACATTTGGATGCGGCGGGGGCGGTGCAGCAGCAGTGTCTGGCCATCGGTCCACGGCAGTGAGTAGGTGGGTGGACGACGCGACCGCATAGGTGATCGTTAAAAGTTACGTGCAGACTAATTAGCCATTCAACGCCTACGGGGCCCCGAGCATTGGTTGCGCTTGAGCGGGTCATTAAAATATTTCTAAACTCGCTTAACCCACTGTGTCGGGAGTTGTTCGGTGTGGCTCGGCTCGACGGTGGGGAGGAGCGCATGTGTCTACTGAATTTGACGCCAACGAAATGAAGCGATAACAAACGCCAGGGACAGTGTGACTAGGCGACAATTGGGAGAGGTTCATTGACATGTTTATGTGATGTGTTATCCTTTTTTTTTCTTCCCAAGCAAGGGTGGGCATCTTATAAAAAAGTGTACACAAAAAATACACTCGCTCTTCAAAGAGAATTTAAATTGCGTTCCGCGTTTTTTAGGAGTAATGACTGTCACGGTCGTAAACATTTTTTTAATGTCAGTGAAATCCGATATGAGTGGGTATCCATTTGTGGGATTTATTTCAAGAAAATCTTATCTGGTACAGATAATTGAAACAAGATTGTCGCTGGGATAGTAGACGGAATGTGGAGCAGTTGTCTGGGCGACAGGACTCACGTCCTTATTGGTCATCCCAAGAAAATTAAAGGCAGTGACTGGGTGTTCTTTGAAAGTAAACACTTTTCGACTGTGTCGACTATATAACCGCTGAACAAATTGCAGGATTTGTGACGAAAATTGCCAAACATTTCAAGCAAAAAATATAAAAAAACGTAATTTGAGAAAAATTAAATAATAATTTAAAAAAAGAAAATAAAAACTGTGTTCATATTTTCTCGTGTTTTTTTCAAATTTTGGACCACATACGAGCGTACGTAGAAGGAACATTTTTTCGAAGGCCTTGTGCAACTTTTTTTAATTCATCTAGATTTGTTCCCACTCTTTCCTCCTCTTTTTACTTTTTGGTGATCAGAGGCCAGTATTCCTGAATAAAGACATTTGGAGGATTCTCGAACTTTGTTGTAAGCTCTCCATCGGTAAGACCGAAAAAAAGCAGTCGCCTAGCAGCGCCTCTACGTCATTGGTGTTTGAAGTGTTTTTGGCGGTCTCGGTGTCGCTGTTTTCTTATTATTGCAGTAAAGCCTTTTTTTCTTTCTTCTGTAGCCCAACAGACTGAGGTGGACCTGCTTCAACAAACATGACTCTCTAGATATCGCAAGCACTGGCTAGCTGCCTCCAGTTACGAGCATCAAGTTGGATGTGTTATTTTTCCACTTGTGGCGTACCCAACTTGAGGTTTCTGTTGCGTTGTCCAACAGACTCGGAATCGAGGACTCTTCGGGCCGGAGATGATGTGTCCAAGCCAACCATCTTCGGCATTTGACCGTGTCGCCAGTAGCCGTGGCTACTCTCAATTGGCATCTCTGCTAGCTTTTCTTCCAAACACGCAAATCCCTCATCGAGTTTGAACATTTACATCGAATTTTGTTGTATAATTTGAAGAACTGATTGACGACTGATCCGCATTTCTATACTTAACTACAAGTTTTCACACTTTATTGAGTACATAGGTTGGTAGGTGGTAATAGGGTGACCTAGAGGCATTAGACCTGTGACTCCCTTAGACCAACTTGTTGTGTCCCTTGGGCCCTTAAAAAAAAAACAGATTCACATATGAGTCTTCGTGGGTTTTTTGAGTTCAACACGCCTTAGGTCCTCCAGCTCTGTGATGAACTGCCTTTATTACTTTGCCTTTGTTGCCAAAGCTGTGGGTGCTTCTAGTCGTCAAGATCAAGTTGTATTGATTTTTGACTTCGGGATTACATCGACATCTTGATAAAGCTTGCAGAGTTATGTCTTGTTTGCAATTACCAAGTACCGTCTAGTTAAGGAATGAGAAACAATTCAGTATTCAAGAATAACGAGACTATTAACAATTCAACAGAAAAACATAGCAAAATGTCTTCAAAATTGTGTAAGTGGTGCGATGAAAAAGTGTTACATACATTTTCATCCAAAGTCACCTAATTTGAATCAATTATTCCCTGTAAACCTGATGGCATAACGCGTTAGTTGACTGTCTGCGACTCACTTAGACCAACGTTGGGTTAGTTTGGCAAACACTTTCAAATAAAGAGAGAAACTGAGTTTGAATCAATCACATATTATGCTCTGTTCCTAACTTCACTCTGCAAATGAGTTTATCAGATGAAGCTACCAATAGAACGCAGGATGCCCTTGACAGTCTTCCCCTCGCAATGCAGGGCGCACCTCGCTGAATATTCCAATCACAACAACCGTATCATCATGCATTCAATGTCCCACAAAAAAAAAGTCCTTGCATTCACTGGACACCATTGGAACACCCATTAATTTCGGCTACAAAAAGTCATTAAAACGTCCCGAAACCGAAGGGAATCGTCCGTCGCCACTGCCGAAAATTCCACACTTAATTAAGAAAAAAAACCTAAACCAAGTAAAAACCTAAAGAATTAGTCACAGCAGCAGTAGCGATTTTGAAAAATGACACATTTGCAGTTTATCCTGCGTCGACATCAGCATACAACACGTACCCACCCTCCAGTCGTCGACCAACAAAAAAAACAAACCGATGCCAGAGGATTCGAAAATGAAAACGTCGTTACACAACTGTCATTGTGCGGCGATTTATGAATGTGAACACACCCTTTGCTGGCGGGAATTTGCCAAAAATCTGATTGTTTACCATAAAAATGCCCCGAACGGGCGAACACAAAAGCAAGCGGATCTCGCCTGTGAGATCATCGGCATTGCTACTGCATGCATGAGTGGTCATAAATCCTGCTGACTTCATCCGTGTGATGGAATTTTTGCATACACACTGTTCGTCGGGGCGAAGCGGAAATGTAGAACAGGGACCCGACGATGACCTTTGCGAAGAGGAGATTTAGGAGCGCCTTTTGATGCACTCCAGGGAGTTCCTCAAGAAAGGTGATGCAAATTGGGTTTTTGTCCAACAATGAGTTGGTTGTTCTTGAAGGACTCCGCATGCATCTGGGAGGGTAATGAAGTTGCAATTCGGCTGCAGGGTGCGAGATGCATTTGAATGGATGTTAATGGACTGAGTGTGTGGCTGGGCAGTTGTTGACAGTTGCAGTGTGTGTCTGTGGTGGGAACAGCCTTAGAATGACTAGGAATGTGGCCGAGAGTCCGATATCGCATGCTAAACTAATTCCATTCAGTGCCGCATCAACCGGATGCCCCATGCGAGGACCCAATTCAAAGGAGCTCACCACCGCGCAACAATATCCATTCCCCCTCGCTGTTTAAAGCAACTTCCTTCGACTTCGCTTCCCACAATATCCCTCCTGTCGCTCTCCACAATGAACCAGTTCCACCTGCCAATACAAATGCCGATCCTTTGACCCGGATATCCCACCAACGCACCAGCAATCGTATTTATTTACACGGCTTTGGTTAAATAACACTTATCCCGTGATTTTCCCAAGGACCCTCAGGATGCTGAGGGCATCCTCGGCTCATCAATCGGCAGCCAGTGAACCACCAAAAATGAAAAACCTCCGCATCTTGTAGAAATTATTCACAGCAACGTCACTCGGCGGTTCGACGTCTTCGGAAATTCCTCTGGGACTCCAGTGAGAACCTTTCCCACCGATGCACTGCGCCGTACACGATTTATGCCTAATTAGTTCCTCGGTACCATTCCGGTATCGGCTTACACTCGGCATACACAGGACACTTGAGAACGACGATCACACGAAAATTTGTTCGTTCGCGTATCGATAACAGATTTCGGAGCGCATTTCCCGCCGCTGCTGTGCGGATCGATGGGACAGCACGGCGATGGCGCACGCAGTTATGCGGTTGCTGTGAAATCTTATCTTTCCGATGCGTCGTCGATACGTTGCCGCTCTACCTACCTACCTGCACCGGCGTCAGGCCATTCGTGGACGTGTTGGATGTCACAAGTGCCCGAAGTGGGCACCATGTCGGACACCAGCGACACCAGGTCTGGCCCGATGTTTTGCGGTTTCGGCGTGCGTACACCTGAGGGTTTCCTTCTTCCCGGAAACAAAAACCGAATCAAAAACCAGTGAATCCTTTCTGTTTGCCGAATCCCTTCTCGAAATGCATCCAAGAGTGAAAAGAAGAAGAAACCAAAGTTTCCCCCTTTCGATCTGGAAACCGAGACAGGGTGCCTGTCAAAACAAAGCAATTCGAAACGTTTGTGTTTTTGAAGAATTAGAACAAATGTATCTAAATTTGTATCTGCGCCCCGGTTAAAGAGGTATCCGTGTGTGCCGGCACACAATGCGCGATCAGCGTGCATCCAATAAATTCTGTCATTCCACTTATTCCCCTTTCGGTCGGTCCTTTCCTGCTGCTGCTGCTGCTGCTCTATTTGTTCAGCGCAACGGAGTGGCGGCCGGCCCTCGTCGTCGTCGTCGTTGCCGTCTCGATGATTGGAGGGAGGGAAAATCTTAAGTTACCGACCAACTCTTTGAGTGGATTGTTTGTCGTTGTTGTTGCTGTTGTTGTGTATTTGTTTGGATAGAAGTCGATCGGATTACGTTGATGGTCTCTTAATTGCACTCAGGTGGGCCGGAGTGTCAACAAGCGGGAGCGCCGTACGCTGTCTCGACCGAATGGAATCCACACGATGGGGATGATAGGATTTCCATGTGACACTGGGGTATTTAATGGAAAATTTATTTCCTTCCGATTGGAGCATAATTAATGGGAGAATGGGGGATCATTAGGGAGAGTCGAACGTCGCATCGCCCGAAAATGATCTTGCGAGAATTTTGATTTAGTGCCGCGGAATGGCTGTTAGTCAGTGAGTTGTTAAACTCGGAGATCGTGTGACAAAATACACATTTGTGAGGATGAGTTGTGGCGGCAGAATGTGTGCTTAGAGTGTCAACGATCCACAGATGTGGGCGGTTGAGGAGTGATCGGTATTTATGGATTGAAGAGCGCAAATAACCGCTAATTTCCACAATTTTACTTGACTTTTGTCCAGAGTCAGAGTCAAAAAGTGCTTAGTTATTAGATTTAGACTTACTTGTAAGTCTTTATGTACTTCAGCAGCGATTGAGGAATGAAATACATTGTTGCGTTGATCGATTCGTTTTAGGTCCAAGACAAGTAATATAAAGGCATATCCAGAAATTCGTGGGTTCTAACGTTTGTTAAAAAAAAATGAGACCAACGTAACGCTTAATCTCACGTAACACCGAAGTGAGAGTGCGTTCAGTAGACACTTTTCATTCTGTACTTGTCATAGTTTTTAAAACATGTTTTACTTTCCATGCTTCCTTTACTCTCCAATCTTGTCATGATCTATTTCGTGTTGTCCATGAATGTGCTGTTCGTCAATTTTGTTAAGCTTTCAATTTGCTTATGAGTCTGTAATAGTGCTCTTTTCCATTTATCTCCAACTACTTGTTTTCATCTAAATATTAACGAGCTCAGGCTCTACGAGTCGTCAATCTAAGGAGTAAGTACTGTGACTTGTTTTTATTGTTTGGTCGGATATTTTTTTATTTTTGCTGACGCGTTTTGCCATTGATGAAACCACTTGTTTGCTATACACTCGCCTCCCTCTAAGTCTAAGTCGAATTTTGACTTTTTGTATAGAAAACTGAGGGTAATGCCAAAATATGGCAAACAAAATATCCGAGTTAGGGAAAAATTTCGGCCACTCTTCTTAAATAGACCTTTTAACTTCTGTACTAAATTGGGCCATATTTGTGTAATCAGTAATGTCATGTTGCTTCTGTGATTGCCGTGAAGTTTCTACTACATTTCGCTAGTTATGCAAGTCTAGGTTACGGGCCTCTTACTTGGGATCATTATACTGAAAGAGAAGTATACATTTTAGTACTGTTTTTAGTTCGAATAGTTACTAATTGCCTCAAGCTATTGTCCCTTGTGTTAGTTAATAAGAAGTAATTTACTTTTGTTCCTCGCACAACTTGTTTTTGTTCATGTCAACTACGAGTTGAGGTGTACGTTCAGTAACTGACGGAAAGTCTTTCATAGTCTGCTATCCACAACTTTGGTGGTTGGATGGTGGATGTGTCCAACCTTTTGAGATGTTGTATTTCTGACGAATAGTTCTTATGTGCACATATGCCTCTAAATGTGTCTGAATGTAAAGGGTAGTTAAATTGTAAGGGCCGATGTTGAATGTGAACCACACCTAAACGTCAAGTTTTTTTCTGCATTTCATTTGACATTTCTCAGTTGCAGACTAACTCAATTTGAACCATGGAAAGATACACAATCGAGCAACGGGTTATTCAGGCTTATTGTGAAAATGGTCGTTCAAATCAAAATGCATATCGTGCACTTCGTAATTCTTTCGGTCAATCTAATCGTCCAAATGTGCGTACAATCGGAAAAATCGTGCAAAAATTTTAGCAAACCGAGTCTGTAGGAGATGTGAAAAATCGCCAGTGCATGCTCGCTCAGCTCGTACTGCAGAAAATATTGCTGCTGTTCGCGATAGTGTGGCTGAAGAGCCGTCCACCTCAACTCGTCGTCGTGACCAACAATTGCACCTCTCACGCTCATCGTTGATGAACATTATGCATAAAGATTACACGCTTACAAGGTGCAATTGCCTCAAGAACTAAAGCCTCTTGACCATTTCAAGCGTCGTCAATGGTCAGAATGGTGGCAAGAATTGGCAAGAGTGGATGATCAATTTTCGAAGAAAATCATCTTCAGTGATGAGGCACATTTTCACCTCAGTGGATACGTCAACAAGCAGAATTGCCGCATTTGGGCGAATGATAATCCAAGAGTGATTGTCGAAAAACCAATGCACCCACAAAGAGTGACTGTTTGGTGCGGTTTATGGGCTGGCGGCATCATCGGGCCGTATTTTTTCCAAAATGAGGCCGGTCAGGCAGTTACTGTGAATGGTGTTCGCTATCGTGAAATGACAACGAACTTTTTATGGCCCGAATTGGAAGACATGAATGTGGATGGTATGTGGTTTCAACAGGACGGTGCCACTTGCCGCACAGCTAACGAAACAATAGCTCTTTTGCGCGACAAATTCAATAGCCGTGTTATCTCACGTGGTGGCGATGTCAATTGGCCGCCAAGATCATGTCATTTGACACCGTTGGATTTTTTTCTTTCGGGTTATTTGAAAGAAAAGGTTTACGTGGATGAGCCGGCAACAATTCAAGAGCTAAAGGATGATATAATTCGGCACATTAACGGCATAGAATATCAATTATGCTTCAGCGTCATCGAAAATTTGGACCATCGGATGGAGGTGTGCCGCTGAGGTCGCGGCGGCCATTTGGCCGATATTTTCCATACATAATTGAACCATACCGATATTATCATAATAAAAAGAAATGACAATAATTTCCTAAATAATTTGTGTTTCATTCAAAATCAACATCGGCCCTTAAAATTTAACCACCCTTTATGTAATGCCTATGAGTTTGAGCCTAACAACTTCCTTACACAGGATTAGACGATATATGTATGTACATATGTATATATCTCTGGAAAAAGTTCATAAAGATCGTGAAGACTGCAAGACTCTCTCATGATTGGTTGCATTGTTTTTGTGGAACTCGTATAGCCCCTAAATCGGCTGGCATATACCCTTTAAATGTTTCAACTATTGTATCAGTATCCTTCAATAATACGGATGCAGAGAGAGAGAGTGGGAGATACGATCATGAGAAGTGAACGAGTACAGTCGACGGTGTAAAAATTAGTGATATATAATGAAGTATAGAAACTAGAATGTATCCAAATCCAATTGTGTGTTTTTATGCATACACTATGGAATTGATTTTATGAACGAAGTAGTGTTGTGTCTATAACCTTGCCATTCTCGTGACTGGGAACGCCGTCAATTTATCAGTGCTTTAAGCCCTTCTGAGAACAGTCAGAAATATCTGAATTTTCCAAAATTGAGGTAAAGTCCGATTTTGTCAAAAAAAATAAAGGATAATTCAAAAAGCCTATAACATTTTTATTTGCGTCGATTACCAGATCATGTAAGTGTTGACCACGACAAGGTTTTAAGCGATTCATTCAATTTAAAAAAAATTAACTAACCCCTGTTCTTCTAAGTCGGTCGGTCGGTGTTTATATTTGCATGATGAAATTGATGCTCAGTTGACGTGTGAAATGACTTTCAACTTTAACAGATGTCAATTATCACGCGTGAGCTGTCAAAAATAGAACACTAAAGAAGGAAGCAGCAATCAAATGTATTCCGAACCTTGTAGAATTTGTAAAAAAACTTTCATAACTGCTCTTCGTCGTACCTTATACACAATGATCATAGAGAGTAGTATTGAAGATCCCATTAGTCATGGTTTGAAGTTCAAATAGCCGATAATGTTGCATACCAAACATAAAAGTGCATATGTGCTGCTTAGTGTATTATTATTATTGTTGAGGGTAAATAGCACCGCGACCTTTAGATCTACTGTGCTCCCTATTCATACCTTTACTCTCTTAAGAGCTCCCCTCCCATGCCGCTCTTTTCAGAGTTTTATTGAGGGTTATTTGCTCCTATTGCGCGAAAGAGCTGGGTCTAGTGACTTCAATTCTTGCTCTGATATTAGAAGTTTGCTCAGATATCTTTGTCTTGTGTGGGCTAGCGCCGCACAAAATTCCAGTATCAGCATCTGCAGAAGAGAACTTCTTCTGATACTCCTAGTTTCCTTAGGTGCTCCCTGAGTTTACAATGCCCCTACGAAGCCTGTTAGGATACAGAGGTTGTTTTTGCTCATTCGGATACATGTTTCAAACTTCTTGTGGCTTTGTTGACCCAAAAGTTCCTTGGCCTGCTTCATACCATGAACGTTACTTGCTGCTTAGTGTAGAGATCTCTGTCATATGATGTGCACAGTGGAAGTGGAGGTACATCTGGTAATGAGCAATACTTTACGATGTGTACGAAGACATAAAGTTAACTTGGATTATTGAAACCATAATATGAAAAGGACAGACATTTACTTTCTGAACATAATTTCGTAAAAATGTTGCCAGTGTCTATGCTGTACAAAGTCCATTCTGAAGGACAACTGCTTTCGCCGTAACGACCGGTATTTGCCCATTTATGCGAGGCTTCCAAATCCTGATAGCTGGCTTAACCGCAAAGATGTGGTTTATATATCGCGTATACACTGAGACTCGACATTTCAAATGCTAAAGGCAACAACAGACCCGAAAGTTCTGATTTGTGTAAATGCGGTCTTAAACAAATTTGAACTGATTCTTTATATGAATTGAATTGTACCAGATTTTTCAACCGGAGGTCCTAGGGAGGTCCTAGTAGTCAAACAAGCGGCCACAATAATATCAATGATCTATCTTTGCTCCAAGTCAGTGAGTCTTACTAAAAAAGTACGCCAAAGATAGGCCTTCCTAAGCCTAAAGAAGCCACACTCTCCAACCCCTACCAATCACCGATTGCGTTTCATACAAAACCGTTTCATCGTCATTGTATCTACGACTCTACACGTGCAAATCACTATCTCGAGCCTCGCTTTAACTACACCGAAGGACTGTTCCCCCTTTTTAATCTCACAAACAATCGCCGTTGCTTCATGTGATTATTGTTTCCGTCCCTGCTCAACGATTTCCATTCCCCCACTGAATGGAATACAAATCGACTGATCATCGCCAAAACATTTCTGTTCCCAGCCGTACCCTTTCGCAACAATAACCGTTCAATTAATCGAAATCCATAATTATCGATGTTTAAAATTCATAATCACCACAATTTCCATACAAATACTCCCCTTCCCCTAAAAAACAAAGCCAAGTGTCCTCGAAACTGTTTATTCGTCCTGTCCTTCCCACAACTCGCGCACACACGGCTGTGGAGTCCCTACTTAAGGGATAACACGAAACGAACGACAAACTATCAATTACCGCAGTTATTGCCTTTTATTTATGTGTCTCACCTCGTCTGCATGCCGTTACCGGGAAATTGACTTCCGCTGTCATTGAGCCCAGGGAATCCTGAGAAATCCTTTTCGGAGAGCCGTGCACTCCTTATCGGCACGAAATCAAATTAGTGCGCCAGTGTGAAGGGGTGGGGGAGGGGGGAGGTTACCATAAAACAAAAGCCGGGCAACACCTGCGAACAGCCCGAACTCAGTTTAGGGACCGAAGTGACATGTTTGACTCGTCAGATTCGCGAGAGGGGTTGCTCATTCGATTCGAATTCCGAACCCTTTGCCCGATTTGTGACGAACGCTGATCGAAGGGCTTCGATAAACCGAAGTCACGAACGCACTCACGTGTGACCACATGGAGGAGGTATCGGCTTACTATCGAATTGAAGAGCTACCTGTGTTGCCATCAAATGGTGTCAATGACGTGCCCGCCGATGGTTGGGCTCGGGTGTGTAATTCGAACCGAGTTAATAGATCGTCAAAGAGTTATGAATTGAATTTGATTGCGCCTTCCTGATTTGCCAGAGGGGAGCTGTAATTATGGGCTGAATGTTATTTTTATTGGAATTGGATGGAAACGGATCCGTATGAAATTTCGTGACAGAAAATTGAAGTGAGTGAGCTGGGTCTGGGCACTCCTTTACTCAAGTACGCCTTCGACTGCTAGTAATTAGGACATCAATCAAGTTTTTGGAACCGAGAATGGATTTCTAACTTTTGATGTTTTATTTTTGGAAAGACTGGGTTTGTCCGACTTGAATTGCTTTGGAAGTGGGTAAATGTCGAAGATATAGCAAAATGTGTTAGTTTGTGTGTTGGTTGGTTGAAGTAGTTGTTCAGCGAACAGTCTCAGGAGAGGCGTCAATCGTAAGCTTTTGTAGAGAATTGCAACTGAGCCCGCATTTGGGAGTTATCCTAAAGCAGACTCATTAAATCCACAGTTTACAGAGGGGATCTCATAGCTGATTACTGATTTGCTTGCTAGTGCGTGGCCTGTGGCGTTGTGGGTATGTGCGTCGACTCCTACGCTCTTGGACCAATCTGTCTAGGTTCGATTCCTGGTACCACAAGAAATACTTTTCACGGCCCCACCTCGTTCGAGTCACTGACAATGCACAAAGAGTATAACTGTCTAGAAAAAGCTTCTCAAACTTGGCCGTTCGGAGTCGGCATAAAACTGTAGGTCCCTTCCACCCGTGATAGAACAATAGCACGCACAACACGAGTGGTTGCTGAGAAGCTAGGCACTGGCTCTCTACGGACTGTAGCGAAACCCAAACTTATTGCTAGTGCGTGTGGTTCTTTGTTTGGCGTAGTCTAGGGCAGTGTCAGTGCCTGATAACGTCTTCCGTAGACTTGAGAGTTGGCCTTTGTCAAGACCACGTCATAGAAAAATAATTTTTGCTGTTCCGTGAAACACAATACTTCGATGGTGCTTTCGTCGTCCTCCAACACAAGGAATACGTTGTGTCGTTCTTATTTTTTTTCAAATGTTATGACATGTTGAGTTGAGACATGTACATATTACTGACTCCAAGTGAAACTCTTACACCATCTTATTAATACGTAATGGCATGAAAAAAAAGCATGTTATGCAAGAAATATAAGACTAACTACAGCAGAGACAATAGGTCCACGCAATTAGTAACTAACAAAATTAGATCTAAAACACTCCAAAAAACGCAATTCAAGGTCAAACGTGGAAAAAAATTATCTATGCTCTCATATAATTCAAGGATATGAGGAAGTATACGAGTTTCATTTGGAAACACTGTATGTAACTTCAGGACTGAGAGAAAACAACAATTATTTAGCTTGATGTAAAACCAATTCCTGGTAGAAACAAGTTTTTCCGGTGTCTATTTTCGAAAGATAATGCTTTTCTGGTACTTTTATGGAAGCCGTATCCGTTACCAATGATGTTTAATGAAGGTTTTTCGGTAGCTTTTCCTTCTATAGTAATAAATAATTAATTGTGATATATTTTCTTGTAATTTATATTAAGTTTTCAGTAGTAAGGTAGTGTATACCACATCTCTTGTGCAATGTAGTTCTTAAGGAAAAGGCAAATTCTTAGCTAAAAAAATAAAAAAAAAAATTAACAATGATGCGATACCATCTATGATTCGCAGGCATACCTCAAACTTTTGACAAATTTTAGAACAAAGGCATGATAAACAAGTCTATCCAAATTCTTCCTTGACGACTTCGAAGCATTTTGACTAACTCTCAAAATATGGTATTTTCTGCAAAGCACAAAAATAAATACATTCCTTTCAAATCGATAAAAGCTGGAGTACCTCAAGGAAGCGTTCTAGGGCCACTCGTTTACTCACAGTCTGCTTTGCGATATACCGAATGTAACATTCTCCAAACTTACAGAACGTCCAGAAATGTACTCCATTTGGTTTGTACACTCATGACAGTAACATGTTTTTTCGTATTCCGACTCAGTCAGTCAGTATGAGTACAGTTAAATTTCTCTTAACTAACACCTCTCCTTAAGGACAATTGATATAAGAATTTTCAGTCGCTATTGAATATTTATCGACGACGTCTTCCCCCTTCTAGCATCTGCTGCTTATAAAAATCCCACATAAAGTTCAAATATCGACAATTCCTGTCAATTGAAACATTCCAATGGATCACAATAACCCTTGTATAAACATGACCTTTTCGAACGCAATTATGATCTTTTATGCTCACCCCTGTGAAATGCAAATAACCATCGCCGGACCATCCGACTGCAACTGTGTGCAGGCCAGCCACACAGTCGTCTTTGGCGCGCAGATTCCGTGTTCACCTAAGATCAGAATCTTAGACTGTGCATCCTTTCGCATCGCTCATTCTCACCCCAGAGATGCGCACGCCAGTGTTTGTTCGTAGGGAAATTCGTTTGCACGACGAAGATGCAAATGACATTCGACTAGGGGATGGCCGGATGCATTGTAAGGGGTGGCGAATATCACGCGCTCTGAACAAAGGTACACTGTTGACCTTTACAATGACCAGCTGCCCGCCGAAGGTGATGGTCAGGCACATCGATCTCAAAGACGCTCGCCCTCCCTCCAAAAGTGAGAGAAGCGTCATTAATTTTATTTCTTCTTCTTTCGCTTGACTTCGCAAACAATTTGGCATTGAAGGATGGTGTTGCTGTGTCTCCGGCATTTCACGATGGACAATTCTTGATCCTTGCGTGCGTGGAAGCGGTAGATTGAAAAATTATGGTAAACACCACATCCCGGGATGTTGCGCCAATGCAAAGGGTTGGGAGAGACGACATAAAAAGGAAAACAAAAACTCCTCGACTTCTCGAAGATAGATCCTTTTCGCTACGGGATATTCTTTACGATTTGTGTACTCAACACACACGCAGGCAAGAGTGAGGAATTGACCATTAAAGGGATTGCCGTGGATTTTTATCTCAGTTTTCGGTTTGTGCTCTTATCGAGGGATAACAGAGCTTAGCCGGGTGCTGGGTGTTGGAGGGAATTGCATATCCTTTGGTGACGGATACAAAAAGGATTCTGGTTGGCAAAATAAAAAAAAATGGAATATCCACAACCAGTGTCCGATATTAAACAGCAGGATGTGCGAAAATCTGATGTGGGACTTAAGATTGACATGTGATGTGTACTTGGGTCTGGTTTTCCGCTTGTAATCCTTTAACTACCTGCGGAGGGGGTGGTCGAGGCAGTTACGGTAATCAGATTGTCACATAAGCTTTCGAATCAAACGTGAAAGGGTTGCGCGAAGCGATGTTTATGTGCCGAGCGGGTGGTGTTTATGTGGGGAAGAGAATGCGAGTTGAATATGGGGTTGCATTGACGGAGGTGGCTGGGGTAGGAAGTGTGAAACTCCTCGACGAGATATCGGGCAATCAATTGGTTACTTCTTGTGATACTGTGGATTTGGTGGATTTTAATAAATTCGATTCGAGCAGCGTTCGCAAATTAAACGTCGCCGTTAAATTAATACCATTTTGGGAGTGACATTTGGACCATTAAAGTGAGATTGAACGAAACTTAACGAGACTTGACGGAACTTAACGAAAGTAATTATAATGGTCACCTTGTCTAATTTCTGTGTATTCACTCGATTAATTAAGTTTTCTTTACCTTAGTCCTTCAGGCTTAAAAGTATTTACTTATTGTTACCTTGCAACTTCGAAGACTCAGTGTCCTTGTTATATTTCCGTTGCATATTTTCCATTTCTCCATAACACTCTCTCGTCAGAGCTAAAGAAGAATCGCCCAGGTTTCGTTGCCAACTCCTCCTGTTTCTTCCTCGATAGCCTGCAATTATTCGTCCACAAGGTAGCTCCGGAATTATTTGACATTTGTCGTGAACTCAATTTTTCTTCCAGCTTCAAACGCATTTAACCCCGCTGAAGCAATTACACCCCGAAATCGCCATCCTCCTTGTTCGGTCAAGCAAGTCGATCAATCAGCGCCAAGATCACACAACATTTTCACACCAATTCAACGTCTCAATCACGTTGGCCGTCACCGTCGATCATTAATTTCTTTCTCAATCCTGGACATCATTAGGAGAAAACAATAAGGAAGCACCAACCCATAACACAAGCAGTGATCTCCCGAAGAAGATTTTCTCACGAGCTTCTCCGCAAACTGGACAAATGGCTGGACACCCGATCAATGTCCTTTAAGTAATTTATCCTTTAATAACATATGCAGCACAATGGACACTCACCATCTCCGTCCAGGTACACACACTTCCTTGCCACGCAGACACGGAGACGCTCGCATTATTCTCTTGGCAAAATAATCCTTTTCTTCGCATTGTCCTCCGGTGTGCCTAATGGGTTTTTGCCGGACTGGCTGACCGTTGCCGCTTTGTTAATGGTCAACACCTTATCATTAGTCCCTGGGTACCTAGCCTCGTCCACTTTACGTAATCAATAATCCTGACCCGAAAGGATGCATGTGCGTCCGTGTGAGTGTGCTAAGAAGGGGGTTGAAAGGATTGTCCCGCAAGAAGAAGCTGACCATCTGCCCGATGTCTGATGTCTTTTTTGCCGGCCACAGAGAAGGGTTCCAATTAAGGTGGCCCTTGCCTAATGGATGCTCACTGCTCTGCGCCCAGATGAGGCTGTGTGCATGCGTTATCACGCACCCCGTTGACCTCGGAATATGTTTCATGAAGGTTCTCGAAGCCTGATAAGAAAATTGAAAAATTGCTCTCCGCCTCCCCAGACCGGGGCGATAAGACGAGGACCGGCTAATTAAGTCGCTCGCATCTCCCAGCTCTGTGTCGTAATCGTGTACGATTCCTCATCGTTCGACGTTAAATTAATTTCTCTGAAGGAAGTCGTGTTATTTCTGAGTCGGTCGACTGTCGCACCCCTGATTTGAAACTTCTGGGGACCAGTAGCGCACAGCCCTCTCACGAATAACCCCAGTGACCCGGAAATGTGGAATTACCGGCAGGAAAATCGTTTTTGTGGAACACATGCATCCAAACGCACAGCGCAGCAATTGAGTTGGGCCACCTGCGATTGTGTTTTCTATTTTTTTTCCTGATTTTTTCTTGACGGCTAACGTTCGTGTTTTAAGGACGAAGTCACATTCACTTTGCATCACACGACGATAGGGGAGAGTTGAACCGCCACGCCGGAGCATTCGTCCTGCGGCAGTGTGGGAATTTTCTGTTGCGACGGTGAGTGAAAAATTTTCCGCGCTCGAAGGGACGCTGACGATCCGTGACGTGTAGTGGTCGTGGTTTTTGTGAATGCGATTGGAAATTGGTTGGAAAATAAAACAAGCAATCAATTAAATCAGAATTAACTTGTGGTCTACGGGGCATGAATGAGACGAAGAATGGTGGCCGATACCGGGAGGGGGGAGGAGAGATCTTGACATCTCCTAAGTGAGGTTGTGTTGTGATTGGCAAAGGGGACTCGAGGGCAGGGTATCAGAGTCGTTATTTTTTATCCCATCAGCTTATTTGTTTTGCGGCAATTTTTGTTTGTTCCCCTGGTGATCGATATCAAATTGACGCAGGGCAAAGGACACCGAAGAAAAAAACGAGGAGGTCCTCGAATTTCGGTTTTTTTTGTCATCTTGAGTGTCAAATTGTCCTTTTTGGCACTTCGATCGGGAGAAAGAGCGGATAAGTGGGTATCGATTAAAATGCAGTTGCGAATTTGAAAGTAACTGTCGAATCCAATAAATCAATTTTAAGACAGGATTGTTTCACAGATTTGCTTTCTTTTTAGAACTTAAATTTAAATTAATTTATTTATTAATTGCAACAATCGCTTCCATCAATTAAAAAAGGGCGACATTACACGATTACACGCTACACCGAGCACAAGCTCCCAGTAGTTTGTGTTGAAAATTGCATGTCAGCAGGTACAAGCAGATCGAGGTAAAAGATGTTTTATGCTTCATTGTACAAAGATTTCCAGAATCCAGGAATGCAACTTCTCTCAATCGGCAATCTGAATTCGCTAAGACTTGACTGAATCCCGGCCCACAAGGTGCGTGGTGGGACATGAGAACGCCGATGAACTTCCTAGACAAGGATGAGAGGAGGTACTCTTAGAACCCGAACCTGCGTTGCAACTACCTGCATCCTTGCTTAGGGCTTCCGTCGACGGTTGGACCTCTCGGGAGCACAGCCGTAGGTGACATGACACCCCAGGTTGACATTATTGCTTTTGACAGAAAAGACAGCATGCGCGACATAAATGTGCTTGGCCTTAGTGATGAAAACCTCTGCGCCGTTTGTGGAGAAGACGCCAACACCGCAGAGCACTTCCAATGGCATTGTCCCGTCTTTGCTGGGATCAGATGGAAACTATTTGGCGTTGTTGAGGTGAGTGCTGATGACGTAGGCTCCTCATCACAGAATCACTTGCTGGTAGTCCTCCGGAAGACCATTAAATTTCAGTAAATGTAGTTTGCTGACTGGTAGTTAAATGAAGCAGTCTTTGAGTCTGAGTGCCCCAGTCGAGTGTTTAAAAATCTCCGACACAAGCTAAGGAGTGGATACAAACTCAGACGTTTGTGAAGTCTTTTCCGTAAAGCCTGTTGGACTGGATAATATTCACCCCGACTTTGTTAACGTATTACCTCCAATTAAACTTCCTCACATCAACATATTTTTAATACAATAATCATGACGTCGACGAATACTACGCTTTGGAGAAAAGCTAAAATTCTTCTTGTTCAAAAGAAAACAAACCTCAATACCGCTTAATTGATATTCCCTCATTTTTGTTTTTGTTCGAATGTAACGACACGCTCCCAACGTGCCGCAGTGGAAACATTTACTGCAATTGAAGAAGAAACGTAACGCGATTGTCTTAAAGTTAATGAGAACAAAACAAAATATATCCTGGCGAATAAAAAACATTCTGTCACACACCACCTGGGGCAAAACACAACAATCAACAGCTACAATATAGAGGTAGTAAAAGGGTTTGTCTACAAACCCGAACCGAACGTGAACTCCACAAACGACATCCTAGTGGAGATCCTACGTAGAATCGCAATTGCCAACCGCTGCTACTTTGGTTTTTTCAAAACATCAGGAACAAGATTATGCTCTACAGAACTCTTATTTTCCCAGTCCTCTTATTTGGAGGCCCATACATATAATCGCGACACAAGCTGCGAGCTGTATCAAGAAGTGGATGTAGTCTGAAAGGCAAAAATCCCTCGACTGCACTGGCTTGACCACATCGATCGCGTGGCACCAATGCTGCAGCTAAGAGGTTATTCTCGAACTTTCGGTATAATGATGACTGAAGGGGCAAAGGAAGACAGCCATTGCTCAGGCTCAGACCCTCCAAAGATAGTTAGCCTTATAACTAAGTACGTAAGTATTCATTCATAGTGTCTCTCTTAACCTATGGGGAGTTGTTTATAATATAATAACATTGGTGGCGCTACAGCCCGTAGAGGGCCAGGGCCTAGCTTCTCAGCAACCACTCGTTTTGTGCGTGCCATTGTTCTATCATGATTGGGGAGTTGTTTGCTGGAAACCAACGCGACTGCACTGTATGCTTTTACCCTGCGAAGAATTGATCATGTCTGCAACCTTGGATGTGAATTGGAAGCATCTTTAAACTATAGATTATGCATTCAAATCTCCGTAGGAAACAGCCTAACTACCTTTATGAAAAAATAACTTCGTCCAACGTCCAACTCCCAGTTCGAGGTGAACGTGAACTTATGTATCTTCGGCATGAATCACTCTTGTTGTGCGTGATATTGTTCTCTCGCGAATGAAGGGAAGCAACAGTCTTCTGCTGAATACAAAAGTCGAACTTTGAGCATAGATTTCTGAACAGGCTTATGTACTTGCAGTGACTCGATCATGCACTTTCTCGACTCGAGAGAACTGATGACGATGTTGCTAAAACTCTTGTTTTGAATTCATGTTCGGGACATAGATAAGACCTGTTGTAGCACAATAAAGGTCAATCGTAGCTCTGCAAGACCATAAAAGCTGTTTCAACAAATGTATGTTTGTTCTAAAGTTACTCTTTGTTTTTTCCAACCCAAAAATTCAGCAATATTGAGCATTAAATGTCCCCTCAAAAGGAAGGTGGACATTCCTTGCTTCTGTTTTTGAGGCCCATGAAATTTGTCTGCTTTCTTGACCGCGATATCGAACAGCTCTCATGTCTTAAACGACCTCAGCTAATGGTTCACGATCACTCACTCTGAGCCTGCAACATGCACACGATGCAATCTAACTAAAATCAACATCAATTCAACTCCACCTGCATCCAGTACTGCACCCATTAGCCCAATCTTCCCCCGCATTCGATCCCAGATACAAATGCGCCATCGCCCAGCTATCCGCCCCGGATAGGCGTCTGGAAACGTCACTCTATCTTAATGTGCTAATAAATTCCCAAAAATCGCTTCCTAAATTATCCCAGAAACGCAATTAACGCAGATGTCAGTCAGCTCGGTGCTCCCCCATGCCTTTATCCACGAGGCGAATCCACTTCAGTTGGAAACTACTTCATCGTCGGGAGCTGATAAATTTCGCCCCCCCTCCCCATGGAGGCGGACGACGTCGTCGCGCTGTCATCGAATGATGTTCGGCGTGCCTGTGCTGTTGTGCATCCCCGTCAAGCATACCTCAAGAACATAAAATTTATATGTTTTGTCAACACTCCCCCTCTGCCAATGAGCACTGAAGATGCGATCACGCATGCAACCCTTCTCCCAACCACTGCGGGCATCTATTTGAAGATTCCGGAGAGTCATTGTGATTTTATAGCCAGCGTGTGCTGTCACTTCAAAGTCTCGTTCCTCCGAAAACAACCCTTCGCTACTTAGTGAAAGTGGCGGTGCTTGGGCCTAAGTGCGCCCACTCCACCTGAACCGCTGCTGCCGCTGCTGCTGGAGAATACTTTTTTACGATTCTATCACCAATTGTCATATCAATTTTATTGCGTCATAATTTCTGAGGCACCCTCTCGAAGTTGTCAAAACGCATAACGAACCGATCGTGGCCGCTGGTGGAGACTATCGATTTTATGGCAGAACTCCATTAAAGTATGAAAAGGAATCAATTATTGCCAGGACTCGGGGCGCTGCTTTGCATATGCCGATCCATTCCCCGGGCACCAACGGGAGCTTGTCGCATAAGTGCCAGTACTGGTTCTCAGATAATCGGCTTAAGGCCCGAGGATATGTTTTCTTTTCCTCACATGCCTGCTCTAGATCGGTGGTGGTTCTTTGATTTTCTTCGAAATCAAACCGAAAACACCGTGTGTGTGCAGTCGAAAGTGCCTCGGGGACAGGGACGATTATCCACTCAAGCGAAAAGGTCAAAAGATCACTGTTTTCCCTCGTGTAAGGACGTTTGTGTAACAATTTCTTGACGCGCTGACCGATCGGTGGACTCACATGCATGCGTACCTGGGTGGCAATCGAAGGATCCTTTGTCCGGTGGAAGTCCAAATAACGAGGCGTGAAACTGTCCTCATGGGAAATGGACATTTTTCTTGCATTCTTCGGTGAACGTAAATTTTCGGGAAAAACAATTTAATTTCGTGAACTGATTTCCTTGGGAACGGATTTTGCATGTGCACTGGGTTAGAAATTTAAATGTGTCCTTGGGCAGTCGGGACGATGTGGTTCTGAGGGTCAGTCGATCTGAAGCGAATTTAATTTTCTATGCAAAATGGTCAGGCAACGGATGTCCGAAGGAATGGTGGACAGGATCGTAAGGAGAGGATCTTAGGTACCAGATTTTATCGGGAAGACGCTACATAAACAAATATTCTTGGTACATATTGTTGATTTGGAGAACTAATTTTGCTGAGTAAGACAAAAAGGCAGTGGATGATCGAGAAAGTATACACAGTGGCTCCAAGTGAAATGCGTACACCCTCTTTTAAATATGTGATTGCATAGAAAAAGCAACTTGCTCATGGTAGACAGCAGCTCTACGTAGATAGTAACTAAAAAATTAAAACTAAAAACAGTACTAAAAATTCAACTAAATCTAACTCGTTTTTAGTGCTGTAAAAAGGTAAGGGCAGTGATGAAAACAATTGTTTATAAATACTGTTATCAGTTTTAGGTCACTTTTCGAAAACTGCCCTATTTAACGGCAGTACTAAATATGACCATATTGGCGATTGTAGCGGATTTTCTACTACATTTCGCTAGCTGTACAAAAGTAATATGTGTACATTATAGGTCTTTACTAGGGCTCGTTATACCAATAGATGTGCTAAGAGTGGTCTTGTTGTACAATGAATGTGTAGATTGGAGAAAAACCACAGTGTCATACGTCGAATACTACTGAATTAATAAAATCATACAATTTTTGTAACCAATTTCGAGTTAAACTGAAAAAGTACTTTGGGGAACCTTTTTGTCCGAGTTTGACTTTGAAGGGTAGTTTTAGTACTGCTCTCAGGTCTAGTTTTTTTGTGACTAATTGTGTATTAACGAATTTTTTTTGTTACTGTATGCTTCACAGTCGTCGTGTTGGTGGTCACATGGGCACTGGCAACCTGCACACATGTGGACTGTATTATTGCCACTTAACACCAGTTAAAATCAGAATACTTGCAGTGCCTTCAATTAAGTACCAATTATTATATTAAGATATATGTAATAACTACACGATATTAATTTTTGGTTCAGTTGCTTCAGATGACATCTGAAGAAGAAGATTCAACCAAGAACTAAGATTTAACGCCTAAGATTGCCATTTTGCGTACATACAACGCAATGGTGGACGCCCACGAAATCGATGCCGCACACAAGTGGAGAGGAAGCCCAACTAACTTACAGACAGCTGGTTAAAGATTATGTCAGTTTGGGAGCCTTTTTGACTTGTGTATCATACTGGATTGTAACGCCATTAGAAGAAGAAGATCTAAACTTTGAGAAATCCATTTAAATCACACTATTATATACACCACTTTGGTAGTTAAACCGAACTATGCGGTGTACTAAAAGTGTACTAAACGTGTACTAAAATTAAATTTCCACTGTCAATACCATCTTCAACTTACATACATTTATATGAACCTTTTCTTTATTGAAATTTTGATCTATCACGAATTTGACTTGTACTATCCCAAATAAACGAGCCAAACCACTGATGACTTGGCTGAATTCTTATAACAACAAGGTCAACAAGGATTTTCTGAAAAGATAATCTTGGACTTATGCAAAATATTAAACAGGAAGTTACTACACTACTGCACAGAAACATGTGCGTTACTAATGCAAGTGTTCGTCTAGCGTATTCACTGCCTAAGTAGACGTTCGTGCAGTTTTGAATTTTATCTCCTCAAGTTCAGCACCATTTTTAGATGTGGCAAATATTATATTGTTTATTCTTCACCCTACCTCTGCGGTCTGTTGTATTGTGTGTGGCAGCCTTGTACACTTGTCTTCGGTGTCAGTCTTGTTCTTACTTCCGTCCATCACAGAAACCCTTCTAAATGTCGGTAAAGATATTCTCCTTCAAAAATGGTCTTGAAGTTCTAAGCAATTATCCAAGCCAGCTTGACAACATTTTATCGTTCCTTCAAGAACTCTTGATCCCTAAAACCCATCAACACCACTTTCACATTCAAACACAGTCTCATCTGTGACGCTGAAAAGTCAAATTAATTATTAAAACTTTACACCTCATCCATGCATGCCCACGGCTTTCTGGCTTTTTCAATTAATTAGAGCCCACGTGCTAACTCATAACCCCGACAGGCAAAATGGATATGCTATCGAAATTATAGATCATACCCTGGAGGCCCTGCAACGGACACCGCACAGTCACCATGGCGACAGCACTTACAAATTACTCATGTCGGAAGCGGTTCGAGTAACCCACTGCCAAGCAGTAATTACCGCATTCACGGCGAAGCCACCATTTCGGCAATAACCCACACCCATTGACACTGCCAAACGAACCAACCGAGCGATATGATGGAAGACCCAAATCAGTACCGCCGTGTCGGCGGGTGGTGGTTGCTGGCAGCAAAACTCGACACTGCAACCCAAAGTAACCCCTTTCGCCTGTTCACCTCAGAGTATGCTATCGCCGCCGGTGGGAGGTGGTACACCGAATGTCCTCGGGGATTTGAAGGGGGACTCAGTGTCTGCACATGCGAATCATGTGCCACAGATACTCGTCACAGGACACACCACCTTTCTGATGGCACAGGACAGAGATCCTTGCATTGCAAGGAGACAAGCAAAAAAAAAGCGAAGAAAAGACACACTGAATCAATCATCGCGATGGCCGCAGACCGGAGGACCGCCACACTCAATCACATAACTCAATAAATTGGAATTCTAACAACCACTGAGTGATATATGCCCGCAGACGTGTGTGTGGAGCTTTACAAATCGACCTGTTGGCCGGATGGGGTCGGCCGCACGAATGGAACCGCACTCCCAAACATCCACCAGCCGGCCGTGTTGTGAAGGGCAGCATGTTAACCATATTAAAGTGTTCGGTGATTAATTACGCTCTCGTCTGAGAGATTAATTGAAATCAATCAAAACCGAAGTTAACTAATGGTGGCAGGAGTCGTTGGATGTGATTGACTCGAAATGGTTGGCTCTGTGTGTTTGCCGGGCTTCTAAGGTGGACTCCGAAATGAATTGCACACACACGGCCAACCGATGAGATATTGTTTCCACCTTTTTTAGCTCTTTCCGTGTGGTTTTTTTTTATTTTTTTTCATCGGTTCGCTATGAAGTGAGGATTCACTTTTCAGTTCAACTGAGTTGGTTAGTTGGTCGGGTGTCGACGACAGTCCTTAGAGGTTGTGAGGCACTTGGCAGCCTCACGGAAGATCTTCCATTTCAAAAGTCGGGTAAGGTTCCCTCGTTTATACTCAACTAAACTTTGTCATACGCTTTGTCATAGTCTTCGCTAGTAAGGACAAGTCAGTATTTCCAGTCACTAAGACCAAGTTGTCTTGCGTCCACGTTCAATTGTCATTTAAGCTTAAGGTTCGGATTCTACTAGCTACAATATTGGTGTCCATGAGTTCGATCTGGTCAAGCCGGTATAGCAGACGTATTTCCGACTTCTAGACTACAGATTACATCGTCTTATCATCTAGCATCACATACCAATTATTCGCAGAAATATATCTCTCAAAAGCACTACTGATTATTAGAGCCACTCTACTTAGCGTGCAGCTTTTATATCATAACTGGCAGAACATGATTTTGGTCCCTCGAGTTATCCACAAACATTTGGAGTTCTACGAACCGGATACGACCGGATTAAGCTTTCTGAGAATGCAATGAAGATTCAAATTCTAGACAAGCTCAAATGCAGTTTCCGCCCTTAAGTGGACAGATTTTAATCTTCTTTAACACTCTCATTGTCCCCAATGATATCTTCTGTAGAGCATGCATTTCGATTATTAATCATGAAATGCCACAGTGGGCCACAACCAGGTTAACTCTGTGTTTAGTGGTAGGAGTCTGGACCAACAGGTCTATATGAAGGTCAGCCGCCGGCCTCTAAGCTAACCTAGGGCTTAAGACATCTGTAAGTGAATCAATTCCTACGAATTTTTTGAAACCTTGCTCATGCTCATATATAAACAGATTTTATTTCCTCTTTTTCTCATTCTTGGAATATTATACTAGCATGCTCGCATCCTTCCGACTGAAACTGTTTGGTAACCGAATTGCTGATGATCTACGCTTTCTCAGTGCTGGCAGTGAGGCCGCCGTTGACCCGATGTCATCGATGCATGGCTCTACCAACGGCTTCGTCTTCTAAAATCTTTTTTACAGAGCTAAGTGGTATGTGTGCATAAAGAGTTCGCAGAGTTCAGACTTCAAAGCCGTATTTCAAAAGACGCTTTTTTCCATTTTCTTAGATTCTAGTATGAACCAGTATCCAGCTGTCACATTGGCCTGAAAAATCTTACAGACGCCTTTTAGTGCCAGGAACCTTTCAAGGAGACAAATATGGTCGGAGGAAAGCATGCCCGACACGCGAAACTCAATATCGTTTGCCCCATCCACAACAACAATGAGACTTTCAATGAGACCAAAGAGTTTAGACAAGTCGACGCGCTGTCATGTAATTTCTTCATCATCATCCTGGAGAAGATCGTGCAAGACTCACACGCCAACGCTAAGGGCACGAATGAGGGATGCATCTAAAATGGATCTGGCTGTGAATAAGGGAAAATGGAAGTGTATGCTGTCCTCAAAAATGGACATACATCTTGGACACAATGGGTAGCTATAACTTCGAGGCAGTCAAGGTCTTCCACTGCCTCCGCAGAAACAAGTACAAGTACCTAGATCAAACGCGAGATGAAACTCTTGCCAACCTCTGATTTTTCAGGCTCAAGAGCCAATTGAGTAATACAGCCGTCTTTCGAAGGACCAAGACAGGGATCATCCCAGATCTGCTGCGCCCTACAGCATGGAGGCATGGACAATCTCAAAGGCGGATGAAGAAGTTCTTGGTCTTTGGTCAAGAGAGAAGTTCTGCGTGCGATCGTCAGTCCTATTTGCGGTGATGGGATCTAAAGGAAAGGACCACGAACTGTATGAGCTGTACAGCGACATGAGCCTAGCCAGTCGTTCAGGGATCCAACGCATAAGGGCCAAGTATGTAGAGTGCCTCCGAAGACTTTGGCAACGCAACAAAGCACTCTCGCGACTAAGTTGGCGCATCCATGTTTAGAAGGACCTCAACCAACTTGGCGTGCGAAACAGGAGACAACTAGCCAGAAATCCAATAGTAAGATACGCTTGTTGGTTGCGGCTCAGGCCTACCCCGGACTGTAACGCAAAAAAAGGAAGAAGAATAAAACCTTTTCTAAGGGACCACATAAGACAGACCCGCTCAAGTACCCACGCTCGTTTTTGAGCCTTGTCGTTGCAAAGGGCTACAGTTTCGGTTCAGAAATTCTTTGGAAAAAGTATTTTGTTGGTACTGTTCTAGAATAGACGCGATGGCAGCCAGACAAGTACTTTCAGACTACACAGTCTTATGAATATGACATTATAGGTGACAATAAGCAGAGATATGCATCCATAGTCCTTGTAGGACAATGGGGCATATGGAGCTGAACTTCTCTTCTTTCCTTCCAAATTTTGCAACCGACCAGTTGCATGCTCCCTGCGAGAACATCGCCACCAGCCTTCGAAAGTTCTGATGGCAAACGACCTGGGCTTTATTGGTTTCCAGCCTTTTGATAGCTTCACCGACGAGCAAGTTTGAATCTCTTCGTTTGCCACCTTGTCATGCTGCATTCCCTGTGGCTCGGTGACATATTGGTAATTTCGAAGAACCTGAGTGACTTCCTTATGCCTCATGATATCCTCTTGGCTTTCTTATATAAGACACGTTTCCCGTGGTAGCCCCTAGACTCTTAGATATGATTGAGCTGGCAGGATGAGGGTGCTTTTCTTATATAGAAGGCCTTCTAGACCGACACTACTCTTGTGGTGTCGTGGTTATTCTTTAATGCGGACAGGGCAAGAGAATTTAAACTCATAAGGAACACATTTAGAGCAACCCGCGCAGAGTACAATTGACGCGGCATGTCCAGTAAATCAGTCTTGTAGTGTTAACTCACTTCCTCGTCCGTTTCAAAGAAACTTCAAATGCCACATAAAGCCTAGGAAACCCCACAGATGCCATCAGCAGCTGGTACTCAGCGCTCGACCAGTGGGGTGATACATGTCTTGTGGGCGTCACGAAATTAACCAAAATGCGCAGCAAATTAACGTTTTCAAATACCAAGAGGCCCCGGCAGGCCGGCGCAACACATTGTTGCGACCATTCTGCGGTTAACGCGCACAGCTAGGGAGCACACGCCAGCCAGCCAGCCAGCCAGCCAAGCAAGACCAGGCCCGGTAACCAGAGAAATGGGTTAATTAGGATCGGTTTACATTGAACCACAGCGCACGCTTTTGGGCGAAAGGGAACGCCACTCGCCTACCCCACGCCGCACACTGTCATCCATTAGTCACAGCAGGTTACACTCGATAGCCGTTTGATGGCCGCTCCGCGCCCATAGAACATTTCCACATCAAAACGCGAAATCGAATTCATCACTCCCGATGATGATGAATGCCCATCAAGGCGCGCACACACGCATCTAATGAAGTTGTCCGTCCATCGCATCAGCTCGACCGTCCGTGAGACAGCCTACATCATAAACAACGGCCAACAATGGATAAGAGGGCAACCATTTGACTGCGGTTAACTGGCGGCTGGATTTTGAATTCCTTTCCTTTCGAGAAACGGCTAAAAGTCGAGTGATTAATGACGCGGAGCCAGCTCCAAATGGGAGTACGGACCGCGCGTACTATTGTTTGAGGAATCGTACGTACCGGAGCCGAGCGATTATCGCGGTATCTAGTGTCGAATCAAAATAACTTGATTAAGCCTTCATTAGCGCCTCGTTGTGAAATTCGATCGATTAGTTCGGTGGTCAGTTGTGAGTAGGTGAAGTACGTACAGAGCGTCGTGCGCCCTCCCGCCCCCCACTCAGAGAGGGTGGAGGAAAGACTCCAAGCTCATTATGCTAAATGGACGACGAGTGGCTGAGTATTATGCTAAGTGACCAGGTGTGGTGGTGCCAGTGGTGTAGCCTGACTTAAGGCAAACGGAGGAGAATATGAAAGTACGCGGGACGTATCGAATGCGTTTCACCCAGGCGAAGGTACGGATAACTCCCGGGCAACTGTTTACGGCTTCCGGAGAGGTGACCACAGGGTCACTGTTTATGTTATGCGCGTTGTGAGGTTGATGGCAGTGATGGTGGCGTCGGTGTCGATGGCGACGCGACGCACGGTCGTGGTTCCATGGGTGTGCTTGTCGAAATTGAGCTGTTTACCTGCATTAGCATAAGGTGTCATCGTTTTGCATGTCGTTACTGCGTCTGGAGAGACGAATTTGGAATGTCTTGCGTAAGCGGGCGGAGAAACGCATGTGTTAATGCGAGAATTCACAAACCATGGAGACCGGGAAAAAATTGTGTGCCGGTATTAATTCTGAAACCGATATGCAGACTGTAAGTGGATGGATTAGAAAATGGCTGACAAGCTTTACTTCGGATGGGCGCGTTGGGGAATTGAGACCAAGCTACGCACCAGAAAATGCTTCCCTTTAGACCTCTTCCGCAATTTTGTTGAACGGTGTGTCCACTGAGGAGTCATGCCAAAGTTTCTTGAGGTGCAAATGCTTTTGCGTTGGGCGTGGTTCCATTTTTGGCATTTCCTGGTCTTATTGGTGGCAGGACTTCGTATGAAATATGGTGTGCGGGCAAATTTATGACTTAGGATTTTCATACTTTCAGCGATCTTTGCTGATCCTTTTGCGATGGGGTGTTGCTGTGGTAGCCTATTTAGCCTCGATGATGACTGCTTTCGCTGCTCCGATTGAAGCCAAGTAGCTTTTACCTCTAACATGGTTTAGAAGTTCTGCTCGCTTAGCAGCTGAGGAAGCACTGCTCGGGGATTGTGTTTCTCAGGCTGCTGATTGCCTCGTTAGGATGGTTGCTGATGTCTAGATGTTGCTTTCTGAACAGTGTCACCATGTACTGTTGCATGCTTCGGCATGATGTATTCTTAATCGTATAGCTCCTTGTTGGTGTGGTGCTTCCGACGGTCACTGCCGTAGGTAAGACTGTCATAAAATTGGGAGCTGATCATGTAAATGATGTGACACTTTGGAAAGCCGTACGTTAAGTTCGGCCGTATCAGCTGCTTGTAGAGCAGCAGTTTTGTCCTCTGGCTTAATTCATTTTGCTTATGCATTAAAGGAAAGATGCGAAATAGGCCTAGGTTGGCCTTCTTACGGGTCAGTTTCTAGTGGCTGTTGAACTTCAACTATTCGGTTTGTCTGTTGATATATCCATACCTTTAGACAAAGCACCACTTATGTCCCGACATTTAACTGCTGATCTGCATCCACCTCGGGATGGTCTCCTTAAACACATAAGTACCGATTTTTAGCATTGATACGAATACTCCATTTGGTGTAGTAACCACATTTTGTTGGTGTCTGGATTTCGACCCTTCGTTTTGCGGTTAGTGGTGACTTCGGGGTGGTATAAGTTAGGTTCATTGTGTTGGTTGGAGGCGGTTGTATGCCGTGTAGGTGTTGAAAAGCGTCTGTCCCATCTTCGACCCTTGCGCAACTCCCGCCTTGGTGCTCCGTTCAACTGATTGGCTGCCTTCCACTTAAACGTAGAAATAGGAACTTGTCTTGTATTTATTCTGAGCCACTCTCTTAGTATATTTTTTCACTTCTAAAAAACTACAAAATCGTGTTTCTTTTGTTTTTTTTTTTCAATAGACACCTACAGCAGATCACGCCAAAGACATCCTCGGTCTCTGCATTGATTCGATTCCCAGTTACTCTTCGCGCCGTCATAACATTTGACAAATCACATCTGTGGCACATTGGTGGCATTGTGTCCGTTGAACCAGTCATCCAATGTTTGCCCGGGTCGTCTTGATTAACGACACGCCACGTCGCACTCCGCGCACAGCGACTGAATCACAAGTTCCACCTCAAGAGAAGTTAAGATATCTCCAAACAATGGCCATCCTCAGTTGGTCTTGATCGACTCAATGGAGGCATTGTTCACTGCTTCTCTTTTTTTTCTTCTCTCTTCTTATTCAATTACAATTCCTTTCAGCCTCTGGTCCCGCGATGCGTCGTTTTTTGTGTTGTTGTATTTATTCAAATTAACATCGCCACAGGATCTCGGCGATCGCGTCAAAGTTGAAAAATCTGATCTTCGGATTCATTGAGGTATCAATCAATCAATCGGACGGAGGAAGACTGACCGGACAATTGCCATCATTTATAATGCTGCGCCGGTATATAGGCGGGTGTACATGATGTTTTCATTATTGTTGTCGATTTCTATGGTCAGAAAACTCACTTTTGTTGGGAGTCAGTGCTCATCAGTGTGATCTTCATTCGAGGTGGACCTGGTCAGTGGTATTGAAATGGAAAGCAACGTCGCGCGATGGAGCAGTTCAGAGGTTCTGAACTGGGAAATGGTTGTTTTATTTAGTTGACTTGAACTTGGTCCGGGTGACAATTGATACTGGAAAACTGTTGACCTACGGTAAGTCGGGTACTGTTGCTCTGTGGAAAAAGGAAGTGGTGAAAATGGAAAACCACAGGAGATGTCTTGTGAAATGGAGTCCGTTGGATATCTCCTATCAGCGGGAAGTAGTCTACTTCTTTTCTGGGAGCTAGGTAAGTACATAGTTGCCCGAATGTCTTACAATCGCGGATTATTTCTCTGTCTTTAATTTGGCACACCATGTTGGTTAACGATATTCTCCACTTTTGTGAGTTACATTAGACGTGGCCGTGCCCTGTTGTGCTGTTCAAGGTCTGCACATTGAACTTCACATGGACTAGCCACACTACAGCAGAGTCATCCATTGATTGCGAAGCTTTTGTTCGATGTCACGCGATAGCAAGGGATGACATTTCTCCGATAGCGCACCGAGCCACTGCAAGCCACCACCCACTGCGCCCCATCTAGCAGGCGAGTCCTTTCTGCTGGTCTTTCGTGTCTGCTTGTGCGACATCTCTTTGACACTTGCCGCAGGTCCTCGTGCTTCTTCTGACGTAACCAATGATGTTCAAATAGCTTGGCTATCAAAGTGTTCATCCTTGTACTCTGCAAGGTCGGATTGAACAAGGCTTGACTGAGCAGTAGAATCCCAGTCGCGTTTAAGCAATCTCATTCAAAGGAGATCCCTTTGGCAGTACCAGATATGGAGGAATACGTCCCCTTAATGTTTTGGATAAAAGCTTCACTTTTTCTCTTGGTTTTGTGGCAGCGCTTGAAGCCGCTTATTAACAGTCTGATAGAGAGTCAAATAAAGTCCCGACTGTACCAGCTGTCCACACTGCCGCAGAACTTGAAAGCTTAGAAATCCAGATCGGCAGCATTGAGTCTGAGGTCTTCAGAAAACAAGGGCACATCGAACAAAGGCTAATCTTCGACATCGTCCTGCTCTGCTATGAAATGAACTATATATACAACTTCAATAGCGAGATCAAACGCTTTGGAATCAATTTGGTAATAGAGCTGTCTGTCTAGGGACCACGCTTACTTTATAAAGCGTCTTTTGATAGGGACTTCCGAACTTTGGCAGTTGATAGCTGTCATCTTGTTGAAGCTACGTCAAATTGGCTGTCATTTATTCAGTCTGCTTTGCTAAATAATCATGGACGGACATATCATTCAACAACAAGTGCAAATACTGCAAATAATAAAATTGTTTAATCAAAATAGGTGTTCGGCAAACATTCCGGGCTCTTCGCCCGACCGCCATAGGATGAGGCCTATTTCTGGATGAATGTGAATGTCAACAAACAAAATTGTCGAATTTGGGACGATACAAATCAACATGAGAACCAAGAGCGTTCGCTAAAACTCACAGTTTGGTGTGGATTTTTGGCTGGCGGTGTCATCGCCCATATTTCTTTGAGAACAATGCTGGCCAGGTCATCGCAGTCAACGGCGAGTGCTATAGGTTGATTATTACAAATTTCTGTTCGCCTGAATTGGATGATATGCACACCAACGACATGTGGTTTCAACAAGACGGCGCTACATGCTACACAGCTCACGTCACATTAGAAATTCTCCACAAGCGACTCGAGGGCATGGTCATCTCACGTGGAGGCGATGTGAACTGACCACCGAGATCTTGCGACTTGCCCCGGTAGACTTTTTCTTGTAGGGTTTCCTGATGGTCTATGCGAATAAGCCAATAATACACATCGGCCTTTAAAGCCAACATAAACCATGCCATCGGTTAGACTTAGCTTGATTTAAGCGCCAAAGTCATGAAAATCTGACTCGTGAAATTTTAATTTGACACTTCGAAAGCGCCCGGCACACATTTGAAGGATGTTATGATATTCGATACATAATGGCATCGATAAACCTTTCAAACGAATAAAAAATCTTTCAAAATTCAATTTAAAGATATGAAGCGCTTAATGGCAGACCCTTTACCTACAAGTTGCGTCTGAGTTGTGGTAAAACTACATATATTGGGGGGACATATGTCTAATCCTTAATATAAGCAATCTGTTTATCAAGTTCTATCTGAATCTGAACAGCCCTCTGGGAGCTAGAGCTCCACAAACAGCCGAGAATTCAAACAGTCTAATTTATCATATTAGTAGGACAGCGATCAATGCTTGTTGGTAGAAGGAGATTGTACACTTTGGCACTGGTTTTTTTTTAAATTTGTCCAGTGTGTCTAGCGATATCTTACAAAAGTGTACAGATTATGACAACCGGCACAAATCGCCTTAAACAACTCAATTTGTCTGAAAGTTGTGGCCTTGGATAGAAGACTCCAAACCCAAAAGGACGGGTATAGACAGGGGACAGGGGATAGACTGGTTCATGTGATTTTTAGTGTCCACCAATGCAAGTGTCGCTGATGAACATAGTTCAAGGCGTTACCTGAAGTCGCACGACTAATGACGCCCTATAGACACAATTAAATTGGTTACCGCTGAACTAAATGCATTCATTGCCCCTGCAAATGAAATGTGAGTGCTTTAAAATTTGATTTCGCCAACTCCTATCCCATTAGTCTCCATTTGATCCCTGTCACCGTCGCTAACGAATTCCATCGCAAAAATTAATTTTCCACGTTGCACCCCACAAGCGATCCGCTTAAGTGAGTGATAATTGCATTTTTCCCCAATTGCCACCGCGTCGCGTCGTGTCCACCATGATAAATGGATATCCTGATCCAATAAATTAACAGTCACTCACCGCTATTGTGTGGCCGTTCAATGCAATGTCCTTCTAATTGGCGCCATATCACAGTCACAGTCATGCACACCGACAAACACACACACACTACAGCAGAGTCATCCATTGATTGTGAAGCTTTTGTTCGATGTCACGCGATAGCAAGGGATGACATTTCTCCGATAGCGCACCGAGCCACTGCAAGCCACCGCCCATTGCGCCCCATCTAGCAGGCGAGTCCTTTCTGCTGGCCCAGTTGCTCCTTCGATGAAATCAGAAAACGAATTGAACATTCGTGCCGAAAACTTTTCAACACGAAAATGTCAAATGCCATAATTGGCTACACATCATGGAGCCCCCGGGCAGTGTGTGTGCGGTGCTGAGAGCAGGCAAACTAACGGGCCGTATGAGGGTTAGACGACACGTAGCCCGGTTATCAGATCAACTGCCAATAGACAGGATTCTACGGTCGTCAACTGGGTAAAGTGACTTTTTGTGTTAATCGAGCGCAATTAATTATTGATTGCGATGGACGATATGTCAGGCCATGAATAATGAAATGACAGGTGCAGTTTGGCATAGGTGCCTGTGGAGCGCTAATCGCGACGCGAGAGTTTAATTGTGTGGCGGCCTTTGTTGTCAAACATTGGAGCGGGGTAGGGTGGCGAGGCTGGTGGTGGTGGGGTTGTGCAGTAAGCAGGTGTGAATAATGAAGCAGAGGGGAGCTTGCATGCTAAGTGATGTTGATAGAGCTTGTCGGACATTGTGCCCGTCAGAGGGATTTAATTTTCAGGATATGTTATTCGTCTTGTAGCTATTTGGGTCACCTAGATAGAATACTGTTCCGCCTGGAAATCTTTTGATCTTTAAGTGAATTAATTCAAATTGAAAAGTGTGCTGCAAAAGGTGAGGAATTGATTATCCTCATCTATCTAAGTCTAGGATGAGTTAAAACTGCTCAGACCCACCATTAGAGCGTTGAGGGTCGACATTAAGTTTAAGTTTTGTATACGAATAGTTGCACAAAAGTGGACGATGTTATTTCACAGAACTGTATAGTGTGATCAATGCGAGTGCATTCTACAAGTTGTGGAAAGATGTGAATGTAGCGAGAATTCCAAAAATCTGTTGAGAGAGACGGCCTTATGTCTCGAGAAGGAGTCCCTTATTAAAAATATCAAGTATACAAAACGATTGACCGACGAGGAAGGAAAGTAGTCTTAACTCAGTATCAGACCATTCATTGCTGGCTGCTCAGAGATTAAAGGTAGCTTGCTTACAGTACTACTAAATCTACATCATAGCCGAGTTGCACTTAAGCCTTATGTTCAACTTAACTTATTTTTCGTTGTTCGTAAGTAATTAATTATTTAACTGATAAGTAAAGTTGACTGGATTCACAATGTGTAATTAACTTCGTGAGAAAAGTACAAACAAAAATAAATCTGTTGGTTTAATTTAGAAATATGTTCTTACAACATTTTTAAAACAGACCCTATTCATTGAAACGTCCATTTCAGATGGAACGTAGTTACAGTGAGCGGCGAAAGTCTACATACATATTTTTTTCAACCTGGTGAGTTCAGAATCATTTTTTTTTTCTCTAACCGGAATGATAGAAAATTTCATCTGTGTTTCCTATAATTTTATCTCGTACGTGCCAAGAAGTTAAGGCGAGTATCTATCCGATTTAATATTCAAATTTAAAATATCTTTTATAAATAAGCATTGAACTTATCTTCTTTTTTAAGAGTTTTTAAACCCAAAATGGCGCATCTTGATGAATACACAGGAACCTCTTAACACCAGTTCTCTTGCTCGCGAACCTTTTTTGAACTCTTTCAATTCTTATTATTGCATTTTCATAAAAAGGTCAAGTCACAGTCCAAATCACACATATAGTATTCTAATAAGCGTAGGAAGTAGCAGCGATAAAAAAAATGCAGTGTATAAAGATCCTAAACAAACGTCTGAAATTCTTTTAAGGAAACTCATCCTACCATATGCTGAACTTGTCTATAGTAAAGTTGATTCTTTGTCACAACGAAAGCTACAGGCAGCGTTTAATAATGCTATCATATATGTTCATGGCTTACGCAAATTTGATAATGTATCAAAACATACAAAAAGCTTACTCGGTATTCTTTAGTCTACTACATGTATGCTAGAAACCTTATATTCTTGTATAATATTAAAGTAAATAAGTCTACTATGAATCTGTTTAAGAAAATCAATGTTGTTCGATCTGTCAGTACCATCTCGTCATCGCTTTACTAATTCATCGCGCCTTTTTTTACATACATGCTTGGAACTTTGGAACTCTCTACCGTTAACTATCATTAATGCCGAACGCTTTAAATTTACCGTTCTTTCCTACTTTTCATCCCCTTCTCCTAATTATATACCTTTCTCAATTGTTGTAAGTTATTGAACCCTTTATACATTAATAAATTGAAATTGAAAATTGTAATATTGAGCAGAAAATCACTAACTGCGACTTTTCCACTGTGATTGTAAAATCGCAATCGCAGTCTGCGATCGAATGCGATTTAAGTTGCAGTGCGAATGAAATGGTGTCTATAAAATCTGAGTATGCTATACCTAGCGTTGCTCTTCACATTTTATTACCGTTTGTTCGTTTAGTCTAGTCAGAGTGTGGCCGATTCATTGAGTTTTTATATACGGTACAGTATGACTATGTATTACATATATATTCATTCATTTCAGAATGAATGACTTAAAAGAACAGCAATCAGACAACAGTATTAAAAGTTTGAATTCACAACATAAAATCGCAGTTTAAGATCGCCATTTAAAATCACTCATAACTTCTGTGTCATTAACCATTCAAATAATTTTGGTACTACATACAGTTTTGATGTGTGCATAATTTGTATCGATCCATATCTGTTATACGGTTTCTTTTAAATACTACTACTGTACTATCTGTCACTTCCACAGCATCTTCAAAAATAAATCAAGCTAACACCATAATACAAGGTGGCGCAAAAGTAATCATCCTATCGGAAGATGTTGTAATTTTTGCAAATGCCGTCGTACGTCAATCATACTTGACATTTGTAATATTAGACAGCTGTAGTATACAAACAGACAAGCAATGGAGCGCTATACTCCGCAACAGTATCAACAATCATCTCAGCAACGAAGTGGACGATTTTGTCATCATTAGCGACGAGGCAGTTGAGTCAATAACCAAAATCTGGGTCACTAAAAATCCGCGTGTGATGCACGAAAAGTCATTATCATCCACTCCAAGGCACTGTGTGAACGATTTGGCATAGCCAGCAAGATCACTCGATTTAACCATCCAAGTCTTCTTTCTTTGGGAGCTGTTTGTCGCCGTAAAAGAAAACGTTTCGGTTTATGCCAACAAGCCTCATACAATCGCAACCCTTAATACGAATATTCTATTAATTTTCTAATTTTCTAGACAAAAAAAAAACAAGCTCAACGAATTAAACAATTGTTCTTTCTTCTAACTACTTAAGCAAATGACCTAAGCAACCCTTTTCACAATATTTTAATATGTGAGACGCGCCTTGGCGTCACATCAACCACCACCACACAGCTGTCTAAATTCATGACCACATCATTGAATTATTTGCATCGACATCCGATAGACGACATTATCAAACGTCCACTTCTACTCTGTGTGTCCACTCAAAGGAGTCCTTTCGCAGATGTTTGGATTTTCTTTTCATTAGTCCGAATCGTTATCCGAATTCCCAGCCAATTTAATATCCTTCAAACGACACTCCTAAACCGCATATCAAACAAAAGCATCTCCCCCACTCGCCGAAACCACAAAAGTCCACCAACAACAGCACTAAATAACCGCTGCAGCGCTGCTCAGTGACATGAAAATATGATCGAGAGAACCACAAGAAAGGGAAACTTCTATGTTCCATCGGGCACAGAAATGAATATCGAAGCACCGTTAAATGAGAGTCCCAAACAAAAAGACTCCAACAGCGATGCGACACAAAAGATCAAAAAGATACATCACCGTCTTTGAAGAGCTCCTTTTGTGTTGTTCTTATCTTGTTTAGATACCACCCTCGGTTGCATTGTCTCACATCGTGTAACGTCACGTCATTTCGCTCAAGGATACCTAGCTCGGCACTCCGGTGAAGATGAATAGCCGGAGCCTGTGTACGAAAGACAGCAAGAATCAAGAACGGATGTGATCTTATCGTGTGGGGGTGATTAGACAACGAGTACCCAATCTGATGGTCGCTTGCTGTGGCGATGCGTATCTGTCATAGGTGAGGTATCTGCTCTCTGCGGTCCTTTTCTGGTTGAGTTGTTGCGTCATAATAACTTTGTGACACTGGGTGTCCTTCGGTTGTCGTAAGATCTTGAGGGATTTTGTTGCTTTGACTAGATATACTGCGGCTATCCGGTGGCGGAATTGATGGAAGGTTTATGTCATTTCGAGGCTGAAGCGCCTTTTATCGAACATCGTCTTCCTCGTATGGCGCCACAATTTACACTATCCTGCGCTGGCTGTTTCCGGTTTCGGGCATCAAGCTATTTGAGGTCCTTTTCCGTTTCGTGTGCGCCACTAGAACTGTATACATGTTCCGTGGTGATGTCTCGGATTCGTCTTCGAAGGCGGGGGGCACGTCCTTGTACTCAGCATGGCCTTAAATGCTGGACCAGCGAACGGCATGATCTTCTGACATCTGGCCACATGTCGCTTAACCGAGAGACTCAATACTGTGGCCAACGACACACCGTCCAATCATTGCTTCTCGAAGCTTCTTCGCGATCATGGTGAGATCTCATTGATCAGATGTGCTTCGCAATTATTTGCGTTCACGACACGATTCTTTCGAAAACAAATCGTGTCTACAACCCACCTCATTTCCCGCCTCAGACGTGTGCTAAAAAGAATGTTGACTTCTCTCCCTTTGGCACAGAAAGTGCATGCTCGCCTTGAACACATCACAGGCCATCTCTCAAACTGACTCAGATCAGAGCTATGCCCCGCTCTTGGTCGGTATGCCATTGCTTCCGGTGTTTCTACATGCACATCAGCCGAAAACGGAAGCGCCTTCGAATCGTTCCCATTTCTGTCTGCTTTGTCTCACTCCGATACGCGATACAGCAATCTGATTCAGATCACAGTGCATTTGTCACTTGTATCCATTTATAGACCCTGTCCATCCATGAGTCACCGATGCACAGTAGCTGAATGCTGGCCATTCATTCGCCCAGATATCCATCCGGAATCACGCATCTTTCTGGTGGTCTCTGCCTCTCTTATCATTGCCAGAGATGTGGCCTCAAACACAATCGCCTCCCTTCAATCCGGCCAACAGACAAACGCCACACTTCCCCTCTCCGGCCAACTTAATGCACGCCCGAGGCCGTGCTCAAGCTCCACCCTGCGCATCTTCAACTTGATTGACAGACGCCCCCGCCCCACCCCTCGACACATCTGTCAAAACCATCATCGCCAGCAGTCCGCTCGCACACTGACAGAGGCAGTAAAAGTTTTCAACAAATTAGCCAGCTAAATCCGTCAGCTTTATCTGGCAATAAAGTGATGCGATAATATGAGCGCGCATTTAAATGGCGCTTATCTCCGTCGTCGTCCGTGCGCTGGACGGATGCGCGGGACATGAGCGGGCATCACAGAGAGGTCGCAACCTCAGCTTCTAATCTAGAAACCACAGAACACTCACACTCGCCCATACACAGACACAGCCTGATGCCTCGGCTGCTGGTGAGTGATTGTATTTGTTTCGCAATGAGTCGTCGCCGCGCGCCGCCGCCTTGCGCCCTCCGAGTAGGTAGTAGATTGTACGTCGCATTCTAAAAATACGCCAGCGGTTACTTGGGCACCTCAGCGGCAGCAGCAGCAGCACCACTGCCACTATCGCCGCTGCCGCGGTGAGCTGAACTTTTGTCCTTTGGCGATCTTCGACATCAATTCGCTTTAGGGTGAGTAATTTCAATTAGATGGCGTCCTCAGAGTTGTTTGGCATTTTTTTTTTGTTGCTTTTGTTTTGTTGGCAATGGAGCAACGTCAGGGCCGCCACACACCGGGATTGGGCATTAAACCGGTGCTTACGCGAGCCAGTTGACACTTTTATGCGCTGGCACATTAATTGGACAGAAATGTGAGCATCTTACGTGGCACTGAAGTCTTGGCCCGTTTCGTAATCTTTTCGGATGGTTTTTTTTCTGTGTGGCCGCTAGAGAGAGCGTTTGCCAGTTCATTGGCGATGGTAATGCAGTGGAATGGACACTAGAGGTGTCAGGTGGAGGACGTTAACTGGAGTTATCTATGGAATTTATGCGCAGTGCAATGCAGCACATTCCAGCGGTGGGAGTGAGCTGAAGTAATGGACACCAGCTGATAAAGCCGAGACTCGGCTTGGACGTGATAAGGTTGCATCAGAGACTACTAGAAATGGAGCTGTGAAATTATGGATCTTTGGAATGGGGGTCAATCGGGTGACTGGGGATTCGGCGATCGAGATGGTGTTTGTTGGTGAAGCTGTCGGAAATTTCGCAACTTGTCTTATTTGAGGTTTGATTTCAGTTTGAATCATGGGCAGCTGTGGAGTTCATTCGAATGATGCAAGGAATTTCGGCATTGACCAATATTTCACGGCTGCAGGCAAGAACACAGGAGAGCAGAGAAGACCGTGTGGCATTGGTGTCCTAATCGCCGTTTGCAAATCACAGATGTGGTCTTTCCAGATTTTTAGTATCAACTGTAGTACGACTTGACTCTCTTCTACTTTAGTAGAACTTTCGGACATCATTCCTGCCGTAGCATCTCTGTAATTCCTCGATCGCGCGCTTTTCTTGCCATTTCCTTTCCTTCTGAGAAGCCGGTGATCTCTCCATCTTTCAAGTTCGTTGAGCTCATTCTCTTGGAGGACTCCGCTTCTAGTGACCAGTACACTGAGGCGCGTAGGACTTGCAAGTTGGCTGCGTAAGCAGCTAAAGAACAGTCTTGGAAGGAGTTCGGCTAGCAAGCGTGCATAGATCTGTGAAAAAGGTGTTCTGGCAAACCATTCGTCGACGAAGGAGTCAAATGCAATGAGGCGGATATTTTCCGCAGATGGAGCGAACACTTTTCAAAGCTGCTCAATCAAGAGCAGGGCACTGAGGATAGCGGACCCGTAGTAATGAGTGGGGCGATGAATAGTCTAACGATGAAATCCTGTCAGAAATGCTTAAGGCAGTGGGTAAAAATTGAGTTTAACAGCTTTCTCATGTAAGCCTGGGAACGCGGGAAGACAGCAAACTCGAGTGATTGTGCCTCTTTTCAAAAAGGGGGATAAGAGAGGTTGTTCCAACTGCAGGGGCATATCTCTTTTATGTCTTCCCTGGAGAATCTACGCCACGGTGTCGAAGGCACGTTATAGAGCTAGAGGGGGATAAATAGAGCGGTTTTCTAGAGTTGGATGGGGGATAAATAGAGTGGTTTCGTCCCTGCAGAACTACAACCGACCAGCTTCTCACAGCGTACTGACTACAGAGAGGTTTACAACCGCCACAAGCTCCACCAAGTTAAATCGTAGTTTTTCTTTCTCTTTTTGCCTGGCCCTTCCGTTCGTATCGCCTGGATTGTGGTAATGACTGCCGTGTAAACTTCTGGAGCCCCCACAAGTTCATCGGTGTAACATGGTCTGTTAATGGATCTCACATGTCACGTACAGAACCGAAAATCGTTTTTTTATGGTCGTTGTCCAGGGTTGTCAGCAGCATAATCGTATCTGACGCTGTCGCTTCATGAGTGGAACCGGAGACTGGAGATACCGCCTTGCGAAACCTCCAAATCTGGAGGACTGGGTTCTCATTTAAGACGCTTCATACATTACTTACTTACTTACCTATCAGGCCAATGACTGAGCCTGAGTAATAGATGCCTTCAATCGTTGACGGTCTTGGGCACGCTTCTTCCAGTCATCTATACCAAGCTGCCTTGGGCCGGAGGTTAAGCCTTCCTCTCCTTCTCGATCCAGGATGCTCGTATTCGAAGACCCTCCTGTCAGGAGCATTGGTGTCTATGCACTGGATGTAGCCAAGCCACTGCAGAATTTTTGCCTTCAGCACTACATATCGTAGAGTTCGCGGTTGTGTCTTCTCCTCGATTCACCCTCCTCCGTCTGCGAGGACCATATATTCGACGTTGATTTTTAATTTCGAAGGCGCCAGAAATTAGTTCTGCTGTTTTGCTTAGCGTCCACTTAATGGCTACATATTGAGGGGCTGACAAAATAAGAGTTTTGTAGAGCATGATTTTGTTCCTTCGTGTGGTGTGTTTTGACAAGCCGAAATAGCAGCGGCTTCGTTTGTGGAGTTCACGTTTGCCCCGAAGCAGACAAACTCCTTCACTACCTCGACGGTTGTAGCTGTCGATTGTTATGTTTTGCCCTAGGTGGTGTGCTTCGCTTCGCCTCTTCTATAATCGCCGTGAAAATCTGCCCACAGTGCCGCAGTACTTTGAGAACGCGCGACTATGTCAACATCATCTACGGAGCCCAACAGTGTGACTGGCTTGTAGAAGATAGCACCTTCCGAGTGGACAACTGCCCGACTCATTATCTTCACCAGTACCTGATTGAAGAAATAAAATACTAGCGCATTTCCTTGTCAACATCTGATGTAGGTGTCGGACGGCTCTGAGGTCCTCAAATATAACTGCTCAGTGCCTCGCGTCTACATATGTTAACGATGTGTGAAACAACCTGACACATTTTTCCACAGATCCCGAATTCGGCCATAGCTTCGAATAGTTCTCTGCGATGAATGCTGTCGTATGCGGTTTTAAAATCGATGAAAAGTTGCTGGTATCGATCCGCTGCTATTATGTGGGATTTGCAAAATTTGTGAACATTTGGTCTACACTTGATTTGCCGTGCCGAGAGTCACACTGGTTAGTGCGGTGCAAATCGGCTTTAGAGTTTAGACGCCCCACATTAGTCCACCACTAAAAAAAACAACTCGGTTGTTGTCACCACGTTAATAGCAACCAAGCTCTGCACAGCTGGATGGCGCCGTTGGTTGAGTGCCTGCCTCTGGTTAGAAGGGTCCCCGGATGGAATCCCAGTGAAAGCAAAGTTAAAACGCTTTTTTATCGGAAGTCTGCTCCAGTCACCATTTGCCGTTGGGATCAAATTAACAGCGCTATCACTGGAGTTGTCGATCAATCGTAGTAGTCTGACTATGGGTATCACAATGGACCAACATGGTCTAAGTGTGCTGGCGATTTTGCTGGCAGCCAAACTACCGAACCTAACCTAATCCTCCATGCAAAGGACATTGTCTAGCGGAAGACTTCTCCATTGTCTTAAAAATTGACTGAATATGAGAAACTCTACAAGGATTTAAATAAAGGATCAATTCGATGGTGATACAGGCCCAGGGCCGAAGTCCAATTCGTAAAATTGAGTGATAGGATTAGCGTGATATTGCGCATTGAAGGTCCATCCACCAGGTACAAGGTGTTCGTCGCTGAAGTACCAATTGAGTTCTTGTTTTATGTACAGTTCCTCCACTTTGGCGAAGTGCGAGAACGATATAAAGGCTCATTGGGCAGCAGCAACTGAATGTGGTGCATTTCCACTCTCATTTGAATCACATGGCATTCAGGTTTCACAGTCGCACACTACTAGGGTCAGTTTAGTCGTGATGAACTCCTTGAAAAGCTTGTATAATTCCGAGATTTTGGGCTTAAACGATGCTCCCACTTGTCAGGCTGAAATCGCCACTTGGGACATTTAAAGACGGATGTCTCCAGCTTTCGCAAAACTGTTCCCAAGGCGATCATTATCAAGATATATTTCAAAATTTGACACTTTTTAGACCCAGCCGACAAAGAGCACGTAGAGTAACGCGTAAGTCATTCTTTTTTTTTTCAATTTCCGTTTCCATTTCTCCGCCGCGTACATCCGTTGACTGACAACTCTGCAAAGCAAAAGAAAACCAGCGAATGTGTCAACTCGGTTACAATTTAATTTTGCACACACGCTAGGACAGCCACACCAGCACAACCCAGCACCCACCCGCCCATCCACGGAAGCCTCCCCTAAAAAGGAAAACAAATCCTAACGCCAAAATGGCCCACAAGTCAGAGCTGAAATGCCGCGCATCTGACAGCGACAACAAAAAAGAGGACGAAGTGCAAAAAAATACAAAAAACAGCAAAAAAAAATAGATTTGATTCGCAAAAGGATACAAACGTTGAGAGTCCCTTTGGCTTGACGTGTGCGATGAAGTAATTCATATGTTGACTGCTCGCACACAAAACGAGGCGAAGGATGATGCTCTTTACTTTCTCGTTTTTGAGTCCTTCTTTTTAATTTCGTTGACATTACTTTGACTGCGATTTGATTACATGCACATACACAAGGACCCGAAGGTATCTCCGAGCTAACATCGCAGACTCTCTACGTGTGGGTGTAGGGTGGGGGCTGTAGTCTCATTTTGCGAACTGCTGTGTGTGTGTGCGAGCCTGTGTGAGGTTGGATGCGCCTTGATTCCGATTCTATTTAATTTTAAAGTGAAGTATCCTTTTCGGTGGGTGGTGTGTGACATGCGTTATCTTCGCACACTGATTGTATTTTGCCGAGCACACGCTCGTTGCGTTCTCCCTGTGTGTGTCGGTGTGGGTGTGTTACTTTCGAGAGAAGGACAAAGTGCCGCGCGTTGTGCTGTCGGCAGGCCACCGCTGAGGAGAAGAGAAGAAAAAAAAAACGGATGAAATGGAATGACAGATCTATCGCAATCATTGCGAAAAATTGAGCTGTCAAAAATTTTGACATTCGCATTATTCGGTTTTGAAATACTTGAAAAAAAAAGAAGATATCCCTTGCCTGCTCCTACTACTCCTCTGGCCGTCGTCTTCCTTTGCGTTTTGTGAGCAGCGGCGGCGGTGTCGGTGGTGGCATGTGACACCTTTACTCAGTCGTGTTTGGTTCACTCTAAGGAGACAAACAAGTACACCGAAGGACATCCGATCACAAAGGAAATGAGTAGAACGAGGATGAGTGAGGCCGGAGCAAAGAGACAGAAGCACAAGGCAGAAAGATGAAAAAAATCAATCTTTGCATCTAAACGAACGAGAAATGAGATTTCATTATGAAATTGGCGCCTTTTCGCCGTTCACCGTTCCTCCTTCTGCCGTTCGACTGAGTTTCTTTTGCAATCCGCTTTGTGGATGATGTGTCAATCATCGGAGAGCGCACAGAAGGACGTGTCAGTCATGTTCGGGTGTTTTGTTAATTATTTCAAATTAAGGAGATTTGTGGAATTAACTCTGACTGCAGGAAACTAGGAGTTTGTGGAGCAGATGATTTCGTTAAGAAGGCGATCAGATCAGCCGACTGTCTGTTGTTTGCCTGAATGCATGCAGACTGTTCACATCTGGGGCATGTGCCATGAAATGGAATAATGGTCGGAGCAAAGAATTAAGCTGGTATTCAAAACGGTATTCAAAGTGGCACTTTGTTTGAAGAAAGTTGGGTTTTGCTGTCGTCAGCCTTCAGGATCAATAGGCTCGGGATCGACAACTAACATTTATTCAACAGATTCCCAGCAACAGAGCGATAAGCTCCAAACTTTGTGAAACCAGAATTTGCAGAACGGAGTGGTGCACCGCAGGTCGGTGTGCTCTTCCCTCCTCTGTGGAATGTAATAGTGAATGGATTTCTGCTGACCGTGGAAAGGACTGGGTTGCTGTTTCTAAAAAATACATTTCCACAATCCGGGATATTATACAGTCTGTCCTTCTTGAAGTAGAAAAATATACTAAAGAATGCGGTCTAATAGATGTTGTTTTATTATGGGTGGCGCTACATCCCGTAGAGGACCAGAGCCTAGCTTCCCAGTAACCACTCGTGTTGTGCGTGCCATTTTTCTATCACGAGTGGAAGGGACCTTTTATGCCGATTCCGAACGGCCAAGTTTGAGAAACTTTTTCTAGACAGTTATACTCTTTGAGCATTGTCAGTGACTCGAGGTGGGGCCGTGAAAAGTATTTCTTGTCGTACCAGGAATCGAGCCTAGGCAGGAAGGTCCAAGTGCGCAGGAGTCGACGCACATACCCACAACGCCACGGGCCACCGTTAACAGTAGATGTTGTTAACCTGTAGAAAACTGAGCTACTACTCTTCACTTTGTAATACAAGATTCCTTCCATTGACTTTCAGATGACTTAGATTGCGACGCAATCTTGTCATCTCTTGCCTTGTTGTCAGTAAAGTCAAATTCAATTGGCTTAGATGGGGTACACCTAAAACTGGTTATCACTGTCAATCATTCTCCTTTATAAATATTGCTCACATTTTTAATTTAATTTTGAGTACTTCGATATACCCTAATGAATGAAAGAAGGCTAAGACTGAAAAAGGGTGATGAGCAATTTATCTGAATACCGATCAATAGCAATTCTACCAAATCTTTCTAAGGTTTTTGAAAAAGTTCTGCTCACACAATTGCTTCTCCTAACTAAATCTTTCCGGTTTCTCACAAGCTTTCCATACAGTCAACCACACACTCATGTGCTCTCCACTGATAAGCACCTTTAGTTTTGTATCAAATCGACGAAAGTGGCATTTTCTTATCTAATTGGACAGACAACAATCTGTGGTCGTTGGAGATGGGGTTTCTCAGATAATACTAGGATGACAACTAGTGTACCGATATATATGAACGAGTTTCCTAATATAGTGCAACACTGCAAGGTTCAGATGTACGCTGATGATGTGCAACTATTTATGCAAGATTACAAGCAATGTAATCAAAAAGAATCTCTCGGAATAGCATTGATCTGGCTTCCTTTCCTCAGCTGCAGCTAGGAGAATCAAGTTTATGGTTCGCTCCGTCTTATCTGCGTTGAATGTACATTTACTCCCACAAAAACCAAAATAAGCTGGCTATTACCAATCTTACTAAATTGTTGCCAATTATTCGGTAAACTGGAATACAGGTCTAAAAGGAAATTACCTGTGGTCTACAAAGACATTGCCCGATACATATATAAGCTAAGAAAATATTTCGTCATATGCTAAAAAACGTAGGGGGTTCGAAAATGTACATAATACTTTTCACTGACGTGTATCCACGCCATTATTCGTACACAACATCCAGACTATTCCTTTAGAATAAGCTCACATTTCCATTGTCACATCGAAGTTTTGTTATAATCCAACTTACGTACTCCTGTAGTCCCATAGTTTCAGAGCACCAGTTTTTAGTTCATGTCGCTCGTCAATGGAACACAATAACAGTGAAACTAAGCAAAGGCCATATAAAAAACAGCGTCTTACACCCTTGGCGTAGGTAACAACTAACCTTTCCTTTTTTGTTTGCACTTAAATTTCTTAAATTTCCTTACTTTTTAATTTTTATATGTGCATTGTACCATTAAACATTGCAATTAACTGTACAAACTTATAAGACTTTTTGTAATGTTAATGAACAACCACATTTCTTCTTAATATACTAAACTAAAAAATCTAAACCGTACCTGCATGTACAAGACTGCGCTAAAGCTTAATGACAGCGAATAAATTCTTGGGTCAAAGCCCGGACACTAAATTAAGCTGAGAATCCAATATTCAAGAGCGTGTCAGAAAAGCCTCCACGGCTTTAAATATCTGCATCACAGCATCGCATGATCCACTCGTTATTTACATCAGAAGTCAGAACTATAATACTCTATGGAGATGCGACTTGATTGACTGTACATGATGAGGTCTTCAACTGAAAACTACTCGATCGGGTGCAGCGGATGGCCTGCGTCCGTCAGCGGAGCGTTAACATACTCCGTAGCTTGAAACACACTCCTTAATCGTCCGTCTATAGACTTAGCCGCCAGCATGGTGATTAGATTTCGATTGACCAACAGAAACTGGATGGTCTTTGTATCTTTACTATTTTTGATCATTATTGATAATTGTTTTGTTTCTGAACCATTTGCCGGCTAATTTTTTATTTTTTTTTTTGAGACGCAGCTCCTGATTAGTCGCCCTTCAAATTTTTGGAGTTTGAGAACCACATCTGAGGTTATTTGGAACCATACAGGGAATGAGTATGACATCACATTAACGGGCGGAGACCGTCTAAATATTTAGAATTGAGGAGAAGTTAGTGTTTTTGCTGCTGCAGCATTGCTATTGCTACAGGTGGTGAATAAGAAAGTCGTGCATGAAAATGTTGAATAGGAAAGGACCTAAGATAGAGCCCTGGGGAACTCCCGAGAAAATGTGAACGGAGGGGGAGTTCACGTTTAACAAACAGAGATGCTGCGGCCTGTGAGGTAAGGTTGATAAGCTTGAGTGCCATACCGAGTCAATTGCTTTAGTTAGATCCAGCGCAGGTGTGACGGTGCAAGGTCATGGAGGTATAGCACCGCATGTTCTATCGTGTGACCATGTTTTAATCCAAACTTTTGGTCCTGAATGGGTTCAAGTATTTTTCTCGTTCATCCCCTGATTTGATAAGGGGGATGTCAAATACAAATATCGTCATTTGTTCCGATAGCCAGGCAGCGATACGGCACCACTTTGGTATTCTTTCCGAGTGGAGGACTGCCGATCAACGATCAAAACACACTTTAAGATCTCCATCATTCCCTTCTTATGTCCTCACTGATATACAGGGCATTTATGTTGTCTTCTGACAGACAATCGATAAAATAGTCCTTGAAAATGCATTTTTCTCACGATCACAGCAATGACCACTCCAGGATCCCGCTGATAAATCATTCGATTTTGTTTCCACGAACAGAACACAAGCAATAATAATTGGCATGTCCTGTCGCCCTTAGTCTCCCTTCACCCACTCAAGCCGTACGCATTTGAAAATCCCATTTGAAAATCATTTCAAGCCAACTAGAGACAATTACAACACCGCACAAGGACTGTTCCACCCGAAGACCACTTATTACTCGTGAGTGGTAACCGCAGCAATCAAAACAACCCCTCTAGAGCATGCTGCCGCTGGTTGTTGTGGGTGTCCGCAGCTCTGTGTGAAACAATTCAGTTTCGCATCGCCGGTCAAACTCAATACGGAACGGAAGGTTCGTTCGTCTCCTTGAAATTCCCATACACAAGCACCAGCCTGTGCGGGGGATGAAATCTTGTCTGCCATATCTCACCCCAGGCTCGGTCACCCTCGCCGGTCTGACAATCTGAACCACAACAACGCTCATAATTACCACGTCATGTTTGTGATTTCCTTTGACAATCAACCCGCGGAACAGGAACACGAACTGGAACAGGTGAGTCGCGGAGTTTCATGGTTTCCTGATTTTTGTTTACTCTCCAGGACACGCTTGGCGCTATTTTGCACGATCACGCTGTCACTTGGTGCAACGGCAGCTGGCAGGATATTCAAATCTACAACGGGAGTGTTATCCTGATTTCGATTATTGAATTTGCGCGCACCGCATTGCTCAGGCATCCGTGAAGGACTAACTAGGCGTGAATGCAAAATGAAAATCACAAGAACTGTCAACGAATATAAAATATCTCCCCGTGTATCCTTTTTGCATTTTTTCCCGAAATATCGAGCATTTTATCCTTCAATGTCGTCGTCCTGATTATTTATTGTGCCTTTGATCCTCGCACACGATTAGTTTGTGCATGCGAACCCGCTGCAGGCATACCAGCCTATATGTCCTGTGTGTGCTCTCCTTATTCAAATTCTCTCCTCCACCCTGACGTGGCCCAGCAAGCGACATCGCCGTTGACGACGGTAAGGGAATGCAAAAATCCTCTTACCGTGCATAATCAAAAATATTTACATCTCCTTTGTGTTGCCTTGTGTCCTGGAAGAAGGATTTCTTTTCATTTTTGCATTTCCCTCAGCGTCTTTGTTTTGGTAATGGATTTAGGGGTAGGATTTTCGCACAAGGCGTTCTAGCCGTCCACGGATAGCGTCACCCTAGCCGTGGCGTCTACCTAAGATGCAGAGGGACTGCAGAGCAAACAGTTGGTCATCGCTATTGTCCTGATCGGAGATCGGTAGCTCCTATTGTCCGGCTGTGTGTGGGAACTTTTCCCACACCCAGTCCCCCTAGCGATTTGAATAAAATCTTAGTTTTATCGGGAAAATGTTGCGATGCCTCGGCGAGATGTGTGCGTGATTCGTGAATTAGAGCGATTTTTTAATGGTTTTTTGGTCCTTTTTTTGCAAGATGACCTTAATTAGGCCGTGATGACCTTGCGCCGAACAATGCCGGGAGTGTAACAACATAATTTTTATTTTCGCATATTTTTTTGTCAAACTGAATGGATATTGAAATTAGGCAGACAGAGCCGATGACGGAGTTCCTTTTTTATGTGGAGTGGCCACCGGGGATTTGTTTTGATGTTTTTGTTGGCAGAGGTGTGCCTGTCCTGTCAGTGGGGCAATAATCGCAGAGGAGGTCCGTCGGGATGTGTATTGACAGATGTTCAGCCTATTGGACGTTGCGTACTGGGCTTGACTATTGTTCTTGACTCTGGAAAGAACTAGAAGATTTGTTGGACTGTGGGGAGAATCAAAGAAATTTGTATGGGATTTGCAGGGATTCTGCTGCGGTGTCTCACGGAATTGGATTTGGACTCAGTCGGAGTCTTGGTGGCATGTTGGTTTTAGGCGGTTAATGCTATTGAGTGATTGCACTCCGTTGGGCCTATGTCCTGTGATTGAAACTGTCCTGCGAGATGACATGGAATGTTTTTTTTGTCTAGCTGACTAAGCGCCTTTGAAAAGATGCCCTGTAAGATGGGTCAACGTCGCAAGTCACTTTACGTCAGCGTAACTGACTCCAAGGAAATGTCATGTCCATTGAAAGTCTAAAGAGGATAATTCGGTTAATTGTGTCATATCTGACTCATCTGTGTTGTCCATTTTTCCAATGAAAGCATGGATGTGCAAGTACTTCGCTTCATCTCTTGACATGAGCTTGGACATTGTTGCGTAACAGGTAATTGTGAAGACGACGAACATCTCTTCTCTTTTCCCCGTGACGACCCCGTTTTTGTGAAAGGCAATACGTGCTTCATCATAAAGCAAAGCGTCTAATAAACACTCAACCTCATCAGCACACTTTGTCTACTTAGACAAGTCTGGCCCACATTCAGGACAGTAATTTGTGACATAACGCGGCACTATGCCACACACCTGCATTTAGGATGGGTCTCCAAAACAATAACATTGCAGAAGTTCCATAGACGAGGACAAAATCATGTGTCCATATTTATGTACATCACCTCTTCTGCTATTCAGTGCCCTCGGAACCAGAAATTAATGTCCCCCTCGTTGGAGAGGTTACTGCGATAATATAAGCGAGCCGAGCAACATCAGCGTAATTCGTGTCGTAGTAAGCATCCGATTACGTCGCATACGATCCATACCATATTATCAGCGATATGGAGAGCTACATGAAACCACTCTCAGGCCGTAGCTGTTTCCTTTCCGTCTCTACAAAACTCAAATATTTTCTTTTGTTTAACCTCTTTTGCTTACAGTCGTGAGAGAGTGGACTCTGGCGATAAAGCTCTAAAAAGACGAATAATCGATTTTTGTTGACGTCTTTTTTCCAGGTCCACTCCACGAAAAACTGGAACTAATTTCGGTGCAAATGGACCAAATTTCCTTCGATCGGCTCTTTAAATTACCAGATATTCTACTATTATTACTAGCTTAGGGTAGGTTAGGAAGAGATGGAGAGTTGCTGTGCCAGGAATGACGCCCGAAAGTCTTACCAAACAACTATACAGTGGAGATAAAGTTCGGACAGAAGTATTCCGGGGCGAAAATGGACAACAGGTAATCGAGTTGTTGGCGGAAAATAACGTCGAGGGAAATATCATCGAGTTTTGGAATCTGGTATCACGGTGCACCGTCGCGTTCTATACTCAGAACTCGGAGGAATCACTTCTTCTTCTTCTTCTTCTTTGTTTGGCGCTACAGTCCGGGGTGGACTTGGGCTTCAACCAAACAAGCCTCTCCAGCCAGCACGATCTTTCGCCAGCTGCCTCCAGTTGTGGCCACCAAGTTGGCTGAGGTACTTCTCCACTTGTGTGCGCCATCTCGTTCTAAGACGCCCTCTGTTGCGTTGTCCCAATGGCTCGGAATCGAAGACTCTTCGGGCCGGAGCTGTGGTTTCAATCCGCTCTACATGACCTAGCCATCTTAAGCGTTGGATCCGAAGATGCTTAACTAGGTGCATGCCGCTGTACAGCCCGTACAGTTCGTGGTTGAATCTCCTCCTCCAGACTCCATCAATACAAACAGGACCAAAGATCGCACGCAAAACGTTTCTCTCAAAACGACCAAGAGCTTCTTCATCCGCTTTCAATAGCGTCCATGTCTCTGCGCCATAGAGCAGGACAGGGACGATTAGAGTGTTATATAAAGTCAACTTGGTATTTCGAGAGATGGCTCTGTTACTCAACTGCCTCTTGAGCCGAAAGTAACAGCGATGGGCAAGAGTAATTCTGCGCTTGATCTGGGTACTGGTGTTATTGTCCCTGTTTAATGCAGAGCCGAGGTAGATGAAGTCCTTGACTACCTCGACGTTTTTGCTGCCCATTATGACGCTCTCTTCGAGACGTCTATGTTGTGCGTCCTTTCGTGATGACAGCATGTACTTGGTTTTGCTCTGATTCACTGCCAAACCCATTTTAGCCGCTTCCACTTCAATGCCAGCAAAAGCCTCATTGACAGCTCGCGGTGCTCGTCCAATCATGTCAATGTCGTCCGGACTTTTGGAAGATCGTGCCTCTGGTGTTGACATTTGAGTTTCGCACGATCTTCTCAAGTATGATGTTGAAGAAATCACATGACAACGTGTCGCCTTGTCTAAAACCTTTTTTGACATTGAAGGTCTCGGTTAGTTCGTTGCCGACCTTGATGGAGCAGCGAGAGTTCTCCATCGTCATCCTGCACTATCTGACGAGTTTGGCAGTCAAAACTAGACATGGCATCGACGTGTCCATCTGCATCTCTTGGGTTTTTTTTCCAGGATCTGCCGCAGTGTGAAAATTTGGTCGATGGTGGACTTTCCCGGCCTGAAACCGCACTGATAAGGACCTATCAGGTTATTGAAGAATGGTTTCAGGCGTTCATACAATACGGCAGAGAGGATCTTGTACCCTATGTTAAGGAGACTGACCCCCCGATAGTTGGCGCAGTCAAAATGGTCTCCTTCCTTGTGGACCGGACAAACGACGCTGAGATTCCACTCATCGGGCGTGCTTCCCTCCGATCATATCTGCTTTAAACAGTTTTGCGGGCAGTCCGTCCGCTCCAGCAGCTTTGTTCGACTTCAGTTTAGATATCGCTATCTTGACCTCGTCTAAGTCGGGGGGACGGAATTCTTGGTCATCCTCGTCCAAATTAAGTGGAACATTCTGCCTGACAGCGAAGTTTGTGTCGTCATCTGCGTTTAACAGTCTGCAGAAGTGACTTTTCCAATTTCTTAGCATCGACTGCGACTCTACTACTAGTTGTCCATTTTCATCCCTCCTTCTGTCCGAGGTCTATACCCTCCGGATAACTTTCGGACCTCCTTCCTGCCGAAACATCTCTCCATCATCTCTCCATCGACCGCGCGCTTCTCGTGCTCTTTCTTTTTCCTTCTGAGAAGCCGGTTCTCTTCCCTTCACTTCTGTTCGTAGAGCTCACGAACAGCTCCCGTTGTTCGAGGCAGAGTTGCCTTGTAGGCCTCCTGTTTGGCTGTATGTGCCTGCCTGCATTCGTCGTCAAGGAGGAATCACTTCTGCAGACTGTAAAAGGTCCGCTGTTCGTCAGTACTCTCCGCTCCATCAATAAATGAGTACTCCGTCTACCTTATCTAGACAAATCCAATGTCGAAATTGTGAGACTGATGTCTAACAAAGCTTCTGACGCGGACGGTCTCTTTGCAGCTGGTCTCGAAATCTCTGCTACAAAATAGAAGTATCGGGACACAAGTCACACAAATTGACTTGTCAACAATTTACTCACTGCCGATTGCTTTGGGCTTTGCCGTGTACCTGCGCCAACAATGGGGAGTACTAATTCTAGGAGTAGGTTCATAATTCGATCTCGGACCCAGCAACATTTACTACCATCGCGTCATGACTCTCGAGTCACCGATCATCCTCATACTCCCAAGCAAAGCTAGCTAAACCTTCCCACTCGGCACCCAGCGCGGGACTCTAGATTTCCTCCACTTGTCTCAGAGCAATATCACAAATGGATGATGCAGAAACGACGTGCCACTCGCAGATGAAGCGGAAGATGGTGTTGCGACATGAAAAACATTTACATTAACCAAGCCAAAAAGAAGACTTCCGATTGTCTGCATGTCACCATGGCCACCTTCTCTATTCCACCAATCTACTGCCACTCACCTCTCGCGACTTACAGGTACACAGATAAACAACAAAAGAAGACGCGCAAGCAACAGATTCGCGACAACATAAACTCCCAACTCGGCCCCGAGGGCCGCAAAGATCTGTCGCTCTGTGATCTCTTTGGCCGGCAAAGTGTCTGAAATTCTAGGACACATCACATTCTACTGCTTGTCGCATTTGACCATAGTCCTTTCATTTCGATAAAACATCTCACCTTTCCGTTCGGCGATACATTGTTAGACGCGACAAGCACAACGCATTACACATGATCGTCTGATGATCATTCAATGCACGCCACCGAGCTATGCGAGGAATCTTCGATGGCGAACCGAAAAGCAAACAACTGCGACGGATGCTGCTGTGGCTGCTGCTGCGACACAGAACGCCGAACAGAAAATTCAATTTACAAAAATTCGAAATTAGACAAGATCGTGATTTACTGATCACGATGGGGTGTGTGTGTGTGTGTGTATCTGTACGCTGATTGTGATCTTGTGCCGAGTCGAGATTTCGTGGAGGTTCCACAGATAGCATGCCTAGATGCGCCACTGATTTATGGACGCACTCACAGATACCATTGACTGATGCATTTATGGGTGGATGGGAGAGACACACATTGGCTGTCTGCGAAAAGAGGAGGAATGGAAGCGACAAGACGTCTTGAACGGAAATCGTCGGTTGTTTTGCATTTTCCCAGTCGAACTTTGGGGTATTCATGTCCCGCTGCGTAGCTATGCCGTCTGATGTATGGCCTGCCAAATTGTCGAACTTCGGAATTGGGCTGTCGATTATGGCCTCCCAACTCCCTCCCCCTTGGAGGCACTTGACTTGACAACAAGTGAAGACGTCGAAGTCGACACACGACAAAAAAAACAACAAGGAAACTGCGAAACGAATATGGATGGCACTTGGGTTCTTTGAAAGACTTAATGGCGACTGAATTTGCGATCGAAGAACGTCAATTGGCTACGTTAGTGTGTGTGTGTGTGTGGATGGGGAATTCGTTTGATTCGTTTGTTGCCAAGCCATGGTGTGTCTCCCCATGTGTCAGGCGGATACTTGTAAGTTGACATCATTTTCGGAATCAAAGCAATCCTTCCCCCACCTCTCCAGTCATGGCCAAGGACGACCTTAAGAAGTCATCGATGAGGTGGCCAAGCGTTGCGGAGAAAACCGCTTCCTCTCCAATTAACCGACTAGATCCCCTCGTCAGCAGGGCAGTTTCCAAATCTTCGGTACTTAGCGACGCACTATCCATTTGCGGCGCCTAAGCCTAAGTAGCATCGCTCATCGCCCATCAATGCAAATCCAATTTTGTGAAAAATCATCCCACTCTCCTTCAGCACAGCGGTGAAAGGGGAAGAAAAAGGCAAACCAACGCACATTTGAGCACTCTCGAGGATAAGTTCGTAAGCCCATCACAGGGTTTTGTGATTTTATCCTTTCTTCTTCAGCTCTCTCTCTCTCTCTCGCGTGTGCTCCAATTTGTCTTATTTCATTTTTTTTGTCCTTCATGTTCCTCTTTTTGTGCGTCTTCGTGTCATTCAAAGCCGCCCCCGTACTCTTCCGTCTTCCATCCATCCGGCCGCCCAGAGTCCTCATTCAAAATATGTACTTCGCATTGTACGCCGCGTCCGAAAGAGTGCTGAGCCGAGGATAATGACATCATGATGATGACGAACTCTTGATGTTGAAATAAAATACATTACAAGCACATCCACGACGCATTAAGCCACCATAGACCAACGAAGGCAGAAAAAAAAAGGATCTATCCATTTCGCCACTGGGACAAAAGTGCACCACCCGCACTTTGCACGAGAGTCGTTGTCATCATCTCATCTCTCAACAACAAGGCGGAGTGCTAAACGCTCTAACGAGCAACGAGCAACGAGCGCACCACACACACCAGAGCACCGAGAGAGTTGAAAAGTTGAAGGGGATGCCATGACAATGGAGTGCTTACCGCCGCGCCACTGCCACCGTCCCTGCACCCAGCTCTAGCTCACTGAAATGGGAACCTCTTCTCGGTTACACATCCCATTTGTGTCCATATTCTGTCGTGACATGAAAAAGGGTGTCTCTGCTCAGGACATGCAAACGCCAGCAGGGGCAGGCGACAGGCGGCGAGCGGCAGGAACGAAAAAAAAAAGGATTCATCTGTGGCATCATTTTAGATGCCATTTGTAAGCGCTTTAGATTTTCTCACATAGGATCACTCATCTCATTCAGGCGAGATGCCATTTTGCCAAAAAGGATTCCGATAATAATTCCACATAAGTGGAGTGTCGACTGTCGACGTGTACTAGGCAGGAGTACGCAAATCGTATTTAGCCATTGTCTGGTGATGTTTGTCCGGGTAAGTGGTGGAATTTATTATCCTAATTTGTGAGAAGCCTTCAATTGTGTGGCACAAGTGTTGAGGACGCCCGATGCGTTGGTAATGGGCGCGATGTGGGGTGCGATTGGAAGTCGTTGCTAATTTGCTGAGTTTGCTGTTCACATTGAACCGATGGACAACCTTTGGGAGTGTGCTGTTTTTTTTTTGTTTGGGATTGGTTGTCGGGGAGTGTGACTTGAATTCTTCACACACACTTTTTCTAAATGAAACACCCCTTTTCTTGGCGTTAGTCTTGAGACTGAAAGTGAGTTGATAGTCAACGATTGTCAAATTATGTTCCGTGCCGTCCAGCAAATATTTTGTCCATTATTCCAATAAGGACTGTCAGCTTTTTCTTCAAATAATACTCAAAGCATTTATTTTTTAATTTTTTTTATAAGAGTCCCTCGTCTTATCTTTTTCTGACTCCCATGATCCATTAAATGGGTCTTGAGGCCACTCGATCCTCCGCCATCGACTCTAATTCATCAGGACTTATGCTCAAGCGCAATCAGGTAATTTCTTGGACTTGGTCCAGCCATCTCGCCCAGGGTCTACCTAGCGGTTGCCTACCTGATGGAATCGCATTCAAAGCATGCCTCAAAGTCGCAGTCGTGATGATGGGGACATTCGTTCTTACATCTACCACGGGGCCTATTTGCTGCGGTCGATGACTCGGTCACATATTTTGACGAAAACTGCCACTATCTCCAGTCCAATATTGGTTCAAGGCTCCAATAATGACGTCGGCTTGTTGGCATGGATCAATAATTTATCGTAGCCACATATAAAAGGTGTCTAGATGTGCCATTTTATTGATGTAACATGTTCATCGAATTGACTGTGGGGCTTCTGTCACCATCTTCTTGAACACACATATAATTAATGTCTACTCGAACATGTCTCTGCAGTGAGCTAACTAAAGTTTGTCTACCTCCGCGCAAATGTTAACTCCACAGACAACATCACAGTGGAGAACCGGCGGAGAACTGCCTTTGACAACCACTGCTACGGTTTGTCGAACTCCTAACATGAAGGACCATAATCACGGTCTACAATACTTATTTTACCAGTCCTGCTATATGGAGCATAAAGTTGGACTGCAAGCTAAACAGCACAGTTGATTCTTGGTGTCTTCGAAGGGGACCAAGATGTGGATGTAGTACAGAAGGTAAAAATCCGATGACTGCACTGGCTTGGCCACATCGAGTGCATGGACACCAATACTCAAGCTAAGAGGGTCTTCGAATCCGAGTCCCCTGGTTCGAGAAAGAGAGGCAGACTGAACCACCGGTATAAATACCAAGTTATGGCGGATGCAGGGCAGTTTGCTCTTGATGACTGGAAGCAGCGTGCCCAGGACTGTCAGCGATTGAAGGCAGCTCCTCAGATCAGCGGGCCTTATAAGAAAGTAACGTAGGAGGGTCGATCACTTATTATTCTCTAGTAAAGTGCATTAGGTTTGAGTACGTTAAGTTATTTTTGCTCAGACCAAATATGCATCATATGGAAATCTGCATTTACTTTTCTCACCACTAATAGATTGTTATTCACAATACATAATCCCATGTGGGCTTTTCAATTGTGTACTAGGTAGATTATAAATAAATAATGGGGATATTAAATGCCCCAACACCTACCCCTGAAGGACACCACAATTGACATTATACTAGCAATCTGTAAGGGGCAACCCGATAGATGAAGAAATAAATAAATAAATATACGGACTAGACGTACAAATAGCCGCAACACAGCCATTAACTTGATTTAATTTATTCAACAGAACTGAAAGTCGGATGAAGTCAAAAGACTTGGAAAAGCTCACTAACAAGGCAGAGCGCCTGCTGAGTGCGAGCTGCTGCTGAGTGCCTGCAACCGGACTGAAACCAGACTGTTATTTCTAGGTCCAATCTTTATCTCTTATGATTTTGACTCGCAATGACTTTTTCAAAATCCTTCCCCGATGGTTCTGATGGTCCTGTTGAAGTCAGGCTTGAATTGAAAGCATAGTTGTATCAAGGTCTTATTCAAAGTAAGTGATTTTCCAGAGGTTTCAGAAGTACTAGACTGAATTAAACATTAAACATCGATAGGCATAAGCTAAAGATTTGGAATCACAGGGCTCTGCTCTTGTGCCACTCTTACAAATGATATCACGAAAATGTACTAAAACTTGTGTACGATGTACATCTTTTAAGAACCGATTCATAAATTTGAAGAATTATCTGCCATTAGTGATTTTGACATTGAGCACGGCCACCGTCTCGTTTTAGCTGGGTGTGTCAACTCCTACGCTGTTGGCAGTTCTAGGTTCAATGTCCGACAAGAGTATTTCATACACAAACCGCGGCTACCCCTCTTTCGAGTAACAGACAATGTACAAAGAAAGGAAAAAGCTTCTTAAGCTTCGACGGTCGGAGTCGGCATAAAACTATAAGTCTTCTCATCCTCAGAAAACAATATCAGCAACAACTCGGGTGGTAGGTAGGTAGGCGTGAGAGAATAGGCCTAATTTTTTTTCCTTGAAGGCCTAATAGACAGTGTCTGGTAATTATTCTCACTGCAGTACTAATTTTACATCTCTTTGGGGAGATCAGGCTATTTGATCTGGATCGAGTTGAGGCCTGATTTGTCTTGAAGTTCGTCAAATGGTGTCTGTCAACCATCTGACATTAATTTGTTGTGTGTATAAATAATTGAGATGTAACTTGAAGGTCTATATGGTTGCTAAAAAAAACTTTCTATGGCCAGGTCCACATCAGACTGAACAGAAATCTGAATAGGTCTCATGACAAAACGTTTGTGGGACCAGTTGCTGGCAGAACTTTCTCAAAGCTTGAGAGAATATGTAATCATTGCAACTCGATGCGAGCCTATGTTGACCTCGATACCACTGACCATCTAGCATGAGCGCGAACACTGTCGAGACCACTGCTCAAACTGCAACACAACTATCAAGGCCGTACGTAAGGGAACAGTCAACATTCGAAAGATCGACGTGATGCCGGAACAGAGAGACTGTCAATCGTTGGATCAGGATGCAGAAGTAGTCACTCTACCAGTCAAAAGTGGAAAGACAAGCTGCACGTTCATCGACAGTGACCAAAAGAAAATACGAGGTAGCATTACAAATTTAGCCAGATAATGTTTTGCTGTACGTAAAACTTTTCGGGCCTGGTGCTACACTTATGTCGACGGAACTCACCAAGAGTAGCACCAAGGATAGAGTGCGCACGAGAGAGAGAATTGCGGAGGGTGACAACATATTCCGAAATCTACTGAGACTCAACGCCCGAGATTAACCCGACATGTCACCATCACTCAGGAAGTCAGTAGTTATATTGCGGAAGTGCTATCAGGTAACGATCACCACTAAAGCAAGTGCGCCCGCCAGCGTTAAGTCTTAATTTTCCGTCCTCATTTGACACTCATTGCCACCTGTGCACTGCCACCCAGCTCAGATACCATCAAACGCATCTCAATCTCATCTCCAGATAGACTGCACCACGAATCCAACTTGTGCCCGGTGTAAGTACCGGAAGCACGGTCTTTCAAAGCGCGAGGCTCCCTCGTCTTCCAACGAATGTCCGAGCAAATATTTCCGGTGCTTCCCAAGAAGCCGCATTAAAGTGCTTTCCTAGAACGCGTAGTGAGAATCTTTGGTGGTCCCGGCTCCAGTAGCGTACTACCTCGCACCTTGCCGCGATGTCGACTTGCGATAGTGGACACATAACTTTTTTTTATAGCCTCGCTGGGATCAAACACTGTCCTCAACGTGTCGCCGACGTTCGTCAGAAGTCAGAACCGACCGAAAGATATCTTTATGATATGAATTCCATTTTTCGTTGGGACGGCAATTCAAAGTGAGAGCACCGCCCGAACGCGTGCTTAAGTGCTTCAAGTGAAAAACTATTTCACAAGCTAATTAGTTGACATGATGAAGGGGATTAAGTATCCACGATCGACCTCCGGTCGTGTAATCCAAAGAATCTATCACAACGAGCTCGTGATTTATGGTGATTCGATGGCGGAGATCGAGTCACTTTCCTCCTGATCAAAGCAGCAAGTGTGTGCGCGGCTGTGGTGTGCGCGAGCAGAGTCGGGCGGCGTGTCGTCATCGGCGACAATCAAAGAGCCGCATAAATCTTTCGGAAAACAGTGTCACATGTGGCAATGGTGACAAGACTCCCACAATGTGGGGAGAAAGTGAGATGTGCCAGGAAATGACTGCGACTCGCGTTGACGGTGGCTTTTGTGTGCGCTCTCGCGCTTTGCCGCCAAAACCAACCGCCCGACCGCGACGATTGTTTGATCGCGCACGCAGTTAACCCCTCTGCAGGACGTCACGTCCGCCATTTCGCCCAGCCCAGTGCCACTCCGAATTAAGCACATTCCTCTTATGCTGACTAAACTTAAAGAAAGGAAAACGAAAAATGTTAAACACATTTTTCAGGATCTATGTCCGACTGGCCATTAAAATAAATTCCCATACATGTCAGCAGTTCGGACATTCAACACTCCCCACGGAGAGATACACGGCCGGCCGGGGCCGGAGTCGGCCAGCCAAGACGCATCGCAATTTAAATTTAAAAAGAAAATTGAAAATTCCCTGCTGCCATCATCCTGTTCTCGGATGACCTCTGATCTCTCAACGGACTCTCGTCAAGGATAACGATGTCCGTACGCACCGAAACTCGTCTCAGCGACTTGACCAGTGACCAGTTTCGGTCAAGAACCCACCATGCACACACTGACCATCCATCCCCCTTTGGGTTGCGCTCAACTCACTCGTCTTCATCGTCGGTCCGTCCGGTTCCGAAAGACGTGCGTGTGATCCTTGTAAAAGGATTTCCACTGTGTTCCTGCATGTCTCCGTTTCAAAATTGATTATTTATGAAAGTAATCCCTGCCTTGGAAGTGTGTGTGTGTGTGTTTCCCCCCGTGTGCAATAGACAAAAGACGCTGCTAGCTTATTTCCAGGTGTAATTCGAAGCTTTACAGGGCCTCATTACGGGCATAGCTTGCCATCGGCAAAGGATATTGTGTTTGGTCCTGCTGACAATGGCCAACAATACTGGTATCAATCAAAACTGTGCTGTTGCTGTTGTGCCGTGTCCTTTTGTGCATTTCTAATTATTTCTGCACGCCTTATTGATTCCCTGGCTCTTTCTCTCAGTCTCTCTCCTTCCGGGGGGAATACCATCCGTGCGTCGTTTGCATACCATCCCGCTCGAGTGGAAGGGGTGGGGTGGGCTTGTCAGTTGTATGGTAGCTGAGAGCATTAATATAAATTGTCAAAAAAAAAGGGGTTGTGGTCGGGGTGCAGCAGAGAATACACGGGGAATTAATTTGCCTTCCTCGTTGCATGTCCTGGCACAGGATACAAGCCGTATACTCTCGTACTCTCGTGTATCTGGGATAAAAAGATTCATTGCGTCATCAGTCAAGTTGATGAGGTAATTATGAAAATTACTTCAAACAAAAATTCAAAAGTCTGAGGCATCCTTTGAATGGATGGATGGGTAACAGGATACGTCCGTTCCCTTGCCCGGGATGCGCCTAGACTGAGTGCCTAGACACTGCAAGCGGCTCAAAACATATCAATTTGCATATCGAGGTGACGTTGAAAAATTTCACCATGTACCTTCAATGAGTCGTGTTTCTTGGGAGATGATCCACAGTTCATGTGGGTTAAGCGATCTCGAATTAATCTTGACTGCAATTAAAGCAGCAGCAGCCTCCTAGGCAATGGCTGGGAGATGCTCGCGCATACATGTCATTTGGCAATGAGGCTGCCGGAGATTTTTATTTTCTCATCATTTATCACTCAATTAAAGTCGGTTTGGGTTTGTTTTGTTGGCAAAGCCGGAGGAGAGGACAAATGTCAGAACTCATTACCACAAAACTGGTGAGCTAATTAATGAGGGCCGCAGCTATAAAGCTGTGCGCACACGGCAACCCCGAGTTGACAGGTTAACTTTCATGAAAGATCCTCGCCCCGTTGGATGATGCATATTTCACAATGGTATGAGCTTTTGTGTTTTTTTTTTTGTGAAATTTAGAGCAATCTCGGTGACGGAAGTGGGAGATGATACGCAAATAATGTGACACAGCGATGCCTTTCTATTGCGGTGCGAGTTGCTGTGTGTGTGTGCCGGCGGCGGCAAAGATGACAGGGAATGTGAGAGACGTCTAGAATGCATAACGTCGTGTTGGATCGAGCCGCGGTGTGAAGTAGATGCTACGTGGAGTCTCTAATCGACTTGTCGCAACTGTATGTGACACCACAAAACACACAGGTGGAGGTCAGGTGGTGCGTACTGGCATAGAATGCGGTGTCGTGAGAATTTCTGCACGTTGGCAAGGAAATAAGTCAAAGATGTGTGCTGAAATTTTTGCAAGAGAAGGCGGTTAAAGTGGATGTTGTACGGGAATGCTGTATGCAAGAATTTTCCCTCGAGAAGAAATCTCAAATCATAAACATATCACAACTACAATCGATGGGCAGTCAATTTACTGAAAGCCATAAAGATGATGCTCCAAAGTGCACAAATGTCTCACTATCAGCATCAGCTTCTCGATATCCTGGACTGAATCGTCTCCAAATAGGAAATGTCGCATCTACCCGGCTAGCTGCTGAAAATCTAAGCTAAAGAAGGTCCAGGTTACAGCTGTCGCGTGACGCTTCTGAAACTTTCCCGCTCGGCAGCAATATGTAACTATAGGGCGTTCAGATAGTGCAAGAAAATATACTGGCCGAGTGATTGCTTAGACATTAGAACATAGCTCGGAATGATCTCACGAGGTAACGCCTCCTGTTATAGCTCAACCAACAACTGGTGGCATTTTCAATTAATGACGTTTTATAAAACGTGTTTACATATATTTTAATATAGGTCCCATCACAGTGAGATTAGAACAGGAATACAATTTTTGATGTTACCCTATCTGAAATCCAATTTGTAGAAAATAACCCCTATTAAAGTTGATCCTAGTAAGCCCCGGCCGTATGGCCTTAAGGCCCTTAAGCTAAAAATATCAGCCAACATCGGTAGTCCAGCGATTGTCGCGACGAAATTGTCATTACAGCACTAGAGCAAAGTGATCTTGGAAAGATGCAATTCGTAACGATATTTTCAAGATAACCTTCTATGACCTTCTCGAATGAATACGCGCCGGCGTCTTTACATCATTACATTATAGGTGTTCAACTTGGTGCAACATTTTATTTGCCAGGTCTTAATTCGACAATTTCAATTCGAATTTAATCCTTAAATAACTATGTACTACATCGCTTTAGTACATATTTTTGGTACACCATACATTTCAGTACATTTTTAGTACATAATCCTAAAGAGGGGTGGCGACCGTAGCCTTGTGAGTCTATGCGTCGACTCCTACGCACTTGAACCTCGGAGTCTAGGTTCGAATCCCAATACGACAATGCTTAGAGACAATGCTTAACGAGTATAAATGTTTAGAAAAGGCTACTAAAAATTGGCTGTTCGTAAGAAAGCCGAAATATTTAACGCCTCTAGTTCGGCTTTAACTATTCCACGAGCTTGATCTTAAGAAATTTAAAAATTATCTATACAGTGGAAGGGCCAAGCCCAAGCTGATGCAAGAGTTAAAGTTTACATCAATATAACTTATTTGTCACAAAACAAAACAAAATGTATACACGTCCTCACTTCAACACTGCATCAATAGGATAGACTTATCCTCAATGCACCTCCCTAACTGGGACCAAACTATGCCTGCTCATTTTCTGCCGTCAATAAAATTCCCCAAACTAAATTGTTGACACTGCATCTTATTAGCAACCCACACGATTGGGTGGCAAAGAATTAATCGCGCGCTACTTTTGGCGGGGACACAATGTATGACATTTGAGGTAAAGATGGGCATTCACGATCGTGAATGCCACTCCCGGTGTGAGCGCACTCATGAATGCCGGTGGATGGCATCGCGTATCAGAGTGCGCAGAGTGGGCTTTTAGCTAAGTGCAGGAATGTGTGTAGCATGAACGTCGAATCAATAAATTTGGATCTTCTTCTGGTTTTAGTACTTTTTTAGAACTCTTCTTATGCATATCGTTACCCGTGCATCTTGTAATGGAAATAGTCTTCGAAAACGGTCAGCAACAAGTAAGCAGTTCCTTGCATGTCGCAAACGAATGTCAACCAATGTGGCATTCCTGGGCGATAGCTTTATTTGTACCGAAACAAAAAACATTCTTAAGACCACTCAAAAATTTATTCAAATGCGTATTGAGCTCAAAGTTCAGGACGCAGCGTCTAACACGTAATTTCGAATCTCCCGACACCTAGAACCTAATCAGTACAAAATAGAATACAAGTATTATGAAATCGACTCACTGTGCGGTCAAACTACTTGTCTCTCCAGTTCATAATCAAAAAAAATACGAAAATTAATTTCGTTTTTTTTGTCCACAAAATCGTATCAGCGGAGTCGTACTTTAGCAAACAAAAATCCACCTAATTGACACACATACTCACGTCCATGTTCATTGTGTTGCCCAAAATCGTCGTCGAAAGCACTCGCTGCCCATCGGTTGTCATATCAGTTTAGACGAACGAAAAAAAAAAATTCAAAAAAACATAAACAAAAAACCTACACTCGGGGGGTTATCGGCTCGCGCTGACCCTTAGATTCCACATCGAAAGTCAAAACATGTTTGTAAGGACGGCCACGACACATCGTTATCGATCAGAAATTGTGAAACAGAACCAAGACAAAAATAAAAAAATAAATCAGAACAGAATCTCTTCAAAAAGTGAAGTATTTTTCGAATGATTCGTGAACAGCATCATCTGCCTTATCGCTCGGCCATTCTTTTATGACATTCCGCTGTTTCTTGGTTTGATTATTTGGCATATTGCGTTCCGCCTGGCCGAGGAATCAGTGCGTCTTCGATGGAACGTGAAAACCAGAAAAGTCAAGAAGCCCAAGACCAAACACACAAAATCCATGCAGATAAGACAATTACACTGGATGACGATGCTTCGGAATGGTCCTCGTAAATTCATCAGCTCCTGGGCTCCGCAGAGCGCCGTAACGCGCCGCGCCATGCCGGAGGGGCCATAGGGGCGGGCGTAGCGGAGACGCGCATTCAAATAAACAAGTCGTTTATTTTTATTGCTCAAGCGCATTGTACGTGATGATTTTTGGAAAAATGGCTGCCCGGAGTCCCCTGAACCTGAGCACATTAATTGTGGCGAACGTGATTGTGCCTTAAGGATCTCATCAGGGAAATTATGCCCCCGGCTACTGTGCAGGCATTTTTGAGGTGATAGGGGCCAGCCAGGGCTGTTGGATGTGTGTGTGTGTTGGCGTTTCTACGGCATCGTGAGGTGCTGCCTATTTATTTTTAAAACAAAAAAATTGTGTGTTCTCTCTTTCGATTCGGGGATTCTGTGGGTCAATGTTGGGGTCAATCTTTGGCCCAAATTTGAAATTGTGTGGACATCTGTTGCTAATGCATCGTTAGCGCATGGCTGGAATGGGATGGAGACACAGCCGGAGAAATCCTCCTTGATGTACGATTATTTCTTGAATCATCCATTAGACGATGCTCGGGCAGACGTCAAAGTACAGTGGGTGGTGCAAGAAGGGACTGAATGTCAGCGAGGAAACGGATGAATAGCAATCGAATCTACATTGTACATGCTTGTTAATTAGTTAACAGTCTAAATTGATTGAGCCAGTCTTTCGTTGGCTTCCGTCCGCCTAAGTTGGACGTTGAATCGGCATAAGCTAACCATAAGAAAAATGAAATGACAATAGGAGCGGTGTTGTGGCAAATTGTGAAGCATAGACACCAATAAGAAGCTCACTATGCGAACAAGTGTAGGTGAGTATGAGTCTACACAATTGAGAAACGTTTTAGTTTATATTTGGCTGAGATTCTGAAATATGGCAGTATATGTTAAGATCAGTGAGTAGAAGCCCAAGCCACGTCTCACTTAGATCCTGTCGACCCATTGTGATACCCAAAGGGGGAACAATTCTCCTCTTCGACCTCTTCACACATTCCTCATACCCATCACCACTGCGTCGTTGCCAAGCCATCCTGAAATCATATTGAACCTGCATCAACTACAAGTCCAACAAAGAAGTTATCCTCTTAAGTCGGTTCTAAAAGAAGGCAGTCAGCGACCATAACACAACTAGAGGCATTGAAAAAACCAACCGTAGCTGGCAAATTCAAAATAATTTCTGTGCTGCCATAGTGTAGTTCAATTCAGAATCTAACAACTTTTATGCATTCCAGTTATTGCCTATGTTCAGAGGCAAGAAAAGCCTCGCAAACAACACCAATCTTTCGGAAGTCCCATTCACTCAAGAGAGAACACACGAACGCGGAACAGACATATTTCCTGAACAAGCAATGGTTAAGATCTGACTTCGAGTTGTAGCACTACACACAGCGAATTAAGCGAATGCCGAGGTTTCAACATCCTGAATCAATGACTTCTTCTTAAATTAATATTCATAACTTCATTGCCTGCACGACATACTGTCCTTATCAGCCACTTAAATAAACCTCATTTGATTGGCGTTACCCATGCACCCTACTCCACCTCATATCTGGGCAAAGATGCAACCAAGCGACGAGCTTCAGTTGTTTTAAAAATAAACATGTCAATAATTTATGAAATGGAACGACATAAATTCCAACAGACGCCAATCGCCGGCCTGCAATCTCATCCTGCCACCGCTGCCGTTACCGCTGCCGTCGTAGTCGTCGTCGTCGTCGTCGTAGTCTTCTGCGCGTTGCTGAACGAAGTCCATTTCTGAGTGGATGTGCGTTTCTGATGCACTCTCCTGTCTACGGGGGGAGTTCGAGTGGGGAGACAAGACAACTCGAGGAAACAGACACATGAAGAAAAAAAACAAAAAAAAAACAGTCGAGGACCGAAGTCGAAGTCTTGTGATAATCTGTGGTAATTAGTTGGCTTATGTTTCGGTGGCATAAAATGAGATTACAAACATGCGGACAGACAGCTCTGCATTTGTTGTTTTGTGGGAGAATTAGTTTTGATTTAAAATTTGTGGAACCCGTGGAGGGGTGGCCGCGGGTGCCAGTGGCAAAGGTATACGGACGAGCCCGAGCAGTCTTTTGTGTCACTCTCGAAACGATAATGTCTGTGTCAGTGCCACTTAATTGCGGCGAAGGGAGCATTTTAAAAATCATTTTTCTCTTCGTAAAAAAGCCAAGCGCTGGGTGAGGGGGTGCCGCTGGGCTGGAACGGACTGATATGCTGGCACTTATTTTGATCTATGAGGATTTCGAATTGAAATTCATTGAGTTGGAGAGCGAGCAGGAGCTACGACTTGCGCCCATGTCATAATTTTGACACGCTCACACGTTGGTTGACTCGTGAACAGACAAGTCCCACGATGTCAGATTGGAGGAGTCTGCTGCGCGAAGCCGATCGGATATGAGGGTTCAACTGATAGACTGAATTATGTGTATAAGCAGAATTATTTGTACGCTGAACCAGGAATAGGCTTTAATCCAATTTTAGTGAGATGAAATCCCGATCACCGGTTAACACCTGGTTGCTCTAAGAATCAATTGAAACATTTAGTACAACCCGGACACGCATTGAATCACTTTTTGGATTACATGTCGTCATGGTTTTTCCCCGATTGGAAATTACACTAAAGGATTTAAAGTAGTTCTGTGTGGAAGTTAGGTGTATGGAATATGGATGCCCTTGCGGGCTTCAGCCGGGGTTGCTCAGACCAACGAGGACGGAGTCCTTCAGCAACACCAGAGGAGCAAGTCAAGGGTGTATATTATCTCCGCTACTCTTCATCATTGTCCTTGCACTTGTTCTATACAGCACCAACAACGCCGCTTTCAAAAGATTCCAATGGTTCATGGCAGAGAAACTTCACGACCCCGTCTACTCCGACGACATCTCTATCTAACACGGGGCGCCCAGACATGGCCCGTCATGGTTACTACTCGCTCGGCAAAGTCTGGGTGACCAACCAGTTCTCCACTTCAATGAAGGTTCGAATATTCAATTCCAATGTGATATCCGCACTGCTACACAGATGCGAGACTTGAAGGACAACCACCATCATTGTTCGCAAGCTTCAGGGCTTCGTCAACAAATGCTTGAGACGAATGTTGAAGGTCTTCTGTCCACGAGCTTAGAGAAAGCTTATAGAAACCAATCGCAGCACAGATCCAACGTCAAAAGTGGACTGGATAGACCAAAGCCTGCATTAACCGTGAACGGATCACATAAGGAGTGCGCAGTCGACGTAGTCCACGCTTAACTTGGAAGCGGACCGTGGAGATATAGCATCCACAAGCCCCCCACAAATCCGTGTCGGAAGTGATTTTTCTGACCGGAGACAGAGTCGCGTGGAGATAGTATACACAGATCTTCTCTGTCGTTTTGTGTGAGCGCCTGAAACCATTCGTAGATAGTCTGATAGCTCATTACTAGTGCGGCTTCAGGCCGGGGAAGTCTCGACCAAATCATCACACTATACCAGATCCTGGAAAAAAAGACACAAAAAATTCAGACCGACACTCAGCACCTATTTGTCGATTTCAACCCCGCATATTATGACAGCATGCATAGAGATGAGCTATATAACGCCATGTCTAGTTTCGATATTCCTGCAAAACTCGTCAGACAGTGCAGGATGACGATGGAGAATTATCGCTGCTCCATCAGGGTCGGTAACGAACTTCACAGTGACCTTGAATGTCAAAATAGGATTCAGACAAGGCGATGAGCTGTGATGGAGAAGGTCATGCCGACTTCCCTCTCCAAAACAAAGCCATGATCTTACAAAAGTTCGTACAATTGCCATTGCGGAAGACACTGACGTAATGGTCGATCACACCAAGGCGTCTGCTGGCATTCAGTCGTAGACGGTCAAAATTAACCTATTTCCGTGAATGAAGACAAAGCTAAGTGTATGCTGTCTTCAAGAGAGAACACTCACCATCACCCGAGAACCAAGTAAGCTATACGAATACTGTGATGGAAAACAAAAAAAGAAATACCATCAGTACCGTGATTAAATGTTACAGTATCCTGTCATAAAAGTAGCATAAGTAATAAAACCTCAAGATAATGAAATGCAAATGCGATCGTCGCCATCCTTTTCAAGCACATGGCAGCTAGGTCACTTCCTCAATAAACATCGAAATAATAAACGATCGCATGTGCAAATGATAAGATAAATTAACTGTAGGCTGCGAAGTAAAGATATGTTTGCCTTAAGAATGGTCTCAGACCAGACCTACTATGTCTAAGGACAGATTTCAGTGCGAGAGAAATAAACATTAAATTTTATTTAACTAAAAAAGTATTTTATTTTATTTTAATATATTAAGACGGGTCTTAACTCCGCATGGGCATAACTCCTGATGAGTAATAGTCCATGGCGGAGGATCGAGTGGCCTGAAGATCTCTCGTGCCGGCCCCACCACACCTTTTGTGGATCGTGTGGGCCAATGAAGATGAAATAAGATAAATGCATAATAACTCTTGCCAATCGTTGTTTCTTTGGGTTCAAGAGGCAATTAAATAGTAGAGCCCCTCTCGAAGGACCAAGCTGACTTCATATGACGCCTTGATCATCTTTCACCTGCTGTACGTACCCGAGAGACATGGACAATCTCAAGCTATTCAGTGACATCAGACATCAGCATGATCCATGAGAGATCTCCAAGCCACTCGATACTCCGCCATCGACTCTAACTCATCTCTAACTCATCCCAGCATCAGCAAATACGGCCACGGGCCTATTGAGGGAGCGCTGGAGTTCCATCTGGGAGGATAATTAAGTCATCTACAAAAAGAAGATGACTTACCCTCGACTCTCTCAATGTGAAACATTTCTCACCTCGGCTGCGCTGCAGCAGTCCATATATAATGAAAAGAAGAGGTGAAAAGGCGCACTCTTGGCGAAGTCCAACGCCCACGGTGAAAGTTGTTGGTTTAACACCGTTGTGCTTTGGAGAGAAAAGTTCTGCGGCCATCGTTGGGTCTGTCTGCTTTGATGGCATTTGGAGAAGAAGAAGGAACTGTACGGACTGTATGCATGAATCTTGCCAGGCGTCTACGACTTCAACTCTGGAGCATGTATGTAGAGCGCATGGACACCAAACGAAAGAGTCTTCAATGACGCACCCATGGACCTCATTGAAGTTCATGTTAGAATCTGGAAAATGAATTTGGAGGCCGGAGAGGCCTTGCCGTTTTGTTTTAGGCCTCAGTCCCCTAACTTGTTTCTATCTATCCACAGCCATCAACATACGCAATAACATCATCAATCACCACTTATTTTGATAAGCGTCATTAAAAGAAGAGGTGGCATGACTCTACCCTGAGGTACTCCGCTATTAGGGCATGCGCCGGGACTGGAGCGTAGTAAGTAAGTGTCTTGAATTCTACGATGAAGTTGTATGACTCGGTTCCGGCCACCTCTACCGAGTCACTGAGTGTATAATCATCAAGAAAAGCTCTGCACGACATCACTTTTTGAAGTTGGCATCAAATAGTAGGTCCCCTCCATTAAAAGTTCAATACACTCCAAGGAGCAAGTGGTTGCTGGACCACCACCAGTTGTAGTGCCACCCGAAAAATAAGAAGAGAGTAAGAAAATTGTACCCGTCCCCATAGTCCAACCACCGTCCATACATCCCGAGGCTCAATTGGCTCTCCTGCGTTTTGCATTTCGTCTCCTCTGAACCGAAACAATTCTTCGCTTCTTCGAACAATACACAAATATTAACTTTTAAAATTTGTACAACCCGAAATCAATTTCCCACCACCAACCCCTGGGTCAAGCGGACATCCCCTGGCCCAGTTATTCAAATGCGACTGGGTTCCACTAAATCCCGAGTCGCATCGCAGCACCCTTGACGAAAGAAATTTCCTTAAGATTTCACGGAAATAAAATCAAATAGAACCCAAAATTGTACATTTCCATCTCAGAACTCTTTCGACGTCTCCTGCGCCCAACGACAACAACAACAACAACAGCAGCAGCCACCACCAAGGTGACAATGGATAAATTCCTCCACAGCCATATTTCCCCGTTCTTTTGGGCAAAAATGTTCCCAATCAAAACCCATAAACAACACAAAACTAACCGACCGCAAACGTTTCGCTTCATTAAAATCGGATTAGTCGCCCTGGCGTACAATGCGGCGCTCGGACTCCGACCACCGTGGTCAGTTTCTCACGGTCAAGCTGAATTCGGAGCAGAAGCACTCACACACGCACGCACATGACAACGCATTGTCCATTTTGCATGAGCGCATTGCAACACACTCACCGCAATCCTTGCGCTGCGCAGCAGAACACGTTCGAGACTTAAGCCAGCGTCGTCGTTGTCGTTCATCATCCCGAGACGCACGGCCCAGGTAGAGCCGGTCGCATGTCGAAGCAGGGCGCCCTACCCCAAGACGGTCGCTCGGACGCTGGACCGGACAAAATTGTCATTAAAATCCATAAAAACGTTTTTGGGATGCTTGCGAGGAAGCAGAAATTGTGTCAATCCTTCCCCCTCCGTGTACGACCGACCGGCCGAGTGCAGAGGTTAATTTTCTTATTTTGTGGGGTCAACATCTTGGACAATGATTGTTGGGTAGAATTTGCGTTGCGATGGCCAGGCGAGCAATCAAGGTTCTACCTGACAAACAGGAATGATGCGCGCAAGCGGTAGTGGATGCTGGGCATCTGGCGTCGTTGTCGTTGTCGTCGCGTGAGGAAGCAACTCGCACCGTTCTGCGCGAGATCCTGCTTCTGCTGCCTGCTGACCTTATGGCCGTGTACGCACGATTTTGCATCGATAGCTGGTTTGGTCAATTAGGGATGTCATCCGCGCCGACATGAAGGTCAAGATTATCTCCTCGTTTCTTAAGTTTTTATCCCCCCTTGTGTGTGAGAATGTGAAGCAATTTACGCGACGAGGATGTTTGCACGCACGTGTGGAGACGAGGTTGGACGAATTTTTTTTTAGATGCTGTCACAATTTGATGACGCGCTCGATTTGAGGATATCTACCCCTTCCCGCTTTCGTCGACTTCGATTGAAGATTAATTAACCCTCAAAATGACTCCTCATCGGGCGGCAAATTCCTCTCGTAATCGGTTCCACGCCATCAAAGATCAATGAACGAGGCGAATGCCTCTCGCACTCTCTCTCTGCGGATTGTCATCATTTCATCGGATTGTTTGTTTCTCTTTGTCATGCCACACTTCATCCGCTTACCCCTATAACCCGACCCCGGTGGACCACAGATCATCGCACGAAACCCCTTCGTCTTCGGCACGTCGTTCCTCTTAAAGAGGTAATCGACCGCAAGGATACACTCAATCATCCCTTTTTCGAAAGCAGAAACCTCCGTCACAGGCCTCCGGGTTAACTGGGTCGATAATATGGATCTGCTCGTGCACTACGTCCTGCACTGCGTCGCACCACAGGTACTCCAAGCACAAGCGACGATGAGCAAGGGTAAGTGCCGCCGGAGAAGGGTACATAAACCGAAAACTACCACCACCACCGTCCTCGACCTCATCAGCAACGTGATCTAATTGTCTCGCCCGGGCGCTGTGCGCTGTGGAAGCTGTGAGATTGCACCACATGATCGGCTTAAGTGGCGCAATGAAAGGATTATGAGGATAATAGTCCCGTGAAGGGTGCAAACGGATCGCAAATGAATGGAAAACAAAAAAAAGTGAGAAACCGCTTTCCCACTTTTCGGTGACGATGTCCTTTCGTTCCCCGGGCCAAGACGGTGACGAAACACTATTCATCATCCTATTGGCAGGAGTGTATCTGTAAACAAGAGATAATAATCCGGGATACAAAAAATAAACCGACAGAAACAGGAAAAATCCGATTGAAAGGATGTATCTATCCCGGCATTGAGAGGTGCTGCTCACACTGGCGCGGCCGTTGCGAGTGCGACCGTGATTGTGATGAATTGGGTCCATTCATTCGCGGGATTCTTGCGTCAATGCGGATGGATGGGAGTTGTTTCGGGATGTTGGACGATGTGCGAAAAGGCGTTGATGCGCGTCAAGATGTTGAGAGCCGCCGCACACACTCCTCTGGCCCGGCCGCTTCACTGGAGTGGTGGATGGCTTTGTGTTGCCTTTTTGAGTGGGTTAGGAATTAATCAGCATGAAGGACCTTGTTTGTTGCACGCGGCCGTTTGCACGGGATGCGATGGGAGAGTCGTGGACAGACACCTGCTGCGCGCTAATACGCAGCTATGAGACAGTGCTAATCCTGCGTGGGATTTTTTGTAATTACGCAGTGTATCTGTGCAAGGTGTCGGGGGTTAGTTTGAGGCTTGTGGGAAATGGTGTTGATGTTATGGGCACTTGGCGTGAATAGAAACGTCGAATGATTGTGTGGCGTGAAGTAAGGGGGAAAATGCTTTTAATCGATGGAAGCATCAGCAAGCAATGAAGGCGGGAAATTGTGGAAGGGGTGCGAGTTTCAGATTATGTTTGATAAACAGGGATCAACGTGCAAATAAGTGGTGTAGATATGTTTTATGTACAATCCTTCACGCTCTGTCCGTTTACACATGCCTACTCATCTAATTCGCGACGCAAGATCGGGGAAAAATTCAAAAATCGAAACATTAGCCTGACATTTGAATTCGTATTATTCACGAGTAATGGCTGGAACGGTTAAGGAGATGACGTCTACTACTTCTTATTTACAGGTAACACGACGAGGACTGCTACTGCGTCCACTATCATCAGATGAGGGAAATATGCCATCAATTGGCGATATGGAATAAAACTGGCGTACTTCACCTGACAATCCACTTCGATTTGAACTTCGGCATGTCGCACCCATGTCCAACTAAAGGGCTACCACTCTTGCGCCGATATTACGCACTGGGCGGAGGCGTGTAATGTGCTCTTTCTTCGCTTTCTTAATATGGCGCTACAGTTCGTGGTGAAGTGCGATCTCTGACTAAATGCCTCCAGCTACGCACACTAAGTTATTTGCGGTCCTTCTCGAATTGAGTGCCTCACCTTAGATGTGGGCGTTCTCCGTTGCGTTGCCCTACATTCTCGGTGTCAAATTTCCTAAAAACATGAAAGTTTTATTGAGATAGTGGTTGAGTGACTTATACAAAGGGGGGATCATATCCTCGCACAACGTCTCTTTTGGGGTACAGTGGGAAAGCTGAAACCTCTCTTTGTAGCCGGCACAAAATTGTATAACTCCCTCTTATGCTCGCGCAAGAAACTAGACATCGGTCTGTAGAGCCATGCCATGTATCGACATGATTTTGATTTCGTAACAACTTCTTTTTTGGTTCCATATGATGTACATTTGAGCGTTTCTTTTTCTACTGCTTTCAACAAAAGTCGGGTTTGGCACATCAACGCATCAGACTTCAACAGACAACATACTACGACTTGCATCTATTATCACCAGGATTGAAGCACCACGTCAGTAATTATTGTTAACTAATACATCAGTATATAAAGCTGCTTCCAAATGAAACTAATTACACCTGAGCCTTAATGACTGTTTTCTACTATGTATTCCCATGCCTGCAGTCCCATTTTTTTTCTATTTTTCAGTGCACACACAACCAACAGACTGATCGAAGTAATTAATGCTATTGTTTACTGCTAATAAGTACTCCAATTCAGTGGTATTAGCTTCTATAAGTTTTCATATGAGTCAAGTCGATTTTAAGCAACCAAAGCCACTACTTGTAAGTCGGTACTGGTTCAGTGAGAACCAAGTTAGCACTATGTGCCGCTTTAAGGCCACAGCTCTATATTCTCATCCAACCTGAGGTATTTAAGAAGGACATTCGTTTCTTAATATCCCTTGCACAGATCTCATCAACTGAGTTGAAAAAGGATCTACCAAGTGCTCATTGTATGACACTAGCAGGCGCAAGTAAAATGGGTTATGGTATGTCTCCCTATCAGCTATGTTCCTGCAACTGCTATTATGTGTGTTGTATGAGGTATCTAATTTGGAGGCATCGGGTGTTTTCATAAGCGTCAGACTGAAAAACTGCATTATCCATGTTCATTAATGCAGATATACGATCATACTAACTTTGGTGAACTGCAGCACCAACTGTTCATAAACGTCAATAGCTCATCGAAGTCGGGCAGATTGTGCAGTCTTTATTTTTTGACTGCGAACTGGGTCGATGGAAGACAAATATTTTGTACTAAAGCTAGCCTGCAGACAATCTGCACCGTGTGTGTGTTCAAAAACGCATGAGAAAAGAAATGCCACCAATCCAGCGATATCATAACGATGCACTTTCATGATATATGTATGTACAAAGCACAGTTTGTCAGTCCGGCTCATCAGAGATTAGCGCTACTGGACCTGTTGTTAAATGCGTTTTTTTTTACTTAAATTCTGCGCACTAGGTTTTATATGTCCAATGTTTGTGAGTACCTATGACGTGATTGAACTGAATTGAAACCGTATTGCAAATGGCAATACGTAGCCACGAACTTACCTTCAGTTTGGGGAATGTCTTCAGTCCACAACAAAAATAAAATATGTACATAAGTATGTAATGTAACAGATGAAGAAAAGTGTACCACAAATATTACCAATATCGTTGTCTTAACCTGGCTGGACATTTCTTTAATTAGAGGATTCTGAAATTGGCTTTCATTTCAATTGATGCCTGAAAGCCTACATCATCAGCTCTCACCACATCAACACCGAATAGCTACCACCTGACTCGAGCAAGGACGGGACATTGGCATAAGCATTGGCTCTGCACTGTCGTCGTCTTCTCCACACCTGCCGAGGTGTACAGTCTAATGTTGTCGCCCTCCTTCATTGGTCTAGGAGCCATCCGGTTTTCATGTCTGGTTCAGTCACCATTTGCCGTTGGGTAGTAGGTCAGTGTAGTAGTCTGACTAGGGTATCACAATGGACCAACATATAGTCTAAGTGTCTGACTCTACCTAACCTAACCATCTGTGAAGATTCCACTACAAATTTGACATCCGTTGCGTGGCAAAAAATTAATACAGAGGCCTGAACATGAATGAATTCAAATTGTACAAAATGCTAGGTTACATAAAGAACCTTTTCATCGCAAAGTTGAAGTTATTTATTTCAGCTGGGCTTATTTCAGTTTGAATTTTACCCAACGGCCGGTTTAAACATTCACTCAAGTGAGAATATGGAATCACGTAAGAATAGAAAATCAAAATTTCGGATTCAATGAAAATTAAAAAAAGGCTCTGCAGTCAATACTTTTCCAATCTTTCAAATTAAAAAAAAAATAACTGAACATTTAATATTGATGCAACAATAATTGAATCATCATCATCTTCAGTGACCCGCATGATCCACTAAAGGGGTCGCGAGGACAGTAATTGAATACATGACGAAATACATTCGGACACCAGTGAGAATCTAATCTAAGAAAATTAAGTCAGATCAGTGTGCATACAAACGCACAATTTTTAAGTCGATATTAGAAGCAGATGCTAAAGCAGGAATTGGTGTTTAACGAGTTAAAGGAAGTCTTTACGTTGAGACTCAAGTCTGATAACGGGCATTAAGACTTTTCTAATTCAGAGTGTGCCACAAATCGTAAATGCTTTCTCTCATCTAGAAATTTGCTTATCCTGTTGAGATGGCGAATGAAACCGAAACCTGAACGATAAGCAAAAGAGCATAGCTGATTCTTGGTGCTTCTCCTGGTGGATGAAGGAGAAGACACATCCACAACACAAACTGCGAGCTGTACCAAGATGTGGATGTAATTCGAAAGGCAAACATCCGTCGACTGCCCTAGCTTTGCGCATTGAGCGCATGGACACAAAAGGTAATTTCCAGCTAAGAGAGTCTTCGAATCCGAGCCAACTTGTTCGAGAAGGAGAGGAAGGCCGAACCTCCGGTATAAAGACCAAGTAATCGCGGACGCAAGATAGCTTAGCCTTGATGACTGGCCAAGACCCTCAACAATGGGAGGCAGCTATTGCTCAGACTCAGAGCAATTGACATTCATTTATGTTGTCCCCTCTATTGTTCTCACCCGATTGGGATAATTAAAATTTTTCTGTCAACTTTGAACGACGATGTTACCGCAGTCACCTCTCAGCAGTTTATGTAATTTCACTACTCGCTGTTCATATCATAAATCGCCGAGTTAAGTCATAAATACATCCGTCGCAACCGCAGGAAATGTTTGCAATAACGTAGATACTAGCAAAGGCCGAGAAAAATAACTCGTTGAACAGTTCTCCATACTGACGTGTCCATTTACAAAATACTAATTAAATGTGAAAATGTGCAATCCCACATTGCTGACAAATCGATGGATGTCCAATCTGATTAAAATAATCCCAGCCTTGCACATGTACTTGCGATTACTTCGCCCTACAATGATGAGTAACACAAAATCCTAGATGTGCTTCACACCAACTGTTTGGTTTATTTAGGCGTTGCTAATTCTAGCATCAGATTATTAGTGTTATACAACGATTTGCATCACGAATGATGGCGACAACGATTAAGGTCGCACAACATGTTGAAGAAGACCTCAATCAACTGGCGACATCAACTATGATGTCTTGTTAGATGAAGAAGCTTGTTGGTTGAGACTTTTGTCACATATACAATAGCAATACCACTCCCTAGTTAAGCTAGTAACATAAACTAGAATACAGCAAGCGTGCAAGGTGCCACTGGTGGATGCCCGGTGGATCCGGTGTAAGTAAATCTTCTATCTTGGAACTTCTTCCATGATTCTTTAAATACTCGCTGTACCCTGGTGTTCATTGACACCAATGGACTCACCGCAGCCGCAGCCGAGTTGAAATTTCAGCAAAACACTTCACCGTGGCAAAACAGACAGCATTTCGATTTAATTGATTGACATACTTCTCAAAGGAATGTGGAACCATCTGTGTTTCTGTCAGCACTCCATCTATGTGAATCTGTAGGAACCTCTCGAAGACGACAGGACCACGGTAGCCCAGTTTGACAAAGCCATAAACTCAAATTGTGTCCAACCATCATCAGCAAGCGAAGAGCCCTCCGCTACTGGCCCTTAAATTTCTGATTACATTCCTCCCCCCATTCCCCACCCCATCCCTCAGTAAAAATAACTTCAGTAGTTGTTGCAACTTTTGAACATTCGCTTTACGACCTACCATAAAGCTACCGATTGCAGAGCCGTCCCCCTTAAAGCGCCGATAGTACACCTTAAAGTTACTCATGCCGCACCACAGAGTCTGTCCGTGACGGTCCTGTGTTGAATAAAATTTATGACCATGGTCAACTTGAAATCCGCTCGTCGGACAAGGGATGATAGTTTCTAAAACCGAAGAGAACCGAACTCCAGACGTGTCCCCCCTGTCCATTGAACCACGTTACACCGCCCACCCAGTGGTAGTGGTCTTACATACATATGTGAATGTACCACCATCGCCAGCAGCAGCCCCTAGCGATGCAGCAACACAAAAAAAAAACAACAAAAAAAAAGGAAAGCTTCAGCGTTGCCCATCAGTTTAACCGCGATGACATGGCCTGGACTATGGCTTTTACACTACTATCACTGAACCCATCGGTCAGATGTGGATAAAGGAACGAAGAGGAAAAAAAAAACTCGATATCCCATCCCCCCGAGCGCACATAGTACACCCACACCGCGGTGCCTATGTAGTGGCAAGCACATAGCGGAGGCCGAGGAGAGACCAATGTAGGTACGCAAAGAGCGTCTCCGCAGTAAGTCCTCCAATGTCACTCCCACCTGCCACTACTTAGCTGCCACCCACAATCATCATCTTTATTATTATCATCCGTTACGACCCCTGCAACCTAACTGGTTGACTTGGGGTTGCGCGCACTTTCTAACCCTCACAAAGTTAATTTTTCTCTCCTCTCCGGAGCGACAGGGATGCATGTGCTATCTACCGACGGGGAACTCTCGCCAGGCCACCACCGCGCCGGATTTTCACTCCAACAAGGGGATGCACTCCCAATTGGCAAGAGCGAGACCGTACAATGTTTGCGTCTCGATCTCAAGGCGGAGTCAAACAAACCCACCATTGAACTAAACTTAACGAAACCACCTCTCGCACACAGTCGCGCTCTCGAGCACGCACACCGCCACACTCTCGTGCAACGAAAACCGAATAGAGTGGAAAAAGAAAAAAAACGAAACAGAAACCGACTCAGCTCTCTGGCACTTGGCACCCAATGTAACTTAGGTCAGCGGGGGTATGAACTGAAAAGTTAAAACCAACCAACCCTGGCCAACTCTTGGCAGAATGCTATATACACTCCGTGCTCTCTCCACCTATTCTCCATTCCATTCTTCCTTTCTTCGTGCGCCTTTTCTGTGACTTTTTTTTCTGTTTTTGTTTCTCGTGGTGCCAACACTTTTGGCCGAATGCGAGCGAAAGAGTACGAAGAGTCGTGGCACTCTGCGGCCCCATTCACCTACCTATTAGATACATTTCTATCTTATTGTGCGGCTAGAGGTGGTGTACGTGAACAGTTTTTTGGGGCCAGGAGTGCGGCGCGACGTGGAGGACACGGAAATGTGCACTCGTTTTCACACTAATTTCTCGAAATCGGTGTTGGTTGGGATTTGTGCACAAAAGATATTCTGATTGGAATATACTGTGTATCTGCATATCTACTATGGGTCTGTGAATGTGTGCAGGGGAGGGGTGGGCGAATACAAAAAAGAAAAAAGAAAAAATGGGGAACACAAGCTTTGTGGGGCGACTGTGTAAGCCTCCACATGAATGACCGATATCTTGTGGCGTTCGGGTCTCTCTGTTGCGTGGGGACTGGGGACACCCACCGTCACTACAACCACGACCACCACAACTGATACTGAATCGAGAATAATGAGAGACAAAAAGTATCTGTTTCATTGCTAATTGGATAAAATATGTGATGCTGGCCAATCAGAAGGGGATTAGTGGAAGACGGGCTTAGGCTTTCTTTGTCGTCTCGCACGACCGCACTCGTTCGTCGTTCGAAAACTGAAAATGTGTGGCAAAGATTAATTGGGCGGCAGGAGGTGTCTGCGGTTAGATTATGAAATGTAATGATATCCGAGTGATAAATTTGACTATGGGAGGTGTTATTATTCTTTGTGTGTGGAGTGGGTGGGGAGGGGGTGTGAGGACTGCGACATCAAAGCCGATTGGAGGAGACCACATAGGAAAAAAATGATTGCATTTCTCGCCTCACTGGAGAACGGCATCTTCGGTTTTGTTGGTAATCAGCCGGCATTTAGAGAGCATTTAGAAGATTCCGCAAGGGGATTATGGATGCTTGATTAAGGTCTGGTGTGTTTGCGTTTGAAATATACGAGGCAATGCAATGAGTCTTATCGCGAGCGACTAATCTTCGCAGAGCCTAAAATGAGTGGATGGTTGAAAATTGGCTTTGTTGCAGATGATTAATCACAATTCACAGCTGCACGGGATTTTCATAAGAGCAGTGTGGGGAATATCAGGTGACAAGCACCCGTATCAGCTGGGACAAAGAGAGGTCGAAAAAACCTGTCATTGTCGGGTTAATGCGACCTGATTCTTTAGCACGTACTTAATGAAAAGTGGCACCGTTTTTTACTCATCATATAAAATGGCATCCTTGTAACAAATTCTCAGACAATTAACATCTTTTGAGCCGCAGTTTGACTCATTTCATTTCCGATCATACCTAGTAACCATACTGACCTCTCTCGAACATAGGAGCCTTATGCAATGACAGGGTTTCAACGACATCATTAGTGAACTGCGTGAGAGAAGTCGTAAAACAGACTTGTAATGTGCTTGGAAGGATTCTGCTCAGAGATAGGTTAGCAGCAAGACTGGTAGCTGTCACGTATCACTTAGGTCCTAATGATGACACACTGTGATGAAAGAGGAAGAGCTTAGTTGCTGTCTTCAATCAATAAGTATATCAAGGGAATATTTACTTGATTATTTATTGTAATCCTTCTAAATGAAGTGAGACTACAACTTGTTGGGCTTAGTTTCCACAGAGACTTTTACGACTTTTTGATGTCGATTCCGAAGGCGGCCATTTATAACCTCTGACAATCAGTGGGACAACGCAATAGAGGACGAACACGGAACCGATGGCGCACACAAGTGGGGAAGGACCTGAAAGGAATATCGTAGAAGCTGGAGAGGTTTGCTGTCTGGCCAGGACCAGGTCCACTCCCGACTGTAGCCTCAGTAGAAGAAGACAATCAGCGACTCGAGTGAAGTGTCAGAGAAGTGAGGACATTAATTGGCGTGTCTCGAATCGAAAGGACCTTCATCTAGTAATAGTCTTAAACGTTTTACCAGCATTCACTAGACCACGGCAACCATGCTGTCCACTCGCACTGAGACGAAGGCGTAGATACTTGTGAAAAAAAATCATTTTTACAAGAATCCCTGTGAGTTAACATTAAAAGGCTTTACTTTAAAGCGAAGATTTCAAGGGACTTTTTTTCATCAAACCTTCTATTATCCAGATGAGTTTCATGGAGTTAAGGGGAATGCATCGTAAAATGAGTATTTACTCCTTTCTACTTCTCCTGTGACTCCTTCTGGACATAGAACTGTCGACTTGCGAAATGAAATCTTTGACAAGACAGTAGTCTATGGCGGCTGAACTCCTGATATGAAAACTAAGACTGACAAGAGATGGAGTACCCTTGAGAGGAAACCACAGCAAATCTGCATTTGATTGGACTTAAAGGAAAAGCATAAAGTTAGAACGATTAGGTGACTCCCTTTAATAACACAGAAAGAAAATCTCAGATGGTCTTTCTTTGATTTGAATTGAAGTTCTTTATCATCGAATTGTTGTGCGATATTATGAAAATAGCTTGTGTTGTTAATTAAACCCAGACGCACTACGCCACGTCGCCCACTCTTAAAACTCGCTCAGTTTAAAATTACCACTACTTCACCACATCAAATCTGAGCCTTAAATGTAATTTAAAATGTATTGTGATACTTCATCTTCAACGAAGAGCAACGAGAACAACTCAGAATTGTTCAAAAAACAGAATTAAGACTCCAAACCCATTTCCTTAATGGACATCAAAATGATCAGAATGTAGAATAAAATGCCAGTCGTGACCTAGTCGGTTCCAGGTCCTAACTTACCAACTTTTATAACTCACGGCTCCACCTCTTTTGAGTCACTGACAATGCTCAAAGAGTATTCACCGCTTGATGAGGCTTCTCAAACATCAACTTCTGAGTCGTCATAAAACTGTAGGTCCCATCCACTCGTGATAGAATAATAGCACGTCTAAACTAGTGTTTGCTTTGGAAGCTAGGCCTAAAGGCCCATATAGTCCCTTGCATGGGCTGCGTAGTGTCAAAAAATTGGCAACTCATATGCCCTAACGGCAGAGAGCGAGAGAGACAACAAATTAGGCCCACACGTCGAATCCATCACTACGGATGAAGTTGGTCAACTTTTAACGTTTTCATACTTTGACAGTTCTTTTCCCAACAAAATCATTGCATTCTGTTGTTTTTGTAGCGGGGTTGGATGGATTTCGGACGCAACATACATATTCACTGGGCACTGCTTCGCAATCTGGCAAATACAATTTTTGCGTATTCTAAACGCAGCGGATTCTATTGGTTTGGCGCTTTAGTCAATCTCGGAATGTCCTGCCACCGATTTTATTACCAACTCTTACTTTATCCCTGTTGCATACTTACTTTGGTAACATGTCAAATTATAGGTTCCAGGCGTGGCGTGCTTCACTGCTCTATTCTTACATATAAAATTTTAAGCAAAATTGAAGTTGAGGGATAAACTTCGAAGCCATTTATTTTACATTTTGATAATATCGACGTCCATTAAGGTTCCCTAAGTAAATAAGAGACTTGCAAAACCTCGCAAAATTGCTGTTAGTGCTGCCAATTCTTGGAAAATTTAGTTTTTCACCGAAATTGTGACGTTTTTGTTTTACTGATGATTTTTTGCTTGAATGTCAGAGTTATTTAGTAAAAGTAGTGAAATTTGAACAATATCTTAAACTTTCGTTTGGCTGTTGTTAAATGTCACATCATGTTAATGGCAGCACTGCTTTGACTATGTCCACTCTTTATAAAGTTCACAAGTAGTTCAATCTCCTTTTGGAAATCATATTTTGTAGTGGACACAAAGTGGGTATACAGCCCAAAGCGCATATTAAAGCCCTGGAATCTTGCTCATTTGAACACTTGAACGCCACGAACAGCAGATGTTATCCGACAGCTCTCTTGACACTCGTCCAAGTTTCATAGATCTGTACGAAATGGACACCTCTGTACAGAACTGCGGGTAGCAAGACAACCGAAAAGTGCTAGAAACCACATTTTCGGAGATTTAAGACTATTATTCGGTACCCAACTGGCTTGTCAGATTACAGGGGTTGCCAGGGCTCGGATTACTGCGGATCCGCTGTAATTTTAAATTTGTCCAAAATAATAATCGAGCATGGACTCACCTAGAGGCATATGAACTTGTTCTTTTGATAGATCAGCTTGGTTTGTTATTTCTGTTAAAAGTAGGCAGATACCAATGAAATACACCATATATTCACTTCCCTTCAAGCTACACAAATTGCCATGGGACTGTACGGAATATAATCCAGTTTCAGGTGCTTTCCTCCTTTTTTTTTGTGGAGTTGTAGACCGTGGATTACGCTGTCAACAAGGTCAACAGCCCTCAACAAGGTTTCAATCATTCTCTCTATCATCCTGTCCTGGATTCTTTCAATCCTGCTTCCCATTTGCTATGACATCTCGTGTATGCTTAAAGTTACTCATCCATTCTTGAAGTCTAGCAAATACAGAATTAATCTCCGCCCAGTACACAAACTGCATCACAAGTTGAGGGTGAAATGCAGCCGGATTCTGCAAGTGTAAACTTTTCCTCTAAATGTCGAGTACCGACAATTGTGCTAGAATTTCCGACTGGAGTTTTACTCCCCATAATTTGGGGCACGGATGTACCCATTTCATGGAATTTTGTTCACTCTTTTCTCGGCAGCGTAAAAAGATAACGTTTTAGAAGTCCGCTACAGTGTGGATATCTTCCATCACAACACTGAGTCTGGGCTCATTCTCGCGCTTGTGGAATCAGAAGTTCAGAACCAGGCTGTGTGAACATTTTCTCCATGTCACATGTCACCCTACAAAGTTGGATACGAGGAAACAATAAAAAAAAAACATATCTAAAAAACCAATTTGCCATCAAGCGCCAAAGACCAATCTCAAAGAGCCTTGGCCTTCATTAGGCGCATCTCCAAAACGAAAAACCCTCCAAATAGCTCCATCTGCTCAACGTCGGCTCTCCCCGAAAAGACCCTAGATCCTATCAATCGATACCTTAAAGCCAGTTCCCCCAACCCTCACGAAAGGCTTTAACGCATTCATCCCAACAGCAGGCAGGCAGGCAGTTCCATTGACGGATTTCAATTGGAATCGACAAATTTCCTCTGAAAGAAAACTTCATCAGCAATCCATCTTACCAGAATCCCACTAAAAAAGAATCCATCATGTTAAAAGAGGAATTTCCAATCAGAAGATACACATTCATCCGCTATCATCCCACCAGAAACTGCAACTCATCAAGTTAAGAAAAAAAAAAAAAAGAACTGAAACACACACATGCTCGCTCCGAAATTGAGTGAAGAACACACAGTGAATGTGTGTATCTATCTATCTATCTCGGCGCTCAATCTTAACGAAGAAAATTTCAATCTTTGCTAAGAAGAAGAAGTAAATAAGAAACCTAAGAAAAATATCTCAAAGGAGCCTCAGATACACACACACACCGAAGGGGTGGGATATTAATTCAAACCGCTACATTTCTCGTCAGCGACGATGATGAATAATCAAACAGAATTTCTCTCCTCTGCGTGCGTGTGTATGGTTCAAGTCATGCCATACTCCTTGCACCCCCAAAGAATGAGAAAAACGTATCTGACTCTGTATACACACCACCACACCATCGCCACCAACACCACCACCACCCAGTGGTTCGGTAGTACGTGAGTTTGTTTTTTCTTCTTGCTGTGCTCACTCTCAATGGAGGAGGAAGGCAAGTCGGAGCGAGACTGTCGAGTATCTTATAGGTCTTGGCCCCATGGGTGCGCAGAGGACGGCGAATAAAAATCCACCTCTACCTCTCGAACTGATGTACATATCCACCACTCCGTGCAGTCGAAGAGAGATGGCAAGCGGGTAGGGTCGCCGGCAGCGCAACAGAGATGGAGATGGCGCTGGGATGGTGGTGGTGGTGGCTGAACGAGTATCTATGTGTTGTATATGAGAGATGTGTGATGTGTCGTTAGGTCGAGCAATCGGTCGAGTCGGGTCGGGTCGTGTACCTTTTGCACCGAATGTTTTGCCAGTCAGGCTCTAAAAGGCCTTTCGAACAGCTGAGTTTGTCGCATGGCGCATTATCATTTATTTATTCGCTCTCTGTGATTTTTTTCTTCTTCTCCTTTTCATTAACTAACTTGGACAAAAAATGTTCATAATTTTATTTTGCGTACAAAGTCAATGAAAAAGATACACTTTTAGTCTTACGGAAAAGAAAATAATATTTTATTCGAAAAAATTTAAAACGAAAAAAAAAAATATAGAAAGATAAACGAAATCATCTTCGGTTGAGCGCTGGATTTAGATTGAGAAATTTTTTTTGTTTTCTTATTTTTTGTTTTCCAATCCCGAAACGTCGTCCTCTCGTATCCGATCGTGATCAGCAGTGCGAAAGTGCGAGTGCAAAGAATCTTTGACAACAAATCATGTGCACGAGGAAGTGTCGGTGAATAAGAGAATAAATTGCATTAAGTGATCCTGTGTGAAGTGACCGTGCTTGTTTGCAACAACAACAGCAAATAAAAAAGATATCAAAGAAAAAATAAAAATAAAAGGAAAATTCGAAAGTGTGACAAGTGACAAGTGTGAAAACTCTAGTTGCGATCTGCAAACTCCGGCAAGGAGTTGTCGTCCTTCTTTCACGCCACATCCCCCGAAACCGCCAAAATTATTACCCACAATTCCCTAAGTGTGTACGGGGGTGGCGTTATGTGCGCCTCTCCGTCCACAGCAACGGGCTTCTTCAATCCCAGGCCTCAGCCGTCCGCCGAGCTGAGCGCCCTCGAATTGGGATTCCCGCGTAGCATGGCACTGGTCGCCCCACCACCGCCGAGCGCCTGGCATGACCCCAATCTAAGTGGACACTTGCACGGTTCGGTGCCGAGTGTTGGCACCGGCGGTACAACACCATCCGGTACATCGATCAAAGAGGATCTATCCAGCCTCTCGGGCAATGGTGGTGGCGGTCATCATGGCGGCAACGGTGGCAATGGCAACAATAATGCTAACGGCAACGGTAACAGTGGCAACACAAACAATACATCATCCGGGAACGGTCTTGTGCCGATCATCAAGGACTACAAAGATTTCAAAGACTGCCTGCCATCAAGTGCAACGCCAAATTCACAAGCGAACAGCAGTTCGCAGAGCAGCAATGGCGGCGGATCACAGATTGATGTGAAAAATCAAAATATCGAGTGTGTGGTGTGCGGTGATAAGAGTTCGGGGAAGCACTATGGACAGTTTACCTGCGAAGGTGAGTACCTCTTTTGTTTCATCTGTCTCTCTCCCCCCATTTCCGTCAAACATTTTCCCCGTCAATCCGAGTGTCAAGCGGCTGACGGTGATGATCTCGTCTCTGTGTTTTTGTTTTGTTTATTTCTGTTGTCTGAGCGATCCCATGAACGCCGCTCGATCATCGTGATGACCATTGAGGAGTCCAGCATCCAACAATCATTGAATATCTTCGACTTGTCAAGAATAAGTCAATAACAATGGGTGCGCGCACGCGATTTTTCCCCTCCCCACCTAGCTGCCTCCCCCACCGTAGCATACCTGCGACAGCAGACCAACAACTAACCACGGGTGTGGGAGGAGTGTTTTTGACAGGTCATAAATAAGCTGGCAGTGTGAATTATGGGAAAAAAGAACGACGAACGAATGAACGATCGACTGAGGCGCTCGAGCGCTGCTGCCGCCACCAGCCCAGCGAGAGAGATGGTGATGTGTGGTGGTGGTTCTTGAAGCGATCTGAAGTGAAGTGCGAAGCCAAAGTAACCGAGCTTCGGCTTCGGCTACGTGGAGTGCTGTGTGATATGGACGAGCGGATTTTGTGCAAATCACGGTACTGACATTTGAAAAATAGGTTTTTCCCTCGCAGATTGGTTTTCAAGAGTGAAGTAGGGTTCGCCCGATATGCTGTGTGTCGCTCCTTGATGATGGAATGCGTGCGCGTTTGTGTGCAGATGCGTGTGGGCAGTGTGTGGAAACTATTTGACACACTTATCTATTGGGGGGTGAACCCAGGCACTATCATCAGTTTGGTTTGACTCTCAGGTTTTCTAAGACCTGCCGAGCCGTGCTGGATTTACAGAGAGAGGTGCGTCCAAGCGCAAGATTGACTCTGAGGGTGTTTAAGGTTTTCTAAGCCGCAAAGAGCCGGCGACCATGATGTTTTATAATCCGTATTGGGCCGTGCAACCGCATTCGTGCCACTGTCCTTCTCCTTGCCATCGAAATTGGCTTGATTAGCCATTGCAACAGTTTTGCACTCGGAATGTTGCGCAAGATCCTCTTGCAATCGTGATAAATTCGCTTGCAATACAGGCAGAAGCAGAAGCTGGATCAATTTGCATCGGAGTCACTATCATGTCAAGAGATATGAATTGTCACCTCCTCTGATCACAAGTTAAAATAGGACAAAAATTGACAAGGAACTGCGGAACCATTCACTTCAAAGCTTTCCATTTAACTCCCGCAGGTTGCCTCAAACTCTTTGAATTCTCTTGCGACGGTTCTTCAGAGAGTCAAAAACGAATGTTAATTTCAAAGAACAGCTCAGAATGTACTCACATTTTCAAGCTACCGCGATTTGGTAACTCTCCTTTGGACCGCATTCATTCGTCTCGTCCTTTGATTACAAAGGCGTAGCTCTCCTTGAACTCTACGAATTCTCTCGCGACGTTTCTTCAGGGAGTCAAAAACTAAATTGTATTTAAAAGAACACCTCAGAATGTACTTGAATGTTCATGCTAACGTTGTCCAAGTCCAAGTTAACCAAGTAATCTCTTGTCCCACAGAAATAACCCTGGGCACAAAGTTGCTCTTAGGAAACCTCGACCTGCCTCTGTGCTCGATGTCGCCTAGTTTGAGATTCAACTTCATGCCCTTTCCTACTCGAATGCTGGAAATTTGACCCATTTTTTTCATCTCTAACCTCGATAGTTGCAAATTTTTGATGACCATTCGCCAGTCGTAACTTTGAGAATCTCGCTGAGAGTCCCAACTGGGTAGCACCTCCAATAAGCAACTGAAACATGTTCAAAAATGCTTTAAAACATGTAGACCGAAAAGAATTTGAATCAAATTTGACGTTTATCTAAAAGGTTGTTGCTTGCTATCTCAACAAGTTTCCAAAAAAAAAGATTGCCCCACTATCTAGAGAGATTTGGAAGGGATTTAAATCTCCCCATCAACGTCTTCATCCGAAAAACCGATCTCCTAACCATTGTTTACCTTATCCGAGTGCAAAGTGCAGTCGAAATCGTATCGGAGAACAACGGATTATCAGCAGAAGACAGCAATTACGGAGATCCCTTTGATAAATGGACACCGTATCGTTGATGTGTGAATTGCTTTATCGATTTCTAAGAATATTCTCTTCCTCTCCTCCTATCTATATCGTTTTCAATGTTCACAATGAATTATGAAGTCATTCAGAGACACAGAGAGAGAGAGAGCGAGAGATGCTACCCATAAGTCCACTTTGCATACAGACGTCGGCAGCGCATCGTCCCTTCAACAATCAATCTGATCTGAACTTCGCTTTGCTTGGCGCGAGGTAAAGATACAGAATCCTCGTCTTAAGTTACACAGTTTCTTAAACCAAAGACGAAAAAAAAATGTATCTCAACAATAATTTACGATGTCAAAACAGGCAGTAATGATAAAAAAATGATAATAACCCCGTTGGCCGTTGTAACAGAGCAGAGTGTGTGCGCGAGCGTGTGTGTATATCCAGTGCATTGTATCTCTCTGTTGTTCTGTCGGCACGTCGCAGTCATAATGATAAGATTCTTATCACCTCCGGAGAAGAATATTACACTGAAATTGAGGAAGAATTGTATGGAAGAGGATAACCTCCCCTTTCTTCGTCGGCGCGGCGAAACACAACACCGATGAAAGTGAGTCAAGCGAAGGGTTAAACCGGACTCCTTTGTTCTGCAATAGATTCCCTCTGATCCCTCTGCACCCCGGTTGTGTTGTCTATCTTCGATTAGAGAAGCGATACAGATCTTGTATGTAAGTGCAAAAATTCTTTTCAGGAACAAAAAAAAATTGTTCTCATATTGCACCGACACACAAGACAAGATGCTTGCTCGTAGGTACATGCAACAGACTCGCGCCTCGGATCATCTCGTGCGCGATCGCATATGAGTGCGCTGTTGGTCGAGAGTGTGCGCCAGAGTTGTGAGTTTCATCAAAAAGATTAATTGACGTAACAAATATCTACGTTCTATCTTCGTTAGCCCTCCTAGTCTACGACGACGAGGACGGCGGCTCATGCACACGGGCGAGGAGACCCACTTGAAGGTGTGTGTACATCGGGGACTGGATAAAATCCATCCAAAGTTGAGGATGAAGTGAAACAACAAACACGAGGATGAACAAGACCTGAAAATCCAACATCTGGCCAATATTCCGCTTCGTCTCTGTGTCCCGCCGCACCGCGCCGAGCATTGTTCGCGTCTCCTCGGTTTCGGTTGTGTCTTTTGTTTTTCTCTTGTTGGCTGCTTTGGGTTTTTGATTTTGAAAGAAGAGCGATCCTGAAGGATGATGGGGTGGAGGAGGGGCAATGGTTATCTGGCAAACCCTTGCAAGAGCCGTTTACATCATAACATTGGCACATACCAATAATCATGCAGCAGCACCACCGCTGCTGCCGCTCTGATGATCTGAGAGATACTAGCGCTGTTCTGTTCTTTCCTCGGATTGACGACCAAGACGCTGACGCTGATGATGATGACGATGATGAGATGGTGATGATCCTTCACGATGACGAGGTCAACAATTTATTTTGAAAAAAAAAAAATGTTTTAATCCTGTTTTCTAAAACGACAACAAGCCGAGCGACGAACAACAACAGGAGGACAAGACACCACGACGAGCGGATTCGAGGAAAACAAAACGACCGCCGCCACGCCGCGCCGCGGAGAGTCAAGAGAAGGGATGAATGACTGTGACTCTGTCTCACTCAAGAGGAGGGACACAACGCTAAGCGATTTATTTCTGCTTCGTTAGATCTGATTATTATTTTGATGAGTTGTCGCGCGGTAGTCCTTTTTCCTCTCTGTTCTCTGTCCCGAAACCGGCTGCAGAGGAGCCCGCTGCTCGCTCGCTCGCTCGCTCCTTCTGTCCCAGTGTCTGATTATTTCGGTGGACATCATTAATTATGAGTTGTTGTGTGCCGGTCGGTATTCATGTTGGCTTGGACACTAACCAAGTGTGTGCAGCGTAGTTATCCGATTGTGCGCTTGGCGCGTTAAGGCAAGAAGATGCACGGATGTACAGTGCATATATGAGCTGCGATCTAGGCGTGTAGATACGTGGGAAATTCTGAGATATTCTCCGTTGTGGAGCGCACCGAAATGAATATTGCGTATGGAAATTTTGTGTTCGTCTGACGCTCAGGAGATGCGTGTGAGATGCTTGAATATTTTATGACCTCAAGGTGTTGGAATGGACGGCGGAAGAGATTTATTGAATGATGAAAATGTCGTCGACCAAAGGGGAGGGGGGTCATGTGATGATTTTTTAATGGTCACATTGTTGCTGATGGTCGACAGCAGAGTGTCGTGTGCGACGGCATTGCAATGCTCGTTGGCTTGCAGTGTGTTCCTCCGTCGGTCCATGAAATGCAAAGAAATTCTATCTTTAAACGACCATTTGACCGTGATTCCATTTAAAAGGACGACGAGTGCAAGCACCCTCCTCGTCGCAGCATCACTCATAAATCCTTGACAAATTACAAACTGAACTCAGTCTGACAGTTTTCGGGGGAAAAAGTCAAACGCAGTTTTCCACAGAGACACACACAAAAAGCCCAGCCAGCCAACAGTGTGTGAGAGAGTGAGAGAAAGAAAAACAGTCGCCGCTCAACTTAAGACTGCCCTCGTTTCTGACATCTTTCCGCTCCCATTCGGCAGCTACCCCCCAAAGTCCGTCGCCTTCCAAGGAATTGCATCATTTTGACATTAAGACAGAAACCACCGCACCAGCTTGTCCTTTCATCCATGTCTTCGGGAGTGCTCCCAATCCTCCACCCAAGTCGGACAGTCGCCCGACAGACTTAGCCGAAACAAAAAGCGTTTGTCGTTAGTTATCATAATCGTGAAGGCGGCAACGGCGGCGGGGTGCTTGAAATGGCATGGCATATTTTTTCCATAATTCACTCCCTCGTCGGGGTGGGGTGGCGGGTGGTTGAGAACAACCTGATACTTGTGTAGTTTAATGCGTTTTTTATCGACTTGGCAAGAGACAATTTGTCACAATATTGCCCTCACCTCCTCCAACCACCCCACCCGAGTCACAGACGCTTCACTTGCCCCAGTTGCTTCGGCTTTGGACGGAGCGGCGGCGGTACAGAACACTCCACTGTGCGAGGAATGTTAAATCTGTGAAATCTAATTTGAATGTTAGTCATGAATTATTTTCAAGTTATTGATTTCAACATGTTGGGAATATCAATGCGACCGTGCGCGGTGTGCATGGCCAACCAAACCAGGAAGGGGATGCTGCCGTGGCAGGGCATTAAAATCGTGCGATTTCAGATAACTTTTATGCGTATGCGTGCTTATGGGGCATTGCGAATGCGAATGCGAATTAAAATCCACTCGCTTATTATCTGTTTAATAGATTTTTATTGGCGTATGATGCGCCTCCTAATGGGCAGCGTGGATACCTGCTCAGTCGACGGTGGTGTGGTGTTGCACATTTAGACCGATGTTTATGTGGATTCTGTGTGCGAATTACCATGCCAGAGAGGGAAGGGAGTACGTCCGAAATGAGCATCGAAAACATCGTAAAAGTGGCAATGAAAATTTTCTAGCTGCCATAACAGAACCAGCTGCATGGAGGCCTAAGCTTTGATTGTACCTCTTAAGATAAGGGAACTGCTGGTCAGCGTGGATGTGCGAAGAGGTCTGGACCATTGAATTAAGTAATCGCTGCAGCCACTCCTTAAGGAGAACAATGACTTCTATCCACTTCAAACTCAATCACACGATCACCCGAGCAGTGAACGCCCAACAAAACTCCACCACATCACGCGGCAGACTCCGTTTGAATTGAGTTACTAGCAGATACAAAATTGTAACAACATTTCAGCGGTGTGTAGCCCGAACAATTGGTTGGCCGCCTTCTCCTTGACGAGCACCTTACATCATGTAAAGTGAGTTATTATCATTCGCGCCATTCGCCGCGCCGCAAAACTCGTGAGAAATTGCTTTTTTTTAATTCTTTCTGAAACTGAAACTATTCCCCAGGCAAGTGGAGTGTAGGAACCCACTGGCAAATGAACATTTATAACAATTCGCGATGAAATATTTTTGAAAAAAAGAAACCACACCAACAGACAATCATTGCATGTTGCCTACCATTTGCCGTGGGAACTGTAACCGCTCCATTTTAGTGTGTTAAACGCGACGAACAAATACAAATTCCGTTTAAACAAAAAAAAAAACATCAACAGCAACAGCAGTAACCGAGGCAAAAACGAACCAGTTTTCCAGAGTCTCAGCTAAGAGGTGTGTAATCCTCTTTTAATTACCATGCGTCGGAGCACGTTACATTAAAGTGAATTTGTTTCTTTTGTTTTTGCTGCGGTTTTTCGTGTTTCCCTAAAGAGACCATAACAATGAGTTTTGTGTTGTATTTTTTATTATGTCATGGGTGGTGTTTATTTTTGGGATACAATTCTTGGGCCTTAGCTGCTGCTATGCTGTGAATTATGGGAATGTGTATAAACATTTTTTTTCTCTGATTTGGCGAGGCTATTGGACTCATTAAGAGTATTTAGTTGTTAATGAGTGCAGAAATCTAGTTTTATTTTAGGAGCAGACCTTTTTTGGGGCAGAGGGAGTTAAGCAACAAATTGTGTGTGTCTAGCAACCTTTTAGACGAGACAGACACACCATCAATTCACGTATTTCGATTAAATTTTCATCATTCAAAGGATACACCACACAGGAGAAAATGTACATCATCACAATCTGGGTACAACTTCAAATAAATTTCAAGATACAATGTTTACAAGAAATTTCTGAATGCCACAACAACAAATTGACTAGAATTAATTTGTTCCTTAAGCCCCTCACAGACCTGACATTTAAATTTTGTCAAGACTTTTAAGAATGTGTAGACCATAGCTTTATCAACATGTGTCTAGATCACAAAACCGATTTTCATGTTCCAAATAACTCGGAAATGTTGTCTATTTTGTCTTCCAAATCTGCCTAAAGTCGACGCCGACACTTTCATTTATTTTTCATTAATTTGCCTTAAAACTTCGTTGCAACATGTTGCTGACCGATCAGAGCATCTTAGATGACAATAAATACCTAGATTTCATCTAGCTAATCTTCCTAAAGTTGACGGAGACACTTTAATTTAATTAATTTGCCTTCATATTTCATTGCAACATGTTGCTGACCGATCGAAGCATATTAGATGAAAAAAAAGAGCTAGAAAATACACAATCCACCCCCAACAACTTGAAAACTGGACATCTTCCAATTCAAATGTAGGTCTTAGGAATTTCTCAAAATGTTGCAGAGAATGAAAAGTCATTTTTGTGGTCTACATCCAAAGCACTTTACCACGATCAGTATGGCGACGTAAGAGAAGGAAAAATCATGTTGCTGATGGAACATCTTTGCCCCCTCTGTCGATTGTACCCATGTATAGCTTCGAAGACTGTGTCAAGTCACCAATTATAAGACATGACTCCAGTATGCAAACTACACCAGCATACTCCCAAGAGAACCGAGATAATTGTCTTCCGCGGCGCGGCATATCTTTTCCTCAATCTACGATCATACATCAATTTGTTATTCGTTCATCATCTTCACCTCATCCACTGATGGCTGAGAGGATTACATCAAGCACATACAACAACTGTACGGGCAGCAAAGAAAGCAAAGCGAAGAAAAAAAAAGTATTTAATTTCACTGAGCATAGAATTTCTCTTTGGCCCCCTCTCTCTCTCTCTCTGTGTCTGTCGGCGATGACTTTATTAATTGGACCATGAGAACCACGTACATCGGGCAGCAGCGCTTTTAAGGCCCCAATCGAAGTCACACTCGGAGGGGATGAGTGTGTATGTGTGTACGTACGACAGCCTAACTAAAAATCCTTGAGAAAAATAGTGAAATTTATTCCAAGCAAGAGCTATAACCATTTTTCACTTAGTACCTTCGGCAGAGCAACCCAGACAAGATACAAGCAAGCGACATGTAACACGGAACCTTTTTCTTCAGTTTTTCCTCCTCTTCTGCAGTTTTTGTTGTTGTTGTTTTGTTTTTCCCTCCTCTCCCTCCATTCCGTGCATTCTGTTTGGAGTTTATAATGTGTCATGTCATGCTCAAAAGCCTGTCACACGAGCATAAACAACATTGGATGACAAATTTTCACGCTGCTCGCTCGACAGAAGAAAGAGATTTTCGCATAGCGGAAGCCAGTCTGCTCTGCGCCGCAGCGAAAGACAAGAAAAGTCACTCCACTAGCGGTGCAGTAATTACATGATACAGTTTCATTGGGTCAAAATTAATTAGTCAGCTTAACTGTGCAGCTCAGCAGCAGTGCTGCTACACGGCAACCTCTATTGCATATCTAGTCAATTTTCATATTCAGATACCTAGCCAGAGCGAGTGCGATTGGCGGGGCGCCCTTGTGCCGTGGCAAATAATCGATAAGCCCATGCACACACGGATGCAGCGCTTGATCAATTGAGGCAACAGCAAGCATTAGTATGTTTCAAATTCTACAAAAGCAACGACAACAGATACAAAGCACCCGTCACGTACTCTCCGAGCTGAGTTCTTCGGTAAATCGGCGAAGAAAATTTTTTTTGGTTTCCACCGGCGGCGGCGCAGCGACGCGACGCTCCCCTGGCCATTCGTTTGGCGAGGGGGAGTTTACCCTCTGCTCGACTGACTTGCGATGCCTACTGCCTGCTGCCAGCATGGCTGCGAGGAGGTTGTGTGTGCTGCTTTTTGTTTTTAAGAAGAATCGTGATCGAAAACACAACTTTCCGGTAACGGTTTAATTAATTACGTTATATACCATTGGAATAGAGGAGATAGACAAAAACAAAACAAAAAAAAAGCAAACGAAAAGAAAGCTAAATAAGCCCTGCTTGTGCCTGCTCACGGCCCGCTCATGGCCCCCGCTCAGAGCCTGAACCCCGTGCACAGACGTAAGATCTGCTTGACTAGACGAAGTAAAAGAAGAAGAAGGTGGGTATTCAATAAAGCACACACCACACACAAAACAAAACTCTTTTTGGTATCCCGCAAGGAATTAAGGTGCACGATGAGCACTACTCTCTCCGAACCGAGCCGAGCCAAACCGAAGCCAGAGCAAGAGCAAGAGCGCGCGCCCTCGCAAGCCACCTCGCACGGTGCAGCACATTAACTCCCCAATGGCCATGCCCCGAAAGAGGCGCATTTCGAATTGTCTGCATCGTCATTGTGCGCGTCCCGCTGTTGTGTGCGGCGATCTCACCTACTCCACCGCCACCATCGCCACCATCTCCAGGCAGGCAGACAATCAGGCAGGCATTCCACTGTCTTCTAGTCCAAATGGGTTCTATAGCCACTTGGATTGCAATAAGGCAAGAGCGGCGACGACGACTACGACGACGACGAATTTTCACTCGAACGCGAACGATGGACGGGAGGAGGATTTTTGCCGTGTCGATTCCTTCTTGAGAATCGGTAAAGCATCTAAGTATCTCTTCGATGCATCTTCAAACGCGAGAACGATCATGAATCATTCAACCGCTCATGTATCTTTGTCTATCTATATATCATCTTTTGATTTTCGTTCTTCTTCTTTATTTTGTACCTTCCTCTTTATATTTTTTTTTTTTGCAATTCCATAGAATGGGTGGCTGACGAGATGCTGACCCAATTCTTACGGCCAACTCCTCCAGTAATAAGCGGCACATTTTCCATTTTTATCCTCCTGCACTCGGCATGATGACTCTTGCCGGTGCGGTGCTTCCACTCGGTATGGTATCATCACCATCGCCACCAACCACCACCACCACCACCAGCGTCTGCTAGAAAGTTCATGCTCGTTCATTAAATTGTAATTATTATCTAACGTAATAACTTTTCGTCGTCTTCTTCTTCGTCTGGTGGTGCTGCTGCTGCAGTTGGCAGTGGCTGGTGCTCTTCTTCTATTCACTTCCTTCCCGTGAGTAGTGCATCACTCAGTGCTTACGCTGCTCCAACAATTATGTTATGAAGCTAATTACTCTGAGTTGAGCACAAAAAAAAAACCCGCACGGCGCGGCGGTGGAGTGCAAAATGAGAGAAAAAAAAAACACAAAACAATAAGAAAAAAACATCATCTCAAGTCGATCATTGACCGAAACTATATCGGTTGCATGACAGCTATGTGTGTGCGCCATGCCCGCAAGAGGCAACAAAAAAATAGTATCCCATGGATACGTTGCATTGTAGCTCGTTTTTGCACTTATTAACTCGGCATTTATACACATTTAACCTGTTTGTCGGTGTAATGTAAGCCATCTGACGATGAGAACGCGACTGCACGCCAGTCCTACCCCAGTGGACACAGTGGGAGACGAAGGTGGCAGGGAGAGAGATCTTCATCGCTGAGACTTCCTTAAATGTTTTGGCGTTAAGTGTGCACAGCGCATGCGCACACCGCTTTCAGATGAGAATTGTTTGGTTTTGCTTTTCTTCTTTTTTTTTTTTCTGCCGTTTTTCCTCGCAGAAAACACATGCTTGAGTGCATTTCATATGAGACTTCGTGATGAAAAAGTTATTTTGAGCCGAGACTGAGGTTTATTTTTTTTTCACCGTGTGCTCATGTTCTTGTATGATATAGATACTCGTTAAAAGTGACTTTGATATGATGGGCTTGAAACGAAATAAAACGTAACTCAGTCAGTCTTGCAGTTGGAGTGTGTGTCTATCTGCAACGGTAATCAATTCGTAGTAAGGCACAACAAATTGAGGAAAGACTGATTGCTAACACCTGACAGTTGATGTTCTGTGCAGTGAACATGTGGCTTATCTGAAACAAAAAAAAAATGAATAAGTGATGAGGAGAATAAGTTCAGGAAATACAGTTTGAGAGACGTTTTATGGCATGTTTCATGGGTTTATTCGCATTTAGTGAGACTATCACGATTTTTCCAATTCTTTCTTGTTAATCTGCGGAACGTAAAGCGATTTCTAGGAGATGGATTTTTGATTTTAGCAACCTTTTTACTATTGCAACATGTATCTAAACATTTTAGAAAAACTGACATTCCCATAAAAATTCAGTATTTCCTGCTGGCTGCATTTGAAATTAGACTTGAATTGTGTCATTTGAGTAAAATCATACAATTTTTGAAAGAATTGTGTGCTTCTTTGTTGTGCTCGTGTTTCTCAACATGAGTCAGACTTCGATGGGATTCAAAAAATGTGGTTGATCTGAAATTTAATTCTCACCCATTTATGACTTCATTTGTACAATAGACACGAACAACGTTGCAACTTTGCAACATGTATCTAAGCATTATCTAAATTAATTTAAAAACAATCAAATTTCTAGAAATATGTTGTTTTTGAGCTACTGAAACTGGTCTGATGACAATCTCTGTCCTTGACTCAATTGGTTTATTCGCAACATGTGTCTAAGCATTACTTGGAACTATCATTATCAGGCTTTTCGACGAACATCTATCAAAGATCGGTCCATGTACCATCAATCATATTCATTTTAAATGCTTGCAACATGTACACACATGTAGTAAGCAAAATTAAAGATAATGGCGAAAAAAAATCAAATACCTCTAAAATGACAAACAATTTACGCGCTCCTACAAAGAGGGAAGCAATTGAAATTCCAGCAACATGTACCCTTCACTGGTAGGAGAACACTGTATTTAGTGAGATCCCACATGAAAACCGATTAACATCCATCAAGGCAGAGCGAAGGGGGCATCCATGTAATATCATCCGCATCAACATCGCATACTGCCGCACTTCACCTAGTTTCCTCACGGACATCGCGAATATCTACTCCGTGGAGCGCACCGCACCAGTCGGCAGACAAACGTCTCGGGCTCGCTCTCCTCCTTTTCATACCAGACCGCTGTTTGTTCTATAACCCGAAGTAACAACTCCACAGCATCCAGATACATCAGTTCCCAGCATAAAGTAAAATTATGTTTGGGTAGATCCCATTCCTTGTCCCACTCCACCTTCAATAACCACCCACTAGAGGTGGTTGCCGGTCGTTCAGCGCGTTTTTTTTTGTTTTGCGCCCATTCACTGCTTTTTATTATTTTATTATGAAGATTCATCGGGGAACGCAGGCTCAGGGCGTTCGGTTTTGTTTTCCCCCGCAGACGGTGTATGGAAGTTGACTGGGGGACTGCAGGTACTTCCTGGGAATACTTGTGTAGCTGCAACACTCTATTTGCTAGAATACACGCATTCGATGCGTTACGGGGGGCCCCCATCATTGCATTGGCGTTGTTGCGCTGTGATCTTCGTCGTGTTCATAGGAGGAAGAAATTATTAAAGGAATTCAGCTCAGCATCAGGCATCAGGCGTGGATCCGTGGTATATGGGGGATTATACAAAAGAAATTAAGAGAAACTGAGGAGTAAGACAAAGACAGGAGAAAAAGAAGCAAAACAGGGACTGAATGAGCAGTTTTAAAGAATGTGAGATACATGCGCCTTTTGCTTGCACAACAACCAGCAAACTCTTCTCTGATGAGGTCGATTTTTGCTCATCCTCTGTGGTATGTGAAGATTGCTTTTTGAAATACCTACTTTTGCTGCTGCTCTAAACACACTCTGACTGACTATGAGGTAGATTCGGTTTAAGGAAGGAGTTTGTAACCCCAGCCAGTCGGCCAGCCAGTCAGGCACAGCCAAACGAACGAAGCTCTTCGGTATTGTTCAAGTCACGATTTTTTACTTCACATCACCCATGCGCGCACACATGAACCACACACACGAACACACGATGGATGTGTTTGTGGTTTATGGATACCGTACTCCACCTATACATGTGCTTAGATACAATTATTGAAAGATATCTCGAAGATACGAGTATCGTGTGCTATACCAGAACTGCACTTCGATATCAATAACCGAAAAAGGGTGGATACAATCCTAAGATATTCTTTAAGAAGAAAAAAAAAATGTAAAAGATAGTTTCTTCGTGTTCTGTATCTGCTGGCTGAAAGAATGATGAGAGGGATAAATCGAAGATGCACTTGGCTGGATGATTCTTACTCTGACTCTGATTCTGATTCCGATGATGATGATCATGATGATGATGATGAGCACACAGAGCGTATAGCACAGGTCGACCAGCCAGTACAAATGCAGCACTCGTGCGGATATATCGCGAGCGGTATCTGCGGCCAAGTCCAGTTGAGTTTCTTAATTTTATTTTTACTCAATTGGGATCAATGGTAGAGGGTTCAAAACTATTTAAATTTCATGTAGTAAGCGAGCTTGTGTATCGTTGCTCGTCGTCGTCGTCTTCGTTTCCTTTTTTTTCTTTTTTTTTCTCTTCATCTTGCTCTGTTGTTGTTTGTCGTCCTCTTGGGAGGGGATGGGAAGGCGGACGTCAGTTTCTGCAGCCACGGCAGCCAGATCAGCAGCAACCAACAGCGGACCGGACAATGAAATGATACACACACAGGTACTGGCGCGGCGTCCGATGAAAAACCATATCGTCGCGCTGCGGTACACGATTTTCTCTTCAGCATCTGAACTATGGGAATTCAATTCTTTGTACCGTAGTATAAAAGATACAAGTTTATTTTTTTTTCTTCTCTTATTCAGTGGACTTGGGGTATATTATTCGCATGGACAATATCAATAGGCGATTATGCAATTTAGATGAATTGGCCTATTATTATTATTTTTCCTGCCTTCAGTCTGCACCTCGGCAACCCTCGCACACTCACCGGTCGCCGCTCTCGCTCCATCGTATCATCGTCTGCAGCCAACCTCGCCAGTTGTCTACCGATCGCCCAGCCAGTCGGGGGAGAACTTAATTAAATTAAAAGGTAGATTATGTCACGACTTGTGAGCTGAGCGTATCTATTACGTGAAGCTAATTAATGAGAGATGAGAGAGAGATTTTTTGTTCAGTCCCTGCTGGAACGAGACGAAATGAAGTGCTTTGAAGTCGATTGATTTCACAATGCAACCGAGGTCTGCCCAAATTTTTGCGACATTGTCTCTTTCATAATCCAACGGTGAATGAATCTCGAATTTCTGACAAGAAAATCCCGAGGATTTGTTCATGTAAGTCGGAGGGGAGGAAAAAAAAGGAACCAAAGCTAAGCTAAGTCTCCTAAAAACAATGTCGTCCATCGAGAAGACAAAACGAATGTTCGAATTCCTTTGCTGGCCTCTAATCCAATTAGTAGGAGACGACGACACACCGCCGCGCCGGAGTGGGGGAGTGGACTTAATACTCACTTGGTCATTGGAAACCACAAAAGTTTTCTCAAGCGAAGTAAGATGATTTGCTTTTATTTTGGATACCCTATTGGATACCCATTCAAGCATTGCGAAGCTTAAGTATGCCTTTAATGCTGAGCGCTTAAATAAGCAACTAACTAAGCAAGAATATCGCCTAGTCCGTCTGGCTTTTCTAACCTCGTTAGGTGGGTAATCTGTTGGAAGAGGCCACGCAGCCGGGATGGAGGATCCTTATCCTTTTTGTATTGTTTTTTTTATTTTGTGATTCTGGGCGGCGAGACCGTGCAGAGGCACTTGTAGCTAGACGTTGTCATAACCGGCTTGACGGCTTAAGACAGCGCACACGCTCCGCTGATGGTGTGTGCTGCGACTTGTGTTACTTGTACGTGCGATGCGATGTGGACTCGCCGCAGTTCGTTGTAATGTGTAATCGCTTTGCGGATCATTGCGCCAGAGCAATTATCGGTTCGAGAGAAAAGAAGGAAAAAAAAGGAAAAATGCCGTGCACCAATCAGCTTTGCGTGTGTTCTCAAAGTGGGTGGTATCTTGCGTTGTTGTGGGACATATTTCTTTAGAAATGTTGCTGTTGTTGAAAGGCTAAAGCAACATTGTGTGCGGCATTGTCTACCAAAAAAAAAGTATATCCTCTCATTTAAGGACAATAAGTGGCCGATTTCGTTAAGAAACCTGCCGATTTTTCGTGGGCATTCGGTTGGAATGTGTAGCGTACATTTATCCCAAGCAAGAAACACCAACATCCTCGTAATCCACTGTCTTCTTCAGAAGTTGGTCCCATAAGCACTCTATGGCGCCCAACGTTGGACTGTTTTTTTTTCTTCTCTGAATAGTCATGCAATCCTTCCGGCGTTCATTCCCTTAACTTCTCATTGATCAAAATAACCATTTTGAACACTTTCTTGGCCATAAGCTTCTTGAAACGCAACTGGCGCCCAACGTTCGACTTGACTTCAAAATTAACTACTAGTCAAGACTTCTGAGAGTGCTCTCAATCCCTTGCCCTCGCCGTAGAAAAAATACTGATTCCATGTACCATCGTGGCCGTTTCTCAGAAAATAGGTCGCTTTGGCGCCCAACATTGGACATCACATCTCAGAAAGACCATCCTCCTCACAAACCACTGAAAGAGGTGCCACTCGTCGCCACAATTTTCCCCCGCCATCAGCGTCACACTCAACCAGTTTGCATATTGGCCATTCATTTGATTGCCTATTACCTCACTTTCATACGAAACTGACACACAACCCTAATCACTGAGCGGCCAATTACGTCACAGTCTACATATAAAAGTGCCAACTAGTTTGCAGTGTACACAGATACAACATAACGTTTATATTTTGTCTTCGCCCATTTCCTTCTCGCTTTTCATTCACTGCACCCGGCGACCGCGGTAATGTTGGACTCGTGCACTTTATAATCGTAAATTAAATGTGCCGCGTTGTTCCGGGGGGATACTGTCGGCTTCGGCTGCCGCGCCGCGTGCATGTGCAGAGATTCCATGCAACATCTTTGGAGATTTTATGGTGACATAGGAATTCTAATTTTCCCTCGCAGCCGTTGCTCATGTATCTGATTTTACCTTCAACCTCTCACTGTTTCGGCTTAATTTGTTTTGTTCAAAAAATAATTGTTAAAGATTAACATTTTAAGATATCATAAATTTCAACTCTCGAGGAAGAGGAATAAAGGAGACACCACACACACACACCACACAAGAACTGAAGAATGCTGCAATGAAAGGAGATTACGCTCCTCTCTCTAGGCTGGTGCAGACACACACTCGGAGATGAGAGCGCGAGTCTGTCAGTTACTGTGCGATGCTGTGCTGTTCTTGTGTCGGCTTTCACACAACACAAAGTGCAAAAGATATAACCAGAGCTTAAGCATCTACATCAACTCGTCATCATCGCCGTCATAGAATGCCCACAGAGCGCGTCACCTCTCAAAGCGCTGCGCCTCAGCCCGACACCACACCGAATGCCAAAAGGATACACATGCATCGTATGCCTGTTCGGAAAAGAGGAAGACGAATATGTTGAAGGCGCGATGCATTTTAATTTACGAGATGTTCATACGTTCACATGCAGATACTTGAATCTTCCTTTCAATAATTCCTTGCAAGATGCCCGCGCTGCTGTCGGGAAGCCCATAAAACACAAGGTGTGTTCCGTCTTCCTTCTTCCGATTCATGCCTACGTGGATCTATGCGCCGAGCGAGTGTGTGCCTCGGCTCCTTTTGTTTCGTTCGGTCGGTTCTGCGCTGCGAAGACTACTTATTCACATTGTAAAAGGGTTATGCGTACACTTAACCTTACGTCGTCATGTGTATACAATTAAAATATCATTAAATCAATTTACGTCAGAATATAGTCAAAATAGGGTATTAATGCGCGAATAGACGCTTAATTGAGGCCATAAAGTACGCTTCGTGTGTGTGCGCACACTTTGCAAGCTTCTGCGTTGCAGATACACATGTAAGTACATTTGCCAAAGTGGGCGTGCATTTGTAATGTGAAGGCTGTGGAAAATTTATTTAAATTATCGCTTCTGAGCGTCGTCGCTCTTAACCTTTGCGCATTTTTCAAAGTAGGCCTTAGACATCTCGTTTAAAAGGGGAACCTGTGAATGACTTGTGCAAAAAGGCAGTTCTCCCTTCGGGAATATCTTAAATCTCCTCTCAACAAAATTACCATCTCAATCGTCTGCCAAGCAAGCACAGATCTCTGTGCCGCCGCTCCTCGTCGCCAAAATCAAACCAAATCAATCCACGATGTGAAAAAAAAACTAGGGACACGCTTCCACGACACATGTACGACAGCGTTGAATAGCTAAATATCTATCGCTGCAGACCACGAAAAAAAAAAAATAAACGGCAAGAAAGAAACGCCAAGAACAGATAGAAATGACTGGCGACGACGTCGACAACGACTGCAATGATGGCGACAATATGCAGCAACATCAGCCAGCAGCAGCAGTGGCAGCCGAAGCAGCAACATCAGGAGGACAGCTTACCCAACCAGCGGGCATAAAGCGCACGATGTGCTTCAGTTTAGTCCGTCGCGTCGTCAGAGCAAGCAACTTAAAGTCCCATTTAAAGCCAAGCATCAAAAAGAAATTCCAGATAAATATCATTCGCGGGCTCCGTTGAGACGCCCTCTCCTCTCCGCCCCCACCCACAGCCAGTTAGCCAATCAATCCACAATCCGACAACAACACACACTTCATGTCACATCTGTGAACAGCATTTGAGGTGGAAAAAAACAAAACACACAACATGACCAGATAAATCCACAAAATACAATGTCCCCCCGATACAAGTCCTTAACGCCTATAAAATTAACTTAATGGGATTCAATTAACAAAGTATCTCTTAGCCTGAGCCACGTTCGTCTCTTCTGCTTGTTCACCTCGTCTTTTTTCGTCGGGGACTGCGAGAAAACTTCGGGAAATTGTGTATCTACATATGTAAGCGACCGGGGCTGGATGCATTTCGGACGTGGAAAAACCAAAAGCCAGCCCATCCCATGGGCTTGTGCCGAATATGTGTTGTGTGAGACATGTCTCGTTCCTTTTCGTCGTCGTCGTTGTCGTTGTTGTCGTCTGATATGAGCTGAACGAGAAAAGGAACAGAACGACAACTTTGGCGGCAGCAGAAACTCTCTGTACATCCAGATTTCGGTGCAATACACTGTAGCGACACAACGTCCACAGCGCCGCCAACGACTATCATAATGTCACATCACACAGCACGACATTAAATGGGATAAGTCACCCATTTCCACATTTCAGTTCGGTTTTTTTTTCGTGTGCTCCTTTTCTTGGTCTTTTCAAGCGAGTCTCTGGGGTTTTTTTTCCGCGAGTCTCAGATTTTGGACTGGGTGCCTGGAGGGTTTTGGTGGTGCTGATGTTTGCTGCTTGTGGCCCTGCGGTGATTTGAATTTTGTTGGCATGTTTAGGCTGTGTTCCCGGGACACGTCAAGGAATTTGTCTTCGGATTAGTCCGCGGGTCATCTTCAGCTGATTGTAGCTACGTTCTGCCATCGGTGCTGGATCAGTAGACGTCCAGGGCTGGATTCCGCGATCTTGGCCTTAACCCACTGGGTTTCCGATTCCGATCCTTCTTCACTTGCTTGCTTCACCATGGAAATAGGCTCGAAATCGAAGACGGAATCAGCCCTCTGATAGAACTACCTGGACCTCAATTAACAAGGCAAACAACCGCATCTACATCTTAGACGCCAGCGTTCTCTACAGCGTTGTCACATAAGCCAAGAATCGAAGACGGAATTAGGCCTCTGATGATTCATACCACACCATCCAACCGTCTTCCATGAAAATGTGACCAAAGATCGACCATTTGAAGTGAATTTTCGTGAATTTCTCCGCTCAATCCCCCTGTTTCTTAAGTAATTTGATCGAATATTGCTGATAACTTATGTCCTGACTGCCCGCACGACTCCATCATCGCCTCATTTAGCATTTGCCGCAAGAGTCAACTTGTACTATAAGCGCTTTTCATCAAATTAATTATTCAAGCATTTGAGTTGATATATTCAACAGGCCCGGTCTAAGCACGCCCCTTTGTGGTACTCCATAATTAATTCTCCCCCACTCCCCACAGAAAAACCAAACATGTATCTAATCAATTTCGTTTCTTTTTTTTCCCATTTCAGGCTGTAAATCATTTTTCAAACGTTCAGTCCGACGAAATCTCACCTACTCATGTCGGGGGAGTAGAAATTGTCCAATCGATCAACATCATCGAAATCAATGTCAATACTGTCGATTACGAAAGTGCCTAAAGATGGGTATGCGGCGAGAAGGTAAGTTTCAATTTCATTTCCTTACATACAAACAAATATCGTTCTGTCTTGTGTTATGTATTCGAAAATAAGAAGAAGAAAATGAGGTCAATTAGAAGTCATCACAGCGGTATGCATCGAGTGAATTAGAGCTCGTCAATTGTCCGACATTTTGACATTTCAGTTGTTAGTTGTTTTGTCGCCAACAAATCGTTGCAAGTACTATCTCGCAAGTGCTCTCTGACGTAGGAACGGGAAGTCGGACAGTGTTGAAAGACACTGGCATACCTTGATCTCTTTGAAATGTTGTGCCCGCTTTTTCGGGCACTCACTTTCATTTGGGTTTCGTTCAAATACTCTTGGCATGATCACTAATCCGCGAATTTATGGTTCTGCTTCACATCGTTTTCTGTCTCATTCGTTCCTCCGATGATATTCACATACTGCACGTATACAGTCATGCGCACGGTGAACCTTGCGCATTTCGATCACAGGCGAGGTTACAATCATAATCGAAAGGAGTAAGACACAGACCGAAGACAACAGCCGCAAAAGCAAAAAAAAAACTACAAGAGATGGAAACAATACAACTTTCAAGCAAAAAAAAAGGGTCGTGACCAGGTGTATGAGATACATTTTATAGATACCCCCGTTCAATAAATCGAACAAAGCAGCACAATTTCACCGACCAACTGAACGTATTATGCAATATGAAATCCTCATAACTGTATGGGCGCACTTCAGATTTTATGATTCGCAACGACGCTTGAAGTGAAGAATCGACTCCGCTCGGTTTAATCGTTAATCTATGCTGCTCCTCAATGTTTCATGAGTCTATTAAAAGTTTCATAAAAAAAAAAACATTGCGCTTGGACGACAGGTTAACACGATCTTGAGTGCATAGTTTTTCGCAACGTTTTACGAGCGCCGTGCATATTTTGCGCTGTGACCTGCATGCAAGGAATTAATGATGAAATATGTATGTATTCGAAGTAACAACGAGAGAGAGAGAGAGCTGGAGCAACATGCCCACAGGACATGCTTGAGGAATCTGAAGTCAGCCTTGACATGCCAACAGGCCCAAGTGAGAATGTAGAATCCACGGGGAGTGCTTTTGAGATGATGACGAATGACTTGGTTTTGAATTAAGGTCGTTCATCATAGGAGGAGTAAATGCGTCTAAGCAGTAAATTGTGGCCGAGAAGGTTAAATTTTGACACCATTTTAGAAAAAAGAACAAGAACTGGAATTAGTTCAGCCTCCTGTGGAACTTCAAATTTGAAAAAGAACTGTACTTAGATCAGCCTCATGTAGCATTTCATATTTTAACAAGATCTGGACTTAGTTCAGACTCCTGTGGAACCTCAATTTAAAAAAGTTCAGCGTCCAGTGGAGCTCCCCTTTTTAACAAGTTCAGCGTCCTGTGGAGCTCCCCATTTTAACAAGATCTGGACTTAGTTCAGCGCCTTGAGGAACCTCACTTTGTATGGAAATTGATTTAGAGTTCATGATTCAGAATCATTCCACCGAACAAAAACAAATGACACGCTCTAAACGACACCCAAGCCCATTTTAATTTTCAACCTCCCTACAGACCAGTTGATAAATCAAAACCCATTCAGTTCCTTAAGTCATTGATATAATGGCGCTTGAAAAGAAATTGAAAATTTCCTGTAATCGATAATCGCTGCGAATAGCACTGGCCTAATTACGCTACCCTGTGGCACTTCAATCCATTAGCTTCACTGCTGATTGCCACATGACATCACATCACTTTTTTTTCCGCCGCTAAATGACCGCATTAACATTGAAGTAAACCAGTTTTTGTGTTTTTTTTTTTGCACACAATCTATCAACACTTCATCGATTTGAAAAAGGTACACTTCGCATTCAAAGTAAATCTCTGTCAAATTAATTACCTCAAATAAAAGACATATCAAGCCCCGCCACACGGCACTGCAGCGCACTGTCGATCATTAACAAACACTCTTTCCGACTACCAGTTACAAATTCATTCGAATTCATTTCAAGATAATTCTGCCGGTTTTGACTTTTGTTTTGTTTTTGCGTTTTCTTTCATTTTATTATTTAATTACCCGATCAATGCACACACTCAATTGACTTTTAACATGGGTTTGTGCACTGAATAGCATCGGCCTAAGGTTTCTTGCCGCTTGCGCTGGATCAATTGACTTTGACAGATCGGCCCGTAGCTTTTGCACACATAACTATTTGACCACACACACAACCCAGATGCCTGGCAATCCAAAGAGGGAGAAAAAAAAACAACTTATCATTAAATCATTGTAAATATTAATTTGTTTGCAAAAAAAATAAATAGACAGATACATAGATACATAGATCCACGGCACTAAAGCACACATTTAGGTTAAGATCGATTATAATCAAAGACTACAAGACACTCGACCGCTGGGGCTTTGCTTTGATGGCGCTGTGGCTGCTGCTGGCCGGTCGGGCGGGCGTGAGCAAGGGAACGGCAATGGGTATCTGTCGGGTGTACAAATGTTACATGACACAGAGTATGTGTGTAAACACATTTGCCGAAGTAATTAAATCAAGCGCGTACTCAATTGTGTGTGTACTCGTTTTCTGCTTTTTTTTTGCCTTCTTCTCATTCGCTTTGGTATCTATGGTAATTATAGATACTTTCATGGGTTCAATAATTCACCTAACAGCGACCACAAGGCACAATCAAAGACCGAGCGCTGAGGGGGTTTCGGTCTCTCTGCACTGCACTGACATGCGCTTGAAGTTGTAAAACGGTCAGTCATGCAATGCGAGCCTTAATGATAGCAGATACATTTTAATTGGTCGAGGTGATAAAAGTCACCTATCTGCTGCTATGAGCTTGTGTGAGACTTGTGTACATTTGTCAGCACAGTGCAACGCATCCGCGTTATAATTCCAAGAAAAAAGCCAAGAAAAGTTCTCATGACACGACATCCCTCTTCAACGGATTTCACCGATCCACCTAGGTTCACCCCTAAATTTCGATGAAAACCTGAAAAAAAGGTGAAATGACAACACAAAAAAAAAAAATCGTAATGAAATCATCAGAAAAGAAATGCAAAACAGGGTCGCAACACCAACAAGGGGCAACCTCTCTATACCTCGATCCTCTGCAGGCCACGGCAATTAAGGTGAAGTGTCATATAGGAAAATTATTTTATTTTTAATCTTTTTCACCGGCAAATGCATAACAATAACACAGTAAATACAAAACCGGGCGCAGCACCAACTGGATGTAGTTTTTGGTGAAAAGAGTGTTTCTCTGTTGGGTATTTTTTCAGTTTTTTTTTTTTTTTCTCATGAAACAGAGTTGACCGTAACCGGGCTTTGACCATCGGTTTCCATTCAATGATACACTGCAGCTTGTTTATTTTTTTCTTCATTCATTTGCATATTTTGTTGAAACCTGATTGTGCAGAGATGTGGCGGATATGAAAATAAAACACTAATCGTGGTTAGGTAGGTCAATGGGTGCTTTAGATATTGCGAGTGTAACTTGAATGCCTGGCGTTGTTTTTTTTTTTTTTTTTTTGCTTGCAAAGCATGCAGTGGATGTCGAGATTATGTCAAGGATGGAATGCAGTAGATAAGATATTGTTTTATTTGCAAATACCGCACAAGCTGGGGATAGTGAGTAGAGACGGGGTTTGAAATCAATTTTTTCGGAATTATGTGGCAGAAGACTGTTTTGGCTTTTGTCAGCCTTGAACCTCTTGACTGAGAAATTCATAATCAAAAAATGGTTTCACAAATCGATCCCTTAAAATGTGCACAATGACGCCAGGAACATTTCAGAAAAAGTTCTTTACCTAGTTCGGACTCTTGTGGAAACTCAGTTGAAATACAAATCGGTGTGGAGTTCCAAAGAGGGAAGAACTGGGTCTTAAACTGGACGTAATGACGCCAATAACATTTCTGAAAAAGTTCTGGAACCTTACTTTAAATACGAATCAGTGTGGAGTGCCATAGGGGGAAGAACTGGGTCCATGGCAGTGGATGATCATCAGCATCGAGACCCCACTCGAAATTCCATGCCAATTGCGCGGAAGTTCCCCAGGAGGGACATCTAAGTCCAGAACATGTTCTGTGCGTGTGTGATATTGCGACTTTCACTGTCGTTCCATTGTCACTGTCATGCGATAAACTCGTGTCACCCCAAGATGTTTGTCGCCCGTCATCACTCAACTCAGCATGCTCACCGCTCGAACAGTCCCTCAGTGTTGCCCAGCACATTCATCTTCGAAAAACATCTTAACTGTTATTCATTTTCTTAATCGCACACCATCTCTCGTCAAGGATGCAAGATTCCAGTCGATACGTAAACACCTCCAACACACACTGAGTGCCCCCCTGTACATCGTTTTCATTAAATAGTACACATCTCTCTGTGTGTGTGTGAGTATGTATCTGCACTGCTTTAATACTCGCAATCTCATTGTTATTTTAATTAAACGAAAATAGTCCCATTGTAATGCGATGCAAATATTTTCCCTCGTTATTTACTTAATCTGTCGTCGCAATAAAGTATCTATAGGCGTTCAGTTTCTACCATACATACATAGGCGGCTGAACATGGAAAAGGGGTTGAACTGCGAGCACATCACAGGGAAGTCGTCGCGCACATTTGGATTTCGAATTTTTGTTCGTATTTTTATTTTTTTTTCAAGTACACACCGTGTGGGGTCAATCGCATCGCCAACGAGTGCTAAAGAAGCCGCGTGCAATGCAATTTGTGTGCTCAACAGCGACAAGAGGGACATTTTAACCTCATTTAGCTAAGTTGCACACTTCTTGAAGTGCAATGTTTCACCTCTAGCCATGCGCGCACACACACACACAGTCAGACTCAGACTCAGCTCAGCCATGTGCGAGAAGACAACTAGAACAGCCTTGAGGCTTACACCGTCTAGGCGCACTGTGCAGTGCTATCAACAACATTTATTAAATTGTTAGTTCTAAGAATTAATCACTGCGTAGATGCACATGCACACGCACACATGCATGCCGGCTCATATTCATAGTCGTTGCGGTTTTTGTCATTAATTATTCGCAAATTATCAGGCAGTCTTTGATAGGAAAACACACACACACACCACACCGCATGGCAAATGTGTCAATTTTTCATAGCACACGTGCATGTGTGAGATTTAAGTGATTTATAATTGTTAGCTATTTGGGTAAAATGTGAACAAATTCTTTTATTTATCGCTTGTTTACCTTGGGCTTGGGTGGGGGACAGGGGGAGGTGGCTGAGTTCTTGTTGTTACAAGAGATTGATGTGGACTTGATCGATGGCCGAGGCTTTGTATGATATTCGCGTGATTGACGAGTGTCTGCTGGATGAAATATGAATCTGCTGATGGTGTTCGAAGGTTGTGCAAATGAGATTAGATTGATTAGTTGACATTACATCGAGATGATTGTTGGGGTATTGCTGCTGATGCTGTGATCATTAGGGAGGCTATATTATTTGCCTTGCGACGGTCGGTGTATGAAGAAGGTGGTGCCGATGAAATGGTGGTGAAACTTGGACTTATTAGGGCAACGATCCACGAAGGAATTGCTTTGCAATCGGAAGTATGTGTCCGAAGTCGGTGTTGTCTTCGTCTGCTTTGACTGAGAAATTCATAAACAACTATTTGTTTCACAAATCTATCCCTTAAACTGTGCGTAGTGGCGCCAAGAATATTCCAGAACAAGTTCTGGATCTAGTTCGGACTCTTGTGGCACCTCACCTTAAACACGAATCGGTGTGGAGTTCCAAAGGGGGAAGAACTGAGCCTTAGTTAAAGCCGCCCGCCTCGCAGTCACTTCCAGCCATCATGACTTTCCCCCTCTCGATGGCGGAGTTTAATGAAGTGTTCACTTCCACCGACTGAAGTCCTCACTTCCACCGAAAGCGTCACGTCTGCAAAAGAGAAAAGGGTTCGCGGCTAGAAATAAAAGAGCAGAAGTCACTTATCACAAGATTAATCAGCTAACAGCTCCTTAATCACGTGATCCTCGACACTTGACCGAAACCCCGCTCTCACAAACGAACCCTCAAAAAACAGCAAAACAAAACAGAAAAAAAGGAAAAACTCAAATCCTTAAGCACGTGCCCATCATCTCTCACTCATGGCATCTCCCGGAATCATCACAATTCATTCACCGATTCCATTCTGAGCGAAACACCGAGGAACAATCGATTGCGGATGCTGAATGCGCTTGATCTGACCGAAATCAGACTCACCTTAATCACTCCCTTTTGCCGGCATTGTCTTCTGCTTATGGGCTCGCGCAGAGGATTCTCACTTCCCTGTCTCGGGCTGTGTGTCTGTTTTTTATTCATTCTCCTTTGCTGATGCTGATGACTTGTGTTGCGGTGAGTACACGAACCGCACTCAGCACACAGCATCCCGTAAACCGATTTCGCCGTGATCCTGCATTCCGGTTTTTTGTTTCATTCCGAATTGCCGGCTCTACCTGAGACAACCAGACCGACTGAGTTTTTGTGTTTCTTTTTGCACAGAAGTGTCAGATTGATCGTGACCTTAAGAGCGAACCGAACATCGTAACCTAGATTGAGGACGTTCCCATGCCGATCGCATGATCTACCTGAAATGAGATATCCTTTTTCCTCATTGTTGCGTCACTCTAAAAGGGACGAAATCAAAACACAATTACGCAAATGTATTGTGTAAATATTAAACAGAATGACCAGAACGACAAATAGCGGAGACAGTACCGTCGATTAAGAATCCTCTTGTCCAGTGTCCAGTCTGTGGGAAACTGGTCAAACTGGATTTGTTCGTCCTTCACACACGGTTTCTTCCCGCCACACCTGAGGAATATAAATAAGAGAAGACGACTTCGGAATCCTGAAAGGGTCACTCTCTTCGCTGACCACTATCGCGCTGCCGCGCCGCAGTCACTGCTGCTGTTGCTGCTGTGCCAGTCCACGTCATCGCTTGACCATCAGGGGGAGAGTTGAGTTTTGCATACGGTTCGGCTCGGATTTATGGCATGCAACCGTGTGAAGGGACAACGGCTGGTACCGGGGCCCGAATAAAGGGAGGATTACGCACCTCGATTTTTGTCTTCTTCACTATTTATTGTTGGACGTGGAAAAGTGATAAATTCTGTCTTGGTCAAGATTGGTATTCCTTGCAGCTCAACTGAGGCGAGAAAAATATCCCAAAAAAATAAATAACCGGGAAAAGCGTTCGTTCGGGGTGTGCAATATTTTTTGAGGAAGAACCCCGACTCTCTCTCTCTCTCTCTGTCTCTTACTCTGCTTGTCGTCTTGATTATTTATGCAAAGAGCCCTGGTAGATGGTTGGTTACCTTGACCAGGTGTGTGTATGTGCCATGTGCAAGCACACTGTCTTCATCCACAACGGAGGAACACAAGACCGAGATTTAAGACAATCGAGAGGAGAGATACGCGGCGGAAGATGGTGGTGCCTAGTGCAGGACAATCGAAAGTCCCAGTTGAGATTTATCGATTTTGTATGAATTCGAGAGTACTTCCATCGGTGCCGTATGGAAAACGGGCGAACCGAAAGAGAGAGCGATTGAATCGTAAAAATTAAATCTAAGAGATTGTATCGGACGTTGGTTCGAGGAATAAACAAACGATTATGGGGCAGAGATTGTGACGGAAGATTTCTGGTGAACTCTTACCGTTCTGGATGGGAATGGGAGTCTGTAGGAAGACGGAGAGATCATCTCTTGCGATGTGAATGCATAATTTTGCAAGTTTGTAGCTAACGAGCTTCTATTCGACCACTGTGTAGTACTTAGTAGCTCATAGTATCTTACTGAACTTCTTTTTGATTTATTTCTGTATTTTTGGTGACTTTTAATTGACCATAGAATTATTATTTTGATTAGCAACATGTTGCAGCAACATGTTACATGCATGGATTTGCACGAAAAATCAAATCTGAATCCACTATGACATCTAAATAAATTTCCAAACATTATATTGACTTAAATCCATAGACTTAGTAAGCAACATGTTGCTTGGAACATAAGAAATAAAAAAAAAAAAATAAACCTATATATTCTCCTTCTTTATCATTTTTCAACTGTCAAAGCTTATAAATTTTGTTTGCAATTCTTCTCTTCTCATTTCAGCTGTTCAACGTGGTCGCGTCCCACCAACCCAGCCCGGATTAGCCGGCATGCATGGCCAATATCAATTAGCCAATGGCGATCACATGGGTGTTGCCGGCTTCAATGGTCACTCATACTTAAGTTCCTACATTTCACTCCTACTCCGTGCCGAACCATATCCAACGTCTCGCTATGGCCAATGTATGCAGCCCAACAATATCATGGGAATTGATAATATCTGTGAACTAGCCGCCCGCCTACTCTTCTCTGCCGTTGAATGGGCAAAAAATATTCCCTTCTTCCCAGATCTACAAGTCACCGATCAGGTGGCACTCCTGCGACTAGTGTGGTCCGAATTGTTCGTCCTCAATGCATCACAGTGCTCGATGCCGCTACATGTGGCACCGCTACTAGCTGCCGCCGGTCTACATGCATCCCCAATGGCGGCGGATCGTGTTGTGGCCTTCATGGATCACATACGCATCTTCCAGGAGCAAGTCGAGAAGCTCAAGGCACTGCATGTCGACTCAGCCGAGTACTCGTGTTTGAAGGCGATCGTCCTATTCACCACAGGTAAGCTTCTGGACATCTTGTACAAAGATGTGCCGGCCTTACTAACAAAAGTTTCAGCTAAATTGCACAATTTCACCAATAACAATGCTAGCAATAATAGTAGTGGTGCTGGGGCCAATGCGAACACCTCGTCCGACGGATCGTCTGCCGCCGACTCGTCGCACAACAGTCTGTGCGAGGATGTCATGCTCGTGGTCAGGGATCACTTGGATGAGCTTGAGCGCGAACATGCGCAGACGACCTCGACGGCGTTGTCTTCGCATCTGGCCGCCCTAATGAAAGGTAGCGAATCATTCCATGGAAATAGTCCGCACACATCACATACCACCACACCGCACACCACACCCTCCACAATAGTCTCGATGTCGGGTGGCGGCGACAATGTCGCCGATGTTAAGGCGCCCATAGTTAGTCACTCGATTGCCTCCTGTCTGAATACGACGGTAACACCGACCACAACCTCACCCACGGCAGTGCTGCCATCGCTGCAGAGTGCCTTCAGTTCATGCAACGGTAGCAACTACCAATCGCTGTACTATCCCGGCACCGGCGCAATGGCCAGCTCGCACTCACCAGTGACATCGTCTCAGTCGCACATTGGCTCCAGTTTGGGCAACCTAACAGCGTCGCCAATGAGCAATCCCAGTACAGGTAGTATGGGCACGTATAATTCACCCTCGTCTGCATCGGCGGCCGCTGCTGCGGCGGCGGCAATGTTCTATCAAACGCCACCGAGAACCTTCGGCTCGGCGTTTGATATGTTCCATCATAGCACTCCGTTCGTAAGTCATACGAGTAGTAGTGGGTCGTTTGGTAACTCTAGCTATAGATACTCGCCCTACGGCTTTGGTAGTAGATGGCAGTTGTAAGACTTGTCTGACCAAGATATGGTCTCGCTTGTATTTAGAACGACCCCAAAATGTAAAAAAAAAATATAGTTCTTCTCTTCCTTCTTGTATCATATTGAATGTATTTCTGTAAATTAGTATCTTCTACTCCAACTAGCCTTAATTAATTTATTTAATTTATTTAGTTTAGTTAACCTTAGTGCCTAATTTATTTTGGTTATTTATTTATTTAATAATAATTTATGAAATGAAAATGATAATATATGGGATATAACATTTTTTTAAAAATCTAAATTGAATTCGTATTTGTGTTTCATTTTTTGTTGTCGATCTTGTTGGTTGTTGTTTATTGCTTGTATAATTTATTTTATTTTGCTTTTTTTATTTTCATTTAATTGCTTATTTTTCACAGAATTGGATGCAGAGGGGGATCCGATTTAACACCACTAACACATGACGATGCACAACTAACAATAAATGTTTGTCCTGGTTTTGGTTATGTTTTGTTTCATTTCTTTTTTTGTTTTGTTCGTTTGAATGTTTTGTTTTGCAGCTTGTTTGGATTTTTGGTTTCATTGTTACATTTGGTGGAAGTCTTTAAAAACAAAGAGGTGTTCAGGTGGTTCATCGCACTTGTTGGCTTACGACGAAATGTCTACGATATCTGCCATGGGAATGACGATCTGATTCATGGGCGAACAGAATTGTTGATGCCTATTTTCTCTTGCCATCTCTGTCCTTGTTTTCACATTCGATTCGTTGTATTTGTATTCCTTTGATAAACATACAATTTGAAGTCCTCTTGTGATTTGTTGTTCATGAGTTGATGTTCCCCTCAGTGGAACATTGCACTTGCGCCACTGCTCCTTTCCCCAATGGTTGATGGGTCTGTCGACTACTACACTGGTTGACGAGGTTTTATTCCCGATACGGCTTCGCCGCTGGCAAAGTTCAGATTCCACAATTGCCTGGAAACACCTTCTTAAACTTCGCCGGAGTCGGTATAACACACTACGCGAGGGCCACTGCTTTTGAAATTGATTTAAGTCACATGCGTACCGACGAATAATCTATTTCCACTTTAAGTGCAATTTTTATAAATTATTTTACCTCTCTAGATGGTTTAAGTTGGCTATCATTTTCGGTGAAAGGAAGTCAGTCTTGGACATTCGTCTAGTAGGTGGCCCATTGTAGCCACTCCGAAGATGTGTTGCCTGCAAATCCGTACTGAGTTGTCATGCTTAGAGCTAGTTGAAATTGCACAACCAGTTAGTGTTCCACATAATACCGTTAGATCTAGTGTGTTAAGTTCTATTTCTATTTTAGAACAATGTACCCAACATGTTGGTCTCAGAGAGCCACGGCCGCAAGGTCGTAAAGTTATACCTACCTACCTTAGCCCTTTTAGAAGTACGCGTATGTCTTATTCACTTTTTGGATTACTTAAGACTGTCCCAGAACTTGTTACAGCATTTTATATACCAGTAGTTTAGGTAATGGTGCAATAAAGGGAACTCTACCCTCTCTCACTGTGTGATCTCGTCTTTCCATTACCTTCAAGCTTTTCATGTCCCGGCACCTACATCAGTTCCAGTCAGAATATTCAGTACACTGTGGAACTCCCAGACAGCCTTGGTGATAAACAGAGCTCTCTGTATAGCCTTGACTGATGTTGCCTTTGGCGGAGAATATCGAGTTCAGGTGTTGATCCGTTTTCTTTTTTTGATGCCGTGTGGACTTGCAGTTAATTCAACGAGTTCAAATTTCAGAGTCCAATCCAAACTGGCTTTTCTGTTAAAATATCACTTGGGTCTCATAATATCTCCTGCTTCACTAGCCTATTCCGATCCATCCCTGTATTTATCCATTTTGTGCGGCGTCTTTCATCCAAAGTGAATTGCTGGCCATTCTTTTGGAGAATAAAGAGCTTTCATTGTTTTCTTGTAGCCCACCATTCAGGTCACAACATCACTGACAAAGTTGAATGTTCCTTGTAAGGTTGCCTCCACCTTCAAAGCCATGTGTGGCAGTGACAGATTTTTCCGCCATCGACTCTAACTCATCAGGAGTCATGCCCAAGCGGAATCAGGCAAGTTCTTCGTCCAACCACCTCATCCTGGGTCTGCCAAGCAGTCGTCTACTTGGAGGATGTGAGGATGACTAAGTCATCTGCAAATAGAAAAGGACTTACTTCCCCAATGTGAATTCTTCTTCGCCTCGGCGGCGTTGCAACATCCAGTCCACACATATAATGGAAAGAAGATGTGACAAGACGTACCCTTGGCGAAGTCCAACGCCCACGTCCAAGTTTGCACCGGGTTGACAAATCAATGCTATTACCTACTTTTCAAAGACTCATATATAAAGCGGTCCATACAGAGTTTCCAATTTTAGAGTTGTGCAGCCACTCACCGACACTTAGAAGCTGTGACTACGTTTTAACTCAATAGCGATCTAGGCAGTCCACATTAGTTTTGATGTCCTGCAGGTCTCTCAAGCTCTATCCATGGACTAGTGGCTAGAGGCTTTGAAGGCGTTTGATACGAGTAGCAATCTAGATGTGATTACTTTTAGTGAGAAATAGAGTGCCTCTTTTTTGGCGCAAAGGGTATGTCCGCCTCTATTTCAGCTGATTCATCGACCGGAAGACAAATCTAGAAAGCTGAGTGTAAGGTTGCATCTGAATGTAACCCCCTTTTGAGATAAAATCCTACATGTTAGCATCTTTAATTTAGTTTATGCCTTGTTCAGAGCCTTCATGGTTGCGAGCCATTGCCAGGGGTACCTCTTGAAAAGCTTTTACTTCTGCTTGCAATACACAGGGATGGCCAGAAATATGTACGACCTAGTGGCCATCCTCCTGTTCTTCGTATTCTGTAGTAACTCCTTATGTCCCTTGCAAGTAGAGTCCCAACGCATTCACTCTTTTCACCCTACAGCCCTCTCTGTGGTTTATGGTTGCAATTTGGATACCAGATCCGATGTTTTCTTCCATCCTTTGACATGATAGCCCTCCCTTATCTACAGCCCAAGTGATCAGTGACTTCTCTCGAAAGGCGCCTTCCAACTTCCGCATAATTCACACCTTTCTCAACTAGAAGACTGTCAAAATCAATCTCCAGGGCTTGTGGCCGTCTATCGGTGTCTGATCAAGAGAAAGTCGATCACCTGGAGAATGGTAGCTAATTCGAGAAATAATAATTCAATTAAAATTTAAATCAGCTCCCCTAAGACGGACGATCCGTTCGCGATAACTACTCGCGTCGATCGTTTCCCTGATCGCTGATCGCTGATCGATGATCGCCTTCAATCACCCGTCACAGTTCGAGCAGATCGTAATCTGGTTCCAAATTCGTTTTCTTCACTTAGCCTATGTCAGACGTCCCATACTCCACGCCATCTGATCATCAAAGATCACTTCTAACGAGCTGATCATTATGAATTCCAATATGGAGTTACCTGAACTGCGCAAAGTCAACAACCATGCCTCAGCACGATTCCACATCATATATAGGTCATCACTGTCGATATCACACACCAATCCCCAAGCCAGAAGGTCAACGAATCAAAGCTCTCCCCACACACCACGACGAATGAGCCGCGGCCGCCGCACCATTCTGGTCAACGAGCCAAACAATAGTGCTAAACAATTCCCATTCCTCCTAAATTGCTTTATATATCGTCGCTATCTTCAATCTTCCCCGAAGAAACCATCATCACGACCTCGTAATAATATTCCAATATATGCCCCGACCAACTTGGACTTGGCACCCTCTGTGACTCGTCTGACTGAAGGGGGAAGGGGGTGAAGATGGGGGGCAGGAGCGAGGGAAAAAAAAGTGAAACCGTTTATTACCAAAACCCATATATTCACATTCCATGCACAATCACTCCATTTCAATCGGATTTCAATTCTAACGCGTACCATTTCGCGCATCGTCACAGGCACACTTCCCGCAGCAGCAGTCAGGCAGGGGCACTAGCGACGACCGCTACGGCCCGAGATGAGCGTCCATAGAAAGCAACAATTGACACCGAAGCCATGGCACGTTCGAGAAATCACCGGGCTCCAATCAAAATTGAAAATGCATTCGATTCTCTGCTGCACCCCACCTGCACTTGGCTCGACTGTGTCGAGGCTGCATCTGCGCGCGCAACATAAATGCATTCAACATCAATAATCGCCCCGAAAAGTGTTTGTGTCGAGGTGATGACGGTGATCGGATGGTCGCTGGTCGTCGGCAAGAGCTCGCCGATTTGCGAGACACAACACCAGCTCCACTCTCGAATCAATACGAAATATCATAATAATTACTATGCTTGACACCGGTATCTTTTATGAGGTCGAACGATGGTGTGGTGATGATGCTGAAGGTGGCTCGCTCGGGCTTGAGCCATCTTCTCGGATTTCAACCGGGGCAGCATTCAAATCGTGTACCACCAAACGTTTGCTGACTGTCTGACTGTGACTGACATACAGGCTGTAGCAGCCGCCGCCGCCGCCGCCGTCGCCGTCGCAGTCGATAAACCGAGATACATGCCGTGGCAACAGCGTCGGCGGCGGTGGTGATCGCGATGGCGGTGGATACATTTGTATCTTGCATGCTCAGTGTGGAACTGCATCTGCGCGCGCAGCCATGTGAAAATGTAGATACAATAAAAGTGAAGTAAAAAATGGCTAAGAAGACAGCCAACATCTCTAACGGAAAACACTGTTTAACAAGGTGAGCCAAGCACACCTGAAAATTCGCGTTTTCGATACTTTTCCTTCTCCTCCGCAACCGACACAGCCAACAAACGGCAGACAGCGGTCCGCTGCCACGAACCGAAAGAGGTGCGCCATCTTCACTGTTATCATGCGCGGCAGTTACTGTTGTTTTTGTTGCTCTTTCTGTGGGTAACATTGGTTTTGGATTTTTCACATTTTTTTTCTCTCCTGCTTTCCTCATTTACTCCTTCCTCGTGATGATGGAGCGGGGCAGCAGCATCACCGGCCGCAGCAGGGAGAGAGCCGAGTTCCATGTGCAATTGTGGGAGACACAATTTTTCCTGAAGTTTTTCCTCTTTTGGGGTCTTTAGTGTACAATGCTTACCTTCCTCCATCAGGGGCCCATGATTCGGTGATGCACATCTAGGCATAGTTGAGTGTCTTCTTAGGAAGGCCAGGCCAGCCACCATCAGATGCACACACATGTACTGGCTGGCTGCCTCCTCTATCTGAACAACAACTGAGCAACTGTTGCCTCGATCATCGTCATGATCATCAGCAGCCAGTGGTGGTGGTGGCGATCCAGCAGCATAGCCTAGCTGCCTGCCAAAGCGATTTTCAGTTTTCCTTGTCGTTGTCGTAGTCATCGTCGTCGTCGTCATCGTCATCACCATCACCGTCGTCGTCGTCGTCGTCGTTGTCGTCGTCGTCGTCGTTGTCTTCGTCTTCGTCTCCGCATTCGTATGCAACGGCTTCCAAATGTTGCTTCTGAGGTGTGCAGCACTTTATAAGCCAGGGCAAACGAAAAAGAGATTCCCTTCCCATTTGGGGGGGGCAGCACTCTCTCACTCTCTCCCGGTCCGTACCGCTAGCGAGCGCGCGGTCATTATCCATTTAGTCGCTTGGTCACGATCTAGTCTTTGGAGCGCAAAAAAAAAGGCCGAAGAAGTCTTCAAATCTCTACTCTGACGAGGAAAGCAAAAAATGTATCTCTGCACACACAAGGAAGCCCATACTCCGCAGTCGCCGCGCCGTGAGTGTGTGGCATGATAATGATGACGATCGTTTGTTTTTGGGATGCCCAACTCCCATCCGGACTCCCATCGGTCCCGTCCACCAGGCCGCCGAGCCGACTTCGAGAGTCAATTGAATTGATAATGATGACGGCGATCGTTGAGTTGGATTTTTATGAATTTATCTTCAAGTGACTTTGGCAATTGTTTATGGTAAATTTGATGGCTTAAATGCTTTATCCAGATTTGGATGCGCTGACCGTACGGGGGCCCCTTCGCCCCCTCCCCCGATTGAGGAGGTTGAGTTTTCCTTTTTGACAGGCGTTTATGGAATTCCTTTTTTTCCCCCCTAATTAAGTGCAAAGAAAGAAATGAGGCTGTGACCCCTAGTGGGGAGACATTTGTATTTTGTATCTGCACTGCATACTTTTGCCATTATTTCCGGGCTTGTTGCCGGTGAATTATTCGCCGTTGCAAGTGGTTGGCTTAATGCAAAACGCAGCAGGTGGCACGGGCACGGGAACGGCTTACCAGTGGGGATTCGCCTCCGGAGCAGGGGGGAATGATGATGTTACGCGGAGTTTTCATTTGCGATTTAATTTGATTTTTGAAATATCGCTGATCACAAACTGATGTGTGATTCAGTGAGGAGATTATTGGGTAATCCTTAAGATGGGAGTGTGGATAAGAGGAAAGATACCTTTGACTTGCATACGCATCGATGAGCACTTATTTGATGTCATTACGAGAAAGAAAACTGATGCTTTTGCCGTCGCTAATTAAGTGAAATTAGGTCTTTTTTCGCAAGAAGAAATAATCAAGAGGGCCACGCCATTTATGAGTGACAGACAGCGTCACATGTTAAGTACAGTGAGGAGATCAATGTGGCTGTTTAAGAGGCGGCACGCAGCAGTTTCAGTTAATTTGAGCGTTACTGAGCTCATGGACAAAATGGAAAAATTACCTACTTTTAAACAAGGAGCGGAAGTGAACTTGCGTTACCCCTCTAGTGCGGACAACTCAACATAACGAACTCATGTTGGCCCCGTGAAACGATCCCACTGAAACAAGAGACGATTTCTTAACCTCCCCGTTTCGTCAGACTCTCGAATGTACCAAGAAAGCCTTTCAACCGTTTCTCAGCATGAACTTTTAAACCAAGTTTGGGTTGATTCGTAATTTTCCTTAAAAAGTCGTCGTTAAAAAATTCTTCGCAGCATAGTTAGCGGTCTTTGTTGTTAGACCCATCATAACGACATCTGTCGGAGAGTCGTAGAAATGAAACGAAAAAAGTGTTCTAAAAAGACAACGGAGGGTATGAGCCTCAGCTAATATTGACTTCCTTTGTTGTCGCCAGTCGGTCGAGAGCACAGGTTGCCAAGATCATGGTGTATTATGGCCGCTGAGGCTTATACTTAGGAATAAAACGCGCTTAGCCTAGGTTTAAGTCCCAGACTGAGGAGGGAAGTTACACTTAGTCTAATTCGTCAGCCAGATGGTATATCTTTTCCGTCTGAAACCAAAGTAGTGTGTTACGCTGATATTGTTCAGCTCGCTTTAATTGTCGTGGAAGTAGGCCCTTTTGTGGGGTTTTCTAAGGAGTAGCGAAGGCACTGCGTGTTGTATGGTGCTCTCCTGCCAAGTTTAAACCTTTTCACCTCATATCGCCCCTTCCTCATACCTGCAGCTTCTACAGAAGTCGCTGCATGTGTCGATGAGTGTCCTAAGTACTGGCCGGATTAGTTTGGTTAAACCGAGTAAACATTTGGATTAAGTTTCCTCTAAATTTGCTTTGCAGTGAAACTGTGATTGTGGACTCTTTTGAAAGTAGTTAGCCTTGGCGATGGACAATTTGCTAAGTCTCCACCTTAGATGATGCCGCCAGCCCATAAACCGCAACAAACAGTCACTCTTTGTGGGTGCATTGGTTTTTCGACAATCACTCTTGGATTATCATTCGCCCAAATGCGGCAATTCTGCTTATTGACGAATCCACTGAGGTGAAAATGTGCCTCATCACGAATCACGAAGTGCACGATATGCATTTTAATTTGAACGCCCATTTTCATAATAAGCCTGAATAACTTTAACGCATTGCTCGATTGTGTATCTTTCCATGGTTCAAGTTGAGTAAGTCTGAAATTGAAAAATTTCAAATGAAATGCAGAAAAAAACTTGACGTTTAGCTTTGGTTCACATTCAACATCGGCCCTTAAAATTTAACCACCCTTTACTACATACAACAAATTCCCTTGGCACTCGTCGAATCCATGTACAAACCCCGCAGGCAGTCCATATCCCACTCTGACTGCCTCCCCCTTAAGTCCACATCCGGAATTCATCATCATCCGATAGTTTCTATTCCGGTGCAAAGAAAAAATCACAACAAATCAGATATCTATCAATCGAAATCGTCCCGCAAATCCGCCAGTGCAGTGAAATTGAAAAGCAATCTCCAGCGGACTTTCGCGAAACTCACTCGCTGATACGGTGACCGACTAGTGGCGCACAGCCCGCAATCCATTCCGAGATGCAAAACAATTTCCCTCCATCATCGGCTCCAGTCCTGTGCCCATCTCCATCTCCCCTGGTGTGGATAATCAGCTTTTCACGAGTGAACAAAAAAAAAACGAGTAATCTTTATTTTCTATCGCTGCTTTTTTGTTAGTTGTTTGCATAAATCCCATCGTCGGAATGGGCGCGTCGAATGCACCGGCCATGAGGCAGCTTTAAATGGAGGAATAAAAGAAATAGAATAGCCGGCCAAAGCCAGAGCAGACCGGCATGACGGTGATAAAGTTTGCAAAAAATAAACGGCAAAGCGATTCGAAATCAAATAACAATAAGTCTTGGGCGGTTTCAAATTATGAATGCTCAATTGTAATGGAACATAAATTTCGAAATCGATTTTAGTTTCGTATTTGTTTGAGGTTCTATTTGTGGTGCTAAGTACCTACTCGTAGTGTCGGCCGCGCATCGCGTCGGGGAGGTCTGTGACGCGGGCAGGCGGCTCGTATGAAATCGCCTGCAGCTACGTGATTGAGATGGATCCGAGATGATAGCCGCGATGGCATTCTTTTCCGTTAAAGGACTGAATAAGTTTGAATATGACATGGTTCTGGTTTGTTTGTTCGTAAGCAGTTTCCGACGTGTAAGCCGTATCTTTTATCAAAGAATTAGCGCTGTGTGCATAAAGAATTGTCCGCTGACAAGGTTAAGGCCTAAAGACTGTTTTTCTCTGGAATCTCCAGCGTTTTGCTTTGCTTTTGTCATGATGTGTTTAAGATAACCGGATGTTTTGTTGGACGGATTTTTGTAGGAAGAGGTGTGTGTCGCAAGAAGGAAGTCGGCCTCTGTTCCGAATGTTTAGTGATCGTTACATGCTTGGTTAGCTGGCTAATTGGCGATTAATGAGTTCAGAGAACGGTCATGGCGCAACAAATTTGCCCAAGATGATGGTTAACTGGTGATCCACGAAAATCATGTCAGACCTTCAACTGCGTTAAGCCACATTTCAGAACAAAGTTAACAGAAATGCTTATGAATCGAGGTCCATATTTGACCCAATTTTACTTGGAGCCTGCAACAAGTTGTCGACGACTCTGGAATTTGAAGTGTGTTAAGACACCTTGACCGCCTAACTTAAAGTAGCCGCTATGGTGGTGTTATCCGACTCCTGTGCTGAGTGCTCGGGTTCAACTCCTGTCACGAACAACTTTCATAATTCAATGTTCCACCTCTCTCGAGTCACTGACAATGTTTAGAGAGTAAAGCTGTAAAAAAAAAACTCTTCGTCGTCGTGTATGTCCATTGTACTCCTAGGGGAACATTAACCACACGCTGGTTGTTCCAGAAGCTAGACCAAGGCCAACCTCACATAATGAGCGGTGAGCCATGTGCTGGTGGCTATCCATGAACCGACTAGGCCCAAGTCCACCTTAGAAAATCGGCGGTGAGGCATCTACGGAATTATACCACAATACAGCTCGGAGTAGACGTGAAGCTGTCCTGTTGTCTAATTCAGTGGCACATGCTCCACCACCGATTGTCTCAGGTGGACCACGGCCTAGTCTGTTCGTGGATAGACTGTGGCTTCAATGACTTTGAGACTGTATCAATCCATGGGACCTTGTTGGACTTCTATGAAGTTGTCTTAAGCTCTTCCCGATGTGTCCTCTTTTCAAACCGAACCTAGAACATGCAGACCATCTGCACAGGAGGGAGTTGCAAATGAATCTGGTTCGCCTCTTTTGGGCTCGGGTTCAAAAGTGTGAAGAATTAGTTGTGGACCCGATAGGAGGCGCTGTTGTTGAGATATAATACATAAATACGTGCTGCTCTGCTTTTTGTCGTCCGATTATCCACCGCTCTACTCAACCAAGTGGCATGATACTTGCACCATTGGAAAGGTAATTTCACGGAGATGTGCACAATGTATTTTTGCAGTTGCTGAGTAGAACATTGGTAAACATATGTGCAACATTATGTTATATTATTACGAGAAAATATCATACAACGGATTTAAATACATAATCGTCGAATTTCGACGACAGGGGAGCCTAGATTTTATTAATATACGATTTTTTTCTCCATTTTTTGATGATTTATCTCAACTTTTCGGCACTCTCACCCAACAGATCGAAATTGCATGGCGAAGCGGGCCGGGGTTGGTGAATAAAATATGCACTTCAAAAATGTTTAAGACATCCTTCACACCCCACTGGGCACCATGATTACAACCAACATCGTTGCAGTTGCGGCATAAACTTAAAAGCCATAATTTAATTTGTGGTTTTGAAACTCTTTTCCAGATGTCTTATTAAAAGCTCTGTACAATCATGTTTTTGCGAACGTATCGGCGCGGCATTCCCTTTGAGGCACTAAGTGGCCACCAAAAAAAAAAAGCCATCGCTCACCCAGTCGCAACTAATCTCCATGAGCGCGAGCACACAAAAACGAATTTCAATTCAAATCAATTTAAATCAACAAAACAGTTACGTCACTTTCATTTCACTAAAAATACATTTTTTCCAGCAGCTTCACAAACCGACCAACCAGCAATAGTCCCTGCAATTCAAGTGACAACAAGTGAAGGAAATAAAATTGCTATAAAATGAAATAAACTCCTCTCGCACACACGTCCCCATCTAATGCTCCGCTCGGCGTGTTCGTATTTTTTTTTTTTTTTTGTTCGATTCGGTGTCCGTCAGGCTGACCGAATCTCGACACACATCGATACGGGGTGTAGAGTCCAGTGGGAATTTTACGTCTCAACCATGGTCGAACGTCGATGGCGGCAGACGAATCGAATTGTGTTTATGGCACATAATTCCACTGAATTGGCTATTTTAAGCAGTGACTATCTGACTGTACTATATATTTTTTATTACGTTTTGTTTAAAACGGTCAACAAATGTGTATATTTTAAATGAATATCTGTGTATTTTGTTTTCCTCGCTCTGATAAGGAAGGAGGCTAGGGATTTTTTATTTTAATTGACACTTATCTGGGTGCTGATGGTGTTTATGGCGAATTAAGAAATGGAAATACGCTCATTTGCTGCAGACAATCATTGGCTTGATTGAGCAATTGATTGAGACAGATTGATAACCAATGGAATATTCTCGACTGGGCGGTGTACAGTCAAGGTGATGTCAGTCAAAAGTGATTGCTTGTTGACAGTGACAAGACTGAAGAAATGCTTGGTCGTCTGGACACGCATGTAGGCTTATAAGCTCTATCTTCACAAATTCAAGTCTAGGGAAGGTTTTCAGATTTGGACGAGTAGATATTGAATTTGAAGTAATCCAGCGACATTTTGGTTTTATTTGCGACAAGTGGCGTCGTGTGTGGAATGTTTAGAAATCAACTGACAGTCACATCCGGGAGGTCCACTCTTCGATGACTCTGGCGCATGGCTATTCTGCAGCTTATTGGGGAACTCCTTGCCTCTTACGGAAACCTTATAAGAAAGTCTAAAAAATCCTGGTAAAATCGTCGATCTCGATGAGTAGCTTACGTCGCCTACGTGTGAGATAGCGATCCCTTCAAATCAAGCGTACTGTGTCCATTGTGGAACGCCTATTGTACCACATGTCATTCACACACATTTCATCTAATTTGAGTTATCATCGATCATTAGTGCGGTCAGTTGATGGTGATGGCAGTGTCATCGTCGTTTTGGCAGAAGTGTGGACTGCCGCTCGTCCTAAACTTTCTCAGCACGCATAACCGCTTGGTAGTTCTGAAAAAGTTCTGAAAATTAACAACATACTAAGCAGCGTGGTCGTGAACTGTCAAAAACCAGCCGTCTAGTGATGGTTAATTCGAGTTGATAAACCGGATCAACGTAATACCGAGGTAAACTTATGTCATACCGAGTTGCCGAAACTAAAACGAATCGAATAATTGAACAGGTGAAGTAAACACACAATTCGCTTTCGCTTGCTTAAGACAAAGTGAACACATTTATTTTACACCTGACATAGTTTTTGTTCAACCCGAGCTGAACGGACCGGTTTGATACCTAGTTAGAGTTCGGTATTGGTTCTGTTTCTCATGAGACGGTCATGTTGTCACGTGGTCTACTTGCTGTTCCCTCGTTCTTTCCTTTTGCACATAATGTGGACCCGCTGTAGTTTGGCCCCTGTCTTAACCGGGATCCCCTATAATCCGACAAACCTAGCACTCATGACTAGACTTAAGAGCATGTATGTACAATTCTTTCTGAAAATGTTCGTTAACTAATTCGCGACGCACGCATATTGCTCTCCATTCTCTTGTCCTTTGCTTTGTAATTTGTCGTCAGATTACTAGGAACTCTGTCTCAATAAGTTTCGAACTGGGGAGTCACAGGCAGTACTCTACTTTATATAGAAGTCCGAGAAATTTGATAAACCGGCACTGTTAAACGTTTGTCGGGTGTGTTAGCCGACTCAAGTTGCAACTCGGTTTTGCTTCCATTCCAACTTGAGTTGACTTGATTTAAGAAAGTTTCGTCTTGGCACATCACTACACCCGGGAATTGAAGGACATCCAATAAATTGTTAAGAAACAGCGGCAATAAAGGCGTCCAGAATGAAAACACCGCCTATTATGAAGCACCACTTCGATGTCAACCGACCAAAAGACCTGGCTTCCTCTTGATACTTCATGACGAGAGAGATGTCGAGACTCGAGAGATCCATTCTTTCATTCATGACCTATGTCTATCGTCTTGTCATTGCCTTGTTCAATTTAGGGGCTTCTTCTTTTGCTGTTGGCTGAGATTCTTCTCCACTTGTGTGAGACACCATCGGCTTAGTGGATGGGCTGTTGCGTTGTCTCACTGGTACGTAGTCCAAGAATAAAATTTACTTATTTACTGGGCCCACTGGACATCCAATTTCTTCCCATACAAATCAGATCTTCCACTCACTAGCTGCTATCGTTCGTGATTGGGTAATTCGATGTACTAAAAATGCCTAGTTTCATTGTCTGGTGTACTAAAAATGCCTAATTTCATTTCCTGACCAATTGTGCCCTCGACTATTGCTGGATTCTTTCGTCTGAATCTTGCAGTTCATCGCAAAACTAAGGCCTTTCGTGGGCTTTCCTTACAGACTTCTGTCTCTCTTGCCCCTTAACACTTTTGACAGCGTTTTTTTATATCGTTTTCTAGGACCAAACGGATCGGTCTTGGAATGCTATTTACATGATTCCGTGAATATCTTTTAAAAATTAGTAAATAATTGTCAAAAAGTCGCTCAAATTCATCGGTGGTTCGTCAAGGTTACAATCAGCCGTCAAGTAGGTACTTGATGATGCTAACACCGAACCACTATGCGGATCCCTCCTATTGATCTTACATTTTTTTTCAGAGCATGCAAAACTTAAAAAGTATACACCTTCAATCCATCCTCATTTCGGTCTCTTCCTTCTACTTCTCTCCATGATCTCCCTTTACATCGTCTGTCGTGGCCTCAATTTCAACAGGCATCCTCTTTCCAGCTCAAAGTAGATTTCATAGAACAGAATTTATTTCATAGATAAAAGGTACAAGTATAAACTTTCATCGCTTTACACTCTTTACATAGATCACACACTTTAGAACATATTTGCAAGAAATGCCAAGACCTTTCATAGGAATCTAGAACAGATTTGATAGAACCGCAAAGGCCTAGTTTAGACAAAACCTCTTTTTGCTGTATACTAACTAACATATGTATCTCTGAGTTTTGATAAGCAAGTCTCTCTTGATTGAGTTGTTCTCCTTTATTTCCTTTTTTGGTTTCGTTTTTTGTTCGTTTGACAAACCGTCACAATTTGTGATCCTTGAACTCTCGCAGTAGAGGATCACAGAGTGTGAATGAGGTTTTCTTTGAGGAGAAGAAACCAATCGAAAGAGACTTGATGATTTGCCTTCAACACTTTACTCACTTGTTGCCTCTTTTTATCCAACAGATGCGTGCGGTCTATCCGATGTGACACATATAGAATCACTGCAGGAGAAATCACAATGCGCTCTAGAGGAGTACTGTCGGACACAATATCCCAATCAGCCAACGAGATTCGGTAAACTCCTCCTGAGATTGCCGTCACTAAGGACTGTCTCATCACAAGTAAGTTCACATTCAATATTGACTTCTGTACATTTTTTTTTTGAAACGATCGATTGCGCACCGGGCTGTGGAGTCCGTCGGCCTTGCGGAAGGCTACTACATTTTCTGCTGCCCCTTTTCCAATGAGTAACTACCACCACCGCCGAAGTTGCTTAAATATGCTCCCGATTTACTCAGGAAGCTTCTGCTGAAATTTACAAACATATACGGTCCAAAACAACAGCACTGCGGTAGCCCATTGTTATTTATGCTGCTCCATACTGGCCCAACTGGAATTCCACTGTCACGACTGCAATCGATCGCCAATAAATCTCTCTCATCAATTTTTTCAATCTCAACGTTTTCAAAACTAACACAACAACTTTTCTCATTCTTTCCCATTGCAGGTCATTGAACAATTGTTTTTTGTACGTCTAGTCGGGAAAACGCCCATTGAAACGCTCATTCGTGACATGTTACTATCTGGGAACAGTTTCTCCTGGCCCTACCTACCATCAATGTGACATACAATGTGGCGACAATTGACAACAACTTGATCATCCGCCACCACAGCCGTTGCTGCTGCAGCCGCTGCATGCGCTAGTGCAGCAGCAGCCGATGGCAGTGGCGTTGGAGGAGTATTCCTGGGGCCAGCCTCAACAACAGCAACATCAACTGGAACATCAACAATGATGACACCATCATCAATAACACCATCATCGCTAGCTAGCACAACGGCGGCGATGCGTCGCAACTCACCGCTGGCCGCAATGGTACCGACCACATTGTCAAATTATTACGACAGTGCTGCAATGATGGCGGCCGCCGCCGCCGCTGCAATGTCAGTTGATAGTGCAAATGTGATTGGGGGCAATTATCATGCAACCAATTTCCATCAACATCATCAGTTGACAACGAGCGATATTGACATGTCGCTGTCGAACTCATCGTCGGCAACAACGACCGCAACGCCATCGAGTGGCGCTAGCAGCAGCAATGGTGGCATTGGTGGTGACGGTGGTGTGACAGGAGGTAAGCATGCCAATGACAACGGCAGAATGCCATCGCCACCGAATTTAATCGATATCAGTGAAGTTCCTCTAAATGTGGATGTCAAGTAGGGCTAATGACAAACAAAAAAATTCTATTAAATAAATTATTTAAAACAAAATACAAAAAAAAACTTACAAAGAAAAAAAAAAGATATATATATACAAAAACAAAAAAAAAAACAAGAAACAAAAATCAACATCTAGGGTAATTTCTTAGTTAGGGTGGTAAATATTAAAGCAAAAATTGTTATCTTCAAACTTTTGGTTGAGAGAGAAAAAAAATATGAGAGAAAGAGAGCAATGCATTGTTTCTTTCCTTTTATTTGTAAATAAATTACATTTTTTAATTTATCCACACACACATACATACTCACACACACACACTTGAAGCCAAATTTTTGATTTTAGTTAATTTAAACGAAACAAACAAATACAAAAAAATGTAATTTTAACTGAACATGAGGCTCCCAAAAGTTGTTTGAATCCCAGTTCAAAAAATTTATTTTTTTTCTCTAAATCCTTGTAGAAGAAAAAAAAACAAAGATAAACAAAATCAAATCGTTTAACGAAAAAAAAAAAACTAGCAAAAAAAGGGGAAAAAATCCTGAAATCAACTCAAATGGCACTGAAAATACTTAATTTATTATTCTACAAATCGAAATACTCTGTGTCATTGGGTTTCTAATCAATATTTAGTGGCAATCTTTTACTTTATTTCCTTTTTTTATTTTTATTTTTCATTTTTAATAAAATTAAATTTCAATTAATTGTACTTTATTTTTATTTTCTCGTTCGCAATCAATTTACTTTACACCTTGTGTTATCTCAAAGATAACTGATGCTGTACATAGGAATATACATATGATTTGTGCACGTTTTGTGTTTCTATATAAATAAATTTATATATATATATATTTTTAATTTTTATTATTTTTGTAATTCTTAAGATAAATTTATATACGAAAAAGAGATGGAAGATTCTAAGTGCAAGATTATTTTTAAGTTGTTTATTATTTTTATTTTTATTTTATTTTTTTCAAACCGAGAGATAAATATGAGAAATAAAAATTATTATTTAGACAAAATATATTGCTGCTTGCGAATGATTTTTCATTTCGGTGTGTGCCGGTGCCGGGGATTTATGTTCGCTTTGGTTGCTTGGATTTTAGGGTCACAGCGGTGAAAATATAAATTGTGTGCTTGCAAATTGTGACATGTTTATGTGCATTTCGTGATGAATCATGATCGAGTTTTATTTTTATTTTCTTATTTTTTATGATCGCTTTGACTCGATGACATGTTTTATATTTTCTCCCTGACATGTTGAGCGATTTTGGGAGGTTAATTGAAAGATTACGACTCGACTTAATTAGCGTCACATCGTTGTCAAGTCTTCGTATCTTATGCATTCTTGCTCCGACACTGTGGCTGGATTCACTTAATCATCCTCACTTCGGTTCATTTTTATGGGCTCTATTTCTTGGCATCATCTAGATCATTGTCACTGTTTCTATAGGAAGCTAGCTAACGACTCTAAGTTTGGAAGCATCGGATTGAAAGAGATTGAATGGAAATTTACGAGAAACAGGTTCATGTAAGAAAGAAACTGAAAATAAATTTGAAGGATAGCTCACATGTCTTAATTTTTAGGAGGTTTGTGTTTGAATGGATGCCATAAAGGTATATGCATAGTTCTACCTTCCGCAACAATCAGTTGCTTTTGTCAATCCGCATTGTTCTCTAACAAATACTGGGGTCCTAATCATCCAAAGTATGCAAGTCGAATCTGACAGTGGAATTCGACCGCTGTCGCTTTTTATTATTCTAACGCACATGATACAAATCGCCTGTCAATACAATATATAAATTATTTATGCCAAGTTTTACTCGTTGATCGGGGATATTATGCAGATAAAGACCTCTCTGAATTAGACAGAGAACGCAAAACAAAGGTAGTACTCTTTCCCAGGGAATACGAGATTCTTGCCGCTGACATCCCCTTTCTTTTCGGGACAGCGCTAAAACGGATTGCACTCTTCATCATTAATGCTAGTCTAAAATGGATGAATGGTCTGCATATGTACCAGCGAAGTGTTAAGAACAAGTTCTGTCCACAGTCTTGTTCATACTCCTCAATCATCCCCCGATATATATAACCGGGACACAGATAACGGTCAAACTTAGCAATTTCAGTGTCAGCCATCTTCATCCCTTTGTTAAAATGGACCTACGCTGGTCTAAATGTAACTCCTGCATGTTGACAGCCGCACAATCGAACAGACTCGTTCACAAATTACGCTACGATTCATTAGAACAGAACTTATCATCGACTTGTAACATCGACTTGTAACACGTGTAAAATTGAGTCTGACATTTGGATATGTGCTATGCGTTTTTTTTTTGAAGGATTCAAATACACTGCATTCGAATTGTGGAATAGCGAATTAAATTCGACACGAGCCATTACTTTACTTATATATAAGGGAAATGCGAATATCCTACGTTCGCGACTATATTATGCCGATTTGGACACCAAGCTGATCTATCAAATCGTTTACATGCATAAGTGTGTATTTTAACCCTTACATCCTGCCCATCTCTGGAGAAAAACTCCATCAACTAGAAAAGTTGAATTAAAATAAGTTAAACTAATGATGAAGTGCGTGTAATATTCTCTGGTTTTCAAAATCAGGAAATTTTTTTAATTTCGGCGTTGCAGAGTCTGGTGAATCTAATCTAAAGTGTTAATTTATTGAATATGGTGGTACATTGGTGTCTGTGAGTATTGGCTTAAAAGAAAATGCTGAGCCATACACCAGTGACAAAAATAGTGTGCCACATATGAAGTGGAAGTATTGCAAGCACTTGTACGATGTCGGGCTATGAGCAGCAGGTAGGGGTTAACACATACAGTAATGAGTTGACAACCGGGAATATATTGTCTTAAATGTTCTTCCATTCTGCCATTTTCCGTGTCGAATCGAATTTAAATCTCTTTTTCCAACTTGATTACGTACTGGTACTGATTCAGATTTCAGAGCTCAAATAGATATGCAAGAGATATGCAGCTGCAAGAGCTCAAAAACAGGGTTATATGTGTCCCACTTCCCATTTCTGAACGAAAGGACCCAGGATGAAAGGCCAAAATCCCTAATAGTTTTAGAAGTCGATACATTGCGAAGCAATAAGTGTCTAAATATGGATTTCTAAAAAAATTCCGAGATATCCTAGATTTCAAATTAATCGATTTCACACAAGCTTTAGTTGTGACGTGCACATTCATTTTATGAACCGATTGTTGAAAAATTAAAGAGCGGTTCGAAATATTCAACAAACTCGAATCATCGTGAAGGATCATAAAATCAAATAATCATACCTTATCATCATAATAACAGTGCTACTTAACCGATGTGCATTTTTCAAAAACCCAGCAAGGACTTACATACATGACAGATGTATTGACAACGTTGACAATTAAACACCCTTAAGTCGTTACGTAGAAAAGGCAATGCAACCTAAGCAGCACCAACAGGGGTAAAATCCACAGAAATTGGTCAAACGACAACACATGAATTTCTATTTTAGATTTTTTGGAAATAAAACAATTGGCTTCACACTAGACCGTAAACATTTTCGTTTATATAACAGCCAATGTTGCATTAATTCACTTTTGTTTTTTTTTATAGTTAAACCAATTAATTTGTATTTATAAGCAAAAAAAGGAACAAAATGCATAAAAAACTCAGAAATTTCATTAATTTTAACAGTGCTGCTAATATGGACTACACTATTTTAAATACGGATCAGGAACCTCTAGAAAGAATTTAAGCTTTCTACCGAATTTATTATATATATATAGACCACATCTTCCACTGTAATCTCAAGGTCAAAAAACACATCTGTTGACATCTTATAACGACCGACAGTCAGTTCGAAAATGAATGAAAATGCAGTCATTTCAGTGGTGGTTGAAATAGGCATGGGGACGTCACAACTTTGACCTCTTTAGCAACTTCAGAATTTTGTGGAGTGCACTTAGAACCGTAGGCATCCATGTTCTGGCGCGTATCTTGACAATGACCTGAGACCAATAGTTAGTTTTTTTTTGACTTAGGGATTGTCACCTTCAGCAACTGCTGTTGCGGCAGTTACTCAGTTTGGGGCCATTGAATCTCACTAAAGGCTCTCCAGTTCTCTCCACTGAACTTGTCGTTACTAAGAGCTTAGATCCCTTTGGCGAGGTTTCCTTCGCTAAAGGGTCGCTTCACCATATCGGCGCTCTTCATCTTCTTTGGAGACTTAAGGGCCTCGGTCGTTTGAACGTTTTGTTGAGGTTTGCATTTCGTTTTGCTACCTGTTCAGTAACATTTCGCAGTCTTTTCTCAATCATTTTGACATCAAATTCATTCTTCGTGCAAATTTCAAGAAACGTTTTGTTTAGTTTTTCTGTTGTTAATTCAAAATTTAGTTAAATTGCATTAAAACATAATTTCCTCCTGTTTGATTAAGACTGTCTTTCTCTCACATATGTCACTCTCCAAATAAACAAACCACCCTTTGACAACCTGTAAATAGCAAAAAACAAAAAATACATATACACACATCAATCAGAATAAATTAGTAAAAATAAATTGTAAGATTGTAAATTTTTAACTAAAATGATGATCCTGTATGATACGTAGAATAATTCAGAAACTATATATGTACTCCAGACAATAGGTTTAGGCAAACTAGTGAGGCATCCCGCCTCAAAACTAGGCATTTTCTGTTTTCCACTTCAACTATCAAGTGTATAGAAAGATCCTGTTTTTTTTCTTCCATCCAGACAACAATTTATGTATATTCAAAGAATTGAAAGAAATCTAAAATCGAAGATAGAAAATATCCGAATTGTATTGTACATAGAAAAGTCTAGCCTAAGATTGTAAAGTAAAGGAAAATAAAAAAATATCACGACTTAAGGAATTTAATCTAAATTAATACATATATCGAGGTGAACAGAGGAATATCTGCGTAAGTGTAAGAGGTACAGATAAATATAATTTATTGGTTTTTGTTAGTGACTCCGTTGAAATGTGAAGACGTTCTTTTTTTCTACTTTTAAGGAATACCAGTTAAATAAAATTTAATTATATATCTACATATGTAAAATGATGTTGTTTGATTTCGCGGAGGTTGGAGATAAGATAACATTTCTAATTGGTGTGTAATAGTTGACTCATTTCAGTAAGTATTCTGCATCTACTAAAAGTGTTGGGTGATCTTTTGCGATTTAGCTATCGCTGTGGACTGTTGATGAACAAATATTTGGAATTGATGTATAATATAAAGTGTCGAGGTGGGATTTGAGGTGGACCAGGGCCTAGATTCTACAGCATCCCCTATTCTCTTACGAGTTAATGGGGGACCAACAGTCTTATTCGGACTCCGAAGGACAAACAGTTACTTAAACTCTTTGGTCGGCCAATGGTCTCATACCTTTTACTTACTTTGTTTTGACAACGTGCTGGCGGTTCTGGATGAAGAGAAGATTCGGTTGTGGCTGGACCCTGAGAAGTAATTATATTGTGCTTTAGGTCCTTGGTTCTTGGTCGATGTCTAAGGCTTCCTCTTCAAAAGGAAGCACCAGATCTGGAATAGAATCTAGGTTCGCAACGCTATTGTCATCATCATCATAGAGATAGAAGACAGTGCGCAGTCTTTTTCTCGTAGACTTCGTGAAGTCATTTTATGAAATAACGCAAAGAATTGCCACAAACAATAATTCAATGAATTGATCACGATTTATATCATGCGCTGCTCAATAAATGTACTAGATTTACAGTACAGATTCGTAGTTTATTAAGTATTTCATATATTTTTTTTCATTATTGTTAACGTCACTCACTTGGCAGCAAGAAGATGGACAGGATGAATCCACCCTCCTGCTAGCAGTAAACCAATGAGCCTCATATACAGCATTATGGACTACTATCAACGGATGTGTAGCTTTACATCATCGAATAACGCCAAGATTCTTAGGTATCGACGTCTAAGGTCTGGGCAATTACACAGAAGACGCTGGTTTTTGTACGTTTTCTCCACATCAAGCCGTCAATGCGATACATTATCATTCACATACACATATAGGATCTGCCACATCTTTATTGTAGTCGGGCTGTAACGTCACATCGCATGAGTTTTATAAGTAGAAAACTTATAGTGTTCAGGAGCGGGTGACGTGTTGTCGCTTATCTGGTAAGCTTATAACATTTTTGTAGAACTAACGAGTGTCCCAAAATCTCTTGCATTTTTGCTGACGTACACTGCCAGCCAATCTTTTCTTATTCAGCTTCCAGATAAGCCTCTTGTTGTACAGGCTCCAAGCTTCGTCAGTGCATTAGTTATAGTACACGAGTAGACATTGTTAATTGAAATTGGTTCTCCAGCATCTGGTGTAGGGATGTGCAATGTTAACAAAACATCTATATTGAGAGGGTCTCCTTTCCTTAGGATCGAGCAAGATGAGATTACATCTGTCGGGCATACTCTCATCCGACCACATCTAACAGATGAGTTGGTGTATGCGCCTCACCAACCACCGTCGCCTGCTTTCCGCAGGGAGTCCATCGGAGCTATCAGCCTGGTTGAACTTTAGCTTGGCTATAACGGGCAAGACTTCACTGAGGTCAAGAGGACGCAATTCTTATCTACCATCTCCTATGTAGGATGGATGTTTCATCATTTCTGCGTTACCTTCCGACAAGTTTCGACTGATATTTGTTACTTAAATTTGATGCCATGAACTTGAACGGTATGTATTTCCTAAAGGAGGGTGATACATGCTACAGCTTGACTCTATTACCTGAGAACCTTGACTTCAACTGGCACCCATGCTATTTAACAGGTTCAGGCTTTTTAATGGTAACTCATGCCCCAAATGGGAAGATTACAGTTATTGTTCTCGAAACTATAAGCTTCTACTAGTACGTACGTATAGAAAACGCTTTGATTCATCCGAGAACAACAAAAAACATTCCTTTCTGAGCGGATGTCGCAGTTTTGAAAGAAAAAAAAAACAATTCGTCGTTGGATCAACTACATTAATTGCCATTGACGTCAATGGGTCAACATTCACACGCAATACTTTCCCCTTAAACACATTTTTACGCGTACAGTAAATGTGGAATAATAAATTGTGTTCCTCTGCAGTCCACTGAATTACGTCTTTAACAAAGGGTGACCAAATAGGAATGAAACTTTTTTCATTTGTTTTGTTTCAACAGCCGTCAAAGTTAGAAACGATATCGAGCTGTCAAAATATTCAGTGGGGCTTGCCATTTTATCGTGTATCGTTTTACGCCTGTCGAATTCTAGCTCGTGATGTTGGTCGTCATTATAGCAGCGATTTTCAAATCGATACATATCGAAGCATTCCGTCACACACAACCTGGAACAAAAGATCACAATCGACAGCTACAATTTTGAGGTAGTAAAGGAGTTGGTATAGCTCGGAGCAGACGTGAGGACGACATCTTAGTGGAAATCCGAGGTAGAATCGCTCTTGGTAACCGGTGCAACTTTGGTTTGTCGAAACAACTGGGCTCAAAAGTTTTGACTAGAAGAACAAAAACCATTCCCTATAATTGGCTGTTATATGAAGCGAAAAACTGCGTTCTGTCCAAAAACCACACATATGCGGCTACTGTGAACCCTTCCCTCCCCAACTTTCGTCAATCACTAGGATCCATATGAGAGGTGAAAGGACGCCTCCTTGGAGTATCCTTCCTGGTGTAGCATAGATCACCTAGGAATAAAATAATCAGTCGTGGTTGCAACATCTTCAGCTTATAAATGGAATGCTGTACACTGCTTGCATCGCGTATACCTTTGGTAGGTACATTCGTGCAAAATGTTTCATACTTTCGACGTTAGGATCTTAGCAAATCTGTTGGCCAGGTCTTCCACATTGCTTTCATTCGGGAAGTTCGTTTTCAAGAAGTCATCCGGAATACTTTTCTTTCCACTCAATATCGCATTGACAAGCCTGCATGTCTCCTTGGATGACTTTTATAGAGCTAGAATTTCTGTCTATAGAGGTTAGCGCTTGACCGTGTTATTAAGACCCAATTCAGCAATCCGGGCCACCACGGGAGCACGGGAAATGAGATCGCAGACGACCTTTGCTAATCAAGGATCAGAGGCGATCTGGACCAATTTTTGAGTCAGAGTGATCCAGAATAGTTTTCAAAAACCTCCGACAAACAGAAAAAGAACACCAAAGCGATTTACATACATTCTCCGTCTTCAAAGCGTCAGACTCTCTGACGTCGCCCGGAGGACCATTCGTCGCACTGATCAAAGAATATTTTCAAATGCACCAGGCGCCATCTGTTGATTCATTTCAGATACATTGGTTTTTGTACTCGATAAAATCGTTTCCGTCTTAAAACAAGGTCGTTAGTCGGAAAAGATGCATAATTTCAAAAACAAATCATCACATCTGTTCCCAAAAATTGTTAAATTGTAGGCTGAATTTTCATCACAATTTTACGCGGTCAAACCTTGAAAAAATATATATTTCTCATCGCATCTTTAATTGTCATCGTAAGCACTTACGCACACACTGGATTTTTTTCCAATTAAGCAAGCCACATGTACAGCCCCATCACTCAGGCGAATCCGCAGATGACCAAACAAACCCCAGCATTGACCACTTGAAGATTGCATCAACAGCAGCAACCGGCTGATGGACTGTCACTGATTACCGAGCAAATCCGAGAACAATCACCGAAAGGACAACCACTCCTCAGTGATCCTGTCGCACGCCTCTTGTTTTCACATTTACCTTTGCGCAATTTCTCCATTATCCGCCCGCAAATGAGATTTCCCGAGGAGATATTTTGGCAATCCCTCGACCGCATTGTCAGCGGCAGTTGGGCATTATCATTAAGATCCTGAAATACCTCCAGAAAAAGAAGACAGGACAAGAAAAAAAAACAGGAGTCATCGATTCCATTCCATATTCCTATTGTGCTGAGAAATTTGTATCGGCTTTTCAAATCTATTTAACACACAATAGGCCAAGATGTCGGGTGCCGAATTGAAGAGGACACCCGTGCGGCGCAACAATGAACGCACGAACGTGCCCGATGCACAGAGAGAATCTCCGCAACCGCCGACAATTATGGACCGATAACATTTTCTATGACACTTTCTCTGGGCTACTTACCCAGCCGCTGCACTGTGGCCGGCCACTGGTGTAGCACCGGTGGCGGCGTTGGCGACGTGCGGAGGTAGCAGAATGCGTGTAGATGTCCGCCGTGGTGCCTAGAGAGATGCATCTTGTTGGGTAGCCGATCTGCGCTTTGCGCTTGCATAGCCACGTGTTCCTCCTCGTTTCGATGCCATTGTAAACAGAACGTTGTGATTATCACCAGCGTCGTCCCGGTGACTTCTGGAATCTGGACATATGAGTGCGTAGGAATTTGTTTTCTTGAATCTCTTTGAAGGTTTTCTGGTTTTCTTGTGTTTTTTTCTCGTTTTTTCCTTCGTTTCGTCGTTCCCAACCAGCGCAGCGCGCTTGGTGAAGATTTCTCGGGATTTATGCGTTCAAGACGCACTCATAGATTCAGACATCTGTTCCTGGGTTCCCGAGGATGCGAGCGAGTGCTTGAAGATGCTTGCGCGATGATAAAGTGGACATTATGCCGGAGAGATGCCAGTGACAAAAACGGACTTCCCTCTCCCCATAGCCGTGCATATTAGATATGGTAATGGCATGGGAAGTTGGCGGCAACGCTGGCGGTGGTAGGTAGGCAACGATCGACGGGATTTATGGGAATTCACCTGGAGGGTATTTAAATTCTATTAACTCTGTTGTTTATGGCATTTTGCTGACTTTGTTTGCGGTATCGATGCGGAAAGGCACTGAGACACTGTCGGGGTGTGCGTGGGTCCATAATTGATTGGTTGATTGAGTGAATTGTCGATTGAGTAGTTTGCTTTGCACCGAGTCCTTGCTGATTGAATTGCCATTCCATGCTAAGAAGAATCAACTTCTTAAACTGTATTTTGTTTGGTTTTTTAGCTTGAAAGGAAAACAAATCTTCGTTTTTTTTTTTTTTATATGCGAATATTAACCTATTTTGTTGGGGCTTTACTTGCGGGTGGGTAGAGGTTATGAATGCGACAAAAGGTCGATGTCGATATTTTCACTAATCGTTTCGAATTTTGAAAAAGAAAATTAAAAACGCCGTCATCCAAGTAAACGATCTTCATCTTTGGAGTGAAGAGTACAAACATAGAGAGTACGACATTTTTTGGACAACTAAATACTTTCTCTATGAAAAGAAGGGAAGAGCACCGGCTTCTAAAAAAGAAGAAGAAAGAGCATTAGAAGCGGGCGATCGAAGAAATGGAGAGGTTTTACGGCGGAAATGATATCCGGAAGTTCCACCAACGGGTGAAACAATTATCCCATGGGTATAAACTTCGGACAGAAGCCTGTCGGGACGAAGATGGGCAACTAGTAATAGAGTCGCAGTCGATACTGAGAATCTGGAAAGATCACTTCTGTAGACTACTAAACCGCGAGGAAGACACCAATACCGCTGTCAGGCAGAATGTTCCACTCCACGCAATGGACGTGGAATCGACTATTCGTCGATTTCATATGGCAGAATGACGATGGAGAACTCTCGCTGCTCTATCAAGGTCGGTAACGAACTCACCGAAACCTTCAATGTCAAAGAAGGTTTTAGACAAGGCCACGCGCTGTCATGTGACTTCTTTAACATCATCCTGGAGAAAATCTTCAACACTAGAGGCACGATCTTTCAAAAGTCCGCACAATTGCTGGCATACGCGGACGACATTGACGTGATTGGTCGAACACAGCGAGCCGTCAATGAAGCGTTTGCTGGTATTGAAACGGAGCCTGCAAAAATGGGTTTAACAGTGAATGAGGGCAAAACGAAGTACATTCTGTCTTCGAGAAAGGATGCACAACTTCGACGTCTCGGCCAGAACGTCACCGTAGTCAGCTTTAACTTCGATGTAGTTAAGGACTTCGTCTACCTCGGCTCCCAGGTAAATAGTACAAACAACATCAGTACCGAGATTAAACGCAAAATAACTCTTGCCAACCGCTGTTTCTTTGGGCCCAAGAGGCAATTGAGTAGTAGAGCTGTCTCTCGAAGGACCAAGCTGACACTATACAAGACCCTCATCATCCCTGTCCTGCTGTATGGCGCAGAAGCCAGGACAGTCTCAAGATCAGATGAAGAAGTCCTTGGCCTTTTCGAGAGAATAGTTCTGCGTTCCATCTTTGGTCCTGTTTGCGTTGATGGTTTTTGGAGAAGAAGATACAACTGTACGGGCTGTACAGCGACATGAGCTTAGTCAGGCGTCTGCGGATTCAGCGCCGCCTAAGATGGATAGGGCATGTAGAGCGCATGGACAACACTGCTCCAGCCCGAAGAGTCTTCGATTCCGAACCAGTGGGACAACGCAATAGTGGACGCCCACGAAACCGATGGCGCCAACAAATGGAGAAGGACTTCAACCAAATTGGTGCGCGAAATAGGAGACAGCTGGCTAAAGATCGTGTCAGCTGGAGAAGCTTCTTGACTGAGGGTCAGATGCACCCCTGACTGTAGTGCCACTAGAAGCAGAAGAAGAAATACTTTTGCAGTAGTGGAAGAATGAAAACAAGTCAGAGAATCAGTATGCAATATCGATAATCTTGGAACCATGTTGGTTAATTGTCAAGGATTGCATCTACAGACATTGCATTTTAAATCCAATTTCATATAGGGTTAAAGCAGTAGTATGCGGACGGTTAACTTGTTTCTTGGCTTTGACTTAAACTCATTTTCTTACTCTGAAGACTTCCGATGAAGATTGTTCAGAATGCCGAAAGAAATCGAGTCGATTGAGAGATTTCATCGAAAATGTTACCCCCAGCCTTACGTATCGGAAGCATGCAACGCATATGTGACTAAGAGACAACGTATGTGTGTGAAAGAGAGACAGAAACTGAACAAAAAATGTCTGCTATCGAAGTTTAATAATTTCATGGTTAAGCTTTGTATAACTATTTCCGATAAATGGCGGTAATTGATGCGACGAAAACCGATCGCGTGAAAAAGGCTTTATTCTTTTGAAAGATAATAAAATAATGCATGATGGAATAGCTCCTCTTTATTAGGACTACTACAAAAAAGTCAGCGATGGCATTAGTAGAGCGTGAGGCGCTCCTAATTCATGAAGAAATAAAGCAAATTCGATTCCGTACCCAAATGATCCAAGTACCTCCTACCGCAGTAGTGTGTGAACAACTCTCTGCATTGAAATTCAGGAACATATCGAATGACATGTGCTGCTGAAGGAAAGGCAAACTACACTACACGATGTCCTTACGGGTAAACCGAAATCCAAATAATTCATGCGTCCTTATAATAAGGCATTTCAATTGACCTTTTTCAAGAGTACGCAAGTTATAGAGTGGTTATAGGGTTCTATACATACATTTCAAATTCAAGGTAAAGTAACTTTTAGCTGGGAGCTTGCTACCACTTCGGTCCGATGATAACAAATTTCTGCAAATCTATTTTATCTCAGATTTCAGCATCAACGCGGTATTCAATTGTCGTACAGACAATTAATAATGATTTAGTTTGCATTGCTTCATGACAAAACAGCTGCAAATATTGTATAAGAACACGAACGTTTTAGACCGGTGCACAGTGGTCGATTTAGGGTCATTAGCTGGGCTTAAATCGGATTTAACTTTTCTTTTGTTTTGATCATTGTAAATATGTTTTAAAATCAATTTAAAATCATTTCCATACCTTCAGGGGGTGGTACCTTGTGCTGTCGGGTTGGTAGATGTCTCAAATCGCTTATTTTTGGATCTGAAAATATCCACATGTTGTGAATCACATCAGTTTTGGTTGCAATTCGGGACACCTTTCTTGAAAATCCGCTTCGAAACATTTTGTAATCCTTTTGACGAGCTTCTAAGACATCTTCCGAAAGCTGTCCGATGGGGATTGGAAAACTTTCAATGACGTCAGCACCGTGCAACAGAATTTTGTAGACACTTACTGGCATTCTGTAGCAATTATATTTTGAAACAAATAATTTTGTCGTGTCCAAACAATAAGTTCGGAATTTCATGGTATCGATTTTCAAACCTGATGTTAATGTCCTCAACACAATTGAAAGCCGTTCTACCAGTCTTGTGTCCAAGCCTACTATTTCAGCGGTTTTTGCTGGATTCTTAAAAAATGTTCGGGCCGTGTTGCCGTCATTCGTATTTCCTCCACCTTGTTTTGGAGAATCTACTAAGATTCCCAATTTGGATCTAAGTTCATTTTGCAAGAACTCTTTTCTATTTTTGACAGCCAATATGATATATGTGCTTCCATAAATCTCATATGAGCATGCAGAGTTTGTAAGCCATATAAGTATGGTAAACTAAAACAGTTTTGTCGTTAATGGTTACCCTTGTGGCTTCGAGACAATTTACAACAATGATTGTAGTTTGACTTCACATAAGGTTTCGGTTACAGTCAAAAAGTTACTTGTCGGATAACACTCTTGTTTTGCATTTCCTTCTTTTGCGCTTTTTTGAAGTTGCTTAAATTGATGTTTTGTGAGTTTCAAGCCAGTTATAAGGGCCATCTCTTCTTCAGTTGTACATGGTTTGACCGTATTCGGTATCTCAGGTTGATCAAGAAAAGATATTAAATTTTTTGGACCAACAAATAAAAAAAATTTAGCTTGTCTTTGTAAAAAAAGTACCACCGCATTTAGTTCATAGCGACCACATCGCCCCTACTATATTAATAAAAATACACTCAATTTAAAAGTACTTCCCAATAGCATATTCTTGCATATTTGCTTCAGATATATACCTCACTTTTATTTCAATGGTGAGATTATTGCTGCCGATTGCTGTTGACGCTGACCTGCCCCGACACAACTAAATAGTGTTCGCTATGCGAATTTCGGTGCACTCGGGGTGTTGTTGCCGCTTTTCGCAAAGTTGCACTTATTCTGTGGTAATAACTTGTATAATGACATCCTGTGATATAATCTATTCGTAATAGTGTCCCAGCACTAGACCGTAGAAGTCAGGTATGGTAAACAAACGGATTAAAGATGGACTCTGGAGTGTGGGAAGAATTCTCTGGATTCAAAAACAAGGATTTCTGTACCAATGGGCTCGAGTCCTACAGTGTTCCAAGCCGAAATTTTAGCCATCGAGATCTGCGCCAGACAAAACCACCACAAAGGCTAATATTCTGATATTCTCAGTCAAGACAGTCATGCAGCACTGGATGCACTTTTGGCAGGTCTAGTGCACTCCAAAACAGTCAAATGTTGCCATGACGCTCTACAATCCCTTGCAAGACACAACAACGTGAAGCTTGGATGGGTCCCTGGACACAGGGGGATTGCAGGCTACGAATCCGCAGAGATGAGCTCGCAAGGGCTAGCTCGGAATCTGCGTTCATCGGTCCCGAACCAAACTGTAATGTCAATTGGACAGTAGCCACAACTCTGATTAACGAATTGGAAAATAATCATCACCTAGACCAGTGGGCATGTGATCATGGTCTAAGGCAATCCAAAGGATTAATCAGGCCTTATTCGTATAATCAAATACTTCATCTTAATAAAGAAAGCATAAGATTGTTAGCGACCTTTCTTACTGGCCACCATGGACTGATTTTTCACCTTAACAAACTAAACCTGTGTCAAGACAAGGTCTGTCGACTTTGCCTCGAAGAGGTTGAAACTCTGAGCACATTTTGTGCGAATGTCCGGCACTAATATGGTTAAGGAAACAAAAGCAGGAAGTGAATTTTGAAGTTGATTGGAGCTTGGCGGTACACTTAGCTCTGTTTTGGATTGAATATTTTATCAATTTGCTCCAGAGGCTTCTGGATTCTTTGGTGTGCAGATTGCCGTAGCAGAACGCCGTAGCAGATTACCAGTGCCAGTGAAATGTGGTTGTACTGCTGCTGAATCATGGCAAAGAAACCGTGGTATGATGGCGAATGTGAGAAGAAGAAACATGCAACGGACGAGGCATACCAAAAGGCGGGAGGAAAATAAGCCTATAAGCCTTAGAAAACTATCTTTCGCAACCTCCTAGCACAAGGATATCGAGGAGTCTAGGGACAAACAAAAAATACGGACAGTGTATAAAAAGTCGCAGGGCTTTGGAGCGGCACACAAGGTCTTCGAAATTGTGGGGATAATCACGGGCGTGACCAAGAGAGAGTGAGAGGGAACGAAGAAATTCCAACTGCAGGCGAAGTCAGTACATGACATTAGAGGTCTTCATGGCAGCAGATCATCTGCAGAGTTTGGGAAGTCCGACGTGCCCGCATGCCCGATGACGCAACTACCATGTACGACGAGGACACATACCGTAAGTCTGTCTATTTTAACGAACCGAACTACTGTTGCTCCGAGCGACAACTGAATACACTATTTTCAAATCTCCATAAAATCACAGTGGGACAACCTAATTTCGAAGTGGATTGCTCCCTCCTCCTTGCAGGCTTTCTTTTCTAATGCAGTCGAGCAAATAAATCATAACCCCCCCACGACCACCCCCAAATTGTACCGCCATTGCGACGGCCAGGCGGCAACAAATCGCACCTCACATCCCATAATTTATGACATTCGGCCCAAGCATCATCCCGCGTAAGCACAACTCAAAATACACATTTTCTGCGCCTTGAACTGCTTTTGCCTTTTTCTTCTCCTCTGAGGGAAAAGAAAATCCATCACCTTGTCGCGTAAACAAATTGACCACCCAACATGAGATTACCAATGGTGTTGTCCTCCGCGAGTGCAGCAGATGGCCGCGCAACGCATTATGAGCCCCGAACCGGACAAATGCAACTATGCGCGACGCAAAGCTGCGACTACCCAAACGGACTGCGTGCGTCCGTCGCGGCACGAAGGAATGCGAAATCCTCTCCCCGGACAAAGATTGAAAAATGTCCAATTCGTGTACGCGCAGCGTCCGGCATCGGGCCCAACGGCCGGCCATACCCACCTTAGCACCCGCCGCGCAACCGGGCTATTTGCACAAAATGAAAATGACATCCGATTATTGTAAAACGGAAAATTATGCCCCTCAAACGGGCTTTAAGCGTTAATTCGTAATTTATGTGTCACAGGGAATTGAATGCCATTCGGAATTATGGGGAATTTATCATGGAACGGTGGGCCGCGTCGAGTGGTGGTGTCTCTCGCGTGCAACCCAGACACTCGTCGCGATCCTCCGTCCTGCTTGTATGCGGTACATGTGTCACAATTCGATTGGCCCCGAATTTATTGGGTTGCTGAACTCTCTTTCGCGGCGAACGCGTTCCGGCCGCTGCAGTAGACGTCAAAACTTGCGCGAGTTATTGGATGGGAAAATCCCTGTTGCGCGCATGCGTGGTGTGAAGTTGGCGATTTGGACCTCATGCCGGCAGATGATTGTGTGCGGATGTGAATATCTTTTGCATTTTTTTCTCCTTCGACAGTTTCGAGTTTTTGGTGTCCGCGGAATTGGTCGCTTGCGCTTGGACTTCTCCTCCAGGTGGCAAGTGTTAATTGGATTCAATTTTAATCTGTCGATATTTGGAGTTGGTGTCTTGGGCCACACGTAACAACTGGACGCGTTGCGTGATATGTGAGTGTGTTGTGACAACGGTGAGCTTTTGGGACATTTGTTGTGAGAGTTGGCACTCTTGCGCGGCGGCTTCGGTGGATGATTTATGAACTGCGACTGGCGAAGGTCGGGGTATGTTCTCACGTTGAAGTCGATGTGACTAGACACATTGTATGAATGAATCATTCATCGAGGATTTAGTGGAAGAAAATCGACTTATCAATTATTTGTCAGCTAGGATACGAGAGTTAAAATGGAGTACGGATGTATTCACGCCATGGGCAGTAGAAATGACAGCGTCTCCTTCAAAGCGAGGTAAATAATGCCTCGCAGAGGGATTATAAAGTAATATCTGTACACTGCGAGATATTCAATTAAGCCAATAAACATACTAAAACAGGTCCCAGGATAGATCCTTGAGGTACACTGGTGAGTACATCCCTAGATTCTGATGAATATTCTCAAATAGTTCTTCATCAGACGAACAGATAACTTATATAACTTATACAGACAATACAGAAATCAAGCAGATTTAGAATTCTCACATCTGATATTTCATATCAAAAATGGTTTCTGCATCATCACTCTGGAGGAATTCGTGCAAAACTACAGGGTAACACGATTTTCCAAAAATCCATTCCATGCCCGGATGATATTGACGTGGGGTTTACGACTGACACGCAATATAAGAGCTTAGAGAGCTTAGAGGCGACTTCCCATTACAGAGGTAGTCCGTCAACACTGTGTTGATATGATGACCAAATTTAGCATCTCTCTTCATTTCTCAAATGTTGGTTGACACAAAAATCTCTCATTTTTTAAGAGAAATGTCTGCTGAACTGAGTTGCGGTCAGCGTTCGTTTTGCGTTTTACGATTTTACGATATATATTCTTGTATTTTTTTCCTTGCCCTTGTATTGCAGCTTGTGTTGAAAGATGATGCCAGCAGGCATAAAATACACAATGACTGTAGAGCCATACAAGGAAAAAGAAATCAGGAGTTGATCCCAGTCGGTGGTCTAAATTCCATTCTCCTAAATTCCTAGATTCCGGATATCCTAAGCATTCTTTTGTGGTTTCGAGAAGCGCTTGACTTAATTGAAACCATTTCTTCGATGAGCTTATGGAGCAATGTTGACAGAAGCAGTCGCCTAATGTTATAGCGATGCTCTAGAGCTGGCCATGCAGGGGCATATTTTTCCTCAGACTTTGGTGTTGGATGAGCGTTATGAACAAACTGGGTATATAGATAATAAAATTAATTGTTGCTAGTATATGTAATTTTAGTCGAATGAAAACTTGAACCTAGCTTTTACAACAACCACTCATGTTGAAGGTGCTAGTATTCTCTTATGCGTGGAGGGGACCTACAGTTTTATACCGACGTAGTTTTGAGAAGCCTTGTTTAGGCAGGCATACATTCTGAGCACTGTCAGTGACTAGTGAGATGAACTAGCTCACTACTTTTCCGGAAACTGATTGACGCCTTCTGTTGTGACTCTGCGCTTGTTTACAATGGTTTATCAGTAATTAATATCTGGCCACGAATTTAATGAGAGCGACTTCATAGCTGTTGTATAATGATTTCACCTGCCAGCGAAGTTTCTCGAAGTAGGCAGTATCTGACTTCGTTTTTTTTAATGGCTTCACCGAGTATCTGTTCCAATTTAAATTTCAGGCGGGTGGTCCATTCATTTTGAAGCTAGAAAACAGCTTGCTGATTGTCTTTCCAAAAAATGTACAATGCGATTTAGTTCCTCTAAACGTAAGGATCTTCGAGGCGCAGAGGCATGGAAACTCTCAAAACCAGATGAAGAAGTCCATAGTACCTTCGAGAGTTTTGCGTGCGATGTTTGGGCGGTTCAGAGCTTGAGACATTTAACAGGGAATGCTTTGCTAGTCAGCAACACTTTCTGAGTATTCTAAGTGAGTCGTGGGTTGTAAAAGTTGTGCATGTCAGGTATCGAACCTATGCACCCAGTGTAGGATTCTATATAAATTACCCACTGCGCATGTCGCATATCTTATGAAACATTTTAGATAAATAAAGGCTTAACTCCTGTAATAAACTTTTGAATTATTTTGTTAGGTTACCATTAAACTACCACATAAACAGTCTAAGGCCCACTCCAATGAGCCTTCTTCAAAGCGGCTTTAACGCGGTTTGCACTTGCAAAAGTGACCATTCTTGGTGAGAACATGGCGTATGCAACGTGCGAAATTATCTATCAGTTGTCCCTAATAGAGATGTGTCCGTAAAGAAAAGTTTCAACGGACTTATTCAATTGAATCCTATCTTTAATGCAGGTTTCGTCGATGTTTGATATGAAGGCCTTCAATTATATAATATCATCAAAAATATATTTGATTCACTGCGACTATGGGATAAGCTCAGTAAAGTAAACAGTCCTCATAAGCGTTTCTTGTCCCCTAAGTTCATCGTGTTAGGAATGTGGACTGTCTTGTAAGATTGCTCGATTTAAATTTGCTGACCGTGTGATTGCTTCACACATATATCCAACGCTGTTCTTTTCTGTGACTCTGGAAAAAGCAGGAGATGATCGCGATCAAAGAGACTTAAGCTAGGCAACAATATCCCCTTCGCCCTATGGTACTCTAAACAACATCACCGAAATAAGTTTCCACCTAACATCAAGAACGACCCCCCCCCCCCCGCATTGGGAAGTGAATGCAACAGAAATCACTCCTCAAACAAAAGCGCCACATTATCACCCGACCACAGAGACAAATAAAACGCGAACCGTTCCCACGAGTCTCTATGTGATTCTATGATTCACCCAAGCTCAGCTACATTTTTCACACCTCATCTGTCGATCCCAGCCATCGACTGGATTCGATCTCAAACTCATATCGAGAACCCAGAAAGCACGATCGTCACTCCAGCAGTCCGCAAAACTCATTATACCGCACCTCGCCACCAACCAATCGATGTTCAAGCAAAACCCGCCAAAAACAATTGGCCAACATAATCAAATCGACACCTTTCCTAAAAAAATTCTTTCTCCCCCTCCGGCCTGCGCACACCTCCGGCAGCCTTAATCGATGTGTGGCTAAACCAGCGCAGACCTCCAGATGCCAGCACTCTCTGGCAAAACAATCCGAGAGATTATCCTAACCACAAAATTGATCCATCGGCCCATCGATCATGATCGGCGCGGTATCGCGTTGTTCTCATAAGTTATGATCAGATCGGTGCAGTGATCGCGTTGAGCGAGCTTCGCGTCCCTTGCATGCAGCCTCGTGTCGTCATCGATCAGCGGGTGCCAGTTGGGGGAACTCTAATTTGTCATTTAAGATCGATTCCGTGTGAATTACAGCGGCATGGCCGAGGGTAACCGCAAGCGCAAGATCTCCATACCGTGGCCGGGTTTGCCTTTTCGGTAACCGATCGCGTTTCGCGTCCTGTCTCATTACTGCCAATTGAGACCCAAATTACCAATTCTGTCCCACTGGGTATCTGACGGCGGCGGCGGGCAGGTAATTTGTGCTCCTCTTGTGATACACCTACCATCCTGCACGCGATTGTATTCCGTGTGCTGCTGGCCAGAGAGCGGAGGGGCCTTGTTGTGTGCCAACAATGGCGCATGATCAGATCACAAGTGCATGTAATGCATCGCGCCGCATGCATATGGCGACGTGATCGTATTTTTCCCCGTCGGTCGCGTCCGGCGAGTGAATGAATTAAGATTCAGAACAATGCAGCACGCCAGGTGATGATGATAGTGGCGATGGTGTGACGGCAGTAGCAGGGGCGGCGGTGGGAGTGAGGGTGTCTGTGACTGCGGCTATTGTTGCATAGCGGGCAAGATCAAGGAATTCGTCGGCGAATTGTGTGTGTGTATTCTCTGTTGCTTGGCATGCCTAGGTATGACCTGCATTTCGAGTTTTGACGACTTTTGACATAAGTCAACGTTTGGATGATGATTTGCATCTTTGGTTTGGTTCGGCTTGTGATCTTGAAAAGATGAGGTTCTGTATGCGAAATGCGATGACATTTGTCTTGGAACGGTACCTTGGCCTGCATCCTGGTGGGTTGGTTTCACGTTCTGTCCGTCTCCGTGGAATGTGAAGAAAGGTAAGCAGTGCTCGACGATCGGCGCGGTGGTTTGTTCATTGATTGACGTCTTGTCAGGTGCGTCTTAGATCGAAGCTTGGCACCAACGGAGGTGTTGTGCACATTTGGGTTGGCACTCAGAAGTGGGTTAGGTTCTTCTTGACTTAGGTAGCATGTCCCAATGATTCTTGATGTCACCAACACACACATCTCAGCCCCCTTCCTTCATCACAGCAGCCCCCATTCCGTTCTCACTGAATTATTCAAACATCCCCTTGCTCTTCAGCAAACCTGTCCAACCGAATAATTATGTCTAATTAATTCAAAAACGGACGAAACGAGACAAAAAAAAGCTTCAACTCAATTTGCAATTGAAAAGGACAGCAGCGCATAACACGTTACCCCGCTACCCAGTTACCACATCCTTGTGCGACATCCCCGCAATGATATGCGCATATCCAAGTGACAGATCTGGCGAGTTTATTTTGTATAAACATCAAAATCGGACAGTCTGCATTCATAAAATTGAAATCGGACACCGCCGCTGTGGCAAAAGGATTGCACACCCAGCCAGCGACACGGGCACACAGAGGCCAGGACGAGCGGAAAATGTTTAACCCTAATTGGCAGCGTCCGGTCATGATATGGGCGCGCAACGTCATCGCATCCTTCGACTTCCCATACTCCAAGCAAAGGGGTTGGTATGAATTTCATTTACAATGGAACCCACGGAACTTCGAAAGGGATCGGATTACCACCGACCGAGACGGCAGTCAGATACAAGGCGCACTGTCGAAGGATGTCGTTGTGTTAATTGGGCCTCTGCGGCGGCAGCGGTGGACCACTCTCGCTCCCTCTCAGTCGATCTCCGGGCGGCGAATGAATCCGAGTGCAAATGCCAGTGTGAAAGTGTGACCTGCTGCTGTGCGGTGGGAGTTGTGGCAGGATTTGCATAAAAAATAAATTCCATACGACAATTAGCGGAGCGTGTGCGTGGTGGTTTCACAGTGGAAGGGCACATGATGCCGGGCTGTGGTGTGGCGGTATGACGCCCATGACCGAAAGGACACATTTGCATGTTCGGCGTTTTTAATTTCGATCCAGCAAGCGCTTTGATGGATGGGATGCGTTAATATCATAACTCAGACGGAAACGTGGTGGGTGTGCTTCGAAAATATACATTTGCTGTTTTTTTGGGGCGGAAAACTTATAAAATGTCACGACGACGAGCATGTGAGTGACACAGGGTTGGGGGGAGAACCCCATCAATACATGTCATGTCAACTGTCGTGTCACGATGTAATCGGGGAGATTGTCTTCACCGGCAAACCGAAGGAGTTTCCACCCTCATGCTAAGCATTCCTCGATGGGATTGTGGGAGAAACACAAGGAAGGGGTGGATAAATGTCAGAAGTTTGAATACTGAATAACTTGAATAACTGTGAGAAAAAAACGTCCTCATCCTCATCCTCATCCTCATCCTCATCCTCATCCTCATCCTCATCCTCATCCTCATCCTCATCCTCATCCTCATCCTCATCCTCATCCTCATCCTCATCCTCATCCTCATCCTCATCCTCATCCTCATCCTCATCCTCATCCTCATCCTCATCCTCATCCTCATCCTCATCCTCATCCTCATCCTCATCCTCATCCTCATCCTCATCCTCATCCTCATCCTCATCCTCATCCTCATCCTCATCCTCATCCTCATCCTCATCCTCATCCTCATCCTCATCCTCATCCTCATCCTCATCCTCATCCTCATCCTCATCCTCATCCTCATCCTCATCCTCATCCTCATCCTCATCCTCATCCTCATCCTCATCCTCATCCTCATCCTCATCCTCATCCTCATCCTCATCCTCATCCTCATCCTCATCCTCATCCTCATCCTCATCCTCATCCTCATCCTCATCCTCATCCTCATCCTCATCCTCATCCTCATCCTCATCCTCATCCTCATCCTCATCCTCATCCTCATCCTCATCCTCATCCTCATCCTCATCCTCATCCTCATCCTCATCCTCATCCTCATCCTCATCCTCATCCTCATCCTCATCCTCATCCTCATCCTCATCCTCATCCTCATCCTCATCCTCATCCTCATCCTCATCCTCATCCTCATCCTCATCCTCATCCTCATCCTCATCCTCATCCTCATCCTCATCCTCATCCTCATCCTCATCCTCATCCTCATCCTCATCCTCATCCTCATCCTCATCCTCATCCTCATCCTCATCCTCATCCTCATCCTCATCCTCATCCTCATCCTCATCCTCATCCTCATCCTCATCCTCATCCTCATCCTCATCCTCATCCTCATCCTCATCCTCATCCTCATCCTCATCCTCATCCTCATCCTCATCCTCATCCTCATCCTCATCCTCATCCTCATCCTCATCCTCATCCTCATCCTCATCCTCATCCTCATCCTCATCCTCATCCTCATCCTCTGCTTCCCTGGTCCCTACTCTAAGACACATGAGCTCACCGTGCGCCGTCGAAGGGGGTCTCCTCCAACGAAATTTAGTGGCTTTTCCGAAAATTTAAATTCCAATTTCCCCTTTGAACTCCATATGACCTCCGGTTGCTGCTGCACGTGCAAACTCCGAACTCCTTCATCAGCACCCAGCACACTGCACAGCTGCACCCCAGCAATCCAATAACTCCTAACGACCATTCGAGGCTTTCCGGCGTCTCATTCCCCGATTGGCACTACCCGCAAAACGAAAGGCGAAAACACCGCAACTGCTCCTGTTGATTGGAATCGGCGAGAACGGGTCCCAAGTGGAACTGTAACAAACCCCATTCGAGCGTGATCGCCCAGCACCAGCTCCCATGGGAATTAGTACCTGATTTACACAAATCGATAATAAACCCTAGCGTAAAGGAATTCCGTCAAATCACTGCACGACTACGCATCCGCATGCACATCATCATTAAGTTTGATTAAAATCACGTCCTGGACAATTGCGCGTCCACATCAACACCTGTTCGACAGTCCCATGGACGGCCGCCACTGCCGCAGCCGCTACCCAACGCTCCTCCGTGCAATCATCCAAGACCGCGTACGCAAATCGCTCGATCGGTATCGCGGCCGGGATACCAACGCCGACCGGGCCAACACCGCTCTGGACAAATTGTCCGCCGATTGCCGAATCGGTGTATTGTAATGTATCCTGGCAATTAATATGCCCCACCGAGATAGGCAGCCAGTGATACCGGGCCGATCTTGATTTGGCGATCGTGTTGTCCGCCGGAGCACCAGGAATGATATGGAACGCAAATTACATTTATTACCACGGCATTAATCTGGTTATTTAGAGTCTTATTGAAATCTGATTAGGTTAAGTAGTACGGCGACGACCGCGGCGGCGGCTCTTGGCCGCGTACACATATGAACCCGTCCGTAGTCCGGTCGATCGAGAAGCTGATCGGCCATGGATCAGAGATGGAGTGGTGCGAGCACATGTGCAACGAGCAGTGCTGTGACTCAAAGATCGGTCAGACGCTGGAGGAATGCACAGGTATCGGGAATCATTGGATGTGCCGCAGATGTGTGCTGGCCCACGCTTTGCGCCAGCGAAATGGAGCAATAAAGAGCGAGTCCTGCATCCATGGTGAATCTGGATCTGCGGCAGTAAATGTGAAATTAGTTTCCACGAAGGTGTTGAAATCGCATCAATTTATCCGTGGCGATACATCAGCGAACTGATTTATTTTTGTGAGCGATCTTAACTTCTGGAATTTACTATTGAGCTCGAGGCGTCGTTGTGGTGTCACTGAACGGTGTTGGTGAATGAAATAACGAAAAAGGACCCCGAAAGAGGTGGCGTATGTAATGATGACGACGAATTCTAACATTTAAATTGTATTCTTCTTTGTGTCCTGTGCTACAGTCTGGGTGGACTTCCGGACTCATCCAATAAGCTTCTTCAGTTACCGCTATATGTTGCTAGTTCTCTCCATGCTCGCACACTAATTCAGTTGATGTCCTTCGCCTCGAAATGTGAGCCACTTTATACGCGGTTATCCGCCATTCGTACCGGAAAGTAAGCTTGATCCTTCTAGTGACAACTATATTTGTCTATTGAGTCCAAAAGAAACAGCTGTTAGCGATTGATCTCGCGTAGTGTTTGTACTGTTTAATAAAGAGTCGAGGTACATTTTCTAAAAAAATTGCATATTTTAACAATTGTTACTTTATGGAAAATAAACTCGAACTCAAATTATATTATTACTTATTGCTTTGTAAAAACTTCTCGCTCTCATTGATCAACAAAGAGTGCCGTCGTCTATCATTCATCCGGAACACTTTGAGAAACTCCGTGTGCTCCCAAGTCTCCGGATGTAGTTTTTACAATTCATATGTACTCAAATCCGCGACTATTGTCGTAGGTACCAATAATTACACATGTGGCTTCCGTTTCCCTAAGAATCGCGGACACTGTTTTTTAAAAAGTACATTTTTTATTCCCGATGTGAAGCCTCTTACTTTATTGAGAGTCTGAAAAAAACTGAACTTAACAAATTTTATATCTGAGAGCTATGCTGGTTCTGCTAATATGATGTATCGGCTATTCTTGCTGATTCGAGGAATTTGGTGGTCTAGTAGTCGCGGATTTATTTCGGCGAAATACTTTTTCGATGGGTGCGGAGCGTTGAGAGTGAGGTTTGATTTTTGTATACCTTCTACCAGCGTTGCCGATGTGGCACGATCGTGCTATTATGGCACTTTTTAATTGAAAGGACACTGTCACTTTAACAATGGATACGGCACTCAGGTAAAAATGAATAACTAACATATTTACATCAACGTTTGAAAACCAATCGCTGCATCGCTTACATCTGCCTTCCGAAAGAGTTGAATGCACACTAACTTTAGTAAGTGGTCTTTGGAGCCAACACAAGGATCTCCGTACCAATGGGGTCGTATCCTACAGTGTTTCAAGCGGAAATCCACGTCATCGAGATCTGCGCCAGACAAAACCTCCACAAAGGCATTAAGGGAGCTAATATACTGATATTCTCAGCACAGCACTTAAGGCACTCTCGTCTAAGACTCCAAAACAGTCAAATGTTGCCATGACGCTCTACAATCCCTTGCCAGACACAACAAAGTGAAGCTTGGTTGGGTTTCTGGACACAGGGGGATTGCAGACAACGAATGTGCAGATGAGCTCGCGAGGGCTGGCTCGGAATCTGCATTCATCGGTCTTGAAGCGTAATGTAATGTCAATTGGACAGCAGTCACAACTCTGATTAACGAATGGGAAAACAAACTTCGCCTAGACCAGTGGACCCATGGTGCAATCCAAACGTTTAAGGGCCTTTTTCATAGAAGGAAATACTCAATCTTAACAAAGACGACTTAAAATTGCTAAAAAGCTTTCTAACCGGAAAGTGACCTGAACCTTGTGGCCTGAACTACCACCTTAACAATTAAAACCGGTGTCAAGACAAGGTCTGTCGGCTCTGCCTGGAAGTGGACGAAAGTTCTTAGCACATTTTGTGCGAATGTCCGGCACTAATATGGTTAAGAAAACATATCTTCCATAAGGAGATACTCACTTCAGTTGGTTTAAAAAAAGCCACTACTAAAGACTTACTACCTTTCATGAGAGAAGTAGTACGTCTTTTGGAATAACTTCAATCCTCTGTATGATTTATTAAGTAAATGCAATTCATAAAGTTGATTAAAATACAAAAAAATATATATATTGGCATATTTCCGTCTGCGGCACTAATGGCCTGACTTTTTGGTAGCAGTGGTGAAACTTTGAAAATTATTTTCCCGGCAACGCTTCCTTCTAGCTCTCTTGCCCATGACAATTTTTTGACAACGTTGTGCGTAAGTATTAATCAATGTTCGGTGGTTCGTGATTAATTGGTGAACAATTTGTGAATAAGCAACAAATGTGCACTTATCCTTCAAATTCGGCGGAAACCATTCGGTTTATTGGGTGTTCGATTCAGAATTGATATAAGCATTGACCATAAAAAGCCAATATAGCACAAAAATGGTCGAAACGTTTTGTTTTGATTTTTTTAACAAAATGTTGAGGTTTCATGCGAATTTTTTCAAAAACTTATAACATAAAAAGTTTAATTTAAATTTTGGACAAAACAACAAGTTTCTGGCCTTTATGTCCGTTTCACAATGCTGCGTTGGTGTCTTAACTACGTGCTGGTTACGGCATTTGCTTTGAGGAATGAGTGTGTCAGCATCAGCTGGTTTTTCTTTCGCGCCCATTGAAAATATAGAGTAAACGCAGGAAAATGTCAGAAAGCACCTAAATGTTTCAGCATGCTGAAACATCAGATTACCTTGCTTACGTCAGATGACGTTGTTCTCACCACAATCATTTTTCTGACAGAAGTGAAAATGTAGAACGACGCTGTGAATGGCATGGAACCATTGTATTGTGTGGCTTCAAAAATATGCGGCGACGCACCAACGCGGCATTGTGAAACTTGGATGCTTGGATGATATTAGCCTTAAGTGCTTTATGTTGGCATAACATCGGTACTTCACGGTTACTCATACTGACATCGCCAAGACATCGCAAAAGATCGATTGTGGCATGGACTGTGTGGCAAGCCGCGCCATCCTGCATGAACCAGAGGTCCTCCAAATCAATGTCTTCAATTTCAGTAAAAAAGAAAAAGTCAATTTTAACCCCTACATCCTAAACAGGGCGAGATAGACCCTCACCCCCTAGTAACAAGTGCTTGTTTTTGACCCTTCTACAAAAAACCGTTAAACCGACCAATTTTTGGCGACAATGTTATCGTACTCGTTCTTCTACAACAACTTTGAATGCACTTTGCAATCACAAATTACAAATTTGACATGTTTTTTACCATTTTTTCCATATTCATTTTTTTCGAAATCATCAGGCTGCAGTCCGAGGTTGACCTAGGCTTAGCTTCTAGAGCAACCACTCGTGTTGTGCGATTGTTCTCTCACATGTGAAAGGTGCCTACCTTCTTATGGCGACTACGAGCGACAAAGTTTGAGATTTTTTTCTTAAGAAGGAATACTCTATGAGCATTTTCAGTGACTCGTAAGAGGTGACCCTAAATTCGTGGATTGAACTAAGAATTTATGAGTGGACGTTCCTCATCACTACAACACTATGTCCAGTTCTTGCTTTCTTCACTAGCTGGGCCACTTCGAACGCAAGGACACTCTAGTTAATTGGTCATTGAATGCAAGCGTCCTGGTTCGATGAGAAGAGGCAGTTCCTTCGGCATGAAGATCGTTCAGGCTTAGACGTTCCAGTTGATAAGACACTCGTAAAAAAATACCACCACTCGCCGCTGAAAGCCTTTTACGACAGGTCAGTATAATCAGGCATTTCGTGGTTCTGATTTGACATATCCCGAACTGTCATCCGAGACAGTATTTAGTTAGTTTAGGGTTCGCTAATGGATACTATGTCACCTGCTTACACCCGTAGAGGGCGTCCAGAGGCGGATATTCCTGCTGTATCGCCGAGTTAATGTGATTTCGTCCAAAATTCGCAGCAATTGGGATTGCTTTACTCGATTACGTAGAAGATTTTACGCCAACATTTTTGGTTTCAAAACCTTACAAAATACAGCTCGAGCACAAATTGCAGACTTCAGACAACTACCAAGACGGACGGCTCCACATGCCACACCACAGCACGCGAATCGATGGACCAATTGAGAAATGAGTTCGGTAAGCAATTCATCGCTCGTTTTGGACCTGTGATTTGACTGGGTGGCGCCTAAAGATTTTTTATGGTGAGAAACGTCGAGTCACTCGTCTATGCCAAAATTCCAGCGTCAATTGCAGCATTAGAAGACCACATTACACGTGTTGCCAACGAGCATTCTCCACTTACGGGACAGAGACAAGGACATTGTCAATCCAACCATTTCTCTGTTTATTGACTATTGACTGAACAAACAAAAGCATCAGCGTCAGCATAACTCTCCACTGGTCGTCAATGTCCGTACAAACGTGATTGTTTTTTCTGCACAATTTTCAGTTCTGGTGTACAACTCCAGCTTGGATCTCACAAAAAAGAAGCAATAAAGCATCTTTTCACGCCACGGCAGTCTTAACACTTTTGCACGATTACAACTGTTACGCTGCAACTTCATGGATGCGGCTTGTCCGTCCACATTGTGCGCGGTGGTACCCGCACTGATCGCTGCTGCAGTGGCTGCGCAGTTCCCGATCGTCCAGTCAAACATCGAATCCACGAGATGGATTGGATGATCGCTATTTTGTTCATTCGTGTTAATCTTCAAATAATGTTCTTCCTTTTTCCGCCATTCCCGACACCACTCAGGAACACACCGCGCCGCGGCCGAGGACAACCATCAGCACCGGCGAGTGTGCACCCAGAGAGAGCTAAAGAGTGGGGTGCCCGGTGCCCTGCACATGTGGACGGGGGATTTTAATCGATGACTTCTTCGTGCATAAATCTCTGGAATTGAACTGATGTCGGGTACCCTGTGAGCCGTGTTCTACTGCATCGGCCACAGCCACAGCCACAGCCACAGCCACTCAGGGCTCAGGCTGTAAGTGGGAAAGAGGAGCTGCGCGCCAGATCAATTTGCGCCTTTATTACCGAAGCCTCCTAAAGTGTCGGTGACCGATTCGCAATGCCCCGGGAATGAGGCTGCGATTTGTATTGCGTTCGCCCATTCGATGTCCATCGTATGTGTGCGGTACCGTGACATAAGACGGCCTGAATGTTAGATTAATGCTCCCCCTCCCCGCAATGGGACGTGGAGAAATTCAAATTAAATTGGGATTTTCATTTTGAGGTTTCTGCGGTTTCTCTGCGTCTGCGGATCGGTGCAGGATTCGACGGCCGTTTAATTGACTTTTTGGGGCTGTGCGCGCTCACCGTGCAGGACTCACAGACTAACAGACTCACAGCTCCGTGCCGGTGCATGACTTTCTCCGAGTGTCTACCCAAAGAGCGGAAAATCTACTCTAGTCGTCGCGTCGGTGACTCCATGCGATTATGGTAATGCCGGTCGCACAATTGTCGTGATTCAGCGTGTTCTCCCCTTGACGGGGGACGTTGCTTTGCTACTTAGGAAGCATATGCTGTGACCGATCAATAGATCAATTGGGGAATCGATTCTCGCAAAAAGAAAATCCTCCCGCTTATCTGAACGCCGGGTCTGGGATGATGACGCTTTCCCGTGTAGTTTACACGGTTTTGCATACCAAATTATGCCACTTTCTTGCAAGACATTTGCGGAGTTTTTCCGGAATCCTCGTCGTCGTGTATTCGATACTCCCCTTGCTGGGGAGAATATCTTCATCTTGCGACTGTGACTCGGGCCGGAACGCCACTTGTGTCGATTCAAAAAATTCATGAACGAATTTGCATATCTCTCTCGGCTGGCTGTTTTGCGGATTGTATCTGACAGTGGATTATCCGAATTCGATTTTGTATCTTACTACTTCTGGTGTATAGTATCTCCGTTCGGTTTTAATTGTTCTCTCCAACCGCCGAGCCGCGTCTTACGGAGAGGGAGTTATATCCGAGCAGATAACCAATCGATAACCGCTAGGCAAGGTGAGTGCCTCTGGAATGCCTGACTCGTGGTAAGTGTTTCACGTTCGCGACTGGGGTGGATGAGGTGGGGGGGATAGATCTTCGATAACATTCCACAGAAGGATAGATAGATAGCGGTGACATTACCGTCTACTCCTCCGTCGAGGCCATGTATTATTTATATTTTGCGGCGTGTTTTCCTGCATCGAGGAATTATAATTAAATAGGCGAACCTCCTTGCCGATGGAATGCGCAGACAGCTACTTAAGGTCGTGTTTGAATTTGTGATCACAATGGAAATTAGTTAGACCCGTGAGTACAAGGAGTAGCACGGCATTTTTATTTCGTGTTTTTGTTCACAAAGAAAACGAAAAAGTCTTCATATCCTGCAAGGAAGGTGTCCCATTTTTCGCGACACAGTTAGGCATTGCCCGTCGAGTTGTTGTCGATTAGAGGTTGCATCAAATGGATGAGTTTATGATGAGAAATGAGCTCTCTCTCTGTCCTGTCTGCTGGTTCATACCTCTGTCTGATCTGTCTGTCTGATCTGAGTCATGAGTTGACAAAAAGGAAGTCGTTGTTCGCAATTATTGCGTGTAATACACAAGCGGGGATTAAGCATTCTATTTGCGCACGATGTCAATTAATGAAACGCACAACAATAATATGATTAAGTGACCCTAAGTGAGAGGAATTGCGAAGAATCCGCTCCAGTGGGGCTGCATAAAGCAGCAGAGGGACAGCCCCTAAGTGAAGTTTGTCCAACGAGTATTGTGATTAAAGAGGAAATATGGGAAAAAAATCTTGGAAAGATGCATTAAATGCATTTCTCCAATATTTTCTTTCACAATTTGATGTTGAAACTACATGATGAAATTCTTAATTTCAAGCAGAACTTCATCTATAGTCCTGCAAGGATTGAAGGATAGGTCACTTATTATATCTTATGAGACTCTTAGGGTCTAGTCTGAATAATTCCATTGGATGAAGACAAAGAGGAGTGAAGTCTGCTTTTGGGCCATTGTAGGACAGTACTAGAACACGTTTTAAATGTCTTTAGTCCCCATAGAAGTTTCAGCATTTATACAAGCACTTTTTTTTTTGTGTATTCGTTGTTATCCCGACGGTTCAAAAGACGTTGTAAGACAATTTTGACTAGGAATGGTACGACGATTGTTAGAAGGTGGTTATTTGTTATAGTTGACTTTGAACTCAAATTCAAAGGCATACAAATGAGCCCATGACTTTAAAGGAGATCCTGGAAAACACTCAAGAACTGCCAAGCGACATCCACCACCTATTTGCTTGTTTCAAGGCGGCATATGACAGCGTGCATAGAGACGAGATATACAACACCATGTCCATTCCTGCGACACTCGTCAGTTTTGTGCAAAAAGGATAAGGCTACACGCTGTCATGTGACTTCTTCCACATCACATTGAAGAAGATCGTGCAGGACTCACACGTCAACACTAGAGGTACTATCTTCCAGAAGCCCGTTTAACTGTAAGCATAAGTGGGTGACATTACAGTGATTGGCAGTACAAAGAGAGCGCTTTTGCCCTTCCGCATTGAGACGGAAGCGGCAAAAATCTGTCTGGCGGTGAATGCGGGCAAAAGGAAGTGTATGCTGTCCTCACGAAAGTACAAACAACATCGACATCTTCGACCGAGCGTCACAATCGGCGAAGTAGTTAAGGACTTTGGTTACCTCGGTAAATAGTACAAACAATATCAGTACGGCTATGAAACGCAGAATAAGTCTTGACAACCGCTGTTTCTTCGGGCTCAAGAGATAATTGAGTGTTTGAGCCGTCAGACACTGATCATCCCTGTCTTGTTGTTCGGCGCAGAGGAATGGACAATCTTCATCCCTGTCTTGTTGTTCGGCGCAGAGGAATGGACAATCTCAGAAGCGGATGAATGAACCCTTGGTCTCTTCGAGAGAAAAGTTCTGCTTGCTATCTTTGATCATATTTGCGTTGATGGAATCTGGAGGAAAAGATTCAACCAGGAACTGTACGGGCTGTACAGCGACATGAGCCTAGTTAGGCATCTACGGTTCCACGCTTAAGGTGGCCGGGCTATGGATAGCGCATGGACAACTTAGCTCTGGCCCAAAGAGTTTTCGACTCCGGAATCGGAGGACGACCTAGTCTAAGATGGCGCACACTAGTGATGAAGTAGCGCAATCAGTTGATTGGGCGTACCTAGAGACGGCTAGACAGAAATTGCGCTAACTGCAGAGGTTTGTCGGTTGAAGTCCAACCACGGAGTTCACCACGGATTGCATCGCAACCCAAACAAGAGAAGAAGGTAGCATTCCCAGTAGATGAAACCAGTTTTCTCATCTTCGTAAAAATATTGTACAATGTTGTGGGTATGTGCGTCGACTCGTACGTATTCGGACCTACATGTCTAGGTTCGATTCCCGGGACGACAAGAAATACTTTTCACGGCCCCACCTCTTTCGAGTCTCTGACAATGCTCAAAGAGTATAACTGTCTAGAAAAAGCTTCTCAAACTTGGCCGTTCGGAGTCGGCATAAAACTGTAGGTCCCTTCCACTCGTGATAGAACAATAGCACGCACAACACGAGTGGTTGCTGAGAAGCTAGGCCCTGGCCCTCTACGGACTGTAGCGCCACCCAATTATTATTATTATATTGTCAATGTCCCAAGCGTGTGCAAAACACTTTATCCTAATTCTCATCACTAACCGTCATACGCGTACAAAGAGATCGATTGACCTGCCTCCCACTTAAGTAAATAAAAGTGAATGAAACCTAACGAAACTGAGCTTTTAAGTTGACTGGAATCTCCTACCGTGCATTATGTTTTGCCATTAGAATATAGTCAAGCAAGAATTATGATATGTTGCAGATATCCTGATTAAGACGAATCATGCCGATTGTGAGGCACGAAACGGATCATCATGCGGACGAAATGTGATGGGCAAAGCAATTCACATACGAACTAATAGAACACCACTGAACTTTACAAATATTCCAAAGAAGCATTATCTTGTGTGTATATGGCAACGTAATTTCTGGATCTACGTCTGTCGCAATAGAAGCAGTTGTCAGTTGCAGCTTCACGGCATATTTGAAAATCAGATATTCAACCACTCATCAGTCATTATCGGGAAATGGTTCTAAACTAGTACATGCTTCATCTTCATCTCTCCTTCGATCGCACCTTTTTTTTCATTTTGAAATGTTTAGTTTTAGCTTATAGCCTATGCAGTATCCTGCATTTCTGTCGAGCTGGTGCAAGTGTCGGATCACCGCCCGATTGTCCAGCCCCATGGATGCAATGTGTTTTCAAATCCAAGCTAATCAGAGTTCAACGCAAAGCTTAGTTTTGTTGGAATAACGTGCTCCTACAAATTGAAAGACCAATTCGCCGCCTTCACAACCGGCTGCCACTGGTCCATGTGTGATCATATGCGACAGTTTCATTGTCCAATCGGCTGGAATGCCAAAGTCGTAAGCAAACACTGACGAACGCTGCTGTCATAGATCATTGCTCAACTTTCTTCAATTGACAAATCGACCACAAGCACAGAGCACAGAGCACGCTCTAAATTAAACCCTACCAGGCGGCGACGGCTGCCGCTGCCGGTCCGAGGCATAGTTCACCACCCATCAATTTTATTTTAGCATCAAGCATGCCACTTACGACGACACAAGGGAGGCGACGCTTAAAAGAAAGTGCGAACGAAATTACGAAACAAACATGTCACACACTCACTCATACAGAGTCAAGTTGTTTCAATTAAAAACAATTAAGACGCGCTGTCATTTCGCTTACCGCGCTAGGCGTCGCGTCGTCATCCCACCTCCCCTAAGCCGACACTGGATGACTAGTTAATATGCGCGCCAGGGAAGGCCAGTCCCATTCATACACATGTATCTACACACGCTACGGCCAGTTACGTAGTCCGTATGAACGAGTACTGGAACTAGAGGAGCGGGAAATGGGTTTGCGTGGCTCACCCCATCCCGCCGGTGCACGCTTGTGGCACCACAATTAAACGCTAGTGATAAAAAGGCGATTCATTCCACGCCAGATCTAGATACTCTCTCCGTCGCCACCGCTACCGCCACCGCCGCCAAATTAATTTAAATTCGCGCTAAGTGAGGCGAGAATGTGTGGAGACTTTCGAGAGTTTTTTTTTCCCGATGTTCGTGTGCAGGGATGTTCGGTGGCGGACTTTATGAATGAATGTGGCGCACAGCACCCAACAATTGATTATAATTGCGAGATACTTTTGTATCTATTAGTCGAGAGACACTCTGCATCCCATTCATGTGGGCAAAATTAATTCATTCCACCCTCGCCGGGTGTGACGGTGGTGCCGCTGTGACATTGAGAGCCACTCAACCAATCGAAGGCGAACCGTGCGTCAATGCGCTGTGGCCCGAATGTGGGTGGGGGGAAGGGAGAATGGGAATGCCGAATCCTCTAAATCCATTCACGAATTTGTTTGGATTTAATCAGGCATTCAAATCCACCCTCTTTCGGTGTCGGTGCAAAAGTGCGGCGTCGATTATGTTGGTTTGGCAACATCCACCCTCGCGGCGAGAGTGTATCCTTGAAGGGGGACGCGCTGTCTACTGCCTAGTGACAGCAGGATGTCAGGCAAGAATGAGTACACTGGCGGTAGGCAGTTACTATGGGGATTAAGCACTTGATTACCATGGATTATGGGTGTTGATTTGGAAAAATCAGAAAATTAAACTTCACCGTCGTGGGTGGCGGATGGATGAGTGGGGGAATGGTTAAGAGATGAGCAAATGGATAAATGTAGCAAGTGACGAGATAGTGCTTAATGTGAAGCAGATGTCGACGAGAGGGGTTACAGTGTCGACGACTTAATTGGAAGGTTCCGAATTGCACAGGAAGTGGCAGATACTTTGAACTATTGTGAATTGGATGAGATGACTTGTGGGACAAGTGAGTCAGATGTTCTCTCTTGGGTGGGCTTAGTGTACCATGGAAGCAATGGCTGTGGTAGGTCGAGTCGGCCATTACGATGTGTAATACAGACATTCACTTTTAACTTGTGACGGAAACCGATTGTTTTCGACGAAGCGAGTTGATCTGCAGTTCAAAGATTTTTTGCTTATTAAGGAATACATACGAGTGAACACAGAGCCGAATGGTCAACAGACTCGGTAAGTTTCATTGCTGAGAGTTCGTTTTCCATGGCATTTGATCTAGCAACCTGTTGTGTTCCAGAGCTTATCACTTCAACCACACATTCCATAGTCTGCTCATTTTCAGCATTGTTGGAAAACTCTGTCCTTTCTCAGCACAAGCCAATAAACGGCTTTTTTATGCGAAAGAACATCAAAAATGTCTTTTTTATTACTTAAAGCCTGTAAGCCTCCGGAAGACCCTTCTAAAGGGTGGTTACATTTTAAGGGCTGATGTTGAATGTGAACCACACCTAAACGTCTAGTTTTTTTCTGCATTTCATTTGACATATCTCAATTTCAGACTAACTCAATTGGAACCATGGAAAGATACACAATCGAGCAACGCGTTAAAATTATTCCGGCTTATTATCAAAATGGGCGTTCAAATCAAAATGCATATCGTAATCGTCCAAATGTGCGTACAATCGGAAAAATCGTGCAAAAATTTGAGCAAACCGGGTCTGTAGGAAATGTGAAAACACCAGTGCATGCTCGTACAGCTCGTACTGCAGAAAATGTTGCTGCTGTTCGCGATAGTGTGGCTGAAGAGCCGTCCACCTCAAGTCGTCGTCGTGCCCAACAATTGCACCTCTCACGCTCGTCGTTGATGAACATTATGCATAAAGACTTGCATTTACACACTTACAAGGTGCAATTGACTCAAGAACTAAAGCCTCTTGACCATTTCAAGCGTCGTCAATGGTCAGAATGGTGGTAAGAAATGGCAACTGGTTTATGGGCTGGCGGCATCATCGGGCCGTATTTTTTCCAAAATGAGGCCAGTCAGGCAGTTACCGTGAATGGTGTTCGCTATCGTGAAATGATATGAATGCGGACGATATGTGGTTTCAACAGGACGGTGCCACTTGCCACACAGCTAACGAAACAATGGCTCTTTTGGGCGACGAATGCAATGGCCGTGTTATCTCACGCGGTGGGGATGTCAATTCGCCGCCAAGATCATGTCATTTGACACAGTTGGATTTTTTTCTTTGGGGTTATTTGAAAGAAAAGGTGTACGTCGATAAGCCAGCAATAATTCAAGAGCTAAAGGATGAGATAATTCGGCACATTAACGGCATAGAACCTCAAGTATGCTTCAGCGTCATCGAAAATTTGGACCATCGGATGGAAGCGTGCCGCCGAGGTCGCGGCGGCCATTTGGCCGATATTTTGTTCTATACATAATTGAACCATACCAATATTATCATAATAAAAAGAAATTACATCAAAAATCAACATCGGCCCTTAAAATTTAACCATCAGTTATAGGCGAATCGGTCTACTTAGCTCTTTAAGCATAATCTATGAACGAATTTTGAAATACTAGTTGTTGAAGTTTATTACTGACAATAATTTTCCTAACGAACAATTCGGCTTTCAGCCTTACCATAATATTGGCCACCAAGTTCTCAAACGTGTCAAACATAATGGATCTTCCGTGCAATCTACGAGAATGACTATATTAGACACATAAATTCCATTCGATTCTATGTGGCATGATGAGCCGCTAGCAGAAAAGCTGAAAGCTATAACAATGCTGAACTAGACTCCTATTTGGAATTATTGGCTATCACAAGACAAGTGGAAGACGTATGCGGATGTGAATCTTTACATGAGCAGGAAGCTGAAACGCAGCAAGGAGAATAATGATACGTGTCATGCATAAGACGGACAAAAGCATGCAACTGATACAACGTCTAACAGGAAGGTGTGTGTAGAGCTGAAACTTCCGACCATTCATATCCCGCAGTTTTCCGGCGATCCAAAGGACTAGCAACCATTTTACGACGCCTTGGAAACAATGATCCACAATCAAGCATCTGCTAACGGATCCCAGAAATTTGAGCTCGATTCGATTGCATGGTGAAGCACTCCAGGTTATCAAATGTTTTCCATTGACAGACAGTAACTATGAGGAAGCTTGGAAACGGTTAAAAAAACGCTATGACGTACAGCATTGTATAGTTGTTGTTTGAGGGCAGAATAAGATTCAGCATTGAGCTTCTTCAGGTGAAATAAGGCACGAAAATGTTCATCATTGATGCACACCACGCAAGAAAAATGTCAGAGTCTTAAAGCTCTTGACACACCGGTTACCAACTGTGAGGATTGGTTGTTTCACTTGACAGTAAGCTGACTTTATGTCGAGATACACAGACAATGGGAGCTGGCTCAAGCGAACGTTGATGTCTGAACATTTGATAAAGAAACCAGATAACATTGTTAGATGCGATAAGTTCACACTTCATACCAGCAAACAGAATCCAACAAATCTTTCCCACATTTGAAAGGTAAACCCAAGTCCATCACAGGTTCCATGTATGCGGTTAATTCGGTTGATACAATCAACAACAGCTGCGCCAAATTCAGATCAATTTCGATGACAGTCTTTATTCAGAGTCTCTGTCAATGCCAGCGTTTCCGAATTTGTTCATACTTCTACAAAGTGACCCACAGGGTGCAGTTTCAAGTCCCATACTGTTTAACATGCGTACCACTCACAACTGAAAATGTATGATTTGCATGCGCAGCTTTGGTTATGTCAATTCCGTTTCGGTAATTTCGATGTCGAGGTTGATAACAAGAAGAAGCTCTATGCGTGGATACCACATGAGTTAACGTCAAAGTACCTCATGGACTGAATTTCCATCTGCGAATCACTGCTGAATAGCAACACCATCGACCCATTTTCAAAGAGTGTGGTGACTGGTGATGAAACGGCTAGCGAAAACGGTCGTAGTCCAATCGCGTTTAGTCAGGTGTTTGGTGGAATTGGCAGGGAATCATCTACTATTTCCTGATCTGCTAAAGGCAAAACTCTTAATTCGGACCTGTATTGACAACAATTCGACAGTCTGATGGAAGCAATCGCACAGAAGCTGGCAGCTTTGGCCGATAGGAGAGGAATTGTGTTCCATCATGACAACGCCAGGCCACACACACATCGATAGCGACTAGCCAGGAGCTGCGAGAGCTTGGTTGGGAGATCATATAGATATACATCATAATTTAACAAAACGGCGTGTATTTGAAATAACTCGGACAACTTTTACTTTCGCAAATACTGCCTTAAGTTTGTGCAAAAATAATGAGTTTCTTTTTACAACATCTATTACTAAACACTTGCACAATTCTCGTTGTTCGTTGCAACGTCGCTTTGTAGGCTTCCTGTTTCGCTGCAAGTGCATGCCTCCACTCGTCATACCATGGGATTTTCCTGGATGGAGACTTAAGTCCAGCACATCAGGGGCAGCTAATTTAATGGATTCTTGACACCGCCTCTTCCTCTTCAATTGTTTGTAAAGGCTGCACCGAACTAAGAGAGAGACTCGATCGCCAAAAATCGTAGCAGTCCAGGTCAAGATCGGGGGACAAAATTCGTGTCGTTCAGAATCCCTGACAGTGGCATTGGTCCCCTTTGAGTTCAGTTCTCAAAATCGACTGCGTGTCTCCTGCCAGTACTCATTTCAACACGCTCCCGACAGAACTTTACATTCACTGAGTTATTGTTCCCTCTGGTAAAATTTCGAGGCATCATTGTTGTCGGAGGACCTCATCATCCTCCCGATCTCATCATCCTCTAAGATCCAGATTTTATTTCTTTTTCTTCCTTAAAATTCGGGATTTTCTCATCTCCCTTATGGGCTTCCAGCTACGCCGCAATGCTCTGCCTTCAGCCTCTCCTTCTCAAACCGGGCTTTTTCTGTCGGTTGTATTGTAGATTAGATGCACCACATCAGTGGGAGTTGCTTTGATAGCGCCTCGGCTGTCAGCGTCAGTGCATTAAACTTTCAGCAAATTTCTGGGAGATCCAAAGATTAAACAGTCTGTTGCGATTGTAGCTTTCTGAAATGTTACCTTGGCGCTTCTCTCGATGTCTGTCTTAGCCACCATGTGTACAGCTCCTCAGATCTCAGACTTTTCAAAGCAGACATCAGGAGGACATGAGGCGTGCTTATTCTAAATAAGTCTCCACTATTATCAAGCGCTCACGAGTCACGCTCACATTCATTCGCGTTCTAATTTATTCGATTGACTTCAGCCATCCCCTTCTCACCTGCTGCAATCATTTCCCGCTCCAAGTCCTCCCCAGTACTCGACAAAGGCGACACTGAAGTAACTCCCTTAAATTACCAATTACGAGGAAGACTCGCAAAGGAAGGACAGAGAGTCTTCGTTAATTTATCCCCATTCCGTGTTAACAAATAGCCCCAATCCACAAGAGCCATTGACTAAGGCTCACTCCATCACACCCCATAAATCATACCAATTCGTTCGGCTAATTCAACCATAAAACAACTGAAGCTACACTCACACCAGCAACACCCCAACATAGCGACGGAAAACAAGTCACTTGAGGGCGTTAGAGGCGGTGGCAGTCATCTAACCGCAACCGTGATTATCTTCTCTTCAAATCGCTTGATTATGTTGCCAAAGCACCAGCGCCAAGTCCAGTGGATCCAGGCGAGGGAAAAAAAAAAAACGGCGATACACCCATCCGCAACACCAGCTAACCAGCTAATCAATCTCAGCTAACTGAAACACAAGAAACGAAGAAAAGAATGCTTGAGCTTCATCCTCCCCCCAACACCCTCCCCCAGTCGCGGTCGACCGACACATGGCGCAGAACCACTCCACGCCAAGAAATGCCATTTCTCTTCTTTAGCACCATCTCGGACATAAGAGAAAAAAATCTCCCGCAGAACAGAATGGAATGATGCTTATGATTAATTATCTAGCATAAGTCAAAGTCTCGCGCGCCATAGCTAGATGAGAAATCGTGAGAACAGCAAGCGTGCTCGGGACGTGCCGGTGCAGCCGACGCCGACGCCGACGACGCCGCAGCGCCACAAAAGCCGACGAATCTATGCGCGATGTGTCGTGTCCTTAATAATGCGGAATTCCATTAGTTGCTCATTAGATGGGTTTTGTTGATAGCCACTCTTGCGATGGGGAGGGGGTGGCCTGTGGAAATTGTCTCAAGGATATCTGCTCTAATTGTGCGAGGGATATCCCCACCCCCTCCTCAAATCCAGGCTGATTGAAAAATTAAGAAAAACAAAAAATGTGCAGGCGGATGAGAACTCGTAAGAATATGAGCTCCTTCCTGCAGCCAAGGACAATGATTCATGCTCGTCTTGCTCGGGGTGTCTTCGCGGTTCGGTGTACGTGCCACCCTAGCGTGTCCTTTTCGTGAATTTTTATCCATAAATCAGTTTTAGCCGTGCTCCGGAGGGGGTGAGTCTTTCTTTTTGGCCACCACCCCGAGTGGAGGGAGCACAAACTTAATTAACTTGAAAATTTATTAAGTCCTTTATCATTGAAATTCATTAGAAAGTATCCGCCACGCACTCAGGGGCTAAGGCGAAAGACAACAGCAAGGACTTTCGTTTCATTTCTTCACTTCTTCATCTCTTTGTGTTATTTTTTTCTATTCGTTCGTTCGCTTCTTTAGCTGACGCAGACAATACGCCTTGGCTTTGCTCGCTGCTCGGTGAAGATAACTTTCGTCTTTTCGTCGTGGTCCTGTCGCCACCGCCTGCCCAATGCGTTGTGTGCAAGATTTTTGAATTTAAATGCAAATTATTGTTTTTGTTTCAGCCCTGCCGGGGGATTTGAGGTGAGGCGCGGGGCTAAGACGCGCTTTAAGTCAAAGATTCCGCACGGAGGTTGCGCCTGGACGATGATGAATGGCAGGCAAACGTTGACTTCCGTGGATAAATTAAAAAAAAATCAGAAAGAACGCAATTAGAGGGGTGTTCGTTCGCGTTTTTCGATTTGTCTGTTGACTTGTGGCGCAATAATCCTAATTAGACGGTCTAAGTGATTCGGAAAGAAAGAAAAAACAATAATTATGATGCTTGATGAGTGTGCTCTGCGCTGGGAGGCGTTAAGATGGAAAACAAAGCAATCAGCGTTCTTGGAAGAAACAAAATAAATTGCAGCCCACATTGACAATTGCCCTGTGGGGTGGTGGAACGGAATACAGTAAAAAAATCATTAAAGGATGTTTGGTCCGTTCCATCACCAGACTGTCTGGCTTTTGTCGTCAACTTCACGTCAAGGATTTTCTCAAACTGCTGTTCCCCACTCCAAGAGTTCGAGTCTGATGTCCAACAGAGCTGCAGTCAATCGAGAACAGTGTTTGATTCACACACTGGCAGTCAGTCGGAATAGATTCAATTTTGATTTGTTTCTTGCTCATTAACCAAAGCAGTAAAGAAGGTCTGTGAGGGTCAAGATCTGCACTTTATTGTTAAAATAACTCTTCTGTCTACAGCAATAGAGAATAGTAGCACCCAGGTGTACAATACAAGTTGCTTACCTTATTCACTGCAGACCCAAAGCCGTTGAGTTGAACCCATTGCGGCACCTTTGGCTGTGTCATCATAATCCACTTAAAAAAAACCGCTAGATTCAATGACAGACATCACAATTCCCAAAACCGCTGGGCAAAGACGCACGACATTTTGAGCATAGATTTTACACTGAAATTAGCACTGCGAAAGGATGTCTCGAAATCGGTTGCCCATGTGAGGAAAAAGAAAGTCTCTGATATAGAATTCGGATCCCAACGACAAAGGATGCAGCCGGGGGATCAAAGAAAGTGCCTGGGGTCCAAGTTGGGGATTGTTAGAGCCAATGGAAAAGAATTTTTGGTAACGATTTCCTGTTGTGGACGTAGAATGTGAGGTCCCTTAACACTCTGTCGCGTAAGACCGTCTCAGATCGTCTACACCATCGATCAACTCCAAGATGGTAAAACTGTCTCATCTATCTCTAAAAGCCATTGTGGCCAGATGCAATCTCAACCTATCCTGGGTCCCCGAGCACAAGGTTATGCCGGGCAAAGAGCTGATGAACTATCAAGAAATGGGGAGGGTAGGGCAATGACACTAGATCAGAAGACACGCCACCCCCTGACAACAATAAAATTGCTATTGATCGCCATAAATGATACAAGTCGCAAACGGGCATGGCCAACCTAAACTTTAGTAAGGACGTCTAAACTTCTAGCAAGGACCCGTATCTATATTGCAAGAAAAACGAGATTGGGACGCACACTGGCCGATGCGGTCTGTTAAGCGATACTTCACTGCCACAGCAGTAGAAAACGTACCGTCTTGTACATGTCTTGTACACTTGCCCAGCTTCTGATGGCAGCGTACCAGGGAATCATTTGACGTTTGACGAAATAAGAAATAGACCCATAACGGAACCAGTACGTCCTCTGAAATTCAAGCTGTCTCGAGTTGTGGTTTCCCAACGTTCATTGTATTCTCAAAGAATCACCGCCAGACACACACACACATTAGCTCAACTCATCGTCTCGACTTCTTCCAAACAGAAATCATGTTCAGACATCATTCTAAACGACATCAACCCACCGATGAGTGTTGACACACAGGTGAACCCAACCTGACGTCATCAGATCATCCCACATAATCCCGATGAGAAAGTAGCCGTTCTGCTCAACTCCATGAATTCATAATAACCCTTGACGACGACGACGAAAACGCGAACGTCCACAAATAAAGACTTACGTCAACGGTGCGTATACACCATCAATTCTGTTAATCAACCAAAAGGGTCCTTACCCCAGCCCAACCCTTGCCCCAAGTGCTGCGCCACTCTCAAACTTATTAAGCGCCGCCCGCCGGAGTGAGTTCATAATCACCACCACCTCCATCGACCGACGTCGGTCGCCCGCTTGAAGTTTGGGAAGCTTTTAAGTTATTATAAAACTTCAACAAAGGACAACAAAAACAACAAAAAAATCCTCTTTATACATTTTTAATTCCTTAATAGGTCTGGTGGCAACAACAGTCTCCCACCCAAGTGGCGCTGCCAGAAGTTCGCCCCGAACCATCCCGAAGCAACGGGGTTGCATCAAATTGATGCTTCCGTACAGCAAGAGGGCGCGCACATCTGGTTCCGCAAAAGCTAATTGTCAAATTGGCAGAAGCACAGGACCGGACGGGTGGCAGTGAAATTAATTAGAAAACCGCACTGCGAGGGTTGATCACTTCGAATGGGCCGTTGGACTGTGTGTCATCCCTTCTCGACTGGGCCACCGCATGCAAACAAAAGATGACACTGCGGCAATGATATATCGACGTGGCTGTCGGCGATGAGGCGGTCGGGCCACCCCGTCACTTCACTTGCCGCCCGGCTAATTGCGTGCACATATTGGGATATTGCATTCTTGTATGCAGGAGCGCACGTCTACACTCTACGCCCGGCAGATGCATTGTGTCAGGTTGACAATTGGCTGATTAATGGCCCGAGAGATGGGGCGAGCTGGGATGGCACACCCCCACGGACAGAGGATGTTTCGTTTGCATTCGACAAGGACCGTGGAGACAGCAGCTTTGGCGACTCGCATTGTGCCTGACCGGCGGGTCCGCATAGCTGCATCCTTGGCAGAGGCAAGGATCACTTGCGATTCAATTGGTCTGATTAAAATTGGAAATTACGACATTGTCAGGTTGTGTGCGCCTTTGTTGGGGCAAGTGGCGGGCGGGGGTGTAGTATCCCTGTCGCATGAATGAGATGGTGAGTCGATAATTGCGAGCTGTCGGGGAATAATTTAAGAGCGCCGACAACAAAGTGGATTGGATTGGGAAATTCTCGTGCATCGGGCGATGGGTTTTTTGGTGTCGGATACTAGAACTGCCACATCGGCATGTGAATTTGCGACCAATTTGACCTCCAGTTTGTAACTTTCTGTAGCTTGTGATGGGATGCCCCTGACTCAGACTTTCGAAAAAGACTGCATGAAAAGCCTGTAAAGGGTGTTTTTTTTTTAGAGGTATAGAACTTTAGTGATTTATTTTTAGTTTGCTTTGTCATTTCAACACGAATAGACTGACCGTTACATCCACAAAAACTGACTGCTTAGTGTGCTTTATGGGTTGGTGGAATAATTGGTCCGTACTTACAGGTACAGTCATTGGTAACCGCTATAGAGCCATGATTACTGACTTTTTCGTTCATCAATTGAACAACCAGGATGTGCAGGAGCTGTGGTTTCAACAAAACGGCGCAACATGTCACACAGCTCGTGCCACAATTGATTTATTGTAGGAAACGTTTGGTAACCGCATAATTTTACGTTACGGATCCGTGCATTGGCCTTCAAGATAACGCCGCTTGACTATTTTCTGTGAGGATGGGTGAATTCGCTAGTCTACGCCGATAAACATGAAACGATTGACTACTTGGAGGACAACATTCGCCGCGTTATTGCCGATATACGATCACAAATGTTGGAAAAAGTCATCGAAAATTGGTCCTCCGGAATAGATTACGTCCACGCCAGCAGTGGCGGTCATATGCCAGAAATGCTATTTAAGTTATAATGCCAGAAGACTATTTTTCGAGTAAAGTAAAGTTCATGTCATTTTAAAGAAACCATTCTTATTTTATTCCATTTCAAAGTTCTATACCTCTAAAAAACACCCTTTACAATGAACGTGAGACACTGAATTTGACAGCCTTGTAAAGGTTGATTTTTTAGCTATTATCTTCTTGGCAGCACTGGTTTAAACAGCTGACGCACGTTTCGTGTCTTGATTCACTGTCAAACATCTTCAGTTTGGTCTATAATTTAACCATGAATTGTCTTACAAACGAACAACGCTTGCAAATTATTGAATTTTATTATCAAAATGCGTGCTCTGTTAAGAAAGTTCATGGCGCGCTTTTTCCATTTTATGGTCAGCTCATTTTTGGCCCAATGGGTACGTAAGTAAGCAGAATTGTCGATTTTGGAGTGAATATCAGCCAGAAGCATTGCAAGAGCTACCTATGCATCCAGAAAAAGTCACAGTTTGGTTTGGTTTAGGGGCTGGTGGCATCATTGGACCGTACTTCTTCAAAGATGATGCGAATCGTAACGTAACTGTGAATGGTGAGCGCTACCGTGAGATGATATCCAACTTTTTTTTGCCCAAAATGCAAGAGCTTGACTTGCATGACATGTGGTTTCAACAAGACGGTGCCACATGCCACACAGCACTCGCAACAATGGACTTATTGAGGGGCGAGTTCGGTGAACATTTTATTTCACGTTTGGGGCCGGTCAATTGGCCGCCTAGATCGTGCGATTTAACGCCTACTATTTTTTGTGGGGCTATGTTAAAGCTCATGTCAATACAGACAAGCCAGCTTCAATTGACGCATTGGAAGACAACATTGAAGCATTTATTCGTGAGATACCGGCCGAAATGTTGGAAAGAGTATGCCAAAATTGGATTAAGCGGATGGGCCATTTGAGGCGCAGTCAAGGTCCACATTTGCATGAAATAATCTTCAAACATTAAATTATATGGACCGTACTATCGATTCAAATAAAGATTTCATGCATTTTTCTGAATTTTGTGTGTGCTTTTTTGAAAAACTTTCCTATAGCTTTTAAAAAATCACACTTTAGTACTGTATAATGAAGAGTCATAGTGAAAAAATCGACATGTTTCCCCATATTTTGAAGATTTGAAGAAAAATCATCACTTTTTACGGACAGTTTGATAGGTCAGTGATGATGAAATGATAAGAAACATGTTTATGTCTCCGCCAAGTGCAGCGTCAGAAAGTCACTGATTTATGAAACTGCCGACTGTCAAGAAGGGAAGTTACCATTAGCTTAGGTTCAGACTATTTATGAGTTGGTGACAGGGGACATACGTACATTTACATACGATGCGCTTGAAACGGACAGCTTTAGGGCATGCTAATCAGCGAATGTCCATAACTACACCAATGTGCCTAGAGACTGGTGGTCTTCCGAGATTGGAGTCATTTTCAAAGAGAGAATTGAGAGGAGATGGTTTTACGTGCTTGGCCCGATTAATGGTTGCGTTGACATAGAACATACATATCATCACTCGGGTTTTCCAAATGTAGGTGTGTTTGGTGGAGATCTAGTCATTTACATCTTTCAGAGATTGGAAAAAACGTTCCTACACAAAACGATCCTACAGACCTACCACAAAATGATTCCCATCACTGCTGATTGAAAATGATCACTGTTTGATCTGCACTAGTAGAAGAAGCTCATTGAAGCCTTGAAGCTAGGAGAAGAACTCTGACTCCGTACTTGACGTCCGGCACTTTGGATTACGTAAGTTGATGACAGAATGGCATTGTGGGCAGTCAATGTCCAATGTGTTCGAAGTAGTGACAGACTTTGTCTACCTAGGGTCCGAAGAAATGACACCACCAAGGATCACACTCGCCAATCGCTGTGTCTTTGTGTTTGGAAGGCAGCTGGGGAATAAAGCCCTCTCTCGGAGAACCAAGATATCCCTATATAAGACATTGATAGTTCCAGTCCTGATGTATGGCACAGAAGCATGGACACTAATGAAAGTGGACGAGGACAAATTTTGTTCGCTTCGAGAGGAAAGTCCTTTGTATTATCTTTGGTCCCGCATTTACTGATGGTGTTTGGAGGAGGAGACAGTACTTCGGACCGGAAAGTCTTTCACTCCAACCGCGACGGACAACGCGGTGAAGGAAGGCCACGGCGCACGCAGTCGGAACGGGAATTCTATCAGCTGAACGTGCGTCGCTGGAACCAAGTAGCACACGACGGTCTTAGATGGTCTCCCCGAAATGTACCGCCAGCCAAAGAGGAAGAAGGATAGTTGTCGAATGTAGGAGGCATTGCAACCATTGAAACTGCATGCAGAAGACCATATATTGTTCAAAGCGAAGGACAAATATTTAAATGTGAAAAATCTGTTCCGTAGTATTTTTTTATTGTATTTGTACAAACCGATCGAGAAATCCATTAGCTTAACTAACAAATTATGGTTTTATGTAGCTTAATTGGCATGCACCGATTTGGGTCAAATATACGCCATTTTGTTCGACAACAATTCTACTACGCCTCTCTCATAAAAATTAGATAGTCGTTTCAACGTCACAAACCTCTCTTAAGCCCCTTCGATCGTCATGGAAAGCAACAACTGGGAATAACTTAGCGGAGGTTCAGTTGGACGCATAAGACTCCTAGGCAAACATGTCCTGAGCTTCGATTTATTTGTGATTCAGCAGAGATTCGTAAATGACAACTCGATACATGAGATTTTTTCTGCGTTAACTCGTGTAGCACCCATATATTTAGCTTCCGTTTGTATTTAGTTTCATCCAAATGAGCAATGGTGAGATCTAGTGCAATCTGAACAGAGCCTAGTCTAACTCGAAGAAATGTGTCGACATTTTTGACAATTGTCCTTCTTGAGCATGATGTATTGATATCGATGTAACCGACATGGAATCCGCGACACTCAAACTGTTCTGTTACAGTATCGGGACCATAAGGACTATTTACAGACGCCTGACTTGTGTTTTCGCTTTTATACAACGCGAGGTACAGATAACTGACGCCATCTGTTAGAGAAAATAGTGGTTAGTTATTTCCGAGGAAGGGGGAACTACATTTTTTGACGACTCCTAGCGATGAAGCTGGAGAAGCATTTTCTAGAGAGATGTGGAGCCGTGGATTGTAAGCTTTTCACGTCGGAAATGGGAGGAAGTGCTTCGCCTGAGTGAGTATGGTATTTGATGTCTAAGTTCACCATGTGTCATAGCACCTTCCGAAGATGAAAAATTGGATCTGAGATCCATCCAAGGAGGATCACAAAACAAATTCAATGATCGTTGCTTCTGTATAAAAGTAGGGGACAAGGATTAATTCCAGACTTCCTTCTCAAAATCGAATCTATTTGGAATATTGACAATTTGTAGGTCAAGCTCTCAATACCTCCTCTACTCTTTTCCTGGTCAATCCAGGTCTTCAACCCCAAATGCCTCCCCTTTTCCAAAACCCAAGCGACCCGCTCTGAAACGAATTCGTACACTCACATGTCGCCCAAGAAGGATTTATAGATCTACGTCTCAAGCAGTAATTAGAAAATCAGCTCGCGCTCCCATCCCGTCCCAATCCAGTTGGCGACGGCCTAGTCGATTTATCCACGCATTCCCATGAGTGTTCGCCGCGATTTGCGGTAATCCCGACTCTGGGGTTATCACAAGCCACCGTATTCCACGAACTTAAGCCATCACCCCGGGATGGAGAATGAATTACTCTCGCGTGGGTCTCCCTGTCATACCCCAAGGCTAAGCACGAAGAAGCGCTGATTCCGGCCGCTGAACGTCATTCTCTCAGATTAATGCCATCCCATCGCAACGGACTGCCTCGAAGCGGAGACTTTCCCACCGACCGTCACCGACCCACCGAAAGCTGCCGAGACCCAGACTCGGGACTGAAAGGAATTCATAATTCTTACGCAGCGGCGGACTAATTGAATTAATTTTCGCTGCATCTTGATAGAGTTACGTTCACACGACAATCACGCGGACTCCCTCGCCTAGGAATTAGGCCAATTACTGGCTAATTACATACACCGACTTAAGAAACGAAAGGCTTGTCACCAAGTTAGTCTGAGTCCGTGGCGGTTGCGTCTGCCAACCTGTCCACGGTGCCTGATTGCAGTGCGTATGCGGCTCGAATTGACCCGGATAACATGCATCTGCATGTTGGCGGGCAACCAACAGCGACATTACTCGGTGATCAATCTGAATTACCAGCCCTGTCGATATCTCATCTCTTTCGGACCCCTTTCGGCCCCCGTCCCTCGGCACATTTCCCGAATCACATTTGAATCAATTAAGTTCGAGAATAATTTTTAATAACTCGTGGGCAAATGGTGGTGCCACCGCAAAGGGGTCCTCGATTAATTGTGACGCATTTAGATGCGATAATTGCCGCGCCACCGAAAATACAATATCAACATAGGGGTCGGGACCGGGGGTCGCAAATCCCGCGCCGAGGCGCAACCTGTTGGCCGTCATCGGCGCTCGCTCCACACAAAGCAATTAAACTCGCTCAATATGTGGGTTAGCATAGCCGGCACATCCCATCCCCCTTTGATGGGAATGTCAGTGGCCATCAAAGGGTGTTCGCGCCGGTCGGGGGGAGGGGGCAATTTTTCAAATCATCAATTTAGGTCGACTGGCAAGAAAAATATCATCGTCGTCACGTCACGTGACGAATGCATCAACTAAACACTTCATCTTGTCGTCAATTAACTGGGACGGGGCACATGAACGATTGCGCGGAGTGATGCTGGTGGAGGGGCTCTGCGGAACGCACCCAGTGCTGAGTGTATGCATGCACGGAACGTGTCTATCGCCCCGCTAGGATCTGGTGCACATCGAACGAGTTAATAGCGTGCAGCAGCAGCAGTGGCAGTGGCAGCGGCAGCAATTAATCGCATGGCAAGCGCGTCTAATGAATAGAGGAACTCTGGCACAGCTTAGATGCTGGAGCAGCGCGGCGGCAGTCGGTGTGTCTTGAGAGACGACACTCGGCGTCTTGACTGAGCCCCTGGAGACTGAGTTCTGGGGACTTCGGACCACTTTTCTGGAACCGCACAAGGGGAAGTCGTATTTTTGTCTATTAATTGTGCGGCGCTTGTAATGTTGTTCTGACTCAATTGTTGGATCTGCACACATCAGTGCAGGGAGCGAGCAGCTTAGTCTAATGGATGGCAATGTTGCAGGAATTAGTGGGTGCATTAGTGTTCTCACCCTTATCGTGATGACATGCAACGGAATGGGAGTGGCTGCGTTAAGGCGTGTTTTCGCACAGCCGACTGTTGGTGGAGATGCATTCTATTTTTTTTCATGAGAAAGTCAAATGCGGACGGGGTCAGGGAGCAAGTGGAGAAAGTAATCAACGGGTGGTGGGTTTAATTGTGAAATATGGTCCTGACGCATGTACAAATGGGGCCGCCAATAAAGGCAATCTAGGCTTTCTTTCTGCTGCGGCTGTCGACGGTTTGGATGGCTTTGCAACAAGATTGCGGAAACGATAACAGAGAAATGAATTATCTCTTAGCTTGGGAAAGAATTTTGCAATTAATGGATGCGTGTACATTCGTTCGTCGCCCGCCCAGTGGAATCTGACTGAAGTCGGATAAGATGACCGGATAGTTTGTTGAGGCAATAAGTGAAATAAGACTCGACTGGAGAATGTTCTTCCTAAATTAATTAACGTTTATCGGAACAATACGATCAGTAAACTTACGCTCACAATTGATGGCGTTCGTAGTGTTGCAGAGCAATTGAAATGCAATACTGTGTTACATCTTGTTAGATATATCCTATTTCATCAGTAGGGCTGGATACACGTAGAATGCACACTTGTAATGCGAGCCCACGCTGATTTACTAACTCCTATTCCCCAAACCAGGTGGTACTTACATTGAAACGGCTTAGTTGGCTTACGCTGATGCCCTCTTCTATATGTATGATACTAAAGTTAGCCCACTAACCCACTGCTCGAGCAGAGGAGGTGATGAGAGGTCTATGAGTAAGCTGTGGCGAGAAGCATTGAGGGTGTATCTACTCTTGTTGATAAAGAATTCGTTGCTTGCCCGGTATGTCTCAGTGTCATGGCACCCACTTTAGGTGTATATTGAAATGCTCAGTCGTCTCATTAAGTTACAGTCGACAGTAGAGGAATGCATATTTGATTTCACACACTTAAGACACGATGGACCGTATAAAGAAAGCGTATGTGGCGTACTAGAGGTCATCCACTTAATTTCTCCTCTCGACCTATTATGCAGCAACAGTGCAGTCTCATCGGCCTTAAGGCTTAGAGAGGCGTGTTTCTGACGGTCACGCTGTCAGGACCAAATGGTACTAGCAGAAGGGTAGATCGCCCTATACACAGACGCAACGGCTCAAAGATGAGCAAAAAATCTCTGAAACCAAGGGACAACTGCAGCGTCTTTCAGGTCGAAGTAGCTGCGATACATGCGACAGTACTCGAGTTGAGAGATCACAACGTAACCGACAAATCGACAATAAAGGCAATGGCATCAGACATTCTTACATCAAAACTGGTCAGATTGTGCAGACAGAGCATCAATGAGATATCCTTGGTGAGCTCGGTGATCCAGTGCCGGGCCATACTGAAATCCAAGGAAACGAAAATGCGGACAGTCTCGCTGGAAAAGGATCGGAGTTGGGAGAATCTCGAGCAATCCCATATGCACATACGCTACCCAACTCCATAAAGAATAAAAAAGTAGAAAACGAAGGCCTGGGTAAATGCAAAACCGGCTTGATCTGGAAATTGGAGCCACAGCGAGGGTCCTGTGGCCAACGATGAGCAAAAAGAGATCAGCGTAACTGATCGGTGTTATTTGCAAGGATGTACGCTAGCTAATTGGAGTCCCTACCAGACACTGTGCCATAAGTTTCAGGATTAGCGTCTGAAAATACCGCACGACGACTTTTACAGAAGCTGCAGTGATGAGGAAGAAACATAATTCATCCGACATCAGCTCTGCGACTGCCCAGCCCTAGCTAAAAAAATGAGGCAGTTCCTTGGAAAGCACGTCCTCATAGACTTGGAGGACTTAAGCAGTGTTGAAGTAGATCAGTTGGAGAAGGGCACAATGGACCCAGCTCGTTGGTCTAAGTGAGCCACGGCCATAACACCTACAGGACCTATCTACCTAAGAGCTATTTCTATCTACAACCATTCTTTCATCCCCATGTTAGTGCAGACATTCTTCTCAGTCTACAATAATGCCCATTCCTTAGCATTAAAGAGCTTTTTTCTCATATCTCAATGAAGACGTCTTACGTCCAGATGTGTTCACAATGTCGCGGTTTTAGTGATACACGATTTGTTTGCATGATTGCATTTGGCTTGTAAAGGGTGGTTAAATTTTAAGGACCGATGTTGATTTTGAATAAAACACAAATTATTTAGGAAATTATTGTCATTTCTTCTTATTATGATAATATTGGTATAGTTCAATTATGCATGGAACAAAATATCGGCCAAATGGCCAACGCGACCTCGGCGGCACACCTCCATCCGATGGTCCAAATTTTTGATGACGCTGAAGAATAATTGAGGTTCTAAGAGCCATTGTTTCGTTAGCTGAGTGGCAAGTGGCACCGTCCTGTTGAAACCACATATCGTCCACATTCATATCTTCCAATTCGGGCATACAAAGTTCGTTATCATTTCACGATAGCGAACACCATTAACAGTAACTGCCTGACCGGCCTCATTTTGGAAAAAAAAATACGGCCCGATGATGCCGCCAGCCCATAAACCGCACCAAACAGTCACTCTTTGTGGGTGCATTGGTTTTTCGACAATCACTCTTGGATTATCATTCGCCCAAATGCAGCAATTCTGCTTATTGACGAATCCACTGCGGTGAAAATGTGCCTCATCACTGAAGATGAGTGCACGATATGCATTTTGATTTGAACGCCCATTTTCATAATAAGCTTGAATAACTTTAACCCGTTGCTCGATTGTGTATCTTTCCATGGTTCAAATTGAATTAGTCTGAAATTGAGAAATGTCAAATGAAATGCAGAAAAAAACTTGACGTTTAGGTGTGGTTTACATTCAACATCGGCCCTTAAAGCTTAACCACCCTTTAGTTGAGAATTTCGTCACAAACAGAAAGTAGTTTTGTAAAATAGCGACATTCATGCAATAGACATGAAATTGCAGAGTCTAACATTCAAAGTTTCACACTCATCGTCGTCGAAATAGGCTTTTCCACTTTATCAATGACCTTTTTACGAGGATCTAAGTAGATCCTTAATTTAGAACACTTTTAGCACACTTGACTGGGTAGAAGACGTTTTAAGAGTCAGTTCAACAAAGAAAAAAATTTACCAAAAATCGATGGCTACTTGTCGACTACCAATGTACTCTAAAACAACCAATTTTTGGAGCATTATCTGGATATATGGAAATGGCGCCCGGTACGGAACCAGAACTAAAAATGTGTGCGTCCAGTTTTGGACATGATCTTGATCTACGCGACATTTATTTATTACCGTATCACAGGGGAAGTCATTGATATATCCCCAAGCCTCGAAGGTCGTTTGTTTAGACAACGTTGGGTTATTTTCTGACTTATCTTCGAAAACAACTCACATGTTCCACAAACTTGGAACATTCGCTAAGCTTTAAATAGGCAGATAGCTCGACTTAGACCTGAAAGGGCCATTGTGTCGCTTTCCCGCCTTCCCGCTGCTCTGACTTAACTTTATCACATGCCTCTAGTTAAAGCCAAATATATTCAAAATCATCAGCACCCTTCCAAATCACAACTAACCCCATAACTCAACCACAGATGGTAAAACCGAAACCACACTTCATCGCACCTCCCCAGCCGAACTATCTCCACTCATAATTCTCAGCGTGCATGTCATTTTGCTCTCGTGTGTGTGAGCAGTGCCTGTGACGATATTGCATGGCGATCGTGTTGCATCCCATCGAGTATCGAACCGCATGACCCACCACTGAAAGATTAAAATCAAAACTTTGCGTTCATACTGCCCGCATGATGATGTTCCCGAAATGGGCTAAGGACGACGCGACGGAGGATGCTACTCGCGCAGTGTCTGCGAGTAGATTAGGTTGATGGTGATAGCGATTCCCAGTCATGCTGATGATGATGATGATTGCGGATCTCCATGCAGCCGTTGAATGGTCAAAAAGAAGGTACTCTGCCGGTGCTGAGAGTGGCCACTGCGCGCATTGTTGCAAGAAATGTGCTCCAATGAAATTTATCAGCGGGGGGAGATGCCCAAGGGAGTCTGGGGCGATAAGCGATCTATTCTTTGCTGTGCCTGTTGCACGGGTATGTAGATGCTTTGCATTTTTAAGCAACCTATGATGGAACTGGGCGAAGTGAGGGAACTTCACGAAAGTTGAATATTATAGTTTTGTTTTGGTTTGGACAGGAACAGCTTGAGAAATGATGTGTTATCCACGACAGTGTACTCGTAGTACACGTCTGACATGCATGGGAGCTAATTCTTATTTCATGATGAAGCTTGTCAAAATTATTGAATTAACATGTTGTGAAGGCGTTGCTGTACCATTCTTCTTTGGGAACGACTGATCAAGGAATAAAAGCGCTAGCACCTTTACGAAAAGACTGAAAATCAGAATCAGCTACTAATTCACACTCACATGTAATAATCGGTAAAATAAGGGTTCAGGTTAATTCAGAAAAAAAAGTTAACATTAACTGCCAGAAAATGTTTGGTGACCGAAAGACCTCTGAGATTAAATTAAAATTAAATATTAATGGAATTGTATGATAATTGTATGATAATTGCATTCAAATCGTACCCCTTTTTACGGAAGGTGACCGCATTACGCTATAAATGCGGTCGAAGAAGATGCATTGATGCAAATTATAACACAGATGAAGACATTGTAGATATTGAGTATTTGGACAATGAAAAATGACGTCCCAGGTAAGATTGAACTTACGATTAGGGGATGAGGAATACGATAACGAGGACGATGTTCCTTTATCACTGATCAAAGCTTCAGTTCCTGAAATGTCCATCCAACCATCCATGTCAACCACGCTGGTCGAAAAGTGCTAGTAGTATGACCATGAATGCTACCAACAACAAAAAGCTGTATAAAATCACGGACGTTAAAAACGTCTTTACTAGCGTTAATTGCTTTTAAAATTGCTGTTATGCAGCTGGGTCCAGAACGAAAATCAGTTTTCACTGGCGTTTAGTATGGTAAATTTCAACCTTTCGACTCAAGATAGATTGGAAGGTAGAAACTGGGCAGTGGCAACGTTAGTGAGAAGGATCTTCTTCGCCGCAGCCTTTCCATGTATTGGGGTTGGTCCCATTTTCAATCCGTGGTACTTCAGATGATCATGGCAAGTTAGTGCTTTAACTACCTACCTATCTCTAGCAACTTTTTGTCGCATTGAATGAGTCTCTGGGTTTTTGAACTGCTCAACATTGTCCAGGGAGTGATGTCGCACTTTTTTCTTGACATCCGCAAAAGTTGGTTTAATCCATAGGATTGCCTAGGATGGGTCGGTGTCGGTCCCTTGCTTGGTTAGTTTATACACTGCTCCAATACCGGTTATGCCAGTATGCCCCGGGTTGACAACTTTAAACTCTTCGCGGCAGCATTAGGAATTTTGATGGAGGAGATGTTTAAATTGGTTTTAGCATCTTTGATCCCTATGCCTTTACGTTGTCGAATTATTGATTCATTAGTAAACCTCCTACTCACATACAAAGTACTGTTGCTCGTCAGAGAACTGGCTAGGGCCATAGATGTACCTAGCATCTGGTTGCTTATGTCTATTAGGGCCTGGATCGACCGTCGCACAATCGAGCAAAACGGCCTGAAAACTAGAAACAATTAAAAAAATTAAATGAGAAAAACGATAGTGTTTATCGTTAAATAACATGTCAGTGCATTGAGAGATTACTCATTTAAGTCATCTGCATGCTCTCAAACTCTTTGGTAAGCGTTTGAAGTCACAGTTTTATTAAGATTGCAAAAGTGATGTGCAAAAGTGAAACAAAATGTTGGTTTCAAAATACTGTAATTTTGTTAAAAATTAAGATAGAACATTGCCAGGCTTCAGGTGTGTAGTTTAGTAAACCATGTATGCACGTCTGCTTTTAGTTGCATTTAATTACAAATGGAAGTGTGTTCCTGAAACTAAAATTTTGTATGTCTTTTCTAGAACCTTACGCGTAAGTAGGTTTCCACATCGTTTAGCATCCCGATATTTGCATTTCTATATAATTGAACTTGTTGGCTAATAGATTCAAAAAGGGATCGGCTGCGCCTTTTTTTAAATTAATTTTTTTAAAAAAAGCCATTTTTTGTTGTTTTTCTTACGAATTTATTAAATGTTCACATTTTGCCCCAGGTTCGAACTCAAGTGATTTATTTTTGTCTCGGATGGAGTTATTCGACATTATGAACGGGCAACATAATAGAATTCTTGAAATTGGACCTGCAGGAACGCACTAATTGTCCTCTGGATAAGATGGTCGCATTAAACCACACACTTTCCCAGTTTGTTTCAAAATTCAAAGAGAAATGGTTCAGATCAGATCGCAAAGTAGTATGATTGAAGAAAAGTGGTAGCAAACATCAATTGGTTTCAGGCAATACAATACAATTTCATACAAAAGATAGCGTCCAAAAGCGGACTTTGAAGAATGTAGTGATAGATCAAAACGATGTAAAACGTCTGATAAACGGAAAGATGTTTCCTCTATGGAATTAGGGTTTGCTGCGAAGGTAAGCCAGGTCATGCACCGGCCTCTTAACTACTACTACTACTTACTAAACTAGGACAAATGCGGACGTATTGCGTTCACCTAAAAGTGCAACTAAATGCAAAAAAGCTTATGAAGCACAGGAAACGAAATAAAATGTAAAGATGTTAGCAGAAGAAGCCCTTTCGACACCCGTTGAAGCAAAATTAACGAGATATCAGTACAATGTCATTAGAAGCAAATATCCTGAAAGGTTTTCTTCCTATAAATTCATTCAAAATGCCAAAGAAGACTGTTAGGACAGGAAGCGAGAAAATGTTCCCGGGAGAAGACTCACCAAGATGTTCTTAATTTGATGTTGAATACATCTGATCCACTTATTACAAGTCTGAGAAAACTTTAAAAAAAATTAAATCATTTAACAAAGATGTTTTTAATTTGATTATTTGTGCAGGTGAAGGTGGTGCATCTGTCAATTGAGAAACAATATTACACACCATATATATTCATTATATACCTTAATTCTTAATTAAAACGTATAAAATAAAAAAATTACATGTGAAAAAGAGTTTATTTACCACTAATAGGTGATATCTAACGATTCTAAAAAAGTTTCACTTGTCTAAATCCCGCACAGGAATTGTTTCCAGTTTTGAGGCCATTTTTCAGTTTTAGGAAATGTAAGTATGGGCCATATTTCCCACACTTACTATAGGAAGGAAGGCGCAGTGGAGTGGAGTCGCTTTCTGGTATACGACTTAGTTAATTTGTAGTATATCTAGTGCACTTGTATGACCAGTGAAGCTTGAGAGATGACCGCTGGTTTGGCTGTTTGCGCCATTACAATTGAAAATGGTTTTAATGGACAAATTGACATCTACCCATGTAAACAATATTCTAGTGTAGTCCTCTATCTCAACCCCATTATTAGCATTAAATTGTAAGTACGCTTATAACCTATCATTGGATTAGAGAACATTCATTCCGCTCAAAAGAGATGCAGAGAATTCGCCAAAAGAATTCCACACAAAGGCCGAACTAAAGTGGAAGCGATTACTATCCTTCTAAGAAAATTCAAACAGTGATAAATGTTCGATAGCTACTGCATCATCGTTGGTGTCCTCTCGAAACCTCCCACAGAAAGGGGACGCCCCTGCAAAGAGTTGTCATCCATCCGCCCCATAAACAAACACATGTAAGTACTCCATTTGAAGAATAGCCAATATATTTCGCTGTCTGCCGACTCAATTTGTACCCGGCAAGCGCGCACAGAAAAAGGACACGACACATAATCAATTGTATGCCCTCATCTGGCGGCACGGCACAACACAACACAACACATCCCTGACTTCCTACTACTCCTGCGGCAGTAATGTCAGGCAATAAATTAATTTCAGATGTCAAAACATTCTGCCATTCTGGCCGGCGGACACAAACATACGCACGAACAAACGAACGCAGGACAATGTCACTCGGCGAACAAGACAAGAACCCGAAGTCGAAGTCGAAGTCCTGGATGCTCCTGCTCAACATCTCACCTCCTGTAGCTGTGCCCGGAGCCGGGATGCGTTGTGTTCCTCGTCTTGTTATCAATCTGTTAAATAACAAAACACCAACTGCGCCTTTTAATCGCGCACTCTTTCTTCTCCTTTTGTGGCTCCTTGCTCACCTCTGTGTCGATTGTGTTTTTTCTCAAATGGATGACAACATTGTCCCAGAGACGACACAGTACACTACACACACACACAGAGTGCTATGATCCCTAGGAGTGAGAGGGAGACTGTTCGGTACAGGAACTGGCCAGTTCACCGAGGACTCATTTCGTCTCTTTCTCCAAGCGCACACTGCCACTTTTAACATGTACATTAATCCTTCTGAACATGACCAACCGGAGTCGGAGTTGTGTCGGTTTTGTTGCGAGCTGTTGGATTTTTATTTCTGCCGTTCCCTGCTCCGCTTTGGGTGCGTGTTGTGCTCCTTCCTCACTCCACGCAGCATGATGTCCTTTGGCGAGAATTGTGTAAACATTTGGTCATTTCAATGGTCGCTTTATGTTCTCATCGAGATAATTTATAGTTTTGCAATGCGCCCGCTGGAGTGGGTACTGTGCCGAGCTGCTTCAGCGGCTGGAGAGGATTCCGATTTTTCGTTTCGACGTTAGTGTTTCTTCGTTTTGTTTCGTTCGTTGTTTTTTTTTTTTTTTGTTTCCTCAGGATTTCTTCGGAGTTAGACAACAATGCATGCTGAAGAGGTTGCACCTCTAGCATGAGGAAAGGTGTTTATGATTGCCCAGCAATAAATAAGGCTAATTTGAGGGCCCAGTCGTTTGTGTGTTGGGGCCTCTTCACGGGTATCCTGTTGTATGCACTCGTGAACAAAACGAAAACAAACAACTCGGACAAGAGTACAAAACGCGAGCATACTTGAGATGAATGTTATTTGGCGAGGGTTCTCTTCTTCATCGTTCATTCCACTGTGACAGTACTCTAAGGACATCTTGTCCAGATGCTGACCGATCATGAGGTCATAATGGCGCTGTGCGCTCATGGAGATGTGATCTGGCTCAAGCTGATTCAATCGCAGTTTTGATTATACGGATGATTTTCCCATGAAGTTGATTCTAGGTCGATTATGCTGCAGTGGTGGAGTAAATGAGAAGTACAAAGGGTTGACGTTAGGATTAATCAAACGCATTTTACTTGAATTTCACTGGTTACGTCGCCATAAAATGAGTGCACGACTGTGAAACTCAGATTTGGTGTAGCGTAGTACTTACGTAAGTGCAATGTGATCACGTGTAATTAGACATACGAGGGAGCACGCGAGAACGATGAATTTTTTTAGATTAATGCTCATATCACGAACTCTAAATGACTGCCCTTGGAATTTGTTTATGGTCATTGCAAATGCAAGCTGCACCAGAAATTCGAAGTCGAATGACATGTCCTTCGGCATCATTGGGCTGGCTTGCATGAAAATGTCATCTGCTTTAAAAAAATGTTGCTTTGGTGACGTTGTTCATCAGTTTCTTCATGAAGCCATACAATATTGGTCTAAGTCCCCAATCCTGTGGTACTCCAGCCAAAACTGGTGTATTGTTGCAGTAATAGTCTCTGACCTTTTTCTTTGAAGGACCTTTCACTTAGGTACCCCTTTTTTACAACCAGTCCGCCAATAGCCTTGTAATGTCTTTCTAGAATAAAATTTCTAGAAATAAATTTTCCTTCAAGCTTCAATGTGAAATCAAATTTCGCACCTTGTTTCAGTAAACTTGAAAATTTGCTATTTTCATCACTGTACATGAAGAATATTCTGCTCTTTTAACAGTACAGAATAGGCCCGACACTGGTGCCTTCATTAAGGCGACAACATTAGACTATACATCCTGTTAGGTAAATTTGCGTCGGTTTTGCAAACGTAAACCTATGCGATCCTAATGCCCACGAACTACATTATAAAGAACAGGGTATGTAGGGAAAGTCAAGCTGTGCTTATGGCCTTGCTGAACCCTTTAACCACTTCGAGAATAGTTCAGGAATGTACGTCTCTCTCAATTTGATCGGCAGTCTAAATTAGCCGCCATTCCCAGGCCACCACTGGATCACGGGGAACGAGGTCACCGATGAACGAGACAAGGATCAGAGGAGGTACTCTTAAGTTGTCTGCCTTGGTTATTGCTTTCATCGATGGTTGGACATCTCGAGAGCTCAACCGGAGGTGGCATGACTCTCCGAGATGCAGACAAACCAAGTGCATGCTCCCTAACGTCTGTAGGAAGTACGATGGAAGACTTTTTGAGTCTGAGTGTTCCACTTTAGTGCTCCAGCAAAATACTAGTTCACTATTACACATTACTTCAAGATGTTTAACACAAGTCGTCGAAGTCAATACAGTTTATTTCTACGCACGGAAAACTTGAAAGGCACGGCTGGTGTTTTGATAATGGAATGACTTTAGATTTGTCGCGATTGAGCATGAGAGCATTGTCTTCGATCCACTGAATATATGAGAAGAAATCCTCGTTTAATTTACCAACTAAATCTTCAACCATTTGAAAATGATTTGCATATAAATTGAATTTGCTATATGAGAACACTTTTTCAAGATCAATATCATTAATAAACATCGAGAATAATAACGGACCACGAATAAAACCCTGGGGTATGCCACCACAAACCACAAAATTATGACATTTTTGAACAAGGTTATTAAGCTACGATAAGATTAACTTATTAGTGGGATTACCGAAGTTGAATTGGGAGGACATTTTGAAGAGTCTGAGGTCAAGTTAAGCAAAGTTGTTTTATCTTCATCAATTGCTTTTCGTATGTCGTCAATTACCGTTAACAAAGCTGCAACACAGTATCCTGTACTTTGGCAGCGAATGCAAGCTGTAGAGATGAGATTTTTTCATGCTGTTGTGGGAGTTACTGGCCGTGGTGCAGGAATTGATCGTTGAGCCGCGTCTTTTACGACCGAACGAAGGGGCTAGGTTTCGATGGTTTGGTCACGTGGCACGAATATCCCCATCATCATTACTGCCAAGGTGTGCTTTCAATACGACTCCATTAGGTAGGCGACCGCTTTGCAGAGCCAGGACGAGAAGGTTGAAACTAGTCCAGAAACTCGCCTAATTTCGCTTGGGCATAATTTCTGATGAGTTGCAGTCGATGGCGGACTATCGAGTGGCCTGGAGATCTCTCGTGCATGCTTTGTCACCGCGACTCCTTTAGTGGATCATGTGTTTCAGAGGAAGATGAGATGAGAGAATCATGGTCATTCGGAATTGCTACGATCTTACCTATCTCATCGTTCCGCACAATATCGTGGACTTGACCACATCTTCCATCATGAGGTGAAATTAGGACGACCGCAACGAGATCCAGTGACCCACTCGTATACCACTTCATGCGATGTAGCAGAGTCTACGTAATATACTCTTTTAAGTCTGTCTCCAGTCTCTTTAATGGCTTTTACTTCGCAAAAAGAAATTTCGATGTTGGTCATATCTCACAAACCAATATTATTTCGAACGCTGTGAAAATGTGAGTCTAGGGAAGGAAGGAAATTCCCCACAAAAAGGGAGACCCCTTCAACTGCGCCAACTACCGAGGGATAAGTCTGCTAAACATTGCCAACACGATCTTCTCTGCCGTTTTGTGCGAGCGCCTGAAACCATTCGTGAATAACCTGGTAGGTGCTTATCACTGCGGTTTCAGGCCGGGGATGTCCACCATCGACCAAATTTTCACACTACGGCAGATCCTGAAAAAAACCCAAGAGATGCAAATCGGCACCCACCACCTATTCGTCGATTTCAAGGCCAGATATGACAGCGTGCATATAGAAGAGCTATACAACGCCATGTCTAGTTTTGACATTCCTGGCAAACTTGTCAGGTTGTGCAGGATGACGATGGAGAACTCTCGCTGCTCCATCAAGGTCGGTAACGAACTCACCGAGACCTTCAATGTCAAAAAAGGTTTTAGACAAGTCGACGCGCTGTCATGTGACTTCGTTAACATCATCCTTTAGAAAATCGTGCGAAACTCAAATGCCAACATTAGAGGCACGATCTTCCAGAAGTCCGTACAATTACTAGCATACGCGGACGACATTGACGTGATAGGTCGAACACAGCGAGCCGTCAATGAAGCGTTTGCTGGTATTGAAACGGAGACTGCAAAAATGGGTTTAACAGTGAATGAGGGCAAAACGAAGTAGATGCTGTCATCGAGAAAGGACGCACAACAACGACGTCTCGGCCAGATCGTCACCGTAGGCAGCTTTAACTTCGATTGAGTTAAGGACTTCGTCTATCTCGGCTCCCAGGTAAACAGTACAAACAACATCAGTACCGAGAGTAAATGCAGAATAACTCTTGCCAACCGCTGTTTCTTTGGGCTCAAGAGGCAATTGAGTAGTAGAGCTGTCTCTCGAAGGACCAAGCTGACACTATACAAGACCCTCATCATCCCTGTCCTGCTCTAAGGCGCAGAAGCCTGGACAGTCTCAAGAGCTGAAGTCCTTGGCATTTTCGAGAGAAAAGTTCTGCGTTCCATCTTTGATCCTGTTTGCGTTGATGGTTTTTGGAGAAGAAGATACAACTGTACGCTGTACTGTACAGCGACACGAGCTTAGTCAGGCGTCTGCGGATTCAGCGTCTAAGATGGCTAGGCCATGTAGAGCGCATGGACAACACTGCTCCAGCCCGAAGAGTCTTCGACTCCGAACCAGTGGGACAACGCAATAGAGGTCGCCCACGAAACCGATGGCGCCAACAAGTGGAGAAGGACCTCAACCAAACTGGTGCGCGAAATAGGAGACAGCTGGCTCAAGATCGTGCCAGCTGGAGAAGCTTGTTGACTGAGACCCAGGTCCACCCCAGACCGTAGTGCCACTAGAGGAAGAAGAAGAAGCAAGGAAAGGCTTGTATACAATCAATCCGTCATCGTGCACCAGAGTCACTGACTTATCGGACATCCCTAGTATAGATTGCAAGGTTAACTACTTTCAACTGGATCAGATTCCAGAATTTGTAACTCAAAAACCATTTTCTCCGACGGAACTGAATCAGTTGGAAATGAAATAGATCCGAAAATGTACAATCAAAGTCTTAAGAGGCATCACAAGCGGATCAATTAAATGCACAGTGTCCTGTGTCCTGAGTGTTTATGCTTCTATGTAGCAGCACAATTATGTCTTGACTTGTCTAAGTGCAGTAAGCTATATGCGTTTCATAAACATCAGACTGAAGTTCGTCGAATTCCTACAAGCACTTTAACCAATCATGAATTCTCGAAACTGCATTCAACTGATCACACAATCACTCTGAACACCCATTTAAGTGCCACAATCAAAAAAGTGCCTGAAAAAGTCCACCACACACTCCCAACGCCGAGTCCACTTCTGGTCGTGCATAATGAGCTCACCGATAATTACCTGGAATCCGAGCAGGGCACTCGTGAATTAATTCGCTGAACACAGCCAATTCCAAATAGTGATAGTCACACTAATTAACTCTGGCTGCACACGGAAGAATGTAAATAATCGCGTTGGTCATGTCCATGTCGGAATCCGAGCGGGCGGGCAGCGCCGGTGATGTCCATGAATCCATGCGGCGACCAACAATGAGCGCCGATAAACAGGGATTCAACAGGATTATTGACAGATATGCCGATAAAGAGCCGCAAAAGTTTGCTCAATGTCAAATGTCACTCATTTGCGGCTCATTATCAGTTAACCACCCTCGACCGCCAACGGCCCATCAGATATGACCAGATCCTGGCTGGGACACGCTTCCGACGCACAGATAAAGCCCGCCCGTCAAAAATTATTTCATCTCTGTTTACACATGACTTCACTGTGTTCACTGCTGCGGTAGTGGTGGCGGTGGCGGCGGCGGAGGTCAGGCGAGCGGGGTGTGGTCGACGACGGGCGGCATTCACCGCCGGCTGTCATTATGACATTTACCCAATCAATCCGACAAACTAAGTCAACGGTAAAAATCAATTTTCAGGGTTGTCAATGAGCGACGAACGCCGAGCGACGGTTGCAAAAGAGCGTGTAAACAAGCGAAGCTTTTGAATTTTTAATTATAAACTCACACATCGCCCACCTCTTCGCCGCACGTGAGTGGCGGCACAGCGGTGCCGGTGGGTGGGGGAGAGAAGTGGCTTGTTGTGGTTGTTTGTTGTTTACTTGTTACATGTTTGTTTGACTTGACGGTGTCGTCCTTGTTCACGATGATGTTTGTTGACGATGTTCGAAAGTCGTTTGTGTGCCGTGGGGTGTGGGACGAGCGCGACATCTCTCTTGTGGATGTGTGGCAGGCCGTGTGTTTGCATTTCATTAAAAATGTCACTCCATCTGGGGGATGCCAGCGCACAGGCATCACTGACTTCAATGGGACAACAAGGAAGAGTTCTTTCCTGATGAAATGTCAGCGCTTAATTGATGTGCGACGACGAGTCGGAGAGGGGGAGTGTACGGAAAGCCGCAAGATGTCGAGGACCCCTCGAGATGATTCATTCAATTTGCATGTGAGCCTCTCAGCCGTTGTCAATTTAATTGCAGTGATGTCGTTGTCGTTCCTTCGACTGCCGCATTGCAAAACATTCCCCGAGATGCACCGCATTGTCCACCGAACAATGGCCATTCACGGGGGATAGTTGCTGTTGCTGTCCATCACGGTAATTGCAGCCGAAAATCTAGATATGAATGCAAGCGGGAACAATGGATGCAGACCGCCAAATCCTGACCACGTGGCCAAATCCTCCTCCCAGGCTTTGTGTGGCCATAATAACGCTAATGGACATGTTAATAGAACCAACAATAAACAACACGTAAAATGCCGAAATGGACCTGGTTTTGTGCTGGCCCAGCACGGATGCGACTTAATATGTAAATGGACAGCGGGTGGTCCATTTCACTAGGCGAGTGCTTTCGAAGAAAAAAAAAAGTGTAAAAACTGTAAAAACCCAACACACACGAAGGACTTCGTTCAGATTTTTTTGCTGCTCTTTGTACGTTTTGGGTCCTTTTTGTTTGTGCCACTCGTGGTGATGTGGGAAACGAGTTAAGGAGACGCGGCGATGCGGGGATGAGTGGTAGTTCTAGTGTTCACAACAGGACCAGGACTCTGGTGCCACATCAAAGAGATCGGTGTCTAGCTGCGGGTGCGGATGAAACTTCAAGGATATTAAATTTTTCGCATGCTAGCCATTTCGAATATTAACTCTTTCTCCTGCATGACTTCATAAGGGAGTCTCGGCGTGTTCTGGTGTTCGTTGTAGTTTTTGCCATGGAACTCAGCCTCACTTCTTTGTCATTTATCCTAGAAATCTAGTAATTCGGAGATTGAAGGTTGAAATGGGAATCATTAAAGCTGATGATTTTCTTCTTCTACGGCTAAACGCCACTCGCCATTCGTAGCAATGCAGTGCAGACCTGAAGGTCTTTGAGTTTCATTCTTTACTGCTCGGCGGCAAGCTTCCTTGGTCGCCTTTTGTTAAAAGGTGTCCTACTCGATGTATCGTCATCGTACGACAGTTCCATTTGCTTCCTAGCCCTTATTCCGGTGTGATGAACGCTTGTTGGTATTTCTTGTGGTCACAATCCATGTGCTACTTATTGTTCAAGCTTATTGTGTTGCTGCGGCTCTTCTATCGGTATCTTCAGTAGAAACAGTACTTCCAAGGTGGAAATGAGGCCGCTCTACGACTGATTACTTTTCTTTGCTTTTTTATGCTCCATCAAATTAGGCATACATTTTCCGTGTAAGAGAAACTAAATCGGTGATAGTATGCAACCCTGCCTTGTCCTATCTCGGAATTCGATTTCATATAGATTCGACTCTTCCATCATTACCAACCATAACAACAAATTAGATATCATGGCACTATTGCTTTGTAGTTTTTTTACCGAATGCCGAAGAGCGTTGAATTTTGGTAAACTAATGTCCTTTAAAATTCGTGAAGTCAGTTATCGGTTGCTCAGTTAGTTGCGATTCATTTCAAAATGGCGGCTGTGCAGCGTTTTCCGATGAGGTCTCCTTTTTTTCATCGTCTACGGCCGCACAAACTACTGTAATTTTTTTATTTATTAAAAGCCAATTTCATTATTTGGAGTAAAAAAGTAAAAAAATGTGTCCAAATAAACTATGCTATATAAAGGAAATCGTACGTTCTTCCATAGAAAATGTATTTTTTTTACTTCATTTTTTATTTTCTAAATTCATAACAATCTTACTTACTAGACAAAAATGCTTAAAACTAATTGGACGAGCTATGTTACTTTAAACTTACTGGTCCTCGGCGGGCACTCTAAGCTAAACATAATCTTAAACTATGTCTTTCGACTTAACCTAACATTCCATATATATAAACACCCTTTATATTAATATATTGTATGTACATGCATTAAAATATGTACATTAGCATACACATACAGTACACACAGGTGTAGTATATATGCGCATACAACATAATTTTTTTTTGTGTATACAACTTAATGCTACCTTAAGACTATGTAAGTCGGCCATAGGCTGCGGCTTATAGATTTCAATCTAATTCGTCGCGAGACAGAGACCGACTGCGTCCCATAAGGGGATACGCACTACCCTTTCTACACCGTGTCTAAAGGGTTCGACGCTGGAGTTCCCTCGCTCCCCAGCCACCATAACTTTCGATGTTGCATAGCAACATTCCACACATCCCGACTCGATACCGCTGTACTGAACCGGAGGAGACCCTCCTTAGCTCGGTGTGCGACGGAACGGTAGTGGTTGACTCGCCCATTCACAGTTGAACGGGCGATGTGAAAGATGAGCGGTACCGCATTTATGTCTTGTTACAGCCCGTACATGTCTAAATGGAGAAAAGCCACTGTGACGTACCCATTCGTGATATTGTGCATTGGGGTAGTAAGCCCCCGAGATCAAGTTATTGGCCGAGTTCATCGCTCTGGCAGTGACCTCGAATCATCTTCACCAGGAAATTGTCTGTGCGGATGTCCAAATATAGGGCTGGGAAGAGCATTCCAAATTCGAGTAGTACGGCTGAAGAACGAGTCTCTAAATTTAACTGTGCGTCCGAAAGTAGGCTTAAGGGTAAACTGGCGAGACGAGTATTGCGGGTGAATTCATGGAGCGGAGGAATGCAGTTAGCTAGCTCACTTGAGCATCGTTTGTTGAAATAGCGATAAAATACGGACAAAGAAGAAATGGTACGTCGATGTTCGAGCGAGTCTAATGACTTTGCGACATTGTTGTCTCCTATAAGTTCTATCGCTCGCTTTTGGATTCTATCTAGTAGGTGCAGGATGGTCTTTGGGGCACCAGACCAGATATGAGCGTTGTACTCAAGCTTGGGGCGGATATACGCCTTATAAATGAAAGCCAAATCAGAGGGGGTGAAATATTTCTTGCATCGATTAAGGAAACCTAAACATTTCGCAGCATTTTTGGCGACCTCAAATATGTGATCCTTCCAACTAAGTGTTTTGTTGATACACATACCAAGGATGGAAAGCTTTCCGGTTTCATCGACACAAGCACCATTCATGGATAATGGCTGATTAACAAGGGTTCGCTTGAGTGACAGCAGACAGCATTGAGTTTTAGAAGCATTGAATTCCACTCTGTTGTTGTTTCCCCAGTTAATTATGCTGTCAAGATCGGAATTCAAGGAGCTTAACATACGCTGCCGTTCCAATTCTACGGCCGACGGGCAGGGTCGTGAGTCTCGGAACGAATATGAAAAGCTGAGGGTGCTGTCATCAGCGAAGGAATGGATTGGATTAGAAGTAGCAGACAAGAGATCATTAATAAAAATGAGAAAGAGTGTCGGAGACAGAACAGAGCCTTGGGGTACACCAGCATTTATTTGGTGGATATCAGACTTGAATCCATCCAAAACAACTTGAATTGAACGGTTGGAAAGGTAATATAGAAGAAGAGATTCATCAATACCATATTGCCGCATTTTCGACAAAAGAGCTTGATGCCAAACTCTGTCAAATGCCTTGAAATATCAAGTGCAACGATCTTGTTTTTGCCTGCATTATGCAAAGATTTGTTCCATTTTTCGGTGAGATAAGCTATCAGATCACCAGTGAACCTGTTGCTACAGAAACCGTACTACTATGGAAACCGTACTGACCTTAAAAAGAAGGGACGTAAGTGCTATGGTGCTATGAGGTGGGTGACGAAGATTCGCCCTTTTTAAGGACGGGCTGGGCAAATGCTGTTTTCCATCTGCTCGGAAAGAGTAGGATAGATAAAAAAGCTTACGCAATGGTTTTGCCAGCGCAGAAGAACACCTCTTCAGAAGTATAGGGCGAATATCTTCCGGACCAGCGGATTTGTGCACGTCGAGATCTTTAAGTACTCTTGCAACTGTACGAGTGCGGAAGTGGATTTGTCCCATGGTGAAATCATCGCTCTCAAGTACAGGTGGAAACATATTGGAATCTGGCAGTGTTGAGCTGGTTGCAAAATGCGCCGCAAGCAGATTGGCTTTGTCTAAAGAGCTGACAGCTGGAATTTCATTGTAAATGAGCGTGGAAATTGAAGACGAGGCGGAATTCCTTATGTTTGATTAGTAGAAAATGAATGAACAATTTGCCTTGAGCCTTGTACTAAAATTTGAAAGTCGAATACTTACAGATTATCTTTGGGACATAATTTTCGAGGTCTTAGGGGACAAATTGAAAAAAAGAGAATAAACTATTTTTCGAAACTTCTAGAGTGGCCTTACCCTTTAAGTTCCGAAAAGGCAACCTAGAAGAGACCTAATGCATATTTTGTAAAAGTCTGTAGTTTTATTGGTAAAAAAAGTTTTCCTTCTTTATTTTGATGCCATTATTGGAATTGAATTGCCTTACTTCCAAATTCTTTTAGAGAGATAATAGATGGAATAGATGGTTGTCAGAAGGCGCAAGATCTGGTAAGTACTGCGTGTGCTGCATAACTATCCAACCATAACTTCCTTTCCTCTGAGCGATCTCTCGTGTAGCCAAATGCATGTCAATGCTAACAGTACCCAAGATTTGATCATCGTCTTTGGAGGAAGGACGTATAGAACGAACACTATCAGGAAGGTATGTATTTCCTGGACGTAAGCGTGTAAACCAATGCTGCCAAGTGTCAGCGCTTATAACCTAACATATATTTGTAAATTGTAATTACTATTTCCATAACGCGCTTATTCATATGATCATGGCCGCACTAACTGATCACCATTGTAGAACTTATTGTCTCACGCCGTCGTATATACGCTATAGCTTCGGAGGAATTTCTAGCTCTATGATCTTGACATCTATCCTCTGCCATTCACCGTATATTTGTGTTTGAGATCGATCAGTTTCGGACACTTTCCTGGCACGTTCAAACTCTGAGTGCAAAACATTTGTTGCATACCCCTTAGGCGTAGTCGCTCAGCCCTGTGTGAAGTCACCGATGGCCTTGAAGTCCAGCCTCCATATTGTCTGATCATCAATGCACGTGTAGTAGCCCATCTTTGTATGAAGTTGACTAAATGTGTCATGTGAAGTATTCCATCTAAGGCAACTGTCCAAATCCACGCATGTCCTGTCGTTCTCGTACGCTACATGAGCCTATGGCAAAAATAATTAAGTTTTTATTATCTGTGTTTAATGAATTGAAATATGTATTTCAATGAATCTAGAATTTATCTGAAAATGTCAGATATTATTCGAAACCCAGCCACACTTAATGGTACATATTCCTTGAATGTATAAGTAATGAAAGCTTTCCATCAGACCAATATTAAGCTCTGGTCCATTTGCGAAGCAATCCGAATCTAAATATAAACAACACAATTCCAAAGATGGACCCTAACCTTTGTTGATAGTGATTGTGAACTCCAGTCTCACAAGGAACTGTAGTCGCTTGAAGTGAAAGGTACGGATGTACGGACGGAATGATGGGAATTCGAGGAAAGATCCCGTCAAAATGTTTACATTTCCCATTAAGTGTTTGAATGCAAGTTATTTGCCGTTGCAGATTTTTTGTTGATTAATATTACTAACCACTATAATGGGCAGACCGATTTTCAGTTGAAAACAAACGAAAGAAATTTGTGGATTCTAAAACATTGAAGAAACTTGGGATGTTTCCGAAGCTCTATCTCCCAATCGACTTCTCGGACATCGACGAAGATTAGTGCATTGATTGCTATTAGTTTGGGTTGAGATATATGATTTTCATAAATGGACATGATCATACACAGTACTTTATACTGCACGTACAGTAATAGTGATCTCCTAGAGGCTGTGTTAAAAAATCCACATGTGTCGAAAATGTTGAACATGCCTCCTCGGATCTCCATAATTATTCACCCCATCGACATTCGATTACACTAAGTTGAGCATCTATGAATCTAGTTTCAAGCAAAAAACCAATCCAAAGAAAAACTGTCACCCAACCGTTGATGTCACCTAAAACCTGACGCCTCTCAGACTTCAGGAATCAATTACCAGTAAAATATTTCAATGAACCCCTTCCTCCAGCATCGTCCCATTATCTTAAATTGCCTACATTACATTCCCTTCCCCGCCACACCAACTTTTTGCATCCGTAACAAAAGACAGTTCCCCAGAACAAGCCAGGAAATGTCACCTGAAGTCGCCTTGGAAGCGCCTCCACCGACAAATCGCATCTACCACGGCATTGCACCATTGCATCCATAAAGACGTGCAAAATGTGGAGCAACCTTACCGCCTGCTTTAGAAATTCATTGCGCTGCACCGCAATTAAACTCAGGAGTCACTCAGCAACCTCCACTCCACCGCAACCCACCCAAGTGAACCCGAACAAAAGGCACTTAGAGCAAAAAAAAAAAAACAGAGAAAAACATAAAAACACAATCGAAAAGTGGGCGTTTTCACACATGTCTATAGTTAATTGTCTCGACTCAATTGGCGTTCAGGGAAAGAGAGAGAGGGAGACTAAAGTCTCCTAATGGCATTTAAACCTAATTGGGTCGACCAGAAGGTGCGCATGTCCACCCACACCCACTAGCGACGAGCGGATTCCGTTCCGTATCCGTCCTCGTGGAGAAAAAAAGAAATCCGAAGTCATTCATTCTCACCTCTCATGTGTGCACAAATACAACGGCGACGCTGCTGGAGCACCATTAGGGCTAAGTGATTTCGTCTTTCGGTATTGTGCTCTGCCCACAATGCGTTCTTGCGGCGCGATGGGGGAGAAATGGGGCGGTTTTCTGTATGGATTCGCTCCTTGATGTTGCTCATCGTATGGTGTGCGGAAGGACACAATGATGGTCGTTGTTGGAGTCGCGCTGCTTGGTGGCAGCAGCCTAGTTCTTGATGTCTCAAGTGAATCCGTTCATCTTTCCAGAATCGAGAGGATAATGCAATGAGTGTGTACGCTGAGTGGTTATTGTTCGGTGGATCCATTTGTAGCTGTGGATGGTGGGACGCGAGAGACTGTGTCTCTTGGCTGATGGAGAATGAGAGGTGCTCTGATGCCGATTAGGATGTCATTATCGAGAGTGGCGGCTTGTTAATGTGTCGCGGGTGACGTCGTTAGCGCGGCTCCATGCATTGACCTTATTTCACGATTGTTGTGGAAAATCAGAGCGGATTCTTGTGCCATTAGCAGTGAGCCTTGTGCTAAGGAAGTAGTCTATTGGCTTCTACAACACTTCTCCTTCGAATACGATGAGGCCTTATGTCCTAGAATGCAACTCCGTGAGGCACCATGTTCCGTCAACTCCACCACGTGACCACATTTAAGACTGTACCACTGGACATTTCTTGACCTTCATCAGACTTGTTTCACAACCTCTTTGTGTTCTCATACACAGAATACCTCAACTCAGTCATTTATCATCGCCGGCAGAGCAGTTCGTCATTTGTAATCGCTGTCGCCTTGTTATGTGTCAAAACTAATTACAGTTTCGCCAAAAGGGACATCGCCCAATCGCCACCCGGTCTGCCAGTTCAATGCACATCCATTTAATGGATGATAAATGCATTCCCACCAAAGAACACCCCCGCAGCACGGATTGCCACCTTTCACCTTGCGCAATGCAAACGAACCCCGAGCACACCCTCAGGACAACACACTGACAAGATGTTTGACAACCCCTAATGAATGTGCGACCAGACAACCGAAGGGTGGGAGTGTTCAATGCGTTTCGATTGATTGATGGCCTTCCGCCAGACAGACACAAACTGTCTGTGAACTTCGCTTGACAGGCATTCCGCCGGTGGTCCTGTGTCACGAAGTTTCTCATTAATTTCCAGTTTTTTACTAGAAAACCCCCACCAACCCCGAACCCCGAAGCAACTGACTCTGACAAAAAATAAATCAAAACTATACGTCATCCCCGGCGGCATTAATCACACATGAGGGTCCTCAATTTCCTGTCGAATGGGGGTACCCCGCCAGCACTTAATTATGATTGTGCCCACCCTCCCCCACACTCACACCCACCGCAAGAGAAACTGCTTGCCACCCTCCTCGCCAGCTCGACGCAACTGGAAAAGTTAAATAATTTGTGTGAAAGGATTAAAAATGGCTCCCGCTTGTGGTGTGTCCTTCGACTTGGCAGCATGTGCATCGAATTACTCACTACATGCCGGGGGGTCGGGGTGGGGGGCGGTTGTTTGCGTACCGCAGGATCACATAATTGTGTAATAATCTCTCCTTTCTCCAGCGGCACTCCACTGCCGCCGCAGGTTGGGCGCCGTGTACTTTTGTGGCAGTTTAACTTTCGGGAAATTTGATGAAGATGTACAACAGTTGAATCCTCGAAATTTATGTGAACAACAGATCTGTTTAGTCGGGGTGAGCGCGAGCGAGCGAGGGAGACTGCCGCAATAAATAAGAAGCATGTGTGGCTCGGTGATGTGATAAATTCCAAATGCCATTAGGGTAATTAATTTTTGGGTATATCTTCTTGCGGATGGAGTCTGGTTGGAGGACGTCTGCTTGCATTTTGTCTCTCTGGTGAACTATTGCTTGATGCGTCATATAGATGTGACTCGAGTGACGAGTGAAGCATCCTTCTGTGCATGCTCGAGGAAGGGACATAAGCAGTTTTAAGGAAGTAAACAAAGTATTCTCATAATTTCTTAAGTTGACCAACATCGGAACTCTTCGTAATTTGCGTGGAGCAGCATTTCTTGCCGGACATGATCTTCAACCAACAAGTCTATTCTAAAATGCACGAATGTCCTCACGATGCACAAAAGTCGTGAGACTTCCGAGGCGCGCCTTGAATGCGATATGGTTGGACCAAATCCAAAAAGTCGCCTGGTTGCGCTTGGGCATAACTCCTCATGAGTTAGAGTCAATAGCGGAGGATCGAGTGGCCTTGTGCGTGTATTACCCCTGCGACACCTGTAGTGGATCATGCGGGTCAGGAGATGATGATGGATGCACCAAGAATCAGCTCTGCTATTTTGCTTATCGTCCAGTTTTCGGCCCCAAACAAAACAAGGGCTTTGTAGAGCATGATTTTGTTCCTTCGAATCGGGAGTTTTGAGCCCAGTTGTTTCGACAAAACCGGAGTTCACGTTTGCCCCGAGGTAGACAAAATCCTTCTGCTTCTGCTCAGAGCGCTACAGTCCGAGATGGACCTGGGCCTCACCCAACATGCCTTTCCAGCCACCTTTTTGCAGTTTCGCACACCAAAACGGCTGAGGTCCCCCCCGACTTGTGTGCGCCAACTTGTGTGTGGACGTTGCGTTGTCCCATAGGCTCAGAGTCGAAGATTCACTCATTTAATACCTCAACATTTTAGCTGTCGATTGCGATGTTCTGCCACAGGTGGTGTGCGACGGAATGTTTCTTGTTTACGGGATAAACTTCATTTTGTCCTCATTGATCTTAAGACCACCTCGTGTCTCCTCTACTTGTATCGCCGTAAAAGCTTCCACTACCCTGCTCGCATACTATCTTCTCCAGTAACAGATTCCAGAAATCACACGACAGCGACGCGACAGGTTTCGAGCGGCTTAGAGGTCCTTGAACCGAAACAACCGGATCAGTTTTCCCGGGATCCCGAATTCAGCCATTGCATCGAATAGTTCCTTGCGATGAATACTGTCATATGAGGCTTTCAAATCGGTAGTGGGTGCGTATCTGGCTGACTCAAATATCCTGTGCTAACATAAATTAGGAAATCTTCCGCGAAGGCAACAATCTTGCTGTCTGTCACCGGAATGATAACTTATGATGCAAACTGTCGTTCCATGAATCCATCCCCATTTTCCTTCCATTCTCAAACGAGCTGACAAACATTTCTATGCAAATATCTCGCAACCAAAGCCTCATGCATGCAGCATAACCCTTGGGTCAAGCGAGCAAACATCGAAATTCCACAAAATAATTAAACAAGAAACGTATCCACGATATATCTGCCCCGTCGTCGGACAATACATCCAGTGAACCATCAAGAGTTCACCGCAAATAAAAACCCAATTACACAAAATTGTCACCAAAACAAACAATGTGTGCAGCGCACGGCGACACAATGCAAGCCCATTATTAAACAATTTCACGCATTTAAATCCACAATCCCTAACCTCGGGGATCAATTGCACACGATGCCAGTGCCTAGTGCCTAGTGCCTACCACTGCACTCTGCCCACGTCGTCAGCTCAATCAAACCACCAACAATCAACAATTACTTTGCCTGCGGTCTCCCGGAGTCATCGTGGTGGCTAATTTCAGCGTCTGTACCTTCGACAGTGTGATCGGCTCGGTGATACCTTGCGCAGGGCACCCATGCAATAGCATAGAGCCCGACGGACATGATATCGCACAACTTGAGCGCGAATTGTCGCAATTTTGTGTCGCCCACACGCGCTACATTTGCCGCCGCCATTGCACCGCTACACTACCGCGTCGTCACCACCACCAGCGTTTAGATGTGCCACCAACTGAGCGTATCACCGTCAGCTCAATTGGCTGACAATCTGGAAGTGCAGCAGTTTGGACCGCAACACTGACAGTGTCTGATTGCGAAAAGACGCTGACATTTGGGTGGCTGCATGTGGTCGCATGCCAATAACTGTCGATGTCGCGAAAGGCGACATTACTCGTCGGGAGTGCGTATAAGAGGGAGCTCCACATAAGCTCCAGCCGGGATGGAGTGGAGTGGGTCAGCCAACGGCACGCAGTGCACTCGTAGATAATTAGTTAGCCCACGACTTGTGTCAACGTACTGACTTTTATCTCGCTTATAAATTCGGGGTAATTAGCTCGGCTGAGAAGGATCTAATTAAATGGCAACTTGCCCGCTGAGTGAGACGCGCGTGCAGACGAGCGAGTGTCCTGCGAGACAGCGCTGACTGCGATTTATTGGCACAGTCTGACAATTTAATCAAAACAAATCCGAAGAGTTATGCATGTGCGGTTGCGCACTTAAGTGCGCACGGGAGTCAAAAACGGAGGCGACACAGGCGCGCGCGCGCGGTCGCATTCGATGCGAATTTATCTGCGCTTGGTGGCAATAATCAAGCAGGCAATAGAAGACCGCAACACAGTGGTTTGGTCGGTTATTAATGGGCCGGAATGATTTATTCGATGTTACTCTGATCGAAGTTACACTTGGAGAGGAGAAATGTGAATCCATTTGAATGTGTGCTCTTGGGGTTTTCGCCTCCTGCTGGTTTGCTGTGCGGTTTTCGAGAGGCAACCAAAAGGTGTTACTAGACAATCAACATTTGTTGCGCCTTTGTCCAGTGGGAGCATCTTGTGCTACCATATCGGCACACCCGGTGAATGGTGACTTGTGGGGTTTTGATGCTGGGCATATGTTTGCAAGGAAATGTACATGACTTCGCGTCATTTCTTGTATTCCATTGCGATTGATTGACGCAATGGAGGTCCTTGGCTATTGGGACCTAAGACTTGAATTCCTTGGCTGAATGAAACTTGCCTTCGATCTTAGAGACTTCCTCTTCTGTGGGGCAGTGCAGTGGGGCTCAACAACAGTGCTGCTCTGGTGAATAGCTTGATTGATGTTTTGGGTTTTGAGAAAGGGAACCTACGTGATTGGCCATTTTTGGATCAAATCCTTTATGATGATCAATATCATCATGTAAAGAACGATGCGCTTATTCGGACTTCCTCGGTTAGATGCGTAGTGATGTGGTGTGAATTTTATAGATAATTTTCGTTGGTCAACATGAGCCATGAAGAAATGTAGGCCTAGCGACATTTGCCATGAATACAATAGAAACTTTGTCAGAAAGTGTAGTGACGTAACTTCTTCTTCTTTGTTTGGCGCCACAGTCCGGGATGGACTTGGGCCTCAACCAACAAGCCTCTCCAGCCAGCACGATCTTTCGCCAGCTGCCTCCAGTTGTGCACCAAGTTGTTGAGGTCTCCTTGTGTAGTCCACTTGTGTAGCCCATGTAGCGGCGTGTAAAGAATTCAATTCCAATCTAAAACGGGTGGAACCATTTTTACTCTTCTCTTTTCAGCGGCGTTTTGTGGACAAGGTGTGGAGATATGTACGGAATGGACCTGGGCTTCTATAAAGTGTCGTTTCCAGCTTTTTCAATCACCGGCTAACTGCTTCCAATTGCGCGTACTAAGGCCGTTGAGGTCATACTTAACTTGTTTGTGCATCTTAGACGTCAGCGTCCTCTCCTGCATTGTCCCACAGATTCGGAGTTAAATCTAATTTTTGGACGAGCTTTCTGTATAATTTTTTTGTTTAATTTAGTTCACAATGTATTCACAAAAAAAAAAGAATGGAAAAAATTTCTTAGTCTATATGATTTGGCTTAGGGCCGTCTACCAGATTAACATTTAAAGTATGCGTTTCTAAAAGTTCTCCTCCATGATACATTTTCTATAGCGCAGTGCGTTTATTGCATACTTGTACAATAGATCCCAGCCTCGGTCATTGTTTAAGATGTTTATCGCTTCTTCAAGCGAGAGTACCTGTGCTCCAAAGAAGTGGCAGCGGAATTCTTTAAGAATGAAGGTTACAAAGGTTGCACAAAAGAGGGAGTTCTGGGCGATACGCTTTGAAGTTTAACCTTATATGTTCACCTCTTATTTTAAAAATGTTGCTTATCATATCCGTTGTGAAACTTGCCATAAAATATGTCCTGTCTTGTAAATTGTGGTAATTTGTGTTTCTGTATTCCGACGACTTGGCTTCATCTACAAATTGGTTGAAGATTCTATGTCTTGTTTTCTCCAACAGTGTGTAGAACGTATGCCTTAGGTGAATTTGCTGCTCGTCTGGCGCAACTTGGTTTTCCCATTCTCGGATACATTTTCCACCGTTAACCAGCATTTGAGTAAGCACTATATTCGGCATCCTTTCTTAATTCATTCCCATCACTTTTACCACATAGTCGAAGCTTCCTGTATATTTCCACTCTCTACTCAATCGGGCCACTTATCATTTTTTAAACGGGGCTTAGTTTTTAATAAACGACTTTGTAAGGCCGAACGTGCTGTCGAAAATGTTTTCTGCATTTCAGCGCAAAAGTGTCGAATATTTTCAAGAAGTTGACAAGTTGACAAGTCAGCACAGTTTTTGTCTTCACAAAAAATTGTCTTATGAAAAGACATGACTGCCACATGAACCACTTCAAGGAGAGCTAGAGTATTCTCATGGCACGTCAGACATTACTACGCATGCCAGTCGCATCCTTTGTGAACAAAATTCAGGAAAAAAATACGTACTGCCAGCTGTAACTTGCCTGCATTCTGTTTGAAGAAAATGATTTTTATGAATTTTACGCGTCGAGCAGAATTTTTTTCCGTGCAGCTGGAAAGTATTATATTTGATTGAACCTTGATGACATCACCCTTTAGTACCAAAAATCGGTTGCTGAACTTTTCTCTAAAAATATCGAACGCATATTATCATGAAGTATAAAGTCAGCTTGGTCTTCAGCTTTCCCTTGTCTCCTTGGCCCAACAAAAGAGAGAGAGAGGTGTTATCGTCATTCTGCTGTTTTCTGTGAAGTTAATATGGACGAAATCTATGACTGATCTCAAGGGGATCCACCGTAGTATTGGTCACATTGAATTGATTCAGGCCATTCATGATTCATCATCTTCAGCAACTGGCATTCTGAAAGTGAAGGCAAGTCTTGAGACAATCTCAGTCAAACACCAGTACACCCTCCATCGAACATGCTCATACTTTGAACCACGTGTACCATAAGCATAGGCAAGCATCGGTGAAATAAGCCGGGAATGCAGAATTCGTTAAACAATCAATACAAAGAGAATTGTCTGTGTAAAACTTCAAGTCGAAAGTTATATATATCCGCCAATAGTGACGTAAATGTCAAGACATTGGGGTTTTGCATATTTCCTCGAAGGAATGTGGTTTGTGGTTTCAGTACGGTGGCACTACGTTCCATATCACTTCGTCAGACCCATTCTCGAATAATACACATTCGTCATACTGAAGCTGCCCAGCGCAGGTTTTTTCCCTCATAATCTGAACGCCTTAAACGTATTCTCCTTGAGTCCGTCGTAAACCGTCACAAACATTCTCTTCCCCCACCAACTAATTACTGATAATACAGGCTGCTCTCTCTTAGCACAAATCCCCACAATCTTCGGTCCACAGCCTTCCTTCGTATTGGACCACGTCGTAATTATTTCGGCTGCAGCGCACCTAATAAGTCAAGATTGTTGCGCTTGGCTAACACTATGCAATATGTACCCTTTTGACTTCCACATTAGCAAAACCACAACCTCTCTTCGCCACCATCTTCAGTTCCGTGCTTTCCCACCCTAGTCCTGGACATCTTTCTCTCCCTCCCTAGCAACTAGGGTTTTGAGTACATCCCCTACAATTTTTTTTATTAATTTCGTTTAATGATGCGTAAACTCGCGAGCCCTCGCTGAAAAACGAACGACACTGTCGGCGACACGGTCTCAAATGGATGGAAACGAGGTCGAAAACTTGGTGGTCGAAACGGATCCAACCGCTTGCGAGTCAGCCAAGGTCTCATTGATTAATCCGTGTATTCGCCCAATCATGGCAACACCGTAACACTATTGTGAGTGGAAAACGTTTCGATAACCGATTCCCTTCAATTTAATGACGACACATTCAAGGATTTCCTTAGCAGCACTTTACAAAGCCCCCATTCACCATTGACTGGACGCAGGAAAAAAAAAGAAGAAAAACTTCACAGAAATACAGAAAATCCCGAACAATTCCCGGTGTGCATTCAGCGATGCCGGAACAGCGATAACCACCGCTAACCGTGAGGACTCTTTGTCGACGCCAAAATGTCAATTTGCTTAGGATTCGCATCCAACTCTTGTTTATTATTACATTTTCGTCGGCGTTTACCTTTCCGCAAGGACTTTCATTCCTGTATCAGTGCTTCACGCATGAGAGACTCCCGCTGAATCTTGCCGTCCTCTCCAGCGCCATCGTTCCGGTTTCCGGTTTTTCAACAATTTTTTTCCGCAAAAACAAAATTCAACCCAGAAATAACATTCCAAATGCCTCGTGTCCCGTTTGGATATTTTTTTGCCTGATTTTCTCACAAATTTCCGGCGGCGGAAGTGTAAACTTTGATACACACTGACACTTTTGAGCAGGTGAAGGGTAGATTCCATTCGGCAGATAAACGCGTCCCCGTCCGCACATGTGTGTGCAATTGTGTTCAGTTTTAATCAATCCACGGCGCACAACGAACCAGAAGAGGAACAAAAAAAAAGAAAAAGAATTGGAAAATAAATCTTCAAAATGGCGCTTCGGCAGTCCAATCCAATTCGTTGGATTACCCCGTCCTTTGTGCGGCTCGTCCTTGTGCCCAGGAATTCGACATCATTCAGCGTGCGCTCTGACTGACCGCACTTTCTGTTTGAACTTTGGATTTTCCATCAGACTTGCCATTGTGCACAGAGCAACGAGCGCCCGGCCATGGGGTGGAAGACCAACTCCACACGAACAAAGGACAAAGGGATCAACCACAATGGAGAGCTCTCGCAGTCTCACTGTCAAATTTTACATATTTTCCAATTCGCAATCCATTTTGCTCGAATGAATGGCTCTGTGGCGATGATGGCGGCGAAGGCATGTTGCCGTGCAGAGCGTATCCTTTGGCCGGTCTGGAGTGGGAGTCCCGCAGCGAGCGGAACTAGTTGCCCGTCAAAAGCCTTTGCCCGAGTGCACGGCACGGGTGTGGGTGCGCGTATTAAAAATATGGGTCGATTAATCCCTCAGGGAATGATCAATCAAATCGGGAAGGATTTTTTCCTGGCCCGGTGGTTGCGGTCCTCAGAGGACTTAATGCCCATCCATAAATATCGAATTAATATTTCATCAAATTGAACCGGGGCGAGGGGTGGACATTGCCGCTGTCGTTGTCGGGTTATTAGCTTCCCGAGCGACCACGACGACGCTGACGACGACCGGTGTATCTGGCCGGTCAGGGAAGATGAGAAGGTGGGGCTGCGGGAGGGCTGGATTGTAATTATGATGAGTATTATTGGGAAAGACGTTGCTGCGCGCCTTTTGTTCCCCGTGTCGGCGGTGGCAGTCGACTTTTGGGGTTGATTGAGTCGAGTTGAGTTCAGTGCGTTGGGAGGGGCTGGGCGGTGGACGAGATGGATGACACAGTGCTTCGATTGATGTGGATAAGCGGTGCGATTCCAGACATCAGAGCTTCATCTCGTCGCTGTGGGGTTCTTTTATTAGTTTGTTGGTTTTCGGGATTAATTAGTGCAATTAATCTGCAGTTAGATGGTGGCGGGGAAGCACGATGATTGGCATTTCCAACTGGAGAGTTGTTTAATCATGTCCGAGTTGGATGTGTTTGCACTTGGTTTGGGGCAAGTTTCCGCAGAGAAAATGTCAGATTTAATTACATCAGTGCGGCCGTGGAACGCGAGGATTCATTGTTATGGAAGTTCACTCGGAGAATGAATGTAAATAGATTTACGGCGGTAGGAAAATGTCTTGCATTGAGGTTGCATTTGTGGTATTTGAAGTAAATAATGTTGTAGTTGATGTCGATCCAAGGGGGGATATTTTATTTGCTCCCGCACCCACTTGATGGGAGGCAGACGATTCTGAAAAATATTCCCTGCAGAACTTTATCGACAAAAGTAAAACAAGCCGTTGTTAATCTTAGGCTTAGAGAAGAGTTCAGCATATGATCTGCTCAAGCCAGACTGAGTTAAGAGCGATTGAAAGAAAAGATTCTATCAATTACAACAGATTTTGTCTGAAACTACTCTGATACATAAATGATACAAGCTCTGTAATGAGTATTATTTTACATATTTTTCAGCATTCGTTGACAAACCCTTTTGCGACAGTTTATAGACCAAAGCGTTTCGGTCTGTTGCTTGGAACGCTGCTCTAAAATCGACTATTTTGCCTAAGAAAGTATTGTGCGATGGTCGCAAGAGTGAAATTATAGTTTACTGTGGAATGACCTTTTCGAAAACCTGCTTGATACTCAGCAAGTTTTTTTGTGTTTGCTATCCAACTATTGATTTTTCAAAATTCTTTGCCTATGAAGTCCATAAATGAAATGCCGCTAAAGTTCCTTGTTTTAACATTTTGTATTTTGTATAGTTTGTATACTGGGTACACTATTGGGCTTGTGAATTCTTGACATACGTGCCCTGTTCTAAATACGCTGTTGAATGTGTCAAGGATGTCAATTAAGAGCTCCGCTGTAAACGCCACGTTTGTATAATTCGTATGCGACCAGGGCCTGGTCCTTTTTTATTTCTGGCATTTGAAAGGGAGGGTTTAATGAAGTTCACCAACGTTAATCCGGACGTTCATTGACAAAGAAATACTTTTCAAATTGAACGCTTTGAAACACATTTGTTGGATTAGGTTAGGATAGATTGGAGAGGCTGCTGACTGCAGAAGGTAGTCACACTTGGGCCAAAATAGACACATTGTGATACCAAGCGAATTGACTATTACCAAACTAACACGAACTACCACACCTAGCAAGCTCATCGGCTTTGCAGTTGCACAGCTTTTTGCTGTATAGGGCAGAAGAGGCCTTCCTAACCCTATCCCCGATATTGAGTTAGTTAAAGTGTGGGATTTTGTATCAAGTGTGGGATTTTGTATCAAGTGTGGGATTTTGTATCTTCTGGTGAAGAGTACAAGTTCCGTTCCAAGCCTGGTCCGCATGTTTTTATCTACGCTTACAGCTTATAGAAGGCTTTCTGCACTATGTCTTTTAGAGTGGAGAAGAATTTACCAGGTGGCCGATATGACAACGTCGTCCGCATAGGCAATGACATTGCATCCAGCCTCTTCTACATAGTATCAATTCTTTGGGGCTTACTACCCCAATGTTATTTACCATAAGAGAGTGCTCCTCACCGGCTTTATCTCGACACAACTGGATTAATACATGCTCCAAAAGGATGTACTGTATTCTTCCATGTCGTACATTGAACAGTGGAACAGTGAACGGGGGGTCGCTCGCTAGCTTTTAAGAAAAAACTTATAAAACAAGAAACGAAAAAAAAATATGAAACAAAAAAATATAAAACAAAAATGCAAAAAAAAATACATAAGCCAAAAATCTTAAAAATAAGTGCACCTTGGCGTATAAAACGTATACAAAACAAAACATATACGCCCTGGTGAACGTGTCCGTACGGAAATAGTTAAGATAGTTTGTAAGTTTTAATGTTAGGTTAAGTTCGTTTAAGATAGGTTAAGATAGATAAATTAAGGCATGTTTTTACCAGTTTTTCTTGGCCAAATCAAAATAATAAGGATTGTCCACAAAGACAGAGAAAAACATAGTCTAAGCCGAAAGGCACATTTAAATTTAGTTCAGAATAGCTCCGTATGGCGTCAGTAGGTTCGATGTAAGAACGATTATTTTGTTAGTTAAGCTAGTTTTAATTATGTTTGTCTAGCATGTAAAAAAAATTAATTATAAAATAAAACAAAAATGAAAAGGAAAAATAATATCAATAACAGTCAATAACAGCTACGTTCCAAGAAGGGCTGAGAGTATAATAATAATAATATGGGTGGCGCTACAGCCCGTAGAGAGCCGGGGCCTAGCTTCTCAGCACCACTCGTGTTGTGCGTGCTATTGTTCTATCACTAGTGGAAGGGACCTACAGTTTTATGCCAACTCCGAACGGCCAAGTTTGAGAAGCTTTTTCTAGACAGTTATACTCTTTGAGCATTGTCAGTGACTCGAAAGAGGTGGGGCCGTGAAAAATATTTCTTGTCGTACCAGGAATCGAACCCAGGCAGGTAGATCCAAGTGCGTAGGGGTCGACGCACATACCCACAACGCCACGGGCCACCACAAGGCTGAGAATACAAGAGTTTAAAATACTGGTCTAGTTAGTTTATGGTTTTTTTCAGAATTACTGGCTATTATTTGAGGTTGATAATTAGTCTAGTGATCTGAAGTCGTTTTTAGGTTTATTCCTACAGAGTGTTTTGTAAAAATCACTCTCTAGGTATATACAAAATTTGAACTCTGTATTCATTTTTTTTGCCGATGCAGATTAGGCTTTCCTTACCAATACGCTTCCTAATTGGGACCGTCAAAAGTAGAACGATTGAGATTGTTCTAAGCGTAATTTCTAATCCAGTTAATTTTCAGGGTGGACTTAACTTTAAGCATTTTAGCCTTAGCATCAGTCTTTGAGTTACGCCACAGCACGAGTTCACTTTGGCCTAGCTTCGCTCTGTCAGCTCACAAGTGAGGCGATCAATGGGTATTATGTGCAATGGTATGGGAGTGGACGTGCCAATTAAATTAATATTACTGTGCCCTATCGGTTTAATTATTTTTTCAGGCAGTCTTCCTGCTTCTGAAACAAAGCTAATGCTGTCCTCTTCCAGTTATCAGGAATCACGTTCGAGGTCAGAAAGTAGTGAGCAAGTCTTTAGTGGTTTAAAAAGCAGTTAATGCGAAATCAGATTGAAGTAAACCAGAAGTAAATTTTCGTTGAAAGACATTTTCTGACTTCATATCAAGTTTTGCGTACTTGCATACATTTTCGGTTTATTTTTTCTTGGACTTTGGTTATATGTGTCCTATATCCCAATCCAATACAGAAGCAATCTATCTGTTGAGTATCATACATATTCGTGCAACCTTTCAAGAGATTGAGCTTCACAAACATCGATGCATGAATACATATGCATTTAATCGAATTTGACAACCTCATCCATCTTGAACATTCTTGGCCAAAAACTCTAAATTAAACATATCACAGTGGGGCTACGACAGTCACTGAGTTTATGATTCTAATTGAAAATGTATATAATCCGCATTTATCCCTCTAATTGTCCAATTTTTGCATTTCCTCCTTTTGAGATAAATTCAACGTTCAATGCAAATTTACTCTCAATCCAACTCCACTTCTTAGACGTCTGTCTCTCCAATCTTTCAGTTCAGATCGTTCCCGAGAGAGATTCGCATTCACTCAATACCAATCCAGTCGCCACTCCACCTCCAACCGACTTCCATTGCACAAGGGTTAGCTCTGCCATGCGACGGAAAACGAACTCAAATCGAATATTTTTTTCCGCCAATGGAATCCTTATTGTCGCTGGATCCTTTATTTCGATATTATTTCGATTTTATCCACTACCGTCATCGAATATGGCAGAGCGAGAGTCCTCGACATCAATGAATGGGGTTTCTGCCTCTTGGCAAGGTGTATCTCGCAGGATATTTGCGACACACCATCGCAAACACATTTGCGAGACTTCATTCGACAATGACACGGTGGCGGCGGCGGCGGCTGACAGAGGCTGGTGGGTGTGTGCACCCCATTCAATTCGATAACCATGTGGCGCCGATATGCAATTGGATATGAGATGAAAAACATTTTCATTTGCCTGTTGGTTTTCCTTTTTTATAGTCTGCGTCTTTTTTACACATGCCGCTGAGTGTCTCTGAGATAAAGGACTCGAGCACTGCGTTATCGAAGAGCTCCATCTTTCATTTTCTGTTTGCAGGGTGAATGCTATCGAGAGCGTGGAATGTATTCGATTGCGACAGACCTGTGAAAGGACTTGTTGTTCATTGTAATCCGGATTGTTTTTTTTTTTTTTTAATTAAAGGTGAAGAGTTGGATTGAGGAAATTACATTTTTCCAATCAGCGGGAGCCTCTCAGGGGACCATCGGTGGGACCAGCGGAGAGTGCTGCCTCCACTTGTTCGCTTTATTCAATTTTCACCCGGTCAACGTCATTACTCACCGGTGTATCGTATCAAAATGTCATCAAATTCCAATAAATGCATAATTTTTACGACATCATAAAAATTTATCGAACAGGATGTAGTAAAGCGGGAGATGGGCTTCTGGGGTGATTCAAATGGCACGAGAGCGATTGGTGGCTTGGAGGATGCAGTGGAACTTTTACGACACCAGAGAGCAGAGGTTAATGGGGCTATCGATGAATATGTTAAATTACTGACTTTTATTCGGATGCAATATGCTTCAGCGATTGATTCAGTGATTGAGTAGAATTATGGTCCCACACGATGATGTGGAGAACGGAACGAGTGACTGCACTGCTCTAGTTCTGTCGGAAGTTGTTTTAAAATTACTATGACCAATTAGGTGTGCCGATAAGCTTGTTGCAACGATAAGCGTGGTTCAACGATATGCCATTCGAGTTCACGATTGTCAGCTCATCGATAATGTCAGTGAAACACGTTAGAACTTTAGTACTTTAGTGACATGTCACAAAGTTGCACTGACTGGCGCTCAACGTGGAGTCCAGTTCCACTCTGTGTAATAAACGCTGTGGATCTCAGCATTCACGTGGCTGCCTGCGTACAGCGAGACGTACAGCAGTAAGGCCAGTCGTAGTCGATCCTGGTCCGTAGATCGGCTGGCGCTTTAAGCAAATCGATAAAGATGGTGGCACAGTGCCCAGTGGTAACGCCGATGAGAGTTCAGAGTGATGAGTTGAGAGTATGCCATAACATTTCCGTAATGAGGCAGATGGTCCACTCGAAAATTAATATTTCGAAGCTGAAGTAGTACAAGAGCTAATACATTTTCTAGGTAGTCCGCCAACCTCGCATTTTCTGGCATATCATTGTGCTCCGTCACGTTGAGATAGATGCTAAAATAATTGACCATATCATTAAGATGAGGCAGATGCTGAAGGAAATCGTGACAATAGCTCTCGATACTACAATGTTCTTGAGCCAAGATAAAGCTTCCACAATCGCCACAGGTTTTCGCCTGAAAGACGTTGTAGTCTTCGATCCACTGGTGAACATCCGCAGAGAGTCACACAGGGTCTGGTAGTTAGACTTCTGGAGGGGACTTTCGTTCTTCTCGAGGTAGGGGTAACAGAGGTTCGCTGTCCCTAGGTATGGATCTAAATCTGTCGAGAACGATATAGTGTCCATAATGGAGTTCCTTCGCCATTTGCAGTGACAAGTTGAGTCTGGCCGCTGTGCTGACAGGTAGCGGCTGTCAATTATGCCTATCGTAGGAAGACTCAGGAGTAGGTTCAAAGCGAAGATCGACCAATATCCCAAAAAAAATGTTCTTTATGGATCACTTAAAACGTATTCGTGGTGTCATGAGATCACTAACCTTGGTTAGTTCATTCAGGTGATCGACTTTTCTCAGAAGCTCTAGGTGCCCCGATAGATGTAGTTATAACTTCTTTGTGGGTCTTGTAGTCATTTATTCTTATGTACCACAGGAGGGGAGAGACCACACCTCCCCGCAGTGGATCCTGGTTTAAAAATCATGGTGTCATTTTATTGAATAAGAGCTTTCATGGACTTTATAACTAAGAGCATTTTTTTAAGCAGTTACCTGGGTTTGTTTGTATTAAAAATGTCTTGCTTCAGGGATTCTCGGATTTCTCGGCGAGTGAAGGGCTGTCTGTGCAGATTTTCTCTTATTTTCATGCTAGAAGGTCGAGTTTATTTTTTAGCAATTGTATGGACTGATTATAGTGTTGGGCTAAGATGCGATTTTATATTCACAGGTATTTCTAATCACCGTGATTTTAAGCAGCTTTAAACTAATAATTCTGAATTGCAAGAATATACATAGTCATAGTAACAGTGAACACTGACTACTCATTTTTCGTTGTTTCCTGCCCCACTTTATGACGTTAAGCATGAAATAGTTTGTGGGAATTAATATGAGAATGGGGTTGAGAAAAAGAGCAACTAAGTCTTAGGTATGTATAGCAACTTAGACGCAAGAGTGATTTTGAACTGCGATTATGATTATACAAAAGTTGCAACTGAATCGCAATCGCAGTCTAAATCACAGTCGATCGAAGACTGTGATTGCGATCTTTCAATCACTGTGAAAAAATCTCAATTTTGCTCAACTCAGCTGATAGGTCTTAAATCCGAAGAGTGAACATTAACCTGCCTTGGGTATGTGGACTGCTCTACGATAATCTTATTCAGTGATTAAGGTATATGGCCCAGATTGGCTGCATAACATCCTACCATACGCTATATAAATAAAATAACCTACATCTGGCAGCACAACGTTTATATGGGGTGACATGTGGGACTGGCGCCCAACGTGGGACCAGTTACTTCGATTTCCTTCTAAGAGGACTCCGAGCTGGATCTATGTGGAGTTAGACTTCAGAACTGTCCTGCCATAAGTGTATTCTAAATACTCGAAGTTCATTGAGCAGATGTCAGTCTCCTACAATCAGCGGTGTCGCGACGCTCATTGAATGGATGGCAGTGTTGGTTGTAATTGATTTGTTTGGTCTCAGAATGCGCTCGCTGCCATCTGGCCATCCAACGTTTAGGTAGTGAGATGCGTATCTGTTAAGTCATACCCTTGTATACCCTTAATGGGACTGTCGTTTTGGCGTAGCTCTTGAAGGTCTCTTACTTGGTTCCAAGTTCCATCAGTTTATGGCACAGAGTCACACTGAAATCCTTTAATGGCAATGTTGCCACACAAATCTCACTTTAAAGACTCTCCGAGCCAGACATACTCCACTCCACCGCGTGTCATGCGAAATCCAAACTTCGCCCCCCACTCCCCACTAGACACGGCCAATGTTTAGCGGGATTACGTTATCAAGCAACATCGGGAATTAAGGAAAACCAGGACAATATGTCCGCCCCGATAACAACACTACACAATTCATTCGTAAAATTTAAATTCACCGCACTTCTTGTCATCTGGCTGAATGTCATTTGTCTTTTATTTTCTTGTTCCCTCTCCCGTCGACGAGCACAGCAACCGGCAGCGGCTCAGTGTCTCTTCATCCGTGCCCATTCCAGTTCGCAAAAGCGACCACTCGGCTAGGTCCCCAAAACACACAAAATTCTTATCTTACCCCACTGCCACTGGCAAATGCAAAATTTTGGAATATTTTATTGCCACCGAGAGTGAGTGAGAGAGTGTATTCCAAATGAAAACATCTTCCAAACTGCGGGCGTAACAAATCACCATGAGCGCCCAGATTGTTCGCCAACTGAGATAACTCGATGCGGCAGCAGGAGCAACGATGCGATGGTGGAGGAAAAAAAAAAAACTACCACCAACCCCGTATCCTCAGTGGGGCACGGACACAGGCGGAACTACTCTCAAAGAGATACATACAGTAGCATTCCTGCGACGACAATTTCGAAATGAAGTGAAAAATAAAATTTGTTAGTGTGACCGCCCGCACCCGCACCCGCCGGTTACATAGGCCAAGCAGTCGGAGTGGCGGTGGTCGAGGCAAGGACCAAGCGAGTTTAGTGCGGAACTTATTTATTCAATTCACGTTCCACAAAGTGGATATTGATATTTCGCCTTAAATTTGATATTTATGTTCTCGGCGAGTGGGTGGTGGAGGGGGTTGGCGGTAAGCTACGTGCGACAATACGCCACAGATTGGTATGCGAGTACGGGCCGGGTCCGGGTCTGGACCCCCGAGCCACTTCGATGAATGGCGAAATTCGCGCAAAGTTGTGCCTCATAATCAATGAAGCGAATCCGGACGACAAAGTAGTGTATCCTGGAAAATTGAAAACTTTTCATTACGTGCGACCGGGTTGGGGGGTGGATGAAGTGCGGCGTTACGTGGGTGTGGACGGTTTGAAAATGAAAAGCAAAATGTTGCGGTACTGACACATGTGGTCTTGAGATTCGGTATTTTTTTTTTGTGCACGCGGTCGTAAATCACGCGTGACGCTGGAATTGGGGGGTGGCCCTGACTGTAGTTCGGAATGAATTATGTTTCTGAATGAGTGGGTGTGATGGAGGCGGAGGAAGTTACTCACATGGCGTGCTTACAACATGTGCCCCTTTTGAGACGGGGGTCCCGGCATCATGTGAGGTCTTATGACACCCAGCTTCGATGAAGTTGTTTAGAAACGAAAAAGGTGAAGACTGATTTAAAGGATGAGCGGCAAGTCAAAAAGAAGTTGACTCACGAGGCATAGGCACTAGGACGAAATGCAGGCCAATGGTACGTTACTGACAATGCTCAGCACGTACAACTGTCAAACATATCCGTGCAGGGACGGTATAAATATATAAGTCCCTTCATTCGTCAGAGGAACATTGCACACACAAAACGCTTACTGTCGAAAATAGGCATATTCAAAAGCGTTTGCTTGGCATCAAGGTCTGTTATCGAAAATGTCTATTAGCCCTCTGAAGTTTGAAATTCAGAAAAAAAGGGATACTGGAGTGCCACAGGGCTTAAATTTGTTCCTGACATTATTTTTATCGCCATCAATTATCTTCAGTCTGACTTTGCTGACATACACGCACTCTTGCCTTTTCCCACTCGTTCAAGTGACGCAACCCTGTTCATCAGATGTCCTAAATCGAAGTTCAAATTCAAATTTTCACTGCATTTTCTAATAGGGAAACAATAACCAACGTCAATGCTACCAAAAAAGCAAAGCTGTTAACTGTCAATGTTGTGATGACCCGCAATGACATTGTTTATGAGCGGCGGCTGAATACCTTTCTATTCTCGACATATTCATCATTAACCACCTTGTATGGGTACATGTATGAACACGGCTTCGGTAACATGTTTGGGTTTCAGAAAATTGTGTCCCCCGAAGTTTTTATGAATCTCAAACGATAGACCAGTAGCATATCATTCTTCACTCTTGACTTCTCTGATCTCATAGCTGATTCTGAATAGTGAGCGCGCCAACTGGTATCGCTAGCATCTTAGTCCACCTAAAATTCCCAGATAATGCACATCACAGTGAAATAACCTTGGTGAACTCGGTGACCCTTTGCTGGGTACTGGGACATACTGGAATTCAAGGTAACGAAAAGGTGGACAGCCTCGCGTTGGAAGAATCTATATCCATCCCGAAAGCGCATACGCCACCCAGCTCCATAAGAAAGAAACTAGAGGACGAAGCCCTAGATAGAGTCAGAGCTCAATGGCTTAGCCTGAGTACTAGAGCGGTTTTGATCGCAAAAACGTACGCAGGCTAATAGGAGTCCTTACCGGGCAATATCTGCTCTGCTGCTGTCCAGCCCTAGAAATGAAAAGGAGGGAGTTCCTGGGTAAACACTTCTTCTTAGAGGTAGAGGACGTAGGAGGTGTTGAACTAATAATCTTCGATTTATAGATCCGGATGGTTTTAGAACTAAAGTAAGCCTTATTGTGGTAAATCGCCCCAAAACAAGGGCACAACAAGTTGGTGTATCTATCTTCACAGTGGTATGTTGTCGGAGTATGAGTTGCAGTCTGAGGTCCAAGTGAGCTGGAGAGAGCCCAAACGCGATGCAGAACTACGAAAGAGATGGCGCGCTTATGCCGCCTAGGGGTCATATGATATATGAAAGTAAAGTAAGTAATCTATGTGCAGCTAAAGGGTGGTTAAATTTTAGGGCCGATGTTGAATGTAAGTGTGGTTCACATTCAACATCGGCCTAAACGTCAAGTTTTTTCTGCATTTCATTTGACATTTTTCAATTTCAGACTAACTCAATTTGTGCAGGCAACGCGTTGAAGTTATTCAGGCTTATTATGAAAATGGGCGTTTAAATCAAAATGCATATAGTGCACTTCGTGATTTTTTTCGGTCAATTTAATCGTCCAAATGTGCGTACAATCGGAAAAATCGTCCAAAAATTTGAGCAAACCGGGTCTGTAGGAGTTGTGAAAACACCAGTGCATGCTCAACTCGTCGTCGTGCCCAACAATTGCACCTCTCACACTCGTCGTTGATGAACATTATGCATAAAGACTTGCATTTACACGCTTACAAGGTGCAATTGACTCAAGAACTAAAGCCTCTTGACCATTTCAAGCTTCGTCAATGGTCAGAATGGTGGTAAGAAATGGCAACTGGTTTATGGGGCTGGCGGCATCATCGGGCCGTATTTTTTCCAAAATGAGGCCGGTCAGGCAGTTACTGTGAATGGTGTTCGCTATCGTGAAATGATAACGAACTTTTTATGGCCCGAATTGGAAGATATGAATGGGACGATATGAAAAAGGACGATATGTAGTTTCAACAGGACGGTGCCACTTGCCACACAGCTAACGAAACAAAGGCTCTTTTGCGCGACAAATTCAATGGCCGTGTTATCTCACGTGGTGGCGATGTCAATTGGCCGCCAAGATCATGTCATTTGACACCGTTGGATTTTTTTTCTTTGGGGTTATTTGAAAGAAAAGGTGTACGTCGATAAGCCAGCAACAATTCAAGAGCTAAAGGATGAGATAATTCGGCACATTAACGGCATAGAACCTCAATTATGCTTCAGCGTCATCGAAAATTTGGACCATCGGATGGAGGTGTGCCGCCGAGGTCGCGGCGGCCATTTGGCCGATATTTTGTTCCATACATAATTGAACCATACCAATATTATCATAATAAAAAGAAATGACAGTAATTTCCTAAAAAATGTGTGTTTTATTTAAAATCAACTCGGCCCTTAAAATGTAACCACCCTTTAGATCCGGATTGTTTTAGAACTGAAGTAGGCCTTACTGTGGTAAATTACCCCAAAACAAGGGAAGAAAAAATTGGAGTAAGTGAGCCACGGCCTAAAAGGCGGACATGTCACCTACCTACACAATGGTATGTTGTCGGAGTATGAGTTGGAGTCTGAGGTCCATAATGAAGTTCATCGAGGGTGTATGCTGTAGTCAGAACAGAAAATAAATTAATCTCTTTAATATTGACTTGGAAGGAGTCCAAGCGTGTTCCAGAACTCTGAACGAGATGGCGCTTATGCCCCCGAGGTGTCAAATGATTTAAGTAAAGTAACTAATCTATGTGCAGCTATAATTAAGGTGTTTGCATTCAGATTGCGGTCTCGCAAGTCAATTGATTCTACTACAAGCAATTTGGCAGCGCTGGTTATTGCCGCTCCAAGGCAAGCAATTTGGCAGTGCTGGTTATTCCCGCTCCAAGGCAGAGCTTGATGCAATCCGGTCTTTGGAGAAACATGTACATATCCTTGTGTGCAATCGTATCTACAATCAGTTGATGTACCTTGTTAAAGTGAAAGCGTTTTGATGGCCCCAATTCTTTCCTATTCCGGGATCCACTGAAAGTTGATAAAATAATTTTTATAATTAAATAAATAAAAAAATAAATAAAATAATTTTGATTTTCGTAGAAAAGGAAACGTACACAAAGACAAGGAGAAGACACCAATAGTTCGCAAAAATGATCATTACCCTCACCCACTCCTCTCGAAGTAATCTTTTAAACACACTTGTAAGCCTCCACCATGCCGTCTGCAAAAGTCAACCCCTCAACATCCCTTGTAAGTGACCATGCGTTGTGAATGCGCTTGCTTCCACCCTGTTGCGTAAACCAAACGCAAATTATCCCCCTTAACAACCGAAAGGGAATCTCTAAAATCCACATTTACCCTCGATTGTGGTGGCTGTTGTGTGCAGTGTGGGCAATGCTGTCCTCGTCCAATTGAGGGAGAAACCACAATCTGGCCACCGAGTCCAACCGCATAATCTAACCGCCTTACAGCCGCACCGTCGCCGCTGCTGAAGGACAGCACGCACTTGTGCCCGCAAACAGAAGGAGGAAACATCAGTCAACTGAACACGGCAACCAGCAACGGGGTGGAAATGACTTTTTCCTCTTGATGACAGTTAACAGCCGCATAAGGGGTTGGATTCTCGCTCTGATTTCGCAAACACATGCACTCGGCACACTGCGGCAGGGGTGGGCTTACAAAATTCGCTCTCGTCTGTTTTAATTTAGATATTAGTTGATTTTTTTTTCAATCCACCAACCAACACACGCACCCAGGTGCACCCCTTTGATTTGGGTTAGAGTTGCAATCCGCGAGCGGGAATTGCTGTCCTTATGGCCTTGTCCCATCGAAAAGATGGCCTCATTTGAATGTGTAATTAAATTTGAGAGACCATTGTCATTCAACGAGTCTGAAGTGGAAGGGATGCGTTGGGCGCGGTGCCACCTACTTAATGCGATTTATTAATGGATTTTTGTGACTTTAAGGACACCACTTTGCGAATGAATAATGCAATCACCTTTGAAGTGGTTTTGAATTTTCCATGGGCGTGTGGAATATCGGCGAAACTTTTAATGCGTCCTTGGAGTGGGTCGTGAATATTGATGACAGCACTCCTTCTGGAGAGTGAATCGCATTAAAGAGTGACGGACTTAATGGATCGTGTGTGTTTCTATGGAATGCTTGTGAGTTTACAAACATCTTCAGAGATTTGAAGAGGCAACGAAGTTGACTGGGTGTTGGAGTGACGATGGCCAACCTCACTGAGGATGAATTAATGAAGCGCACGCTGCAGGTGCTTGGACTTATGGTGCCTAAGGTTGAACAATAATGTAATGAACTTACAAAATTGAAGGACTGTTCAAGGGAATGCAACTACTTGCAGGAGTGTTTCCGTATGTGTGGCGGTTAGTTCATTCATTGAAGCTTGTGCCTGGCACACTTGATTATAGTTTTAAGCTTCACAATGGGAAGATAATTGATTTTGTTAACAAAAAATGAACAAGCTATGTCAAATTAAATCAATCAACTGTTCAGGTATTCTTGGCGATATAGCTTTTATTCCTTTTATTTATGATTTGTCAATGAATTTTATTTCTCATTATTCAGAAGGGTGGGTGACAGCAGAGGACATAGGCTTAACATCTAATGCTATTGAAAGCAAACATATGTACGTACATATGTATGTCCATTGTGCAAGTGTTTGAACACTGTCTCCTACGTCTCTGCAACTTCAACAAAAGAGACTGTGAATGTGCATTGAAGTGAGTAGTGAGTACCGCCATTTTTTTAAATCTCTGTGATTCTTTATGTTTATGTTTTTAATTGTCAAACAAATCCGATGTAACATTCTTATTTGAGTTGATAAAACAGTGCTTGCTATTTACTTTCTATGTCCTTAAAGTCTTCTCTGAATTTGATCGACAGTTTATATTCGCTAAGACTTGCCTGATACGCGATATCACGGCAAAAGAGATCGCAGATGAACTTGATAGACAAAGATTAGGAGGGCTGATAACGTAGCCTTCTCCTGCTGGTATTCCTCCGGTAGACCATGACATTTTAGCAAATTTCTGTTACTGCTTGGTAGTTCAATGGACCAGCATCTGAGTCGGAGTGCTCCAGTGGAGACACTTCTTCAAGCATCTTTTTATTTTGTGACCTCAATCAAGATGCGTTTTTGACACTGAAAACGATGAAGAATGGTTGCTGTGCAGAGTTTTTCCGGTGACAGGGTTCACGGCGGGGCAAACAGCTCCTGTAATTTTTTAATTATAATACGTCAATATTTTTTTTTGATTTTATAAATACAATAACTGCTATAGAAGTACGTAGGTTTTTTTTCAATATATTAATTTCTGGTCAAACGGGGCACTTCCAAAATCGAAAGTGAAAAATTTGATGAAATAAACTATGCAGTATCAACGAAATTCTACGTAGTGTCCAAAGGATGACGTGTGTATCCATCACAGGCGCAGTGCGCACATCAACGAACGCAGCGCTGGATAGCGAATGTATTTTTCAAGATACATATATTCAATATTTCAAGTAAATCGGTCGAAATTTTCTCTGGGTTGTTTCCGGTGAAAAAGCGTTTAAAATTTTGAGCGCTCACAAAAGGAGAGTACGTAGAGACTTTTTCCCGACAATAATCTTTTGGCACATCATTTTTGAGATCTTAGGGGATGGTTAAAAATAAAATTGGCCTAACCGTTAAAATTAATTTTGGCATTAAAACTCCAGCGCACCTTATTTTCCTTACACCATGACCCTAACTACGCATGTTTGATGTCGAAAATACAATACTGAAAACTAAGCAGCAAATTTAAACGCTTTAAGCAGACTAACTATTCACAATAAAATCATACAATGGATAAAGTCAATGCTCACAAGGAGACAAATCCAAGAAGATTTCGGCTATTGTAAGACAAGTCAAACGATTGACCCCACAAGGAGGTATGCTCCCTCCGCAACTTTGTCTAATTACCGTAAGCGAACTACGATACGGACGACACCGCCATAACCTTTAGTGGAAAATACCCTCAAACCCTAGCGGATCTCATGGAGAACACGGTGTTACGGTGTGTATCCAGCAAAAACTGAAATGGTACTGTTATCGAAAAAACTTCAGACTTCAGACACTAAACGGAACTCCACTTACTTAATAATCAAGAAATCAACCACCATTATGCGTGCAAAAGGGCTTTATGTAGGTATTGGGGAATCAGCCCTAAGATAATGAGATGGCTTTAGACCGCCGTGATAAGACCCATACTACTATATGGGGTCGTGGAAAAAAGCTAGCTACACACAGATGTTATAGAGTGCCCAAATGATGGAGTGTATATCCATCACAGGCGCAATGCGAACATCACCAAATGCAGCGCTAGAGACAATAATACACCTCACGTAACCGCCTGCAAACATTTGAACATCTCCTGTTCAGCCGGTGTTTTAGACTACTAGATTACTGTAGTTTTTTTCCAATCAGAAATAACGGCTATTCGTGAAGCCGCTGAGTGACTGTTGACGAGAACGATATCGAACGAGAGCATCGTCATCTACACCGACAGACAATCAGCAATTACATATGGCACTCGAATCACCATTTTAAAGATAAAAATTGGTAAGACGTTGCAGCCTAACGGTGTGCTGGGTTCCGAACGAAGCAATAATCATTGGAGCAAAGATTGAAAACATCTGTGTGCCAATAGAAATCAAAATCACAGAACTAGCGATCAGCAGGGCCGTTGAAAGATGGAATAACCTTATCGAGTGCCTCCATGCGAAACAAATATGGCCAAGATGGACTTATAAAGAACCACAGTAGTCCTCACAGGACACTGGTTTTTGGAATTGCTGCCAGCAGTCGAAATCATGCTCTAGGTAAGCTTTAATATTGGATTTCCATGCGCTAAGCTACCAACAGTGCAAAAAGCACCCACCACACCACACCCGTCAATCAAATATCACCTATCATGGGTCATCAGACGGACCAGCGGAGAGATAGTCATTACACAGGGTCGAGTGTCATCCTGTATCAAGGGTTTTTAATCTGGAAAACAAAAAACTAGTTATCAGCGAAAATCTACCCCCGCCGACAACAGCAGTAATTTAAATCTCCGTCAAGTTGCCATCCATCAACGATATTATCGCCCAACATCCGACCTCACTCAGTCCGTTTGATCTCATCGCCCGCATTCCACTCCGCATCACATCCAACGCGCGCCCGCTCATTAATTGATTTTGGGGAAAACTTTGTGAAAATTTGTTTTAGCACTAAACAAAAGTGCCATCTCCTCTGGGCGATGGCGGAAATTAATTAATACACCAGAGCCGCCCCCCTCAAAAAACGATTGTGATTGCTACACCGATGTCGATGTCATTAAAATCACAGGAGCTACAGCACAACCATCGCCAGTGGGAATCAAATTAACGCGCGGCGGTTAACTAAAACCAAACACCACCACCGCTGCTCATCACCGTCATCATCGGCGTAGCGCCATCATCCAGCCATGACCGGGCGGAGAGATGTCACCGCGGAAGGCTTTAATTACACTCAATTACTGGATTTCAAAGTAAAATCCGATTCGGATCCTTTTCCCATGCTAGACGATGTAATTTCTTCTTCGACGCGCCACAGTCCCTCAGCATGCCTTGGCTGGCAACAGGTAATTTAACAAATTTTATGCAAATCGCAAGCGGAAATGGATTCCTCTGGCATCTCCCAAAGGATATCACAGTCAGAGGATAGGCATCAGGATGGCTCCCTTCCGCCGTATTGCATGTTAGTTAAATTATTATAGTAAATTAATTTGTGTATACCTCCCAGCCACCGGTCGACCGCTCCCCCGAATCCCGTCTCGTACATATCGGGGCGAGACATAAAAGGATCATAATTCCAATGTGCGACCGCCTGATGAGCGGCTCGGCATGGATGGCGGTGGTGTACCTTTGAAGGTTTCACGTTCGAAAGTTTGCGGTGTTGCAACTGCTTTTGTGGCATTTAATCCTTTTTTGGGGAACGTGTAACGAAATTAATTAATGCGACACAGACTGGATTTATGTGATATTATATTGTTTTGGATGGATGTGCATGGGCCCGAGTGGTGCGGGATGGCTGTTCGGTGAAAATAATTAGGAGTCGTATCCAGTGCGTCGCCGGGGTGGTGTGGTGTGTTCGTTGTTTTCGCAATGCCGCATCGCCCCCATCTGCTTGGGAGGGTGTGTGAACTGGTTTTTGAAATTTGATACCGTTGTTGTTACTGTCGTCGTCCCTGGGCATTGGGTGTGCGAGATTTTGTTTTAATTAGAAGATTCGGTCAGAAGTGATAAAACCTTGTTTAGATACATTTTCAGGCTTCACGAGGTAGGTTGAAACAATTTAATTGCTCAGAGAAATGGGGTGGATAACCGCACGGAGATGTTGTTATTAACGTAGGGCCTCTGACGCTGGTTAGATTGACGCAGAGTTTGGTATCGAAATAAGCTTTTAGGTACTGACCTTTTCTCAGATTGACAGTCCATCTTCTCTTAGCCTTGGCATCAGAAAATGGGAAAGATTGACGCTACGTGCCGAGAAAACAACATATCTAACAGTCATCTGCTAACAACATTCTATATTCTAAGCTATATTGAATGTTTTACTATCCTGCGCTTGACAACGGAGGCTTTTTGATAATGGCAACGCATCTATCCAAAACTCTTTTGCCTTATTGGGAAAGAATGTTCATGTTGGCGAAGGCCGAATTTTCCATAAAACCACAAAGTTGTAGGTAACACGTCGCACATACGAGTAAATGCATGTAGAATCGAAGTCATTTTGTTATTTTTCTTTATTTCAGCCAAAATTGATAATTCTCTCGTTGCGTGCTTTGAACATACTGAATTCGTTCATGTTAAATTTAGACTGTTCCAGTAAAGTACCTTCGATTTCCACGACGAAGACGACTTGCTACTATCCGATTTGGGATCTTGTTCAAGCTCCCCCTTCGGCAAGGGTTAGAATACCGGATGTAAGGCATGCGTGCCGTAAGAGGCGACTTAAGTCCATTTAAACTTGAGTTAGAGGCATTGGTTTAGGAAACATCCCCCCTCTAATGTTCAATTCTTTGAACGTCCCAAAATCTTTTCGGTAATTGTTTTCTGGAACTACTGGAGATCAGGAGCCACTGAAACCTGGACCTGAGTTCATCATGACTAATGAGAGATTGAATGGTGTATTATTCAAATCGTTGTAGAGCTGCAAACACAACCGAGTGCTGTTGCTAAGGCTATGCTACCTACCTAACTGCATGCATTCCTAAACGCTGTTTGTATGCATTTATATTCTAATAATACAAATTACTTCCATCATTTCATCTGTTCGCACACAAGAATCTAGTGCGAAAAACTGTAAAAATAAAGTAACATTAAAAGAACTAGATGTTGGCCAAAACTGTAGAATTGAGCGCTAAATTTAGGGTGGTCAATTAGCTCGGACTGGTGCTGTACTTCACAAAGGTGGAGGAATTGTCCATAAACATGAACTCAATTGATACTTCAGATGCCTACCTCGAGGCGTTGGTTCAGGAAACTGTGCCGCAAAGGGTGAATGGACTTCGTGGTATTAGCCTGATGGCAGGTGATCACAAAAGTCCGAATATTCACTTGTAAATGGTCTTCCAACAGGGACTTTCGAGCTTGGACAGTTGGTAGCCGCCATATTATTGAATCTGTCAAATATGCTGTCATATATTCAGTCTGTTTTGCCAAATCACCAAGGATGGACATATCGGACAGCAACACTTATAAATGATAAAATTGATTTATCAAAATGAGAACTTTGTTCTGCCTCATCTTCAGCGAGGAGGCCAATTTTTGGATGAATGGGTAAGGTAATGTAAGGTAAATGAGATGCCAGCGAAATCGTCAGCATCGTATAGCTCCGTCGTCAAACTACATTAACTGATTGACAACACCAGTGATAGTGCCCTTAATTAGATCCCAATGGCATGATGTCTGTAACGATTTTAAAACCGGATAAAGCGTATTAACTTTGTTTTCACTGGGACTCGAAGTTAGAGGGGCCTAACTCAATCAACTTCGCCATCCAGAATTTTATTTTTTTTGTAAGTCTGTGAGCGACGATTGGGCACGTTCATCGTTTTATTTCGCCTCAATTCATCAATATTTCTGTTCCAGAAGTAACAGCACCGTTGTCGTCGTGCGACTATAGTAGGGGTTCTGCTTTGGTTCCATTTTAGATGAGCGATCCACTGGCAACGTAATCTTGCGGCACGGAACGATCGTATAGCTTCGGGTATTCCGGATAACCGGGATCACCTCCAGTTGGTTATGCTGCTACCATTTTTCCCACGATTTGCTGGCATGCTGGTTTTGCGTCGTCGCACAGTGGGACGAGTGTATCGGAAAATCGGCGCGTCGGTCCATATTTCCTCGAGAGTGACGACTGCCCAACCATCACCGTCATCGGCGAGCGTTATTGGTCGATGATTACCAACTTCTTTTGGCCTGAATTGTATGAAAAGGAGACCAAAGACAGGTGATTTCAACAGGATGGCGCAACGTGACACACAGTCCACGCCACATTTGAAATTGTGCACGAGCGATTTGAGGGCATGGTCATCTCATGTGGAGGTCCTGTGAACTGGTTGTTAGATTTTTTGTTGTGGGGTTTTCTGAAGTCGAAGGTCTATGCGAATAAGCCACAAATCACAGCGGCCCTCAAAACCAATATAAAGCGTGTCATCGTTCAAGTTCAACATGATTTATGCACCAGAGTCATGGAAAGTTGGATATTTCGGAAGCGCCACACCCAGAATAACCGCGTCGGACCTTTAAACGACTTACTTTTCCATACAGTGGCATCGACATCTCACACATTTTTTATTATTTAAATTTAAAAATAGGAAGCGCTTAATGAACGACCCTTTATCATCGACTGGCCAAGCAAATAGAATAGTTAGTGGATGCTCTCATTTCTTTACCCCCGCAATAGCTCCGCAGTTTCACAGTCCCAGTCAAAGAATCCATTAAACAGAGAAAGCCATCAACAAGAAAAATTAAAAACCGACAGACTCCAGCCGACTCCGCAAATCAGTGCGCCCTCTTGCTCGTAATAAACGCCATAAGCCGCACTCTCCAACCGCAGAAATCAGCCATCAATCCCCCGAAGATATCTGCAACTTAATTACTCCTTTGACGCATTAATTACTCCCGCAATAGCTGTTCCCCAGCCAAAGTGGAGCTCTCTGCAGTCAACCCTTATCGCTACAACTTCGCTGGAGCCACAATAAAGTGCCGCTCCCCCGCAGTCCGGGGATAAGCAAAAAGTCGCCTTCAAATACATTAAACACTATTCAATTGAAAAAGAAAAACGCACATTTTATCTCGAATCCTTTATTAACTTCCATTAAAGGCATCGCTGTGTTGGCCCTAGCTCGCTGGCAGGGACTGCACAGAGAAACGGATTAACCGCAACATAACGGCGGCCGTGCTCTCGCAGAAGGGTTACAAACAAAAAACATTATCAATAATTTATCTAAAGTACATTTTCGACTGGGGTACATCCTGGCGCCAGCCAAACAGGATGTCAATCTCGTCTCATCTCATCTCTGGCAGCGCGCATCGCGACTGATGCGAAATTAGCCATTACAAGGATTCCTAATAATCGCGAGCGCGGCGGGCTTTGTTCTTTTCCAACGCAAATCAGATTATTAACTCCGTCAACCCCATTGCCACTCTCGTGGCCGGGGGGAGGGATTAAAGCGACATAAAACGCAAAGCCATCAAGGATCCTTGACAATAATCCACCATTGTCTTGGGTAAGCTAAAAACGAGCGATATCATTGAGGTTTTATTTTCGGATAATTGGTAATTTGCTGACGTTTATTTTTTAGCTTTCGGGCGTTCTTACCCGCGTCCTTCAGCGCCGCCAGTTGCCAGTTGATTTATCGAAATCCTAACAGGTATGTACGTCGGATAGCGTGCGGCGGCGATGAAATTCATATTCCGTGAAATCCTGTTGATCCTTTTTTTCTTCTTCTTCTCCGCCTCGTCGCGTCGTTCGCCTCGGCCCACTCGAATTCAATTCAGAATCTAATTACACGGAAACTTCAAATGGATTCTTTTTTATTGCGTAACCTTTTGAGCGGACTATTTCGATGAACAGAGAGCCAAACAAGAACGAAAAAAAAAACTGTAATCATCCCCTTGGCCCGGTGGGTGTCCCTTCACGTTCCACCGTCGTTCCATCAGCGAAACGCTTCCGACCCCCAGGGTGAGGTTCTTATGCCTTCCTGACTGCCGACCAAAAACACTCAACCTTCAAGCGGTTCATGGCTGAGGCAGCGAGGGCGACGAGTGGCTGAGTTCAGCGCTTCAGTGTCGCTTTTGACCTTTTTCTGATAACGTGAGGAGTTGCAAAGTCGCTTATGAAACAGTGGCTCGGTGCGACGCACGCTAATAAATTATTCGTTGAGTTTTTGAAAAGTTCATCCGTGGTCTTGGGCATTTGTGTTCTTTTGGATTTAACCGCCGTCGCGGCCGTGGTGATGTTTTTATCTGGCTTTCAACCCCTTTTTATGGGTGTTCAGTGTTCACATTCAAATTCAGTGGCCTGAAAAAATACGCAAATCTAATGAAATATCGTGCCCAGTGTGCCGGTGATTTTTTGTGTGGAGTCTGTGCTTTGAGTCGTTTTTTTTTTTTCAATTTTGTACGGTGGTTGAGGATTTGACATTAAGGACTTTAATGAACTGGGAGCTGATTCAACATCAAGAGAATGGCTCTAAAGATTGCTGATCACATCATGTGATATCTAAATGACACGAGCCGCTTGCAAGTGTTGGTGAATAGCCGCAGGAAACCTCATGAATTTTTATATGTTTTGGCAATATCGTCAGTTTATTGGCACTGGAATAGAAGCACATAATTGAGACACCTGTTAGATGTTACCAAACATGAGCGGTTTCTATTTCAATAAAAAATAAGAAATAATATTTCCAAATAAAATCCCTGTTAGGCGTTGAAGATTTCGAAACTTTAATCATTCGAGAGAATATCACTGTTAGCCATCAGTAGGATGTAAGCATGACAGACAGGCAGATATCCTATGCGTCTGAACATCCGCGTAATAAATTTAGCAGAAGCTACAGAGATGAGGAAGAAATGGAATCTATCCAACAACTGCTCTGTTCCTGGGTAAACACTTCTTCGTAGAGCTAAAGGACTTAAGCGGTGTTGAGATTCTTATGTGAATATGCGTGGTTTTAGAACTAAAGTAGGTCGCACGGTGGTAAACCATCACAAAACAAGGTCTAAGTGGGCCTAGGCCTAAGACCGACAGGGCCCCCTATCACCTCCCTACCTACCTATAGTCAGTGCGCATGAACACCAATGTACCAGCAAAGACGGTCGTTGAGTCGGAGCCTTCTAGTTTGAGAAGGAGAGGAAGACTGAATCCCCGGTTTCTGGTCTTGACGACTGGAAGCTGCGTGCCCAGGACCGTCATCGATGGAAGGCAGCTTTTGCTCATACTCAGACCCTCGATAGGTCGTAGGGCTGCTAAGTAAATAGGTAATGAGCATTGAGAAGCCGATGAACTCCCTAGAGTTTCGAAGTTTTGTTTCTTTCTTGGCTTCGCCCAGGTCGGTGCACTCCTCTGATAAACTGGGTCCCATCGTTTCTTTACCTTTCGTAGAGCTTGCGATCTTACAATCATTATTCGTTGATTCGTTCACTTGTAGATTTTCAGCTTCACTGCATGTGATTAGAGTTTCTTTTGTTAATCTTTTGATAGCTTCTTGACGTCGTCTTCGACTTCAAATTGTTATTTGTGCTGTGCCCTGTCGTAACCTCGGACAACTCCACATCTCATTACCATTCATCACACTAGTCGACGCAGGAATTATTAAATCAGAAACAGATTCAAATTGTCGGATGGCAAGGAAATAGTGAACGGGGTACCTTCCAAAGATTTGCGAGCACAACACTGTTTCAGCATTGCATTGAATTGCTCTGCATCACACATTTTGAACACTGGGTAGATTTGTTTCTTAAACTTCCATCACAAGCGTAAGGTGCATTGATCGAATAAAATAGAGAAATGATTAAGAAATTGAAAAGCGAAGGAAAGTCTTACCTTTCAGTATCGAAACCGGTTGGTTGTTCATTGGGAATGGTGTAAAATACTTTAAAGAAGAAACCGAAGCGAAAAAACACGGGACGCGCAACAAGTTAGAAACAAGATCACTTACTTGCACTGTAAGTATAACGTGAACATTCATGTAGTCAGCAAGAATTGCTCAAGAAAACAAATTGGAAATTAGTTCAAGGACTGTGCGGAAACAGCTAGGCGAGAGTTGAAACATTTTGCATGGACGCGCTGGCACGTATGCGTCGTTTGACGCAGGAACTAAAGAAGGAGAATCATAATTGTTTTATTCGGAACTTAAAACAAAAAACACCTTCACCGTCATATGAGCAAATTCCACTAATGACGATCACCCATCGATGGCATACAGCAACTAGTTGAATCATTACGATTCATTCCGCACTCACGTCAGCGTGATTATGTCACCAGCTTAAAGTCAATAAATTAATTTCGACAGCCTGAAAGGCCTAACTCCACCGCCAGTAAACAATCAAATAAATTCGACAAAATTCCACACATGCATGATGCCGCAACTTCCTGCACTGTGACAGCCCCATAAAAGACCCACTAAAGGCCGATCAAATACCCGCTCATTATCCTTGCATAAGCATTTTGCAGGACTACCGCATTCCTCAGCACCAAAACATCAATTGACCCCTGACTCAAGACCATCAAGCAAATGATTTAAATCTCCATTAAGCAACACGCCACACTGCTCCCATTAGCCGCGCCACCATGTGTATGTTATAAAAATCCCGCTCTGTCCCCGCAGAGCGTTTGCAAAAACAGGAATTCGTCACCCCCGCCAACGCACACACCAGTGCACAGCCAGATGGTCGCCATCTAGTCGTAACGCACAGCTTGCGAACGCACCCAAGTGCAAAACCGTACCAAAACTTGACCCATCCGACTTTTCATGGCACTCCATCCGACTCCGGGGTTAATTAGCCACAGCGCGAGCCACACTCCACAGAGCTCCGGCTCCCTTTCGCCCATTCCCCGGGAGTAATTAAGGGCGCATCAAGTGTCTCTGCAGTTGTCATATGGCTGTGCTAATGGCAATTAAGTCTCAGTGACTACCACATGCGTTCGTCTCTTGAGAGGAGAGACAAGACGCGCGTTGGTGTCGCAGAAAGTGACCACTTCATTTCTCTGGACTTTCTTTGTCTCTCGCCCGTCCGTTCCCCATGCCCGAGCATTGGTCCCCATCTGGGAGTGTCGGAGCAGCAATCTCACTTGTTTACGCATTCCACGCCATAAATATTTATTAAGATCCTGCCAGTGCAGGCTTGGTTTTGTCATAAAACACTTAGCTGGGCTGTGTGCACGGGGCATGCGGGATAGTATGCGTGACGCAGGCGATGTCGCTGCATCTGCCAGGGTGATAATGGATGGGGTTGAAAGGTCGCTCTGGGGAATATTTTTAGACAGCACTGGAGAAAGTCTAACGCAGCCACAGGCGCCATCTCTCAGTCTGCAGGCTGCAGGCCCAGAATTGGCAATTTAAGTCAATTTAATGCGCGGCCACATTCCTCCTGCCGTCCTGCCACTGCCGCTGCCAGCGATGCATCCCAGGGGCTGATTTATCGATTGTCTTGATTCAGTGTCAACTGTGTGTCTCACGTCTTTGTCACTATCAGTGACAACTCGCAGACTCTCCCAAGATCCTGGGTTATGGAGCTGCTCATTGTCAGGGCATGCCATTGTGTGTGCGGCCGGGCGCACGGCAAAGTTTTCCCTCTCAAGGAGCTGTCGTCCCATTTTCAGCCAGTCTTCGGGTGGTGTCAACTGGACGTGTCAAAGTTTATGCCCATTGTGTAAACTTTTCAACTTTCGAGTTCGAGCATGCGGCTGCATGTGGGCGATGTGTGCTTGTGTGCCGGCACCAGGACCGTGAGCAGGACGCTGCTGATGGGTGTTGTGATTAGAAGTTTATTCTTGAGCACAACGTGGATGGAAAACTTTTGGGTCAACTCTGCATTGTGTCTCGGATTGATTGGGGGTTGCACGGGTTGAAGGCGAACTGGGTGCGCATTGTCCGAGATCCCGATTGAATGCTGAAGAAGCGTGACACCTCTTCCCCATCGGATGTGTGTTCATCAGCTGGACAAGGGTAACTGATTTGGGACGACTCCCAATCGCACCCAGTAATTGCGGTCGTCGACTGACCCAGAGAGCCGCCCACGCAAGGTCGCCTCCTCTGCAAATGTATTCGAAAAATATTTTGACGTTTTGTGGCATTCGTGACAAAATCGAATTACACTCCGCAAATCTCAACTTGGCAGTGATTCTATGGCCTCCCCTGCAGCGGGTCCTGTGGGAATGGCGGCGCAAGTCACAAATCCAAAATCCACTTACTTGACTTTGTATCCGCTTCCAAGTGGGGAGATGTCTCTCTGCGAGGCAATGTTAAACGTTCGAACCCCCACAATTGTCGGGAAATATATGGCTTCACTTATTATCCTTAACGTCTTACAAATGGGGAGACATCAGGAAGGACGCACGCCACCGAGTTACACTGCAACCATCTCAGGCAACGGGTGTGGATGGAGATTGTCGCCTCGGGGCGTCTTTGTTGCCTGGCGGGGGGTGTCTATTAAAATGCAGAATGATAGCCTTTAAGAACAAGAAGCCGAACCGCACGGGTAGGCGGGTGTGACGGTGATGGTATGCAAAGTGGATTTATTGAGTCAAAATGGAAAATGTACATATGCATACGACGGGTGAGTGGGGGATCGAGCGGTACCGGGGAGGACTCTGTCTGGATGGGGCGTGGATATTAGGTGTGAGAGTGGGAATTGTTAGCTTAAAGCGATTGGGGCTTGAGATTTAAAGGTGATGCCTTCTTGGGGCAATGGCGGGACATAGATTTGCGTGCAGAGTCCAGTCTCATGACGAATGTGCATTCTGATAGTGAGGCGTCCATGAAATGATTTCAGTGAATAATGTATTCACCATTCAGGCAGCTTTGGAGTAAGTAGATGGAAAAGGAAAGGAGAAGGAAAAGGAGGACGGAAATGAAGAGAAGAATTATACTAAATTCTTAAGAACAAAAGTTCAATGTTATTTTTTTTCAGACTGTACTGTGAGTATATCCGACGAATAAGCATACATTTGGACACAGCTGCTATTTATATCTGTCCCCAGGTTCCTAACACGAGTAACGATGAAGAGGTCCACTAAACAATTATTTCGAGCGTTCTGCTGGAAGTAAAAAAATGTGGATGTGCTCGGGCCAAATTCTTCGAAAAGGGTAGCCTTGCGCTCCGCATGTACTCTTTTTTTATTTATTAAAAATTCAAATATAAAATTTAACATAGCTATGTTATCAACAACTCAGATTTAAGAAATTATTTGTTTGATTTGGAACTTTACTTAATTTTTACTTTGATATTTTTTGGTTAAATAATTTATTTTTGAATGTGTCATCATATCCAAGATGAAAACATTATAAAGGGTGGTTAACTTTTAAGGGCCGATGTTGATTTTGAATAAAACACAAATTATTTAGGAATATATTGTCATTTTTTTTATTATGATAATATTGGTATGGTTCAATTATGTGTGGAACAAAATGTCGGTCAAATGGCCGCCGCGACCTCGGCGGCACACCTCCATCCGATGGTCCAAATTTTCGATGACGCTGAAGCATAATTGAGGTTCTATGTCGTTAATGTGCCGAATTATCTCATCCTTTAGCTCTTGAATTGTTGCTGGCTTATCGACGTACACATTTTCTTTCAAATAACCCCAAGGAAAAAAATCCAACGGTCAAATCACATGATCTTGGTGGCCAATTGACATCGCCACCAGGAGATAACACGGCCATTGAATTTGTCGCGCAAAAGAGCCATTGTTTCGGTAGCTGTGTGGCAAGTGACACCGTCCTGTCGATAGCGAACACCATTCACAGTAACTGCCTGACCGGCCTCATTTTGGAAAAAATACGGCCCGATGATACCGCCAGCCCATAAACCGCACCAAACAGTCACTATTAGTGGGTGCATTGGTTTTTCGCTCTTGGATTATTATTCGCCCAAATGCGGCAATTCTGCTTATTGACGAATCCACTGAGGTGAAAATGTGTCTCATCACTGAAGATGATTTTCTTCGAAAATTGATCATCCACTGTTGCCATTTCTTGCCACCATTCTGACCATTGACGACGCTTGAAATGGTCAAGAGGCTTTAGTTCTTGAGTCAATTGCACCTTTTAAGCGTGTAAATGCAAGTCCGCAGTGCATAATGTTCATCAACGACGAGCGTGAGAGGTGCAATTGTTGGGCAATTGTTGGTGGACGGCTCAGACACACTATCGCGAACAGCAGCAATATTTTCTGCAGTACGAGCTGTACGAGCATGCACTGGTGTTTTCACATCTCCTACAGCCCCGTTTTTGCTCAAATTTTTGCACGATTTTTCCGATTGTACGCACATTTGGACGATTACGATATGCATTTTGATTCATATTTCATAATAAGCCTGAATAACTTTAACGCGTTGCTCGATTATGTATCTTCCACGGTTAAAATTGAATCAGTCTAAAATTGTGAAATGTCAAATGAAATGCAGAAAAAAATTTGACTTTCCACATCGGTCCTTAAAATTTAACCACCCTTTAGTTGTGAAAATTCGTTGTGCGACGCAAATAATTATGCAATGGGGCGCATGCTATCTGGAATATCTGCCGTCGGTAACTGTCGAAAATGCGTGCTTACCTGTCAAATCAATCGGCTGTTAACTCGAATATCTCCTTAGTACATAATTTTTTGCATCACATGACCAACTAACTAAGTTCAAAACATACAACTAAGATTTCGAGCGATTCCCAGACATCTCTTCTCCTCAAGTGACATCCAAACGTACGCCAAAATCCTTACATGTCATCGGTGAACTCTTCCCCCTTGACTTTTGCTACCACTCCATGCTTCAGTGTGCATAGAAACCATTTGCTATAAACAAAATGAATTGGAGTCTTAAAAATTCCATCCATCGTGTCACCTACATATCATAACTCATTGTCCTTTACGGAGGCGGCGCGGCGGCTGCGGCGCCCACCCGAAGTAAAAGCTCATAACTTCCGTTCAATAAAATTTTATGGTAAATTAATTCCCTCTTGAGAACAATCGGAGTCCCCATTACGACCCTGAGCTGGCACTTTGCCTTTCCATTCTGTGTCGTGGGCCGTCACGTACAAAAAGTCTTCACCTTCCACTCGGATTTGCACCGTCCGCTGATGCGAACAAAAAAACGAAACGTAATCTCCTCCTTTTGTTCCCATCACCTGACATGAAGTTCACCATAAACTAGCCACAGACAGCGTCGGGCATTCCACACACCGCTCCAATCGACCAGCAAAGCACATAAAAAACAATTTCGTTAAGAGTCCTTCGGCTTTCATGAATTCCTCTCTTTTTCGACTTTGACCATTCGATGTCACTGAGGAAATCAAATCAATTTGCGGCGAAGGGTGAGTGCGGACAAATGGACTTCGGTGGCTTTTAGGGCGGTAATGCGTCAGGATTTGGCCTGGCATTGTGTGTGGAGCATACGTGTGGCGGAAGTGCTATGTGTCATAATAAATCACAATCAGAACATTTAACTCCCATCGACAGGTTTTTAAATCACTAGGACATTGTATCCTGTTTTTTTTTTCTCTGGCTTAGCGGGTGGACGGAGGGGGGAGACACTTTTTTACCCACCAACTCGGCTTAGTGTCGAGGGGTGCATAAGGAATTAGAAGGATATCGCGTGTAAATGGCATAAACAAGGAACATTGGGTGCTGCCATCAGACGTTATCTGGATGTGACTCGAGTCTTGAAGGACATAAATGCACCGAAGAACGAGGACGGCATTTTTGGTGAGAGCCTTGGAATGTACATGACAAATGGAGGGAATAAATTTCACGAGTTGTCTGGTGCACTTAACGGATGAGGAATTTTTTTTCTTTTTTTTGGCTTTTTGGGATGAGTGGGTAACGCTAACAGTTTGGAGAAAGGAATCAAGGAGACTTTGTTTAGGTAGTTCTTGGTCGGTCTGAATTCTACGGTTGATTATTGCAGAGCATATGGCATGTCTCTGGGCACGAGTGTAAAGGTTTAAATCGGAAAGTGGCTAGGACAGATAGAGAAATCCTTCTGCCACACTCGTTGTAGTAGCTGCGAACTTTATCAGCTTGCAGCTTGCAGCTTTCGTCGTCTTTGCGTGTTCCTCGTCTGATGAGTCTGCAATCTACAGACACTACACTGGAGCACTCAAACTCAAAAACTGGTCGATTGTACAACCAGGCAGCAACCTACATTTATTGAAATTTCATGGTCTGCCGGAGGAATACCACCAGGCGCTTTTGTGATGAAGAGCCTTCATCATGAGCTCTCACCTCATCAGCGCCAAATAACTGCCGCTTGATCCGAGCGAAGGTGGGACAGTGGCAGACGAAGTGCTGTGCAGTATCGTCGTCTTCTCCACAGGCATCGCAAAGGGTTTCATCGCTTAGGCCAAGCACATTTAGTTGTTTGGCCAAGGTGTGCCCCTTAGTACATCGATAAGTCGGCTGGAGTATTTTCTGTGAAGAGATAACAAGAATGCCGCGGATTTCTTATTGATGTTAGGGAGCATGCGCTTGGTTTGTCTGCATCTTGGAGAGTCATGCCACCACCGGTTGTGTTCTCGAAAATTGATGGAAGCCAACCATCGATCGAATCCCTAGGCAAGGACGAAGGTAGTCCAGCGCAGGTTCGGGTCCTAAGAGTACCTCCCCTGACAAGGAGCAAGTTCATCGGTGATCTCATTTCCTGCTGTGATCCTGTGCGGCCTGTGATCCAGACAATTCTTGGCAATTTTAATTTGCCAATCAAATTCATAGGATACTTGCTTTCTTTGACTAGTCTGGAAATGGTTAAATGGTTGAGTAAATAAGCAAAGCTTGGCTGTCGCTACAGACACAAAAACTCTCTTCCACTTGTTCTTCACAATATAGTTCGTGGCCATTAGGATCGCATAGTTTACCTACCGCTTGGAAAACCGACGTATTAACTAATGACGTGTGCAGTCTAATGTTGTTGCCCCCATAAAGGCTCCAACGCCAGACCCTTCATTGATCTTGGCGCCATCCGTGAAGATTCGACTACAGTCCTTTCGTGGCTCAGATTCTGACCAGAGCCAGTCCTTAGTGCAGGAAAAGTCGACTTTGTAAGCACATCGCAGCTGGATTACTGGCGGCATATTCATGAGACTAGGGTCTAAGGAAGTACGGTGCGCAAGTTCATCAAAACACCAGTGCGAGTTGTACCAAAGATAACAGCGGAAGATGATCTTGAGAGTGCAATCGATGATGTGGGTATCAAGGTGTTCCGAAGTGCTTCCAGAGCAGCATCAGACGTATTAGGAAAGGCCCTTATTCTGCCGAGACAGACCGTTCTTTCAAGTTTAGTGAGTAGCAGAGCAGTAGATTCGTATTTACGCGAAAGCTTATTCCACCAACCGACGAAGATGCTTAGCATACTTCTTGCTTGGCTTGCTCCTTGCTCATCACTGCTACGTCTACCTCAACTAGTTTTTCAATTCTTGCATTGGCATGATGTAGCGTCTGTACTGGCGTTGTTCCTCCCCTTGCAAGTATTCCGTATCACAAGTTCGATTCCACCAATTCGATGTAGCTCTTCTTGAATAATGCTGGTGTGCAAGGATTGCTGAGGGAGAAAGGTGCATAAACAGATACATATTTTTCTTCAAATTGTCAATATGGTAGCTCCTTGAGTCGATACGTAACTCCTTTGCAGTCATCATCTTCTTCTTTTATTCCGTCTCATCCCTTTCTGTGCAAACGTGGTGGAATCTACGTTTTTTACATTATATTGCATGGAATGTGCACTACCTTTGTATTTATAATTAATCCACGGTAGTAACTCCAAGCAGCGACTCTATTACAATCGAATTGCATAAGTCTCGCTGCTTCGTCAACACTCATATGGTCAACTACGATCATCCGCATACGCATACGGCATAGCCCGTGCTATACTATAGCACTGACAGCAAATCGTTGACGTAATGATGAAAAGAAGTGAACCTAGCTTTGACTCCTGCGGTACATCTCACTCTTTATCACTGACATCCTCACCAATTCCCACTTGCAAAGATGGAATGATGCCTCTCAACTCAGGAATTGGTAAACACATCGCTTGTCAAAGCAAATTGACTAGCGACCAAGCGATGAAATCAAAGTAATCCAATCGCTTACGTGCGAACCACAAGGAGACAAGAAATTGCTGCAACTGAAATAAAGACGTTGCTCTTAGGCTAACAAACAATGGGTAGCTAGTTTACGATTTCACAAGTTCGCCTGAGGCAAAATGCTTGCATATTTTCAGAAACATGCGTAAATGTGGTCGATGAAGATGAATGAGACGATGAAGGCATTTTAAGAGAGCATACTTTCAGGCGAAAAAAAATACAAAAGTGATCGTGTGATCGTTAAATTCTTAAAACGCTTAATTGTGCAATCAATTAATTTAGTTCGATAACATGTTATGAAAAGTCTTGGCAAATGTGTGTAAATGTGTAAATTCAAGTCGTTTAATAACAAGTGATTGTCTCATCTCGCGCTGGTCTGATGCAAGTTTGTGTTCTCAGACAATTCGTTTTTTTTCCGTTTATTTCACAGTTGTTGTAAAACTGTTAATTTTTGTTAATGAGAAATACTGATGAAGCACATCGGTTGTGAAGAAAATGATAGCAGTTAAGGGGAAGGGACTCCAAAAGTGTTTCTTTCCGTGATATAACCCCGAGCGAAATAAATCAATACACACAAATGTGGGGCTCTGACTCCCTGTGAAAGGAAATGCGCATACAAAGTTTTCATAAGTTGTGGTCAATACTTCGTAAGCAAGTTGAGATAAATGGTAATGTTTGCGAAATCCGTGAATATACCTCACAGTATCATTAAATGCTACTTGAAGTTTGCGAAACGTTAAAGAGTCAGTATTACAGGATACAACCTCAGCATATGTGAATAAGGCTAATATGAGAATAATAACGAGCTTTCGTCTGCTATAAAATGGAGTAAAATTTCCCGTTATCCATAATTTACGAAGACCCCATATATTCTCCTAATCACGCGGTTGGTGTGATCGTATCGTGTTAGGTTCGAATTAATGACAAAGTCTAAACTAGTCACCGTATGTACAAAATTAAATGTTTTAGTAGAAAAAACTACTTTAGGAAAGTTGTGGAGGCTTAAGGTTTTATTTGTGATATAATATCCTGCGATTTATTTGGATTTAAAATCAATCCATTAGACATATGCCAGGAATAAATGCTACTAAGGTAATAAAAAAATAATATAATAATATGGGTGGCGTTACAGCCCGTAGAGGGTCAGGGCATAGCTTCTCAGCAACCACTCGTGTTGTGCGTGCTATTATTCTATCACGAGTGGAAGGGATCTACCGTTTTATGACGACTCCGAACGGCCAAGTTTGTGAAGCTTTTTCTAGACAGTTATACTCTTTGAGCATTGTCAGTGACTCGAAAGAGGCCGCGAAAGGTATTTCTTGTCGTACCAGGAATCGAACCTAGACAGGTAGGTCCAAGTGCGTAGGAGTCGACGCACAACGCCACGGGCCACCACCAAATGCTACTAAGTTCCTTATTTAGATTACGAAAAAGTTAATCACTGTCAATTCATGGTTTTGCCAGGCACAGCTGTACATCATCCGCGTACAGATGAATCGACGTGTGTTTACAGACAGATGGCAGGTCATTACTAAACATAGAAAACACCATGGGTCCAAGGAACGATCTTTGAGACACACCCTGCTTCATAGGTAGAGAAGACGAGGATGAATCACGGGCTTCCACTTTTGGAGCTTCATTGCTAAATTATAAAAACACCAAAGACATGTTGTAATTTCCCACTAAGAGTTTTGTGGTTTACCTTGTCAAATGCCTTTGAAACATTTAGTAGACATAGAAACGTTGTATGTCCTTTATCAAATTGCTGTCTTATATCTTACAAAATTTCCAAAAAAGGTCAGTTGTGGTGAGATGAAGCCAGATTGACCTGCATACCAAATTATAATTAGACAGGTATTGGAGAAACTGCTATGCTGCTAAGCAATAAGTTTCTCAAAGACGACTAGAAAATCACGGTAATATACGTACTGACCTAAATTCAGCTGGAGATATAGGAGTATTTTTTTTTTAGGAGCGATTATCCGAACAATGTTCCAGTATTTGGTAAAAGTAGACGTTGTAATGCGGTGGTGAATAATATGAGTCAAGTGACATACGACATGAGACAGAATCAGTTTTTAAGTTTGATGTGCACTGGAACCCAATCTTTACCCAGCGCATTCGATTTAATGGATCCCACACAGTTTATAACTTCCACATTGTTCAGGAGCGTTTTCCTGAATCGTTTGCACCAAGCACCTCAAATTGGAGCAAATTCCTGTAAGAAAAAGGAAAAAGAAAGAGTTCGATTAACTGACAACTTTTATTCATAATCGTCTACAACTTAAAAGTACTTAAATGCAAATCGACACCCACCACCTATTCGTCGATTTCAAGGCCGCATATGACAGCGTGCATAGAGACGAACTATACAACGCCATGTCTAATTTTGACATTCCTGCCAAACTCGTCAGATTGTACAGGATGACGATGGAGAACTCTCGCTGCTCCATCAAGGTCGGTAACGAACTCACCGAGACCTTCAATGTCAAAAAAAGTTTTAGACAAGGCGACGCGCTGTCATGTGACTTCGTTAACATCATCCAGGAGAAAATCGTGCGAAACTCAAACGCCAACACTAGAGGCACGATCTTCGAGACGTCTTCTGACGACATTGACGTGATTGGTCGAACACAGCGAGCCGTCAATGAAGCGTTTGCTGGTATTGAAACGGGGGCTGCAAAAATGGGTTTAACAGTGAATGAGGGCAAAACGAAGTAGATGCTGTCATCGAGAAACGCACAACATCGACGTCTCGGCCAGAACGTCACCGTAGGCAGCTTTAACTTCGAGTGAGTTAAGGACTTCGTCTACCTCGGCTCTCAGGTAAACAGTACAAACAACATCAGTACCGAGAGTAAATGCAGAATAACTCTTGCCAACCGCTGTTTCTTTGGGCTCAAGAGGCAATTGAGTAGTAGAGCTGTCTCTCGAAGGACCAAGCTAACAGTATATAAGACCCTCATCATCCCTGTCCTGCTCTATGACGCAGAAGCCTGGACAGTCTCAAGAGCAGATGAAGAAGTCCTTGGTCTTTTCGAGAGAAAAGTTCTGCGTTCCATCTTTGGTCCTGTTTGCGTTGATGGTTTCTGCAGAAGAAGATACAACCATGAACTGTACGGGATGTACAACGACATGAGCCTAGTCAGGCGTCTACGTATTCAGCGACTAAGATGGCTACACTGCTCCAGACCGAAGAGTCTTCGACTCCGAACCAGTGGGACAACGCAATAGAGGACGCCCACGAAACCGATGGCGCCAACAATTGGAGAAGGACCTCAACCAAATTGGTGCTCGTAATTGGAGACAGCTGGCTAAAGATCGTGCCAGCTGGAGAAGCTTGTTGACTGAGGCCCAGGTCTACCCCGGACTGTAGTGCCACTAGAAGAAGAAGAAGAATGTCGGCAATGCACAGCATAATAAGTCGTTGGCTTGTGAAACAGTGCAAAATAATGCATTCAGAGGGTTACTGTTTCAATTAATTTGACTTGCTTCATGTTTGTTTCGTCAGAAACTCTAATATGCATAAGATATGCATAAGAGTCTGACAAGAACCTACAGGAAAATGAAAACTTAACAACATAACTTAACAATTTTCGCAATTTTGCCACAGAACCTTTTTTGTCCTTAGATTCATCGTCCTTGAGCTGATGCTGAAACGCTGTGAGAAAGGTCAAGTTATGTTTTCTAGTCATTGCTCATCATCGGGAATTGAACTCCGACATAGCAGTCGATGCATATTCCTGTACTCACGCCACCGCGGCCACGCTTATCGGAAATTATACAGATTTCATCATTAAATCAATAAAACAATTTTCAAATGACAAATCTTTGGCGTTTTTATTTTTTTGAAATAACTCGTGTGTTTCTAGGACTTGATGGACTCACCCTTATCAACTTGCGCCACGGGGACTCCCTCAAGGGCTTCCAGCTCGAAAGTAACTCCTTAAATTGTAAGTGATGCCCAACTTACATGGATGTACGTACAAAATCAAATATAAGTGGTTTATTATGGCAAAGTTATCCGACTGCAATTTCTCGACACCCGACTACTCATGTCAGTAGACAATGGATTTGTTAAAGTATTCATACCCTCCAAGCACTTGAATCCACATCTCTCTCTCTCCTCCCCATTAATCAGGACTTTTGTGATCAATTTCCCTCAAAAGTGTCCTCACCCCCATCTAACGAAATTATTTCCACACCGGCACCAGCAACTGATTCTCAATTGGCACATCCAGCGCCCCAGGTCAGCCAATTTTTCAATTTACAATGCCCTCCCAATTGTGGCCAAATGTTATCCCAGTCGCAGCAGTCGCATATCTCCATGGCCGAGCACGTACTCAGCGCACTGCCTCATACTGTTCATTCCTCAGGACTATTTGCATAAATCTGTTCAAATTATAAGTTTCCACCAATCCGGGGGAGGGAGATGCGAATCTGTGTCCTCCGGTTCCTGGTCGCAGGCCGAACTTGAACCGCAGTTACATTACATTAGTCGGAGAGCCGAGCCACATCATACATGTAATGTAACACAACTCAGCCTCGGCCCCGGGGCATCGTCTTCCATTGCACCATCACCGCTATCGTGCCGTGGTTGGTTGTTCTGGCAACTGTGTGTTTGTGTCGGAGTGCGGAGCTGGGATTTGGCGAGAAATTTTTGAACCTAATTGAATTATTAGTGCAGGAGCGCATAGACACCGAAAGGTCTGGCATTCCCGGAGCACACAAGAGGGTTGCTGGAATGATTAATATCGGCATTGATTCTGCATGAGATTACAAGTGCGTCGCTGTGGCGGCGATAGTGGGTTTGTCCCCGGGGGCAGGCGAACTGAACGGCCTCAATTGGTGTTGGTCCTCTGGAATATTCATGAGACCGAATGTGAACGATCTGGCTCTGGTGGCCTTTTTTGCCTCTAAATCACACACCCATGCCGAGGCCGCTGAGGAACATCAACAGTAGCCTCAATGGAGCAGTTGTGTGTGAATCATTCGCGAAGCGCGGAATGGCTGATTGCTGGCGAATCCCGAGCGGTCTCTTCCGTTGGAGGTCCAGATACCGGCAAACTGGTTTTGCCCATCTTAATAAGGTGAAATGGATTAACTAAGTGTGACGGTGTTTGTTGTTTGCGGAGTCAAAAGGCCCATCACGAGTTAGAGTGCCAGTTCTTGGCTAGGAAATGATTGAGACTTAAGTTCAAGTTGTTTGTTATTCGCTTTTGATTCTGCGGTTTCCCGCTCGGGGAGTGAACTTTCGAAAAAAAACAGAAAAACTTGTTTGTTGTTTTTTAAGCATGCGTCAGCAGAATATTGGACAGTCCGCTTAAGGGACGGAGCAAAAGGTTCGATTAATCATATTTATAATCTGGAAAGCGGATTTCTATCGATGAAGAAATTAATTATTTATTAATTAGCTAGCGCTGGGAACAAGCAAATCGTGAAAGCTGAGCTTACATCAGAAAGGGTTCCATTCCGCAGATGTTGACACGTAAGGCGGTCGGAGCAAGAGTGATGATTTCCTATTAATTTAAGGGAGATAGATAAGAACCTCCAAAAGATACTAGATCCTAGATCCTCTAGTCCTTGGTGTATGGGATCGTGGAAGCAGTGGCCGTCGTGACGTACTCGACAGGTGCTTCAATTCCTTCCTTAATTCCAGGACACGAGCTAATTTCATAATGCACGGCTTAAAGCTTGATACAGGGTGACCGGACAAGGTCGATTTGAAAATAGACTTAAATAACCCAACAACAGGGTGAGACATAAAATTGATTCTGGCTTTATTGTGGACCTACATTCATGCCATTATGTATGGTTTGCTGGCAGTACTCTATGCGGTATGTCGAATTTTTGATGACTCGGTCCAAAACCGTTTCGAATATTTGCCTCGAGCTCATCCAAAGTAGTCCGATTATTAGCATAAAATAAGAACAGGGCAAATAATCGAGTCAAGTATCAAGTTGTCCTTTACAACATCGAGCGTTGCGTCGTTTGCATAGTATTTAGCACCGTCTTGTCTTGTCTTGTACAGCTCGGATATATCGATGTTGAGCTCTGTCTTGGTTAACGCTGCCTCCTTCTTCATTTCGTATGGCCATAAACCGCACCAATCAATCTTTGTCACCAATATGTATGACAATGCTAAATTGCTGAAACAGCTGAATTGATCGGCGCCGAATCGACATTTCTGAGTCTTCTTCGCCCCTACATCGACTATGATTTTATTATTTCGCATCAATCTCTGTCTGGTTGGTGGCTTCAGTTGCAAAAGAGTATACTCACGCTCAAAGTTTCCCACGGTGCGACGGGTGATATTGCGTATTTAAAGGGTGATATTTTAGCTATTATCTTTTTGGCAACACTGGTTTAAACAGCTGACGCACGTTTCGTGTTTTGTTTCACTGTGTAATTTAACCATGAATCGTCTTACAAACGAACAACGCTTGTAAATTATTGAATTCTATTATCAAAATGCGTGCTCTGTTAAGAAAGTTCATCGAGCGCTTCTTCCATTTTATGGTCAGCTCATTTTTGGCTCAATGGGTACGTAAATAAGCAGAATTGTCGATTTTGGAGTGAATATCAGCCAGAAGCATTGCAAGAGCTGCCAATGCATCCAGAAAAAGTCACAGTTTGGTGCGGTTTAGGGGCTGGTGGCATCATTGGACCGTAAATTACTTCTTCAAAGATGATGCGAATCGTAATGTAACTGTGAATGGTGAGCGCTACCGTGAGATGATATCCAACTTTTTTTTGCCCAAAATGCAAGAGCTTGACTTGCATGACATGTGGTTTCAACAAATGTTAAAGCTCATGTCTATACAAGCTATACAAGCCGCTTCAATTAAGACATTGGAAGACAACATTGAAGCATTTATTCCTGAGATACCGGCCGAAATGTTGGCAAGAGTATGCCAAAATTGGACTAATCGGATGGACCGTTTGAGGCGAAGTCAAGGTCAACATTGAAATGAAATAATCTTCAAACATAAAATAAATTATATGGACTATCGATTCAAATAAAGATTTCATGCATTTTTCTTGCATGACGGTCATTATCCAAATTGCATGAACATAGGTGAGAACTGGTACAAAGACTAAATTGATAACCTACCGCATTACAGACCTTCCAACTTGTTTTTAAATTAACCCAGCTTGGCCAATCCCATAGGAAAGCTCAGCATTACTCCTCCTATTAATTGTGAAGAAGACCCGAGATAATTAAACTTCTTCACCTATTTCAATGGAGCTCCACTAACATGCAGAGTGCACTGAGCAGGCGTTCTGGAAATAACCATAACTTCGAACTTGTCCAAGTTAACCTTCATCCCAGCATCACCACATGCGGCCACAAACCTATTGAGTGCCCTTTGGAGTGCCATCTGGGAGAATAGCATACTCTCTCAATGTGAGACATTTTTCATCTCCGCTGCATTGCAATATCCACTCCATTTATGTATAATGAAAAGGAGCCGTGACAAGACGCATCCTTGACCATAAACCCGATCGCAGCTGCTATAGTTTCTAACCATCAATCCCATATTCATCCAGAGCACTAGAGTTTACATCGAGAAAGTCGATCGTATGCTTTTTCCAAATCTAAAAAACAGTCTTCTCGGGTACCATTCTCAAAGTGAAAAGCTGGTCGGTTGTACATCTGCCACACTGGTCATCCCCCATCCTGGACTCGACCATAGTTGTAGAACGGGCGTCCGACACCTTAGCGTAGGCTTGCCAGGGGAGACTCAAAATATATATGCCCCCTAAAAGATGTAGTCAATTTTTGAAAAAATGGGCAATCAAACAACACTTTGATGTCTCATCGCGGTCTCAGGCCACATTGTCTTTAAACATTAGTCGGATACTTCTGAAACTTGCAATAATTGCATCATTAAGGAACATTGAAAATAGCAGCGGACCGAGAATAGTCCCTTGTGGTACACCACTTTGAATAACACACAACGAAGCGAATTTAGCTTAGCTTGAACGCGGTTAGTAAGGCAATAAAAGATGAATTGGGTGCTCAGTTGTGATAAAGACTGCAGACTGCTAGTTGTCCCATTCTAATCACATCAATATATCTGCGAGTCCAGACAGAAACCATAAACAAAGCTGTAACACAGCCGAGAAATTGAATAGAATCTGCTACAGATGCAATGCCCTTCATGAACATTTTATTTTTGACCTAGAATCTAACTCATTCTCTCATTCAGTTTGTCTGATTATTGAGAGCTCTTTGCCACAACAAGGTAGAATGTGCTTTCACCGTATCATCACAGGTGATTGCCCGATTGCCAGCCCCCCAATGACAGATCTGCCACTTTACATAGTGCGTCGTAAATTTCCAGGGAAATTCCGCTCTCCGCTGAAGATGCTTTCATTAAAATTGTTATCTTCGCATTATATGCCAAAACAAAAAGCCCATAAATCTTAACTAAGACCCGACGGAAATTAGTCCAATCTAGCAGCGGCTGCGTTAAACCACGTAGCCCTAGTCCGAAACCGGTTTGCTTGCCTTTCCAGTCGACAAGTGGAGGCTTCAGAGAGATGACGGAGATTGATTGTAAACAAAAAGAAGAAAACACTGTCTTACATCACCCTGCGTACGATTATTAATTCATTTCTGATTACACGCTATTCGGCAGACCAGCAATAAGCAGAAAAAAAAATGCCCAAAATCTATCGCCAGCACATTCATTAAGCCTCCATGCCACGGTGAGGAGCACACGACACGCGAAAAAGTATCGACGATCTAAACTGGAATTCCCAGTTTCAATTGTGTGCAAACGATCTTCACCGCCTTGCGGGCCATAATGCCACCACCATTCACCATTCTCGCGAGTCGTTGCAGCCAACTCCAAATAGCCCACAGAATAGAGCTGCGAATATCAATTTTTAACGATTTTATATGCAAATTGAAATTGCCGCATAGCTGCACAGCGCGCGAATGCCATTGCAGTTGCAATAATTTAGCACTCTCGATGCATGCATACGCTCGCGGGCATGGCGGGCGAACAGCGGGCCCAGCAACTGAGCCGGGTTCAAACGAATTTAACTATCTAGCTGGCACCTTGGGCTGGTGCTGTGCAAATATGGTTCGGATTGGAGGCTCGGGAGGTGGGAGCGATTTTTATAGCGCCCATCACTCTCACATGCTCCCAGCGGACGTGGTGGTGGTTGCTGCAGCAGCTTCCTGCATCCTAGGCAACAACAATGGAGAATGGAGCGCGCGCGCATATCTGCCGGTCGGGCTTATTTATTCGCTAATAGGAGATCCTTTAACAAATTGACCGAAATTGTGCGCATCTTTTATGCATGCAGTGCGCCCGTGAGGGAGATGGTTGTTAGCCGAATGAGCGCGCTTTGTCCTCGGTGATGAATGGGCCATGAATCCATGTGGTGTCTAGGTGGTTGGTGGTTGGTGGTTGGTGGTTGGCTGACTTGAGTGCTGAGGGGCCATTTAAGTTGATGTATTTTTGATTGAGTTAGAGAGGAGATAGAATGCTTTATCTGGCAGTTTGAATTGCTAATGGAACGTTGATAGGTGGGCTGTGACTGGGTGGCCTGCCCGCCGGCGGAGTTGGTGCAGGCGCCAATAATAGTCGCGTGGGAAGGTGGCAAGTGACAAATAGCTTTCCGGTGCAATTTCGTCTCATCATGCGATGCGTTTAAATTCAGGCAACTGTTAGGCTCGTTCGCGTGTGGTCTCCCGCTGATGTTGCCAGCTATTGAACCGGTAACGTGATGGTCCACCGGAGCTGTTGAGACAATTACCGACTTAAGACTTGAGTGGCAAGTCGCCCCGGGCTTGGGGGATATCCCCTCGGTGATTATCCAGTCGATTCTGCTGCCAACCGCGAGCCCGACTCTGATTGGGACTAATGAGTGGAGCTCATTGCTTCTGCAGACCTGAAAACCAGTTCCTTGCACAGAGCGGCTAATTGAAATAAAATTGCGCATTTTATGAAGTGTTTGGCTGTTGAAGACGCCGATGTTAGTTGGAGCGATGATAAATTGGTTATTAGACGTGGTTGCCGGTATGAACTCAAGAACAAGAATTCAATTAAGAACTCAAATGCGAAGAAATGTGGGTTCTTCTTTTGCAAAACAAATCGTAGATTTAACAGGTAGGAGAGTTCGTGTTGCAGGGGTACACAAAATGGCCGCTTTTATGATGGATGTTGATTAGAGATGCTTCTGTGTTGTAAGTTCGCAAACGTTAGTGGCCACTGAGCTTCATTTGGCTGCTTAATGGATTTTCAAATCGCGTTAACCTTAGCGAAGTTCAAGTACAAATCGAAGGATTAGAGAATAAACATACAACGCCTAGGAATGTGTACCGGCAAATGAGTTGAATCTATTAACGTATATAGCCACTGAGGCACGCAACGCTTAAAAAACAGATTGGTGAAGCTAACACTCTTGTTATGGCAAAGCTTCTTCCAATAGGATACATTTTAAGTAATGGTTGTTCTTAATTCGATTGGATCACGAGCACAATAACTCAATGGTGAATGAAGTCATTTTGGTGATTGAATCCCTCCTAGGGCTGAGCATAGGCTGATGTTGGATAGATTCTATTTCTTCCTCATCTCTGCAATCGTTGTGTGGTATGGTCAGTCGCGATGAGTGGGTGCCTGTGTCGCAGCAACCGGAAAGGACTCTTATTAACGTTCACACTTTCATGCGACTAAAGCTCATCAGTGATGTTGATCTGTTTTTGCTCAGCGTCCGCCGATTTCCATACCAAGCCAACGCGCCCTGGATCTATTTTGGGCTCCGTCTGCTTCTTCTTATGGAGCTAAGCGGTGTTAGTCCGTATTTAAATTAACCCACCTCAGATCCATTTTTCGCAAGACTGTTTCCTTTGATGCCAGTGTGTCCTGGTACCCATGCTTGCCAAGGATATTTCACTGAATGCGCTGTCTGCATAACAGATAGTTTTTCGACTTCAAGATGTCTAATGGCTTTTAATGTCGCTTGGCTGATGGAAATCGATGTCTTGGCTATTTTGAGTTCTACCAGCGCGAGTGCTGCTCCGTGTATCGCAGCCAATTCAGTTTAGAAGACGCTGCAGTCGTCTGTTAGTGCCAGGGATTTCTCGAATGGGTCACAGAAGATCCCCGAGACTGTACGCGTATTCGTTTTTGATCCGTCAGTGAGCAGACAGCGTTGAATCGCTAAAAGTTGGAAAAAATCCTCTGGTATGAATGAAATCCGGTCAGAAATGCTGAAGGCAATGGGTGAAGAGGGAGCTTTATTTCTCTCTTGTGTTTTGGCATTTGCTGTGGTTACTAGCTACAGACAAATTATTAGCAGATCTTCAAAGATCTAACCACATCACCGTTGGTTATGCTGATGACCTGGCGATTGGTATTAGGGGCAAGGACGACACGACAGTATCTTGGGTAATGCAAAGTGCACTACTACCTAGTTATATAATGGTGTAAACAGAAGGATTATCGATCAATCCCTGTAAAAGCGTTCTAGTGTCCTTCTCAAGGAGGACACGAGTCGACCTTGAACCAATAATAATAGACAATATCACAGTAGTACATTCCAGCGAGGTCACATATTTTGGAGTAATCCTGGACAAATGACTTAACTGGAATTTGCATATCAAGTCAGCCATAAAGTGTGCTACCAGAGCTCTATGGGCCAGGAGACGCCAAAACAATACATTGGCTGTACACAATGTAGGCAAGATCCATTATCACATAAGCGGCAATCGATTGTTGGCCGAAAACATTCGAATAGACGACGGCAAAATGTTACAGAAGTTACAACGAATTGCATGCTGATAAGCTGACCAGGGCTGGCTCGGAATCTGCCATAGGTCTCGAACCGTACTGTAATGTCAACTGGACAGCAGATATAACGTATGGGAAAACAAACATCGACTAGACGTATGGGGATGGTCATAGGCAATCAACACAATTAATCAGACATTATTCCTTTAAGAGAATCAGCAAAGAAAATATAGGAATGCTAACGAACTTTCTTACTGGCCACTGCGGCCTGAAGATGGCTAGACATCATTGACAACTTCGCCGAGGTAAAGGTCACACGAGATATCTCAAGGCCTTACTCATCAGAAGTTATACCCAAGCGCAACCAGGCGAGTTTTTGGACTTGGTCTAATTACCTCATGGTCGCCTACCTAATGTAATCGCATTTAAAACAAGCCTCGATAGTCGTGATGATGGGGACATTCGTACCACGTGCCCAGAGGATGAGTCATCCGAACACATTTTATGTGAATGTCCGGCACTTCTCTGGTTAAGGAAACGTATTTTCCATATGAACATACTCACTTCAGTGGAACTAAAGAGATCCACTACAAAAGACTTGCTGACTTTCATAAGGGAAGTAGTACGTCTTTTGCATTAACTCCAAGCCATCGATATAATAGACCTCGTCGGTAGCGGTGTCGCTGCCCTTACGGCAAGGGTTGTACAAGAGGAAACAAAAAAAATATTGTTATGAGAGCAGTTTTGACCGGAGCAACAGCATCGTTACACTGTTGTCATTACATGTCATTACATTTTGTGAATGTGGACCTTGCACTGATGGTAGAGTTTTAATGATTGTTTCCATCTGTCCTCCTGGATCACAGCCATCGCATTGTGTTTTTCGCTCGTCCCCCTTCCCCACTTAGCGGGACTCCTAACAAAAATAACAAATCGTCGTTTGATAGTTGAGAGGAACACCACTTCTCACCGCCAGCATTTCCTGTTCTAACGATACCTCACCCCAAACACTCGCACCTTGCACAATCCCAATTCATATCATCAACATTTCCTGCACGAGTCATAGCCTAGCAAAAATCATGTCAATTTTGTTAGTTTTAAGATACGTTCATAAAAATCAGTCGATTGTAGACTGGAAGAGAAAACACAAGTCAATTAACTTATATACATCTTTTGAGGTTCAGCCACATTCGACCTAGAACCACGTTGTATGCTTCTCGGAACTTTATGCGCTTAGTATAGCTAAACTATGGATTTTCCTATTCGGTGAAGGAAAAAAAGTAATTTTATCTTGAAGTTAGTCGCTCTCATCGTCGTCTTCATCGGAACTGCTACTAGGTGGTGCTACTCGTACTTCGGAAGCCTTTAACAGGGCAATACATTCTTGAGGTAGTGGGTTCCTTTTTCTATGGGGCGCTGTAATACGACTCAAAAGATATGGATCTGATGATATTAAAAACCTGTTTAATACATCTTTATTCGTATTTTTTCTGGAAGATTTCCGGCTAAAATGCTCTCGAAATCGTTTGTATTCATTATTGCTCGCTTCTTGGGCTTTCTCGGTCAATTGACCAAGTGACAGTATACAGGCTTGAATTATCTCTTTTGAATGTATCAGAAGTTTATGTATGCCTGCAGGCATGTGGTGCCATGAGTAATGTGCTAGATATATGTTTTTTGTTTCATTGACATAGCTTGTTAACTTGTCTGCATCAATATCACACGATATTGCTTCGAGTAAAATTCAGAAATGGCAGATCAAATCAATTCTGGTGCCTGTTATATCCGCGCTCAGCTCCACGTTTCTAAACAATGTTCGCGCTGTGTTACCATCCTTCGTATTGCCTGCTACTTGCTTTGGCATGTCAACTAACAGTCCCATTTCATCCCGAAATCGTTCTTGAATGTGGCTTTTCTTGTTCGCAACAAAACTTTTTTTTCATTCGATTTTGCTTGCCAATTCTTAATGTCTAACTTGTAAGAAATGTGTAATAGACATTCAAATGATCGAAGTCAAGAATGCAAGGGCAAAATCCCAAAGCTGTACATTTTTCTTCTTTACACCACCCGAGTTGTATTGGTACATAAATAAATAATTGTTAATTATTTGAGCTATGTTAAGTCACAAAATAAAAAAAAATGTGTGGGGTGCGCTGAGCGCAAAATGTCTCAACGGATTCTGGAAGTATATAGTCCGGAGAAGGTAATAAATAACATCTCGAGGCGGCTACACGCGGATACATTTTGAAAACTCTTCACAAAGTTAGAATATAAAAAAAAACGGATAATTATAAGGCCTTCAAGCAAATCGGTAATTACTACCATTTGCTGAGGTCGTACAAGGTTCAAACTAACCAAAAAGATTCTACAACAGGCAAGATTTGGAATTGGAAAAAAATTAGAAAAATAGCGCTACTACTTACTTCACACGCACACGGAGAATTTGAGTCCCATAATGCAACTAATGTTTTACATTTCTCTTGCTCAAAAATGATTGCTGTTTGCGATGTCATAAATGACCTGTTTTTTGATATAAAAATTCGGACTACTTTGATTTTTGAATTAAGTTCCGCTAGATTCGCAAAATAACACACTGTGTGTCGTGAGCAACATTAACATTATTGATCACAAATAGCTTCCGTCTGATTATCTTATTATCACTAACTAGGCTCGATAGCGAAAACTTGAACTTGAATTTCTGGACAACCGAATTAGACATATGTAGTTATCTCTCCTATCTCACGCACAGTGAGATAAAAGTTAACACACAGATGCACGTAATTAAATGCATCCATCCGTTGGCTTCCCAAGTGTCACATTCATTTGTGAACTCCACATCAATAATATCTTTCGACCGATCTCGTTACTTTTCTCACGACATCAAGGCAACCCGCTTGTGTGAGAATCAACAAGAGGGAAGTCGTAAAACGTAAAACCGCGAAATCTCCATAAGATTTGACTCAAATGAGATGACGATCTGATTTCCCAGAAACAAGGCCTTACTTGTTGTTTCAACTCAACAAATTCTGTAAAAAACAATCAGAGCCTAACTTTGAATAGAAAACAAAAATAATTGAAAACCTGCTTCGTGATCAAAGTCGATACAAATGCCCTACGTGTTTACCAAATCCCCATCGTTCTCCATCTCATTGCAAAGAAGCTTCAGTTGTTTATATAATCGGATCACAGAACCAGATACTGTACCATAAGCCGCCATCTACGATTGTAAAGCACTGCCGCTTGACCTTGAATGAATCTCCAAAACATTTTATGGCTTTTGTCTGCCACAGAGAGTGGTACAAGCGCCCTCAGTTGGCCTCGGTAATAACCCGCACAAACAGCACGTCACCTCTGCATCATCATCATCGTCGCGCAAGAAACCTGATCGGAGACACCATCTGAAATAATGACTCTAATTACCGGCACAGTGAGTGTGTGCTTGTCTGGAGATGGGATTATTTTGTTTTTTTGTGAAGTTTGTGGTCGTTTAATGCTTCAACGGTTGATTTAAGAACGTGCGATGACAGTGATTCACATGGAAATGCAATGAACCACATCTGGAATCAGTCAAGCCTTGGTGGTAACATTAAAATGGTAACGTTGACATTAAGGTGGAAGTATCTCCGACATTCATTGCTGATGCTTCATTCAGAGGGACCCAATTTGAATCATTTCATCGGTGGGCATTGTAGTGAAGCCGGTTATGTTTTCAAACAAGTTTTTTTTATATGGAGTCTCCTTATGGACACCTTGACTGTGAAACTTGATAATTCGGACTCCTTATTCCTGTTCGCAAGGAGGATCAACTGTTACTTGTAGACAGCAACCGCCACCAACCAGTAGACAACGACTAGAGGTAGACACATTCAGCGAAGCAATCATTATATAAGATGACGCTGTAAAAAAGCGAGCTCATTTTGTGAAGTTTGCGAAATTATTAAAAGCAGGGAAGAGCCACTGGTTTTCAAAAGGAACAAGAAGGAGCAGGAGGAGTGCACGATCGAGGAAATAGAGAAGTGTTATTGCTGGTATGGTGTTCGAAAGGATAAAAGTATTGTTCAATGGGTATAAATCCACAGCTATTTATTCAAAATCAACATCGGCCCTTAGAATTTAACCACCCTTTAGATATCAACAACCATCCTAACGTAGTAACCAGGAACCTGAGAACAATCCCTGGACAACGCTACCTTAAGGCGCTATATCTGCTAAGGGAGCATTGTACAAAATTGCAAAAAAAATCTGTTTGTTCATAATAAAAATATTAAATCACTTAAAAAATGTAAATTAAACTCTTACCAATCGCTACTTCTTTGGACTCCAGAGGCAGCAGAGTATTGGAGCAATTTCTCAAAGAACCAAGATGACATTACTCAAAATCTTGATAATGCTTGTCCTTATGTACGGCTCAGAACCTTGGGCAATCTTAAAAGCGAACGAAGAAGTGCTTAGGGAGAAAAGTTCTGCGTTCAATCGTCGTCTGGACCATGTATGGACAACGTAAACGGAGAAGGATCTTAGCCAACTTGGCGTGCCTAATTGGTCGGAGCTGGCTAAAGATCGTGCTAGCTGGAGGGGCTTATTGGTTAACGACTGAACCGTAGTTTTTCAGAAGAAGAAGGGATCAAAACGCCTCTCCCAGTTCATTTTCCTATGCTCTCAAATCGTGTGTGATGATGACCACAACCTACGCCAAACAGGGACTTCTTGTGGATTAGCGTCTCCCAAACCCTGTTTTCCTCTAGTTCTTGCATCAGTTGGATTTGAAAGGATATAATCCGGATCAGTTTCAAGCTGTTATTCTGAACCAGGCTACTTAGTGACATCTTTGATCCTCTTTGATTTACTTTTTTATAAACATTTATTAGCCGCTGGCATCTGGAAGATTGTTGCTCGTTGCATCCTCGGTCATTTGTGTCAAGTCCCTTGTTCCTTCCTGCTTTTCAATGATGCGTCTAAAATCAGTGCTATTTTCCACTCAAACTTCTAATCCAAGCCTGTTCCACTTTAGCATTCAATGCTCGACCGTGAACCAACGCTCACACCTCACAGCAGACCAGCGCCGGCACACAAAAGACCTGAACAGCAAAAGCACCTAAGTCTTCGCTTATCTTCACTTGAATTACGATCCTTTTGTCTGTCCTAATAGTTTTACACCTCCCCACATATACCACGCGTCGCCTCCTCAGACGGGACCCTCTCCTCCTCGACCATCCACGCCCCACACCCCACACTCATCCCAGGATAACACATAAAAGTTAAATAACTTTGAGGCAAAAATTACACAAATATACTTATCAGCCGGAACCCGTTCCTTTGTTGGGGGGTACGAGTGTTTTACCGAGTGCACGAGTGTGTGCGCGGTTGAGAAATTATGAGTCTGCTCCCCGGAAGGCATGGGTTTCAACACCCAGCTCAGCGTGCTGTGAAAACGCCAGGCACGACCTTTTCTCCGGCTCCAGAGCGATTAAATCCGCAGATAATCACCGAAAAGTGTGTGTGCGGCTTTTGTCTTTCGCCTCTCGATGGCAAAGAGCGCGCAACAGCACCACTCGCACGTCGCACTCCACACTCCACACACAAGATTGCCGCAAAGGACATCCAATAATAAAGTTGACTCCTGACGGCGAATACCATAACCCATTCATTTCATATTTGGTCTGGTCGTAGCTCTGGTCCACCGCAGCCAAGCCGCGTGTGTGTGCGCCAGTGACAGTGGCAATCGCGCGGTACAATGTTCACCGCGATAAGAGGCTAATAGAATTCAACTTATCCCCGTTAAGAGGGCACCATGTGTATGAGGACGGGCGGCAAGTGATCCATTTGGTTAGATTAAAATTCATATGCAAATCCGGGGTGGCAGTGGCTGATACACTGGCCACGCTGCCGCTGCCGCGGGAAGGGTTGAACCGAGAGCAGAAAAATCAAATTGAAATCATCCCCGGGCGAGTGGTGTGATGGCGTGGCGACCCAGGAAGTCGCAAAGCCTCCTAATGGGGGTTTGGGGTTAATTACAACATTTGGCCAGGTCGTTGAAGATAAAACTTAATCGCTAATAAATTTTGAATATGCCTGCCAAGTCGGCAGAGGCCACTGGACGACGTACTGGGAATTAAACCGAAAAATAACAAAAACCCCAGCAGTGGTTGCTGTAATTAGGGGTGCAGACCAATTGGTACTTGGGCTGTGGTCATGTGCATGGTCGAGATATTAAGACATTCAGAGGGTGCGACTGAGTTAAGTACAAATTGCCGCACGATGTCCTACATTAGAAATGAATGTGAAAAGGGACGGCAGTGGGTTGAGTGTGGAAAGCGCTGCAGCACACGACCATTTGAGTTGCGATTCTTTGAATGATGTTCAAGCAGCATCGAGTTAAGTGATTTGGAATCTGGGCACGCAATCATTGTGTGTCAAGTTGAGCGAAGGGGACAGAGGTCCATCTCTGAAGTTGACGGCGTGGGTCCAACGACTGACAAGAGGTGACACGGTTTTGAGTGTCCCCCACTCAGTCCTCTCGCAAAAAAGAGCGGAACCAATTTATCAAAATTCCCCCACTCAGTCGCCGGCATCGAAAGCACAAGAAGAACGACAGCAAGAAGGGCTCGTAGAATTGGATGACTTCATGAGTACCAACAAACAATTACTTCGGGTTTTTCCCAAAGAGCACAGGGTGACCGTGATCAACAACACGCACACACCCACCTAGCAACTGAACCTTCAGCACCTCAGCCGACAGAACCCGTCCCCTTGTGACAATAAGCCACTTGAACAGTCAAACTGAACGGACTTCCCCGGCTCTTCTTGGGTGCCCACTACTCACCGGCTTCGCCGCACTCACATACCCGATGGTACTAGTTTGGCAGCACACCATTATATCGACTAAATATGGCTGGAATTGCGTTGTTTGCTTTCTTTTATTTTGCCATTCCCAAAAGTTCCGTCCGTAAACAAAAACAAGCAAAATCGATGAAAAAAAAAGTCATCATATTCGCACTTCACACGTATAATTCTGTTGTGTCCCGCTGTGGGGGAATTACTCATCTCGCCATCTCAAGGCATCATCGGCCGAGCGTATATAAAGCCTGACACTCACAGCCGGCGCAGTGTGTGAGCTTGAATCTCTCAGTCGAAAAGGATTGTCCCTAATTTAACTCAAAATGCGATCATTTGCTGTTGTCTTTGCCTTTCTGGTGGTGATGCTTGCGAGCATATACGCCCAAGTGGTGTACATCGATGACGTTGCTGCGCCTGAGACCGAAACTGTTGCCGGCGTGGATCCGGATGCTGCGGAACGAGTGCGCAGACACGTCGGATTCGGATACGGCAGACCAGGCTTCGGCGGTGGCTATGGAGGATATGGCGGTGGCTTCGGCGGAGGAATCTACGGCGGTGGATTCGGCGGTGGCTATGGCGGATATGGCGGATACGGACATGGACACGGCCATCATCATCATCACCATCACGGCGGATTCTTTTAAATTGAGTCGAGTGTGTAACTAGAAGAAATAAATGTGATTTTGATTTAATTGAATTTGAGTTGGTTTTGTGATTTTTAAAAGAAACTGTGATCTACTGTAGAATGACAGTGGCATGGAGTCATATTGACTGAAAGTGCTGATTAAGTGACCGATAATGTCACACAGTGGCAAGGGAGTTTTTTTCTATCTGGTGTTCTACTTGTGGTGCCCTTCACTTTCCCTTGAAATTTGCAATCATTCAGCCTTCGGAAATATGTTGGTTCTTCGTCGCAGTGCAGTGCATTTATACCAATTCGGTCCAATTGTGTATGAGGTGGCAAATCGTGAAAAGTATGGAATTCGACGTCGTTCATATGCCCACCACGAGCAAGTTCGGTCGATTCGTTGAACCCAATAATTCAAGCCATTTTTCGAACACTCGAGCATGCATTTCGACGGAAACGGCCGCAATCTCTTGTTCGATATTGGCTCTGAGCTCCTGTAACGACGGCGGCTTGTTGGCATAGACAAATGCCATAACGTAGCCCCATAATGAGAGGAGGTGTTAAATCACATGATCTAGACGGCCAATCGACAAGTTCATTTCTCTATACAACACGTTCATCGAATTGGTTTTTCCATAATTCGATTGTCGCACTAGCTGTGCGATTTGTTCCACAGTCTTGCTTAATCCACTCACTGACGTCTAGTCCATGCAATCGGTTAAAGAATTAATATTGCAACATGTCCTTGTATCGATCGCTTGGGAACGTCGTTTTGCATTTGCGAAGGTAGCTTCAACGGCAGCAATATTACCGGCACTTCGATAAACCCGTTGCCTCACTGACACGGGAACCAAGCAGCAAAAAATATACACTCAAATTTATTTACTGAACTATGAATTGCAACTGTCAACTGGGAAAAGAACAGAAATTGGCGTTAAAGCCTTTAAAGTTACGGCCACCGATTCAGAATTTTGGTAGCGATTTAATTCACTAACTTTAACAAATGTTTTTTTTAATGAATGGTCTGACATTGACAGTTTGGCTTAAGAGTGCGTTCACAGTGTAAGCTCCAAGTTGACAAGTCCCAGTGAAGAAATACATCTATTACTAAGAGCTTGATAGTGTTCTTGGCCACCGCGGCAAGAGATTCGAGAATGGGGTTCCTGCCTATTTGATGGCTCAACGAGCACAGAAGTTATTCAAAATTTCACATTCTGCTGCATCGCTACAGATAGCCTACCCTATCTATCAGAGCTCCTTATACTTGTAGAGTCTCTCTTGAGAAGATCGTTCTTTCTTGTTATAATCGCTTATTCGCGTATTGAAATAAAAGATTTAAATAAAATAACACGAGACTTAACTTCAAGGAAGACCTTATTTTATTTCTCAAATCAAGATGGGAACTTCAGCTGGGAACGTTCATAAATGCGTTACATTTTGTTAGAAGCAGGCCAAGTCATCCCTGCACATCAGGCTCTGCTCTACATTGGCTCTTTGAGTTAATGTCTGCTTAGAAAACATTAGCTACTCTTAGTCTTAGCCAGGGGCTCTTAATATACACTCAATCATCGACTATTTACTGCCGCATCTTCGCTGTGGCTTAGTGGGTAGAAACGTCGACCCCTGACACGAGAATTTTTCATATTTCACGGCACCACCTCTTTGGAGTCTCTGACAATTCACTCGTGAGAGAACAATAGGAAGCGCAACACGAGTGGTATATGCTCGGCACAGGTCCATCTCAGACATACAAACAGGTGATCTGATAAAAACGAAAGAAACAAAATTTAAATAAAACAACAACGCTCTGAGATATAACATTGATTCTTTCTGAGACGGCCCATTATTCAAATTACCGCCTCAGTTTCGTCCTTCAAACGGTAGGTCCAATATGTGCGGCGTTATTGCGGCAATATCGTCTCGAATGTTGAATGCGTTGGTCTAAATCTTGTGGATTTTGTTAGCTCCAGTGGAGGGAATTTAGCTTGTTGACAAACCCGGTGAGCGAGAAATGGCCCCCGACTAAGAAGATGAATTGTTGGCCAAAATCGGAATCTCCAGCCAACATTTCCAGTGTCCAATTCGAGAACTCATCGCGATGCCTGTGGTCGCCCGGCTCCAGAGTCCATTCCAGTGGAGGGAATTTAGCTTGTTGACAAACCCGGTGAGCGAGAAATGGCCCCCGACTAAGAAGATGAATTGTTGGCCAAAATCAGAATCTCCAGCCAACATTTCCAGAGTCCAATTCGAGAACTCATCGCGATGCCTGTGGTCGCCCGGCTTAAATTCATGCTTCAGCGCCCTCTCTTACGAATGTAAGGCCCAAATCCAATAACAAAATAAGCCATATTGATTTGCTGGCAATCTAGAAAGCAGCTGATTGTTGCCGAATGGACATTCATCCGTCTTCTTCGATACTGGCTGGCGGCTATGTTCTCTTCACTGTGCAGCAATCTCTGCCTGGTTAGTGGCTTAAGGTCCAAAGGAGTATGCTCAAACTTTTCCACGGCGCGACGGATTGCCTGCACACCATTGCCATTGCCTGAAGTCATGTAATCGACCATATTTGCGTATTGACAACTGACCCGGAAATTCGATAATATTTGTTAGCAATTTTCAAGTGTGGAACTATGTACGATGAATTGCCAAACCTTACAGAATACTTTGACAGCTGAATGGCATTGCTAACTTCGGCTTATCGGCTGCTTCTGAAACATAACAAGTAGAAAAACTATCAATGCTAGCTGGTCTTCCTTTACAAACTTCGGAGTATCTCGAACTGTCTCTGCATAGACTCGTGTCAAAGACATAAGCGTAATCTGCAATTACAACAAGGTCACAGATTAAATGTTCTTCACCAAGACTGGGTGGCTCTTCGGCCCGAGGTCAACCTGGGCCCAGATACAGCAACTATCCCCATCCCCAGTTTCCCATTCAAACAACTCCACCAACGTCTGTTTAATGCAATGGTACACGCATTTATTTATCGCTTATCAGCGAACTTGTGGAAGACAATAGAACAATTCCCTGACTGCTTGATCTAATAGGCCAGAAGACCGCCGAAAATTGTCGCACGACGGAATTAGCCACAATTGAGATGACCAATTGAACACATTTTGCCATCACGCTACCCTGGAAGGGCACCGATCTAATCGGTGACTCAGATATCGCATGTTGCCCTTAATTCGCTCCCATTATCTAAAGAGCATCATTACAAACATTTCACAGTTTCCACTTCTCGGTGGAACTTGTAAGCCTACTTCGGACCATAATCCAACACACAGAAAATAAAACTTGCTTAAGGGTCCGCTTACTCAAGAAACCAATGCATCGCAATGCAGTTGCCAGTGAAAACAAGTTTTCCCCACTTGAACCAGTTGCATTACCTCATTATTTGCTATTCATTCACGGGATGACATTGCAAGCAGTCAGTTGGCCTTGTACCAAAAACAAACCTCAGGAGGAGATCCCCTACCCGTGGTACGTGTCCGGAGATGTGAGTCTCACTCCGTGCTTTTGTGTATATTGACTGGAATTCATTGATTCTGTATTTAGTCGTTTTTCAAGCTCACCAAGTGCTTCCATATTTGTGTTTCATTATTTGTCAATGGAGATGGTGTGTTTGTTTGCGAATGCGTAACTCTGTGGTGGTCAAGAACCTAATTCACTTAGTGACAGTGTTTCGCAATTTTGATGTGATTTCTGTGTTGTTGGAGTGTCAACTGAAGTTGCTTGTCTGGAGCTGGAAGGCGTTTCAATGAGAGCAATTATTTGCATTATTGCTGCCGTCTTAGCTCGAGACCAAAAATTGGTTCATTGTTCTCATGGGTTGTACACATGCTATGTTCATGCCCACGGTCGCAAAAAATACCGAAACCGGACCACTTCCATGCTAGCATAAGAATTGACCAAAGTTCTCCATACAATTCACGAATAATGGATGAAAGGGATTTTTTGGGTGATAAACCAATAACGGCTTTATGTTATTAAATACAATAGCTCCAAGTGGAATTCGTACACCCTCCTTAAACATGGGATAAAAGTCAGTTTTTTTTATTACAAATATAAATATTTGTCTTACTAATATAAACACTAATTGGACTCAATTACAACAACTAAAAAACGTACAAACCTGCTAAACATTCACCTGAAAAAAAGACTGCTACAGTAAAAAGTTATATTATATTTTCTATTTTCCTTAACGCATTGTAATCGTTTTGGCATTTATGAAACCAATTGTTTTTGAATACTGTATAATATCAGGTTTGGTTCCACTTTACACAGTCTTTTAAACTGCTGTACTAAATAGGGCCTTATTTGTACAATGAAATGTAGTTTTGACCAGAGATGAAGTATTATGAAGTACATGATTTCTGGTTTTGACGATTGTGGTGAAGTTTCTACTACATTTCGGTAACTGTGCCAATGTCATATGCGTACATAAGTACATTATGGATCCTTTATTTGGGATACTGACTGAGTAGTGTATTTTTCCCAATTTACCCCACTCCAACTCAATGTTGCATGAGCGATTTCAGACAACACTACTAAATTCATAAAATCATACAAATTTTGGAAATACTTTCTTGTTAATCTGAAAAAGTAGAGTACTCTTTTTATCCGAGTTTGAGGTGAATTTAGTTCTAATTTGTTTAGTTGCGTTGAGATATTTTTCCTATATTAACTCGTATAAAGACTGACTCCTTTAACTTTTTAATAAAAAAAATTCACTCCTATCCCTCGTACAACTACTCTTTGTTTCTTCATGTCATTACAAATTTTAAGGTTGGTGTACAAGCCACTGTATACATTGAAGCAATTCAATTTTTTTTTCCTAGGATACCAGGAAGCATGAGCAAATGATGGAATACGCCATGGCTGGGACCATTTGGATAAAAATGGCGTGCTTCACCCTCAAATTGGACATTCGGCTTTTCGCGCCCATCTCCGTTCGACTACAAGGAAATCATACGCTCTTGCTATCGGAGGACTTCACTCAGGATTGGGAAGTCGTGTATGAGCCGGCACAATAATATGATGTTGTGGTGACCCACAACAAACACCATTCACGAACATATCCGTGGAGCTGCGGGAATTCACCACACTCCTGACTTATGTCAGAGTCAGTGTCAGTTGACTTCACGCGCCTTTTATTTCTCTCTCTCTTTGGATCGAGCCGTGGACCCATTCGGATGCCATCAGCAGCTTTCTGATTTTCGGACAGTATTATACATATATATATCTTTTGTAAACTCTCAATAATGCACATGGGTTTTCTCACGTGCTTTTCACTACCACAATATGGGTTAAACGCCTGCCAGTACCTATTCAAGGTGAATATAATGTCTCATATTATCGATTTTGTAAAGTGGGAAGTAAAGTGCGTTTCATTTTTAACTGTCAAACAAAGTTGCGAAAGTATTTTCAATTGATAAATCAATGCTCGCCATTTCCATATCTAAAATTTGTTCATGTAAATGTTGACCTCAATAACGTTTTAAGTGCTCCATAGGGTGTGTCCATTTTTGACTTACTTTTTCGAGCATATTCTGACAATCGAGCTGTATTCCAAGACTTCAATCAGCACTGGCTTTGACGTGTGATCTCGACGTATTGCCATAAAAAATATCTGAAAGCGTCAAATCGCACGTTGCAACCAGTTTACCGCTCCAAAATGAGAGACAAAAAATTCACCGACATCATTTCCTAATTGGTCAATCGATTCGCGTGATGAGTGGCATCTAGCACCATCTTCCGGAACACATATGTCGACCAGTATCAGCTCATGCGTGAACGATAACAGGCGGATTGTTCTCACGATCTTGTTTGAGCTAATATGGACCACTGATTCCACCACAGTGGACCAAAAACTCAAAGTTTTATGAAGACAGGAACCGGAAATATTCATATCCATTCCTTGTCCAATTTCCGCATTTTTTCTAGACGACATCAGACGTTGGTCACTTTCTCCTTCGTATCACCAGAAGGCAAAGGTTGTCGAGCTACAATGCCAGGGAACCTGTACAACCTGATTTTATCATGTAGTACATTATGTTTCACAAGACGGGGAATAGTAGATATTTGCTAAAACATTGTTTTAATGTAGAACTGAATGAATTTCTGTATCTAAGGTTGGTATTGCTTAGTTCAATAGATGAGTACACTTATGTTGCTATTTGCCCTATTTTGTTGGTCTTGTGATGAAACATTTTGAGGATACAGTTGTGACGAAAATGTGATAGAAATCTCCATAGAGATTGGATTAAACTGATATCATAAACTTCATTTTTCACATTGAGTACATATGAATATGTACGGCATCCAGCTATCTGTTTCCACATTTTCTTGTAATGGCGTCCTTGCGCCTTTGAAAATGACCTTGGCAAATGAAACACAGACAAACATTCCTTCCACACAATATTTTTGATATTATCCGACTGTTAAAAATTGAAAAAAATATTTAAGGTTGAAGTTCGCCTTCTTCTTCTTTAGGAGATGCTACAAGCTGCGTGGACTTGGGACTAGCTTTTGATGCAAACACTCACGTTGGGTTTGTTATCACTCTCGAAAGGATGACAAGGACCTACAGCTGTATGCTCATTAGAGATTACGAGAAGAAGAGTCTTCCAATAAAAATATCAGAGCATTAGCCCTTTCAAGAGAGATGGTGTCTTGAAAATGAATGCTGTTGTTTCTGATAATGAACCGATTTTTCGTTGATCGTAAACATTTAAGTCGAACATAACTGTGAAACAGCTTTTTTTAAATGCAACCAATCAACTTCGATTTCAAATGACATTTTCGTTATTTTTAATGTGGATTCCATAGATGGCGGCAATCACAGATGGAAACGAAAATATTCGAAAGAAATGCTTCTTGCCATTTGCAACTTCCGTAGTTGGGATTGCACTCGATGCGTGCATTCCTCCGAATTAAACAATGCTCGGAAAATAAGTTCCAGTCACGTAAAACCTTTCTACTTAGCCAACTTTGTGATCTTCTTTTCGAATTGTGCAAACTGGTAGCTCCAGCTTAACTTTCGAAGTAAAACTTAATTCGATGTATCAGTAAACGGCTCTTAAGATCAGAGTTAGATCAGAGTCAGTGAATGTAACCAGTGGCAAAAATGAGAGTTTGTATAAACTAAGAAGAACAAAAGGGCCGAGTACGGATCCCTATGATACTCCGTTTTGTAAGAACCTAGCTTCGCTAACCTACACCAACCCTTTCAAATATGATTTCCGGTGAATGCCATTACAAAATAACACTTCTAAAGCCTGTAATATACATTTTACTTAATCATTGATCCCGATAGACTAAGTCAAATACTTTTGTCACATTTTTCAATGATGCAATGAGTAAGCCAACAATTATCTGGATTATTACCTTCTTTTTTTTAAAACAGACAGGTCCAATTGAGCTAACAAGCAATAGAGCAGAATGATAAATCGATCCCGTGTAAAAAAACACCCTGCAAAATTCCTGACAAAATAATGACGTTTTCGCAACTCCCTCACATCACACTCGAATAATCCCCCTTATCCACTTCCGTAAACTCCATTCAAATGCCGATGTGTAAAAACTTCACCCACAGGCTTTACAATAAATATTATGACAGCATCGCTAGGTTGTCTGTTTTTTTTTCAAACGCATTCAACTTTCAAGCACGACAACGAAAAAAGCCATTAAGGAGGTTAAGAGTTTATGCATTTTCGAGCCCACCACTCCACCTGTTTCTTCTAATATAAAACCAACTGCATTTTGGGACTAGGAAGATAGTTGGAAATAGTATCTCACACCGGTTGGAGCCATGCATTCAGTCAATATCTTCGTTTTCGTTTTAATCCTCTCGAGTGCACTCGGCTCTCAGCACCAGTCCGGGCGAAGATCTCGTGTGCGTAGAGATTTTGGCTTAGAGTCAATCGGCGGATACGGTGGATTCAATCCGGGAGGCATATACAATCCGTCTTACACACATGTGTCCGGTGGCGGAGATCTACTGCTGTGTTTACTTGGACTTCGGAGGAATTCGCCGTCTTGGAGTCGCAGAAAAGGTTGCAACTAAGTGAATGTGAATAGATTTTAGTTTTTAAAAAATAAAAATAAGTTTAAGTCAGTGATCTGTTTTTAATATCACACAATTCGCGGTCTAGGGTGGAGTTCAATCTCGGCTGCTGCGGACAATGTGGTTAAACGACTGCCGATTGTCAGGTGTTCGTTTTTAAGGAGACAGCTTTCTGGAGCTAACAAATCAGTGTGATGAGATTAAGTAGAAAATGTCTACTCTATTCTTTAAGCGGACTAGAAAAAAAGGTATCATTAGCAACGTTCCGAAGACGGAAGTCATACTTTTCACAGCACACTTCTAAACAAGAACCAAACATCATTTCCTGGTTTTCGCCAAGTGAAACATATTTGCATTTTGATGGAAATCCAGACAGCCCTAAAAATTCTTTGAATTAGTGTCTCAATCCTCTTTAAACAAGATTGCTGGACTATTTCAAATTTGCTTATGTTACGTACCCGGCCATATAGACAGATAAAACTGCCAGCCATCTGCAGGACACTGTAATGCTGGTATGTCGATGGGTGCGTGTGTCTTTGGTGGCGGTTCAAGTGAACTCAATTAGCACTGAGTGCCATTTTGATACCACGGTTCTGATTGAAGTGTATTGTTCAGGAAAATTAGTAATTCCATGAAGCTGCTTTCATAGCTCTCGCCCAACGATTTAACGTTTAATGAGATGCGTGTTTAGAGCCTTGTTCTAGCAAGAGGTAGACATGCGCACAGAAATTGAGACAAGGTCTATGCTTCTGCTGCGTCATTACAGTTATGGCAGTGTATATAATAATGGATTGCTAATCTAACAGCATGATCACATATTCACCAGTACTTATCGCTGTTTGTTTTACAACATCGGTTTGCGACCTCTTTAGAAGATCGTGCAAATTGCGCAGTTAGTAACTGAGCCCATCTTACACGAGTACAGAACTGTGATAGACGAATGAGAAGAGCTATGGAGCGCGTTTTCCTCTTTGACCAGTTCGTCGGGCGTCTAATTGCCGAAAATGTTGCAATGCCCTGGAACACAGATTAGGGTAACTTTGAGTATTGCCGCTGCTGCAGCAGGGCCGTTGAGGAATGTCAGGACAAATTTTGAAGTTATGGTGGAAGTTACAACAACTTTGATGACAGATTTATTATCATCGCAAATATTGTCGTAATATTTTGGTGGATTCGGATTAGACGCCATGCCGCCAAGAATTTGTAACATAGTTAGAAAGTCTAAAGACTGCAGAGATGGTCAAAGTATCAAAATAGATACCCGCTCTGACTCGGAAATTCATCTAAGAACCGTCTTTGTATACGCTCCCGTTAGAGGGAAAGCAGATGCGCTTACTATCTCAATCTGATCTTGTAGAGAGAGTAGTTTAGAGTCTGGTATGGATGGAATGTAGTCTGCGTGAGTTATCTCGGCACCGAATCTAGGTTGCAATTGGCTTGAACATTGTAGTCCATACTCTCTGAGCATGGAAGTCGATAGGCAGAAGATGAAGAATGACAGCTAGAGCGTCTGTCTGCATTGTCCTTATCGCCCCTATGGTGTCTGTGCATGCCATTAGCTGTACCTTGTTAAGTTTCGTTATATTGCATTTTTTTTTCTGAAGTGCTGACTAGTGACGCATAGGTAAGGATGGGGGGTATCGCGGCTGTATACATCCATCCGGTTAGGTTTGGTCGCAGGACCCATCTTTTCTAAACAGTTTTGTTGCAGGCAAAGAAACTTGAAACTTGTCTTCCTAATCCGTTGGCATAGATTGCTTTTCCAGCTGAATATACGATCTGAATTAACGAGGGATAGTCGTTGACCGTTTAGTTGGGGTAGATTAAAAGTGGGTATTTTGCATTTCCCAGTGTACAGCATCATTTCCATCTTGTCAGGGTTTATACCTTGGCCATAACTTGTAACCCAGGTGTTAACCTTTTAGAAGGCATATTCCATGATGACTGATCACGGTAGGAAAACTAAGCCATCCAACTACATTAATCCTTCTCCTGTCAAGTTCCAAGAGCATTGTATTCATCACTATAAACCGGAGAAGAGAATACGTAACACCACCCTGGGGTGGTCGCCCTACTAGCGAATTTAGATAAATCACTGTCCAGCGTGGCCTGTATGTATCTCCGTCTGAGCATAGTAATAATTCAATGAGTCGATAGTCACTTGCAAACTGTTGCTATGGAAATTTGCAACTCAAATGACAAATTAATGACAGCTACTACGTGATTTTCCCTAATAATAATAATATGGGTGGCGCTACAGTCCGTAGAGGTCCAGGGCCTAGCTTCTCAGCAACCACTCGTGTTGTGCGTTTTCCAATAGACCAACAATTCGGTTCATGTAATGTGTCATCACTTATTTTAATACTTTCTACTACTGTCTACTATTTGTTTGCGAAGATCTGTACAGTGGTCAACTACAAGCTGTTATATCGAAAGCTCCAAGTGATTTCCCGAACCAAACAAGGATTATTGCGTCGGCAATCATAGATCACAAATTGTTTATCCTGGTATAAGTGCGCCTCAGTGTGTTTGCTGGCTTTGATACGGAAGCGGTGGATCTGACGGTGATTCAGAAAAAACAAACTGTCTTCAGGAAATGATACACAACATCGACATTTTGAACAAAGCGACGCTGATATAGTGGGCGATTCATTAAGACCTGTTTTGTTTTTTATACATTTCAAACAATATACATAAAATGAATTTTAATTGGGGAAACTTTATTCTGATCTGAACAGTGTCTGGCATTTACTTTTTGAATATAATTTCATGTAAATGTTGACCGCGACTACGCCGTACAAGGTCCAATTTCCAACCACTGCTTCCAGTGTTGTGACCGGCATTAGAACCGGGTATTGCAAACATAACTAGGAGGGCCATGCTAACTTTATACAAGACACTGGCCATCTCTGTTCTGTTGTATGGCACATATGCATGCTTAATCTCAAACACCTGATATTAGGTCATGTTTGGAGAAGAAGATTCAATCAAGAACTTTACAAATTCAACGTGTAAGGTGACTGTGCCATGTAGAGCCTATAGACAACTAAGATCGGCACCGAAGGATCCAATTCGACACTGAGAGGACGCCCGAGTCTAAGGTGGCGAATCCAGGTGAAGAAGGACCTCAACCAACTGAAGACAGCTAGCCAGAAAACGCACTAATTGGAAAGGCTTCTTGGTTGAGGCTCAGGTCCGTACTGGACTACTATAGCGTCAAATAAAGAAGAAAGAAAAAGAGAAGACAAACTGGGAGATGAAATCCTGGATAGAGCCAGAACTCGATGGCATACTTTCAAAATTGGAGCAAAGGCCCTGTGAGAAACGTTGAGCAAAAAGAGATCAACATCACTGATCAGTTTTAGTCGGCAGGAAGTGCGAATGCTTATAGGAGTCATTACCGTGCACTGTACTATGGGCGCTCATGAATAGCTACAGATCATACCGAACGACAACTTCTACTCTCCTACTCTCACCTCCAAGTGGTGAAATCCTAATCCAAATACCCAACCCCCGAAGGACGTCGTTGGCGGCTGCTAACGAGAGAGGGTGATATTGAATCTGTACCAGGGCTCATTTCTCTTTGTGGATAGTGGCAGAGGAGCTGATCAACAGATTGGCCAATGATGACATATGAAGCTATCTGATGCATTCCATTTTAGAGCTACTCTGACATATTCGGAGCTCAGGGCTAAAAGGGTTCCTTAAAAGTCCTGCTGTACGGGGCACTGGAATGGGCAAACTCAAAAAGCGGATGAGGAGGTCCTTGGTCTTTTCGAGAGGAAAGTTATGCGTGCAATCCTTGGTCTTGATTGCGTTGATAAGATCTGGAGAAAAAGATTGGCTTGCCCATGAAACTGCAGGCGGCTATCAGGGAAAAAGAGAACAAATGCTATTTGTTGTCCACTCGAGAAGGATATCAAAAGAAGTGAAGGAGGGATGTCAAACTTGAAACTCTGACAGATCTGATTAGCGTACCAAAGTGTTGAAGTGTTCTTCTTGTCATGACAGAACAGCAACAAAGGACCTGTTCAAGCTCCTGTTCTCCTTCTCATTGAAAAGTTGACAGAATTCACTCAGGAACACAGCCGCCATTAGTCAGTAAAAAGTGGTTATGTTCTTCCTAACTCAAGGAATATATTAGACTTTTCCAGTCCGGGTTCATGAAGAGTTTGAACTAACTTAGCCCTGAAGCGACAGCGATCACCTTGGTGGAGAGCGGCACCATCGAATCTGCCCTTTCGTTGCCCTCGAAACTAACGATCCATAGCGAGACTGTTCACCTCTGACTTCACAAGCTTTCAACACTAATTGAATAAACAATTCTTTATCGAAGTTTACAATCAATTCTCAAGCGAATTCTCAAATTGAAAAGCGAAGGTCACTAATCAAACACGCAACCGCAAATTTGGACGCATCGCATGGGAGACAGTCATCCAAAAATGGAATTCCCGTTCGCAGGTAATCAAACAAAGACGCGGAAATAATGTCGTCGATCCAAATCACGCAGTAAACAACGTACTAGATTAATCCGTCGTGAGTAACCCTTGCTTAGTTTATGGCACCAGCATGCGAACGCCTAGGGTCAAGTGGTAGGGGGTTCAGCGCATCATCAATCATCCGTCGGGCGTACTCTAATTATCACACCCATCTGGGGTATCCACCTTTCACTCGACTCAACGTCAGTCTCCATTCAGCGTGTTCTTCAGATTCCTACGCGTCGCTTCCACGCCGAAAGCGATCTCGGCAACCTTGTAAACAATGAATCACTCCCCAGAGATGAGCCGTACGCCGGTTCGACGGATACGTCTTTTCCGCATCAACCAAACAAGTTTTAGTTCGCCTGATCGAGACTAGTGCGGCGCGGCACGGCATCGTCTATGGCGTCACAACACGCAAGTCAAGAGGCCCGCCCTACCTGAAGTCGCACCCGAATAGCGTTGAGGGGGAATGATTTTATTTCGCATCTTCTCGCCGGATTTCGTATATAAAGCGAAATGAGACGATGGACTCTCATAGCAAATCAAAATTCTAAATCGTCAAGTTCTCTAGAACGCAAAACAAAAAGATGCGTACCTTTGTGATATTTAGCCTTGTGGCAGCCGTCTTCCTGGTCGGTGTGCTGGCCGAGGACATTCTCGTTGAGGAGGTGGAAGCTGTGCCAGTCGAGGGGTCCGCAAGAGTCCGCAGACAACTTGGATTCGGAGGCGTTGGCTTCGGCGTGGTCGGTGGAGCTATCGGCGGCGGTGGATTCTATCCCGGTTACGGTGGTGGATATGGCGGCTATGGCGGAGGATACGGTGGCGGATATGGTGGAGGATATGGCGGCTATGGCGGAGGATATGGCGGAGGATATGGTGGATACGGCGGATATGGTCATCGCCATCATCATCATCATCGTCACGGTGGATTCTTCTAGAACTGAAATTAAATGAAAACTGAACTGAAATAAAATACGTAAACTAAATCTCAAAATGTTGTGTCTTGTGTTAATTGACGAAACGTGCTTGGCTTCGCTGATTTCTTAAAGTTAAGTGGTGATGTAAGAAAATGTGTTTCCTTCTTTAATTTGCGTCAATTAGTGAATTGGAACGTTTATGTTTGCGAGTGTGTAGGGTTGACTTTTAGTGATTTACTGCGAATATTCGACGAGCAATGTTGGGATGGTGCATATCAAGTTATTGGGCTAGCTTCGGTTGCCGGTAAATGGGACATTTTAGCAGGTCGGCCTTCTGGTGTGCAATAAAAAGAAACTCTCGGTCTAGTGGACAGTGTTGGGACTTTAGGTGTATTTCCGTGCCGAAGCAATATCTAAAATTGACATTATAAATATAGCATGCCGCTTGACAAAAATAGTATCCATTTTAAAACTGACTCTACCAAACTTAGTGCCTTCGAAGGATTTATTTTGTCCGTGTTAGTCACAGCTAGTCACAGCTAATGCAGTAATTTTATTGATATCGTGGACGTAAGTGCTGAGTATAAGTAGTAGCGTTACTGCGTCATTTAGTCCAGTCGTAAATTCATCGCATGGGGCCCCTATCTTTTTTATGATTTCTAAAAGTTCGAGATTTTTTTAAATGCAGTGGTAAACAGCCGTGTGTGGAGCACTGTGTATTTTTTTATAATTTTGCCATTATGTTCTTAAGAAGTAAATCTACGAACATATCTTTTTGCCAAAAACATGTCGGCACAGGTGTACCGTTATTTCTTAACTCAACAAAAAGAATATAGCAAATCTGCACTTACAGCATTGTGGCATTTCGCTTTTTCACATAAAGGATTGCTCACTCTTGGGTTAAACATTTATTCGAACGCAACCACGGTATTTCTGGATAGGTTTTGTTAGCTAACGGTACGACAGGATTCATTTTGATAGGTCTGAGAATTCCAAAGAAATCTATTTTTCAAATATGGGAAAAGAAAAACGGTTATCTAACCACCAAATAAAATGAGCGGATTAATTTTGTTTGAAAGTCACAGAAGCACACAATCAGCGCTTCCTTCGAAAAGTATCGGAGACAGTTGTCCTTATGGGAAAAAGAAAAAAAAAAACAAAGCTCACCCTCCGACAAAACCGTCGAATATTTGGGGAAGCAAGAAAAAAAACGGCTGAACTGTAAGAAAATAAAAGAGAAATTAAGTCTATTACCAAACTACACATTGCCAGCATTCGTCGTGAATCAAAATCCGTCAAATGAAAGATATTCACCGCTGCACATAAAGAGAAATTAGTGCTGTTTGCGCAGTTGAATGGCAACACGTTATTTTGCCGACCAAAAACGTTAAATTTAGACGGTCCAAATCGGAATTTTGGTGGTGGTAGTTTTATTGTAGCGGGGTCTTTTTTGGACAAAAATGCACCCACAAGAGTGTATTTTTCAACAAGACATTGCTACAAATCTTGTGTGCAAAGAATAAATGCACTGGTTTTTTGAAAAAAATATCACTTTGTCCAATCGAAAAATCTTTGAGCAATCCTTGCTTCTAGGATTATTTAATAGGAGGTAAATTGGTTTAGTTGTGAAGCACCGAGATAGAGTAAAAGCAAAGAATTAAGGAATTTGATCGCAATGTTCTTAAACACTTATCAAGTTCAATGCCAAATTGAATTTTTGATGTCAGACCAGAGAAACAAGAGCAATCACACTAAATATTGTGTGCATATTTTGACAATTTTAACAATAATTTATACGGTTTATTTGTATAGCGTGAGTTTAAATGAATATTCCGAAATTTTTGATTTGATTTTTCAAGTGTTAACATTTATTTTTAAAAACATTACATTTAAACTGCAGTTAATTGTTCCACATATGAATCGTATAGCTAGCAACGTTTTTCAATTCAACGGACTTATTTAGTTTTATCGTCAAAAAATGTAGAGCATTTGAACGAATGTTTACCACTGCATAGCAAATTGGGTTTTGCAACAGACAAAAATTCCATTCATTTCAATTAAACGCGATGTCAACTAATTTATAAAGAGTTCCAATATATGAGAGAATACTCCAGCTTGAAGACCAGAAATCATGTACACCGAGATAGTCGTCTTGCCAGTGAAAAACCCCTTGCCCATCCCATTTCACCTCGATTTTGTTCTAAACGCACGCATACTACTTTATTTTCACGCACACTTCTTAAGGTTATAGGGCAGCGCCATCTTGCTTTTAAGATTTGCCCCCAATAGTGTCAAAAATTAGCGAGAGTGCTCATGATAATGTCAAAAATGCTCATGATTGGAAGTATTCCAAGGAGAATCTTCGTAAAGCTTAAATGTTCTTAAAAGAATTATTATTTTTGATGTTTTTATAAGACATCGCTAAAATTCCGCTAAATATGCAAATCATTTTAATAATAATAATCACTACGGTGATAATTATGCATTTCGGTCAGAACAAATGTAAAAACATTTAAAATATAAAATATACTAATATCTTAATGCTTCATCTCTGTTGAAGACGATCATCGTCACAATCGGAATAGCGTCTTACGTCGAATTTTAGAAAATTCAGGATTGATACAGCTTCATCTAACTTCCGTTATGGACTATTGAAGTCCTTGAATTCTAAAATTCCTATTTGGATATCAATATAGGGCTGCACGTACATTGAAGAGCTAAATTTTGTTCCCATTATTACTATTTATGGCTCTAGAGCATGCATTAGCCAAGGTCGTGGAATAGTGTACAAAATCTCCTGTACTCACGATCCTCACATACCGCTGGACAATTTTGCCCTTTATGTTTTGTATATAGATCCATTAACCTTCCTCGCATACATGACCATATACGAGTATCTTAGACAGAATGGGTCTTCCCCAGACCACAAGAATCAACACTGCAGAGCATATCGTCCAGTTTTCGGCTCCATATAGGCAGGAACGCTTAGTAAACCAACATGAATTTTTGCGTTAATTTTCATTGCTATTTTAAGAATCTCATCCTCGCCGGGAGCTAAAACGATTTAGGTGATATTTTCCCAGACAAGTTGCATTAAATAAGATTATCTGACAAGTCCAATGAACTCCACTCGTCTGAGACTGATGTAGAAATTGAAAGACTAACCATATGTTTGTTTATTCACGGACCTTGAATACCATGTTGCGGCGGCGCTTAGACTACACTCAAGTCTCGTCATAGCTTCAAACGTGCCAACAACTGCGAATATTTTCAAAACAATGTGATAGTTGGTCTTCTCTCAAATTATTACTGCATCATCGCGCACCACATTAAAACCGATTTGAATGGGTTTTCCCAAAACCGATAGTCACCAAGTCGGCTTTAAATCATATCTGGAATGCTAATTTGTTGATAGCCCACACACATGGGATTCGAGACTGTTGCGGAAGTACAGTTAGATGCCGAGTTAGAGCATCAGCATAAAAAAATTAAATTATGTTAATTTTTATTGCGAAATCTTGGAAAATCCCAAGAAACGTTTGCAGCTGCGCCGCTTCTGAGTGAAACTGTCGAACTGTGAGGTCTTCTCTCTTTACATTTTCATTTGATTTTATAAGCAGTTAGCAAAATAATTTAGTGACAATTAGTGACAATGGGGTTATGAATGGTAAACGAACGAGCGGCGAATGACGTGTTTCCCAGCGTTGACAGCAATGCTCAATGACTTGCTCCATGATGGGTGGTTGATTTTGTGTGTTGATCTATATTCCTTAAAAAGCGTGAACGTCGTGGCATGAGTAGAAGGAAGCATTAAACAAGCAGTACCAGTGCCTGCTTATCAAAAAGAAGCACGCTGGATAAACGCCAAACCATAATGGACGTAACTATAGTCAATTTAACATTTTACACAGCCCATGATAACTACTCAGTTTCGTTAAGTTTCGTTCGCTTATGCTTGCTTTAGTGGGAGCGAAATTAATCGCTCTCTACGATTGGTGTTGAACTTCTGCAATAGTTCCCAGCAGTACATTGAAATGTTATGTTTCTGGCCACTTTTCGTTCGGTTCATTATGGTTCTTAAATATGCGTAGTACTTACAAAGTACGAATGAATGAGGCGTAAAATGTTTTTTCTTGTGTTGAGGTATTGTCCTTATGCTTGTCCTGCAAACGTGTATATGTATCTGCAATAATGATGGTAAAAATAATATACACACGAGGTCAACCTTCATTTTCACTATACCACATCCGTCGAGCCACCGGCAATGATCAGAAAGATATCTTGCAGCGAAAATAAAAACAGCCAACAAAAGCTCGTCATACTTAGAAAGCCAAAATAGCACTTATTTGGTGCAGACGTTAGTCCAAAATTGACCTAACCGTGGTCTGTCCCGATGTCTGGGGAAAGGAAAAAGAATCAAGGTCAACTTAACGACTTAACAAAACAGATTTCGAGGGCAGGACCTACACATAAAGGGCGGCGATCGTTGGGAATATTTTGGTCTAGTTAACATACAAAGGCCTTCATGCTGCTTTAGACTATAATCGGCTGAATACATTGGATCAACTACGTATGTAGTAGAACCCATGGCTGGGTTCATATAGCTCGTCAATATACTTAAGACACTAAGTGGCCTTGAAACCAACGAATAAGTGATGGGTGTCGATCTGCACTTTTTGGGTCTGCCGCATTGTCCATTTTGGTCTTCCCAACTTGAAGCCACACAAAATATGATTTTGTACGCGATGTTGAGAAGTGTCTTTTCTCGATAGTTACCGAAGTCAAAGAGGCCTCCTTTCATGTGAATTGGGTTAACGATACTGAGACTCCACTCATCGGGCCTTCTTTTCTCCGACTATATATTACAAATGAGCTGATGCACGCGCCCGACTAGATCATCTCCGGATGCCTAAGGAATTTCAAAAGTTCGTGCCAGCAGCTCTGTTGGACTTCTGCCTCGTTAGTGGTATATTGTCTTCATCTACATCAAGGTATCGGAATTATCGTCTATTATTAGTACTTTGCTTCTCACCGCCGCTTAGCAGCCTGCAAGCCAGTCTTTTGAGTTGAGTCTCTTTCCTCGGTTTCGTTGTTCGTGGTAGCCTATCTTTGTAAGCTGCAAGCTACGCTGTACTTATGTACATGCAACCACTCTTTGTCCAACCATGCAACGATGTTTGGCTCCAAAAAGGAAATTATACGATTCGATGTTGGCACCTCGGAATATTCGGACGTAAAGAACACTGGAGGAGCCTCTGACATCGATCGCATCGTGATCGTGAAATTCGAAGCAATACTCAAACGTTGTTGATTAAGACGGGCATGTCATCAAATGGTGGCCTTGACCCATCACATCCACCACGCAGATGACGACCAAAAAGTACCAAAAGCACTCGCAGCAGCTTTGAATGACAGTGTCTAGTAAATTCTAAAATCGATCAAATAGCCCGAATGTCCAGAATAAACCCAGCGCCTATATCGCACTCGTTTTAAAATATTTTGAATACAAATATTTACGTTGCCCAAGTCATGCAACGTCACTGAACATATGCGATAAGCAGACAATTTCTGCCGAATAACCAATCGATTATCAGCACATAATGTTCTTGACGCTTGTGGTTCAAGCTAATTCTCAGAAAAGCGACCGCAGTCTAAGATTAGAACGTCTACTCTTGTCGGATGCAGTAGATGTTCAGTGAATTTGTTCCGCTTTCGAAATCGTTGATAAGACAAGGTAAGTGATAGCAAACACATATCAACGTCAGAATTCTTTCAAAATTTCTAAAATTAGAATCAAACTCAGTTAACTCCAATGACAGAGAAATTCCAACAATGCCGCATCGCACTTTCGCTAAGTGAATTCGGTTCTTGATCGCCATTTGCGGCAGCAGAGTGTTAATGTTCACACAAGCACGTCAGCTCCATTGAATGCTCAAACACGGAATATTGACTTATTCGATACGACAAATAACAATTGAGGGAAATCACCAATTTCGATCAACATGTGGCCAAGTTGCGGTAGCGATGTCCGGAGGTTTCTTTTGGTACAAGGCCAAGTGACTGTTTGCAATGTCATCCCGTGAATGAATAGCAAATAATGAGGTAATGCAACTGGTTCAAGTGGGGGAAAACTTGTTTTCACTGGCAATTGCATTGTGATGCACTGGTTTTTCGGGTGCAAAGGGGCTGTTGGACAAGTATTTCTGAACCCAATTGTACGGACAATGATTTTGTGTGTACTGCAATGAGAGTGGCTTAAATCGATTCACTCACAATGAGAAGAGGCGAAGCTTCCTGATGTGTAACGAAGCCGGTAAATACACTGTAGACTTGGAGGAGGCAAAATTAAGGCAATTGTCGACATTTGACCATAACTCGTTGTACAGCTATGGTTGGAGTTGGAATCAGTTTAGCCTTCTCGTTGCTCTGTTTATCGTGTAAATTTCGCCGCAAATTCTTCTTAGTGAGTGACTTTTTGAATTTCTCGCGCAAGGGGCAGTACCAATCAATGCAACACTTCTCCCGTCATTTGGCACCGATTAATAGACTGCTGTCAAGTTTTGAGCAAGCTGCGTCATTTAGTTTGTTCTCCAAAGTCGTTGAAAGCTACTAGTACTAGCATAAGTGACGTCGAACGTTCAGGTCGCCCACAAGAGGTGGAGGTGGTATGCGGTTGATGAAATGCATTGGGCCATCGGCGAATTAAAGTGCGTAATCGACCGTCCGACCACAATCCCAAAGAGTTTTTGTGCTATTTTGTTACCGTGGACAAAACGTAGGTCCAAACTCCAAGTAGAGTCTGTCGGCCAGCAATGTCATAGCCACAGTATTTCGGCACGCACGCATTGCCATTCACATGGATTACCCTGAAAAGTGTACAACCGTCACCGACAAATATTATTCAGAGCTCTTGGACATAATACTCGATATGGATTCGAAGCAGTAACGACTCCATTTAGCGCAGAAAAAATTGCTGTATCAAGACAATGCATTTAAAGAAGAATGCCAAAAATTCATCCTCGTGGTACTCCATCTTCACTGTATTTGAATAAGGAGTTTTCATGCTTAAGACACATGAGAGATAGTTCCCTAAAATGATACAAAAGTTTTCCTGGAAGAAATTTACAAGGCCGTCGAAATGTAGAGTAAAGAGGGAGTAACTTTCACTTCACTGTACCTTAAGGTCGACATTCAGAGTCGGCATTGAACTCTAAGATCATCCATCAGAAAGTATAATATAAATTTAGCAATTCAATAATAACACTTTTAATGAACTTTGGTTAGGCTCCACGGCAAAAGAGACGCTTTGCTTCATGAACACGGACATTACGAGCATTTCCGCTCAACGTCCAATTGTACCATTCGTTGCACACTTTTTACTTCATCCAACCACAAGGGAAATGCTCTGTGGGCACAATGTTAACTGCAGTCTCAAATAAATCGTGTAGTTTATCATTGGTTTCCCCGTTCGTACAGTATGTTCAACAAGATATGAGGTTCTGTATAAAAATGTCATGTCCAGTAGTTGAGTATACATAATTTGTGAGGCACGTAATATAAGAATAAGTTTGGATTAAACTACTACTTGTTGTGTCTGCATGCCTTCTTCAGATGCCCTTTTATTTATTATTCTTTTTGTCAGAGGTATTTTTAACGCATGACTGGAGCACTCAGACTAAAACCTGAGTCCATTGTACTGCCAGCAGCAACCTAGGTAGGTAGGTAAGTGGGCTGTCAGCGAAATCACCAGCACACTTGTGATGCCTATAGTCAGACTACTCTACCATTGACTGCAGTGATAGTGCCGTTAATTTGATCCCAACGGCAAATGGTGACTGGACCAGATTTGAAAACTGGATAAAAGCGTTGTTTTCCCTGGGATTCGAACCGAGGACCCTCTAACTAGGGGCAGACACTCAACCAACTGCCAACAAACAACCAACTCAACAACTCACGAACTGATGTTCATTTCATTTTCCCCAGAACCCTTTCTATCTCGAAGAAATAACTGCCCACAGTGACGCTTTGCCAAAGGTAGCATTTACTTTCGTTTGGTGTCGTTAACCGCTAGTCACAAGCCTCTTCCGTCTCAAATGTCTAGAAAATGGCTCATTGACGGCTGTGTTCGACCAATCACGCCAATGTCATCCGTTGTGTCAATCCATGACAACAGTTGAATGCACTTTTGGAATACCATGCCTCTAGTGTCAACCACTGTGTGTCGTCCCAACAATGATCCTACACGACTGCTCGTTTCCTTATCTTGACATTTGAAGAACTCTAGGAGTTGGTTACCGACCTTGAGCGGGAATCGTCCGAGCGATTTTGGCTTAAAACCAGTTTGGTAGTGAATGTCAAACCTAAACAAACCTAAACAGCGGAGTACAGCTCGTCTACATGCGCACTACCATAAACGGCACTGAAACTCACGCGTCGGTTGACGTCGTCGCAACGAATAAGTGGACAGTGTCGATCTGCATATCTTGGACTTTTTTGCAGGATCTGTCGTTGTGTGAAATTCGGGACTATTCTGTACTCCCCTTGGCCTGAAGTCACACTGATGAACCAAACTCACACAAAACGCCAGGGGAGATTTTGTATGCGGTGTTAACTGAACTTATGCTTCAATAGTTGGTCAAGGCAAAGAGATCATCTTTCTTGTGGATCAAAGAAATATGGCCTATATTCCACTCGTCGAATATGTCTCCCTTCGATCTTCGACCTCACAGATGAGCTGATGCATGCACTCAGTCAGATTATTTCTAGCTGCTTCAATGATTTCTATGGTCAGCCCATTTGCAGGACCAGCTTTGCCTAACTTCAGTCTCATTACTGCCATCTTGCTCTCGTCTAGGTTGGTGTGACGGATATCTTTGATGAATGGGATCATTTGCCTGAGTGGATCATTCCAGAAGATGGAGGTAAATGAGTCGCTGTTGCCGCTTAAAAGACAGCAGAAATGACTCATCCCTATTCTCAGAATTGACAACAACTGCTAAAGTTGACCCACGTTTGGTAGAAATCATTAACAATAATAAATATGGAATTCATATCGTTTGTACTATACTACTGTACACCAAAAGCCATTTTCCAGCTGAAGTCCAACAACAAAGCTCCCACTTTCGGATAGTGACTTACGATTCCTCGTAAAAAGATCAATAAACATTGCAACCAATCGCAACTTCCCCAATCACTGTCATTTGTTCCATTCGACAACTAATAACTCATGCAAATACGTCTCAACGTTCGTTCAGGCATAGACGTGTAAAAACTTCTCCCACAGGCTTTACAATTAAAACTGCGACACCTTCGTTAATTTTTTTTAGGACAGCCCCGTTGATTGGGAACGCGACCGCGTCACAAAAACAAAGAACACTTAATGAGTTTTATAGTTTATGCATTTTTGAGCCCACCACATTGACAGTATCCCTTCGTATAAATGCAATTGCATTTTGAGACTTGGAAGCTAGTAGAACACAACAACCCAAGGTGGTCGGTGAACTCGCGGTACGATGCATTCAGTCAAGATCTTCGTCGCAGTGTTAATCATCTCGAGTGCAGTTGGCACTGATCTTCAGTCCGGATCAAGTTCTCGTGTGCGAAGACAATTTGGTTTGGAGACCTTCGCCGGGTTCGCTGGATTCAATCCAGGAGCCATGTACAATCCGTCTTACACGCATGTGACCGGTGGTGGAGATCTGTTGCTCTGCTTACTTGGACTTCGGAAGAATTCTCCATATTGGAGTCGCACCAAGGGCTGTAACTGAGTGGAAGTGTGTGGAAATTGTAACGATTGTTTAAAATAAACTGGTTTTCTATTATTTTTGTCAGTAATTTACTTTAAAGTTATGAATATTGGCTTACTTGTGGATAGCCATTCTCTAAACTGAACTCTTCTATTATGAGTGTGAGCATTAATGGAAGTCAAATTAATTAAAATTGAGCATCCACCAGGGTAACAAAGCAACAATTTGGTTCTTAATCAGTGTTTAGTTGGCTTTTATGAACAACAATATTATTCACAAAGGCCCAGAGGACTACGCACAGTCAGTCGGATGTCAGTCGGACAAGAGATCTTTCCAAGAGACTAGCAGGTTTTGCAACAAAACCGTCCGATATGGTGTCCTACAGCGCAGGCTAATAAGACAGACACGCGATCACTCGACACAAGCTACATGAATGACTTATCAACTATCCGCCCGTCTATACCAGAATTATCGACGATAACGACGAGTCGCAACACATGGTAACTTCGATAATAATCTGTACAAATAACTTCAGAGCTAACCTGTGTGATCCGTGAAGAGCGACATGGCTGTCGTAAGTGAAAGCGTTTATGAAAATCGATTTCACTGCGAAGCACTGGATGTGTTCTTATTTCAGGGCACCTTATGGAGTATTTTGCATTTGGACTTAAATCTGGTACGTCCTTATAACGTCAGTTGACCACGATATGCGTAGAATTTACTACGATTGGATGTTGAATCTCGAAGCTTGAAAGTCAAATTATCAAACAACGGTCTCTTCAGCGAAGATGCTCTTCCAATTTAACATGGTCATTGATCACGATCCATAGGTCTTCAAAAAACAATTATAGATTGGATTAATTATCAAAATTGCCATTCGGGCATTTCCTTGCTGATGACCACATACTGTCCAACTAGCCATTCCGATTGATTTTGCCGGCGAATATTCAGAATTTCTCCCTTCAAAAAAAGTGTTCGGTACGAAACCTCCGGAATACAGGTACTGCTAGCACTTGAATAACTTTATTTTTATTTTCAAGACATTCTCAAGCTAAATTCCTAAATAACTCGATTCCTCTTCAACTGTTCTGCAGCTTTCGAGTGGACATTTTTCTTTTTTTTTTCGATTCAATTAATTTTTTATTTTCAATTCAAATCAACATTGGTTATAAATTTCCGCGAAGCCTTAATGGCTTTTCTCCAGAATGATGTGCTCCATACATTGATAATTGAGATTAAGTAAACTTAGTTTAATAAACATTCAATAAAAGTTTACGAAAAAATTAATAAATTTTAATAAATTAATAAATTTAATTTCAATTGCTGGAGTTTCGATTTAATAGAAAGTCTTTCAAGCTTTTTTTCGAATTTTAAAATTTCTAATTTGCTTAAGCTCTTGCGGAATTGTGTTGAGAGCTTCAGGAACACTGCATTTTAACTCTCTTCTTCCATAGTTATTGTAAAACCTTGGTTCTTGGAGCATACCCTGTGTACGACTTCTTGTATTTATCCCATGGCTAATTGGTGTGGTGAATCGTAGAACGTCTTGGTATTCCAATATGAGCGTCATTTTGAAGATGTCTTCCACTTAAAGACCATTAAACCTTTCTCGCTCAGCAAAATTTCGATGAGAAGGGAGATTTATTTTTGTCAGTGCAACATTTTGCAGTTTTTGTAACATTTTTCTTTTTCAATTGAATTAATTTTTTATTTTCAATTCAAATCAACATTGGTTATAAATTTCCGCGAAGCCTTAATGGCTTTTCTGCAGAATGATGTGCTTCTAACGTAACTTTCTTATGTGTGGCATCACCCCATGCAAGTATTCCATATCTCAGTTTAGATCCACTAGCGCATAGTACACATTCCTTAGTACTGATGTTGGTGCATGGTACTGTAGATGAGTTAGTGCGTATAGTGCTCCTTTAATACTCGATCATAATTGATAAATATGCGTATCCCATAAGAAATGACTGTCAATTGTTACTCCTAGATGCTTGTAACTTTCTACTATATCTATAGGACAGCTAGTAGAGGTACGACAGGAATCATTCCTACAGTATATGTGCTGTTCGGTAGCCTAGAATAGCGGGTTTCTGATGTGCATAATTTTTGCTTTCGAAGCGTTAATCACTAATCCGTTATCATGAGACCATTTTACTGCATCATCAAACTCCTCCTGCATAATTGATGTTGCCGTATGCAAAGATCTGTGTCGCACTACTACCGCCGTTTCGTCTGCATACGCGAATGGGATGGCCTGTTTGAATATTTTTAACAACTTGTTGGTGTATAAAATGAAGAGGAGCGGACCCAATTTTGAACCTTGACGGACTCCATATTGCACGCGTTCCTTTTGGCTGTATGTCTGGTTGATTTTGACACAGAATTGTCTGTTGTTTAAGTATTCTCTTAGCCAGTCTGCCATCAGACCTCTTATTCCAATGATGTCCACTTTCCAATTACTGCATCCATAGACCGATTACAAGTTGAAGCGGAACAGCATCTTGGTTTGCAAGCTGATAACTTTGCTTTTCCAAATCCTAGATAGCCTTTCCGATTCTGCTGCCAACCTCTAGTTCAGGTCCACCGCGGTTTGCCGAGACCACACTTCGTAAATATAGGAAGCTACTAGCTTAAACTCCCTCCGTTTCGCCAGGCTTTAACAACATTGATTAACAATTTGGGTAAGATTAAGAAAATTATTGCAGTGTTTTGTGATACACAACGTTTTTGGCTTTATTTCAATCGCAGTCTGCTATCGACTGTAATTAAAACTCCGATTGCCATTTAAACTGGAATTGCGGTTGAGTTGCTACTATAAGTGTACAATATTAAAAGTCTGAATAGACAAAGAAAATATCAGTTAAAATCCACTGTGATTAGAAAATCAGCAGTAAATTGTTGGCAACACTGAAAGTAATCAACGCTCTGACAAATACATCTTTTCAATATCGAACAATATCTAGAATATAATGAATGTGATTTCCATTTAATTCCTCAACTTTTAAAAGCAATTATTTTGAAGGGAAAATCCACGGTTTCTGATCGCAATGCTGGTTGCCTCTTCCTCCACCCGGGTGGCTGTGCCTCATCCAGCAAGCCTCTCCAGCAAGCGCGATCTCTGACAGGCTGTATCTAGTTGCGCGCAGCACCAATATCTTTCTTCACTTGTGTGCGCCATCTTAGAAGTCAGTTTTCCTTTCAGTAGAAATACTTGCAGAATTGTGGAATACATCTGGAGTATCAGGTCTTTTCTTTAAATTAAATAAAGTTCCTCATTTGATGGGTATTACTTTTGCCGGCAAAGGGAGGGCGGTACACGTTTCAAAACAAAACTCAAATGTCAATGCCTGATGTGAGCAATCAATTCAGTATCAAGGTTCTAGTTATTTTCGAATTATAAATAAAATCGTTTAAATGTAGAATTTCGCATATTATGTTAAACGAGTTTCCAATCGCTAACACCTTCGATCTTGCGAGGAGAACTTGAATCTCAGGTTCAGAGTTGTTGATCTAACTAACTATATTATTGGGTGATTTTCGTGTTTGGCTTCGACAACAGATTTCGCATATAAGGTCGGTGGAGATGAACAGCTTAGAAGTCGACGCAGAAGTGTGTTCGGTGCTGTTGTGTGGATTTATCGCGTTTCTCGCGGAACCAAATTAGTGTTTTATTGTAACTGCCAAAATGCGTTTCTTCGTTGTGTTGGCGCTGTTCGCGGTGATGTTCGCAAGCGTGTTGGCCGAATCCACGGATCTCTTGGAAAGGATACGAAGACAAGCTGCTTCAACGGCAGTGTCCCAATCAAATGCTCAAGTGACTATTAATCTGATACAACCAGGCGGTGGTGGCGGACCAGGAGGTGGCTTCGGTGGACCAGGAAGAGGACGTGGTCCTCCACACATCCCTCCAGGGCAGCAAAAGCGCCAACAATTTGGCAAATAAACTAATTGAACGACACTGAAATTAAGCTAATGTTGTAGTTTTTTTTAATGTTTGGTTATTGATTGCGTGCGTGTGGATTGTGCGTTTGGATTTTATATAAGTTCTTTGTGTGGAATGTGGAGAATTTTACGATACTCACTTGTTTTCATGCCAGCCTTGTGAATGTCAAAATATTGTTTTCATTCAATTCGATTTAATTCTAACCTTGAAATCTGATGATACCGGTGTGGCAGGTTTTTGAGAGATTCGTTGTCTAAATAATCTCGGAATACGGCTTTTGTTTTGTTTGACATGACTCACACCGAGGGTGTCATAAACAACAGCTTCGAGCGAAATTGTTGCTCGTTCTTTGTTTGAACGCAATTAAGTGCAGTCACTAACTGGCACCAGAACTTCGTGCTTAGCTAATTTATTGCAATCAAAGATCAAAGCAATGAATAAGAGCCATTTATGCGGCTGTTCGTCAAATGTGGCAATTGCGTCGTTGTGTTTTAAAAATGAAGAAAAATGTGTTCTTCTTTGGCTGCCTTCTTAGTCCAGACAACCACTTGTTTTCCGGCAGTTCCAGCAGTTCCATGATATTTTTGAATTTGAAACCGAAAACAGTTATAAGTTGTTTTTGGCAGTCAATCTCGCTGATCGGCCAGGTTGTTGAAGTACTAGGCCTCTGAACTACTTCATCTTCGCGAGGAGGCCGCTGCAATTACAAAGAAGATGTGTAATATTTGTTTCCTCCTCCTCGTTTTTGCAGCTCAACGTTGAACTGCTTGAAAGAGTCTTGTGATCAATTCGGTGCTTTCAATATTTTTTGAGACTCAATGAGTTCATGTCGTTTGCTGTGGTGGTGGTGTGGTCCTGGGCCTAGCTTCTACAACAACCACTCATGTTGGGCATACTATTGATCTATCACGAGTGGACTCGTCTCTGCAGTTTCTACATAAGTCATTGTAGGCCAGGCCTGTGTTTCAATGGCGCAGTGCCCTGTTTTGACGACGATACGAGTTTTCGGCCTACTCATTCTAATCAGGCTGGGTGAACATTTTGGATAGAGAGTATAACATAATTGCATGAGCCAACAGTCCAACAGCGAATTGTATGAGCAAGCGTTTCAAGCTTCAGTAGATGTTTTGCTGTAGCGATTGCGATTGCAAAGATTACAGAGACTCCTCTCTAACGAGTTCGGCTGCCTAACAATCCTCTGGAATGTTACTGTGTCCCGGCAACCACATAAGTTTGATGTTAAAATACTTGGCCATCTCGTTTGTGTCTAAATCCAGAGATTAAATTGTCACTTGGCTTTCAGAACAGATGATGATATCTGTGCATGATACTGCATTGGTTTTAGGACAGAGCTTACAATATAATCGTTGTATTCGCTGCTCTCTGTCTGCCGAAGATTAAGGAGTGTGTTGACGCTCCGTTGATGCATAGACATCCCTCCGCTACACCCTATTGAGCGGCTTGCAGATGATGTTTTCATCGAGTGCAGTCCACCAGTAGCGTGGATCTGACTACTGATGTGAATAGCCATTGGGTCATGCGAGGCCGTCCGTAAGCCTCATTTGCATCCTATTGCCTAATACGCAGCACATCTACCGTATAATTATGCACAATGATTCCACATTTGAGTGTCGCCTAGCTAAAATTAACTATAATGTGTATTCCAAAGGATTCAGGTCTAGGGCTGTCAGATGTCCATTCCTCCGTGGAAATGAAGTTTGGAACTCTATTTTTTAGCCATTTATTTTGTTTGTCTCGTTTTTACCTTGCCAGGGGGAGCAGTCTGTTTGGGAGGTGCACGGTTTATTTACGTTAAAAGGCTTGACACGTTCTCTAAAAGCATCAGTTTGGTAAACTTTCGCAGAAATGGAGCTGATTCATAAGCTTGATCATAGGCCACCATCACAGAGGCTAGTTGATGTCCATGCTGAACTGTCCGAATATGTTTAGTGGCATGTCGTGATGAACGAGCGTTTTTATTCAATATTTTTTGAAACTCAATGAGTTAATTTCGTTTGATAGTGCTATGTTGTCCGTGCTATAGTACAGGTCAACTGTAGTTTTATGAGGACTTCAAATATGAAAGAAAAATAAAATGCCTGTGGGAATCGATGGTATACCGAATATTGTGCTCCGCCATCTTCCTCCCGAAGCGGTGCAAATTTACACAACGCGGTTCAATAATGCGCTGACTAATGCTTAATACCCGGCTCACTGGAAAACAGCTGTGATGCAAGCAATCCCTAAACGGTACAAAGACAAATCTATTCCGACAAATCTGCGGTCGTTCGGTATTCTTCAAGGTTTTTCAAAAGATAGTCATTTGAGTTTGAGTGGTGGCCAGTGGCGTTGTGAGTATGTGCGTCGACTCCGACGCACTTGGACCTACCTGTCTAGGTTCGATTCCTGGTACGACAAGAAATACTTTTCACGACCCCACCTCTTTCGAGTCATTGACAATGCTCGAAGAGTATAACTGTCTAGAAAAAGCTTCTCAAACTTGGCCGTTCGGAGTCGGCATAAAACGGTAGGTCCCTTCCACTCGTGATAGAGCAATAGCACGCACAACACGAGTAGTTGCTGAGAAGCTAGGCCTTGGCCCTCTACGGGCTGTAGCGCCACCCATATATATAAGTCATTTGAGTTCCGAAAGAATGGGTTGAGGAAAATAAAATCATACCGGACAACCAAGGCTTTGAAATATGTAATTAAGCGATTGACGTACGACGCCATTTGAAAAAAAAATATAGCATCTTTCGATAGATTTGTAGTAGCGTATAGATCAGGTGAGAAGATCGAAGTAGAAATTCATCTTGTTGCAACGCGACTTCGAAACAAATCAGCGATTGTCGATGACTTTCCCGAAGTGTGAATATGCTCTTTTCAGAACCCCGCTGTACGTGGCTTCGCGGGATACACGCCTAATAGGTGTAATTGACACGCAAGGACGGCTGTTAGCTGTGAAAAATATAGTGAAGTATGTTGGCATTTGGTTTTTTTCCTTTGATGAGACAAGGGGGTTGTTTCACAGCAGCCAATTTGACTTGAGAGTGAATGTAATCTGCTACAAGCCCTCATATGGCCAGTTATGGAACACGGTTCCACGCAAGTTGCAGCCTTTTTCATGCGGATTTGATGCCTTATTTTGAATTCAAGGTCAGTTATATCATTTAGCAGGGAGCTTGCTACCACTCCAGCCCAAACACAAGCATCAACACGGTGTTCAAATGTCTCACAGCCAATTGATAGCGATTTAGTTTAGAATCATGAAAATACAGATGTAAGCATTTTATGTAAAGACGGCACTTAGTATAGTCTAATCATCAGGACCTAAGTGAGACGTGGCTTTCGCGTCTAATCATAATAGTAATATTACACCACATTAGTGTCTGCATTGCAACCGTGCGAAGCCTGCGGCATGTCGCTAGCATTTTATAAATTCCCATAAAAAAACCAAAACACAAAAGAAGAATTGTTTATCAGAATCAACGAGAATATTGTCAAAGAACCGGTTAACACAGCGTCCCAAATACATCAGTTTTAGTTAACACATACGCCATAAATATCTAAACAACTTCTCATGCTCCGCATGTGATAATTACCACCTGATTGTTGTTTAAATTAGAAGCCACAAAGGCGAATGAAAACGAAACTGGTTCCAAGTATAATTCGACAACATTTTCACTCGCACACAAGAGGTTTTCAACCCAGTCTGGGGGATTCACCCGCTCATCTATGGGATTTTGCAATAAAAATTCACGAAATATTTATGTTTGCATGTCGCCGCTATTCATCGTACTTCCGTAAAGGCGTGCAACTCAATTAGTGTCAAATAAATGACAGATTAGCATTCGATAAATGATTCAATGGCACATTTTGGAGACGATCGCTTTGGGAAAACCCATTAAAATTCTATTTTATGATGAGTTGCTCGATGATGCCGCAATGCTTGGCTGATGTTCTCAGTCTGAGAGTTGCAGAGAAGTGATTAGTTAATGTGCACACTTGAGGGGATGAACAAGGTTGCGGGTGCTTCAGCAAAGTGTGCACCTAAACCCTGCTCTTCAAGCTCAAGATCATGGAGATGATTGGATCACATGCGAATGAATAAGCATATAATTATCGCGATTTCTTGTTTCGAACACCGAGCCGAACATAATCGAGAGGGTTCAGTGGACTCTCCATGGTCTCGTAGTTTTGCTTCTGAAATCTGTCAATTGATCTTAGAAGTTACTGGAATATTGACCGCATATGAGAAGAGGTTCTCTGGGAGCTCTCAGCGGTTTTTTTTCCAAAAATTTGAACGTTTATTTAAAAAAAAAAAATTACAATAGTATTATTCAAAGTATTGCCCATCTTTCTGGCAATTTGTGGATCCCATCCCAAAAGAACTGCGCCGACTTGGCAGCCAAGAATGAGTCAAGCCAATTTTTGATATTCTGCTCTGATGTGAACCGTATTTCAGTGAGGGCGTTCTGCATCGACCGGAACAAATTTTAGTCAGAAGGGGCAAGTTCTGTGCTATAAGGCGGGTAGGATAAAACTTCCCATCCACTGTTTTCCAAATAGTTCTTAACCGGAATAGTAACGTGGGGCCGAGCGTTGTCGTGATGGAAAATTATTGCCTCATGTCTGGTCGCATATTCCGGGCGTTTTTCTTCAAACGGATTAATTGTGTTCGGTAGCGTTGTCCATTGATGGTTTCACCCGGTTTTAGCAGCTCATAGTACAGCACACCTTTCTCATCACACCAAATACAGAACATTACCTTCGCGCCATGGATATTCGGCCTTGCCGTTGATTTGGCTGGTTGGCCGGGTTTCACATACGATTTTTTTGCGCTTGGCTTGTCGTAATGGATCCATTTTTCATCACCAGTAGCAATCCGATTGAAAAATGACTTAGTTTTGTGGCGTTCCAGCAGCAGTTTTCTTCATATTAAAGTAATGAAGAAGAACCACAGAAACACTTTTTCAGGCACAAAGTTCGACATATTTGAATAAAAAAAATTATTGTTGTTTACGCTTCAAATAAATGGCATGTACTGAAATGACGTAGAATGACGGAATGGGCGAATGATGGAATTATAACAATGGAATAATTTACGCCATATCTTAAATAATTGTGGCATAGCTTCAAATCAAAACAGTAATTAAAAGCTTCTAATGATATTTGTTCATCGTTTGTTAAGCATTTTCAAGTTCTGAGATGATTAGCCGGTAGTTACAAACATTTTTCACTGTTTAATAAATCCACCCATTCAACCATCCGCTTTAACACATTCTTTATGCCAACAAATTGCTGCGGATATTTATTTATTTATTTTATTTTTTATTTATTTTATTTATATATTTAATCTACAAGCTACATAGGTGTTAACAGATTTTTTGAAGTGCATTATTTTTAATATGTAATACTTAATTTCACAATTTAATAAATTGTTAAAATATAAAAAGGCTTAATAAGGTACTTTTAAAGACCGGTCTAGTATGACACAAATCTAAATGATGTAAATATTCATTGAAAGCTCGAATAATTCTCGTTAGTGGTTCGTTTCTACCGTAGTCTGTATTGTGGAACTTTTCAATTAAAATATTCCAAGTGCAGAGTGACCTAGATGGCGTATGAAATTGAATCATGGATAAGAGATAAGAACATTTTATATGACTGCAAAGTATATCCCTAACAAACATAACATCATAAATGGTGCGTCTAGTTGATAGGGATTTTAAGCCAAGCAGTTGGCACCTTGCTTTATAATAATAATAATATTGGTGGCGCTACAGCCCGTAGAGGGCCAGAGCCTAGCTTCTCAGCGACCACTCGTGTTGTGCGTGCTATTGTTCTATCACGAGTGGAAGGGACCTACAGTTTTATGCCGACTCCGAACGGCCAAGTTTGAGAAGCTATACTCAGTTATACTCTTTGAGCATTGTCAGTAACTCGAAAGAGGTGGGGCCGTGAAAAGTATTCCTTGTCATACCAGGAATCGAACCTAGGCAAGTAGGTCCAAGTGCGTAGGAGTCGACACACATACCCACAACGCCACGGGCCACATAGGTCGGGCAAAAATCCCAATGCATTTAAAAAAAAAAGTACTTGGTGAATCGCTTTTGAACTTTTTCGATACGATCGGAAAATGTTATGAACGCCGGGTTCCAAACTACGACATCATATTCAAGGAAAGGTCGAACAAGGGAATCATAGAGTGTTGGTAGGGCGAATGGATCAGTGAATCCTTTTGTATTACGCTTAATGAAGCCAATTGCTGAGTTTGCTTTTGCTAATATATGACCAATATGAGTATGAAATGTGAATGAGGAGTTCAACATAATACCCAAGTCTTTGACACTATTCCAGTTTCGTGAAAGAAATTGAATGGCATTTATTTAAATTAAGCTTAAGTTTATTATTTTCGCACCACTCCAGGATGTTGTTAATATCCGACTGTAACAGAAGACAATCATTAACATCCTGAATATTTTTGAATATTTTCATATCATCAGCATATAGCAAATATTGTGTTTGATTGAAAAAGTAATATCATTGATGAATATAACAAATAATAGAGAACCTAGGTGACTGCCTTGCGGTACCCCCGAGCCACCGTAATTGGTCTTGATAAGGAGTTTCCAATTTTAACTGTTAGGGTTATATTTAAGATTAAAGAAGATATCCAACTTAGGAAATCGGAATGGAACCCAAAGGCATTCATTTTGTTTATCAGTAGTGAGTGGTTGACCGAATCAAATGCCTTACTGAAACATCAATCTGTTTTTTATTTTCTATTTCATTGATGACAAAGGACGAATAAATTGATAAGTTAGTAGAAGTCGAGCGTCCAGATACAAAACCGTGCTGTGCTTCCGAAATGTGGCCTTTGATTAAGAATTCAGTTTTATTCTTTCAAATAATTTAGGAATCGCGGAGAGTTTGGAAATATATCTCATTTACCAGGAAATTCGACTTGGGTTTGGCCAATTGAGCGACTGTCTTCCAGGCTCCGCTGACTGTGTACGTATACTGGATATACGACAAATTCAACAAGTCGAAAGTGACTATACTCCCCCGTCCCTTGACTTCGAAAGACCCATCAGATGAGACTTTCTAAACAGCACTCGTCAACTCTAAGTTGAGTCCTAGTTCATAGGAACTGAAAATGAAGCAGGAGATGAAATTACAAGGAGAAGGACCGAGATCAACCCTCTTCCAAGCAATCCTGGATTAAATCACCTCTCTAACCACTTGCGAGACCACTCGCATGCTTTGGCCCAAGTTGAGCAGTACAAAAACCGACAACCTAGCGATAGTAGTTGGAGCATTAACTGGCCATAACCATCTGAAGTACCAGATGCAGGGGCTGCGACGACGAAGAGTGAAATGAAAAGAAAGAAAACTGAGCATTTCTCTCAAGACCTCCATTATCTGACCAAAAGCCCACTTACGTAAATTCAAGAGATTCATCAAGCTATTAGGGTAGCTGAACAACGAATAAACGTAGTCCGAATAATATGCACGGAGAAGGTGTAAAGAGGATTGATTCTTCCCCCAACGGGCATCGCAAACGTGACTTACAGACGATCGTAACCCACCTACTTAACCTAACATAACCTAAGCATCAAGGTTCTAGGGAAATAACGTCGCAAACAGCTCATTACCCTTTGATGGAACTATTCATTTGTTTTGGTACATGAGATAAACTCACTGATTTTCAAAAAGCACCCAGTTGCACTTGGAAGTTATTTTAAAGACTGCATCGTGAATGGGAAATTCAGAACAAATTTAGGTGGTTGCCATTCAGGGAGAACGAAGTGTCTTTAATGCACTTTGAAGATAATCGACTCTCTGGAGCTTCAATTGTGGGAGGACAAGAGTAGGGACAACACGAGGGGTTGCATAGAAGGAGAAGAAATCTAGTGTAGAAGAAGACTTAACCACAGAGGCAATCCGAAAAAAAGAGAGTTGTGTTTGTTAAGTTTTAAAACGGAGGAACATTGAGCAGCTAAGGAAAGGGCTAAGCTTCGATGGTTTGGTCGCGTGGCACGAATGTTTCCTTCATCACGACTTGGAAGATGTGTGACGCCGGCTTGGCAGACCCAGGACGAGGTGGTTGAAACAAGTCCAACAATTCGCCTGGTTCCACTTGGGTATAACTCATGATGAGTGGTGGAGGATCTAGTGGCCTAGAGATCTAAGAAGAACGTCAGGGGAAATGTGTCTCAATGGCAGACAAAATGCAGACGAAGGTCCTCGTTTCAGACGGCCAGAGAAATTCCATTCAATGACCTTAGTGAAACACTTTCATTTTGCTATAAAAACAAACTATGAATGAAATGTTGCTGCAATGTAGTGACGTCATTTAATTGCAGATCGATCGAGTTGTCAAACTGGCAATAATTCTCCTCCAACTTGTTGTCTATGTTACTCAACTGACCTTCTAATGATGTGTGATGTCATTTTTATAAACAACAATCGTACAACATTTAGACAACAAATTAATTAAAAACCTCTCAGGCAGGTCTCTTCAAAAATACCGCTGTCAATCCAAAATACGCTTAAAATGTAGTAATTCGAGTGAATTTTTTTGTTTATAACACACTCTCGTTCAAGTGTTTGTAACAAGGCTTGATATGAGGTATTTTAACGCAAGCGAAAAGGATTAAAGGAGGGACATGACTGTACTTTCGATTTAAGAAGTCGACTGTAGTGAAGAGAGACATCTGCAGGTGGAGGTGCTAGTTGCTTGTTGAATACAAAACTGAACGTCAGGAATGGGACTCAAGGCAACACATGGAGAAGCATTCCTTCGTGAGCGGGTGTTGCAATGGAATTCTTTGAGAGTCGGTTTTCAGTTAGCTGTTTTACTGGGACACTCGAAATAGCGGGCACACCGTCTAGACGGTATACATTGCGACGACGTTCCAAGAAGTTGAAATGCTTCACTATTTTTATGACAAATTTTAGCTTTAAAGCTCATTTTGGACCCTTTCGAGTAGTTGCAAGATGTTCTTTGATGGCAGCCCAAACATAAGAGTTATATTCCTGGTTTAATAGATGCGAAAGTGTAACATACTTCTTGCATTGCTTTAAGAAACTTAAGCACTACTCAGAATATGGCGACGTCGAATATTTGGTCACTTCAACGTAGAATATTATTAACACAAATTCCGAGGACGGAGTGCTTTCCGCAAGTGCCATTGAAGGACAATTGCAGCAGGGTTCGTTTTCACTTGTAGTTGGCAGCATCGAGCTTTGGGGGCATTAAACTCGACTCATTGCAAATAATCCATTTAATATACAGTTTAAGGTCAATGATTCCATTACAGAATCCAAGGGACTCAGATGTTTTACTGGAAACGTCCTTCTGTCATCATTGAAGGAATGTATTGGATTTGATTCGGCTGGCAATGGATCATTGATGAAAACCAGAAACAGCGCTGGAGGTAAGTCTAAGCCCTGAGGCATACCAGCATTTTATAAAGCGGCTGGCAGACTTGAAGCTGTCCATAATCGCTTGGATTCCGAGAGTAGATTATAACCCATTGAGCAAGAGATTCATCGATACGAAAGCCATTCACAGAAACTGAGATGAAGTCATCTTAAGAGTGCAAAATTCGAATAAAAACTGTCGCCGCAAGGCAATAAGATCACATATTCACAAGAAAAACACATACACACAGTCAACAATAAAAAAAATCCAGAATCAATTTAAATTAAGTGTTCTTTAATTAATTTATCCGTAAAATCCACCATATGGTGGTGGTGGGGGCCGATGATGATGATGGTGACGAGGTGGACCGCCAAAGCCTCCTGGTCCACCGAAGCCTCCTGGTCCGCCGAAACCTCCTTGTCCGCCGTAGCCTCCTGGTCCGCCAAAGCCTCCAGGTCCGCCAAAGCCTCCTGGTCTGCCGTAGCCTCCTGGTCCGCCGAAACCACCAGGACGGCCGAAGCCTCCGCCGCCTCCACCGCCGCCGCCTCCGTAGGGATTCGTCTGAATCACATTAATATTCACTTGAGCATTCGCTGACGATGCTGCAGATGAAGCTGCTTGTCTTCGTATCCTTTCGATGGCAATAGGATCTACAACTATCTCTTCCGCAACTATATCCTCCGCCAACACGCTGGCCAATATGACCGCGAACAATGCCAGTACTCCGATGGCACGCATTTTGATATGAAAATTCTGAGAGACGCGACCAATCAACACAACATCACCGAACAAACTTCTGTGCTGACTTCTTGAGTATTCGCCTCAGTCGACCTTATATGCGAATCTCCGACGAAGGCAAACACGAAAACCCCCCGAAATTGTGATTAGATTAACAGCTCTGAACTTGACACTCACGCATTCTCTGCGAGAGATGATAGCACTGTGCTATGATTGAGAACTCGTTTTGGGCGTAATACCCATACACAATGCGGAATTCTATTGGGTATTTCGAGAATGAATCAAAGCTCATCGAGCGTGTCCACACAGCACAGCGACTTGGCTTCGGCTTCTATCGCTGCTTGTTTGTTGACAAAAGCACTTCACACCGCACGCCAGCGGTGAAGACATCGTCATGCAGTCGAGGTCGATCGCTAGGGTCAAACAAAAACAAAGCTTGACGCCGACTCGGAGAGGTAGTGAGCTCGTCTGGACGTTTTATAGTGCCGCTCGCGATAGTTAACGAGTTATGATCGACACTTAATCCCTCGCTACACCTGTTACATTGAAGACGGAAATGGAATTGAACCGCGTCACATAATGGTACGGTTGGGTAAACAAATCTAAGAAACAAACAGCCAGAATCAGAATCGATTGGGAGAAGAAGATGAATGGATTGGATCTGGATTTTGGTTAAGAGGTGTTTTATTACCGACATGGGTGGTGATTTATTTCCTCGAAACATGTGTGCTAGAGATATTTACAATTCAGATTTAGGACTATATCGGTCTAGCTCGAGGTCGGGCTCGTATTTGCATTAATTATCGGGCTTAGGTAATGCCATGCGTTTGCGGGAAAACTGCTCCTTAACAATCGTGGATATTAATCAAATTGAATTGAGACAGTCGGGGATAGCTGTAAGATTGCTGATGGAATCCTAGATCCAACCCGGATCTAAACCAGTTACGGAATTAACTCTGGCAGTACGAAGAGCTTAAAAACAAGTCAAAAACAATCTGTTTACCGTCTTTTGAGCTCCTAGGCGACTTATGACGCCGATATTTATATTCTTTTATCATATGCATATTTTTCATTATTTCAGTGACAGCAAAAGTCTATAAACTCGGTTTAAGCTTTCAGCATGTACGGCTTTTTTGATAAATTCAAAATTGACTCATGTCTTGTCCCAATTATGCGCATCACCTTAGAGGCGGTTATTAGTATTTTGACATTTAGCCAGATGAGACGTCTGGCCTCTGTCACACCATCCATCATTCTTTTTGAGTCAAAAAAAAAAAAAAACATGACGGTTGAATAAAATTAAATTGGTTTAATTAAAATGATCAAACTGATGTATTCAGTTTTTATTAAATATTATTTCATGTATGTACAGTGAACTCCCCTAAGTCGAATTCTCAGGACATATCAAAAGCAGTTCGAGTTACAGGGAGTTCGACTTAGGGAGTATGTCATATGGAGAGTAAAATTTGTAGTCCCTTTTTTGAGCAAATTCGCTGAGCACACAGGCAACTGGGCTGTCGGCATATGCGAATGGCTTAACCCAAAATGGCATCAAATCTCACAATCTAGGCGGCTAATTTACAAGTCCAAACCACGAGAGATTAATAGGTCACCGGACCCATTTCTCGATTGGCCCATCGGACAGTGGAGAATTTGTATGATAAAACCACTCGAAAGTCCGAAAAATTAAGTAGACAACACTTTCTGTTAGCACACAGTTATTCTTCGAGCTTAATTGCAGGTCCATCACGTGGCATCTCAAAAAATTACCCCCGCTCTTGCTCCTTGTCGCATTGTCAGTCCGAACCCAGTCATTGATCAAGTTGCCGATAACAAGCACTTTGGCTCCTGGTAGTTTTTATTCTCGCTACTGGGTTTTTGTGGTGGAAATTTCAGAAATAGAAGTGGAAGGTATATTCTGTGTTATAAGATATAATTGAATTTTGTGTCTGCATATAATACACTAAATATGCAGACTATTGGCGATCATATGCGACAATAAACCTGTCAGCTTAGGTCCTTCATTTTGTCTTATGTCACTGCGAAGATTATGAACAAAATATTGAATTCAGCTAACTAGGATATAATTTGCACGGCATGAAAAGAAAACGAAGCCTTTTTTCACAAGAGAGCTGCCTTTACCCCTGGAGAGCGATAGGATAGGATAGGAATGTGGGTAGACATGCGGAAGCACGTCTCACTTAGGTCCGTGTGGACCCATTGTGTTGCCCATATGGGGAAATGTTCCTCCTTGTACCCTTATCGCACTCATCGAGAAGTTGAATTCATTGTTGACCTCTCTTCGTCTAGCCAGCCCGACATCCTAATGAACCTGAAAAAGTTAGATAGTCGGATGTTATGGATTTCTTGCAGGTCATGGAAGAAGAATTCTTCCATGGTCCTGTATCGCAGTTGGCTGATTCTTGGGCAGTAGCAGAGATAGTGAGGAGTGTCCTCTCTTTCTCCCACATCGCCGCATCCTCTGCATATGTAGTCATGGGATAGTCCCATTTTTGTTTCATGTGTAGGGAGCGGGTGGAGGTGGGCGCAAAAAAATAAAACACTTGTTTGACACGCGGTGTTATCTTTATTTCGCAACGAAGAGAAGAGAGCTAAAACTGCATTCTGCTTGTATTTATAGCAAAGCGAGATTCGGGTCAATAACCTGATCAGATGGTCCGAACATTGTTCGTTTTGTTAACAGATGTCGTTGACTGAATAGTCAAAAGCGTTAGTTCTGCACAGGGTGCTTTTAAATTTCCTTTGATGTAATTGCTCTTTTTTTAATTTCGCCTACACATGGTATTTCAGATGGTTATGTCCCGTTAGAGCTCCGACCACCATCCTCAGTGGGCTTTTGCCACAGTTCTATTAATATCGGGCCATAGCACCTTAGTAGTCTTACAGGTGGTAAGGTTGAACCACCTTTTTCTTGCTAGTTCTAGAATTTTATCATCCACCGTCTTCCTGACATCTGCCAGTGGTGGTTGAATCAATTCAATTGCCTGGGACGGGTCTTATTCGGCAAGTTCATCAGCTGCCTCGTTGCCGGATATGTCCCTGTGTCCAGGGACCCAGCATAGAGTTATCGTGTGTTGCACGCTTAGAGTTTTCAGCACCTCGCGGCAGCTCGCGACCAACTTGGACTTGATTTCTTTCACCGAAAATGCTTTGATGGCCGCTTGACTGTCAATTAGAATGGTAATATTAGCCGGTGGTATTTCCAACATTGTCATCATTCTGGCCGCTTCTTTGACTGCCAGGACCTCCGCTTGAAAGACGCTGCCATAATCAGGGACCCTGATAGAGCGCGATAGTTACAGAAGTATGAATGATGTCGCAGAAGAAGATGGAGACGAGCTCTCAGCTAGTGAGTCTGACTAAAGCGTTTTTCTTAGAAAATCTTATGCATTCCTTAATAGTAAACAATCTATTATTACAAAGTGAGGTTTTTTACTTTGCAAAAAAAAACATTACATAATTTTGATCGGGTTTATTATACTAATACTTGCTAGAAGAACTCTTCAATCAGGTCATTCATTTTGGGGAAAAAAAAGTCCAAAAACATTGAACGACAGCTGGTACCATTTAACGGAAACGTTTTCCTCGTGGTCCTCTTTTACAGAAATACGCGACAATGAGTCCGCCAGATCATAAACCGCACCAAACAGTGAACTTTTTCGGGTGCATTGACAGATTTTGTATTCACTGGGGTTGCTCATAGCACCAAATACGGCAATTATTCTTAAAAAAAATCACTCATTAAATTGTTCTCATCTCACGCGCATGATCAACTAAGCACACACGAGAGGTCTCCAGGCCACTCGATGCCATTATCTCTAAGTTGTCAAAAACACATCGCGGCTTGTGTGACTTTTCTAATCCGTCAAGTGACTCCTGGATGAGACTTGCTCATAACATTGAGCTAGTTCCAACAGCCCGAAAACTATAGACGCAGCGGATCATGGGATTAGTGAGCCCTACCTGTGACCGTGTGTCTTAACGAAAACACAACAGGATGTTCCTTCCTTCTTTTGTTATTGTTAACTGGTGCGATTTGATGAATTTGTACAAGCAGACCTGGGCCTCAACCAACACACCACTCCAGCTAGAGTGATCTCCAGCTAGTTACTTCAATTTTCGAGCACCAAGACGAAGACTCTGTCTCGCAATCGAAGACTCATCAAGCTGGATACTAGCTAGACCCACCGACTCCCGACAAGGACTCATATCGCCTAACAGATGATACAGTTCCTTGCTTTGTTCTCATGCTAATGCACCAACGCAAACAGGACCTAAGAACTTTTTTTCTCGAAAAGACTAAGAACTTCTTCATCAGCTATGGAAATTGTCCATGCCTCTAAGCCGTATAGCAGTCTAATGCGATCACGGTCAACTGTCTCATGGCGAAATTTGATAAACATGAACAATGTACGCCTATTTCATCGTAAATGCTTGCAGTTTTTGAACATAAAATACCGGATTTCTGTTGCATTCAAGGGCCAGAATTCAAAAAATCACTTTTGCCGATTACCCTTTCTTTGATTTTAAGAATAATTGATTTAGACTCCGACGAGAGGAGAGACTTCATACACGAGAGTTATCATCAGAAGAAGCCTCCTAGGAAGTTGGACAGGTCGCTCTGTGATGAATTACCCAACAATTCTCAAGTATCGTCTCACTCCTGCCACATGCACTCACTCATCCATTAAAATGGCCAGTCACTCTCCATGCTTGTGCAGCGCACAGCACTCCTTTAAATCATAATCGCATCCATGCGAATAAGAACGTTAAAAAATTTACAACACCGAGGTGAAAAACCGGCAACTGTCAACATTGTCCATATCCGGCAGGCATTTCCCGCCTCCACCGCCGCACTTGCACCGCCCGAATGTGGCTTACTCCCATCGAGTGCACACAATCCAGTTGTAGACAATGATAAAAATTACCAGCGCCCTCGTTTTTAATCCAAGATTTTAATCCACAGAACAAAAGTCAAGGCAGCACAGGAAATTAATAAATTCATCTCTGCGCCCTCCCACCCCCGCACACCGTCGCCCACTCACAATCATCCGAGGGTAGGTACGAGTACACTCTGCGCTGGCACACAATAATGAAAATGTCCTTATTCCACAATTCCACCCCTGTTTCATTTTTATCCGACGACTACGACGACCGCATTGACATGATGCAAAACCGCAAACGACATATTCCACAGCAAAGCCCGAAAACCCTGCGTCCCGGCGTTCTCTGGCGTTCCGTGCGTCGTCGGTCGTAGGTTGTCGTTCAGTACAGAGAGGGGAGCACGCTCGAAGGCTATGTGATTCGGAGTGGTTAAATGACATAGACCGTTTGCAGATTAATTTGAGGTCATGCAACGGGGTGGGTAGGTAGGTGGTGGATTCTGTAATATATCTGCGTGATGTGTGCGCTTGCCGGGTCCTGTCGGAAGACGGAAGAGGGTCACACAGTGCTCTGTGTGTGTATGAGTCCCTTTTTCTTGTGCAAATTCTCCATGACATCATTTTGGGTGTTGGCTAATAAAAAACTACTGTCATCCCCTTCGGGAACATGATACCGTTGAATTAATCGCAATTCGCAACCGAGAGCCTGAAAGAAGAGTCCTGAAACAAAAACGACAAACGAAGTCACATACAATTGACATTTGGAATGATTTTTTTTGCTGTTGCGACTCTGTGTGTTGGGTGGGGGTGGGCTGGATACGATGAGTATTGGAGTAGTGACAGGACGTTGTGTGGCTGAGTTGGGTTGAAGGACGCACATTTACGCGTACACCCTTTCTCTGTTTTGGGCGGCGTTTTATTGCATGCGAGAGGAGGTGAATGTGAACTTCGTGTTCCCAGACGCATTCATCTTAGGAAATGTGCTTGGCTGCTCATGTAATGGCCTTTCATAAAATGTATTAACTCGGTGAGCTAGCAGAACACTGGTTGCTATTGGTATAATTCCACGAGGCCGGTTGGTGCCTAGCTTTCCATTTCAATGAGGGTGTAACCTGACGTTTAATGACGGATCGGTGGTAGTTTAGAATTCTATAAACTGTGGTGACTGGTCTAATTTCAAATTGGGAATTGTTAGAACCTTGTTATCGTATCTATCGTGTGACTTAAGAGTGGACTTAGTCCATAGTTGATCCATTGCTCCAAGCTACCGACAGCTTAATGTCGGCAGAGCTATTCAGGCACACAGGAAATGTTATCATTTTATTCATCATCATGACACCTTCTTCAGAAGTCATTGACGAAGGCGCGGAGTCGGATGGCATGCTCTTCTTCTAGACAGAGCGCTATCACATTAAGCTTGGACTTGTAAAGAGGTAATTCAAATTTTTTTTTAGAACGCTGTGGCTTAGGCAGTGTCTCGAAATCATCATCTTTCAGAATCTTCTTAGAACTGACTTACAATACATGGTTTCATTTATCGGGTGTGATCATTTGTTTCGCTAAATATGCAGAGTCTGCACAAATGATCACCCGATTCGTTAATGTTGCACCCTTGCACAAGTGATCGTTCGAAAGTAGATATCTAGCTCACGTGCTAATTGTATTGCGTGCAAGCTTCCCTTCACACTTTCCTGCGATATTTCTGTCGCCTAGTACCATCTTCGTATGTACAGGAGAAGACAGCTTTTCTGAGAGGCTCTGACTCACCAATCACCAGACTATGCACAAAAATATATCAATAAGCCGACAGCAAAAATTATGGCAATCCAAGCCATCTTGGCGGCACCACAAGTCAGACAAAATCTCAATGCGATAAGCAGAATCCAGAGGTCGGCATTACAGTGGCATTCGGAGACTGGAACTCTAAGAAAATCGAAGAAATAATGTGTATGTATGTATCACTTGGCTTTACATATGTTCCAGCTGCTTCCAATTAACAAATGGCAGCCACCCAGTCGGCAGTTAAAGAGTGCAACCTACGAAGTAGATATTGTTGCTAAGGTTGCATGAAAATACTCCGTAATACAAAGATCACTGGTACTGTCTCTACATCATCCATCGGGAACCTCGAATCTAGCTATAGTACTCAAATTCCAGACAAAACAAGACTGGGCAGCTCTGCTTTCCTGGTAACTTACATTGATCCAAGGTGAACGAAGGGAGTGGTATTATAGTTTTTGTCATGTCATCGAAGATCTCTCCCTTTACCTACCTAACCATTTTCGTGTATGCCAGGAAGAAGTTAAGTCAGTGTCACACACTATATATAAATCCCTCAATCCCTGAACATACGGTCATTCCGGGGAGCGAAACGGGGAACAGGTATACCATTAGCATTAAGAGACCCTACACCCCACTTCTTCCACTTACTATTAACAGGTGTAATTAATGCCAATAGCAGATAGAAATAACTGAAGACTTGTAGAATGACATACCTTCGAGTATTATGGCCTACACTTAGGTAGGTAGAAGTGCACTACCCGTGTGGACAGCAGTCAGACTTCCAGTATACGCCCTTCATGTGGATCCATTTGAGCCTATTCCGCAAACCAGTTAGTGCTATGGCTAAAACGTTGAAGATGACTGAAACTGATGCTACTTAGCTTGACGAAGTTGTTGAAGATGTAAGTAAGAATGAGATGCAATTACAGAGAAGATGTACAATAGTTTCTTCCTCCTAATGGTCTATGCAGCTTCTGCAGAAGTCATTATAGTGAAAGCTTAAGATAGATCCGTGTGTTCCAATGACTCAGTGACGGTCCTGGGCACGCTGCTTCCAGTCATCAAGACCAAGTTGTCTTACGTCCGCGATGACTTCGGGTTTGTACCGAAGGTTGGGCCTTCCCCGACTTCTCGAACCAGGCGGCTCGGATTCGAAGACCCCCCTTCATGGGAAGTGAGTGAGTAGCTACCTGGTGAGTACCGTCTTATGATCTTCTTAGTTTTAGAGTTGCAGTCCTTGTCACCCAACAAGAATCCAGTAAGTAAACATTGGCGTTGCATCCGATGTAACTTCTTACTTACTTGAGCATAGATAGGACAGAGTACGCTTCCCTTTGTGGTGCCTGCGAACACCTTTTGTAAGGTGCTATGCTTTCCCAGTTCGGAGCCAGCTCGAACGGCATTATTTACCTTGACCCTGAGTAGAACTGAAATAAAGCCAGGAGGACGGTTATGAACCCCAGCTCTACCCCCGAACGATTCAAAGACGCATTTGCTGACGAATCATTACACACAAACCAAGAAAAAATGGAACTCTTGTGTCTCCACCAGTTTTCCCAAGCCAAACTTTCAGCTCACACCCGATATAAGGTCAATGCTTTGTAAACCCTTAGACGGCACACCTCGTAACATTTGTCTCAAACAATGGGGAAACTTGATCATAACTCCATTCATTCGAACATTCCACTTCAGTATCCTTGGCTCGAACTTCCATGCACCATGTGGATCCTCACACAAAAGGATACCTCTCACTCGTGTAAGTGGTATCCTTTTGCAGGGGTAATGTTGTAATGTTTTGATTATTAATTGAACACTCCCACCCACTCGTGCACCCAATTATAATTGAAATATCCTCAGACACCAGTGATTAATGTCGCATTCCTAAAGGCACACTCGTGGGTGTGTATGGGATCCACTCCTGACCGAAGGCTACATCTCAGACAATGCTGTGTATCCTCCACCGGTACTGTGAGATTTATTGATTCATTTTTTATAAATCTCCGGTTTTTCTTTCTCGTTCGCTCGTAGCCCTGAAATAAATTACACTATCGAAGCATTAAGATAAAAGGAAGTGTTTATGGTGAAACAATATCCTTAACGCCAACAATACAAGCATCCTCCCTCGGGAGTAAACATAAATTTCAACACCCATCTCGTTAGATGTCCATAAAGCAGCGGAACTAGAGTTATCTCGAGTTATTGCTGCCCCTTGGTTACAGTGTTCTGTGCTTTTTTTTATGGCATCCATGTCATAAAGGATACACGCTCTAAGTTAATCTTCATCATCATCGTCGTCAGGAGATACTCGCTCTGCGCTACAGTCCACTAAAGCCAAAACAAAAACACACACACAGCACGTCGGGCGTGTGGTGGACGGGCAAAAAAGGACATTAAATCATTTTGCATGACTTGAGCTGTGCAGGGAGGAGGTTGAGGTGTAGCTGTGGGTGTCCTTCTTCTCGTTCCTTTTTTTCGTGCAACTACTCAGAGCCCAGAGGTCTGGGTGCCTGTTGAGTGGCAAGGTTTGGAACTCGGCAACCCACTGCGGAGCACATCTGTTCGGGTGGCACTTTGGTCATTACGTTAAGTGGTGACAGTAATTATCACCCACACCGTTAAGAGGTTTCATTTTCAGCCCCAATCCCCCGGCCGGGGCAAGGTGTGCAGATGCTTAAGATGGAATTTCGAAACTCCTGTGCGACACTTGTGTCCTTTTTAAGAAGCCAAGCATACCCTCAGTAATGACGCTTCACTCCTCAATGGACTGCGATTGATGAGGTTTTTTTTTTCAGCACGGCTTCTGCTCGTTTTTGACTTTCAGTCCCTTTGTTTCTTTTCATTTCGGGAACAGAGAGTATATTCCCGTAGGCCAAACTGATTAACAACGGGCCGCACAATAACAGCTGTCAACCACTAATATCTGGCTGAACTGTATTCAAATGTATTTCCACTCGAATGGGTGTGGCTGTCGGATGGCTTTGGTTATCCTCGGCGTGATCAGGATTCGTTCGGGTCACAGTTGGGATGTTCTGGGTTGATATTGAGAACAGAAAAAAAAATATGAATTTCTATGGCTGGCAAATGGGGGAATGGGAAAATTACTAGCAAATGTCAACGGATTGTGACATTTGCTCGTGATTGTTGGACAAATTATTTAACAATGAGGGTGGCTCTGAAGCGCTGTTGAGACGGGTGGTTTTTGCATAACTCCAGCATGATGAAAGGAAGGGTGCACAGCATTGAGGGTACATCGCATTCGTTACTGGGACCGAGAAGCGGACCTCTTCTGATGTTGTTCATTTTTAGGATTCCACCTGTTTCTTCTTGAAGGGTAGGAAATGGAAGCGGTTCTTATTTGAAGTACAAATCGTTTGAATTTGTGTCTCGCCTGCACTGCCAGCCAACGCCAGCATCTTTGACCTGATTCCACACAACACCCATCAGATTCAGGTCCACGCTTGACCAAGTCGCTCCATAAGTGCAACTTTTTTAGCGTTAAGACATTTCGTTTGTCAATAAGGCGGTGTTTTTGGGATCACTTCTTCTTCTTTACAGTCTCACTCTCCAGCTGCAACAATATTTAGCTAGCTGCCCCCGATTACGCACTCCTAGTTAGCCGAGGTTCTTCTCCACTTGTGTGCGTGTCCCACAGCCGAGAAGTTGAATACTCTTCGGGGCGGAGCTGAGTTGTCCATGCGTTCTACATAGCTAACTTTTGAATCTGTAGACGTTCGGCTAGATCCATGTCGCTGTACAGTTCACAGGAAGGGGCAGGCTTATGCACCTAGGGGAAAGTTGTTGATTTCTCTCAACCTGGTGAGATGACGGCAACGATTTCTGTAAATGCACGGGACAAGTTCACAAGCCCTTCATTCAACCGCTTAGTGGTTGGAGGCTTAGATGTGGACTCGGTACTCCAGGATGAGGGCTTCGCGCGGTGTTAACCATTTTTTGTACAGAGACGAGAGCGAACCTCAGACAGTGTGACGACCATTGACAAACAAATAAGGGCTACTAATTTTAGCTTAATTAATAGTTTAACAGATAGTCCCTTAACAGATCACGTTCGATCAAAGAACTCGCGGATGCCCTCGAAGTCTACAAGCAGTTATAACCGATGTCCAGGAGATAGGGTGGGATTTTAGATTATCTTGTTGAAATGTCAACGTTTCAAAACATCACGATCACAACGACAGCGAAAAGTTGTTCGACTCCCAATCACGTACCGTTGTCTTCCAATGGGACTTGAAAGCACTTACTTCCGCTGGCTGCATTATGTGGATGGTATTTGTTGGGAACTAGGCAGCAGTATAGTTTGTCCCATCCACAAGATCCCAATTTAGTACACGCTCTACCGAGCGATAAGTCTCCTATAGCCAATAAAATCTTCTCTCCCGTTTTGTGTGGCTTCAGACCAGGGAAGTCCACAATAGACCAGATCTTCATAATACGCCAGATCCTGGGATAGACACAAGAAGTTCAAGTCCACCAGCTATTCATTAACTTCAAGTCTGCATAAGATAAAGAGACGAGCTTTATTACACCATGTCAAGCCTTGACATGAAGAATTCGCACTGCTTCATCAAGGTCGGTAACGAACTCACCGAAATCTTCAATGTTCAAAAAGGATTCAGATAAATCGACGTGAAGTATTAGCATACGCGCACGACATTGGCGTGATTAGCAGAACACAGCGAGACGTCAATGAGCCGCTTGTTGGCATTGAGACGAAAGCGGCTAAATGGATCTGGCAGTGAATGAGCGGAAAACGAAATATATGTTGTCCTCAAGAAAGGATATACAGCATCGACATCATCTTGGACAGACTGTCACAATGAGCAGCTATAGCCTCGAGGTAGTTAAGAACTTCACCTACCTCGGCTCTGCAGTAAACTGTACAAACAATATCAGAACCGAGATCAAACGCAGAATAACTCTTGCCAACCGCTTTTTCTTCGAACTCAAGAGGCAATTGGTTAATAGAACCGTTTCTAGAAGAACCAAGATGACGCAGTCAATCATCCCAGTGAATCAAAAGCGGATGAAGAAGTCCTTGATCTCTTCGAGAGAAAAGTTCCGCGATCGATCTTTGGTCCTTTTTGCGTTGACGGGATATAAAAAAGAAGTACAGCAAAATTAACCTAGCTAAAGATGCAACGCCTAAGATGATTGTTCCGTGTAGAGCGCGATTTATATATGCGAACGTCGTGGTATGATAAAAGAAATACTTCTTTATTGGTTCCGAGCTAAACTAAACCTACGTTTACAGAGGTGATTCTGAGAATTTGAAGCGACGGAAATTCACCAGACCCTTACTCTTCAAATAATCAGGTCACTTGTACAATTACATTTGCTTAACTGCTTGCTTTGCACATATTGGTGTAGAATCGATGAGCGGATGACTTGTGTGTTGTTGTTGTATATTGCTAGCACGGGTATGCTGTGCTAGTGACCTCGGATGGCTTGTGTGTTATTGTGGTGGAGCATGTACTTGTAACTCGCGTGGACATCTCAGCTGCGGCCCGAAGTGTCCTAGAATCCGAATCTGTGGGACAACGCAACAGCGGATGCCCGCGTCTATGGTGGCGCAGTCAAACTCGTTAGCGACCTTCATGGAGCAGCGAGAACACTCCATCGTCTTCCTGCACAACCTGACGAGACTTCAACTAACTTGGAGTGCGAAACTGGAGAAAGCTAGCCAGAGACGGCGCACCTCGCTTTCTCGCATTTTGTAACATTCCCAATGGACAACAACAAATTCAGTATTTTTAATCATCTCTCTTTTTATCCGAACAATTCACGTTGCGTTAGTAATCCGGTATGTTTTTTGAAAACATTTTGTTTCTTACCCAAAATTTATAGGGATCTAAGCAAAGGGGTATGAAAATAATGAATGATATTGTTTAGAGTTTGTCCATTACTGTATTATTCTTCTTTGTTTGGCGCTACAGTCCGGGGTGGACCGGGGCCTCAACCAACAAGCCCCTCCAGCCAGCACGATCTTTCGCCAGCTGCCTCCAGTTGTGCACACCAAGTTGGTTGAGATCCTTCTCCACTTGTGTGTGCGCCATCTCGCTCTAGGACGCCCTCTGTGGCGTTGTCCCAATGGCTTGGAATCGAAGATGGGGGGCATGGGCTTATGCATACAGGGTAAAGTTGCTGACTGCATCCAACCTGGTAGGATGCCAGCGCGATCCCTGCTTGTTCATAAGTCAAGTTGACGCACAGCCTCCTAGCCATCATAACAGCCGTTGTGTGGTGAACTAATGTATGCAGCGAACCCTCTGCCCGAGGGTTAAAATAATGGGCCTGTCCTCCCAGTTTGGAGGTTGTGCGTAAGGTTAACTTCCTCACCACGTAGAAAACTAACCAGTTCAGAAACAACATTACTGTATAGTCCATTAAAAATGAATGATGTCCATTATTCGAATAGAGAAATCGAATGTGGTCTCGCTTGGTCGACACTGCATAACACTGACTAAAGTGGCTACAAGCGCGGCGCTGGAATTGTGCAGTGCAACTATTCGAACAACTCTTTAAACCAATCGCTTAAATTGGCTCCTCAATACTAAACGATAAAACTTGATGATTCAACTCAATGTCCAAAATGTACACTTCTTGTGGCCACAAGGAGTAGGAAAAGTGTGAGATGGCTAACTCACTAAAGATCATTTACTCGGAAGTAAGTGGTGAAACGTTTCACTTCGCTTTACAGTCCTTCCATCAACTTCCAGCCTCAAACCACCCATTCCCGGCATTCAGTTCAGAGACCACTTTATTTGTTCCTTCTTACGTACGCAGCGAATTTCGCAAAAAAGGGTAAAACTTATATCAACACCAGTCCACAGTCTTATCTAATCGTAATCCTTATTTGTTTGCTCATCCTCCTTTCACCCCCGTCCGCCTCCATCACATTCATTCAACAAGGAGGACTCCACCACAAGCGCACACACCGAATGACTGTTGCGGGTGCTGAACAGCGAACAACCACCGAATTTAGTGTGAAAATGTCGTTATGTCCTCTCCTCTCAACACAACAATAGTCTTAACGGCTGATAAGATTGTAATATTTTTTTAAAAGGTTTCACAATTACTCTTGTCTTATTTTTTCCACTTCTTTCAAATGCAAATCCCCTTTAAATGCGATACGCAAACAAGGAGCATTCCGCAAACGTTAACATCCCGCAAGCCGCAAGTGATGATAAAGATACAAAGCAGGGGGACAGCCGACCGACACCCTGTGCTGTGCGTCTGCTCTGCTTTACGGTGGGATTTAAAACGAAAGTTGGCCTCTTTAAAATGGGGGTTGGATGACTTTAAGTTGAATTGAGCAGAACATAATGATTTCCTAATTTTATTAGCTTTTCTTGGAAAACATTTTGGCTCGTATTCATTTCTGTTGTTCTGGAAGTGAGGGATGGTTGGCACGGACGGTGGGGTGGAGGGTTTTTTTTATTATTTCAAAAATTGCAAAACAATAAATCAAAGTTCAATTCGTTCGGGTTGACCATTGCGAATGAAAAATGAAATTTTTACAAGAATTCCGCAAAGCGATTGGCGACCTTCAATTCATGTGAGGGGTGAAATGTCATCGCCCGTGTGATAAATGAGTTTCAGAATAACGATCTTAAATGTTATGCTGAGTGGTGCTTGACTAAAGGTCGTGCGTCATGAGTGCAGAGTGTTTGGTGGGACTCGTAGTCAGTCCTAGACGGGAATGTAGTTCAAAAGTTGCATTTGTGGCAAGATGGGAAGCAATATTTTGACTGTAGAGAGGGCGGTTATCAAAGCGAAATGACGAAAAATTTCTATATGGATTCCTAATTCACAAGTTCACAGCGCGGTCAGTAGATGGGTAGGCTGGTGCAAAGGACCGCAGAATGTTGCCACAAAAAGGCCAAAATAGTCCAATTCTGGTACCCTCCCGCTAAACCCGATAAAATCTATCATTACCTACCTAATTGACGGAAAAATAAGCTCATAAGAGGCTTTTACGTCCAGTGCTGCTATATGAGAAGAGAAGGTAAGCAATATCGTTGCAATTACTAAAGAAGTCGATGAAGGGTGTATCTGCCTGAGGGCGTGTGTATACGCGTTTACACAGTTTTATACAGCAATTCGTCCAAATTTGCTTGATGGACCTAAATGTTCGAAATGAATCAGTGTGAACAACTTTGCATCAAATTGTGTAGATGGGTCGTACGATAGTTCAACTTTTTCCACATTTCTTCCTTTTTTGGACGACTTACCGTTCTGTCATACGACTCTTCGTACAACTTTAGGTTCAGTTCTGTCTGCGATTTCCACGAGTGATCATCAGCGCAGAAAAAATGAAATGTAGTATGTTTAAATGAATTTCGATTTTGTATCCACAGTAGTTTTTTTTTATTTTTGTCTCTCTTTTTCGTCATTGATTATCAACACTGCAAGAAAAGCACCCGCTTCCATGGCCATACTTCGAAATTACTATAACCAATAAAGTCCGTCACGCAAGGCATATTTTGGTCATCCGACGTGGTCGTACGACTTTTAGTACTGTTCGAATGGCGTACCGTTAGCGACGTTCGCACAGTACTAAAAGTCGTACGACCATGTCGGATGACCAAAATATGCCTTTCGGTGACAATGCCCTTAAAAAAATGCTGATCAGATGCTGATTATGTCATGTAAGAGTTTAGAGTTGAGAATAAGCTTGGGGCACGTGATGTCTTGTTCTTTCTAGAATGTCACAGTATCCACATCCACATGAAGTAATAGCTAAAATAATGAGATAGGCGGGATATCAGCGGATTCCGTGAAGAAAATGAAAATGTACAGCAGCAGGTTTTAATGCTTGTACGTTCAGCTTGAGAATCGCAAAATCGCAAATCTCCACACAAACTAGTTTAAATATCCTAGTGATTTCGACTGAAGACTTTTAGAAAACTCACAAAGTCATGACGCGATCCATAAATCACTACAAACAAATCGGCAATTTCACCCATAGACATCTGTGAGCAGAGAAAACTCCTATTTATTGAAATGTTACAAATTGCGAAAATTCCCAGTACGCACGATGCGGTTCATGTGTACAGCACTTACCGTCTTAGCCCAACAACCCGTGGAGATCGTGAGTCTGAACTTCACACAGGTCACTCAACTTCATTATAACCAGAGTCTGCGTTGAACGGAGAAGTTTAGATATGCTGCCTACCATTCTAGATTACTTCCAGTCCTCAAGGGGTTATTGTCGTATGTTCCTATTTCATTTTGAATGTTCGGTATTCGTCTTCAGGCCAAGAGGCTTGGATTTGAATACATTCTCAGCTGAAGCATCCTTCTTCATGCACTAATTCTGGCTGAGGTAGCTTAGAACGACTTTACGGTATTTCTTCTAAATTGTTCAAAAAAAAAGGAGGAAAAGGAGTTGATTTTGATAGTACACGTCGGCCATGTTTAGTTACCTGTCGAAAACGTCGGCAGTTTCCCTAAGCCAGAGGCATTCGAAAACACAAAAGCTTTTTTGTTGGGACTTGGACCACATCTCCTTCTTCTTCCTTCTTTCTGTGAAACGACTGTCCTGGGCCTCAACCAATAAGTCTTTCGTGGCTAGAGCGGTCCCTGGCTAGCTGCCTCCTGTTACACACAATGAGTTGGTTGAGGTTCTTCTCTACTTATGTGATATATCCCAGAAGCGCGGGGTGACATGTTTCTTTTTTGTCCGTGCACTCGACAGAGCCCATCTATCCTAGACATTGGATCTGTAGACTAGCTGGTTCATGTCGTTGAACAGCGTTGAATCTTTTTTCCCATATACCGTCCCCGCAAATAGGAACAAATATCGTACGCAGACATTTTCCTCTCGAAGATACCAAGGACTTCGTCTGAGATTCTCCCTGCCGTGACTGGGGTGATCAGTGTCTTATATAGAGTCAGCTTGATCCTTCGAGAGACGAGTCTATTGCCCATAACTCAATTGGCGAGAGTTATTCTGCGTTTGATCTCGGTACTGATGTTGCTCGTAGTGTTTACTGCGGAGCCGAGGTAGACGAAGTCCTTAATTGTGGCGCTTTGTCCAAGACGTCGATGTTGTATGCCCTTTCTTGAGAACAGCATATACTTTGTTTTACCCTCATTCACCGCCAGATCCATTTACTCGCTTCCGTCTAAATGCCAGCAAACGCCTCATTGACTGCTCACTGCGTTCTGGCAATCACGTTAATGTCGTCCACGCATGCCAAGAGTTGTACGAGCTGCTGGAAGATCATGCATCCAGCCTTGGAGTCTGAGTTTTGCTCGATCTTCTTCATAATGATGTCGAATACTTGTACGTATCCACGTCAAGAGTATGTAGACCAAAGAACAGACACACTTCACGTTGTAACTTACAATTCGTTCTGCACTCTACAACGATCCAGACAATCAAATGTTCATCGTAAGCACTGCAGTATCAGACATCTGGTCTTGTTTCATTTTCCCCAAAACAAAATTAAGTCATCTTTCACATCATTGCCCTCCGTCCGCGGTACAGTCTCACGCCATATCGCAGAAGTCATTTCACACCGTCACGCCACCACTAACCACTGATCTCCCAGCGGAATTGATGCGTGATGCTGACAGCTTGTGGTCCTGTCTAAGTGCCAAATGCAAATACCTCAAGCTCCACGGTACGTGCCTGAATGAAAAAAAAATTAAAGAAATTTGCATTTCGACACTCCGCCAGAGGAAGTGAAAATGACAACACATTTTAAACAAATTGGCTAAACGTGTCCTTTTTTCACCACCGTCGACGAGCGAGCACTGTATCAGTGGTTAAGAGGGGCGCGCTCGTGTCTTGTAATCAACCCCGCCCCCGCCAGGTTAAGTGCGATTTCTTTATTTTTTTTTCTTCTTTCAATCTCTGTTCTGCTCCTTTTTTCTGAGCCGTGTTGACACTTTTTTCGAGAAATTCTCCTCTGCCAGCTTTCCGTGGGAATCTTAAGTGACAATCTTCACATTTAAATGTCAGGCAGTTGTTCCTTTCTGTGACTGCAATGAGTGACATCCTGATTTTGCCCATGGGATCGCCGATTTATTTATTTTTTTTTCGCTTGCTCCTGTATTCGGCGCAAGTTAAAGGACTTTTTGTGTTTGTTGTTAAGGTATTCCTTTGTGCGCTTCAAAGTCTTTTTGTTGTCAAAGGTGTGTTCGCTTGTGGTGTGACAAGTGAGAGCCATGACTCTTAGCCAGAAGTGAAAACCTTGAAGATTTGTTTGAGGAGGACCTCGCTTGTGTTTGCACAGCGTTTTCTTTGGAAAGCAGGACGTCGTCGGCGATTTCTATCGCAAGGAGGAATAAATCGATTGCAGTGTTAATTTATGCGGCAGGATAATGTGACACAAATTGTGAAGAGCAACTGTGGGAGGGGCGACAGACAAAAGGATTGTGCAGTGTAACCCTTTCGGTTGGCTCGTTTGTATTTATTTCTCGCACTTTGTCCTCTTTATCCGCCGTCGTGTGGGGTAGTTTTTGGGATAAAAGGAAATAAATGTGGAATCAGTTAAGACCAACGACGACGACGACTACGAAGAAGACTTACCGTTAATGGGGTCGATTGTTATGCCTGTGCTTAACAGTGAAGAGTTATGTCTGAGATGAGAATCTGTCTTGGGGTCTGGTTGAATTGTTCAAAGAGTTTTGTAAAATAAGTCTTTGTATTCTTGATGGCTGAAGAATTGCTTTAGGAACAAGAAGTCTGGATGACTCTGTGATGTGTTAAAGGATTTTAATCTGAAGGGGGAGCACAACTGAGGGCTTTCATCGGCAATGACCTACCACAAAAGGAGGTAGGATTTTACCTTGAAATGGTTGACTAAAGGAGGTTTTGATAATTTTAAGGAAGGAATAGCTGGACAGCAAACGAGAAAATGCACAGAACTCAATAAGAAATCTGTGATCCCTTGCACAAATGTTGTCAAATGAAGACGATATATTCATAGACGCATTGCACTATGATCTGTTGGGGAAGTCCCCCCATACTGAGACCCCTTCTAACGCTGCTGTGAGATCATCTCACGCGACGGTAGGATAATTACGAGTACTTTGACATAACCTCATTCACAGGACCGAAATAACATAAAAAAAAATCTTTGTCTTAACTATATGAAACCGGCAGCAAGGCTGAGATGACAAGTGGATGCTTTTTTTGTTTGATTTTCCAGTTCTGTTTATTTTCGAAACCACAGGCGTGATTCGTGACATGGTTAAAGTCAAGGCTGGATGAAGATTCGTTTTACTTGAGCAATGCGGCTATTTTCTACTTAAAACACAACTGCTTTTTATGGGGGGATATGTCAAATCACTCGTCTATGTCGATAAGCCAGAATGAATTCCAACCTTGGATGACATAATAAAATGAGGCAATATGCTTCAAAAGTTGGGCTCTTCGTAAGGAGACATAAGACATTAAACCATTATCCTGGTCAACATTTATGTGAAGTAGCCCTTACAAAGTTAATAGCAAGCATTGATTTGTCAACTGAAACAAAAATATTATGCAGTTTTGGAATCTTCTTATGCTTTCCCTTAAAAAAAACTCTGCTTAAAATATTTGTTCCTAATTCGTCGAGGATGACCTATAGACGGAGAAGGCAGAATCGTGAAATAAGGGAAAGTAAGGAAAAAGGTAAGAAAAATAAAGACAAGTCGAATAAACTAGCAAATCTCCACCCCGAATGAGCACTGAACTAGGGCCCGTGCTGGCGCGTTTGGTAGCTTTTCTGGAATGCACGAACATAAGACGGATACTAAAATACACAGGATGTCCCTTTGTGGGAAATATCTTCAGTGAGGTCTGTGTGACTGCCTCTGTAATTCTGAATTTAGTTAATACTTTCGAACTTGTTTTGTAAACAACCGAAATGTGAATTGTGTGCTTTTTACAATGTCCGATTTTGTTGAGCAAAGGAATTGTATTCAATTCTGCTTGCGAAATGAAATTCCTAGTGGAAAAAACATTAAGGAGGCAGAAGAATATGTCCCAAACAATATTTACAAGTGATACAATCAATTCAAAGTAGGCTGACAAAGTGCTGAAGACAAGGATTGCCCTAGACAATCATTAATATCAACTGGTGGAAAATACTCAAGGATTTGAGATTAAAAAATAAGAACACGGTATTCGGTCTATTACGGACGCGCAGACAACCGTTTCGACACCATTGAGTAGACAAACCAAAAGCTATTCCGGAAGCCGACTTTAACAATTCCAGCAACAATATACATATAATAAAGATTATATAATACAGTTTTAGAAGCTACATACAAAACTAATTAGAAACACTGTCAAACTGCACCGGTACGTTACCATTATTTGACAACTACCTTTTCATTTCTTTTGTGTTCTGTATTGATCATTGAAATCTGTCCAACAGAGATCATTTCCCAAAAAAACTGGTATGAGTAAGATCTAGGGTAATATTCTGTGAAAAATTAATTAGAAACATTAGGATTACATTGATACTGTTGAATTATATTACGGTAATTCTTTAGCTTTAGTGCATTTGTTGTGTAGAGTTGGTTTACCTTCATTATTTAGCAAATATCATAATGGGCAAAAATAAGAGAGTCATATAATCCAGAAATACTGTCAGGAAAAGGCTTCTATGGATTCTGTCGCTAAGGAGTTGATTTGTTCTATAAAGATGGTGTATGATGCAATTAAGGTCTATACGAACACAGGCTGCACGGAGAACCCGACTTCTCAAGTTAGACCAAGAACCACCAGGAACAAGTTACTAGAAGGTGGTTTGCGGAGGTGCACGGCACGCAAAAAGCCCCACGTTTCGAAAAAAATAAATATATAAAACGTCGATTGGAATTCGCAAAAGAGCATTTAAACAAACCCTTCTCAATTTGGAAAAAAAATACTCTAGAGCGACGAATCCAATTTCAACTTGTTCGGATCTGATCGCAAGCGGTACATAAGGCGACCTGTGAACAAAGAACTCGATCCTAAGTACACCACCAAAACGATAAAACATGATGGTGGGCAGCCTTTTCCTGTGTTGGGCCTATTGTGCGCATTAATAGACGGATGGCGGCCGTGGCTTTGTGAGTATGTGCCCTACGCACGGGTCCAACCTGTCTAGGTTCGATTCCTAATACGACCTAAAAAAAATAATTTTCACTGCCCTACCTCTTTCGAGTCACTGACGAAGTCGAAAACTGTCTAGAAAAAGTTTCTCAAACTTAGCCGTTCGGAGTCTGCATAAAACTGTAGGTCCCTTCCACTCGTGATAGAACAATAGCACGCACAACACAAGTGGTTGATGAGAAGCTAGGTCCTGATCCTCTACGGGCTAAAGCGCCATCCATATTATGTGTAAAAGAGCATTTTGATTTTGAGAATTTGCCAGTATCGTTCATTTTCCAACAGAACAACGATACTAAACACACTTGGTTTCTGGAAGAAAAAGGTTCTCAGCTGGCCGTCTCAAAGTCTCGACCTCAACCACATTGAAAACTTGTGAAGTGATGTTGAAGGGAGTTTCGGATCAAAATTCTCCAAAAATTTCAAGAAATAATTGAGAACATCCAACAAGCTTGGAGAAATATTTCAGTAAAAGTTCGACTGCGTCATTGTGGAGCTCTGACCGCTCCATTAGGGGTCAATGGCGTGGAGAACATATAAACTGCAACAAGCACGCGATGCCGCAGTCTTACGGCTTGGCAAATGCAAGTACATGGTTAAGTTGTGCTGACACATAAGTCCCGAGTTCTGAGTGTTAAAAAATACTCAACTGCTCTAAAGTAAAGGAAAAGAATTTCTCTACAAAACATGCAAATAAATTGACACACAGCCTCACTAAATCGGTATATGTTCAAGTTTAAAGAAGCTCACTCAATTTGAGCCAAGGCACGAGTATTGACATCATCGCTTGCTTGATGGCATAGGCTGGCAATTTAAGGACTATCCCACTACCTTGGTAGCAGCCAATTCTATTCGCCTCTAACAGACACATGTCTTTCCCAGCCACACCATCCAACTTGGCGAAAGAAAATTGGTCATCATCGATCGCTAGCACTCTCACTTGATGCTGATACGAGCAATGTCACCGCATTCATAAATTTAATTCCAGCCTTGGATCGATATTTTGTCGTCTTACTAGAAAACAATCCTTCAAGTGAAAATATATTAAAGTCATCACTCCCACAGTTGGTCGTACGCACTTCCTTGGCGGTGACTTCTGCTCATAAGTAGGCAAATATGTCACTATCACTTACATCAATTCCACTTAAGTGGGTTATGCATCCCCAGCCAGACAACTGGACATCCCCAAAGTCATAGCACCACAATCAACCCGGGGCATTGCTATCCCGCCCCCAGGAGACATTCATGCGCTGACGAGTTGCCAAATAAAAATTGACAGCAAGTCGTCGGCGGTGAGACCAAAATCGAAACGAAACACGACGCACATCCATAGGGGTGACGTTCGATTATTTTTTATCGCCATAAAAAGTAATGTTATATCATTATAGTGCCATAAAAATATATCTGTCACAATTCCATGGGGAGGGACATCATACAGCCCATATCGTTAGCACTCGCAGCACTGATAGTTTGACTAGGGCGCTCTGGGCGATAAGCAAGAGGGCCGTCTGCCTGTGCGGTCGGTCAGCGCGTCTAATGGAATGTCAAGTTAATGGTGACAAGCTTTGGAGAGTTGACTTTCACTAGCAGGGAAGGGATTTATGATGTATGACTGTGCACGAGGAGTGACGGTTTGGCCGACTTAGGGGGTGAAAGTCATTTAATTAAAGTTGAGGGCTACTCGATTGTTGTTCTTTTAAATTTTTGGGGGATTCATGCTCTTTTTTGCTGAATTTCTGTCAGCTATCACACGATGGTGGACAGAATGAGTGACGGATTCTCTTAAAACATTTCAGCCGAGAATGGGATGCTTCTAGCTTGTTGAGTAATTTGAGATCGCCTTTAATTGGAACATACGCACTTATAGTGGAGGACTGAATCATTTCGCATTCTTGCGGTTTTGGTTATTCACTGTTCTCGCACAAGCCCGGTGTTTAAACGAACGAGGGTTGTTTGATAAGTCAGTGATTGATTTTCCCGCGCAGTTACCTTAAATGCAACTCAGCTCCCGTCAAGTTTTAGCATACTGCGTCCTTTAGTTTGTGTTTGACAGTCGTTGAAAGCAGAAAAAAGTGAATTTCGTGTGCTGATTCATTATAATTTTGTATGCAAAAGAACATCGCCAAAACCAAGGAAAAGCGTAATACCTACTCTGCCTCATCAATTTTCATGGTTTCATAAATGGTTTAGTGAGAGGGCCGCTGTGGTGGTATCAGCACAAGTGATTCCGAACGTTCAAGTCGCCCAAAAGAGATCGTCTCTCATGAAATCATCGACAATCCAATGAATTCGGACAGCCGTAGAATAAAAGATTGGCTGGAGTCAACCGACCTAGAACTAGCTGAAGACTGAATCTGTTTTAATAACCAGCCGAAAATTGGGGAATACGCTAACTTCCGAGTTGTTTCCCAGATAATTAGATCTTAAGGGGTAATGCTGGACAACAGCTTGAAATTCAAAACAAGTAGAGTACAGCAGCAAAAAAGCGCCAAGGATGCAGCCAGCTCCCGGAATCCTGCCGAACTTTGGAAGACCTGGATACGAGATAAGGGAACTGTTCCACAGTGGTAAGCTCAATCCTTCTTTACGCTGCACCAGTCTGGCAGAGAGCTCTCGCTATCAAGGAGACAGCAAAGAAGCTTTCATCATCGTACAACCTCTGCGCAATAAGAACAATTAGCGATTCCAAACAAAAACGAAGAAGAAAAAGTTAGAGGCCTGCGTCGTTTGCTCCATATCCACATTTTTGCCAACGGGATGCAAAGGGTCTACTATGCATAATCTAGCGTAAGATGCCAGATGGGATACCGCAGCCAAAGGCAGATGGCCGCACAAACTAAACCCCGCGATTGCAGCCTCGACATCGAGAACTAAGTGCAACTGCAACTACCATCTCACCCAGTTCCTGTCGGGTCAGATATTTGGTCACAACAGATCACCTTTGTTTCCATAATGCGCTGCAGAAGAGGAAGACACAGATCACATAATATTCCATTGCATGCGCTTCGGCAAAAACAAGTTTAACAACCCTCGAGCCATATGTCACAGTCAGCTGACCCGCGAAGTAATACCTAGCGGCAGTTCTGCGGGGAGAATGGTAGAAGAATGCAGGGTGTGGGTTATAACGTAAGCGTATTCCCGAAATCGAGTACTTGAGTTTGCTGATCGTGCATACTCGTACAGCCTTGGATGCAACCAAAGAAAATATGGAATAGCACAGCGTTCAAATGGTCAAAAGCGGTCGGTACAATTTATGACGACTGCATCCAATGTGCAGCGTTATTCTGACAATGGCGTCTTAAATGTTGCCCTCGAACTCTTCTAAAGTGGTAGTGTCACATGATCGCAGCGGCCCATTGATGGACCCTTGCCGTAAGTTTTGGGTCGCTTGTAGGACATGCAGCACCATCTTATTGGAACCTCCACTCGGATATTCGAATATTAGCAAGTCGATAAACATCGCTATATATGTACCTGAAGCCATTGACCACCACGGTCATTGTAATGTCATGCCGTAAACTGCACCAAACAGTCAGTCTTTGTGGTTCCTCTCAGCCCAATATTTCTACGTCCAACTAGCAAACTAGCTCACGGCGTTGTCTATGGTCGACCGGCCTCAATTCTTGCGTCAGCAAAATCGTATACGTATACAGGTCCAAATCCCACCGCAAAATAAGTAGGAGTTTACTCTGTCGATACCCAATTCATCTGATTGACGCCGACTCGACATTTCATCGTCTTCTTCGATACTGGCCACTACGCCGGCTACATTTTCATTTCGATTGTGTCTCTGTCTGGTTGGTGGCTTAAGGTCCAAGAGAGCGTACTGTCTTCTAAAGTCGAAGTTGTTAAAAGGGTTGTCGAGTATTCTTCGAAAACAATTAAAAGGCTTAAGATACGGAGATATCGAATAGGTCAAACCGTATACATCTGAAGAAGCCGTGGCCCTTATAACTGACTTGAAACTCACAAAACATCAATATAAGCAAATTCAAAAAAGCGCAAAAGAAAGCAATGCTAATATCTACCCAGCAAAACAGCCGAGATAAATTGTCACGAATCCACAAGGGTAACCATTAACGACAAAACAGTTTTAGTTTACCATACTTTGTTTAAGAGAATGGTAGATGGCAAAACATGCAATGCTGGCTGCTGGTATGGAGAACAGGGCTAGCTCAGTTTGCTATATATGCAAGGCATCCCCTAAGGTGATCAACAATCTCGAACTTCGATATAATGGAATTCCGAACTTATTGTTTGGACACGGCAAAACTATTTGTTTCCAAATATAATTGGTACAGAATGCCAGTAAGTGTCCACAAAATTCTGTTGCACGGTGCTGACGTCATTGAAAGTTTTCCAATCCCCATCGGACAGCTTTCGGAAGAAGTCTTAGAAGCTCGTTCGAAAGGATTACAAAATTTTTCGAAGCGGATTTTCAAGAAAGATTTCCCTACAACTTACAACATGTGAATATCTTCAGATCCAAAAATTAACGATTTGAGACATCTACCAACCCGACATCACAAGGTACCACCCCCTGAGGTTAGGGAAATGATTTTAAATTGATTTCCAACGAGCAAAACAAAAGAAAAGTTAAATCCGATTTAAGACCATCTAATGACCCTAAATCGACCACTGTGCGACGGCTCTACGTATACCTTCCAGAGGAACATCCTCATTTGAATGCAATCATTAAAGCTGCTGTTGTAGCAGCTCTTTAAGAATGTTCGCCATCCGCATGCAGTTAACTAAAGTCAACTTTATGACTGCCATCCACCGCCCCATATTATTTTCGCGGTGCACCTATTTTTTCCCCGACACATCCCCAGGGGCATTGCAGCAGTTTGGACACTTTTCCGATTATAAATCCACTCAGACCCACGAAAAGCTGAATAAGTTTGCTTTATTTTGAGCACCCGAACGGAGTTTGCCATAAAAACATAGATTTTCCACTCTACCAGCGTCAGGAACGCAAACCGAACGCCCTTATAGGCCATAACAAAGAGCTACTAAAATTTCCAAGTCAAATTGCCGCCACCCACGACTTTAGGAAGCCCCCACAAAACACCCCCACTAAAGCCCGCACTAAAAAATATATGACAAGTGGAAGACGGCAGAAACGTCTAAGTGCTCCTTATCCGCCAAACTTTCCCTACACCCTGTCCCTATGTATTACCGCATTATGCGACGTCTTTTTTTTCCTTTCCTATTCTTACGAGATAATTTTCTTTGTTTCGTCCTTTTATTTCTTTCAGGGCAGTTTTGAAAGGATGCCCCGTCAAGTAGCATGGAAGGATAACAGAAAAAAAAAATGGAAGAAGAAAAAAGACATCAGAGCCCCACAAAATAAAACAAAAAACGGAAGGAAGCAAAGCAAAGCACCTTCTCTGTAAATGGGAGTGACTCCGAAGTGCTCTAGAGTTAAAAGCTCTTTCAGTTATGTACATAGCACTTCTGTCAACAGGCAAAGAGGTTTCACAGTTACCTAACCACCCAACCAACACCTCGGTCGCGCGATTTATGTACGAGATAAGTTCACCCTCTGAGGGCGTGCGATGTTAAGTCAGTGCACCACCTTGGAATAGAAACTTCTTCGTCTCCTCGTCTCTGTCTGATGCTCTGATGCTGTTATAGGATGTGATCCCTACCAACCCCTATTGCGGGTGCGGAGGTTGAATCTCGGGGTGGCATGTGATTGTAATAATGCCATCGCCACATCGTGCACAAGCGCATGACCCATTTGCTTGGCCACTAACACCAACAGTACAAGCAACAGTGGTGTGTTGGGGCAAAAGCTTTCCGGACGGGGGTGGGGGTGGCGCCCTCATGGATGGAATCCATGAATATTAGCGAGGTTTATGGAACTTTCTCTCTGTGCGGATGCTCCTTGGTCCATGCCCTTTACTCCCGGGGGGCAAATGTGTGCCAGCTATTGGATCGAAGTCCGGAACTTGATGCCGTTTCATTTCTTTTTTTTTTTTGCTTTCTTGTGTTTTTTGTTTCACTCTAGTGTGCCAACATTTAGTAAGGGCGTGGGCTTTGACTGGGGCGAAGGAACTTTGTGTGCGTGGATCCATGCCGAGGTTGGATGGGGAATGCTTTAGGGAATCGCCTGTGAATGGATGGTGCTGATTTTTTATGACGTTTAGGGTAGCACATCGGGCATTAATTTTTCACTTGAAAAGCGTATGTATTATTCATGATTTCTCGTTGGTCATTTTATCTTGTTCTTGTTCTATTTGCTTTCGAGAGAAAGCACTGGACATTAGATCCACTTTTGAAGGAGATCCATTTGACATTTTGAGCGAATTCTTTAATTTTCCAAGTGAAGTTGGGGCCTAAGATTGGTGCAAAAGCGTGGATTGGGCATTAACAATAACGATGGATAATATGTGTGGCGCTTCAGGACCTATGTACGTCTATTTTCTACAGCCAGCAATCGTGGTGTGTGTGCCATTGTTCGCCCACCGGTTGGAGGGGACTTACTGTTTTATGCCGAGTCTCAACGACAAGGTGTGAGGAGCTTTTTCAGCACAGAGACACTTTGTGAGCATTGCCAGTGACTCGGGAGAGTTGGAACGTTGAAGCCGTGTATTATGAACGTTTACTGCGCCTGGAATCGAACCTTGACATCCTGCGTAGAAGTCGAAGCACCACCTAGACACGGAGCGGCGGCCTTCATGGCCTAGCTCCTTAAACGTTGCAGTACAGCGCACGGAGAAACCACCTCCTCCATTCACGGTCAACGCAAACAAGAGCACACACAACGAACATTACCTTCTTCTCGATCCAACTGAAACGTCAGCGCCGAAGTAAGGAAAGTCTTTGAAAGTGTTCACGATTCCTTTTTTGTGGTTTTGGGAGGTTTTTGGGCGCACATCCGTTTCATTACAAAGCGTCCCATTTTTGGCGTATTTTAATTTTAGTCCATGGGAATACGTATGTTTTTAAAAGTAATTGAAAACGAACTTAGCGACGTCAGTAACAAGTGGAAGAAGAAGTACAACGATAAGCTGGCGCTTGCACATTTCATCGTTTCACCGTGGAAAGTGCCTGAAAACCACTGAAACTCACTGAAAATGAGTTCAATTCAACTCATATTTGACGGAGAGCATATAAAATCCACACTTTAGAACAACGCTCATATCTGGTCCTGTGGATCCATGACCACCCTGCACCTACTAGATAGAATCTAAAAGCGAGCGACTAAACTTATAGTATATAATAATATCACAGTAATTAGACTCGCTCGCACACCGATGTACCGTGTCTTTAGAAATCAAGTCCAAGCTGGTAGCTCTTCTCCTGATTTCATATCTGGTCCAGTCACCATTTGCCGTTGAGATCAAATTAACGGCTCTATCACTGCAGTTTTCGATCAGTGGTAGTAGTCTTGTAGGTATCACAATGGACCAGCATGGTCTAAGTGTGCTGGCGATATCGCTGGCAGCCCAATTACCTAACCTAACCAAGCTTGTCGAATGTTGCCGCGAAGAGCTCAATCACTTCAGCACTCGACTACTCTATGCTGAGGCCCGGGTCACAGATACACCGACAGTGAGGCAGCAGATGAACTTGCTGGGAAAAGCGCCAAAAATCGAGCCATCCCAGGCAATCATATGTATTCAACCATCTCTTGAAGATGTCAAGAAGAAAGTCGCTAATGAAAGGTAGAAATCTCTAATCACATGTGAGACCCTCGGTTGTTATAGTCCAAGATCAATATGGCAAAAACCGACAAACTTCTACAATGCGACACAGAGTAGATACGGATGATAGTTGAGCGCTAACTGACCATAATCATCTGAAGCACTATGAAACCAAAATCGGACTTCCTATTCCTATGCCTTCCTATGCAGAGCCTGTAGTGACGAAGAAGAAAAAGAGGTTGAGTTGAGACGCAGAGCACTGGAAGAGCATTCTTGCAGGACCTGCAGGAACTAACTAAAATCCCCTTGACATCTATTTTCAGGTTCATTAAGATTTCAGGATGGTTGGACAACGCGCAGACACGAATTTGCACCCTCGTATCCCTCATGTCTGCGCGTCATGTCTTCCCTATTTGGACATCACAATGGATCCATAAGGACCTAAGTGAAACGTGGCTTTCGCGTCTACCCTGGACTGCATTGTCGTAGTCCTAGTCTCAAAATAGCATCACAAGCATAATCAATAAAGACTGTTGTTAGTATGAATGTGTACACAAATGTGTCCAAATACAAAAGGTGGCGGTTTAATTTTCGAATAAGACATAACGACATGTTGACCCACGTTTTGACTTTCAAAACTGTTCACCATAAAGTACAGTAACGTCGGAATTCTGAGCAAAATTCAGACAACAGAATGGGCTTCTTTCATTTGTTCTCTTCCTCAGCTACTCTTAAACCGATAATGTACACCCTTGCAAGGTGCTGCATAACATCTCGATATAACGTGTACCACACCTATCACTTTATTTATCTGAATCACATACACAACATGAATGGGAACAAGGTTGTCGAGGTCATACAAAAATTTCGTTTCTTTACAAAAAAAAATACATTTAGTTAAGATTAATTTCCTTATGGACGATTGGCTCGCAAGAAAGTTTACAACTCCGATTTGCGGCCTTTGCTTTGCATGTACGCACTGTAGCGCTCCTCGAGGAAATTGAAAACTTCCTCCTTTGCCGAGTGCGATGTCCATTCGTGCTTTGTATGACCTGAAAATGAAAATATCGTGAAACAGAAAAGATTTGTAGGATTTGTGTGTTTTCATTACCCGCTGATGCACGAGGAATGTCGTCGCTCGGGGTTTTAATTACTGTTCCCGCTGGCTCATTACTGGTCACGAAGTTCTTCGCAACTGGACGAATAGTTCTTATTGTAGCCCCACCACCGTGTGCCGAGTCCGTAAGGGCAATAGCGAACACCTTGTCTTTGAAGAATTGTGAGAATTGTTTCGCCTGTAATTGGTGCAAAATTAGAAACCAGGCACTTTACGACTGGGTATTCCAGAACTACCAGAGACAAAGTTATAGCTCCACCATAACTGTGAGCAACAATAGCAACACTTTCTGGTTCGGATCCGATGACATACTGCTCCCAAACTGTGAGTGCATGCGCTATCGGGGTGGTGTGTCCGGGGATAGCTTTCATTGCGCCATCTACGGGGCGGTAGTTGTCGTTCGTGTTCATAATCAATAAGTCATAACTTGCGGCCCTCGCCTGTTCCACATACGGTATCATTGTGCCTTCATTCAGTGAATTATTGATAATCAAACTAGATACACAGGAAACTTTTGTAATTATGTACACCACACAGCTGCAGTTAAACGTCGATAATTACCTTCGAGCCCATTGACCTGCACGCACATATCCACTGCCGTGAATCAAAACCAATAATTTCTTGGATTTGTTGAGCTTTTGCGGACTTGTGAATATAAATGTGGCCTGCTCCTTGGGCAGATTTTCTGGTGTGTACGTTCGAAACATTCCATGTTCCTCGAGCAACTCATAAACGATGTCGGGAATGCACTAAAAATGTACGAATCTTATTGGAAATGTTTTTTTCCCCCAACTGCACACAACTCACCTTGGCAATTTCTTCGTAGCGCCGTTGATTCTTTCCATGGTCGTCATAAACATCGAACTTAAATAGTTCGGATCCAGTTTCACCAGTGACGGGGTCAATTTTTCGCAAAGCTCCCTCTTTAAAGTTCACAACAATGTTAGGGACTGTGTAAAACACTTTCACTACGTCGACCGGTCTTACCTTTGTTGAAGGCATATCCAAAGGAACGCAGTTTTTCAGTTGCTACCGAAGTCATGGTTCTAGAAACAAGGGAAAATAGAAAAAGAGCGCCTATTAAAGAGTGCATTTACGGGGAATATTTGAAAAAAAGAATACAAACAAAATGCGAATGTTCAACAGACAGCTTAGACTGATATTTCTCAATGGGACACCGGTTATAAATTTTGACAGCATCTCTTATTTTGTTACCTGTCACATTATCTACAGTTTGAGGGGATCTGATATATATGGTGTGAAGTTGGGCATTGGATGGATTGTGTGGAGTACAGGCGATTAGTTAATCGGGAAAATAAATTTAACATGAAATTTATTATAAGTTTCAATTACTTATTCATTATTGCTTTAATTCTTGTTTGAATGATTGTTTTCAGAATAACACAAAAGTCTTAGAAGAATCTAAAAGCATTTTGGGTTTGTCCTCCAACATGATTCTCTTCTTCTTAAAACGAAATAGGGTTGAATAATGAATTTATTTTACCCGTCCATTATTAATACAAATTATCTTTATTGCTGCAAATTCCACGTTGTCTCCATTTATTCCAGAGAACATCCACTTCTTCGTCTAATTCCACACAGCTGGCAAATAACCAGAGCTAGACATTATTTAGGTTCTGGCGTTTGGTTTATAATCGATTAACAACTTCCCTGTCATCCTACAGCGCCTCTTTTGAATACCCGCGCCCATGTGTCATCTAAATGCTTACAAAGAAATTAATCACAAAGAGGCCTGGCCTCCCAGTGGAAGGTTGTGCGTCTGGTTAACTGCCTCACCACGTAAAAAACAAGTGGTTCAGAGACAGCCACACGCCACGGATACGGAACGATTTCCTGTTGACGACCCCAGCAAACGGGTTCAGGACAAACATTTTTGGTTCTGCGCATCAAGCTGTCGACGGCTTACACTACCTAATGCTCGCTCATGCGCATTATAGTTGAGCCTTTAGACGAAGTCGACGATGCAAACAAACCCCCTTCCTAGGGACCTCGTAAAATACCCCATAGACTAGACGGTCCCTAAACTAACTCAAACGGTTTTGAGACTGTAATCCCCGAAAGAATGGAGTGGCAGTTGTGCAGGAATTTTAACTGGGTAATTTAAATTGACGGCTCCAAAATGGACGGCGGAGTCGGCGTATTCTCAGAATTCCTGAACATTTCAAAATCCTTAGGACTGCCGGATAATTCCAATGTGTTCCAAGCGGAGCTATTAGCAATTGAGGAAGCCTGTCGTCAAGTGAAAATACACCCATTTATCCTGTCAAGACAAAAGGTGGCCATATGTATTGATAGCCAAGCAGACATTAAAACTATTGCCTCTTGCACTCCACATTCTAAACGTGTGGAGGAATGCCGAGCCGAGCTAGCATCATTAGAATGCCAACTCAAAATCTCGCTTATCTGGGTTCCTGGTCACAGCGACATTCCAGGAAATGAGAAGGCCGACGAGCTGGCTGTGAAAGGATCTACTCTTCAGTGCTCGCTAGCACAGATAATTTATGTCCCAATAAAAGCAGTCAAGACTAATATCTATACGCACTTTCTTGAAATAGCTAAGCTCATATGGGCCAGGCTGACAAAGCTACATCAAGAAAGATATGGTCTGAATATAACCGATCCAAAACAAACGATCTCCTTCGGCGAAATCGACATGGTATCGCCAGATTGGTGGCTGTCTGTACAGGGCACTGGCCGATAGGAGGTCTTGCTAGGTATCCCACAAAACCCACTGCTGAGAGGGAGACCTAACCGCATTACCTATGCAGCTGTTCAGCACTTTCTAGGGGCAGACAGCGAACTCTTGGTAGACCCTGCTTCAACTCACTTGATGAGATTTCTATAAAGGATATCAAGGAACTTATGTCCTTCCTAAAATCCTCAGGTTGATTTTAGGAACATCTCAATAACACGCTTGTTTTGGCAATGTGTTTACAACGTTTCTTCAACTCCCGCATTCATCCAATGTATGCTGTTCTATTCCATTATTTCTTTGGACTACCAGGTACTCTGCTGCTCTGCGATGAAGGGGTTCAATGCAAAGCATTATTAGCTATTCAAGTCGCTGTCTCGTATCTTACGTAGTGTATGACCAATCAGCTCCCACTTCTGTTTATGTCTGGCATATTCTTCGACAAAGGTACTTTTAAGAGGCACGACTGGGTCAGTTAATCCTAATACCGAAATCTTGGCATTTCCTCGTCATCCATATAAAGCGGCCCATAACTACACTGAATATTATTCTACAGAATATTGCGCAATAGTATTTTCTTTTTGCTCTGCACGATGCAATAATGTTACACAATAGTTCCTTTTTTCATCTCCTCCGTGCATGATCACTCGACGACGCTCAGCACACAAATGAATCAATATTGTGCATATACATATACATGTGCACATATACAACACATGGTCATATACAATCAATATTTTCAATATTGCACAATAAATATATTTTGACATTCACAAATTATTGCACAATTTGGAAGTATTAAGTGTGGCATTGGTTCGGTGGTCACACTGCGTCCGGACACATCCCGACTTGAAATTAGTGAGTACTCATTGGATTTATAGGCCGAATATTCTAATCTCAACCACCGAATTGGGTTTGTCGATTTTTTGGGCAGTTCCAAGTTTGATTACTCCATCCATCGCTTTACAATTCTGTAATTTCTTATCTTTCTTCTAACCATCTGACAAGAAATATTAACACGTAAAATCACAAGTCGTCTTACTATTTATTTATGGGTTCTCATTCCAAAAACGGCTTCAAATTAAAAAAAAAAACAACCAACGTCACAAATATCTTCCTAAAAGAAAACAACTAAACTAACCAAGTAGATTGACAATAAAATAACATTCAGAACATCAGGCATCAACAAACAAAGATTAAAACGTCATTTCACCAAGAAAAAAATGTCGTAAGGCTTCGCTAACCAACAAAATATGAATTTAATTTTGGACAGTTAATGGCTCGTTTGGTCCTATTCTGCAAAGCATTTATACAAAACAAGTGAAATTGGCTTTGTAGCCAGATCAGCCAAATAATAAATATGCAGATGATCAGCTCATACATATATATGTATTTATATGAACGCAACTTTGCCCGCAGTTGTCTTCAAGCCTGCATAATTGTTGTGTCATTTGTAATGAAAATGATAAATAAATTATTATTTTCAAATTCACATCGTAGAGAATCTCAGAGCGCCTATAGGCTCAACTATAATGCGCATGAGCGAGCATGAGCTAGTGTCAAGGTTGGACGAACTGTTTCGTCATGTTTGCTAAAAAACATGAGTGTCTATAATAAAAACATGCGCGCATAGCCTCCTGTCAGAAATTCTTCCGTTGCTTGCTTTATTTTTTTTATTATAATTTGTAATTTTGATTTATTATGAATTCGTCATGTTTCCAGTTCGATTATATGTGTATGTATGTACGAATACCAAACAATGTCAGCTGATTTGCTTATTTTTCAAATTTGTTTTCTAGTCTGTGTTTTATCTGTCACATTCGCATATGCGCGGTGCGATTCATTTCGCATTAGCTCATACTTAACGAAACATTTGTGTTTTGCACATGCTTAACGAAATGTTCGCAATCTTTCATGGACGACATTATAGGTTGCCTCATAGGGGCGGGTGTATGCGCTGACTCACCCATGCGCGTTTGACACTAGCTAACGCTCGCTCATGCGCATTATAGTTGAGCCTATGGTTCATTCTATCATGTCTTTTATATATATAAAATCCACGGCTCCACCTCATTTGCGTCACTGACAATGCTCAAAGAGTATAAATGCCGTTCGGAGACGGCGTTAAACTGCAGGTTCCTTCCATTCGCAAGAGAACAATTACGCACAACACGAGTGGTTGCTGAGAAACTAGGCTCTGGCACCATACGGGCTGTATCGCCACCACCGTAATCTTAAAGAGCTACATAGATGCGGACTGTTTACATGCAGTTTTTCCCTTTTCCTTTTCTCTAACACCGAGGTACCTAAGGTATTTTTAAGTTTCTTGCATTTGCGCTGAACCTCACTTTTCGAATGAGCCCTTAAAAATGCGCCTTCCAGTATAGATCTATTGTCCACTTACGCGAGTGTGACCAGTCATTTCTGCTTTCGTGGCCACATAAAAGCCAAAAAATGAAGTCAACTTATGGAATCGAGTGAATATCCAAAAATTATACTCTGTGAATATAATAACCACTTCGACCGGTTTCGTTAAGTTCCGATCACTTTTGCTTCCGTGGAGGGAGTCGGAGCAAAAACAAATCGCTCTATGTGTACGTAAATGACATTTGGTGCTTGGATCTTGTATAAGTGCCTGGAAGCAATCATGTCCATTTAGAAATTAGACGATAGTGGATACTTTGATGACTCTGGATACTTTTTGTTCAGTTCTGCCACAATCATAAACTTACTTCAGTCAACTATGGTAGAACCTTTTAACTGCTGCTGTTGCTTCGATGCTTTACTCAACAATGCATCTCAACAAAGGGGATTCGGTGTATCCCACTAATATCCCTTCTAATGGGAAATCATTGCACCTGTCCTGCTTTCGTTACGATAGTCCCTTGCTCATACCTGTATAATCGGATACTCAACCTCATCATCAGGCTTTTGAAACCTCATCGATCGTGTGTTCATACCCCGAGAAACATTACTGCACCGCAGCCATGATTTAGATGGTGGATGCTAGATGTACTTTCACTTCGATTAATGTTAGATTACATTAAATAATCTTAAAAAGATGAAATGTATCCCCACTCACTTCAAGAAAAGAGAAAAATAACTACATTTAATACAATTGTACGCTTAGTCAATTTATTCATTTCCCTTACTGAACCGTTAGTGACAGAAATGTTCGTTACACCAAATGTGTGCTTTTAAACCTCAATTACTCTTAAATCTACTGAACCCTGTTTATGTTTATTTTATTTGAAATTATTTGGTAGATTTTTACAGACCCTTAACTATTTAAATGAACGGTTGAACTGTTCCTGACCAGAGATAATCAAAAATGTCCTGAAACAAGGTATTTTCTTCCATGTAAGAAAAGTTTGAATTCCAATAGGAGTACGTAAGGAGTGCCCGCCAGGACTTATTGTCCACCACTTAGTCCGCTACTACTGCTGCCGAATAATGCCGGTATGTTCGATAGGAAGCCCCACACCAGGCCGAAAATTGTACCCAAAAACTCCAGGACGTGCAGGCCAGTGCTGGAATTGATCATGGTCCGATCCTTTTCGGTTTCAATCGGTGACTCGTGCTCACTGTTCTGACGTTGGTGTACGCCAAGCATGTCACCCAGAATGCCACCAATTCCACTGGCATGCGTATTCTGAGTGCCGGGGAGATGGTTAATGAGATGCTTAATTGGTCCCAAAACGCCATGTGATCCGTGCGGGTGCGGGGGATGTTTGTTGCTGGGGAAGATCTCCTCGGATTTATCGGAGTGCGGTTTTTCTGTTTTGTCATCTTTGTTCTCGCTGCTATCGTCATCGTCTACGGAATTGTCATCACTGTCTGCTGATCGCACCACAATATTTTTGGAGTCCGAGACTAAACTGATAGCATCGTCAATGTTGAAGGCGCTGCTGAGTGTGTCGGGCGACTTTGTGTCATCCGAAGGCGATAGATTTGTGTTGGCTGTTAGAGGTAATGCTTCGGTACCTAAGCAAATCTGAAATAAATGAAACAAAGCTCATAAGATCGGGAAGGTCAAGAAAACAAAATAACTTTACTGAAATAGGATTCAAAATACGTTATTTTCGAAGTTAATTCGAATTGTTGTTTGAGTACATAGTGAGGCTAATAGGATGGCCCTGCTAACTAATTATGCAGTACCCTGATACAAAGTCAGCGAAATGTATTGATAATTCTAAAACCCGAACTACCCAGAGTAGGAGGCAGAGCTAACACTTGAGGCTTAGAGTGAGCAAGTTTGCTTTTTGCACGTTCACCACGTTTGATTTGAGGTCCGTGCAGATCTTTTCCTTTGGGAACGAATAAAGACGGAGTGCCAAATCTTGGGCTTTTATTAGCTTAGTATATTGAATTGCTTAGCAATTGTTGTATTGGTCATAATATGGCAGTACAAACTGACAAAGTATAATGAGACTTTCATCACGATTCATAATGAACAATGATATTCATAAGTACAAAAGCTAAAATTAGCTTCTACAATAACCCCTCGTGTATTGGGCTGTTATGTCACCAGTGGAATTAATCCGCAGTTCAATGAATATCCAGAACAACGAAGTTTGCTTTTTGTAGACAGTTTTACTTTCTCAACATTTTCTGTGAAAGTTGCTCATGTCGGGAACTGAACCCAGATACCCCAGTAGGGTCGATGCACTACACAACGGCATCGGCCTTCCTAACCAAAGACTGAATTGTATACATATGTGTTAATAGAGTGATGAGGACAACAAGCCGTATTTATATTCCTTTTTAGGACCGCGACCTCCTGATAATACACACTCCCTTCTAGAAAAGCATCTCCACCTGCATTCCATCCACTGAAAGTACGACTTTCAGTTGCTGGATATATATCTACGTACATACATATCTTCACAGACGGATCGAAGACAGAGGATAGCTTGGGAATTTATTTCTACTCGACGGATAACAATTAAAGATGAAGGGTTTTGATTCAAAAACAAACCGAATTCTGCTTTTCCTTGCCCCTTAATATTTTTTTCATACGTTTTGTATACTTTTTTCTCCGACCAAACCATGGTGGAAGGAATATAAGGCCGATTATACACACGCTAAGTTTGTCTTCAACTTTCCAATCTTGTAGGCAAGGGAGGATAAACGTGCAAGGGGTAGCCCGAGTTGCGTATGCTCGAGAATTGCGATTGATCCTTCGTATTCCCTTTTATCTCTTTCGAATTGCTTGCCTTCTCATGATGTATGTAAGAAAGAGATGACACTTGTGTGAAAGGGTGTGAAGCGGGAAAATTGAGCAGGAAATGCAACTGGGTTATTTCTACTTGTAAAAGTGGCTTGCGATCACAAAAGGGAATTGCAAAAAATCGTCAATAAAAAGTTGCGTGTGGAAAAGTAGACACCTTACAGCTTGTCAAAACTGCCATGTATGTTTTGTGACGTCACTCAGGGTACGTTTTTGACACTGGACACATGTATTGCTTAAGCTGGGATCACAATTAAATATGTATTTTAAAAAATTAAGAATGGAAAACAGGAATTGTATCCAAATTGATGTGAGATGAAATAATTAAATTCATTTATAATTAGTATCGTATAGGAAATACAACCACGTGCCGTAAAAGTTTGCAGAAACCATAATGAGTAGCTGAAATGTTGAAAAGAAATCCGTTTTTTGTTTTTCAATATGTGAAAAATGTTTGTTTGTTTCCGCCTTTAAGTTTCTGTTGACATACCCCCGATGACGTCACGCAGGGTCTCAATAGAACTGTCCAACACACCTGATATTCCTTCCATCATGCGACCAACCACTTTGTCAAAAAGGCAATTGAGCAAGTAGAGGAATCAGTATTGGGACTGGTTCTCTTTTGTATGTTCATAATTGATCTATAATTGGTCAAATGGCTAACTATTAAATGCAACTAAATCTGAAGTCCGATCTACGGGTGCTTTAGAAAGCTGTGGATTAATGCATTAGTAATATATTCCACTGGAAATCCCACGGAACCTGGTAACAACGCTGTCATCTGATCTGACAGACAGACTGCAATCAAGAGATTTGAGTCACTTTTCGCTCAAATAATTCCTTTCGCCTTGTCGCCTATTTTTTGTCATGTATGCGCATACAAACTGTGACATTTCAGGAAAGCCGATGAACTCGATGGATAGTACTGTGTGTGTCTAGCTCCTTACTTCTTCCAAGTTGGGACCTTCCGTTCATATTTGCAGTCACTCACCTACTTATCTACACTTTATCCCGAAAATATTCTGCATTTTGTTCTCGCCGCAATTTTCAGTCGTTCTCGTCTTTGAACAAGCTGTTTGTCAAATTAAAGAACTGATCCGCAAATTTCGAAGTCAGTTCAAAATATTATGTAAGAAATTATCGTTTTTCAATGCGTTTGTAGTGTAACATATGCCAAATCCCGAATTGCATGATTGCCCTTGACAGCGCCACTTGGATAGATACGGCGAAGCGAACATCACGTGGTGAAACGAAATCTGAGTATATTTCATATACTTATTACTAAGGCTTGAATGTAGGCCCATTTATGGCGAATCGGCACAGCATATTGACCATGAATCGACTCTAAATTTGTGAAATTGGCTGTGATTACGAACAGTCCTGCCAAAGTTGAGATCCAAATCAGTTGCTATATAGATATTCTGCAATGGTTTGGTAATTGAAAAGGTATATGTATGTACGTTTAGGTATACATAAATCTTTGGAGTAGACGGCTATTCCCATTCGATCGTCCGTATTCGTTCCCTGTGTTTGATAGTGACTGATGTTGAGTTTTAGCAATTCTGCTATATATTCGGCTATAATCAAATTGCAGTTATTAATGAAATTACCAAGGATGCATGTGGCTTTCATTTTTGAATACCTCCAGAAGATCTTTCCAGATAAGAACAGACGTCAAGATGATAACGGACGAGCATAGATAAATATAACTTAAAGAAATTGAAGCCGTTGACATCGTGACAATTAGTGAATGCAGACCTCGGCTGTAAGAATATGCGCTTCAACACACTGAAACGCTCAAAAGGAACAGTCCAGGCTGATGTAGCATTTTGGATGTAGGTTTGATTCCGTTCACTCATGTAGTGATGGTTTTGTTAGCCGTTTGCGAAGCACCAGTCCAGAAGTAGATAGCGATTTTTGGGGGCGAGATTTTGGGGGGAAAACCATACGGTCACGTAGATATAGTGAAAAGTAGGAAAGCAGCGCAGAACATAAAACAAACCGACTGCCTACCATTAACCTTAGTGCCTGGAGAAGAGTGTCTATCAACGTTTTCCGCACTGGTGTGAACGAGTGGCAATAGCAGAGGGGGAGAACGCCCTACACGATGACGGCTCAAAGACGAGTGTTGTTTTTCTGTGCCATCGGGTTTGGAGTTAAGGGATTCTTTAGCAATCTCTTATGCGCACAAACCACTCAATTCTAAAGAGAAAACTAGAAGACGAGTCTCTGGATAGAGTCAAAACTCGTTGGCTTGGTCTGAGTATTTGAGCTACAGCAACGACTCTATTGCCGATGCTGAGCAAGAAGGGATGAACTTCATTGAACGGATTAAGTTGCAAGGATGTAAACACGCTAATAGGAGTCCTTAACGGGCATTCTTCCCGTACACATGCTGTGCGACTGAACATACCTCATTACGACTTTTGCAGAAGCTGCAGAGATGAGGAAGAAACAGAATCCAGTTTCTAGAAAAGCACTTCTTCATAGAACTGGAGGACTTAAGCGGTGCTAAACTGAAAAACCTCTTAAAATTCTTATACGACTCTGGCTGGTTTTTTTTTTTTTTTTTTTTTTTCCATCACAGAGTGCACAAAACACTACGTTCTCTAAGTGTTAACTCTCAGTATCGCTTTACACAGCAGATTTTGCTGCGCTACTAAGGATCATCTACCGATTTTGCATCTCACAGATTACATCAAATAAACAGTATTAATTATAGCATAGTGCATGGATCAATTTTTTAAACTCCAATCGAGACAAGCTAAAATCAATTTCGTTGCAAAGTTCATTAAAAGTGTTTATACACCTTGTAATAGGTTCATTACAACGATAGTTGGTTCTATGCCTCTTATCATATAGTAAATTTCTCATCCGAAGAGATCTTTGGGGAGCATATATATTCATGAGAAAAAGTAAGTCTGGTGAATTTACACGGCAATTAATAATATCGCGGATGAACATGGCTGACGCTGCCTTACGCCTGAAACTTAAGGTTTGCAAGCCTATTATTTTACATCTATCGTCATATTTAGGGAGTTCTTAGAAGGAATACAATTTACGGACAGCATATCTCGTGAAATTTGTTTGTACTCTTTCTATAGTAGGTCTCACTCCCTAGCACGGGCACAATGGATCCAACACGGTGGTCTAAGTGAGCCACGGCCACAAGGCCTTTAGGACACCCAATTGCGTACCCACCTACATAACTCATACAAGTTCGCTTTAGAAAATGACAAGGATAATGTGAAGCAGTTTCATTGTGAAGGGTTGGGTGGCTTCACCCATTTGCACAAGGTATCAACTGTGGACATTAGATACCGGAGTCTGCGGCATCAAAAGATCCACGACAATCGAATTTGCTGATGCAATAGTGTAGGGTAAGAATAGGTTCCAAAAGCAAACAAAAAGCTATCGTTTGAAGAGTCAATTCGGCTGCAATGTTTACCCAAGCCTGACTTGGGATAGATGCGCGCCTAGATTTAAGTAACAAATAATATGCAAAAATAACAAGAAGTTAAACGACTGGTTGTACTGGTGGATGACTAGTTCACAGTTGAAGCCACGTTTTTTTTGGCGCCAGTAGCTTGAATTGGGTGACTTTTCGAAGTATACTGCTTTGGACCTACTTTGCAGGGGGCCTCCAATGACCTGTCACACTCCCTGTTTTACACACATATGCAGTGCCCAATAACTATTTGATTAAATTATCGCTATCCTTCGTGGGAACATTTTATTGTCATGTCTGCGACAGGCGCTTCTTCACCTTCACTTATGCAAATAATCTCACGAATTCTGACATGTTCAAGTACACAGGCCTCGTGTCGTGTCCCTTGCTCACTCGCGATGAGCCAAACTTCGTGCTTACTTTAAATTGCTTACACATTCATATCTCATCTTACACATCAAATGCGAACTGAAACAGTTTAACGAGCGCTCTTCGACGGGTGTTTAAAATCTCACTTCTTTCAAACGAAACAGAGAAACAAAACAAAAAAAACTGGGACAAGGCAAATTTTCGAAAACACCACTTCCATGCCGTTAGCGCTTAGCTCAACTGCAATCGGAATGCCAAGTCAGGCGCACACACATGTCACAACGAAAGAAAAACACACAAATCTGAGGTTCACTCACAAGAATCGACGCCAAACAAATGGATATCCAAGTTAAGTTATTCCTTGGAGCAGACATCTTCACAGGACTCGACTGGCGGCAGCTTGTTCAGGTGTTGTGTGGAGTTTTTCGAAATTTTTTTTATTCGGATTTCGCAAGACTGATGGAATCCTTCGATTTTAGCGCGTTTCACTGCAGCGAGTGAAAATTCCGCGGTTTCAAATGATCACTGATCGACCGGCTTTAATCATTGGCTACGACTACTGCTGGCTCGACTGGCTGCGGCTGACTTTTGGCAATTTCACTTTTAATAATTTTACCATTGACATGCGGAACGTCGCGTTGTACGCAGTCAATACATTCGACTAATGGCTTTGGTTTTGGTTTGCTGAAGCCTATAGTCGCTGCGCAGCATGTTGATGGAGGGCGATGACGAACACCGTGCAGTTGATTTGAATGAAAACTTATCTGATAGACGTAAATTGTACACACCATTCATGGTCAGCTGAGAGCATTAGCCACTGGCATAGACGGACACGTGCGCGGGGGGGAGCTATATTCTGAAAAGCAATGAATGCGAGCGCTTGTTTGGGGGAAGACCATATGCAAACGGAGACTGCTCAGAGGACGTTCTTGGCCGCCGTGTTAGGCGGTTGCGTAACATGGCCTAAAGCACAATGTAATTTATCGGTCAGGGAGTGGTGTTGGTTGCCGAGGTGCTGTGCGGTGAATTTCAATTGCAGACACACTCATGACTTACACTCGAACCATGGGGAATAGTTTTAAGTGTTTATGGGCAAATTTGGGCTGCAGCTGTTGGCTGAGTGCGTGAAAGGTGCACTGGGTAACCTTGTTGATTGTCAATTACTATTTGAGACTTGTCCAGAGTGCGTACAGAATTGGAGAAAACACTTCCGGTCGCTATGCATGGACGCGTCTGCATACTTGGCTGTTCTCGGGCGTGGATCATTAAGGAAATTCAATTCTGTTTAGCCCCCAATGAAGGCGATTCTAAATATGAACACCTCCGCTTATGGGAGAATTATAGATTTGATCAGCGTGCCAATGGCGGTGTGCATACTAATTGCCAATTAAGTTGGCATTGAATCTACGAAGAAAGGATACTTACGTCGACTTGGGTCGTGATTGACGCATTTGAGTAGATCTTTTGTTATTGTTAATTACTGCCTGAAGCTTGGTTATTTGTAAGGAGGTGTGTGTGTGTGCCCATAAATTTCATTAAACGATTAGCGACCATATATGTCGACATCATAGGCATTTAAGTTAACTCTGGATGGGTTAAAAAGGGCAGGGCAATGTCAGAGTAAGCAATACCAGACACATTTCGGGAAGCATGATTAATTACGTTAAACATGACTTAACTCACCTCACAAAATCGATTTTGAACGGTTAGGAAGGGGCGTGGGCGGATTTCAAACCATTGTTACCGCTGCGTGCAAGCACAGGCTTCTCAACTGTCAACGAACTCCTGAGCTTCGACCAAAAATGTGGTAACCAAGGGTGTAGAATGGCGTTGCGCCCAGGCTCACGGCTATTTACGCTACCAGGGGCAGAGCATGAGCCACCTTGTGCACAGTCCGTCCTTTTAGAGACACTCAGACATATTCCAAAATCAGGTCTGATAGGATCCAAAGCCAGGTCGACAGCTTGGAGTAGAGACGGGCAATAGCAGTGCTCACAGCCTTAGAGAGGTTACCCACACCGGATGCAAACGGACCCAGGGTCAACGAAAAGGGCCTGTCGCCCAAACTTGGCGTGTGCGTGAGTTAACTCTCTCGTCACGTAAGAAAGCCTCACACTCTTAACAGAGCATGTGTAGCCGAAACAATCGCGGTGGCCCTAAACGTCTATAAAGCACCACCGCAATGCACAAAGTGTGGTGGAATTGGCCGGACAAAAGGGTCATGAAAAACTGGTGTTAGCAGAAACGAGAGAGAAGCTCTTGTGAGATCGATATACAAAGCAAATTCGAGAACGTTGATAGTTCTTTTACCTTGACTCCTACAGACGCTAGATTTGATTGCTTGTAATCGGGTGCTACACGAAACATCCTGTCCGATGAGACAAGCAACAACAAGCAAAGAACTGTGGTCTTTTTTCGACCTTGAAGCCGTCCCAATTGACCCCTTGCAAAAATGCGAACACCTCGTACCGATATCAAGTAAGTTCGAACCAGATGAATGCTAAAAAATACCCAAGAAATGCATAAGGCATCACGGTTTCGAACTCACTAAGGTTAAGGGCACTAAAAAAGGTTAATGGCAAATTGACGATCTGTCATGCCTCCATCTTCTTGCTAATTCACACCCAATTAGCAAGAAGATGGAGGCATGACAGATCGTCAATTTGCCATTAACCTTTTTTAGTACCCTTAACCTTAGTGAATGGGAAAAAATAAATTTACGTTGTCTTTAAGAAAAACGCAATCTAACCGTTTTGGATAACGAGTCCCAATGGGCAGGAGGGGTCTGGTCTATCCTGGTTGCGAGGAAAACGCCACCAAAATTAGTACAAACATTAATTTATGTACAACTGTTGCCAACCGCTGTTTCTTTGGGCTTGACTAAGAGAACTTTAATCCTTGATCATACAGGCTGAACATTAATCATCTCTGTCATGTTCTACTACGCAGATGCATGGGCAATTTCAAAGGCGAATGAAGAAGTTCTTGGTATTTTCGAGACCAAATGCCGGCGAGTGATCTTTGGTCCTGTTAGCGTTAATGGCTTCAATTGAGAAGAAGATTCAACAATGAATTGTGTGGGCTGTACAACGATGTGAGTCAAACCAGGCGTTTATGGATCCAACGCCTAATGTGCCAGGGCCATTGTGAGCGCTTGGCTTCGAAGAGTCTTCACTCCGAGCTGGTGTTGAGAATGCTACAAAGAGCGTCCGCGCTTAAGTTTGGGTACAAAGTTGGAGAAGGGTCTCAACAAATTTTGTGATGACACCTAGTTGTTGACCTATTGGAAGAGTCTTGTTGGTTGAGGCCCAGACTTGGCTGGGGTTATAACACCACACAAAAAAGAATATGAACTGATAGAAGAGCTTAGTATAAGTGTGTCTTCCCTTAGCTTAGGTAGATGCCCACTATATCCTCCTACCTGTCTCCTTAATCAGTTCATGTCTCAGTCAACTTGCGTATGCCATCTTAACCGAGATCGTTCTCTATTTCGTTGTTTCCGGAATTCGACGTTAACTATATTCCCCATTCCTTTTCTGTTTTCTCATGGTCTTCTCGAACTTGAAACAAACCTGGTAAGGACTAATCCACAATCTCACGAATGGACTAACGAGATTCATACTGTCCCTATCTACTATCTAGCGAAACCACAGCCAAGGGAACGGGCTTAGATTAATTATTGGGGAAAGAAGACCCTGTTGAGTTGCATACGTTCGCCTTAACAGCCGTGCGTTATGTTATGAGAGAGCCAGTATTAGCTTGTTATACAATAGCAAACACTGCGAATTACAGACTATTGAATGACGATTATAGACATGTAACTCGTGGATCGCTAAGACTATTGTGGAGATGATTTACTATGTGACATTCCAGATACACATATAAATATTAGTTCAACGGTATTTAAGTTCTCTAGCTCGACAAAGCAGTGTTTTTTTTTCCCAGGAAATGCCTTCCAATCTTTGTTAAGAATGGGATCTGCTCTGCGAATAGAGCAGATATTCAACAGATTATATTTCTTCCTTGTCTCTGAAGCTTCTGCAGCAGTTTGCTATGCGGTATGCTCAGACGCAATGCACGTGTACCTACCACACACTACCTCGGAAAGACAGTTACAAGCACAAGCTCTTCCTTACGACTAAAACCGATGAATGATGATGATCTCTTCTTGCCCATCGTTGCGGTCGGCCATAGAACCCCTGCTGAGTTGCATTATATAGTGTTTGTGATTTATAGGAACCTCATACTTACGTTTTTGATATTGACAGATTTTGAGCGTCTAAGACAAAGGAGAGACGCCAATTTCCGCAACGAGGCTGAATTTGGTAATCGACTACCGAGTCGACGTGTCCCATGACGCGGTGCACAACACTTTATGTCCGCCTTACCGCGGTGTCCACGAAGATTTTATTCGAAGCTTTGCATTCGTCGAAAGGTCTAGGGGCACTATTAAGTCTACTCCCACTTGACCTCTAGATGCAAACCAACGCTGCAAAGAATACCATTAGAAGCATTCAATGCTGGCTCGCAAGTCCCATCGGGCATGCGAGTATACTGAACAGACTACAAATTGAAGAGTGCGAGAGTGACTATATATTCCTTTTCCTCGACTTTGAAATAACCTTCGGCTCCCGATGAGGGAGGAGTGGACCACAAGAGAACCTATCAATAATTTGGGCATCTAAGTGTATACTGATGGATCGAAGATGCAATCAGGACAAGCGGCGGTTCTGGCAGTCAAAGAAGTGGCCAGAATGATAACACTGTTGGAAATACCAACAGACTATTACCGAGACCTTCAATGTCAAAAAAGGTTTTAGACAAGGCGACACACTGTCATGTGATTTCTTCAACATCATACTTGAGAAGATCGACATTCACGTGATTGGACGAACACAGCCAGGCTTTTGCTGGCATTGAAGCGGAAGCGGCTAAAATGGGTTTGGCAGTGAATCAGGGCAAAACTAAGTATGCTGTCATCACGAAAGGACGCGCAACATCGACGTCTCGGACAGAGCGTCATAATGGGCAGCAGAAACTTTGAGGTAGTCAAGGACTTCCACTTCAATAACACCAGCACCGAGATCAAGCGCAGAATTACTCTTGCAGTCGCTGTTTCTTTGGGCTCAAGAGGTTGAGTAACAGAGCCAACTCACGAAATACCAAGTTGACTTTATAAAACACTCTAATCATCCCTGTCCTGCTCTATGGCGCAGAGACATGGACGCTATTGAAAGCGGGTGAAGAAGCTCTTGGTCGTTTTGAGAGAAATGTTTTGCGTGCGATCTTTGGTACTGTTTGTATTGATGGCGTCTGGAGGAGGAGAGTCAAACCACGAACTGTACAGCGGCATGCACCTAGTTAAGCGTCTTCGGATCCAACGTTTAAGATGGCTAGGTCACGTAGAGCGGATTGACACCACAGCTCCGGCCCGAAGAGTCATCGATTCCGAGCCATTGGGACAACGCAACAGAGGGCGTCCTAAAACGAGATGGCGCACACAAGTGGAGAAGGACCTCAACCAGCTTGGTGTGCACAACTGGAAGCAGCTGACGAAAGATCGTGCTGGCTGGAGAGGCCTGTTGGTTGAGGCCGAGGTCCACCCCGGACTGTTGCGCCAAACAAAGAAGAAGAAGATATGACTAAGAGATATGACTATTCTAATTGACACTCAAGTGGCCATAAAAGCTATTTCGGCGATAGAAATCAAGTCCAAGACGGGAGCTGGACACGGCATGGACACGGCCGGCAAAGGGAGCAGCAGATGAACTTGCCAGAAAGGGGGCCGTAATCGTCCCATCTCAGGCAATCAAATGGATTGAACCACCACTTGCAGATGTCAGGAAGAAGGTGGATGATAAAATTCTAGAATTAGCGAGCAATAGGTGGAATACTATAACCACCTGTAAGACTACTAGGATGCTATGGCTCAATATCAAGAATATAGGTCTGCACTAACTGCGATAACAACGTCTCGATAAGTACGATAAGGGTACAACATACAACATTTCTCCCTCTGGGTATCACGATGGGTCTATACGGACCTAAGTGAGACGCACGTCTATTCACATTCCTATCACATCCTAATCGTCGAGAACTGCTGCTTGTCCAACCTTGTACGCATGATATTTTGGATGTCAACAGGACGTTGGGACAACTTGGGTCGCTTGTCATGACCTCGCTTAGGAATGATGTCCCAGCATAGACCAGCTTAAAAAACCGTTGAGTAAATTCACTGTTCCAAATTTAAACTTGCCTTTATTAGATTTTTCCATTTCGACTCAAACTACGTTTCAAACTTCACTGAAAATTTAATTCAATTTGTATTTTCTATCTATTCGGTCCTACTAAATTTATTGTGATAAAAACGAAATAAAAAAAGTACATATTTGTAAAACATGCTTTTCCTGGCTAGCCTACGACGCGCATATAAGGTTATTACGCTTCCTTTAAAACACCCCATCAATCTGAAATAACAATTATCTTCTTTTCAGCTTTCGTACACGACCTATCGTCCAACGAAGGCATTCGGTTATATAATCGACTCGCGTGTCCAGCCACGCCCCTATGGATCCAAGTCCACGGGTAATTCCAAATTTTGCAAGGGCAAGAAGTCTGGAAAGAAGACAAAACGTCACGTGGAGCGATCGAAGCGTGGGTCTGGTGGGAAGAAGAAGCTCAGCAGAAAGGCGTCGGCCATATCGCCAGTGGCTCTGATATCTGATGGGGAAACACGTCCAACTGTTGCCTTAATTCCGATTAATCTGTTCGAAGAGAATCAGAGTGATCACGATGCTTTTCGTGACGCACTTGCTATCTTGGCTGTGTTGAAGAAGAAGAGCCGTCAAGTCGAGTTGTTCATGGAGTCATATAACAATTTAAGAGAAGGCAGTGCAATTGAGAAGATTATGGGTGAGAGTCCTTATGTGACGGAGGGCAGTGAGCTGGAATTAGATCAGTTGGATAAGGAGATTCTTGCGGAGAGTGGAAAGAGGGAAAAGGAACAACCCACCAAAGACAACGAACAAGAACGCGATCGAAAACCTTTGGACCTAAATGACGTCCCTGTTGCCGGCATGCAACTCAATTTCGAGCTGAACATGACAAACATAAGGGATGCCATACTATATCCCGAAAATCGGAAACAAATTCGTGATAAACCCTTTTCTGATGAGGAAGGCTCTAGGCTGGTGTTGTCAACAAATGTCCACGTCGACCCTGACAACAAAGCGACCATACCTCTTCAGATGACTGCTCTGATTCATGGCACTGTACACATTGATCCAACGAAATTTTCCAAGGAAAAGCTGGGTCAGTTGCAAGTTTCACAATTCAATGAGTACGTGACAGCCGTTGCGGCCACTCTTTGCAGTAAGGCCCTGCAGAAGGGATTCCCAATGAACGTCTCACGGAATGTCTACAAAAGTGAGCCATTGAGGGGTTTTGAGCAAACTAAGACGGGACCACATGTAAATAAAGGGGAAGGCAAGGGTAGTACGCCACAAAGCACAGTCGAGGTGGTAGATGTAGCTGACCTATACGGTGGTCCTCAAGAATGGGCCCGATTCGCTTCAGCTGTTGACAGCAAACAGCAGGAATCTGTGGATCGAACAACGGAAGCGAACAAGTCAATGTCTCGCTTTGATGCAGGGATGCTTGGCCAAAACGCAGATGCAGTGAACAAGAATGTAGTCATTGCTGATAGTTTTGTGGAACGAGCAGAAAGAGAAGGAAGTGCAGGCGCTGCAAATATTGGTACAGAAGCTGTGGAAAGAAATTTGACAAAAGAAAGAAATGCAGAGAGAGCAGAAGGAAGCCTAGAGCCGACAGGAGGAACCAAAGAAGAAGCAGGAAGAGAAGTCAATACATCCGCAGAAAGTGTGGAAGAAGCGGGAAGAAAGGTACTTCCAACAGACAGCAGTCGGGCAACAGCGGAAACAGAAGAAATAAAAGCAGAGACAGTAGAAAAACCAAGCCCAACAGTAGCAACCGATGATGCGAAAAGGATTGAGCACAGTCCAAGAGATGAGTCTCAAGCAACAGACACAATCGAACGGACCAAAGGAGAGAAAGAAGGGAACGTTGAATCGACAGGAAAAAATGCTAGCGAGGTTGCCAAAACAGAAATAACATCAAAACCTACGCTGGAGAAAAGAGTAGACGCACAAGAAGTCAAAGCTAATGACGGAGCTGAAGGAGAATCTGAAGAAAGAAAGACGTATTCAAAGGAAATACTTTTGGATGCTCAAGCGAGGAGAGCTAATGTCAGAGAAAGGACTGTAAGTGTAGAAGGAACGACACTCGGGCCATCTGATGCTACAGAAGAAAAACGTGCTGCAAATAGAAGAAATGACGGAAAAGAACATGGACAAGAGAGGACTGTTGAAGCATCATCTCCAGAAGGAACTGAAGGAAGTACGGCAGGGGAAGCCGACGAAATGAAACCCCAGACAAATGTCAGTCAAGAAAAGACGAAGTCAGACGCAAATTCTACCGAAATAGTGTCAAAAACATTCCATAGACTTGATTCTCTTCCACTTGAAAAGAATGCAGATGTACTCGGAAAAATGATTGATGCACTCGAACTGCCAGAAAGTAAAACTCAATCGATCCCCAACGAAAAGATTGCCTCCTCATCCGTACAAGGGGAGATGGATAAAGCCGAGATTGCAAGACAAATCGAGTTGTCGAAGGGACTGACTGAAGACTTCGAATTGTCAAAATATTCCGACGAGAGTTTCGAATTCTCCAAGAGTCCCAATAAGCCGTACGAAGTATTCAGCGATGTTGACCAAGTACGAAATGCTGAACGTCTTGAATTCGATAAAACAAGCAAGAATGTCAATCCAGGGCTGGAAAGAAAAGAAATGGATTCCGACGAGGTAAAGCAGCTTCAGCGGAGATACTACCAATTTAAAGGGGAACTGTATGACTTAACCACCTTCAAGGGTCAACCATCTTCCTACGCAATAGGTCTTGGCTCGGCAGCAGCAATTCCCGGCAAAGGTAAAAGTGGAGACAATGGTACGAAACAAGATTCTCATATAGTTTGTGTGAGAAAAGGTTCAAAGGGTTGTATGTCTCCAGGGTTAGCTGAAAATGCATTCTACACCGCAAAGAAGTCGTTGCCAAGCGATGCAGGATCTAAAACAAGCGAAATGTCTCTTCGTGGCTTGCATCAAAAATCACTAGACGATGCGTCAAGCAGGAGGCAAGTGGACACGATCTGTACAAGATCATCCTCGACAACTTCAAAATCAGACTCGGACAAGAAGAAAGGCTCGGTCTGTGGCTCAACACCTCCATGTCAGAACAAAACCAAGAAGCAACAACTGCCTCCAGTGACTAAGAAACCTTCTGCTGTGAAGTGCGGTGATCCCTGCAAAAGGACATCCTCAACACCGGCGACAGTGAAAAGCAAGAGTTCTTGTGGTTCGCAATCAAATGATCCCTGCAAGAGATCACCTTCTGAGCAATCTAAATCGGAAGATCCTTGCAAGAGATTTATATGCATCTCAAAGAAAAAGCCTTCATCTTGTAGCTCACAGAAGTCGGATCCTTGTAAGACGTCATCCTCCGAGGCCAAGGATCCGTGTAAGATCTCAAAAAAATTCGATCCGTGTAAGAGCTCAAAGAAATCCGATCCTTGTAAGAAATCATCCTCCGAATCCAAGGATGCTTGTAAAATCTCAAAGAAATCCGACCCTTGTAAAAGATCGTCCTCCGAGTCCAAAGATCCTTGTAAGCGATCATCCTCCGCATCCAAGGATCCTTGCAAAAGCTCAAAGAAACCCGATCCTTGTAAAAGATCGTCTTCCGAGTACAAAGATCCTTGTAAGATCTCTAAAAAACCCGATCCTTGTAAGCGATCATCCTCCGAATCCAAAGATCCTTGTAAAAGATCGTCCTCCGACTCCAAAGATCCTTGTAAGCGATCATCCTCCGAATCCAAAGATCCTTGTAAAATCTCTAAAAAATCCGATCCTTGCAAAAGATCGTCCTCCGAATCCAAAGATCCTTGTAAGCGATTATCCTCCGAATCCAAAGATCCTTGTAAGGTCTCTAAAAAATCCGACCCTTGTAAAAGATCGTCCTCCGAGTCCAAAGATCCTTGTAAGCGATCATCATCCGAATCCAAAGATCCTTGTAAAATCTCTAAAAAATCCGATCCTTGCAAAAGATCGTCCTCCGAATCCAAAGATCCTTGTAAGCGATCATCCTCCGAATCCAAAGATGCTTGTAAAATCTCTAAAAAATCCGACCCTTGTAAAAGATCGTCCTCCGAGTCCAAAGATCCTTGTAAGCGATCATCCTCCGCATCCAAGGATCCTTGCAAAGCCTCAAAGAAATCCGATCCTTGTAAGAAATCCTCGTCAAAATCCAACTTGATGAAAGTTGATCCTTGCAAAAAGTCACCATCGAAATCCAAAGAACCGTGCAAAGGTCAACAGCAATCCTCGGGTGACGTAAAAAATCAGGAAGCCTTAATTCTCTCCCCATTCAAAATTTGTAAACGAACAATTCCCATCAAGCCAGTGAATGAAAATGGTAAGTCGATGCATTTATGGACGGCTAAAGATCTGAGTCTCATTTTGCTCCACAGATGTCCATGTATGCATTGATAGCGTCGCGCTGTCGGACTCGGACATTCACATGTTCGAGACAGGAGCGAAAAAGTATCCTGGCATAACTCTGGGCAATGAAGCGGCCGGAGTTGTACAAAAGGTATCCTCAAACGAAACGATTTCATTTCAACAGCAACTAAACTTTACGCTTGTAGGTTGGTAAGAAGGTGAAACATTTGAGAGCAGGTGACCACGTTGCCATCGAGTGCGGCGTTCCATGCGGCAGATGCAGTCTTTGTCGCTCGGGTCACTACAATCTCTGCCAGCAGTTAACTTTCAAGGGGTGTCTCAAGAAGTACTGCACACATCCGGCTTCGTTTTGTCACAAGATCAGCAAAAGCGTTCCACTGCCCAGTGCGGCTTTGGGATATCAATTGTCCCTGGGCTGCAATGCCTGTGCTCAGGCCGGTATTAAGCCCAATTCAAACGTGGCCATAATCGGATCGTGTGCAATGACGTTGTGCACGGCAATGTGTGCAAATGCGATGGGATGCTCAAATGTCTGTGTCATCTGTACAACACCGGACACCCATGACGTGGTTACTAAAAATATAACAGAAAAGGTCGAGTGTATCGACAGTCAAACGACGTCCAAGGGAATTTATCAAAGGATATGCGATTCGCTGTGTGCACATCCAGACGTGGTTATCAACTGCTCGTGTTCGACGAAGACAATGAACGCCTCCATAATGGCCCTGAAACCGAATGGAACCTGTGTTGTCAGCGGTTGTCTTTGCGAGTGTGCCACGTACAATATGATGGACGCCCTGATGAAGGAGATTCGAATCATACCGAGCTTTAGATCGAAAAACATGTAACTCTACAAGCCAACCTCGAGCTGGAACATTTATACTGATGGCTCTTTTTTTCCAGGTTTCCCTTTGCGGTGCATCTTCTTGAACGGAGGCAGATTCCAATCGATTGCATTGTCGCGGAATGCGTGGCGTGGAAGGAACTAGAGGTCGGCTTTAAAAAGGCTTTGACTGAAAATAATTGTGGTCCCCGTAAAGTCATTGTTCAGTGCCATGCGGGCAATGAGGGTGGTGACGGTTGTCGGAAAAGTTAAACTGTTTTGAACGAAAAATTATTTAATTAAAGTAACTTATCAAATTGTATACTGTGTTGTTGTTGTCGGTTTAAAAATATACTTGTAGTGCTTTAGAAATGCAGATTTTTCTCCGACAGGGGGCGACATTTGATTGGAAGGAAAGTGTTGGTGTAGAGCTGACTAGGGTTCACTTCACATCTTTGCAATACTTGTAGTTAGAGCGGATAGGTTAAGTAAGCAGTTGCACTCTGGGAGTCGCTTGACCTGTCGTGATATGTTCGCACAATCGTCACGCGGCGGATGACGACGAGAGTATGACGGCGATGAATAATAGGGCCTATTCACGACTTAGCCAAATCAATTTTACTGTTGTACAAATGCGTGCGCAGACCATCTGTGTCGTGTGTATTTATGTCGCATGTTTCCAGCGACCGTCTGAGTGCATTTAACATGTTTTTGAATTTTGCATTGTCTGCAGCGACTTGTCTGTGTCGTGTATGGGTCATATAAGGTTAGATTAGGTTACAGTGGCTAACTGCCAAAAGGAGCCCTAAAGGCCTTGAAGCCGTGGCCCGCTTAAACCACTGGTTGAATCCATTGTGCCCGTGCTAGGGAGTGTTACAACTACCGTGAGACCTACTGTAGTCCTAAAACCAGCCAAATTCGTAGGAGGTTTTTTTTCAGTTCAGCAGCGCTTAAGACCTCCAGTTCTTTGATGACGTGCTTTTCTAGAAGTTGTGATCTTTTAGTTGCTAGGGCTGCCTATTCGCAGAGCAGATGTTGGATGGATTCTTGCGACTGAAGACGATCAATGATGGTGATCTCATTGCACAGCATCGGGCATAGAGCCCTTGCTGTAGCTTCAATACTCAGACAAAGCCAGCGAGCTCTGCTTGGTCTTCTAGTCTTCTCCTTATGGAACTGAGCAGCGTGTGCAAATACGCTAAAGATTCCTCCAGCTCCGAACCTATTTTCGCGCGAGTGTCCGCTTTTCCATTCCCTTGGATGTCTGTATGCCACCGTACCCAGCAGAGGGTCACTGAATATACCAAGGCTATACTATGAATACTCTAGGCGTGGAATCAGCTTGTGCTATTAGTCAGTACGCTGATAAATGTGAGTACCTACAGCTTGCCACAGCGCTACGTGAGCAGACAAGATAATTTGTGGTTTCTATCTCCTCTTCATCCATGCAGCTTCTGCAGAGATTTTTGTACTGCGCATATTCCGGTTATTCCGATGCCCTGAGTGAGGGTCTGCTTAATCTGAGCATACGGAGTGATCGTTTAAGATTTAGTCCTGGCCATAATGCCATAAATGCTGATGCCTTCTAGCCATTTGTGATTTTTGATTGTGTGTATCTTAAGAAGATGGTAAGCTGTAGCAATCGGCATAGAAGGTGAATCTCTTCCTGATGTTAGAGCAGACATTGTGCCACACTCAGGGAACTCATCGGTTTTGCAATTTCCCCGTATGTCACAATGTCCTGGCACCCACATGAAGTGTATATTAAAATACTCAGCCATTCCGTTAAGAGACAGCCGCTTGGAAATGATCAAAGACATCGACAACCATCGGCAGAGTCAACAAATTCAAGTACACGGAAAGTAGAGTACCGATTTCATTTCGCGTGGTACCTCCGGACTTAGACAAGTCTTAGCCAATTTAGACTGCCGATCTAACTCAGAGAAGACTTGCTTTCCTGAACTACCCTGGAAGTGTTTAAAGAGTTGAACAAAGCCTTAAGTACAGCTTGGCTATCGCTACAGATAGAAACACTCCGCCCTCCCACCTGTTCATTATATAATATAGTTCACATATAATATAGTTCGTGGCCATTGAAGGTTCGGCTACAGTCCTTCCCTGGCTCAGATTCTGGGCAGAGCCTGTCATGATTGCAGGGAAAGTCAACTTCGTATGTATGGAGTACTGGTGTCCGTGCGTCAGACCACATATTCACGAGATTAGTATCAAAGGCGGAAGATGAGCTTGATGTAGATGATCAAGATGGTGGGGCGGATTCAGAAGTGCATCAAGAGCGGAGCGAAGCGTATTAGGAAAGGCTCATAAGCAGCCGCGACAGAACGTTCTTTGAAGCTTAGTGAAAGCAGCTGTTACTTATTTACACGAAGGCTTATTCCACCAAACGACGACCGATGCATATCAGAGAAAAGGCCTTAAGACTTGCTTGTGGGAGTCCTTGCCATGCGCTGTGCCTTTGGAACTCACTGGTAACACCTTGGTACACCTCATACTGACTTTTGTACAAGTCGCAGAGACGACAGCAAACTATACGTTCGGTGCCTGTTCAGTGATTGCTCAGCTTTAGCGACGAAGATAAAGGAATTTTTAGGACACTTCTTCGATGAGCTGGATCACTTAAATATTGTTAATTTAAGAAACTCAGATCCATAGAAAACATAGATCTCACAATGAGAAGTCGTTGCCCTAAATGATCCTCGAATCATACCGAATGGGCACCCTTCAACCTACCATCCGTAAATAAAATTCCCCACTTGAGCTTCAGCACATGTACACATATATTTGGCTCGCTTAAAAATCCCACCCAGCGTACTCCTTGACAACTTCTTTGTTCTCCTTCCTATGCCGATGCGTGGCACTAGCCTCGCCCTTGGCGACGCACTTCTTCCGGATCTCACGCTTCTCTTTGACGTCCATGTTTTTCTTGATGCGATCTGTGATGACGCTCGGTGCTATCGTGCTGGCCGTGGTTGAGTATGACCGTTGACTTCTGGCGTCCGATAGCATTTTCTCGACCATTTTCATTCGATACATTCGGGAGCTGGGATCCAGGGACGCCAGCTCAGGTACATCATTTGGATCGGCTACATCCGAGCCGACCGACCCACAGTCGGAGATTTCAACATACATCGATGTGGACGCATGCGAGGGGCTTGTAACCTCCTGTGGCTGTGGTATTGGAATGAGCTCTGGTTCTACGTCGCCTTTGGTGTACTCCTCTTTGCTTTCCACCTCAGCGGGTGCATCGTTCAGTGCGATGTCGTCTAAATACTGCGCACACGAGTCTATGTACCGACGGATGTTGTCGACTTTCTTGTCGGGCTTGCTTTCGGAATAAGTGACTTCGTTCTCCACTTGTTGACGGAACTCTGCCAGCATATCTTCTGTCATATCCTCGTTCACGGCCTCTTCATCGGCGTCCTCCGGAGTTGGCATCAATCCCATTGTTTGCAACCATTCTTCCTGCATGTCCCGGGTGACGCCGTATCCACTGCAGCGAACTTCGGCGTCGATGTCGTCATTGCGCTCCAAATCGGTGAACTTTGGGTAGTTCTCACTCACGTAATCGAACTTCCGACGGAACAGCTCTCGAACGCAGTTGACATCGCGATCAAAATAGCTACGAGTGGACAAATGTTAGTCTCTACAAGCATGTGCACTGCGGGATGACTTACAATTCGAAATTCATATGCGATATGGACAGCATTTGGGGGAAGTCGATGAGGATTGGCTTGCCACTGTCGGTAATCATCAAATTGAATTCATTGAAGTCTCCGTGAATCACCCCAGCATTGCCCAGGCGGACTATCAGATTCATGAGATCGTCATAGGTTCCCTCGACGTCGGCCAGCTCTCGCACTTGTGTCCTGGAAGAGATCAGGGTTAACTGGGAAATTTGACCACAGAAAGCGAAAGTCAAACTTACAATGGATATCCATCGACGAGCTCCATCAGTATGCAATGTCTGTTAAAATCAATTGGTTTTGGCACCGGGAAACCCCTCTCGTACAGTGCGGACATGTAGGCGAACTCCCTGGTCGCTGATATGCGAGACAAGTACAACCAAGTAGCATTGTGCTTTCCTCGCATATAATCTCTGTTATTCTTCACCGAGCGGAAGCACGTCCGTCCCAATCGATGCAGTTTCAAACACAACGGATTACCCTCCTCATCGGCGACGACATAAATATTGGATTCTTTGCCAACGCCAATCTGGTTGCCAAACGATGAAACCGATCCGCGAAGTGTCAGTGACTTCAGTGCCAAGTAATCGTATCCAGTGTTGGTTAGCCGATATCCATCATCTGGAAAGGAGCGCATGAGAAATGGATTTCAATGAGACGCATTAAACTTACATTTCTTTCCGCGTTCGTATGTGACGAGTTTTTGCTGGCACAGTGCTCGCAATAGTTTATGCACACCTCCGGTTTTTAGATTGGCAATAGATGCTACAAGTGGACCTGGCACCAACTCATGGTTTTTCATTCCCATTTCAATCTGGAGGGTCAAGGGGTATTATTTGTTATTCTTGTGGAAATGGATTAAACTTACACCAGTCAGCACGCGAAAATCCTCCCTGGTGAGGTAACGAAGGATTGTTACATCTAGTTTGCCCATTTTGATGTGTGTTTAACTATTATTTTGTGAGAAATATTCGATTTATTTTGGTTTTGATTCAGCACATGTGTGCATTAAAACGCAATTTTTGAAAAGAAAAACACATTGAATGTCAATGACGGATGGTATTTTGACAGCTACAATTTTATAGACTCCATGACGACTGGAGCGACATCTGAGTGTTTATCATATTAGCTGCTGTATCTTAACAAGCGATGTAGATGGGACCTTTATTTATGGAGGGGACTGATAAAATGAATTCATGGGCTTCGTGATGGTTTTCAAGGTAGTACTGCTGATAAATTCAGAACCAGAGGAGAATGCAGAGAAGAATCCACTTATTCTCATCGTCGAAGCTTAAAGGCGAAGGAGAGCCATCAGTCGCCGTGGACAATACTGCGTGGACTGAGGCCAGCAACCTGTAGAATATGCATCATCTGATCTCTGAATGCACTTAGGTAGGTAAGTAGGTAATGGCATTAATGCACTTAGGCCAATATGGACCCACTGTACCGACACTTGGGTGTTTCAGATAAGAGAGAGGGTTGCCGTGATTATGACAGCCAGTATTTTACTGAGGTCATTAAGACTATCGTAGAAGGAGCAGCCTATAGTGGCATTCCTAGAAGGTGCTGGATACATTCCTCCACATCCTCGTTTAGACAACTTTTACAGAAGTCGTTGGAGAATAGGCCTAGTCTTTATGCGTGAAGGCTTAATACTCACTGCAGTAGATCACTCTTTTAGATCTCTTTAGAGAGATCAGGCTATTTGATCTTTTTGAAACGAGATGAGGGCGGATTTGTTTTGAGCTTCGACAAGTGGTGCCTGTCAATCGTCTAGCATAGACTTTTTGTGTATAGAAATTATTGAGCTACATAGCTATAGGGAGGGGTACATATGTTACGAGAGATTCCCTCAACTGGTAGTCTAGTGGCGGATTTAGTGAGTTCATCAGCTATGCAAGCCTGGCGCCTGTTGAATGTTGAACTGTTCGGGGCGGGGCAGTTCTAGAGATTTGGATATTCATAAAAATACAGATGTCGCTGGCGGTTATCACGTTCCATCTTAACCAGGACAGAGCTTGGCTAATCGCCATAATTTCCGCTTGGAAAACGACGTCGACGTCAGAAAGTGGAGTAGGAGCAGGAATTGTAGGACCCAGGTGCCGACTACATACTCCTGTCCCTAGAGAATCGACAATGTGCAGGCTCTTCACTTTAAATGAAGCACCACTACAGACCAGTAACAGGAAACTGTCGAACATAAAAATATCGATATTCTCAGACAGCCAGGCAGTCAGACAGTACTCAAAGCTTTGAAAAGCTTCACATTCAACTGCAAGGCTGTCTGGGAATGCCACCTAATTCTGAATACGCTGGAAATGAAAAACAGCTTAAATCTAAACTGGGACACAGCAGCACAGATAGTTGTAGACACTGTGGACAGGCAAAGGAAACGATGGAACACCGGGTTGGTTGGTTGGTTTAAGTGGCTATCCGATTTGTCTCAAATCGGGTACAAGTAGCGCAGTTACCCGTCATTTTGATACCACACCTCGTAGACCGTGGTTGTTTGGTTAGCTAAATCCAGCCTGTGGAGTTTAGGAAATTGATTATGTTAGATACGCTTTGGTTAGCGATCTTGGAGAGGTCACTAAGGAAGGGTTTGCCGAACGCGATATAGTCTATAGTCTGTAGGAGCTGGGGTTAGGTGCTCGGGCAGGAGTTGCAGAGCTCTGCTATGGCCATACGGTCTCGCTGACCAACATCCCGCTTCTCTGAGTCTGATGGCGCTGCAAGTGACTACATGTAAGGTCCAGTGGGAGGAGGTGTAGGAGCACGTTCAGTGCTTCGGTAAGGCATGATCTCATCGCCACGGAAGATCCGACTCCTGTCGATCTCTGGACTTTGTTGAGTTTGTGTAAGTTGTATGTTCTGCTTAGGGCAGGCCACCATACTAGTGAGCCGTAGGTGAGAATGGGACGGACAACAGCTGTGTACATCCAAAGGGTCCGTTTGGGTTTAAGACCCCACCTTCTGCCTAAAGTTTTGCTGCAGGCGTAGACACTTGCTTTCTTAACCCGGTTTTCTATATTGGACTTCCAGTTGAGCTTGGGATTCAGCCTAGGTACTTAGCACTGGAGGAACTAAAGGGCCGATGTTGAATGTGAACCACACCTAATCGTCAAGTTTTTTTCTGCATTTCATTTGACATTTCTCAATTTCAGATTAACTCAATTTGACCCATGGAAAGATACACAATCGAGCAAAGCGTTAAGGTTATTCAGGCTTATTATGAAAATGGGCGTTCAAATCAAAATACATATCGTGCACTTCGTGATTTTTTCGGTCAATTTAATCGTCCAAATGTGCGTACAATCGGAAAAATCGTGCAAAAATGTGAACAAACCGGGTCTGTAGGAGATGTGAAAACACCAGTGCATGCTCGTGCAGCTCGTACTGCAGAAAATATTGCTGCTGTTCGCGATAGTGTGGCTGAAGAGCCGTCCACCTCAACTCGTCGTCGTGCCCAACAATTGCACCTCTCACGCTCGTCGTTGATGAACATTATGCATAAAGACTTGCATTTACACGCTCACAAGGTGCAATTGACTCAAGGACTAAAGCCTCTTGACCATTTCAAGCGTCGTCAATGGTCAGAATGGTGGCAAGAAATGGCAACAGTGGATGATCAATTTTCGAAGAAAATCATCTTCAGTGATGAGGCACATTTTCACCTCAGTGGATTCGTCAATAAGCAGAATTGCCGCATTTGGGCGAATGTTAATCCAAGAGTGATTGTCGAAAAACCAATGCACCCACAAAGAGTGACTGTTTGGTGCGGTTTATGGGCTGGCGGCATCATCGGGCCGTATATTTTTTCCAAAATGAGGCCGGTCAGGCAGTTACTGTGAATGGTGTTCGCTTTGGTGAAATGATAAGGAACTCTTTATGGCCCGAATTGGAAGATAATGAATGTGGACGATATGTGGTTTCAACAGGACGGTGCCACTTGCCACACAGCTAACGAAACAATAGCTCTTTTGCGCGACAAATTCAATGGCAGCCAAGATCATGCGATTTGACACCGTTCGATTTATTTATTTGGGGTTATTTGAAAGAAAAGGTGTACGTCGATAAGCCAGCATCAATTCAAGAGCTAAAGGATGAGATAATTCGGCACATTAACGGCATAGAACCTCAATTATGCTTCAGCGTCATCGATTTCCTAAATAAATAATTTGTGTTTTATTCAAAATCAACATCGGCCCTTAAAATTTAACCCTTTACTTGTCGAGTGCCCAAATCTGTCCTTAACCAAATTCAACACAATGAAAAAAACTACGTTAACAGGCATAGATTACCAGGACATTCCATAGACACCAGAACATACCAGGACCAGGACTCAAGTCCAAGATCAATGAAGGGGATACAGTAGACCTATTATGATCCCAGTGCATCCCCATTATCACCAATTCATGCATTTAGACGAACTTTCCAGTTGGTTGCTGTTTGCTTACCAAAGATCAGGGGATAAGGTTCAAGAGGAGATCTAGCCCATCAATGGGAGTAGTTCTAAGTTCCGAATGCACGTATACCTAATTGTTTAAAGAATCGATAAATTGCTATCAACGCGTGCTATCTTTATTAGGGTATATCTTAAAAGTCTACAAATCAAACAAGGGTAGATTCTCACATCACAGGCTTTAGAGAGATCGGTTGAACTGTGACACGTCTTCAATTTTGCCTAGTCCACAACTTCAAGCAAGCCTCTGCGATCGAAGAGCGGAAGCAATCTCTTGAGGTTCTTTTGCACTTTTTCACTCATAAAAATTGCTTTCTTAAACCGAAGTGCCTTCTCGTCTTCACCCATCAGCGAATGGAAGTCGGCGTCCTCGCTGTCTTCATTTATCTGAACCGCCTGCACTAGACAGCCGGAGATGAAAGCTGAAAGAATCAATACAAAGTTACCGTTAACTGCACACATGTAGTTCTCTGCGTAATCTTACCATAAAAACTCTTCTCGTGCATATGCACAAGAAACTGATGCAAACTGGGTATTTTTGCCTGAAAACGAAGAGCCCTTAGAGTGTCCGCGAAGATGGTGTGATAATACTGAAACAACTCGTCCTGTTGATGCAGTCTGATTTCCTCCTTCAAGGAAGTGTTGAAGAAGTAGTGCAAGTCAATGGCTGGCGATCCCCAGCAGCTGTACTGGAAGTCGATCAGGATCACGTCCTTCGGCTGCTGGCGCTCGTCGTAGTTGAACATCACGTTGTTCACCCAAATGTCGCCGTGCGCGAGGACATTCACGTGCCCCTCAGTGGCGTCGAACACCCGTTTGCCGTACTCCATCAGCTTGGGCTTCAACGCGATCAATTTCTTTCCGTATTCCTCGTACTCATTCATCTGGCTGACAATGCGACCGCACGCCTCCAGAATTCCCTCGAAAAACGGCCGGAAACTGTTCGTGTGCCTGTTGAACATCCCACGGTCGTAGGTCTTGAATGTTCCCGGTTCCCGTTCGTTCAGCACCGCCGACGTTGCGTGCATTTTTGCCAGCTTGCGAAGGGTCATCTTGGTGTGGTCCATGTCGAGGCCCTTGAGCCTGTCGAACATAATGAACTTCATTTCGGAGAGGTCCTCGAATATGATGCTCGACCGATCATAGTCCACGGCGATCGTGTCGGGGAACATCTTCTCCGTGTCGCCGATCTCCCGCAGCAGGGCGTTCAACTTGGGTATGATCTTCTGGTAGATATCCATTTCCCGGTTGTAGATATCGTACGGCGCTAGCTTCTCGATGGCGAAGTCGTCGCCTTCGAACGAACTCTTCACTATGTACGATCCCCGTCTGGGCTCACTGTCACCGCGTCGTTTGTACAGCACCGTGACGCGGTTCATTACACTCGCGAAGTTCTCCCCCTTGGCGATGGCCGGGTGTGACTCCATCGACACCACCTCCAGGAAGGGATCCTTGTAGAACACTCGGAGCTTCTCCCTGAGATAGTCCGCCGTCAGCCATTCTGGCGCGTGCTGGAATTCCTCAATTGTGCTGCTTGGCTTGTGGCACTCTGGCATCTTCAGGCGAACTGATAAGACTGACGAGCGAGAACTTGTTTGAGTGGTCTTGCGACTCGCTGCTTATATAGCCGCTCCGTAGGTGTGCACTTTGATTTATGACATGTAAATGTTTGCACACTTTAGCATGGGATCTTCGCTCGTTGGGAAGCAGCGCCGCGCCGTGCATTCGCCCAAATTCAGTTCGGCAAATGTAGCGCGGGGTAGCTGCTGAATTGCTCGACAGAATGACATCTAGTTAACTGCGGGACGAGGATAAGTGCATCTAATGATGGCGAGCTTAAAAGATAGCGCTTCACCGTCTGCACGCTAGTGAATGTGCACGGATTAGGAAGTATGATTTACGACGATTCGCCGGCTGGAATGGTTATCTAAGCGGCAATTGCATTGTTGGCCGTTGATATTGAAGCAAATTAGCCATGAAGTGGGCTGGACTAATGATCACGGTTACACGTGATCAAGGAATTTAGATGTTCTCTTCTATTTTTTGCTTGACCACTCGAATGTTGAGCACGGGCTGGAATTTCGTTTTGGGGGTGTGTGCGGAATGCGGATGCAAATGTGTCATGGGCGCAGCTGTAGACTTGAACTAATCTGCGTTGATTTCTTGGCGGTTAGTTGACCTTTTGATCGATGTTTCTGCAGTCAATCTTCCCTAAGTATGGAGGGGAGTCTTAAGGGCGTTTCGTTTCAATAAACTTCTTGAACCTACACTCAATTTCATAAGGAAAAAGAACGGCTCTAGAAAGCTAGATTGGATTAGTCACGAATGTACACAATTTTTAGTCTCTAGCCTTTGATGAAAAAGATGGCAATCTGCTGCCAATGTCGTGACAAGCATCAGGCTAACCGAGCTCAAAAAGTGTGTTTTAAGGCTTATAAGTCGCGCTGAGCTGCTCTGACTGAATTTGTGAACTTTTGTGTGCAAATAAAACATAGTTCGGCGGTCGCGGTACTCACAGTTCGCAGAACAAGGCGGCGATCCGGGGAAAAAACGCTGTCAATTCCGTTCCGGTAATTTCGATGTCTCTAATGCCAATTGTCGAAAATGTCGATACAATCTTGGAAATCGTCGAGTCTGATTTGCAATTAGCACAGTTTCGGAGCTAAACATTGCGCAACAAACCGCTTGGAAGCATTTACACAAAGCTGGATTAACGCCAAATAATCTTATGGACCGAATTTCCATGAGAATCACTGCTGAATTGTAACACCCTCGAGCAATTTTTGAAGTGAATGGTGACTGGTGACGAAAACTTGTTCACTTACGACACCGTCAAGCGAAAACGGTTGTGTTCGAATCACGGTGAGTCGGCGCAAATGGCAGAATTGTCGTCCAGAACGGTCTTGCTGTGTGTTTGGTGGGATTGGCAGGGAATAATCTATTATGGGCTGATCTCCTAAGGCAAAACTCTTAATTCGGACTTGTAAAGTCAACAATTGGACCGTCTGAAAGAAGCAATCGCTTAGAAGCGGTCAGCTTTAACCAATAGGAGAGGAAATGTGTTCCATCAGGTTCTTATGCCTCTATCCATCATTATGCGTTCCTGTCAATGGCGAAAGATTTTGCTTGAAAAAAGTTCGCCTCAAAAGAGGCTTATGAGCTAAGTGCGTCAACAACATCACCACAGGTGTACATAAGTCGTAGGTATGTCTAATAGCGCCGCTGTGGCAGTTCGTAGATGAACAAGGAAAAAGCTAAAAATCCTAACCCAAAAGTTGCTGCAATCCAAACAATGGCAGCACAAAAAGAGTATCGGGCAAGAAGTCGGGTGGGAGAGACCACTTCTACGTCCTTCACGACCATGTCTGTCTATACCTCCCAACTCAAGGACACCGAAAATTGTAGGGACAAGCAAAAAAAAGTCTGGCCGCGCACACCCGTTCACCCCAGCTCTTCAAAAATGTTCAAAAATAATCTTGTAAACTACTCACATGGACTAACCACTTTTGAAATCTACTTTATGGAGATGACCCGGAAAGAGTGATAGGAAACGAATAAATCCCAACTCTAGTCGAACGAAGTAGTACTCCCGCCTAGCATTGAAGAAGTCGCCATAGCCAACAGCTGAAGCACAACACAACAGCGATTCGTTTCAAGGACTTCCCTTTGAAACCTGATATTGACAAGAACTCAGACGTGTAAATTCTTCAATCTGGTACTGGTGCCGCGGGCAGCTGTAAACACGGAAAGCGCTATCTTCTATAAATAAGTCCAAATTTTGTCTTACACACATGACATCGGTATCGCCACGTACTCTCAACGTGCCGCGGTGGAATCTTTCACGGTCCTTGGACGACAGGCTGAACTGTGAGTTTATCAGTCCTGCTGTATAACGCCGAAAACTGGACTATGAGCAAACCAGCAGAGCCGTCTATATTTGCGTTGGATGCTCCATTCTGCGGGGAAGGCGAATGGTGTAGAAGACACAACTGTGAGCTTGTATTAAGATGATAACGTAGTTCAAAAGCCTGGCGAGGCCACATCGAGCGCATCAACCAATGCTCCAAATAAGATACCCTTCGTATACAAGCCTGGTTCGATAAGGAGAAGAAGACCTAATCTCCGGTATAAAAACCAAGTCATCGTGGACGCAAGAACGCTTGCTCATGATGACTAGAAGCAGCGTGTCCAGGACTGTCAACGATCGAAGGCAGCTATTGTTCAGGCTCAGACCTTCCATAGGTTGTAGGCACATCCGTTCCTTAAGTGCTCCCTTAGTCTGCAGTGCCCTGTTACAAAGCCTCTTAGAATGCGGAGGTTGTTTTTGCTCATTTTGATACATGTCTCAAATCACCTTCGGTTATACTGGCCCAAGAGTTTCTTAGCCTGTATCATGTCATAAGCGTTATGCCAGGTTTCTAATCTGTGAGGACATGATCGCCTACAGCGCAAAATAGTTCGGGGCATTTGATGGGTTCCGATGCTCCTTTCCTAGCTAGGGAGATGAAATTGGATATTACTGATTCATGGTTTTAATGAAGCATCCTGCTCCATGGTGTTCGAAGAATTAGAAGTGAATCGTGGGGCTGTGCTCAAAAATGCTTGAATAGGTATGAGTACACCTATTACGAACGTATATACGAACGTAGAAATGACACTCTGCTGTTAGTTGGGAGGCGGAAGAAGGTGTTCATAGACTCCCACAATGCGTTTATTAAAGCCTTTCATAAGTTCGCCTTATTATAACAGCCTATCCAACTCAAGCCAAGTGCAACTCCAGCCGAGGAACAAGAAATAAATAAACCAAATCATACATATTTCCAACAAAACATTTAACAAACTTTTAATGGCCAACATATCAGAACAACATTTCCCGCTTTCCGCATCTAAATATCCAAAAATCCGCTCAGTTCGAATTCCTTTAGGGTTCGCTGCAAGTATGCTCGATATTTCACGTTTTCCACATTTTCTCGGCGCAGTTTGTCGCCCTCCTCCGTGCGGCTTGTTAAGTTTTCCAAATTCTCGAAACCATCAGCCTCCATCAGTATCAAAGGCGTAAGGCACGTAGTGGCGATAACACCTGCAAATATTTACCAAAAGCAAATTGTTTAAATTATTATTCAGTTTTTTTTTTCGTTTCGCAATGTTGATAAAGCATTAGGTGTACATTTATGTATGCAATTTCCAAGTTGCTACGTATTGCCGGTATTTGCTTGTGGAAAATATAGATTAAACGGCGGACGAATAAAATGTAAATCATTTCAGACATCTCGCGTAAGAGTGTCGAGGAAAATTTTGAATTGAGCCTGAATGAAGAGAGTGTAATTTATGGGAGTGGGTTGGCTTTTATGGCTATCACTCGTTGATGAGCTGACAATAGATGGGTTTATAATGACGGCGTCTAATAGGTGCTACTGTAGTTCGTGACTGATCTGGGGTGCAGTCGTTCATGCTCTTCTTATCGAATGTGAGTAAGCTTCCAGTCTAGACAATCGCATTTTTTTTTGAGTTTTTGATTTGAGTGTTAACTATTGAGAGTCACAGAGTCGACCAGGCTCTACAACTGAAGAATGTGAAACCTCTGGGACAAAGCAGCTAGGGGCAATAGCGATTCAAATTTTGCAAAGTAATGAAGAAAGCTAAGACAGCTAGTGGCTGTAGAGGCTAGTTGGTTAATACCCAGGTTTAAAGAAGGAACAACAGGGACGCATAGCGCTTTTGTACCACTATGGAAATATCCGGACAAAATTCATATAAAGCTACCAGCCCAGCCAAACTGTCTGCTATAACGATCTCGATGCCCCGAAAGGGAGTGGAATCTTGATGCCAAGAACCTAACATCGAAAGACGAAGCGAATAAGATAACATGCAGAGATAATTGACGTAGTAAATATAAGCCTAGACAACTGTGATGAAGCAGTACTTGCATTTTAAAGGTTCCGTACAGGAATATATTTTTAAAAGAAGCAATTCTGAATTTTTTTTGTCACGAATTGAATTATAATTTGAATTTACTAAGGTATAAAATCCAAATTATCGCTGACACAAGACAGTTTGATCTTGATGATTGGAAGCAGCGTGTCCATGACCGTGAATGAAGGGAGGCAACTTGAGCTTTGGCCTAGACTCTCATAAGCTGCAGGCCTGATAAGTATGTACAATTTAAGTTACTTTGCTAAACTATCTAATTATATAAATAATTTCATGGCAATCGCTTTGAAAGCTATCAAGAATATAACCTTAAAAATGTGGCTTTAATCAAATTTATAAAATTTTCTTGAGAAAAAAGAAACAATAACTGTGCGTTGTCTGTTTAGTGATGGGATTTTTAACATTACCAAAATTATGGTACGATGCACATTTTTTTCGCATTAGTAGTATGAGAATCATTTGCTAAATTTGCTGAAACGCTAAGTTATTTTTCTGCAGTGGGCGGTGCGTTGTGTAATGTGGACACACAGCGAACGAAAAAAGTGAACAAAAACGGAGAACTAAGCTTTGCTGTAAATTTTAGCATTAGAAACGCATTTTGTCGAATGTTGTTGTTTAAGTAAATGAATATTTTCTGACGATGTGAATGCGAATGAAATAGCATTACGTTTAGGGAAATAATGCGATTCACTTATTAGATTAAAGTATTAATCTACTAACTTCTTAAGTCGAAATTGATTGCTCATTTTTCATTTCTTGTGATCGTACTAATTTTTAACTAGAGAGACTTGTAAGTCTCAAACTATGTTAAATTAATCGAAAATAGCATTAATTTCCACCATTGGTATCTATGGTGTACTAAAGGCGAACAAACATTCTCAATCGGAATTGAATGATCAGACTCTACTGTGGTCGCGCTGTTTGCTGCTGGTGACGCTCACATCGCATTTAAGTTCCTATAGTCTGGTTAGCTATTTCGTATTAACAATATTAACAAGCCCTGTTTGAGACTAAAATCATTTTGGAATGGTTGAATCTTGGTGGAAGGAATGTAAGGTGTGCTGGACAGCTTGTCAAAACGCTGGCGACCTTTTTGTTCTGTGACGTCACTCAGAGTCCGTTTTTGACACTCGATAGATAGATTGCTTAAGCCTACATCACAATTCAATTTCGTATATTAAAAAAATAGGAATGCAAAACAGGAATTGAATTGCAAATTGATGTAAGGTGAATGGATTTGCTTCATTTATAACTGGTATTATATAGGAAAATGCAATAGTGTGCAGTACAGGGTTGCATAAACTATAATGAGTAGCAAAATGTTGAAAAGAAATCCGTTTTTTTGTTTTTAAGTGTGCGAAAAATGTTTATCTGTTTCCGCCTTTATGTTTCTATTGGCATACAAATTCCCGCAATGACGTCACGCAGGGCCTCGATAGAACTGTCCAGCACACCTTATATTTCTTCCACCATGGGTTGAATATTGAATACTTTTCCAGTCAATATAGTGAAAAATATGAGCGATTGTTTGGTACTGCAACGAAAACGGGGTGCGCAACAGTCCGAGGTGAACCTATTCCTACCTTCAACATCCAGTGGAGACAAACTTAGGCCAGCATAGGGCTATTGTGATACTACAGCCAGATGACTCATACTCTAACGCAATGCTTGCTCAGCGTCTTGTCTATTACGTCAGTTCTTAGGTTTTTCTTTCTTAGAGTGTACAAGGCGCTGCAACAGAGAAAGTGTTTTTTTTCGCATCGGTCACTTCTTCGAAACGACGTCGTTTTAAAGGAGATCCATCCTGAAAGCATGTACATACGTCAGAGGCCAACTGTGAGAGTCATTAGTGCTTTGTTCGATTAGATTATGTGAGTGCTTAGAGTTGAGAGTAGATCAGATTCGATTCGTAGTGAGACATGTGGTATCTTGAAACCGTCTACGATTATTTGTGTCAACCATTAAATATTTTCTTTTTATTGTAGCGAGAGGCGTAGTTTGTAGTTCTCTACTTGAGAATTATCTAGCATCTAGCATGCTAGCCATATTTAACGTGCTTATTTAACACAGCAACGTCCTGGAATTGTAGAATATGCCTTGAAGGCGACTCCATCGAGTAGGCAACTCTTGGCAGATCAAGGACGAGGTGGTTAGACCTGGTTCTCGCCTGGTTCCGCTTGGGCATAACTCCTGATGAATTGGTGTTGACGGCGGAGGACAGAGAGCCCTTAGTGAATCATGCGGCTCAGAAGATGATGATGACGATGACCGGCATCCACATGCGATGCTTGCTAAAATACTTGGCCATTTTATTAAGCGATTCATCTCAATCTCACGTTTTCCCCCTACAGCGTCAGTCTTCGATTCATATGTTAAAATACGCAGAGGACCTTCCACCTCTGTAACTCCGACTTCCATTAGGATCTGGGTGGAATGCTGGCTGAATAGTGGACAGTACTTCTCGAAGAGACATTGACGTAGCAGGAGGTCGTTGACTCGAGAAAGGAATCTGAATGTATCAAGAATAGTGGAGTGGCCGAATTAGAAGAGTCTTAAGTGTAAACGGTGGGCAGTCCAGCACGTATCTTCCGTCTGTATACAACGGAGAAACACAAGTATGTTTAGTGCAGCATAAAGTGTGGTTCTTATCGCTCCGCTAATACATTTACAAGCTAATCTGTGTACCGGGTTAAGAAGATTGGACATGAAAGCTTTTGATATGGTGCTAACTTTATTATCCATTTACATCCAAAGACCTTTTGTATATCAGCTGAGGACCGTGCAGGTTTTGCTGTCTCGTTCCTGGATGTTGAGTTTTCAACTTAGTGCTGTGCCCAAGAGAGCCGAGGGAGTCAGTGTCAGAGGTAGTCGAATTTCCTAATGAAGAGTACTAGCTATTAGGATTCGCATTCTCCAATGAATTTGTTGTCTAACTCTGCTCCCAGCATTTGAAATTCATTCATGAGCCGGACAAAAAATTGCATAAAAAAGGTTGTCACATGATATCAACTGACAGGGGGGAGTAAAACTGGAATATCTTTTCTCTCATTGATCTATGATCTATACCAGTGCCAACTTTTAAGGTAAGAAGTCCTGCAGTTTTCAGTTTCGATATACTCTTCTTGGCAGTAATACTGACTCTTACATTTGAGCAGTGCTGCCAATTCGAAGTAAATTTCTTTTAACAAAATGTCGGCACGAACAACTTTCATTATTCACGCCGATTTCACCCTCTTTCGAGTCACTGACAAAGTTTTAAGAGTGTTTTATCTAGAAACAGTTTCTCAACCTCCGCCGTTTGCAGTCAAAATAAAACTGTAGGTCCCATCCACTCGTGATATAACAATTTGTGTTGTGCGTGCTGCACAACACGGGTGGTTGCTGTAGAAGCTAGGCCCAAATCCACTTTGGACTGTAAAATTCTCGCACCCTCATAAGTGCTCAACCTGAACTAAGAACAAGACATAACTATACTACGCACATCATACATCAACATGATTGTCCCAAATTAGTACACCATGTGGAGACTAGAGACACTATCTTCGAAAGGTTCGCACAATTGAGTCGCTGTGAGTAACATTTTGATGTTATACACGTTGAAAGAATTATAAATCTATCCCCATGGACACTGACAACTCACCGATCAGACTGTTGTTAATGATGTCGATGTGAATCTCTTTCAAGGTTGGAATGTGACCGCTATAGTTGAGCTTCTCCAGAGTTTCCTTCAGATGACGATGATACTCCCTTACAATGAACTTGAAGTGCACCTTGCGAACGTTCTCGTTCATCGATCCGAAAAGGAAGTACTGCAGGTCAGTTGATGGGGATCCATAGTACGCCAATTGGTAGTCCAACTGCAAAGCAGACAATACTGCTAATAACCACGGGATTCTATTTGAAAATATCAAATGCTCACCATAACCACATCTTTCGGTTCTTGATTCTCGTCCAGTCGGAACATCAGGTTGTTGATCCACAAGTCGGCAAGGTTGAACACACGAAATCCCTTCGAGTGGCTCTCATAGAGTGCCACGGCACCTTGGAGAACATTCTCCGACAACTTGAAGAGTTTCTCGGTGATCTCCTCGTAACCCTTCCACTGGGCGACCTCCTCAGCAACGCATCGCAGATTGACGGGGAAGTATCCCAGAAAGTCTTTCCGGTCGGGGTTCCTTGAAATCGGTGCTTCCTCGAACAATTCGAAGATCTTCGGGTCCTGCGTGGCAAGTACAGCGGAGCACGCATGCAATTTGGCCAGTTTCTCAACTGTTGGCAAGACGTAGTCCAAGTTGAGGAGTCTCTTTCTCTCGAACATCCCGAAGCCGCTCACTTCCATGTCTTCGAGGATCAGGAACGGTTCTGGGGACTCTGTGGTGTAGTAGCATGCGGGTGATATCTTAGTGCTGTCCCCAATGGTTGCCAACAGCTCTTCAATTCGAGGCAGGATTTCCTTGTAGCTCAGTATCTCCCGGTGGAAGAGCTTGCTCTTTTGTGCAATCATCCCGGTGAACCCCTTGGGGTGATCCTGAAAGAAAGATTCGCGAATCAAAACTGAGCGGCCATCAAATGAGGCGAATGACAAACCTTCACGATCACCGAAAACTTTCCAGGTTCCTCATTCCTCACCAAACTGAACGTCACCCTGTGCAGCTCGCTGGCGAAAGTCTGCCCCTTGTCAGAGCATGCGCTCCGCACAACCATGTCCTTGACCTGAATCGTGTCATCCTTGAAGTACTCCTTGAGCACATCCTGCAGGAAATCAGCTGTCAGCCACTCTGGAGCTTGATAGTTCTTCGATCCGGTTCCCATGGTTCTGCAAAGATTATTTTTTCACGCGCAAGATCACTGCCACTGCGGGTTGACTGAAAAAATTCACTAAAGTCATCTGATTAACGCTCCCCAGCTTTAGCTTTTTTTCGAGGTAATCAGTGAGTCTCACGTGGTCTGCTCGCACAGCAGAGCTTTGCGCCTATATCGCACCTGCCGTTGCTTCACCCGTCTTTGCTTTGCTCGTTAAAGATTGTTTTCTTGTTGCCTCAGCACCCAGAACAGCTGACAGTTGGCGCGCCTGTCTCTGCTGTGAGCGGTAATTGAAGAGCGAAAGCTGCTTTTATGACAACGTTAATTTAATAAACACTTTGCGTTCTGCACTGATAAGGTAAGCTTGATGATGATTTTCACTTGCACAGGGTGGCGAGTAGGTTTTCACGCTGCTTTTGAATTATTTTCTTATATTACTCGTTTATCGCTTCATTCAATTCGCTGGGGTTTGTTTTTGGAAGTAGGTATGGGTCATGCTTAAAATATGCAAACAACGGATACGGGTTGTTGGATACAGATTCGGATCCGAGTATATACTCGTTTATCTTGTTTTTTTACATCGAACTTGTGATTCGTTTGGTGGCTCATATCGTCGGCGAAGTAAAGCTATTTTACTTGCGGCCTCACTGATGACTCAGGCGATCTTTTAATTCTCAAACGTCCCGTCTATTCAGTACTTTACAGATCTTTCTAAGGTGGTGTACCTACCATTCCATACATACATTTTAAACAAAGCAAGCGTTTATCCGCACGTGATTAATTAAATACTTGTCGTTCAATAACATGCCACTAAAAGACTGTGTGGGATCGGTAATACGCTTGTCGTTTAAATAGTCAAATTACGTCACTAAAAGGAATAGTAATTTTACTCTCGTGAAACGTATTCCTGTTCGCCATATGTCATTTATTGGTGTTCCGGTCGTCGTTTTAGTGTCACTAATTGATTTTGATGGATAAACATAACGGACAGGCATGGTCTGGCATACTCAGGTTTCATCGTGTGAAGGCAATAAACGACGGTTGAAAGCCATGTCGGATGGTTTTCATTTAATTTTGATTGGGTGAACGGGTCTGTGGGACATGAAGCAAATTTCATTTCTGAAAAAAATTTCAGAGCTCTGAGTTTGTTCGCGGAAGAATTTAAGTAAAGTGAAAAATGGCTGTTTTTGATAATGCACAATTCTGGAAAGAATTTTTTTAAATGTATAGCAGCGCACCCTAGGCGTGGGAAATAAAAAAAAAACTAACAAATTCGATTTCTTCTTTCCACCGTCATTGAAATTCATTTGAACAATTAAATCAGACGCCATATGACCAGATCTGTCCGGTATGTTTGTCCGTGTAAGCCCTGTGTTTCAATTTCTTTGAAGTCGGACAGAAACTCGTACAACCATCCTACATGTCCGGCGGACCCTCGTTTATTGCGTTCACACGATCAAAGTCTGTCAGACCAGGACTTTCCGGTATGTCCGGTACGAGGAAGAGAGACAGTAAATGCGACCCACAAATGACACACTGACTACATTTACCGTTTGTTTTCTACCTTTTAGGTAGGAAATAAACCAATTATGTATTGCTCCATCTTTGCGATTTAAGTTTCACAACGAGTTAAGATGGACGTACCGATTTGCACTATTCGAAAAGTAGATCGAAAAGTCGGCCGAGTATAACTTAAACTAAGATGAAGAAATAGTGGATCATAATACTTTAAGTTGAACTTTCATACACCCCCCTTCGGGTAGGGGTTACAATATACCCGAGGTAAGGCATGCCTGTCGTAAGAGGCGACTGAACTCCAGCAACTGGTTTAGGATACGTCCCTATTCCAGTGCTCGTCGTATATGATGGTTGCAAGCTCGCAAAGGAATTAATGGAAAAGAAGGACGCGCCAATCTCAATCATAGATTGATGGTGAATAGGCTGCGGCTTTTTGAACATTCGATAGCGGCCAGTTTGGGGATGTTATGGTAGCTTGACCAGTGCCTATAAACTGGTGCCACGGGAGATCAGGAAAGCCCTGAGACCAGCATAGATTTGAGCCTGATCAATTGAGGTTGGCCCCCAAGTGGGAGCGTCGTGGTGGCTGTGGTTTAAGACCCAAAGTCGCGGGGAGAGTTGGAGATTATACCTGCATGTCTGAGAATCAACCTTGGTTGCGGGTGACTCCGAGACGTATAAGGTATATGATTCAAATCTGTGTGGAGTTGCAAATTACAACCGGGTGCTACGACCCAAAGAGTAGCAGAGGTTTGGGTAGGCCTCACCACCCTACCAAGGTGGAGAAATAGCTTATTTCTAAATTTGGAACTTGGGATTCCTACTAAAGGCGTCTGGTCCAGCGTCGTTAAATGGTCCTAGGAGTAAAAGAATTCGTGATATAAGGCTAATGCCAAGTGATCACGTTAATCAATTACTCATATGTACTTTCATATTGACAGTGACTCTGGAGAAATGTCTGACACGGTACGAACTTCAAAATATTTGTATGGAGTTCGAATTATGTTCTGAATTTATGATGATGTAAAAGTGATAGAAATGCAGTTGGAGCACACGGCGTACAGTGTGCAATTTAGCGAGCCTTTATTCAATATTCAAGTCATCCGAATGAACCGAATGATATTTCGGTATCAGATGAAATGTCTAATAAAAAGGTCATGAGAATAAGATATTAACAAAAAAAAAAAACAATTAAAACGGTATGTAACGATCGATTCGTCACAGCTCAAACATGAGATAACATTGCACAAAAAGAAAAATGACAGTCGGTTGACATAGTTCAAGCTTGCATATTGCCATTAGGACAGTTGTCCAAAGAGGCTCAAGAAACCCGCAAATAAGGTTTACAGACTTCAGGCGGTTCTGATAGCATTTCAGCCGAAAGAGATCTCCTTAACCGACTTTTACTTTGCTCGGATCCATATTTAGCGAGCCGAAGTATAGCTCGGAATAGAAAAAGCAACCCACTCCCATAGGAAAATATTCCTCTGTTAATAGTTAGTCATTGAATACAGACTTACCTATATAACATAATTGAATAAGTAAGTAATAAGAAAAAAGGTTCAAGAGTACTACGAATAAAGTTCCGCCAGATTCGTAAATTTCCACACTGTGCGGCGTTGTCTATGGTCGTCCGGTTTGAATTCTTGCACCAGCACAATATTATGTGGATACAAGCTTCAATTTGACAGCTGTTGACACATAACAATTTAAAACATAACGATCACTGCTATCTGGTTATCCTTTAGTAAGTTTCACATCATTTAATTCGGTCTGTCAAGTCTGACACAAAACCTCCATGCCGTACCTTATCAGGAAAAGTTAAAATAAAGCAAACAACAGCAAAAAATATTCAAACACAAATCCACTTTAATAACTATTATTTAATTCGATTTTGAAATCAACTCATACAAGCTCTTGAACTTCAGGACCAATTTGCAATGTTCCTCGATTCTCCCACCACGGTAAGAGTTGCCTCATTGTCTTGATATATCGCGGTGTCTGGAGGCATTTCTTTTGGAATTCGTTGTCATTCATTACGTTGTCAATGTTGGCTTTCGCGTCCGGGTCCATTGACGTTAAAGGCAATATATTTGTAGCCGCAAAGAACTCTGCAAATTTAACTTCAATCAAAATTTCATCCTTAAATTGTGTGATCTGTCTGCTTTACTTACCCCAAGGGGAGTATTTGATCATGAGAATGTGAAGCTCCTTTAACGACGGAATTGGCTTAGAATACTTAAGCAGCTTCAAGTTCTCGGCGAAGTGCTCTTGATATATTCTCAAGAAACTGTCAAACTCCTTCAGACGCACGTCGTATCCAGCTGAGGTGGTGATGATATAGTAAAGGTCCTGCGTCGGACTGCCCCACTTGCACATTTGGTAGTCAATTAATAAGGTTTCCTTGATCTCACCCGATTCGTTGTACTGCAACATGATGTTGTTCGACCAGCAGTCGCCGTGATTGAGCACGTTTATCTCGTTCGGATGGGCGGCTTCATTCTTTTCAAACCAATCAATTATGTCCATCGGTTGCGGCTGAAATGAAGACAAGCTAATGAACGGGAGTCATTTGCTGGGACTTGAACTTACCCATATCTTGATGTACTTCTCACAATTGCCCCACTTCTCCATGGCGGACAAGATCAGTTCGCGCTTATTATCTGCGATCTGCTCTAGGAACCCTCTGTTCTCGGGAACGTAGAACGAATGATTGAAGTGCTTCGAATATGGTCCGAAGCGCTCGTAACACACAGCCGATGCAGCGTGGAACTCTGCCAGCTTCTTGAGAACCTGTTCCATATGCGCGAAGTCAAAACCGAGAAATCGATCGACGTTCTTGAAGTTTTTCAGCTTCAAATCTTCCAGAACTATGGTCTCTCGATCGTCATACTTCTCATAGAGCTTGAATTTCGGCCCGAACTGGACAGCCTTTCCAGCGTCGGCGTAGAGCTTCTCGAACTTCGGGATGAGGCACTCGTAGAGTTCGCTTTCCTTCTGAAACGGGTTCATGTTGCTTAAGATCTTACTTATCTTGGAATCGGTGAGCGAAGTCTTAACGATGTAGGATGACGTTTCTGTAGTGTCATCTGAAAGGATTGGCTTTTCTTAGTTTATTTGCACACGCTTGGTTGAGTCGCGGCATACCGTGGAGAAGCAGCTCGAAGTGAACGCGGACCATGATGGAAATATAGTTGTCGCCAGGACTGGTGGCTGCAACGGGCTTGAAGTTCAGAATCGACTTGAAGTTTGGATAGTCTTTCTCTAAAATTCCTTGGAAGTATTCCGGCGTTATCCATTCGGGGATGGAGAGGTGTTCGTTGGGGTTATCATGGGGTTCCTTGGAGACACTGGTTGGTGACATTTTCTCAAGCCTTAAGTCGGTCTCTTCGCACCGGAATTCACTGTACCACTGAAGACTTCAAGCACATCCGATTTGAGTTTGAGCGAACTTTCGTCAACGAAACTAGTTTATTCGGTCGTAACTCAACTATAAGCTCTTTTACAACGCGGATTACTCTCACTTTTGGCAAATTATCTGGAAGTGCACAAGAATGATCTAGACAAAGCGAACAACATACATCTTCAAAGACACCGCTGTTTTGGATTCGGAACACTCGACGCTTTCTAAAACCCGTCTGGTGCAAGGGGATACCAATCACTGACTGACGACCTAGCCAAAGTTGTGGCTGATCAAACGCAGCTGAGATAAGATTATATAAGGTAGGTTTTACTTTTATTTCGATAAGATTTAATGGGATGAATTGGCAACATCTCAGTTGCTGTAAACGTAGCTCCTAGATAGCGCTATCAAGAGTCTAATAAATTCATTTGTTTACAAGGTGTTATCCATGAATGAAACTGCTTAAGGGTCGAGGTTCAAAAAAATCAAAATAATCAAAAATGTGGTCACTGGGTGAAGTCTAGTTGTCTAGAATGGAGGTGTAGTTTGATAACATTTCTATGAGAGTTATTCCCTCCGAGTGTTGCGTGGTGAAGTGAAAAGACTAGACTTCCTACTGGAGATGCCTAGGAAGCAATAAATGAATACACACTTCCATTAACAGCAGCGCGAGGAAAATTCCGTTGTTTCTTTAAAGAAGCGTCAACAAGAGATGATGATCGAAAGTGCTTTACGAAACTCGGAACAAACATTAAAATTTCGCCACACGCAGCTTGTTTTCAGGTCAGCGTATAAAAGTGTCGCAACACGAAGCAGAGTTGTAAATCTTTCGAGACGGTAATTCTTTTGAATTCGTTCAAAATGGTTTGAAGTCCCTTTGAGGACACAGATTGTGATTTGAAAAAAAATAAGTCAACAATCTTTAGTAATGTGTGACTAACGCATTAAACTCTTAGCAATCTTTGAATCAAGTCAAACCTCCAAACAAATTTGGAGACATTGAAGAACATATGAAAAGCCAAATGTGGCTGCTGTGATTAGTGGGTAGATGAGTAAAGAGGCCTAGTCTGGATGTGCTCTAAGCTCGACACGAACAGCTAAAATAAATCACGGCTGCACTTATCTCGAGTCACTCCCATGTACATATGCTGAAAAACTGCTAAAACTTCGTCCTTCGCAGCTTGCATAAAAATAGCAACATAATTGGGTGCCCAGGTGGATCTCGCAGATAAATATGTATTAGAGTTGTACCGAATAGTGCTTTGGCTGGATATCGAATATTCGGCGGCCGGATATCTGCCCAAATTCAAATTATAATAGTTTGGTGGTCTGGTACTCAAATCAGGCCGGTACAAGTAGAAGTAAAACCAACTTAAACATTTTTTTTTTCCTTCTCCTCCTCGATTTATTCTTATTTTTTAAGCAGCAAATATAAAGCGCATTTGTTGTCCTCCTCGCAAGCATCAAAATAAAATATTTTTCCCAGTCCATTTTATTGAGAGAGCTGAGAGAGCCCGCCGAAGGATATTGTTGGGAAGTTGACGAATAAGACCGTTTTTACACACGCTAAATTCGTCTGCAACTATCGAATCTTTTAGGCAAGGGAGGTGAAACGTGCAAGGGATAGCCCGAGAATTGCGATTCATTCTTCTATTCCCTTTTCTTTCTCTTCTCAATGTTGGGTATTAGAAGCATGGTACACATATGTGAGAAAGAAATGACACATGTGTGAAAGGGTAGGAAGCGGACAAATTTAGCAGGAATTGCAACTGAGTTGATTTGTACGGCTTGCGATCACAAAAGAGAATTGCAGAAAATCGTAAGTAAAAAGTTGTGTGTGTAAGCGGCCTAAGCCGTGCTGACATCGAATCATTAAATAATAGGAAAACAGGAGATTCACACAGTAACAAACAAAATCGTGCTGATGATCAAGATAATATTCATGAGAGTTTCTGTGGCTGTTTTGAAGAGGTTGGGGAAGGCAATACTATGATTGAATTCTCGGCCAAAAGTGATACCGCCAATGAGCTTGACTTATATCCCAAAACAGCTAGGTTTAAACGGCATAGTGACCCTTGGGTTTGGTGGTCAGCAAATTATCGCAATGTTCAAATTGTATGTAATTCTTTGGTATGAAAGTCAGTCTGTCAGTCTGAGAGCACGTGTTTATTTTTTTTTTTAAGTGGTTCGCGTGGATTCTTTTGGGCTTTTTTTTTTGTTGAATAAGTAAACTGTTATCTTAACTATAAAGCAGAAAGTTTGTGTGTCTGACCGACAAAGGCTCCGAAACTACACGTCGCAGAGCTATGAAATTTTCAACAAAAGTCTTTCTAAAATTTAGATGCTGAATGTGACAATTTTTAAGTCGGTACGACATTCGGAAGTTACGAGCACTTTTTAAACGGGAATAAAATTCTCAAAATAAGGGTGGTTGCATCAATCCGGTATGAAACCATTTCAAGTTGCGTAGTCGTGGATATCAACCATCCCCCAGTGTTGTCCACATTTTTCATATTTTGCTTTGGTGCAACCATTCATTTTTTTCTACGTCTCAATCGAACATATACGAACGACTGCCTGAGTCACCAAACGAAAAGGAAACAATAAACATTTTCGCACTTTTCGTATTTTGTCATACCGAAACTATCTATGCATGTACATATACACAGCTACACACAAATTTAGCCGATTTAGTACCAGGTAAATTACCGGTTGAAGAAACAAACCCAGGCAAAGCCGGGTACGAAACCTAGTAAAATATAAAAGTAAGTTATTTAGAAATATGAACTGTATTTTGTTTTTTCATTAGACGAAAGGTATAGTTGTTCAGTGTTGTTCAAGTTGTAGACCGTGTTTGTTTTGAAACTTTGTATACATATAGTTAAACTGCGTTTAAACTTTTTCAGCACAGGAGCGACACCCATAATAAATTTGTCGTTTTTTAGGTAGTAGTCAAATTGGGTTATTGGTTGATATGCCAACTCATCAGTCTGGCAATACTAATAATGTAAAAACGGCTAGAAAATTGTTTAGAGATGAAGAAAAACTGCTCAAATTACATGAATAGATAGCGAAATCATCAAAAAGTTTCACATCATGGAAACAAACAATTTTTTAGATGTACCAAATAAGTAAGAAAATTTAAAATTAAACACAATCCTCCAATATAGGGTCAGGTTTGGTCTATAAGTCGGTTCAACAGTGACTAAATGACTAAAAGTGACATCGTCGAAGATTCGTCAGTAGAGACATTCACTTGAATCCATATCCGATTGTATGATTTCTCAGTGATATAAATCGCAGTCAATAAATTAAACTTAAATACTTTGAACTGGTTGTCTGATATTCAGAATTACTTCAGCAAAAATAATGTTTACTGCGCGGAACGTTCGGAACTACTCGCATTTGACCAACGTTGTTTTAAGTATTAAGTTACTTTCTAGGATGACTTTTGCATAATACTTGTGTAACAGCTCAAGTTTCATCATTTACTTATCTCCTTATCTCTATATATTTTATAAGTGGCGGCTGGGGCAAGTGCTATTCGTTATCTTACAAGTGTAGAGCGCCTACCCTTCTATGCCAACTTCGAATGACAAGATATATGGAAAACTTGTCTTGTCTTGTCATGTCTCTGAGGTCTCACTCTCTAAGGGCCGTCACTTATCCATTGGATCATGGTGGCAATTGATCAAGCCTTCGAAAGATACACAGTACATACAGCAAAGCGTATAGGGTAAGGATGTGAGGTGAACTGTACAATATGGGTACATATTCATTCAACTGAGATTGTAGTTTCGCTTTGGATACAAGTTCTTAGCCGTCAGCGAATTGCGTAGTATAATAACATCATTAAATGCCTGTGACTCCAGCAACCATATAGCAGCAAGCAACACTAACAATTTTAATTATAAATTGTAATTTGATTACAAAAATGACTATGCTACATCAAAGCAACACCAATTTGACTTAATAATTAATATGGTGATCACAGATAAGATACGCGGTTTGTAAATTCGCCATTTGATTCTTTTCGTTATGTCTATTTTATTTTCCCGTGTGCCATGTATCGTTACAGTCAATTAACTCTTTCAGCAAACGGTGATTAGTAATTAATTGCTTTTGTGATTGCGTGTTATTGAATTGGAAGGCTTATTGAACAATTACTCGACACATCGTGGTAGTTGACGAATTGACCCGATGGCATTTAATCATTAAAAGTAAATTAAAATAATAATGTGCTTAGACATGCTGAGTTTATTCTCTTTTTCGGTAAGAAATCTGAAAGAATTCTGTGGAGAGACGTCAACTAAGGTCGGCTGAGATGGTGGTCTATAATTAACTAGAACCGGCTTGAGAGGGATCATGCAAGCAGATCAAAAGTTCTTGGGCGGTAATGCGATGAGTTCGACACGAATGTTTGCGTTGGACTAAGGCTTGCCGGCGTTCACATTGATTTTCAAATAACTCTACAAATAGATGTCCGGAGAGGCCACATGTGGGTGACGAGCCACTTTTTGGTCGGTTATCAAGCAATATGCCCAGAGTCCATTGCAGTTTATACAGAAACAAACGCATATTATCCTTCAAAATGTGTCGCAAGGTTCTTCCGCTGACGTTAAAGTGCTGAGGGCGGTGGCAATACGACACATGTGAGTTCTCGTTAACACTCTATTTTACCGATTCACCTATTGAAGAAAGGAGTCGTCGATACTCGAAACGTTTTGTTGCTAAGTCTGTTTGTTGTTTTTACAAACTGTTATTTCTAATTCTAGCAAATGCAATAATTAATAACTGTAACATAAGTTCAACAAATTGGTGGCTCAAGTAATAAAATAAACTAAAAGCAAAACCCACAAAAATGTAGTAACGTATTAAAATGCTCTAGAGTTCAAGGCGGAGTTGGGCCCAGTTTATACAGCAACCACCCAGTTTACTGCCGACTGAAAACGACGATGTTTGAGAAGCCTTTTCTGCATAGATATACTTCTTGAGAACTTTTACTTAATCGAAGCCGCGAATTATGAAAATTGGTCGTATCGAGGATCGAATCCAGAGCCTTCACAGTAAGTCTCGGTGATCACAATACAATTACACCACAATAAATGACATCAATGGTGACTGGCCAACCTCATCGTCTTATTGTGTCAAACATCCATTTCACTCGATATATTTGTAATCAAGTTGGTTACTGTGCCAACGAATGCCGACAGTCAAGGTAGGGACAGTGTTGTAATATCGAGGAAAACAAATCAACAACAAGCCGACGGAATGGAACATTACATAATATTCGGTAAAGAGCTCGATGAGGGCGTTGGTGATTACAGTCTGTAACCGAAATTAACATAACGGATATGACTGGAACACAGTGATATTCTTCCTGCTGTCGGATGGTACTAAGTGATTGAAAGTTTGGTGCGGAATGGTCGAACTATTGAAGAAAATTAGCAAACTGATACATTTTTCTCATAGAAACTAGTGCTGGCTTATTTGGGTTTAAGGTAGAGATAAAATGATAAGCATTTCAACGCGAACGGAAGCAAATGATTGAAAAAATGTCAAGTGTCAAAAATAGACCCTGAGTGACGTCTGTCCAGCACAACTTATTTTCCTTAAACAACATTCTCTCACTTTCTATCTCGATTTTTCATAAAATGTAGCTAAGGGAATATAAAAGATGGTCGGGTGGGTGACAAATGTCACATTATGTGACTAAGATAAGCCAAATTTGACACGACTAAGAGAATAAGGGTGAATGTCACCCATTCACAATTTAGCACTTAATATATAACCGACAAACATATATCATCGTCCTGCTATTGTCTGACTGAGATCGAACTTTAAAAGCCCACATGAGCCATGATCTGCGAAGTGTGCTTAAAATGTGCACAACTTTCAAAACATGCCACTTTGTGGATCGCAAGTTAAGTACGACATATCCACAAGATATTTGAATGGCGGAAGGGAATCATCAAATCGATAATTTCGATTTACACTGATTTTCAAAAAATGTCACTGCATAAACATTTAACGCACAACGCGACATCGTAAAATGAGTACAAAGTGGTCCTTGTCCTTGTCCGGTTTTACTGTGTTTTAACGGCGCGATACACACTTCTTGGAAGAATAAAAAAGTCGAACAAAAGTTCTAGCTCTACATTTTTTGGTTCGCCGCCAAAGAATGAATCTGACTTTCAAACAATAATTCAAAAACAATAATTATAATTGTGTGCAAAGATGATAATCAATCATCTGGTCAAATCTGTCGTTCGAGTTTCTCAATTTAAAAAAAAATATGTTGACACACTCACTGACCGGCACAATTGCAAAATATTCTCAGTGCGGGAACGTTTTGTGTTTTATTACCGTTCCAAGTTGAATGCCGTCGACAACTAAACACAGCAGGCACACAGTTGTACCGAAACCGTGAACTTAACCAAGAGCATATGCTGTGCCACTGGGAGTGTATTTGCGTGATGCTTTATTAATAGTCATTTGTGCGCCAGCAAATCTACTCCATCGCGAGAACATAAAAAAAAATAATAGTTTTGTCTCTTAACAACTTGGTCATAATGGATGCTGTGTGTGCTAATTTGTTTGTTCAAAGAACATTTGAAAATACGTAGTAAACTTCAATTTTATTCACATTAGTTGCGGTGTTTGATCATTACAAACAATTTTATAATTTGTATGCGATTAATGCTTACACCATAATAATTTGGAAGCATTCTACGTTTTACGAAGGTTTAGCATGCTAACAGTTCTACGCTGGTTCGATCTCGGACAAACTAACCTTCATTTTCAGTACACCATCTCACTCGCGTCAGTGATAATCCACCGAGGGTGGATCAAAATACAACTTCTCAATTCTTGCTTTAGAGTCATATGAAACTACATGTCCATTTAGCTCCTGATCCGGCTGAATACTACATTGCTGTTGCGTCGTCTTCTATTCTGCGTATATTTGTGAGGATGATCAGTTGTATACGGTTCTTTTGGTATCCTCTATCACTTTTGGCTGGTCCCACAGTCCGGGGTGGACCTGGGCCTCAGACAACATGCTTCCCCATCCAGCACACCTTGTGCCAGCTTTTTATTTTTTATTTTATTTATTTTTCCACAAGAAATATAATAATACAACAACAAGTTGTATAAGCCAATAATAATTTAAAAGAAAAATTAACTGCAATCCATAGCTCATAAAGAACTAGCAACGAAGGCAGATGAAGATGAATTTAGCAAACAAGGTACAAAATTATTGAAAGATGGCTACGTACGTTCAGCTGATAGAGGTCCTTTCTGGCTGTGTATGCCACCGGAGGCGTGGTCTTCCTTTACCGCGTTGTTCCTCGGGACTAAAGACTTTCCGTTTAGTAGCATTGGTGCCCATTCGAAAGGTCATGTCTTTGTTCTTGGTGTCGGCATGAAACCTAGCACATCAATGCGGCTTTTCTGATGGCTTCTTGACCATATTGCCACTGGTCGTCAATACTTGATGTTAGCGACAGACGACTTTGTAAGAGGTTAAGGGAGACTTGAATCTCCGATTATCTTCTGCGATAGTAGCCGTACAAAGTTGAATTTCACATCTGAATTGATTAATTAATACAACAAATGAACAAACAATTTAAATTTCAAAACCAATCAAATGGTTATTTTATTTTTAAATTGCATGTATTAATTTCCGACCGTTTCCGATGTGGCTGAGAACATGCGCTTCCAGTATTGATAAACATGGAGTATGAGACTCCATTCATGCTCACTTCTCGCATAACTTGTAGAAGAACGTCTGTTAAGCCTAGGCAATCTTCAACCAAAGCTACAGTAGATTTCCTTAGCCTGCGCCTCTTGGCTTGGTGCAATGTGTAATATAATTCAAACGTTCGGTCTGTTTGATGACTCTCTACCAAGTGGTTAATCAATTTTCCCCTCTGAATATGTGATGTGATGACAGAAGTATTTTTTCTTTTATTGATAAATACAAGCAGTCTTCTTACTAACTAGCAAAATTTTTACTAGCAACTTAACAAAATTAAAACTAAAAACAGTACTAAAAACTCATCTCAAAGTCAAAATCGGACAAAAAGAGTCGAGACTATGCACTTGTTTCCAGAAATTTTCTGATTATACAGTAGCCAATTGATAGTGCGAACTAATTAAAAAAAAGCGTTCTCGGATCTTAGAGAGATTCACGTTACTGGAACTTTTTGTTAGTACTTACTAAACTGACGATTTTCAAATCCATTAAAAACTGTTGAAACTGGAACGTAGTTCTCACATTGCTTTTTTAGCCGCTTAATTTTATTCCTGTAGTTGTTACTATGACAAACTGCTTTGCAGCCAATGCAAATCCAGGATGCCCAACATCTAATTCGCGTCTTGCAGTTATCTTTAATCGATAAAAAATTGTGCAATATTTGTTTAGACAAAACACGAACCACACAAGACACAACTAACTGAAAAAATATAAACTGTAACTGATCATATAGCATGCATACATACATAAATGGCAGTTGTTGTATCTCTAAAGCTTGCAGCAACTTAAAGACAAATAAGAGTTATTTAGTCCCTAGTATCGCACACAAAACGAGCAAGAGGAACAAGAGAAATATAAAAAAAACCTCAAATTTTAGAGGTCGGAAATTTCGAAATTATAGATATGACAATGTAAAGTTTTGCCGATTCACATTTTACAGAAATTTACATTATTGGTAATTCACGTTATCGGGGGAAAACTGTGTTATTGTACGTCTGAAATCGTTTCGTTTTATACCACGCACTACAATGAGTGCGTAAATTAGGGATAGACGACTCTTACCAACTCCATCAGCATAACGATCCCAATAGGGGCCCATACATAGCCAAGTTTTCTTACCAGTTTTACTTGGCCAAATCAAAATATTAAAGATAAAAGATAAAAACAGAAGCAAAAAAAATATAGTCCAAGCCGAAAGGCACACTTAAATTTAGTTCAGAATAGCTTAGAGTACCCGTATAGAGTCAGTAGGTGAGTTATTAAGTTAGTTAAGCTAGTTTTAGTTATTTTTGTCTAGCATGTTAACAAAGAAAAACATGTATTCATACGACCATTGCACAACCAGCGAAATGCAGTAGAAAGTGTACCACAATCGACGAACGTACATGTCATTGCACAAAGATGGTCCTATTTAGGACAACAGTTAAAAAAGACTGCTTAAGAAAAGTGGTACAAAATTGACAACAATATTTGCAAACAATTGGTTTCATCCATATCCATATGCTTACTTAATTATAATAATAATAATATAATAATAATAAAATACGAGTGTACGAGTTTCATTTGTAGCCGCTGTAAGCGTTAATCGACAAATCATTGAAATCGCATAGTCGTACAGTAATACTCGTTTAAGTATTCGTCTCACCTTTGATTTTGCTTCATGAGATCACTGTGGACATCTGTTGCATTGATAACTTCTCTACATCTATACACGTCTGGAATACCGTCTGTGCGTCTAGACAACTCTTAGCAAGTGCTAATGGGTGATTAATTTTCTGCTGCGCTTTTCAGTGATCAATTTCTGACGTGTGGTTCGTGACAGTGTCACGGTCAAACATGCCAGACTCACATCGAACATAGGTTACAAATTATTGCATAAGCCTTAGACAAGCTGGAGGAAGATCTGATGTTTCATCGAAAAGCTTGTTTAATCGGAAGTCTTTAGCGACGAAACTGATTTCTGGTTGAATGGGTACGTTAATAATATGCACAATAGCCGCATTTGGTATCGATATCTGTGTTTGGCAGCCATTGGATGCGGACACTGAATTGTTTATGCAAATTAGACATAATTTTGCGAGTAATCAGTCACCGTAACCAAAGAAAAGACGCTAAGAAGGAACTCAGTAAAAAAATCGACAAATACACTTAGTAGTAGAGCAGTCCATTATCTCGCTGCAAACGTGAACACTGCACAAATAACATCTTAGTGGAGATACACTCATAATCGCCCTTGACAATCGCTGTGTAAACAACTGGGGTCTGTACCAGATCCTTGCTAAATTTGGAGAGCAACGATCTGTCTAAAAGCATGTCTCCAGCTGAAGGATTTCTACGGAAAATAGGGACGAAGACAGAAAACAACTTTTCACTTTCTACTTATATTTCGGCTGCTATCACAAAATATTTCACACTCCCACAGCCCTTTCTGCTTATGAGAAATCCAACAATCCCCTGTTGTCTAGCCACGGCATTATCACTTCCATTGTCTTGACATACTTCGGGTTGCTGTACATGGTCGACCGCATCTTGACGTCGTCCGCCGGGTGGATATTGGTGTACGCCGCAAGATCCAACATGACCACGGGAAGGATCTTCGAAACGATGGAATACGCTAAAATGCAAAGAAAGAGACTGTGTTGCACATCACTGATTTAGGTTTGTGAATTCGTGTCTTACCCAAAAGTCCATTCTTCAGTAAGCTCATATGCAGACTCTTCAACTTCGGCAGCGGCCGATGGTACTCCAGCAGCTTCAAGTTCTCGACCAGGTTGTCGTGATAGAACTTCACCATGTAGTCGAACTGGGATAGTTTGATGTCCATCTGCGCCGACGTGAGAATCAGGTAGTAGAGGTCATAAGCCGGCGAGCCGTACTTTCCGACCTGAAAGTCGATGAAGAAGGTCTCCTTGACCTTGCCGAAGGCATCGTACTGGAACATGATGTTGTTCACCCAAAAGTCGCCGTGGTTGAGCACGTTAAATTCGCTTGGGTTGAACCTGCCCGCCTGGATGAATCGGTCTACCAGATAGCTGTCACTGTCGGCCTTCGGAAAGAGCATAAGATTTCGCAAAAAGGAGTGCTCCGAGGATACATACCAACTTGTCTGCGTACTGCTCGCAGTTCTTCCACTTCTTGAGGTGGGCCAGGAACACGTCGGACTTGTTTAGAGTCGTCAAAATGCCTCGATGCTTCTCAGTGTAGATTGAGTACATGAACTGTTCAGCGTAGTTGCCGTTGCGCTCATGGACACACGCGGACGCCGCGTGGAATTGCGCCAACTTGGAGAGGACATGCTTCATGTGCGTCATGTCAAGTCCTGTGAGGCGATTGCCATTGCGGAAGCCCTTCCTGCAGATGTCCTCCAAGAAGACGTAGTCAACCGGAGGCTGTCCCGAGAGCTGATAGGATTTTGGAGCAATCCTGATGGGCTTGCCGGCCTCCTCGAATATGGCCTCGAACTTGGGGATTATCGATTCGTACATTTCCTGCTCCTTCGGGAACAACATGAGCAGGTTGAATAGATCGGACATGCTGGACTTGGCGTGGTTGACCTTCAGAATGTAAGAGACCGTCTTGGTTGTCTCCTCTGTGAGAAGGGGGATGGGTTGAGGATTTTGAAATTACATTCCACAATTTGACTGACTGACTCACCATCTATCTCGACTTCAATGGTAACTCGGAATATGAGCGACGAGTAGTTCTCCCCGGGACGAGTTGCTGGCCCAACGACAAAACTTAATATTTTCTTGTATTCACCCACGTCGGCCTGGAGGGCGCCGACGAAGCACTCCGCAGTTAACCAATCTGGTGGCGAAACGACGTCATTGCTGATCTCCTCCTCTGGCTGTGGAGATGAGACGCCGTTTGTTCCATTTACCTCTGATGACATTTTCTGAAAAGGGAAATCAAAAGTTGATCATTTCTCATTGGGAACAGTATGCTAAAGCAAGCGACGGAGAATCCTCGCTATTCTAATAAGGTCGGTAAAGAGCTCACTGAGATCCTAAGTGTCGAATGGGGTTATAGATAAGACGACGCGCAGACATGTGACTGCTTCAACGTCATTCTTGAGAAGATCGTGTCAATAGTGTTGGGCAGTAGAACATTTAAACTAAAGGGGTGTAGATGTGATTAACGTGATTGGCCGAACACTTTGAGTTGTCAATGAGGCGTTTACTGACATTGAAACAGAAGAGTTTTAAATGGCTCTGGTGGTGAACTAGGGGAAAAGAAAACCCGGGAAGCTAGATCTACTAGGTAATCATGAGTTTTATCTTTTTTGGCACCACAGTCAATAGAAGCGACAACATCAGTAATAATCTCAAACGCAGAGAATCTCTAACCACGCGCTGTTTCCGTACAAGTAAGTAATAGAACCCCATCTGAAAGGGTATAGCTGATTTTGTACAAGACATTGATCATCTTACTCCCGCTCTATGGCGTAGAGACAAGGACAATTTCAAAAGCGGACGATGTAGTCCCTGGTCTCATCAAGAGATACGATGAGTCTAGTGAAGCGTCTATGGATCCAATCCCTTAAGGCCATGAAGAGCGTATGGATAACTTCGACTTGAAGCTCGTACAACAACGTAGAAGCGGACGTCCGTTTTCTAAGAAAGTTTATTGCGGTGGTGATTCGTGTTATTCAATCAAATATGATCACGATTTGTTTTAGCTTAATTTGTTGTAGATCGTATGTAATATTGTTGGTTTTTGTATAATCTTTGACTTTCATGGTAGCAATCTTCTTCGTTCAATTTTGTCACTATTTAACTAAGCACCTACTTAAAATTTAGGCATGACTTAAAGTAAATCTCGAACAACCCATTCTACTGTGCAGTATGAAAGACGAAAGTTTCACCATATCACGGAATATCACAAGTAGTTCAAGTTAGAGTTAGTTTGACCTAGCTGATGGTTTTTTGTATGGAAAATTGCGGGAAAGGCCAAAATATGGGGAAGAGAAAATTCGAGTTAGATGGAAATTCGACTATGAGAGATTTCGACTTAAGGCGGGTCCACTGTAATTATACTTGCCCAACACGTTGGGTCCGATCTCAAATTTACAAACCGTCTCCACTGGACATGAGCAATGCCCTGTTCATAAACATGATTTGAACAAATCTAGTAGAGTCAGAAAATCTGTGTACAAACTAACGTCATGTCGGAGAATCATCATTTTACGACAGGACATAACTCGATTTACAAAATGTCCAATTTGCTGAGGAAATCATCATCATCATCATCTTCTGACCCGCATGATCCACTAAATGGGTCGCGGAGGTAAACCACGCACGAGAGATCTCCAGGCAACTCGATCCTCAGCCATCGACTCTAACTCATCAGGAGCTATGCCCAAGCGTAACCCGGCGAGTTTTTAGACTTGGTCCAACCACCTCGTCCTGGGTCTGCCAAGCTGTCGCCTACCTTATGGAATCGCATTCAACGCCCGCCTCGGAAGTCATGATGATGGGGACATTCCCACAACAGCACGAAGAAATCTCATCTCAGCAGCTTGCACTCGCGATCTTATTCTTTCGGTCATTGCCCAAATTTCATGACCATAGGTGAGAGTTGGAAGCAGTACTGAGTTGAAAACCGCTAAATTGGCTTTGACACCAAGCTCGGCCTTTCTGATTACAGAACTACCAAGCTGTGTCAAAACTGACGCAGCTTGACCAATCATACCGGAAAGCTCATCATTACTCCTTCCATCACTAGTGAAAAAGACCCCGAGATACTTAAACTTCTCCACCTGCTTCAATGGGACTCCACTAACATGCAAAGAGCATTGAACAGGCGTTCTGGAAATGACCATAACCTCCGATTTGTCCACGTTAACCCTCATTCCAGCATCAGAACATACTGCCACAAACCTATCGAGCTTACCCGAACACAGCTGCTACAGTTTCTGTATAGAGACTGAATGGCCCTCAGAAGAGGACCTTTGATGACACGAGAGAGTTTTAAGACTCCCTCTTTACCCATTGACTTAAGCATTTCTGGCCGGATTTCATCCACACCGGCGGATTTGCCAATTTTTAGCGATTCAATCGCCAAAATGACTTCCTCCACCGTTGGAGTATTCTCCGCCCCACTCAAGACTACGGGTCTGTCATCCTCAGTGCCCTGTTCGGGATTGAGCAGATAGGAAAAGTGCTCACTCCATCTGCCCAAGATGTCCGCCTCATTGGAAAGCAACACCCCATCTTTGGATTTGACTCCTTTGATGATGTTGAATCTCCTTCCTCTGAGTCGGCGAATGGTTTGCCAGAAGATCTATGGTCGCATTCCAGCTTCTCGCCGAACTCCTTCCAAGACTGCTCTTTAGCTGAATGAAATTGTTCCCAACAACATTAGCATCTCGAATGAAATCAAAGATTGACGTCACGGAAACATTGAGGCTTCTGCAAATTGTGAGGACTTGACAGAAATTGTGAGCACAAATGAAAGTGAAGCTGTCCCCACTTCTTTAAACAGAAATTGAAGTTTGAGCCTACAACATATGCTTATATAGGGCCGTTTGAAAAATATGGATTCCAAGGAAAATCAGCCTAAATTATCCAATTTTTAAAAAAAAAAAAACTCTTTCGTTTTCTGATTTTAAATGTTAAGAAGTGTTTTTAATTCTTTTTGTTTTAAAAATGTGTTTTTTAATCACATTGCTATTTTCTCTGGGAACATAACCAATATGACAATAATTTCTTATTTGAAAAAAAGTGATCCGGTAAGTGGTTGTTGCACGGTTATCGCGTATATCGGGTTTATACCGTATATTTCTGGACAATAACGAGTGGTAGGCCTTGACAAACCTTCTGAACCAGCTTTTTTCGTTTCGTTTCGTTTGTACGTCAAACGCATTCATATAAACTATTCTGCTGCTCTACGACACCAAGACATTAGTTCCCACTTTTCACAAGAGGTCCATCAGAGTCGAGGTGGCATTCTAGCAACTCATTGTGTCAAACTTCTTATTGATTGAGTAAACATACCCCTCGCCATCCATGCGGCATGAAAATGAGCAATTGCGTGCACTGAAGCACAATTGTCGACGCATGCATACACTTCGACTAGAATGCATGAGTTTTTTTTTACCTACAACGCGTCAATGTTCTTATTTTCGCGATACCAGGCGTCAACAGTCAGGTACATGCCGCCGGTTTAATTATAAACAAACAAATGCTCGCAATCATTCCATTTTATCGAAACCTTAAGAACTACCAGTCGAACTAAAGGTATCTCGAGTGCTAATTAATTTGATTATGTTTTCTTTCTATCATACATAAATAGTGTACTCTGTGCGATAACTTACATACCAGTTGCACTGGCAACAAACATAAACGTGTGACTAATCGTCGAAGTGGTGGGGAACTGGAAAAAGTTCCACTTGCAATTGATTATCTATGCACATGATTTGGGCAAAACAAAGTTCGCAAATATATTGCAGGTGAATATGTGTCACTCAGGCAAACGAATCTAATCATTATCTTTATGGATTTGATAGGAGTTCTGTCGTCAACTCAATAAATGTGCGAACCTTTTGGGGGAATAAAGAACCGAATTGATTTCGCACGAGATAGTATTGTGTGCACAAAGTGAATTTGCGTTCGAATTGAATGTATCTATGCTGTTTTTGTTTGTAATAAGTTTGATTGTGCTCATTTAGATTTTATATCAAGGCCCGATGAATAAAGGCACACCTAGCGACCCGATTTGCGGCTTCAATTCAACTTTGAATACATACAACAATGAGTGGGCGTTTGCGGATGAACGTCAAACGAATTGTTTCAATATTTACCACAAATCAAGTATCCATATGAAGGCGGCCGACTTAAGTGCCAAGCCCATAGAATCATCGTGCGTTGCGTTTAGAAACCACAAAATTGTAGTTGCCGGAATGCAAGGAGGTACCCGATAAATACGTACGTTGCGTCCGAAATCCATTGAACCATACCACGACGACATTCGAGTAAAATGATGTATGTGGGAAAGGAACTGTCAAAGTATGAACAAGTTAAAAGTTGACTAACACATCCTTCGTGATGCATTCCACTTGTGGGCCGCATTTGCTGCCTCTGTTCCTCTTACTAGGGCTAACGAGTTGTCAATGTTTTGACAATACGCAACGGAATCTGTTTCGGCCTTTCCACCTCTAGTGCGCGTCTACATTTTTGAAAGCACTTTTATTCTAGAGAGAATTCAACGTAGTCCTTCAAATTCAGACCAATTCTGGCGTTTCAGATCAACACGCTCCAGAAGCATACGACCATTCTTGACCGAATTTCGGTGCCCTGGAAAATATACACTTTCTGTCGGTTTTGTCGCATCACGCTAACACGTACTCGACGCACTGTGTACTTCGGAATCGTTTTGAAACCATCGCCGGATTTCGGCAAGGCGATGCTGCGTCGTGTGACTTCTTCAATCTGGCGCTGGATAGAGGATAGTCCGACGGGAAGATGTAGACACAGAAGGCATTGTCTTCTGCAAATCAGCCGAACTGTGGCGTTGCATAGGTGACATCTACACTGCCGCGCGTTCCCTACATGCCGAGGTAGAAAAGTTTTCAGGTGAAAAGGTGAGGTCTTAATGTCAATGACGACAAAATGAAATACATGCTGTAGTTCGGTCAGGCACCACTTTTGGTAACACATCATGGTCGCCATGTCAGCTACACATATGAGGTCGTCAAGGAGTTTATTTAGTACGGGACTGTGCTGAGTAACCCCAGACAAACAAAATAATAAGGAAGAGATCTGTTGAAGAGAGGTACAAGGAACAAATGGCGGACAGGGCCGATTGTGACACCTGGCACTGGTGGAATTCCCAAATGCAGAGGAAAAGACAGTCAGCTTAAGAAATTACTTGAATTACGAAGACTATTCAATGATTGATAGAAATTGTTGCAACAAAATGGTGGCCACCATGGGGCCCAACTTCTTGCAGCAGCCTAAGCGGATAGCTTTAGTGACGAGTGAGGGAACAAGAATCCCACCAGCTGAGCCGTGCAACTGCGGGCATGCCGCCGTCCTCCTAATCGACAGGGAAGATACCCGCTTAGCCTGATGCAAAAAAAAAATGGCGATCAGATTGAATGTCTCACCGGAAAGCGCCTTGCATCAATGAATCCATCTGATAACCATATACAATTGCATACGCCGATGACGTGATTGGTCGAAGACAGGTCATTCAAGCTGCCACGGCCTTGTGTTGCTATAGAGAAGTCAATGAATGCAAGTTGGAACTACATAATTACACGTTGTTCTAGCTTTTTGTATCAGTAGTCAGGCCCATGGTCCTATATGGAGTTACCATATGATGAACAGCGCTTAAAAAGGCTGCCAATTGTATCCTCATCAATCGTCTGAAAGTGGTGGCGTCCATTCCAGGCTCTGAATCTTCAATCTTACGCCTTTAGATATAAACGCTTGAGAGCTGTTGGCCAGCACAGGGGATAACCTGAAGTAACTGCAACTGTGGAAGGAAGTCCATTCTGGATACCCCACTATTTTCGACAGATTTAGACTCTTCCTCTTCGAGAAGTATCTCACAACTCCAGTATCCACTCCCAGATCCCACTGGAAGACTGACTATCAGACAGTGGATGCTCCTCTCGGAATCTTCGAAGAGAGATCGACACATACGTTGGATGGCATTGAAAATGAAGACGAGACCAAACTGACTAAGGCAAAACGATGTGTTAACATTCTTGGAGAAAAGTCGGACAGCATCTACGACTTGTCCGTCGATAGTGGCGACGTAGCTAAGAAAGAAGGACTTCAAATAGCAGGCGAAGCTGAAGACAACTAAGGAAGGATTGTACAGAATTGGTAGAAGGTGTTGATTCGTATTACTGCAGATTACACAACGAAGTGGAACTTTCCAAATTCACAAGGGGTAAAGAGGCACAATCATGTACACTTAGATTGGGCAGGAAACTGGACCTTATTTTTCTTTAAACGACGTTAGATACCGATTTGGTTATGCCTGGTTAACAAGGTTTTTCACTCGATTAAATATCAATTCTACACCGCAAGTGCTAATCCTATCTCTTGCGATTCGTCACAGCATAATCTAGTGGATATTTTCCACACTCAATTGGAGATTATTAACTTTTTTTTTACCGAAATTCTGAAATAATTTCGAAAGCGATAAGAAAACAATCGATGATTGCATTTTCTCGTGGTATAACCCATTAGTCTTGCATACAATCGGTTAATGAAGTGTTATCAGTACCAAATTAGCGTTTGATTCCACGCAATCAATCACCCCTCAATCGCACTCAAGTCACGCGGGTCAATTCGCCTCTGAGTCATTCCAAGAAAAGATCAAGGACACAGTTTCTGTCTCAGAATTTGCAAAATAAAATCGCATTCTTCTTGAAGCTGAGACTGTCCTTCAAGTCTCTGCAGAAACAAGAATGCACAATTACTTAAGCTCTTCAATTAAGACACAACAACTCAGTGCTTCACTTCTGAATAACAATCAAACATCGATAAAGATACTATCTCCCGCACATCTTCCAAAGGATCCATCGCAGATCCCATCACAAAACTTTGTTCACAACTTCACCCACTTTCAATTCATTTCAAGACTAATTAAAAAACACAAAACTCAGCACTCACACTCAGACTGCAGCGGGTAGCGTCTTCAATGAAATGACTTGTATACCTGGCCTGGTGGCTCTTTAAAGTGAACTGAACTGAATCGATCGCTTCGTTGGGACCAATTTTGGCAGTCTCTGTTTATCGGTCGAGCGAGAGTGCTGCTCGCCCATATTTGGCATGATTGATAATTTCTACCCGCGAAGCCGTGTGACTCCGATTACTGGCGGTGCTCAGTGTTCTGTTCGGCGCCGGTAGCTGGTTTTTGCTGTAACTCGATGTCTATTGTTCTCGAATGTGTTGTGATAAGAAGCTCATGGAATAGAGTATCGGTTTTATTGACGGAGAGTCCCGCGAAGTATGAGTCAGAATTTCGATGACGCTTGAGTGCATGTTATGCGTTGTGGAGTTTATCTTACAGTGACTGACTATGTTTTTCATAGTATTTTTTTTTTTGTTTTAAAGAGAGGACAATTCTATCGGGGTTGTTGGTTATTATATTTGAAAATCGTGGTCACACTCATTTGAATTGAGTCATATACAAATTAGCGTAACGTTATGGTTGGGGTCAAAAGCCTGAGGTAATGAATGTGATGTCGAAATGAAATATTTGCAAAAAACTAATTTATGCAACGGGACTATTCCTCAATACAGCACTTATTCGATCTGGTATATGGAGATACTACAAGTTTCCGACAATTATTCAAGGAAATGGCGTTCCAAATTCCTTCAATTGCGGTCCAAAGATGATGTCTATTATGAAACGTCTGTATAGACAGAGAGTTGTTCAGTTCCGCCCACAAATTCTCGATGGGGAGATGGGCCCGTGCTAATACCGACACTTGATGGACCATCAACCAAGCACTCACTAGTTTCGATGTGTGTTTGGGATCTTTGTCATGTTGGAAGTGCTTATCGACATGTTGTCATCACATCCTTTAAAATATCACGATCATACTTTTTGTCATGATCTACTTTGTTTAAGAGAGGGTCCACCACTAAAGTAAGAACAACAGCCCTACACCATACTTTACGGCTTTTATTGTGAACCGGAAGTGGAACTCTCTTCCAAACTACTACTTACTTACTTACTTAGTTACGAAACATCATTTTGGAAACGTAGCAGGCTGGAAGCAGAATGCATTGGCAATATGAATTGGTAAATTGAGTTCTAGAAACTTTAGCTGCGTCCCAAACACACAGCTTCTTAATGTTATCTACGAACATTTCCTTTGTATTCCATACACTTTTAGGGGTTGTTATTGTGGAGGTGAGTCCATTACTTATGGGATGATGGTTGGTTGTCGGAATTTCGGTGTGGCGACACTGAATTCAGGTGGCGATACTTTCCAAGGCTATTCACGACAAAATATCATTTCTCAAACTCTGCAAATTAGGCATTTGTTGCATTGGTTTGAATAGTTTCTTCAGTTCTTGTGTAGCAATTCCAGGATTTATCAACTGCTACGAAACGTCGTAAAAAATCACTTGAATATTGCACTTAGAGAGCTCCAAAATCTATTTCATAATCTTCATCAATTAATTTTTGGTCCAACTTGGCAAACGCGACTCTCATCTTGCCGTTAATTTGTATCACCAGACAGACCTTTAAAATACTGCAGAAACATTCAAGAATCATTTTGCAGAAGACAAATTGAAGTTTGGACCATATCTTAACCCAACGATGGTCCAGCACGTATTTTGTGGACCATTTCTTACGTATTGGCCTTGTGCTTTACGAGGGTTAAAGAAAGTTTTTCGGTTAGTAACTGAGTTAAATAGTTGATAACCCAGTTTGATTTTGTTTGCTTATCCATAGAAAGAAACAAAGAAAGATGCCTCTATGCAATCATAGAAAAAGCTTGCATCAATGTTACTGCTGTATCGAACAGCCATCGTAGTTAAAAACTTGGTACTCTGAACTAAAATGTAAGTGCTGCTTCAACGGGTTGTTGAGATAATACGGGCGATGAAAACATCAGATTTTATTTAGTTCAGTTAGTTTTGTAATCGAATTCAGAGCCAACAATACACCAGGCATATTCTCTTACTTTTGCCAAAAAAAAATAGAAACACTTATCTGAAAATGAAGGTTTTTCTGTGGCTTTTCCTTCGTAAGTCTTTTTAAAATGTTTACTGTGATATCAGTTAGTTTTTCAGTAGTAAGGTAGTCTATACCACATCTCTGTAAATTGTGCAGTGTTGTTTTGAAAATTTTACTTATTGCTACAATAAATAAACTAACTAACAAATTCAACATTTTGAATTTCAAGCTTACTTTAATAGAAATTGTGAACAGCTAAGTCAGAAAATGTACTGTATAACATTTAATTTAGATTATCGTGAACAATTTCCGTCACATTGGTTGCGATATGACTCTTAAATAAGACTCTGAGGTTTGATTTCGACTCGGAAAAAAAACACCATACACCACTTCGTTATCATTTCTGTAAGCACACAGCGGTTGAATTGATTTCGTAGTTCCGTAGGTACCATAGAATCGATGACTATATGGCGTAGTAGAGTAACGCGGGTTTCAATGGTGTAAGCTTCAGAAATTTAATATTAAGCCTGCCTCTATTGTGGATGGGACTGCTTATTGGCGTGGAGTAATGAAGGTAAAGGATAGACTTTATTGAAAACCAGTCTTTAAACACTTAAATTTAAAATGCACTAGTTTGTAAGTTTTTAGGTGAGTTTTGTGTTAGTTGTTAGAACATACACAATCGACCTACGCTGGGCAAGTGGAGGCAGTCCACCACCTTAACCATGACGTTGTTCCCTGCTACTGAGAACAGAAGGAAAACATTAAAAAACTAAAATACAGCTACGTTCTATAGCTCAGCAAAGTCAAACGGAATAGTTTTTATTCAAATTACTAAAGGGTGTTTTTTTTTAGATGCAGTGAACTTTAAATGGAGGTAAAACACAGAAAAATGATTTCAATATCCTTGACATTGAATTTATTTGACAGAAAAAGCTAGTTATAGTGTCTTTGTACTGTTCACCGCTATCTGCAAGGTTTCGACCATCACAATTTTTGAAGATATATAGATCAGAGATTCAGCCGGCTCATAAAGTGCAAACAACTGTGACTTTTTCTGCATCTGTCGAAACATCATAACATCATCAGAATGACTTTCTCAAATTGAACCATGGTTGCCAAAATAAATTTGATTCTATTCTCTATTCTTGATAAACGGCCAAGCCAAACTAACCTCAAAACACCCGAGAACTGTCAAATCAGCAGTCACAACAAACACATTTAAAGTTCTTTGAAAAAAACACCCTTTACAAAGCTATCACAAAAATATTGCAAACTGCACACATGACATGATCAAAATAAAACCCATCTCCCGTTTACTTTCATACTAATCAAATTTAATCCAAAAAACCCATTGTATCAAGCCACGGCAGGACAGTTTCAAAATGCTTAACGTATCTGGGATTTTTATAAATTTTCATCTTGTACCTAATCGCCTCCTCTCCTTCGTCCATGAAATTATCCATGTTCGCTTCTGTCGTTGGATCCAGCAGTGCTGCACTCATCGCTCCCATAACCGTTGAAAATGCTGAAAGGAACACATATTCAGTGCTATTTCATTTGGGTGAAGTGCTTCATACCCCAAACACTGTATTTCAACAGTTGCACACGCAGATCCTTCATCGTTGGAATTTTCTTTGGATATCCCAGCAGCTGAAGATTCTTCACCAAATGGTCGTGATAGTATTGAATGAAGTGGTCGAAGTGAGACACCTTCAGATCCAGCTTCGTGGACGACATGAGAAAGTATAGCAAGTCAATAGCAGGCGACGAATACCGTGAAACCTGAAAGTCAATGAAGAGCACCTCCTCCACTTTGCCCTCGTTGTTGTGACGGAACATGATGTTGTTGGCCCACAGGTCACCGTGATTGATGACATTGAAAGCATCCAGATCAGGGGTGTCCAATTCAATGTACTTGTCGGTCATTTGTGACAAAAGGGTGGTCTGTGAATAGAAGGAGGAGTCAAAGAATCGTTGGGTGTTTGTTAGAGATATGTCGTCTAAACGCTTGCACGGTTAAATTTACCACTTTCTCGCAAAGCCTTGGACTAATGCTATAATTTGGAAGACAGTTTAGAAAAGGTGTCAGTGCTGCCTGTCGCATGGCATTTATGATCCCACGGTTTTTCTCACTGAACAAGCCTTCCACTAGAACACTTTCATACTGGCCCTTGTGCTCGTAGCGCACTGCTGAAGCTGCATGTAGCTTTGCCAAGAGTCTCAGAACTGCCTCTGAATGTTCCTTGTCGCATCCTTCGAGACGATTAATGTTGCTGAACCCGTGCTGAGTGATATCCTCCAGAAGGACGTAATCCGTTGCCGGATCCTTCTGAAGTTTGAATAGCTTCGGAGCAAATGTAAACTCCAGGCCAGCATCGCAATAAATTTGCGTGAACTCCGGTAGACATCGCTCGTACATTGCCAATTCCCTTGGAAACAATTGAAGAAGATTGATGAGCACTGCACTTTTCTCACCTTGTGGCAATGTTTTCAAAATGAGGGACACGTCCTTTGTGGAATTTGCTGGAAAGAGACTAGTTAAAGACTCATGATGTGTGAGACAAATGGTGAGAGACATTGAATGCAACACAAAGTCAAGCGACGGCTGTTAGGTGGTTTCCTAGGTGTAAGAGTTAGAATTACCGTTACAACAGAGACAATCGTTTGCACCTTCAACTTCCACTGTCGCTTTGATGCTTAGCAAGATCGATGCATAGTTCTCTCCGGCGCCACCAATCAATTTGGGCTCGAATTTTACTATCCTACGAAATCTACTAACGATTTCTTTGATGGTCTCGAGAAAGTGCTTCTCATCCACCCAGGGGGGGTACTGACGGACCTTCCGCGGTGGGAGATGCTTCTGCCCCTGTTGGGGGTGATTCGGACTCAGCATTCGAAGGTTCCATTGGGGAATTCTGAAAATTGATGTAAAAACAAAAAAGGACAAATGACGCATACAGGTTTGAAATGGAAACCTGAAACAAAGCAAGTTAGAGAAAATCTCAAAATAAACAGGCAATATAGCAAAACAGTCAACCACGCTGAATCAAAATGTATTGCCAAACAGGAAATTAACTAGAAAGAACGACTACAGAAAAGACAAGTGACGACCGGTAATACTGAGGAGGCCTGGAAGTGATCTTTGTGCCAACAGTTGTGCTAGAAGGCAGACCGTGAGTTACCGACTAACAATTATTTGATTTTTCTTCCATTCTGCTTATAAAGGTTGGTTAAATTATAAGGGCCGATGTTGAATGTGAACCATACCTTCATTTCATTTGACATTTCTCAATTTCAGACTAACTCAATTTGGACCATGGAAAGATACACAACGCGTTACAGTTATTCAGACTTATTATGAAAATGGGCGTTCAAATCAAAATGCATATCGTGCACTTCGTGATTTTTTCGGTCAGCATAATCGATCAACTTGTGTCCACAATCGGTAGAATTGTGCTCAAATTTCAGCAAACTGGGTCTGTAGGAAATGTGGAAACACCTGTGCATGCTCACCCAGTTCGTCCTGTGGCTTATGGGCTGGGGGCGTCATCGGGCTGTACTTCTTCGAAAATGAGGTCGGCCAGGCAGTTACCGTGAATGGTGTTCGCTATAGCGAGATGATAATGGACTTCTTGTGGCCAGAAATTGAGGATATGGATCTGGACGATATGTGCTTCCGACAGGATGGTTCCACTTGCCACACAGCCAACGAAACAATGACTCTTTTGCACGAGAATTTCCAATGGCCGTGTTATCTCATGTCGTGGCGATGTTAAAAGAAAAGATGTATGTCGATAAGCCAGCAACAATTCAAGAGCTAAAGGATGAGATAATTCGACACATTAACGGCATAGAACCTCAATTATGCTTCAGCGTCATCGAAAATTTGGACCATCGGATGAAGGTGCGCAGCCGAGGTCGGAGCGGCTATTTGGCAGATATTTCGTTCCATACATAATTGAACCATACCAATATTATCATAATAAAAAGAAATGACAATAATTTCCTAAATAATTTGTGTTTTATTCAAAATCAACATCGGCCCTTAAAATGTAACCACCTTTTATTAGGTTGGGTAAGTGGGTAGACGGGGAGTAATCCACCTCTCATTTGTAGAAGAATAAGTATTAAACGGTATCATACTTGCACCACATAGTGAAGTGTGAGATTATGTAATGCACAGTACCGTTTGTCAGCTGTGATGTAACATCGGCCGTCTGATCGGGTGAACGACCCGAAGTCTCGAAAGACGGATAGAGTAAGAGAAAGAAAGTGATTACCGAATAAAGAAGTTGTCAGTGCAAATGTGTTTGTTTTAAGTGATCGGAGCCCGGACATTCTTAATTCGTTAAACTTGGGCTTGGGCTACGGCATCCGAACAGTCTCACAGGTGGTTAGACAGTTCTACCATTTATTAACTTCATCTATTATCGTGTCATTCACCTTTTTCTTGACGTCGGCAAGATGTGGTTTGATGTATAGGATTATATGGGATGGCTCGGTTTCAACCTGTCGATTAGAACATTAATATCAGTAGATGGTATTCCCAAAACTAAGATCACTTTGCCCAATTCTTTGACATTCAGGACGTCCGCTTGAAACACAATGCCGTAATCAGGGATGATGAAGAAGTGCTTGCATAAAAATTCAGAGAAAATGCCCGTTTTCAGTATAAACGTGGATGGTGGATGGGATGGATAATTGTTGATGGGCCCACATGATCCGCTACAGAGGGCACGAGAAATCTCTGGGCCAATCGATCCTCCCCATCGACTCTAACTGATCAGGAGTTATGCCCAAGACCAGCCAGGCCAGTCCAACCACCTCGTCCGTCAAGCGGTCGCCTACCTCATGGAGTCGCATTCATGACACGCCTCGGAAGTCGTGATGATGACATTCGTGCTACATGACTAAACCATCGAAACATAGCCCTTTCCTTTCGAAGAAGCAGCTCTACATTGAGTTCCTCGCGTACTGTCGTGTTCGTACGGCAGCTTGTATTCGCGATCTTATTCTTGTATGTCCAGTTAAATTTGGATGCTGATCCTTATAGAGCTCTTTGCAGCAGTCTAACAGCTCCTGTAACACCTAGGCATTCTGGATTATGGTTCTCTGAGAGGCCTGCCACCAGACAAAGCTGATAATGCATACGAATTAATTTGTAGACCGTAAGATTTCCCTTCGATTTTATTAAAATATTGCATAGTTTTAGGGTTATTCAGTTTTTCTGTGAGTTATTCATTTTTTAAAAATAGTTCTGGCCTTAGTGTTTTTTATCGAGTGTCCACGGGTAAATTTGGGATGGTTTCCAAATGCAACGATCTTTTCCGCAGAAACATCTTTCAGCGTGCTACTCTCTGGAAGTCGTGTAGAACTCAAACAAAAGAGACACAAGAGGAATGAGCTTCAAAGTGTCGGTACGATTGCTCGATTACGGGGATGACATTGACGTGATAGGTCGAACACAGTGATCCGTCAATGAAGCACTTGCTGGTATTGAATCGGAGGATGCCAAAATGCGGTAAGCATTCATCGACTACTTGGCGGCAACGTTAATATTGGCAGGTATACTTTTAAGGTAGTCAAGGACTTGATCTACCTCGGCTCTCAAGCAAACAGTACGAATACTAAAGGTACCGGGATAAAATTCAGAACAACTCCTGCCAATAGCTGACTACTGGGCCGGATGATCAGAGATGATGAGGTTGTTCTTCGGATCAGTCAAGAAGTTATATTCTAAAGAGGTGCTGTATAACGAGGCAAAACTTGAGCAGAACCACAAATTTCATATTTTACAGAAATGATGAATGACTCCGTGAAACAATGTCGATTAAAAAAAGCCATCGACCCACATAACATATTGCATAATTAAACTGAATTTCTAATCGACTCTACTCAATGTAGTTCAAATAAACGGGATCTGATGCATTTCCGCAGAAAAATTAGCAAGTCATCCAACTCAACCACATCCACAGAAAACCACAACCGTTTACCTCGTGACTCTACGTTCAACACTCCGCCGGAGAAGAAAGCAAAACAAAAAAAAATTTCACACAGTAAAATTGAGACGCGTACCTCATCGAACTAGGGTCAACACTTCACTGACGTTAGGTGTCTGCCTACCGGCAACTCCCTCCATTTGCAATCAGTACAGGGCACGGCGCAAGAAGAAGACCATTAGAGTGTCACTGGAATGACACATTCAAGTATTTAGCGCCTCGTGATATCGATGTTTTCTGATTTATTGCTAGAAGCCCAACAGTCCAACAGTATGTCAGACTCTACACCTTACACTGTTATCTGGTTTGACTTAAGTTATTTTGGGGGCAACTTTAAGCAATATGATACGATAAATATTTGTTTTGCTCCAAGTTGCTCCAAGAAGTGTAAAGTTTGTCAAATATGTGATTGATTGTGGGCGAAAAATGACGTCTGATGAACATTCAAGAAGGGTTGAATTAGGTTAGGTTAGGTAATGTGGCTACTATCATGAGCTATGGATTTGCTTAGACCCAAGGGTCGATTGTGTTGCCACTGAGCTGGTTACCGTCACTCCTGAAAACATTTTGTTGTTTTTTGGACCAAGGTCTATATTGTTTGACGTCCTTTTCGGATATGTCCGTTAATTCATTAAAGTGTAGTTCTTTTTATTTTTTTAGTACCTTTTTAGTACTTAGTAATATATTTTCAAAAAAACAATTCCTTTAAACTTAACTTAACTAATTCAAAAAGTAGAAAGAGAAAAGGAGAAATAAAGAAGGGTTGCATTTTTTAAGATGGAGTGATTAGATATGCAGCTATGTCCTATGTCTAACATGTAGGTGAAAAATATAGACAGCTGGATGGTGCCATTGGTTGAGTGCCTACCCCTGGTTAGAGGGGTTCCCGGTTCGAATCCCAGTGAAAGCAAAGTTAAAACGCTTTTATCGGGTTTTCATATCTGGTCCAGTCACCATCTGCCGTTGGGATCGGCACTATCACTGGAGTTGTCGATCAGTGGTAGTAGTCTGACTATGGGTATCACAATGGACCAACATGGTCTAACTGTGCTGGCGATTTCGCTGGCAGCCCAACTACCTAACCTAAGCTAGGTGAAAAATAGGCGTGAAGAATATAAGGCTGTATGGTATGAGATTTGTAGTTTTTGCGGAGCGAGTGAAATTAAGCTAAAATGCTTACAAATAAGACGGACTTTGATTACAGATAATTTTAGGTATACAGTTTAAGGCGTTGATATATTGTCGCAACTTACAACCTAGAAAGTCCCTAGAAAACTCAGAGCCGTGGTTATATCTAAGATAAGGATCTATACGGCTATGATAAGGCCTCTTCTATCATGTGCATCGGTCGTTTGGTGGAATAAGCTTTCGAGTAAATACGTAACTGCTGCATTTACTAAACTTCAAAGAACAGTTTGTCTCGGCTGCATAGAAGCCTTCCCTAGCAAGCCTGGCTCTGCTCTTTATGCACTTCTGAATCTCCCCCCTTGATATCCACATCATGGGGTGCACTCTCAAGGCCATCTTTCGTTTAAAAATATGTGGTCTTTGGTAAAACTCACACTGGAGTTTCGATGACCTTGCGCATCGCATTTCTTTTGACCACACACTCATGGATATGCCTTCTGACGCAAGGACACCAGCCATCCAGCTGCGACGCACATACAAAGTCGACTTTCCCTGCACTCAGGACTGGCTCTGGCCAGAATATGAGCCAGGAAAATAATGTAGTCGAATCTTCACGAATGGAATGGCCAAGATCAATGAAGAATCTGGCGCTGGCGCTTTCGTGAGCGACAAAATTAGACTGCACACCTCGTTCGATAAATTTGCGTCGGTCTTCCAAGCGGAAACCTATGCGATCCTAATGGCAAGGAACTACGAAGGGCGTTCAATATATTCTCGGTATCGGGGTGAAGCTGTGGTTGTATATATAAATTGACTTATTTATCAAGTAATACTATTATTTTAGTGCATTCATGTAATTCATATAAATTTGATTATTAATTCGCGTTTTATCTCTAGTTAAACCGAATCATAATGGCAACTGAGACGATGATGGTGAAAATTGAGCATCGCGCTGTAATTAAATTTCTCACTAAGCAAGGAAAAAGTCAAAAAACTATTCATGAAGAGATGGTGGCTGTTTACCAAGGTTCCGCACCTTCATTATCAACTGTGCAAAAGTGGTCAAGTGAGTTTCATAGAGGCAGAGAGAGCATTGAAGACGACCCCCGCTCCGGCGCCCCGGCTACTGCTTGTACGGGAGAAAGCATCAAAGACGTCGAAAAACTTGTTCTTGAGGATGCCCGAATAAAGGTGAAAATGGTGGCAGAGATCAAGAAGCTCTCAATTGGTACCATTCACACCATTCTTCATGACCATCTTAACCTTTCAAAGGTCAGTGCAAGGTGGGTGCCACGAATGCTCACAGCGCCTCAGAAAAAAGTGAGAATCGCATGCTGTAGAAAGCTTTTGGAGATGTGTAGTGAGAACGCGGATGGTGTTATGGTTCGAATTGTTACTGGTGACTAAAAATGGGTCCACCACTATGACCCTGAAAGCAAACAAGAGTCCATGCAGTGGCGATTAGGTGGAAGGGGCGAAGTATTTGTGTTTGTAGCTGCAGCCAAGCTGTGCTTAAGACCCTACTCAACCCTTTAACCACTTCCAGGATAGTCCAAGAATTCAAGTCTTCTCTAAATTGGATCGGCAGGCTCAATTCGCTAAGACTAGTCTGGGTCCCGGGCCAACGGGAAATGAGATCGCCGATGAACTTGCTAGGCAAGGATCATAGGAGATACTCATAGGACCCGAACCTGCGTTGGGATTACCCGCGTCCTCGGTTAGGGCTTCCATCGATGACTGGGCTTCTCGAGAGCACAACCGGAGGTGGCATGACTCTCTAGGAATAGACAAACCAAGTGCATGCTCCCAAACGTCTGTAAGAAATCCGCGGCATTCTTGTTACCTCTTAACAGAAAAGACTGGAAACGACTTACCGGGCCACTACTCCTTCGCTTGGCCTAAGCGATGAAACCCTCTGCGACGTCTATGGAGAAGACGACGACACTGCAGAGCACTTCCTCTGCAACTGTCCCGCAGTTTTTGAGTCTGAGTAATCCTGTTTGAATGCTGCTAGTGTTCAAAAACCTCCGACAAAAAATAAAAAAACGTTTTTTCCAGTGGAGAGCTGCTAGTTCATTTAGTATAGAGTACGGCTTGGCTAAGTGTAATTGAACATCATCGGCGTATAGATGCGCTGAGGAGTGTTTGGATTCGACAGGTCATAACATACATATAAGCATACAAAACAAAATAGGGCCCAATATTGAGACCTGTGGCACACCTTGCTTGATTTTATGAAAAGCGTTCATCCGAAACAATCAGAAAGAAAACTACTCTGCAGTGAAATTGCTAATTCATGGAAACCCAAGTTGTTTTTTAGTTTTCATTACAGTGAAACATAACTCTATCGTAATCCATTCTTCTTATCAATGGAACCATGAAAACCAACTGTGGATGGATCCATGACAACACACCGGAAACCAAAAAACAGGGCAGTCAGTTTCTCCGAAGGATCTGTTGGCTACCAAGGTCATGGGCAGAGTCTTTTGGCTTCCACGCGGTATCATTCACATTGATTTGAAGCACAAATGAGCAGAAAGAGTTTAGTCAAAATGGCAAAAAATCTACGAACTGCTATCTCATTCATCGTATTCTCTAAATTTAGCCCCATGCGACTATTTCTTGTTTCCAAACTTGAATACAAACTGAATGCGCAATAATAGATTTGGGTCGAATGACGAGGTCATTATTGAAACAAACAAATAAACGGGAAGAAATAAAACGCCTATTTGCTTAAAATAATATTTTTTTATTCAAACAGCGATTGACTTATCAAACGATATTCGTACGGCCTCTGTACTGAACTCATGACTTCGGACTTCGGACACAAGTTTAGCTAGGCAAAGCTTAACCAACCTACAAAGGCACTACAAAACTGACACAGAAATAGACATCGAACACATGTGTGCTCATTACAAGTCTAGAAAGCCCCTCAAGTCAAGCCACTCCATGACGACATCAAGATGCTTCACGTAACGCGGATTTTCAAACATTCGCTTTTGGAAATTCACTGACTCCTCGCCCTCACTGATAAACTTGCTGATATCAGCGTCTTCACTTGGATCCATCAGAACGCCAGCCATGATGCCAGTTGCAGAGGAGAAACCTGAAAACTCAATAAGTTAGACCACAACTTCCTGCTCTGGCTGCAGAATAACTTACCCCAAATTCCGCACTGGAGCATTTGCAGGTGCAAGTCCCTCAGCGTTGGGATGTTCTTTGGGTACTCGAGTAACCTCAAGTTCGCTGCCAACTGCTCGTGGTAGAACCTAAGAAACTTGTCGAAGCAGGCCACCTTCAGCTCCAGCTTGGTGGATGATAGGAGGAAGTAGAACAGATCAGCGACAGGAGGTGCATATCGGCTGAGCTGAAAATCAATCAGAATTGTGTGCTCCAGCTCGCCCTTGTCAGTGTATCCGAACATGATGTTGTTGGACCACAGATCGCCGTGATTGATCACATTGAAGTCGTTCAGGTAAGGATTGCTTGATTCTATAATGAGATCTGTTAGACTTTCGTGAAGCTTTGCCTGAAATAGAAGAAGGCCGTCTTGAGCTCTCACGGGATTAGTCAGCAAATTTATGTTGAATCTTACCACTTTCCTGATGTACTTGGCGTTTTTTGACTTCGCCGACAGACAGTTCAAGAAGATCGTCTGTAAGGGTTTTCCCGTCATCTCGATTAGCTCTCGATTGCGCTCGCTGTATGCACTCTCCATGAATTGGGTGTCGTACTTGCCGACGGTTTCATATCGGACCGCCGATGCCGCATGCAGTTCAGCGATCATTTTCAGCACTGCTAGAACGTGATCTTCGTCAAGTCCCTCTAGGCGGTTGGCATTTTTGAAACCCCTCGGACTGAGGTCTTCGAGGAGGATATAATCGGTGCCGGGGTTTTTCTTAAACTCAAAGAACTTCGGTCCGAATCTCACTGTTTTACCGACCCTGTGATACATTTGTTCGAAATCGGGCAGAAGCTTGGCGTACATTGCGGTCTCCTTTGGGAAGAGGCCCATCGTGCGCAGCATCATTGCGCCCTGTTCGTCGTGTGGAAGGGTCTTAACCATGTAAGCCAATGTTTTCGATGTGCCATCTGTGAAATCAAATTAGGGGCGGATTATTGCAATGAGGGAGTTTTGTGGCTCGTTCGTGTCAATAAGTGGAACGCCAGTTACCTAGCGATTGGAAAACTGGAGACAATCACCTCATATTACAAAAAGGGGTAAAAAAGAGATTGATCTGTGTCTACGCTAAGTTGTTGGAGGCGCGTTCTAGATATATTGTCGAGTGAGGGAACAGTGCGGCTTTCGTCCCGGCAGAAGTACAACCGACCAACTTTTCAAGAGGGCTTAGGAGTCAAAGTGATTGAAAAATCGCAATCACAGTCTGCGATCTGCTGTGACTTAAACTGCGATTGCTATTTGAACTCCCATTGGGATTGAATTGCTCCTTTTTCATAATCACTACGACGCACGGCTTGAAATCATACGAAACGTTAGGCGTGTGTACAAAATCTGAGTATGCTATGCCTAGGGTTGCTCTTCATATTTAGGGATAACCCTTATGTATTAGGTAACCCCGATCGCCTTCTGTATACGTTTAAACTTCATACATGTGATTGAGGTATGTCTTTAAATCAGAACGTCGTTAGCCGAAAATTAGTGGTCGGAGCAGTGGATTTATTGAGATTTCATATACCGTACACTATGACTATGTATATTCATACAATTCAGAGTGATTAACTTATAAGAGCGATATTTGGTGTGAATTCTTGGGCTCCTCCCTTGTAAATGTACGCATTCATAGAGTAGTATGATATAAAAAGTTTGAATTTGCAACTTTAAATCGCAGTTTGAAATCACTGTGATTAGAAAAGTCGCAACTTAGCCCTCTACTTCCTACGTACTTACCTAAGAGGAGAACGACGTTGAAGTGTGGGCAAACAATAGCTAAGGAGGGATATAGGAACTGTGCTCGGACAGATAACACTAGACACGATGATTGTAGTGCAACTTTTATCAAATGCTCTTATCAATGTAGTCTAGTTCTTGAACTGTTTATGAATATCCACTCAAATTAAAGCTCGTTTTGCAAGGTATGACATGACTGTTAAAGAACCGCGTGAGGCGTGGACCTTGAAGAGATTCTGTAAGGTTTTTTGAACGTCTTCGTCGCAACAGACGAAGCGAAACAAATGGCATGTCAGTGTTCTTTCTCTGTTCTCTCTCAGCTAACGAGTCAAAACGCCACACGTCGTCAATAGGTGACATTGAAAATGTCTCCCAGTCCAACTTAAAGACGGCCCGATTTGATTAACATCGAACATAGAAAACTATTCAGAATCTGCAAGGAAAGATGAAATCAAAATAACAAATATATTGAACCTTTGAGTTCCACATCGATTTTGACTCGCACCATGACAGAGCCGTAGTTCTCCCCATTGCCTCCAGTCAGAGCCGCCTCAAAGTGTTGGATCCTCTTAAAGCCCTCAACGTTTTCCTCCAGAATATCAACAAAGTGCTCCTCGTTCAGCCATTCTGGTACAACTGGACCACCTTTCCTCTCCGCTGGCTGCTTCACGGGTTCACTCGTCTTGACCGTGTCGACTTTGGTGGGTGTCGTTGCCCAAGACTAAGAGAAATATAATGCAAATAAGAAAATTACGACCGTCCGGCATGAGTGTATGCGATTTTTATTTTACTTGATAAACCAATGGTTGGCATTTACTTTTACAGATTATTTCATGTAAATATTGACCACAACTACGTTTTAGGCTGTTCATAGGAAGAGTTGAATTTTGGGTAATTTGTTCGACCTCGCTAATTACAAGTGTAATTATTTTATTTTACTGTCTTACAGCAAATTCACTGGACGAGAACGAGAAAGAACTGATCACCAGAATCAATTCTCAATTGTTATTTCGATTCCAGTGCTGCGTCGCATGTAGCGTCATCTTGCTGGAATACCATGTCGACCAGGTCCAGAAAAGCGGATCCCATCTATGACCATGTTGTCCTCACAGTAACTATTAACAGAAATACACGCCAATGAATCAGTCGGAACATAAATGGAGTTAAACAGTGCATTTTCCAGGTACAGCTCATTGATTGCATGAGGTTGCTCATCGAAGCAAAAACTCCTGTTTTGTATTCATTCAACCAGAAACGAGCTACGACAATAAGACAATTTTTCGATAACAAAGCGAGTCTCCTTCTTCAGCTTTTCTAAAGCCGACATGCCAAAAATTGCACGCTGTTGTATGTCGTTGGGCTTCAGTTCTTGTTCGAGTTGTATTTTGTAAGATTTTAGAGCAAGAAGCTTTCCAAGAATCCCAATTGCTGCAAACGACAACAAATGGACAAATCACAGTCACATTTTACAAAGACGAATTTTGATTATAAAAGCGTGGCAATATTAACCGGCCATGTTTGACTTTGAAACATGTCAGAAACCAGCCGTAGTCTGTCAATAATTTAACGCTGATCAACCAAAAAGCAAGAAAATTAACAATTGCATGAAGAAGCGTTCGACTATCATCCGGAGTAGAGGAGTCAGCTAAGATCATGGAAATGAATACAAAGTAAGATTTGATGTAGAAGGTCGGTAGGATGCAGGGGCACAATGTTGACAAGATCGGTCATGCAAAACAAGCTGCGGAGGATTTCCGAATGCGGTTTCCAAAAAAAAAAAAAAACGGGAGACTAATACTAACTATCCATACGATGAGATCAGGATCTTAAATCCCTGAACTCAGAGGCAGTATCGAACTTTCAGCTCTTAGTCTTCTTATTTGTGAATCGATACAGTCCTGAGCCTCAACCATCAAGTCTCTCCAGCTATCCCGATCTCTGGATGGCTGCTTATAGTTTCTCGCAGCAAGTTGGTTGAGATACACTTCCACTTGGGCTTACCACCTAAAACGCGGCATCTTCTCTTGCGTTATCTCACAGGTTCCACGTCTAGGGCTCTTCGGGCTGGAAGTCAGTTGCCGAGCTCACAAATGTGTGCATCGTTGAAGTCGTTGCTGGGTATTTAAATTTGAAAACATTGGTGGTCTAGTACTCGACCAGCTTAATTTTCAGTCGGTTCAATGATCACTTTCGCCGCGAATGTTATTCAAGGAGCATCGATATTGTCCTTTGACGATTAAACGCTTTACTTTATTTAATGAACATTTGGTTTATTTTTGGCGTGTGGGCCTGTACGTCGACTGCAGTGTATAGTTTCGATTCCCGGCACGACACAAATAATGTTCACGACCTACCTCTTTCCAGTCTGTGACAATGCTCAAGGAGTACTGACTGTCTATCTAGAAAAAAGCTTCCCAAACTTGGAATAAGACTGTCGTGAGACAACAATAGCACGCACAACACAAGTGGTTGCTGTAGAAGCTAGGCCTTGCCCATCTACGGGATGTAGCGCCTCCCATGTTATTATTATTTGTTTAATTTTTCAAGACACATTATGAGGAGTACTTCATCAAATTGAAACGAACGTGAATCAAGCGAATTATAAAGAAAGCAAAAAAAAAATACTCACCGATTCATGTCCTGTTGCTTTTGTCGAATTACTGTCACAAGTACAACAAAGCATTAAAAAGCCACTATATACCGCAAACACAAACGAATTTTCAAACCCGAACCTGCACTGTAAACAAGGCCGTCAGGTAAAAACAAACAAATGGCAATATACAAAAATAAATATTCCGCGAAGTAGAACTGCGTATGTATCTTCTATTCCTCTAACAGCTTGACGTTGCACAAACAAATTGAACGATTTAAGTGTCACGGCAATGTCTTCCTGTTCGCAGTTAACAAGTTTCTAACAACAAAATCTGACAGTTTATCGATTTTATTTAACACACACGAAGTGGTATCGGGTATCAGTTAGATGCCATATAAGGCTAGCAGGGAACTGATTACAAATATCAAACAATTGACTACAAATAACTTAGTTGGCCGCTTATGACACTCCATTTGCTTGTTCGAGCAATACACTCAAGTATACTATCTAACGTAGGGCTTATTAAACGCGATAGGTTAATTGCAAGTGGTAAAACAATTGCGTTTACTATGGTTGCGCATTTTTGTAGACCAAAAAAGGGAACAAATTTTATGCCAGTCGCGTGCTATAGACAAGTGTAAAATTACTCTGAGAATGATAAATGCCTTCACCAAGACCACAATGGGTCCCAGGTCTATGATGCTTAATTGAGATTTACCATAAATAGGTTTGGTAAGATTGGATTGGCTGACTGCTAGTTGTAATTAAAGCTTTTGATACAGCAAAGGCGATGACTGATACTAATTCTCTGGGATGTCACAATCTCATAAGTTATATATACAGGGTGTTTAGATTTTAAGGGCCTATGTTGAATGTGAACCACACCTAAACGTCAAGTTTTTTTCTGCATTTCATTTGACATTTCTCAATTTCAGACTAACTCAATGATCAATTTTCGATGAAAATCATTTTCAGTGATGAGGCACATTTTCACCTCAGTGGATTCGTGAATAAGCAGAATTGCCGCATCTGGGCAAATGATAATCCAAGAGTGATTGTCGAAAAACCAATGCACCCACAAAGAGTGACTGTTTGGTGCGGTTTATGGGCTGGTGGCATCATCGGGCCGTATTTTTTTCCAAAATGAGGCCGGTCAGGCAGTTACTGTGAATGGTGTTCGCTATCGTGAAATGATAAGGAACTTTTTATGGCCCGAATTGGAAGATATGAATGGGGACGATATGTGGTTTCAACAGGACGGTGCCACAAACAAATTCAATGGCCGTGTTATCTCACGTGGTGGCGATGTCAATTGGCCGCCAAGATCATGTGATTTTTTCTTTGGGGTTATTTGAAAGAAAAGGTGTACGTCGATAAGCCAGCAACAATTCAAGAGCTAAAGGATGAGATAATTCGGCACATTAACGGCATAGAACATCGATTATGCTTCAGCGTCATCGAAAATTTGGACCATCGGATGGAGGTGTGCCGCCGTGGTCGCGGCGGCCGTTTGGCCGATATTTTGTTCCATACATAATTGAACCATACCAATATTACCATAATAAAAAGAAATGACAATAATTTCCTAAATAATTTGTGTTTTATTCAAAATTAACATTGGTCCTTAAAATTTAACCACCCGTTATAAAAACAGCATGCTGCAAAAATTGTGCAATTCGACCAGCTTCTAACCATGTAACTGCAATACCAGAAGACGCCAGCGTGCTAGTGCAACTCTGTTTTGAGTACGTAATGTTGTTAAAAGCAGTAATACTAAAAAAGTTGTACATATTCCTCCTGGAGCATCATGGAGAAACGTAAAATCAACCACGTCCATCATTAACCAGACACCCAACTGTTTCTTAAATATTTTTTTTGTTTATTAGATCGATCTGGAGCGTGTGTTTCCACACATTTTATTGAAAAGCATTCTCTCATTCACGAAAGCCAGTATGAAGTACTTGAAAGCTTGAAAGCTAACTGACGTACTTGAACGCATAGGTATACGAGGACTAATGGCAAGTTGGCTATAAGAATATCTGAGTAACCGATATTTGCAATGTCAAAATCAATGAGACATACAGCTCAAAAGAGCACGCTCAATATGGAGTCCCTCAAGGATCAAAACTGGGTCCACTCATGTTCATTCTTTACACGAACGAGCTTCTCCGAATATTCAAACGGAGCATTCCATTTGCTTATGCTATTGACACAGCGATAGTGGTGCATCACAGGTCTCTAAAGGCAGCAGCGACTTGGCAGTGAAGTGGTGTCATCACAACGGATTGATGATCAACACATTGAAAACGAAGATGATGCATATCAGAAGTCAACAGTGCAAATCTACTCAACCAGAAATCTGGTATAGGAATGATAGCAGCAGTAGCTCAACCAGATGCATAATCGACGTAGTAGACAGCTACAAGTGTGGGAGTCATCATTGACAGCAATTATTTATGGAACAAACATATACATCAGCTGCGCATGAGCCTCAAAAGAGCTGTATACGCGATAACTCATTTGAAGTATCATGCCCCGCTTTCTTTGCTAAAGCAAGTGTACTTCGCCCTACTGGAGTCGAAGTTAAGATACGGTATACTGGCATGGGGTAACGAATCGACAACACACTTACAGAAACTTGAGAAACTTCAAAACACAGCATTGAAGCAAATAGGGGGAGACAATTCTCGCAATGTTCCTGAACCAGAAAAGCTAAAAGTACTGCAAGTTGAAGATATTTTCAAGATGACGCTTATGCTTGAGTATTACGACAACACACGATTCATAACACCAATCAGCCATGGTATCAAACAAGAAGACGTGCTTAAGCTATACTCGAAATCCCACGATACTACAACAACTATGGTAAAAAACAGCTCAAATGCAGAGTGCCTGAGGTATTTAACACACTCCCTCAAGAGTTAATGAATATAACAAATTTTAAAACTAGAAAAAAAAGTATAAAGCAATTTCTATTAAATCTAAATACAAATAATTAAATATATTGTACTAAATTTATCTTTCTTTAATTAAAAACATGTGAACTTATTAATGTATTTGAAAACTGAAACTAAGCTAACTTATCCAAAACATATATGTAACTATGTAGCACAACGTTCTGCAGACAAGCCTTCAAGGCTTCGGAGAAACGCATAGCAATTATTAAGTTTTATAGAAATTAATAAATGAAATGAAAATGAAAAAGAATTATGTTAAATTTTTTCCAATAGTTATCTTCATGTTTTTTTTTTCAATGAGCTTAAAAACAAAAACGTACACACATCCCATCACGTTATATAGCTATAAACCAACGTATTGACATCTGCTATTTCCCACAAAAATAATTTAGAAGAAAGAATGAACCGTTTTCGATGACACTTATGACACACAGAACGTAAATTTTTTTTTAAATACAGTCGATAAACGCAACTCTCGGTTTTCGCAAGACCTAAATTGAATTTTTTATGATTATTGACGCAATAATCGCATCTTTTCGTATACACAGAAACTCGAGAATTGCAACCACCCCAGTTTATATTAGTTGCGATAATCCAGAATGCACTGTACATAGGTAGATACATTTGTGTAATAAGCACCCACATAAGTTGGAAATTAAAATATTTGGCCATCTCGTTGAGCGTTAGGCGGCAATTCAGGGTCTTTGAGTTAGAAGTAGTGAGTGCGCTCAGAGATTTGATTGCTGCCTGACTGTCAGAACAGATGGCGATATCTGTGCGTTCAGCCGCTGGGCAAAAACTAAGTCTTGCCCGAGAAGACGACTTTTTGACCAACATTTCCAGTGCCCAATTAGCCAACTATCGGCATGCCGATGGTAGTCCTGCTTTGAATCTGGTGTCAGCACAGCATTAAACGGATGTAGGCCAAATTTCAACCCTAAGCTAGCCGAGGTCAATTCTCTAGTCCAATTCGATACTGGTCTCGCCGACGGCTGGATATGCATACTGCATACTAAGGCCACGTAACGACCAACATCACGAGCGGAAGGGATCAGCAGTTTTATGCCGACTTCGAACGGCCAAGTTTGAGAAGCTTTTTATTCCAGACAGTTATACTCTTTGAGCTCAGTGACTCGAAAGAGGTGCCCGTGATCGTATTGGGAATCGAACTCAGGCACCGAGGTTCAAGTGCGTAGTCGTATGTCGATGCACAGACATTCCACTCCACAGCCGTCGCCACTTAAAAACCACCCTTTACTTAAGAGAAACTCTTGTGGAAAATCGAAAGGACACCAATGCTCTGGCCAGGAAAGTTATCGACTGTTGAATTTACTTACAATATTCAAGGGCTCAAAATTAAGGAAAAAAGATTTAAATTGAAAAATTGAAATCCGCTACTATTGGTCCAGAACCATGTCGGTGCCGGTGTGGCATACACAATCTACAAAACTACAATAGCAAAGTTCGGCTACAAGTTCCATAAATCGACTAGAGTAACTACGATAACTCAGAATATTTCGAAGAACTAACGCAACGTCTTATGTTGCTTTCTCCAAACAACACAGACCTGGACTGAATTAAGTTACCAAAGCTCTGTGATCATCGATGACAACGTCTAGCAAAATTGTCTGTGTAATGCACGTAGTAGCGAACGTAACGTGGGAGACACGAAATCCAAGTATATTACGCTCTGACTCATTTGTTTAGCAAACCAGCTTTATTATCTACACCTCCGTACAATTTATTTTACATTAATTAATTCGTATTTACAGTCAGTCAGATTGCTCCTACAGCGACATTAAAAATCCAATAAACCCCTCAAGTCGAGCCACTCCAGGACGACGTCTACGTGCTTCAGGAACCGCGGATTGTTGAACATCTGTTTCTGAAAGTTCTGCGAACCTTCGCCTTCAGTGACGAAGTTCTCAATATTCGCGTCTTCACTGGGATCCATCAGCACGGTGGCCATAACGCCAGTCAAAAAGGTGAAAGCTGAAACGAAACTTAGTTTAACCCGGACCTTAGGCTCTGAAACAATGGTGTCTTACCCAACACTCCACGCTTTAGTATTTGCATGTGCAGGTCCCGCAGGGTAGGGACTTTCTTTGGGTAATTCAGTAGCCTCAGGTTCTCCGTCAATTGCTCGTGGTAGAACTTCACAAACTTGTCGAAGCGGGCCACCTTCAGCTCCAGCTTGGTGGAGGACAGAAGGAAGTACAGCAAGTCGACGACTGGTGACGCGTATCTGCACATCTGGAAATCAACCAGAATTGTGTCCTCTAGCTCGCCGTTGTCGTTGTATCAGAACATGATGTTGTTTGCCCACAGATCTCCATGAATGACCACGTTGAACTCGTCCAAATCAATATTATTCGCTTCGATTATCATACCAATCATGTTTTCTTGAAAGCCTTCCTGGAATTGAAGAATACACTTGTACTCTCCGCACGTTGGGTCGAAGTTTCAAGCTTACCAATTTTTCGACGTACTTAACGCTGCTTGGTCTCGATGATAAAGCATCGAAGAGCGTTGTGTGGTATGACTTGCCCATCATCTCGAGCATTGGGCGATTTTTTTCGCCAAATATGCTGTCCATGAACTGCTCTTCATACTTGTCGACGGTTTCGCAGCGGACCGCGGAGGCCGCATGCAGTTCAGCAACTATTTTTAGCACTGTCAGAATGTGTTGCTCGTCCAGACCCTCGAGTCGGTTGGCGTTTTTATAGCCACTTGGACCGATGTCTTCCAGGAGAACATACTGGAAGCCGGGGTTTTTCTTGAATTCGAAGAACTTGGGACCGAATCGCACTGTTTTACCGACGTCGCGATACATCTGTTCGAACTCGGGAAGGAGCTGGCCGTACATTGCGATCTCTTTTGGGAAGAGGCCCATCATGCTGACCATCATTGCACCTTGTTCACCCTGGGGAATGGTTTTGATCATGTAAGCCAATTTCTTTGTTGAGCCGTCTGAAGAATGGAAACAGGTTATTGCAAGTGTAATGGAATCAATTTTGATAAGGAATACAAATTTGTTACGCCTTTATGTTTAATGAATGGAAATGGAACTAGAATTTTGTTCGTTTTCTTTTTTTTGATATACGAGTGGTAAGTATGCCTTACACGTGCACTTTTTGATGGACAAGGTCAATGTTTTCGTTTGATGTGACCCCAAGTGTTTCCTCTTTTTCCTTAAAAACGAGTGAAATGACAAATTATCTACGCCTAACCAAAAGGCAAGAAAGCAACCGATGGAATGTATGATAATAACCACTTCTATCAGTTTCGTTAAGTTTCGTTCATTTTACCGTGCCTTAGTGTACGTTAATGACAGCTGGTGTATACATGTTTGCGTAAGTTGCGAGGCACATTGTGGACACACGCACACAGTTTTGACGATGCTTTCAGCTACTCTTTGTTCGTAAGCTTTCGTTTGCTTAAGTCAATTTTGGTTGGATCTTTATACTGCTGCTGAACTTTCATAAGCTTGCAGTCACAGAGGATATGTTAGACAATGCCGGCATACATAATTAGCAGTGGCGTCGAGTCAGAGTTTGCTCACGCAACATTAACACCTAAAACTAACCCTTCAATTGGAACACAGATTATGTCTATTGTCATCCATCACAATTTTAAACATTTTTTTCTCTAGTAAGTGGTAGGCGTAGTAATTACTGACTTTGTGCAACGCTTGAACGAACCATATTCTCTACCCGTCCAATGCATGGAGACTTAATTAAAACCAATGATACGACATTCTATAATTTGTATACACACAATTTGTGTTGCGAGCTCGTGCGAATTTGGTCTGTGCACTTAATTTCTTTCTCCGGTCGTGACGAGTTAAGTTTAGTTCTTAAAATGGGCATCATTGGGCGTTGTGGTGGTGGCATAGTAGTTAAAAGGGAAGTACGACACTATCCTAGAGTGGGCGAACATGGGCAATAACCCATAAACCTCCAACCCATAAGCTTAGAGTGACAGAAAAAGAGGTTTCAAATTACACCTTTTTGTTTGGAAGCCCCAAAGTCCAAAACCGTTATTCTTGGTTGACTGCTTATGTTCCGGAATAGGTCATATTTGTCCGTATTCGAAATTTGACTTTAACTAGAAGAATAAGAAAATTGGCTATCGGGATCGAGACAAATCATGAAACCGTCCTTCAAGGTGTCGCGTCGTGTGTTAATTGTTTCTATTCGTATTTGGATTGAAATGAGAACAGAGCGATTTGCTGAAGACTTCGCCAGAGCTAATAACACAAGATGCGATTCCAGAAATTCTGCAAATTCAGCAATCAGCCGGCGAATGTTCCCATCGAGTTGCACACATTTTTCCATTACTCAGTCAATGGGTGTTTCTACGAAATTGGTAAAGATATGTCCGCTTGGCATATACGACGAATTTGTTTGAGATCACCGCATTTCAATAATACACGGGGTGTAACTATGTATATCTCGTAGGTTTAATTTTAGGGATTCATAGATTGTAAGTACAGTTTATAAGTAGCGTTCGTATGGAGCACGTTTGTTTTTGAACATTTTTGGAAAAAGAATATATCTACAATGTTTCATCTCAATTCGAAAATTGGTTTGGGAACTAGAGGTCCACAAACATTCAGTTTCTTTTCCGACTTTCTGAATTACTCTTAATATTTTTGATGAATGCATGCTCGACTTTCAGTTCCAATTCACCACAAATTAAATTCAAGCACCCACCACACGACCTCCTGTACTATCTCCAATCAAGCACACAGAATTTCTTAAGCACAAATGATTTGGTCAATGGAAGATGTTAATTTTGAGCATGTCTAGATAAAACACAAATAAATCACTGCACCTTCTAGTTCCACGTTCACTTTAACTCGAACCATGATGGACGCGTAGTTCTCTCCACCGCCGCCGGTCAGAGCCGCTTCAAAGTGCTCAATCGCCTTGAAGCCTTCAACGTTCTCCTCCAGCACATCGATGAAATATTCCTCGTTCAGCCATTCTGGTAAAACTGGACCAGCTGCCTTCGCCGCTGGCAACGGCTGCTCCTCCGCTTCATTTGACTCGACCGTTTGCACTGCTGTGGGCGTCATACTCAAAATCTTAAAACAAAGTGAACCGAATTACCCACATTATCAAAAATATATAGTTCTGCAAGAACAATAAGATCCAGTAGTAAATACGTCAAATCGTGGCATAAATGTGGAGATAACAGAAGTGTGACTATGCGCTTTTTTTTTCTAATTTATCTAATCAAAATATCTTAGGTTCAACGCCTGTTTGCAGACACGCCGAGGCGTACAAGTAGTTTTAATAAAAAGTTCGATGAATGAATGAACACACGAGGCGTTAATCTAATCCACTTCCTCAATGCGTACCAACTTGTGTACGTGCGTAGAACTCCCCCGGTCGGAGAACAAAGCCACATTCAGTGCAATCAAATATTTACTGGGGGTAATTCCGATCAATTACGTACGCAAAGTGAGGAGGTGATAGCCAAAAACAGTGTAGTCATGTTTTGCTCGAAGATTGCTGAAAATATCTGACCGATAAGTGAGGGAAAATGACTACAGCGAGCCGCTAATCGGACCAGAATTGGTGGGATACACATGGGAACACGATAAAATGGTCAATTAGAGCGGTCAGGATGAGATAAAGTACTTTTGCATAGCTTGACTTGCAATTTATCGAGATATCTACAGTCGTTGATATCGATGGGCAAGCTCGTGACTGAAACTTGTTTGTGTTGGTAATTGTCGGGAATGGGGGATGACTTGGAATTTTGAGGAATTAGTTCTCAAAGAAAATATGATATGATGAAATAGCGAAAGTGCGACTTTTTTTACGACACAGCGATAAAAACCTCGATGATGCAATGTCGACAAGAAAATGCCAGATTGATGGATATATGCATTTATTCCTTAGACAGTATAATAAAGTTTTAACAAAAATTGTAAAATGTGCTGGATCATTGGTGTACATGCGCTCGATACGACTGAGCTAGTGTAACCGATGGATTTTTGCCTTCCGGACTACATCAACATGTTGGTGCAAGGATAGAGTTCGCGGTTGTGTCTTTTCCTCCACTCACCTTCCTCGCAGACGGGGCCATATATCCAGACGTAGTTTTTCTTTCGAATGCACCAAGAATTAGCTCTGCAGTTTTGCGTATCGTCCAGGTTTCGGCTTCACAAAGCAGGACTGTCAAAATCAGAGTTTTGTAGAGCATGATCTTGGCCCTGGGAGGCAGATGTTTTGAGCCCTGTTGTTTTGACAAACCGAAGTACCAGCGGTTGCTGAGGGCGTTTGTGGCGTTCATGTTTGCCTCGAAGTAGACAAACTCCTTCACTACCTCAAAATTGTAGCTGTCGATCGTGATGTTTTGTCCCAGGTGGTGTCGATGCTATATGTATGGAAAATAACATCGTTAAAATGCCCACAGCGGCATTTTCGAGTGGCGCTCATCCGAAAAGTCCAATTTGCCATTACTCTGGCGCATAATGTGGTTTGTGGCTTATTCACATAGACCTGCGACTTTAGAAAACCCTACAAGAAAAAGCTTAACGCGCAATATCTCGCTGGCCATCACCTCCACGTGGAATGACTATATCCTCGAATCGCTCGTAAAAAATGTCTAATGTGGCGTGAGCTTTGTGGCACGTAGCGCCATCCTGTTGAGAGCACATGTCGATGGTGTTCATATCATTCAATTCGCAATCATCGACCATAGCGACATAGTGCTCGCAGTTGACGGTGATGGCCTGGACAACGCCGTTTTCAAAGCAATACGAACCCGTGACGCCGCTTGCCCAAAATCCACACCAACTTGAATTGACTCTATCAACTATCAAAGTTCGGAAGACCCTATTGGAAGATCCTTTATTAGGAATCCGTCTGCCAAGTTACACCCAAATCCATGCTACCGTTTAAGAGATGGACAAGGTTTCAATGCATAATTTTTAATATTAGTATCGTACTGAGAAGTACTTTTCGATGTTCGTTCCAAGTAAAAATTCAGAAGTGTTCTCAAAATTTATTTAAAAAGTTAACAAGACAAGGATGTCTGGTATTGGTACTGGATTACAAACCATCGCATTCAGAGGTTATACAATTTCAAAAAATATCACAGTCAATACCTAGATCAAAGAAGATCCGTGCGTTCGCAGTGCATGTGATTTTCAACATCTCCTATTATATTTAATTAAACTAATTTCATATCATGACTTCAATATTTTATATCCCGCTACAGAACAGCCTCTGTTATTATGCGATCGGATTGAAATCGAAAAATGTCTGCTCATACTGAATGTGTATAGTAATGTGATTATATTCACTTCACTCAGTTTCGTTAAGTTTCGTTCACCCTTGTTAGTGAATTTTTTTTTTCTGGCGTCAGGCTTAAGTTTGTTAGAGTTGGACACTTAACTAGAACTAGATATCGGCCAAATGTCCGCCGCGACCTCGTCGGCGCACCTCCATCCGAAGGTACAAATTTTCGATGACGCTGAAGCATAATTGAGGTTCTATGCCGTTAATGTGCCGAATTATCTCATCCTTTAGCTCTTGAATTGTTGCTGGCTTACCGACGTACACCTTTTCTTTCGAATAACCCCAAAGAAAAAATCACATGATCTTGGCGGCCAATTGACATCGCCACCACGTGAGATAACACGGCCATTGAATTTGTCGCGCAAAAAAGTCATTGTTTCGTTAGCTGTGTGGCAAGTGGCACCGTCCTGTTGAAACCACATATCGTCCACATTCATATCTTCCAATTCGGGCAATAAAAAGTTCGTTATCATTTCACGATAGCGAACACCATTCACAGTAACTGCCTGACCGGCCTCATTTTGGAAAAAATACGGATGATACCGCCAGCCCATAAACCGCACCAAACAGTCACTCTTTGTGGGTGCATTGGTTTTTCGACAATCACTCTTGGATTATCATTCGCCCAAATGCGTGAAAATATGCCTCATCAATGAAGATGATTTTCTTCGAAAATTGATCATCCACTGTTGCCATTTCTTGCCACCATTCTGACCATTGACGACGCTTCAAATGGTTTGAGTCAATTGCACCTTGTTAGCGTGTAAATGCAAGTCTTTATGCATAATGTTCATCAACGACGAGCGTGAGCGGTGCAATTGTTGGGCACGACGACGAGTTGAGGTGGACGGCTCTTCAGCCACACTATCGCGAACAGCAGCAATATTTTTTGCAGTACGAGCTGTACGAGCATGCACTGGTGTTTTCACATCTCCTACAGACCCGGTTTGCTCAAATTTTTGCACGATTTTTCCGATTGTAAGCACGTTTGGACGATTAAATTGACCGAAAAAATCCCGAAGTGCACGATATGCATTTTGATTCGAACGCCCATTTTCATAATAAGCCTGCATAACTTTAACGCGTTGCTCGATTGTGTATCTTTCCATGGTTCAAATTGAGTTAGTCTGAAATTGAGAAATGTCAAATGAAATGCAAAAAAAACTTGACGTTTAGGTGTGGTTCACATTCAACATCGGCCCTTAAAATCGAATCAGCAAACAATGTCTACTGTGGCCGCCGAGGCATAGTGGCTTGGTGCGTCGCACAGTGTGGTCAGTAAATAGTGGGGAATAAATCAACACTTCGACTACTAAACAGTGGCGCGTCGGGTGCTATCCTATTCCCGACATGATTAACGATAAGAATTGACGGATCCACCTCTCTCGACTCACTGACGATGCTCATAGAGAACATAAGCTGTCTAGAAAAAAGCTTTGTAAACTCGTACGCCGTCCGTAGTCGGCCAACTCCCACAACAGCACACACGCCACAAGTAGTTGCTGAAGAAGCCAGGCACTGGCAACTTCCAACTCACACAAAATTATCCAATTTAATTTAAAAAACAAAAACAATATTTATTATCTACCAAATAAATACAATTGATTGCACATATTTACACTCTAAGTAGCCTCTACGACGAAATTAAAAGTCCAGCAAACCCCTCAATTCGAGCCATTCCAGGACGACATCGACATGCTGCAGGTACCGCGGATTGTTGAACATTTGCTTTTGAAAATTATGCGACTCCTCGCCCTCACTGACGAAATTCTCAATACTCGCGTCTTCGTTGGGATTCATCAGCACGGCCGCCATGATTCCAGACACAGAAGAGTAGCCTGAAAAGAAAAACAGGCGCGCTTGAATCACAAGTTCAGGCACTGCTTGCTGTGTACGCGTATCTTACCCCACATGCCGTACTTCAGCAATTGAATGTGCAAGTCCCGTAGGGTGGGGATTTTCTTTGGGTAATTCAGTAGCCTCAGGTTCTCCGTCAATTGCTCGTGGTAGAACTTCACAAACTTGTCGAAGCAGGCCACCTTCAGCTCCAGCTTGGTGGACGACAGAAGGAAGTAGAACAAATCGACGACCGGTGACGCGTATCGGCTTATCTGGAAATCAACCAGAATTGTGTCCTCCAGCTGGCCGTTGTCGTTGTATCGGAACATGATGTTGTTTGCCCACAGATCGCCGTGGATGATCACATTAAAGTCGTCCAAGTCAGGCTGGCTTATATCGATCAAGAGGTCTGTCATTTTCTCTTGAAGCTTTTTCTGGAATTGAAGAATAAGTGTAAGAACTCATGTGTGTTGTCAAATCTAATGTCAAATCTTACCAACTTTTCGACGTACTTGACGGTATTTGGTCTCGCCGCTATCGTTTCCAAGAAGATTGCCTGAAATGTTTTTCCCATCATCTCTAGCATCTCACGATTTTTCTCGCTGAACACGCTCTCTGTGAACTGACTGCCGTACTTCTCGACGGTTTCATATCGCACCGCGGATGCCGCATGCAGTTCAGCAACTATTTTCAGCACTGTCAGAATGTGTTGCTCGTCCAGACCCTCGAGTCGGTTGGCGTTCTTATAGCCACTCGGACTGATGTCTTCCAGGAGAACATACTCGAAGCCGGGGTTTTTCTTGAATTCGAAGAACTTGGGACCGAATCGCACTGTTTTACCGACGTCGCGATACATCTGTTCAAACTCGGGAAGAAGCTGGCCGTACATTGCGATCTCCTTTGGGAAGAGACCCATCATGCTGACCATCATTGCACCTTGTTCACCCTGGGGAATGGTTTTGATCATGTATGCTACGTCCTTTGTTGAACCATCTGTAAAATTAAAACGAGGCGGGTATTTTGATTGAAGTGCAGGTCTTGTTTATGAAAATGGAGTAAATTCTTGTCTTTGGGTTGAATGAAATAGTAGTTTATAAGGAAAAGCAGAGATTCCTGATCTTTCATATTTAAGGTGTTTGGCGATTCACAAATACCTTCGAAAGCCTGGAACATATTTGATCAAATCTTAACTTTAATTGTTTCTGTCGTCAGTTGTTAAGCTCTAGAAGTGATGGCACGGCAGACCAACATTTGTATGTGATAGCTGCCCCAGCTAGCCTTGGAACAACTCCCGTTTAACCCAGTGATCTAGTTTCGATAGGGATGACCCTCTCCATCTAAAAGCTCTTGCTTCGAAAGAACTTTACAGAACAAACTGGCACAAGATTACTCGGATGCCATGACTTGGTTCAGACTGGATTGTTCTATAACGTTTCTTTCTTTAAACAGATTACATAGTCAGCTTTTTTGGGTAATTTCATGACTCTTCCTCTTTGGAGATCACATTAATACATTAGTCCTCATCATCAACGACTGCTGGTGAAGCTACAAGGGTGAAGAAGAGTTTCTGGATTTGATTGTTCAACAACTTATGTCATGCAACTGGCTCGCTTGGTTCCCTATCAGTGGTCAATGGGCAATGTGATCTTAGTGCCAGTGCAATAAACTAGTTACATCTTCGGGTTAACGCATTCCTTCACCCAACAAACTTGGGCAAAATTCTGAGCAAAATTCATTCCAACACATTTGAAGACCATTGAAAGACAATTTAAAATTCAACATACACCACGCTTCTGTGTTTGTGTTGGCATTCATCATTGTTATCAAACATGGGAGCGCATGCCACTTATCGGTTGAAGAACCTCTTAAACCAGATAGCTATGTGGGCCAGATAGGAAATTTCGGAAATGTTGTTCAATAAAGCTCTTATGTCTGACGTGTGTTTGGGCAGTTTTGGTAAACCCAGTCAGTTGATAAGAAAGAATTACTTTTGGTGTCTTTTTTGAAATGAAATAGTCAATATTTTGTGGGGCGCTACACTTTGAGGTAGACCTGGCTCAAGCTTCTTCAGCAACCACTCGTGTTGCGTGCGCAATAGTTTCCTGATGTAGAGGAGACCTACACACTAACGGCAGAATTTGAGAAACTTTTATCTGCACAAGTATATTCTGGAAGCGTTGTGAATTATGAAAGTTGTTCAAGTCGGGGAATGGATCCAGAATGATTTGGTTTCGAAAAACAATCGTTTAAGGAGTCTCCAAGGGTTTGTTTCCTAAAGGAGGCCAGTGCAGGGCAATTACAGAGTAGATGTGAGGGGTTTTCCTCTTCTTCTTCATCATCTACATCTGTTATAAGATTCGTTGTAACTGAATGCTGAATGCTGGTTCAAGAGAATGGTAAATACTTTAAAGTAACTTCAAAGAATGCAGTGTAATTCTAAAGAGTTGCATTCAATTGACTTTAATCCAGTCAAGACTTCTAAAAGAATGGTGATTTAAATATTGAAGTCTACATCCCAAAGTGAATTCAAGAATTAAAAAATCCGAGATGTGAAGTTAAATGATTTTTTAAATCAAAGGTTTGCAGTCTTTTACAACTCAGCGGCAGTTAGGTAATTTACTTTACTATGTTATTAATTGATTGAAAATAAACTTGGCTTTGGACATCTAATTCTGTTTGAGTAACCAAACAGTTCGTGCAAGACTTGAAACAGAATGGCAATCATTTGCAACGAAATTGATCAGTGAATGGACCTGACGCTCTCAACTGACATCGGATCGGGTGTTTTATCGACAGTTTATGTTCAAGCGAAAGGGATCATTTTTGGATCTATAAGCAAAATTGTTTTATTTGGCGGGAAGATGGACTGTTTGAAAAATTAGTTTCTCGTTCCCTGGCTGAACGGCATAAATGTGGAAGAGATGTGGTTCTACCAGTGAATTGGCTACCGGAGCCTCCAGGACACATCCTGATTATTTTCTAGTCTATGTTGATCAAAACAACCGACCCAAAGTCACAGCTCAACAGATGCTTGAAAAAGTAGTGGAAGTCAGTCCTTTAAGCTTTGTTACTCTAAGTCAACGTCAACAAAGAGGTCCACATTTATTGGGGGTTCTTCACGACACTCTCGACACATACCACCTCTCAGTATTGAAGCTCTTTAGGTAGACAAGGCAACATTTTGATGCAAATTAAGTTATAATAGGAGAGTGTAGGTAATATTTTTAAAATTAAAATGGGCCTGTAATGCACTTGTTAAGACACCCACTCATATTTCTTCTCATTCTGTTGAAGTTGTCGGCATCAGCGCGAGATATCATCTATATTCTTTTTGTATGCTTTCTATCAAAATATGAACACCAACAACTTGGACACGACATGATACAGGATTTGTATATGTCAAACAAAGGGTGTCTGTGAAGGATATATTTTCCGGAGCTGATTTCAATCTTGATGGACTTGCACAAAAAGTGTTCACACACATCACCATCGGCGGTAGTAGTAGTTTAATTGCATTCGTAACTTTTTCCAAGTCGAAGTCAAACTTCATACATCAAGAAATATAGTCGATATCCAAATCTCATATAAAATCAATCTATTCACCAAGTTTCATCGAAATTCGAGTAGTCACTTAGAAGATAAGGCTCCGCAAACATCAAAACCTCACAAATGTCGAATAATAGAAACTCAAGTCGTTATTGAGCGTGCAAGTAACGCAATAGATTCCTATGCAAATGATTACGAACCGAAATGGTGTCAGGATTAGAAATACAACATCTACATTTGGTCCCCTGGATTCCTTGCGCTAGTAACAATTACTCAACTTTCTAAACAAATTTCAGTCATTTGGCATGCGATTGAAATGCAAGTCTTCAATTAGATTAAACTAGTAAATTCGACAGAAATTCGAGGAAGGACACACATGCAGCCTCGTCACCATAGGCAGGTATTCTTTTGAGATAGTCAAGGACTTCGTCGACCTCTGCTCTCAAGTACACAGTACAAATAATATCAGTACCGAGATTAAACGCAGAATAGCTCTTGTCAATCCCTGTTTCTGTGAGCTCAAGATGCAATGGAGTCTCTCGAAACCCTGATCCCTGCCCTGCTTCATGGACAATCTCTAGAGCAGATGAAGAAGCTGAGAGAAATGTTCTGCGTTCAATCTTTGGTCAGGTTTGCGTTAATGGCATTTGGACAAGATTCAACCACCGGGTGTACAGCAAGATGAGTTTATCCAAGCGTCTACGGATTCAACGCTTGAGACGTCCGGGCCATGTTGAGCGCATGCAGCACACAGCTGCAACCCGAATAGTCTACCACTCAGCGCCATTGGCACATGGACCACGAAACCGCTGACGCACGCGAGTGGAGAAAGACACTTTCCAACTTGGTCAGCTGGCTGAATATAGCGCCATCTGGATATGTTTGTAGCACAATCCGAAGAAGAAGTTCGACAGAATCGAAATTGTTTAAAAACTATATACACACACTTTGTCGCTTTGCTAAGTTGAGCAAGATTATGTATTTTCTTTTAGCCTTGATAAAATGTTTTGACGTTAATTGATGAAGCGCCGTCTTTGCGTAGTCATAGCACTCGGCAATCTTTTCTCGTTTACGTGATCACTTATCAATATTTGTTTGAATGTTAGCTTAAATCGTCGGAAATACTACGTTTCTATCCATCAATTTTAATCCTCTGTGCACAAGGGTATTGAGGAAAGATAGACACTCTGTGAGCTAAGTGGGTCTGTATGCCAACGACTTTCACTGATTCATACACTGACACCAAATCATTTTTGTTTATATGAATTCTAGAACAGAAGGAAGCACTTTAAAATTATCGAACCTTTCAATTCCACTTTCACTTTAACTCGAACCATGATGGACGCGTAGTTTTCTCCACCGCCTCCGGTCAGAGCCGCCTCAAAATGTTGGATCGCCTTGAAGCCTTCAACGTTCTCCTCCAGCACATCGACGAAATATTCCTCGTTCAGCCATTCCGGTAGTACCGGGCCAGCTGCCTTCGCTGCTGTCACCGGCTGTTCCTCTGCCGCCTCAGTTGCCTCGAACGTCTGCACATCGGTGGGCGCCATCGTCCAGAACTAAAACCAAAATGAATCAAAAAACACAAATTATCAAAATTTTATAGTTGGACGGTTTCAATAAAAAATTTTGTAAAACGCACACTTGTGCTAGTTTGAGGTATAAATGTGGAGATTACAGAAGTGTGACTATGCGTTGTGTTTATCTAATCGAAAGAGCCTCGGTTCGTTGTCTGCTCCGATAAGGCTCTTCAGATACACGGAAACGTCCGAATTGTTTCACAACAAAGTTCAATGAATGAATTGACGAGGCGTTAATCTAATTGGTTTTCATCAGGAGCCAGTTAAGCCAGTCAATGCGCACATATGTACGTGTGGAGAGGCCAATGGCTGGGATCTGTGTGCCAAAACTAGACTTTCATTCGGCGACCTAAGGCAAAACCGATGCAATCAAACAATCTGCGGGGGTAATTGTTGACGGATAAGCTGGTGAAAGTCTCTATAGCTGCTGAGAATTGGTGGAAAAGGGGGTCAGCACTTAGGTTTTACTGTGCAATTGCATCAGATATCGCTGATGATTGACGGGCAGCTTGCTTTCCTAGACCCAGTGTAACTGAGTCGACTTATTTCATGACGTCCAATAAAATTACATCAAACCTCTCATGCCGCAGTTATCGAACTGAGTCAGCAATTAGCTTATCGATAATATGATTGCTACGATTAAATGGCGCTGCATTATAAAACTTAACTGGTTTTTGTGTGGCTCATTTAGGGCCGTTTGCTGATACTACACATAAATCTACTTCATAGCCAAGTTACACTTAAACCTTATATTCAACTTTACCTATTCTGCGTTGCTCGTAAGTATTTTAGTTGAACTTGACTCTAACTTAACTTCGATTTCAAATGCCATATTCGTTATTTTTAATGTGTGAATACGAATTTGAATGTTGGTTGCATAGAATCACTCATGGTAACGAAGTTATCCGAAAGAAATGTTTCTTGCCATTTGCAATTGCGATAGTCGAAGCGTGCATTTCTCCGAAATCAGCAATGCTCTGCAAATAAATTCCAGTCACGTAAAACTGTATGCGACAAGTAATTGATTCATATGTACATACACATATGAAATCAAATTATTTCTTGAAAATTTATGTTTTTTAAACATTTGCATTTGCAAATGAATAAGGAAAACCTGTTGAAAAGACATTCGAAGGGTGGTTACATTTTAATGGCCGATGTTGATTTTGAATAAAACACAAATTATTTAGGAAATTATTGTCATTACTTTTTATTATGATAATATTGGTATGGTTCAATTATGTATGGAACAAAATATGGGTCAAAGGGCCGCCGCGACCACGGCGGCACACCTCCATCCGATGGTCCAAATTTTCGATAACGCAGAAGCATAATTGAGATTATACGCCGTTAATGTGCCGAATTATCTCATCCTTTAGCTCTTGAATTGTTGCTGGCTTATCGACGCACACCTTTTCTTTCAAATAACCCAAAAGAAAAAAATCCAACGGTGTCAAATCACATGATCTTGGCGGCCAATTGACATCGCCACCACGTGAGATAACACTGCCATTGAATTTGGCACTCAAAAGAGCCATTCTTTCGTTAGCTGTGTGGCAAGTAGCACCGTCCTGTTGAAACCACATATCGTCCACATTCATATCTTCCAATTCGGGCCATAAAAAGTTCCTTATCATTTCACGATAGCGAACACCATTCAGTAGCTGCCTGACCGGCCTCATTTTGGAAAAAATACGGCCCGATGATGCCGCCAGCCCATAAACCGTACCAAACAGTCACTCATTGTGGGTGCATAGGTTTTTCGACAATCACTCTTGGATTATCATTTGTTGTTGCCATTTCTTGCCACCATTCTGACCATTGACGACGCTTGAAATGGTTTGAGTCAATTGCACCTTGTTAGCGTGTAAATGCAAGTCTTTATGCGTAATGTTCATCAACGACGAGCGTGAGCGGTGCAATTGTTGGGCACGACGACGAGTTGAGGTGGCCGGCTCTTCAGCAATATTTTCTGCAGTACGAGCTGTACGAGCATGCACTGACGTTTTCACATCTCCTACAGACCCGGTTTGCTCAAATTTTTGCACGATTTTTCCGATTGTACGCAAATTTGGACGATTAAATTGACCGAAAAAATCACGAAGTGCACGATATGCATTTTGATTTGAACGCCCATTTTCATAATAAGCCTGAATAACTTTATCGCGTTGCTCGATTGTGTATCTCTCCATGGTTCAAATTGAGTTAGTCTGAAATTGAGAAATGTCAAATGTGGTTCACATTCAACATCGGCCCTTAAAATTGAACCACTCTTTAAAACGAAAGTTCGTCAGAGCTATACAAATATTCATTTCTGTGGCAGATATGACGAGGAACTCCAACATCTTAAGTTTCTATCACTTCCTCATCATCTTCAAATAAATCAAGTACAATAAAACCTGTAAAGTTGGCCCCCTTGTAAGTTGGGCACCTGCCGAAGTTGGCCAGTATATAGTAGCACATACAAATATTCCTCCAAATACATCTGTATGTTGGCCACCTGTCTATCTTGGAACTTGGTCGCACATTTACACATATTTCTTCATCTTTCGTACTGAATAACCTGCGAAAGTTGGCCAGCAGCATAGTCGGCTGCTAGCCGCCAATGTGGCGTTTGCATTTTATTGTGTGTGTACAAATGTCATGAATAAAGTGTTCAGACAGACATAGCTGTAACGCAATGTTCGTGTTAAATCTTTGATCTTATAGATGACTTTATTTCTGCAGTTTTAATAAACACATGTGACACAATATGAATAAAAACGATGTGCTTTATTAAAATAAATCTGCATTAGAGTGGAGACGAATTTTCCAAATGCATCCTACTTTGCATCCTACCTCTTCCAGTATTAATAGCAGCTCATGTACCGCTGCGTTCCAAAGAAACGGAGAGAGCATACCTCCTTGTAGGATGCCTCTATTAACTCCTCTATGGACAGTAGCATCTTCCAGGTGAGAGTGGATTACCCTGCTTGTGCTAATAAATGAAAGCCATCAAGGACTTTCCGATCCCGAGGTTGTGAAATTGCCTTTGGTTCGATATTCTTGATCAATGGTCCCTATCCCAATTTACCATAAGTGTAGGTATTTTGGGGAGATGAGAGTCTGCACTGACTACTGGAGCTGAGAACATGACCTAGAATCATTCCGCCATTGAAGATGTTGAGAATCGATGACATGGTGAGGTCCGCTGTACGTTGCAGCTCCGCAGGGATGATGCCGTCAGGTCCTGCTGACTTGAAGGGCTTAAAGCTTGTCAGTGCCCACATGACAGTTGTTTTCTTGATATAAATGAGATTGCAAGGGGTTTTGGACTCTCTGATAGAGTAGTTGTCTAGGAAGTGCGTATCAAAAACGAGACTAAGGCGCTATGCTATGCAAGAGATCATGTCTATTCCCTAAGTTCGCAAGCCCTTGACGTTTTAAAAACGACTAGACGCCAAGTTACAAACGAGTCATTCCCCGATATGTGTCGAAAAGACAATTTCCTTCTCTGAATCTAGTTCCGCAGGAAATCCTATGGAGCACGTTTGCATCATGTTATTCTCCATGCTTAATAGCACGATCCAAACAATATATTGAAGTTAAAACATTATCGATCGTGTTTGTTTTACATTTACTTTCGGAACCTCAAAAAGGCTAACCATGTATGTTTACGTTTTTGTGGCCAACTAAACCGTGCTTCCTTGGGCCTTCCCAATGGCTCGAGAGCATGAAGAAGAAATGAAATGATGAAAATGAAGGATGGGCCCACCTGCATACCCTCCATACACTACTGGAAGTGTGACAACCAGACGGTGGATAGTCCTCTGCGAATCTTCACTGATAGATCGAAGATGGGCGAAGGAGTGGATACTGGCTTATACTCTAAGGATTTAACTATCCAACGAAAGCTACAGCAATAAGAAGAGCTTTGCCATTGGCCCAAGATCAATGTGATATCAAGGACAGATATCGGCCTTTGTTCTGATAACGAGCCGGCACTTTTCACTCGAAATCTTCCCTGAACTGCCTTCAATCTCTTTACCACTACTTTAGCACCCATCATAGCCGGGACACTATGACATTCCAGACAAACTCGCTAGGGGGAACCTAACCTTAGACAATTTACGATACTCAACCAGACGGTAAAAATATAGTTACATTTCAAACATAAGTGGGTCTTTCAGAAGACTGCTGTAAGAGGGGGCACACATTTACCCGCTCTGCCACTGTCGAGTATTGTACAGAAACAAGTGTCTCTCCTTCGGTAGCGACGTTGACATCTATTCCATAATCTTGATACAGACGCAGGTGCAATAAGTTCAGTACCAGCTGCTGTTTGGCCCGGTAAATCGAATCGTCAGGAAGCATGCACACTGCAATCAATCCCTCACGTCATGGTGATCACATACAAACCCGACTACCAGACCGAATGAACCCCTAGGTCAAAATGATAATGCTTCAATGGGATAATTGTTGTTTGGGACACACACAAGTTGGACGTGAATGTTTTCTCTCTCTTATCCATGATAGACCAAGCAAGATTCGCACTTGAGAACCAAGATTTAAGAAGTGACTGTGGAAATAAACTGTCCGAAACTATATCAAGATAGCCATAATCAGCTATATGCAAAGATTAGATTTATCTTTCCATTGAACGTGTATCACCGCAGCGAGATCTGAACAAGAAATCAGAAAATGATAAGGAAACATAAACACATCAGCCACTGCCCCTGTTTCACATGTTTTTAGCGAACGCCAATCTTCTGAATCTGTTCTAAACCGATCAAACAGTGATCCAAATTATCTCATAAAACAGAATGTACAAGTGTGTGCGAATGGGAACAGATTTGCTCATAAAAACGTCGCGTGGCTGATAACTCATTGTCTGCTGCTCCGAAAACACACACATACCCCGCTCGAGGTACGATAGAAGCGTGGGCTCGTGCCGATTACATTCGTATCTGAACTTTGATACGCATTTTTCAATTTATGAGTGTGTGTAGATATGTCTAAAATTATCTAAATTTGAGTTGGGACCGATTTGCCCGACAAAATGTTTACAACCCGTGCTAATGCCAACAAAAAACAGCTACATACCGGCAATCAACAAAATAATGACAACGTTATTAGAAAATGAAACAAGAAAATAATTGACGAGAATAATTAACTCAAGCAGCGAATGCGAACAGAGAGTCTGCCATGAACAGGTGTCATTTTAAGTACATGGAAAAACACAAACTGTTTGATTGAAGTGGAAATTCTTAAACGCTCGGAGATGAAATGCAGCCTCTGACCATGGTTAATGGCAAATCTTCAATAGCAGTTTGATATTGCCTCTCCTATTTCCTGTTGAAAACCATGGAGAGACTGGTGATTTTAAACTGAAAACAGAATATAACGAGACGAAAAGCTCTTGGTCTGAGAGTGGGACTACAACCAATAGTAGTGCGCACTGGGTCATCATTACAATTATAAGACCGAAATGGTATTCTGTTCTTGCGGCCAGCACTGGACAGAAAATCTTAAAAAGATTAATAAAATACAAAGATCAGAGTTTTTTTTACCAATTCCTCCTAGAGGAAGAACCCTCTCGAAGATCGTCATCGATGGAAGTCAGCTATTGGCTCAGGCGCGGAATTTCTCGTCGGTAATGTGTGTTTGAAGTGGTGGTCCGTGGCGTTGTGGGTATGTGCGTCGACTCCTACGCACTTGGACTTACCTGCCCAGGTTCGATTCCTGGTACGACAAAGAAATACTATTCACGGCCCCACCTCTTTCGAGTCGCTGACAATGCTCAAAGAGTATAACTGTCAAGAAAAGGCTTCTCAAACTTGGCCGTTCGGAGTCGGCATAAAACGGTAGGTCCCTTCCACTTGTGATAGAACAATAGCACGTACAACACGAGTGGTTGCTGAGAAGCTAGGCCTTGGCCTCTACGGGCTGTAACGCCACCCATATTATATTATTATTATTATATAATGTGTGTTTGAAATGCGTTTGTCTAACGTAATAGTTGAACGCACATGAAGTGTGACCAATATTACAGCACATATGGACTTCCATTGCATTCAACCACACCAGTAATCAACGTTTTAGATGTACACTACGTATTCCTCTGCGAAGAAAATCGGAGCTTGTGAATTCTCTTGGTATTTGTATTCTTAATGTCAGAACGATCTAATATCTCTCGCCTACCCAACAATAACACACACGTATTGCACCACAACCATCCAACATCGGCGACATCGGCAGACATTTCTCAAAGAAGTCTTCGAATTTAGGATGGCAAGAATGGAGTCATTGATAATAGCTAAAACATAAGAAGAAAGCATTGTTTCTCTTTGTTTAGAAATGAAACGCTAGCAAATGAATGAACCATAAGAATACTTTCTTGATATCGTTGACCTTCCAGCAGTTAAATAAAGGTAATCAAATGCGAGTAGGATTCGCCCTTCGGAGGTTCCAACAAAATATGCAATGCCTTCAATTTTAGATGTATTGACTGAACTTATTACGCACATACTTAAGCTCAAATAAACATGTTTTCGTATGTCATGTATGAGTTCCACTATTTAATAACAAAAATATAGATGGCGCTATTGTTCAAAGTGGATGTGGGCCTGGCTTCTACTCCAACTACTCGTGTTGTGCGTGATCACGACTTGAAGACTGGTTATTCACTACAAATGACGTCCATCATTCGTTAATAAAAAAAATGGATCTGCTATCCTCATCATCAGCTCAAGTAAATTTCGAAGTTTTAGACTAAGGCTTCATCGCTCTGGCTTAACAGCTAATTTTAATTTTAATAATTATATGTCAGCTTTTTAAATAAATAAATTTCGAAGTTAATGTCTAGATATTATTTTTTTATTTAATTATGTACTTTAATCTGCGTCACTGAATTAATTCTCGAATTGTTCTATTAGTGTAATTTGTTATACCCAATTTCGTTTTTCTTCACTTTTTTAACTTTGTTCAATGAATACTATAAGACCAATTAATTTTGTAAAATCCGATAGACACCCTACATCAGTTTATTGTTTACTTTGTTAATTAATTGCTATGTCCTTCCGCACTAGATTCTAAGTTACGGACTATTCACTATTATTTTCTTGCTTTTAGTTACAAGAAATAATTTAAAAACTAAAGGCTTTCTGCTGTTCCAAATCTGGACCATCCAAAAGAACACAGCATCTACAATTTGTGTGCTCTAAAGCCAGTGAAACTATCCAATTCCTCCCCATGAAGACCACCACATCTAGAAGTGTTGTTTTACATTCGTTGTAATCTCTTGCGAAAATAAGTCGATTGTATAATTCCTTAAAGCACTTGTAATCTGCCACGGTGACCGTATTTACGAAGTATGTGGACACTTGTCAGTTAGGTATTCACTTGTCCTAGGGCAAGTCCTCATCGACAAGCTTTAGATATTAGCAACTTGAAGCTCTTGCAGATAAAAACTAATTCAATAAGCTCAAGTGCATAGAAACGATAAAGGCAACTTTTGTCGCATTGTCGGTGACTTTCGTTTGAGTTAGAATTCCACGATAAGAGTTTCGAATCACTTTAGTCACCGCACGTCTGCAACTTGAGTTTTTTAAGCGATTTTCAGTTCATATCGCGTGCTTAGCAAATTCTTCACATTTTGACACAGTTCTTGCTGATCTTTTCCAACCACAGGTACAACATTTTTGCACGATCACGTGTGTAAATCACCACTGAACCATTTCATTCAATTTATGCACAGATCACTAACTGCTAATCTATCAAGTGGACACGGGTCAAGAACACAGATATGCAATTAACCGCCCACTCATAGAACTTCTCACTAGATACTTAATCAGAAACACTCTGGGGGTTCACAATAACTTGCAATAACATCATAACACAGAGAAAAACCACCGCCTTCGTGGAGCAAACTCACTTGTTCGTGCTGATCACAAATGCGGCAACAATTCACTAAAAGATCAACCGATCAACTGTGCACCAGATTCGAATACAAACGATTCTTCAGAGCGGACCTGTACCGTTCCCAAGCGCGTCTAATGCCTAACTATTTCCAAATTGCTTCAGCTCCGCACACACCCGGCCAGCGTTCAGATATTTTCGGAATAAAAACAAATGACAACAACAACGAGATGAATTGTCATACGCGTAAGTAGTTCTGAGTTGTTTTGTGTACAAACTGATCGGCGACGGTGGCGCTTTACGGTTCGAGACGACTTCTTCCGATTCGCGATAAAAAGCTTCTGAATGCACGTTCTGACAGTTGGCAGGTTTTATTTATTATTTATAAAGTTGTACTGGATCGAGTGCCATATATGTGGTATTTGGTTCGATAATGCATACTGTGGTCGTATGGAAAACAAAACTACACTGAAGCTTTATCTTGATGGGGGTTCAATAGATGCGATGTTTTGATGGGAAATTGTGGGAAAATGATGACTAAATGGAGGTGTTGATTCCACAGACGATTCTGCAGTGCCATCTGGGTATTGGATCTTGTAGCCGAAGCCTGTTTCTGATAATCGTTCTCGTTCATTTTGCCAGAAAAACTAAGATTCTCCATCCAATGTTATGGTTTTCTTGTTGATTCATTTAGAATGTGGATCATAGACTGGCAAATATGAAGCCATCAAAAATACTGTCGATAGACGTAAACAATTAGAAGATGTTACAAATTGGTATAAGGTGCTACGCATAATTAGGGATAATAAACTACTAGACTGGTGCATAGATGCATTGTTGATAAGGTGGAAGGTGGTATGCCTGCGGCACGTAACTCGCGCAGCAGAAGTCAACTAGCCAAAGAGACCCAAATCCACTCCAGACTGTAGTGCCATACAAAGAAGAAGAAAGATAGTACAAGAACTCCGATGCAGTATTTGATTAATAAAATATGATGGAAGTAGGAATTATGATCGAAAAGAGACTGAAACGTATGAAAACACATCGCAGCGGGTGATGATGGTTGGGATATAAAAATAGATTGCCTGCAGCGACAGCCAAGATGTGTACTTCAGAAATGCATGTCATCTCTGAACGCTCTGCATTCATTAACTTGTTCATATTCGTCCGATACCTTTGTCTTAAGGAATGCTGCATACTTCTTTTGAAAGCGCTCTCTATTGCATGTTCTGCGGATTTAAAGCCTTATTTTTTAAACTTAGGATTCAAAATCGTGAATAACAGCAGGGGAGTTATTTCTTCATAAGGTAGAGCATGTCCTTAATAGATGCCTTCAAACCAGTATACACTGCTTTTCCTATTACGGTGCTTAGAGGGAGTTATATTTTCCCCAAATACTGTAGTTGTAGCCACATCAAACGGTTCAAGTAGTTGAATAACATTCTGCAATAAATGGTCACGCAACTCTGGAGGAATCTTTTCACATTCGTTTAATGCTAATGTTAGTTCTTTTCTGGTTTCAACAATTCAAAATAGAAAATGAATATTAATTTTTTTATTTCACAAACTATCGATGTTTTCGCTAGTATGAAAACATCGTTAGCATCGATGGTACTATCGATGTTTAACGTACCCTAAGTTCCGCTGCCATTGTTTCGTCTTTGCTCGGATCCGGTGGCAGCCTTTCCGTGCTGAGATGTAGGCTCCTCATAACAGAAGCGCCTACTGGTATGCCTCCGGAAGACCATGCAGTTTCAGCAAATGTAGGTTGCTGCCTGGTAGTACAATGGACCAGTTTTTGAGTTAAAGCGCTCCAGTGTAGTATTTAAAAACGTGTGGTGAAAGGCGTGTGCCTCATCCATCGTGTAAGCAGGTCCCTGCTCGTAAATCGTGTGTGGGTGTAGTCCACACGTTACTGTGCGTGTTCACCCCAGAAGAGTTAAACAAAAATCACGTCCTTTTCCGATCAGCTTTCCTTTTCCTCACACTATCACTCATTGTCTGTGGTGTGTAGTTGGCTGCGTTGACGATATTTCTATACGCACATACATTTTTGGTATCCCTTTCTATTGTCGTGGGAAATAATGTCAGTAAAACAAGTGAAATTCCACTCGAGGGATGAAGAAGAAACAAAAACGAAAAAAAACTACGTACGTCATCTCAAGTCAAACTGTGTGGAAAATAGACAAAAGATTCACGATATTCCCCAGTCACTATGAGCAAATTCTAACGATAATCTAAAAGAAAATATAACTGGCGCCCGACACGAGTTACAGTAGTGGTTAACAGCTGATGTTTACGAAATTGTCCTCATAGGAGTTGAGACTACATATTGTCGTATGACCCAATCTGCAAGGTTTAAGAAACTTTCCATGAAAATGGAGGTTCCTTTGTATCAGTAACTCGCAATTGTTGATGCGGTAAAAATTATTGAAGTTTTGACTCGAAAACAAGCTGCATGCATTACATCTAAGACCTCATAAATGACGTCCCAAAAAATGATTGTCGGGGAACAAAAATACTCGGTTTTTTTAGTGCAAGGCAAAATTATTCATCATCTTCTACTATTCAAAACTTCAAATGCGTGTATCTGAAAACAGAATTTTTACTATATATATATATATAAGTACTTTCCAACAATTAATATATTGAAAAAAAACCAAAATAAAATTGGCTTATAATTCAAGAATTACAGGAGCTGTTTGTCCATCCGTGGAACCTGGAACAAACTGAGACGTCATCGGAGAAACACTTTAGAGTGGGCTTATCCCTTAGTTTAATCCACTTCTCACTTAGGTCGAACTGAACCCACTGTGGAAAAATGTCCTCTTGTTACCCCACCCTTTGAATCCTTGAACGCTGTATAGCCATTCAGATTCTTTGACGAATTTGCAAGGACAAAGTGGACATATTGAGAAGTTTCCTATTCCCTGGAGGTCGTTGAAGAGATGAAGAGAAGAAAATCATGGCTTTATCTAATGGCTGAGGCAGAGGAACGTAGGGATCTTGCACTAATAAACTGCTCCACTCATAATGGCAATCCTTTACGACATGCATCCGCTGAAGTTCACATTTCTTTAACTAATTCGCTTCAAAAACAAACCGATTATTTGACAAGGTCCCAAAAAGCGTATTGGCATATCCCATTCCGTTTACCCGCAGGTTGAGGGTTTTTCGTGTTGTCATCATGTTTAAAGCAAAACTGCACATCCGTTTAGTAGATATGCCTCCACAAACGTAGAAACATCAAAACATGCAGCAACTTCCTAATTCAAAATCTCTATTAGAGGTAGGGTCATCGACATCGAACCAGGACAGAAGGATGAACGAACCACCGGTAGAGATACCAAGTACCACTGGACACAAGGTAACTCGGCTTGACGGCATGTCCGACCGCCAAGGATGGAAGGCGACACGACTCAAGCTCAAGATCAGACTCTCAATGGGACGCTGGTCTGAAAAGTACGTAAGTAAGTAACTCAAATATAAGTGCTTAAGTGTAATAAACATTTTTGTTATTTAGATTTTGTGTGTTTTAGCAGAGCAACATGAGTAGTTTAAATAGATGAAGTGTGAACATTGGTTGGTCCACTTTATAACAAAAATATACGAATACACGGACGAGTGGCAGTCTGCCTTCCGTACTATGTTATGACTCCACATTTTGGCCGCACATTAGCGTCATCATCCACACCGTTGACTTTTACCCATCCACCCCACCTGTTCTCGAAGTCCGCCAACGACGTGGCCAGTATCCGTCATACATTCGTGATCAGGCATCTCCTCTCTACCATCACACGAAATTAATACACAAAATGTTCGAGTCACTCTAACTGCGCTATAGCCAAAACTTCTGTTTACACTATTGTTTGCATAATTATCAGTCGACGGTCAGCATTTTTTAACTATTTATTAATGACAATTCTCATGCGATTTGTTAACAATTCTGTTCCACTACAGCGGAGACTGCCGAACGCCTGGCATACAATTAATCGTGACATCACCAAGAGCCATCTGTAAAGCGCGGCGTGTTGGCATTCAAATGCGCGGTGACGTTAATTGATAAACAAGTTGTTTCACAATGTTTTGCGGAAACATAGTTCAATTAGTTCTGTGTGATAATATGTACGTCTTGCAGTTTTATTTTCATCAAGTGATCATCGGAAAGTCACACTTTTGGAAAATTCACTTCCATCCTGGGGCTTAATTGAGTGACAAGATATCATCTTTCTACAAAACAAATAGGGAAATAAAACTGCTCGCGTTACATCACCCTCTGGTTTGCGATAGTTGGTTGATAGTCAGTGAGAACTTGCATCAAATGGGCGATTTTTCAGATATAGTGAATTACATAAAATTAATGCGATGGTTATGAGTAGTTCTGCTTATTACGACTTATTTGTTGTTTCAATGTACAGAGTGACCAAATACAATCGACGCTGGCTTTATTTTGAAGCTGCATTCAAATGGGCACCTCGGCTGGCGGTGCTTCAAGCGGTCGGCGTTACTTTAGAAATGTCGTCTCGAATGTTGGAGTCGACGTCACCCAAGTGGATGTAGACTAAAGGCCAAGGACTTAAAGTGGACCAAGAGAAAGTAATACAGTGTTGTTAAGTAGCATGATCACGCGGCGTCCAATAAATGAACGCTCACCGCGAGATGACCCAGACGCTAAATTTCTCCTCTCCAACTTCGAGTGTTGCGTTGTCTGTATGGCATGTAGCTTCTTCTTGTTAGAACTCAAGGCCCGATATGTCGATGTTGTCGAGCTCAGGCCACAGTAAGTGGGTTAACATCGCTTTATACCTGAGACCAGTGACGGTAACACTGTTTTCTTTCTCGTTTTAAAAGAAGAAATGCGTTCCGAGTATACCGCCATGCCATGAACAGCACAAAACAGTCAATCTTTGTGTATGCTTGATACTTGGTCGAAGACTTGTGGATTGTGTTCTCTTGTTGACATTAGCCAAAAAAATGGCGCTCAATTAGAGAACTCACGGAGTTCTCTATGGTCGCCCGGCTTGGATTTTTGCGCCAGCACAATCTTATACCGATGTAGACCCAAATGCAACTGCAACTCAGATCGACTTTATATTCCTCATTCAGCTGATAGCGGCGACTCGACATTTCCCTGATCTCTTCGACACTGGCCGCTGGCGCGGCTATATTTTCATCATTTCGTACCAATGTGCGTGGCTTAAGGTCACAACAAAAATACTCACACTCAAACATTTCCACGGTGCAACGAATTGCCTGCACACTGAAGCCATGATTTCGTCCGACATGACGATGTCGAATCCATGTTGGGTATTTGCAATATTTTTTAGTGATTCCCGCACATTTGTCAAGTTTGAAACGATGCATAATAAAATGGCTAACCTTACTGAATGTCTTGACAGCTGGATGTCAGTGGTAACCTTGGCATTTGCGGAAACATAACAATTGGAAATACAATCATTAGTTTCTGGTCACCTATTGCAACAGGACAGCTTGTGGAAAAAGTGAAAAGAAACAAAAAGCTTAGAACAAGTGCTCTAAACTCTAATACTGGCTGTACACACATCCTGACTCACGCTTCTCTAGTATGATGGAAAGCGTTGGAAAAGAAACGTATTCTCAAACAGCTAACCAAAATCAAAACATCGGCTTGCTTAGGAATAAAAGGTTGCACACCGCAGCACTCTCGGCATCCTTTTCCTCTCTCCTCTCGACCAATTCTGCAGCAACAATGCCTCATCGGCTCTGCGGCGGAAGACAGGATTCTGGAAGGAAAACCCTATCCCCAGAGAAAAGCTTCCATCAACGCTTTCCCGACCGCACACAATGTCAGAAGAGGAGGTCACCCAATATACTGATGGCTCAAAGACAAGCACGTATACAGGCGCGGGGTCTTCTGTGATCTCTTTGGAAAGTCCATGACACTTACTGCTATATACGATGCGGCACTCGAGTTGAGAGACCATCTGCAGGGCATACGGGAATCCAAGGAAACGAAAAAGTAGGAAAGGCTAGCGCAGAAGTGTTCGGTGCCAGGAGAATTTCTAGCAGTCCCGTATATGTGTACAAGTTGACACGCTCTCATAGTAAAAAAGGTGTGTGAACAGCCGTATGCTAGCTCAACGTTTTAAACCGAGCATAACGTGGGACCAGACACAGCGATTGAAACCGACATCACCGTTGGAGCGTCGCCAACCATCCACCGTGGGACCGAACGGTGTCAAGTCATCGCTCAACGACATCGAGCTATTACAGCAACATCTCCATAAGGAAAAAAATAGAAGACGAAGCCAAAGACAGAGTCAGAACTCGATGACTTGGTTTGAGTGTTGAAGCAAGAGCAAGGTCCTATGGCCGTCGCTGAGCAAACAGAAGTCATCGTCATTGATCGGTTTTAGTCGCAAGGAAGTCATAGGTACACATGCAATGCGTCTAAGCACACCGCACAACAACTTTTGCAGAAGCTGCAGAGACGAGGAAGAAACAGTATTTCTCCAACATCTACTCTATGATTGCCCAGCTCTAACATGTGGATATGTGGATCTGGTTGGTTTGTTTGCTGAACAAGGCCAGATGATAATATCAGTCCTGTGACGAGTGACGAGTCCAGCAGTGCTGAGAAGGATGATATCGCATTTTCTATACAAGAATTAATATTATCAAACCACACAACGCCCTGCTTTCTCAGATTCTGTTCTGAAAGTCAATTCTGTCATCGATCATAACAACTGTATCAGCAATTTTAATCAATTCTTTGTCCGGCTTAACATCTGCTCTCATTTTCACGTAATCCAATAATCAGGGCAGAACAATACATCAACGTGTGTCAAATTGTCTCGATTTTGCGTCAAAAGATGCAAATATCACCCAAAAAATGCATTACTTCAAAAAAGATCACCAACCCCTTTCAAGCCCAACCAGAGCCAGCCAGTGGCTTATGTGAGGGTTCCAGTAAATTAGTTCAGCACATTTGACATGGCAGTGACTTAACGATGATCGGATTGCATGAAATTATGTCGGTTTCAACAATCTCCAAGCGGGAGGGTGGATGCTCCTCGCCGAACACCGGGGTTGAGTGAGTGTGAATGTCGATACAGTGTGAGCACAAGTTGCCATCCGAGTGAACAAAAATTTCCATACGCACCGAAAAGTGATTCTATGCAAATACAAGTGTCCTTCGGATGTCTAGCTGGAGGCAGCCATATTGCACAGTCCCTGAGAATCAGTTCACCTGTTTTGGGATGACACCCTAACAAGCGGGTGCATCCATAACAAACCGTAAAATTATTAATAAAGTCAAAATTCGAACAATGCGCTCACACCCTCCTCAACCACATCGAAGACGACCCCTTAGTGAGCCATGCGAAGGGAGAAGGACACTTGCGCAATCTCGAAACGCTCCGGTTATTAAAAACAGATAATTTCCGTGGCAAAAGCCAGGCAATCGGATTTTGGAAAAAATATTAAATTAAAGCGAAGACAAATTATGACACCGATTGTGTTGAATTGTCCAACCCTAGGGCGCATCGTTGCGATCCGATAAACGCAACCCTTGTTAGATGGAGAGTTGCTAATCTGCATTCCAGAGAGGGTGGGATGGTTGGCAATATGTTTTGGCTCACTTTGTGCTTTGAATTGTGTTTTGGGATCACTCTTGATGTGCGCGTGGATGAGAAGAGGGATGGTGAAGTCAAACTGAGCGACACGCGATGTAAACAACTTAATTATTTAATTTCCTGTTTAAGATTACGCCTTCAAGTGGATAAGTAGAGCAATATTTTGATACATTCTTCCCCTCGAACGGGTATTAATATTTTTGACTCAGTATCGAGAGGCTGTGTGAATAAAGATTTTGTAAACGAATTTGTGGAATGGTGGAAACTTTATTATTGCCTTAAAGAATATTGCCTGACATTTACTTTTTGAATAGAACTTTGTGTAAATATTGCCCGCGACTTCACCGTACAAGGTCCATTCTGAAGGTTTAATTTTAAATCACTGTTACCAGTGTTGCGATACCCAACTAGTGGAATCATTTTGTATCTTCCAAATCCTGGATCAGAGCTAAAATACTAAATGGAGTCTATTTGGTCACGAATCATCCAATAATGTGAACTGAGACTCAAATTTGCTGCTGGTAAAGGCAATCACGCCAAAATTTCACGATCGACAGCTACAATTTCGAGGTAGTAAAGGAGTTTGTCTACCTCGGGGCAAACGTAAACTCCACAAACGACATCACAGTGGAGATCCGTCGTAGAATCGCCCTTGGCAACCGGTGCTACTTCGGTTTGTGGGCTCAAAACTCCTGTTTCGAAGGACCAAAATCATGCTTTACAAAACTCTTATTTTGCCAGTCCTGTTCTATGGAGCCGAAAGCTGGACGCTAAGTAAAACTGCAGAGCTTATTCTTGGTACCTTCGAAAGAAAAGTTCTACGTCGGCTATAGGGTCCCGTCTGCGAGGAAGGCGAATGGAGTAGAAGACATAACCGCGAACTCTACGAGCTGTACCAGGATGTGGATGTAGTCCGGAAGGCAAAAATCCGTCTTACTTTATACTTTCCCTGTTATTAGTAAAAACAAAAATTTTATTTGCAATAACATACATTCATTAGTAAACGCTCACAAGTCATTCCAAGCACAACACCTAAATTGACATTACGAAGAAACGTACAACAGCGCACACATTCATGGCAGGTGTGTGTTTTCATTCATCAAAGCGCAGTGAAATTTATGCAATTAGACTTCGTACAAGACCGCTTGAAAGGGGGCTACAAATAAGTATAAAACTAACTCCTCTTGTCTCGCATATTTTTCATATTTTCATAAGCAACAAAATATGTTGCAGTTCACCACCTCACAGGCAAATTCCACCTCACAGACAGCACTGCTCCGCCTTTCAACAGACAACTGTAGCCAATCAGAACGCAAAGGACTGCTTCCATCCCCCAAATAATGGCTGAGAGAAAATGGCTTCCATAAGGGATTCTGCGTCTCCTGCCACGAAGTCCGGATGTCGAGCAGTGCAGTACATCGTCGCTTTCAAAACACTGGTTAGTTCTTAAGCAAATTTATTTTCCTAAACTACTCTTTTGATGTGATGTCCTTTTCGTCTTCTGACTACCATCGGAATTTTGTGTGCTCCTAAAGCTGGTGTTTGATTAAAGTTTTGTGTGATTGAGTGCAAAAAAAAGTGCTGAACAACAATTGTGAAAATTGATTTCACACGATTCTCTCCGTATTCACTGGTAACCATGCAGCATCATCCAGACTCGGGATACATGTCGGAGGTGCCCTTCACTCCGCTATGGGGTCAGGAGGCACCGCCACCACCGCCCATCGTACCTTATCAAGAGTTAATTGCTGGATTTCCTTGCTCGGAATTAGGTATGTTAAACATGTGGAAGATTACGCAATGAGTGGTGTACAGACAGTCGACAATGTCCACCAGAAATTAAACCAAAACTATTCTATACAGCGTTGCATTTAATATTTCCTTCAGTCAAATACTAACTACTCTAAGCCTGTTCAAGAATGTATTTTGTAATGAATTGAGACAGTGGGGAATTGGATGCGAGTTAAATTACAGTGCAGTCGACGAATTCTTGTCTTCCGGACTACATTCATATCTTGGAACAATTTGCCTTATCCTTATTCACCTTAAGACCAGCTAGTTTCGCCTGCTCTTCAAATGCCGTGAAGGCTTCCATTACGGCACGTTGGGAACGCGCTATGATATTGATGTCATCTGCGTAACCCAACAGTTGTGCTGATTTGTAGAAGATAGTGTCTTACGTATTTACAGCTGCCCGCCGGGTTATCTCCTATAGTATCCGATTGAAGGAATCACACTTGAGCGCATCCCCTTGCCAAAATCCGGTGTAGGTTTCGTACGGCTCAGAGGTTCTTGAATCGAACTGCACGGTGTATCGCGTATGTGTTATCGTGATGCGACAGAACATAACCTTGCTATGATTGCTGTCGTATGCGGCTTTAAAATCGATTAAAAATTTAGTGTGATTTGCCTTAGTGTGAAAATGTGGTCTATAGTCGATTTGCCGGCCGGGAACCGCATTGGTACGTGCCGATTGAAGCGGTTCAAAACGACTTTGGCGTTCACATAGTAGCTGGACAGGATCTTGTAGGCGACGTTGAGCAGGGAGATGTCTCTGCAGTTGTTGCAAGAGGTAGGATGGCTAATTTTCCAGTTGTCGGGCATGTTTTTGTCTCAACTTCCAATTCATGCATGCTCTTTAGCACACATCTTCAATGGCGTTAAAGAGGTCTGGTGGTAAATCATCTGAGCCTGCAGTTTTGTTGTTCTTCAGATTCTTAATGGCTGTGCCGATTTTTTCAAATCTAGGCGGGACCACTACTTCGTCGACTGGAATTGGGATTTCTTGATGCCCCATCACTCTCTCCTGGTATGACACGTTGAATACCTGTTGGAAGTGCTGCTTAAATACATCCACTATTTCCTGGAGGTCAGTAACAAGGTTACTCTCAGAATTTGAAAGAGCCTGGGTGCCTGTTTCCACGCCCTGTAGTTTCTATAAAAGGCTCATATTTTAGTTTGTGACGAGAGACATTTTAGAAAGAATAAAGAATACATTTTTGTGGTAGAAGCATCATTTCTCCACGTCTAGATCGTCTCACGGTACTCTTCATGTGCTGCCATGCTGCAACGCATCTTGATGATGTCTCTGAACATGTCTGACTCATGTTTGTTCTGCTAACAGTCGCCATCATGCAATGGGCTTCAAGTTGAAGGTGTCACGTAGCCCAGAGTTGCTTCAACTACCTATTTGATGCCTGAGTACCAATGCAACCATATACGTGGCTTTCACTCTGTAGGTTCTTACAATCTCCGGTATCAGATATCAAAATTACTCTTTGTTGCCTGGTGCAGCTATCTGACAGTGAACAGTCGAGGACCAGTCTGTAGTGATGCAAAGATGATAACACCATTAGCATCCAGCCTTTTTTTTATACATTCCTTAAAGATTCCAATCGCAGCTTGATTCATATTTGCTTAGTTTCTCTTGATTCTCATGAGTAACGATACACACATTTCAGTCGCATCCGGCTGAAGATTCTTCAGTCAACGGGATATTTGGCAATATTAGTAGTGAATCTAACTTCTGAACATGTCTACGCATGTATGACAATATGACAAGCATTTTTTTAAATTACTGAATTAACAGAGCATAATTTATGAACCAACGTAAGAAAGTGCATTTACATATTTTTGCTTACCACTCGAAATGGCTTTCATTCCTCGTTTAGTTTGTACGTGAAGTAACAACTTGAACATACTAACAACCTAACAATAATTCAGACTTCAATTCACTGAGTGCGATTGAGAAACCGGTCAAATAGGCAATAGTGGACGAACTACAAATATGACGGTAGGCAGATATTCTACTAACCTACCGACAAGGGCCACCACGGGATCACGAGAAATACGGTTGCTGATGAACTTAATGGAGGAGGATCAGAGGAGGTACTCTTAGGACCCGACCCTTAGCTGGAACTACCTCAGTCCTTCCATCGATAGTTAGGCCTATTGAGAGCACAACCGGACATGACTCTACACGATGTAGATAAATCAAGCGCATTCTCCCTAACGTCTTTGAGAAGTCCGCGGCATTCATGTTATCTCTTGACAGAAAAGACTGCAGGCGACTTACCGGCGTACTAACAGGCGACTAAACCTTCGCTAATTGCCTAAATGAGCGTGACCTGAGCCATGAAACCCTCTGCCTGTGGAGAAGACGACTATACTGTAGAGCACTTCCCCTGCTACTGGCCCGACTTGGTCGGATCAGGCGAGGTTAGAGCTGGTGATGTTGGCTCCTCATCACAAAAGCGCCTCCTGGTATGCCTCCGGAAGACCATGAAATGTAGGTTTCTGCCTGGTATTACAATGGACCAGTTCTTGAGTCTGAGTGCTTCAGCACAGTGCTAAAAACGTCCGACAAAAAAAAAAACCAATCGACAAACAGCTGCAACTCTAACGTTAATAAAATGTTCACGTTCTTGTGGCTGCAGTAAATTCACTAGTCTTAACATTTTTATATCGAGCAACAACAATCGCATTCTAATTTGAATGCTTGGTTGAATTTCAAGGGCCGATGTTGAATGTGAACCACAGCTAAACGTCAAGTTTTTTTCTGCATTTCATTTGACCTTTCTCAATTTCAGACTAACTCAATTTGAACCATGGAGAGATACACAATCGAGCAACGCGTTAAAGTTATTCAGGCTTATTATGAAAATGGGCGTTCAAATCAAAATGCATATCGTGCACTTCGTGATTTTTTCGGTCAATTTAATCGTCCAAATGTGCGTACAATTGGAAAAAATCGTGCAAAAATTTGAGCAAACCGGGTATGTAGGAGATGTGAAAACACCAGTGCGTGCTCGCACAGCTCGTACTGCAAAAAATATTGTTGCTGTTCGCGATAGTGTGGCTGAAGAGCCGTCCACCTCAACTCGTCGTCGTCCCCAACAATTGCACCTCTCACGCTCGTAGTTGATGACCATTATGCATAAAGACTTGCATTTACACGCTTAAAAGGTGCTATTGACTCAAGAACTAAAGCCTCTTGACCGTTTCAAGTGTCGTCAATGGTCAGAATGGTGGCAAGAAATGACAACAGTGGAAGATCAATTTTCGAAGAAAATCATCTTCAGTGATGAGGCACATTTTCACCTCAGTGGATTCGTCAATAAGCCGAGTTGCCGCATTTGGGCGAATGATAATCCAAGAGTGATTGTCGAAAAACCAATGCACCCACAAAGAGTGACTGTTTGGTGCGGTTTATGGGCTGGCGGCATCATCGGGGACGTATTTTTTCCAAAATGAGGCCGGTCAGGCAGTTACTGTGAATGGTGTTCGCTATCGTGAAATGATAACGAACTTTTTATGGCCCGAATTGGAAGATATGAATGTGGACGATATGTGGTTTCAACAGGACGGTGCGACTTGCCACACAGCTAACGAAACAATGACTTTTTTGCGCGTGGTGGCGATGTCAATTGGCCGCCAATCATGTGATTTGACACCGTTGGATTTTTTTTCTTTGGGGTTATTTGAAAGAAAAGGTGTACGTCGATAAGCCAGCAACAATTCAAGAGCTAAGGGATGAGATAGATAATTCGGCACATTAACGGCATAGAACCTCAATTATGCTTCAGCGTCATCGAAAATTTGGACCAGCGAATGTAGGAGCACCGCCGACGTCGCGGTGGCCATTTGAGCGATATTTTGTTTCATACGTAATTGAACCATACCAATATTATCATAATAAAAAGAAATGACAATAATTTCCTAAATAATTTGCGCTTTATTCAAAATCAACATCGGCCCTTAAAATTGAACCACCCTTTATTATTGTAATCCTGCTCAACAAACTACGATTCTTCGGAGAATATTTGGTCATGTCTGACCCGACCCAAATGCAATCCTTATCCGATCTCAACAAAGAACTGAATAAAAAATGATATTAAAATGCAGGCTAGTCACATACGGTCTCGGCAGCAATTTGTTCAACATTTCTTTCACTTCATAAAGAAATTAAGAATTCGTATACAGAGCTGAATGGTCTTATTTGACGCTAGACTCCTTTCTGACGCTTCAATTTCAACACCCGTCCAGATCCAAATTCCATTAACGTCCATTAACGATGTTTTACGTCAACATCATCTGTTCCCATGACTGAGTAGAAGTAATCGCAGCCAGACGACTGTCGGGAAATTCACTAACACATCACTACTTCGTGGTACTCTTGAACAGCAGATTATTCAATTAATGCTATAATTACCAACAAAAAGCAACATGTGTCTGGGTGATGTCACCTTAATGCGAAATCATCTGCCGTCTGCAGATTAGAGAAAAGCGCTGACTCAGTCATTAAATACCCGCACAGTCGATAAATAGAGCCAGAGTATGTGTTTGGTCTGCCAAATGTCAAGGCCCTTCCAACGGGATTTCCGCTGCATGACTGACAACGCAGAATAAAAATAAAACCGGCTTTATTAACTATCATATAAATGCATACATTACATTGACAAATTCATATTCGGGGTAAATCTGATCCCTTCATTGGCATTAAAAGTCCAAGAGACCTCTTACATCAAGCCACTCGAGGACGACATCTAGGTGCTTCACATATCTGGGATTGTTGTACAACATATTTTGTAATGCAACATCGCCTTCACCGAGCAATTTCTCGGTACTCAAATCTTCACTAGGATCCATCAGAATGCCAGCCATTGTTGTGGTCACAGTGAGGAATGCTAAAAGCAAATCAAACTGAATTATACGCCTGGGCTCTCGGATGGAGAATACCTTACCCATAATTCCGCATTTGAGCAGCTGCATGTGCAAGTCGCGCAGCGTTGGGATTTTCTTGGGGTACTTGAGTAGCGTCAAATTCTCCACCAACTGCTCGTGGTAGAACTTCACGTACTTATCGAAGCAGGCCACCTTCAGCTCCAGCTTTGGGGATGACAGGAGGAAGTAGAACAAATCGCCGACAGGCGGTACATACCTGCTCATCTGGAAGTCGATCAGAATGGTATCCTGCAGCTGGCCGTTGTCATTGTACCGAAACAGGACATTGTTGGACCACAGATCTCCGTGGTTAATCACGTTAAAGTCGCTCAGCGCAGGATTGCTTGCTTCGATCAGCAGGTCCACCATTTTGGTCTGAAGATTGCTCTGGAAATCGAAGTCGTTTTTGAGCTTCCGAGGTCTGTCCAGAGTTAGAGATAAATCTTACCAATTTTTCGATGTACTTCGCACTGTTTGGTCTCAATGCTAGGCAGTCCATGAAGGGCTTCTGGAAAGCACTTCCAATCATTTCGACCACCGTACGGAATTTTTCACTGAACATCGACTCCATGAACTGGTTTTCATACATGCCCACGGTTTCATAGCGGACAGCTGAGGCCGCATGCAGTTCAGCGAGTATTTTCAGCACGGACAGAATGTGCTCCTCGTCGAGACCTTCGAGGCGATTGGCGATCTTGAAATTCTCAAGGCACAGATCCTCCAAGAGAACATACTGAGTTTCGGGCTTTTTCTTAAACTCAAAGAACTTCGGGCCGAATCGCACTGTTTTACCGACGCCGCGATAGATTTCCTCGAACTCGGGCAGCAGCTGGCTGTACATGGCGACCTCCTTTGGAAAGTGTCCCATCATGTTGATCATCATTGCGGTTTGCTCCTCCTGTGGAATGGTTTTTAGCATGTACGCTACGTCCTTCGTCGAACCATCTGTAAAGTGAAATAAGGGCAGTTAGAGAAGGGCAACTAAGGAAAGTGTGAGGAGTTTTATGTTGTCGCTTAAAAAACGATTAAAGGGCTGTTTTAAATGTGTCTGCTTTTCTTCACAATCTTCGGCATATACCCTTCTAATGGTGGCTTTCAAGACATCGACATCGACGTCGACGGCGAACAGTGGTCCCGCAGTGGAAAAAAGAACTAAAAGTGGCATTTTTTCTCGTCCAAATGGCACATTTTTTTCTGTTCCACAAATATGAGAGCCTAGAAAGCCAACATTTTGTTGACGTTTTGGTGATATGTTTCGTGGTACCGTTAGCTCAAGCTTGAGACTTTGATATTTACAAAAATTGACGTATTTTTTTTGTTATAATAATTATGAAAGGAATTTCTTTAATTTGGTTTTATTGCGGTGTCATAAAATGCATGCCCGGTTCACATGTCACATTGGGCATAAAAGTGGGAAATTAAGGAGCTATTCCGAAAAAATAACTAAAAAACTCTTTTTGAACCACGATAAGGTCTCGGGGCACTTGTATTACGTTCCAAATTTCTTTGAGATCGGTCCACGGGCTTACAAGATACAGATTTAATATCCAACACTCTCATTCAAGGGGCCAATGTGCGCCTTTCGAGCGACAAAACTGATGCCATTTTTTTTAAAAAAATGAAAATAGCTATCCTTTGAATTTGCGGTGTATTCAGATGAAATTTTTGTTGATGAGTAGTCAACAACAAAATATTTGTTTTATTATTTGTACGCCCATGCTAACTAGTTTTAATTAACACAACATCACCATGTTCAGTGACCTGCATGATCCACAAAAAAGGACTGCCATTGAATCTAACTCATCAGGAGGCATTCTCTATAATTCTTGATTTAAACTAAAAATATTTGTAGTCTCGAGAGACCGGGACGCTTTGACGTGTTTCATTGAAAAAGTGATGCCAAAAGTGATGTTTTTGAACTGGTTCAACCACCTCATCCTAGGTCTGCTTAGCGGTCGCCTCCCTTTTGGAATCGCATTCAAGGTACGCCTCGGAGGTCGTGATGATGGGAACATTTCTACCATGTGACCAAAACATCGAAGCATTGCCCTTTCCGTTCGAAGAAGCAGGTGCTCAACATTGAGTTCCTCGCGTACTGTTGTGTTTCTCACCGACTACCCTAACATGTAGAGTACATTGAACAGGCGTTCTACATACATACATACGGCCATTAATCTTTCTAGGACGCTTTGTATTTCCACCTGGGAGGATGTGAGGATAACTAAGTCATCCGCAAAAAGAAGATGAATTAGCATCAACTCTCCCAATGTGAGAGATTCCTCGTCTTGACTGCTCTGCAACATCCAGCCGATGTATACAGAGAAAAGTATAGGTGACAAGACGCACCCTTGGCGAAGTCCAATGCCCGCAGTGAATGGTGTTGATTTAGCACCATTAACCCGAACACAGCTGTTACAGTGTGTGCTCCTATTAATTTGATGGCGATAGAGAAACGATTAAATAACTGCCGAGACAGTATAAAAAATCAAATCAGCTTCTTAGAATAAAAGCGCCACTTATCGAGCTTTTGATATAAATTTAGCTGCTACGAAAATCGATGAGTTGCATTAAGCGAGAATGTACTGTATATCAAAACCTATAAGCTTGTCGGTTTTTTTTTTGTTTACAAGTGGAAACATCGCGATATGATAAATTCAGCAAAACAACTGCTTAACAGATAAGAAACCTTATCGATACTTTATCAAAGTTCCTATCAGCCTACCCTTGCTTTGACTAATTAGCAAAACCCGATTGACATTAAGTCGTCATCCGGTCTTGTCATCACATTTTCAATCAAACACGTCAAAGCGTCCCGGTCTAGAGATAGTTGATTTTGTACCTCTCTTGCCTCTTAATATTTTGCGACACAGTTTTCTTCCAACCATAAGGACCAATTGTGGTGGTCCGTGGCGTTGTGGGTATGTGCGTCGACTCCAACGCACTTGGACCTACCTGTCTGGGTTCGATTCCTGGTACGACAAGAAATACATTTCACGGTCCCACCTCTTTCGAGTCACTGACAAAGCTCAAAGAGTATAACTGTCTAGAAAAAGCTTCTCAAATTGGCCGTTCGGAGCCGGCATAAAACTGTAGGTCCCTTTCCCCTCGTGATATAACAATAGCACGCACAACACGAGTGGTTGCTGAGTAGCTAGGCCCTGGCCCTCTGCGGGTTATTAGGACCAATTAAGGAATGCCATTTTTCAAACATTCATGATCAACTGTCAAAAAGTCTCCCAAATTCGTCGGTGGGTAACTGGACAATTAGTCAACAATGTGGGATACCTCAAGTTAAATCAATCTGATTTCTAGTTTAATTTTGCCATTTTACAATACATTCACTGAACGCAGTGAAATTGTGATATCTTATGTGACCCTTTAATTTGCGCGCATTTTGGTCTGCACATCAGTCACGCTTTTTGCCCATATTACACAAATTCATAACCATTAGTCCCTCGAACAATTTGTGTTCCCTCAGGAACTATTTCCAATTACGGAAGCGTGACAAGACAGAATGTTCCCACACGCGTTGACAGTCAACCAGCCAACAAAGCTATTTCCCTTGCTACTTCATATTCAAAGCTATTGCAGGAATGCCCGGCTGAGCTAGTGTCGTTAGATAGCCAGCTCAAAATATCTCAATCTGGGTTAGAGCCTCTAGGTCACAGTGACATCCCAGGAAATGAGAATGCCGATGAAGTGGCTAGGCAGGGATATGCCCTTCAGTGCTCGCTTGCAGAGGACGTGCAAGGCTATAGCAGCACTCTCACTTGAAATAGCAGACCTCAGGTGGGTCAGACTGCGAAGCTGTGCAATATCAAGGAAAATATGGCCTTACTACAACCCATCCAAAACAAGGGATCTCCCTCGGCGAACTCGACGTGATATCGCTGAATGGATGGCGGTCTGCATGCGACACTGGTCTATAGGAGGCCATAACACATTTTATTTGTGCGAAACTTCTTAGAACCAGACAGCGAGATCTTTTACCTTTATTAGACTTCGACGAAGCACTATGAAAATATGATCCATATCCTGCATGCATGTTCCATGAATTTCATTATAATCTTTTGCATATTGTACAAACAAGTCCAGAGCTATGTTTATCTCTCAGATAGCGGAAAAATGCAAACTTCGTTATTACCACTTTACATTATCAGTGATCCGCACACTCGCCATGAACAAATGACACACTTCAGCACAGCGATAGCAGTGTATAGACAAGTGTGACAGTTTATGGTCGAGACATTTGTACATCAAAAGCATACTAAAGGTAACACTTTCTTAAGTGCCTGCCCCTGGTTAGAGGGGTCCCCGGTTCGAATCCCAGTGAAAGCTAAGTCACCATTTGTCGTTCGGATCAAACTAACAGCGCTATCACTGGAGTTGTCGATCAGTGGTGGTAGTCTGACTATGGGTATCACAATGGACCAATATGGTCTGACTGCGCTGGCGATTCCGCTGGCAGCCCAACTACCTACCTTACTTATCGTTTTCAAAATTTCGATCACTTAGGACAGACCAATAGTCGAAATGTACACAGAAAATATGACAGCCGTTAGAGAATGTGTTGGACGGCGAATAGCATTTGGGATTGTCAGACTGCACATTGAACTTTACACTCCTATAAAGTTCAACTCAGCAAAAGCAATTGCAACCAGCTGACCACGGCATTCATAGGCAAAACTGATTTGGTGCTTCGACATCAGCACTTGCATGGTCAACGATGGGACTCGATTTTCACTCAGATCCAGTAACAAACAAAATTGTCACATATGGAAAGTTACGAGAAAATCCACATGTAGCTGTCAAAAGACCATGACATCTCCAAACAGAATATGGTGTGTAGTTTGATCTGCGAATGTCTTTGATCCAAATGAAAAAGTCATTACTCATCGTTCTAGCATTTATCATGGCCACAGCTGAACGTTAAATAATTTATTTGGTAGTTAAATCAAAGATATTTGAAGACTGTGTCACACATAATGCACAACAGAGCCCGTTTTGGCTTTGTTACACGAATAATTTCCTAGACGACTTGATTTGCGTTTGGTGCTGTGATATGGTCACAAAGTCGAGTGATGTGTCGACATTTGACTCAACTCTTGACGCTTTGAAAACGAATATTGGTCAAGTTATGGTCGAGTCATTGGCTGATTTGTTTCAGCCAAGTCAGCGAACACAGCAATGTCAGAATCGAGTTCGGCAAAGACTACCGTGGATGACATTTCAATACCGTTGTATTCCAGTCATAATGGCAATATCCGAGTAATATATTGAAATAAAAATTTGGTCTAAATCTCTATCATAAACTGGTTTTGTCTTAATTTACTTTTATAACCACAAAATGGTTGACCATGTATATGGGTGGCACTAACATCCGACGTGGACTATGTCTATCATTCACAGCAACCACTCCAATTGTGCGTGCTCTTAGTCTATCGGGATAAGGAACTACAGATTTATGATGGGTGTGAATGGCTTAACACACTGACATGGCAATAAATTGCCGCGATGACGTCACGCGGGGCTTCAATAGAACTCTCCTGCACACCTAATTTTCCTTACACCACGGACTAACCAACTAGAATTAGATTCACAGTACAGATCTGGCTTAATACACTGCGTTATTCATGCTGACCCCGTGCACATTGCCAATTATTCGAGACGGCTGGTCTCGCGAAATGTGAAGGTTGTTTGTTCCCACAAAACAATGCACTTATCCGTAACACAATGACGACGACGCACTAACCATTTTTCAATCAAAATTCTCTTCACTTATTCTTCAAACGCGACGATTGATAGCACGAATTATTCAAGCAAACATATTTAAAAGGCATTCGGTCACCACTGAGTTCACTAAGCCACGGGAATTGATTTTCAAGCTAAATGGTTGGCGATGAAAAGGCAAAATATTACGTACCTTCTAGTTCTACAGTCACCTTGACTCGAACCATCACTGATGAGTAGTTCTCTCCACCGCCTCCAGTTATCGCGGCTTCAAAGTTTTGAATCTTCTTAAAACCCTCGACATTTTCCTGCAGCACATCCGCGAAGTGCTCTTCGTTCACCCATTCGGGCACAACTCGACCGCCCGCCTTCACTGCTGGTGCTGGCTGCTCGCTTGACGCATTCACCTCCACTGTCGCTGCATTCGTGTCCGCCATCGTCTGAAACAGAAACTAAACTAAACAAATAATCTGCAATGTATTACTCTGCAGGTTCAACTAGATATACGAGTGAAATCGAGTCAAATCGACTCATAAATGCGGAGATAACACGAGAATGACCTTTAGACATTTATCTTCTGTATCTTATCAATAAAACTTTGTTTGGGTGCTTGTCACAACACAAAAGGCGCTTAAAGTATGCAGATAAAAGAGTTCGATCTATGCATGCACAAGGCGGTAATCTAATCAATATCGTCGGAAATGAAAACAATCAAAGTGTGCATGTATAGAGGACCTCCCCTTCCGTAAGGTTTGCTAAAACTGTGCTCTGTTCCAGTAAAGTGAGTTAAATTCTATGTAATCAAAGGTAGACTGCTGGCATGTACGTACGTATGAGAGATAAGAGATGCTAATCAGAACTGAATTGATAATGTGCATGAAGACACGATAAAATGTTCAATTAGAGTAGTCTACATTAGAATGAGAGTACTTTCTCATTGACGTACAATTCATTTGGTTCTCATTGAGCAGGCAAATGATTGCACTTTGGACTCTCTGAGTGGAATAAGGTTTTAAATTGATAAACATCAAGGGAATCCAAGTAGGATTCGACACGTCCTGAAGCAGTGTACTGTGTTTCTGACCTTGTAAACAGCGCCTACGTCGATCACAAACTCCAGCCAAGCAGCTAGCGGTGGACAATCCAGTTCGTTTCGTTTGTTGAAGACTACATCTACAGAGACGGTGCGTTGTGGTGTAACGCCCTGTCCGTCTGTGGAACATTTCCAAACTTTATTGAATGGAAGTACGAGGGGCGTTCAATATATTCTCGGTATCGGGGTGAAGCTGTGGTTGTATATATAAATTGATTTATTTATCAAGTAATACTATTATTTTAGTGCATTCATGTAAAATTTCATATAAATGTGATTATTAATTCGCGTTTTATCTCTAGTTAAACAGAATACCCATTTATTGCCGACTTGAGGTCTTCATCACCCGAAAATCTTTTTCCACGAAGACATTTTTTCAAATCCGGAAACAGGAAATAATCACTAGGGGCAAGGTCTGGACTATAGGGTGGGTGTTGGATTTCTTCGAAACCACAATCTCGCGCAGCAGCCTTGGAAGCTCGCGCCGTGTGAACAGGAGCGTTGCCATGAAGAAGCAACACACCCGCTGCGAGCTTGCCCTGTCTTTTCTTTTTCCCGCAAATTATGCAAAGTGGAAGCGGATGAACAAGATTCCCTTTGAGTCTCAAAAAACTGTGGCCATGAGCTTCTCGGCAGACGGAGTGACTTTGAACTTCTTCGAGGATTCTGTTCCTTTTTTATGCCACTGCATGGACTCTTGTTTGCTTTCAGGGTCATAGTGGTGGACCCATGTTTCGTCACCAGTAACAATTCGAACCATAACACCATCCGCGTTCTCACTACACATCTCCAAAAGCTCTCTACAGCATGCGATTCTCACTTTTTTCTGAGGCGCTGTGAGCATTCGTGGCACTCACCTTGCACTGACCTTTGAAAGGTTAAGATGGTCATGAAGAATGGTGTGAATGGTACCAATTGAGAGCTTCTTGATCTCTGCCACCATTTTCACCTTTATTCGGGCATGCTCAAGAACAAGTTTTTCGACTTCTTTTATGCTTTCTCCCGTGCAAGCAGTAGCCGGGGCGCCGGAGTGGTGGTATTCTTCAATGCTCTCTCTACCTCTCTTGAACTCACTTGACCACTTTTGCACAGTTGATAATGAAGGTGCGGAAGTCTGCTAAACAGCCACCATCTCTTCATGAATAGTTTTTTGACTTTTTCCTTGCTTAGTGAGAAATTTAATTATAGCGCGATGCTCAATTTTCACCATCATCGGCTCAGTTGCCATTATGATTATGTTTAACTAGAGATAAAACGCGAATTAATAATCACATTTATATGAAATTTTACATGAATGCACCAAAATAATAGTATTACTTGACAAATAAGTCAATTAATATATACAACCACAACTTCACCCCGATACCGAGAATATATTGAACGCCCCTCGAAGTATTGGTACATACGTTCACCAACTGCGCAGTATCCTGTTTGACGGCGATACGTAATACGTTTGGCCAGTCTTTGCTCAGATAAACTATTCGAATACCGCCGATTTTTAAGTGTAGATTCATAAGCGTAACTGATGCAGGTGAACACAAGCCATCGCTGAACATGTTCAAAAAAAAAAACTTCACCGATACCCAAGCTGATGGGCGTGCGGACGTTAGATAGATTTAGATTTAATTTTTGGCGGTTAGCGACATTCATAAATGGGAGCAATGAAATAAAAAAAAATGTGTGTCCAACTCGGACTGCCGCACAGTGGGTTGAGGTTTTGGTACAAAAACTGACAAAAATCTGAATTTTTTTGTTTGCCCGATATATTGCACTGACTGATATTGTGACTCTGATACATATTTGAAAATCTTAGAAGCAGTTTATTACAGCACATTGCTACGACAAACTTTCAACACATCGTTTGTAATACGGCGGCACAATTAGGATACCTGCGGTGAATCTAATTCTAAATGTAAATCTAATTTGGTCCTGTCGCACAGTTGCCGGAGGGAAATGTCGAACTGGACCTTTCCGTTTTTTTGCTTGAATTTCAGGTTTGATCCCAATTTTGCAGAAAACCGGAAGTCTGGTGACGACAACAGCATATCTTGCAGGTTATTACTCTCTTTGTACTAAAATTTTGCAGAACAGCCAGGCATTGGATATGGCAAGATGCAAGAAATGGTAAAACATGCACATCTTCCATCTCTTTCTTCGTAGTTTTATTTTTGTAGCGGCCCATTATACTGGCAAGCAAATCGACACCGCCCAAGTGGCGATTGTATTCAACCACGATATTTGATCGGTCAATGGTCGCATACCTTTTGTTCAAAATGTCGTATCTTGAGCTGTTCAGTTACAAACTTGCAATAGCAAGTGTGACAGCTCTAATGTCATTCCAGGCGATTGATGAATGAATACTGCCAACGTACTCAACCGAGTTGCGTTGTTCTTTTTTAAGAGATCTCTTAATCCGTGGACCGTTTGCAATTTGCAGTCTGATAGAATGCCTTGATTGGGCTGAGTCGGCAAATTCACACATACCCCTCAGGACATCGATTTTGGGACCGCATTTACTTGGCTTTTTCGGATTGTACTTTTCTATTCTGGAAGACATAATTTAGCTTTTTGCCAGACTTTTTTTTATATATTTTCGTTGATTTTTGTAAACGTCACTCACGAACGATTCTTACAATAATGCCTGAAACACAATTGGGCTTTGCTGCTGTCGTTTTTTAGTTACGAGTCTAGAGTTTCAAACGCGCTTTGAAATGACAACTCAACTTATCAGCTGTTTTCAATTCACAAATCTAAACACTAATTTCACCTGATAAATTTACCTCAGTCAGCTGTTTCCATTTCTCAAACGTCAGTTGACTCTCAATTGGAGCGAAGATCTCTCAATTTGTAAGGCAATGTGAGTGAAAGCGCCTCTCGCACTGATTTTTTCCAACATGTCGAAAAATCCTTACGTGAAACTGCCCTCTTACGTTTTATGACTCGTTTCGCTCTAAAAACCGAGAAGCTGTATTTTGTGCATAGCATATGATTTGCGTGTGTTGAATGAAAACGCCAGCAGTAAAGCTATATTGTGTTTCGTGCATAAGTGTCAGCAAGAAGTGGCCTTCGTAAATCGCTTGATACAAGTAACCCCCACTAGGATGAACAAAGGAACAAAAATGCATTCAACCGTCGCACAGTGTTTTATTTTGCACAACTGGCGGAACATTATTCGTGCTGGACTTTGCAGACACGAACAAAAACTGAAAATGGAGAACATTTCAGGCCCTATTTCCTGATGGAGACATTTTTAAAAGTTTTTACATGGTCACAATGCACAAAAAAATTCACCGGATAACGATAATTACTACCATTTGCTAAGGTCATCAAGGTTCAATCTTAGTTCCGTCTTCTGACTAGTTGCTGGCATACCTGATATTGGCTTGTTTGCTAACTCCGCCCAAAATATTGATCGCCCAGCGAAGCTTGCTACAAATCTAATTTAAACATCACCTAAAGTGATTTCAGCAACCCCAACGATTTTTAATAATTCACCAAGAAAGAAAATAACTGATAATTAATGTTAATGTATTGCCACAGTTTAATCTGACTAGAACTAAAACCAAAGCTCAAAATACTAAAGCATATCAAAAAAATCCGCCAATCCTTCAAAACCGTCCAAAGTGAAATATGTAAAAACCAGTAAGTGTTCTTGTATAAGCCCTTTTAGTTAAGCAGAATTTTTCTTGGTTTTTGTTGCTTTTGCCAACTGGTCAACGCACTGTGACGCGGCAGCCATATTAACGGTGTTGTTATTATTTATTAGCTTTTCAAAATAAGATTCAATGACCTTACTACAACATCTTTCTCAAAAATCCTGAAATGATGAAAAAACACAAAAAATTGATCGATGTTTGTACCTCTGGAAGCAAGCCAATTCTCTGAAACAGAGGAAACAGCAAAACACCACAAAAATATCTCATCCACTCGTAAATGTGCGAAAATGAGAAGAGATTAGCTAGAAGCAAATATTGTGTGGGTGGTAGTCAGCAATTTCATAATCTTCTGAGAGTTCACAAACGTTCATCGCACGCAGTGCCACAGATGAGGGGGCTCGTGTGGTTTCTTTGCCGATGTAGACACAGTAATACATTCTCATGTTGGCCAATATGTGTCAGTTTATTTGCTATCAGAAATAGAAATGAGCGCCATTTACCCGACAACATGTATACAAACTGGCTTAAATAGTGTTTGTGCTAATGACTCTGAACTCGCAGTCAAGATCAAGGAGAAATCAACTGAACTCCGGATCCATGGGAGGTGCTGGTGGACTGAAGCTAATGATGATGATCTTGTGCTAACAATAACATTGGATCTCAGAAACATGCACTAGTCTGGGGACTAAGGGCCAGCTTAGACTTTATTTGAAGGACAACTTTAATACAAATTTAAGACTTACGAAACTCTATCGCTGCTGATGAAAATTTGACAGGTGTACAGCCCCCACAGGCTATTTCCTGGTATTGTACTGCTTGTTGCGCTTAAAACAGATACAGACGCCAAAGAGTATAATGAAGGACAAAGCAGACATAGCGGTGTGGATACCGACGCTCTCCAGGCTCACAAATGATTCGAGAGTTGATCGATACGTCAGGTACGTCAGACATCAAAGATAGCGCTCGCATTGCACGGACGATATTTTTCCGACAAAACAATCAAATAGATACGTCAAGCACATAATTTTATTAAGACGTGTCGCGACGGGCGGAACTTTCGTTAGTGACACTTGGTCAAAATTGAAAGCAATTAGGATCGTGTTTTAATAAAGCACGTTGTGAGTTAAATTATTAAATATGCTGAAGACAGACTTAGAGCACATTATGGAGACTTTGCTCCATCGCATGGATCACACAAGTGCACAAGTGGATCACTGAATTTCGTTGCAGATATATAAAATACGCACAGTGGGGCAGAACGGCCAAAAAGCGGAACAGTATCTATATATCGGGAATTCGGAAGTCGAATCGAATTGGAAATAGTCTCATTCGATATAGGATGATACCAGAATTGGAAAAAAATATAAAAAAAAGGATTTACTAATGACGTTAATGAATGTAAAATGATAGGGGAAACATAAATTTACAATGAAAAAAAATTAACCATCTTTTCTTCAACAAAATCTTAAATGGGACATCAAAGACAAAAAAATGTTTTTAATATTTTTTCCGTACTAGTCCGTACTAGTTCCGACAGAAGAAACGGTCAGCAAAATCGACGTGAGATAACTAAAATTGTCTCAAATGATACCGTCATTCGAACTCTGCATGCCCAAATGGACATTAAAATCTGATTGGTAAAACTTGTGCGGGGCTTGCAAACAGTGGACCAAAAAACCGATTCGGGTGACGATTTCAAAACAGAAGTGATTTTTGGTGGCGTTTAGTAGCTAGAATTGTTGACACATCAATACACACCAAAAATCAAGCCACAATCTTAACAGTGGACATCTGCCGGCGAAGGTGCTTCAAAAACGGTGCAAAAAATGTATATTTTTCAAGAAAGGCCGTCATTCTAGACTAGGCTTGTGTAATTCTTGTGTACTTAATAAGTGAACTAGTTCATAATGTCTTTTCATGTTAGTTCATTTGGTTCAGTAGTTCAACAAACTCAGGTATGCCTTACTCAGCATACCAGTAAGTCAGTAAGCTAATCTAAATTGAGTGCTTTTCTTCTGTCTGTATGGGCATTGTGCACATTAGGGCTGTTTTTCCGTAACTGCCGTAGCGCAAGTACATCGAGCATTGTTGCGTTACCGGTAGTGTATGTGAAGTAAATTTTTAAAATGTAAATATGGGCACGAATGTCGTACATATGCGTTATATGGAAAAAATGGCACAAACTCAATTTCCTAAGCACTATATTGAACTAAATGAATTAGAAAAACGAACTAGTTCAATAAACAGATTTGAACTAAGCTGAGTGATCTCTGGACTGATATAAAATGCACATCCCTTTTATAGACAGAAGTACACTGTGCAGTGGTAGAGCACATGGATTTACTGTTAATCGCAGAAACTATTTAGAAAGAAACCGAATGCACACACTTCTGCCTTCTGTATACAGGCATGGTTGACGGTAAATTCCAAACGTCAACATCAATAACAATCAGTAAGAAGTCTAGATTTCAATTTTAAGTATTTCAAGTTCTTGCAGTGACGTTGTGGGCCTGTACGTCGACTCCTGCGCACTTGAACCTCGACTTCTAGGTTCGAGTTCCAGTACGACATAAATATTTTTCACGGCCCTTTGGAGTCACTGACAATGCTCAAAGAGTATAACTGTCTAGAAAAAGCTTCTCAAACTTGGCCGTTCGGAGTCGGCATAACACTATAGGTTCCTTCCACTTGTGAAGAAAGAATAGCACGAGCAACACGAGCGGTTGCCTAAAAGCTAGCCCCTGGCCCCTAAATATAACAAGTTCTTCCAGTTGTTTGAAATATGTGATTTAATGTAATGTGCTATTTATGTATGTGGCCAAACATGGTCTGATAAAATTATTTTATTTCCTTATTATATTCTTCCTGTTTTTTAATATTACATAAAGGGTGTTTTTGTTAGATGTATATATATAGAACTGTAAGTTGGCAACACTATTTTAACTGGCGGCCATTTTGTCAGCTATTAAGTGATTTATTTTTAGTTTGGTTTGGCATTTGTTGGTCAGCATAGCATAGTTGGCATAGCAAGGCGTAGATTCGGTGAATGTTCCCGAAACAAGACTGACGTTGATCCCAATTTTCGTGAGCGAATTTTGTTTATCGATGAAGCTCACTTTTGGTTGAATGGATACGTCAATAAATAAAACTGCCGAATTTGGAGTGATGAAAATCCTCAAGCGTATGTTGAGACACCGTAACATCCACAAAAACTGACTTTTTGGAACACGTCACACAGCTCGTACCACAATTGATTTTTTGAAGGAAACGTTTGGTAACCGTATGGTTTCACGTTACTGACCCGTGAATTGCCCTCCAAGATCGTGCGATCTTACGCCGCTTGACTATTTTCCATGGGGATATGTGAAGTCTCTAGTCTACGATTGACCACTTGGAGGACAACATTCGCCGCGTTATTGCCGATAAACGACCACAAATGTTGGAAAAAGTCGTCAAAAATTGGACCTCCAGGTTAGACTACGTCCGAGCCAGTCGTGGCGGTCATATGTCAGAAAATTCAAATTAGAATTCCAGAAGATTATCTTTCGAATAAAGTAAATTTCATGTCAACTTAGAAAAATCATCTTTGTTTTATTTCATTTCCAGGTTCTATAACTCTAAAAACAATCACCCTTTATTTATGATTCTGTTGAATAAAATAATATGTTACAAATGCGTTGTGTTATTATAGACAGGAAAACCGAATAGCGCTAGTGTGCTATTTAGTTGTCCACCACACAAATAGAGAAGATGCGTTTGTTTGAATATTAAATGCATTTCGGTGTAGAAACATTCGAGGAGAGCACCTACACACCAGTGTGCTTTGGTCATAAATGAACGGACGTGTGCGCTATTTACATCGCTAGGGAGGAGCATGTTCGAAATGATGCCCAAGCTTACATCATCGAACCAGATGTTAGGTTGTATTGCAATCGAAATGGCTAGAATTTGACAGAAATTCTTTCCAGAAATGAATTAAAATTCTACATGAATGCCCCTTATGATTGATTAGTGATTGCAACTATCCACCAATTTAAAACAAATTGTATCTACATAAGTAGCCACAGTCAGCTGTACAGTCGAGCGGATTATAGTTCCGATATGAGAACTCTCTATGAATTGAAATCACTGGACAAAAGACATTTTATATTGCGTACAATCAACAAATATTTTCATTCTGAGTCTCACATTTGGATTTTGATGATATTGAACAAGTGCATCATCATCTTCACATCACCACCTCATTTCTAACACCTTTGAACTGAATTTTTCGATTAATGCTAACCGCTAATCTACCGAGTGAACACTGGTCAAGAATATCGACGTGCAACGACCGACTACTTAGACTCAATGCGAAAACAAACAGAACTAATCAAACAAACATAAATAAACAAGCAGCGACAAAACTCACTTGTTCGTGCGGAGATAATTTCGTTAAACGCAGTCACAACTCAAGCAGCAATTTATTAACGAATCACTTTAGAATGGAGCGGGTCTGATGTGCACACAAACGCGTCTAAAGATAAACTAATTCCGGAGAGCGTCAGTTCGTCAGTATTCAGACACTAATCTTCTTCTTTTTCCGTGTGTATACATGGAACTGGCTGACAGATATCGCACAGAAAAAAAAAACCACCAGTGAGGGCATTTTGCAAAACAAAACCAAAATATGAATATACGCTATTATGTTTAGGTCAGATATTATTGTACACATATACTTTATTTATATTATATTTATAGATTTGCGAACAAAAACCACGGACAGTGAAAGGACTTTTTGGTTTATGTATTTCTTTATTTGTAAACAAAAAAGTGGACAAAAAACACAATTGTTCATGTTTTTATGCTAAGAAATACTCAAAATCCATCGAATCATCTTCAAAAATACTCCATCGATAGAGATTGTGGTCAAAGGTCAAAACGTAGTGTGAGGGCGTGGTTTTCATGTACATTGCGAATGAATTGCTCTCGTGTGAAATTCAATTTAAATGAAAATCTTGCAAATTATTCTCCATATCCGGTGCAGGGGTGTGGAATATGCGTTCTTATTGACGTAAATAGATAAATACGTTCAACAACCGACCAAGCTAATTTATCTCGTGAAAGTTTGAAAGCACGAAAACGCGAATTATATAATTGGCAACATCATAAGCAAATTTGTAATGAATTAGCAGTCCCACCATTGCCTAATTAGATTGAAGCGCCATTGGAATGTAAATCAGTCTTTGCGGCAAATTGCCAGATTTTACTGTGCACTCCCCTATCTTAGCTTTTCACAGTGCTTCTTACCAACCAACGTGAAACTACTCCTCGATAAAGCATTGATTATTCCTCTTTTCTTATACGGATGCGAACTTTTTGCAACGTTGATTTCACTACGAGGAGACCTTGACGCCTAATTCTCAAAACAGATTTTCCGCTGTTCCTCTGTTCCGATCAATTGGTTACCTATTGGTCCAAATCACTCTTACGAGGGCCGTTCAATATATTCTCGGTATCGGTATCGGTAATCGCATTTATATGAAAATTTACATGAATGCACTAAAATAATAGTATTACTTGATAAATAAGTCAATTTATATATACAACCACAGCTTCACCCCTATACCGAGAATATATTGAACGCCCCTCGTATATGGAACACACGCCTTCAGAGTTGGTCTTCGTTAATGACTTCGGTGGAAGTTGCAGAGATGAAGGAGAAGAGGTAACCATAGTGCAGCCTCTCTACTCTTGCAGCGTCCCTTCCTCCTGAAGGAAAAGTTTATTATAAAGCACCAATTGGTTTCCAGAGAAAGATTGACTAGATGTGCCTAAGACTTTTCATTGCAACTAGTTACGGGAACCTCACACATTGAGGGATCGTTGGAACAGACAACCTCCTTATCCATCTTCGATACATCTATGAAGATGTCAGTGTCATGAGGAGCTTGAATTTGTTAAGGAGAGTTGGGTAGATGGAACGATTCACAAGTCGAGTGTCTTGAAATCGTCGAGCTTGTAGTCAAGGCGCAGAAATTATACCTTGTCCATTAGATGTAGCTTTGTGCCACACAGTGGGTGTCGATGATCAGTATTTTGTTCCACCTGGTGAAGAGTATTGTCGGGCTGTCTTAATCATGTTGACTTACTCCACGGACGCATGGTTTTTGTCCAGGAAGCCAATTTATTTGTTGCAGTCGGATTCTCCTCGACTGGCCGACTTTGCAGACCGGTCGTACGTGAAGGTGTTGATTTTGATTGATGAATTGGATCACAACCTACCACGAAATTGATACATGCTTTTCCGCTTCAGTATCTATTATTAAGGCACCTACTCTCTTTCTCTTAATTTAGTGTCTTAACATCTTAAATCTATTTCGCTTCGTAGTTTCTATGCGAACGAGAAAGAAAACAAAAAACTCGTCACCTGGAATGTAACGTCATGATGAGAATCACAAGAGCAAACAAAGTCAATGAATAACATTTTATTATGAACAAAAACTTATTACGACTTTTCTGCCTCCGAATTTGATGCCGTCATCTTGCACGACAATTTGGTAATCAGTATCTCGCCTCAACGATCAGCGTCACCTCGATCACGCTGGTATAATGCTGGCCGACTATGTGATTCCCACCGGTATTATTAAATCCCTCTATCTACCAACGCTCTGGTAAGTCCCTTATTGTTGCGTTGTTGCCGACGTGGAATGCTTCTTTCAGATTACGGCTTCCTTGTGCTTGTTAAACGGCTTCCCTCACTTAACTGACACGCTAACTCTCTCTCTCCATCTAGTGATCTTAGACCGCCCTTATCAACCTCTAATATGATCTCTGTTCCGATACGCTCCATCCACCTACATCGGTTGTAACGCTCGACTTGAATGGCCTGTTTTTTGTTCAAAACCGTAAAATCAATTCTTACATTGTACGAGGAGGCAACTACGACATTTTCTTACTTTCAAATTCAACACCGTTGTCGCACACACCCCATCTAAGTACACCGAACACCTTGCAGGTTGATACTCACGGCTTTTGCCGTAGTGTCCTATCGGAGTAAAACAAGGGAATCTTCAAGAAATAATCCTGATCGCCGTTAAAATGAATGAATAACCTCTAGTCGACCTTGACAATGGACTAATGATGTCGACGCACATCATCTCCCATCTCTTTGGGTAAAGAAGTACTAGACGACATGAACCCAGTGTGCTTTTGAAAATTGAACTTGGACATTTGACAGATCAAACACTCGCGCACTTAACCTACCAACGTTTCCTTCATTAATATTTCGATGTCATCCGACCCAGCGTCTTCTGGTTACCATCATAAGTACACGTTACTACATGTCCCTTCCATCAACAACATCATCCACATGATTCTGCACCATTAACATTTTCTGAAATGTTTTAAAAGAAACGGAGTGAGAACACCACCTTGCGGAGAGTCGCTATCAACCGTTCTACAGATCGTCCAATCACTAAGCTTTGTGTGCTTTAATATTCTAGGGAAGAATTGGACACATGGGATAATCTTCTTTTACGAGCTAGTTCGAGCGAGTACTTCGTTGTCGCCATACAAGAGTAAGGAACAACTTACATTACTTCGTGAACTCTGTCCGTTGCATTATCAATTAGACTGATTGAAGGGCTGATTGAGCGAATCGTTATAGAATCATATCCTCCAATCGACATAAAAGCAAACAACATCACATCAAAGAGGCAATGATCAGGCACAGAGCTTATTGTTGAAAAACAGTTTCAAGCTTTCACGCAAAAGTCTTGCATGCTCTGTTAAGTATGCACCTTCGACAGTATACCTTTCCTGGTGGAAATGCAGAAATCACTTTCAGATTTGAAGGAACAGCATTTAATTCAAATTTCGCCAATATTCTTGCCAGTCTCCATGAACCAACAAGACCCAATGCTCCGCGCGCAGAAAAACAATTCACTAATTGACTCAAATTGGAAAGCAACTTGTTCTTACATAACCACTCGATTTCAATAACACAGCAAAACCACTCACGTTACTTCAATTAACACATGTTTCAGTTTTATTTTTTATTTACTTATTCTATTTTTTATCTTCAAATCAGTTCAGTTTTTTTTATTTTAGAAGTAGCCTCCATAGCGATGACCGTGTCCTCTATATCCACCATAACCTCCATATGAACCATATCCTCCGTATCCGCCTCCGTATCCACCTCCGTATCCACCATATCCTCCTCCGTAGCCCCCATATCCACCGCCGTAACCGGGATAAAGTCCACCACCTCCGACTCCAATCACTCCAATGCCAATGCCTCCGAGTCCAAGTTGCCTGCGAACTCTTGTCGACGCCTCTTCTGGCTCGTATTCGATCGCCATCGCGTTGACCGCGAAAACGACGGCCAAAAGGCTGAGACTGAATATCAGAAAGGCTCTCATTTTGCTGTGTCGCGTTCTAGATGTGCCTCGATGATAAAGAATCTTAGAATGATATGAGTGGCTCCCATCTCATTCGGCTTTATATACGAAATCCGTTGCGAAGGTGCGAAATGAAAAATCCCCCGTCGAATTTGTTTTCACCTGACTTCAGACGCGCTGGGCGTCAGATGGCGTAGTAGTCCAGACAAGCGGACTAGAACGTCGTTTAATTGATGCGAACATCTCTTTCGTTCGTCGTGATTCAGGATTTGTTTTCGCTGGAGAAGTGCTGATTGTTTTGGACAACAACCTTAACGGAAACTGACGTAAAGTTGTGTAGCTGGTAGATACCCAGATGGATGTGATAATTACAGCAAAGTCGGAAGAGTCTGCTGATGTGTTGGGGGTGACCAAGAAATATTCCCAAACACCGGTTGGACCTTGCATGACTGGTGACTGATGGAAACTATTTTTAAAAGAGTAGAATTTATGACAACTTGTGTGGTCGAGATAACTTCGATATTTTTTCCCCGAATTTGCCGGCTTATTGTCGGACGTCTGCGATCAATAAAACCAGTTATCCTCGTCTTCTGTGGACTTAGGCCAAAAGCCTCTTCAGCTGATATGATCTTTAGCCAGCCGCCTCCAATTTAACGGATGTCCTTCTTCATCTTATGTGCGCCATGGGTTTCATGGGCGTTCTTGATTCCGTTGTTCCACTGGTGCAGAGGCTTAGTTTGCTTAGCTCACTTAGCCGTTGAATCATTAGACGCTTGCCTAGAGTCATTTCGCTGTCAGGCCCGTAGAGTTCGTGGTTTAATCTCCTTCTCCAAATACCATCATCGCATATATGACCAAACATTAAACTCAAAACTTTTCTCTCGAAAAGACCAAGGGCTTCTCCATCTGTCCACGTTTGCGCGCCATGGGACAGAGCACAACGTCCTTTATGCTTCTCTATTTCCACTGAGAATCTGTGCGACTGAGGGATGAGTGGTCTTTTATTGATTGAGCGATTAGTCCATTAATGCCACTTTCAAAATATCAGCAATAAATTGAAATACGCAAACATAAGACTACAACATTCATCGTCGCATCGTTTAGAGATGGGAAAAAGTAACAAAGCCTCGGTATAATCTTAAGATTTAATCAGTCGAGCGGAATACACATAAATCACACAATTCGCTAAGGTTCGTTAAGTTTCGTTCAATTTTGCTTCATTAAGCGACAGAGAAACCAATTGCTGTGCAAGATATGTCTAATTTTGAGGAATCACTTCTGCAGACTGTTAAACGGCAGTGAGGATCGAAATGCTGCTGTCAGACAGAATGTTCCATGGACGATAATGCACGATATAACCGTCAGCCGACGGTCTGACTTATAAAATCTGTAAGGCAGCTAGAGATGAACTGTTTGGGGCATGCACCTGCTTATCTGACGAAACGAATCTCAGTGTCGTTTGCCCGATCCACAAGAAAGAATACGTCATAGCCACTGCCATTGGTTAGTTTGGAGTGACTGTCACAGCTGAATCAGTTGTGACCCTAAAACATATGTGGATCCTGCCTGTATCCATTGTGCCGATTCCGCATTAGCCAGGGAACTAGCTGACACCTAAGAAGTACCTGCTGGTTTCCAAGTGATCTCTTCAGAGATTGTCCACTTCATTACTGTGCTCTTTGCCCGATGAATTTTGAGTCCCCTAGCGTGCTTTTCCTTGTTCTTGAAAGGGCTGGACAGGTGCAGAGATGGTATAGCATAGTTTCTACTTCTTCCTATTCACTACAGCTCCTGTAGAAGTCGTTGTAGGGGGCTGCCATTCTTCTTGCGTGTGAGTCCAATATGCAGTGACCGGTGATAATGTCTAGGACCTTACCGATTATCTTCCTGTTAAGTTTTGGAATGTACTTGTCTTTTTTGCATTAATTGAAGGCCATATTTGCCTCAAAGCCCTGCAAGTGTATAGTTCCATCCGTCACCGATTGGTTGCAATGATGGCATCTGTACATAACAGGGTATTTAGTACTTAAAGTGAGCGGTAGGTTGTCTCCTGATTAATTGCCAATGACAAGCTCACCCCTGTTCTAGCTAGCTAGTTCATGGCCTGGCTCTTTCATTGCCTGGAATACTACTATACCCAGGGACCCAACGTGGGGTAAGGTTGCATCTAACCGCTATCTCCCTGAGAGATAGACAGAAAAGTTTTACCACCTTTGATTTAGTTGATGGTGTGTCCAGAGTCTAGATGGCCGCCTGACCGTCTAGGTATATAACGATATACAACCCGTCAATCGGGTTCATGGTCAGTAAGTGAGCAGTGGTCAGGCCGTGCGTCGACGGAACAGGGAGAAGGAGATTTCCTGCGATTACGCAAATACTCCCAGTCCGGTGCCTTCTTCCGTCTTGGATCCGTCTGTGTATACTTCCAGATATGCTGACTCTCTGGCTTAGTTTAATTCCCAGATGTGACATAGTCTGTATGCTTTGGCATCCTCGCATTCTTGATTATTTCCATATGTCCTAAGCTGTGTGTTCTACTACAGCGGTTGCATTCTTCCAACCTCAACTCAAATCAACATAATCGCTTCCCGTAAATGTGCATAGAAAGCAGCTGTAGCATGGTTTCCTTGGAGGCTGAAGGCGTAGAACGAAGTGCCCCCGTGATCCAGGTACACGAAGATATTTGGTTTCTACCTTTCTTATTACTGGCCACCACACAAGGATGCCGTATATTAGAATTGGTCTGACGACTGCTGTGTAAATCCACTGCGTCATTCTCGAGTTTAGTCTCCAGTTGGTGCCGAGGACACTCCTGCCAATATGTAAGACGATACGAATCTCAATATCGTTTACCCGATCCACGAGAAAGAATACCTCTTAGCCACCGCCAAGTATCGCGGAATAAGTCTCCCTAACATGATGTACAAAATCTGCTCTACCATTTTGTGTGTGCTCACTTGAAACTGTGAACGATCTGAAAGGTCCATACAGAGCTTAGTTGGGTCCACCTCGGAGTGTAGCGCCACACAATGAAGAAGAAAACGTGAAAGATTGCAAAAGTTGGCCAAAATATGCAAATTTGTCCTTCTTTAAATTTTGTTTTGACATGAAAATTAATTCGGTGACTTCACTCATCGCCATGGCAAAAATGTTAAGCTTACTTCGTATTCCTCATATCATGCTGAAGTCTGTTCAGCTCAATCAAGGCGAGGGAGTCCAAAATATCTCCAATGCGACGTCCTTATATTTTACACATCAAGTGCAATCATATTTCAAATTGCAGTCAACTCAGTCACCACACGGGAAACTTCATCTTTCTCTTTATTAGATCCTTGCCCTACTCAACATCTGTTCTCAATTTCATATAATCCAATAATCAGGCCAACAATACATCAACGTGTCAAATTGACTCGATTTTGCGTCAAAAGTTGCACAAATCACCCAAAAAATGTTGAGCATTAGTTCAAAAATGATCACCAACCCCTTTCAAGTCCAACCAGAGCCAGCCAGTGGTTTATGTGAGGGTTCCAGTAAATTAGTTCAGCACATTTGACATGGGAGTGACTTAACGATTATCGGATTGCATGAAATTATGTCGGTTTCAACAATCTCCAAGCGGGAGGGTGGATGCTCCTCGCCGAACACCGGGGTTGAGTGAGAGTGAATGTCGATACAGTGTGAGCACAAGTTGCCATCCGAGTGAACAAAAATTTCCATACGCACCGAAAAGTGATTCTATGCAAATACAAGTGTCCTTCGGATGTCTAGCTGGGGACATCCACAGTCTCTGAGAATCAGTTCACCTGTTTTGGGATGACACCCTAAACAAGCGGGTGCATCCATAACAAGCCGTAAAATTATTAATAAAGTCAAAATTCGAACAATGCGCTCACACCCTCCTCAACCACATCGAAGACGACCCCTCAGTGAGCCATGCGAAGGGTGAAGGACACTTGCGCAATCTCGAAACACTCTGGTTATTAAAAACAGATTATGTCCGTGGCAAAAGCCAGGCAATCGCTACAGTGTTACGGATTTTAGAAAAAAATATTAATTTCAACCAAAGACAAATTATGACACCGATTGTGTTGAATTGTCCAACCCTAGGGCGCATCGTTGCGAGCCGGTAAACGCAACCCTTGTTTGCTGGAGAGTAGCTAATCTGCATTCAGAAGAGGGTGGGATGGTTGGCAATATGTTTTCGCTTATTTTTGTGTTTTGAGTGAAGTGTGTTTAGGGATGATTCCTGCTCCAATTGATGTGCAGACGGACAGGGAAGAGGCGTTTAAGACTCTGATGCCGTACTGAGTGGCACGCGATGTCAACATGGGCTTAATGATTTAATTTCCTGTTTAAAATTAACTCTTCAAGTTGATGAGATGATCTGCTGTCTTTGGATTGTGTTTTTTCATCATTTTCTTGCCAACTTGATTTGTTGGTAAAATTGTATCCAAATATTATTTTTCACACGAAATTCAGTTGTTGTTCTTCGTACCGTAGAATAACTGGGGAGAAAAATATGGAGTAGTACAGTCAATACAGACGCCACCAAGGAAATGGGAAAGAAACAAAAAATACGCTATTTTCTGCTCGCGGACGTACGCAAAACAAGCTCTCTGAAGGAGTTCATTAAAAAAAACGGTGCAGTATTGTGATTTTATTCACTAAAAGCTTCCATTGACTCAAATTCTTTGGTTTTAACCGATTTTCTCAACTTACGGCAATAGCTGAAGTTATGTAGCTGCATGTTTGTTTTTGAATTCAAACGTCAAAATAAAGTCTCTCCTGAATCAAGCGTCATTTAGGGACAAAAGCGCATATAAATTGTTCCGTCCAAGTTAATATTGGGAAGATTGGACATCAGCTAGGGAAAACGAAGAAAACTATTTACATTTGCCCGGCTTTCCTTATCGAATGTTCGTGTATTTCTTCGTACATATATTCTCTGCCGTTTAGGTGGCATTGTTCTCGAACCCATTTTGCGTCGGCGCTTTTGCAATAATGTGTTCAAAGGTGCCTTCATTTTAAAGGATTTACCCGCTCCCAATAATAGTCATCAACCGGATCTTCGTTCAATTCTATATTGTATGCCAACCTCAGACTGTACGGTGTGTACCGTCACCTCACTGCTTGAACAGTGTCTATCATTCAGTGCACTGCTTTAGCTGTTTTTCCACAAAAATGTCTTTCACCTGTATATGGATGAGGCATTGTAGTGCCGCCTTGTCGCTCTCACCAGATACCGCAGAAAGACTCAAAGTGGAATGAGCTAATAAAATAGCTAATTGCTGCATTGGATCGCTTGATAGGGGCAAATCCACCTTTTTGGCATCCCTTGACAAATAAAATATAATTTCCATTAAGGAAATGGACTTAAAAGATCGTTATTAACAAGCACAGAGACAAGATTAATAACAACACAATTAGATCTAGACAGCAATTTACTTTGCCAAATGGTACAACGTGCATGCATTTGTAATTTTCTCCCATGTTTGTTCTTTATCTGGATTAGTAGCACCATTCGATTATTTCCTATGATGGAACTATATACTAGTGCATTCTTCACCAGCAAATCTTCTTCGTCTGGCTAATAAACAATTTTTGTTTTCTGAACATTTACATTTTCTTTCCTTTTCAATTTTAATCGAAAACCGCACACACCACAAATTCAAAGTTGAAATGACATGGTGGAAGGAATATAAGGTGTGCTGTACAGCTTGTCAAAACCGCCATCTTTGGGTTTGTGACGTCACTCAGGGTCCGTTTTTGACACTGGGCAGATGTATTGCTTAAGCTGGCATCACAATTAAATTTCGTATATTAAAAACATTAAGAATGGAAACAGGAATTATTTCCAAATTGATGTGAGATGAAATGACTGAATTCATTTATAATTCGTATTATAAAGGAAAATGCGACAATGTGCTGTAAAAGGTTCCAGAAACCATAATGAGCAGTTGAAATTTTCTTGTTTTTTAGTGTGTGAAAAATGTTTGTTTGTTTCCGCCTTTAAGTTTCTGTTGACATACAAATTCCCCCGATGACGTCACGCAGGGTCTCAAGAGAACTGTCCAGCACATATTCCTTGCACCATGGTCCATTGCCTTCTGAATCTAAAATCTTAGACTGTGATTAAAAATAGCTAGTTAAATCAAATTTCAATTGCCCAGTTAAAGCTCAAGTTGAGACCAACTCCGAAGATCAACTCTTAATTTTCCGCCAAGTTGAGCAATAGTGAACAAAATTATCCTGAGTGTAATTTCCTTGTGACTTCGTTTTTATTTACTCAAATATGACAGTTTCAACTTTAGAGTCTAGAGTTGATCAGATTTACATTTTTCTAAACTCCCAGAAAAGGTAGGAGTTGACCTCTGTTTCTGTTTCATTATTTTCAAATTAATTTTAAAGTATCGTTTCGAGAAAACCACCTTTAAGAAAGTTATACATCATCTGCTTCGGGAGGCGAAGGTGAAGAAGATGAGGATTTGTTGACCATTGAAAGAAGACAATGCAATAAGATCCTTCTACGTGCTGGTCCTGACAAATTGGACAAGCGTGACTTATTTTACCGCTATCGTCTTTCAAAGTTACACCTAATAGAGGATAATTTGGCTTGCAATGAAACAGTTTGTGCCGTACGCGGAGTTTGCTTCTATCATTTGAAGAATAAAACACAAAATTTTTAAAATTTTGTTTTTGCATATTTTTCTTTTTATATATAAAATAGTGAGTACAATATAAAAAATCTTAAAATTTGTCTTAAGTCCTGAGTAGAACCGAAATTTGGGGGAAATTTCCAACACCAGATGACGTTGCCACCAAACGCGTCGTTAGCTACGCATTCAATGACTTAATACTAACATAGACACACTAACTGAAGATGCGTTGCAACCATAACATTAGAAAACGAGCTCGCAATCTTTGGGGAGAGGTGTAACCGTATTCGTACTCGAATGGACCTTCAAGAAAAGATTTCCTTGCAACTACCTTCGTTTGATAACGATATCTACATGTTCAGACGATGGAAATTTGACGAGTACATAAATGTGAAGGAGACTGAACATAAGAAAATCAAGAGCACCAAACTGCTTGACATTTATTCAGTTTATGTGTTTCAATTGTTGTAAGTAGACTACGAATTAAAATACAATTGAAAGTGTTTAATATTACCATACTGAGTGATCTCTTTTCATTTCGTGCTTTAAACCCCATCTTCAGCAATTCTTCTTAAATTTCATACAATTTTCCTGAATGCTAAAACATCCTCCATCCCACCCCACAACACCGCAAATCCACCCATTCCACCCCTCTGCCGACACTACCGCGCCTGACGCCAGACAACTGTAACCAATCAGAGCGCAAAGGACTGTTTCCAACCCCGAAATAATGGCTGAACCAAAATGGCCACCCATAAGGGATGCTGCGTGCCCTGCCACCAATGCAGGATGTTACATTTTTCTGCAGTCGAGCAGTCAGTACATCGTCGTCTTCCAACCGAATAGTTACCTCTTAAGCTTGCGAGTAGTTTTTGCGATAAAATCAATTATTCGAGTTATGTCCTTTTCGTTCTTCGAGGACCATCGGAATTGTATGCGCTCTTAAGGCGCTTGTTTGTGTAAAGATCTGTGTGTTTAAGTGTTAAAAGTGAAATTGTGGAAATTGATTTCACGAAATTCTCTCCATATTCACTGGTGACCATGCAGCATCATCCAGACTCGGGATACATGTCGGAAGTGCCCTTCACGCCGCTCTGGGGTCAAGAGGCACCACCCCCATCACACATCGTACCTTATCAAGAGCTGATTGCTGGATTTCCATGCTCGGATTTAGGTATGTCAGACCTGTTATATAACTGTGGTGTGTGGGAGAGACGAATAGGACTCTTAATAAAACAGAAAAAAAAACATGTTTCGTCATTAAAAAGTAGCTTGGATCATTCTTGATTCATGTTCACTCGCCGTTTATTGTTTAGGACTCGACTGTTCTTGACCATTTTAATTTCTTCAAGTTTATCTACCATAAATGATTCAACGCGTTTATTTTTCAAACAGCGAGTGAGTTCATCAACTGTGGCTTATTGCATATAGAGGGAGTTTTTGTGGCACATTAGGGCATGCAGACATGCGCCCCGACTTTTCAGCATAATTACGAATTTCATTTATTTATCGAATTGTTTTATTGAGAAAAACGTGTACAAAAGCCAGAAATATCCTTCTTAACGTTGCTTGTCATCTGAAAACACATGTTTCAGTTACAAGTGCAAAGATTGTTGTCACGACTACAAATTAGAATTAGTTAGGATACTATTATAGATTTATTTTATTATTTAAGCCTTTCAGCGATAGGTTAAGAAACTCTGTTGGGAGTTCATTGAGTGTTTTCCGGGTGTATTGCCAGTGCTTGTATTGCCTGAGATTGGACTCATAGGACCAAATACAGCAGTTCTGTTACTTATGAGTTAAACGCCTATTATTTTGATTGTGATTTGAAAATCCTCAATTTTCACATTTCACAATTTCGATTGGATTTCAAACCAATAATCTTCATTATGTCAGTCAAAATTCATAAAACATTCGTTACACAACATAGATGATAGGTAAGCAGGTGGGTTGGAGTGACTGTCGCCATATCCGCCGTGACCTACTTAGACCTCCGGGTCCGGGTTCATTGTGATGTTACTAATACGGGAGCCGTTGTCTTACGCTAAATCTCGACATAATTCACGACTTAAGCTCTACCGATTCATGGACAAGGGTCAAAATTTGTGTTTCGGAGCCCTGAGCCACTAATTCTGTGTTGCTACTCACTTCACTTCGAAGTGAATGTCACATAGATAGTCGGAACTGTCCCAAGGTGATTGCCAAGTCCAAGCAAAAAGCTCAGATCACCTCATTTTCATATCTGCAGCAGGTGCCAAGATCGTCATAGGTGCATGATTTGCTGAGAGTGTCAGTGTTGAAATATTTTGTTATCCCAATTGTGACCAGATTGGCTACCAGTTACATGTCTCTAAACTGTTCCAATTCGATTTAGTTGCTAGGGCAAGTAACTATGGTTAGCATCAGCCTACATCAACCTACTGGCTATAAGCTTGAGCAGCTTATACCACCGTTGCAATATGTTCTTTTCTTGGGGCAGCAACTTTTGGCTCTTGGGTTAAATTCTAGTGACGCACAAAACAAAGAAACCATTCGGCAGAGATGCACCGTTACAGAGTATGGCGTTCGAAGCCTCTATTCAACTATTCAAATCCAATTGGCAATGAAACTTGAGTACCCCTTTTTTGACTTAGGATTTCAAACAAAGAAATTCCAACTTTCACAGAACAGTTTGGTTACAGTGATGAGGTGAAATTTTTTAAACGCATCTCTGGCTTTTATAAGTTTTTCAGCATGAAAAAACCCTTGTCACTGAACTTCATCCATTAAATTAACTCGCTGAACGAGCAAACTAGCAGTTACCCCAGAAGAAGCTAAAAAATGTGTCCCCCATTTGTTCCGAAAAAGGAGATAATTTTGCTGTACTAAAAGTTCATGTCATCCTTAAAGAAATCACATCAATCTCCCGGTTGCTACGTGGAACCTCATATTAGTAGCTGCGTTTGTCGCCTTTGGATGTTCCTCGTCTGCTGCATCTACAACCTGTAGGTATTGTCGTTGCCGAAATTGACCAGGGCATCCAACTTGTATAGCTGGGAGGCGCTTACCATACGTGTTGCTTGGTTTGCTTCTTGCTGATCATCGACACTACGTCCAGCTCTTTGCACTAGTTTTTGAAGTTTTGTATGCGCAAAATGTAGCGTTATCATTTGCGTCGCTCTTCCCCAAGCAAGAAGTCTGTATTTCAGGTGCGATTCTACTAATTCAATCCTGAACAGTTTGTCAAATCTTTTTATAATGTGTCCTCATTCAGGGTCCGTTTTTGACACTGATCAACTGTGTTGATTAAGCTTGCACCACATTTCAATTTCGATTATAAAATACTGATCAAAATATGTAATGTAAGGACTTCATTAATTTATCAAGGGTATCCCAATGTACAGTGAAATGCGTGGCAGCTATAATGAGCAGGAACATTTTGAAAATAAGTCCATCTCTGTTCTTGAGTGTGTAAACAGTGTGAAATGAATATTTGCTTCTGCCCTTAAATTTCTATTGACATGAAATTCTCGCGATAAAGTCGCGACTTCGCTTATTGCGACTCGGAAACATGAAATAGTTGTAGAGCTTCAAACACAACCGGATACTGCAAACCAAAGAGTAGCAGATGTTTTAGATTGGCCCCACACTTCACCAAGGCGGAGGAAGTGTCCATAAGCCTGGACTCAATTGGTACTTGATATTCCTACCTCAAGGCGTTGGTTCAAAAAACTGGACTCTTAGGTATAAGGACCTCGTGATATAAGCCTACTCGCAGAAGATTACGCAAATCTTATGTGAAAGGTGAAGTGGTGCTTCTTAAAACACACAAAGGTTTTCTCCTGACCAATAAGGCATATTCCGTTTGTTGACGATACCGTTTAGCCAAAAATGAAGCCTTCGACTCTGAACTTGTTGCACAAAACAACAGATTACGACTGCATGAATCACTAGAGGAGAAGGATAAGTCAGCGCAACTGGAGGCAGCGGGCAAGATAATGTTTTGGGGATGCTTGTGGGTTATGGCTCACATCCACGCCGAGGTCATACAAAAAAATAAACTTAGCCCGCATTCATTGACAGCATATTTTAGATAAAACAATTTTGCTTAACCGTTCTCATCTAAGCTTGAACGAAAATGAATGGAAGCTAAAAAACAAAAACAAAGTTCCACATGCTAGTGTTCCAGTTTGGGAAACTCTTTACTATAAAATAGACACCTTTAAGAAAACCTCTTATCCTTAACTACAAACTTTTTTTCTTCTCACAGCAATCTGGCCACGATCTCAAGTCTCCAGCTTGGTCAACCAACGACTGTCACCACGTGGAGGACTGTCTGCACCTTCGAGTTCATCGTCAAAGAAGCCCCGCCGACGAGTCGCATCCATGGCCCAGCGACGTGCGGCGAACATAAGGGAACGCCGCCGCATGTTCAACTTGAACGAAGCCTTCGACAAGCTGCGAAGAAAGGTAACAAAACAACTCGTTTCTTAGTGGAATCTCTAATCTAACAAAGCACCCATTTTAAAGGTTCCAACATTTGCCTACGAGAAACGCTTGTCGCGCATAGAGACCCTTCGGCTTGCCATCACTTACATTGGATTCATGACTGAACTACTCACCGGCACACCAGCGAACACGCACAAGAATCGATCGCCCGAGATCTACTCGGGCATCAATGGCCACCATCATCCCGGCCATCATCTGCATCCGTCGTTTCAGCGAGACTTCGTGTCGCCGTACAGCCACAGTCTCGCCTGAGACAGGCAGAACGTGGAGTTCACGTTCTAGGATTTATTGTTGACTTTTGTGATTTTTGGTTGAACTCGCTTATTTGTACATTTTGTTTTAAGGAATAAATTATAATTGAAAATAGAATTTGTTCAGAAATGAGAGAAATATGAAGGCTGTTTTGGTGGAGAGTCACGTTGGAGGCCGTTTACGTCGTTAATTACATTTCAAGGTCTACGTGGGGTAGGGTGGAGTCCAATGAAATACATCAACAGTGATTCTTGACTTGACTGATTTGAAAATGAACTGGTCATTTGACGCACGCAAACGCAAAATCTTAACGAGGAGGCTAGCTTATATTGCGTTTAACGAAGTGTTTCGTTGGAAGGGTACCACAATCGAATAGCTCTTGACACTTACAGCTTTTCTGAGCAAAAACAGACAACTGCCTTGTTGATCTCTTGCAACATTAGATCACCGTGCCATAGTCATTAACTACTCCACCGTCTCCCCATTCCACCCTTGTTGCAAGCTCAATTGTGATCTAGTTTTCGAAGTGTAACTCATCGAAATTGGGTTACTCCTTAGGCCGACGACACATGGAGGATCTGAGCGTGGGCTAATGTTGCCGTCCATTGATGACGGTCTCGGTACGCTGCTTCCAGTTATCAAGACTAATCTATGATACGTCCTTCACGACCGCAAGTTCGGCCTTCCTCTCCTTTTAGAATAAGCCTTCTAGAGTCGCGGATTCGAAGAGCCTCTTAAATGGAGCCCATTGGTGTCCATGTCCATTCAAACTCCCTCCCAGATAGAGGCACAGAACTATATATCCCCGTAACTCATCGAAAACGCAAACAATTTTTTGTGTATCGACTACAGAACATTGCCTTGGCCATTAGGGCAACTAACCTAAAATCCTGACTCCCTAGACAGGTCCCTAGACACACTGGAGTAGCACACAAGGGCAGAGCACGGCGGAATGTCGGGCTAATGTTAATAGCGTAGAAGACTTTGTTTGGCTTTATACCGAGCTCAGCTCAAGGGACATCGAATGTTCAACTTTCAGCACTTGTACAGAGTAGTTGCCCTTTATATGGGAAGGTTGATCTAACTGATCGTATGCACTTAGACCCGACTGTTCTATTGTGCTGTCAATGGATTTAATTAGAGTTATGCCAATAATCACTAGTGGGGGAAACATCAGGAACACGTCAGGTAGGGAGGTAGTGCAGCTATGGAAAATAACCATAACCAACAGAACTCCATTGTTGATCTTGTTGAGCCGGAATCGTGTTCCCCAATTACTCGGTTTTCAAGTATGCTCAAACCTAAAAGAAATTCGGATACCACAACATAAATGGATTCTAGATAAGAATACCTGTTGATGGACATTGCAAGTCATCTTGTATCCTTCAGCAAGAAGCGTTTTATATTGACTTTAACTGCTTCTTCCAGCTTATTGAACGTATACACTTCTAGCAGCGTTTTCCTGGTGAATGGAAGTGATAGGCTAATAGTCTCTTAATAATAATAATAATATATATAATAATATGGGTGGCGCTACAGCCCGTGCCCGAAGCCCCGGGCCTAGCTTCTCAGCAACCACTCGTGTTGTGCGTGCTATTGTTCTATCACGAGTGGAAAGGACCTACAGTTTTGTGCCGACTCCGAACGGCCAAGTTTGAGAAGCTTTTTCTAGACAGTTATACTCTTTGAGCATTGTCAGTGACTCGAAAGAGGTGGGGTCGTGAAAAGTATTTCTTGTCGTACCAGGAATCGACTCTAAACAGGTAGGTCCAAGTGCGTCGGAGTCGACGCACATACCCACAACGCCACGGGCCACCACTAATAGTCTCTTCCTTTCCTTTATTCCTGAGACTCAGTCATTGAAGGGAGCTGCCATTCATTTCGCGTGAGAATGGGACAGGGGCCCTTTTAAAACCCACGGCCACAAGCATGCCGATGATCTTCCTCCGTTTTTAGATAGTTTTGGTTACTTTTGAGCCAAGCCAAGGTCATATAAATCTCGCTGTCTTACATGTTTCCACTAATTTCCCCTTATTCTTCACTTTCATAGTCTAAGTCACATAAGTCGTTGAAAAAAGTACTTGCCAAGAATGCAAGGACAGCGAACGGCTGCAAGTTGGTGTGGTATGCTTTCAGTATCCGCCTCATTCAAGCGGAGTTCTGGAATAAAAATAAACCACGTAACGTAACGGATTTTCAGTACAAGCTGCTGTTTGGAGTGTCGGGGGACTGCTGGCCCAGATCCAGATGCCTACCAACCACACTTCGTGTTAGTTAATTGGGTCGCACTTCAAGTGTCAGATTATTTTCCTTGCATATCACGAATGCTGCCACAAATGCAGTCACATCCACAATGTTATAAAATCTGTTCGTTCTTCTCTTCGTAGTGTTTTCACCAAGGCACCTGTCCATATTGTCAACACCTCTGTTGCTACTATTGTAATCGAGTATTTTTTCTGGCTTTCTTTTAGGACCACAACCGATTTTTTTTTGGTATATATGAACACACACTTATGTTGTTGCTGAATCCAAAGATTGATGATTCTACTGCTCTTCCTTTTGAATTGGAAAATTCGGCTGGTACAAATTTACGTCTTTTGTTTACACTTCACCTTGATTTTTTTCTCTTCCACCAGAAGGTGCCATACCACTATAAGAAGTTATAGCGTCGCATACCCACTAAACTTTAATTTCATATTTGGCCGGTTTTGAAGGTATGTGAATCCGGTGCCACCACGATAAGGATAAAGTTGTTCCTCAACAGTGACGTTAGCTCTTGCTTTATAGTTATCCTGGAGGTTGCTGTTCAACATAAGGAAAATGTCCGATATGGCTGCTGCTTTGTCCATTATCAAATCTGACAAAACGACTGATAGCTCAATAACGTCTGAGACCCATCGGATGTGAGTTAGTTTTCCATAGATCAGTTGTATGAGTTAAGAAACTATTCTATGAAAACATTTAAAAAATAAATTTTGTTATTGAGGAGAAGCCTCTTTACTATCTGAAGTACAAAATTACAAAAGCAAAATGAAAGTGAAATGCGTGGCAGCTATAATGAGCAGGAACATTTTGAAAATAAGTCCATCTCTGTTCTTGAGTGTGTAAACAGTGTGAAATGAATATTTGCTTCTGCCCTTAAATTTCTATTGACATGAAATTCTCGCGATAAAGTCGCGACTTCGCTTATTGCGACTCGGAAACATGAAATAGTTGTAGAGCTTCAAACACAACCGGATACTGCAAACCAAAGAGTAGCAGATGTTTTAGATTGGCCCCACACTTCACCAAGGCGGAGGAAGTGTCCATAAGCCTGGACTCAATTGGTACTTGATATTCCTACCTCAAGGCGTTGGTTCAAAAAACTGGACTCTTAGGTATAAGGACCTCGTGATATAAGCCTACTCGCAGAAGATTACGCAAATCTTATGTGAAAGGTGAAGTGGTGCTTCTTAAAACACACAAAGGTTTTCTCCTGACCAATAAGGCATATTCCGTTTGTTGACGATACCGTTTAGCCAAAAATGAAGCCTTCGACTCTGAACTTGTTGCACAAAACAACAGATTACGACTGCATGAATCACTAGAGGAGAAGGATAAGTCAGCGCAACTGGAGGCAGCGGGCAAGATAATGTTTTGGGGATGCTTGTGGGTTATGGCTCACATCCACGCCGAGGTCATACAAAAAAATAAACTTAGCCCGCATTCATTGGCAGCATATTTTAGATAAAACAATTTTGCTTAACCGTTCTCATCTAAGCTTGAACGAAAATGAATGGAAGCTAAAAAACAAAAACAAAGTTCCACATGCTAGTGTTCCAGTTTGGGAAACTCTTTACTATAAAATAGACACCTTTAAGAAAACCTCTTATCCTTAACTACAAACTTTTTTTCTTCTCACAGCAATCTGGCCACGATCTCAAGTCTCCAGCTTGGTCAACCAACGACTGTCACCACGTGGAGGACTGTCTGCACCTTCGAGTTCATCGTCAAAGAAGCCCCGCCGACGAGTCGCATCCATGGCCCAGCGACGTGCGGCGAACATAAGGGAACGCCGCCGCATGTTCAACTTGAACGAAGCCTTCGACAAGCTGCGAAGAAAGGTAACAAAACAACTCGTTTCTTAGTGGAATCTCTAATCTAACAAAGCACCCATTTTAAAGGTTCCAACATTTGCCTACGAGAAACGCTTGTCGCGCATAGAGACCCTTCGGCTTGCCATCACTTACATTGGATTCATGACTGAACTACTCACCGGCACACCAGCGAACACGCACAAGAATCGATCGCCCGAGATCTACTCGGGCATCAATGGCCACCATCATCCCGGCCATCATCTGCATCCGTCGTTTCAGCGAGACTTCGTGTCGCCGTACAGCCACAGTCTCGCCTGAGACAGGCAGAACGTGGAGTTCACGTTCTAGGATTTATTGTTGACTTTTGTGATTTTTGGTTGAACTCGCTTATTTGTACATTTTGTTTTAAGGAATAAATTATAATTGAAAATAGAATTTGTTCAGAAATGAGAGAAATATGAAGGCTGTTTTGGTGGAGAGTCACGTTGGAGGCCGTTTACGTCGTTAATTACATTTCAAGGTCTACGTGGGGTAGGGTGGAGTCCAATGAAATACATCAACAGTGATTCTTGACTTGACTGATTTGAAAATGAACTGGTCATTTGACGCACGCAAACGCAAAATCTTAACGAGGAGGCTAGCTTATATTGCGTTTAACGAAGTGTTTCGTTGGAAGGGTACCACAATCGAATAGCTCTTGACACTTACAGCTTTTCTGAGCAAAAACAGACAACTGCCTTGTTGATCTCTTGCAACATTAGATCACCGTGCCATAGTCATTAACTACTCCACCGTCTCCCCATTCCACCCTTGTTGCAAGCTCAATTGTGATCTAGTTTTCGAAGTGTAACTCATCGAAATTGGGTTACTCCTTAGGCCGACGACACATGGAGGATCTGAGCGTGGGCTAATGTTGCCGTCCATTGATGACGGTCTCGGTACGCTGCTTCCAGTTATCAAGACTAATCTATGATACGTCCTTCACGACCGCAAGTTCGGCCTTCCTCTCCTTTTAGAATAAGCCTTCTAGAGTCGCGGATTCGAAGAGCCTCTTAAATGGAGCCCATTGGTGTCCATGTCCATTCAAACTCCCTCCCAGATAGAGGCACAGAACTATATATCCCCGTAACTCATCGAAAACGCAAACAATTTTTTGTGTATCGACTACAGAACATTGCCTTGGCCATTAGGGCAACTAACCTAAAATCCTGACTCCCTAGACAGGTCCCTAGACACACTGGAGTAGCACACAAGGGCAGAGCACGGCGGAATGTCGGGCTAATGTTAATAGCGTAGAAGACTTTGTTTGGCTTTATACCGAGCTCAGCTCAAGGGACATCGAATGTTCAACTTTCAGCACTTGTACAGAGTAGTTGCCCTTTATATGGGAAGGTTGATCTAACTGATCGTATGCACTTAGACCCGACTGTTCTATTGTGCTGTCAATGGATTTAATTAGAGTTATGCCAATAATCACTAGTGGGGGAAACATCAGGAACACGTCAGGTAGGGAGGTAGTGCAGCTATGGAAAATAACCATAACCAACAGAACTCCATTGTTGATCTTGTTGAGCCGGAATCGTGTTCCCCAATTACTCGGTTTTCAAGTATGCTCAAACCTAAAAGAAATTCGGATACCACAACATAAATGGATTCTAGATAAGAATACCTGTTGATGGACATTGCAAGTCATCTTGTATCCTTCAGCAAGAAGCGTTTTATATTGACTTTAACTGCTTCTTCCAGCTTATTGAACGTATACACTTCTAGCAGCGTTTTCCTGGTGAATGGAAGTGATAGGCTAATAGTCTCTTAATAATAATAATAATATATATAATAATATGGGTGGCGCTACAGCCCGTGCCCGAAGCCCCGGGCCTAGCTTCTCAGCAACCACTCGTGTTGTGCGTGCTATTGTTCTATCACGAGTGGAAAGGACCTACAGTTTTGTGCCGACTCCGAACGGCCAAGTTTGAGAAGCTTTTTCTAGACAGTTATACTCTTTGAGCATTGTCAGTGACTCGAAAGAGGTGGGGTCGTGAAAAGTATTTCTTGTCGTACCAGGAATCGACCCTAAACAGGTAGGTCCAAGTGCGTCGGAGTCGACGCACATACCCACAACGCCACGGGCCACCACTAATAGTCTCTTCCTTTCCTTTATTCCTGAGACTCAGTCATTGAAGGGAGCTGCCATTCATTTCGCGTGAGAATGGGACAGGGGCCCTTTTAAAACCCACGGCCACAAGCATGCCGATGATCTTCCTCCGTTTTTAGATAGTTTTGGTTACTTTTGAGCCAAGCCAAGGTCATATAAATCTCGCTGTCTTACATGTTTCCACTAATTTCCCCTTATTCTTCACTTTCATAGTCTAAGTCACATAAGTCGTTGAAAAAAGTACTTGCCAAGAATGCAAGGACAGCGAACGGCTGCAAGTTGGTGTGGTATGCTTTCAGTATCCGCCTCATTCAAGCGGAGTTCTGGAATAAAAATAAACCACGTAACGTAACGGATTTTCAGTACAAGCTGCTGTTTGGAGTGTCGGGGGACTGCTGGCCCAGATCCAGATGCCTACCAACCACACTTCGTGTTAGTTAATTGGGTCGCACTTCAAGTGTCAGATTATTTTCCTTGCATATCACGAATGCTGCCACAAATGCAGTCACATCCACAATGTTATAAAATCTGTTCGTTCTTCTCTTCGTAGTGTTTTCACCAAGGCACCTGTCCATATTGTCAACACCTCTGTTGCTACTATTGTAATCGAGTATTTTTTCTGGCTTTCTTTTAGGACCACAACCGATTTTTTTTTGGTATATATGAACACACACTTATGTTGTTGCTGAATCCAAAGATTGATGATTCTACTGCTCTTCCTTTTGAATTGGAAAATTCGGCTGGTACAAATTTACGTCTTTTGTTTACACTTCCCAATATCGACAAATTGTAGTCTACCATCAGAGTAGAAGCCAAATTATAGTTCGTAAAAAAGTTGTCACATACGATGTTTCGAGCACTTCCACGGAACACATTGCAACACAAATCTTCGACCACACGTTCACCTTGATTTTTTTCTCTTCCACCAGAAGGTGCCATACCACTATAAGAAGTTATAGCGTCGCATACCCACTAAACTTTAATTTCATATTTGGCCGGTTTTGAAGGTATGTGAATCCGGTGCCACCACGATAAGGATAAAGTTGTTCCTCAACAGTGACGTTAGCTCTTGCTTTATAGTTATCCTGGAGGTTGCTGTTCAACATAAGGAAAATGTCCGATATGGCTGCTGCTTTGTCCATTATCAAATCTGACAAAACGACTGATAGCTGAATAACGTCTGAGACCCATCGGATGTGAGTTAGTTTTCCATAGATCAGTTGTATGAGTTAAGAAACTATTCCATGAAAACATTTAAAAAATAAATTTTGTTATTGAGGAGAAGCCTCTTTACTATCTGAAGTACAAAATTACAAAAGCAAAATTTCTTAAAATCTAACTTATTTATACCCAATGAAGTCAGGTGCATCGGATTTTCAGACGCAGCGTCAGCATTCGTCGTCCAGAGTGTGGTGTCATTTGCCGGGCGTGTGCGAGGTGGAGTGTTGCGCGTGTCTCGTTGGAATTTGACACTGTTGTGAGCGACTGCGAGTGGGAATGTATTTGATGTGGACTTTTCCACGTTAACTTATGTACACCAGCTAACAACCTTCCAACGTCCGTGGACATACAAAAACGTATGACACACTCGGGTGTGTTGGGTGGATGTTTGCGTACAATTGTTCGGGTGTTGACACAAGGATTAAGAAGGTTCGATGCCACATAACAAGAGAATCGATTGACCGATTCAGAAATGAGTTCGGTGAGAAGTCTCTCGCTTTGGACCGATGAAATGACATGCTAGAGCTTGCATGTTAGGGATACACAAATGCCGATAAGCCAGAGTCAATTGAAGCAGCATTGGATAATAATATTGCACGTGTTATTAGCGAGACAAGTGCCAAAATGCTTGAAAATTTACTCAAAATTGGAGACTCCGTAGGGACCACATAAAATGTAACCGTGGTCAAAATTTGTATGAAGTCGTTTTTAAAAAGTAAATCACAAAGCTTACACCTTTAAATTTTCCAAATCCATTGGCCCAACTTACTCACTTACTTACTTATCAGGCCGGCGACCCAGGGAGGGTCCGAGCCTGAGCGATTGCTGCCTTATATCGTTGACGGATCCAAGCTGTCTTGTATCCGCGATTACTTGGTCTTTATACCGGAGATTCGGTATACCACTCCTTCTCGAACCAGTAGGATTCAAAGACCCTGTTTGCTGGCGCATTGTTGTCCATGCGCTCGATGTGGCCGAGCCAGTGCAGTCGACGGATTTTTGCCTTCCAGACTACATCTACATCCTGCTACAGCTCGTAGAGGTCGCGGTTATGTCTTCTCCTCCATTCGCCTTCCTCGCAGACGGGATCATATAGCCGACGCAGAACTTTTCTTTCGAAGGTACCAAGAATAAGCTCTGCAGCTTTCGGCTCCATAGAGCAGTACTGGCAAAATTAGAGTTTGGTAAAGCATGATTTTGGTCCTTCGAGACAGGAGTTTTGAGCCCAGTTATTTTGACAAAACCGAAGTAGCACCGGTTGCCAAGAGCGGTTCTACAACAGATCTCCACTGTGATGTCGTTTGTTTGTGTTCGTTGTGTTCACGTTTGCCCCGAGGTAGATAAACTCCTTTACTACCTCGAAATTGTAGCTATCGATCGTGAAATTTTGTCCAAGGTAGTGTGCGACGGAACGTCACATCTCCATTACCTTCTCCATTACCAGATTGAAGAAGACACACGACAGCGCATCTCCTTGCCGAAATCCAATGCAAGTTTCAAACGGCTCGAAAGTCCTTGAGCCGAACTCCACTGTGCATCGCGTATCTGTTAGCGTGGTGCGACACAACCGGATCAGTCTTCCCGGGATCCCGAATTCGGCCATCGCATCGAATAGCTCCTTGCGATGAATGCTGCTGAAATTGATGAAAAGATGGTGCGTATCGATTCGAAACTCACTGGTCTTCTCCAGGATTTGTCTTAGTGTGAAGATTTGGTCTACAGTCGATTTGCCAGGCCAGAAGCCGCACTGTTACGTGGTGAAAGCAAGTCGATTGTTGTGAAGACTTTTTTGAACTAACTTCAGAAATCCATTTTACGAACAAAGCCGAGACAGAGGACGGTAGAAAAGAAGTGAGCCTACGATAAGTAGAAATCTCATAGAGGAGTTTCCCGATTTCACAATAAGATGCCACCCAAAGCGCCTATCGGTGACACAAACCACCCAGTTGCACTTCCTTGCGTGAACCATTGTGTTATACTAGTCGCCAGTCTTCAGATGGTACTGTATTATCATCAATTTGTCACAAGCACAGCATGGTTCGTACATTCGCTATCCACAGTCGCAGTCAAAGTAGTGCTAGCCACTAGAGGTCAAAGATTAAATCAAATGAAACACAATTGCCGTTGGAAACATCTGCATATTTGACTCTCCTTTAACTGGATGTTCCAACTGATTCGTCTCCAATTCATTAGCTCATATCCAGCACTGCAACAGCCCACCACAATTTGCCTTATCGAATTGGATTAGCTCAGTTCCGATGAACACACGAACGAGGCCGCAATCACGTGCCCCATCACGTATTCCCGCGTGACACCTGAAGAGCTAAAAAAAAAAATGCTGCAAAACTGAAGTGATTATCCCAAAAAACCAAACCCCCACTTCTCTGAAGTTCGGGTCACCAGCTTCTCCTGCCACAAGATGTAAGCGAAGAGAATAGAAAGAAGAGAATTTAAAGGAAAGGAGAAAAAAAAATCAGAAATTGATTACATCACACGGTCAGTAGAGCCAGCACGTTGGACAGGTGAAAAATAGGATTCGATTAATTCACCACTGCATCCACCTGGCACCTCACGACGGAAGACCAACGACCATCGACCGTCGACCATCGACCGAAGACAACAAAGGCAAACGGGGAGCTAACTCGCTTTCGCCTTAAATTCAATTTATTATCCGAAGCTATTTTCGGTGAAACTACTGCCACTCAACCAGAAGTCCTCTCAAAAAAGTCCTTTCTCACGATTTTCTTACACAAGACCTCTTCTCTCACCCTGCCGCCGCCGACGCCGTTGCCGACCGAGCACGTCAATCGTCGCCCCGCGGTCCTCTGTCATCTCCACTGTCTGGGTCGAATTTAACCACTCCACGGCTCGTGTAACCCTCCACCAAAAGGGACGGCTGCTGTCTAAGACTACGACAACGGTGGGCGGCAGCAACGAGAGGCTGGCTGTGGGCGGGGAAGGTTCCAGGGAGCTCAGGTGTGTTTAATTGAGTTCAAAGTGCCTGACCTGCCGAATGAAAGGCGCAAAAAAATGCTTATACAGTAAATTTTCTCCATTGTTGACTTTATCAAGCGTCGTTGGCTTTAATTAAACTTTAAGCGATGACATTGGGATAAGGCCCTGGTGGTGGTGGTGGTGATGGTGGTAGGGCTGGACGCTGCCATCCTTGGGCAGAGAGACACCGACGTCGCTGGGGGACCATTCGCCGGCGAGTTCATATAATAGCATCCAATGACTGGGTGCGGGGTGATGTCGATGTCGCCAGGTCCTGCCACCCCAGGAATGATGCCGGCGATTTTGAATTTTTAAAATGGGAAAATGTTGATGTCGCGTGTAGAGCATTGCTTTTATCGCGTTTTAAGTGGGGTTACAATCGCATTGAAGTGATTTCCGTATTCAGAGGGGGGTGGAGAGGACCCATCGAGGCGATAGTGTAATTAATTGAATTATGCATTGGGGCTGGATGAATGGGTGTTTGCTGAGATGGAGGGCTCGCATAAAAATAGGGCTCCGCTGAAGGGTTAAACGGACAGGGCCCTATGCAAAGAAGGTTGTTGTTTTTCTTCTTTTAATTATTTAGAATGGGAAGGCTGGCTGGGATTTCCTGATGGACTGCCAAGTGGGATCTAAGTGGAAGCCCTCGTGGAATATACAATGACTGGCTGTAGCTAGGAAAAAAAAGCATTGGGCAGGGAAAACGTGTAAATAGATCCGGGATTTGGGTAAAATTGGGTTTGGGGATACTGCACAGACCCTTCAGGAAATCGGACACGCACTTTGACAAACTTTGGTGTCTTTGGGTAAGATGTCCAGGAACTCCTTCCGCAAATGATGTACATCGTCCAGTTTGTGGATTGTTTTATGAAAGGTTCTATGCCGAGTGGCTTGCAAGATTCATGAACTTCGTAAATCAATGTCGAGTGCTCATTAGACATGTACTCTAGTCTTGGGTGTAGTGTATTGGCCACACTATGGCAGAGCGTGAGAGGTACTCTTCGATGTGTCGTAGTACTCATAACATGCGTCTTATCTCTTACCTTTGTTGCCTGGGTGCATATCCAATCTTGTTCAGAGTTTTTGTGGTCAAGTGTAGATGTACTGACGTTTAGACACTCAGACAAGTCCAGAAGTATCATCCGACCACAAAAGTGAATGGTCAAAATAAATCCACGTCTAGAAGTTTAGTTCTTTTAGTGGTTGTCAATTTGGCTTTCGCACAGGTCCACTGTTGATCATAGTATACTCTTAGATAAACTGTTTGAACGTGGATTTAGAGGTACTATTCATAACTTATTCATTATCTAATAGATGTCCCGTAAGGTTCCGTGCTTGGTCCTCCATTGTTTTTACGCAAAAATATCACAGTAAAGCTACATCTATTACAGACGATATGACATGTGCTTTTACTTGTGATTCTGTTTCGAATCCCTCTTCAGATATTAATCATGACCTGGAAGTCCATACACATTGACCCAAAATGCACCAATTGGACATAAGCGACAAAACCACAATAATTGTTTTATTCCAAATGGCAATCAAGAAGACCACGGACCGTTAAAGTTGTTGCCTGAGGGAACTGCGAGAGATTTAAGCATAGTTCGTCTATTCAACACAATACCCAGACTTTCATCTATGTCTATGCTCTTGTTCGAATAAATTGTTTAGTGTTGAAAAAGTGAAAGAATTCAAGTACCTTGGTGTTATCCTAGACTGGATGATGAATTGGTCTGGCCTACTATTAGGCAATCTTCTTCTTCTGGCGCTGCAGTTCGAGGTGGACCTAGGCCACAGCCAGGTGGCATGGTATTTTGCACGTCAAGTTGGTTGAGGTGCTTCTCCACTTGTGTGGGTCATCAGTTTTGTGGGCCATCAGTTTTGTGGGCCATCAGTTTTGTGGGCGTCCTCTGTTGCGTTGTCCCACTGATGCAGGCTAGAAGACTCTTCGGACTGGAGCTGTATTGTCCGGCTCTACGGCCTAGCCATCTTAGGCCATCGACGCAAACGTTAGACCTAAAATGCATTGTATAAATACTACGACTACGCTCTACCGTAGTGTGGTCAATAGACTACACCCAAGACTAGAGTACATGTCTAGTGGGCAGTCGACATCGACTCATGATGGACCACAGATTGAACTTCGTCATCTGCACTTCAGATTTTCCATGCCATCTATTGCCGGACCTTAAAGCAGGACAGTGATGTGGTCAAGGTGTTACATAATATTAGCTTGGTCAATCGAGAGATGGCACTACAGCTTAATTACATCTTGAGCCAAAAAAAGCGATTGGCAAGAGTTATTCTGCGTTTAATCTCGGTACTGGTGGTGTTCGTACTCTTTACTTGGGAGCGGATGTAAACGAAGACCTTGACTGCCTCAAAATTATATCTTTCTACGGTGATGTTGTGGCCAAGTCGTCGATGGTGTGTGTCCTGTGCCTTAAAGGCAGCACATACATCGTTTTGCCCTCATACCGGATGAGACCAGCTTGGCCGCTTCCGACTCAATTCCAGCAAACGCTTCATTGACGCCTCACTACGTTCTGCCAATTACGTCGATGTCATCGGCGTATGCTTATAGTTGATCAGTTCTTCTAAGCGCTGTTTAGGAGACTTATGCCTCGATACTTGGCGCAGTTGAAGACTTCAGTTTTTGTGGATCAGTCACACGATACTGAGATCCCACACATAGCCCATGCTTTCCTCCGACCATATCTTACAGATGAGTTGGTGCATGAGCCCTACCAGCTCATCTCCAGTTGGCTTAATGATTTCGGGCGAACCGTCCGCACCGACAGCTTTGTTAAACGTCAGTATTGATAACGATATCTTGACTTCGTCTAGTTCGGAATTCTAGAACGGAATTCTCTTCTATCACCGTCCATTGTGTAAAATGGAACATTCTGACTGACAGCGGAATTATCTTCCTCGCCGTTTAACAGTCTACATAAGTGATCTTTCCCGATTTTCCCGTCCCGACAATCTTCTGAGACCGATGGTATCCCCTTCTTTGAAGTTCGTAGAACGCAAAACTGCTCTCGTCTGTGAGGCAATTTTAGCTTTCAACTTTCGTTGTACCATTGGTAATTCTACCTTATCACTAGACGTTATGAAGTGTACTTAAAGTATATGGTTTAGTGCAATCTAAGCTGGAATATGCCATCGCTCCTGATCTGCCCTGTAGCTATATACCTATAAGCCTACTAAGTTCTCTTAGTAAGTGCTTGGAAAAAATTATCAAGAAAAGAGTTGTCTCCTTTATTGATAGTAATTCGATATTATTAACTCAACAATTTGGTTTCAGGACATAAGACAAAAGACATTAAAAATGATTTCACAGAAGGCAAAAGTACAGGGATGGTAATCCTAGATATAGAAAAAGCATTCGACACTGTTTGGCATGAAGCTCTGATGCACAAGCTAGTGAACTTTAAATTTCCTTTATATCTAGTCAAAATTATACAATCGTTGCTTAAGTCTCGAAGCTTCAAGGTATTTATTAATCAAACCTTCTCAGTGTCAGTCTTATTCAAAATATCATCATCATCATCTTCTGACCCGCATGATCCACTAAAGGGGTCGCGGGGGTAAACTACGCACGAGAGATCTCCAGGTAATTCGATCCTCAGCCATCGACTCTAACTCATCAAGAGCTATGCCCAAGCGTATCCCGGCGAGTTTTTGGACTTGGTCCAACCACCTCGTCCTGGGTCTGCCAAGCGGTCGCCTACCTGATGGAATCGCATTCAACGCCCACCTCGGAAGTCGTGATGATGGGGACATTCGTGCCACGTGACCAAACCACCGAAGCATAGCCCTTTCCGTTCGAAGAATCAGCTGTTCAATGTTGAGTTCCTCGCGCACTGCCGTGTTTCTCACCCTATACCGGCGAGTAATTCCCACAACAGCAAGAAGAAATCTCATCTTGGCAGCTTGTACATTACCCAAATTTCATGACCATAGGTGAGAGTTGGAACAAATACTGAGTTGAAAACCGCTAACTCGGCTTTGACACCAAGCTCGGCCTTTCTGATTACAGAACTACCAAGTTGTGTCAAAACTGACCCAGCTTGACCAATCCTACAGAAAAGCTCAGCATTACTCCTTCCATCACTCGTGAAAAAGACCCCGAGGTACTTAAACTGCTCCACCTGCTTCAATGGGACTTCACTAACATGCAGAGTGCATTGAACAGGCGTTCTGGAAATGACCATAACCTCCGATTTGTCCACGTTAACCCTCATTCCAGCATCAGCACATACGGCCACAAACCTATCGAATGCGCGCTGAAGTTCCGTCTGGGAGGATGTGAGGATAACTAAGTCATCTGCAAAAAGAAGATGACATACCCTCAACTCTCCCAATGTGAAACATTCCTCACCTCGGCTGCGCTGCAACATCCAGTCCATATTTACAATGAAAAGGAGAGGTGACAAGACACACCTTTGGCGAAGTCCAACGCCCATGGTGAAATGTGTTGATTTAGCACCGTTTACCCGAACACAGCTGCTACAGTTTGTGTATTCAACATATACACCTCTGATTTCCTAACTTGAGAAACTGTGATATGGTTTGTTGACGATACTTGCATTTATTCTTCCAGATTCACTGTTGAAACTAATCTTCAATCTGGATTAAATTAAATTTTAGTTTGATTGTGGCAATTGGAAAATGAATATCAATGCTTCAAAGACTCAAGCTATCTTTTTTACTAGTAAAAAAAAGCTTGCTTTCTTCCAAGCAACAACCTTTTCCTCAACGGTACTCAGGTTAAATGGAAATCGAGTGCAAAATGTCTTGGCATATACCTAGATAAGAAATTAACATTCAGTCTCCATGTCCAAGAATGGAGCTTATATCCCAGTCACCCAATTGGACCTACCTACGACTTCTATACACGTTTGTTGATGTTTTCTTCCGTGTACTAATCAAATTAGATACATTGGAACGCATTTCCAGACATCGAAATTTTCACCCAAAAAATCTACAGTAGTTAGTAGGGCTTTTTTCAGCTTTTCACCATTTTTTGTTATTGTTTTTTTTTTTTAATTCTCGCTACCATATCCATCACTGGCTACATTACGAAGCTCTCATTTACAGTGAAATGAGCACGAACATCAGTCAAACACTTCACTTCGTATTATCCCTTCACTTCACTAAATGCTACCCACATCTGTCAAAACACTCGTGACAAGTAGAACAACATGTAATAAATATTCCCGATTCCGTATTTAACGCCGCCCACTCTAACTCAATGCTATCCCCTCCTTCCACTAATAAGGGCGTTGCTATCTACTTCAGCGCATACACAAAAAAAAACGCTGCTTGATATATTTTAAGAGCCACATCCACCATGATCTGTAGGCAATATTTCACAGCTCAGCAGAAAAGCCAAACAATCGAAACCAACCCTCCTCCAGCCAAAACCGTTCATGCAGACCCAGTCAAAAAAAAAAGAAAAGTAGATTCAATAACTCTCGTGAAACAGTCGAATCGAAGCCCGTTAAGTCAATGATTTAATGCCCGTCACAAAAAAGGCTGAAAAATGAGTATAATTCCAAACATTCAGTGCCGCGGTCCACCAGATATCCATGGAAGTCCTTCAAGGCTCGCAAGTGCTCATCGCATTGCCATCCCCGGGCAACGGTTGTCGTGACTTGAAAACCAAAACGACGTTGAACCACCTCAGCTTCAGGATTATTCTGTCTGCCACTTGAATCCAGTTCATTGCTGTCTTCACTGAAACGCACTTAATGTCGTGGCCCAAATGCAATTACGCTTCATAATCTCTCGCCAATTTGCATTTCATTGGAAACGTTAATTACCTCTGTGGGTCACTGCTCATTGGTTCGATGTAAGCAAACTCGGTCTCACTGGGGGCGCAAAAATTAAAGGACAACAGACACATCACTCTGCCCCTGGTTATCGTTGCCAGCCGCATTCTTGGCACATTTGAATCATTCGTGTTAGTCCGGCGCATGATATTACTCGAAAATGTAAAAGCACGAATGGTATCACGTGGCAGGGACATTGGCTTTTTGGTTGCCCATGGGTGTCTGGGGATGTGCAGGCCATTGGCATTGCGTTCCAGAACTTGAATGCAAATCAGTGGAGATGACTCATCGATTTGGTGGCTGGTGGCAAGTGTATGTGATGTTGGCAAGCGGTGGAGTGCAGTCGTGTCTCACACAACACCGAATTGCAGTGGTTTGGCAGTCTGTTGCTGGATGATAGCAGGAGAAATACACTGCTGCGTTGCGATTATGTGGACGGGATTTGAATTGAATCGATTTAATATGTAATTCATTTTTTGTAACATCCCATCATCCTACCATCCCACCATCCCACCATCCTACCATCCTACCATCCTACCATCCTACCATCCTACCATCCTACCATCCTACCATCCTACCATCCTACCATCCTACCATCCTACCATCCTACCATCCTACCATCCTACCATCCTACCATCCTACCATCCTACCATCCTACCATCCTACCATCCTACCATCCTACCATCCTACCATCCTACCATCCTACCATCCTACCATCCTACCATCCTACCATCCTACCATCCTACCATCCTACCATCCTACCATCCTACCATCCTACCATCCTACCATCCTACCATCCTACCATCCTACCATCCTACCATCCTACCATCCTACCATCCTACCATCCTATCATCCTATCATCCTACCATCCTACCATCCTACCATCCTACCATCCTACCATCCTACCATCCTACCATCCTACCATCCTACCATCCTACCATCCTACCATCCTACCATCCTACCATCCTACCATCCTACCATCCTACCATCATACCATCCTACCATCCTACCATCCTACCATCCTACCATCCTACCATCCTACCATCCTACCATCCTACCATCCTACCATCCTACCATCCTACCATCCTACCATCCTACCATCCTACCATCCTACCATCCTACCATCCTACCATAATACCATCCTACCATCCTACCATCCTACCATCCTACCATCCTACCATCCTACCATCCTACCATCCTACCATCCTACCATCCTACCATCCTACCATCCTACCATCCTACCATCCTACCATCCTACCATCCTACCATCCTACCATTATACCATCCTACCATCCTACCATCCTACCATCCTTCCATCCTTCCATCCTTCCATTCTTCCATCCTTCCATCCTTCCATCCTTCCATCCTTCCATCCTTCCATCCTTCCATCCTTCCATCCTTCCATCCTTCCATCCTTCCATCCTTCCATCCTTCCATCCTTCCATCCTTCCATCCTTCCATCCTTCCATCCTTCCATCCTTCCATCCTTCCATCCTTCCATCCTTCCATCCTTCCATCCTTCCATCCTTCCATCCTTCCATCCTTCCATCCTTCCATCCTTCCATCCTTCCATCCTTCCATCCTTCCATCCTTCCATCCTTCCATCCTTCCATCCTTCCATCCTTCCATCCTTCCATCCTTCCATCCTTCCATCCTTCCATCCTTCCATCCTTCCATCCTTCCATCCTTCCATCCTTCCATCCTTCCATCCTTCCATCCTTCCATCCTTCCATCCTTCCATCCTTCCATCCTTCCATCCTACCATCCTACCATCCTTCCACCCTTTTATCCTTCCATCCTTCCATCCTTCCATCCTTCCATCCTTCCATCCTTCCATCCTTCCATCCTTCCATCCTTCCATCCTTCCATCCTTCCATCCTTCCATCCTTCCATCCTGCCATCGTCGTCGTGTGAAGTTTGGCACACACCATAAACAAGTCCAATGAAAGCTATTGCTCTTCAATCATTCCCTGTCCAATTCCATTTGTCCAGTCCCAGTAAACAGGGCTCGGTTATTATTTATGGCTCAATGTAGTGCTCTTGGAGACGCCCCCGAGTCAGGAAATGTGTCCTCTCCCACCGCTGGCGAGCACTCCTTCAGACAAATCACTGTTGCCTTGATCACATAACCCTCTGACCTACTTTCACTTAATTCTCCTTGCACTTCTTTCCGCTGAGGCCCCATTAATTCCGTCTATTGTCCACTTCGCTGTGGCCTTCCGACAGCAAAACAGCCCATCAAACATCGGACAGAAAAAAAAGGAGGAAACCTCAGCACCTCCCCCATCGCCATCGATGGAGGACAGTCGGTTTTGGGGGTGACTCACGATAACAATAAATTTTACTAAAATCGGACGACAGGGTCCCTAACGCCTACCTTCGTGCACGGACAGGCCAACCGGCCAATCGGCCAGCAGGCGCTGCATTTGGACTGTGGCCACCGAAGCAGGCGTGTAGTTATCCTTTTCCGCCGTTTACCACCCCGAAGACTCCTCGACCGCAAATCATACAAGTCTGCGTTGTCACAACAACTTGTCCCGGCAAGCCAAGCGAAAATGTGCTACATCCCATTTTCTGGGAGCTTTTCACAGATAGACTCCGAAAGACAAATGCGAGTCCTCGAGAGTGGCAATAAATCTCTGGTGAATGGGGTATACCGTATACGCATTTTCACATCGATTGGAATGCCTTCCTGGCGAGCCTGATGTCGGCCTTTGATTCGGGGGCCGTGCGACGCTGGCACTGGTGGTCCTGGTGGTGGTAATCAATTATCGCTTGTGTGAGAGCGAGTGCAGCGAGTCGATGCCGGCTTCGGCCGTCGCATACATTCGAGGATAATCCGCCTGAAACGCATATTCAATGAGAGGAATGCTGGAGAACGATGAACACAACGAGCAGTGTCCTATACTATAAATACGGCTACGACAACGACGACGACGACGATGATGATGATGACGGTGGTGGAACTGTTTCTCGTTGGAGCAATTTCATTGAATCCTCGAACGTGTAACAGAGTGTTGCCGGACGGGTGATATATTGGAATCTGCAGTGGTACAGTGGTGTCCATAGGACGCAGTCCCCGGATCAGTGTACCACTTTCAGTCCCCGTGGCACCGGAGCGGTAGTGCGGTAGTGTTTCATGAATCGATTTACGGTGGATCCGCATTGAGGATGATGCCTGCGAGTGGCTCTTCCGCTCCGAGAGGGGTTCTTAAATCAATTCAATTAGAACGATGGCCAAGATTCGGTGAATAGTTTTCCCAAAAATCTATTAAAACTGCCTCGGAACCTGGCCATGGCTGGAAGGAGCAGGGATTTTCCAACGGAGATGGATTTGAATTCATCTATCACTGAGTGAAATGCCTTGCAGAACAGAGCATGGAATGGAACGCAGCTTAGTTTGTGATATCTGAAGGCTTAGTAGTGAATTTTTTCCTTTAAATTTTGGTTCCATGATGGCAGTGAGAGAAGAGTGGAAAGTATTTGTGAGGAGGTGTTGTGTTTGAACAGAGAGCGAAGCCTGGTTAAGAATTTGAAAATACTTGGTTGAAACTTGACGCAAATATTGTTCAACTCAAATATGCTGAAAGGCTTTGCGCGGTGGCTTTGACTGTGGAAGCCATGAAAGTTGTTGTTTACTGCGCTGCATTTTTTTTTCAAGGGTTTGCTAATACCCTTATGTGTCCGGGGTCAAGACACAGCAAGGGAGAAAGGGAGAGGAGGTACCTGTGCACATTGGACTTAAATATCTGCGGGTTGTATTCTGTGGGAAATATAGGGCTGGGAAGAGCATTCCAAATTCGCGTAGTACGGCTGATGAACTAGTCTCTAAGTTTAACTGTGCGTCCGAAAGTAGGCTTAAGGGTAAACTGATGAGCATTCCTGGCGAGACGAGTATTGCGGGTGAATTCATGGAGAGGAGGAATGCAGTTGGCTAGCTCACTTGAGCATCGTTTGTTGAATTTGCGACATTGTTGTCTCATATAAGTTTTATCGCTCGCTTTTGGATTCTATCTAGTAGGTGCAGGGTGGTCTTTGGGGCACCAGACCAGATATGAGCGTTGTACTCTAGCTTGGAGCGGATATACGCCTTATAAATGAAAGCCAAATCAGGGGGGGTGAAATATTTCTTGCATCGATTAAGGAAACCTAAACATTTCGCAGCATTTTTGGCGACCTCAAATATGTGATCGTTCCAACTAAGTGTTGTGTTGATACACATACCAAGGATGGAAAGCTTTCCGGTTTCATCGACACAAGCGCCATTCATGGATAATGGCTGATTAACAAGGGTTCGCTTGCGTGACAGCAGACAGCATTGAGTTTTTGAAGCATTGAATTCCACCCTGTTGTTGTTTCCCCAGTTAATTATGCTGTCAAGATCGGAATTCAATGTGCTTAACATACGCTGCCGTTCCAATTCTACGGCCGAAGGGCAGGCTAGTGAGTCTCGGAACGAATATGAAAAGCTGAGGGTGCTGTCATCAGCGAAGGAATGGATTGGATTAGAAGTAGCAGTCAAGAGATCATTGATAAAAATGAGAAAGAGGGTCGGAGACAGAACAAAGCCTTGGGGTAAACATTAAATCTTGTTCTGAAAAAGTAAACACTGGGAGGCGTCGTCTTTTTCAGAATTCACTTACCTGCATTCTGAAGTAGAGGTTTGTCGGGAATGCGTCTACGTACTAATGCTCAACCAGCACCCTCCCACCATGCTTCCCAGTCCCCACAGACCTGATCCTGGCTACTACTTTGCGGGGTTGATTAGCAGAGTACACTATGTGCTCCATATTTGCTAATTCGACTCGTTTTAGTTCATTATGCACGCTCGTTATAAAATGACAGGTCTCCAACCATTTATAAACTGACTGAAGAACTCGGGGGTTGGAAAATCATTCTTCAACCCTGCGAGGTGCCTGCAATGAAATATTGCCTTCTATATGTCTTCCTCTTCGTCTAGGACAGAGGGGTCATCTATCGTGTCCAAATCTATGGAAGTATTGTAGCCATGATCCGACAGGAAGTACGTGACATGGGACTTGCACTACCCCTGTAATCTCAATGATCAGACTTCATCCATCTGCCTTTGATTGTGGTGTACCATCTGGCATGCCACTGTGCCACAGATGTTGCCCTCTATCCATTTTTCAAGCAGCCTACATTGTTCTCTAATCGCGAATGTTGATAGGCAATAGCAAAGGCTGGTTGGAAACCCCTGATTGTCCTTATTGCCTTTATGTTGAAGAAAGCATCTTTGCTGTCTCAAAACAAACTTGCACACATGCACATATGCTATTAGAGCCTCATCTAGGTCTAGTGAATGGATGGATGGGTCACATGATATTTGTAATTCCAATTCGTGGTTTGAATTACACGTGTCTGTTTTAATTACATATTTACATCAAACTGACATCCGAAAGTGATACATCAGCCGCCACCTGCGAATTTCGCAAACTCAAACAGATGAAATATTCGCAGATATGGTGGCAGATAGGCGCAAATTATCTTCCAATCAAAATATTCACACTTCAACAATTTTATGTATAATCGGAAATTAGGACATTGGAACTAGTATTTGAAAAATTATTTACTTATGTTCTTTTATTATTCACAATCATAGAAACGATCATAGAAACTCCACTGCAGACGCGACGGTATGACGAGTGGCGAATTAATCTCTTATTTTATATATTTTTTTCGATGGTTACATTTTAAGGGCCGATGTTGAATGTGAACCTCACCTAAACGTCAAGTTTCTTCTGCATTTCATTTGACATTTCTCAATTCCAGACTAACTCCATTTGAACCATGGAAAGATACAGAATCGAGCAATGCGTTAAAGTTATTCAGGCTTATTATGAAAATGGGCGTTCAAATCAAAATGCATATCGTGCACTTCGTGATTTTTTCGGTCAATTTAATCGTCCAAATGTGCGTACAATCGGAAAAATCATTCAAAAATTTTAGCAAACCGGGTCTGTAGGTGATGTGAAAACACCAGTGCATGCTCGTACAGCTCGTACTGCAGAAAATATTTCTGCTGTTCGCGATAGTGTGGCTGAAGAGCCGTCCACCTCAACTTGTCGTCGTGCCCAACAATTGCACCTCTCACGCTCTTCGTTGATGAACATTATGCATAAAGACTTGCATTTACACGCTTACAAGGTGCAATTGACTGAAGAACTAAAGCCTCTTGACCATTTCAAGCGTCGTCAGTGGTCAGAATGGTGGCAAGAAATGGCAACAGTGGATGATCAATCAAAAAGGCACATTTTACCTCAGTGGATTCGTCAATAAGCCGAGTTGCCGCATTTGAGAGAGTGATAATCCAAGAGTGATTGTCGAAAAGCCAATGCACCCACAAAGAGTGACTGTTTGGTGCGGTTTATGGGCTGGCGGCATCATCGGTCCGTATTTTTTCCAAAATGAGGCCGGTCAGGCAGTTACTGTGAATGGTGTTCGCTATCGTGAAAAGATAACTAACTTTTTATGGCCCAAATTGGAAGATATGAATGGGGACGATATGTGGTTTCAACAGGACGGTGCCACAAACAAATTCTATGGCCGTGTTATCTCACGTGGTGGCGATGTCAATTGGCCGCCAAGATCATGTGATTTTTTCTTCGGGGTTATTTGAAAGAAAAGGTGTACGCCGATAAGCCAGCAACAATTCAAGAGCTAAAGGATGAGATAATTCGACACATTAACGGCGTAGAATCTCAATTATGCTTCAGCGTCATCGAAAATTTGGACCATCGGATGGAGGTGTGCCGCCGTGGTCGCGGCGGTCCTTTTGACCCATATTTTGTTCCATACATAATTGAACCATACCAATATTATCATAATAAAAATCAACATCGACCCTTAAAATTTAGCCACCCTTATTATCTGACATATTCGCAATACTTTCCTTTCGAAAATTGCGAACTTCTCCATGCTGGTCATAGAAATCGTGTGCCATATTGAGAAACCGTACTCTAAGATCGGCCATATTACTTGCTTGTAGAGCAGGAGCTTTGTCTTCTGGCTTAATTCATATTGTTTACGCATTAAAGGTAAAAGATAGATGCGATGGAAGCCTAGGTTACCCTTCTTAAGGGTTAGATTCGAGTGGCTGTTGAACTTCAGATACTTGACCCCGTTGTCTGTTCCGCACTGTTAGGGAGCACTATCTTTAAGCTCCGACATTTGGCTGCTGATCTGCATCCAGCTCGGGATGGTCTCCTTGAGCACATAAGTATCGATTTTCCAGCATTGATACGAATACCCCATTTGGTTTAGTAGCCAAATTTGTTCGCTGTCTGGATTTCGACCCTTCGCCTGGCGATCAGTGGTGACTTCGAGCTGGCATAAGTCAGTGAGTCATCTGCGAATAGACAACAGCTCACTGTGTTGTGTTGGTTGGAGGCGGTTGATCTGCCGTGTAGATGTTGAAGAGCATCGGTCACAAATTCGACCCTTGCGCAACTCCCGCTCAGTTCATTGGCTGCTGAGCAGTTGAGCAGTTGATCAGTTGATTGGAGGGGAATCCCATATGATTCAGCTTGTAGATGAGTTCCTCTAACCAGGCCGTGTCGAAGGCCTTTTCCACGTACAGGCTACGATGACTTCGTGTTTGATCAGGGTAGCTAAAACATCGTGGTGGAATCTGAGGCTCAGCTCGACCTTTAATTCTCATCAGACGGATTTCAAATAGTTCAAATTTATTTAATTTACTCACAAGAGAGACTTGTAAGAAAGTGCGCTAGAGACAACGAAGTGCTCCTACATGTGCACTTATAGGTGGCATCGTGTTAACTTGGCTTTAAAAAATAGAACTCAATGTTGAGCAGCTATTTCTTCGAATAGAAACTAGTATGAGTCGATGATTTGGTCACGTGGCGCGAATGCACCCATCATCACGAGTTCCAGTGTGTACCTTGAAAGTTTTGTTATTTCTTGAGTATTCCTAACCGATGTTGAATGACCTGGCAACCTCCGACACATTTAGTTGAACAAACTACCCATTGAAAATGATGATGATGTTTAACGACAGTTTCGACTTTTCGGGTATGTTTCAAATTACCGGAGAACTTGTTTTTGTGGAAGCCAATTGCACGCTATTAAGAATATTCAGCGCTTCCGTATATTTCATTTCATAAGCTGACCTTTCAATGGACCTGGTGTGAAGGAATATTAGTGATGCAGGTCAACATGAGCAGTACGAAGAATATGCGCCAAATGATGTTTTCCATCCACTTAGAAGGAGATCTGAAGCGTAGGAGTGGTTTTGCTGGTAAAGAAGAACACATTTTTGGCACCATCCAGACCAGCGGATATGTGAACGTTGAGATCAGGAAGAGCTCATGCAAGCGTACGAGGCCTAAAGCAGATTCGTCCCATCCTACAATCAACTCTATAGAGTACAGCAGGAGATTTGGCAATGTGGAGCAGCCACAGGAGCAGGGGCAACACTCAGATTGGATTTATCTAAGAGCTGACAGCTCGGGAGACTTTGCAAAGAAGTGTGGACATTGACGACGATGCTGAGGAACTTATGTTGCTGACAAATGACTAGACGTTCTTGCAACTCTCTGGACATTCCATGAATTCGTGTCTGAGCTTTTGAGGATTTTTTACGTCTAATTATTTCTGGGTAGTCACTAGGCTCATGTCCACTGTAGATTATAGCACCTCCCAGCTCTGTATAAGGCGATAGCCTCTTTAAATAACGCGTTATACTGCGCGTCAACCTCGTTTTTGATGGTTCCTACTCTGCGAGGGATGGTCAGTCGAGCTTAGTGGTCACAATATGCCGGTTTAAATACTTGTCAAGAAGAGGGGCAGATCTGAACCAGATGCCCGCTTTGTCAATAAAATCCAGCAAAAGAGTCCGTATGTACCGACAAAGTCAATGCATGCATAACGCCAAAATATTTTATGAACGAGTAAAAAAAAGTGTAACATTTTTAATTAAATCCTTGTGTGAGTTGACCTTTCAGGTCGTAAATCAGTGAATGACACGTTAAAGCAGCATTCTCCCCCAATTCAGTGGCTTGATGAACACAGCCAATCAGCTTAACAGATTCCCAAATGACGGTTAAAAGATCAACCCTTGAAGCTGAATGTCCTCCAGTTGGCCTTGCCAGAGAGTCACACAGAGGACACGCAGCATGTGATCCGCATAAAGCATAAAACCTTGAAGAAATACGAACAATCCGTGCACACATCACCCGCCGCACATCAGAGACAGCGACCTTTTAATCCTTCATAAAAGAGTTAACCATAAGTGTTTATTGCATTGTTTCCCTGCTCGTGCACGGAGCATAGTTACGGCCTAACTATTGAGGGAAAAGTCAAAAACAATCTTATGTCCTTAAATCAGACCTTTATGTTGACATTAGTACGTACTTACGTAGCGTATTAAGGACGACTCCTTGGCGCAGCACACCGAAGAAGGGTGCCAACTGCCAGCACACACAGATCCAGGCTTGAGAACAATACACGGTGCACAGTGTGTGCGACCGAAGGAACCATGAATCCTTGACATTGTTTTTCTGCTTCACACACGCACATACTGGCGCGGCGGGGTTGGAAAACAGACACCGACACTTTGTTAATGAGAAAAACTTGTGTAATTAATTTTTTTCTGCTTTGTTTTGCTCTCCATGCTAACCATCCATTGAACCCTCTTCCAGGAACACCACACACACACGGGCTAGGCGTGGTGGTGAATGGCCTCAAGGATTCAGATAATTGAGTTGCGTGTGTGCGACGGGAGGGGGCGAACGCTGGATTTTACTAGTTTTTTATTTCACTTATGTCTGCTCGAGATGATTGCGAATCGTTTCCCTGGCGTATCGGCTGTTCTTCATAATCCACGAGGACATTCACAGCACATGCTCCGCCTGGTCTCTCGGACTCTCGGAGCCATTATCATTCGGCCTCCTCCCTCTTTTCGTGGTTAATTACCGGGAAAATTGATCAAGGGCATAAATACTGAGTTACGACAAAAACAATATGTCGCCCGAGGCACGAGGACCAGGCGGCAGGCACCCACTCGCACAAGAAACGAACGTCGCCGCTGGCCGTCGTTAAAAGCCTCCACAAGGAGGTGAAAGTTGTTATTAAATTAGATGGGGGGCGGTGAGTGGGCGTTCAGTCCGATTTAGCTTCAACAGCACTCACGCCGCCGAAACGTGCTAGTGGGGCGGGGTAATCTTTCAGAGGATATACGGCATCGAACCCTTCTGGTTCATTGAACAAGAATTGTGCCTCAGCCGGCAAGTAGAGTGCATCGCTGATAGCGAAGGCAACGGGTATCGCTTTCTTGATAAATACTGTCACCCAGAGAGCGTGCAGCAGCGGCTGGGAGTGGGAGTGCGAGTAAATCTTTTTTCCGGGAATGTGCTCATGTGGAATAATGTGTGAAATTCATCTATCAGAGAGGCCGTCGCACTCATGAGGGACGTTGACTTTCTGCTGCTTGTGACAGGCGGTCGCTGAACTCGGCATATTTCATTGATGATGTTCTTAGAAATTCGTATAAGGATGGGTGCACATAAAGTCCGCTTTCATTCAACAAATGCAAAGCTGCAAATCTTAAATGAAAAAAATTACTGAATTGTTGGAACTTAAGTGGGGGATGTCGAAATGTTGGGTAAGATTCCTGAACGACTTTATAGATACTGCCCTTGTCCATTTAAGATGTTTGCCATTGTGACTTTAAGAATTCCGAACGTCTAACTACTTTGTGTTGCGCTGCGGTTCGGTGTAGAGTAGAGCTCCAACCAACAAGCCAACACGATCTTTGGCCTCTAGTTGGGATTGTTATTCACTTAGGTCACTGAAAATTCAGCAAAGAAATCTTAAATGCTGCTTTAGTCCCTAGCTCGATAAAAACCTCAAGGGGCACAAAATGAAGGCACGAAGTCCCAAAGCAACCAGGGGGATGTACACAGCTTAGCCTGGTGCCAGGCCCATCTGAAAACCTCCAACCTAAAGATATTAACCAGAATCCAGAGAGTTACATGCCGTCTAAAGCCGTTTTCACCGCACTAATCGGCAAGTAGTACTGCAACTTCCGGCCCGGTAAATAGACTATAGACCAAATTGTCATACTTAGGCAAATCCTGGAGAAGGCCTGCGAAGGATATGAAGACGGTATAAAGTCCAAGTTTTCGCGGACGCAAGGCAGCTTTTCATGATGAGCTTTTCATTCATGCCCAGGACCGTCAGCGATGGAAGGCAGTTATTGCTCAGGCTCAGACCCTCCATGGGAATGATTACCATGCTCCCAATTGATGGATGGCGGCCGCAGAACAGATGTCGCCAGTCCCATGAAATACAGAGAGTTGCATGCCTAGGTTTAACAGGAGCAGAGTCAGTACCACTTCTACGGCAGGCCAGGAGGCATTATTAAACCTACTGCCCTCTTGACATCTATATGCAGATGACTGCTTGACGAATAGGTGCCAAGTGTTGACAGGCGTATCTTACAACTTTTTCAGAATCCGTCAGAGTATGCTCTATTGTGGACTTCACCGACCTCAAGCTTTATTCAGAAGGACTTATCAGATTGTTGATAAATAGCTTCAGGCGAAGCAGAGAGGATTGTGAATTTTGGAATTTGAAATATTTAAAAGATTTTGAATGCGAAGTTAAGAAGAGTCCCAATAATTATCGCAGACAAAGCAAGTCAAAATGTGTGAACGTTGATTATTGAAGGTTTGGTTGACAAATTAAAGCCGAACGATTCATAGCAAGATCTACCGAAGAAAAGGAGCCAGATTTCATCGGGACTTGAATCTACATGTCACCTACAAAGTCTCTGAAATCCACACGAATATATGAAACAATGGTCGGTAATTCGTAAGGTAGCCACCAAAAAATTGTGAATGTCGTCGGCGGACAATGGCACTAGACGACAATCAGCCGAGAAGTCGAGTATCTCTCTAGTAGTTGATTTCTAACAGAGATGGTAGGAAACATGCCCCAAACGGCAAGCATTCAATCAGATCACCCGTCGATGCTTCTTGTCCGAGCCGTTCACCTCAACTCGTCGTCGCGCCCAACACGCTCGCACCTCTCACGCTCGTCGTTGATGAACATTATGCATAAAGACTTGCATTTACGGGCTTACATAGTGCAATTGGCTCATGAACTAAAGCCTCTTGACCATTTCAAGCGTCGTCAATGGTCAGATTTGTAGCAAGAAATGGCAACAGTGGATGATCAATTTTCGAAGAAAATCATCTTCAGTGATGAGGCACATTTTCGCCTCAGTGGATTCGTCAATAAGTAGAATTGCCGCATTTGGGCGAATGATAATCCAAGAGTGATTGTCGAAAAACCAATGCACCCACAAAGAGTGACTGTTTGGTGCGGTTTATGGGCTGGCGGCATCATCGGGCCATATTTTTTCCAAAATGAGGCCGCTCAGGCACTTACTGTGAATGGTGTTCGCTATCGTGAAATGATAACGAACTTTTTATGGCCCGAATTGGAAGATATGAATGTGGACGATATGTGGTTTCAACAGGACGGTGCCACTTGCCACACAGCTAACGAAACAATGGCTTTTTTGCGCGACAAATTCAATGGCCATGTTGTCTCACATGGTGGCGATGACAATTCGCCGCCAAGATCATGTGATTTGACACCGTTGGATTGTTTTCTTTGGGGTTATTTGAAAGAAAAAGTGTCCGTCGATAAGCCAGCAACAATTCAAGAGCTAAAGGATGAGATAATTCAGCACATTAATAGAACCTCAATTATGCTTCAGCGTCATCGAAAATTTGGACCATCGGATGGAGGTGTGCCATCGAGGTCGCGACGGCCATTTGGCCAATATTCATTATTGAACCATACCAATATAGTCATAATAAAAAGAAATGACAATAATTTCCTAAATAATTTGTGTTTTATATACCAAATTGTCACACCAAGGCAAATCCTGGAGAAGACCTGACAAGGATAGAAAGACCGAACCTCCGGTATAAAAAAAACAAGTTATCGCGGACTCAAGGCAGCTTTTCTTGATGACTAGAAACATCGTGCCCAGGACCGTCAGCGATGGAAGGTAGGTATTGCTCAGGCTAAGACCGTCCATGGGAATGATGGTCATGCTCCCAATTGTTGGACGGCGGCGGCGGAACATATGTCGCCAGTCTCATAAGAGCCAAGAAATGCTTCAACTTGTTATGAGAGCAGTAACTAGTAATTATGCAAAATTGTTTCTTTCTAGAAGAAATTCTGCCTAATTGAGTCATCTGCCCGAATTCCTCACAGAACCGTCACCCTATCACCATCGAACGATTACAACATTTCTATAAACGAAACCGTATCGCGCCCATAATTTATTGCCAATTGCATGGTGAACATCTACACGAAGCTCGAAAAGCCGAACAGTCCAATTCCACCATCGCTTATGGTAATTTACCTTGTCACTATCAATTGCATTATATGCGAGTAAAAACAGTCTCTTTTAGAGCATTTTTTTTTGTTGTGAACAAACATGAATTTCAATTCCCGTGCGCGACATCGATGAGAGCTGCTCACAAACACAACCGCCCCAGTGCATTAATGTTTTCGGACGTACCGTGTACTGGTTGCATTGCGCACCAAACTCCGCTCTATCTCGGCGTGTATGCAAATTTTAAAATTATTTTATGCATATTTAGGGTGAACTTCATTACTTGCTCGTGGAAATAGTAACGCAATTTGTTTGCGCATTTCCAATTGGATAATTATTTAAATGCAATCTTTTGACAACCGCAGCCGGACTACGGTTTGCGTTGTTCCGAACATAAATTATTGTCGACCAATTGGATTGCCTGCGGATAAAGCACAATCAGAGATGGGTGTGGGGCATTTAGTAGTCAAAAGTATCCCCAGGACCGCGTCTAATTGATGTCAAACTTCAGAGAAGGAAACAGGATTCGGGTATTTACACGGGCAGTTATCCGGGTACCCGATAAATGGGACTCTAGTGATTCACAGTCAATCAAATTTTGCTTATCATCTTTAGTCTTCTTAATGCTAAGCTATGCCATTCGGCCGGTAAATGTTCCATATCTCCATTTGTTTGTCTGCAAGTGCCTGCAGTTATCTGTAGGTAGCGCCTTGCTGTGTGGTAATTGATAATTGCTTGCAGAGTGACCATGAAGTGCCCACAGAATAACCTTAGATAGATAAGTCTGTTTAGTCTTAAGACTTCTTTGGTCGTTTCACTGTTTCAGAAGTGGATACAGCATTTTGTAGATGTTCGTAATTTCAGTAGACAGGAAAGGATCCAGTGAAAATACTAACAACCACAGCTGCAACCTAATTTTATCTAGCCATCATGCTGAGTAGACAGGCTTTCGATGCACATTGGGCAATAACTCGCTCATATCATCAATAGATTGCCGAAACCCGGTCTTTAGTATGGCCCCACAAAAACCTATGGTGGTCACAAGATTTGGATTGCCAGCTTACATCAGAGGTAAGTCGTTTTTCTTGTAACAGATCTCTCGACAGTCAAAGCGGTACATTCTTCGCTGATGTTCAAGCAGCCAATTGACATATGTTCCACGCATTCCGCCGTGGGCTGGCTTCATGGATGTTGATACAAGTCCAATGTGCCGAACGATCAGTCCAAATTCTGTGCTCTCTGTGAAATCACTTTAATAGCGAATTCGGCAAATAAAGTGTGTGTTTTCTTAGAGGCGAGGAACTTTAAATTGGGCTGAAATAAAACACATGAAAATGATGCGTAAAATGATTCTATGACGTTCTAGTTTGAATGTGATTTCGGGCATATGACCGCTGCGGCCGGGTCCAATTTGCACTCACTCTTCACAGCACGTCAGGCTGAATTTCGTCACGTGGAATGTTCAAGTGTTGCACTCAGTTACCAATGACTGTACCGATTGCAATATTGTGACGTGTTGAGTCACCGTTGCCTGCTACCTGGACGTGGAAATGGCTTTCGACACGGTCTGGATTGAGGGGCTCATCTACAAGTTGAATCAGATGGGATTCCCCTCCAACTTCATAGTCTATAGCTTTTTGCACTCCAGGAGAGTCTACGTTCAAGTGGAAGGCAGCCAATCAACTGAGCGGAACACAAAGGCAGGCGTTGCGCAAGGTTCGAATCTGTGAATCACGGTAGATCAACCGCCTCTAATCAACACAACACAGTGAGCTGTTGTCTATTCGCAGATGACTCACTGACTTATAAAGGGTGATTTTTTAAAAGCTATAGGAAAGTTTTTCAAAAAAGAAACAGAAAAATGCATGAAATCTTTATTTGAATCGATAGTACGCTGCATATAATTTAATGTTTGAAGATTATTTCATGCAAATGTTGACCTTGACTGCGCCTCAAATGGTCCATCCGCTTATAGTCCAATTTTGGCATACTCTTTCCAACATTTCGGCCGGTATCTCATGAATAAATGCTTCAATGTTGTCTTCCAATGCGTCAATTGAAGCGGGCTTGTCTGTATAGACGTGAGCTTTAACATAGCTCCACAAAAAATAGTCTAAAGGCGTTAAATCGCACGATCTAGGCGGTTAATTGACCGGCCCCGAACATGAAATAAAATGTTCACCGAACTCGCCCCTCAATAAGTCCATTGTTGCGCGTGCTGTGTGGCATGTGGCACCGTCTTGTTGATTTTGGGCAAAAAAAAAGTTGGATATCATCTCACGGTAGCGCTCACCATTCACAGTTACTTTACGATTCGCATCATCTTTGAAGAAGTACGGTCCAATGATGCCACCAGCCTATAAACCGCACCAAACTGTGTCTTTTTTCTTGATGCATTGGTAGCTCTTGCAATGCTTCTGGCTGATATTCACTCCAAAATCGACAATTCTGATTATTTACGTACCTATTGAGCCAAAAATGACCTTCGTCGATGAACACAATTTTTCGGCAAAAGGTGGATCTCCGGCCAACTTTCCAAGAGCCCAAGAGGCCAAGAGAATTCAATAATTTGCAAGCGTTGTTAGTTTGTAAGACGATTCATGGTTAAATTATAGACCAAACTGAAGATGTTTGACAGTGAAACAAAACACGAAACGTGCATCAGCTGCTTAAACCAGTGTTGCCAAAAAGATAATGGCTAAATCACCTTTTACTAGCTCGAAGTCACCACTGATCGCCAGGCGAAGAGTCGAAATCCGGACATTAGTATCAATCGATACGAAAATCGATACTTATGTACTTAGGAGACCATCTCGAGGTGGACGCAGATCAGCAGCCAAATGTCGGAGCTAGTGCCCCCTAACGGTACGGAAATAACAACAGACAAAGAGGTCAAGTATCTTGGCGTTAACTTCACGGAAAGGCTGAAGTTCAACAGCCACTCGAAACTGACCCTTAAGGAGGGTAACCTAGGTTTCCATCGCATCTATCCTTTGATGCGTAAACAAAATGGATTAAGCCATAGGCCAAAGCTGCTACTATACAAGCAGCTAATACGGCCGATCTTATTGTACGTCTTCCCAATATGGCACACCATATTTAAGACCAGCATTAGAGAAGCTTACAATTTTCTTACATCTTTCGACAGGGACCAACGAAAGGAACACAAGAAGCTTTACTACGAAGCACGAACTACCAGTTGCAACTGGGATTGAAGTTGCTTCAGCAGTATATGAAGTTTTGGAAGATAGGCCGCCAGTTGATAAGAGCCTGCGTCTTCTTAAAGAAATAAAATTGGTAGTGATATATTTTACTTAGCTTGATGGCGTCGCAATTTTGAAATTATTCTTCAAGGAGTTTCATTGTTCATAGGTGACAATTTTTCGGTTTTCGAACTTACCGCGGCACGTGTTAGACGAACATTTTTCAGTCTGTTTGTTTACATTCAAAAATCAGACAAATGGTGGTCAAGAAATTCAAACGAACTTCTTCTTAATACGAACAACGACCAGTCCACTTTATACCTTGTAGCGCAATGATGTAACATGAAGCCAAGCTCTGGGAAGAAGTCCTTGCCAGCATCGACTTTTAAGCAATTATCTCTTATTTCAAGACCCAAAGCCTCCTCCTCCCCATTGAATGTTCTTAAGGACACTTCAACAATCCCACTTGTGAAACGTGCAAATGTACAGCCCTGAAACCTGAACAAGTTGCCGGTTGGCACATGAGATCTCCAAATTATTTGTCACACAGCCAAGGACAGGCCATTCCACTGAACGAATGCGAATCATCCATTGCAGCGTTCATTTCTTGGAGATTATGTAAATCACCCAGAATGGGACGCCAGTCCCCCTGGAGAGCCACAAATACTCGTCTGGGCTGTCAACAAACTTTCTCCACTTTGCTGCCGGTCCACCATGAAGATCCTAGACATGGCCACTTCAGTCGTGGGCTTTAATTAAATTTCCCCAATTTTAGACGCCTCTCCCACGGAGTGCCCTCCTGCAGCACAAAAAAATGATATCGCAATCCCCAGTCGAGGGGGAACGAGAAAATAAGAATCTGACATTTACAAGCGTTGAATTCTCTTGACACCTAATTACAGCTCACAACAAGGTCGCTTGGGGGGACCAACCGGCCGGCCAATCCACCCCTTGTGCCAGCAGTGCCTCATATGCATTCCCCTCGCCCGCCTCCTTTCATCCTTTACAACACAATTACAGCCACTGTAACTGGAGCGAAAACGAACTCGGTTTTTGCCGGTTTTTTTTCCGCCATCCTGTCTCGAATTCCATTCCGCCCGAAGCGATTGCTGCCGAAGAAAATATGGGCGAGCACATGGGGCCGCTGTTCCAGGAAAAAACTTTGAGGATGATCTTTCAGGCTAATTAAATGCTATAGAGGAACACATGCTTTTGGGGCGGCGCAGCCCAGCCGATGGCCGGCTGGCATACTAAAGAGCTGAAGAGGAAACCACCGGCCGGCGAATTGAATTGAAGCGAGTTTATAGTGCAGAATGATGATGGGCAGAGTGCGGCCAGAGCACGATGATGGAAATCATTGTGACGGCGAGGGGATTTTGTACTTCCTGCCACGACGACATCACGAGTCCATTGCTCATCTTTATATTTCACTGCGAAACTCATTAGGTTATGGCGGCCGGTTGGGTTGCGACGGCGGGAGTGAGGGCAAAAAACAACGAAATTATTATCCCGGGTTTCCTTTGGTCAGTGTGACTGGTTGCGACGTGCCCAAGGGTTTTCTTTTGTCTAATTCTGCGACCTACATTTGAGGAGGGAGGAAAAAACATGGTTACACAGTTGCTGGAGATTTACTTTTGTCCTTTTAATGACAAACCGCCGGAAAGGGCTAAGGCTTGAATTTTGAATGAAATTTAATTTCAGTCATTTGACTTTGTTTGATTTATCCTTCCACCGTGGCGTTGTTTGGGTTTTGAGTTTCAGACTCTTAAATTAAGCTCAGTTGAAGTTCCTGCTTTCTGTGATTGGCACTTTTTTTTCGTGAGGACGGAGGAAATAAAAAATGTCATCAAGTGACTATTAAGAAGAATTGCCACTGCTGTGTACATCAAAGACGGAGAATGGCATTTGTTAATTTTCTTTGAAAGTTTGATTCTGGTTTGATTAGGGATCAAATTGAATAACGACTTACAGATTTTGAAGCAGCTTCAAAATTCTCTGTTTACTCTAGTAATCACGCCACCGCACCACCTGAGGAATCCGTATTATTCGGTCGATTATTCCATTCCACCACTCGAGGGTATTGTGGCAAATGACACAACGCCTCTAGTTTAGAACCGTGGTGGGATGGGTTTAGTTGTATGTCATCTGCATAAATGTACATAGGTGGACTGTGGAATGTTTGCACATCGACGGTGTCGTCCTGTACCCTGCTCAAATTTGGGATGGAGCTCTTGCGGTTGGACGACTAAAACGTCAGTCTATAGACTCTGCGCAATAAGGGCAATCAGCGGATTTAGAACTGTCTCAGATGAGGCAGCGTTCGTCATAGCAGGAATGCTACCTGTCGACATTCTATCAGACGAGCTTAAGAGGATATACCTCTTCAGACAGCCGGCACCAGGCCAAACTCATAACGATCTAAGAACGGCCAGCTTCAATAGCAATGTGGCAAGCTAGATGGGAAGTCTCCACAAAAGGAAGATGGACGCTTAGGCTTATTCTCGTTATTGAGAGTTGGACATCAAGACCGACAGGTGACTGTAACTACAACATCTCACAGTTTCTGTCCGCTATCGAAAGTATCTACACGAGTGTGGACATGATAGTTTGCCCAAGTACATCGTATAACTGATGTAGTAGAAAAGGCATTTGAACAAAAGCTAGTTTGTTCAGCCGCATTTCTGGATGTTTCTCAAGCCCTTGACAAAGTTTGGCACGAAGGCCTGAAATATAAACTTAACCGATCCCTACCGGGGAAACTTTTTAGTATTCTAGCGAACTATCTCTCTGATAGACTCTTCCGAGTAAACGACGGAAGTGAATACTCTGTCTTTAAAAATGTTAATGCTGGTGTACCGCAAGGGAGTTCTGTTCTTGGAGTTCTTGGAGTTCTGTTCTTAGCCCTCTGTTCTAGGCACATTTGCTGACGACACCGCCATTTTGGAAACAGCCAAAACGGTAGAAGAGTCTACATCAAAATTACGACATGCACTGGATCAGATACACGAATGGATGAGCTTCTGGCGAATTTTCCCTAACGAAGGCAAATCTGTTCATATCAATTTTACTTACAGGCGCGTTGATAACTTGCCAGACTTTCTAAATCGTGTCCAAATACCTTTCGGTAATGAAGGGATGACTCTTGACGTAAAACTCAAGTGGAAGGAACACGTTAAAAAGAAACGTGCAGAATTTGACATATAATACAAAGATGTGTACTGGCTTATTGGTAAGCACTCCAAGCAAAGTATTGACAACAAATTGCTTGTATGCAGGCAAATCCTAAAACCTGTTTGGACGTATGGCATACAACTTTGGGGTTGTACCAAAGCAAGCAATATGAATATTATACAGACTCTTCAAACTATTGTTAATGCACCATGGTATATCAGAAAGGACGATATCCACGAAGATCTTGAAGTTTTTCCAGTCGAAGTTGAAACCCAGAAAATCGCTTACAAACATAAGCGCCGCCTGGCAGAGCATACAAACTCTGCAGTTTATTCGATCCTTGAGGAAACTAACGTCTTACGCCGACTTCAAAGGACTAAACCCCTTGATCTCGTGCCCTTGATCCGCCCATTGTTGCTGTGTTAGCAGGAACATTCATTGGAGAGTTACCTGTCGAACGTGTCTAAATCAAGAAATACAAACTACTGGATAACTGCTTCACTTAATTGTATTCGAACATAACATTTGAAGAGAGGTGATCTTAGTGAGTAAAAATCTCACACTTCTATGGTCGAACGTTCGCCATAGAGTCTTGTTAAAGATTTCCACCCACACACGGAAAAAAAAAATGATAGTTTGCCGCTGTGCCCACAATGTCCTAATGTTGAAGAGTACGCAGTTTTTAATTGTGGTCGATTTGCACAAAATAGACAGACGGTAATTCTACCAAGTCCCGAAAACATGTTCCCTTTCATGGCAAGATCAGACAATAGTTGGAATGAATGACCTGGCGAACGATCCATAGACAAGGAAAACAATGCATGTTCCAGAATTCAGCCTTATGGTACGCCTTGGTTGACTGTTAAAAGTACAGAAAAACTGTTCGAAGTAGCAAAACCTCTCTGAAATCGGTCAGAGCGAGACGGGATTTTTCAACTTTCTGCAAAGTAGCTTGTGATTCACTTTGTCAAAAGTTTTAGAGAAATGGAGTAGACAAAGGAGTGCGACGCGTCTTTTATCTTCCAGGAAGTTAACGATAGCAGAGGAAGTACAATGGTTGGGGCTGAAACCAGAAGAGATTGATAATAATAATAACAATATGGGTGGCGCTACAGCCCGTAGATGGCCAGGGTCTAGCGTCTCAGCAACAGCTCGTGTTGTGCGTGCTTTTTGTTCCCTCACAAGTGGAAGGCACCTACAGTTTTCTGCCGACTCCAAACGGCCAAGTTTGGGAAGCGTTTTCTAGACAGTTACACTCTTTGCGCGTTGTCAGTGACTCGAAAATAATATTTGGTCTGGGTATAGAACTTAGAGGCGAACTTCGTAGGAGTCGACGCTCAGACTCACAAAGCCACGGAAGCCACTACTGACATTGATACAGTAGGTTGTTTAGACACAGGTGTATAACCACGTAGATTCATCCAAAGTTAATTTGGGACTCAATTGGTACTCAACTTGAAGGCATCGAATTTCGTTTTGCGAACAGAGAACAGCCGATCTCTTACACATAATGCAAAAGTATCGATACTTACTCATATCGAAACAAATGAGTATTTACTTGTTTCAACAACAAAAACTATGTTATGAATATTATGTGGATCACTTTAAGTTTAAATGCGCTTCACGTTCGCACTGACGACGCGACAACGACTAAAAACATCCTGGCATGTTTGTAAAGAGAAGCTACTAATACATAACGTGAACGTGCTGTACCGTGTACACTATAGGAATGCAGACATACAGATAAAGGGCTGATATTTTTGGTTCGTTCGATACCATGCAAGTACTTTCATTCGATACTTACTTGAATCGAATCAGAAAGGTATCGATACTAATTATACTTGAATCGAAATAAATATAGTAAGTACTCAAATACATAGTGCGCGGCATTACCGACGTAGAGTGTCGTGGTGTTCTAAATGCTTCACAGCCAGACACCATTCAGGAGTTATTAAAGAAAATTCGATGGACCATAAGTGTACGTTCTCAACGAAGGCTGGTATCAACCGCAATACCCACGGCGAGAAGTGCAGCTACAAGGGCAACACCGCACGAATTAATGTTTGCCAATACACCAAGAGGAATTGCTTGAGACAAACTTCTGCTAGAACTGGAGCGTAGCGGATACTGCAACCAAGAGGAAATGGATCGTTTGCGTGACGGCGCCCTGCAACGCCTGCAGAAGCAAACGGAACGTTTCGATAAAGCGCACAAACAGCCAGGCACGTACGAAGTGGACGACTTAGTCCTGATTGAACGGGAGCCCACTGCAACAGGTGAGTCAAGAAAACTTGATATAATTTACAGGGGTCCGTACATACGTCCTGAGGGGTCCGTACATACGTCCTGAGGGATCTACCAGGACAGCAGCGGACTCAGAAACGATTTGAGTCGATCGAAAGCGCTGACAAGATGAAGAGGTGGTGTGAGCTGTATGACGAAGAACCCCCCCCCCCCCTCTATAGTGAAGCCATAGAATCCGATGCAGACAGTTCTAATGAAGAGATTTCCGAATAAGCGAAGTCTCGAGGATGAGTCTTAAGCCAGGATGGACGAGCTGTAACGCCCTTTCGAAAGCGCCTCGGCACTTTGTGTGTCATAGACCGCTCATGCCGGTGCCCTTGAAACTCGTACACTCGAAGTTGTGGTTGACCGTTTGATCGGGAGTGTTCGGACAGGAGGCGAACGAGGAGCGAGCAGATGGTGAAGGGCGAGGAATGTTTTTTTTTAGGAAGATTGTGAAATAAAAAGGAGATTACTGAAGTGTCTTGCGGTTTTTCATTTTTTTTGCTCTACAGTATTTACTTGGATTTACAATAACGTCAGTTGAGTACTTTAATATTGTTCAACACTTCTGTTGCTAACCAAGGATAGCAATTGTTTCGAATCTTGGCAGTTAGGGGTACAGATTGATCAAAGAGTTAAACAATTATATTCTGAAAACTCTTGAGCTTCTCATCTATGCATGAACGCGAACTACAAAATTGAAACTGTTTCTCGAGCAGATGGTCGCAGCTGGTAGATAGGAAGTATTAGACATCACATTGATGGCAGACTTCAGCTTAGGCGCAGTCAGTCTGAAATTGGAGAGTTTCCGTTAGAGCATTTTTCGCTAATCACTGTTGGATAGTCCTCGATATCAATTTAACAATTTCAACAAGCACCTATGGTAACCCGCGCTTAGCTAACTGCGAGTCCTTTGGTATGGCAGTTAGTAGTTCGACAGGTGCCACGCCTATCGAATGCCTGGCTTATGCCGAGGCTGTTCACATTGCAGTAGATGCACTCATTAGTTTACTAAGCTGATGATAAGCCACCGATTTCTGGCTCTATCCAGAGATTCGTCTTCTATTTGTGTTCCCTATGGAACTTAGCGGTGTATGTCTAAAAGGTTGCTAGAAATTTCTCTCTTGCAAGACTGCCTGATTTTTCATTTCCTTGGATGTCAATATGTCGCGGTACTCAACGTATGGTCACCGTATTTTCTCCAGTTAAACCGTCCGAAATAAATATAACTTCGAAGTAGTGAAAGATTTGATCTACTATTATCTACTACTATCTTTCTCCGAATTAAGCGCTAGAAATTACACAATAACGGAGGAAGGAAACGAAGGATCATCCTCGCCAATTGCTGTGTCTTTGGTTATGGAAGGCAACTGAGGAATAAAAACTCCCTCGTAGAACCAATATATCCCTGGTGGCTCAGAAGCATGGATATTGGACATTAACGTAAACGGACTAAGAGATTCTTGGTTGCTTCGAGAGGAACATTCTTTGTATTATCTTTGGTCCCGTATGAACTGATGATGTTTGAAGAAGGAGACCGAGCGACGTCGATCGGGCCAAACGAGGGTCTCTCAGGTCTTTCGTCTCAGCTGGCTGATTCATGTAGAGCGAATGGACACCAATTCTCAGGCCAGAAAGTTTTCGACTCCAATCCTGAAGGACAACGCGATGAAGGAAGGCCACGCCTCCAGTGGCGTTCGCAGGTGGAAAGATACCTCAATCAACTGAACGTGCGTAGTTGGAAGCAACTAACAGAAGACCGTAAAAGATGGAGAGGCATGTTGGTGTTGGCTGATGCCCAGGTCCACCCCGGACTGTAGTGCCAACCAAAGTCGAAGCCGTCCGAAATTGCCACAACATTACCAACTTTCTACCAACCGAATGCACCTAAAGACCAATCAAGTTAATAAGCACCACACTCTGCTCTGTGATGCTAAGAGTAGCACAACTGTTCTGAATAAATGGTGACTATGAATGTGAGCCTTCTGCACATCCTCTCATTGCTACTTTGGTCACTGCACACAACACTGTTAGTGGTACAAAAGGGCGGTTCATGCATTTCTTGACTCGATGCCAAGCACTCTGTAACATGGATGTTAAATGAGAGTGACAACTTTGCATATTCGATGTTAATTCGAATGCTGTTGCTTCTTTTTGTGGAGCACATATTTCCACACCATTGCTGCGCTTAGTCTCCACAAATACCTAGTCCAACATGAGATCAATGTTCTTGTTTCGGCATCAATCACTTCTTTTTCTTTGGGTGACTATGCTGTCCTGTTGGAACTTGGGCCTTAGCCAGCCAGCCGGCCGTCGCAACTAGCATGGTCTCTTGTTATTGATTTCCGCCTCCGATTGTGTGCATTTCTCCATAGACGCCATTATACACGCAAGCGGTCGCCATTGCATTTTTTCAGATCCGATATTAAGTCTTTTTTTTGCGAATAAATAAATATACCTTGCGGCATGCAGCGACATGCAGAAAATCTGCGAACATGCTTGTCTTCAAGGTTTCAATTTGAATACTGAGATAATTCAATCAACCACCCACTCAATCACATCCCGCCAACATTCCCCAATGCCGCTACTTTCAGGAAAAAAAAATATTCCAAAGCAGGATTTAATTTATCACATCCTCGAGCGTGGCAGCAAGCCACTGCAGTGACCGAAAACCGCAAGCATTTTAAATCCATCTTCCGAGGCTGCCTCGCCACATCAAAAACCCAGTGTTCGCAGTGTCAACCCACCAGCCACCCTTACCGCCCCCGTGAATTCCAATCTACAAAGGAGTCGCTGAAAATTCTGTGAAATTTCATCACATAACCTAATGGGTTTGCTCCATCGACCAAGGAAGATGCCCGAGGGTTCCCTTCCTCGGATGCTGTACCGTTGCAACCCATTACTAAGACACAGCCGCAGGTTGGCCCCCGTCTCCGAAACATACCTGCTGCTGAAACTACAGCCTCACAGCACGCTGCCATGGTGATTATCGTCATCACTTAAGAATGCCACTCCCAGAAGGAGCCCCGGGCAAAGTAATAGCGTACGGCAACAGAGTCAACATGCATTCCCATAAAGGCTCTCAGGAATGTCATCTGCGTAATGAATTAACTAATGGAACATGCAACTCAAGGTCACTGCCCCCGGAAGGATGTTTCGAAAACAACCGAATAATCGCCTGCCCACACAAACCGACAGTTGTCTGCGGTGCGGCAACCACAGACGGGGCGAGAGGGAGTACAGATCGGTATGGGTTACCATACATCAACGGAAGGACACAGAAACCAATCTTCAATTTGCCCGAAACCAATCGAAGACCATCATCGGAAATAAATTCCAACACAAGTCGGACGACTCGTTGTCGGCGCTAGTCGTTGTGTCCTCTGCCCTTGTTGCTCGATGCCTATGTCTCGCAACGGAGCATTGTTCTTCCGAAGTGCTGCTGCTGGGGAATTTAAATTCACAGAATCTACATGAAAGATGAAAAGGGATGTCGCCCCCGGGGCCGACACCGACGATGGTGTAGGAGACAAGGAGGACATGGACGGGATGTGGAATAGAAAATGTTTGAGCAAAATATTATCTTCGGGCCAATAACTCATCGCAACGACTAGTGCCTGCCCGATCTAACTTGTGGTGTTTTAATAGCTGCCGCTGATGGAAGTCTACCCGCGGAAGAGTGATAAAATCAGAAAATGTGCTCGTCGTCCTGGTGGTGAGAGTCGCATAGACTCGTGTGCAAAACAAGAGTTAGTGCTGTACAGTGTAGTGCGGATGTAATGTAACGGGGGGGATATTTTGTTGAAAAGCTGTTAGCCATGCCTGATGCTCAAGACGTATTCTCGTGTTCCCTTTTATTAACATATTTACTAACCCCATAGGCTAAGGTGAGTAAGCGGTTTTCCAATAGGAAGAATACATTTTGGCAGTTCATGACGGCCATGTTGCTCTATCTGTTAATAAGTTTCCTGGTTTTTGTTTTTTTTAAATACCAAGGACAAATAAGGTACAGCGTCGAACAACACGTGCAGTTGATAAAACTTGGTGTTCTCTTGAGCAATTTCATGGTCTACTTGTCGTCCCTCTCATTCGACTATTCAACGCTCCGACTCTGAAATGGAGGTTGATGACGAAGTAGCTCCGACACAATATAGTTCTAATGAGTACTATACGACCGAAATTAGAGAACAGCGACGTGAATTTGGCTTGTCTGTTTCTATTACTGAACTTTTCAATTGCTTAGTAAAAAAAAACTGTTTACACGATGGGAACTTGTGCATGTAAAGGGTGGTTAAATTTAAAGGGCCGATGTTGAATGTGAACCACACCTAAACGTCAAGTTTTTTCTGCATTTCATTTGACATTTCTCAATTTCAGACTAACTGAATTTAAACCATGGAAAGATACAGAATCGAGCAACGCGTTAAAGTTATTCAGGCTTATTATGAAAATGGGCGCTCAAATCAAAATGTATATCGTGCACTTCGTGATTTTTTCGGTCAATTTAATCGTCCAAATGTGCGTACAATCGAAAAAATCGTGCAAAAATTTGAGCAAACCCTGAGCAAACCCTTGCAGAAAATATTGCTGCTGTTCGCGATAGTGCGGCTGAAAAGCCGTCCACCTCAATTCGTCGCCGTGCCCGACAATTGCACCACTCACGCTCGTCGTTGATGACCATTATACATAAAGACTTGCATATACACGCTTACAAGGTGCAATTGACTCAAGAACTAAAGCCTGTTGACCATTTCAAGCGTCGTCAATGGTCAGAATGGTGGCAAGAAATGGCAACGGTGGATGATCAATTTTCGAAGAAAATCATCTTCAGTGATGAGGCACACTTTCACCTCAGTGGATTCGTCAATAAGCAGAATTGCCACATTTGGGCGAATGATAATCCAAGAGTGATTGTCGAAAAACCAATGCACCCACAAAGAGGGACTGTTTGGTGCGGTTTATGGGCTGGCGGCATCATCGGGCCGTAGTTTTTCCAAAATGAGGCCGGTCAGGCAATTGCTGTGAATGTTGTTCGCTATCGTGAATTGATAAGGAACTTTTTATAGCCCGAATTGGAAGATATGAATGTAGACGATATGTGGTTTCAACAGGACGGTGCCACTTGTCACACAGCTAACGAAAGAATGGCTCTTTTGAGTGCCAAATTCAATGGCCGTGTTATCTCACGTGGTGGCGATGTTAGGGTTGTACATGAATATTATACAGACTTTTCAAAACAAGGTGCTTAGAACTATTGTTAATGCACCAGAGATCTGGCAATTTTACCAGTCCAAGATAAAACCAAGAAAATCGCTTACAAACATAAGCGCCGCCTGGAAGAGCATAAAAACTCTGCAGTTTATTCGATCCTTGAGGAAACTAACGTCTTGCGCCGACTTCAAAGGACTAAACCCCTTGATCTCGGGTGATAGCCTACACCCGCCCATTGTTTCGGTGTTAGCAGAAACATTCACCTGTCAAACGTATCTAAATCAAGAATACAAACTGCTGGATAAGTGCTTCACTTGTTGTAGTCGAATATAACATCTAAAGGGAGGTGCATTTAGTGAGTATAAATCTCACACTTGGGTAAGTCATCTTCTTTTTGCAGATGACTTAGTTATCCTCACATCCTCACAGACGGAACTCCAGCGCGCACTCGATAGGTTTTTGGCCGAATGTGCTGATGCTGGAATGAGGGTTAACGTGGACAAAGCGGAGGTTATGGTCATTTCCAGAACGCCTGTTCAATGCACTCTGCATGTTAGTGGAGTCCCATTGAAGCAGGTGGAGCAGTTTAAGTATCTCGGGGTCTTTTTCACAAGTGATGGAAGGAGTAATGCTGAGCTTTCCTGTAGGATTGGTCAAGCTGGGTCAGTTTTGACACAGCTTGGTAGTTCTGTAATCAGAAAGGCCGAGCTTGGTGTCAAAGCCAAGTTAGCGGTTTTCAACTCAGTATTTGTTCCAACTCTCACCTATGGTCATGAAATTTGGGAAATGACCGATAGAATAAGATCGCGAGTGCAAGCTGCTGAGATGAGATTTCTTCGTGCTGTTGTGGGAATTACTCTCCAGAATAGGGTGAGAAACACGGCAGTGCGTGAGGAACTCAACATTGAGCAGCTGCTTCTTCGAACGGAAAGGGCTATGCTTCGGTGGTTTGGTCACGTGACACGAATTTCCCCATCATCACGACTTCCGAGGCGGGCGTTGAATGCGATTCCATCAGGTAGGCGACCGCTTGGCAGACCTAGGACGAGGTAGTTGGACCAAGTCCACAAACTCGCCGGGTTACGCTTGTTCATAGCTCCTGATGAGTTAGAGTCGATGGCGGAGGGTAGAGTTGCCTGAAATCTCTCGTGCGTGGCTTACCCCCGCAACCCCTTTAGTGGATCATGCGGGTCAGAAGATGATGATGATGATTTTCCAAGAACTCGAAATTTCATGTTTTCAAGTCATTTTTCGCCCTAAAAGTACTAATATGTGAAGTTCTTAAGAAAATTACAAATTTTTTTATTCAGCACCGGAAATTACGAAATAGATGTAAAAATCTGTAGTGGTCTCCAATACAGTACTTAAGTGGTTAAGTGACTGAAATATGTGGTAGATTATTAATCTAACTCTTCCAACAAGGCTCCCTGTCCTAAGGTTCATTTCTGTCACACAGAACCCACAAAGAGTAGCTCGCCTTTGTGTCGCGACTGTGTTTATTTTAAACTCATCTCCGATATGCGCTGACACATTACGAGCTGCGATGACAAGAACGGGCGAACAAAGAATAGTGTTTTGGCTTATGGTGGATGTCATCAGCGTTGAATTATATTCACGTTCCGTTGCCGACTGTGTGCTTGATGCATACATGCTCCAGCAGCTTGCAGCTGGCAATAAATTTGTCTACCATTTCGTTATATATTTTTGCCCCTGCTTTTTTTTTTTTTTTGTTACCATTTTATGTTCAAAAATGAGAAAAGCAAGCTGCACGTTGGTGGGAAAGCAAAAAAAACCGAAACGATATCAACTTCTAGCTAACAAATGATGATGACAAACGGGTGAGCATCTCCCCTTCATGACCCGAAACACATGTAATAGCTGCTGGAGCTTGCATTGTATCCATCCATCCCCCGCACACACATTCGCGCGATTGATGGATGAAATAACAAAGGATTCCTTCCCAATATGTCGCCGGCAGCAACAGTAACAGCAGCAGCAGCTTGGTGCAAGGAACGCCGAACTCCGTGTCTCCGTCGCCCTTCGTCTTCCTTGCCACACCAAGTGACTGTGTGCGATCATGAGCTTGTTTGCCGCCCCCTCCCAAAAAGGGGATACGCGACGGCAATCAACACACATCATGTAGATCCCGTTTATCTTTCGTTTATTGAATTTCGAAAGTCGTTGGTACAGGGCGATGGGGATGCGCTGAGCGATGCGAATGCATACAGTGAAGGGGGCCAAGTTCGTTGTTTCTGACTGGGTGGGGTGGGGAATTAAGTTTAATATTTCTATTAAGTTTTATTTGAACTTGCGAAAGAACTTGTCAAGGTTGCGCTTGTTCTGCGCTGTCCTTGGGAGTTTCAAAGACTTGCGATGATGGGGCTTGGAATTCTGCGGATCCACGACAACTGTGAAGTTAAGACTATACGCGGATTCAGTCGGGGGAGAAGACGGAAGTTCACCACAGTTGCTGGTCAGGCAGTGTATCAGCCGCTGGCTCATTGGAAAATCGTTCAGTTTTAATTCTCCATGCATGACTTTTGAGCACACTTTACATGGATCACTGTCAAAACCATTTTTTTTTGTGGATATGCCCAGTATCATGTTCGTTTGAAGTTATTACGAGACTTTTTGACCAGGGAATGAATAAAACCATGGATATAGCGATGAGCTCACGCAACGATGTATTTACGGAGTCCTGTTTTATTGAGGTTTTTTTGAAATGAAAGGGGAGGCTTATCAGCTTAAAATTCCCTTCTGACAATCAAGGGAAATATGAAACATTTCGATTAATATTTCAAATTGGATGTTTAGATGTTTGCGAAGTCGCAGTTGCTAAACGAGCGATGCGTTTGAGATGAAACTTCGAAGATGTAATCCTCGTGTTCTGGATTCGGACATACGCTACGGAATGGTGTTGTTTAAAAAGTAGAGTTATTCAGCTGAAAATATCTGCACAGCACATCGAATCTTCGAAATGTGAGTCATTTCTTTTAACTTCAATCCAAAAGAAATAATACGCAGGTGCACGAAAAATTCTACACTAAAGAATTTCAGAACATTTATCGGCGATGTAACCGGGCACTGCCTCATTGGAACTCGCGGCTCTAAACTCTTCCCTGAAATGACTTTCACAGAAATTGTAGAGACGAGGAAGGGGAAGAAACTTGTTGATAGGCTCGTCTGCCTGCGATAAGACCAAGCACATAAACTTGGTGTATAATGCAAGAGTGGTGAAACAAGCACCTCTTCACTTGTCGAAGTCTGATCGCTGGAAATTGAAACGCTGGGTTAGTGTCGGATTGAATACTACACTTTATTGATTGATTTCCGTTTCCTTTATACAATAAATTTGCTTACTCTAACATTACAGAATAACTTAATTCTAAAGACAATTATTAACTACTTAAATATCACTTAAACTACGTCGCAATTGCTGTGTCGATATAAACTTCTGGCATACGGAAGCGAACGTAACTGATACATTATATGCATATGTAGGCATACGGTGTATCGGTTGATGTATCGGTGTTTTGGTTGTGACCCAGTTGTGTCGTGTGGCGTCAACAAAACTATTGCACATCTGCAATTGCAGCACTTTCTCCTTCCGAAGAAGAAGTCATCTAGAAGCCTACTACTTCAACACACCTGTCTGAACTAAGCACCATCAGTGTCAGTCATCTACAAAGCTGCTCGACAGGATCTGTTCTATCACCCTATCAGTTTGGTCACATTTGCATCAATACCTATTTTATAACCATTGGTAATGCATTGACTCGTTTGAAAAGTCAGTGAATATAAATAATTTGTCTAAAATAATAATGCTTAATCGGCACACATTTTCGATGAAATTTATGGGGTTGGCCTCTTTCAAGTGAGTGCTGCCAAACGTCAAATGACGCAGCTTGCTCAAAACTCGACCGTAGATCGCGGTGTTGTATTTCAAGTAAACCCAAAAGGAACTGACTTTTCAAACGACACTCGTATGGTTCGTCTCGTATTATAAATTATAAGGTTTGGCTGTTTTTTGGAGCAGTAACTCCAAAATTGCTCCCTTAAAGGACAATCATCATGCGGCGTGTGTGCCAAATGCAGTGTCCAATTATGGCACCAATGAGGGTCCTGAGTACAGATCTGCTTAGTCTGAGCATACAGAGGTGGTTGGTTGTTGTAATTGTGTGTAGCATAAGAAGTTGGTAAGCTGTAACGATCGGCATTAAAGGCAAATGCCTTCTTGGTGTTAGAGAGGAGGTTGTACCATACCTTCTTGGTTCATCCACTTTGCAGTTTTCCAGTATATCACAGTGTCTTCGCAAGCACATGAGGTGTATTTTAGCCATCCGGATAAGTCACAACCGGCATTCAAGGAATGTTTTTGAGTTGAAAATGATATTGTCCAGGCACTCAATTGTGGAATGACTGCCTGAACAGAAGGAATATCACCCTTTAGGATATAACATTGTTTTGGAGACAGGACATCGCCTCTTTTATCGCACTAGTTTCTGCCTGGAAAATGATACATGGTCAGGCAGCTTCAAGGACAGGACAATATTGAGGTCTTTGGAATAGACACCTATGGGTTGTGAGAGACTAAATTTTGTGGTGAAGAGAACAGGTTCCGTTTTTTGTGAGTTAACGCTAAGTCCGCATGTTTTTGTCCATGCTTGCAGCTTATCAAAGGCATTCTGTATTATGTCTCTTAGAGTGAAGGCAATGAGGTGGTAAGAATGTTCTATCCCAAATTCACGCACGCGTTTTATATTTGCAAAAAAAAACCCTAATCTAACCCAACCTAACTTATATGGAAAAAGGTCCCATTTTTGTCTGAGTTAGACTTAGAGTTGAATTTTAAGTACTTTTTTTGTTCTAATTTTTGTAAGTTACTAATCGCGTCGATATTTTGTTTTCTTCAAGTGATTACATATTTACGAGTTTCACTTGGAGCCACTGTGAATATAGTTGTTAACATTTATGTAATTGTAAAAAAAATCCTGCACGTGTTACAGACAATCATGGTTAGCAGAGAAAAAGCGTTGAAGACAACGTTTTCCGTGGACCCCCAAGAATATCAACTGATGAACAATCATGCCACTGAATCGAAGAAGTCAGAGACAATTTTCAATCGTTCTCTTTCAGAAGGAGTTTACTTGATGAATGGAAATAAGCTTTTCAAGTTCCGATAGACGAATCTGCAAACTTTAAGCGATTCCAAAAATTGTTTCAAAGTATGGTGAAGAGAAAGCTAGACTGCTTCATTTATTAAAGAACACATTTCGGATGCTCAACATGGCTTCATATTTGGGCGTTCAACGTCAACAAAACTGGCAATCTATCATCCTTCGTGATAAATGAGAAATAATACAAGCAAGCAACAAGCAATTTGATGCAATCTATACTGGTTCAGTGTTAATTAATAAGCTTGAAAACTATGGATTTCACTCGGAGTTTCTTCGCTGAGTTTAATGTTATCTTATTAATGGCATACTGAGAATAACAATTGGGAATTCCTTATACAAACTAATACAGTGTTACTCAGGGGTTCCGCAGGGAAGTCATTTAGGCCCCTTACTTTTTTTAATCTTCATCTTCTTATTTAGATAATATCTTCGAATGGTGTAATAATAACAGTGTAACTCTTAATTTTCAGAAATGTCATTCAATCTCATTCACTAAATCAGCCTTTCCTACTTTCTAAAGTGTCAAGGACTTAGGAGTACGGCTAAACGAACGCACATATGTATAAATTAAAAAGGGTGGTTAAATTTTAAGGGCCGATGTTGAGTTTGAATAAAACACAAATTATTTAGGAAATTATTAACATTTTTTTTATTATGATAATATTGGTATGATTCAATTATGAATGGAACAAAATATCGCCCAAATGGCCGCCGCGACCTGGGCGGCACACCTACCTCAAAATTTCGATGACGCGATGACGCTGAAGCATAATTGAGGTTCTATGCCGTTAATGTGCCGAATTATCTCATCCTTTAGCTGTTGAATTGTTGCTGGCTTATCGACGTACACCCTTTCTTTCAAATAAACCCAAAAAAAAATCCAACGGTGTCAAATCACATGATCTTGGCGGCCAATTGACATCGCCACCACGTGAGATAACACGGCCATTGAATTTGTCGCGCGAAAGAGCCATTGTTTCGTTAGCTGTGTGACAAGTGCCACCGTCCTGTTGAAACCACATATCGTCCACATTCATATCTTCCAATTCGGGCCATAAAATGTTCCTTATCAATTCACGGTAGCGAAAAACATTCACAGTAACTGCCTGACCGGCCTCATTTTGGAAAAAATACGGCCCGATGATGCCGCCAGCCCATAAACCGCACCAAACAGTCGCTCTTTATGGGTGCATTGGTTTTTCGACAATCACTCTTGGATTATCATTCGCCCAAATGCGGCAATTCTGCTTATTGACGAATTCACTGAGGTGAAAATGTGCCTCATCACTGAAGATGATTTTCTTCGAAAATTGATCATCCACTGTTGCCATTTCTTGCCACCATTCTGACCATTGACGACGCTTGAAATGGTCAAGAGGCTTTAGGTCTTGAGTCAATTGCACCTTGTAAGCGTGTAAATGCAAGTCTTTATGCATAATGTTCATCAACGACGAGCGTGAGAGGTGCAATTGGCACGACGACGAATTGAGGTGGACAGCTTTTCAGCCGCACTATCGCGAACAGCAGCAATATTTTCTGCAGTACGAGCTGTACGAGCATGCACAGGTGTTTTCACATCACCTACAGACCCGGTTTGTCCAAATTTTTGCTCGATTTTTCCGATTGTATGCACATTTGGACGATTAAATTGACCGAAAAAATCACGAAGTGTACGATATGCATTTTGATTTGAACGCCCATTTGCATAATAAGCCTGAATAACTTTAACGCGTTGCTCGATTCTGTATCTTTCCATGGTTCAAATTGAGTTAGTCTGAAATTGAGAAATGTCAAATGAAATGCAGAAAAAACTTGACGTTTAGGTGTGGTTCACATTCAACATCGGCCCTTAAGATTTCTTTCACATTATCTCAAGCCAATTCAGCAGATGGCTTCATGAAGAGTAACTCAAAAGGATTCACTGATCCATATGGTCTGTACGTCTCTTTGGTCCGGTCCTTCTTGAATATACGGTAGTTGTATGGAATCCTAATTTTGTCACATACACTAAGCGCATTGAACAAATCCAAAAAAGATTTACTAAATTTTTTTTTTCTAAAATTCAATAGAATTTTCCTCTAATTATATGGAGAGGTGTCAATTGCTTGGTATAAAATTCCTAAAAACTATGAAGTAATGTTTGTTAGGGATATTTTATCTTGTAGATAATAAAAGAATAAATAAATAAATCCCATAGCACGTTAAAGTTTATTTTGAGTCAGTGCACTACATTGTGGGCGGTATTAGTAGCAGCCAACTTTAGGTTTTTACAAAATCTCACATACTCACATGAAACTCATATCGTTCCCAGCCACACAAAGTATTCGACTGAATCAGCTCCGCGTGTCTTTTGGCATTCTCTAGGCTGAATGCTCCGGAGGCACATAAAGGGCGCTAACCCTAAGCGTATCATTAGAAAAGCAGCACTTCGGCTGATTTTGTTGTCTTATTGCACGCGCTCTCTTGCCCGCAGTCGTTGTCACATCATAATTTACCCAATGACTGTCACAATTCCTCAAGCTATGACTTATCACCTTCAAACCATGCAAATTCACCCCTCTCACCCTTCGGCTAATGTATTTCGAACATCACCCACCTACCACTTGTCAATTCTTGCGCTCCTCAATCGGATCGTTAGCCTCGTTAGAGCTGGCCAGCACGTGAATGACATACCGGGTGCCACAATCCCCCCATATGCAACCCACTAAGCCTACACACTATTTCCGCTTGTGCGACACTCCATTCCGAGGGGCAGAACTACGAGAACGAGCCACATGGCAATCCATCATGATTATCGTGCCGGCAACAAATGACAATCGATATTCGGTACGTATTACCCGCCTTGGGTCGTGATACACCAGGACCGACACACAATCGATGGTGATTTATGCCTTTCGATTTGTCAAAGATAGCGGCGTATCTCCTCTCAGTAACGGCTTCCTTCCGGTCATCATATTAATGACGTGCATATCCCGACTGTCGGGCGTTTTCATATCCCCCCCCCCATCACCCCTCCCACTCATCAGGCATTCGCATTCATTTGTCTCCATTGTGCCCGTGGAAGGTCGCTGTTGCCCACGAGGCATCGGGCAAAGGACCTGATTTGCGGCCATCAACCAATCAGAAATCACAATGACATTCGACGAACTATTCAAATCGGCTTACCCGTCCACAGTCCGTCCGCAGCATCAAAGCGAGGACTTCATTCCGAGTGACAGCATGATTATCGCCCGCCATCTTCCACCGGAGTCCCTCGCAAGATTGAAGTCCTCGATAACGATGTCAAACACATTCCCCACTACTGCTGCCGATGGCCCAGAGGAATGTGCCAAGGCCGATTGGATTGACTTAGAGAATTACTCTGGCCGTCACCCTTCGCCGGCGATACATGCAGCCACGGCTCTGTTGGATTATCGAGGATCAAAGCAATTACTTTGCGGTGTGTTCTCAGAACTGAGCCATTCTCTGGAAAAGGGGCCACCCACCAGCAGTGACTCTAATCCAATTTCGTTCAAATTGTCACTCATCTCGTCCTGTTATCGTTTCATATCTCCGAGCACTCCTTTCACCCCTCACACCCGCCGTTTGTTGTAGCCCCAGTTGAGCTTTCCGAAACATCAACTGTCCATCAGGATGGAATACCCCATCATTCAGTCCACTTGAGATCTGTCGTGTCACGTTGTCCGAACGTCAGCAGGAGCACCTTGCCAGCAGCGCACCGCCCGCCCTCCCACAAGCTGGATTACTAAGTCAATATCTCTATCTGACCGCCCTCTCTGGTCTCCGCATCTGAGCCCTGCTCCCATCCAGCTAGGAACAGACAATACTGCTCAATCTAAATCCCCTAAATCTGTTGCCAGTTGCCTCCATGATGCCCTGCGAGTCTCCGTGTGTATCCGCTTGGCTGCTGTGTGTGTCGTCCTCTCGTTAATGTGACACACTGGCAAACGACATTGTTGCGGGCGGGAGACCCGCAACCCCAGCGCCAACGAAAGAATTAATTTCAAACCGACAGTTGAGAGGAGACTTGTTAAAGTGTTGAATCGATTCGGGGTTCGTGTCGTGCCGATCCGTTTTGCTGCGCAAGGGTGGCGGTGACGATGAAGTCATCGGTGACAGATGTCAAGACATGGTCGGTGGGCGTGGGCCACACCGACGAAGACAGGAAACTGAAATCGATGACGTCGTCATTACATTTTGGTTATCAGCAGCTGAACATGCTCATCGTGGACTTACTTGTGTCTATGTCAACTAATGTCCTTTAACGTCTAGTCCCCTTATCGGCGAAGCAGCAGCATTGGCGCCGACGACGAACGGAGGTGTCGATGCAGAGACAGCGAGGACGGGAAAGAATTTGCGGCGATAAGGTGATGTCATTAGAAGGAAGACACGTCGATTACGTCGCCGAGGGAGAAGTGATTTTCAATAATCACCTGAATCGCTGGTGACGGTGATGACCTTGTGATTGTGGGTGCTGCATGGGTACTCCGATGGCGGACTAAATGATTAAAATGAGAGCCTCCTTCACCTTTGTCGTCCTTGGCTGTTGAATGCTTGTCAGAAAGAATGTATATATCCCGACAAGTCTATCGTTTTGCAGAAAATAATCTCGGGCCGCATTGAGTACAGTCGAATGCTTGCACTTTGTCTTGGGGAGGATAGTTGCGACGCCTGTAAATCAGGCTTGGCTCTGAGCCTGAGGAATAGCTATCTTCCATCAATGACGGTCCTGAGCATCCATCAAGACCAAGTTGTCTTACGTCTGCGATTACTTGGTGTTTGAATCGGAAGCTTGGTCATCATCTCCTTCTCGAACCATGAGGCTTGGACTCGAAGACCCTCTTTGCTGTAGCGTTGGTGTCCATGCGTTTGATGTAGCCGGTTTCGTGCAGTCGGCGGATTTTATACTTCCGGACTACATACACATCATGGTGCAGCTCGTAGAATTCGCGGTTGTGTCTTATCATCTTTCTCGCAGACGGGATGTAGCATTTTTCTTCGGAAGTATCGCAACACTAGAAGGGCGTTGGTTCCTTTTAGAGCTGAGCTGAGCTATAGGTTAGCTTGTTGTGCATAAAATTAGATAGCTTAGTTTCGACAGACACAGACGCAGGCGATGACAGCATTTTCTTCATTGTGATAGGAGGTATTTCTTCTATTGACACCTTCCTCGTACCCGTCATGTCGTTGTGTTGCACAGCCATACTAAAATACTCATAGACCTGAGCACAGATTTTAGCGATATTTGTTAGATCCTTGAAGAGTTAGAGTCTTGGGGAAAATGTCCTCCCAACAGAGACTGAGGCAATGATGCGTATCCTCTTTTCCTTCTTCGTCACCATAGCCTCTGCTTCCAAAGTCATTGGCAAAGCCCATTTTCATTTCATGACACATCAGGTGGTTATGGTCAGTTAATGCTGCAACTACCATCCCGATCATTTTTTTGTCAGGTGATCACGCAGGTGGTTAGAGAGTCCCCCCTTTTATTAGCTTCCTCTATTTTCTTCCATCCATTTTGTTCTTGACATCCGCAAGAGGTGGTTTGATACATACAACTGCCTGGGATGGGTCGGTTTCAGTCCCTTTCCTTACAAGTTCATCCGTTGCCTCATTGCCGGTAAGTAATCGAGTTTTGTGCGCTGAGAACCTGAGAACTGACTGTTCGGGGCAGCCTGAGACCAGCTTGGACTTGATTTCTATTGGTGAAATCGTTTTATTTCCTGCTTTACTGTCAATTAGGATTATTATGATTATTGTTGTTGAGGGTATATTGCGCCGTGACCGTTAGATCAATTGTGCTCCCTCTAGACATCTTTGCTCTCTTAAGAGTTCCCCTCACATCGAGTTTTTTTCAAAGTTGTATTCAGGGTTATGGACTCCGGTTGTACGTAAGTGGAAGAGATTTATTCTAGAGTATTCTCTCTAAGCCAGTTTCTAGTAACTTCAATTCTTTCTCCGGTATCTGGTGCTTGTCCATTTATCTTTGTCTTCTGTGGCCTATTGCCTTATAAAATCCCAGTAAGTGTTCTAGAATTTTTTAATTGCAGACTCCACAGAATCTTCAAAGATCTTCTTCTCATACCCCTGCTTGCCGTAGGTACTCCCTGAGTCTACAATGTCCTCTTAGGAAGTCTGTGAGGATTCAGAGGTTGTCCTTGTTAATTTTGATACATGCCTCGAACTCCTTTTGGTTACACTGCCTGCCCGTTTCCTTCTTTCTAGTTCCCCGAATTCATCTCTGAGGACATGGTCTCCTTGGGTGCAGAATGGTTCTATGCCTGTGAAGGGTTCCGATGCTCCTTTCCTAGCTAAGGCGTCGACCATTTGATTGCCTTCTATCCCCGTATGGCCAGATATCCAGGCGAGTTTTACTCTTTTTCTCCTACTCAGTATTTTGAGCTTCTGTAGGTATTCCCATCCAAGCCCGGATTTGATGATGTAGGGCTCTAGTGCCATGAAAGCGGCTTGATTGTCCGCATCTTTCTATGTCAATTTCGGATTCGAATTACTTTCTCATTTTAGGATGGTAACATCATACTTTTAAACATCAGATGTACTTAAGATGGTCGTGCAAAACCCATTCGCCAACACAAGAGGCACGATCTCCAAAAGTCAGCACAATTGCTGGCAGCACAATTGCTGGCGACATTGACGAGATTGGTCGAACAGAGCGATGGAGGCGGCGAAAATGGATTTAGCAGTGAATGAGGGCAAAACGAAGTATATGTTGTCATCGATAAAGGGCGCACAACATCGACGACTCGGCCAGATCGTCACCACAGGAAGCTATAGCTTCTATGGATGTAGTTGCGGACTTCGTCTACATCAACATCCGAGATGAAACGCAGAATAAGTCTCCAACCACTGTTTCTATGGACCCAGGCGGCAATTGAGTAATGGTAATAAAAGTCCATCTCTCGAAGGATAAAGCTGACCTAATATAAGACCTTGATCATCCTTGTCCTATTCTATGGCGCGGTAGACTCAATCTCAAGAGCAGATGAGTGGTCTACCTTTCAATCTTTGGTCCCGTTCGGGTTGATGGTTTTTGTAGAAGAAGATTCAACAACGAACTGTACACGACATGAGTCTACAGATTCCACTCCTAAGATGGCTAGGCTATGTAGAGCCAGTCAATACTGCACCAGCTCGAAGAATCTTCGACTCCGGACCAGTGGGGCAACGCAAGGCGTAGACAACGCTACGAAACCGAACAGAAAATCGAAACGCAAATTCTACTTCCTTTTACGTGCCGTGTTGTCGTTTCCATCAACTTGATCAGTAATAGGGATCGTTGCTGGTATCCCTCCAAGTTTAGTGAAATCAAGGAGTAATCATGGTGATTTGGACGTCATTTTGCAGCGATGGTGATGTCAATTATACAGTAAATTCGTGGCGGGGAAATTGCCTAACATGTTCATCCACACCAAGGCCAGAAGATGCTGTCCAACACGTTCAACAGCTCGGTTCAATCGTCCAGGCCAATTGAATATATTAGTCGATGTACCTCAACTTTTGTCGAGCCCTACAGCATCCCTCTACAACCCCTCGTAACAAGCTGATAGCCAATCCCGTCATAATTGCATCCACGCTGAACTCACATGAACTCACAATTCAGTGAAATGAAAATAACCTCTTTGAAGTCCGTGCCATCCTGGCCGCATCACATTACAGTCTGGCTGGAGTCCCTTTTAAACGTGCTTTAAAAAAAAGGCCACAAATTTAAAGTCCTCGCCACCGAATGTTGCCGCACACTAAATAAGAGGATCCACGCCACATCGTAACCTATAAAACATGCAAAAGAGGGTTCAAGAAACTAACCTGCTACCGACGGACGGAGAGAAAACACTTTCTTTAGCGCGCCTGCCATGTCCGTATATCAAGCCCCAACGAATTCCACACACATCTTGTGGATTTACTGCGCCGCCAACAAAGGATTACCATATCTTACACACATTTTTCGCCGCTCACATGGATTCATGTGTGGATTTTTCTAAGACCCACCACCAGCGCACTCGGCTCCGCACACATTAGTCCTATTAGATCCAGGCGGCTATTCCACGTTTCTTTCTTCTTCTTTTTTTTTGCCCGCCTGCCTTTAACCCCTTCTCTGGCTCTCGCTCTGCGTGTGTGAAATGTATTCTGCTGGCAAAAAACAAATTCCCTTGAACCGCCCCGGAGGGAGGACGAGCACGAGACCGAGACTCTTGGCGACAAGACAACTTCTACACTTGACAGGGAGGAGGAGGAGGGCTAACCCCGAGCATTCTGTGCACAGTGCAGTGTGTGTGCATCTCCCAGGAATCCCAACAGAGAGTCAGAGACTGTGCTCAACGCGCCTTTTAAACGCTCCAACGATGCAGGAAATCATGTGAAATTTCCTCTGAATTGATTTATATCCTTTTTCACAGCTGTCGTGGGCAGGGTGCTAGGGAGGGAGGTTACATTTTTACAACTATCCCCCCATCCACGTAGCCACCACGGCCACGCTGGCATGGCAATGAGCAGAAGAAACGAAGTCACTTGGAGGAAAAGAAGAATTCAATAAGGACATAAAGGGATATGCACGCCAAACGCTTGCTGGTTCACGTACACACACTCAGATCGTGCCGATAGATTGTCTGATGGCACCTATAGACGTCCACGGAGGGGACCAACCGCGGGAGCTTGCAGGGCACGACGATGACGACGACGACGACGACGGACGACCAAGATGAAGCGTTAAGAAGGCGACAAACCCCTATCGCAGGTACTCCCGTCTGGCGTTTGTGTGCGCTTTTTGCTGCCCGGGTCTCCATAAATCACCTCGAAAGTCCTTATTTTCATTCTTTTTTTTACACCGATTGTCATTCTTTATATATCTCGTTGCGAAAGTATGATATTTTCTGCTCGAAAGATGTGTGTTTTTTTTTATTTATTTTTATGTTTTATTTTCGTTCGTTCTTTATTTGGTTTGCTGCTCTTCCTGCTGCTGTTGGTGCTCCCCGACCGTGTCCTGACTGTCCTGTCCTGTCGTTTGTGTCTTCTATTAGATTTGTGATTTGTTTTTCTCCATTTGTGTATGTCAGATGGCATTCAGGTGAGGACTGAGCCAGCCCTCTGCAACGATGTCCTGACATTCTCTGTCACAAATCCACAACCGAGTGGTGCTGTGTGAGGGGGCTTGTTGCCAGGAGACATACGTACATAAGACCAGTCGAAGCACAACCAATCGATCTCTGCAATTTATGTTTTGTTTTGCTCTGGAAATGTCCTCGTCGTTGTCAACGTCCTTGCCGCTGCCAGGCAGACAGGTACTCACAAAGGTCTTGCCGTTGGTGCTGGTGCTGGTGCCAGTGTACCATAAAAATATTATCACGATTAAATGTCTTTAATGGATGTCAGTCGAGGGTGGGGTTGGGGGTAGATAGCTGCCGTCTTTTATTGCCCCGAACATCCGTTATGTATCTTCATAATTCTCAAGTGTTATCAATCAATTGCCGGCAGAGTGTAGCTGAATGCTGGTTACCATGGCATATTTACGGCAATCGGCTTACGTATGCCCTTGAGGACTTTCGCATGAATCTCGTTGAAGACGATGAATCCTTGTTTTTATGCTACCCTCAGCGAGGGGAGGTACATGACTAATGAACGCCCGAAATACTGTTTTTATTCATTCGACGGAGCTTGAATTTATTTTCAATCTTTAATCCGATTCGGCGCGGCCCTTAAGAATTTATATACAAAAAGAGGCTATCATTTAGCAATGAAATTGACGTAGAATTTTTTTACCAACAACACGCTTGGGTTCCCTTGTAATATGGTTGTCAAAATCGGCAGCATTTCCTCGTGGGCGTGTGAAACGTGGTCTCTGCTTCTGTTAAAGCAACGTTTCGAAGTAACATTTAGACTCATATTCATCTGTAATAAAAGCCTGTGCCATGGCTGCAGCAGGCTGCGAGTTGTTTTAAAATTACTCGAGGATCAGTGGGAGTTGATTGCACGTATGTTTGTGGATGCATATCTCTTAAATGACTGCGGAGGTTTGGACGGAACTTGAAACGCCGATTACTTATGCACTGGACTTAATTCCAAACTTAAGTGGAAGAAGAGCACTGAGGACCGTATTAAGAAGGCGTATGTGTATACCTGCCAACGTACCTTCGGTAAAACGTAGTACCTCAAACGGCGAGTAGGCATCTTGACTCTAGTAAGGTGGAAGGCATTGGATATATTCTCGAACAGCTAACCAAAATCTACGCCCCAGACTCCAAAAAGATCCACATTTTCAGAAATGTCCAGATATTCAGAAAAATGTCCACATACGCCCCAAAGTCTGAAAATGTTCCACATATGCCCAAGATTCTTAAAATGTTCCAAATACACCCCAGAGTCTGAAAATGCTCCAAATACGCCTGAGACTCCAAAAATTTTCCACTTTCTCACCAGAGTCTGAAAATGTTCCACAAACGCCCCTAATTTGAAAATGATCCACATACGCTCCAGAGTCTGAAAATGATCCAAATACGCCCCAGAGTCTGAAAATGCTCCACATACGTCCCAGAGTCTGAAAAATGTTCCACAAACGCCCAGAGTCTGAAAATGTACCACATACGCCATAGGGCCCAAATGTTACACATTCGCCCTGAGTCCGAAAATTCTCCACATTCTCCCCCGAGTCCGAAAATATTCCACATTCGCCCCGGAGTTCGAAAATATTCCACATACGCCCCATATTCAGAAAATGCACATACGTCCCAGAATTCAAAAACCTCACATACACACCAAACGTACCCAAGTGTGTCAAAGATTAAAACCCAACCAAATGCAGTAAAATCTGATTGAAGGGGATTACAGCTTTGCCCCTGCTCGGTGCAGAGGAACTTTCCCCATCAATCCATCGCACACCGCACAGACATCCGCTTCAGCAGTTCTTTTGAGTGATGCAACATTGTCCGGTCCTGCAGTCACACACAGCAAACGCTCCTTGGGTCAGTTACAAGTTGTGGTTGACCCCCCGTTAGGTGTCGTCGGAAGAGACTAACCACGAAAATTCGATGAGAAAGATTGTGTCCCTGTGGCCAGCAGCAGATGACAGACGACAGAAGCACTGAACTGGACATGGTCGTATTAAAACGTGTGTCGTCCCATCATTGCTTCGACCTAGATGGAATCAAAAATCGACTGGCATGCCGAGTACTGCCAACTGCTTGTCATTAGAGAAGTCTAAATTAGATTTGAATTTGCAGTTCGGTTCAATTCATGGACAAATGAATGATCTCTCCTCCGTCCAAGAGAGAGGACCGAATCAATTGCACTACGATGACGTTCATCACTGTGGCATTCCGCTCGCTTAACTCGAATTAATATCGTTTAATGAGCCTCTGAAATGGTCCTTTGAATACACCTTGCACGTGAAAGCATCCCTCCCCACCCCCCTCCACACCGGTCGCATGGTTGGAGCGCATGGTATTCACTGTAATAAATTTCACATTGTCCTCGCACTGGCTGCTGCAAGCCACATCCGCATCACGTATGCTCATGCATGTGGGCTCTGTGAAACGACAAAACCGACGAAGCATGGCCATTAATTATCTTAAAGGCTTTCAATAAATAACCGCGCCCTCAAGCGATTTCATTCATTTTAATTAAAAAACACAAAAATGAAAACAATATTCATTACATTGAAGTTGGAATGCCTCCGTTCAGCACGATGTAATAACTCGCGTGCCAGCAACGTGTATACACGTATACATCACACCCCCTACCGCCAACCCACACACAGAGGGGTGGAGGGGATGGGGAGCAACGAACTGTCGGCACACGTCTATCTCGGGGATATGCGAGTGCGTCTTAAGGCGCTGACTGACAGCCTTTGAAGGTGAAGTGTTGTTTTATGAGAATCTCTTAATTGCAGGATATTTTCCGTTCCACAGCCCCCTTCCTCCGCACTCACTGCACACCGCACACTAGTCGAAGATTCCCACGAACGCGGATGAGAGGCAGGGGAGATGATGTAATGAAAATTTGCCAGGAAGACGGCACAACAGCAGCTCACGAAGAATGAGACTGCGAATGAGATTTAGTTCATTTCACAGGACTCCTCGGCTCGTCCTCGGCCTATCCGTCTATTGTCGGAGATAAGGCGTCAGAGCTCGCATCCCAGCAGATGTGTGTGCGGTTTTGCTGTAACCGGCAGCATCTGTTGTGCGGTGGTTGTGTTTATTAAAATCGTTTTGATTGTTTCGAATAACATATACGCAGTGGCTTTTGTTAATGTAACTTGAACGCAAATTTAATTAATTTGCCTTGACGGCCTCGTGCTGATGCTTCAAGTGGTAGCTGGTTGTGGGGGGGGGTCGGCGTGCGAAGGAGGCGGATTGTGTGAAAGTTAAGAGTAGTTCCATGGACAGGCAGTGTGTGTGTTATGAAATTTTCGGAATGGCTTACGTAAGCCCAAACCAGGTCGGGGATGTGTTTGACAGGTGAAAATGCTCAGCATTATCATGTGTATCTGAGAGTTGATTCACTTTTGTTTACAGTACCGACAGATATTTCAAATATGATGTGTTTTATTACTCGGGCATCGCATGTGCTGCTGCTGATGGCATGTACAAGTGTGGCTATTGGATGGTGTTTAAATTTGCATTCACTCTTCAAATTTAACCTGTTGGAGTTGGTTTATGTGAAGGAGACTGCTTCAAATGTTGTTAGGTATGATCTCACTCATGCATGTTATGTGAATTTGTTCATTGCAGGATGTTTAAATGTGAGCACTTTAACAAGTGTGTTAAAGAGAGCTTAGCTCTTTATTAATATGAGATGCTGGATCTTACTTCCGGCCGGCTTTCTCATGTTAAGGAATCGGACATTCGCCACATACACGGAGACACTTTGTCATTCAGACAAACTGTCACGCAGACACTTGGTCAACCTTAACTCGTGGGAACAATGGCTTGAACATTGGTTGATTTGAAAAGAGATTAGCTCATTATTTAATCCCTAAATGTTCGGAAATGTGAATGTTATGGCTATCGGTCTATCGTCGAGCCTATAGGTGCTCCAGATGTATGCTGATTACTGCCATGCATACGTTCACACAGTACGTAGGGCTAACAAGGTTGCTTTCTTCGCTGGCGGTCCTGGGTATGTCCTGGGCATGCTACTTCGAGTCATCAATACCCAGCTGTATTGGTGCGGTCTGCCGCAGGGGACTCGGATTCCAAGACCCTGTATTGGAGCATTGAGACTCGAAGTGATTCAACAAGTGCAGTCGATAGAGTTTTGTACAGCTCGTAGATCCTGAGGTTGTGTCTTCTCCTATATTCACCTTTCTCGCAGACGGGACTATATATCCGACGTAGAATTTTTCTTCACCAAGAACCAGTTCTGGTGCTTTGCTTATCCTCCAGCTTTCGACTGCATATAGTAGATCTGGCGTTAGTCAAGCTAGTTGTTGACAATTTTCTATGCCCCTCTTATCCTCAAAGTGGTAGTGTATGCGGATGGTATGATGTAAGTTTCCGGCTGTAATCAGTGTGATCATTCGCATTGAGTAAAATAAGTACCCGGCTTGCAAAATGCGGCCTATGTATCAACTCAAGAAAAACAAAACCCAACTTCCCCTATCCCCGTCTTAACGATCCACCGCTCTGGCATAGTAATGGCATAGCTGGTTGGACAGTCTACGGCTCTATGATCAGCGGCGTAGTCGATGCGGGTGAGTTCTCCGAATTCCTGAACATTTCTAAAACCTACAGACTGCGGGGCAATACAAGTGTGCTTCAAGCGGAACTATTTGCAATCCAGCCAGCATGTCGCCAAGTCAAAATACTCAAAAATATCTAGCAGAAGGTTGCCTGACAAGCTGTGCTACATCAAGAAAAATATGGTCTGACTACAACCCAAAACTAGGGATCTCCTTCGGCGAACTCGTTATGATATCGCTAGATTAGTGGTGGTCTGTACGGGACACTGGCCAATTGGAGATCCCGTCAAACTAGGCATGCCACACAACACATTGTCCCATTTCTTTGGGCCTGCCCGCGACTTGCTGGAGCCAGACAAGGATTGGTACACCCCACTTTAACTCACCTGACAAACCATCTCGAAAATCGAACATAAATAAGGTACCAGAGCTATGGCATCAAAACGGCAAATACCTATCAACGCTAGAAAAAATCTTGGAGGCAACAGTAAGCAGAGGTAAACGTCTATGGATTTGACAGGAGGTACGATCGCATGTGGTGTACAGAGTGCAAGTGTTTACGTTCAATCGCCCACACGAACAATTATCTCGTTCGACTTCTCAAGCGCCATCGTTCGTATTTGGCATAATACTGAAGCTCTCATTAACTCGTAAGAGAATAATACAATTAGCTTTCACCTTTTTCTCCATTCGCCTTCCTCACACAAATATGACGACGACTTTGTTGCCTGTCCCTGATATCGTAAAATCAGCAGAATGATTTTTGTAGAGCCTACATAAGTAATATTTGTGTCTCGCTTTCTGAGCTGTGACTTAGTTGTATCACGATTTAAAGCATGAGAAAATTTTATTGAAAGTACGATAAATATTGCGAGTGTGTCAAGAAATGCAGGGCAAAAGCGTGCGCAGTGTGCTTTGACGTTCCCAAATGACGTTTTCCGGTGATGACATTTGTGGATGTTTACTTTAGAGCATGCATCCATTACAGTTTAGAGTAAAACTCAATCACCTCACTGTACTGTACGGTATGAAAAATCGCAAGTTACAGTTCCTGTAAAGGCGTAGTGGGCAATCGACACACATACAATTCAATTTCCCACACGATCAACTTGCGTAGGCTAGGAAAGTTTCTCAAACATCGAACGCACAACACGAGTGGATGTGGCAAAAGCTATGACAACGGGCTAAATCCAAAGCGCAGTTTTGTTTATCTGATTGTATTAGGTGTCGCAGAAATGAAATCTAATTTCCAGACAGAAATTTCTGGCTAAGATCGCTCCCTTCACATAAGTCTCAGTTTATCAAGCACATTCAACTCATCCCTTAATACGCAACACCGCAGAATACTCAACACCAACATCTACGCTGAACAAAACGCAACACCAGCTTACAAATCGTTAACGTGAGCAGTGGGGGTGGTTATTGAAGAGAGTATAGATCGCGAATATCGGTGCGATTCGAGTAAATGAATTCCCATCTGGGAATCGCAACAAAATTGAGGCATTTCTGAAGCGGATGTTGACTGATAATGGAAACTTACCATAATCTCAAGCGAAAAGGAGTAATGGCGGCCTAGTCAGGATTGGCGGCCAGTAGGGTCTTACTGCTCCCCTACGGCAAATCTCTTAATTTGGACCTACACTGTCCCATCTGAATGAAGCAATCGGCCAGAAGAGACTAATGTGAGAGGAATTGCAACAAGACAACACCTAGATAAGACACACCGATAGCGGCTAGAGTTTTGTATGCGACCGACTATGCTTTAAACGGCTATTGCGATTGAGTTGCTACTTTTTTAAAATCACAATCGCAGTTTAAAATCACACTTACGGCTAAGTTGCTATTTTTTCACAGTCACAATCATGGACTGAAATCATACATACGCCTTAGTTGCTCTTTTTTCACAACCCTATCCGTATATTCACACAAATACATCAAAAGGTCCTTGGGTAGCTTGTGAAGCATAATTCCCAGCCCCGCTGTGTAACTACTGATGACAAGAGTAGCTCCTAACTCTGCTCGTCTGTGGATTTTAGTACGATTTCTTAGACGTACAGCAGACAAGACTCTATTATTGACCAAAGCATCTCAATCTGTGGAACTTAATTAATAGAAATGATTCTCAAATTCTCGATTAAAGGTTTCATAGAATAATTTACTTCTACAACTCGAGTGTTACAATGGAGCGATAGTTTTAAGTGCATTTCCAGCCCACGCAGCTCGAAAAGGAGACGGTGATGACATCTACACCCACAAGCTTATTTTAGGCACCCATCTCCTGACGAACATCATCATCACCACCTCAATCTTTTAGTTATCGACCGTCATCAGAGGCAGGGCGAAATAATGAAAGGCTCTTCGAAGGTCTCCAGACGACTCTCAATGAAAATAGTTCATAAAAACTATTCAAAACATTTTTATTTCCCTTGTGGCATTGCCCTGCTGCGCAACACATGCCAAGAGGCCTCGTGAAAATTACGCCTCGCAATCAGCAAAGAACCCAGTCAAAACAACACGTCATCGAAATCAATTACTTTCCCTAACTCCGAAGCACCCGATCCAATCGATTATCGTCGGCACGTACGCACGCTGCGTACGTTCGATTGGGAATTCATTGCCAAACTTTGCCCGCACACACTGGCGAATAATTTATCCGTCTGTCAGCGGGCCAAATCCCATTTCAGACCCACTAACGCAATAATTACTAGCCCCGTCGGATATTTATTTGAGCGAGAGCACTATCCCGAATAAATCATAACCATGTTTGCCATATACAATGGATTACCATAATAGTGTCCTGCCCCAGGAGGAAATGCATTCTTGCTCGCCCCCAGCTCCACCGCTACACAGTTTCGTGCTTGTAATTGCATGCAATAGGGTCGATCCCGCCGCCCCCGCACCACCTCCAGCGCACCATCCAAGCCCATCCATGGCAGACACATCTAAATTTCACCATTAACCACTACACTGCACTTACTGTTTGAGAGATCAAAGCCTGCAGCACGCCCCGAGTGCAACATTATCCACAATGAAATGGGTCAGAGCAACATCCGCTCCGTTCCGTTCCGCTCCGCGGCGACTGCACGATGCGCGCGAGACGAGATGCGATTCCCACGAACAAAACATGCAGGAAGAAATATCCTCCCTTTTGCAGCAACAAGAACCATAACGAGTTGCACGAATTTCTTAATGAATGTGTTAATAGTGGGGCAACATTAGAATACTAATGAGTTGACTCGTTTACATCTGCAGACGCACAGAGTGGGACATCTCCGCTGTGGCTTGTGCACATCTGTGCCGGCGACTGGTGCTGGCGGATGCAGGGGCGATTTCTTGGGTCGCTTTTTGCTTCTTTCCCTTCGAGCTTCCTTATTCCTCATTTAGCTTCAGCTTCACGTTCACCTCAGATGTAATTAAATGCGTTTTTGTTTTTTTTTTTTATTTTCTGACATTTTTTCCTCCTGTTGTCCGGATAAGGACCATGTTTAGTCGGGTAGTGTAGTTTCGAAAATACCCTCAGGAGGGTGTATCTTTGTTCATTGCAATTGAAAGCGATAAAGTGCAAATGACGCAAACGAAAATGAATGGGTGGGGGGACGGGGACGAAATGACGAAGTACCACAAGGTTGTGTGCATAGTACCTCAGCTTTTTGCAATTATTCTCACAAAGTTGTGATTAGATAAGCAGACTGAATGGAATGAGGATTCACTTTGAGTGTGTTTTGTAATTTGAATTCGTATCCAGGTCTTGTCATTGTTTATGGTCCTGCAAAGTTTTCTTCTAAACTTCAACCGGGTTGCGAAATATATTCCACACAAGAATTTAATTAGAAAAGGACCGCATTTATTGTAAATTCATAAAATTATGGCAAAGACAGGGCGGTGTTCTAGTTTTGACTGCCTGTCAGTTGACTGTCACTTGTCATTTGACAGTTGCAAGGAGATGCCAATAACAATTTGTTTTGATGCAACTAACGTCGCCGCAAAAACGTGTACAAATTACTTAAAACATTTTATTTTGATCCAATTCAGGGGACGAAAATACGTGACGCCGTACATTTCGATTTGATTGACTTTGTTAATAAAAAGAGTAGGGTGACCAACAACGCTCAATTCATAGTCCAAAGCCCCCTACATCGACATAGAGTATGTGGCCTTCTATGCCGGATAATTATTGTTCAGTTATGATTACGTGGACGTGACCTTTTCGACGTACATGTGATGAGCAGGTCAGCCATTGAGCGTGCAGTGAATTATTATGACAATTTGAATACTGTGTGGACTAATGCTACGTTTGGGAGATAACACAGACTCTCACACAGAAACTCAAGTCTACTGGATTCTACTTTGTTTTCAGCTGTTCTAGGAGGATTACCTCAAGGGTCAAGGGCGTCCGGGTATTCTTATCATTTAACGAGGATGTCTCTGGTGGTATGAACTTTAAAGCTGCTCGCTTGCAATCGCAGGATGATAACGACGAATATTCGAATCGAGTCCCCCTTCAGATCTCACAAAGTTCTATGCCAAAATCATCAAATGCAGAAGACCAGTGACAAGCCATCAGAAAAATCGGAAAAAGGCCCCAAGTGATGTGCTGGGAATACTGAATAAAGTGCTGGTTCAATAACAAATGACGGCCAAGCAGGATGCACCAAGAGGCGCTGCAGAGAAGGACGAGGGCTGGTCATTAGCTCATTGAGCAGGAAAGAAGGGAAGAACATCGGTAAAGATGGAGCATGATAAAAAACGAGGACATCGAAAAATGTAGGAAATATGGCAGTAATGACATTCGAAAACACTGCCAACAGGTGAGAAGAACATGACAAGTTCATAAAAGCCAAACCGAAGCAGAAGCAAGAAAGGTGGTGAGAATATCGAAAGATGTCTTCTGCAGACTGTACAACGACGATGACGACCAATAACCAAAACATAGGTGATGACGACATAGAATAACGCCAAGTCTCGGTATAGTTACGACAGAAATCGACAAAATAATGTCCAATCGGGATACTAGTCGAACTTTTCAAACCAGCTTACACCACCTCTCATCTGGTGGATCTGGTCAGAGTAGAGTATACCCAGCGGATGGAATCTTAGAATCATTTGCTTGCTCCTAAAGGAAGGACACCCTTCGAAGTCTGCCAACTACAAATGAAGAATTCCCCTAAACATTACACATTAGAACTTCTCATCCGTTCCTTACAAACCTTCGATAACATCTTACACTGACAAAATGTAAGTGAGGTTTGAGGTGGGACCGATACTCACAGTTCATCGATTTTAAGGACGCGTATGACAGGATTTATAGAGACAAAGTATACAGTGCATTGTCTAGTATTGGCATGCGGAACTCGTCGCCCTAAACTATGCACAACGCCCATTTTTGAATGTCGGTAAAGACTTCACCAAGACCATCAATGTCAAAAAAGACTTAGAAAAGCAACGCATTTAAATTATACTGTATTGAGTACAATAACAAGAGGCAACACCAACAACTGCAACACAACACAACACCAGTGCCGGCATTTATCAACTAGAACGGCCCTGAATCGTGTATGGGAGTTTGTATTTACCCCTCGTTACATGGCGACAGTGTGTTCTAGAATCCAATTTGGACATTACCTATAAGCGAGCGAATACATGCAAGTTCAGTTTCATAAAAGCATTCGGACAGTTCAGTAAATGCGTTGATAGAGATCGCCTAAAAGACGACAGTGTTATTATACGAGTCAGCAGTAAAGTGGTGAATAAAATCTGAATGAAGTTGTGGGAGGAACTAGTATTTGAAAAGTGCAACGAACATTTGAAGTTCAGCGATTTATTTTGTTACTATGTGAAAAAGGACAATAATATCATTTTCCCAAAAAATGTGCGTAACTCAGATATCAGCACTAGAAGCACGATCTTCCCCAGGTCGGTGCCATTGCACGCATATGCCGTTGCCAAGGGCGAAGAGATTCTTGTTCCACATGCAGTAAGGGTGTTTGGAGGTGGAGACTAAACGACGATCATGTCTCTCCTCTCACATGGCTAGAGCAAATGGACATCAACGCACTGGCCTGCAATTTCTTCAATTAAATCCAACCTCGAGGAACACATGAAAAGGAAGACCTCATGCCCAGCTAAAAGGGGACCTCAGTCACTTGGACTTATGAAACTACAGGCACTTTGCACAAGAGCCGTTTGAAAATGCATGGTTCATGATGATCAGGCTTCCTCCGGCCAGTAGCGCATCCATGGAAGAAAATGAGGCACCTCAAGGCCCCGTTCTGTCTCCGACACTCTTTCTCATTGTTGTACATTTGCTCGCACTTGCTACTTTTAATCCAATTCGGTCCTTAACTTTTCACAGTATTCTTAGCTTTTTAGGTTCCTTTCCAAGGCTGGAATAAACCACAAGACTCACTATTTCCGACGCACTACTTTCCACAGCCATTGATCACAGATGAGAACAGGTAACTTTTCTTTTCTGCTCCCTCTACACCTTCGGCCGGTCCTGTGTCCTGACTTTGGAGACTTAAATGCTTCCTAGGACCTTAGGAGTAAGTGAATCCATAATTTTTTTTCGTAGGTATCCTTCTGATACGGAAATCTAAAAATGTTTGATCTTGTGTAGCAGAACATCTAGGTTGTCTCTAATCTAGACAGTACACAATGACCACGATCGATGCGATTGAAATTTCACTGTTCGGTATATGGAATCAGAACACCTTCTTTCAGAGTCACTTCAATAGATATACAAGACGAGGCAGTGCAACATCATACAGAAGTCGTTCATTTTTCTTCTTTTGCGTCGAGCTAAGGTCCGGGGGAGACCTCAGCATTAACCAATAAGCTTCTTCATCTGCCACTATCTTTGACTAGATGGATGTAGTCATGGACACCAACATGGTTGAGGTCCTTCTCCCCTTGAGTGCGGCACCTTAGACGCAGTCATCCTCTTCAACTTTGTACCAGAGACTGCTGCTGTTGCTGCCTTTGCAACTGTTGTTAGACTTGCAGATGTCTGAGTTCGCAACATATTCACTTGATTTCCTGTGAAATTCTGATGATTGCATGCCGTACTCTTCGAACTGGAGTTCAGTTGTCCATGTCCCATCCGCCTGGGCTCATGTCGCCTGACTAGACAACTGCATTGCCTCCCAGGCTCGAAATCGGAGAGAGTTGGCTGGATTCATGCTGCTGTACAGCCCGCACAACGTTCAAAGAATGTCCACAGATGTGGACTCCTTCATCTTTCTTTGATATCTGCTCACCTCTGCGAAGAAAAAAAACGTGTATTTCGAATGCAGTCTGAAAGTGAATGCACTTACACGACACATGTCACCCTCATGATACCATCTAAGACCCATTCAAGGCTGATTCAGCTCTGGACACACAGGAACCTGCTTGAGCCATTCGGTCGCAATAGACATCAAATTGAAACCTGAAGCCACTAACACCAGTTGGCAATGCAAGCCACTATAAGCGTGCCTCCATGACAAGAAAATCTTAATTTCCCGAATGGAGTGCAGTCCGAAACAGAAGGACAAACTTCGCCCACTCCGTATATCAAATTATTGCGAAACAAACATCCTCTTCCACTTCAGGACATACATAAGTCCACCTCTCAGTGTGTGCGCCCCGCTGTGTCACAAATCGAAACGACACCACCCCTTGAGCACGCATTCCTTCCGAGCACAAAGTGAGCCGCAAAAACTTCACCCAAACGACACTTCCGAAAATTTCAACACAAAAACTTTCAACACTCGACCCCATCGGGGGGCTAGACCGCATCAAGTCCATGACCATTGCCGGGCTTAGTTACCACAAAAAAGGGATTTTCCATCAGCTTATCTCGGAATCAATTTTTTTGCCCAAGAATCCACAAACCACTTTCGAAAGTAATTCCCCAAAAAGGTGAACCGTTCAGTCATCGAGAGTCTGCGTCCCACGTCGCGTCGCACCGCTGCCGCCGGTGTCAAGAAAATAAAAACAATTGCGATTCGATAGCTTTTGAACTTTTCCGCTTCGCACTCGTATCGACCCGCAGCGCCGGCGGCAGCGCTACTCCGATGAGAGAGGGAAACTTCGCGTCACACCGCTCAGCTACCAATTTTCAATTCGCACGGAACTTGGGGAGTTGCACGGAAGCGATGAAAGAAAGAAACACACCAAACAAATATCACAAAACAATTCCTCATCACACGCCAGGGTGACTCCTGAAAACTCAATCTACTGCTGTGCCAAAAGGAAACACACAGCTCCCTGTCGCAATTTGTGAGAGAGACACAGGAAGCGGGGGATCTGTTCACGAAACTTGTTTACACGACTTTTAAGCAGCCCGACGAGACGTGGGGGCGGGCGGCATCGTGCCGCTCCTCGATAACCCCAATATCACCACGACCAGTGCTTTGAGAAGCAGCAGGGAACACCAGGATGTGCTAGTCGATCTGGGTGGATGGAAGATGTTTATCGCTCATTTCCAGCCCTAAAGGGGTGAAATAAAGGAAATTGCGAGTTGTGATGAAAGGACTGTTTCTGTTTCGGCGGAAGGGGGCTGTTCCTGGTGCGTCGCGTTGGAGACGTGTGGCAAACATTTATGTGTCTGCTCGGGCTTCGAGTGATATTATATTTCAAACAACATGCATTTTCTTCGGAGACAGTTCCTAGTCGAACCTTGCACAACATTCTACAGCAATACAAGGTTTGTTTGGCTGTTGAATCAATCGAGGAGCAATGTCAGTTGGCGTATCCTGTTCCAGGAAAGGAGGCGACGAGGGCAATGCGAAACGATAACAAATTGCTTTTATGTTGGCGAACAGTCAGCTTCATTTCACAATGGTAAGGCTAGGAATATTCGCACCCAAAGGGATACTGCACGCGCATCGATTTCACGCGTTCGAAAGTGTTGCCTTCGCAGTGCTGGCCGGAGGCGGTACATCGTGTAACTAGTCATTATTTTCTCTGTGATCTTAGTTGTCCCCTAAATCATCAAATTCTTCCTCTTTTGAATTAGTCGTCACCTCTGCTCCTTCTTCCACTGCCACTGTCAAGCCTTTGCTCGGATCAGGTGTCAATTACTTGGTGGTGATGAGGTGAGAGCTGATGATTTAGTCTCCCCATCACAGAAGCGCCTGCTGGTATTCTTCCGTAAGCCTTCCGGTAACTCCTGGTAAGTAACTTAGCTTCAAAAGATCCACTTCCAACAACCATTATTTAAGACACAAACCATAACCCCAAACGAATTCTACACCTACTAAGAGTATGCAACGTACATCTTCTCAAAATGAAGGCAAATAAAATAGTGTCGGTTTTCGTAACATATGAACTCTCGCTAATTCGATTTACCCACAGGGGCGAGTAAAGAAGTTTCACTTAAAAACACTGACTCTTACTCATCAGGAGTTATGCACAAGTGCAACCGTGGTAATTGGGACATTCGAGTAATCGAACCATAGCCTATTCTGCGTCCTTTCCACGCTGCAACAGCCAGGCTCAAACGTATGTCTATTCTAAATCTTCAATGGAGATGTAAGTGCTTTTGATGTTTGGTATACTCCCAGGCCTTATGCAGTACCATTCATCGTCGATTGCATTTTCGCACTGTTCATCCCCCATCCTGGACTCGACCATAGGTCTAGAACGCGCCTCCAACACCACCTAGCGTAGATTTTTCCGGGGAGACTTAAAAGAGTTATTCCTCTGTAGTTGGATCAATCTCGTTTGCCCGCCTTTTTGAAAATAGGGTCAATCAATCCAGTTCGTGTATCTTACCGCGTTTTCAGTTACGAGAGAGTCATAAAACTTCCACTTTACCCATCGCCTTAAGAATTTCTGGCCGGATTTTATCCACATCGGCGGAAATTTTAGCGATTCAGGTTTTTCGCAGATCTATAGTCGCCCTCCAACTTCTCGCCGATCTTCTTCCAGGACTGCTCTCTAGCTGCTCGCACAGCCAATTTGCAAGTTCCACATTTGCACCGGTCATGAGAAACAGAGTCTCCCAAGAGAAATTAGTCTCTGTCGGTCTTCTTCTTCTCTCTAATGGATTCTATAATTAGGGCTCTTTCACCACGAGTCGCCACTCCAAGCCCCCGTAATTGTCCTACGGTGAGGACTATTCACTATTTGCAGTGTGGTGGATACACCAAACAAAATTGTAGAATTTGGAACGACATTAATCCACATGAGATCCAAGGACGTCCAATGCATCCTAAACAAGTCTCTGCTTGGCTTTGATTTTGTGCTGACGGCGACATCGGTCCATATTTCTTTCAGAACGAAGTTCGCCAAGCCATTACCGTCAACGGCGAACACTATAGGTCGATGATTACTCAACTTTTTTGGCCTGAATTGGACGATATGGAGACCAACGACATGTGGGTTCAACAGTGAACGATGCACAGTTTTATAAAAGCGGACAAAATACCAAAAATTAAATTCGTTTGAAGTTGTTATATTTGAGATTTAGATATATAAATGTTCTATTTTTTCCCAAATTGACGTCAAGGAATATGCTCTAAAGTTACAATTTTTTGATGCATTTTCTTGCAACAACTTTTTTATAACTGTTTCTTAAAACTTTATTTTTTTAATAAAGAAAATGTTATTTACGCCTCAAAGTTGCTAGACGAATTTTCAAAACAATTCCTTGTTATGAACTGGAACGCTAAACAGACTAAACCTTGGAACTTTACACAAAGTAAAGCTGTTATGGTTCACCTGAGCAAAGCGATTATATGCAGAAATTTTCGATTGGCAACCAAGAAGCATCGGTTTCTCGTCTTTTCATGACATCGATTGTTCCTTTGAAAGTGATGTCAACATTGTTATACCCTTGGTATCACATACCCGCAACAATTCGCAGAATTTTATTGCGCGGTGCAGAAATTATTGAAAGCGCATCCATGTCAGTTGGATCACTTTCAGAAGAGGCCCAGAAAAGCAGCAATAAGGACTTCAAGTACTGTAGGACCCACCACTCTTGAATTAGGATATTTTCACATGATCCGACCCATTTCGAGTCGACTCCGCTTATTTGCAATACAAAAAATGCAGACAATTTGTTGCCGTGTTAAGACTTGAACCAAAGAGAAACATCTTTCTTTGATTGAAGAAGCTCTTGGATTATAAAAATAATAAATTCAAGGGCCGATGTTGAATGTGAACCAACCTAAACGTCAAGTTTTTTCTGCATTTCATTTGACATTTCTCAATTTCAGACTAACTGAATTTAAACCATGGAAAGATACACAATCGAGCAACGCGCTAATGTTATTCAGGCTTATTATGAAAATGGGCGTTCAAATCAAAATGCATATCGTGCACTTCGTGACGGTCAAATCTTCCTTCAATTCTTGCGCACTTCCGACAAAGAAAGTATCGATTGGGACTTCGAGATTCAGAATCTTCAATGGGCGATTAACAGACAATGCAATGCAATAACTGGGTTTAGTCACATGGATCTCGTGTTTGACTTAAAGCTGAAGGATGTTATCACAAATCAATTCGTCCAAGCTGTACATGACGTCGACAAAGATCAACCAATACCATCAAAAAGAGAGTTTGCTGCAGATAGAATTCGCAAGGAACGGGAAAGGTTGAAAGTACGATTCGACCATAATCATAAGCTTCCATCGACGTATCATGAAGGACAGTTGGTTCTTGTAGAGAGTGTGCCCAAACCAACTGGGGAATCGCAAAAACTTGAAGCGCGTTACAAAGGTCCATACATCGTAAAGCGATATCTTCGTTTCGATCGATATGTGTTGGAAGAGATCAACTCTTCACGCAAGCGTCGCAAATTCACGACCATCATGACCACCGACAAAATCCGGCCTTGGTGTTCACAGAAGACGACTCAATGGAGCCGAGGACGTCTCCAATGTCATGTCTGGCCGAGCTGTCAATCGACGAATATCCCCTAGAGCTTCGAAACGTTAATTCGTGGACCTCCCTGGAAAAAGCGCTCTAAATAAGTGTACTAAAAACGATATTTGAACTAAAAAGTGAGAACGGTCTTTCAATTCGCACGCATAACGCCATCGTAACAAGTGGATGATCAATTTTCGAAGAAAATCATCTTCAGTGATGAGGCACATTTTCACCTCAGTGGATTCGTCAATAAGCAGAATTGCCGCATTTGGGCGAATGATAATCCGAGAGTGATTGTCGGAAAACCAATGCACCCACAAAGAGCGACTGTTTGGTGCGGTTTATGGGCTGGCGGCATCATCGGGCCGTATTTTTTCCAAAAGGTCAGGCAGTTACTGTGAATGGTGTTCGCTATCGTGAAATGATAACGAACTTTTTATGACCCGAATTGGAAGATATGAATGTGGACGATATGTGGTTTCAACAGGACGGTGCCACTTGCCACACAGCTAACGAAACAATGGCTCTTTTGCGCGACAAATTCATTGGCCGTGTTATCTCACGTGGTGGCGATGTCAATTGGCCGCCAAGATCATGTGATTTGACACCGTCGATTAGCCAGCAACAATGCAAGAGCTAAAGGATGAGATAATTCGGCACATTAACGGCATAGGACCTCAATTATGCTTCAGCGTCATCGAAAATTTGGACCATCGGATGGAGGTGTGCAGCCGATGTCGCGGGGCCATTTGGCCGATATTTTGTTCCATACATAATTGAACCACACCAATATTATCATAATAAAAAGAAATGACGGTAATATCCTAAATAATTTGTGCTTTATTCAAAATCAACATCGGCCCTTAAAAATTAACCACCCGTTATAATATGGCTGGCGCTACAGTCCGTAGAGGGCCATGGCCTAGTTAATTAATTACCACTAGTGTTGTGCGTGCGATTACACTTTGAGCATCGTCAGTGACTCGAAAGATGTGGGCCGTGAAAGTTATTTTGTTCTCGTACACAAATTGGATTAACTAAGTAATTTATTGTGTATTCCTATTTATTATTTCCTATATTGTATGAATGTATTTAATTATGTCATATACCAATATATCCTACAATTCAGAAAAATGTCAATAACTTGCCTTTCTTTGTCTATTTTTCACCAGAATTTGTCTTATAGATCAGATCAGATTTTACATCCTTCCGCTCTCCCATCCAAATGGAACTACTGTGCGACGCAACGTGCACCACAACTTACGCATGTTGGTAATTCTGAACGACCGATTCGAGGGTATGGTCATCTGAAGTGGAGGTGATGTGAATCGGCCACCAAGATCGTCCGATTTGACCCCGTTTTACCTTTTCTTGTGAAGTTTCCTGAAGTCGCATCGACCTACAGCGGCCCTTAAAGCCAATATAACCCATAACATCGATCAAACCAAGCCTGATTTATGCGCCAGAGATATGGACAATTTGACAATTCGGATGCACTCCACCCAGACAACAAAATGGTATCGAAAGGCATTCCAATCGAATAAATGTTACGATCAATAAAGACGGAATCAATTTTGACTCCAATTATTCGTGTCCTCACTTATGACTCTTCAGCCTTGCATTTCCTGAGTAGACCTTGGCATCGTATGGCGAAATCTCTCAACAATTGTAGCAAATTTGTTAAGAAGAAAATATGGCTGTACCATATTCAAATACTGCCGTATGACAGTCGGGAAAACAGATAAATAAATATTGTACAATATACGAGGGGCGTATATTCTCGGTATCGGGGTGAAGCTGTGGTTGTATATATAAATTGACTTATTTATCAAGTAATACTATTATTTTAGTGCATTCATGTAAAAATTCATATAAATGTGATTATTAATTCGCATCGCGCTGTTATTAAATTTCTCACTAAGCAAGGAAAAAGTCAAAAAACTATTCATGAAGAGATGCTGGCTGTTTACCAGACTTCCGCACCTTCATTATCAACTGTGCAAAAGTGGTCAAGTGAGTTCATGAGAGGCAGAGAGAGCATTGAAGACGACCCCCGCTCCGGCGCCCCGGCTACTGCTTGTACGGGAGAAAGCATCAAAGAAGTCGAAAAACTTGTTCTTGAGGATGCCCGAATAAAGGTGAAAATGATGGCAGAGATCACCAAGCTTTCAATTGGTACCATTCACATCATTCTTCATGACCATCTTAACCTTTCAAAGGTCAGTGCAAGGTGGGTGCCACGAATACCCACAGCGCCTCAGAAAAAAGTGAGAATCGCATGCTGTAGAGAGCTTTTGGAGATGTGTAGTGAGAACGCGGACGGTGTTATGGATCGAATTGTTACTGATGACGAAACATGGGTCCACCACTATGACCCTGAAAGCAAACAAGAGTCCACGCAGTGGCATAAAAAAGGAACAGACCCCCCGAAGAAGTTCAAAGTCACTCCGTCTGCCGGGAAGATCATGGCCACAGCTTTTTTGGGACTCAAAGGGAATCTTGCTCATTGAGCACAAAAAAATAGGTGAAACCATCAACGCCACATCCTACGCTTCCACTTTGCATAATTTGCGGGAGAAAATTAAAAAGAAAGGACGAGGTAAACTCGCAGCGGGTGTGTTGCTTCTTCATGACAACGCTCCGGTTCACACGGCGCTATTTTCCAAGGCTGCTGCGCGAGATTGTGATTTCGAAGAAATCCAACACCCACCCTATAGTCCAGACCTTGTCCCTAGTGATTATTTCCTGTTTCCGGATTTGAAAAAATGTCTTCGTGGAAAAAGATTTTCGGATGATGAAGAACTCAAGTCGGCAATAAATGGGTATTTTGCAGAGAAAGAGACAATTTATTTTTTTGAGGGTTTAAAAAAGCTTATCTGAAGATGTAACAAATGCATTGATGTTAGGAGAGATTGTATTGAAAAATAAAAACAATTTAAATTGAATTCGCATTTTCCTTCATATCGATACCGAGAATATATTGAACACCCCTCGTAGGTGCAAGCACACAACCTTGTGGGACACCAGAAATGGTCTCCCCAGTGCAGTATTTCCCACTGACAACAATCTACAGATCGAAATTGTTCAGAATCCTTCGTCATCTTTGTGGAAAATCTCAAATTCATCATGACACACCCGGCTTTCTGACATCAGCCACCCAAAGACATCAGCCCATTAACTGAATGCCAAGCGCCCCCGGGCATGATTATTAAATCCATCCGCTGACACACATCCCCCAACAGGTACTGTCATATTCTTCAATCGAATTAAGTGCGTCCTTGTGAGCAAAGTCATATCCATTTCCATTCCAAGACATGTCGGCTTGCACTTGCGTTCATTAAAAACCATACCAGCATGTCAGTGTCACGGAGCAGAGCTCATCTCTGCCAGCATCTCTGACACAGATCCTTCAGAGGCGCCACCAATAAATTTATTGCAACTTTTCTAATTCACTTAAACTGCGGGGGGAAAGGACGAACTTTTCTCGGATGAATTAATTTTACATGAAAATCCATTCTTTGCTGCGTCCTCTTTTTGTTTGTTTCTCAGAATTCGCCTTCCTCGGAGATGCCTGCATCCGTTCGTCGCAACCCACACCGTTGACAACAATGACGACGACAGCGGCCCCCATTCCAATTAGAGATGAATGCTGAGTGTGTACGGATTCACTCACTCCGGCCCTGTTGTGCGTTTGTTACTGCAGGAGTCTGCACTCAGTCGCCCGCAAACAAACGGCGCGGCGTCGGGAAGTTCTCGCACTCGCTCTTGGTGGAGGAGGAAGAACACGTCGAGACCGAGATGTAGTCGTGTAGTGTTTACTTGGCACCGTGAGAGTCCTGCTTGCATATGCTACTTAGATTCTGCATAGTCAAGCAGGACGAAATAGTTTCAGGACGAAGACAGGAAGACAGCACTGCACTGTGCCAGCCAGGTCTGGGTTCGTTGACACGCTGAACATAACTCAATGCAGCTCCAGCAGCCGAACGTACATAATTGAATTATTTAATCTTCGTCGCAAGTTTAAGTTGAAAGATTTTTGTCTGCGACTGTTGAGTGTTATCCTTTCATTCCTCTCACTCTCTCTCTCACTCTCACTCTGTCTAATTTCCTTGGCCTAAGTGAATTTTTGTTGAATTCCGATGTTCGCTTTGCTTCCGCAATCGTGTCGGAGCTAGTGACTGGCGGGTTGTAAGTTTTTCCTTTTCGCCGATTCGCGAGTCGGCCGCCAGCAACACACAGCGTGGAAGGAAATTAGCAATTTATGTGGAGGACTCGTCAGGGCCGCCACACCGGCTCCGCTTGCCACCGGCAGGCTCATTTTCATTCCACACTGCGGTGTGAAGTTGCCTAGATAAGTTTTCCATTAGATTGTGCGAAGGCGGGAAAAAAAGAAGCGAACGACCGGGGGAAAGTGTTTTTTGATTGCGCCCTATGTGTGTTCCGTCCTGTGGGGTGGTTGACTTTGAGGGCGAAACGAGGTGGTGTAATAAATTAAAAATGCCCGAGTGTGATTGTTTGGAAAAGTTCCCGCCTCACATTTGCTTGCCCGACGAACTGCCGCGCCAACAAACGCCGGCGGCGACGACGACGACGCGACTCACGGTGATGCCGATGGCCGTGTTCCCATGTACTCCTCGGAATTTATCGGCGAAAGTTTCCTCCTAACCGAGCGTGTGATCCCGTTTAGTGTTTGTGTAAATGCGAGGAGAAACTTTAACGAACTGTGAAAGCAGATCGAAGTTTGCCGATAAATCAATTCGAATCCTGACCATGTGAGGTTATATGGAGCATGTGATTGGATTTCGCCAAACAGTGGGGATATTGTAATCGGATATATTGAAGGCACGAGTGAGCTTCGCACGGTCACTCTCCGGGTGTATGAATAGCTAGCGACGACTGAATGACAGATTTGTGTCCACGACTGGGGATGGGATTCGTGTAAATCAATTTTATGGTCTTAACTGCTGAGGGGATGAACATGGATTAGTTCTGACTTTTATTGTTGAACTTTTTTGCGCTTTTATTCCGGCAGGATTGTGGTGAAAGTTTCTGTTATTCGGGCAAGAGACCAGAGGATTTTGAAAGCGCATTTGAATGCCAGACCAGAGTTTCGGGAAATGTCTGTCGAATCTGGGAAGAGAAGGTTTTCTCGAATGAGATTCTCTAAATGATTCGCAGAACTCATTACTCGTTCCTAAAATGGTTTCATTATGCCAACATTCCTGCTTCAAATGCGATAAACGCCCACAGGTCGACGAGAGTTACACACATTCATTGGATGCACGATTTTCCAGGAAAAAATTCTAGAAGTGACTTTAGGCAGAATTCTGTTTCGTCTTTTACGATGTAAATCTTTTGCCACAGGGGGTTCTGCACCGGTTTTCAGTTCAGTTAGTTTTGAGGAATTTGTAATTCCGCAAATAATTCGGAAAGCTCGATGCATTTAGTCAAGCGTTTCATTCTGCCGAAACCTCTTACCGCCCAGCAATTTCTTCAGGTTTGGAAACAGGTAGCCGTCTGCACTTGGCTTAATCTGTAGAATGCAATCTGGATGAATGGGTTCATAGCACAATTTGTGGAACTTTGTCATGCTTCCTTAACCGCTATAGTTTCGGCTACAGTGATTTAGCAGTCGGAATGATAGTTGAATATAAAGATCCTTACAATAGACACTCCCTCATAGTAGAGTGTCCGGAGCGGAGTTCCTTACCCTTACCCTCCTTACCCAAACAATCCCTTGCACTCTTTCGAGCAGTTTGCAATTGATGTTTCTTTTCAGCGCCGTCCATCAAATCGCGACGACCGTTTGCCGAAACAACTGGGGATCAAAACTCCTGACTCGATGGACCAAATCATGCTCTGCAAAAGTCTTATTTTAACAGTTAAGCAAAACAGCAGAGCTGATTCTTGGTGCCTTTGAAAGGAAATATATTTATACGTCGAATATATGGTCCTATCTGCGAGGAAGGTAAATAGAGGAGAAAACACAACCGCAAATTCTGCGAGCTGTACAAAGATCTGCATGTAGTCCGGAAGGCAAAGATTCGACGATTGCAATGGCTGGGCCACATCAAGAGCTGCACGAAAGTTGGATGACAAAGGAAATGTCATCATGCCTAGGACGACAGTTCAAATCTGTGGCCTAAGTGCAGCCACAGGAAACAAATAACCAACAAACACAATTTTATAACCAATTGTACCCTTAGGAAGGGTACTCTCTAGGATGATTACCAATTGGCCGTAGTCTATGCGTTTCTCCTTCGATGTGAGCATTTTTCCACCCGGCAACCACCAACCAATGTTCCTACGCAACCAGACTCACCAACGTCCAAAAGAATCTTCGAGAACAATATATGAAGGATATCTCACCTCGTGTGGTGCGAGGATCTTTCCACATAATGGGCATAGGTCACCCCTTTGTTTACGCATCAGTAAGGCTGTGACTTTTACAGCTTTGGGCGTCAATTTGACTGAAAGCTTTTCGACAATTGGGCTAAGGGTAGTAGCTAAGTTGGATGAGGTCCTTGCCCATTTGCGCGCTTCACCTTAAACTCGGATGTGCTACATGATGCTGTAGCCCTCAGATCTGTAGTCTAAGACTCTTTGGTCCGTATTCAAGCTGTTCTTGCGTCATTAGAGGTCAACTCATTCTATGCGTACTCGGCACACAACGAACGAACTTGCCATCTTCGACATTGTGGAAGACGATGCACTGATTTCTGGACTTTTGGAAGGAATTTAGTTAATTGGAAATTTGCTGCGAAGAAAAAAGCATCCCCAATCACAATCTAACACAAAGTCCTCAATTTACTGGCTTCGAGCCTTTCTTTTTTGGAAACTCAGTTGTCTCTTGCCACTTTGTGTCCAGCTCAAGCCTTGAAAGCGTCGTCCATCTGCAACAGCTCTCCTTCACACCCAGTGACTTACGACACGGATTTCCATAAACACTCTCAGCACTCCGCCCTAAGTGCCGCGTCCAATCAATTGCCCCCAAAAGCCATTAGTGTGTGTCTTCAATTTTCCACAAACCCCGACGTACGAAACCACCCAGCTGACCACAACGCAAGCGAGACAATGTCCAACGAATAATTATAAATATCCTGCCACGGTAACCGTCGCCGCCAGCGGTAAGCCCACTCGCAAGAGCAAATAAAATTAAGTCCGATCTCCCCGCAAACGGGTGGTGATTTATTCTCACAAAGAAAACATATTTATCCCCGATAAGGAACGGAACGAGCCACTGCATGACCAGAATTCGAAAATATTTCCTTCTCTTTAAAAAGGAACTCGGCCAGGACTAATGTTTGTTTGTTTATGAGTCTGGGTGCCACGTTCGATGCCCGGTCCGGGCTCTGACACAACGTAACGAACCAAAGGAGCAGGAGCACCAGCAGGAGCAAAAAAAAAATGGGGATCGTCACGTTCCTTTATTAGCCATAAATGTATTTTCTCGCCCCCTGCACCTCGCCCGTCAGCAGGCCACGTCTAACTCTTTTATTGGTCCTTTCTATGCATTGTGGGGCTTTGCGAGGAGGGGGCCCCTGCCACTCGGGCTCCCTTGCCCGCTTCCGTGCTCCGGTCTCCAGTCGACAGCGGCGTCCTTGTCCATTGTAATCACTTTGTTCAACAGGATATCGATGGTTCTTGGTTGTTTTTTTTTCCTTGCTCAAATCGGAACCGAGCACGGCGGATGGGATGCGAGCTGAAATTTATCGCATTTTCCGATACCGAAAACTGAAAAATTGGTGTAATCTCCTATCGCACGGATGACGAGGATACAGGCATGAGTGTGCGTTCGGGTTGTGGAAACATTGGTTAACCTGTGGAAAGGATATGGATTCGATTGGGCTTATTAGGGTGGAGCAAGGAAAACTGAGTCGGTGGTCAGGCATGGGAACTATTTGAGCATTCTCCGGCCGTCGCAGTCGGCGGTTGGCAAGCGCACACACCCACACACACGTCTTCTGAAATGCAAATTTCATTGGAATGCAGGAACATGCTCCGTCTTGGGGTTCAATCCGAAGGATTAAATTTAAATTTGTTTGCTATTTGCTTAGTGTCGGATGTTTAGTCTTGGTTCGGAGCCGCCGCAGGGCTGATGAATAGTTTACAAATTGAATGAATAACCCTGTCGTGAGGATTTGGGAAATGAGATATGGGTGTGCGGTTTCGGAATGGCATCCACCCGCCCTCATCTCATTGCGATGTAAGAGGATCAAATGGGTTTAACTTCGGGATGTTATTCCGAAACGGATGGCGTGCCAAATGGAAGAGGATTGATGATCAAAGGTCACACGTTTTACTGCCGAAAACAGTTGGTTGATTACTGTTAAGCCAATGAATCCTGAAGGATTTCACCGAATTGAGTATTTGTGGGCATTTTTTTAAGGCACCTTCCATCAACCTTTTTTGGGTGCTTTCGGCAGTATATCACGCAACACTCGGCAGTAAAACTAAGAGCATTCCCTGATTTCGGTGAGATCTTTTGGGATTAGGATGCATCTGCGGGCGGACATGGAGATGATCCGCCGCTGATGGTGGGACATCATTCTTGTTATTTTTTAAGTTCTTGTCTATGTTGCCGTGATATATGCATGAAGTTGTGATCCATTTCGTTGTACGACGTGCCCGGGTATGGGTTTTAGAGCATTTTCTGCCAGGCGGAGGTTATCAGAGAAAGTAAATCTGAGGTGCTGGCTTTTTTTAAACGCCACCCCTGGTTTGACAACGAGTGCAGACAGAAACATAGAGTGGAGCAAGCTGCAAATTAGGCGACGCTGAGTAAAAGGACGAGAGTGGCACGTTTGAGCACTACGAACTTAAATGAAGGGAAGAGCACCGGCTTCTCAGAAGGAAAGGCAAAGTGCAAGAGAAGCGCAGGCTGGAGAGGTGTTTCGACTGGAATGATGTCCTAATGTTCTACCGGCGGATGGAACAACTATTCAGTCGGGGTACGAACATTCATTACCAGTTTGTGTGGGCGCCTGAAACCATTCGTACATAATCTGGTTCTTATCAGTATGGTTTCAAGCAGGGGAAGTCCGGGAGATCCTGCAAACTTAAAAAAGCGCACTCGCATCGATAGAATTCATCGTACATAAAGATTAGCTATACAGCGCCATGTATAGTTTTGACATTCTTACCAAACTCGTTAGATTCTGCAGGAAGACATTGCAGAATTGTCGCTACTCCTCAGGTTGACAACAAAATTACCGAGACGCGCTGTCTGGTGACTTCTTTAACATAATTCTTTAGAAGGCCGTGCAGAACGTACTACTTACTTACGTCGTCGAACACAGGCAACTCTCAATGAGGCGTTTGCTGGCATTGAATTGGAGACGGCCAAAATAGTCCTTAGTCTGTCTCCAAGGAAGGGCACACACCATCGACGACTTGGCCACAACTTCGTCTACCTGCGTCAAAATACAGCAATGAATACAGCAAAAATACCATCATTACCAAGATTAACCGCTGAATAAGTTTTGCCCATCGATATTTTTTTGTGCTCAAGAGAGTAGTAGAACCTTCTCTCGAAGGACCATCTGAATATATGTAAGTTTCTAGTGGTACTGATTGGGTTGATATCATTTGGAGAAGAAGATTCAACCACGAACTGTACAGCAACATGAGTCTCGCTAGGTGTCTACAGATCCAACGCCTGAGATATCTAGTCCATGTACAACTCGAAAAGTCCTCGACTTCGCACATGTTGGGCAACGCAATAGAGGACTCCCAAGGACAAGCACCTCAGACAACTTGGAGCATATAATTGAAGGCAACTGGCTAAAGATCGTGCCAGCCAGATCGTTACAGTCGAATTCGCAACATACGAATTGCGGAAAAAGGACGTCGTATTCGACACGGTTACTTATAAACGGTCTTCCAATAGGGACTTCCGAACTTTGAAAGTTGATAGCGGCCACATTGTTCGGTTCAAAATAAGATGAGGCCCATTTCTGGAGGAATGGCTACGTTAACTCGTCGAATGAGTCCAATCCATCATGAAAAGTCTCTGTTGGGTATGGATTTTGGTCTGGCGGTGTCATCGGTCCATATTTCTTTGAGAACAACATTGGCCGGGCCATCATCGTCAAATGCGAGCGTATGTCGATGATTATCAACTTATTTAGGCAACACAGTTCACGCCATATTAGAAATTCTGCACGAGTTGGTCGAGGGCATCTTATGTGGCAGTAATGTGGCCACCAAGACCGTGCGATGTGACCTCGATAAATATTTTTCTTGTGGGGTTTTCTGAAGTCGCAGGTGTATGCGAATAAGCCACAATCGGCAACTGCCCTCAAAGCCAACATAACCCATGCCATCGGTCAAATTTATCCTGATTTATGCTCCGAAGTCATGGAAAGTTGGACATTTGGGATGCCTGCCACCCATAAAAGGCACAGCGGACATTTGAACGATCTTACATTCCATACATGATGACATCGATATGACTTTCAAACGAATAAAATAATATCAATGATATCTCACTCACACTTTTTTTATTTAAATTTAAAGACAGGAAGCGCTTAATTAATGGTAAGATAAATGTGATTGTAGACTTGTTTTGGATCATCCATCCAGTTCGGGCACAAGTAAGTTGTTCAACATGTGCCTATAGCGGTCACAAATAAGTCGTAAAGCATTGCCTCTAATATCCTCATAGAAATGTAGCCCAATCACGCCATACATGATGCAGCATCTCTTTACTCTCCGCTTAGTTTCCTAAAAGCAGCTACAGCGAAAACCCCAGCCAAGTCGAATTATGATTCTCGATTTTTGCCATAAATGTTAAAGAGCTCAACGAATGGATTATCTACTTCAATATGACTATTTTGCGACATCTGTTGTCTCAATTGAGGCAATTCTGTTGAAAATGTAAATATTCCTTCCGATGGATGATGCACGCCGTTGATGAGAAATGGACTCAGCATCAACCACTTCTGTAAAGTGTTACTAGGCTCATTTATCGCCAGCCGCTTTATTTTCCATTGAATGTACATTTTAAAAATTATTAATTACTCACAGAATGGTTGACTTACTCGGCACATGATTTACATCACAAAAGTCACGTAATTCTTTTCCCCCGATAAAATAATTGATCAATAATGAATCGACACAAAAGCTGCAGCTACTCCATGATGGTGTAGTCGGCATATGAATTATGGCCGTTTAATGTCTCGAAAGCGGCTACAATGTTTATTAACAAAATCACTCAAATGAAAATGTGCCGCATCACTTCTTTACAATTGAACACTTATTTAAACAAAGTGTTTTAATACATTTCATATAAACTACAGATTCGACAAAAGCAATCAGCAAGTGGATGGTAGGGTGTCGTTGGTTTAAAACATAAAATTAAGCCATTCATTTGAAAAAAAAAATGTAATAAATTCGGTTGGACTGCTTGGATATTGTTAGTGTTTACATTCTTACTCCTCAGAACGGCAACCCCTGAAGGGTCTGAGCATGGGTTAATGGTTTTACTATCTGCCTTGTACATCAGTCGGACAACTGACTCCGTAAAGGTTCTTGGGTACTGTTGACTTACAGTAGCTCTGATTTATCAACCTTGTTAAAATGGGACTAGAAATGCCTATATTTGATTTCACGTCAGTCGTTCTAATACCGATGTCTTGGAAACTGTTGTGTCGCCCGAGGTTGCTCATCGGATCAAATAGTGTCTGCGGGTTCGTTACCCTTACACTCGTTTATGTCTGCCTACCTGCAGACATACCTAAAGACTTTGCCATTCATCACGATTCCGTGTATCAACATCTAGAGATGTTGAGAATTGGGTGGTGTGGGAGAAGCCACCAACTGTCTTCTTCCTCGACCCTGAAGCTACCCCAAGCCCTTGCAACAAAACTTTTGTTTGAAATAATAAAAATTATAACAAAAAAAGCGTCGATGTCAATTCAAGGGGCTTTCTGTGTCATCACTGGCATGCTGACGATGGCAGTTTAAACACTTACTTACTTAAGGTGGCCCTACAGTCCGAGGAGGACCTGGGCCTCAACCAACAAGCGTCTCCAGCCAGCTCGATCTTTAGCTAGCTGTCTCCAATTTCGCACGCATAGTTGGTTGAGGTCCCTTTCCACTTGCGTGCGCCACCTGAGTCGCGGTCTTCCTCTACTGCGCCGTCCCTCGGGGGTGGATTCGAAGACTTTTTCTATGCAGACGGGACCGAAAATCACACGACGAATTTTCCTCTCGAAGCAACCAAGAGCAGCTTCATCCGCTTTTGACAAAGTCCATGCCTCCGCGCCATAAAGCAGGACTGGGACGATTAAGGTCTTGTAAAGCATTACCTTGGTTATTCGAGAGAGGGCTTTGTTTACCAATTGCTTTCTTTGCCCAAAGAAGCAGCGATTGGCAAGAGTTATTCTTCGTTTGATTTCAGCGCTGGTGTCATTGTCTGAATTGATAGCGGTGCCTAGGTAAACAAAGTTTTTGACTACCTCAAAGTTATATCTGTCTGCAGTGACGTTCTGACCTAGACGTCGGTGTTGGGTGCCTCTTCTCGTTGACAGCATACACTTGATCTTACCCTCGTTTACCGCTAAACCCATCTTCGCGGCCTCCGTTGCAATACCCACAAAAGCGCCATTGACATCATGCTGCGTTCTTCCGATAATGTCAATATCGTCGGCATATGCGAGTAGTTGGACGGACTTCTGAAATATTGTTCCTCTGGTGTTGGCGTTCGAGTTTTGAAGAATTCTTCCAATAACGATGTTGAAAAGTCGCATGACAGCGCATCGCCTTGTCTGAATCCTTTTTTGACATCAAAGGTCTCGGTTAGGTCTTTACCGACCATCGTCATCCTACACAAACGGACGAGTTTGGTAGGGATGCCAAAACTATACATTGCTCTGACATAGCTCGTCTCTATAGATGCTATCATACGCGGCCTTAAAATCGATAAAAAGGTGGTGGGTATCGATTTGTTGCTCCAGGGTTGCCTCCTAAATCTGCCGCAGTGTAAATATTTGGTCGATGGTGGATTTTCCTGGCCTAAAGCCACACTGGTTTAGGCGTTATACGGCAGATAAGATTTTGTATGCGATACTTAGGAGACTGATGCCTCTGTAGTTGGCGCAGTTCAAAGGATCTCCTTTTTTATGGAAACACTAACTGGCTATAATCATCTAAATTACCATGAAATGAAAATAGCACTAACCCTTGACTTCATATGCAGAAGCTGTGGTGACGAAGAAGAAAAAGAGCACACTCCCCATTACCTCTGTAACTTCGCCATCCTCTGCTAGTTGAGACAAAGAACAGTGGGAGAACATTTGTAATGCGTCTCATGGTTTATTCTAGACTGGTTTATTAAATCGTTCATAGAACAATTCTTTCGTACAATAATGTTACACCAGAACTGCTTACATCGTCAAAATGATATGACTTAATACATTTCTTTAAGGACCTCCAGGTCTCCTAACAAATCCCTCTAAAATCACATTTCAGATGTATTAGGATATCTGGACGACTGAGAAACACATCAACACCAACAGAACGAAGGAGGAGCAAAGAGGTTATATTCCTCCAATGGGCATCACAAATTTTTAACTAGTCTCTGAACAACATCATGTTTTTAATGGACAGCACAATAGACAAACAACAGACTACCAATCAGGGTTAGTGGTTCCCCGGAGAGGGCCTTCCATCAACGTTTTCGAATGGAACATGACAGGAACAAATGGCAGTGGCTGATGGGGAGGTCTCCCTTCACAGTGATGGCTCAAAAGCGGATATTCTGCGACCTATTCGCCTGGCACTAAGAGACGACTGCAGCGATTTTCAAGCTAAAGTGGCTGCGATTCAGGAGGCAACACTTATTCGATAACCATGTTTTCTGAAAGCCAGGTGGTAATTAAGACCATAGCATTCTTCATTCTGATGTCGAAACTGGTCAGGTTATTCAGACAAAGCGTCTGAGAGGTATCCTTGGTGAACGCGGTGACCCTGTCTTGGGTAGTGGCGCTTAATGCCATCCAATTAGACGAAAAAGCGGACAGTCTCGAGAGAAAGCGGTCTGAGCTGGGGGAATTTCTGGCAATGTCAAACAAGCACCTCGATAAGTTCCATAATTGAAAAAAAAAGAACAGGCGAAGAATGGCTTGGTCTGCGGCCGACTACTTACTTCTCAGCCCTGCGACCCAGAGAGAGGTTTTTTTAGCCTAAGGAATGGCTGTCTTCCATCGATGACGGTCGTGGGCAAGCTGCTTTCAATCATCAGGACCTACTTGGTCTTTATACCGGAGGTTCGGTCTTCCTCTATTTCTCGAACCAGGAGACTCGGATTCCAAGACCCCCTTAGCTGCCATTGGTATCCATGCAGTCGATGTGGCCAAGCCAGTGCTGTCGACCGAATTTTGCTGTAAAGCGTGATCTTGGTCCTTCGAGTGAAGAGTTTTGATCCCCATATGTTTCTTCTACGTCGGATCTCCACCAAGATGACGTGCGCGGACTCCTTCACTGCCTCAAATTGTAGCAGTCGATCATGATGTTTTGTCCCAGTTGGAACGTGACGGAACGTTTGTTGGTCATCTTATCCTGACCTTAAGAGCAGCTCGTTTCGCCTGTCATTTCGTCGTGCAAACTCCCACCATTGATCGTTGGGAAAGCGCGACGATGCCAATGCATAAACCAACAGTTGAACTGACTTGCAGAGGATGTGCATGCCGCCCGCCCCACAATCGTCTTCAGTACCTGATTGAAGAAATCACACGATATCACATCAGCTTATCGAAATCCGGTGCAGGTTTCGAACGGCGCTGAGGTTCTTGAACGCGTCTGTGTTAACGTGGTGCTACACAACCGGATCAGTTTTCCCGGGATTCCAAACTCGGCCATCGCTTCGAATAGTTCCTTGCGATGAATGCTATCGTATGGGGCTTAAAATCGATGACAAGCCGGTGCATCAATGGCTTCTGTCAATGGCCGACTCTGAGCAAGAAGATATGATCATCATTTATCAATTTTAGTTGCAAGGAAGTGTTCAAGGAAGTTCATACCGCTTGTGTATTGGCAACACTATAATAGAGCGTGGGAGCATGGGAGGCGCTCTTCGATATGTCATAATACTCATAGAATGCATCTTAGCTCAAACTTTTTGCTGGTTTGTGTACATGTCCAATCTTTTTCAGAGTAGTTGTGACCTGACCACGACGACAAGGGCGGTTGTACTGGCGAGCCAACTCTGCAATGCCTATTGGAGTAGACTGGTGGACACTGTGCAATAGGAAGACATGCAATACATACATACCACACAACGACTTTTGCAGAAGCTGCAGAGGCGAAGAAGAAATAGAGTCTGTACATCATCGGCTAGTCAAATGGCCAGGCCTACCAAAAAAATGAGGCAGTTCCTAGAGAACACGTAAGGTCATCAGAGCGCCCATATAGAGGGTGGGCCAAATATTTAAAAATGTTTCCATGCTTTCTTAGTAAGAACCAAAATTCATATTAATTATGAATTACAATGCCGTTCAAGTGGCTGTTTTGGCTGGCTTCTTAGTAGCGCATTCTCTTACCCCAAATTTTCAAGACTTTGTTGATGGTTTCGTGCTGTAGCTCACAGATTGCTTGGATGATATTGGCCTTAATTGCTTGAATTACTTCCGGATTGTTAGCATAACATCAATCCTTCACGGTTCCCCACAAACAAAAAGGTCAAAGAGGTAAACTTGCAGTTCCAAGGAGTCGAAGTGACATGGCGAAGACGGGTGATAACAGGATGTGGGAATTTGGATCGATTGTGGCATGGGCTATCCCACAGCCATCCTCCACGAACAGCCTCATTTTCGAAGAAAAATGGTCCAACTATGACACCACTTCACAATCCGCACCAAACTGTCTCTCTCTGTGGATGCATCGGCCTCTCGACAATAACGTGCTGGTTTTCCGAGCCAGATGCGGAAATTTTGTTTGTTAACGTAGCCGCCGAGATGAAAATGTGCCCAAAATCGTTGTCCAATTCAAGCTCTATGGCCCAAACTGCTGTGGTTGCGTACAGTAGTCGCGGTGGGTGCTTAGTTCTGGCCACTGTTTAGGCCGCACAGCACTTGCTTTGGAAATAAGTCTTCAATATTTCCCAACGTTGTTCAAGCGTAAGGCGACTCATTTCGTTTCGCGGAGGTATGATACTGACTTTCTTTCAAGATTTCGATCGGGAAACAGCTGTCAGCGTCGAAATAACATATGATTTGAAAAAAGAAACCACTAGGGCCCACTCTGTATGTACCTACCTGCCTACATCGTGTTCTACACTCCAGGGCAGATTGAATCTCCTTGTTCTGATCAACCGATTCGTTTCCTGCTCACCCATCACGCGCTAGAGTTTTTTTCTCGTTTTCAATTTAAAACTTCACACCACTGCTTGTTAATGATTTAGCGGGTGTCAGCCAGTATCAACAGAACACACGAGTCCCCACCGTGACATGAATTCCTAACGAATTGCTGTACACTTCCAAAGTTTAAACTACCTTCGCTTTCAAATCCCAAATCAATGTGAAACAGCCCCCCAGGCGACACTCGCTCTGCGTGTTGTCATTTGTCATTCCCGAACATGTTTTTTTCCGCCCCTGCCCCTCGCACTAAATCTTTAATTAGCCTACAACCGACAATAGTCGAAACTTTCACTTGCCCACCCTCGAGTTTACCGAATCTGATGGAAGCAAGGAGGTGCGGGAAAAAAAATCAGGACGGGCTGTTGACTGTTGTTTCGATGTATTATTCCCATGCCATGTTGTCAATGGATATCGAGCGACGGACAAGCTACAGCTCCAACTACAGTCGCTGCTCAGTGCAAAGTCGAAAGCGGGAATATTGAAAATTCTATTTATTTAGCTTTCGGCCGACTTTGGGGGGTATTAGGCTGCAGAGCTGGCCGACGGACTGCGGGACAAAGTCCCCTCCGTCGGCACCATATGGTCAGTAGTCGAAAATAATTGCAAAATAAACCGAGACCCATGTTGGCGGGCGGGTCCTTTGAGCGGTTCTTGTTTTATTTTTCTTCTTTTTTCTGTTAATCCCCCCAACTCTCGAATATTGCGTTCCACTGGCAGATAGACGAAGGCAAAAAAAAAAAAACACGGGATACTGCCGCCGTTTCGAGGATCCTGTGTGCTACAGCGCCGAGCGAGTGTTGTGTAGCTTGATAGGAAGCGAAGCAGATTCACGCGGCTGTCCTCCAATATCTCTTCGTTTTCGCTTTTTTTTGTTTTCATTCCACTCCCCTTTGAGTGGTTTTATTTTGTTTTTTCTCGTGGATTTCTCATGGATTTCCCATCACCATCAGCGTCAGTGGAATTGCTGGGGAAAATTAGAAAACTTTTCGACTTTAATTTTGTGTTTTCGTGTTTTTTTTTTTTATTTCTTTATTGAGCAAAGATTTGTTTATTACTTTTCAATAAACTGCTTGGTTTTGCATTTAAATTATACAATGACAACGAATATGAATACTGTTCTATGTGTGTATAGTATATATAATATAGTCTGTCAACGTTTGTTTGTATATGAAAGACATTTATTCGATTTGTGTATTTTCTTTTTTTTTGTTTTTTTTCTCAAATTTTGTCTAAAATATACAGTTTTTTTGGATTTTGGGAGTTCATTCGGGACTTACAGCAGATTGATTGAATGCAGAGTTGGGAGAGGGGCTGGAAAGAATTTTTTTTTTGGAGAAGGATGTATTGTCTTAACTTAGCTGTAACACTTGGCATCTCTCTCTGTCTCTCTGTCTGTTTCTCTATCTCTCTGTCTGTCTCGTCCGTCGTCGGTTTATAAATAGATATCTAGAATTGTAACATGCGCTCCTTTTTGGCTTGACTTCTTATTTCGTGTCCTTTCAACACGTCTTAGCATTACTTTATTGTTTTCTGTCTGCGATTTCTTTTGCTTTACTCTTAAAATAGGAATTTCTCTTTTTCTCTCGTATGAATAGGTTTCGAGTTTAGTCGGAATGCCTATGGATACAGTGCTTTTTTTTTCTTTCATTAAATCTATGAATTTACTAAATTATCCTTGGACACAGGTTGTGTCGCGATTAGTTGCCATAGTCATCGATGAAGGTGTCTATGATGTAGCGTTTTACTTCGTTGATTGATGTCCGGACATTGGAGCACTGGTGTCGTTCTTGGTTGTCGGGGAGGACCAGGAGTTGCTGCAGTTCACCCTGCGGAAGAAAAATGTATACTTAATTATATGAATTGTGCTGAGGCAAAAATGGTTGTGGTTACGGTCGTCTTCAATATGTACCAAAGACCCAGCTCACCACTTCGACCAGGATAACAGTGGGGAAAGTCTCGGTAAGGACCTTATCAAATCCCTTAATAACAGAATAAATCGGTGCGCAGTTAAATGATCTTGTTGAAGGCAATCATGAATCAGTTTTCAGGGAATCTGAATAGGAACACTGCGTGCTGTAGATGGTGGAGCACAAATATCCGTGAATAATAATATCTAACTGAAGACTAATGCCGCAGTTCGGAACTATTCCGATTCTAGATCGGGAAAGAGAGGTAGACCAAATCTCCGTTATAAAGGCCAATAGATTGAGGGCTTAAAATAACTTGGTATAGGAAAGTGTAGACATTAAAGACATGGATTTAAAGTGACTAGAAACAGCTGTAAAAAATATTTGAAAAGGACGGGGATCTTGGCAGACGATGCAAGGAACCCAAGTATAACCTTAAAGATCCAAACGTAATGGACGTAAACAGACATTAGTCAACTAAACTGATCGAGCAAATTATCAGACATGATACACCGTGACCAAACAGCCATTTCATTCAGTTTCGTTAAGTTTCGTTCAATTTTATTTACTCTAGTTAGAAAGAATTGAATATCTTTTTCTTTACATTTGTGAAATATGACAGTTCGTGTTGGAATTTTGATGTTTCCAGAATCAATTACATATGAGTTCAATGAACAAATAACGATTCTATGTCCTTTTCGTTCGGTTTAATCAAAGTCTTTAGTTTGTCAATTGAGCATTAAGAAGCGCCCAATGATCTAAACCAAGTAAACAGCAGCAATTAGCATCGTTCTGAACAGGATATTTGATATACGCAACAGAACAAATCAACGACACCATATCTCTAGTGTCTTTCAGCCAAATGAGGATGGGTGGCGCTTTTTATTCTTATGGTGACGGTAGAAGCTACCACACACTTGTGATTATGCAGGGTAGTTGGAATGGAGTTGTGCCCTACAAGCTGTCTTAATTTACTTCGTTTAAATATGTTGGTCCTTCGAGCCGGATCGACAACCAAAACATCATTTTCTAATGGTTCCTAGCATTAAATACCACATCTGTTAAGTAAAGGACATTCTATTTTTTAGAAAAGATCTAGTCATTGTTTAGTTCAAATCACGACAAAAGCGTCGCTTGAAAAATGTTATTACAGTGAATTAAAGACAAATAGAAATGGACGCGAAAGTGTTCGAAACTGTGTAGTTGGGCCACTTCCTCAAGCTGATCAGGCTCGTCGCAAGTAAACCACCACCTATCACATGATCACAAATTCGTAGTGGAAAGCGGCGACGTTACCATCATTTTTAACATCAAAAATGCTTTGTATAATCTTGTTCTTAATGTTCACTGCAGATCTTATAGATTTGATGCCGCACCTGATAGCTTACGCTGACGCTGACGGTCTAGTATCGTACAGATCAGGTCAGAAGGTTCAAGTAACACATATCTTGCTGCAGCGTAACTTCTATAAAATTCAGCTAATTTGCGACGACGTAGTCATATCAACCTCCTGAAGTGCGAAACTATATTTTCAGAACCCCGCTGTACGTGGCATCTTGGGATATGCGCAGAAATTGTCACAAGTTCGTGATAGTTGACCCGTAGAGAAGGCTATCTTGACCAAAGCCAAAGGCAGGGGAGTTATTTTACAGCAGCCAACTTGATATCAGGGTGAGGGTAATCTGCTACATGGTCCTCATACGGACATTTATGGCGTGTGGTTGCCCACTATGATTCTTCCCAGATGGAACAAATGAGGTTGTACGAGAGACAGTGCCTTCGGACCTGCTTTCGGTTATATCCTACAAAGAGGTCCTTTACAAAGAGAACCACTTAAACAGGATAGTTATTTTTTTAGAAAGCCTATTGCACTTTTTTCTCTTCTTCAGACAGTCTGATCTTTGGGGCTTACTACCCCAATATTAGGTATCCCTTAACGTGTTTTTTTCCTCCCGAAGTATTCCCCTTTCGCTACCCAATTGGCCTAATGCAGACATCACGATGTGATATAGTCCATGTCACACGCCCTTCAGTTTACAGACGACTCCACTATGAACTGAATCCTCGATCCCTGTCACGCTAGAGGAATTTGTGCTAGCGATAGGAAATACTTAATGAAGCATCGACAATTTGACTGGCGGTTACACCGAAACCAGTCCTCGCTGCTACTGGCTTTTTAATACGGGGCAATGGGAGTTTATTGAATTTATCATTTTTTTTGGATCCATGCAAGAATGGCAACAACGGAAGATCTAGTATCAATTCTGTAATTGTATGGGTTTACTTCATGAAATCTGAAGAACCGTTTGGAATTAAGTTCATAGAATATTAACCAAAATCCGTGTTCCGTCTTAAAAAAGTAGTTGGGATAATATTATGACATTTAAACCACTTGGACAGTCATTCGATTGCTTCTACAGACCCATCATCCTTTGCTACATAATAATAATAATATGGGTGGCGCTACAGCCCATAAAGGGCCAGGGCCTAGCTTCTACAGCAACCACTTATACTATGTGTGCATTATTTTCTCATTGATCCTTCGAACGACCAGATTTGTGAAACTTTTTCTAGGCAGACAGTTGGTACACTTTAAGCAGTGTCAGTGACTCGAATAGTGTTGAACCGAATTCGATCCATGACAGTAACTTCGCGAATCGAGGTGGTGGATATAGTTGAACACAGTCACAAAGAGATCGCCTCACCTGGAGAGGCTTGTTTATTGAAGCCATGACCTATCTCGGACTGAGCAAAAAAAATATCATTCAAAAGTGCTACAGATCAATGGTAAATGATTTCAACGTGCCCCTATGAAATAGTCTTAACACATACTGTCTAAGGGAGGACAGTATGAGTGGTACGTAGCTCAAGAAATATGAAGTCATTGTCTGGCGTACCTCAGAGAAGTCATTTAGGTCCACTTCTTATTAATATACAGAAAAAGCTCGATAATTAGATCTCGTGGAAATTGGAATTGATTGGAAATTTGAATACAATTTTCTGTTGCGTAGACAGCTTGGACATTAGAAAAAAATGTTTAATTTTTAAGCTGAAGCATCTCCAATTTAATGTGGTGCGTCGACTCCTACGCTCTTGGAACAATATGTCTAGGTTCGATTCTTGGTACGACAAGAAATACTTTTCACGGCCCCACCTCTTTCGAGTGACTGACAATGCTCAAGGAGTCTGTCTAGAAATAGCTTCTCAAACTTGGCTGTTCGGAGTCGGCATAAAAACTGTAGGTTCCTTGCACTTTTGATAGAACAATAGCACGCACAACACGAGTGGTTGCTGAGAAGCTAGGCGCTGGCCCTCTACGGGCTGTAGCACCACCCATATTATTATATATCTCCAATTTAATATACGCATGCATTTTGTCCAAGTAAATTTTTTGTCTTGCATTTTTGCTAAGGAAAACGAAGGAATTGCAGAAATTTTTAATAAGAGAGCCGAAATCCCAAATCAGCTTGGGATAATGTAACAACTCTAAATAGACAGTGCCACTATTAGGGATGGATTTTGATGAGGAGGACAATATACTCCTTTCTAGGTTGATTCCTAGAGTTCATGTTGATACAATTAACCTGTTAAACTTTCTTGGGTAGCCTGTATCCGCTCGTGAAATTTAAATCTGACAACGTTTCTGCTGATGTTCAATCAATTGAGGACGATTGCAGCAACATTGCGCCTGATTCCGAAAAAGGAACTTAGAACAGACATTTCCCACACGGATGCAATTATGTACATTTGCAAGTGGATTGTTTAATTTGGCTCAGCGGAATAGCGTTTTAACTTCGGAAATTATTTCCATTAAAAATTTGCGGGATAAAGCATAGAAGCTTTTGGCAAACTAAACTAATTTTTCATTCACCCTTCTCCCATAAGTAAACTACAATTTGTACGCTCGTACCACTCAATTATGTACGTTTTCTCGTTCCTTTTTTGATTTTACTGAGATTTTCTCACTTTGGGCGGAAGAATATGGGTGGATATAGTCGCCTCATGTGTTTGAACAAAATCGCTTGGAAATTGAAAACATTTGAAAATTATAATTCGCCAACACTAATCTAATTTACGTATGTACTATGTTCAAAAATGAGATGCGCTCAATCTTCAGTCCTGCTAATTGTCTCATGTATGACCTTGCGTAAGCAAGTGTCATTCGTTTCGTTTACCACATAAGAGATTTCAACGTAATTTTTGACACAAAACTAACATTCTCATTTCATATTGACTTTGCAGGGCGGTAGTAATAGCTGAAGCGAATTCAGCCATTGGAACAAATGACAAAGGATCAAATTGATAAGATTATACAGTGAATGAAGCCAGTACAATGTCCATCAAGGTGACTTTGCGGTAGAGATGAGCTGATTCAAGCTTTTCCTTTCAAGATGCCAGTGGCTAGTCCGCAGGTGTAGATTTATGAGATGACTTCCATTTTGATGCATATTTCTCATCCATCTCAGCCCAGATTGAATAGAACTACCGCCCTGCAAAGTTTATTACTTTGAATGGCAAAATGAATGGATGGGATTAAGATGGAACTGAAGATGATTACGATTATCCGTCTCCAGAGCATGCAATAAATGCCTTTCAAATCGGAAATATTTATTCAATTAGCCTGAGATGCATTCAATTCGGCAGAGCAGCTGGAATACCGAATTTCAAAGGGAATTGCAAAATCAAATCTTAAGTGAAACCCAGATGCACCCTTCAAGGGTTCGACAGTGAAAGCAAACCCCATAAAAAGCGACCAGAGAGATTTATGCCCTGTGGTCGGCCGGCTAATCTCCGAGCAAATACATCAGGCACAGCCGCAACGATTGCAAATACCCGCACCTGTGCTCTGAGGTCACAGTCTGTTGATTAAAGCCAACCACTACCATGTTTGTGTGTGTGTGTGGATAGATCTACAGGCACAACCTCGGTGCACACAAGCCACCGCATCTGGGAAAATATGCCCATATGCTTGCATGCACTTAATTGGATTTTCCAATCAAATGGACCTTCAAACGTCAATAAATTTCTGTTATGTCACGCCTCAAGTGAATTCCTAATTAATGACCGAAATATCATCATTAATGTGTTTAACACCAGCACTCATTCGATTCGAATTGGCCGCCGGTAGTCGATCCCCATTAATTGTGCACAACCATTGGTTTTATTTTCCAAAGGGTGGCGCATAAAATAAAATCAATTACACGGAACACATCCGGAATTGGCGCTTAAAATATAAAATTTCACAAAAATACAAATGAATAGAAGTACTCACGCTGAATCCCCGTCCGATTTCCACGTCCGCGTCCATCGGCAAGGAGAACAATCGCTTCGACACAACGAAGCTGTTTGTCCACGTACAGTCGACGTAAATGGATATAAAATCGCCGTTTTGTATGCTGTAAAACAGGATGGAATATAAAATTTAATATCAGCGGCAGCAGAAGCAAAAAAAGAGACAAGAACAACACCAGAACCATGGTGATAATAAAATGCAATTAAACTTGGGTTCAATTCGGGGTTGGGGGTCGTCCACATTGATGGGCGATGCTGTTACATGGGATTACACACACAAAAAGCACCGCCGGTCAACAGGACGAGCAACCCCCAGCCGAGATGACAGAAGCTTACCTGATCGAAACCTGGTGCCAGCGGTTGTCGTACAGTTGAAACTTCACCGGTAGCATCTCGGTGACGTTGTCCCGCTCCTGGTAGAGCCTCAAGCCGTCGGCGGCCGTCTCCACGTACAGATTGTGAGTGGTGTTCCGTGCGGAGAACACAGTCGACGTGAATCGGGTGTCATTCTGTGAAAGATGGTGTGTTTTTTTTTTTGTATGGAGAACAAGCGATAAACTGTTGTCGGCATGCACGAATGGAAGCCACCACTCGAAGACCAGTCGCCTGCCGATAAGAGGTGGTTGATTTTTAATTAACTCGAATCTTGTTGTTGTTTGTTTTTTCACCAATCGAAAAATGGGGGACCTTTTAAGCGGATGTTAATTAACAACTTTTAAATGGGTTATTTGGCAGCACACGTTTCGGCGTTTTTGCACGTGTTCAGCCACCGCAGCGGTGACCCACTTGCCGGTCGGTTTCAATGCCTACTCTCGACCGGAAAATATGATAAAAACCGCCACAAACTGCTTTGATTAATTGGGGATGTCATGACGCGGCGAGGGAGGGACGCGCGTGAGCGCATAAATTGATAATTAAAATATTTCATTGAATGTTGAACAAGTGCATGCGCATTCAGTCGCGGTGGTGTGATGCCCACCCATGGGGGCGGGCTGCCAATTGGAGTGTCAGCCCTTGAGCGAGAAGTGATAGACCGTGAGAGGCAATTTGAAAATTTTAAAAACATGTTTTTCCTCCCACGCCTCTAGGGGGAGCAGAGTGATGGTGCGTGTGAGCTTTAAATACGCAAAGGGCTTATCGTTGCATTCAAGCTAAGTGAGCATGCATTGTTTGGCTCATTCGAATGCGGCTTAATTGATTAAACGGCTTGAGAGCATTAGAAATCACTTTGTGAGTGGGGATTTCAATGGGTGCTGTGCTTGGTATTGACAGCTCTTGACTAATGCCAAATTGGTTATATCGCCGGTGGATTGGTTTCGCATTTCAGCCACAGTTCCTAGTGGAACTTGAACATGCACACGCATGCTTTAGGAATTACTGGAATTCTAATGAAATTCTGCGTTCGGTAATTGGATTGATTGTGATTTGAAAATTTCGAAAGAGGGTGGTCTGCATTTCAATCGAAATTGTGGCATTTTAAACACTATTGTCATCCGTTTTAATCACACCCGGTTAACCGAACTGACAGACGAGACTGTACGTACAGTGAATCAAGAAAAATCTGAGGCAGTTAATATCACTAAGTTCAACTTTAAATATCTCCGTCACGAAAGCAAAGGAAGGATATCACAAGCAGAGAAAAGAAACCCGAGAGAATTACCCGTTGAGATAGCAAACACTTTGAAAGAACGCAAAGTTCATCCACAGACTATACGCAATGTTTTGCATGCGGGTGGTGTCAAGGCCATGTACACTTTCGCAAGAACTTTCTTTATTCGGAAAATAAACTGAAGAAGCGAGGTGTACATGGGAAGGAGCTCGTACAGATGACGGAGGAGTTCTGAAACCAAGTTATTCTTCGGGATGAGTTAAAGTTCGAAAAATGTTGGTTCTGATAGTTGATGTTTTGTTTGGAGGAGGGATGAAATTGTCATGGATTAAAAATTATTGCTTCCGCAGTGAAGCACGGTGGTGGAAGTATATTGGATTGGAGTGCAAAAGGAGTTACCTTCATACAATTGAAGGGCAATTCAGCAAAAGCTTAGATGTGTACATCAGGGTGTCCGAAGAAACTAAAAGTGCATTTTGTAATGCATCCAATGGTGTCAAAACGACTATGAAACAAATTTCGTTCACAGATAACCGCACGGACTTACATCGTAACTGAACTGTACTTGTGTATAATTTTGTTGTTAACTCATTGCGGTCAACATGTCAGTGGAAAGGAAATACGTACATATATTTTATGCGGATAGCAAAACATCAACTTACGGGTTAAAGACTTCCGTCTAATGGCTTGATGTTTTGTTCTGTGTTTAAAGCCACTCTTCAATTTTACGACAAATTGCACGCTTTTCTTGTTTAAATTATTCCCTAATACCTCATAAAACATGTCTCAAAAGATTATGATAGAAAATTCTCTAAAGTACTCAGTTTTCGAATTTGGTCTCCTTTTGTGAGAGCTCAAAACTTCAAACGCGTGTATGTCAAAACTGCATTTTGGCCGGAAACACAGCCCATTTTCAACCGATTTAATTGAAATATTGAACAAATCCCGAAAAATACGGCGCCTATTTAAGTACGTAGGATTTTTTATGTTGCATAGTTTATTTGTTATTAACAATTATCGGATGATTTGTTAGGCAAATTTTTCACTTTCCACTTCGGAACTGCGCCATATTCTACAGCAGTTATTATATAAAACCCAAAATTATAATTCAAAAATTACGGGAGCTATTTGTCCGGACGTGGATCCTGAAGAAAGGGAGACGACACAGGAAAAACGCTGCACAGCCGCCATTTTGAAATTAATCGTTTGTATACAGTCACTGATGCGTTTAATAAACACCCTTTATTGGAACACCGATTTATTTTGTATTTCTGAAGAAATACCCTAAAAAAGGAATTTTTTTCGAATGTTACTTCAGAAACCTAACCCCTTAATATTCGTGAAGTGAAATTAAGTTTACGAAGTGCAAATCCTGCTATTCGCTGGCACAAGAAACCATTAAATCTTGTGTTATAAAGGGTGGTTAAATTTTAAGGGCCGATGTTGAATGTGAACCACACCGAAACGTCAAGTTTTTTTCTGCATTTCATTTGACATTTCTCAATTAGACTAACTCAATTTGCACCATGGAAAGATACACAATCGAGCAAGGCGTTAAAGTTATTCAAAATGCATATAGTGCACTTCGTGATTTTTTCAGTCAATTTAATCGTCCAAATGTGCGTACAATTGGAAAAAATCGTGCAAAAATTTGAACAAACCGGGTCTGTCGGACATGTGAAAACACCAGTGCATGCTCGTACAGCTCGTACTGCAGAAAATATTGCTGCTGTTCGCGATAGTGCGGCTGAAGAGCCGTCCACCTCAACTCGTCGTCGTGCTCAACAATTGCACCTCTCACGCTCGTCGTTGATGAACATTATGCATAAAGACTTGCATTTAAACGCTTACAAGGTGCAATTGACTCAAGAACTAAAGCCTCTTGACCATTTCAAGCGTCGTCAATGATCAGAATGGTGGCAAGAAATGGCAACGGTGGATGATCAATTTTCGAAGAAAATCATCTTCAGTGATGAGGCACGTTTTCACCTCAGTGGATTCGATAAGCAGAAATGCCGCATTTGGGAGAATGATAATCCAAGAGTGATTGTCGAAAAACCAATGCACCCACAAAGCATGACGGTTTGGTGCAGTTTATGGGCTGGCGGCATCATCGGGCCGTATTTTTTCCAAAATGAGGCCGGTCAGGCAGTTACTGTGAATGGTGTTCGCTATCGTGAAATGATAAGGAACTTTTTATTGCCCGAATTGGAAGATATGAATGTGGACGATATGTGGTTGCAACAGGACGGTGCCACTTGCTCTTTTGCGCGACAAATTCAATGGCCGTGTTATCTCACGTGGTGGCGATGTCAATTGGCCGCCACGATCATGTGATTTGACACCGTTCGATTTTTTCTTTGGTGTTAGTTGAAAGAAAAGGTGTACGTCGATAAGCCAGCAACAATTCAAGAGCTAAAGGATGAGATAATTCGGCACATTAACGGCATAGAACCTCAATTATGCTTCAGCGTCATCGAAAATTTGGACCATCGGATGGAGGTGTGCCGCCGAAGTCGCAAGGCCATTTGGGCGATATTTTGTTCCATACATAATTGAACCAATATTATTATAATAAAAAGAAATGACAATAATCTCCTAAAGAATTTGTGTTTTATTCAAAATCAACGTCGGCCCTTGAAAAGTAACCACCCTTTATTTGGGCAACGGCAACGGCAGCAAAAGTAAACTTGAACGCTTTGTTTGACACTGTTCATGCCGAAGCGTTGGAATTAATAAAGATTTTTCTGCAACTGTAGATCGATCTGGTCACTTAGATGGACTCAAAAACTGTCCGTTAAGGAGATAAATACGTGCGTATTCCTTAGCTCCTTCAACACTATCTTATGAAACACTAACAGAAAAAATAAGGACAATAAAATAATTTAAAAAAAACACACATTTTCCAAGTAGTGAGGGGCGCCTTCGAACGATTATTCGAGTGATATTCGATTAGTAAAACATCTCGAATCTTAAAATCTTTGGAATGACAACTAACTGCTGTCACAAGTGAACTCTACAAGTACCAAGTGTAAAATAGATTTCACAAATCGATTAAATATTAGATCCAAAATACTTCTGAGTAACTCCGTACTGTGACCGTCCTCGTGAATAGTTCGATCGAGAGATCTCCAGAAATAAATGAGTAAAGAGATATTCAACTTTGGCCATTTTTACCCCTAGTCCATGGCGGAAATTTTGAAGTGTAGGCCGTGAAGCATTAGTGTGTATTGGAATTCCCTTGTATTTCACACATGCTTTTACAAGATTCCCGGATTGACCACGATAATGGCGGAAAATTCGCTGATTTTTTAGCAACATGGCCGCAGATTCGTGAATTTGCCAACGATCATGTAGTATTATTCGGAGGGTGTTCAGAAGATGACATATATTTGTAATAGGGGCTTGCGTGAATAAAAATGTAATGCTACGCTCTATTTACAGGAGTACTTTGCATCAATTTAATTCTTCAGAGTAAAATATAGCTAATTTAGATGCCATGAATGGCAAATGAACTTAGTTGTATATCCTTCATTCATGAATTATGAAAACTTCTGCAAATAAAATACATAATTTACTAAGAGCAATGGATACAACTATACCTAACTCAAACAAATTTGCAATTAACTTTCATCCGTATTTCTGTAAAATAATTAAAATGAACAAATAAGCTATTTATTTTAAGTGATTCAAGCCACCAGTACACATGTTTCCTGTGAATGCATTTTTTCGGTATTATGCATATGCAAAAATATATACACTACTTCATGTGTATTCATTAATAATCAATGTAAATAATGACAAAATTATTTAGTCCTAGTACCTCAGACTGTAACCCTCAGAAAGCTACTTCATGAACATACGCTTTGTTCGTTTGCTTACCCCTCCTTACTGTGTTGAAAATTTAACACCGAAATTTTAAAAAAGTTCAAGTAACGATCGAATTTTCAAATAAGAACTCTAATTCACCCCACGACTACGGTTGGGGAAGGGCATCAGCTGTTTACCAGCTGTTCGCAAGAGCTCACACGTATTCACAGACGAGGGACAAAAAAGCGTATAAAAAACGCTGTCAGATGAAATCAAGGGACAAGAGAGGAAGAAGTTGAATATCTCTTTACTCATATATTTCTGGTGATCTCAAACGCCCATCCACCACAGCACCGAGCTTCCCTTGAATCTCTCTTCCACTTTGGGTAGAAAATCCTTTTAACACAAGTAACACAAATTCTTAGAGAAATACTATTCAGGAGCATATCCAGAATGAAAGAAGAACTCGCAGGAGAATATCTCAAATATTCCTCCACTTCTGTGTTCATTAATAATAAAAATGTGAACAAAAACCAAACATATCTGTCCACCATACACAAGCATTACTCAACAACAATTCACTCAGAACAAGGCATAGTGTGAAATTTGTTTCAGATAAACACACGCATACGTATTATCTCTACGCGTAAGCTATAAATAAGAGCAAGAACAACCGAGAAATTGTCAGTGGAGTAACATTTGAGTTCTTCTCCCTTTCATTCTCCTTATGTTCCTCAGCAATAGTTCTTGACAAGAATTTTTTGTTACTTGTTCTCGCGCTAAATTGATGCATTTGTCGATTCGCTTGTGTTCCTAGGAAAATCATTCTAACGAATTTGATGTGAGGTCGAGTTCTCTTGGGTTAGTGGTCAGCAATTAGTAGTTATTCGAATGAAGGAACATTGATCACTGGCAACATCAGCGCACAGACGCTCCGAAAAATAAAAATAAAAATCATGAGAAATGATCAAACGGCTGGTGTTACATTTTGTTAGTCGCATCGGTGGATACAACATGAGACTGCGATGAGAAAAGACTGAAATGAAATGCTTTAAAACGAAGACCTACATTGCTTCGTCTAATAGAGATCGCAAGCGTTTAAGCCAGAAACCTGAATCAATTGTTGTAAATCCACATCCAATCTTGGGAGCAATGACCCCTACCTGCTTTCCAACTAATCAAACGTATTGTCAAACGAGGACTGGACTACACCGAAGCTCAATGCGGCTAAGTATCAGAAGAACCTCCTACAAACGTCGTCCACCAGGCGCAAGAAAGCCAACCATCTGGCACGCCACCTTCTCTCAAAAAACCTAGTCCCCAGTGTAACTTAATTCATTGTCCACCCGGTCAGTCAAGAAATATTGCCCAATCAAACAGATTCCACCATCCGATCGCCAATAAAACCCGGGTAACAAATCGCAGACGATACCCAACAAATGACTACTCCCCCAGCCGAGATTGTCTGCGACTGTAAGCGCTTCCAATTCGTCAAGGGGAAACCAATATCCCTGCGGCATCCTACGATGACATATTGCGCGTCAATTTCGGCATCCACTAAGCCGTACAACAACAACCCAAACTCGTGCTGATTAATAGTCGAATCTGCTCGGATTCCCTTCGCTCCATGTGTGACAATATAATTCGATAAGTAAGCAGTGCCAAGTGCTAAAGATATCACCCCAAGGACTTGCCCTTTGCGGCGTCGTATATATTCATCAGAGAAACTCCTCGGGGGTGGGCTGGGGGAGGAAGAAGAATTTTATGAAACATCCTCAGATGGCTGGCTCCTTGTGCGCCTCACTTCAAAGTCGAGTGATGATGATAACAAACGTTTTATCTTCCCCAACGAAGCGTGGCTTCCCTTCGTACATACGCGGCAAGACAAACACGACAAAGAACAGGCATCGGTCCTTTGGTGCTCTGCTCATTCATCAGCCGTCGGAACTTTGAAGCCACAGCACTCACCTTCAATCGCAATGTGATCATTAGGGTGAAATTCAGGGAATTCTTCCAGCTTCTTACGTATCCTGTGTTGGGCAGGGCCGTCGTTGCTGTTGACGCTGCAGACACACTCGACCCAGACGAAGACGTCGCCAGCGGTGGCGGCGATGCGGATGCGGATGATGAGGAGGAGGATGAGGACGCGGACGAAGACGATGCCGATGGTAGCTGTGGCGTCAATAGTTCTGGCTGTTGCGGCACCGAAGTAGTTGGGAGCTCTTCAAGAGGCAGGAACTTTTTGTAAAATTTTAATAAGTCACTTATATCGTCTTGAGGAAAGAGAGAGAGAGGAGAGAGAGAGCTGTGAAAAGAGATGAATTGTGAGTTGAGAGTGGTTTCACCTACCAGTGCATTCGAATGTATTGCAATTCCTCTGTTCGATGTTGTAGCCTTCGCAGGACATTGTCGACAGGCTTTTGGCTTTCTTCCGCTTCCGCCGCTTCTTCAATTTATTCGAGGGTGTACTGTCGCCCGGTGCGCTCGTTCCATCAGCTCCATCTGCGGTTGGAAATGGTCTTGTTTCATTGTTATTATTGCTGATGTCCCTGACGTTGTCCTTTTCCGGATTGACAGGACGATTTGTGTTGCCTCTGCTTCTGCTGGCGCTGCTTCCTCTTGAATGCAGCAGCTGATGATGATGATGATGATGCTGTTGCTGCTGCTGCGGATGATGCTGCTGATTGAGCACATCTGTCGTCGTCTTCGTCGTAGTCGTCGTTGTCATTGTCGTTGTCGTTTGCTGTGATGGACTACTACTGACGTCCGACATATCCTGTTGCTGCTGCTGATGCTCTGTCGCTGGCTGCTGCAGTTGCTGCTGCATCTCATTGCCGTTCATATTCATGTTCATGTTAATCATTGGATTGTCAAGAAGACATCGTCGGAACCGTTGTTGAACACCTTTGCCGCACTGAACACTGCAGAGCGTAAAATCACTCCAATCGTCCCAACCTACAGAAATGAAAAAAATACACAAAGAAAAATGAGAAACAAGAGGAAAAATGAGAACAGAATGAGATCATCGTGTGTGTTCGGAGGAGGGACAGAACAGACAGACATATGCATGTGTACATTTTTTTCGCAACCCTAATCCTGCGGCAATTTCAATTTGATGAGCTCGCTCCCTTCCAGGACCATCCCGCCCAGACTTCGCTCGCCCTGATGGATTCACCCAATCTGGAGCGCACTACCCCCTGTTTTGAGGGTTTTTGAGAGCAGTGACAAGTGTCTCTGAGGGTTTTTCGTGGTGTCTTGTTGCTTGCGGGTGTGTCTCTCCCTTAATCCGATTCAAGAGGCTGAAGAGCGCGGTTACTAGACGGGTGCACGGGGGATGGGAAGGGTTGTTACGTTTTTGACATCAGGTAACCTCGGATTCGGTAGGGTTTCGTGTGAGCTTGCGGTGAATTGCAATTTCGTCGGTGGAGTGGATTATGGCTTTCGATTGTGTATCTCGAACCGTAAACCAATGCCATTCAATTGATTGCAATCTGAAACGTATTCGAGTGGTTGGCAATTGATTTAATTTGATAGGATTGACATAAGAAAAGCGGACGCTTCTTCAACCACTTTGACGACATCCAATCAATGTCAAGTGGCTGGATTTGTGAGAATGCATCGACTTTTGTGACAAGAATGCGGATTTAAAGATTTTTCACTCGAAGATGCTGTCGAATCGAAGACATTGTAATTACAGGCATAATCGTACACATTTTATAAATTAGGTGGTTCAAATGTTTGGATGTGTATGGAGCTGTATCTCCTAAATGGCTGCACGAAATTGCATGGAACTTCGTAAAAAGACTGCTTATATTTCGAATTAAGATATAAATATGTATACAGGGTGTTGCTTTTAGCAGGAGACCTTTTTTCGTTGGCCATCGTTGTTCTCGGTTGTTTGGAGTTTAGTTTGGCTTAGCAGTTCATCATAAATAGCACCGTTTTCAAATTGTTGGCGAGACCCTAGTACGTTCTTAAATAGTACCGTTTGGAGGTGAAATCATTGGTTCCTGTGATGAGCGGTACAAAGACATGATTACTAACATTTTGAATAGGACATCGAGAGCAGAGTGACCGAGAGCAACTAAATCACTAAATCAGTTACAAGGATCGCATTATTAACGCGATCTCTGTCTCACTTCAGGCCAGGATTTTCCGGTCTGTCGATGCTCCTTCTCCACGGTCCGCCTACAGATTAAGTGTGGATTACATCGACTAAGCACTACTTGTGGGATCCAAGTTAGGGACATCTTTCTTTCTCCGTCAGGCAGAAAATGGATTCCTTTTTAAGCGCTGGTGTTGGTGAGGTCTAGAACAATGTAGAACAATGCCAATGATGAAGAGCAGGGATAATAACATGCACCCTTTCCTTATTCCTCTGGTGTTGGGTGAAGGAGATTCTGTCCTTGCCCTTGATGCGCACTTGCAAGACGCCTCTCGGTAGAGCTCTTGGATGAGCTCGATGATGGATGACCGTGTTTCATGTTCTCCGGTACGTTTCAGATGGCTTCTCGTCGGACTATGTCGGAGATTGTCTCGAAGTCAACTTTCTTCACTTCTTCACTTATGTACACGACCTTAGAAGAGGCTGTCGTCAGTTACATTGCCCCACTACCATTCCATGTTGTTCATTGGCTGCACCTAACATTAAATTCGGACACGCTTAGCTAGGCTTATGTCGCTGCAGCCGCCATCAGAGTTCGCGATTAAATCTTCTCCTCTAGTTGCTTTCAATACAAAAATTACGAAATATGGTTGAAATAATTACACATCAAGCATTCCTCTCGAAGATCCTAGAGACATCTTCATTCGCTTTTGAGATTGTTCATGACTTTGCGCCATAGAGCAGAATTGACATGGTTACTCTCTCGTATAAAGTCAGCTTCGAGAACGAGACAGTTCAGTTATTCTGAATGTCGTTTCTAAAAGTTTACTAAAGGGTGATTTTTTAAAAACTGTAGGAAAGTTTTTCAAAAAGCACATAAAATTCCGAAAAATGCATGAAATCTTTATTTGAATCGATAGTACTGTCCATATAATTTAATGTTTGAAGATTATTTCATGCAAATGTTGACCTTGACTGCGCCTCAAATGGTCCATCTGCTTAGTCCAATTTTGGCATACACTTTCCAACATTTCGGGCTGGTATCTCACGAATAAATGCTTCAATGTTGTCTTTCAATGCGTCAATTGAAGCGAGCTTATCTGTGTAGACATGAGCTTTAACATAGCCCCACAAAAAATAGTCTAAAGGCGTTAAATCGCACGATCTAGGCGGTCAATTGACCGGTCCCGAACGTGAAATAAAATGTTCACCGAACTCGCCCCTCAATAAGTCCATTGTTGCGCGTGCTGTTTGACATGTGGCACCGTCTTGTTGAAACCACATGTCATGCTCTTGCATTCTCGGCAAAAAAAAGTTGGATATCATCTCACGGTAGCGCTCATCATTCACAGTTACATTACGATTCGCATCATCTTTGAAGAAGTGCGGTCCAATGATGCCACCAGCCCATAAACCGCACCAAACTGTGACTTTTTTTGGATGCATTGGTAGCTCTTGCAATGCTTCTGGCTGATATTCACTCCAAAATCGACAATTCTGCTTATTTACGTACCCATTGAGCCAAAAATGAGCTTCGTCGCTGAGCGCGATGAAGCGCGTGATGAACTTTCTTAACAGAGCACGCATTTTGTTGTTCGTTTGTAAGACGATTCATGGTTAAATTATAGACCAAACTGAAGATGTTTGACAGTGAAACAAAACACGAAACGTGCACACAAAACCATCCGAATGTGATTCTACATCGTTTTCATGCAATACTTGACGAAAACTTGGCAGAAATGTCAAGACTAGGCATCGGCTTGCACCTCTTGGTTATTTTCCAGGATCTGTTGTACTTTCTCGGTCATCATCGTCCATGTTAATAACATTCTGTCTACAAGTGGTATTTAGATTCTCATCGTCATTAATTGTGACAATCTTCAGAAGTGATTCCTGTATCGACTGTCATTCAAAGCTCCAGTTGTTCATTCTTGTCTTGGGTTCTGTCCGAACTTTGTATCCATTTGATATAGTCGACTCCGCTTATTTGCAACACAAACAAATGCAGACAATTTGTTGAAATTAACGTGTTTTCATAAATATAAACGAAGTTCGGATGTATGCCCTAAAAATAACGTCATAAGTTTCTTGTTGCATATAACGTTTAAGCGGAGTGCATATAAGTCGACTGAGACAACTGTAATTGCTTCACCCTCTGGTAAGCCTTTGTGACATCAACCCTGTCATAGGTCTTCCTACTTAGAAGCCTCTTCACTTGGCTGTCTGTTCGCCCTCAGGTTATTTAAAAGCTTCTTGTCAACTAGCCTGAGTTCGTTGCCGCATATGATGTCATTCCTGGATTAGAGTAAGTTAAAGTAAGAATGTTTCATTCATCTTATTTGCTTTCTAGGAGTTTATGGCAGTCATCATAGTGTTCTCGGGCTGATTGTTTTTGCGAGACTCCATCTCGAACTGTCAGTTAAGTAACGTATTATTCCGCCCGGGTGTATGGTCCCGTCTGCGAGGAAGGTGAATGGAAAAGAAAAACACAACCCCTAGCTCTACGAGCTGTACAAGGATGTGGATGTAGTCCGGATGGCATAAATCCGTCGACTGTACTGACTTGGCCACATCGAGTGCATGGACACCAATGCTCCAGCTCCAGGGTATTGGAATCCGAGCCACAAGGTTCAAGAATGAGAGGAAGACCGAATTTCAGGTAAGCAAGTCCAACAAGTCATCGCGAAAGCAAGCGTCCCCAGGACCGTCATCCAGGGATGGCAGTTTTACCGAAGTAATAGGGACGGTAAGATGCTCCAACTTCCCCTGAGTCGGAGGTCTGAGAAGTATCTAAGTAAGGAAGTCTTTAGAGAGCCAGGTAGAACCCAGCTCCTGTTGATTGAAAACCGCAGCGCCATTGGTCGACTAGTTTACTAGCTCCTCCGCCACCATCTTCGGGCGACATAGTACAGACATATCATCGTCCCACTGTGGCTGAGCTTGGTGAAAGTAAATTAAGACAAGAATGATGAGACGAGGATAATGAACTCAATCAACCAAAACTGGAAAAGCAAATGATCATTCTAGCTGGTGAAGCTTGCTTGTTGCTGTCCATGTCCGCCCTTATTCACAAATTCTCTGTCAGTCTTGGCATCGCAGTAAAACTACTTGACTTCATTGTAGCTAAAGCAACGCATTCCCTAGAATAATGAATCACAAAAGGGTCGTGTGAAGCAGTGCACTCACCCAAATGAAAACACACACCATAACGCTCTTCAATCATTGAGCTTTCATTATCTCCAACCTCAGCCTTAAACGCGACACCATAAAATCCACCCACCCCCGGCCAGCTTTAATAAGCCACCACACATCCACTGCATCCCCGTTTAATGTGAAACAAAGCTCCTGGAAAAATAAATATTTTGACATTCGCCCTTTTGCCGGTCTGTCGGTCTCGGTCTCCGAGCGGAACAAAGGAATAGATGATGCATCCCTCCAATCCCTCATTCCCCCCTCCCCATCCCCCATCAACCCTTATCGTGAACCAGTTTAATTACATTTCACTCCCGTCCACACTCTCAACAGCCACCGGAGCATAGCGACGAAAAAGAAAAGCTACATTAGATGGAGCTGAAAAAAAAAAATAAAACAAACAAGAAACAAAATGAAATGCAACAAAATCTACACAACCCTCGACAGCGTATGCAACCGTTCATTTTAGCCACATTGTCCACATTTAATAGAGAGAAAGACCGAGAGCAGAATGGAAGCGAAATAATCTGCCCCCCACCCCCTTATCCGTGGACGTGTGCTGAGGGTCCGTCCGCCATCGTTGGGATGATACTAGTGGCTGCCATGTGGCTGGTGGGTTAAGGAAATATTACGCATACGTCCCGTGGCATCAGGGAGCCATCTGGCCCTGCATAATAAGGGACGAAGGGCGACCGCGGGGGACGGTGAGATGAAAACCACTTAAAGGATATAAATCGTTCAGCTGGCATTAGTCTCCAACTCCGATTCCGCTGCTCTTTTGAGTGCCATCACCCGCCATGGTGTGTGTGTGTGTGTTTTTGTTTATTCGCATTTTATCTCAATCGTGTCGACCCAACCCCACTTAGACCGCCGCGCCACTAGTATCTATTTCGGCTTTGGCCACAACTCCATTTGATCTGCGGCCTCGCGCAGTGTCCGCTCGTGCCGGATATGCAGAGCGCTGCCTGCAAATGCAATTAAACAGGTTGCCGTGCCGACACGGGACTCTCATGTGTAAATCGGCATAATCAATATTGAATTTTGCACAAATGCCCGGATTAATTACCGCGAGGGGCCACTCGAAATTCGAGAAGTTGTTGGCGTGGCGCATTGCATTCAAGTGCGCCAGCATATGACAGCAGATGCGACCTTTGCTCAAGTGCGGACGGTCACCAGCGACAGCAATGGACTGCTGTGCTCTGGGTAGTCCTAACTCGACGTTCCATCACTAATGCTCTATCTCGCCGCCGCGCGCTGTGGTGTTGGGTGGCAGCGGGTGGCGCGGCGCACACTTACAAATCATCAACCCACCGCCGCTTAGGGGATGAAGGGATTGTGTGATTGCAATATATAATGCGCTGGCACAACGCAAAACGGAAAGAGCAGCGTTGAATGCCGAGCACACAATGAGCACTGGTAGTCCTTCTTCCAATCGGATTACTGCATTGTGAATGCGAACGTTGCAGTGTGCTCTGTGCAGTGTGCAATGTACAGTGTACAGAGTGGAGTGTGGTGCCGCGAACCAAGTACGAATGAATGGATAGTCGCCTTGAGGGTGAGCGGTGTATCTCGTGGGATGTATCTGTAAAAGAATTTATAACGTTTCTGCTCTGTGTTCGTGTGTGCGGAGTGGTCGAGTGCACGATGATAGGGATTTTCATTCTCCTGTTGAAGGTACCCACTTTAAGGGTCAATGAGATTGCCTTAGATAGCAAAACTCATTCGGAATGACAAATGGTTGGGGAGGTAGTTTTTTCTGTCATAACTACGAGTATGCAACCTTGGTGGAGGTTTAACAGCATTCCTTGAATTAAAAATGAGGAGGAGTCCAAGTTTGTTGAAATTTGCTTGTAGATTCATCGATAAGGAACTCAGCACATGAATCTGTTTCCATTAATCCTGGAATGCTATTTGCGGTACACTCGTACCCCAGTCTTTTTAAAATTCTCGCAAATCAGTAGCAACACTTTTGTTTTCTTATTTGGGGTACGGTTGTACCCCAAAGTAGAACAGTAAGTTTTGCGAAAGGTGTAGCATTGCAGGGTTAACTTAGGCTTATGAGAATACCATCCCATTGAAAGGACCTTCCCAATGACACCGATCGCCTACTACCCCAAGCCATGTTCGATAATTCAGCACTCGTTCCAAAACGGATTGGTTATCTGACAACCGACAACAGACGGATGGTTGACGAACGAAGGAGTTTGTGTTGATGTCTACAAAGGCCTCAATATTGCATCTCCTTGAATCACCATGACCATGTTTTTCAAGCGGTCGCCATTGCAATAAAAGGGCCATTTGTCCTGGCTCAAGAACAATGTTATATCCAGAAGAGATCACCAGCTGTTGTGTCAGGCCACAATTAGGTCCTTGGTGTTTCCGTGTTCAATTCAAAAACATCCCTCTCTTAACGAGATGGCTGAGCATTTAAATATACACATCCTGTGGGTGCAGGGATACTGTGACTTACGGCAATGCGATTAATTGTGTAGTACAACCTCTTCTCTTATACCAGGAGGATGTCCACTTTCTACGCCGGTCGCTACAGCCTACCATCTTCTTAAGAGCGCATGGACACCAATAGAGTGCATGGTCCAGCTTAGAGTGTCTTGGAATCCGAGCCTCCTGGTTGGAGAAGGAGAGGAAGACCGAACCTCCGGTATAAAGGCCAAGTTATCGCTGATGCAAGATATCTTGGTCTTGCCGACTACAAGCAGCTCAAACCCACCAATGGTCATTGGCCTGATAAGCTATTAAGTAACCACAAGTGGCTAGAAGGCACCATGAGGGAATGTGGCCAGGACTCGATCTCAAACGATAATTCTACCTACTCAGACCAAGCATAACTCAGGACTCTCATCGATTCTCATCGATATCATAACCAGACACTCCGCAATTGACATTCACGCCCGCAGGATTGGGTGTTCCATACAATTATTTTTGCGGAAGCTACCTGGATGAAGGGGAGGTAGAAACCATTAATCACCTTCTCAGCTCGTGTAGCGCTCTGTCCTGTCCTACGTTACATCTACGGCTTACCACTTCAATAAACTCAGTAAAACTAAATAGCGTCAGCATTAGCCAGCTAAACCGCTTTGTTATAAACACCAACTCACAATGCGGCGACACACAGAAAAAAATTAAAAAAAAATTGTTTTTACCAAAAATTATTTGGAAAAGAGAGAAATGTGAGAAATATTGTCATACATGAATAAAATGAAGCTCCTGGCCGATGAAATCCACCCGCTGGTTGTCAACAGCCCCCAAACGTGAGGATAATTAAATTCCTTGTATTTATTGATGAAATCCGAAAAACAGCGTAGAAAATTTACCCAGTTTTCAGTTGGTTCCTCATGAGTGGTCTACGAACAGTTTGTTTGATTGTTTTTATTTGCACATGCAACTTGTCGGCTCTTCAAACAAATACTTGTATTCGGATCTATTTTAACGACGGTGCGCTCTTTTTATATAGAGAATATCCACTGAGAGTCATAGGATGTGAAGCAATTTAAAACTTGTGGGAAAAGTGTGACCTTTTTCATATATGGAAGAATCTCTGAATCGTCATGCCCCTTTTCTTGGAATCCTCGTTTAAAATGTGCTCAAATAGGGAACTTTTTCGGCTATGGTCGTGTAATTCAGCCGAATGAATTTCTGCTACTTTGGATTTTTTTCATGATGAGTTTAGAGTGCATAATTTAGAGCCAGAGTAAGAAGATAAACTAAGAATTAATAACAAAAGAAAACCGCAATTGATAATATGAAGTTTTTTTTTGATATTTTCCCACACTTTACTGACTCGACGCACTGTGCAACTGGTTCCAAGTCTGGAAGTAGTCAATCCGCGTTGTATCACAATGGGCCTCCTTTGGCCTAAGTATGCCTTCCTTCTGCCACTCCTACCTAACCTATAAACAATTTGGTCCATAACAGTCTGACTTCAGACTTCACTAGCTATACACCAGGCATTGCTGTCAATTTCGTCAAGTCGTGCAGGGTGACGATGAATATTCCACACGGGAATTATTGTAATCCTGAAGACGACTCTTGAGAAACAGGTTCGAGTTAGCGACAGAGACGGACAATAGTATATAGTATTTGAGATGCTCTCACCTTCTTCCTCGTTAGAGCTGCTAGCCTTCTAATGACACCTACCATTGTCCAAAATTAGGTCTGTTTAGATGTAGTAGCTTATTCGAGCGTTTCAGGCTCGCTTCAGCTTAGCTTGCTTAGCCTCAATGAAACATCTTGAGTTGGACTTCTGTATTCATGTCTTCTTTAGATGGAGTTAGTTGGTGGTTACAGTAAATCAGATGTGTTCTCTTGTTATTGAGAGGGACAGAGTGGTTGCGCGCCTAGCAAGCTCATCCGCTGCACAGTTGCCTGGGATCTCTTTATGGCTTGGTACCCAACAAGCCCTTAAATTAAATTGAATGGCCATCTCTTCCATGCACCTCCTAAGAGCCTTGACCGTGGCTGGGCTTTCTCTGATAATAGTGCTGACATAATATTCCATTTAAGCCATGCTAGAGCCTCGTGGATTGCCATGATCGTTGCTTCTCTCTAACCATGCATTTAGCTTCTCTGAGCAGCATACTCCCTCTTTTGCCTTTTATCCGTTCCTGTAAAGGTGGGTATCATATGAGGAAATAGGTGGGATCAACTGATTGATTTTAAAGTCAACTTTTCATAGAATAGTGGGTGCACCATTCGCGATACTCATAGAATTACATGTCGTGTCAGCGGAGTGGGCGTTTAGTGCATCCGATGGAGTGGTTCAAATAGCAGATCGAGATGGAGGCGTGTCATTGCCATTACTAACAGCAAGCCACTAGGATCATTCAATCAAATAGCTGGCTCAAATGCTCTACTGGTCATGCAAGTATACTAGGATAGACTACAAATTTCCCAAGTTAACAGCGACTATACTTGTCCGTTCTTGATTTCGAAATACCCTTCCGGTCCTGTTTCCCAACAAGGAAGGAGTGGAATACAAATTATCTCATCAACAATTCGTGGATGTTTACTTTCATGAACAGGCGCGGCCATTTTAGAATTCCTGATCAAGGCAGTGTTTTTCAAGCGGAGGTCCTGGCAGTCAAAGAAGCGGCCAGAATGGTATCAATGTTAGACATACCACCGTCTGATATTACCACCCGAAGTGACAGTCAAGCGGCCATTGAATAGATTTGGGCAATAGAAATCAAGTCCAAGCTGATCGCAGGCTGCCGCGAAGAGCACTCGATTACTCTCCTCAGGGTCCCAGGTCACAGGTACATAGCCGGCCTCGAGGCAGTGGATGAACTTGCCAAGGCGAGGGCCGAAACCGACCCATCCCAGGCAATAATTCATAGTAACCCCCTCTTGCGGATGTCAAGAAGAAAATGGATGACACGATCATGGAGGAAGCTAGTAAAAGGTGTAACACTCTGACCACCTGCGAGACCACTCAGATGCTCAGGTCCAAGCTCTGGCCCAAGTTGAAACCGACAAACCCCTTCAATGTGGCAAAAAGTTGCTGACGATGATAGTTGAAATATTTACTGGCCATAATCATTTGATGTATCATGAAATGGAGATGAGATAAGCCATCAAATTTATATGCCGAGGCTGCGGCGACGTTGATGAAAAAGAGGGCACTCCTCACTACCTCACGGGCTGTTACAATGGATGCACTGCCCCAGTCTCTGTTTTGACATAGAAGAAAACTGTATGAACACATCTCCAAAGACCTCCGGGATCTAAAAATCAAGATTACACATAATACATGGCTGTGCCACGCACTATGACACAAATGACGTCTACGAGGAATGAGTTACGACGAGAAACGACATCACAATGGGTCATCAGGACCTGATTGAGACTGGCTTAGGTGGCCACTTAAATAATTTAGCCTCAAGCTTTGTACTTTAGACCAATTTAAATTTGCTCTCCGATCCACCGATGACAGAACATTTTTAAAGAACCATGGTCCAACTGGAGTCAGAGCACCTAACTTTGAATCACTAGCCATCCACACGAACTATTTCACCTGTTTCACCATCACATTCTCGCATGCACCTGCTGGCCCTCTGCTCACAGGAGCTTCAGAACATCCTGTATTCCAAGCATCCCGTTGGCATGAAAACCAATTGCACAAAAAGAACTTCACCCTTCATTGGCTCGTTCGAAAAGATAAGCTTGCACTCACCATTCACTGCGTGCTGAAGCAGACGTCTCTCAGGCGTTGCCCATCTTTGACCTAGATAATGACAATGTAATCGGCCTGTTACAATGGATGCACACACCTAGCGAGCAACCATCCGCATCAGCGCCCGAGGATGCTTATCACAGTTTCAAAGTACATTAGATACAGCCAAGCGTCTGCCATAAAGTGCTTCCTATCGCTACCCGAACAGCATACAAAACAAGTCTGCGGCAGTTTGTTGCACACACGCCCAGGCCGCCCACACTCTCACCGCATCCATTACATGTGTGCAGTCATAATCGGATGTTGCCGTTGAAAGAATTTCTCACACCCACTTGAAGCCCCAATAAATTATAATTACACTTCACGAGCACGAACACGAAATGAGAACACGAATACCGCTCGCCTCCATTAAAAGCACACACTCTCTCTCCAGCACGTCCTGGAGATCCACATCCAGCTCTGCGGCATGCTCATGGCGAACAGCGTGCCAACGCCAGCAACACGCCAACAACAACGCGCCAACAAATAGGTCATTAAATTCAATTAGCCACCCCGCCATCCTTGGTTTGGCTTTTCGACTCACCCGCAAACAGGAATACGAGAGGGGGGGACCACGATATATGTAAATGCTGTTCGTTGGGAGGGGGAAGGGCGAAATGTATGCAAAATGTCAGCAAGCCACTTACCCAGATATTTCCAAATGCGATTCTCGAACTGAGGGCTCCATCGGTGAAGGCCGTTAATGCTGATTCGCAGGACGTCCGGCCGCCTGTCGCTGACCAATTTGCCGAACGCTATTATTTCGGTCGGCAGCAGCTTCAGGATATTACTGTCGAAGCACGCCAACGGCTCCAGGGTCGCATTTAATTGCCTGTTAATGAGAAGGACATCCAAAAACACACACATACATTTAAATTAATGTTTCGCTTTGCATATCGGATATAAAATTAGATGGTCTGTGCGTCGGTGGCAGGGAGTCCGGATGGGAGAGAGGTACCATCCCACACCACGGCTCACGAATGTGGCATGTGAAGATTTATTGACAAATCGAGTCCTCGATCCTGTGCGTTCGGTTTGATAAACAAGGACGACGCCTCGGTGGAAGACAAATGGATGGGCTTCGCTGCTGTGAAAGGTATTAGATTGTGAGCGGTGACACAGGAGGCCGCCGCCGCCGCCGCCGTCGCCCAAAAAGGCAACCACCCCCATCCATGCAGGGGATCACCCTCGTCTGGGGGAGACTCCCTTTTAGGCTTTCAGTTTACCCAGTGAGGGGGCTGGGGATGAATTAAATCAAATTCGAAATTGACTTCAATATCGTAATTAGAGTGGAATTGATAAATGTGCGGGGATATGCGAGACAGTGTGACGATGAGGAATGGCGGGCTGTTTCAATGGAATAATTGCGCGAACATTGCCTCGTATGTTGGGCATAATTCAAAGAAATTTAAAAGCCTCCCTCTCCAGAGGCGTGCATGTGTGGAGGGTGCATATAAATTAGAAGCCAGTCGGGTTACGACATTGTCTCCGGGGTCTTTGTGCTCGCTGAGCAGACATGAGTTATGGACGCAAAATTTCCATAGTCCCTGGGTGGGGGTGGGGGACCTTTCGGAATGCTTCTTCTTCCCGTTTGCTTTCGTTCTACGCTTCGGCAGGGGATTAATTCCGAAGGCTCCGTGCCGAAAATGCGTCTGGTCAGGATCAAATTAGATTTCGCATGGAGAGGCTCTTTCAATAAATTGTGGGAGCAGTCTAGGTATCGGTGTCTTTCGGGGAATTGCCAATGGATGCTCGGATGGCGGAACGTTTTTCTCGACGAATCGGTGTTCTGGGTAGGGGTAATTTGTTTGTCTAGAGTGGGGTTTCTTTAAGGTTTTGTTGAACTTTTTTTCTAGGAACCCAATTCCCTCTTGTTTCTTTAAAGTTACTCACTTACTGAAGGTAATGCATTACCCCCATCTCTGTATCGTTCTTGGCTTAGTCACTTAACTTCAAACGTTGCACTTCCAACAACCAGTCAATTAATTTATTTAAGACTCAAACCATAATTCCAAACCAATTCTAGACCTACTAAGAGTATGCAACGAACATCTTAAGGGAAATAAAATAGTGTCGGTTTTCGTCACGTATGTAATTCTCGCGTATTCGATGTAGCCGTATAGAAGATTCACTTCAAAAATCGCGTATTCTGATGAGGGGGAAGTAAATAATACGTTGCTCTAGGTTCTAGTAGCAGCCTGAGACCCAATCGAATGGCAGGTCCCATAATTACACTTGTTCATTCTTCCTCAGGTGATGCTACAGGCCTGGGAGTGCTTTGCCCTAGTTTCTCTAACAAACAGTCGGGTTGCGCGAGATCTTGTTCTCGTGTGCACAGGTTTATATTCTCCTCGAATGTTGAACTCTGTGAAGACTTTTCTTTGCTAAGTAAGCTTGGGGGACACTGGTTCTCGTAAACATTATACAGAGGCGCAATGAACTTGAAAATTGAGTGTGCAATCAGCTAAAGAGAAGTCGTGGTAGGAGTTCGGCGAGTGGCAAGGCGACCATGGATCGTCGAACAAGGTGTTCTGACAATTATTAGCCGCGACTCCTTCAACATCATCGAAGACGTCAAATCCAAATATGGTGGACATTTTGCCCAGATGGAGCGAGCACCTTTCGGAGCTGCTAAATCCCGAAGAGGACACAGAGGATTGCAGATCCGTAGTTTCAAGAGGCGAACAATCGTCCAACAGTGGAGGAAGTCATTTTGGCGATTGAATCGCTAAAAGTTGGCAAATTCACTGGTGTGGGTGAAATTGAGATAGAAATGCTCAAGTCAATGGGTTAAGAGGGAGTTGTATGGCTCTCTCGTGCCATTAAGGTGGCTTGGGATAGCGGTGCAACATCAGGCTATTGGCAGAGTGGGGTGATTGTTCATCTTTTCAATAAGGGGGAAACGAGATTGCTCCAGCCACAGAAGCATATGTTTTTTAAGTCTCCCGGGAAAAGTATTTGGTAAGGTGTTGGAGGCGCGGTCTAGATCTATGGCTGAGTCCAAGATGTGGTATAAACAGTGTGACTTTCGTTTCGGCAGAAGTATAACCGTTCAGCTTTTTACTCTGAGAATCGTTATTAAGAAGGCTGGGAGCTATAACAAACCGATCTTCAGCTAGATGTGGAAAAGACATACGATAGTATTCCTCGTGTTCATGTTCTGCAGTAGTATGGGATAGACGGTCCTCTTTTGAGGGCCATTCAGTCTCTATACACAAACTGTAGCAGCTGTGTTCGGGTTAACTGTGCTAAATCAACACTTTTGGCAGTGGGCGTTGGACTTCGACAAGTGTGTCTCTTGTCACCTCTACTTTTAATTGTATTTATGGACTGGATGTTGTAGCACAGCCGAATCGACATTGGGAGAGTTGATAGTAAGTCACTTCCTTTTTGCAGATTACTTAGTTTTGCGCACTCGATTTGATTGTGGCCGTATGTGCGGATACTGAGATATAGGTTAACATGGACAAATCAGATTTTATGACCATTTCCAGAAGGCTTGTTCATATTGCGCACATATTCGTGGAGTCCCGTTGAAGCAGGTGGAGAAGCTCAAGCCTTTCATGGTCTTTTTTACTAGTGATGGGAGGACCAATGGTGCGTTTTCTTGTAAGATTGGCCAATTCTAGGGCAATTTTGAAATAGCTTGGCGATATCTGTAATCAGGCTTGGTTCCGCGCTTGGTTCCAAATCTAAGTTAAAGGTTTTTAACTTAATTTCTAACTTTCATTTGTAGTCATAAGTTTTGAGTAATGACCAAAAGAATAAGATCGCGAATACAAGTTGACGAGAAGAGCGCAAGAAACTCAATGTTGAGCAGGTGATTCTTCGAACGGAAGCGTGGTTGGACCAAGTCCAAAACCGCGCTTGGTTGCTTCGACATTGCTCCTGATGAGTTAGAGCCGATAGTGGAGCAGCGAGTGGTACTGCTCTCTGGCAAGGACAAATAAATATTGCCGAAAAAGGTGAGATTCGCTCTCTTAGATAAACTATACACAAATATAGGATGAGATTCGGAACAAATGTGCAATTTTTTTAAACATTTTCGTTGGAAAGTCGTATAATAATAAACGACGGAGTACCGCAAAATGCAGTATACCCAAAGGAAATGTTCACGAAGATCCCTGAGCTGGGCAAATTTGCACACAAGCTCCTTGTAAATTCCGCTGAAATCGAAGAAGGAATCCAAATTGCCTTTCGGCCGATTATAATTAGGTCCCGCCGACCGCGAAAACTGCTCGAATTAAATTGAATGACTTCCCATTTGCCTGTCCCCTTAAAGCTGTCCTCCATATCCGATTTTTACTTGGGTTGTGGTTGTGGCATTAATATATAATAAATGTGGGATCAAACGCTAATAAAATCCTATAAATGTACACAGACATTGTAAGACCCAACGCAATGCGACTGAAGAAAATGCCTTATAATCCAGAGATCAGAAGATTTACACTAGAGATCCACGATCCAACCACGATCCATGCAAGCAAGCATTTTGAGCCAATCGGTGGAAGAGATGAGAAAAAGAAAAAAAGGAATAAGGCAGCTTTCAATGTGAGTTACTAATTACAGCAGTGTTCTTCTCATTTCGGAACGTTCAAATAGAAAGTCAGACGATCATTAAGGCGGTTTCATATTAGTCAATAGCCTTTTATGTATTTGATGATGGCTCCGAATAATAAATTCCAAAAGATTCACTGTTCATTCATGTTTTGATCCATGCCATCAGCGGATGATGCAAATGTATCAAAACCATCTGTCACACCTGACTTGTAATTTTCAGCAGGCATTTGCCTTATTTCATTCTGCACTGTGAATAAAAAAAGTATTGAGCTAGATTACAACCGGAAATGTGTGTCGCCATCTACCAGAAACCAATGAACCGCCAAACTGTGAATCTGCGAACTCACCAAAAGGCTGTGGAACCTTAATGGGGAAGAATAAAGTAAGGGTTCGAGTGTCAAAACGATACAGTTTATTAAAAGCGTTTCGACAGTTCATTTATAGCGTTGATAGAAATCACCTGAACGGCGAAGTTTTTTTATTTTATTAAAGTTAGAGTGATGAATAAACAGTATAGTAAAGTTGTGGGAGTATATTTTGTTACATTTGGGAACAAGAACACCGTAGAAAGCTACGCGATAGAAGTCAAACTTCATAGCGAATGAGTTCCTACCGATTTTATGATGTCTGAATCTGTTACGCTAAATAGCTTAGGAAAGAATATGATAGGACCACCTTAAATTGAATTTAAAGAATATATAGACAATCCTCTCCGTGCAGTGATGAAATCAACTGCACGTCAACTGTCATTAATCGGTATAAACTGAGGCTCTGTAGCTCCTCTTGCTAAATATAGTTGTTTTCCTTACTCGTACTCGCCGCCCCGTAACTCCTGGTAAGTAACTAAGTCCAACAGCCAGTCAATTAATTTATTTAAGACTCAAACCATAATTCCAAAAGAATTCTTCACCTACTAAAAGTATGCAACGAACATCTTCTCGAAACGAAGGGAAATAAAATAGTGTCGATTTTCGTAACATATGAATTCTCACGTATTCGATTTAAACACAGGCGCGCGTATTGAAGTTTCACTTCAATAAATTTGCTTTGAGCGCACAGTTGATGACCACTTGCTTTTTTATTCTTGACAATTTTCACAGAATTTCACTTCTGAGTCGGACTTAGTTAGAGGGACAGAACGGAAATGAGGTTTCTAGCGATCCACTGCTGCTAAGACTGCGTAATCCCACATAATTTAAAGAACAAATATCTTGAAAATGGTAGAAGATCCACATAATGCTGCCATCTTCATGCCATTCTTTTACAGAGTTAATTTCTCCATTATTGAGTTGCCAAAGTGCGTCCCCCTTTGTTCCTTGTTTGTATCAAAAACAACACGAAGACCCACCCGAGATCCTATAATTTGCGAAACATAAGTGCGCTGAAATCTGAAAATAACAGCCACCACCCAAGGAAGCTTTGCATTATTCAGTGAAGTCGGCCTAATTATCGGCTTTTTGGCTTAACATACACACGCGGGAAGTTACATCGTCCTGTGACGGGATAACAACTTAATTGACATCATCGGACCAATTATATTTTCAAAGTCGAAACCCTCCAACGAATTCCGCATTCGAGACACACGTCGCATTTCTCGTTTCGAACGTGCAAGCGCAACTCCATGGAGACTAAGCGTACGCCTTTGTTCTAATCGTTATCACTGGCAGTGCATGCCACGTAATCCCCAGGAAACGGGGAGGACTTGCTGTGTGGCTCATGTAACCAATGTAAGCCATTTGCCATTCAAAATCACCGAGGTATGACTGGCCGAAGGAGGGGATTGATGGGTGGGCCATCATCAACCCACCCAGCTGTCAAGGCATGCTGCTGCTGCCTCGTGAAATTAATTTAATTAGCTTTCGAAATACATGGCCCCGGTTGACAGCGGCGCATGTGGGGGCATGCATGTGCGACGGAGTGAATCTTGGCCACAACACAACGAGGCCCATGGACTTGGGCACATGTGTGCATTCAACCAGCCGCCGACGCGACGCCTCACCGCCTCATCTCGAATTTCAAACCTTCATGTCTCGGGATTAGTGTTTAACTGTGCATTGCTGTTATCAAATAAATCAAAGTGAATATAAAAGCAAAGACGGGCGCTATGCGAGTGTGTGTGGGTGGGGTGGGGGACACAGTAGGTACAGGGTGTGCCAGTCAGTGTATTGCCTTATAAATCATCAGCAACTGTCAGGGCTCCCGCACAAAAGAGCCAGGACCTCCGAAAAAGGAAAAAAAAACGTAAATTTGAATATATTTCTGTCTGTCAAGAGAAATGTAAAGCGCTACGCCGCGCTGTATGCCGGCTGCTGCAGGCGTTATTGGGGGGTATTCCGAGAGATGGATGGCTGGACAGAAACGAAAAAAAAACGAACAGAAATACTAGCATAAGCAAACAACTGGCAGACGCAGCGTCGTCGCACCGACTGTCGAATGCCCGGGTACGGATGCTTATGATTGAAAATTTTCCACTCGATAAGATAATTTAGCAATTTATTTCCATTAAAGCATCGAATGAGCTTTGTATGGAGCTGGGGCGGGAGACTGATGGGCGGGCAGTGTTGGGGGTGATGTCCTTTATTGTGAGGATGTGTACACATGCTGAACGCGCAAATCAACACAACACACAGTCTGCTACAATAACTTTTCACAGTCGTGCGTCGTCCTCTCACCATCGTAGCCCACCACGTCGAGGCTGCACTTGACTGTTACCCTGTGCGTGGGTGTGTGTGTGCGTATTCCGAGCTGTGTACTGTGTTCTGCCCCGTTCAGTACGATGTTTCCATGCAGCCGGGGTCGGGGCAGGCTGACAATTGTATTTCCCAATCAAAAGCATGACACGCAATCAAGCTTCCATGGTGCCGTGCTAATGGATTCGCGAAACAAATTACCGCTAAATGTGGGTGGTGTACCAGTGTGAATGGAACAATTTCCACGGCGGGCACAGTTAAATTGATGAAAATGTTGAACATTTCGCTGATGTTGATGTGCGTGTGGTGTGTACATGCGGATGAACAATATTCGGGAGTACCGACATACACTGAACCGGAAATTAATGGTTTTCGTTTTTTTTTCTTTTCTCATTTCTATGAATTGCAAAGACCGAGCGGATGTGTGAAGTGGGTACATGTGGAAGTGCGGGTTCTTAGAAGGAAGATATGGCACCCTGAGCGATATGATATGTAATTCTCAGCAACAGTCTGTGCATGATTTCCAATTCAATTCACTTTCATTCTCATCTGCGTGTGACTTCTATGCAAAGGACTTTCGATGGGTTTGTCTTCGCAGATTGGAATGAGGCGTGTGTCTCTCTGAAAGCGGCTTTACATCTGCCGAAATGGGTCTGTTTACGATAACATTGCCTTTAATATCGTTTAACATGAGGAATTGATAAGTTTTGCGAGGATGACTTCTGACTCGTGAGGTGTATAACTGAGCTAGAGAAGCCTCTCAGGATTCAAATGCTTAATATTGGGATCGATGTTACATTCTGCACCGTGGAAACCTGATAATAATATTAAAGCCTCTGAACTCTTACCGCCCGTCCACAATGTACGAAAGCGTGGAAAAGTAACGGATGGATGGAATTTCCAACACCAAATGTATTCTATGTACGTGGAGAGTGATTTATTTTACTCCCATTTAAGTTAGAGCAATAAAAAGAAATTTAACGAAACTTAACAAAATTCAACGAAACTTAACGAAATTGAGGAAAGTGGTTCTTAGGGTCACCATGTATAATTCATGCCTATTCGCGCGATTGCCAACGCTGACTTACGTCTCCCTATGTCGATTATCGTTGGGCCCTTACTCTTAAATACAGTATGACGGCTAGCATTGCTGACTCAAATTACTACACACTGTTAATTGTAGCTAGTGTTCCAGCATGTGTATGTGTAGCCATGTGATTGAGTGTGTGGACAAGACGTGTGTGGCAAACTCTGTACGACGCAGAGATATGGACAATCCCAAAAGCGGATGCAGAAGTCCTTAGTATCTTCGAGAGAAAAGTTCTACATGCGATCTTTCGTCTTGTTTGCGTTGAGGGCATTTGGAGGAGAAGATCAAACCATGTGCACAGCGATACGTGCCTAACCAGGAGTCTATGGAGCCTGATGAGCATGAACAACTTAGCTCCGGCCCAAAAAGTCTTCGATTTCAAACCTGTGGGACAAAGCAACAGTGGACGCCAGCGTGGCACTAGCAGGTGTAGTTGTCGCAACCAACTTGGCATGCGAAACTGGAATTAGCTAGCCAGAGATTGGGCTTGTTGGAGACTTATTGGAAGCACTGACGATCCTCGTTTAAACTGACTTTTGTTATGTTCATGGCATAATGATAATCTTCTTATGATTGATCCGCATTCTCTTTGCAACTTCATGTGAAATACAACGAAACAATAAATTCATAAATTTATCACAATTAGAATGTGGAATTGAGCTCAATGTCTTGTGGAATTGCAAGAAGTAAGTGAACTGCGGTAAAGGCGTCAATGTCAGACATACATTTACGATTTCGAACTTTGTCAAACTGTCAAGTGCACCTCCTTCTAGCTTACTATTTCTCATTCCGCGAAGAATTCCGATGAAATTCATTATCGAAAAAACTAGCATTGAAAGTTACATTCCACTGCGCATCAGAATTCAGAACCAGGACTGCGACAGTTTCTCAACTTTTTCACTGCAAAATTCATTAAGTTGCAAAATTCTTTTCTTTGGTTGTTGAATTGGTTATGAAGAAATTGACGCAGACAGTTGACGTGTCTTTAGAAGCGAAGTTTGCTGGTGGCACTTGTTCACTTTTGATTTGATGATTTAGTGTATTGTGGGTGCAGCTTTCGGCCATGTTTCCGTTTCGCATAAGAGGGAAGCTTAGGCAGCACTAGTGCTCCAATTACTGGCTTCGTTGACGTGGACATGATTGGTCAAATGGAGCGATGTAAATACCCACAGAAGCTAACATTTTCTTCCATAAGGAGACTGATGGATAAGCCAACAGAGAACATCTCCGTTTAAGACGGCGCTTGTTCTTGTGAGGTGCAGCTCCTAATCCACATCACTTTGTCTATCTGACCATATAGTGCTCTAAAGAAACTCACTCGCAGTCGGGAGAAATTTCCCTCCAAGAACAACATTCGTGTCCAAGCTGGTCACAGGTTGTCACGAAGAGCTCAAGGTTCACAGCGCGTAGCACTCGATTAATCTCTACTAGTCACAGGAATAAAGGATAAGCAATTACGTCGGACAGTAGAGCTGCTATTATGGCAGTAGACTCCTATATCCAAGCTTGAACCGGACATAAATCTGGAATAAAGCTCACAGCATAACACAGGCCGAGATACTCTTAAGCCGGTATAACTGAAAGAGGTTTGAGGCATGTATCAAATGAACCAGAACAACCTCTGAATCCTAACAGGCTTCCTAAGAGAATACTACAGACTCGGGGAGCACCTAAAGAGAGTAGGGGTATCAGTAGGTCTCTGCAGTTTCTGTGGGCAATCTAAAGGAATTCCAGAACACGTACTGGGGTTTTGAGAGGCACTTGCCCACAAAATGCAAAGGTACCGAGCAACACGTCAACGACAAAATGAAAAGGGATGTAGCAAAGATGTTACATTCATCCATTGAGCATCAGAATGGGTCAAACTGGACCTAAGTCAGACGTGGCTTACCCCCGCGTCTACACATTCACTAACCTATCCTGGATACCTGAGCTATTCACATTTCCCTGGTGTGCCTTTCGGGGCTATGAACCTCACCGAGTTGTCAGGTGACACAACTGCCCTCCTATTGAGGCGACCACTAACAGTCACTGTAAGGGATGTAAGGGAACTTCGAGATTTTCGACACTTCCTTGAATTGATGCCACTTCAAAGTTTTTCTTTCAAAAGCTGCCTATGTCAAGATAATCTGTTAAGGCGTCCTATATAGCGTTGCCCTTGGGGTCAGGATACAAGATGGCTTTCTCTGGATCACAAAAATCCACGTCTATTCAAGCTTCTTTGAAAATAGAAAATATGTCCGATAAAAGAACACATTTCTACAAAAAGGGTGAATATTGCTAAAACCCCCAGCGTCCGGAAATCCACCTTAAATAGCAGTCCCAACCTCAATGGCAGCATTTAGACCGAAATGTAAAGAAAATGTTCTTCGACACTATGTATCAGCAATCTCCCTTGTCCTCGCCCCAGGCTTCCACTTTCGTGAGCGCAATTCATGAGGCTGCCCCAAAATCAAAAGTGATGCGATAGCAATTTGAATGGAGCCAACCAACTATTCGAAATTAAATCACGTTCACCTTATCTGTCGCTCTAAACTTCGTTTGTTACAAACTCTGCCATCCTAGGAGCCGCAATCATCCCGCCCGCCGCACGAGGACCAAACCTATCCGATGCGCAGTCATTAAAAGATTCTTGATTTGAGTTTGTAATTTCAAAACCGCCCGCGGCGACCTGTTAGATAGACGATGATAGGAGCTGAACGTGAAACTCTCACTTTTGAGATTGTGGCAGTTTTCTTCGAAATTCACAGCATTTTTCGATAGAATCTTTAATTTCGCACAAAGTGCTGGGGGGGATCAACTCGAAGAACCGCAATCGAACTCAGCCAAGGGGGAGAGAAACGACAAGAATACGCTCGTTTCGGAACTTCTGACAGAGGTCCATAGATGTCCGCTTAAATGTCCGGAGAGGACGTCGGTTTCCAGAAGTGGGTAGCCACCACAATAGTTCACAACAAACATAAACTAATGACACACAACAGCTCCTAAACGACTACATTCATTATTCAGCCGTCCCCCAGAGGATGCGAACCCTTCCCACATGTCCTGGACACAACGCGAAGCTCCATCCCTGAGAGTGGCTCGTATCCCCGCTGTGAAACCATACGAGGCATAAAAGAGGAACGAATGAATAAGTAACGATTCTGCGAAAGTAAGAGCATTCAGAATTTTTGCACTTCCTCATCCGCAAAGGCGGGCTAATCCCCGGAGGATTTGCCACGTTTTATTGGTGATAAATAAACGAAACGCATAATAGGTGCCGTAATGTTTTTACGAGGAGCATATCCTCGATGCGATGCTCGGGACGTCTTCATTACTCGCACCCTTTCGCGTTCAGCTACAAGATAAACTTCGACAGCAAAATCTACCATAAAACGCTCCGGGGTTACACACGCGCCGACACCTGTAGATCGAGTGTAGCGCACATCCCACAAGTGAGATCGTAAAACTCGACTATTTCCTCGCATTTTTTTTTTTCGGAATCTATAAACCGAACTCTATCCATCGCACCAACGACAGTGCTTGCGACGACACTCCTTCAATCTTTCATCTAGTGAATGCCGCAAACCACCACCCATCCAGCAACCACCCCCGATCCGGGCAATTCAATTTGTGCGGTTTGACTGTGTGTGTGCGAGAGTGTGCACAAGAACCAACAACGACGACAGTAATTTGAATCTCCGTCCTATTCACCCGACATCCTCGGATGTGATATCAGCAAAAAATTTGCATACGCACAAGCCATGGCACCCCCTCGGAAGGGCGAACAATATACGAGTAATGCCAGCAACAGCATTATCCAAATCCGAACCGGCACTCACTCATCTGGGTGGGGGGACAAGCCGGCAAGCTGGAGGAGAGGACTGCTTGACTGGGGTTACATAATAAAATTTAATAAAATCGCATCCCTTATCACGATTTGATTTTTTGTGTGGTCAACAGATTTCCGAATGACGCTGTTCCTGATGAGGAGCTGCTCCGATTGTGCGCTGGACAAGCGCTTAATGAAAAAAGAAAAAAAAAAAAAAATGAACCGGGTCTCTCAGCAATATTGACAGTTTAACTGCCAGTCAGTGGACCGTAAAAAAAATATAATTCTTTCCCTCTCGTTAGGTTTGAATAGTGTCGGTTGAGATGGCGTCCGACCCCACCGCGTACGGATTGATTGGCCGGCGGAAGGACACCGAACCCACTCGGTGGAGATAAACAGGCGGCCGAGAGTGCTGTTCGACGGAGGAAAGTTGTTTACAATGTAAACGGCAAGAAGAGGAGCAATATTTGAGGTCAGTCAAGAGAGCAAGCGATGCTAAGAGGTTGACAGAGGATCGAGGCTTTGTTGCGAGTTTACTGGGGCGTTACGTGCCGTAGTCATTTGGAGTTTTCTGCTGTAACTCGGCACAATTCATGGTAAATTGAATGCTGTGCTGGTGTGGTCGGAGGAGTTTAAAGGTTTTCTGATGGCACTACGGGTCTGCCTGAGTGACATGGTTGGGTGATGGTATCCAATCATGCGATAGAGTGTAAATGCTTGCAGCTCAAGTAAATGGTAGCGAGGCATTTTCGTGCAACAAACTCTCTTGTAGCTGTACTGTCTGTCGGATCGTGCCTAGCGGCTGTGTTTTCAAAACCTCTTGGCAGCTCTAGACGTGATCGACGACTGCTGTATCAGGTAACCCTCTTAAAACGGAGGTTGTTCTCTTCACGAGGAGGAGAAATTTGATTGGTCTGACTCAACTGGTACTAAAAGGTGTGACCATCCGCTTTTACAATGAAGCCAATTATCTAGGTGTTATCTTTGATAGAAAGCTTCTCTGCTCTTGATGCACTTCTGAATCCCCCCCTTGATATCCACATCATGCGATGCACTCTCAAGGCCATCTTCCGTTTAAAAAGAAGTGGTCTTTGGTACACCCCGCACTGGATTTCGATGACCTTGCGTACCGTATTTCATTTGACACCAGTCTCATTGATATACCGTCATTGATATACGCTGCGACGCACATACAAAGTCGACTTTCCCTACGCCAGGAAAAGAATGTAGTCGAATCTTCACGGATGGCTCTAAGACCAAGTAGGGGTCTGGCGCTGGTGCCTTCGTGGAGAGCGGTAGATGATCCTTAGTCGCGCAGCAAAATCTGCTGTGTAAACCGATACTGAGAGTTAACACTTAGAGAACGTAGTGTTTTGTGTACTCTGTGATGGAAAAAAAAAAACATTAGACTGCGCACCTCGTTAGATAAATTTGGGTTGGTCTTCTAGGCGGAAACCTATGCGATCCTAAGAACTCAGAACTGTTCTGAACAACAGGTGGAAGGGGCGGAGTATGTGTATCTTTAGCGACAGCCAAGTTGTCCTTCAGGCCTTGCTCAACCCGTTAAATTCGCTAAGACTTATCTGGATCCCGGGCCACCACAGGATCACGGAAAATGAGATGAACTTGCTAGACAATTATCAGAGGAGATGTTCTTAGGACCCGAACCTGCGTTGGGATTACCCGCGTCCTCGGTTAGGGCTTCCAACGATGGCTAGGCTTCTCGAGAGTACAACCGGAGGTCTCCAGGATGTAGACAAACGCATGCTCCCTAATGTCTGTAAGCAAGCCGCGGCATTCTTGTTATCTCTTCACAGAAAAGAGTGCAGATGACTTACCGGCGTACTAACGAGCCACTACACCTTTGCGAAATACCTAAATGTGCTTGGCCTTAGCACCGATGCCTGTGGAGAAGACGACGACACTGCAGAGCGCTTCCTCTGCCATTGTCCCGCCTTTGATCTGATCTCGGTGCTTCTTCTGTCGGGTTACGAAGAGAGAAGGAGTCATGCGACTACACGAAGTGCCGATGCAGTGTCGTGCACTACGAGCAAGCAATCGAACAACGGGGTGAGGCGGCCACAAAGAGCAAGGACGGACGCCCGCCGACTGGAAAAAAGGATTGGGAACACAACAAACGCCAGATCTGTGGAGGAGGGAAAAAGAGTTGCTAGGATGTAGAACCTAGGATGACGCAGCTGCGGAGGATGGAGTAAATGATTGGCAACCTGTGAAAAAAAACGATGCCAGACAAATGATCAGCAGCACACTGTACGCCATATTGAAAGAGACGATAGCTGAATGCGATGGTGGCCCAGGATTGAACGTGGATGTGTATAAGGTGGATGACCACGTACTCCTACTTCACACACTCATGATCGACGAGATGCAGTAGTTTTTTTTGGAATGAGAAACAGTTCGTAGGAGGACGCTACCGTGGAGTACGCAGTGGAGGGGATAGCTGACGAAATCCTGAGGTACCAAGAAGACACTCAATGCTTCACCACGAAGATCCAGCTTTTGCAGGCATTTGGAGTAGCCACGTCGCAGAAGCTGTGAATTGCGGAACAGCCTGCAGGAAGTTCTGGCGGCCATAGTAAAGATTTCAGGTGCTTTTTAAAGGTAACACATGTGTTAAATTCTGCTACACAAGCTATATATCTTACAAAAGAAGGCGTGAAATCAATCATCAAAGAAGATTCCCAACTTAATTAACCGACTGCCACCATTCTTGACACACACACTGTATACAAAAACAGACAAGAAACATAATAGAATTTAACTCACTCTTCATACTGATAGGGGGACTCGCCAGCTGCCTTCATTCCATCCGGCTGTTGGGTCACTTTCAAGAGCGACGCTCCCTTGTATATCGTCACGGGTGTTAATGTGATTAGTGTCGACTCACTGCCAGTCCATTGATGGCCATTGAATGGTCCACCGTTCGTCGGTGCTGTCGCCCTTGTCACTGGGTCCTGCGATAAGGACACATCATCAGCGCTATTATCATCCTCTAAATGATTGCCACTATCCCTGTAAATGCTGGCACCGCCACTGCTGTCACCCCACAGGCCATTCGGCCCGCTCCAGCCGTCCGCAGACATTGTTGACTTTCGTGTTGGCACATCCGCAACATCTCTCTGCTGAGCCTTCAATATGAGCTCCTCGGTGATTTCAATGTCATCCAGAAAGGGATAACTTTCGTAATCGGTGAATATTCGGGCGCCGAGCGCCTTCACGATCACAGGACTTGATTTAATTAAATCTGGAATGCTGTCGTGTTCGCATTGTACCTCGGATGGGGTTTCGAATGCCTGAACGAGAACAAATGACAGGAGCAAGAGCAGCAGCCATTGCCACTGACTTTTCGGGTGAACAATGGACATTTTGTGTTTGAGTTTGTGCGTGGAACCGAGCGGTTGTGCTTCCAACAGCTACTTGGCTTAGCTAGCTGGGCAGTTGGAGTCACTTCAGCGACACTCTCTTGTGTGGTCGGCCGACTGTCGGGCAGACAGGTGTGCTGTGGTTTCGGATTGATTGAGCTTCAAATTGTAGACTCTACGTGGGTGGGGGAATCCTTGAAGTCACGTCGACTGATGGTCATGGATGGTTGTCATTTTGCGTTTCCTCTCCAGATAACGAACGTCGGTTTAGCCGTCAGCCTGCAGTGACCTGGAATGAGCCAGAACAGAACAAACAGAATGAGAGAATGAACAATTGAAGGGGAGGGAGTGGATTTAAAATGAGGTAAATATTATTCTCTGCTGAGCGATGAGGAGGAGGAGGAGGAGGAGGAGGAGGTTATTGGATGTTGCTGAGGAGTAAATCAAGCATTGTTCAGTGGAAGGGGGCGTCTGCAAAGCAATCTCCATTAAAGGGTGTAATATTTGCTAGAAGCAACTAGGTTTTATAGATGCTCACTATGTTAAAGTTGTGGGTAACTGGGTTGTGGGATTCAACAGCTTGAACCATGGTTATTGTGGTGCCGCTCGGATTGAGTTCGACTTGCACGGGACGGGAACCTCCTTAGACGTATCTAATGCGTAGTCCCTCGCTATGAACACCCTAAGAATTGACAAGCTGTTCATCATTCACTTTCGATTGTCCCTACACAACTGGCCCCTTGAGTAGGACCAAAGTGATATTGAGGAGGTTTGATTGCGAAAGAAGGTGCTTGAATGACTTTTATGCCGCAATTTCGAGCTTGTGAGTGGTTAGTGTTGCTCTGGAATTGTCAGCAGCGTGAAGACAACATCATACAGCCTTCTGGCGCGTCTTCAACGACAACACCTTCTCCAGACATGAAAACTCAGACAAAAACGGATGTTGACAGGACCAAAAGATTTTGGGTTCTAGTTGGATTCTAAGAATGGAAGTTAAATGTTTTGCGGAGCTCTATCTCCTAAGCGTCTCAACGGATGTGGACGAAGGTTTGTAGAAAAATTGATTACGCACTGGATTAGGATATACAGTCTTCCCCGCTTAATTGAACCGACCATTTTGTCCGATTTTCGCCATCAATTATCCGTGTATTCAATCAACGAAAACTCGCTTAATTGCGTCTCTAGTGCAATTAAAAGATATTCGCTTTATTGAAACAGTAAGTCAATTAAACGATCTTGTTTAGAAAACTGTGACGAAAATAAGAAACAAGCTAGACAATAGTAGTACATAAAGGTACTTTAATCCTAAGGATCTCATTTGAGCGAACCATATTAAAGGCGTTTGTTCCAACTCTTTGCACAACCGCTTGCGAGATAATAATAATAATAATTGGGTGGCGTAGAGGTCCAGGGCCTAGCTTCTCAGCAACTTTTTCTAGACAGTTATACTCTTTGAGCAATGTCAGTTATACTCTTGTCGTATCAGGAATCGAACCTAGACATGTAGGTCCGAATGCGTAGAAGTCGACGCACATACCCACAACGCCACGGGCCACCACCGCTTGCGAGATAGTTCACAATTTTGAGATTTTTTTTTCTATTTGTTTCATATCGCGTAAAATCCTATTCGTCGTACTGTGAGAGCATTTATATTTTTCACACAATTCTGCCTCGATTTTACTCTTTTGTTTGGAAACGACTCCTCCTCACTTCACACATAACAGTCTTTTATTATTTAATTTAATATTATTTTTAATTTCTGTGTTGATGGGCAAACTTGTGTATTTTATTTTTTGTTGCCACTTATCTGATGTTCAAATCGTGTTTGGGTTTTGGCCAAAAAAACCTTTGCCTATTTCAGATTTTGCTTTAAAGTCACGCATATTGCTTTATTTTCACGCATACTTCTTAAGGCTATAGAGCAGCTCCAAGTTGCTCTTAGCTCGCTGAAATCAAGGGGCAAGGGAGGTAGAATGTCAATGTAGGATATTTGGGTAAAAAAATAAAACAGGAGCTACAATATTATACGTCTTGCTTCGACGTGGTCTGGACTCGAAGTGTGGCCGCCATTCGTCGTATTGCTACTATTTACATATATACGAGCGAATGTCGGCAACACAAGTCTGACCTTACATACAATTTGATTATGGGCTTAAATCCCACATCTCTCGGTCATCTTGGCGTTCATCGTCCTCGATGTCTTCAGTTGTCTTCTTTTAAATCGGCATCACCTGGTAAGTCTTCCTTACTTCCGGGGTATGGTTTCATGTTATCAACAGAGGTGATAGTTTTATTCGGTCCTTCTTGATCTCCTAATTTTTCGACAATGTATCTATTATTGCGTAGTTTGGTTATAATCTTGTAAGATCCCAGAAATGTACGATTAAGTTTCAAACAAGGTCCAAATTGTGTTCTTCATATGGCCACGATATCTCCAACTTTATACTGATGAGATTCTTTTCTACCCCTGTCGTACGACCTTCGATTCTCCTCTTGAACTTTCTTTATCTGCTTCGCCGCTCTCATTCGTTAATCAGATCGAATTTGAATGTAAACCTCGGCAAATTCTCGTTCAGTTAACTCCTTCAAATGAATATGATTCTTCAACTGCACTTGTCGACCAATAAGTACTTCGAACAGCGTCATACCAATACTTCTTGAAAAAGACGCATAGATGAACTGCTGCACACGTGAAACGTATTTGTACCATGTGTCGGGTCTCGGATCAGCCAACTTTGTCAAAATCGGAATAATAACACGGTTTATCCTTTCGACTTTAGGATAAACACTTGGAAACCAATAATCTCTAAGAATCAAATGTTCCGTCTTTCTTGAACCATGATGACTTCATACTGCATAACTTTAGGTACCACCAGAAGAGTTTGTTCTTCGCAGCATTTGTAAAGAATTTTGCCTATCTGTACAAAATCTTTCGTCTTACCATCAGAAATCCGTTTCTTTACTTCCTTAAGATCTGGATCGTCTTCTTATGCTCGCTGAATACGTAATGATATTGCATCTACGACTCGATCAATGGCAAAGGCAGAATGCGAATTCCGACTTAGGGCATCCTACATGTTTGACATTTGACACACATTCGAAATTTGCTGCAGAATATTGTTCTTGGCAGATATCAATGTTCAAAAGTTCCCATACCACGATTTCTTCAGAATCATTTTGTTGGTTTTCTACATCTTTGCCCGTCCTTTTGAACGTCGGCAACATAAGTCTGACCTTACATACAATTTGATAATGGATTTAAATCCCACATCTATTGACTGAATTATTCCTGGTTTTGTCAAAAAGACCACGCTATTCGAAAAGCGCTGATCAACGAACACTTTGGATGTATTCAGCTTGCTTGGTATGAAATTCTAAGATCAATTAAGCGGGTAAATCAATTATGCGGGATTCAATTAACCGTGCAAATACGTGTATAGCGTATATAGGAAATATTCGAGCTCACTTTTTTCGTTCAATTAAATGGGGAAATCAATTAAGCGGGGATCACTGAAAATGATGTATGAAGTTTGACTTAACTTCGGAGAAACCACAATCGTCACCTAAGCAAAAAATTCAAATACAATTTGTACTCCGCTTCACTTCACATATAACAGTCACGATGTCTTAAGTTTAAGCAACGTTTAAATCACGCGACGGACAAACGTTTCCTGTAAACTCCTACGGTTCAAACACAAATAATGAATATTTTTGTATAAGAAATGCTACTTTGACAGAACTTAAGGAAGAATTGAAAAACCTCAAACCCAAAAAAGCTCCTGGTTATGATTTAATCACAGGAGAAGTTCTGAAAGATTTACCTCAGAAAGCGCTTCTTATGTTTCCCTACCTAATTAACGCCGCCTTTAGATTAGAACATGTCCCTAGTCAGAGGAAAGTGGCGGAAATAATAATGGTGCCGAAACCGGGTAAACCCCCAACAGACAAAAAGTCTTATAGACCAATTTCACTCCTTCCGATAATGTCTAAAGTGTTGGAACGAATATTACTCAGACGTTTAAGCCCGGTTGTGGAAGAAAGACGACTTATTCCTAATCACCAGTTCGGTTTTAGAAGTAAGCATTCAACTATCGACCAAGTACATTGAATAACTGATGTTATAGAAAAATCATTTGAACAAAAGCAAGTCCGATCAGCTGTATTTCTCGATGTCTCGAAAGCCTTTGACAAGGTTTGGCACGAAGGTTTGAAACACAAGCTTCGACAGTTCCTCCCAAAAATACTTTACACAATTTTATCGAATTATCTAGCTGGTATAATCTTCCGTGTGAAATATGGGAAAGAATACTCCCTATTTAAGCCTATACAAGCTGGACTACCTCAAGGAAGTGTCCTTGGTCCCCTCATTTACTTACTGTATATCAGCGATATGCCGCAGGTCGTAGGCACAGTTCTAGGCACATTTGCTGACCATTTTAGTAACTGCCAAAACGGTCGAAGAATCAACCACAAAATTACAATGTGCTCTAGACCGGATACACGAATGGACGAACACTCAGCGAATTGAGTGAGTATAAATTGTACGTATAAGAACGTGAATAACTTGCCCGTTTTTATAAATAATGTTCAAATACCCTTCGGTAATGAAGCGAAATACCAATTAAGAAACAAAGACATGTACTGGCTTATTGGAAAATATTCCAAGCTAAGTATTGACAACAAATTGCTTACATGCAAGAAAGTGCTAAAACCCGCCTGGACGTATGGTATACAACTATGGGGTTGTACCAAAGAAAGTAATAGAAACATACTACAAACATTTCAAAATAAAGTGCTAAGGACCATCGTCAAAGCACCCTAGTATATACGAAACAGCGACATCCACAGAGATCTTGGAATTCCATCAGTCCATGATGAAATTACGAATTTTGCTCGTAAACATAAGCGTCGTCTGGAAGAGCACATAAACTCTGCTGTCCTTCCAATTCTCGACGAAAGCAACGCTTTCCGCCGTCTGCAAAGGACCAAACCCCTTGACCTAGCACGGTGAATTCAACCCGCGCTTAGCTGCGGTGATAGCAAGAACTGTCAATGGAGAATTTCTTGCCAAATGCGTCTAAACAAAGAAAATAAAACTGCTGGATAAGTGTAAGACTTAGTTGTAGTGGAAATATATTTTATTTGAAGAGAGGTGTTTTTACTGGGTAAAAATCCCTTTCGCTATGTGGGAACGGTCCCCATAGTGTCAAGATTTTCACCCACTCTCGCAAAAAAAAAAAAAACGATGTCATAAGGATGGGCCCAATAATAAGACACTACCACAAATCTCCTTGCATCAACGACGCATAAGTAATGAGAGCAATGACAAGTAATGCCCTAGAAGTCATACGAAATGCACCACAAATCTACCAGCACATTAGACCAGCAGTTAGTAATGAGGTAAGAAGTACACGGCTAAACAACTTAATCCCCGCCTAACTAATAAACAAGATCAACATGTCGCACTTCACGGCATCGACATTTGTCGGCTGAACTTCACTCATACGAGTAACTTACTGGCTACAATTCGCAAACACAATAAAGATGGGGAATGCCATAAAGGTTTGAAACTACAATCGGTTGACCTAATGATAGAATTGATGCTTTATTCAGTTCAGTTCTACGATATCAAATTGAAGGGGATCTGCTGGAGGTGACGTTATGAAGAAGATATTGAACATGATACCGTGAATGAACGTAGGTACTTTGGTGGAGGTGGACATAGCAGGCTTGATGGCTTAAATTACAGCTCAAGTGTCAGCAGTCAGTAGTTGAAGTTCAGAAGTAGATGACAAAATGGTTTTTTGAGGGAACCCATTTTATGTCGATTCATGAGCTTCTGTGGGCTTGGTTGTAAAGGGTGGTTAAATTTTAAGGGCTGATGTTGAATGTAAACCACACCTAAACGTGAAGTTTTTTCGGCATTTCATTTGACATTTCTCAATTTTAGACTAACTCAATTTCAACCATGGCAAGATACACAATCGAAAGTTATTCAGCCTTATTAGGAAAATGGGCGTTCAAATCTGCATTATGCATTATGATCGTGCACTTCGTGATTTTTTCGGTCAATTTATTCGTCCAAATGTGCGTAAAATCGGAAAAATCGTGCAGAAAATACTGCAGAAAATATTGCTGCTGTTCGCGATAGTGTGGCTGAAGAGCCGTCCACCTCAACTCGTCGTCGTGCCCACCATGCTCGCACCCTCTTACGCTCGTCGTTGATGAACATTATGCATAAAGACTTGCATTTACACGCTTACAAGGTGCAATTGACTCATGAACTAAAGCCTCTTGACCATTTCAAGCGTCTCAATGGTCAGAATGGTGGCAAGAAATGGCAACAGTGGATGATCAATTTTCGAAGAAAATCATCTTCAGTGATGAGGCACATTTTCACCTCAGTGGATTCGTCAATAAGCAGAATTGCCGCATTTGGGCGAATGATAATCCAAGAGTGACTATTTGGTGCGGTTTATCGGCTGGCGGCATCATCGGGTCGTATTTTTTCGAAAATGAGGCCGGTCAGGCAGTTACTGTGAATGGTGTTCGCTATCGTGAAATGATAACGAAGTTTTTATGGCCCGAATCGGAAGATATGAATGTGGACGATATGTGGTTTAAGCCAGCAACAATTCAAGAGCTAAAGGATGAGGTAATTCGGTACATTAACGGCATAGAACCTCAATTATGCTTCAGCGTCATCGAAAATTTGGACCATCGGATGGAGGAGTGCCGCCGACGTCGCGGCGCCCATTTGGGCGATATTTTGTTTCATACATAATTGAACTATACCAATATTATCATAATAGAAAGAAATGGCATTATTTTTCCTAAATAATTTGTGTTTTATTCAAAATCAACATCGGCCCTTAAAATTTAACCAGCCTGTATAACAGGACTTGATTCCTTTGAAATAGAAGACGTTACTGCATAATCATCCTTGAGTACAAATATGTCACGTGATTGTGTCGTGTTAGCAGTGAATGAGGGCAAAACCAAGTATATTCTGTCAACAAAAAGAGATGCCGTCACAATCGGCAGCTATAACTGTGAGATAGTAAGGGACTTTGTCTACCTTCACCTTGGCTCTGCTATTAGCTCTTATTTACTCTTGCCAATCGTTGCGTCTTTGGGCTGAGAAGGCAATTGAGTTGTAAGGCCCCATCCCGAAGAACTACAGAGATTCTGTATACGACCTTGATCACCCCAGTCCTACTGGCGCTGAAGCATGAACTTTGGATGAGGTTATCCTCTTCACTTCTGAATATATATGGTTCCGTATGCGTTGACGGCCTGTGGAGGCGGAAATACAACGACGAACTATATACGCTGTACAGTGACACCGACCTAGTTAAAAAAACAGGGCATCAATGGCAATTACATGAAGAGCCAATGCACATCGATGCTCTGGCCCGCAGAGTCTTCGAATCTAACCCAGAAAGAAATCGCAGTAGAGGAAGACCTCGCCTTAGGTGATGCGCACTTGTTGAATGGGCCTCCACCGGCTTGGAATGCGCAGCTGGAGGCAGCTATCTAAGGACTGTGCTAGATGGAGACGCTTGATAGTTGTGGCCTAGGTTCACCCCGAACTGAAGCGTCACCTCAGCAAGTAAGTAAGCAAGATTATGTCGTGTACTTGCCTGAACGTTTAACCAAAAGTACAAAGTTTCTGGTACTTCGAACAAACGACTGGTTTTCGTTGAATATGCTGGATAAGGTAGCAGCTCGCATCTCATAAGAAATTTTTTGCCATTGTCTTCATGGAACAGCACTTGTTTCGTAGCTAAGGTACGTAGGTAGGTTGGTGGGCTGCCAGCGAAATCGCCAGCACACTTAGTCCACGTTGGTCTATTGTCAGACTACTACCACCGATCGACAACTCCAGTGAAGTTGCCGTTAATTTGATCTCAACGACAAATGGTGACT